>JARWGP010000002.1:0-4800000 GCA_030710325.1 Penicillium sp. 91 TS-2023
ACCCTAACCACCCTAACCACCCTAACCACCCTAACCACCCTAACCACCCTAACCACCCTAACCACCCTAATAAATCTATCCCCTAAATTTCTAGCTTAAATAATCTATATAATTATCTATACCCTATTAGGTCTATAGTAGTAGTTATTATACTATAATATATTATAGGTAGGCGGCGCTGGTACCCTATTAAAAAACTTACTAACTTTATACCCTAGTAATTATACTTTTTACTATACTAAATATACTAAAAATAAAATAGAGGGTGCTTAAATTATTAATTAAAAATATATATTAATTTCAGCCTTATCTAGGCTAGGAATATTAATATAGTATATAAAAGTATATTTAATATAATACACCTAGACTTACTTTTTTTCTCCTATACTTAAGAAATCCACCCTAAATATAATATAGTATATTATAATTACCCCTATAGATTAGATCTTATAGGCTCACTAAAGCTATTAATAATTTAAGATCTAATAATATTTATATATATATTAAAGTTTAAGATTAAAGAAGGTTAACGAGCTCTAATCAATAAATATCTCTTATATAAAGAGATATAGACTAACTAGGAGGTAAAAGATCTTAATACTCTATACCTTAAGCCTATTAGTAATAATAAGGAGATTAATAATATAGAACTAGTTATTAATACTATATAAATTATAGTTATTATAGCTTAATCATAATAATAATAACCCTTATTAATAAGGCTAGAAAATAGAGAGTATAAAGAAGAGGGCGAGCCTAACTTACCAAATATATAACTTCGGTATTTAGAAAGGGTTCGAAAGCGCTTAAGATTTTTAGAAGGATATAAGAGTTAATTTTATAGTATCTAGCCCTAGAAATAGTATAAAATAGCATAAATTTTAACGCAATTATTTAATATTTTTAACACGCTTTCCTTAATTATGATAATCTATTCTAAAGGACCTAGCTATATCTTAAATACCTAAAATTACAGTCAAAACTAGCATATTTTATGCAACTATAGAACTTTCTATGTTTATTATATTTATCGGCCCTCGAAATATTCCGAGGGCCGCCCTCTAAGGGTAAGGTAGAGACCTGCCCGACCCGCGGGCAGGAAGAGCCCGCCCTCCGCCCGTAAAAGTGCGGGTCCGTGGGCGGCCCTTAGAGGGCGGCTCGCGGGCCGTTATGAGGTCTAATCCTTTAGACTTATAAAAGTTAAATCCCTTAGACCCCGGCCCACTTTTTTTCCCCTATACTAAAGAAATCCACTCTTAATCCTTTAGTGTCTAAAGGAAATAGACTTCTGGGTTAGAACTAATAACCGCTTAAGCGAACATACCCCGTTCAAGCAATACCTGAGCGCTATTCCGAGTGAAACGCGTACCTAGTATTTCCTTAGTGATAATGAAGCTAATTACCGATGTGAAATTTTTATCATTTAGTGACAGAAATAACGTAGCTAAACTTTCGCTATGGCCACGGAGCCAGTCAGTGACCACGCAAAAAGCATAGTACAAATTGCAACACTAGTCTCCAATATGTTCAACCTGTGCAGCCTGTTCAATTTGGGCGAGGTCACCAGATTGCTCGCACAGCTGGCGAAAAAAGGCACGCTCACCTCGGCGACGAAGAAGCTCAGCCACAGACCCTTGTTCCACGATTCGACCGGCATCCAAGACGACCACCCAATCGTAATCTGCAATTGACATGACACGGTGCGCAATAGTCAGAATTGAAGTGCCTTTCGCAATGGAAGATCGTAGCGCTGTCTGGATCAAGGCATCTGTCGCGTGGTCGATGGATGCCGTGGCCTCATCTAGGACGAGCACCCGAGACCGGCGCAGAAGTGCCCGTGCGATACATACTAGCTGGCGCTGTCCTAGGGATAATGCGTCGCCCGGGTTGTCTAGGCTTCCAGGAGGTAGCGATCGGAAGACCTCTAGTTCCTGTAGCAGGGTTTGCAGATCGACATCCGAGTGATGATGGAGGGGGTCAAGGTTGTCTCTCAAGCTGCCGTGAAAGAGGGTAGGGTCTTGTGGAACCACTGTTACAGCATGCCGTAATCGAGATAGACCTATCGAGGCAATACTGACACCGTCAATGGTGATATGCCCAGCGTCTGCTTCAAGAACCCGGGTAAGGGCCAAAGCTAACGTGCTCTTGCCCGCACCTGTGCGCCCAACAACTGCCACCCGCTTCCCAGCTGGGATATCAAAAGTGATTCCATTCAGAACAGGGTCTAGTTCCGAGGCGTATCGGGTGGTGTATTCCCTGAACCTCACAGCACCATGTGTAGGCCACTGGGGGGAAAGGTCGTATGGGGTTGGCTCAAGTGGTTCGCTTGGTTCCGATGGGACCTCCGTGTATTCGATAACACGATCGACCGAGTTGAAACTCTGCTGAACAATGGCATAAAGCTGGACCAACCAGAGCACATTATCAGTGAATGTTGCAGCGTAGGTGAGGACCAGACCAGCAACTCCCGGGTCGACAGTCCCTCTGTCCAGACGCCAGAGCAAAAAGGTGCCCGTGAGCCAAGAGATGAATGCGCTTAGGCATGCCACGCGCACAGTCAACCACTCTTTGGCAGCCCAGAGCAGCACATACGGTTGATTGAAGCCATCGACCAGGCGGTGATTCTCTTCAGTAAATCGCCTAACGTGTCCATAAGCACGTACACTGATGTGTCCGCTGAGTGCCTCTCCAAAATGCTGATACAGTGGAGACTGTTGAACTGATTCCATCCTTTTCAGGTCGCGTGCACTGTTGATGTATACCTTGGTGATGATATAGTAGACAAAGCAGATGACAGCTGCGACTGGAAGGAACACGGGCAACATAGCCGAAATCAAGAGGATGATTGTAGCAAGGGAACAAAATGTATAAAATGTGCTCATAGAATGAACAGTGACCTCTTGGTCAATTGCGCTGATATCTCTGGAAAAACGATTGGTTATCTGCCCAAAGGGAACCTTGTCAAAGAAAATGAGACCGGCATGAAGAATGGAGTCCAGGAGGTCGTCAAAAATTCTGGCTGAGGCTTTAAGTGCGCCAGAAAAAGCCGTAAGGTCACGAACAAATGAGACGAGGACGTATGACAGGCAGATTAAACCGTATATTGCCAGGTAGTAGGTCGAGTTCACGGTTTCGGGCTTTTTTTCTTGTGGCGTCAAATGTTTTAACTTGTCAAATTCAACTGCCCATCTCTTGATCCACAAGTTCGTTCCGAGAGATGTAAGTTGTTGAAGAGCGAAAGTCAGAATAACGAATACCCAGAGCCCCAGCGATCCCATGTATTCGAGGTAGGCCCTTATCACTGGCATGGGGACTGCTCCAGTTGATTTGTCTTCCGTGTATCCCGGTTCAGCCTCGAGGTTCAAAGTCTCATTTTCATCTTCGATTTCGGGATCCGGGGAAGGTTCCATTGAGATTTTGGACTCTCGGTTAGGCGCAGTGGTCTTATGTGGTTGATATAAAAGGTCGACGTTCCGGACGGAATCCTGTTCTTGGATCTCTTGGGCTTCTGCAGTGACAGAGCCCGAGCACAGAAGGTCGGAAGCTGAGCCTTGTTTTGTGACATGTCCCTTTTCCAGAAAGACTGCATAATCACAATGGGGGAGAACAAGCTGACTGTGATGGGTGGCTAGAATGCATGTTCTGCCCTCCATTAGAGGACCCTTGATCGCCTGGAAAAATATATGTTTTCCTGTCCCTGAATCTAGTGCACTGAGGCAATCATCCAGGACCACAATTTGGGCATTACTGTATATTGCCCGTGCCAATGCAACTCTCTGCTTTTGGCCACCAGACAAGCGACTGCCACGTTCTCCTGCGATGACGAGGTCCCCATTTCTAAGTTCTGCAAGGTCTCGATTCAGGGAGACTGCGTCAAGGACCCTCCTGTAGCGTTCCTTTTGGAAAGGTAGTCCGAACAAGATATTGGCTCGGATGGTCTGGTTTGTTATCCAAGGCTCCTGCGGACAATATGCCACATCGCTGATTGCAAACTCATCGGCACTATTCGAAAACAAGGATTCAATGATTGCCTGCCGTCTCAGGGGCAGATGTACCCGGCCTCGTAGAAGTTCCATCTCTCCTAACAGTGCCAACAAAAGCGAGGACTTGCCGCAGCCACTAAGACCAAATATGGCGTTGAGTCCATTCTTGTGAAAGTGAATCTGCAGATTGGACAGTCGGAATGGGGGCGTGGAGGGCAATACGTCCAATTGATTGTCTCCTCTAGCTTCGTTTGTCCCTTCTCCTAAGGCAGACCATTCAAAAGTCGCATCCTCGAAGCCTACCGAGGAGTCCTCTGCGCCCGCCAACTGATTATATCGACCGGTTTCTCTTTCTCTCAAAAACTGTTCAATGCGACCCACAGAGACATGAGCTTGCAGCATAAAGGATATCATGGCTGACATTCTGTCCAATGGAATTCGGAGAACTGCAAAAGCTGCCAAGGCAGGGAATGCTATTTTAGTCTCCAAACTCCTTTTTTGGACAATGGTGTATAGAAAAAGTGTCAGAATTGTCGTGATAAAAGGCAACGAGTAGAAGACAGTCATGGATATTGACCACCAGAAGAAGCGGCTACGTAGTTCCGAGAGCTCGATTTTTCGAAGGTGACGAACTCTTTTTTTAAACTCCGCTTCCCATGTGCATAGCTTTATGATGCGAATATTAGTAATAAGCTCAGTACTCGCTTGAACGCGAGCATCTCCTGCGCTCAACGCCTTCATCTGAGCTGCCACCTGTCGTTTGGATACCAGGACATTCAGTGGCAAGAGAGCAATCATCAGAATAACTCCCAGGATACCGCTCAACCCAAGATTCATATATAGCACCATCGATGCAATTGTCAGTTGGAGGGGGAAATTTATCCAGACAAGATGCATATGTGCGCTAACTTCGCTGATGGTGGCAGTATCCACAGCCATCAGGTTGAGGACATTCCCATCTGTAGCATGACTTTTTGAAGACTGGCCTTCCTCCTCTTCTGTTGTTGTGGATGATTTCGTTCCTGTCCTCCTCAAAACCTTCGTGAACACCTCGTTGATCAGAATCGCTCGCAGCCTCACACTGACTTTTCGACCCACCCATTCACATTGGCAGTCTGCAACGCCTGTGATTATTCCAGTGACCAAAAGTCCTCCAACGCAAAGCCACGCGTTGTTTCGAGACATAGTTTCGGGTGATTCCAAGTAACCAAGAATGCCCCGAAGCAGAATCGCCGGGGAGAAGCTTGTCAGACTGAAGAGAATGGCCCAGCCGCCCTGGTAGAGCAAGTCATATTTGGCAAAGTGAAACAATCTCCAGAGTAATTTGATTGTTATTGGTGCTGCTTTGTAAAACATTTCAGCCGTGACTGCGGACTTATCATCCCAACCCAAGGCATAGAGATCGGTGATTTTGAGTGGGGCCTTGAACGCTTTCCAGATGACAGGACTAGCCCAAGAAAAGCTCCAACGTGATAGCATGCTTGCCGATGTCTCTTTTCCCAAGTGAAAGAAACCGTGCTCATCTTGCGTAGTAGATTGCGTGACGATCGTAGGGGCCGTGACGTGGAGCAGTAGAAGAAGCGCAAAGAGAAACAATCGAAGGAGGGAGCTGAGAGACCAGGGGCTGGTGACCGAATCGGTGAAAGTTGACAACACAATGTTGAAAATACATAGCCAGTGCAAGGCATAAAGTATCCCCGAATGCAAGCGCATCGGTGTCTGCATCTCTGGTCGTCTGGGGACCGTCCATTGACGTCCAATCCATAGAAAAAGAACATAAATGGAGGATAAAAACAATCCGAGCGGCATCCATTCTAATGAAGGATCCATCTTGAATATAAAAGGAAGAAATGAGGCTAGATTTGTCGCAAGTAGACATCCTTCCAGCCGTGTTAGCCACGGCCCATGGGCGACAATCAATGGCTTGCTTGTCGGATTGCTTGGCACGTGGTCCCTCTGTGGATTTTCTAGAGGTTGAAATCCATCTCGTTGGCGTTTTTTGGCTCGCTGACGGAGGAAATAAGGCAGCAGTAGGAATGCGACAGATACGATAATACTTGCAAAAGGGAGCAGGTTCGAAATGTATTTTTGTTGAATGCAGGCTGAGGATCGACCATCTTCCCAAAGTGGAACTGGACAGGTCACGAATGAGGTTGCCATGATCTAACCAGGCGTAGAATCCACAAGGAGAAGAGGAGGAAGAGAAAACATTCAAGGTCAAGAAGTTGTCGTGGTCGCCTTCAGATTGACCTCCTTGGACCCCTGCTAGGCTGATGGTATCATAACCAATAAGGAGCCCTGAGAGTTCACCGCCAGCCTACACCTTGCTAGGCACCACTTCCCGGAGTGATATAATGTCCCGGAGAACAAAGAAATGCAAATGTACCGATAAGACCATTATTGATAACAATTAGTGTAGCTATGGCTTTTACCAAGTGTCTCATGAGCAGGGTTGTTTCCCCTTGATGTCATGGGCTTCAAGTTCCCAAAACGGCTATGAAGTGCTGTCGCGCTATATCGAATAAATGTTGGCCCCGCCCTCCAGGGCTTCAAACAGGGCCTGGATCACGCGCTACATGGAGGCTGCTCATCCTCAATAAATCCGAGAGAAAGTCATTGTAGCTAAGAGGAATTCCATCTGCCTTCGTGCCTATAAATTGACTTTACATCCACTCCATATGTAGCGACGCGGGTGTTATTTGCCTATCCTTGACCGTCTTGGCCATACTTGAATCGGAGTAGAAGCAGAGATTTGGCCTGCGAAATGAAAAAGCGCGATTAGTGAGATATATGCAACGAACATGCGGGATTTGCCCTAAAGCACATCAATGAGGTTTTATAGCAACTCTTATTGTGTCAAAGAGCGGGAGAAGTTACAAGGACTCACGAGAAGAAGGCAACTTGCTCAAACACGGCGCTCACCTAGGACCGCAGCGGGGTTTTGTGAGGCAGCATCAACCTCGTCTTGGTATGGGTTGAGATCGGCACAAGCAGGAATGGTAAATGATAGAACTACCAAGTAAACAAGCACAATGGCCTTCATTTTCATTGGATGACCAAGTAAAGTTCTCTGAGATGAAAGTCAAAGGGGGAAAGTGTAGGATGAAGAGAGTAACATCTAGTGGTGGAAATGGGGTCGAATATAAAGGCTGGTCCTGCCTCGGCGCCATCGGAACAATTTGGCACAAGTGCTTATCGTAGGTCCAGGATCCGGCCAATCCTAGAAGGAAAGGTAATGTGTGTTTCTCACGTGCCATTTTCACACTTAAAAAAGATGACAATACAAATCATAATCCCGAGCTACACTCCTGCTACGTTCCAAACTATTTTACGGAAAAGGGCCGACCACAATGAGGCCAGAAGACCAAACGACTTACCACAGACTACTCTCTGAAGATGATGATCTGGGTGACAATGCCAGCAATGGACTTCATAGTCGCTGGATGGAAAGCTTGTTTCATGCTTCTTCCTGGGCTCTCGCGCTCGGAATCTTTGCACTCGCTGTAGCAATCACAATATCGAACCTCTCGATGACTCAAAGTCAATGCATAACTCAATCTTCCGTTTGGTGTAAGTTAATAAATCCTGTCCCGCCATCATCGGGAAAGGAATATGCCTGACACGCAAGATATTTTGCTCTCAATAGCCCCTCTGCTTCCCATCATCCAATACAAAGACGTCAACTTTGATAATGCTTTCAATTCAACAAGCGTATATCGCGGACCTCCTGGCCCCGAACGTGAAGAAGCGTGGGACCGCCTGACCTGCAGTAGGTCACTTTACGAATATGGTTATATGGGCTTCAGTTCTAATCAAATGTCGACCGACATCTAGAAAACTTCATCGAGATTCCAGAAAACAAGATTCACCTTTACAACCGTTCCTCCGAAGTGAAGGAATCACTAAAGAGAATACCCGGCAAAGAAAGAGGATATACAGCTTTGGTGGAAGTTTTCCATCAGCTACACTGCCTAGTATGTCAATATTAATATTTCGCCTTCCTGCGGGAGACTGAAATTTGAACGGAAAAGACTACTTACCTTGCCTTTTGACAGAATGTCATTCGGCAATATACATGGTTCCAGGCCGGCAAGTACCATGACAACATACCTGTTGATATGCAAGGGTCGGAGATTGCCAACCGCATGCACGTCGACCATTGCATTGAGACAGTACGTATTGCGCTCATGTGCTATGCGGATGTGACTCCCTTGTTTGTCAGGGAAGATCCTCATTCTCCCACCGGCGACAGAGCAGACTTCAACACCCATCACCGATGTCGCAATTTCGACCAAATTGAGAAATGGGTAGATAACAATTGGGCTCTTGAGATCAATCGCTCCCAGTGATTATGACTGTTTCATGGTTTTTATTTGTGGTTCTGCCAATAGCAATGCTTCATGGAATCAAATTTACAGTTCCTGCGAGGAAACTTTTGAAACTGTCCCAAGCTCCAAGGGTATGCTCATCATATTCCCTTAGCGCAGAAATATATGGAAAGTCTCAGTCTAAGGATCTGCAGCCAGCAACTTGGAAGACCACGGCTCGTCTTCCCAATCATAAAAAAAATTTGAAGAACTGTCTAATAAATCAGTAGGATTATATATCTAAATTAGGAAAGGTCAACTTTTTTTATATAAATAAGGGCTAATAAGGGCCGCCCGCGAGCCGCCCTCTAAGGGTAGAGGGCCGGGCGGAGGGTGGGGGATACCGGCCCTCTAAATATTTTTATAAGGTCTATATAGAAGTGAGTAGGACTGTGACTATCTACGGTTAGTTAGCATAGACGAAAATAGAAGCTAATGACTAGAGAAACTGCACGGCCCTTAGCTGTATATGTAGGTACTCTCTCCTCGGGGGATTACTAGGATATTCGCTAAAGAAAGAAAAAATAGAAGAGTCGGTGTTTTTATTTCCGTGGCTGATTCCACGACGTTATTGATATGATATGATATGTTAGCTTCTAGTGACGTCCTCTGGTATCCGAAATTCCACGCCTTCACCCGGTCGGATAGGTATCTTAACTGGAGAGTTCTCCCAAGGCTTGCCGAACAAATCGGTTTTATCCCCCTCCATCCACGCATATGTACCTAGGCCCTTAATCGCATTCAAGCGATACGGCTGCCCTGTTTTCAACAAGTGCATTCCGAATCTCCAAAATCTGTATTTACCTTCGCTTGTTGCGCCGGTCTTCTCTGGTGTGAATTTCTCATGCCCAAGAGGTCTAAAGCTCTGAGACATCACGTACGGGATGTCAGGGTGCAGCGTGAGCAATCGATCCATATCTTCTTGGGTCTTCGTGGCCGGCGGCCCTTTGCGATAAGTGTCGACCGTAGGTAATGGGGGCATGACCCCGGTATCTGCTTCGGAGATTGTAAGACAGTTGACAATAGGGACCAGCCGTGCATCCAGTCGAACGAGTGTAACTGGGGTGGCGCTGTTGATCAAGGTAAGAGTCAAAGTGAGTTGAGGGTCTTGGGAATCCGAGTAAGAAAGAATAGGAGGAACGTGGACGTCGAGTCTGACGTGGCGATCCATGAGGTTATCAGAAGTTGGGTTATGGTTGGGTAACGAATCTTGATGGGTGAGGAAGTAGAAGAGATGTCGATGTCCTGAGCAAGCGATGGCCTGGCATTAGCGCTAATGAAGGCCTGAGAGGCAAGACAGATCGGCCAACCTAAGGGCAGTGAATAGACTTTCTAAAATTGGGCCCAGAGTATTTCGGGAAGCAAGGCAAGGCTGAATAAAATAGATTAATCGGTCGGACACCTGTGAAACCGCCGGGGTCAACTAAATTGGTCTAAATTTGGCCCCCTTGGGCCTTGGGGCCGCAAAAACGCCAAAGATGATTTAAGGCATGTTGCCAAAGCTAGGCCCCCAACTTTGGAGTGTTGATGCTTCATTCCCCCGCATCCTCCTTTCTCCCCGTCTTAGTACAATGTGGTATCTTGCCAGCTCAACATCATCGATTTTATCTTAGGATGAATCTACTGGACTACAGCGACAGGGACGCGTTCCGGTCCTCCACACTGGGGAAAGTGCTGAATTTGTACGTTAAGTTTCTCTTAAGTCGCTCCGGAATACTGACCTAGGTAGCCTTCTCGTCCTGTTGATTATCTTCTCCTATGCCCCTCAATATTTGCGCATCAAGAGTCATCTAGGAACTTATGGGATATCACCTATCTTTATTTTATTACGCTCAGTCTATGCCACAAGCTGCCTCGCCAACATCTTGGTACTTCCATCAGCATGGAAGATACAGCAAGGGTGCCGTGAGAAAAACTCGACCGGCGAATGTATGATTGAAATGATGGATGTCTGGCAATTTTTAGCTGACTGGGCCATCTCGCATGTCATGTAAGATTCCCTCTGCTAGTTCCATAACATTCACTAAGAGGATCTTGGCAGATTTATACTATACTTGTACTACTCCTCAAAGAGCTCTCTGAATTCACCACAACAACAGGAGGAAGCACAGGTACAAGAGCAGATTCAAGGTGAAGATGGTCAACAGGATCAACAACAAGACCAGGAACGGGTACATGAACAGCAACCAAGCTGGTGGCGTAAATTTTCCACCCCTTTCAGGCTCGCGATCATCGTCGGGATTGTTCTCGAAGTTTTCCTGCTCGTCCCCTCGCTCTTTTTTGCCATCAACCCACGAGTTCTCTCGCCAGGATACTATATAATGGTTCAGTCCTGGTCTTTCGGAACTGTGGGGCTCTCAACGATTCTCACCCTCGCTTATAGCCTACCCCAGCTTCATTATACCTGGAATCTGGGACGAGTGGGGAGCCTCAGTCTTCTCACGATGGCAATTCAGATTCCAACTTACTTCTTGGTGGCGGCATCCCTTGCATTTCAGTACGGAAGATTGGATGAAGTCTTACTACAGGGCCGTTGGTTTGCCGCGTGGAATTCCTGGATTAACCTTATCATCAAAGGGTGCCAGGAAGCCATAATTTTGGCATTGTGCATTTATGTATACGAGAGGTGGGCTACTCGTGAGGCTACTAGCAGCCCTGCCCTTAACGAACATACGATGTTACTATCTGATAGGCAGGATGATGATACTACTAGTATATAGTTAGGTGTGCTCTTTAGTGGATTATTTATATTATTTCTCTGTTTCTAAGGTTATTACATCTTATATGGAATAATATGATTAGGATTTTCCTAGTAAATCACGGCTTTTATAGTATATAGAATAGGACTTAGATATCGTGGACAGCGAGCTCGGAGAGATACCTCATAGTCTTATTCCCTTATGTACCTCCACTTATCTGGCAGGCCACGTCGAGCTCTTTCGCATTGTAGCCAGGTTCAATGACCCAACTATTCCGAATGAAAAAGAGTGCATGGAACTCTTGTTGGAGCCGTTGACAGCAGTCAGGATGGGAGCAGCATACTATTGGCGTCCAATAAGGCTTCTTGCGCGGAAGCCTTTGAAATTAGAAGGAAGAGCCAAGTAATTATTAGTGGTGTTTCAGGGGCGGAAATGCTATTATATCTCCATCCATCCATAAGATTGCAATTTCCTCTCATATCATCTCCCCTAGCCTGTGAAATAATCTCTTGAAAATCTGTTGAACCTCCCAGCCAAACCGGCAAAAAAGGTAGAATAGAAAATCGTAGATATGGGAAACATGAACGGCATGAAGGCGAATATGACTTAATGGACTTAATCGCAGTAGTCTCTTTCCATTTCGGGGTGCTGGTTCCATTGTAGGAGAGGAATTTATAATATGAAGCTACTTACAAGCTAGCCGTAGCTGAACAGACTCAGGTCCCGCTCTTCAAGAGCGGTGTCGTGATTGGAATCCCTGTCTGAGCACAAGTACATCCTTCCTCCCGGCGGAAGAGGAACAATACGTGGACGAGGAGGAGGGAGGTTAGCTAATAGGGAAGAAATATGGAGAAAAAAAGAATTTGCGACTACTGCGGGTTACATTGAGTGGGATCTACGCAGTGTTAGGCAGGTTTGCTAAATGGCCCCAAAATTCTAAATGTATGATAGCTCCGTTCGCTGTCCCCCCGTTCCCCGCCTCACCAGGCCTTTCTGAGCGGAATGCTAGCAAGAGACAAAGCCAAGAGAGCCAACCAATTGAAAACTATCTGAGCTATGAAAGGGCAGCTCGCCATTGGTACTACAGAGTACATTAGCTGATTTCTGCCTCAGCTCGCTGGAATTTGGACCCCAATTGTGACGTAGGGCTCGACGGGAAGTCGTGCTGGCAGTATGGATACTTGACATTGTATTTCGCATGTAGATGTGGGCATGGGACCATGGGGTATGTATGCAGGTATGAATTTGCCCCTCAAATGGCCCATAGGTACAGAAGGTTGGGGGCCGGCCCACCTAGCTGCAGCGCCTTGCATCTGTTTTGCGTTTTCGAGTTAGGGGCATGGGCCGGGCTCCGCTGCTTGGGGCTCGTCTCGAGAGATGAGCTGCGACTATGAGCCTATCAGAGCTGTATCGATCCTTACTCCTCCAAGTCGATCCGTACAGGTCTGCCGCATGTACTTGTTTTCTTTTTTTTGGTTCGCTTTTTGCCCCCATCTATTAGGTTGAACGCCACTTAACCATGGATGGGTATTTGCGGACCCCAAGAAAAGGATCCCCATGCAGGCGGGAGTCAATACACAACAAGAGCTAGAAAGGACTGAAAGCACGAGGTAAAGAATCACCGAGAAAATTTGGTAAACACTACACTTTGAAGACTCGAACGCTGGCAGGTTAACATGCTCTGATGACCTACCGGTCGATCCAGCGGTTAAGTGCTGCATATCAACACCACACACAATATCTAGCGGACAGGGGTGCCTCGTGCCACTCAGGGGTTTAATTCCTTTGATTGTAGATGTAGATGACTCGAATGGCCTACACTGAGCTTATTCAATGAGGATGTAGGGTCGGTCTTCCACCTAAGTAAAAAATGGCAAAAGTATCTGGATCTAAGGTAGCAGATATCTGATATTTGAACCAGTATACAACGAATAAATGGTACACAAAAGGAACAGCAACAAGCAGTAATAGGAAAAATCAAACTTATCCAAAGCCTCTGCATTCACAAAAAGTTATGGGGAAAAACCCTTGCAACTGATTAGCATAAAGGGAAAAAAAACCCCATAACGAGGCTTGGTGATGATATGTTTGCAAGCATATGGAGCGAAAAAGGGGAAAAATTAGTTGAAGCAAAGAAAACGCCCAAGTCGACCATTTTTCCGTTGCAGGACGTGCAAGTAATGAAATCATCAAAGATTAAGCAACAGTGGATGCGGTGACAGTGACATCGGGGAACGAAGCATTCTGCGAACTGCCTGCTTGGGTGGTACCGGTGATGGTAGAAATAGTATTTGTCACTGCTTGTTTGATGTCCGCAGGAGTCTGACCTGGTGGGGCCTGTATTTTAAGTGTCTGACTAGAGCCCACCACTGAGTTATTCTTGACGTTATAACCGGAGTTATTTAAGATTTCTCCAAACTCCGGCTGATACTGCTGAGCGACCGTCCTGTTGAGCCAATGCACAACGACCGTTGAGAGCCAAGCAAGAGAGTCGGTAGCCCCGTCGATACCACGCTTCCCGGGTCCGTGGCTAGTCATGCTAGTAGAACCGGAAATTTTTGCAGCAGCTTGGGATCTTCGGAAATCCTTGCTTGCTGTGATGCTAACATGGACAGCGCCATGCCACGCGGTATGTGGGGCCGTATCCCCGAGAGGAACGTGGTAATAAACATGTTGGCCCCAGATTTGCAAGTCTTTGTTGGCGCTGGTAAGATTGATGCTCGTTGTTGTGAGTGGGTCGTCGTCAGAAACTGCCATTGGCGGAGCATTTGCAAAAAGTGCCTCGGCCAGCAGCTCGGCAACGTCTTCCGTCACGGTCTTCCCTGTAGTTGTATCCTTGATCTTTATCTGGCTGGGCGCGCCAGCCACTGTTATGAACTTGGAGATATCGTGCAACATATCCTGATTGGACTCATTGCCTTCATTGCTCTGAGTTACAGCGGTTGGATCCGTCCAGACGCCACAGAGACTACCCTGGGTAGTTGTGGAATCACCAATGCCGAGTTCCTGGAAGGACTTGGGCTTCTTCTTTGCACGCTGAAGTATTTTGTTAGATGCCTTTTCGTAATTCCGGTATAGAGTCAAGACTGGATCGTTCGAGTCGCCGTATGGGTCGTCATACGGGTCAGCATCAAGTTCCTCGTCTAGAGCCGCAAGTGCAGCTACCTTAGCGATGGCTTCTCCCGCTTGAACGATTTCACCGGAATGGTCGATAAGAAATTTTCCTCCAGTTTTGACTCCTTCCCAAATACTATGGAAGAAAGAGGATGTTGAGGAAGTAGAGGAAGGTGAAGAACTCATGATTCAACAAACGTAAAATAATTGATTAAACCCCTGAAGGGAGAATGGTAATTCTTGAGCTTGTATTGATTTCAACACTTAAGGGGAGAGTGGATTGAAGATCTTGAATCCTCCTTGAACAGTGGGGGATCGATAACAGCTTTATAGTGCACAAACATCATACATACTACAAGTGAATAGGCTTGATCACACAGTTATCGTGACATCTGAGCTCTTCCCTGTCAAATAATCATAATGATGAAAGGAGACCTTCTCCGTAGCAGGTAGATTATGCAACACTGTAACTTAGAGTGGATCATTCAGGTCTTTTGGGATTCTAGCCAAAATCAATATTACATCAAGAGGGATATCAGGTCTTGTCATTTGATAGGCCACATGTCCACAAGATCACTCTGAATATGTTCTATGTCATCTAAATCTTTGGTTACTTCAATGACCCATAGAATCACTCTGCGTATGTATATGAAACCACTCTTTACATATTGCATTTTCCTACTAACCGTGAATGTGTAGGATTTGAGTTATGTTTTTACCGACGCTTGCAGCAACAGCTGATGACGTTTACACCACCATAACATACAATACTCACATTTGAAGCGTAGCTAGGCGAGCAGGAGTGGGCAAACTTGGGTGATTCTCCCACACTGATCTAGACCCATCCCATCCATGGTGTATTCCAAAGTTTGCTCTTGGGGCTTTTAATCCTAAGGGAGCCTAAGGTTGACACCAAAATGGTTGGCTCCAATCTGCCGAAGCGACACTAGAGTTGTTCTCATTGAATTAGCTCAGTATAGGCCATTCGAGTCATCTACATCTACAATCAAAGGAATTAAACCCCTGAGTGGGATCCGTGCGAAGTATCTCCAATTACGTCTAATGAACCTTTTCAGCTCAGCAAAAAACTTCCTCAATTGGATTCAGATCCGGCAAGCTAGTCCTACCTGAGACATGGACTACAAATGCTGTAGCAATGAGTATTGCTTCAAACCTAAAGCTCAGCCATTAATAGAGTTTCTTTGATATATGAACGACTGGAACAGACACAATATTTTCTATGACCTCATTTATTCTGCTCTGTTAACCCTGGGATATACAGGTTGTCATTTGCTGGGAGTTTCCGCCGGTCACGAAGAGGCGGCAAAAGTTTTCGGCTGGTTGTCAAAAGTACGTTATGCTAAAATCAATACGACTAGACCGTTCTATAGATTCTGGTGGGGCTTCAAGTAGCAGTTCTACCTTAAAATGGCGGCTTCCACGAACAATACTATCATGAAATCCGTCTCCTCGGTACATGAGGACCACATCAAATTATTAATTGTCCGTATGTATCGGAGGCCAGCCATTACGCTGGCAAGGAGCAACAGTATTGCTAGGCCAGGACTTTCTGATTCTGGTCACGATAGAATACGGCATGTTCCAGTGAATTGGTGCCGTATAGGTACAAACAGAAAGCGCCACATTACCCATCTGATTACCACCTTGAGGAGTTTCGAGTTCATTTCATATGCGAGGGATGATCTCTCTACATCACTAGCATTCTTAAATTGACAACCACATACAGTGGCTGAATCCGTCGAATTGCAAGATGAACAATCCAGCCGCAATTGGCTGTGATGTTAAACCATGGTTGTGTCCCGGAAGGGAGCTAATGGCGGGCCGATAGCGGACCCGCCCCCGTAGGCACCCAATCTCTTACCCACAAATACCGGAAGATCGGCAAGGCCCTTCCCTAAACTTCGAATAGTCGAGCCTCGCGAGATAAGCCACCACTAAGAAAACGAGGCCAATACCGTCCCACGCTTGACCCCCAGGTGCGCAACCAATGGAGACAATCATGGGCAGATGACGACCAAGGAATTCGCCGACTTGACGAAAGTACGAGGGAAACCATCACTGAGAGCGGTCATTCTTCCATCCTTCCAATCTTAGAGCCGAGAAAGATTTCATTCGCATATGCCGTCTTGGGAGCGGAACGTACCTTAAAATTATGGACGGGAAAATCAACCGCCTATAAGCGACCGCGAACCAACGCCACAACCAAATTTAATTATGAACTCAGAACATAGCTAATACCCATCAGGCAAAGGTATGTAGCACTCAATTATTCCATTGTGTAATTAATTCGTATAATCACATAAGACATTATTCACGTCGTCAGCCGATTCTAATTAGCCCTTCCAGATGTGCCATACAACTGTAGGCCACTAATTACTTGACTTCCTCCCACCGACCCTTGTAAGACCCATGTTCTGGACCGCGTAGGAACTTTCAAGGTTTACATGTAACACAAATCTACTACTTCCTTACAATAGGCCTACATCATAACCTTGAAATGCAATTCTGCTCTGACGTGAATGGGGAGGGTCTAGGTCGAGCGTCGGTTGATGGTGAATGAAAGTAGATTCATCTACTCCGTAGATGGACCACTGATGGATCGATGTATCATGATGCCCATCTGTCTCTTCATTGTGCTGTTATTATGAAATATAGAAGTGATGAAACTGGAAAAAAGTAACCTTGTTTTACAACATTTGCAGTTCGTCATGTTCGCTGAGTCAGACGATATATCGGAAATGATGTGGGAATAGCGGAGTCGATCAAAGAGAGTTATTTTCTATGTGCTAGGGCCACTGTTCGTCGCAGTTTCTTGGAACGCAAATGCTCGAGGCTTGCTAAGTTGCATCTTTTATATGAAAGGAAGCTAATTGGGACACACGCAGATACAATTGTCAACCTCCTCTTTATCTTCGTCGGTTTACACGAAATGGTGATAGCCTCAGTCAAGATGCATGAAAATAACACCAACTTTCAAATACCATAATAGTTCTGTAACTCGTCGGCGGGGATTTAATATCTGAGACCATTCGAAGCCAATATTAATTAACGAAATTGAAATTTAGTCTTCGAAGCAAGAAGCAGGTCCCATAGGCCGCTTTTGTCAGGCATTTTATTCATTCAACCTCAAATGACTAGTGGCGGAGATCGGAGGGTTGTGGAACACAGAAACGTTGACGATATATACAAAGATTGGGGCATCATGAAAGGAAGTGACGCGGCGAGATCCGAATATTAGCTTGGGGACAGAGGCAGCTTGTGAAAGAGCTTGCTTCTTTATCATTCAGGTCCAAATGGATCTTTGAAAAAAAAATGGATATAAAGGCCTATGGCATACAGCGAGTAGTCCCCGTCGCTGACTACTTAAACTGTGAGACTCAAAATATGAGATTTCTCAACCAATAGGCGGCGCCAAAAAGGTTGCGGGACTTTCAGGTTCTACAATAGGACACTATGCAACTATAGGAATCTAGACTAGGATTAGACTCCAGAGGTCCCATGGTCCTTCCCATTATAGTTTCGCTCTAGCCCATTGCGAAATAAAAGTGATAGAATCACTATAAAAGTCATGACGAGGGGTCATTTCTACCCCCTTTACTACTTGCGTATCCTCCAAAAACAGTGCTAAATACTAGCTTCTGATTAGTCGGAAAATCTATCTAGAACAAAATTACTCCTAGGCCTAGGCTTCTACAGGACCCAGGTCTAGGTCTAATACTTAGACCCAGCCCTAGACCCAGCCCGGGTCTAGGTTAAGGTAAGGTAACCTGGACCCGACCTAGGACCTAGACTAGGTGCCTATTAGGGCCCTAGGAAAACCTAACTTTATATAAAATAAAGGTCTTAGCGTTTATAAACCTACTAACTAATTAATATATAATCTTAGTATTTTTTACTATTCCAGTAAAAACTAATATAAATAAACTTCTTAGATAGTAATAATACTTAATTTAAAAAAGATTATAGTATATATATATCGATAGGATATCCTTACTAGTTAATTATATATTAGGATATCTAAATTTTATAGTTATAGTAGTATTTGAGAAGTTAGTTAATCTAATATAGACCTGGACAAATTGGAAATTCTTTTCCCGTGGGGGCCAAAACCATGGGACTAAACCTCAGCCTTCAATGCCAAGAAATTTACTTTTTACCTATTTAGGTAATTCTCTAACCTAAATAGGTAGTCCCATGGGAAATGGGACTAGATTTTTCCTAGTCCCATGGGAAATGTCAAGGTCTAATCTAATATACTTAAAGTTATAGAAATATATTTTAAATCTAGTACTAAGTAAATATAACTCTTTAACTCTAAAATCTTATATTACTAACTAATCTTAATCTAATTAAAAGAAATTCTTAGATATTAAGATATTATATTAAATAAATTATTTTACTATTTAAATTTATATTAATAAGAAAGTATAAGGAGATTAAGGAAGAAATAGATTAGGTAAGAAAATAATAATAGTAGAGTAAACTAAATATAAAATAATACTAAAATAAAGTAGAATTAAACTAATAAATAGTATAACCTATATTAATTATAAAACTAATTCTTAAGAAAGAAAGGATATAGATTATTTCCTTTCCTTAAGTATTAGGATAGTCTAAGCTAATAAACTAATTATAATAAGCTTACTTCTAGTAATTCTAGATAATTCTAGAGAGCTCTAGATATTTATAAAGCTAGAGTACTAAATTAGGTATATTTTAGTACTGATTTTATTATGGCTTAACCCAGATGTTAGGGCATAATATCAGGGCAGACCGATATAGTGTCTAATCGTGCCCGATCTAACCCTAGAAAGCACCTATATGACTCGCTAAGTCAGGGTTTAGCCCCCTTATATATATATTTAGTGCACTTAAGGAATAAGATAGTTCCTTAAGGATTAGTCTTTGTCTATTCTACGTCTGAATTATACGTGACACCTTTGACCTTATCTAGTCTATCCCTTTACCTTAATAGATTTAGTATCTCCTTAGATTAGAGATAAGCTTAGATATTATCTCTATTAGTTCTACCTTAGAAAATAGGGAAGTATAATTTCTTTCTTAATAGAAAGTATTTAATATTACTTAAAGTACTAGTTTAATAGGGATAGCCCTCTAATAAAAATAAAAGACTAGATTAATTAAACTAGTTTAATTAAATAAATAAAATAAATAATTCTTATATAAAATATTAACTACTTTAAGTAAAATTAGTAAAGTTTACTATAGTTTTTATTTACTTTAAGAAGATATACTAGATATAATATATAATAAATATATATTTCTATAATTATATTATTAATTTAGGATAAGAATCCTATAATATATAGAGTACTTTTTTATTAATAATATTATAAACTAAGTCTATTATTATTTATTATTAACTAAATATACTCTCTAGAATTATAAAGTTATTTCTTGAAATTTCTAAAGTTTTATAAGAATATAAGGAGGGTAAGATATAAAAGACTAGGTAAGAAAATAGTAAAAGATAAGTAAACTAGTTATGAAATAATACTGAAATGAAGTAGAATTAAACTAATAAATAATATAACCCATATTGTTCACAAAACTAATTCTTAACGAAGGAAGGATATAGATCATTTCATTTCCTTAAGTATTTGCATAGTCTAAGCTAATAAACTAATCATAATAAGCTCACTTCCAGTAATTCTAGACAATTCTAGAGAGCTCTAGATGTTCGTAAAGCCAGAGTGCTGAATCGGGCATATTTCAGTACCAATTCGGCACCTCTTTAGATCAGAGATGAGCTTAGATCTTATCTCCATCAGTTCTACCTTAGAAATAGGGAAGCATGATTTCTTTCTTAACAAAGAAGAAGATATTATATTATATTATTTTATTAAATAGATATAAAAAATAGTATATTATCTTAATAATTAAGTAGTTTAATAACTAGAATTATAAAAAAGTTAGGTCGAATTAGGTTAAGTTAGGTTTTATTAGGGCCCTAGTATTAGGTCTAGGTTAGGTCTAGGTTAGAGAAGTTTAACCCGGACCTAGGCTAGGTTAGGTTTTAGGTCGAGACCTTCGACCTAAGTTAGGTTATGTAGAAGTCTATAAACGAGTACGTAACCGGCTGCCGATAGTTAAGAAGGGTTGTGGAGATTATAGGGGTGAGTTTAGGGTTATAGATAGGGTCCTAGTAAAGGCGGTGAGGTCTAGGAACGTTCGTTTTAATGCGGTATAAGTGGTTGTTGAACTTACGTTCTGCTTTCCTTTGTCTTATTTTATTTCTATATTCGATATGACCAGTGCAAGGCTTGGACTATGAGCGTCTTTAGGTCATCCAATGGACTGGTAACCATCTTCTAGCTGTCGGCAGGCCTGACAGCACTCCCGCATAGCAGCATGTATATAGAGCGAGCTACATCGGGCAAATGAACTCATCATCATCATCATTGATCAATCTGGACAATATTGGCTGATGAGTAATCATAAATTCACCCCTCGAATTTCGGCACCGAGGTCTAAATGCGATTATTAAAGTATTCGACTAGCGGCGTTCCGCCTCATTATTATTAATCAGCCCTTTCATAGATTACCAGAAGTTTTGTCTTTAATCGTATGCCCTCCATTTATTGTAGGAAGCTCAGGAATTGGGATAGTTAACTTCCCTCCAGTCCAAACCCACCCAATTAAACGCACTTAAGTCAGACTTAACTCACCCTCCTTGTTAAAATTCAGCATCAACCCTGCCCATTATTATGGACTTCCAATATATGGGCAACCATTTACCACGTTATTGATTCGGTCTACGCTGTACTCCCGTCATATATATTAATGATTACTGATCTAACCGATTTAGCCAAACCGAGGTAGTGTAGTGGGTCACTCATGGGCACCTCACCTAGCGCAATGCGAACCGTCGTTTAGTTCATTCGGAAGAACGTGAAGAGCACATCATCATCCCCCCACATGGATCGGGAAGGATCACCTAATCACAAAATATATGCCCCATCTCGTCTCCTGGCGCGCTACAAGGACAAATTGCCTACAGAAAGATTACGCGACAGATAGTATGTTGGTAAAACCCACTTTTGAAGTTGCTTCACATTTTAAATGAGATTTAGATGGCTCCGTCGGCGAGGTTTACTGATCAGGGCAGCTCACTCCATCCAAACCCAGCCCGAGTTTCCACTACGTACCTGTAATTTAAACGGTTGAGGCCATCGGAGACATACCCAATTAGATAAATTGGTATTACAAGCCCGACATGGCTTTGGACCGTCAGGAAGGTCTCCGGAGTACGGGAATAGTTATGTTATTTCTGTAACATACTGTATACGTGGCTTAGTTGGTTGCATTAAGAGATTATTCATCTAATTCTTCATCTAGCTTGCTTTGTCAGATAAATCTCTGCGACCCAAGGAGTCTGGATATTAATCGAGCAGTACCCTTACTGTACCTCCGGGGTCCCCTTAGACGACATAAGACATTGGTGAGCGCACTTGATCACCATGGACACCACCCTGCACTCAAAAAATTCTATCCATGACGCGGAAATCAGCGAGATAGAGTGGGACAACCCCCATGAAAAGCGAAACCCCCAGAACTGGCCAGTATGGAAGAAGCTCTTCCACACTGTTGTGCCATGCATTCTGGCTTTCATAATGCAAGTATAGCCCTTGAGATAAAGAAGTGACCCAGGACTAATACTAAGAATCCATGACAGCACCTTTGGAACATCTGTTAATGAAGCAGCTTTGGAACTCATCGCTAGAGAGTTCGAAATATCTCGAACCACCTCTATGCTCACCCTCACGCTTTATACACTTGGGTTAGCTTTGGGGCCACTATGTATTGCACCACTGTCGGAGATGATCGGCCGCCGCTGGATCTATATCATTACCTCATCCTTTCTGCTAGCATTCAGTGCAGGCGCTGGGGCCGCTAATAACCTAGCTACCCTTCTTATATGCCGTGGTTTGGCCGGTATCTTTGGGTCCGCTGGAATAGCGATTGGTGCAGGAACGCTAGCTGATCTATGGAATCTGGAGAAAGAAGGGGCTGCTGCGTCCTTATCCTTTATCCTGGGTCCATTTCTGGGGCCTTCGATGGGCCCGCTTACAGGCGCATATGTCCTCGAACAATACGGGAACAACTGGAGATGGACACAGTGGGTGATGGTGATCCTCTGCTCACCAGCTTTGTTAGGCACGGTCCTTATGAGAGAAACCTCGAAAGTGAAGATCATGGAGACGTTGCATGTACCTGTTAAAGCTGAATTGCACAGGGGAAAACCTAAACTATGGCAGCTCCTTGCCAGTGGACTCAGACGGCCTGTGAAAATGCTGTGCACGGAGATCATTGTTTTGTCATTGACTGTGTATACGGCTTTTGCCTACGCGATGATATTCAGCTACTTTGCTAGCTCGTCCTATGTCTTGGGCTCATACTACGGGTTTGATTGGCAGCAAATTGGATTGAGCTTTATTAGCGTCATCGTCGGATACTTTCTCGCTGCTTTCATGTTCGGAGTGTTCGATAAGACTTTATTTGCCAAGGCACGACAGGCAGGTGGAGGTGTTGCCGCCCCAGAGCATCGTCTATATTCAGCGATGGCAGGTAGCATTTTATTGCCCGTGGCGCTGTTCTGGTGAGATAAAGATGAACAATGACATTGTTTGCCCTACGGTCTAATCGATTAATTAGGTATTCTTGGGAGGCCCACGAAGGCGGCCATTGGGCTGCCCTTGTCTGTGCAGGTATTCCTTTCGGGATAGGAGCTTTTTCTATTTTTGTGAGTTGCATAACCGTTGAAGCTTACATCTCTAGGATACCTAATACCCTCTTTAGCTATCTACCATCACATATCTTGTTGACGTCTACAAAGCGGAAGCTGCAGCTTCAGGTGAGATTATATTGCCTTCCCTTTTTCTATAGTGCCCAGCATACTGACCTACATAATAGCTCTTGCTGCCAATGGAGTTATCAGATATATTCTAGGTGCCACATTTCCTCTGTTCACTGTACAAATGTACCAGAACCTAGGAGTTCATTGGGCAGGCAGTGTATTTTCCTTCCTATCGCTCCTTCTCCTACCAATTCCTTGGATTCTTTTCAAATATGGGCCCGTCTTACGAGGCAAAAAATGTTGGTGACACTAAGATATTTGAAAATGAGTGATAGTACTGACCAGCCCCCCATTTACTAACACAGTGCCTCAGCGACCATCGCAAATTCGTTGAGTAGCAGGCAAGGCTCTGTAATATTTTATGAAGGATATGAAGTATGATCTCTTCACCTCCTGTTGACGCATTTTGACACAGCTGGACTTTTGCTAGAACCCCATAATTTGCGTCTTCTCCAGAGCTTTTTGAGTACCTAAACCAACATGTCATTTTCCAATACCTCATGCTACCCGTAGCGGTAAAAATCACCGCTCAGTTCGACATTAGGTCAAAAGCTCCTTTGTGGAATCAGCTTATTGTCGGTATTTGGAACATTCATTTATCGCCCGACAATGTTTGGGCCTGCCTTAGATGACTGCCAAACGGCTATCATATATTCTGCCCACCTCATACGAGGGCCCAGTAATTTTGGTAAAAAATTACGTGGGGCCGGTTAGGTACCGAAGGTTGTGTTCTATACTGTGGCCGTGACGATTGAACACACGGGCCTTCGAAAATCAAATGCCGACTGCTACACTGACACGGGAAAAGAGGACCCCGAGCTTTAATCCACCAATAATTCTTGTTGGCTATTTTGTTTGTTCAAAATCGCCTTAAATTAATGACCTCCTGCAATAAATTACTCTTCTATTTAAAGTCAAGCATTTCAGCTTCAAACACCCAGCCCAGCAACTCTTAGTCAAAACCACCTCATCCACTACCAAATCTCGCACAATTCACCATGCAGAAGAACATCTCTTTTTGTATCCTTATGTTGGCACTATCAACGACGGCATCAACCACGACATCAACCACGGCAACGAGCTGTGCACCGGGGGGTTACATGACCGCCCTAGCCAACTTCGACCTTCAACTTCCCATCGCATCATCTAGTGGAGGTACGGCTGAACAGATTGCTGCCACAAAGGTAGCAGGCTGCAGCGGCTACCAAAATGCAGACTGGTTCTACTGGAATACGGCCAGTTCTTATCTCGTTATGAAGGCGCCTCCAACCAGCACACCATGTGCGAAAACCTCAGGCAGCAAGCACTGCCGTACTGAGCTTCGAGAGGCTGTGCCTTCTAGCTGGAGCCCTTCGGGCACTAACACGATGAATGTCAAGCTCAAGGTGGCGCAGGCCGATGATGGAGACTATGGCACCGTTATTGGCCAGGTCTTCTCAGCGAGCTTTTCCAAGCCTATCATCGAGCTTTACTATAATCCGAACGGCGTTATCACTGTTGGCCTGGAGACAACGACATCGGGAGGAAGCGAAAACTTCACCCAGGTTGGCACAATCCCGGAGAATACGGTCTTTACCTATGAGCTGAACTACTCGGACGACGAGCTCACAGTCTCGATCAATGGAGGAGAGGCTACTAATTTTGCCGTTACGCAATTGGGTACTCCGGATGCCTACTTTAAAGTTGGTGACTATAATCAGGGAACTGACGTTGCTAGTGAGGTTGATATATATAGCATCGATGTTGTGCACTCTTGATTTATGGCGAAGAGGAGTGGGGAAGCAGAGACAGACCAAAGAATGAATCAAATACACCACTCGCATCTTTCACCTCAGTATTCTTGTAATACCTTTAGTAGGATTCTAGTTAGTGCGAAACCAGAGTCCACTCACATCCCTTTCAAGTTGAACGTAGCTCTTTCCCGTCATGTAATCTCTTCACTATATGTTACAAGTGAACAGACAAATCTGGATTTTAATTTCTCTGATCTCACAATTTTGAGTAGTTCTCTTAAATTTACCTCTTGTCAAAAATCCGAACATTACTAGATTGCGTCTTGAAAAATTTGAGACAACTGATTCAACATTTATATGTGTGGACATCAGTGTATACCTTGCCCATTACCCATTTTGAAGAAGAGCCTTGAAAGTTTCAAATAAAAAGAATATGGGAAAGTAAAAAGAAATGAACGCAGGAAAACAATCAAGAAGAGACATTTGGCTTCTTTTAGAATGGAATATTACGAAATTGAGAGATGTTTCACAGACTATGCATGTTATGGTATAGGCATAGAGGACTGAGAATGATAGGAACAGCATCAAATAGTGAAATGGAATGAGTTGAGTGTCAAGGAAGACCAGAGAGGCGTTTTTCAATAGAGAAACGCACTAAGAATACAACTAGTCCAGAGATCTTAGAATATCCAAGGCAATCTCGACAGGGATATGGTCCTGTGCCATTATATTGCGAAGATCTGCCACCGTCGGTGGCTGGGGGTGCTGACTCCAGTGCTTCCCAAACAGCTCACAATCCGGGCCAGCCAGGATAGCTGAAGAAAAAGTGCACGTGCTGCCAGCGACCACTTCACCCAATAGCTGAGGCACTAGCGTTCGGGGAAACATCACATTCGTATTTCCATGAGGCGAAGTGACCTTTCCGCGTCTTGGTGGTCTTGACACATCTCTGATGCCACTAAAGTCACCCAAGGCGCCATCAACACAGGCCGAGGACTCAGATTCGGTCAATTGGTCAGCTTGAAAATCCGACTTGGGAATAGCAAATCCCCCTTCTATCGTCCAGAGGCGGCGAGGACTGGTAATTTGGTGAACTCGCATATGCCAGAGCGGGTGTGGGATAAGCCAGGTCTCAACAGTCACATCAGGCCAAGGATACCATCGAGAAAAGAGAATGTTTCCACAAATCTTCACATCTTCACAGCTTTCGCGTACACGAAAGTGTATTCTGTCATCGCTGAGCGCAAGCATGCTATCAAAGGCGCCAGCCAAGAAGCCCCTCGAATCACTTTCGATACTGAAGCCATATCGTGATGAGTAGGCAAATTTGTTGTATTTTTCAGGCACATCTCTCATTTGAAGAGATGAACCAGGTCCAGAAACCAACATGACAGAGTGGCGTGGCTGATGACTGAAAACCATTCCTGGGATGGGAAATGGGACGACAGACTCACGCTTAGGCATGGACAATTCCCCTGATGCCCAGAAAGGATGCGTTTCTGGTAGACACAGAGGAGCGAAGACTTTCATTGCCCACCAAGGTGAGCCAGTGGAGCTGTAACGCTCGGTGATAAGTTGGTTGGGGTAGGCGTACCCCAATGTCAAGAGACCATCGCCAAGTCGTGATATGCGTTGCGAGGCCCACCATCGTAGGTGTCGCAGATACAAACCTTTCATGACCCCCCAAGGCAAAGCTTCTTCATTTGCCAGAGCCAAAGCACCCCAAAAAGCAGCGATTGCATGACGATAGATCAGGCTGCGGCCGTAAGGAATACACGCTCCGTCCTCGGCAAACCAATGTTGAAAGTTGTGGGCGAATTCGCTCGCCCGTTGACGGAATCGCTGAGCACGAGCAGTATCTTGTGGCTTATAAATGGCGTAAACTAAGCCGTAGAAATGCATAGCAAAGGCGTTGTAGTAGTCGATTCGTCTCAGGTCTCCAGCGTTACCCCCATCGCGATACCAGCCATTCGCCATGTAAAGACGCTCCAAGTCCTGCAGATACTCTTCTGTCCCTTGCGAGTCCACACTCACACCTACTCGTTCTAGGCCAAGGTCCACGAGAACCCGGAAGAACTTGTGATTGTTGTTTCCATGCTTTGAGTTTCGGCTTTCCAACAGCCAAGTCGCGACCCGGGTCTTAGTTTCAGCGTCCAACGGGTCCCATAGATGCTCTGATGCCAGCAAAAGCCCATATCCCAGGGCTGCAGCTTCTACATGGCGCTGATCCATGTCTATGACGCGACCCCAGTATTCTGGGTGTGTTGGGTCTGTCCCGTTTTTCAGACCACTGCGATAAACATCCCAGTGGGCAAAGGAAGTACCCCCAGCAGCCATGGGCGCAATTCCAAAAAGGGGCCTAGCAAATCCTTCCAGATCGCAAGCTGCGCGATCCCATGTAGACCCAGAAGCATCAAGTTGGACGCGTGCTTTCCCGGGTGAAAAGAATGGCAATAAAGGCTCGAAGAGATTCTCACATGCCATAACCACATCGTCTCTGGAACGGAGAGGGTTATGAGCCAACGGGTTCATCTTCGATTGTGGCATCAGGGAGCCATCCAACATGATGAAGCAATGCTGGTCGTGGAGTTCTACTATTGCTGGTAGTTCTCCGGAAGGAAAAGATGTCAAAATATAATTTGAAGAAAGTATTGAAAAGGGATTTTGGCTTGATGAAAATTAAAAAAATGTAGAGTCGACTACGTAGTTCGGTTGAGAACTGCGATTTGAATGGTTCTTCCTACCAACCTCTAGATCGATTTTCGGCAATCGGGAGAAATGGCCAGAAGCCGGTATGAGGGGTAAACGTGAGCTCCGGAATGCGCAAAAAGCCACGGGCGCGACTAATCCGACTCCGGGCAATACCCCGGACTCTTGATGGATTTCCCGTGCAGTATATCTACCCCGTGGGGTAGACCATTGAAACTTAAATTCAAGTATCATGACCGGCAAACGAGGCACACGTCCTCGCAAAAAATATTTGCATTGTCATACCGAAGCCTACATCGAATACTATGCTTTCCTCTGTCACTTTCGCGCGCAATAGTGAACAAGGCATCGCTTTGCGGGATGTTTTACCACCACGAGACAAGCCATGGTGGCGATATTCGTCCATGTTATCATTGAATCTGCTCCTCCTGGGATGTGTGGTCGCCGACATGACCAACGGCTATGATGGAACCATGTTGAACGGACTGCAAATTATTCCTGCTTGGCAAACCTTTTTCAACAAACCCACGGGATCCGCATTAGGGCTCATCACCAACGGGACCCGGATCGGCGGAGTTGGTGCTTTATTCGTGGTCAACCCTCTCATCGAACGACTCGGAAGACGCCGACCTATCGCCATTGGGTCTGCTTTTATGTTGCTCGGTATTGCTTTGCAAACGGCAGCTACGAACCTGCCGATGTTCATCATTGGACGAGTGATCATCGGATTTGGTAATACTATCCAGCAGTGCTGCTGCCCGATTCTCCTCTCTGAGCTGGCCCATCCCTCCCAGCGAGCTCAAATTACCGGAATTATGAACGCATCCGGCTCGCTCGGTCAGGTGTTGGCGGCTTGGATTACCTTTGGAACCGCTAAGATGGTTGCTACATCCTGGAGCTGGCGTCTTCCCAGTCTTTTGCAGGCCTTGACGTCAATCTTCCAGTTTGTGATGGCTTTCCTTATGCCAGAATCACCCAGATGGCTGGTTTATAACAATCGAAATGAAGAAGCTCGTCAGATTCTGGCCAAATACCACGCCGATGGAGATAATGAGTCACCGTTGTTGCATTTCGAGATGATGGAAATTGAGAGTACGCTTGAGCAGGAGAAGCTGCAATCTACTACCTCCTGGTTCGAGTGGTTCCGAACTCCCGCCAACCGCTATCGCTTTTTCGTGATCATTTCTTTAGGATTCATGATTCAATGGTGCGGGAATGCGATCATCTCGTACTATCTTCACCTCATGTTGATTTCCATGGGAATTACCAACACAGATACCCAGCTGGTTGTCAATGGCTGTGTGACAATCAATGGCCTCGTCTGGGGAGTGCTTTTTTCCCTCCTCATCGACCGCCTCGGTCGCCGGTTCCTGTTCCTAGGTGGCATGGCCGGCATGTTCGTTGCCTTCACTTTGCTCACTGTCTTCACGGGAGTGAATGAATCTCATGGCTTCTCCATGACTGGGCTCAGCGGTGGTGCACTTTCTATGATTTTCATCTTTAACTTTTTCTACAAAATGGCATCCCCAACCCAAGATCCATACTTCATGGAAATCAGCCCGTATCATCTGCGCTCCCAGACATCTGTGATCAAGGCGTTTGGTGACACGGGAGCAAACTTGTTCAGTGGGTTTGTGAATCCAATTGCGCTGGATGCCATTGGATGGCGCTACTATATCGTGTGGTGTTGTGTGCTGATCGGTAATTTCACCACCATTTACTTTTTCTTCCCCGAGACCAAGGGTTTGTCTTTGGAAGAAGTTACTCAGATGCTCGATGGAAAAACCACGTTGAAGGAACAGGCTTCGAATGAGAGTGACGAAGCAAGCTCAAAACAGCCTGTTGTGGAGCTCAAGGAACATGTTTGAATGGAATATCAAGGATCTGGACTGCCGTGGCTAACACGGCAGGGGAGAACAATGATTTTGTCGCTATGGAAATGAGTCAAATTTCGTTATTGCAGTGAAGACAACATTCAATCTCATGTCAAACAATATGAAGACCTTAATGAAACCGACTCGCCGTAGATTGAAAATCAAGCCTATCAATCCAACTACAACTATCTTTCTAGATAGGCTGTCCTAACAACGATAAAAAAGGCGGTAACGTCTAACTATCCGCGGCGATGTATTTAATAGCCGTTAAAGTCTCTTGTTTATCAGACTTATAAGCTTCGTACGCCCTAGTCGATATGACGTTTCTAAAAGCTTACAGTTGCCTAATTTGGAAGCTAGTTTCCTCGAAATTATAGATATTGCGGGCTAGGATATCCTAGATATATCGCTCTAAAACGTTATACTAATGCCGAATTAGACTAATATCTTCCCCGTAGAAAGCCTTTTATAATCGATTAATAATTGCTTTCCATACATAAGGTCTTCTAGAAGGCGTTTAGTGAAGCGGTACGCCTAGTTTAGACTAACGCGACGGACTGCGTTAGGCGGCGTGTTAGGCGGGGCGTTTCGTCTTACTATATTGTTTATATAGCTCTCAATAAGCAAGGTTAGGGGTAGGTGCTATATATTAACTATCTAGTAGTCTGATCTAGGTGATCATGGCTTTTTCTTGGGCGTTTTCAAGTGCTTTATTAGGTCCTAGGCGCGAATTGCGTGAATTGCGACCGTGGTAACGCGCCCGTAACTATATAGGGTACGCTGAATTACCTAGCTAACGCGGCAATTTTAGGGGGTTTTTCATGTTTCACGCTTTTAAGCGCCTCTAAGATACGTTAATAATCGGTCATGTTGGGTTAAATATGGGATGAATAAGAATAAAAGTTATGTTGGACTGAAAATTTACGTTGGACTGGGTGGGCCGTGCCACAATTAGTAAACATCAGGGAGCGGGTAATGCTCATAACGCTAGGCTTAAATAGTATTGCCGACAGAGTACTACGAAATAAACGTTTGACCTGTCAGATGCCGGACGCTGCTTAAAATTGCTGGGAGCAATAGCCGAAATACGCCGCCAAGCACGATACCTATATTACTCCGGCGAACTTCCCCACTCACTGTTTCTGTCCAAAGCATCCATGTTATACCCGAATACGCTGGATCTGCTATGTCCGACGAATACGAGGATCTTGCGCCTTCTGGCCAAGAAAACGCAGCATGTCAGTCTTGCCGTAAACGCAAGTTGAAATGTTCTCGCGAAATTCCCACGTGTTCACAATGTCAACGACTTTGTAAGTTTCCATCCCTCTGCAATATAGCCTGTACCTGATGGATTTTCTCAGCCTGCCAATGCATATATGACCATAAAAAACAAAAGACAGGCGTCAAAAGTGGGGCGATTGAGAGTTTAAATAGACGAATCGGTCCGTGATTCAATGACTAGTCATTACCTGTCAACAACAGTGGGCTTATAGCATGAACAGAAGCCTTGGAGCAACAACTTGCATCTCATACACCTAAACCACCAGCGGAACAATGGAATGCATCCCAAAACAGAGAGGGGTGTCTTTATCATGCAGCGCTCCTCGTTGCAGACTCGATTGGCAGAATGCAGACAGATGGTGGGGACTTTCCTGGTGGGAGCACGAACCTCATCAGTTGTACCGAACACTTAGCTTCCAACAAGCGCCGTTCAGCCTCAAGGTTGGAGACTGAACCACTGCCAAAACGGCAGATGACGATCTCCTACCCGGTCTCTTCACTAACGGAGTCACTTTTCAGCCCTTCGTTTTTGGAAATCATATCGAAATCCTATTTCTCCAAAATACACGCATGGATTCCGTGCGTGCATCAATCCAGGTTTGAGGGCCGGCTGAAAGACCCTACTGAAAGCCCTAAACTTCGAGCCTTGGTCAATGCTATGGTCTCATCCACAGTGAAACATCTCTCTGCTAGTGAGCTTGGGATGAAGCCAGATGAGCTTTCGGATTTAGAGACGAGAGCACGAACCACGGCAGTCCAGCACGCTATGGAATCTCTTTCAGTAGAAAATCTGCAGGCGCTGATTATTCTCACATTTGATCAAGTAGGCTTCATGACGAATACATATGATGAGCAAGGCTGATTATTTTGGCAATAGATTGGAAATGGGCAGCTTTCAAAGTCTTGGCCGATAATTGGATCATGTACTCGCATGGTGGAGTATCTTCAGCTCAACGTCGAGTCGGATGAGGTTTCTAATCAGGCGCTTTTCAAACCACTCATGGTTCTAGATCACCCCAATGGCTGGGCAGAATCTGAAGAGCGTCGTCGGGTATTTTGGAATGTTTTTTTACTCGACAGGTAAGCCACAAGAGCCCAGGATATACAAGCTTAGTATGCTGACCTCTCCAAGGTTTTGTGCACTTTCGACAAGGTACACTATTTCTTGACATTGGAGTGAAACAATAACTGACTGTATTTCTTAGATGGAGTACAAGTCTGACCTCAAGCAATGTGTGCCGCCGGCTACCCTCCGATGGAAACATTTGGGCAAAAGGAGAGAAAGCCACAACTCCGCATTTTGGTGTCTGGGATCGATCTGTCGCCAACATTGACAACTCTATTGCACATATTCCAATTCAACGTTCTGATCCGGCACAATCTACTCCGAAAGGAAACGTGCAAGTGGGAATTGACCCGGCAAACGTAGGGGCATTTGCCTATCGTATTGAGGCAACCGAATCTCTCTTCCAGGTCTGCTCGTTTTTCCTGCAACAATCTGTGAACTTTCGCAGTCGGGAGGAAGTGGGGAATTGGTTGACCAGGTTCAAAGAGTTGGATCTCCGCTTGGTACAGTAAGTGCAGGGAAACTACTGTTACGAATATCTGACTAATTTGCGCACAGCTGGAAAACCTTTTTGCCTCCAAAATGGAAAGATTCAAACGTCTCTGTAGATGGAAGTACAGTGAAAATGGATCCTAATCTCACAGTTGCCCACTTGACTCACAACACATCGATGATACTCCTGCACCAATACGTGGCGTACCCACCTCCGAATTTAAATCAGATGGTGAAGCTGCCTAGTTCTTGCAGTGCTGAAACTTGTGAACTTGCTGCCATTGAGTCCGCATCAATTGTGGAAAAGTATCTCAAGTACACTCCCTCAAAAGTTGTTCCGGGGCAACTAGGATTCTGCGTTTTTGTTGCCGCTAGAACCTTACTAGGTAAGCCTTGCGTCTAGATTTTGTGAATTATAGCTAATACTTTGAAGTTCACTGGAGGGTATACGGGGACAGTCTTGCTTCTGAGTTTGATTTATTACTTCAGAGCTTGCAGTTGATGTCCAGGGGCTGGCAAGGAGAGCGATATGCTTCACATAATCCCCCAACGGACTTGTGGCACAACTATTACTCTCTTATACTTTCCATGAAGGCGAGAGTTGAGGAGGATGCGTCTTTTCTTCCACATATATTGCTTCATCAGGACATGTATAACATCCCGGATTTGATTTTGCTACAAGGCCGGTGTGAAATGATCCGGAATACGAACCCGGTCGAGGCCGCCAGTGCACATCTTGTACAAGACCCCGATCAATTGAACTACTTTGATCCTCAAGCTGGCCATGAGCCATCCGAAAAACGCACGGAATGCATTGATCTTGCAGAGGACAACTCTCCAAGCTTCCGATACGACGAAGCCTTTGGCGACTGCTTTGATGATGAACTGGCAGCCATGACTAGCTCTCTCCTTCAAAAACAGTTTCTGGAGTTAGATCGTGTTATTACGCTGGAAGGGACGGATTTCACTTCAGATAAATTTGTTCAATAGATATTATTGATTCTGAGCTCAGTCTTCGTCATTGTGATACCTATGCTTCTTGCGATGGCTTTTCTCATAATTTCAATTTCTAAGATATAAATGTATTTGTGATCTTTGATTGTTATATCTGTCGCGCGCTTTCTACCAAATGCGAAATCATGCCCTTCACCAGATGTATTTGCAATATTATCACAATACTCCAATTCGCATTAGGCTGTTTCCAAATTCCAGGAAGTAGTAATCAGCGTAGACCAGTCCATGGTCGCCGTAAACCATAAGAGCATGCTCATTCTTGTTCGCAGTGGCATTCATGAGAATAGAGTCCCATCCTGTCCCCTGTGCGACGATCTTGCCGCTACCGTTGACGTGAAGACTTGCTGATTGGGGAGACAAGGAATGAGCAGCTACATCTTCTGCAATTCGAAGGGCCATTTGGAGAAAAATGGACTCGCCTCCCAACGCCCGATGTAACAAAAGGAATCCATTTGCAGCGATCATGGCGGCCGATGTGTCTCGCGCGGGAACATTTCCATCTTCGAAGGGGGCATCAAAATCCCATAATGGAACATATGGGTGACTGTGCGACCCTTCTAGCAAGCGGCGGATGAAATATGTCGAGAGCTGAGTGGCCGCTTCCAAGAAAATGCGATCTTTGGTCCACCAGTAGGTTTGAGCGAAGCCTAAAATTGCCCATGCCTGTCCCCTGAATAAATTCAAATGCGGTTAGTCAAACTTTAGGAATCGGAAAGCAAATCACAATGATTGGAGAATGATACCTGCTCCATGTTGAGTTATCAGAATAGCCCTGATGAGTCTGATTGTGCTTCACTTTCCCGGTTTTCGGGTCCAGATTGCACACATGAAATGTCGAAAAGTCACCTCGTACAATTGTACGAAGTACCGTATGGGCATGGGTTGTGGCGATGTTGATCAGCTTTTGGTTCCCAGAATGATAGCCCGCGTAGAAGAGAAGGTTCATGTCTGCCCATTATCAGCCAATTTTCATCTTCGCAGATGAGTGTACGGGATTGAATATACATACTGCACATGCTGTCAATGATGACCAAAAAGTTGTTTTCATTGTCTTCGACCCAATATCGGTGGCTCTTCATGCGGTCCCAGCTTCGGATAGCCCCGACACGAGCATCAAACCGCGAAGCCAGGCTATTGGCGGCAGTGACGATTCCCTCGAGGCTGGCCTTGTTGCCCGTAAGCTCCCAGTCCATCTGAAGACTTGGCATTATTATGAACCCCATGTCGTGAGTGTCCTTGCGAGATGCCATTTGTCGCAGTGGCTCGGACCACTGACGACAAAGCGATAGCAGCTGGTCATGGAACTGGTTCCGGTCCACTTGCACAGGTAGTGGGAGGGATCGGGGGTACTTCACACTTCTCTCGAGAAGTGTGTACAATGAGCCAGGAAAGAAGCCACACGTCCAGAATTTACTTTCCCTCAGCTTGTAATGTCCCGCGTCCTCGCCTGTCGTGGGTACCCACTCCGGGTAACGATCAGGTAGATGCTGTGCCACAACCACCCCGAGTAAGCCAGTGACCGGAAGCGGAGTTAAAATGGGAAGCTTCAAGGAAGATAACTCACAACAAGATATCGTGATGCAACATCCCAGATCTTAGCGACGCAGTCTTCTGTGTAAAGTCCGGCAAAGCTAAAAGCTACTTGCGTTTGGCTAGCGGGACTGTTGCAAGCCGGCGAATGCTCATTCGAATTGGATATTAACACAGATGAGGGTTTCAAGGGAGTTTCAGGCAATTTCGACTTGCAGACTGCGGGTAGGGGCGTTGATTCGACCATTTTTAAATGAAACTTTGAGAAGTGACGTCCAAAAGAGCCAGAAGTGAAGCTGGGCTCACAAAAAAGCTAAGAATATGCCTTGGTCAGCGATAGATCAGTTTAAATATATAAATCAGTCACGGAGGGCAGAAAATGCCCGTCCGAGAGGATCGTCGCATGGCGTAGTTGACGGCTATCGAACTCGGATGGCGGAAGAAGCCCCGGCCGCTGTTTGCCCGGCTATCATTACCTGTAGCCACACATTATGTAAGGGCAAAATAACTCCCCTCAGGTTCAATTTCTCAGGTGCTCACACATATGATAGAAGGGCCGACTTACCGACAACTAGCCTCTGAATTTACGATCCTCGGTCGGATGTTTACATGAAACTATCGTTCCCCTGTACGAGGGAGATTTTTTGGGTATACCTGCCTAGTCGGGCCCTCACCGCTCTCGCTGGTGAGGGCCCTCCATAGTCTAATCATTCTATAGTCTAACCAGGACTGCTAGAATTAAATCAGGACTAGTATGCAGACTTTCATCAGTAGTAGCCTTTTAGGTAAAGAGTTCTAACTCCCCCCCTTTTAAACCCCATAATTCAGCCATGCAGACCCGTGGGAACCGAATTGAATACCTTGCCTTGAATGATGGACCTGAAGACTGGATATCCTGCCAGGAGGGGCCAGTCCCATCATCCCCACCATTTGACCATAGCCAATTAGCAATTGGTACCAGTATCGATCCTCTTCATGAATCTTTTGATAAAATTTTACCTTCAGAATCCGCCTCGCAGCCACCAGCCTCGAGCTCGCTAAGCTCAACTAGGGCAGTTGACGATATTACCGATATTGACGATATTGACGATACGATATCGACATAGGATACGATATCGGCTGCTTTTGAATTTGACGATATCACCACTCACGATATCGTTATATCGTATCGGCATTGGCACATTTTTCCTCTAGAATTATCTAGAGAGCAAACGGGCTTTCGTCGAATAGCAGTTTTATTTGATAATTTATGAATATAAAACCGAAATATCCCCATGGCATAATTTAACCAAATCCCTTAACCGCTACCACTTATACCCATCGCGAATCAACATTAGGTTAGCTATTAAAGATTAGAGAGCTATATGAAACTAACCAAAGTCTGCTCTATCGACTAGTGTCAAAAAGTCTCTAGAATATTATCGTAGGTAGGGAACCTCAAGGTCACAACTTCCCTTATAGAATTATTTTAATAAGCTGAATCATTATTTTTGTACGCCCTAAATAGGAAAGGCGCCGAGAAATTATGCACTTGAGGGTCAGTGAGGTTCGACCCTGACCCTCTGGGGTCCGGGTGGAGGTTCCTGACCTTGGACTCGCGGGGCGGGTGAGTGCCAGGTCTATATGTATGTCGAGGCTTTACCCTGTTACTTCTCGGAAGTTATACGTTTACAAAAGTTCAGAGATGTCCTTGTCTTCCATGAAACTCGATAGAGTGTCACAAATGAGCGGCCATGTGCCTAGGGTGTGACCCAGAGTTTTAAGGCTTATATCTTATTCCTCCCAGCCTTGATCCATGTTTTCATGGTTGGAATTGCAAAACTCAATTTTTCCAAGTATTTCAGAGTATCAAAGTAAGGGCGCTATACTCGTTTAACTAATTGCTCTTGTTTTGGTAAGAGTTGAGCCTGTGCATAAAATGAATAAAGTCCTAGCATCCGCTATTTTAAAGATCTTCTTCTTGGATGAAGTGCGCTCGGCCTTACCATATACAACTCCACTACACTCGACCTTGATTTGCCGCCTTTCGCTTTCAAGAAACTACTCGCAGACGCACAGCATGCTACCGGACCAGCTTTAACCAACCCCAGCCGTCCGAGGTTCAAATGTACCCTCGATGATTTCGCGGAGCGTCGACCAGCTCTCGCCAAGGGACTTCGAATGCTCCTGGACTACGATGGCGATGTTGCCGAAACATTCTGTTATGACTTTGTTGTCCAGCTTGACCGCTACGAAGAAGTGGAGAATGTCCCTCTTTGTCCAGGTGGGGAGAGTCATCTGGTGACCAACTCCAATCGGCGCAAATTTGTAGATCTGTACGTGCGCGATTTCCTGGAGAAATCGGTTACTCGGCAATTTGAGCCACTTAAACGGGGCTTCTTCACAGTCTGTGGAGGTAATGCGCTATCACTGTTCCGACCCGAAGAAATTGAACTATGATAATTGGATGTCGCCTCGGCCCGATCACTCCCCGTCGTGCAGTGGTTTTGGGATTTCTTCGAAACGTCCCCACCTAAAGACTAGCGGAAAGTTCTTTCTTTCATCACCGGAAGCGATCGTATTCCCGCTATGGGTGCCACAAGTCTCTCGATTCACCTGGCCTGCCTTGGAGGTGATTGCTCGCGATACCCCATCGCGCGCAGTTGTGAACAGCGAAGGCTTTGGCATGAAGTGATTTGTTTATTTTCGTACTCTGACTATTCTCCATAGACGCTGGTCGTAAGCTTTTGTACCGCCATCCAGATTCAAGGAGTTTGGATGTTTTTTTTTTGAGTACAGTGCATATGTAACTTTCGTTTTACTCTAACCATACACACTGGAGCTCACCACTAGCCCTTTTAGTGTGCTGAAGAGGATACGAAGACGATTCCATTCCATGGTTCAATTCCCGAACCACGGCAGGGCAGCTTAGCCTCAACTTTGCCCCAGGTCACCGACCCCGCATAAAATTTCCCCGAGCACTAGGGTACACATCTGAGCCCGATTCACCAAGCTAGTTCAATGTGGAACGCGGTTGCGTATAAAAAAACTTGTTAGACTATTTTGTACTAGTTCAAGGGCTGCACGGGTCAGCTGCGATCGAATTGGTGAGGATGCGCGGAGTTTTAAAAACCTTGGCAGTGATCTGACATGACGTTTGTCAAGACTCGGTAATTAGAGTGGCAGTTCAATTTATATGGAATAGGCCCGGAAAAGTGAGTCAGATTGGGATATTATATCTAGTTTTCACACCGTAGCTTCAGGAAAGTAAACACAGGCACTTGTGTAATGAGTTTTAATTAATATGTGGTCATCCCAATTTATTTCATTTCCGCACAACCTCAGATTCCATTTGGTCTCGCGTTGAGGCGGCCCCACATTCTCCCCACAAGTCACAAATCTGCATAACAACCACATCTCGGCTTTGAGCCGGAATCCTACAGAAGCTCGAGGACTGCTAGAGTTTACGCCATCCGATAATTCTCCGGTGCTTTACCCTGCTGTGTTTGCGCAGCGTTCATGCGTGTCTTCTTTCCTGACTCTACGATCACAGTTCCATGCACCAGCATGATCTATAGACGTCACTTGACTACTTCCCAACCCACATAGCAAGAAAAAAAATCCAACGCTTACCTTGATCTACTAAAAACACGAGGCCGCGTTGAGCCAAGCATCTGACCACTATTGTGGCTTGCCCCTGGACCAAAGAAAGCATTCATCCGAAATTTAGCCAGGCTAAAGTTAAAAACCCGACTAGCTGCGGGAGAGGCAGTACAGCGGCTGGATAGCGACACTTAGCTCAAGTTGCTTTTTTAGGTATTGGCTCGTATTTTCGGGCTGGCAGAAAGGTTAAAATACTATATTACCAATACAGAGATTCAAAATCAACCGAGTCAGACTTATATAATCAGGGCTACCTTTTAGTTAGTTAACTACCACACAAAGTAACGGTCACATGACTAGTGATAAGTGACCAAAACGCGCGTTTGAAAAGCCACTACAGTTAAATAAATTCGATATTAGTTCAACCCCTTAACCCCACGACCTCGCCTAATATATCCTGTACTATAGAAAAATCATGCTAGTAGGCCCTAGTAAGCGTCTACGACCAGGGAAAATCCAATATTGACTGATTAGTGAGGTCCAGGTGGTGGTGGAGATAAAACGAGGTGAGGTTCAGGGGAGAGGTGTGTACCTTTTTTATTGCTGTTATTAACCATTGAGTTCAGGGTTCTAATCGGCTTATAATTAATCCGTGGGCTTAGCATACACCATCCCGTACGGGCGGTGACAAAAGGCGGTATATATTACCCATAAAAGTGGGGCCAGAACAGTACCAATACCTAAAAAAGCCACTTGAGCTAAGTGTCGCTATCCAGCCTCCGTAGAGGGCCCCCCCCCCCATCAATTCCATGGTCTGATCACGCGCGTGGGGTTAGCGCGGTACTTGGGCATACGCTAATGCCGAACGTGGGGTATACCGTGCATGGACGACTCGGATGTCGTCCATACCTCAACAAGAAGGGAAATGAATAGAGAAGATCTCTTACCTTGGAGCTTACGGCCCTGCCGGCTATGGCATTACCGGTGAGTACGAGGCTTCGCCGTGTTCTTTGTCCCCGTGCCGAGGAGAGGAGTATATAGAGTGGGAGCTGCCCGCCTCGGGACTACTTTTTTCTCACGGACTCATAGATCGATCAAGGCGTAGATCTCAATATGGTTTCTGCAAAGCAACTTGGATTGGCGGTGGCCATCCTGTCCTTGTGTGGACTTGGGAACGCCGAGGAGAATATTACCTCTGATACGTACTTCTATGGCCAGTCCGAGGCTGTGTACCCGTCGCGTATGTTTATGGATCTTCTAGCTTGGATGCTTTGGTGTTAACATTTGACAGCATCTGGCAAGGGTACGGGTGATTGGGCTGAGGCTTACTCCAAGGCTGCGGCTATGGTCGCGAAGATGACATTGGAAGAAAAGGTTATTATGCGTCGAACCTGTTGACGTTGTATGGAGGCTGACAGACTACAGAACAATCTTACCTACGGTGCTTCGACTACGGAGAATGGATGCTCTGGAATTATTCCGTCTATTCCTCGTCTTGGTTTCACTGGCTTGTGTCTTCAAGATGCTGGCAATGGTGTTCGGTACACCGACTTCGTCAACAGCTATCCCAGTGGTATTCACGTCGGTGCCAGGTAAGAGATACGAGATTCGAAACGAGAGAACAGTACTGACGTGGTGTAATGAATAGTTGGAACAAGACTCTTGCCCTTGACCGTGGTCATCACATGGGTGGCGAATTCAGGAAGAAGGGTGTCCAGGTGGCTCTGGGTCCTGTTATTGGACCTCTGGGAAGGACTACGACGGGTGGTCGTAATTGGGAGGGTTGGTATTCCCCAATACGAACACAAATTTACTCATGCTAACTGTCGAAGGCATGTCCAATGACCCTTATCTGGATGGTGCACTTGGTGCTGCTACTGTCGAGGGTGTACAAGGCCAGGGTGTGATCACCAGTGTCAAGGTGAGTGATATGCACTGGTATACCAAGACAATCCGATGTGAACGGCGATACTAATGGGGATAATGACAGCACTTCATTGCCAATGAACAAGAATTGTACCGCAACCCTGGAACTAACTCGAGAAATGAGTCCGTTGCGTCGGTTTCCAGCAACATCGATGACAAGACTATGCACGAGATGTATCTTTGGCCTTTCCAGGATGCTCTCAAGGCAGGAGCTGGAAACATTATGTTTGTTATATCTTCAAATCCGTACAATATACAGGCTGACATGGATAATTCTAGGTGCTCATACAACCGCGTCAACAACTCTTACGGCTGCCAGAACAGCAAGACTCTCAACGGACTCCTCAAGACCGAGCTCGGCTTTAATGGATTCGTCGTGACTGATTGGGATGCTCAACACTCTGGTGTGGCAGCAGCCGAAGCTGGTCTTGATATGGCCATGCCCAATGGTCAGTCCTTCTGGGGCGACAATTTCACTGAAGCTATCACCAACGGTAGTGTTGCTGAGTCCCGTCTGAATGATATGGCCACTCGGTGAGTATTTCAGACCATAGCAGAGTTCACCACTAACCAAGATCTAGTATTATTGCAAGTTGGTACCAGATGGGCCAGGACGAGTCGAGCTACCCTGCACCTGGCGTGGGTATGCCTTATAACTTGAGCGAGCCTCACACTATCGTGAATGCCCTCACTCACGACGCAAAGCCAACTATCTTTGAAGGCGCTGTTGAGGGCCATGTCCTTGTTAAAAACACGGATAATGCCCTGCCTCTTGTGTCGCCAAAGCTCATCTCGGTCTTTGGTTACGACGCCAAAGCTGCGGACATGTATATGCCTGATGGACAATCTCTCACATTAAACCCATATGATATTGGTTATGGACCGGCGGTCTTCCAACTCGCGGATGCCTTTTCTACCACAGTTATCGATGAGCCGTATGACTACCAGGTTGCCTTTAACGGTACCCTAAGTGTTGGTGGTGGATCTGGTGCCAATACCGGGCCCTATCTGAGTGCTCCACTTGATGCTCTTCAACAGCGAGCTTATGAAGATAACACCGTCGTTATGTGGGATACTGTCAACAACCCGAACATGATGGGATTAATGGAGGCTTCGGATGCTTGCTTTGTCTTCATTAATGCATTCGCCACTGAAGGCTTGGATCGGTCTGGTCTTCATGATAACTACTCAGATGAGCTTGTCAACAAGGTAGCAAAGAGCTGCTCCAACACTATTGTTGTCATTCACAACGCCGGTACTCGTCTGGTTGACCAGTTTGCCGAAAATCCTAATGTCACTGCCATCGTCTTCGCCCATCTGCCCGGTCAGGACTCTGGTCGTGCTCTGGTTTCTCTGCTTTACGGCGATGAGAACTTCAGCGGCAAGCTTCCTTATACTGTCGCTAAGAACGAGTCTGACTACTTCTCCCTCTACCACACCCAGGCTGTTACCCCTTACGGTCTCTTCCCTCAGAGCGACTTCACTGAAGGTGTTTACACTGACTACCGTTACTTTGACAAGTATGATATCACACCCCGCTACGAATTCGGCTTCGGTCTTTCATACACCACTTTCTCGTACTCTAACCTTCAGGTGTCCTCCGTGAAGAGTGGCATCGCTGCTTATCCCTCCGGCGCTATCGAACAGGGTGGCGCTGTTGACTTGTGGGACACCGTCGCTACCGTTACGGCCACTGTGAAAAATACCGGAAGAAAATCTGGCGCTGAAGTTGCCCAGCTATATGTTGGTATCCCCGGAGGACCTGTCAAGCAGCTCCGTGGATTCGACAAAGTCCAGATCTCGGCCGGCAAGTCTGTCAAGGTTACTTTCCCCTTGACTCGTCGTGACCTCAGCAGCTGGGATGTCGTTGCTCAGAAGTGGCACTTCCAGACTGGAGAGTACAACTTCTACGTTGGCTCGTCGAGCAGGAAGCTCCCTCTGGAGTCTACCCTGAAGATTACCACTAGCTCCTAATAGGGCAAATTCTATACTGTACGAGATGTTAGATGAGCATAAGGTTTCCAAGGATAATACAAAACTCTTATGATAAATCACATCCCCACTAAACAGCAAGTAGTCTCTCGAACTTCCAAAGCAAAACAAAACAACTCACATTCCCCCACCGCCCCCTCAACTGACTCCACTTCGGATGATCAATCAGAATATAAACCGCCGCATAACAAATCCTCGCAACAGTATAAGACGACCCTGCCGCATTAATAGTCCCCGCTGGAACACCGGCATGACTAGCAAAAAGCAAACTCGCAACCAAATGCGAGAAGTTCTCACCCGAGTTCGCATGCGCCGACTCATGCTGTTTCAGCATATCGAGTTGTCTCCGCGTGAGCTTTTCTTCGCGTACAGCTGCCTCGTCGTACTTCGTGAGATCTCTATGGGGCGAGGCATTATGGCCGATGCCGTACCATGTATGGACGGGAGAATATCAAAGGGATTGCGGGAGTGGTTGTTGCGGAAAGACCATCACGGAAGTGTTTCCGAAAGGCCCCAACGACCTATGTCAAAGTCAAATGGGTTGGCATTGCGCACCTAGATTGTATGTTGTGCCCCGATAGTTGTAGCTGGATCACGAGGTCTGAATTTCTTAAAATGGTCGGCCGAGTTTTCGGCAATTTTCATATTCAAAGAGCTTGGAGGAGGCAAGAAGAACGATACTGTAAAAGAAACCAAGTTGATTGAAATGCTGGTAGAGATCGTATGAAGACTTTGAGGGACTTGATTTATATATATTATAGCAAGGTCATCAACCTACACTACATCATTGGAGGATTCTTATCCTGGTGAACCGAATACCAGCTTCCAGCATTCTTTAAGAAATATTTTACACTGGCAAGATGTACAGACAGCGAACATTGCCCTTCCAGCACTCGTTTCTTCCTCGGGGGCATTAGAATGCGTGAAGGTTCATCGATACTACCTAACAATGATTACTAGATCCCAGAGCTAGTGGGGGTATTCTCAAAACTGAAAAGGGAAGAAATCAATGTAAGGGCCCCTTGGGGACATTCAGTTAGTCCTAGGATACAAATCAGCAATTCCTGGAACTAGAAATGGCCTAGAAACGTGACCCACCACGGATAGCAAGTCGCCCCACTATTCAGAAAGGCAGAAGGAATATGCGCTTCCCAGGATTCATACATACGGGAGGTACGAGTGCTATATATGGGATGTACATTTGCCAATGATAATTTCAAGTTTACATCTCACATTGCCGACACGAGTAAACCAAGACCAAGCCAAGGTGTATTTCCTGGCTCAGTGCCCTCAGGGATCTCGTAGTAGAGCTGGAAAGAATCATTCGACGCGGCACCACGGCGGGTGTATTAACAAGGCTTTCCCCGTCGTAGGACATGGTGAATTTCCATTCCGAACTCTTTTGTCGGCTCGCAACACTGGAGAGGCTCACCTGGCAGGACACACCACCATGAAACTTGACGGTGTTGGTGTACCTGGCCCAACAAGTCATTTCTTCTGTCAGGTCTTCAAAGGTGCCTGGAAGGTCTTCTGTAATCAAATCTGCTTCAATATCAAAGTACTTCTTTTGAAGAAGCATTCTCCCTGTGGATATAGAATAGCCATGGCCTTTACTGGATATCTTATGTTTAAAGAAGAAGTAATTAAGAATACGAGTTGGAATTTGTTTGCTTAAAGAAGATGTAGAATGATGGATTTTAGAGAAATAACACGGCTACTGATCCCCTTTAAATATAACAATCCAATCTCAATCGATTTCAAAATTTTATTCACCTTTGGGCAAAATGAGCGGTCAAAAGATCATACGTGGCTATACAGTAATTAGTTACACGACCTCGTGTAGGATGCATCTAGGCAGATGAGATTCGTCTTTCGAATACCTACTATGTGATCATGCAACATAATATTTCTCTTTACCTAAAAAATGATCAGTCGTGAAGGTGAATCCAGAGAGCGATTTTTCGCCACCGTCCCGTTATTGAGAGTGACCTTCCACTCGATCAAGTAATGGATACAAGCCGGTGGATCCTCGTCATACTCTATGTTGGACTATTCTCCCAATCAATGGAACGGGAATAACGGAAGACTATTTTTTTGCGAAGCATTTTGTCGTTAAGCCCCAAGGACAAAAGGGCTTCATTCTGAGTTCCGAGTCATCCTATGTCATCAATTATTTTCTTGCGCGTTTTGGCCCATCCACGCCTCCGGCAGATGGCCAGACTACTCTGACTGGCTTCGCGAATATGCTGATGGACGAAAGCGACCGGGCGCGATCTACGGCAGCCTTCCGGGAGTTGATGCAGAAGAAGTCTCAATTGGTACCGAACGTGAGTGGGACCATGGGTCTTCTGATGCTCGCCGTAGCCCTCGATGTCACGGGTTTCTGCAGCAAGGAACCATTAAGGCTACGGTTCAAAATCACACCCAAATGACCGGCTCGTGAGACAATTGTTTGACACTAAATAAGGTCCGACCAGAGCAAGATCCCAAGTATCCCAGGTGCTTTATATTCTAAGAAATGCAAGTTGAGATGAGGCTGTCGTGGCGTTCACGATCCACCGGAACGAGCACAATATATTACAGCTTCCTCGGGCCGTCCCGTCCCTCTTATCGCTTATCCCTAGGTTGTTCGAATACAACTAATCATTCAAAAGAATTGTCCCGAATCCATTTTCCGCCCCACCCCATCAATGATATATTCCAATGACATAGTGCACTACACCACTATATTATATATAGATAGGAGTAGAGTATATAATTATACTATATGTATTAATCGAATCAAGGCTAGTGTCTACTATTTGAGGTCTCTGGTGACCAAAGTACTCCTAGCGATCAATTTGGGGCTAGAACGCTATTCTATCTATGGCCGGTAGAGCCGTCAGTAAATCTTAGGTATTTCAGGGACCAGGCGCTTCCCTTAGTGACTAAGCACCAAGTCCAAGCTCAATTAAAGCCGCCAGGCTCAGGCTAAAACTGCTTGTCTCGGAACAATCAGGATGTTCCCTTCACGACTGCTTCTGCTTAACCGAGCGCCATTCGATCAGGAGACTTCCCACAATTGTAGCGCAGGCTAGTGCGATAGTCAGGTACCAGGTCCGAACCAAGCTCCGATCGATCGCAATCACAGCCTCATCCCACCGCTCCTCGGGGACTATTTTCTTAATATCGCCAAGTCCATGGTACGTAAGATCCGTAGGGGTCAGACCGGACACAATGTCACTTAAACTCTGCGATAACTCGTTCGTAAATATTACCTGTGCAATAGCAATAAACACCGCCGGCCCCATGCTCTGCCCGAACAAGATGACCCCGATGCCAAGGTTGACATCTGCGGCACTTAGTGTTGCCTGTACCGCCGTTTGGGAGCCTTGGAAGCCAATGCCCCCGCTGAAACCTGCAAATCCTACCACTCCAAGACGTTTGTCATTGAGTTAGTGCATGTTGTGTAGATGAAGCCGGGGATGACATTTCGCCCTTTAATGACGCGAAAAGGGAGCGCGGCGGAGTCTCCGCGTCGATACTGCAAAAAGAAGAAGGCGAATAGTAACACACCAAATACAACAAATAGCCCAATAACTTTCCCATCTGACCACGGATACTTCGTTCCCGCCCAGGATAGTGCGATGAAGAGCGCAGTCAGAGACGGGATGAACAAGCAGTTGCTGATTAGATCTAGCGCTCTGATTTTCTGGGCCAGTGTAAGGTTATCCTCTCGACGGATTGGTGGGTCTGTTAAAAGAAAAACCATGGCCGCCAGTGATACAGCGCCAATTGGAAGGTTAATCCTAATAAGTGGTTAGTGTGAAGCCACTCAGATCAAGCAGAAGAGGCCCACCAGAAACACCATCTCCAACCCAAAGACTGCGTTAATGCACCGCCCACTATTGGCGCAGCGACGATTGCAAGAGATTCAACGCATGTCATCAAGCCCACATACATTGGTCGCTTGTCCAGTGGAAGAATTTGAACGGCGACCGCGAAACACCCTGCCAGATTGCCCGCAAAGCCAAGGCCAGTTACTGCTCTCCCGGTAACGAACATCAATGACGAAGCCGCCGTGGCACAGAGTAGAGAGCCGACAAGGTATATGACAACACTCATCAGAAAGATCTTCTTGATGGAGAAAAGCTGATATAGCTTTGCAAACCCAAACTGAAACGCGCATGTGCAGAGTCGAAAGGCGGACGAATACCATCCGACATCGGCAACCGTGTGAAAGTAATCAGTGATGCTCGGCACAGCGGTCGCAACAATATTGGCGTCGAGGCCGCCAAGGACCAGGATCAAACAGAGGGCGAGGATTGTGAACCAAGATTCGGTTCCTTTTGGGTAGATTGGTTCCATTTGCAAGTTGGAGTCGAGGTTAAGAGTTTCAATTGGTGCTGCCGCGGGTGCGGTAGATAGCGTTTGATTTTGCGATTGCGGTTGATGAGGCAATACAGGGGCCGCCTCATGCATGGGTAGTGAATAGTCCTTAGTGGTGGCTGGGTTCTCCATTCTGCAGCAGTAAAACTGGAATTAGAAGTGGAATATGAAGAGAGGCTAAGAGATCAGACAAAAGAGGGTGTGATGTGATCAGTCAGCACGCATGTGATTGCTCTGTCTCCGTTCTACACACCTCGAAGCATTTGCCATCACACTGATTATCAATGCCCTTAAATATCGAATATCTAATGTCTATGGAGTAATTCACCATCATAAGTAGCATACTATATAATAATGAAAGGCTTTTAGGAACGACGTCCGTGGCTGTTTTCTCCACTAGCTGATACTCATAATAATTAACCATCCGATGGATTAGGTCATTTTGACTTCACCAAAATTATGACAGAGACATATTCCATAGAAGGATAGTGCGTAAAAAATTAGGAGGCATCAGAAGCTTCAGTAATTTTGAGACAGCAGCAGCAGCATTGAGTTTTGTTAAGATTTGAGCGACGAGTCCGACAAAATTATAGTTAGACTACGCCAAAGCCCACCTTTGGGCTCAGACCCATATTAGGGCCCACGAAAGCCTAACTAAAATAACGGTCTGGGTAGTCATAAAGCTGCTGACTCATCTAAACAAAATACTGTAATTTGATGCCTTTTCCCTATATAATCATTACTTTATTTTTTATTATAAGAAGATATGGTTACCTATTCTCAAAGGTAGAAATAATAGAGATAGTATGTAAGCTTATATCTAATCCAAAGAGATACTAAATCAGTACTAAAATAGAAAGAGACAAAAGTATACTCGACAATTCATAGTCTAGACTGAATGGTCGAGATTACCATAGAACTCATCAAGTCAGCAGCTCTGGAGCATAAATCTTCTAGGATTGTTATAAGGTTCTGAATGATCGCCTGTCACCCAGACGGATGGTACCTTTTGAGAGTCCCATCCCACGAACCAACCCAAGACACGATCTTGAGACAAGAGTTTGATCAAGAATATGTTTGATGATCAAAGTAATGAAATTTGAGGCCTAAATCAATCCTTGGAACCGTACGGTTTAGGAAAGGTGGTACCACGTCGTTCTTCTACCTGATTTTCCTAAACATTATTCACTATGGTATTACGTCGCTTGGTTTGATCACACATTGCTTAATGCAATGTTTTACGAACATTTTGAATCAGAAGAGCCACAAAAGGTTGAGTGTTTCTATCAATTAATATCAAAGAAGAAGTTTAGCCAAAGGAGCCTAGTTCGTCGAGTGGTGTGTGTTGTGGCTTGTTGCCAAAAAATGTCTAGGTTTACCCCAGGCCGTGATTCGGAGAAGCTGTCCTCCACAAGTTCTTGTCTGATCCTGTAAGGAATTCGCTCCAAGATCGATTCGAGGGCTTTGAAAGAGTGTTTGCTCGGCACCAGGGAGGTTGAGAAGGTGTGCGGTGTGATGGAATACAATTGCATCCTCGTTCTGGTCGCTTTTTGAGGTCTACATCCAGTTTTGTTTCTTCTTTCCATGACATGTTGGATTCAGTCTCTGATTTAATATATCTAGACGCAAGACTTTGACGACGGTCAAGTCCATGTCAAGTCACTCGACGGGATGGGATCTTCGGGATTACGATTAAGGTCGCGGGCCCAGAGTTATCACGAGACATCTAAGAACGCAACGATCCAAGTCATTCGATGGGTGTGATTGGTGTGACTAGGAAACGCTGTACGCCTCTCTTCCTTTTTGTTGCTGTTCTTCCTTCTTTTATTTTCCTCGGGGATTTGACAGCACCTTAATTCGTGGGTGTTTCCAATTTGGGAAACTCCACCTAGTATCGATTTTTCGGAAACTTAACGGGGCTAGTAATTTGCAATACCAAAGACATCTGCGCTTCGACCTTCCCATGGAAGATTACCGGGCTGTTCTCGTTACAGCGCGTGCCAAGCGCTCGGCACAGTAATCTGATCATCAGATAAACTAAAAGATTGTCCAGACCATGGTGCCAATGTAACCTTGAAAATATTATAGCTTGGCAGTCCTCATATCCAAAACTAGTCTTTCCAAATGTGTTGGATGCTTCATATGATGATATTTACTGATCAGAACTTTTCTGATCTTGTGAAGCAACGGATACAGCGCACCCGGCAGTCAGTCCATCGCTGGTCGATCTCATTACACAGCCGAAGTTCGACAATCGATCGCGAGACAGCTGCAAGATGAGACATCGTAACATAACTCGAGTATTTTTTTCTTCTGTGTGAGGAAGTCTACGGAGGATTTCAAGAATCACCACGACTCTCGTCCACACCGAATTTGTCACTGGCAACTGATTCAACAAACCACTTATCACTCGGAGGGCCCTTGGCATAAGACAGGAAAAATCAATGACGTGACTTTAGCGCACAAGACTTCTCATGGTTGGAAGCAGAATGTATCGCTCAAAAAAAGTAAAATTAAGCAAAACGCTAGATGTGACCGCATTTGAGCGAAAGATGATCTGATTTTTAACAAGCTTGGAAGTCGTGCGAAAATTCATGTACGTGGGCAATGATTTCGACTTGCCACAACCAATCCCTGGAGGTGATTGTCGTGGCAGCTCGGTTCTGCAATTGTGAGGCAGATATGGCAATGTCATGATCAAGCCGCCACCTTTCTGTTACAAAAGAGAGTACCAAGAGATCGAAGCAGGGTCCAAACCAAGCTACTAAAGTGCCAAGACCTAGCTTAGGTCCCCAATAGTAAAGCTGTGAGCTTGGCAGATCGTGGAATTACACACAGCCATCGAGCCTAGTCTTCTGCGTATATCTCCTTTCAAACATAAATTAGTATAATTCAAAATTTGCTTTCACCCACTCTTAGTATTTTGCCCTCACATTTACGGTGAGAGCATTTGAACAGTAGATCTTGGGGCTGTTTAGAATGGGCACAGATCGATATTGATTTGAAAATTACAAGCGGGAAGTAGGCGATACAAGCTTGGAGACCCTGACCGGTGAAAGTGGGACCGCTGATCTGATAAGGGTCCAGAAATTGGTGGCTTAGACTATGTAAGTCAATGGGACAAATGGCGCAAATGGACCAGTCTTGGTCCTAGCGTGAGAATCTCAATGAGGTAACAGAAGCTGCCTTTGCAAGCGAGAGTATCTGCATACAAGTCGCTCCCAGGATACATCCACTGGCCCTCGCGATTTCTCACTCGGGGTCTCGTTGGGAACCTCTCAGGGCAAAGAGAGTCTCATACCAGATATGCCATCCTTGGAGGCCTCTGACAGCGATCGGTCGGATGAGAAGACAGATACTGGAGGACTCAAGGCAAGGTTTGTACGACAATCAAACCCGAGCCATCGTCACCATGACTTGCTAATACCTTAATAGGTCAAAACAGTCTCCGATTTGATTCCCAAACGAAAAGAACTCAAGACCGCTTTCTCGTTCATTCGCTTGCTCTTCTCCTTGAACTTTACAAAAGTCGATATTATCCTAATAACAATCGGTACTATCTTCGCCATTGCCGCTGGTGTTCCTGCGCCGCTGCTTGGCGTCCTGCTTGGTCAACTCATCAACGAGCTCAACGACGTCTCCTGTTCCACCGCTGAATATGACCCGGCCTCTGTGCGAAAGAAAGTTCTCTACCTCATCCATATCACAATTTTCAACTTTGCAAGCCTTTATATTTACGCGTCATGCTGCGGTCTGGTGAGCGAGCGAATCGCTCGCCGCTACCGAAAAGTCTATTTCCGCAGCGTCATTTGTCAAGAAGCCGCATTCCACGATACGCTCCCTTCCGGTCAGGTCATTTCAAGATTGGTCAGTGACATCGAAACGGTGCAGTCTGGGACTTCAGAAAAAGTTGGTATCTACGTGGCCACCGTCTCATACTTTGTCATGGCCTACATTGTCGCCTTCATCAAAGTCCCAGTCATTGCGGGAAGTTTGATTGCCGTCATTCCGTGTTTCTTTGCAATGGCCATGGTTGGAGGTCATCTAGCTTCGAAGTACGGAGCCCGCGTCGGAAAAGATGTCGATCTCGCCACTTCGATTGCATCCTGGAGTTTGTCTCATCTGAAAATCGTCCATGCTTTCACCGCGCACAAACATCTGGAGGACCTGTTTTCTTCCCACCTTGATCGATCCCGACATGATGCCGTGAAGAAGGCTGTCGTACACGCTTGACAAATGGGTGCGCTTTTCTTCATTGTCTACTCTTCTAACGCACTGGCATACTGGAAGGGGGCGTACTTGATAGCTGATTCTGTCGATGATCTGAACTCTGGTGTCTCAGTCGGTGCTGTCTATAGAGTAACCTTCATTTTGATTGATGGTAAGCTTCTAAAAGGCCTGGTAACTTGTAGACATCGATCATTGCTTATGTGATTCTTAGCAACTTTCATTTTCAGTCAAGTATCTGTTACGGCTTAACCCGGATATTAGGGCACGATATCAGGGCAGACCGATATGGCGCCTAATCGCGTCTGATCTGACCCCGGAAAGCACCTGCATGACTCGCCAAGTCAGGGCTTAGCCCCCTTATGTATATATTTGATGCACTTAAGGAACAAGATAGTTCCTTAAGGATTAGTCTTTGTCTATTCCACGTCTGGGTTATATATTATATCTTTGACCTTGCCTAGTCTATCCCTTTACCTTAACAGTATCGCCTTATATGCATAGAAGTATCTAGGGCTTACTAGATTTAAGCTTAATATAAATAGCTCTTCAAAAGTAAGCTTACTATAATTCGCTCTCTAGGGGTAAATTCCAAATATCCCAATACTTAAGGGAAAGGAATAACCTATATGTTTCCTTTCTTATAAATTAGTTGTATAATTAAGATAGACTATATTAATTTATAGTTTCAAAATTCCGTTCTATTTAGTATCCTTTTATATCTGATTGACTTCTCTTTTACGATCTTCTTACCTAGTCTTTTACTTCCTAGAAAAATCATAATGTTTTAGGGCTAATTAGACTACGATATTACCCGTCCATGGGCCTGAGACGTTTTGGTAAAGGGTAGGTCCGCCCATTTTTGACCATGGGCAATGCCCATTCGCTTCATTTTACATCAAATCGCCCAAAATGGACTCATAAATTGCTGACTTATCAGTGTCACATATAACTAATCAAAAGAAAACCGGATAAATAGTATAGATCATGTGTTTGGTGCCAAGGAAGGCGCTTGGACGGGCCTAGGGGGTAGGGCCCAACGCCCGACGACCAGTGCGCCCGTCCATGGGCAATGTCGCAGTCTAAGGTTAATAGAGCTAGATATAATATATATATTAGTACGGAAATAAGCTTCTATAGTTATACCCTATAAAAATAACTTCTATAACCTACTACTTTGAACTATAACTATACTCTATTATAACTTATCAAATATCCAATATTAAAACCTACTAGGACCATAGTTCACTTTTAAAAATTCCTTATAGTCTTTATTTACTAAGCTTCTTTCCCTATACTTGATAGCTTAGGGTGACCTATAGTATACTAGATTATGCTAACCCCTATTTAATAGGGTCAGCCTTTCACCGATAGAGTATAGGGCTCAGTACCTTTTACTTCTAGAGTATCGGCGGGGGCGCGAACACACTTGAAAATGGAAATATAGAAATACTCTATAGGCCACTGCACCCTAGATGTTAAATTTAGTTTTTTAAGAAAGGTTAAGTATAGAAGAAGTCATGGTCTATACTTGTGTTTATAAGATCGCTAAGAGCTTCATTTTGGCAGCCAAATAAAAGAAAAGCAAATGCTAAGCTATAGTACCATTCGCTATGCAAGGGTGAGCTATTTAGCTTTCTCTGTCAAGTATTTCATCATTTTATCTAGATTTGCTTATCGGCAGCAATAATTGTTGATATTGGCAGATAATTCGACGACTTCCTAACCAAATCGGAACAGCACCGGACGCCATACCGCTTCAGGGGTTGGCTGTAACAGAACAAGATCCAGACAAATACACCTGCGAAGGTGCCAGCAATACAAATTTTGAGTAGTGCGCTGGTATCTTGATTGGCTGATGCCTCGATGCCAATCATGGCATGATAGGTAGTGTCTGTATATTTCCACGGCGCTCAGAGCTTCCTCCGTCCGGGCATATGTATTGACGAAGTAAGGTCGCTTTCATATTCATAACGTCCAAGTTCACATATATGGCAGATGAAACGGGTTGTTGGACATTGAGATCGATGGCGCCATTCTGCATCAATGAGATCACGTAGTTTGTCTCGTTCACGGCGATGAACCTAGCGTCGTGTTGGCCGAAAAGGTCAAAGTCCTTAGCAAAGTTATTATTTTTCCCGCCAAGACGCCAGATAATATGGCCGTCCTAGCCGGAGATAAGATATACCGTGCTCGTGTGTCGGGCAGAGAGCAAATAGTCACCGTACTGGCTTTTTTCGATGGAATTGGCGTGTATGAAGTCCGGGTAAAGGTATGTCTTATTCGTCACATAGCTTTTATCCAAGCCGACTTTACCGCGAGCGCGCCAGTCCACAATTCTATATGGATTCGTGTTTCTCGTGCTCAGGAGGTCGAGCTCGACGAATCCAGTGCTTTTAACGCGCGTTGATGCCCCTGGCTGGCCGAAGTTCTTAAGGGTTTGTACCTCTTCGCTAATGAGGATCATAAGGGCCTTCGTCCCATGTTTAATCACATTGAATTCGTGGGCGTCAATCTCATGAGACGAGATATTGAGAGTTCGTTCTTCGTTGTAGTGATTATCGTATATTATCACAGAGCCATTGGTTTCCTTGGCGTACGGCTCATGGTCCATGATCCAAGATATATATTTCTGTCCTTCAGAATGAGGTACACCCGGAATGGCAAGATTGATCATTCGCAAGTCCTGTGAAGGTCTGTTATCGGACTCTTGCGAGCCAGCCCACACCAGGACCTAGTCACGATAGTCAGTATATCAACGAAGAAAGGAAACATGAACAAATCCTAACCCCATCCTGATCAAAGATATGGGGTCCTGTCTGGTACGGGACTCATTGCTTTGATTCTCTATCGCCGGCATAGTTCCAGTAAGGAGCAGTGAACCAATAGCCTGTAGCTATGGCAGAGCGATCATAGTGAGTGATGTTCCATTTAATTATGCGATGGTTAGGTAACTAGACTTCGTTTCTGCGTTAAATTCAAGGCTCAAATTGCTGTTGAATCGACCTCAGAGACTCTGCCGAATTCCCCAAAGCAATCCACACCAAATCTAAGCTCAGAAGCTCCTATGCGTACGAGGTCAAAGCGTATACCTGAAGGGTCCCAAGGGATGACAGATAATTGCGAGCCTCCGGCTCTCGGCGGCGTGTAGATAGTAACTAAGCTCATTATTAGGGCCTCCACGCTGAGGCTCCAACTTTATAGTAATATAGTTAATATGATCATTGCCTTTTTTGGATTAGTCCGATTTTTAGAAGGAAAAGTGTCTTGACGAGAATGGGGGAGAGAATGAGCGAATTGTCCCGACCGTGGGTTTCTGCTGACCTGATCTACCTAATCTAACTAGGGTGATTTCACAAAATCCTGTGGCTCAAGTACATAAACCGACGGTCGCTCCGATAATATTCCTCGACTTTTATCGAATTTGATAATTGCAATAGTAACCTCGGGATCAAATGAAGCTAGTTAATCACTTAAGTGAACCGCTTCTTCTACTTAGACCGGGACCGGGACCGGGACCTAGGTCCTAATAATAGATAAAAACCCATTAATACAATCTAATTCTAATCATAAGGCTATTAGTGTGCTATGAATATGGATCTAGGCACACCATCAGAGAACAAATTATTTATTGTATGTCGCCAATTAGACGACCTTCGAAATCATTCAAAGAAGACAACTTACCCAGAACAAATTAACTATCCAAGGCCATAAAATCGGAAGGGGGGACTTATTTAGACGGCTGCAGTCCCATCTCTTCGACCGTGTGGTGAGCCTAAATTAGCGGGTGGAAATGTCGTAAAGAGCGACTACAGCCACTATTAGTCTCACCAAGATAGGCCTGGGGAGGCCGTTTGATGTCAGTTTGTCTGGTGTCAGCGTCGCTCTTGTTAAATGACATCGTTGACTCGCTTAAAGGCAATAGGTTGTTGACGTGATTGAGGTTGATCTGTTGTTGGGTATTTGCATTCTGCTCAAATGATGTCGGTCTTGACGCAGCCGGCCCAGAACAAGCGCATCGATATTGTTGCACCACATCTGCGGGGTCTTCAGCGTGCATTGCGTATGCTGGAACGAATATGTTGGCCGGAGTGGCCTTGCAGGACAGTATATGGATAGGGGATTCGAGAGTCACTTCGACAGGCTTGTTCCAACTCGGATTCTTGGTGTCTAAACTTGAGAACCGTAATACGATCTGTCAATGTGGGAAGTTAGCATTATCTTCATTAATGGCTATTTCCGCCGGGCAAGGGTTTATTTCACCTGGATCCAGTGATTGATCTTAAGAGTCTCAATCTCTGTGTCAAAATTGAGACACTGCCATTTTTCCCTTCGTTTCATTTCATGACAGGTAGGCAGCTGAATCTGAAGGTCAATTTCAGTATCGCTGGGAATAGCTCCTAGCAAATTCGTGTTTTCTTTTACGCTGTTCAAAGTTGGCGTATTTCCAGCGCATTCCGTTCCACCTCCTGAGATGATACAGATCTCACTGCCCGGATAAGCGCTCACACTCTCAAAACCTCCTTGTTGTTCGAACAAAAGTACTTTTTTTGTGGGTAGTTGCAGGTAGCGAGATCCTTCGGCCCGCGTCCAGTGTTGCACATGCTCCGTCACATATACTTTGATCCAGTGGCAAAACGGATTGGCCATAGGGGTCAATTTCAGACTGATGGGAATGTGTGAGCCTAAGGGAAACGATTTTCCCGTTATGATCGCCTTGGAGTGGAGCTTATCGCGCCAGATGCAGGAAATAGTAATGGGCTCAATCAACTCCAGTGAATTCTCCGCTGGTAGCCGAACAATGGGAATCTCCAACTTCTCGGTCAAGGTAGAGCGAAAACGCCCGAATGGATCGATAGAAGCTTCAATGTAGTATTGGACAGAACTGAGATTTGTCTTGATTGTTTCGGGTAACGAGCCGTCCACGACGAATTCGAAGTTATACAGATAATCGCCCGCGGGAAATAATTCGTAATTATGCGGGCACTTGGTTGTATTGGGTCTTGGAAGACAGTTTGCGAAAGTTGCACCTAAGTTGTCGGACGCTGGCAAGCAGCCATCAGACTCTCTGGATACAAAGGATTGATTCTGGTGATGAAGCGGATCTGCGGTTGCTATCACCTTGGCTTTTCTTGAGGTCGTGGAAGCAACATCAGAGAATTGAAAGAAGTCCGCCCCAAATTTGTTGCGTTGTATTACCGTATCTTTACGGTCGAAGTAGGTAATTCCTTGCGTCAAAAGAGTTCTTTTGCCCACGTAATCGGCTACTCGGCGAAGAAAAGACCGGATCAGCGATAAGAAGTGGACTCTGGTCACTTTATAAGGGGAAACATACCTTGTGGCCATCCCACCTCTATCTGCCCGCAAAAGCGAATCCAGATTTTTTCAATCTTTGTGGCTTCAGTGACTTTCAAATGTAACTGCCCCCGGAGGACATTGCATTTCTTTGTGCTGGGGTCATCTTTGTTGTATCCCTCGAGAAACAACACGGGTTCGGTAAGAAAAATATTGATGTGGATTCCCCTTGCCGTCGCGATGTGCGGTCGAAGTGTTGACCTGGAAAAAAGCGGTGTGGAATCTCTCATTTCAATATCGGATGGATGCCAATGGATGAGTGTGCAACAGGCGATAAATGATGCCGTCGTAGTGGCGGAGATTCAAAGGACAAGCACCAAAGGTAGGAATTATAATTAGAATATAAACACGACGAAACGTGAAGATAGTCGATGGTCTAGCGGGTTATATATATCATTCAATACATGCTGGCTTTAGTGGATCCAAGACTCATCACCCGAGCTGATGGTCTTCGGAACGGAGATTCTTCAGGGGTCCGGAGAGCACCGCCACGCCAAAGTAGTCAGCGATCAAAGCGGAAATAGAAATATCGGCCAGGCACCTGAAATTTGGTTGACCGGGGAGTGCTCGTGGCCGCCCAACCTCAGAAATGGACCGTTATAGATGGGACGAGACCAGCGGACCAGCGGTTCGGCGATCTTTGATTTACTCGAAAAGAACTTTAGAACGAGTCATTGGCTGGCTAAGAAGCAATTTTAGGATAATCGGAGTTCTAGAGTACGATAAGTTATTCCGTAGGCTCCGTAGCAGTGAACCAAGATGTGAGATGCCGAGAAAGCCACTTCGGTGCCACAATCGCCTCCACTGAATACCCGATGTATCGCATAATAGCCACCTTCAGTCTTTCAGCTCACCTGGGGATCAGTCTTGTGGGACAGGGCTGCTACTGTGTAATTGTTCAGTTTCACCACTTTTGTGCCCTGACTTTCTTGATAAAATGTAGCTTTTTCAAAGCTTCCGTTTATCGCATCTCTCTTCATTCGTTTCTTCAGTCATCTAATTCTTTGTCGGACTCGAACAAACAGGCCAAGAAGTTAAGGATTCTATGCGGGGAGGATTCCATGCGGGGACTTTCACGGAACACGAAACTTTGCGGAGTTCCAAAATGCGGTCTTTAGGTCCCACATTCTTGCTCATTCTTACTTCCTACCACAGAAAGCCGCGTGGTCCGCCACTTTTAACCTTGCAGACAAGTGGAACGCCCTCCCATGGTACGATACAGTAGCTGTTTAGTATGTTAGGTATGTTAGAAGAGCATGTACGCAAGGCGCTCAACTTTCATTGGCTGCTGCGGACACCAGCTTCGATCGCCCAGTCTGGACCCACGGCGGAGGGAAATTGCGGAATTCCGGGGTCACAGATCTTATCATGCGATCGGAGGTAACTGCGAACCTTAATTTTCCAGGCCGATACATCCAACGTAGGAGTCGAGGCTTTCAACGTCGGATTAATCGGAACGGCGAACGCGATTCTACTCTACGAACGAAGGTCTTTGAGCGAGTGCCGATTTCGATGGCGGATTTACTTTTCCAGAGGTTCGCCTTCCCAGAAGGGTGGGCTGGCTGGCATTCTATAAATGGCCACAAGAGGACGCATCACAAGCGAACTTCCGATACTTTCAAAGCGCAGTCCCTCGTACTGGAACTGCCCCTTTGCCCAAAATGCAAAGCACCGAGAGCTCTTCCACAGGATCGTGCCCAGGCCTTTCTGGTCACGAAACCGCCAGCCAGATATCACGATCGGTGACAGGCCTTGATATTGACGCTATTTCGCGGATTGCTTCTTCGACTTCTATACTACGCCGACGGACAGAAGGTCCAGGGGCGGTGCTGCATACGATTGCAGCAGAAGATGACCCGGCACTCAACCCAACCAGGAAGGAGTTCGATCCATACAAATGGGCTCGCATCAAACTCAATCTGCTGGACGATGAAGGCATTTTGCGAAAACATGCGGGGGTCGTATTCAAAAACCTCAACGTGTCCGGGTCTGGCGCAGCTCTACAGCTGCAAGAAGTGGTGAGCTCGGCTCTTCTAGCTCCGGTTCGCCCAGCCAGCTACAGAGGTATCATGCAATCAGCGCCTAAAAGACAAATTCTGCATGAATTTGATGGGGTGCTGAGAAGCGGCGAGATGCTCATGGTTCTCGGTCGACCGGGCAGCGGCTGCTCAACGTTTCAGAAGACAATCTGTGGAGAGCTACATGGGCTCCACCTCCATCCAGACTCCGTTATGAACTACAACGGGATTCCCATGGAAAAAATGCACGAAGAGTTTAAGGGTGAATGCGTCTATAATCAGGAGGTGGATAAGCATTTTCCACACCTGACCGTTTGTGAAACACTGGAATTTGCTGCGTCGGCCCGAACACCATCTCACAGGTTGTCCGGTGTGTCTCGCAAGCAGTTTGTTAATGAAACGACCCAAGTAGTCATGGCAGTGCTGGGTCTTTCCCATACCTATAACACCCGAGGTGGGTTTTGATAGATGGTATGTGCGGTTCTTGCATCAGCTAAATTATATTTTGCAGTTGGCGACGATTATATTCGAGGGGTATCTGGCGGAGAACGAAAGCGTGTCAGGTAAGAAATTCATTTTACGCCCCTTTTGCCCTACTACCTATTGAGTTCTTCGAATTTCCCGAACGAGCGGCGGCTGACAATGGCGTCATAGTATCGCAGAGATGGCTCGTAAGATGGAATTCCTGTCCTTGCCAGGTTGGCGAACTTTTGGTATGATCATGGCTAACCTGTTGTCTTCCTTCACTGGTTGCAGTCGCACGAGCTCCCCTTGCGTCTTGGGATAACAGTACCCGCGGTCTGGACGCTGCCAGTGCTCTGGAATTTGTGAAAGCACTACGAATTTCGGCTGATCTAACCGGAAGCTGCCATGCGGTAGCCACGTATCAGGCATCACAAGCAATCTATGACATTTTCGACAAGGTGATTGTCTTGTATGAAGGTCGCGAAATATACTTCGGATTGTGCAACCAGGCAGAGAAATATTTCTTTGATATGGGCTGGGAAAATCCTCCTCGACAAACGGTTGGAGACTTTCTTACTTCCGTTACCAACCCTCACGAGCGCAGGGCCCGAGAAGGAATGGAGGATAGGGTTCCACGAACTCCGAAAGAGTTTGAGAGCTACTGGAAGGGGAGTGCTGAGTACGCTGCCCTTCTGCAAGATATTAACCAGTACGAAGTTGAATACCCTCTGGGGGGTCAGGGGCAAGAAGATGCGACAGCTGGGAAGCAAATGGAGCAGGCGAAGCACGTCCGGCCAAAGAGTCCATACCTCGTCTCAGTTCCTATGCAACTCAAACTTTGCATGAAACGGGCCTATCAAAGGTACGTCCATCTGATATCTGATCTCAGGATTACTTCATTCTGATTTTAAGAGTTCCAATGGATTTCTAAAACATGTCTTCTTTAGGATATGGAATGACAAAGCTTCCACGTTGACTTTACTCCTTGGCCGGGTTATTATGTCATTGGTGGTTGCATCAATCTTTTTCAAGTAGGCTCACAAAGATCTTACGGAGTTGTCCAATTCTGACTATATTTCGAAGCACTCCGGATGCCACTGCTGGATTTTTTGCCAAAGGCTCACTCCTCTTTTTCGCCACTCTGTAAGCTTGATGGTCCTCGTATGAAAAACTGGTTAATGAACTATCAGCTGACTGCGGGCATCTGACAGACTCAATGCTTTGATCAGCGTAACAGAAATCAATTCTCTCTACGATCAGCGTCCTATTGTGGAGAAGCAAGCTTCGTATGCGTTTGTCCACCCTTTTGCAGAAGCCTTTGGGGGAATCATCGCCGACCTACCCATCAAGCTCTTGTCTGCAGTATTGTTCAATGTAACAATTTATTTTCTTGGAAGTCTGGTAAGTCCACAATCTTCCAATCCCGCAGCATCCTTTCCAGCTCTGACATGTTTGAAAGCGCTACACTGCATCGCAATTCTTTATTTTCTTTCTCTTCAGCTTCCTCTCGACTATGATAATGTCCGCCATATTTCGTACTTTGGCTGCATTGACGCGAGGGGTTGCCCAAGCTATGGCTTTGGCTGGACTTCTGATCCTTATACTAGTCATTTACGCAGGGTTCGTCGTTCCCACGCCAGAGATGCATCCCTGGTTCGCCTGGTTGCGATGGCTAAATCCGCTTTTCTACACCTTTGAGAGCCTCATTGCCAATGAATTTCATGGACAAAACTTTGAATGTTCTCAGTTCATTCCTGGATACCCAAATCTATCTGGTGATGCCTTTATTTGCTCTGTCCCTGGGTCTATGGCAGGATCAAGAACCGTATCAGGGGATTCATTCATCTATGCGCAGTATCGGTACAGTTACCATCACGAATGGAGAAATCTGGGAATTCTCATTGGTTTCTGGGCTATTTTTACTGGCGCATATCTCCTTGCCACGGAGTTAAATTCCGCCACGTCGTCAACAGCTGAATTCCTCGTCTTCCGTCGAGGTCACGTTCCTTCCTATATGCAACCACCCATTGAGGATACAGAGAATACTCCTACCTCGCAAAAGCCGGTACTGGAGCCGCCAGCAGAAAGTGCAGAGCTGATTGATCTAAGCAGAGTCATACCAGAGCAGCAGAGCATCTTTACCTGGCAGGATCTCTGTTACGATATCTCCGTTAAAGGAGGACAACGCCGTCTTCTTGATCATATTTGCGGCTGGGTAAAGCCAGGAACTCTAACAGCCTTAATGGGCGTGTCTGGGGCAGGAAAAACCACACTACTGGATGTTCTTGCGCAACGGGTGACTGTTGGGGTGGTCACTGGGGACATGTTCGTTAACGGATCTAGTTTACCAGCAAGCTTTCAACGACAAACGGGTTACGTGCAGCAGCAAGATCTTCACCTCGCTACATCTACTGTACGCGAGGCCTTGAGATTTAGCGCAATGCTCCGGCAGCCTAAGCACGTTTCTAAGGCAGAGAAGTATGCCTATGTGGATTTAGTCATCAAGATGCTGAATATGAATGACTTTGCGGAGGCTGTTGTCGGTACACCCGGAGAAGGTCTAAATGTGGAGCAGCGAAAACTTCTCACCATTGGAGTTGAGCTTGCGGCCAAGCCACGACTGCTCTTGTTTCTTGATGAGCCGACAAGCGGTCTAGACTCTCAGAGTGCATGGTCTATCTGTGCATTTCTCCGGAAGCTCGCAGATAACGGACAAGCAGTCCTTTCAACAATTCATCAGCCAAGCGCCGTCTTATTTCAGCAGTTTGATCAGCTTTTGTTTCTTGCGAAGGGGGGAAAGCCTGTCTACTTCGGTGAAATCGGGAAGCAGTCCAGAACACTGCTGGACTATTTCGAGCGTAACGGGGCGAGGCCGTGTGTCCCATCCGAGAACGTAAGTGGAAACCCATGATCATTTCAAATTCTGCTGCAGGTTCCTGATAATTAACTTATCTCAGCCTGCTGAATACATGTTGGAAATTATTGGCGCAGGTGCATCTGGCCATGCTACCAAAGACTGGCCGGTCGTTTGGAAGGAAAGCCCTGAGGCCCGGGAAGTTGAAGCCGAGTTAGATCGCATCCGTGCTATGGCATCTGTCCCTCACCTTGAATCTGCAATGAGAAATGGAGAATCTGATGACCAGGGTGAATATGCCATGCCGCTCACCTCTCAGTTGTGGTGGGTCACTCGCCGTGTATTTCAACAGTACTGGCGTGAGCCAGCCTATATCGGGGCAAAGTTTATGCTGGGTCTCGCTTCGGCCTTATTCATCGGATTCTCCTACTTCATCCCAGGACAATCTATTCAGGGTGTACAGAATCGCCTATTCAGTTCCTTCATGTTGACGTCAATCTTTTCAACTTTGGTCCAACAGTAAGTCTGGATCGCTAATCCCCAAACAATACCCGTCGAAGCTTTTTTTCACTAACCTACCCGGTAGGATAATGCCCAAGTTTGTGACTCAGCGTTCGCTGTACGAGGTGCGCGAACGACCATCCAAAACTTACTCATGGGTGGCGTTCGTCGTCTCGAATATTGTCGTGGAAATTCCGTACCAGATTTACCTCGGTGTCCTAGTCTGGGCGAGCTACTACTATCCCATCTACGGTGCAGAACAGAGCTCGGATAAACAGGGACTTATGCTGATGTTTGTGGTTCAATTTTTCCTTTTCACCTCGACTTACGCGGATCTGGTGATATCCGCCTGCCCAGATGCCGAAACTGCCGGTAAGGTCTTTCCCTCGTCAGAAAAATGACCCATTGGTAGCAGTAGCTGACAATAGTTGAACTATGAACAGGAACCGTTGCGACTTTATCTTTTGCGCTCATTTTAACTTTCAACGGAGTTATGCAGAGTCCAACTGCCCTTCCTGGATTCTGGAATTTCATGTATCGTGTCTCGCCCCTAACATATTTGATCGCGGGAATGTGCGGTAATGCACTGCACGGACAGCCGGTTCAATGTTCTAGCAGAGAGCTCAGTGTATTTTCTCCGCCCCAAGGCCAGACTTGCGGTCAATACCTTGCGGATTGGTTAAGCGTATCAGCAGGTCAACTCTACAACCCGTCTGCCGTGACGGGGTGCGAATATTGCGCTTTTACCACCGCAGACCAGTATATGTCCTTGAACAAGATCTGTAAGTGGGAAGGCTGTTTTTATTTCAATTCTGCATGACTGCTCAGTGGCCGAACAATTGCTAATCATGATCATTTATCAGACTACAGTCAACGCTGGCGCAACTTTGGAATTGGCTGGGCCTATATTGTGTTTAACATTGCAGGGGCTACACTCTTGTACTATGTTTTCCGTGTACACCACTACAAGCCAAGGCTGCTTCCGTGGGTAATGACTGCCTGCGGACAAGCCTTACACATAATGTTGAGAAGAGGATCGGGAAGAGCCCCGCATGAGAAGAAGGCCGAAAACAACAGGGTCCTCTGATGTCAATGCTAGTGGCGCGATCCGACCGCTGTGGTTTTATTCACATAATCAGGTTATTACGGTGACCAGAGGTCAGTAGTGGCCCGCTGAGGTCAAAGTGTGGGCGCTAGAGTGAGTAGTGAGGATCAGCCACTTTTTCTTAAGTGTATTTGTCGCCAAGAATCTACCCTCCGAAGTGGAAAGGCTGTTTGTTGGCTTTGCCATTTTGTACTTTCATTTTATCCCATGTAAATTGTCGATCCAGGGATTATCTGTTACTGGAGTTTTTAATGCCACTCATTGATTGGCAACCACTTTCATAATCTGCTAAGATTTTACTTATCAAACCAGATCTCGCCCCAAGTACGGTCATGCATACGCGGCTCCTCTTATAAATTACGGAAAGTGTGTTATGTACCAAAGTGTTTGAATATTACAATTGTAGATTGGCAAGGATTCTTGTCTGTTACAGATCTGAATGGTGATGAACTAAGATAATGTCCATGGTATAATTAAGGACGAGAGTGAGAAGACTTTCTTCTAGAGGTCGAATTTGAATAGTTGAAAATGGCAAACCACGGATCAATGTCACAGGAAAAGCATAATAGCACTAAAGTGCAAACCCGCGACCTTGAAGACATGACCGATATGAAGGAAATTCACCTTTTGGGTATTTAAATACTCCTAGGTTTATATCTCGCCTATTCATCGTGCTGTGCATATTTGCTGCGATTCCGAATCCGTTTGCCAAACTTGTACAGGATAAACGGATATGGTACGAATAGCAATGACAAACACCCTAGCAGTGTACAGGCCCAGCCGACACCCAGGTTAAGAAACATTTGGGTTGCAAAGAGCGGGAAAGCACCACCGAAAGACGATCGTAAGAAATCATTTCCGGCAAGGACGGAGGCTGCATACTTCGGATACGCACTTGCCTCGTAGCAAAAGATGCTGTTGAATATAAGACAGCTTCCGATAGAAAAAAGCAACGAGGCAATGATGGGCACAATCCAATGGATACTTGCGAAGTTTCCAGTCCACCCGAACCAGAAGAGTGATACAGGCAGGAACAGTGCTCCCAAACATGCCGGAGGAAGATGTTCTTCTGGGGAAAGATATCCGTTCACGTCGACATGCTTGGATTGCCAGCAAAGTTTCCAACAGAAATACCCCGGAATGGCAATACAAACAGCCCCTATCAGGATGCCCAAGAATGCCAGCCCATTTTCTCCTGGATTGAAGCCGCGTTTCATTTCAAAGACAATTGGAAAAGCTTCGAACCAGATATACAAAATTCCGTATATAAGGGCTATGTAGAGGTTCATCAGGAATACGATGGGCTCGAGGAAGCATAATTGAAATGGGCGGAGGAGAGCTTCAAAGAGGACATCCTATTTGGAATTTTAGTCTCCACATTTTCAGGGTAAACTAATGACACGCGTATCTGATCATGTAGACTTACCCTGGGAAGGATACGGGCAATCTCAATCTCAGCCTCAGATGCATACATCTGATCGCCCGTGATCCTGCGAATTCTCCGGGCACGGCGACTGAGAATATTAGCCGCAAATGTCTCAGGAAGTAAGATAAAGAGAACCACAAGTGTAAATCCAGATATCCAGAGCAACTCCCAAATAGTCCATGTCCAACCTTTGGCGGAATATGCAAACCCTCCTACTAAAGGTCCGAGCACAGGAGCTGAAATGGCAAAGCATCCCCAGATCGCAATCATATAGTCGCTGGTTCTGATGTTCCAGATATCTGCCATAGAAGCTCCCCCGGTAGCAAGGACAGGTGAGCCAAAAAAGCCGGTCAAGAATCGAAATGCCAAGAGCATGCCGATGTTCTTTGCATAAATGATAGCGAATTGAAAGAAAACAAAGACTGTCAGTGTGATAACATACACTGGACTTCTTCCAACAGCCGGTAGCTCGGATAAAGGTGCCCAAATCATGGGCCCTGGAGGATACCACGTTAGAATTGGCTCGACCAGCCGTTCCAGGGAGAACATTGCAACTCACCAATTCCATATCCAAGTACAAATAATGTCAGCCCGAGTAAAGCGACTTCTTTACTCACCCCAAATTGCTTTGATACCCCTGGTATTCCAGGTGTGTATATTGCAGATCCAATGTAGATAGAAAATGTGAGAAGCCAGATGAGTGAGCTGACGAAGACCTTTTTGTTGGTACTCCAGTTTTGTGGGTTCTGGGCATATTAGCTGAAACTATCACTATGCAGACAGAGACGTTTTGTGAACATAGTTGCAGAGAGTCGTCTCACCTCACTATCATCCGGTCCGCTCCAGCCGATTACAATAGCTCTTTTCCCTTTTGGCCCACGCCATGGACCTGCCAAAGCACTATGTAAAGAAGGCCTTCGATTTCTCCGCTGGGAAGCTTGCGAAATGACTGTGTATAGTCCATACGGGTGAGGGAGTTCATCCTCGCCACCCATCGTGGTTTCTTCATGTGGGCCAGCCTCCGCAGAAGTTTGTAGGTATGTGCACCAAACTGCTTCATGCGCCTCTTCCGGATATGGCAAAATTGTTGTACCACTGCAGATGCGGAGTAGCTTGCCGAAAGCTGAGTCGCGAAAGATCTCAATCATGATGGACTTGTTTTTCGATAAGAATATCAATAGATCGACCATGTGAGTAAGTCATAAAGCAACCATTCCAGTGCCTGTCGGAAGGGACAAAAGGATTACTCCTACACCTTCAAAATATACACGTAAACTTTTCCACTTATCATCTTCGTATATCGTTGACCAAAAAGATCCATAGTTGGCTCAGAAAGCCGCACCCTGACCGTGTGCCAAGTAAATGGGGTGTCTACCACTGAGCCCTCACGGAGTTTTGGTCAGTCTTGACGCCATCCAGAAGTGTAAGCCAATCCGACTTCCTGAATAAACAATTGTTTGCCACAAATTGGTTTTGTACACATAGCCACTTTAACGCGGAGCACACAGACTGGTAGACTTACACTTTATTCGTATAACTTGTACCGGGAACGAAAGTAATCTGTAAGATCTCGTAAATCGAACGCCAAAGTTCGGACTGTCTCTAGGTGGATACGAATCCCAACTTTCCCCGCCCTCCTGAATGAGTCATCCATCTGGGCTTCAATTCGGCGAACACATCCGTATATTTGGTCAGTGATTCCTATTTGCTGATTACAACCTATGACCTAACCACCATCACGTCGTTGTCCAGAAGTTACTATCCTAGCATCTGACAGGACAGGAACAGTTATTAGACTTAATAGGTCATTTAGCATGAGCAGTAGGAGTGTTCAGATTATGATGAAGTCGGAAAACGCAAGAAAATAATATGAATCGTTCGGTAAACTTCTAGGGCAGAAGGTGACTCGAATTACCAATCCCTTGTTGATACTAACAGATTCAAGTTTTAGTTTGTTGCATTCAAAGCCATAACATTCGGGTCTTCCGATATCAAATTCAGTGTATCCTTATGAAGCTTGGTGGTCTAATAACCTTTTCTATACCCTCTATCCTCCTTGTTTCATACTCTTATCAACTTGCAGTCTTATTATTTGAGGAAAATCATACCGTAAAAGCTGTTCTTCAAGAATCTCTCCCAAATAAAAAGAATTATACATTCATGAGACATCCCATGATACTCGCCAGATAGTTTCACTTATCCAGATAGATAGAATGGAAATTTTGAGCCTCAATACAAAGCATGACACGCTTGTCGTAAAGCCTTGCAACGGCTTGCAATATGACACCACACTTCAATGATCCGGGGCTCCACTCTTCCACTACAACAAATGCCGAGTCTAATTCAGAGAATCATCCACAGATTCAAACCGTGGAGCGCTTATTCCCGTGCCCATGTCAAGCCCTAGCGTTCCGGTCTCACCAAGGTAAGGGTTTGTATCATCATTTATAAGCTGTGGTAAAGAATTGTGACACATAGGGCTGATCAAGTGGTTATCCTCGATGGTAGATGCTAGTGATGGAAAGCCTTCAGTGGCATGAACTGAAGACCTCGTAGCATTGGTGACTGCCAAAGAATGAGGAAAGGTCTTGGAATTTGAGCCCTCAGACTTCGTTTGGACAAGGACGTTATGAGCCATTTCCACCATCTTCTGAAATGCCTCAGCCAGCAGCAACGCAAGAGATGAGCTACTAGTGGTTAAAGCATTTAACATAGAATCCATCACAATATGAAGCAGATGAAGATCGGCCGAAGTGCTCGATTCCAGAGGGTGCTCGAGTAAGTTAATGAAAATGTCGAAAAAGGCAGAGAGGGGATAATATGATAAGTAGCTCAAGATATGTCAGCTTTGTTTGATGGATGAACCCCAACGAAATATTTGCAGAAGATCATACCGTGCCAGATTGCTCCGGAACATATTCCCGCTTTGATGCAACTTGTCAAGAAGCTCGGCTGTGTGCCTCGCGGCAGTTAGACATTTCATGCGGCTGGAGATTCCGCTCAAGTTAGATGAAGATGTGGTCATGTAGACTGAATTCCCAGTTGATTCCACGGGCTCCCAGTAGCTGTCCGTTCGATGTAGCATTAATTGGCAGTTGTAGTATTCAGCGTGTAGTAACACCATCATTGTACTAAACACTGCATTTGGATAATCCACTACCTGCGGAAGTGATTGCATATCTCTCGGTAGGGTCTTATGCCAGATGATAAGCTTCTCGTCAAGAGTCCGCAGGATAGCGAGCCTTTCTGCCTGACAATCACCTATCAGAGAACGAACGGAGTAAAGCTTTGAGTAGATCTCGCTCTTGATCCTATTGAGCTTCACAAATTGCGCAAAGCCGTCTTTGACCTGGGACGGCTGCGATATTGGTCCGAGAGTAGGCTCACTGACTTCGATGTCTTCTTCGCAGATAGTCGGCGGACGCCCGAGTCGGAGGCTTACGCCTCTGTCTAATACGTACAGAGCCCAAAAAACGTTGCGTCGCTCTTCCACTTCACTCAACGTTAGATGCGAGTCTACAAGTGTCCGGTTCAATCCCAGGCCAAGAGCAAGACGCACTGCTGCTCCAATAGCCATATAGCTAGCCTCAGCGTCTAGAAGCATGTCAAGGATCAATGCCTGGAATAGGAGGCCATCGTCAATTCTATCATATCAATCTGACAGGAGAGAGCACTTACCATCCCGATTAGGGCTTGAACGCCCATAAGCTCTCTACTACTAAATGCCAGCTGGGTGAAAACAGAGTAGCAATTTTGTAGACAACTTAAATCATGTATTGGGCCACTGGTTTCTCCCAGAGTATCCATTTCTGAAGAATGCAGACCTATCTCATCTTCAAAGACAAGTTCACCGATGCCAAGCACAGCATTGAATGTGGCATACCATGACACGCTAGTGGGTGGATTTTCTGAGTACTGCTGATTGAGAAGCCCCATGAATCGTTCTTGATCATACAAAGGGATGATAGAGTTCACGTAAGTAAAGAAAACTATATTGAATCAGCCTTTCATGAGAATATTTATGTAATACGGAGTACTAGGGGTCTGACAGTTGATAGCGAGGATGGCCGACTCTTTGGATGGAGTCGGTGTTTTATGACCTGGCATGAGATACTGGCTCGCGGACATCATCTCTTCGGACCAGCCAAGCATGTAGATCCGTGCTCGATTAAAAATAAAGTCGGACAATTCTGTTGAGCCAGTGAGATCTGAAACTCTTCGTAACCCCCGGGGGGATAAGAGTGAGAAGCCAGACGCGGATCCTGCACAGGACAATACTAGTGAGCAAGCCCGCGGGCGTTTGAAAATAATATATGAAAGCAACATTTACCGATGAAGCTCGAGAACCCCATGCGATCTGTCAAATAAAATGACTGTTCGTTATCACGAAGAACTGGAAGGAATGGAGAGTCATTGTCATGGTCCGCTAATTTACTCATCGACGGAGATACAAGTGACTCTAGTCGCTCAAGCCGATTTTTCATCTCAGTAATTGCGTATCTGTGCATTTCAATCGAATATCAGTCTGTGGATGAGTAGATCAGTAGAAGACATAAGTTCTTACTGCTGTGAAGGTGGTAGTACTCTGGTGCTTGACTTCCGGGCTTTAGGAGAAAACGCACATTTCTGACCTCGATGTGAGCAGCGACTACAATTCGCGCCGTCTCGTTCACATCGGACCTGTTGGTGGAATGTGAAGTCAGCACGCCTAACCATATGCATGTGACTGAATCTTGTAAGTTCTTTTACCTTTGCTTTCCTGCACGAGTCACATGAAGCACGTAGTGAAAATTGAGAATCAGATGATGACAGCATCTTGTTTGTCAAGCGCGTCTGCACAGCCTACAACATCTCAGAACCGGGAATATATATTGAATTCGCTTCAGAAGTCGTTGTGACGCAGTGCGATTGTTGCTCAGGCTGATTATGTTTTTGAAAAACTATCGGCAAGTTCCTAAGGCTTGCAAAAAATGAACCCATGAGTTCTCTCTATTTAGATGACCTCGAACCTTTTAATTTACGGTCTCCTTGTAGTTAGTCACTGCTACTGACGTCATGAAAAATTCGAAATTAATAGCTCGCATTGCGACTTTATACTTTTCTGCTAGGTTTCTTTCCTTATTAAATCGCCACGCTGGCTAATATAATGAAGCAAATACCTCAAAAATGAACACAAGACCGTGGTATGTGGAGAAGTCAAAGGTCTGGAGGTGGCGAAATTGAGGAGCAGTACCGCGGTAATTACTGTAGTACCATAAACTGACAAAACCATTCAATTTATGGCGTCTCCATCTCTGTCTATTCCTTGATCAACCAGCAGTTCGGCCCGAGCGGCCGACTTCGTTGACGTTGTGACGCAATGGTAACGTGTCAGCCGCTAAGCTGAACCTTGCGGGTTCGAACCCCGCCATTGGTTCTTCTTCCTTTTCTCTTTTTCTCTGTCTCTCATTAATACCTACGACACTTTACAAAAACGGCCATTGGGTAGGCAGTGTAACATCAATTATAATGTGGTTTATAATTTCAGAAAGATAGAGCCTCATTATCTTGCAGCAGTTGATATAAAAATGAGAACGCCGAAGTAACGGGGCGTTTAAAGTCGACCAGAAGCCTCGAGATCGCAATCCTCCATATTCATTAGTCATAACTAACACTAACACAACAATATTTGGTGAATTTCATCATATCTATTCGCGACAGGTATTTGAACCGGTGTTTGCCCTAAAGATTCTTCTTTCGATACCAGCAATTTGTCGTGCTGGGTCAGAGATCTCATCACGGCAATAAAACCATCTCTAGCTGCATGGTATAGACGAATGCATCCATTTTTGTCGTAACAGACAGATCTACTGCATGTCCGGGGAGCTTCTGGCCCGCCGTTATACGATCATTCAGAACTGTAATATCTAATAGTGTTCGTCTTTCGTCACCTTAGCCACTGGCCTTGGTATTACGTGGTGCTAACTGGTCGTAGTGAGTATTGCTTGTGGGGTCTAATATGCTAACCTCACTATTCAGGATAAAGAGTATCCTAACTCAGTGGCTAAGTAAAATGATAATATTTAAATAGTAACTATATCTTCTGTAGCTTCCATAACATCAATAATCATGGCCATACCACTAGTCAGATGCCAAGCTATATGACAGTGAAAAAGCCATAGCCCAGGATTGTGCGCATGAAAGCGTAAGATGGCAAAGCCTCGACGAGGAATTTGAACAGTGTCTCTGAGCACCACTCGGGATGTGTGATTATCCAAGAAGTCTGGATATAGGCCTAGGGGAATCGTATCTTCGAACGGATTATATGACCCCCAGCCAATAGTTGCTTGGTGAACAAGTATAACATAGAATTGATGGCCATGCTTAGCAGTACCGATTAGCTATATTCTTCTTTCTTATCTCCTGATGAGGCTTTAACTTACTAGATGGAAAGGATGATCATTATCATCCAGATTGTTGAGTACAATGTCCACCCAAATTGGCTCGGAGCCAGTCGAGATCGAAAATTGATTTTTGTCCCACTGAGCCCGAGGAAGATTGATTAGAGGAAAGGAAGGTTCTTCCTGCGGGCGCCAAGAAGTATGATTGAAGTAACCCCAAGGTTCGTTTTCATTGATAGCCAGTTTCTGGATTTTCGTATAAACCACATGAGTCTCTTGTGCTGCTGTAGGTAAGGATTCTAGGACGGATGGTGTCGACGGGATGCTATTGATATCAATGTGTGAGGCGTGTAGCAAATTGTCCTGCTTGACTGAGCAGCTTTCATTATTTAAAGGCCAACTCGTGCTAAATGACTGGTTCGAGGTCAACGCCAGGTTGGGAAATCTAAAGTTTCTATAAATGCTCTCGCAAAGACATGGTCAGAGAGACGGACGCAGTCTCATTGGGGAAATGATTATGCACACACTTGGTATCGATAGCAACTTTCATAATGGCCTTGCCATGTTGAAATGCGTCTGTTTGAGGGTGCAAGATAACGTCCATTCGTTGGCCAGGGAAAAGGATCCCAGCGGACTGGATTTGAGAAGAGTGTTGCTGTTGTACTTCTACGCCATCCAAGGCGATGACTTCTAGAAACCAGTCTGCGAACTGTAGAGTGAATCCAGCCATTGAACTATCAGTACGCATTAGTTCTAGTTTCTGAAACCTGATTGGTGAACACGCTGTACCCTGTATTAATCACACGAATGCGATATGTGAAGTTCTTTTTTAGTGCGAGAAATGGCATGTCTGGACATTGATGAACGCAATCCACCGGTCGCGCAGGTACAGACATTTCACAATTATAGTAACCTACTCCGTTAAGAAGAAGTGAGTCAGGCACCGGCTGATAACCATGTTAGTAAGAAGCATGATTATAAAGTCGGGGTGGGTTATTTCATAAGGACAATACCTCATTCCCAAATGAGGCTGCAGACATGTAATGGGACATGAGCTCTATGGCTGGTTGATGATACCAATCGCCAATCTGGAGAAGGATCTCTCTGTCGTAACCGAAGTGATCTTGTTCGACTGGTTGTGAAACTGTGGCTGGTTTATGGATGACAATTGCTCCATAAAGGCCATCCACGTGCTGCAGGCCCGTATGGGCATGGTACCAAAAGGTTCCAGCTTGATCCAGGGGAACAAAGAAATCATAGATATAACTGTCTCCCGGTTGAATCTCGGTTTGAGTTACCCCAGGAACTCCATCCATGAGATCTGTATTTCAAATAAGTCAAGTTCAAAGGTTTCAACTGTTGATTTGATCCTACTAGGAATATTAAGTCCATGCCAGTGGATGGTTACATTTTCCTCAACTAGATGGTTTTCGACGACGACGATGAGATTATCACCAGATCTTGCCTCAATAGTTGGCCCAGGGAATAGTCCTTCTTGAAATTTAGAGCCAGAAGAATAACAAGAGAGAGAATGAGGGGTATGACTCCAATTTTCATCTTACCATTGATAGAATAGACGGTCTTTCGAACCCCATCAGGACGGGCGTCAAGTTTTGATATTCTCCAAATCAGCCTTTGCGTAGTCTGGTCACGCAAGGCGTGTAGCTCTGGTCTCAGGGCAAAGCGATTAGTGGTATTTGAGAGATCAGTGAAGGCGTAACCCAAAGGCTTGGAAGAGGGGATCAGAATCGAAGGGTAACTATGATATAAAGTAGAATAGGCCAGCATAACAATGACAACAAATGTCAACAAAGAGGGCCATACACCAATCATCATTATTTTCTGACCAGATATTCATTCAAGTGGTTGGTATGACAAAGAGATCAAAAGTCATCCAGAACCCCCTGTCCCGCGACTATGCGTTACTGGAGTGGGAACCCAAGGAACTAAGATTATTTTAGGATAATAGCAATGAAGATCTTTTGGCAGGAATACACGTGATCTCATGACGGAAGTACGTTAGTTCTTTTGAGTATTACGGTGATTTCGGAACCAATCACCGCTATCTCCTTACCACGTGGTTCCTAACTCTCAACAATTCGATCAATTCATATTCAGCTCCTCTACCATCTGTACTAATATCAAGAAGAAAAATTTGCTGCCAACTAAAAATTATGGGGAGGGTGGGGAACTTTCCGTGGTATCTGCTTTGACGAGTAGGTCATCCCGTCACACAGACATTGGATGAGATATTAACTTACCACATAAAGTGATAGTATATTCAGCCAAAGAATGAAGCTACTTTGAAACTTAGAATACGAAATATATAATGGGGCTTCATGTTAACATAGGTGTATGCCAAACATATATTAATTCCTATTGGAGCTTTGTCCATTTCCTAATGAGGACCTGAATAGCCTCATCAGGTTCTTGGTCAATGGCCTTAAGCGAACCACGCTAACATAACTTCCCGCCATCCCTGCTGGTTTAAGGTTTTCTTTTTTTGATTAAATCCCGGAACCCTCCGCACAGCCATCAAGGCATCTGTATAAACCCAATTGAACTTCGCCCCGAGAAAAAACTTGAAAATCAAGCTTGCATTGAGACACCAGGGGGTATGATCAAAGGGATTTCTCAAAAACCACGAATTATTTCTATCGGGGCTCTAAGAAATCATGTGGCTGCTAAATATCATAGATTGTATTGTTATTTTTTTTTATGTCATTTCGTTATTCCGAGGGGAAACTTATCCAGTTTCTCAAACATCGTTGCTTAGGCCAATGACATATGCAGCATTCAGACACGTGAAAAGATATGAGAACCCCGCATTGATATTATGATGAATGCAACCTCGGAACGCGCTTGATTCAGATTTATTGAAGACTTGACAGAGCAATATTACACGTTCCGTAAATATTGGCATATAAAGGGAGGTATAACACAGCACAATCTGTCTGATCTGGTAACATATCACAAAGGTTCTGATCTAGCAATCATTGAAAGAAATCAGGAGCCTTGGGCCATTCATCATGGTCTCCAACACTGCGGTTCTTATGCTCCTTTTGAGTGCCAAGCCTATTTTCGCTGATTCTCTTTCCACAATCAAACATGTCGTGATTTTTATGCAAGAAAATCGATCTTGGAACAGTGTCTGTATCTGTTTCCGCAAATGGATGGGATCACGTATTGACTTTTGGTGTTTAAAGTATTTTGGAACTATGGCTGGCACTCGCGGCTTTGCGGACCCAAATGTCCAGGTCAATAGTGCGACAAATAAGTCCACCTTCCACCAGTATGTGGATTCATAAGACAAGTATATGTCATTACTGTTCCAGTCAAACTGACTCCTTGGGTTCCAGAGTAGTGGATTCTGATCTATCGACTGCGACTGATTGGCTGCTTCCATTCTACTTAGGCTATGAAGGAGGCACTTGGCCCGAAGCCATCCAGTGTATGACCGCTGGAAGCAACAGTTACGAATCTAATCACTATGCACTTCATGAAGGATTGAATGACTGGTGGGCTATTCAAAATACTCCATGGAGCTGGGGTTACTTGAAGCGCAGCGACATTCCTGTCCATTTTGCCATTGCAGAGGGATGGACTGCAGGTGACATGTACCAAGTGAATATCAAGTTCCCTCTTTCTAATTCCTGCTCTAACAAACATGTTTGCTTAGGAGTCGGTTATCGCCTCTACCAACCCAAACCGTGTCACCCTTGTCAGTGGTACAATTGGTGTCAGTGAGAGTGAACCCTACCTCGACAATTATGAGACTCCTGGTAGGTGAAAACCGCTGGTTCTTTGAAAAGTAAACTAATTGAGTTCTAAAAGGCTGCGAGAAGTCAGATATGAGCTGCTACCCCCTTACTTGGAAGACAATCTTTGATTATTATCAGGATGCCGGTGTCACCTGGCAAGTCTTTCAAGATACGGACAACTTTGACGATAATCCCCTAGCATGGTTTAAGAGTTTCCAAGAAGCATCGTCGACCTCAGAATTGGCAACTCGTGGCCTCTCGTATCTAGGACTAGATGCATTCTATGAAGCAGCAGGCAACGGAACCCTTCCAATGGTATCTTTCATTGTCGGTCCTACAGAGCTTTCAGAACATCCACCTTATATGCCTAGCGAGGGAGCGTGGCTACAGAAGCAGGTTGTGGACGCCGTGGTGAATGGCCCAGATTATAACACCACGGCCTTGTTGGTCAGCTACGACGGTAGGATATTTTAGCCTTTAGTGCTGCCATGAAATCTTTCAAAACTTAAGACGCTAATCATCACAGAAACTGGTGGATTTGGCGACCATGTCACACCTTTCCACTCTGAAAACGGTACCACTGGAGAGTGGATAGAGGATCCATATGACCTCTTCGGATATACTTACACTGGTCCAGGTATGTATCAACTTGGAAATTTTTAGTCAGACGGCTTATTGTGTCAATAGGGTTCCGTGTGCCGTTCTATATTGTCTCTCCCTGGACTCGTGGTGGCCGTGTCTTTACTGAGCGATCCGATCATAACTCTCAGATACTTTTCTTGGAGGCTTGGTTGGAAGCATTGGGCTTTGGCAATGTTACGGCACATGATATGGAGCCTTGGCGTCGGGAGCATATGTCAAATCTTGTCAACGCGTTCGATTTCTCCAACGTGAGGAATTTCCTATCAAAACCCGTAAGACCATCGTTGCTAATATTTAATCCCAGCCCAACTACACAATTCCGGACATTCCAAATGTGGATAAGCCTACCACCGATTCTAGTGGAAGCTACACCGGTACGGCCACCTGCGAGTCTACCTACCCAGTGGAGCGCCCCGTTGTTCCGTACGGTAACCAAACCGAGTCTTCCGCTCTCTATTTTGAAGATGGATATAAGGAGGTTGTCGGTTACTTGACGGAAGGCCGATATCTGACATTTGAGAAGGATGGATACGCTCTTAGCAATGATGGGAGCTCTTCCACTGTTTCTCTTACTAGTAGTACTTCGGCTCATAGTTCGATCTACCAACGGTGGATAATTTCCTACAACAGCGATGAGGAGAGTCAGATTTACTACCTTACTAGTGCCTATGATGGGCGCTATCTGGGCGTCGACGGATCGTTACATTCATCCAACTTGGCAGCTGCTGGAGTTGCAATTACCTTTCTCGGCAATGGATCCGGTTATAGGGTGAAGTACGAATCAGGGTCTGACTATATTGATATTAACGAGGGCTCTCTTACGACTACTGCTACTTCTGCTCCATCTCAGGGCTTCACTATCTATTCTGTGACTTACAGCGACTAGGAAGAGAGATTCAATTTGTGGACATCGTGAAATTGTGATAGGAGGCTGGCGAAGATCTGGAATTAACTCCCGAGATGTCTATACACAGGATGATCTACTTGAATTTCTCATTATATACAAGGCCTTGTGAACCCCTTCTGGTTATTCAATTCCCTTTAATATAAACAGCTTTTTTTATTTATACCGGAAAATAATTCATTGACTACTATGTCCAAATCCCAATAACTTATAGATAGGCCATAGTAAATGTAGTGACATGCCAAATTATAACTGTATATAATCATTTACGGGCTAAATCTTCATTTTGAGGAAAGGTCACGAAATTTGAAAGCCTGTTAACCAGTGAAGTGGTGAAATCTCTCTGGTACGAACCTCGTAGATGTGCGGGTTAATTCAGCAATAGCAAAACTCAATTATGCAGACATCATTTGCGATGATTTTTATCATGTTCGTAGTATGGAGCAGCCGTATAATAAGTCAATAATAACCGCAATATTTCCCTTACTATCAATTGACTCCAACTTGACGGCGCGCCACTTTTTCGAGAGGCTAGGTAAAGTAGTTACCCTGGAGATACTTTGAAAAGAATAGGATGTCTTAAGAAAAATTATGGTTCAGGGATGGTCTGGGAATGGATTGATTGCTTTCCAAGTGGATCACTGCCAGCCAGTTGTATATTATAGCGGAAGCTTAAGATTTCGCTACGCGTCACATTAAGAAGAATAAATACTAGATTTGTAAGACAACAACTATGGGGCAGGTCGTAAATTACGAGGTCATTGCGAGAGTCGAGATTGAGGCAGCAGTACGGAAAGAGGAGATAAAGTTAAATGGTAAGATATTGTTTGTGGCTATAGGAACGGACATTGACTTAAAGGCAAAAGACCAAACTTCTTAAGGTGACTTAGATTGCTGCTCTGCGCTGCTTTGACGTGGCACAATTCTTAGGTATATTAAAGAGATTAAGTCTAAGTTTCTTTCCTTTCGCTTCCTTTAATCTTATCATCCCTAACTTATAGTAATATACCCTGAGTCATCAAAGTTTGGTACAAGGAATATATCTCTTACGTTGTCTATTATTGAATAAATTGACGATAGTGACGCCGTACACAAAATCATACTAAGTTAGACTTACTAGTCTAAGCCCTATCGTATGATTATATAAGATACTAGTATGCTTTCAAGATCATCTCTAATATACTACCAGCCTAGCTTTGCCTCCCATAATTAAGACTCGGGTATATTCCGAGCTATTAAATTAAAACTTCCCCTTCGGGTTAGATATAGCAGCGGAAGAAGGAATTTGTATTTTTTTAATACTCTCGCTAGCCGGCAAAAGCTACTTCAAGATGCGTGAAATGCAGGGTTTGACAGTTGGACTGGTTTCGCAATTCTATTCGAATGGTATCCAAGGGTATTCACATGAAGGATCATATCTCTTTCAAGAATCCAACCTCAATCACCTTGTCCGTCGGCACCCGAAGGTTAGCCATTTTGTTCCGTGTGTTATCCCTGATCCATAGAAATATATGCAGCAACACCTTCCTAAGGAACGAAGCATCAGTTTTGATCTTCATTTGTTCCTTACCAATGATGTAGAGAACTTTGTGTGCATACGCCTCTTCCAGTCTGGTCAGTCGAGCTCTTAATGGTCTTCCCCCATCCGCGTCTATATCGGTTTCAGTGCTTTTTGTGCCGCGAATCTCTGTGGAGTGACAGCCACAGCCTTCATTGACGACGGCTTCTGCAGGCGACGACGGTAAAGCATCTTGCTGTGGCACCTCTTTCAACATTAGATATCTCCGGATCTGATCAACTACGATACTTGCAAGATGGGGGGTGATAATTTCGTCATTGTAGCCATATCGGACAACTAGCCGATAGCAATTTGGGATGGCAAGACGGGAAACAGAATGCCGTGTCTCTGGGGCCACTGAAGGCTTTTCAAGTGGCCGTAGATGAAAGAACACGGTAACCTCCGGTATTGACGTGAGCTTCAGAACGAACTGGCTGAAGACTATCGGAGTAGTCTCGCCAGCCTTGTCGAAAAATATTCCTAGGCCACGACTAGTTCCGATGGGACTGCCGCCATATTTCTCTGTCAAATGCATTTGGCCGTCTGACTCGGTTGCCACGAAGTGTGACGTGGGGAATCGATCCTCCGCTTCAGCTGACCATTGCTGTTCCTTCCCATATCGCCACAAAAGAAAAATTGTTGCAAGCACTGAGGAGAGCGTGATCGTAAACCAGGCACCAGAAGGGACTTTGGTGAGAGCCGATGAAAGATAGGTGCCATCCAAACAGGCGACCATGAGCCATGGGAAAAAAACAAGGTAGGGACTAATTCTCCAAACGAACATTGCAGCTAACGAGACCATACATGTGTCGAAAAATGTCACAAACATGACACAGACACCATAGGCATTCCCAAGTGATGTAGTCTACCAAGAATGTGAGCGTATTCACGCAATGGGCTCAGTGTGCTGTCCAGTTGTAGAACTTACATTATTGTAAATTGATGCCACCAGAATAGTTCCAATCATCAGCAGCCAGTTCGCGAGCGGAATAAAAAGCTGACCGTGGAATATTCGAGACGTGTGGACAACCTTGCACTGGGGAAAGTACGAGAGCTTCATCACCTGCGAGAGGAGCTGACAGAAATATCAGTCTGATATTTCCTAGAATATTCCTTGTTCCTTACCTGGAAGGTTGCAGTTATGATGGCTTGCGAGGCGACGACGGCCGCAAAGATTGCAATGACCAGGGCGGGGTAGATTGTGCCGGGCGGCGCCGCGTTGAAAAAGGGGTTCGAATAAGCCTCAGGGTGGACGCTGATATATGCTGCTTGCCCTATGTATGCCAGCAGAATGCACGGGAACGTATAGAATAGCCAGCTGATCTGGATTGCCCGTCTGCTGAAGGCTCCTAGGTCCGCGAATAGGGCCTCGACGCCGGTAAACGCGAGAAGAACTCCACCAAGCATTCTCCAACCCCTTTCGCCGTGGCGAATTAAAAATTCGAAAGCAAGACCTGGGTTGAAGGCTTCAAAAACAGTCGCATCATACTTGACAAGGTTGTAGATCCCAAAAGCTGCATTGAAGCCAAGCCAGATTATAATGATTGGTGAGAACGCAAACGAAATCTTGGTTATCCCAAGCGGCTGAATGGAAAACAACAAGACTAGAATAGCGTCAGTGACCCCGATCACGGTGGCTTTCGAGATTTTCGGCTGTACGACTTCGATTCCTTGCACAGCCCCCAATACTGATTGTGCGGGGGTAAGAAGGCCGTCAGAAAGGACCATCGTCACGGCCAATACTCCTATGACTTTCAATACTTCCCTAGCGACCTTGCTAGATTCGATTCGATGTCGCACTCTTTGGCTAGCACGTTCGAGGTCGCTAGAAAAATATCGTTCCATCCGGACAAGTGAGGCCTCCCTGGGATCGCGGTGAGTGATGTTCATCTAATACGGTAGTCAGTGGACTCTGCGCCCTTGAAAACACGGAAGGTGCAAGGATTGCTTGCATAACGGCTCAGAAGAGCATATGTACTGAACGTGCCCCCTTCGCCATCGTTGTCCGCATGAAGGATAACAAGCACGTACTTGACCGTAACCATCATAGATAAACTCCAGATGATTATTGAGAGTACCCCGACGAGGTCCTGTCGGGATGGTGCCGAGCTGAATGTGGACGAAAATACATAAAGGGGACTGGTTCCAATATCACCATAGATGACACCAATCGACTGGTAGGCTAGCCAAAGAAGGACCCTCCCATTGAAGTTCTACTAGGCGTGAGCTAAGACGTCCTAGATGGAGTTTTCTGAAGTCGTGCACACCTGCTTCTTTCTGAAGTCGCTAGGAGTTCGCAAACTGGGGTCCTCATCCGGTTGCTCTTTCATTGCAGATATGCGACTGATCCGATCAGGTAGCCTGGCCTGGGAGCGAATGTTGTAGATATTATCATCGCGATCGCCCACCTCTGGTTGTACAGTTGATGTTGTCCTAGAGATAGCGCCTTCACCATCCAAGCGACTATCATCCAACTGACATGCATCATCTGCGATCCGAATCATCGTCATATTGCTGCGATATGATGCCTGGAAGTGTGTAGTTGGAAAAGGAAGCCCGATCGTTGGAGTTGCGTCATCGCATTGGATTAACGTCATCACGGTAAACGGTGGTTTTAGTGGCCTGACAATCTGTGGCGAACCTATCAAGATGGGCTGAGAAGATTTATGGCGCTCAATCAGCTCCCGTCCCATCCCAAGTGCAAGGCGGCCATCCGGCAATCTGATTGCTTGCCTACTGGTGGCTCCCGCAATTGGGAAGTTTGGGGGAACCACACCACCACTCATTCGGGCAGAGTACTCTGGATAGATGTGACGATCGCACAGAGGCGGCGCGGGTGAAATAAATACAGTAGATCAAAAAGAAAATACACCACATAATTAGATCGATGATCACAGTGCCAAGGAAGGACACATTGTTCATGCAGCTTTGAATAGGATGAGGGGGTTAACTCGGAATAAGAGCCACTTTCGCCTCATAGAGAACGACGCCACGCAGGCGATCGCTTCGATGATAAGAGAAATCAATAATCGCCACGGAGCCCAAGCATATGAGCTGGCACCCGCAGTTAGAGCAAAAAGGAAAGCAGTCGCGCCATCCATGTAGATAACAGTGCCAACCCAGTCAAATTCCAAAGGTTGCCCTTTGAGGGATATGGCGGCCGTGTTAGCCTCAGGAAAATCATAACACAGACAATCAATACCGATGAAGAAGAAGTTGATGTAAAGGATCAATCGCTAATAAGACACAGTGAGTACAATGTCCAGATAGATCATGTATCGTTCTATTTGCTTACCCAAGTAGCCTTTTGCGTAAAGGCACCACCTATGACTGGAGCAAGAACAGACCCGAAAGTCCAGACCGCATTGAATATCCCCTTACTTGACGTTATTGGATCGTGTTGGTGCGAAATTGTCGCTACCATTCTCTCAATGAAGAGATTATATGTATTAAAGGGGGTGTACATATGACAATATAGAGAATTGTTCATCTTAATTTGGCTTAAGGTATGAAACCGATCTAGATTACATGTTATATGTTCTAGGGAGAGATCCCTTCATTTGCGGCCACCATGGTGTTACCCAGATTTAACCGCAAAGGCTAGTAATATCCGTGGGCACATAGGGGGTCATAATTTCGATGAGGCTGGAGAGAGGCAGCCACTCGAGAGTTCCGTGGATAGTCTGAACGGGCTGTCCGCTGTAGAGAACACGAGCGTAAAGCTCTTTGTTCTTACCCTCAGTTTCCCTGAAAATGGTTAGTCGAATGTTGAATAAAATGGTCTCCATCCAGAGGTACTTACCAGATCTCGAAAGCAATGTTAGAAGCCATAGCAGGCCAGCGGAGAGCGTTGATTCCCAGAGCACCCAGAATAGGACCGATGTCACCGTCGTGAATGAAGATATGAGAGTAGTCAAGGCTAGAGTTGCCATCGAGAACAGCTTGTAAACGGGTAATGATCTCGGAGATGAAAAGACCCTCGACGACCTGGATGTACTTTTTAACATACGCGTTGGTGCGCCAGTAGTAGTTCCACTCCCAGTCACCAGCACGGAAGACCTCCTCGGCCATCTCCATAGTCACACAGGCAGAGGAGTTGGAGGTGCTGCAGGGAAGATCGTAGCCATTGCAGAGACGAGCCTGGAAGTTATCGGAGAAATGGTCAAAGGTATCCTGCCACGAGCTAGAGGTAGCGCCGAGCATAGAGCCAAGCTTAGAGCGCAAGTCAGCGGTAACAGTCAAGTGCTCTTTCCACTCGCTGGTTGCCTCGAGCTCATCAAGGGTAGTGTCGATAGCGTCGCAAGAGTATCCCTCGTTAACAGTGTCAACCGAGGACACCATCTGGTGTAAAGGAAGAGCACCATCATACTTAGGCCAGACACCGCGAAGAACAGCACCAGCGGAGCCTTGGGTAAGAGCAGAGTCGCTAGAGCGGAACCAGACACGGCTATTAGGCGCATCGGGGATAAGGCCAAGCTTCTTGCCGTAGACGGCCCATAGGTCTTTGCCATGCTGGAAGCCATCTTGGACACCGCCGATGGTGATCTGTGGGTACTGACAGGTTCCGTTCACACCAGGGGTGAAGGGGTTGGTAGGATCCTGGTATGTCTCAGCGTACATAGGAATAGGCTGGACGCCGCTGTTGGAGCTAGGTCCGGCATAGAGGTACGGGCGGACATTGTCGCACTCATAAGCTTGGTTCTGCGACATAAGTACCTTAGTTACTGAGCTCAATCATTAAGAACCAAGCAACCTACCTCGCCGCCAGGCAGAATGTTGTACGGGGAGCGACGCTGGTGACGCTGCAGGTACTCAAGGTAAACAAGCTTTCCCTTGGTGGAGCCCTTGACGATCGGCTCGGGAAGCTCATACTCATTGGTACGGGGGTGGGGCATCGAGCAGTAGTCATAGGTACCGTAGGGAGTACCCTCAGTCGGTCCATTAGTAGGAGCTTTGTAGATACCCCCATACGTTCCAATGGAGCTATTCGAAATGTAGGAGGTATCATTCAGAGTAGGGGGGTAGAAAGTGTCCAAGGGGCTCAGACCAAGGGCGGGGCTGACAGCCCCAAGAATGACGGCAGCATTAGCACCACGCATGATGAATTCGGGAGACGGAGAAGAGAGGAAATATGATAAGCCTGCCAATTGACACATATCTCACTGCGCGTGAGGTTGAATATAAAGAGGTCGGAAATTGGAGGTCGGCTAATCCCTGCCGGGATCTCCACTTTCTATGTGGCCAGTCGGCACATCGGCTTCACTCCACGTGGGGGACGAGAATCCGTCAGGGACGTGCCGATGCAGAGAAATAGGACCACCGTGAGGCACGTTCAGCGCTAACTTAGCCGAGAAGAAATGAGGCGTCAAAGTTTGGATGTTGACCAGTGGAGAGACCAAAACTGCTAGTGGAGACGTGGCGTCTCCAGTGTAAACAGTGAACTGTACAACATCTCTACCTCTAGCACGTTTCTTCACGGGTTTCGTAACGCTGGATGAGGGGCATCATTTATAACTCCCATCTGACCAACTGAGTCTTTTTTTGTCCGATTTCCTCATCCCAAGACTTCTCAGCCATGCTCGCCTCTCTGCTTTCCCTGGCCATGGTCGCCACGTGGGCCTCACCAGTCCTTTCGTCTTCTCTGGAATCTTTTGCTCTGGAGAAGGTACTCGCCGCTGCGACCCCTCTCTTTGGTGACTACGTGAAAGAAACCGGAACCAACGCGGAGTGGATGAAAAATTACAATGATGACACTCAACTTATCCACATGAACATCCCTGGCACCCACGACAGCGCGACATGGAACTACAGCCAGGCCACTCAGACCTCTCTTCTGGGCATTACCGACCTCAATCAGGTGACAGTCCCGGTGCCTGAGACTTTCCGTTGTCAAGAGCTGTCTTGGATCGACATGCTTAACAGGGGTATCCGGGCATTTGACTTGCGATACGCGTTTGATCCCACCAACACGACCATCATCTTCTACCACTCGGAGGCTCTGCTGTCCGAGATCGCCACTCTCGATGATGTACTCTTTGGTTTCTATAAGTGGCTTGATGACCACCCGTCCGAGACTCTATTCCTATCTCTCCAGTACGAGGGGTCGACAGCCAAATACGCGTCCAACGACGCGTCAATCCAGCTCAAGCTCTTCAACATGCTGACCTCACCGGTCGCGCGGAAGTACTTCGTTCAGAAAAAGAACGAACTTGGAACTCTGGGCGAAGCGCGCGGAAAGATTAACTTGATGCGTCGTTTCGACCTTGACCAATTGGCCGACTCCTACACGACCGCGATGCCAGGCCTTCACTTCTCGCCAAGCCTTTGGACTGACAATGACGCAAACATCGTTCTCACTTACAACGAGAAAAAGAATCTGACCGCCTATATCGAAGACTACTACCAGCCCACGACCCCCGCTGGATCTACCGCGGCCGAAAACATCCAGTGGAAGTACAATGCTACCACTAGTCACATTGTGAAGGCTACTACCGAGCACCCGGACAGTCTTTTCTGGACTTGGGCGTCCAGCGAAAATACCGATAACGTACCACCGGTGTGGCCGAAGATCATGGCTGTTGGAAACGGTACTTTGACTCCCCAGGGAGGCGTTAACCAGCGCCTTGTCACTTTCTTGAAGGAGCAGAAGGGCAAGCGAGTTGGAATCGTCATGTTTGACTACTTCGATGTGCCATCTGATCTTATCGATGAGTTCTTGAGTCTATAAATAGCTAAGCCTGAAGTTGTTAAAGGTGGAGAGTAGTTTGAGATCGGACCTCAGGCTTCCACCTATTTGCTGCAGTGAACAACTTAATACATATAGCATGCGCTATCATAGGCGTTGGTCATGGCGCTCAGGATATATCTCAGAATTAGGCCATAGCCAGGCTCGTGTCGGCCATATGCCATTGTATACATGATCGTTGGTCTCGGAGTCACATGGCTGTTCCTCTAGGTACCTAAACCAGCGCTTCTCCCTCCTCTCCTGCTCTTCTTCCCTCGAACAACCTCTCACAGTGCAGCACACTATTCGGTCTGTCTTTCCTCTCTTATTGGTAGCACATAAGCACGTCAGATAGTACGGCTTTTGCTCCTTTCTTCCTATTGTTGTCTCCTCCGATGCTTGGCCAGCGTGAGCGCTGACAGTTGTGTTAGTTGGATAAGTAACCTAGTGATATTTACTGAAGAGAAAGATACCCTACCTAGACTAGAACAATCTTAATTAAGCGGCGCCGTCGTTCCTCGCGTTGGTCAGAGCCCTAATACCACTGATCGCCACTTCTACTGAACTGTATATCTTCGAGTTAAGAACACGAAGATACCATGATAAAACGGGGGGTTTATCTCGACCAAAGGCAACCTGGGAGGAGCCTCAGTATCATCCATTTTGCATATGACAAATCCGAGCAATTTTTCTCAATCCCCAGAGCTTCTTGTTCATTTTGGTACTAGTCTCGCGATGATATAGCAAGGTGAGATGTCTCTTCTCGTGACACCCGCTTAGGCGACCAATTAGCTGGAACACACGCCGTGTTACATGTCTCAAAATTTAGTTCTGTGCCTGAATCAGGCAATATCTCGCAGGCGAAGCTTTCCTTACACTGCGCAGTACAGCTACTTCCTCGCAAGGGGTCAAAACATGGAAAAGCTTGAGTTAAAACGAACTTCAATATCCGTAGACGCCTATAGGTCAAATTTGAAGCTTTTGAAATGAAGTTTCAGATCGTTATTCCACTATGGCCGTCAAGGATGCTTCGCTGAAGAAACTTGACTGGTTAATTTCTCCGTAGACCCGGCATTTCAACCTTGCTGCCTCATAAGGCCAGGCCAAAAGCCGCTGATTAAGCATGTGGACTTTTGGCCGTTGAAAGCCACTGTGGTACGAGAAAAACCACTTGGCCCGAAAGGATTGCGTGAAAGAAAGATCTAAACTATTGAATGCCCCTTGCAACTGTATTTGAAATCGAGGTTATCACCTAAAAGAGCGGTGACTGCGCCTGGTAGAGATAAATCGCAGCACCCTCACCTTCAGTGAATCACTCCATGGAGTTCGCACAAGACATGGCAGTCTGCTGCTGCCTGCTTTTACCTGACTTGAAATTCTCTGGAATGTTGGAAATGTTCACTGTCAAGGACCCACAGTTTTCAAGCCCATATGTTCTAGGAACTGTGTGTTTAGGTACTGAAACTATTACTGATATATTAAGATATATTAAGTACTTTCGACTGGCGACAAAATAAATCTAAAAAGTTTGCACGAAGTTCTTTATGGTTCATTTCCAATACTCAAACTAATATACATCAAGAAACCCCGAAATAATGCAGGGGCACTCAGTCATCCCATACCGTCGTCGCCTAGCATGCACCGAAGCGATCTAAGAGCCCATATAGGCTCCTTCATGAAGTTCTATGAGTACGTAGTATAATTTAAGCTCATGCGTTGAACTTCTCTTTCATAAACCGCTTACATTCCTTCTCTGACTCTGTCACCTGATCACCAAGCTCAAGCACAAAGAGAGGAAATTTTTATTTTCAGTATGAAAAATAATTAATTTCATGTAATCAGCTAGACTCCCAATGTTTCTGTGAGACAGGATCATGTTGTCTAATTCAGAGGACAGCCTGTCTCTATTCGGTGGCTCCTAGCACCGCCCCAGTAAAGACCACCCTTGTTTTCCTGATGGGCCGAGACAAATTGACAGCTGGAGAATGTTTTGGCCAATGAATAGTAAAATTTTCATCCTTTTGCCGATGACATTGGTGACCGAGCAGATGTTACACGGTAGTGGTCGCTTTTTCTGCATGGTAGAAAGGAATTGTAGGGAAGTAAATCCTGTCGGTGGGACTGGTCTAATCTACAAAGACACGTTGGTTGTGTGATTCTGATGAGATATTGCCCAATACACAAATTTAATGATAGACAACGATGTTCAGCAACTCGATGAAACATTCCGATGGCCGACCCGTCGTATATCCTAGCTTGGAAAAAAAGCCGTAATTGAGAAATGATATAGTCATCGAGAGATCAATAGACCGCCGTTCAGCGTACTGATCAACGCTCACATAGTCTACACCATTACCCGCAACTGGGCTATAATCGATGCATATATTGATTTTCCTAGAGGGGCAACTGGTTCAAGTACTATATCTATCACTAGCTGATCTCTAGTTGAGGTTATACTCCTTTACCAATTTTTCCGCGCAAGTTGCACCAGTAATATAGGCCGTGGCCTGAACATGGGCATTCACTAACACTGGTACAACGGCCATATCAGCGACCCTGAGGTTTTCAATGCCTATCACCTTGAAATCAGGGTCCACGACGGCATCCAGGTCTCCCTTCTTGCCCATCTTCACCGTCCCTGTCATGTGCCAACTGGAAGAAATATTCTGGCGCCAATACTCCAGAAGGTCCTCATCTGAATCGCTCTTGGGCATCGCCAGCTCAGCCAAATTATCCTTCGTGTATGACTCGTGCTTGGCAATCCGGAACGAGTCCCGAAGGGCCTCTACTGCGAGCCGACGATCAAACGGATGGGCAAGGAACTTGGGGTTGAAAAGAAGCGGAGCATCGGGATCTGTCGACTGCAGTGTAACTTCTCCACGAGTCTGCGCGTTGAACAAGAAGACAAGTAAACAAGAGTAATTCAGCGCTTCGGGCGGAAATTCCGGAATGAACCAGTGGATGGGGAAATGTGTGATGACCTCGTAGTGGGGAACAGTTTCCTGGAGAAGATATGTCTGTTCGTCTTTCGAGAGAGCGTGGAATTCCGGCCAGGAGGTAAGCTGCTCGGTGAGCTTGAACCAGCCAATACCCAGCTCACAGGCGAACTTTGCCCATGGCCCGGTCCCGTTCTCTTGCCATTGCTTTTGCGCCGCATCCATAGCCGCTTGAGAACCATAGAAGGATTTTCGATCCGTGCTGCTGTCGGTACGAGTGGTCACCATGGGCACAAAGCAATGATCGCGAAGCCCCTGACCGATGGCGGGAACATCAAGGACAACATCGATGTTGTGGGCTTTAAGCTGGGTGGCGGGGCCAATGCCGGAATGCATCAGAATGCGAGGGTCATTCAGCGAGCCGGCGGACAAGATAACTTCCTTTGTAGCGTAATCTTATGTGTACCAATCTGTCAGTATATGGTCATCATAGATCTCATCGTATGAGACCCGTCAACAGTTCCAGGGCCTCACATTTCTTGCCGTTTGATTCAACGCCCACGGCCCTCTTTCCTTCCAGGAGAACCCGTTGCACCGGTGCCCCGGTAATGATGGTCAAATTGTCCTTCTTATACCCAATCACAAGATCCTCGGCCGTGGAGCGCAGTCCGTTAGACGCCGAATTGATTAACACTGACATTCCAATTGGATTTCCCGAGTTGTGATCTGGGTTGAGGGGAAATCCAGCTTCCTCAAAGACATCCAAGAGTTCCGTGAAATCTCTCTCCCACTCGCGGGCAAAGCCTACGTGCAAAGGGCCTTCACTACCATGATCCTCCGGTTTTGGATCCGCGTACTTTTTGTCCAGGCCGTCCGGGATTTTCCCGTGAAAGGTTTCCAGCGCCTTGAACCTTCTCTGGATAGGTCCCCACGCAAAATCCTCATCGCCAACAATCCGCGCCCACTCTTGGTAATCGTCACGTGCGCCGACGCTGTATACGCCGAAGTTAATCGCACTCGATCCTCCCATGCACCGACCGCGACTGTAGTCAATCTCACGATCATTACAATCTTTCTGCGGGGAAGTCTTATAGCCCCAGTTCATGGACTGATCCTGGAAGGTGGTGAATCGCTGCCCGTCTACGCGAAGATTACGATCCTCTTTGCTCTCACCTGCCTCCAGGAGAAGAACACGGGGTTGAGCAGGCGATTTGGCCAGTTGAGCAGCGAGGGCGCTGCCCGCCGGGCCACCTGTGGAAACATCAGTCGCGTGACTCTTTCGATGGCGTCGATCCTGGACAGATCTTCGGTCATGGGGAATAATGTCAAATCTGCACTTACTGCCAACGATCACAAACTCAAATGGAGACATTGCGACAAAACCCCCCACTGTATGGAAGGCACGAACAAGGATGAATGAAGCAAATTCAAGTTGTAGTCTCTCTTTGGGGAGGAGATGCACGAGAATATATGCCGTTTCTTCCACCGGACCGACGGAAACACGTTAACCGTTGAACATTGCGGCGGGGTAACCCCTGAAACGCCCCTGAGGTTAAAAATGTCGGTCAAGTTTGCGACGACTCCGTAATCTGCCAACCAATTACTCCATGTAGACGAAGCTAAGATGGCCGGCTCTTGGCGAGACCGCCACAGAATCCATCGCCCCTGTCAAGCGTGGAGCTAAGTGGAGCAACGCGCGCGGGAAGGCTTCACCCGTCGCTCCGTCACCTTATCAGTGGGCTTACGAATTCTACCAGTTCGGCTAGGATCCGCGACCCTATGATTGAAATGGATAAGTTCAGGGACTAAGATGCCGATCGTCGTTTAATAAACCGGGCACAATGGATTGTGGTGGAATGATCCTTCGATGATCCTTCGAACAAGTCAAAAGGAAATCTTATATCTTAACTCCTCCCAGGCTTGCAACCCCTGTCTCCATCATATACTAACTCGCTATCTACCTCGTGCCTTGCCGGAGACTCGTGGCAATGGCGAGCAATGTTGAGGCGTGGGTCTTGCTATCCTTGGCTCTGGCCATCATCCTTGTTCGTATCTTTGTGCGATGGACACTTGTAGGACCATCCAACTTCCAACTTGATGATTATTTTATGCCATTAGCGGGCGTTAGTTATCCCTACCCCACAACGTACAGCTCGGTCGGACATGCTGACTAGGACAGATATTCTTCGCCGCGGAGACGGTGGCTGCTTACCTCGTCGTTGCTAACTATGAGGGGTTGACAAATAGCTACATGACAAGTGAACAACGAGCAACAATTGAGTATAACTCTACTGAGTGGTTGAATCGTGTTGCTGGCTCAAAGATTCAGGTCACTGGATGGTCGCTCTTTGTGGTTAGTCTCTGGTTGGTCAAGTTCAGTTTGGCAGTCTTCTATTCTCGATTGACGTATGTTTAAAAACTTCCCGTGGAATTTACTCTATGAACCGAAATGCTAAAAGTTTTACAGAACTGGTCTCCAAAATCTCCCAGCCAGGGTTAGACTGGCGTATGTCATTTTGTCCGTGACGTACCTCGCAACACAGCTGTCCCTTCTGCTATCATGCCAACCCTTTCATGCATTCTGGCAAATCAATCCGAACCCGGGCAGTGAGTGTAGCGATATTGTATAACGTACAGTATTTATCTCTAACAAGCTTTGTGCAGAGTTCTGTCAGCCTACAAATTCACCGGTATATGTTTTGGTTGTCGTGATTCTCGACATCGTCACGGACATGTATCTACTGTCGATCCCACTCCCTCTTCTTTGGGCGGTAAAGATCAACCTCAAGCGAAAGATTCCCCTTGTGGCCCTCTTTTCGGGAGCGGCATTCGTCATTGCAGCGGCTATCATCCGAGCCGTTTCTATTATCAGCGTAAGTTCCGAGGTTCTTCTGTCTGAATGGGCTCACTCCCCAAGGACAAATGATTGTATGGAGCCTTACTGACGCAGCTGTGTAGTCAGGGGCCGATGGCGCGTCGACAGGTTCTAAATGGGCTTGTCGCGAGACATTTGTCTCGATTGTTGTCTCTAATTTGCCCATCGTGCAGCCGCTCATCCGGAAGGGTTTCAGCAAGATCGGTCTTTCCCAGCTATTTAGTTCCGCTGCCAAACCCTCAGGACAGTCATATCCGCTCTCCAGTCATGGCTTACAAACCCTGACGAATCGTGATGAGGGGAAAATGAAAAAGGGTAAGATGAATGCCGCAGGGCCATCACATTTGCAGACTTCTGCCTGGGGCAGTGATGAGAACGTTCTCATCGAGCGTGATTCTTCTTCGAAGAATATCACTGTTGTATCGGAAACTGTCGTACAAAGTGAGCCATTGAGCTGGGATGGGGAGTCCGGTGTCAGTCATTCAACTACACCCCCAAGTCAGTGGAAGAGTCAGTTATCAGGTCGATAGACCAAATATATCTCATATGGTGTCCAAATCGCATGGAGCTTTGAAACGGCAGCCAACGATTGGCATACATATGTTGAAGCCGCACTTAATGATCATTGCGACACATTGACGCCCTGTAATATAACCATTATATAATATTTGCCAGTTTACAGTCAGTTGATTTATCTTTATTGATACAACAGAAATGGGACCAAGGACCAAATTGTGGGATTGAAGTTCGGAGTGCAGCAGTGAACTAGGTTCGATTGACGCATGCTTGGATGAGTGGAGATATCTGTATCGGACTGATGGGCCATCGAGGTCGCCGATAACCAGAAACGATGCAGAGCTGGGTCGCGCTGCGGCGTGGAGTTATCACACCTGCAGGAATCAGGATGGCGTCTGGGACGTAGAAAAGAGACCAATCTGCCGCTTCATTCACTGCTCTATCCGTACGCCAAGCTCGGTCACCTTCATGGTTCCAAAGTTGTCCATCGGGTTATCCAAGGCGGTTGTTTTACCAAACTCAACTCCATTAACGGACACAAGATCCAAGAACTTGTCAAATTCTAACAGCTTGCCGTCGGATATTCCATCTTCCAGATCTGAACGTTTGGTCAGGCCTTCGTACTCGACGGGTCCGTGTTATCCAGGTGAGGGTAAACGCAAATTAAATTGCATTGCGAACGCTCTACTCCGGCAACTGTTTGACGATTTACCGAGCCGAAGTCCCGTTTTATATGAATACGAACTACTATTCTGACCCCGCTTTAACGTTCACGCTCGGATTATCCAGTCTGTGTTGATTGGTCTGTGGATTCCGATTTACAAAGCTCGGATTATCCACATTTCTGTGGATTCACCGAGCTGCGAAATCCGGGGAAACCCTGAATCGTGATCATATAGAAGCCTTTGTGCTGAGAATAAAAGGGGCATTTGGTCCTGTTCTGTTGCGATCAATGCCCTCTTTTCACTTTCCCAGTCTTGAAAATGGACAAGGCAAGCGAGTTTCACCATGAATCTGTCCCAGATGATCCGGTAGAGGAAGAGCCGACGGCTTACAACGTTACATGGCGGACACTTATGGCAATCCTCGCGTTAAGTGTTTCCAATACTTGTGCTGCCCTTTCAAATACAGTATGTTATCCAAGGTCATACCTGCAAACCCTGGACATTTCCTATTCCAAAGACTACAACTGATTATTTCTAGACCAATACCATCATTCGTTTCCAGGTAGAAAGTTTGGGGGATTCTGCCCTCGCTTCATGGATTGCAAATGCAAATCTTTTGGTCACCTTAGCTTTCGGACCGGTCTTGGTAAGCTCCTTTACTTACTTCCCGAGGAAGGGTCTGACACATGCAGGGCTCTCTTAGCGACAGATTTGGCAAAAAATGGTTCATCGTCGTAGCGAGTGTGCTCGGAGTGGTAGGCTCGACAATTTCAGGGTCAGCGCGCCACACACCTGTTGTGATCGTTGGCAACATTCTCACCGGCATGGCAAATGCCGGATGTGTGGGTTTTCTCTCTCTCTCTCCCTCTTGACCTCCCTCTTATATGCCTTGATTCATTTATCTGACTATATTGCTCTGACCCAGATAATGGGAATCCCAGCCGCACAAGAAGTGACTCCGAACAAACTTCGGCCATGGGCCACAGGCTTTTCTCAAGCCTTAGCTAGTTTCGCAGTGATCGCGGGAACTTTAGCGGCCGGTGCATTTGTGAAATATGACACATGGAGGTGGTCATACTATTTGAATGCCTTCGTGTACGGTACGTCGGCCGTGTTGGTCGGCTTTTTCTACCATCCACCCCCACCCAGTCTGCGTCGTCAGCAAACCCGTATCCGGGATTTGCTATATCAGGTGGACTATCTTGGAATTTTTCTTTTCACAGGCTCAATTGCTTCCCTCATCATCGCTTTGACATGGGGTGGTACGATCTATTCTTGGTCATCTGGCCGCATCATCGGAACCTTGGTTGTAGGCTGCATCGGTTTAGTTGGATTCGGCCTTTATGAACGTTTCTCGACATCAGAGGGTATCTTCGATCATCGGATGTTTCAATCTCGCAATTTCCCCCTACTTCTCTTTGTCTGCATAGTTGACGGAATGCTTCTCTTAGGCGTCAACGTTCTTTTTGCACAACAAATTGCAGACATGTTTACCACAGATCCCATTAAGATCGCTACGGTCCTTACACCTTACCTTGCAGCATCCGCGTTTGGTTGCCTGCCAGCCGGCTGGATCATGGCTCGCACCAAATCATACCGAACTATGCTCGTGTGTGCCCTTCTCTGGTGCAGTCTTTTCACTGGTAAGAATTGGCATAATGCAGCGATGGGATATTTACGGGGCTCTAATATTAAGATTAACAGGGCTCATGGCACTCGTCACTCCTAGTCGATTAAGCTGGGCTTATGCCTTTTCCGCTCTCTTCGGAATTGGTACCGCTGTGACAACCGTCATTCCTGGTAGGGAACATCGTATGATTCACAGAATGTGTATCACCAAGTTGACGCGCCTTTTAGTCACTGCACTGGCACTTTCGGTCCCATCTTTCCTCCTTGGCACGGCAGGTACCATCAGTGTTGCATGCCGTGCCTTGGGTGGAGCCGTTGGTATCACGATTTTTACCGCAATTTACAACAACAAAGTTGGTTTCGCACTCGGCCGCGAGATTGGAGAGGCTCTATCTAAAGTGGGAGAGCCAAAACTCACTGCGGATGTGGTGGCAGCTCTACTCAGCTCCAACCCCAATGCGCTGAATGTGGTGGCTGGGCTACACGAGGACTGGATTCCCGAGATCCGCGCGGCCCAAGCGATAGCTGTGACATACTCCTGGAAGTATGTCTGGATTACGATCTCTGTGGTCGTGGCTGTCAATGCTCTCGTGTCTTGCTCCCTACAGTCAGTGGCACACAAGATGAACAGACATATTGAATCGGCCTTGGAGGAGTCCGAGCTTCGACAGGGTCAATTGGGTATGGCTAAGTAATCCTCAAAGGCTTCGATCTTGGTCGATCCACAAATTTACCGGTCAAGTGGGCCTTCGCTCAAGTATTATTAGCACGAGAGATGCTTATTTTTAGTTTTCTTGTGCAACACGTAGTCACGTGGATAGCGGAATGCAATATGATCATAACCATCAAATTTTGATATGATGCAATGATTAATTGTTTTTCTTGCATTCAGCGGTTCAATATCAATACATCTATATTAATACGATTTCTAATGCTTCGAATCCCTTTTATTGTGGATATGCGATCGTAGAAACTATGGAAATAGAGGTGGGGCGACCTCCCCCGCAAATAATCAATGCCGAAATGTAGTATATCTAGGATTAAAGCAAGGTAATTTGCTTTCCATCATTTCGCAAAGAAGTCGCCATGAATATTTCTTAACAAAACCGGGTCCACCGGCATTATTCAACAAGAAAGAAACACTCCAAACATTGCCTAGGTGGAAGTAAATTGGTTAGTTATCATGCCAAAAAGTCAGGCGTGGATCAGGCATATATAATTATTGGTCAATTCTTGGTAAAAACATTACGATTCAGGTGATACCAAGGTATGTAGCAGGAAATTTCGCTATACAATATATATTAATATACACTCTTAGTCCTTGAAGTTGACGGCCGCGACCTGTTCCTCCACATCTCGGGTACAGTCAACATGTCTCCCTTTCAATGCTAAGCCGTTTCCCGTACATAGCCAGACGCATGTCCACGCTGGAAGATTCCCAGAGAAGTGGGGTCTCTTTGATCCTATCTTCTCCATATGTTCGATGACATAGGGGGCCTCTCGTTTTGTTTTCTCGGGGAAGGCCGTGACGTGGAGGTTAGTATCGACCTCCCCAGGGTGGATACTGAATACGGTGATCCCGTTGGAAACACCGGATTCAATCCACTGGACTTGGTCAAGCTCTGCTTGAAGTGTTCCAGCAAAACGAGTAATAGCAGTCTTGGCACAGTTGTAGCTTGTTGTCCATGGCAGATCCGCTGTCGCCGCGCGGGAAGACGTATAAATGATCGTGCCCGTGTTGCGTGCCTGCATAGAAGGAAGGACAAGTCGGGTAAGTTCCACAGGCGCCCGAACATTCAACTCCATAACGCCCCACCAACTTTCAGGATCGGTCAGGTGAAAAGGCTGGAAGATGTTCGAACCGGCATTGGCGATAAGAATGTCGATTGCTCCGAGCTCAGCTTCCACGCGCTGAACTAGCATTTTTTGATCATCGCGGGATAACACGTCTGCCATGACTGAAATGGCCTTGACCGATCCCAGTCGCAAGATCTCCTCCTTGGTTGCATTGACTTCACTTGCTGTCCGTCCGGTGATGGCCACATTGGCACCGGCCTTTGCCAATGCCAGCGCCATCTCGCGCCCAATGCCTCTCCCAGAACCGGTTACCAGAGCATTTTTGCCTTTCAAAGACCCCACGAGGATTCCAGGATCGATGGGCGGATAGATATCCGTTCTGAGAGAGAAGGGGGATTGCATCATTATTTGAATTGGTTTGCAGAAAGACGGGTGAAGAGGAGCTATGGAGTATGGAGTATGGACTATGGAGTAGGAAGCTAGTCAATAAGAGTGAACGGAATTGGTCGGCAACTGCCAGCTTTCAACTTGCCGCGCCACTTGAAACAAACCACCCTTCTCCCTCGTTTTCCCCGCATATCAATAGAGGAGCTGTCGGAAATCCCGAACATCCCCATTTTGCTGATGGCACTGGAGTTACTGGTAGAGCTCCCGGGGGTGCGGGGTATTTAAACACAATGAGATTCGACAATGCTCGCTATCTTATTATCTCATTATCTCATTATCTCTCCTAACAAGTCTCCTGTCATGTCTGACCTCTTCGACATCTACATACCAGACAATCTTCGATTTCATGATTATATCGCTATTGTTCAGACGGCTCGGGTCTGGGCGGATGGTTATGATCGCAAAGTCTGATCCCCCTCTGAGAAATCCACAAATTTTGGTTGACATTGAATTCTTCCCGGCATAGAGCTTTCCCCGACTACTTGCCGCGCTTGCTCCAAAAGTCACGGTCGACTACACACTGATAGTGTCTGGGTGGGGAGAAAAAGAATACACTGCACATGAATTTGCCTCGGAATGGCTGTCCGCCGAACATCTGGGCTTAAAGCCACTGGCAACACAGCACCTCCTCGCTCAGCCATACTTCAAGTATGTAGGAGAAGGCGAGATTGTTGTGGAATGGCAACAGCTGGCTAGTCACGGTCGCCGTGACGATGAACTTCGAGACACCTCAGGCTCAATCACTGAGACCAGCGATGGACGCACCTACATGGAACATCAATTTGTGAAAGTCGGTGGGAAATGGAAGATTGCACGCATTACACCATCTTTGATTTACCAGACTGGCGATTTTAAGCATATCCGACGACCTGAGGGCAGCAATTGAGATTCTAATAGGTTAGATATATCCTACTAATTCTCACCCACCTTATGTACCTTAGACCTCTCTCTCTCTTCCTCAAGTCTAGAATAGTTTCTATTATATGTGCTGCCACACATCTGTGATTGCTGGGTTTCTCTTATTGTCTCTTCGAGTGACTACAAGGCTAATCGAATAATAATAGCAACACTTCCAGGGTCAGCTTCTATATGAGCATCGCCACATGTGCACTGCTTTCTTTTCTAGAATGGCAACAGGCTTACATATATTCTTTGACCAAAGGCTTTCGTGATGTAAGTCTGCCTTAGTCCCATGTACTCCAACATTGGTGAGGATACCACCCTACCCAAGAAGCCTCTGAGAGAGATCGAAGGTCTCAGGAATGCAAACACACTCAACCACGATATCAAACCCTTCTCCTTCATTGATTGCCAAAGCTGACTCGGTGATCTTGTCATTTCCCAGGGAAGAACTGAGTACACGATCAGCCCCCAGCTGCGTTGCAGCAGTCAGGTGGGGTTTCCCTTGCCCAATCAATACCACTAGTCTCGGGGAGAAAAGCTTTGCTAGGATCAATACCGCCAGCCCCACTCACTGGTCCAGCGCCCACGATAGCCAAGGTGGATGCTGGTCGTATTTTCCCAGGAAGAATGGCGCATTCATACGCCGTAGGAAAGGCATTAGATAACGCCACCGCAATCTGTGAATCAGCCGTGGGAGGCAAAGTATAAAGGGAGAATGCAGCAGGTGGAATCCGCACATATTCAGCCTGAGTTCCGTCGATTGTATGTCCCAAAATCCAGCCACCTTGCACACAATGCGAGGTCATTCCATCGCGGCACCTTTTACATGTACCACATGCTGATATACAGAAGATCAAAACGAGATCACTAAAGGTCAAGCCGGTCACGCCGGGACCTAGGGTGTCCTTGATTCCAACTCCGTCGTGTCCTAAAATGCGACCCGGCATACATCTTAGTACATGACCACGTATGATATGCAGGTCGGTGCCACAGATGCTTGTGTGAAGTACCTTGACAATAGCATCCATGGGGTATTTAATTTCAGGCTTGGGCCGGTCAACAATCGCTATAGATCCAACTTCTTTGAATATCGCGGCTTTCATAGTGTGTGTTTGGTGGCCTTCCGAAGTGGTCGACACCCGAGCAGTATGCTTGTCGAGGTGTTCATCATGGTATGGAACAGTCATAGCCAGGTTGTTTAGTATGTTTGAGGAAGGAAAAATCCCCTACTCTGTCATCTAGGGGATGAAGGTGGCGAGTCCTGGGGTGAAGGGTGAAATGGAAGCGGAAAATACTGTTTCCATAAGGCTGCATGTTGACGGCTTATATAGAGGTGCGTAATCAGCTGTCGCGTCAGACAAACAAACCCCACCATGCATGCCTTGTGGTGAATCGTCCCCATCTATAGCCACTTTGCAGTTTGAGTATGTTTACCCCAGGTTTCAGGGTTGCTGAGAAGTCAAAATGATCATCTTAGGCACACATCAGTGCCAGGTGATTCGACGTATACGTAAGAAATTATCTATTACATATTGTTATACTGTTTTTTGCCATCACTCTAAAATCAGAAAATTCCGATTTTTCGACACTGAGGCCATTATCGTTGTAATGAAAGTTATTCAAGTCAAATATTCATGAATGCTTGGCAGTCTAACAAGTTCAACGCCTCTTGCCGAACTCAGAAGCTTTGCCTATTAGGGTGAAGTGCGTTCTTGCAGCGTCGTATCGTTTGTGAAAATAATTTCCAATGGCGCTGCCAAGCAGTAAAGTTTGACGCCATTGCTCATGAATCACAGAGCAAAAGTTCCCAAGGCGCAGTCTCGTCCCAATTGATCTAGGAATTTAAAACGAATAGAAGTACTAGGAGAAGTGAATAGTAAGAGTACAGGGTGGAACTTGTCAGTGGAACCAGGCTGCAGCAACTAAGCTCGAAGCCCTGAAGGGTACTAAGGATGATCCTTAAATGTATGTAAAGTCAAGTGTTAGGCCTGACTATTTCTACTCCAATTGTGACCGCCTTTTAAGATTCTGCCTTGTCAAGCCGGTTATATTTCTGCCAATGCGAGCGAATGACAAAAATATTACTACTTCAGCACGATTTGGATCCTTTGGCCATGGGAATTCCATCCCTAACGAAACACCTTTCCCAATACACTGAAACTGTGGTGTTGAGTGGGAATTCAATCACGCCAGGCGGCCCCCCTCACATCCGATCTGTGGTCATAGACGGACCAAGTCTGGTGTACCATGTCTACTACCGACTACTGGCCTGGGCAGATATCGCATATGATGCGCTTGACATTCAACCTACTTGCGACGAGGTTAGCCGGGGGGTTGTGAGCTTCCTGTTGCAATTGAAAGACCAGGGAGTTGAGATACATCAAATATGCTTCGATGGCGCTCTGCCCATCTCGAAACGAGCGACTCGCTTGGCTCGAATTGAAAAATCTCGACAAAAGTTGGAGTTTTGTCGGCAGAGGCCTATTCTTCCGACCGCCAACAGACACCGCAAGGCGACCCCCATACAGCCAGCACAGATTTGGCAGCGCCGGCACCTTCCCTCGCGGTGGAAGAATTTACCCGAGAACCCGTTCATGGTCTCTGCGGTATACGAGGATCTTACTAACCGCTGGAGCAAGAAGCTGATGGTATCGACCATTCACCCATGTGCTTCCCAGCTTGAGGGAGAATACCCTTGGGCCAAAATCACAACCATGGTTCCCGGAGAAGCGGATCTCGACTGTGCTCGTATAACCAAACTAACGGGCTCGGCCGTGCTCACAAATGACTCAGATCTGGCGGTCCATGACCTTGGGCAACATGGAGCACTTGTCTTACTCAACTCGTTGGAATTCCTTGACGATACACCTGATCTAATATCGTCGGAGATTCGAGGGCTAAAAATACACCCTCATGAAATTTGTGTCCGGTTAGGGATAGCAAGCCTGCAACGATTCGCCTATGAGTTGACGCAAGATCCGCACCGTGGCTTTTCAGATCTAGTACGCCGGTCGAAGCAAGACCTTGAGGCGGAATCCGTCATTGGCTTCAATGAATTCCTCCAGGAATACCTTGACAACCCTGATCAACATACATCATTGCGGGATATCCCAAGTGCTCTTACATTGGATCCCCGAGTTTCTGAACTATTTTGGCAATATAAGCTTCCTGAAACCTATTGCTGGGGGGAAGAGATTCAACCGCACATCTACCTGGGAATCTTGCCCGAGGACCATGCTAGACAATGCGCATGGGAACAGGGAAGAATATATCGAGCCCTTGGGTACTCCCTTCTCAATCTTGCACAACCTACAAACCGCCAATTTTCTGCCATCCATGAGTTTGTACGCAGAGGCCGCCGAATCGTCCCGGAGCAGGTCACTCTCAGTCGCGTCAAAACCATCGCTTCAGACTTGGACTTGCTCAGCAGACGTCTTCATCTAGCGTGTTCTGTTTTTGGGGGCGAGACGCAGCCTAGCTTTTGGGTGATGTTCGCCCTATCCGAGATTTACCGGAACAGCTCCAGTAATACAACTATACCTAGTGCCAGCAAATTGGAACACTTCCTCGCCCATGGCTTCGCTGGGAAAAGCTCTGAGTGGGCAGATCTTCACCTTCTGGCGCAAATCCATGCTGTGCTCTATTCGCTCCGTATGCTGAAACAACTCTTGGGCGTCACACAAAATTTGGATCTTTCGAGACAGCACCAGGATATACTCAACGAGCTACCCCCATTGCATCTTCTGGTGGTATGCCGACATGATGTAATGAAAGGATTTCTTGGGGTGCCTTCGATCCATGAATCAGTCTCACAGCTGTTTCAGACGTACGGCTGATCACAACTCGGACATTAGCAAGAGGAAGCCCCGTCTATTTCTCGTTTGACTTTGTAGGATGGGATTAAATGGATGCCATCCTGAGATGGAGGGGGACTTTAAGCGGCAGCGATCGCCACCAAGCAAAGATAAATCGAAGGCGCCACTTATGGCCGAGTTGATACTCAACCGGAATGCCAGGCAAGCTTCGTCGGCCCCGCTTGATATGGATGACCGAAGGTTTGTGAACATGTTGCTTCCGTTCTTTCCATATCCCTTTGTGCGACGTTGGTGTTGGGGATAGCTTCATTTTTTCCCCTTTACCCAGCTAGCCATGCCCCTAGCATTGCCACTTCACTTTTGGGTGGTATCTCACTGGTATTCAGGCCGTGTACTAGCTCTAAACAAACAATGCGCCAGCATCACCATTGTACAACTATTGAGGTAGCATTATGTCAATAGAATCTCATTGGCAGTTGTAAAGCTGACTGCATGGATGCAATCAGTATAAGGGAAAGCTAAGATTGCTCTACTACATCGGTTACATTCATGATTGCCTGCTGTTATAATATAAGGTCTTGTTTTTTTTAACTGTGAGATCAAGAGGCTCATGAAACAACACTTGGGAGGATCTACAGGTATTCCTTATAGTCGTCATCGCCATTTCCCTGCTGGTTGCGACGGCGATAGAAGTAAAATCCGACGATCGCCACCAGCACCAGGAAGATCAGCATGGGTCGCATCGAAAAAGAGTAGGAGGAGTCCACTGGCGCTTCATCGGTCGGGTAGTCGTCGTATTCTTAGGAGAAAGCACGCATCAGCTCACCGTCGCCGAGCAGCAAAAACAAGAATATAACAGGAGCGTGCTGCATCTACAGCTCGTCACGGCTACCTTTGTCTTCGGGTTCCGCCTCCATCTCGAGCTCTCCGCTCTTCACAATCTTGACGGGCTTCTGGGGCTTGGAGCCACCACCGACGGGGACATCCTGGATCTTGTAAACAATGTCCATGCCCTCGACGACTTCACCGAAGACGACGTGCTTGCCGTCTAGCCATCCGGTGATAACTGTGGTGATAAAGAACTGGGAGCCGTTGGTATCCTTGCCGGCGTTGGCCATGCCTGGAGAGAATCAGTTAGATTCGTTTCATGATTGATGGTTGGATCAAATACGTACTCAGGAGGCCCGGGCGGGTGTGGCGCAGCTTGAAGTTCTCATCCTTGAACTTGTTGCCGTAGATAGACTTGCCGCCGGTGCCGTCACCCTTGGTGAAGTCACCACCCTGAATCATGAAGTCCTTGATGACACGGTGGAAAGCGGAGTTCTCGTAGCCGAAGCCCTTCTCGCCAGTGGCCAAAGCACTGAACATATGGTGAGTATAGAATCAATCAGAGTCTGGGTCAATTATCATGTTGATCGTACCGGAAGTTCTCTGCAGTCTAAATCGAGGAGAAACAAGTCAACTGGGTGTACTAGGTTGATCCTAGGGGTTCGTCACTCACCTCAGGCACGGTCTTGCCGTACAGACCCATCACAATGCGACCAAGGGACTCATCGCCATGCTGAATATCGAAGTAGACCTAATACAATAGATAAGTATTGGCCATCGGGGCCTTCCGAACGATGATCAATTTACCTTGCTAGTGATCTTGGGGCCACGGGTCTCCCGCTTAGCATCCTCAGCCTGAACCAGCGCGAAGCCGACGGCGAACACCAAGAAGATGGACAGGAAGAAGTTACTGAATTGCATTGTGAATAACCGCTGCACTGGGTGGATACAGTGGGAAGTTGGAGAGGAGAGGAACCGCGAGGGGAGGCCAGCTTGCAATTTAAGATGGCGTGCGGAGAGACTATGGGGCCACGTAAAATTTCAAGTCTAGCACTAATGGCGTGGTGGGATATATGTTTTAATTACCATTATTACGGCATTTCGTTGTATTGATACTCGTCATGTCTTGCAAATTTCAGATCGGAGAAACATTGTTGCCAAATAATTCTCCCGCGCATTCAGTCCTCCGACCGGAGCAGCAGAGCAACGATACTTTGATTCATAGCCACCCAAATCCGTCAAGATGGTAAATTCCCCTCAATGATCTAGGGAGATACAAGTTAGCTTAGAAATCACCACAGGTCTTCCTCCTCGGCGTCAACTTCCCGGAGCGGAACTTGTTGAAGGCAAGCAATTCCCTAACCAGCGACACAACTTAGCCATCCGGCTCGCCCAATTGACGCACGAACCAAGACCTAACACCTTGTATCAATAGAAATCTCTTGAGTCCTTCTTCGGAATCGGAAACAACACATCCTCCCGTCTCCTCGCCCGCTTCAACATCCACCCAACTTGCCGCGTCGGCGAGCTAGCCAACAAGCAGGTCCTCGACTTGACCGCCGTGCTATCGGATATGAAGATTGAGAATGATCTGCGCCGGGAGGTTCTGAATGATATTAAGCGCTTAAAAGAGACGGGTACCTACCGTGGTCGTCGCCATGCCCTGGGTCTGCCCGTGCGAGGACAACGAACGCGTACACAGGTGGGTTTTTTCTTTCCAGTCTCTTCGGCTCTGTTTTGGGTTGGAATCTTCAATCTGGTCTCCAACTGGAAGCTCGACAATTCAATGCTGCCTGTAGTGGTTATAGCGGGACTTTGGGGAGCCATTGCCCTTACTTGGAGAGCCTAGACTAACAGAACTATATTAGATCAAAACTCCTGTCCGGTTGAACCGCATGGAGCGCCGTCTATAGATCGACAACCACTTCGTTTTTTGATGTATTGTTATATGGGAAAGTCTCCCGATATTTGTGAGAGGCATGGTATCGGCGTTTTGATCTTGATGTTGGCATTGAGTACACTGCTGCTCGCCGGCTGATTTCCGAGGTTGTGGATCTACTCTTGGTATGAATGTATTATAAGTCAGATATGTGTGAAAATCTCAACCTTATTTCTTCAAAGTTTCTATGTTTCAGGTTCCAATGCTACTTTGGTACCTTCGTCTCATCCAAGTTTTTTGGCACCTGCGGAGGCAAACACCCGTCCAGATCCATGGGCACACATCGATATAGGCAAATTCCAAGGTAGATTTAGTGTTATCTAAACGCCGGATCTTCAGATAGGGCATCATACCTATCTAGATAGTTTCGAAATAATTATAAATGAGAACAAACCTTGGAAGCTAGAATCTTTTGTACCAGACCTCGGATCGATTAAAGATATATCTAGCGTTTGGTTCCACTCGGACCCGGAGCCCGGGAAGAATAAACCTTGGAAATTTGACTGAACATGGGTAGGTAGGCGTGAAAATACACATCAGTGAAAAAAACATCAATTGGAAGACTGATCTAAATCCATGAATGCTGTGTATAAATTGCGTATGGCCCCGAGATCATGGGTTTCAACGTGTCAACTTTGGTAGCATTCTGTTGTTGAAAATCAACACTGCACCTAAAGAATCTCCGAAATTGTATGGCGAATACTCTCTCTATCAGCCTGAGGGATGAAGATATTGAAAAATTCCTCGAGTGCTCGCACACGCTCCTCGTCGGAGGCAAACGTTTGCACGATCTCCGATGTGGCTCCTAGGCGACGCTTCAATGTGTTATTGAAAAGCGTGAGATCACCTACCACGTTTTCGCCCTCTTGATCCAAGAGCATGCGCACACATAGCACATGGAAGGTGAACATGCTCTCTCGACTTGTGCTCATATAGTAGTTGATGATAGTAAAGTCCTCGGGAAGGAATTCGGTCTCAGTGAAGCAATACGCAGGAAACCAGTCTCCGTCCCTATTCTTGATCTCATAGTGCCAGAGAAATTGGCCTTTGGTTGTGTGTTGGGAGATTGGTGCATAGCGTAGCCGTCCAGACTGCTGACCCACGTTATGGAACTCGACATCCGCAATCAAAGGTAACGGCTGATGTGGGCCATTGGAGCCAAACCCAACATCTATCAGGTATTTTTGTTGCCCGATGATGACCAGGTTGACCATATGGTTCCTACCAGGTAGTCAGTGATCAACGTGCTAAGGGCGGATGCTTTGGATATAGGAATAGATCGCATAGAAGAATCGTCAAAGAGCCAGTAAAATGAGCTCTACCCCTTGAAATTCTGTAGATTTAGAGATAATGGTTTTTACTTACCAGCCGTCATATTTAGGGCCTTTCCAATTCTTCGAGGCCGAGATAGGCTGAGCCGCTTCATTGACACGACCTCCAACTGACATCACATTATATCCTAGGCTTCGCAACACAGTGCCGAAAAGGGTATTGTTTTCCATACAGTAACCTCCTCGCTCAGACTTCGTCGCCACAATCTTGTCAAAGAGCTTCTCTGCGTCTATGGAAATATGGCGTTGAACCGAATAGTGTAGATTGAGATTTTCAAACGGCACTGCAGCCACCTGATAGCGCTGCAATATCTTTAGGAAACCCAATGAAGCCTCATTGTCTTTGCTCGATTGTGCGATGAACGGTTCTCGATGCCGCTGAGGAAGGTTGATTCGGGCGAAGTACTGGTCCAGTTGTTCTGGTGAGTAAATGGGACGTTCGGACCAGTCTATCTCAGAACCCATGTTGAGCTTGTCGCATGAGGGTGATCAAAACAGGTCAAGTGCGAGGTGGGATCAGGGAGATGTTGCCACTTTGGCTTATCTTCATGCAGGCGCGGCTGCCTAGTATTGGTCCATTAGCCCGTGCAAACAAAGCAAAATAAGACAAACATCGCGTCGCACCCTTGAATCTTGAAGTCAAGGAACGCGGCTGAGTAGGAAATAAAGAATAATCCTCTAGGCAAGCTGCTTCACCATGGAATGAATTATTCGTGTCTGTCGGCGAGATCAACAATGCTACCATTTGCACAGTCTTCATGGTCTTCATGTCCCAACTCCGGCTTCTCTCGAGCCACGCACAGGACCACGGGTACAGGAGTGCACAAATACACGAGTCCCTCTGTATCGACGGGGTGGAGAGGACATAGCTGTCAGTTTAGACAAGTGTGATGGATGTGTTGAATCTCGTGTTCCAGCCCACTGAAACTTTGTGTGGATCCGAATATGTCATCGAACCCACATGCCCACAAGCCCACATGGCATATTTCATACATTCCTTATGAATAAATTATCTCCGATATCGATAATAATATCCACAAGGCTCAAGCGGCGATTTCATAAAACCGAACCGCCACACGCCTGGGTGGATGTTTTTTTCCTTTGTTTCACTCGGGACGGGCGTGAAGTTGGGTGTATTTGTGTATTGAAGAATACAAGGAACAGGCCAATCAAAGGATCGCATCCGATCAGACAAGATCCCCATCTAATCTGATTGAAGCAATACGCTCGTCTTACATGCGGTCGGGCCCGACGCCAAGGTCGCTAAAGAAGATGTCGCAATTTACTTTTCGTCAGCCGGCCGAGTACACTAGTAAATACTAGGTATGAATCACATTTCTTGTATCTGATAAGATTGCCCCCACTTGACTCAAAATTCTTTTTTTTTCCTATGCAGACCTCGGTCCACGAGTAAGGAAAAGGAAACACTTAGGTACCGACCGAAGGTTCCGAGAAAATTGAGTCATTGAACTTTTGACATTCATGGGTAATAAACATTTCGCCGAGTTATTCCAAAATTTTATCCGCATAGTACAAAAAGATCTAGCTGCTTCGTACTAGGCCGTTGCACGACTCAACGCTTCCGTCGCCATCTGCCGTAGCTCCACCTTCCGGACTTTTCCGCTGCCCGTCACCGGCACTGTGCTAGGTACGCCCTCCTCGCCGAACACGAAAACATACTGCGGCGCCTTATGACGGCCGAGCGTCTCGCGAGTCCAGGCACGAAGTTCCTCATCAGAAGGGCGGGTCTGCCCTGCAGAGAGCTGAATGAAAGCACCAACAACTTCGCCGTATTTCTGGTCCGGGATACCGACAACGGAAGCGAGCTCGATGGCAGAGTGGGCGGTCAATCTCTCTTCGATCTCAAGGGGGTAGATGTTTTCGCCACCTAGATAAAAGAATATTGATCAGCTATAAGTAAATTAACCTGAATTGGGGACTCAGCCTTACCACGGATGATAATATCTTTGAAGCGGCCGGTGATAGTGCAGTAGCCCTCCTCGTTGAAAGACGCCTCGTCACCAGTCTTCAACCAGACGGTACCTTCGGAATCGGTGACCAGTGTCTCGGCTGTTTTCTCTGGGTTATTCCAGTAACCCTTCGTGAGCTGGTATCCGGCCATGTACAGCTCGCCGCGCTGTCCGACTGGGACAATGTTGCCCTTGGCGTCAACAATCTTGGCCCGGGCGTGCGGCAGAACCTTGCCCACGGTCGTCAGTCGGGTGTGAATGCTGTCGGTCGTGAAGGCGTTGAAGCAGGTGGGCGATGCCTCAGTAAGCCCGTAGCTGCTGGTATATTCTTTCATGTTGAGATCCTCCAATAAAGACTTCATTAATGGGCGCGGAACGGGGGCACCCGCAATGATACCGGTGCGCAGATTGGAGGTATCTAAATTGTCGGGCTTGGGGATGCTGAGAATGGCCTCGAACATAGTGGGCACGCCATGAAGGGCGGTGCATTTTTCTTCCGAGATGGCATGTAGGACGGCTTTGGGGTCGAAGGTCTCGCTGGGGAAGACAATCTTAGACCCGTGAGTCACCGCCGCCAACATACCCAGAACCAAACCAAAGCAATGGAATAGTGGTGGGGGGCAGCAGAGAATATCGAAGGAAGTAAGCTTCATGCGATCTCCAATGAATCGAGAGTTGTTCACCAGATTACTATCGCGCCGTTAGCTGGACCTTCTTCAGTGGAGTTGAAATAACATACTAATGAGTTAACATCGCCGCCTTGGGGTTGCCTGTTGAGCCGCTGGTAAACTGGAGGTTGCACACGTCATCGGGTCGCAATTCAGCTTCACGATCCTGCAGCAAATGCGCCGGTTGCGAAGCACCACGCACGATGATGTTGTTGTAGGTGGTGAAGTTTTGGTATTCATCGCGCAGTATAACGATCTCTTCTAGGAATTTCGAGGTTCCGCTCTTCTTTGGGTTGGGTCCTAGCTCGGCTAGGACTTCTTCAAGATTATGGCGCCCAATGCGCGGTGTCATGAATAGGACTTTGCAACCTATCGAGTGGAATTACCCACATTAGCATGAATAGCGCGAGGAAGAACAACTAGAATGGGAATTACCAGAGTGGTTGAGAGCGTAGTATAGTTCTGACGGGGTGTATGTATTATTCAACACCACCAAGATAGCGCCAACCCGGGCAGCAGCGAAAAATACAGAGATGTATTGTTCGCAATTACCTGCCATAATGCCAACACGATCACCCTTCTGCACATCCATGGCCAACATGCCCCGCGCCAGGCGATCGGCCTCGTCCTTCAAGTTGGCATATGTCCAGCGCGCCCCGGTCCAGGGAAACACAAGACACTCGTAGTTGGCATACTGCAGTGCTTGAACCGTCAGCAACTCGCCGAGGGTTATATCCAATAGCGCAGGCTGGGTGGGCCCCGCGACAATTGACAGTTGGACCGGCGCCGGGGCCGAGTTCGGCTGGACATGCGACAGCGTCTGCTGTAGACGTTGAACACTTCTTGGGTAAGCCATGTCGAAGGTGGAATCGGAAAGACGGTTATGAAGAAGGGAGAGAATGAAACGACCCGGCGCGCACAGTGGGCTTATAGCTCCCGGCGAATACCGCGGTAATAATAATATTTTTTTTTTTGGATTTTGATTTTTTGCGTATCAGATCCGAGTGAACGGAGTATCGGTCAATCAATCAATCAGATAGGAGATCGGAGTGGATCCGTGTATGTATGGTATTTATTCTAGAACCCAAGGCTCCACTCTTCGTCACGGTCGTGAAATTTGTGACGCCAGTGCCATTAGGCATGATGCGGAGTCATCTAGGCGCACCTGTCACCACCAGAAGGATTTGATGCGGTTTCATCTGTAGTCCCGTGGTCATCTTTAGGCCAACCACGCCTTGACAAGAAAGCAACAAAATTCGCCAAGGCATTGTCTCGACCTACTGTACATATGGCTGACTGGCGTGGATCGTCTGTTGAACTTTCCTAGGGAAATTTCGGCTTGATGGTTGTCTCCACCCTCCGTTCTCCGTGCAATCGTACGAGCAACTCAATTTCTCTGGAATTCCCCGCGTGGTGAAACTGCCATGTCAGACCGGTTTTGAATAGCAAACAAAACAAATGCAACAAAAGGTACCAAGCATGCAAAGTATGCAAACACGAAAACGAGCACACCGCCAAACGAAAGTAGACCAATCATATGTAGGTTGGAAGTATACTTGTCCAAGAACCAGCAGTTACATCACACTTTGAAGTGAAAAGGCCAAAAACATCAACCATGACAGTCAAACTAATATCATTGTCTATAACACGGAACGTCAATATCTCAATATCTCTCTGTCCCCTCCACTCAGATCTACATGTCCATGTCCTTGCATAGTGCACCAGCCGAGAAACCGTTCCCCTGCGTGACACCGCATGGGACGTTTCATACACTGGTTCCTGACCCATATCTCTAGCCAGACCACCATACAGCTGGCATATATCAACCGAAAATGCTGGATCAACCAGAATTACAATGGTGGATGAAACACGAGTCGACCGACTTTGGCGCTGTCGCCACCCTCCCGGATCGCTGCCTCGCTGCCTGAAATGGATACGCGTCCTTCAATGTCTTTGGCCCCCGCAGATTTCCGTTTTGTGGTCCATTCTCTGCCTTTTTTGCTTCTTTTGCTTCTTTGCTGATTTCTCTCCTTATTCCCAACATTCACTCCCTTGTATGACCCCGACTATCCTGTCATATACTTCTTACCCATTAGCCCGATCTTTCGTTGCTGTGTTCCCCTTGTCCCTGGTGATCCTCCACCACATACCCACTTTTTTGGAGACGATCTCCACCGGACTCGACTAGCGTGCCGACCACTCCGGCACCGCCGACATCATACCCTTCACCTTCATTTTGCTGCGTCAACGGCATCTCCAAATATCCACTGGGCGCACACAACTATGATCGGAGAGGGTCGCGACGAGGCCGGCAGGCTCTATGTCGCTCCACTCCTAGATGACGACGAACGACTACTCAATCCTGACAACTCCGAGGATTTTCCGCCACCTGATGTGGAATCAGGCAGCTCTCTTCCTGTATGGCTGCAAGAATCATCCAAGTCCTTTCGCTGGGCTTGGGTGCCCTTGCCTGTGAGAAAGGTCGGTCGCGCGACTGCAAACTGGGTCAAAGGGCCCGATCCACCGCACATGCTGTTATTGAAACCACTGTTCCCGCGCCTTCAAGAACTACCCGTCCAGTACCTAGAACGCTTCTTCCCCAAGCGAAAACACAAAATATCCTTACTCTTGCTGCTTTACGTGTCTTGGTTCTTACCGTGGTTCCTGGTCCTTCTGCATTCCCGCTCCTCCGGTTTCATTGAGGGATATGGCCAGCTTGAGACCCTTTCATGTTCAACCAATTTCTGGTACGTCACTATACAACGCGACCAAGCCCGGAATCGTCACTAACCAGTGGTGTATAGGCAATTTGATACCGGATGCGGTCTCAACGGAAATGACTGCCGTCCATTTTCCTCGTCGGCAATCGCCTTTCGATGTCCCGCCAATTGCCGCGATACCAAACTGCTGGAGCCTCATGTCGTAGGCAACCAGACTTTCAACTACCAGGGTCTTGTGATTGGAGGTCCACTGTCGTATGACCCTGATTCGGCCATCTATCGAGCTGACAGTTTTGTGTGTCAAGCGGCAATTCACTCGGGCGCCATCACGAACGACGGTGGTTGCGGTGTTGTGAAACTCGAAGGCGCGGCGCACTCTTTTCCGGCTGTGAAACAAAACGGCATCCAGTCTAACTCGTTCCCATCAACCTTCCCCAAGGCATTCAGCTTTCTTCAGCTGCCTTCATCGCAGGCCAACTGCCCAGCGGATCCTCGATGGTCTCTCCTTGGAGTGACGGCTGCTGCCATCGGTGTGCTTTGGCTTTTCTGTACTTCACCACCGGTACTTTTCTTCAGCACATTTTTCATGGTCTTTTCCCACACCGGACTAGTTGCCGATCCGCCATCCTATCCTCTCCTTGCCGACCTGGTTTCTACTCTACTATCCCGCCTGCTACCAGCATCTTTTGTTGTTTATGTCCTGTACAAATTCTGTGCGGCTCCTCTCCTGCAGCCAATTGCATCCCCCATCTATCAGATTGAAAAGCTACTGTTATTCCTTCCACCGCTTTTCATCGGCGCTTTGAACAATTATACCTTTGCTCGGTTGATTCCACTCCAGCGTCTTACCCCAATGGATATTCAGCAACAGCCTGGGGCAAAATTGGCATTGGCACTGGTCATCCCCACTGTGCTTGCGATTGTGCTAAGCCAAGCGTGGCAGATTCGCCAGGGGGGATTATTGCCTCGGTATCTCAAGATCTACTGCAGCATTGGTCTTATCATCTTAATCCTCTTGCCACTACCTGGCCTCCGACTCCGGATTCATCACTATATTTTGGCTATTTTGCTCATGCCAGGCACGGCTTTCCCGACACGGCCCTCGCTGGTTTACCAAGGACTGCTTCTTGGTTTGTTCATCAACGGAATTGCCCGTTGGGGATTTGCTTCCATTATTGAAACGCCTGCAGCCCTGGGAGAATTGGCCCCAGGCCGTAGCGGAGGTCATGGCTGGTGGGGCTCCATGTATCCCAATATCACCGATGCCTCGGTACAGGTTTCCTTGCCTGAGGTGGGGTCCCGCGAGACCTATCGTGGCAATGGCAACATCACGTTTGATTTATGGGAACCGGAGCGAATGACCGAACTCGCCGTAGATGGCATTTCGGTTCTTCTAAATGACGTGGAACGTTGGCGAGCGTACATGGATGAAGACAAGCGAGGCGAGTTCACCTGGCACCGCCATGGCCATGATGGCCTAGAGCTACAACAGTCACCCATCTTCGAACGCCGCAGTCTTGACGCATCTAAATCCGACTCCCAGGCTCTGCTTCTTGCTACTGGCCATACTTCTGACGAACCCGAGGATCTGTTCTTCAGGTTTGCCTTCCTGCGGGGCGCTGAAGCTGGCCGTTACGGGCCCACTGGAGTCTGGCGCAGTGATGGCACATGGAAATCCCCAAGTTCCGCGTGAGCGTATTTTCTGTCATTTCTTTTTGGACTTTGCGCTTTTTGGATCCTATTAGATAGATGACTATGCACCAATGACCGAATGAATCAATCAATAAATATTCTAAAATCTAATAGGAAAACCTAGAGATCATGACGTTTTGCCACATAGCCATGAATCTATGTCGGGGAAAGGGAAAGGCCAGTAATCATGATGGCCGTAATGCGATATGTAGTGTTGCAAGCCATGTGTTCTAAGACGCCAGGTGGTCTAGTAAACGGAACGACGTCGGTCTGCTTCTGACAGGTCCTTGACCTCCCAGGTGTTCGGTTTGACGCCGACGGAAAACTCCAGATCTTCTGTGGTGATCGAATCCCAGAACTGCAATTTTGTTAGCCTCATACTCGTATTGATCCCTTAAAGAAATACTCTCACCTTGTATACCATCATAACGGATAACAAGTTACAGAGGGTGGCAAAGAATAAGCCATCCATATAATGCTGAACATTATTGCAGATCAGATCACTGAAGGCATACAGGAGTACCTGACCGATAATGAAGACCGCCACACCAAAGCAAATATGTCCGAGAGGCCAACGCTCATGAAGAGTATTAGCCACCAGCAGCAGCGACATAGCAATATAAATGGCAATGCAAATTGCGTTGAAGAGATAAAGCACGACAAACATGCCGACGGTGTTTTCAGGTCCTAAGCCACCCCAAGACTTAAAGGTGAGTAGGGATATAACGAAGGTCATGGCAAACATGATGGCAGAGGGAACCCGGATCAGCCAAACGGACAAGGCTGTGCCATCTTCGTATAGTTGGAATCCCACGAAACCGTTGACCAGCAGACAAGAGCACAGGGCCGAAACCAAACCATTTTGGATTGCCACGAAGTAAGGGAATGGACCACTCCGTGGTGGAACCACACCGGCATCAATAATCAGGGAGAAAATCGTCAGAGCCATATAAAGATAGAAGAAGGTAATGATTTCCTTCCGCCCTATTGACGAGGCTTAGCAACTCCGATCCCTCTAGTCTGCGAGAGGAGTAGAACGAACCAACAGCAGTGAATTTAGATCGAATATGTAGGATCATAATCACCGTCATCCCGAGTGCGATGATGTGCGTGAAAGAGGCGGCGCCCTGAAAGATCATAGTGTTGGCGACTTCGATGTTCCGTGCATAACAATTGGACACGATACCGGTGGCCCCTGAAATTGAGGATGCCGGGCCCACCAGAAGGCATAAGGGCACCGGCGTTTTCTCACATATCGAATTGAAATCCCCAAACGCCATGATGTCGGTGGACAACAAACAGAAGATTACCCGTGCCACGGACATGGTCTCCACAACGACGTGTCGGAGCGGGTTGGCGAGATTTTCCGAAGTTACCATACCCGTCCGGTACGCAATCTTACCTAGCACCAGAACCCTCAGTATCTCAGTGTAGTAGTTTGAGCTCATACATGTGTATGGGATTGGTATCACATGGAAATGACTACACTCTACTAGCTTCACAGAATCCCTACACCATAGAAAGAAATGGTAAGCCCCGGCTATAAGTTCCTGTGCTTACAGGGGCAGTTATAATGTTTAGCCAATCACTGGCTCGGTGGTGACGCAGCGGTGCCAGGACAGGAACCGCATCCAGAGTAGGTCTTTACCCTTTTCAAAAGTGGATCGGTTCTTCCAGGGATACCAAGGCAATATTAAAGGGAAACATTACAGATCTACTCAGTCTCAACATGAGTCGCATGACAGCCGAAGCGGGCCTTATTGTCCGTGTTTTTAATAGCGGAGTTGAGCAGGATTATCCTTCTTGACGTCCTTGACTACTTCTAATCCTTTGTGAATCACTGCTAACCATGGAAATTAGATCTTTGGATACCAATGGTTATCCTCTATTTGCTGACTGGAAAAGGTATAATATGATCTAGGGTTGCCAATGGAACCAAAGTGAGCATCATCGACGATGCGGATGGTCCGTCTGTTGCCGAAAGTTTGAGATAGGTTGAATTAGATACGTGGTTTCTGCTGGAGAAGTTGTGTTCTTCTTCCATCTTTACGTATAGCTCGTTCCTTCATTGTGGTAAGTTGGTGTGACAGTAAGTGAACAACTACTTTGCATTGTGCACGGCACCTTCCACATCTTCCATTTTCTTCACACCTTTCCTGCCCTTTCACCAACCATCAATCTCTCACCGTACCTCCACGGAAATCATACCATTGCGTTACTGACGCCTCGCTGCATAGGTGAAAGGGCTGTCTGAGCAACTTATCGGGACTCAGTGATCGGAAGAATATACCTGGGTGAGTGCCTTTCGATGTCACTAGATCCCAATTGGCTAACCAGTCTCGCAGTCTAAACTCCTCCACATTCTACTTCAACAATGGCAGCTATCTGTCAAATCCCCCGCTCACAAGCATCAAACCTCCACTGTATCGCCAAACGGCGCAACTGGGCGAGCAAAAATCCAGGAGTGGTGCTAGTGTTTTGTATCGTCTTCCTTGTCGCACTTGGGATCCTCTCCCTTTTCATCTACCGCCGTGTGTTGCAGAAGAAGGCAGACAAGGAAAAATTCGAGACAGCCGAAGGATCCTAGTGTCGTGGCATCCAAACATCGCAGGTCGTGCGCAAATTTGCTTCTTGTTTATCAACGAATACCCATTACTGCGAGAGACTGAGGGGATGCTTGCCATATGCAGTCGCCGGGGTGTGTTCAAACTCTGTCTTAACAGACAAGCACGGTCGTGGATTTGTCACTGCTCTTAAACTTTTGCAATTAATAGTAATATCATATTTTACTCGTTACCTTGGATTCAAGAGGGAATAAAAGCTGTTGCTGTAGATACTGCAGACAGGTACTGAATAGAACAATGAAACATTTTATATACTCATATACATGAAGTTGTGTACTGATGATCGCCCACGGGTTTCTAAGATGGTGTAAGCCCTGAGCAACAGCAAGGGGAAGTGAAAACCGACTAATGGTCCCATAATCAGGTATAACCCGGTCAAGAGAGAGATGACGAGTTGATATCATCCTGAGAAGATGCTTGCTGGGATTCCATTTCTCGTTTCCGGAGATACTCCTCACGACCATCCCCTTTTTTCAGAGCTCGCCTGTGGGCTTTGCTCTTGAGGTGGATATTCCATTGCTCCTCACCTGCCATGGTCTTTTTGCACTGGTCACAGGTATAGCATGTCATATCTGTTGACGCCGTAAGCGCTTTTGCCTCCTTGGCACCAAACACTTGATTCGCCAGTTGAGACAACGATTTGGGATCAGGAGTCGGCTCCCCGTGAATCATCGCCTCGAAGAGCTGTTCCGATGGGCCTGTGATGTTTTCTTGCCATTTACTGACATCGCTACTGTCGAGAAGGTACAGGCGGCCCGCCATGCCCACGTCAGAGAGGGCCCGCCATAATTTGTTGCGAATCCACTTCACTTGAGATGTGCCATACTGACGGGTGGCGATTCTGATCAATTCAAGGCAGCTTTGTTTGAGCTTCTCAAGCTCGGCTTCACTGGATACGGCTGTATCAACGGCGGCAAAGTATGGTGCCAGTTCTTTGAACCCGATAGACACCCACACACCGCGCGTCTGGTCGACCTCGATCCCCTGTGATTCTTTGCTTTTGAGATACTCCCACATAGTTCGAGCCTCAGTCATCAATCCTTGCTCGACCATGGTGTCGACACGCGAATCAAGGCGGCCATCAAGAACTTCTTTTTCCGCATGAACCCAAAAAATCATGGTGTTGCTGGAGCGTAGAGTGCCTGCACCCTTTGCCATAGCCTGGGCTTTCAACGCTTTTTGTTCCGCGTAGATTTCTGATGCAGGGCGCCCAGTCTGGAAGTAGATCTCAAGGGACCGCCGAATTTTGCGTCCATCCTTCGGGTGCCACTTCGCTGCCATAACCGGATCCACCTCGCGCAATTTTTCCATGAGAACTTCAGGGGATGCATCGAGAATCGGCCATTTTTCTGATGTCGAGGCCACTTCTTCCAAGGGCTTCGGCGTCTCTTCACCATCTGATTCCTCCTCGTCCTTCCCCTCGCCCACCAGCTGGTCCTTGAATAGCACCGCCTGCGTATAGTAATGGGTACCTCCGACTAGGACTGGGGTTTTTCCGCGTGACCGAATATCGTCAATGAGTCGCAAGGCTTCTCTTTTGAAGTGTGCAATGCGCCAAGGCTCCGCCTCCAGGTCAACACAGCTCAGCAGGTGATGTGGAATGCCGCATCGTTCGTCAAGTGGGATTTGATTTGTAATGATCGGAAGTCCACGGTACATTTGCATCGCATCGCCATTGATGATTTCGCCATTGAATCGACATGCCAAGTCCACGGCGAGCTACCTGTAGTCATTAGCTTTTTGCATCAATTGCGGGGCATGTTAATTGCTACCTTGGATTTTCCCGTGCCAGTTGCGCCAACAACTGCTATGAGAGGATCCATGGCTTCTTTTCGACCAAAGAAAAAAGATCGGAGAGCGCGGAGCATAACGGACTCACCATAGTGGCCCGCCAGCGAGAAGTTGAATGAAGGAAAAACCACTAAATTGACGTTATCGCGGGATCGTTATCGAAAGATTTATAGGGCGGTGACGCACTGAATGTATGCCGCCCCACATAATGCCGGCTTCATTTCTTTCTTGTTGCTCTCTGCGCACTTGAAATCTTACACAATCTCGATGGGAAGGGCTGATGATACTTGCGCCTCTCTCCGGGCTGAGATTGCTGCTACTGAAGCACAACTTGCGAGGTTGAAACGTGATCTCGTGAGCGCTGAGGATCAAGCCGCGGCGAATTCGGAGAGTACAAACCCCGCGGCAAACCGTGACAATGGCCAAAGTGGATCAGATTCTCGATGGCCATTACTTCCGCAGGAATATGGTCGGTATGGTCGACAAATGATTGTCTCACAAGTCGGGCTTCCAGGTGAGTGCGCTATTCCGTTGACAGAGTACCTGAGGAAAAATCAATGCGACTAACATTGGTGGTGATTCCGTAGGTCAACTTAAGCTGCGCTCCGCCAAAGTTTTGCTCGTTGGAGCTGGTGGACTAGGATGCCCTGCAGCTCAGTATCTCGCTGGAGCTGGGGTTGGAACTCTTGGTTTGATTGACGGGGACACGGTCGAGATTTCGAATTTGCATCGCCAAGTTTTACACCGAAGCCGCAACGTGGGGAAATACAAGGTGGACAGTGCCATTGAATCTCTACAAGAGTGAGTGGTTTACTTCGGTACATGCTTCAAGCTGCTAATCCTACTCGTCCGCTCAGACTTAACCCACTCGTAACATATATCCCCCATCGAACACACCTCACGCCAGACGCAGCACCTTCTATTTTCAATAAATACGACATTATCCTCGATTGCACCGATAACCCGGCAACCCGCTACCTGATTTCGGATACTGCAGTGCTTCTGGGGAAACCTCTGGTTTCTGCATCCGCGTTACGCACCGAGGGCCAGCTTATGGTGCTGAATTACCCTCCTCGCCCGCCAGGGGACAAAGATGGCGGACCGTGTTATCGATGTGTTTTCCCGAAGCCACCGCCAGCTGATAGTATTGTGAGCTGTGCGGATGGAGGTATCATGGGCCCGGTTGTTGGAACTATGGGTGTTTTGCAGGCGTTGGAGGCAATCAAGGTGATCACCGCACCAGACGAGGACGCCTTGAATCAAACTCCGCGTCGGGATCCTCCAGCCCTCCATATCTTCTCAGCTTACTCAAATCCTCTATTTCGCACCATTCGCCTTCGCTCTCGAAGGATTAATTGCGCAGTATGCTCTGCCAGTGCAACTGTCTCATTAGACACCATCAAGTCAGGATCTACTGACTATATGTTTTTCTGTGGCTCAGCGAGCCTCCCATCACTGCTGGGGCCAGAGGAACGTCTTTCGCCACAGGAGTATCGGGAACGACATCCACAGGTCGTCCATGGAGAGCCCGGACAAGCCCCTGCGAGGCCACACACGATCATTGATGTTCGAGATCAAACTCAATTTGGTATCTGCAACTTGGACAACAGCGTCAACGTTCCAATTTCCAAAATTCTGGCTTCCATGCCTACTCCGACGGCCCAAAGGCTACAAGGCGACTATTCCGAATCGCCACCTCCCGCATGGCTCCCCCCAGATCTTGCCTCGGGCTCTAATGATCCCATCTATTTGGTTTGCCGGCTCGGCAATGACTCCCAAATTGCCGTAAAGAAAATGAAAGATCTAGGGCTGGATCGGAATGGCCAGAGGTTTATTGGTGATATTCGTGGAGGATTCCGCGCATGGCGAGAGCAAATCGACCCTGAGTGGCCTGAATATTGAATGAAACAAGGGATATTGTCATTGTTTAGTGAGCTTTGTTCCAGGTTTCGATGTGTATGCATACTTCGTAAATCCAGAGGCTAGCATGATGATTATGGTAATATCAAATGATTAAAAGACTTGCCAACTAGGTCGAAGGAGCGCAATGATATCCATAGCTTGTTCAGGGACAGTGTGGAGAGTGAGCTTCAAACATGTCACTCCACACTCGATCCGGGGTAGTCACGTGCCACGGACCTCGGCACTGAAGCTAGAGGCCGAGACCCACGCACGGTTTCCCCCCCCCCCGACGCCGTTCTCCGCGATCTCTTCTTCGCATGCTGATTACACGATGATTATACGATGAGCTCAACAAATTTCGCTGCTGCACAGGAACGAGTGCTGGAGCGCCGTCGCCTCCGCGAGGCTGAAGCCCGTGCCCGACGGGCTGAACAGCAACGGGCCTCCCCAATCAACCCGGCTGCCGTTCAGCGTTTACCGTATCCGTTAAACAAACTACCAGGGGCGGGATGGACCCTCTGGAACTCAGTGAAAGGAAGAGATGGAACGCGACCAGCTTTTCGAGTCGGTCAGGTCGATGCCGAGCTGTTGGATGAGGAGCTACTAGGCCTGATGAAGGGCCAGGTAGGAGATGCGCTCAAATATTTCGGGGTATGTGTCGATGCTACGCAGTGAGTTGCACACACTAATGCCATGAACAGCCTCAGATGCGCGAAGACTGGTCGCATGAGATCTTATTCGCGCTACGGGCGATCCTCTTCAAATTATCGATATGGGACCACAACGCGTCGTATGGTGCCGCTCTCCAGGGTCTTCGATATACGGACAGTCGCAGTGAAGGCCCCGTTTATTCAGCCCCGACAAAAACACAAAAGACCATGTACGGCCTCCTCACAGTCGGTGGGCGCTATGCATGGGATAAGTGGGGTAGCTGGTTGATCGGACAGGAAGGTGGCTATGAAGAAGTCAGTCATCACTCAATCACATTCATACAATGTCATGCTAACCAGTTTTCGATAGCCATCCCAGGAGGTTCGCATGTGGTCTCGACTAACAGACTTGGCCTCATCGGTTCACTCGGTTGCCGCATTCGCATCTTTCCTAATATTCTTGGTCAACGGCCGCTACCGTACATTAGTCGACAGAATTCTACGAATCCGCCTTACACCACCATCTGCGCAGGCCAGTCGGGAAGTTTCCTTTGAATACATAAACCGACAACTAGTATGGCATGCCTTTACCGAATTCCTACTATTCTTGCTACCTCTCGTCGGAATTAGTCGCTGGCGGCGGTGGGTGTCTCGTGCATGGCGGAAGACCGTCAATGCGCTCAAGTCAAGCGGGGAAGAGGAAGAATCCACTGGTAAACAAGGAGAACTTGCCCACCTCCCGGAACGTACATGCGCTATTTGCTACCGAGACCAAAATCCCACTTCCACCACCGAAAGCGATGTGCTCGCGGCCTCAGCCTCCGTTGGCATTGCCGGATCCGCACAGACGGACATCACCAATCCATATGAAACCATTCCTTGCGGCTGTATCTACTGTTTTGTCTGCATTGTTCAGAAGCTCGAGGGAGAAGAGGGCCAGGGATGGACTTGTCTCCGGTGTGGTGAGGTCGTCAAGAAATGTCAGCCTTGGAGCGGAGATGTTCTCGAAGAGGCTCGGTCACAACCCGGGACTGGAAAGATCGTGGGATTTGCTATGGACGATGAGAATGATCTCAAGGAGACAGACCAGACTGGTGATACCACCAGCAACTCATAAAGGTTATCTGCAGATTCCTTCGATTATTGTTTATTGATAATGATATCCACCTACGAACCTGATGGCTCCATCAATATAAATCCTCCATCAGAAGAAAATACAACAAAAATTTCGAGAAAAAGGGTATACTGTATTCATTTTCATCATCATCATGCAGTGTCATTCAATCATGATCAACGCGTGCTACTCGTACACAGCAAGCCTTCATGCCCCCTAGTCTCAAACTACTTCTTCCCCTTCCCCTTATTCTTCTTCTTCTTAGTCTCAGGCTCAGGGACGCTAACAGTTCCTTCCGTGATATCCTCACTCTGGCCTTGCAGTCGCTGTGATCCACTAATAAAGAAGGTCAAATCGCGATTCTGTTCCTCCAAATCCAATTTCTCGGCTTTCAAAGATTCGGTTTCTTTTGTGAAAATGTCAACGCGTTCCAGAAGAGACTGGTTCATGGCTTTTTCTTCCCGGTAATCTTTCTCCATGCGCCGAGCCAGAGACTCGAAGTTGGCCGCTCGTTTCTCGAGGCGGGTGCGGTCTTTCTCAAGGGCTGGGATGGTTTCATTGTGGAGTTTGTCGTATTTAGATCGTAGTTCTTCTAGGCGTTTGGTGGCCGTGTCGGCCGCCTGTTCTGCTGCTACAGCTGCCGCTGTAGCTTGAGAGGCTTTATCGGCGGCGCGCTCAACAATTTCCTCAAAGTAGGCACGTTGGCTTTCGAGTTGACTGGTCAGGAGGTGTGTGTATTCCAGACTCATGTTCTCGAGTTTCTCGCGGGGGACGGCGTCAGCCCAATCAGGTGGATCGAGGGCACTGTCGTCTGCGGCGGGGAGTTCCACAAGCTTGCCGTCTGTTTTGCTTTGAATGATACGATGCACGTAGGCGTCACCGAGGTAGTGCCAGACTCGCTGGGAGTTCAGGTCTATGGCGAATTCATGGGCTGATTCCTTCCAATGCTCGAATGCGTGGGCACCATCGTAGCGTCCACAGCCAACCTTCCCACAGATCAGACATGCCCAGAGATTCTCCTCGGAGTGGCACACGGAACACTTCGCCGGATCTTCATCAGTTTCGCTGCTATTTGTCCCTTTGTGGAAGCCATCTTGTGTGTACCTGCACACGGGACACCCGCTGCCTTTCCATTTTTGAAGGCATGTGCAATGAAAGACGTGCTGGCAAATGATTGTCAAAAGACCTGCCGTTTCATCCATTCGCTCTAGGCAAACAGGACAAGTAGGCAGTTCAACCAACGCCGGTGTTGGTGGAGCAAGAGGTTTGGTGGAGAGAGTGGCTTGTCCAGAAGGTGAGAGGGGCCCAGGCTCGGTAGGAGGAAAACTCGACTGCGGTTCAGATTCCACGACCTGGATCTCGACTGACTTGACAAAGACGACATGGCATGTTTCAGGTTCCATACTGTTGAAAACCTTCCCATTCCATTCCTTTTGCCACTCAATGGCCTTCTTCCCGTCCCGAAACTTCATCAAAACCATGTAACGGTTCGCACGAGGCGTCCTGATCATTCGAAAATGACTCACATCGTCCAGCATCTTCTCACCTACAAAGCCCAAGAAATCGGACGGCGAAAGATAAGAGGGCACAGCCAAGATACACAGCGTCCTGCACTCATCCGCTGTATTCGTGGTTTGGACCGATGAAGAAGAAGCCGTCGCAGGGAACGGAAATGCTTTCAGATCTGCTGATTTCTTACTCCTCCCATGGCCGTTTTTAATGCTAGGTTCGATAGCCGAAGACTGCTGCTGCTGGTCCCCAGGTTGTCTCGCAGTCGCCGAAGAGCCCTTCAAGTAGGTTGGGTAATCATCGTTATTACTGGCCAGGTAGGGTGTTTCCTGCAAATCGCGGTACAAATGAACAATTCCGTAGACACTGTCTTCAACCTTCTGGTCAAGGGGAATATATTGGCCTTTGGTGCGCAGGCCGCCGAGAATCTCAGTCCCGATGCCTGCTGTGACAAGGTTAGCCTCTTCCGCCGGAGGCCGCCTTTGCGCTCGCTTGTTCTCGGGCGCGACCATATCAATGCACTCTATTGAGATCGGGCCAGTGCGAAGGTCTGTTTCGAGGGGTGATATATGCTGCACGATGTCGGTGAGAGAAACGGCGGAGAAGTTGTTTGGACTTGATATTCGATGGTTTGAAGCGCTATCAACCAAGCTGGACCGGGATCGGTGAGAAATAGTTTGTGCGCTTTTATCGTGTTTCTTAATACCGCGTGGATGGCTCACTGTACTTGAGGGGCTTGAGCTTGCGGGGCGGGTTCGGTTTTGGAATGGTTCGAGCGCTTCGTAAGTGGTTTCGAGGGCTAGCGATGAAGCTGCTGGGGAAGTATCGGGACAGAAGATTTCCAGACTGAGATGATAAAAGTAAGAGGGCATCCCGGGCGATGTCGCATGGCGTCCAGAAGCCTGGAGTCATGAATTCAAGTCGATAGCGATAAGAGTAACGGTGTTGGACGCAGTTACCGCCTTCGATTAGCTACTCCAATCTGTAATCTCCCCATACCAAAACATGCGCCCATCCTCCAATGGCTGAGTTATACCCTTCATTGGCACAGTGCGCCATCGTTGCGGGTGCCCTCAAAGTGCTCCTTTTCCCCGCATAGTCAGTTCACTATCCTCGTGTGAGGTGCCGAGTTGTTTTCAATATTCTGACCGTGTCCCGCACCTGCAGCAAATCTACCGACTTCGAGGTCCATCGCAATTGGCTTGCTATCACCAATTCATTGCCTGTGAATGAGTGGTACTATGAAGTATGTTCAAAATGCAATGTAGAGTGCCTGATCTAGTGCTAATGCGACACCAGAAAACCTCAGAATGGACCCTCGACTATCCCCCCTTCTTCGCGGCCTTTGAGTGGCTCATGTCCCAGGCGGCTGCATATGTTGATCCGGCAATGCTGGTGGTGAAGAACCTGGGTTATGACTCGTGGGAGACAGTATATTTCCAGAGAGCGACGGTCATCCTGACCGAGCTGGTCCTAGTCTATGCACTAAGCCTGTGAGTCCAATGTTTTGTCATGGACGTTACAGATGCTAATGATCAACGGCATAGATTCATCAAGTCTACTCCCTTGGCGAACAAGTCCGCCGCCCATATCGCTAGTCTCTCCATCCTTCTTTCACCGGGCCTTTTCATTATCGACCACATCCATTTCCAATATAACGGGTTCATGTATGGGATCTTGATCCTGTCCATTGTCCTAGCTCGCCGGCAATCAAAGCTTCTTAGCGGGATAGTCTTTGCGGCCCTGCTATGCTTTAAGCATATTTATCTATACCTCTCCCTTGCCTATTTCGTCTACCTGCTCCGCGTCTATTGTCTCGACCCTAAGAACGTCTTCCGACCCCGCGTCTTCAACACCATCAAGCTCGGAGTTTGTGTAGTTGGGATCTTTGCGATTGCATTTGGACCATTTGTGCAATGGGGTCAGATTCTTCAGTTGAAAGATCGACTCTTCCCTTTCTCGCGGGGACTATGCCATGCGTACTGGGCGCCTAATGTGTGGGCTTTGTACTCGTTTACCGACCGAGCTCTGATTCCATGTGAGTTTGAAATGCACATGAACGGACATTCGTTCTCTGGTCATGCTAATTCATTCTACAGTGGCTCCGCGCCTGGGATTGTCCGTACACCAAGAAGCGCTCCAAAGCGTTACTCGGGGTCTCGTAGGAGACTCATCCTTTGCTATTCTCCCCGAGGTTACCTCGCAGCAAACGTTTGTGCTCACCTTCCTCTTTCAGCTTGTACGTATTGCTATTCCCCTCGTGCACATGGCCTTCTCCTAATACGCTTCTAGGTCCCTCTCGTGAAGCTCTGGCGCCAGCCTGATTGGGATACCTTTGTCGGCGCCATCACCCTCTGCGGATACGCTTCCTTCCTTTTCGGCTGGCACGTCCACGAGAAAGCCATCCTTCTGATCATCATTCCTTTCAGTCTCATCGCCCTCAAGGATCGCCGTTACTTTGGCGCGTTCCGGCCTCTGGCGGTTGCCGGCCACGTGTCTCTTTTCCCGCTGTTGTTTACATCGGCTGAGTTCCCGCTTAAGACCGTTTACACCATTTTCTGGCTGATATTGTTCCTCTTTGTTTTTGATCGTGTCGCTCCAGTGCCTGAGCGGCCTCGTATCTTCGTGTTTGACCGCCTCTCCTTACTGTATCTGACCATCGCGATCCCGCTCATAGTGTACTGTTCTCTATTGCACCAGCTCATCTTTGGGTTCGAGCGATTGCAGTTCTTGCCTTTGATGTTCATGAGCAGTTATTCTGCGCTCGGGGTGCTCGGGAGCTGGATTGGATTTATGGTGGTGTACTTTACCGCATAGCTGCGTTCCTGATTGGAATGGATTCCGACAAGCTCAATAGAAATAAAATTAATTATCACTTACGACAAGAAAATCATGCTAGGATCTCTGCATCTTTAGGGGCACAATCAGTCCGAGCCACTTTTGATAACGGTATCATTGTCGAGGTAGAACGAGCCGAAAACTCGAGCAAATCCCAACTTGAACATTCAAGCATGTCAGATTGATAACACTCGAATATACTCGAGATTTAAATCATGACACGCTCCGTATATGGAATGTACGAGGTACCAGAGCAACCATCATTTCATGAAGGAGTCCAAAATGATACGACCACATGGCAATTCTTTAATTATAATTACACAATGCAGATAGGAATCACAGCTAGTGCTTCACTGCGCATTCACGCCATGTCATAGTCCTTCAAACATGCGAAGGAAATCTTACAAGCATAGGTGGTGAAAGAAGCGCCCCATTGCCTCTGCCCAGGTGATGGACTCACTGCCCTCGGCCATCCTGTTCACGAGCTTTATGGCTTCTGCTTCTGCCAAAGGCTGAGCTACGTTCTATTCCGACACCTACTGCGAAGGGGATGCTAGCCCTGATCTCAACACCAAGAATGATGGCTGCCTCGCATACCCTGCCAAATCAGTGACTTTTCACGGGGTGAACTGGGAGTTTGACCCTAGGTCGATCCAGTCGCCGGAGATGGGTGAGTATCTGTAATTCACATAAAGCAGAATGCTTTAAGGGATGACGTGATCTAGCAATGCTTGTTGGTTATCACGCAAGATGGTGTGATTGCGTCAAAATCGCGTATGTCATCGAATTTAGCCGACGAGCCGACATCTCCGCATTTCCCCAGGTCAATGTTGGCAATCTTGCTCTATGTCTTCTACACGCAAATTGTTGAATTAACCGATGGTCCGCGGCTGATCGATTCGACAAGCCGATGCGGAGTCCTTTGGCCATGTCGCCGATCTGTTTGTAGTGAAGTATATAACCACGCGATCTCTCGGACTTCACAGCGCGATGTTGTTCTTGAGCTACTCACAACCCGGACAGGCTCTAGGAAATCTTGCAATCTTGATTTGCTTTATTATTCCCAACTCCCCATCATTATGGCGACCACCACGGAGACTATACCTGCAACGGTCTCCACCAGAGCAGCAGTGGACCTGACCAAATTTCCAGATGGCTTTAAGACTTCAGGTCAACATCCTCCTGTCTACTCTCAGGTCCGCCCTTATTCGGACTTCCCAAAGCGCATCCAGGGTCCTACAGTATGGCAGGCCGAGAACTACTCTCAATCCCCGGAGAAGTGGACTCATCGGTTCACCGAGGAAGAAATCCAAGAAATCAGCGATGCGTCAGATAAATTTATCCAAGACAAAACACCTCTCGAGGGTATTTCCAAGGTCAGTTTGTACTTTGAATCACCTCACTTAAACCATACGAGTTTTTTCTTTTCTCTGATTCGGTTTCTAGAGCAACTTTCCCCTCCACAAGCTTTCAAAGCGCTTGGAGGAGCTCCGGAGGGTTCTGATTGACGGAACCGGTTTCTGGCTATTTAGAGGCATCCCTGTGAATGAATGGGACCTCGAGAAGTGTGCCACGGCATACATGGGTCTTGGAACCTACCTTGGATACTTCACGAGCCAGAATGGTCGTGGTCATGTCCTTGGCCATGTCAAGGATCTCGGCGAGGACCCGACTAAGACCGAAAGAGTCCGTATTTACCGCACCAACGCTCGGTATATCACCCTTTAAAGTACCTTACCCTGACAGGACAGAGCTGATATCCTCACCAGTCAGTACTTCCACACTGATGGAGCCGACATCGTCGGACTTCTGTGCATTGCCAAGTCTAAGATTGGTGGCGAATCCGACATCGCATCGACACACCATGTGTTTAATGTTCTCCAGGAAAGACATCCTGAGGTGATCGAAACCATGGCCACCCCTAATTGGTACTTTGACCGCAAGGGCGAGGTCTCTGAAGGCGAGGAGCAATGGATCCGGGGATCTATCCTGTACCTGGAGAACGAACGTGCCGGCGCCAACCCTCGCGTTTATGCCAAGTTCGATCCGAACAACCTTACCTCATTGTCACGGTACAACTCCGGTCCGGAGGCCAAAATTCCCCCTCTGTCTGAAAAGCAAAAGTACGCTCTGAAGACGTGGGAGGAAACCTGTGCCGAGCTGGCACTTCACATGGTGCTTTCACCCGGTGATATCCAGTTTGTTAGCAACTCTCATGTCTTCCATGCGCGTACTGCCTACGAGGACCACGCTCCCGGCGCCGTGGATGAGAGCGGCCGTCCGATCCGTGCGCGTCACCTGATGAGACTTTGGCTCTCTGCGCCTGAGTCTGAGGGTGGCTGGAAGCTTCCTTTCCATGACTCGCTTGAGAAGAAGCGTGGTGGTATCCAGGTTAATGATCAGCCACCCTACTGCCCCTTGGATGCTGAGTAGAGTCAAAGCTGCGGAGATGCTGGCATTTCTTTGCAATAATGTATATATGAATTTAATCTCTGGTCACTGCAGAACCTGCATTTTCCAACGGATAGCAAGCGTAGGATAAAATGACTTTACATATAGATCAGGGTGGGGCACTCGCAGTTACTCCGATTGGCTAGTCTGGAGTTAATCCGATTTCTCGGATCAAATCTGTTCCTCACTGATTGTTCTTACTTCATGGATAGATGATTTTCTGTTGCATCTCCAACGGCCCTCCTCTCTCATCATGGGTCTCCCTAGCCATAATTTCGATGCTCTCGAGCAGCGCCGCCTCGCCCTCAAAGAAAATATCCTCCAGCTCCAAAAATCCCTCTACCACTGGCGTACCTGGGAAGCAGAATATGACGGACTCCGCGACGAAATCAAATCCCTCCCCGATGACGCCACTACCGGCGATTTTGTTGCCATGGGACGTGACTTTGGTGGTGCGTTGGTGACAGAGAAGGAAATGCAAACTATCTTCGGGACCCAAGGCGCGGCGCGATCGAGCGAACAAATCGTTAGCCTTCTGGGACGGCGCATCGACTATGTGAAGCAGAATGTTACGACCATGGAGAAGAGGCTACGTGCTGCGGAGGATGAGTTGGTTGTATTGGATACGAGCGAAAGCGCGCCGGCTGCGGATGGCGCAGATTTCCCCATGAGGGAAATCATGGAGGAGCTGGATGAGGATGGAGAGGTTATCTCTGGCTCGGTCAATACGCCCGGAGATCAGGCTCCACAACTGTTGGAGGTCTTGAAGAAGGTTGGCGTGGAAAATATTCCAAATAAGGCTGGGAGTGACGAGAAAACCAGTGAGGGTGCTTCAAGTACGCCTTTGAAGACGGGGGATAACGCCAACACGAGCGCTACCGAGCCTCAGGCTAGTGGATCTTCGAATATTTCAACCTTCAGACCGAAAGTCAACGATTCCCCTCAGGTAAATCAGGTAGAGGAAATGGATCTTTCAGAGCCGGTGTCTATTGTGACAGACGAGGATCGCAAACAGCCACCCGTTACCGATATTGATGAGTCGCTGGAAGATGCCCAATTACGCCGGGAAATGTTTCAATATGGTATTGACGAAGTGGGGGCGATTGTCGCCGAGTTGGAACTGGACGAAGACGGAAGCGACGTGTCCTTCGACGAAGACTACGCATGGGCTACAGATGAGGACGGCGAGGAGGAGGATGAGTTCGGTCGATCACGGACCGAGTTGAGTGAAGAATATCATAATCGGATGCGAGAGCTAGAGGAAAAGCTGAATGCTCGCGGTATGTGGAATATGGGCAAGGATTCGCAGACCTTCCCGAGCGAAGTGCGAGAAGAAGTTGAAGCGGCAGCAGCGGCAGAGGCTATCCAGCCCGACGATGTCGCTGAGAGCTCCTCAAATGCAAAGAAACCGAAAAAGCGAGTTGCATTCGCCGATGACCTCGACATCGCTCCGGCATCCCAGCCTCCGCGTATCGAGCAGATCCCAACTACTGAGAGGAGAACTCTCCCACCAAAGTCTGATGTGGCTGTACTATCAGATGCTATTGTTGAACGTACCGATCGTGTGCAGGATACCCCGCCAACTGTTACAGCTGCAGGCCCTCCTAAGAAAGCCTCTCGTTTTCGAAGTGCCCGCTCAGGCGTGACAGCCGCCGGGACTACACCTAAGCCCGTGCCTACGAATGGAGCGCAGTTCGCGGACTCCCATTCCTCGCAAAAGCAGGCCAATGCTGTTCCATCAGCAACCCTACCTGCTCTATTCCCTGCCACTCCTCAAACGCCCAAGCCATTTTCCACGCCGATCCAAGAAATCCCCGGCAGTTCGTCTGTCCCTCAGCCGCCGCAAGGGAAGACTCTGGCAGACACATTGGTTGAGCGAGAAATTGTCCCAGGAACCGCCCCCGCCCCCGAACTCGACGACCTGGATGAGGAAATTCACCGCCGTGAAATTGCCACTGAGTTTTATAAGATGCGAAACCATATGATCCAACAGAAGGGGGGCTTTGTGAACAACGAAGAGCCTGAAATGGTTCCTCTCGAGACTGAGGAACCACCAAAGCGAATGAGCAAGTTCAGAGCTGCTCGCATGAATCAATGATGAAATATCTCGGCGTCTGCACCACAAGGCGATACTGTACATATATATAGAAAAAAGCAATGATCCTCTTAACAATCAGCGAATGCTTGTACATTATCTGATCAAAATACTACACATGCATCACCAGATTAGACAGCTTTATAAGGGAGGGACATTTTTCGAGCCCTTGAAGCCTTTAGAGGTGTAGATACCGCAAAAATAAAATATAGATAACATTATGTACTGCTTGTCGAGCAATGTACCACCCTGCTCGACTTCACGCAGAGGGAGCTACGGCTCGAAGTCATCGTCAAGGAATGATCGTTTCTCCCTTTTGCTTTTTCCTCTTCTTGTAGCTACTGGGTAGCTAACTCGCCTGCTCTTGTAGAGTCGACATCACTTATTCAAACGTACGACTTTTTGAAAGTACATCTTGAATTTTTGAAAATCATTCCTTTGAGTCCTACTAAAACAATTGCCTAAGTCGCACAGAGAGACTGCAGTTTCCAATTCTCTCCTGTTCTCCGCTATATTGGACCTCCCTCAGACCGACAAGAGCGTATATAGATATAAATATAAATTGCAAATGATATACAGATGATGTAGACTTGAAAATCCAATGGCAAAATTTCAGTCGAATCTCAAATCGTGCATCAGTCCGTTAACACTTGTGTACTGTGCTCCGAATCCACCACACTGTTTAAGACTTAGCACAGATCACAGGTACTTCAGCAATTCAGACAGTTACATACATTAATGTAAATCTAGGGACTCATGGGATCATGGATTGGTTCATAGCTGGCTATTCATGACCACGTTTCACTTCCCAGTTGTCTCACAGATCTCATCTGGCTTACTCTTGATAGATGCACACCCATTTTCTCTCCCATTTCTCGTAGCCTCGAAGGCCGACGAAATATGATTGATCTGAAGGACCAAAATTCGATAATACAGCCAATGGCCAATCCTCAATCTTAAGTCGGGTGGGCGCACGACCCATAGACAATCTACTATCTACCCCAGGCTACAGGATCCACACTGCTGGAGAACTGGATTACATACTATGTACGTCCCAAGCCTCTAGAGCTTCCGTGAACCCGTACCCAGGTTGGTTTCGTGTTGCAATGACTGCAATATGTAGCTTAACTTTGGTTAGCGAGAGGGGTGAGCTTGCCAATCATAAGACTGGAGAAGGTCTAGCTGATAAGTCATGATCAGTATCTAATAATAACAATCCAGGTTACGTAGCGACTCTTCTATCCTTGTCATATAATTCGCTGCCTCACGGGGCCGATCTCCACTAATCCCATCAAAGACATCTGGTCCCTGCTAGTTTCGTCCGTGCTTTCATTTAGGCCCCCCGATGAAAGAGGAACGTGGGCCTGTATCCCGAGCTCAAGGCATACCGAGGATTGGGCCACCTGGGCAAGTCCCACGTTGATCCATACCTATATAATCAGGTTCCTTTCACTGTGGAGTAGGAACAATCCAATCTCTGGTTTTGTTCCGGCGGCAAATACTCTCCCAGGTATCTACGCCCGTTGTTATCTGATCTTGCTTTATTCAGAATGTCTGTTCCCAGCAATAATGACTCGTGGCTTCGAGGCGGAGAGCAATTCAGAGGCCAGAGACTGCTTCCCCATATCATCGACTATCATGCCCATGAAAACCCCGGCCGAGTGTTTGGTTGCGTGCCAAAATCCCAGGATGTCGCGGACGGATTTGAAGACATCGACATGAAGACTATGGCCACCGCAATCAACTTCATGGCTTGGTGGCTCGATGGCCATTCCAAGGATTCGCCGAAAGAGAAGGTGATGGCCTATGTCGGAATCCCAGACATCCGCTATCCTATTCTTTTCTATGCAGCAATTAAAGCTGGATGGACGGTACCGAATCCAAACCTCCTTGAAGCAGGGTATGGAACTGATCTTAATCTTCTAGACAATGTGGATATCACCAAGAAACCCTCCTGCGAAAAACGCATATTTACTAGGTGAGGCGAGTGTGGATGTTGTTCTCTATGCGGACATACTAGAGCCAGCCATCAAAGGCATCCAGCAAGTCGACTCCGCCTCTTCGAGATACTACATGACGGTGCCAGTGCTGGATGAAATGCTGAACGGACGATCCCCCCCTTACCCTTACGATGTCTTATATGCGGACATCAAGAATGAAAAATGTCTTGTTATGCATACATCTGGGTCCACAGGTACATTGAACACCTCCCGACTCTTCTCCAAACGGGGAAATTCTAACTTCAGCCGTTATCTCAGGACTTCCAAAGATTGTGTCTTACACACACGCTGCAATCTCTTGCACTGATTCTGACCGGAACATCCCTGTTCCAGAGGGACGTCGACCACAAAATGCTCAGCAATTTGATTTCTCCCCTCCTGGACGCTTCTACTGTTGCTTCCCGCCATTTCATGTAAGACAATCTACCTGATATTAGCTGGCTTTGTGTTATAGTGACTGATAAAGAAAAGCTGGCTGGTACAATGGCACTCATGATTGTCCCCGCGATCTCCACGACCGCTACTCCGGTCTGGGGTCCCTCAACCTTGCCCCCTAGTGGTCAGCTGGTCGGCTCAATCATGAATCAGATAACAATCCGAGCACTCTATGTTCCTCCTTCGGTTATTGAGCAGTTTGTAAGTCTTCCCAATGCGTATAAACAGGCAGAAAGTCTTGATTTTGTGGCATATGGTGGGGGGTCTTTATCTCCTAATGTTGGGCACAAGCTCAGCGAGCTTGCAGATGTTTGTCAAATGTACGGATCTATTGAGAGTGGCCAAATCCAGATGCTTGTTCCCCGGCCTGGAGATTGGCAGTATCTGGAGCTCAATCCTGCCGAAGAGTGTGATATGCAGGAGGTCGAGGAGGGCTCTGGTCTTTATGAGATGGTATTGCATCAGGATGAAAAATTTCGAGGCAGACGTACCCTTGCACATACATTTCCGGATGTGAAAGAATGGCGCACGAAGGATCTCTTTACTTGTCATCCCACAAGGAAAGGCTTGTGGCAATTCCATTCTCGCACCGATGATCTCATCGCGCTAGGAACTAGTGCCAAGGTGTTTCCTGTTCCAATGGAGACTTACCTACAAGGAGATCCTAATATTGCTGGTGCGCTGGTTATCGGAAATGGTCGCCCCGCGGTTCTTCTCATACTTGAACCAACGGAGGCCATGCAGAATGTCAGCAAAGATGAGTTTATCGACAAAATCTGGCCCTCAGTTGAAGAAGCAAACGCTTCTGTTGCATCCCAGGGAAAGATCTCGCGATCCCAAATTCTTCTGACTGATCCTGCTGTTGGGTTTGCAAGAACCCCCAAAGGCACTATTTCACGCAAGACTTCAGAGGCTCTTTACGCCGCAACCATTGACGCGGTGTTCAGAGATGCCATTTTCCATCGATAAAAGCTTGACCAGTGCCCTTGAAAATACACCACGTGAAGGAACTTCGAAGCTCTGTTCGGCCGTCTAATCGCGTCATTCGTCTGCTGACTGAGGGTTTCTCCGAAAATGGTCATGACTCTTCCGCTAGCCACGTGAAGGACATTCTTTAGTGTGGGGCCACTGATTAGTCCTAGATCTAGGAAAGCTGTTGGCGTCATATGAGCTTAGCCGCTGGACAATTTCTCCTCTCTTTTTTACCACTGTGCCTAGTTATTTATCAGTTTCCTTTGGGTTTGGTTCATGTTTTAACTCCTATCTGCCGAAAGCAATGCCGGTCGCTCATTCTATAACCGGGAGGACTTATAGATAGCCGCTGGAAGCGGTTCTACTCGGATCTCAAGACCAAGAAAATGCCCGAAAAGACCTGCAATGATATATTGAAAATCACCGATAACATCCCATGTACAGCTTAAGCTAAGCGTGATCCACAGATTGAACTTACTGGGAAAACTTACGCCCGGCTTTCTCCCACGCCTTGTCGTGCGTCTCCCACCGAGATGATTCGGTCGACATGGCAATCTTCGATATTGGTTTCCGATAGAGATCAGATCTTAGTCTTGCCGTAAAATGAATTTCAGTATTTAAATGCAGAGCAGCCTTGCCAGTAATGAGCTTGGAAAGAGCTCGAGGCTGATTGGGGAAGTTGATGTCTCTCGAGACAGATTTGGGAAACGCGATCTTGGCGCGATGGTCTGCACAAGTCTACCTCTGCATCACGAAACTTCATGGATGGAGGAGAGAGTTTAGAGTAAATGTGGAAATTTGGTGGGTTCATCCCAAGGTTGGCTGGAGCATCCCTTGAATCCCAATAAACCATCATTCAAAGTTCCAAGGATGTGGTGCTAACCTCCTGAGCGCAAGGCGTGTTTATATACATATCGACATCCAGGTGACTACCTATGGATGCTCTATCATGTACAGTACTTGAAGGCTGGGAATCATGGAACACGAGGGCCAGTAGACTAATAAATGATGCCTGATAATTCAGCCTAATTTTGTTCTAGTTCAGTCTGGCGATCTAGATACTGTCCATCCCCCATCACGAGTGCGTCAACCCGCCAGTCATGAGCCATCACCGGGATTTCCTCAACCATCTGCTCCTGGAGCGACAAGGCGACTAGTGACCAGTCAGTGATTTGAATACAAAAATGACCGGGGTTGAAGTGTTACCAAGGAATGGCATCTTCTTGCTAATCTGAGAATAACGAGTGAGAAAATGGTCATAATATCCTTTACCATGACCAAGTCGCCGAAACCCGAGGTCAAATGCCATGCCTGGCATCACAATGAGATCTAATCCATTCTCTGTTAGACCGTTACGACGACCCGGGACTTGTACAGGCTGCAAAGAGGGGATTCCCCATTTGTCCGGCTGTAGTGACTCAAATTCCGTCATTGATTCAAGGGCGAGCATCTCCATGACCGAGGTCTTTTCGACGGTATGAATGTACGGGATATAAACATTTTTCCCCCGCGCAAGTGCATCCTGGACGATGCTGCTAGTGGAAAGCTCTCCGGTCGGCATCGACAAGTAGACGGCGATACTGTTCGCATTCTTGTATTCGGGCAGCGACAGGAATTTACTGGTCGCGACTCCGGCTGCGATTGTTAGTGTCGGGGTGGAGGAAAATCACGCTTAAACACGAAGCTAACATTGTTGACTGATTAACGAGGTAGGCATCTTTTGGAGTGTCTCACGCATCCGCTTGCGCAGGTCGCGCTTTGCGGTTTGAAAGGCCATGGCGTTCAAGGGTTGCGGGAAAGGAAAAGTGTAAGGAGGTTTCCATTCCCCGATAAAGGATAAGAGTGGATCGCGGTATGCTGGGTGTTTGTCCCCACCAGAATGAAGGGATCAATCACCTGTAATTCTGATTCGAACACCTTTTTCCTTTCCTCAAGCCATCATGATTTGGATTTGGGGTCTCTTCGCGTCGGTCGCGGCCGCCAGTGTGGATGACTTGGTTGGTACTTGGACCACCAAGTCCCGCGAGGTGTTGACGGGTCCAGTAAGGCTTCTTTTGGGATTAATTCGATATCCAGGGTATTTATTGACTGAAATTAGGGATTCTATGATCCGCTTAACGACAAGTTCCTCGAACCCAATCTCACCGGTATCTCCTACTCATTCGACGCGGATGGACACTATGAAGAAGCTTTCTATCGCGCGATAGCCAATCGTAAGACCCGAAACGCTCTGGTGATATATATGTATGTGCTGATCGTTCACAGCGACCGACCCATCCTGTCCTGCTGGGATCATGCAATGGCAACATGGATCCTATGTTGTCCACGTTGATGGAAGTTTGACCCTGACCCCCATTGCGATTGATGGTCGTCAATTACTCTCCGAACCGTGCAAACAGGATACCGGTCAGTATACCCGCTACAACAACAGCGAACACTTCAAGGTAGGCCAATGTGGTGTTGTGTGAGGTACCTTGTCTAACGCACCCAGGGATTTGCGACTTCGATCGATCGATACCATGGCGTCGGGCGACTTGATCTCACACAGGCGGATGGCAAAATCATGCACCCCATGTACCTGGTCTATCGACCCCCGAAAATGCTTCCGACCAACACCTTGAATCCAAGTCCCAACTCTCACAAAAAGCGGGACATGTCCGCATCTGGGCGACATCATGGGTTCCGCATGATCATCAAGGAAGAGCTCTTGAGTCCGGACCGGTGGTGGTGGTTGGGGGTGTTAATGACCTCGTTCGGCGGCATGGCCTTTTTCTTCTCCTAATTTTATAATGGATAATACTTTGCAATCATATCGCTTTCATGGTAACATAGATGGGATAAACTACCCCGGATTTACAGGAAATGGTTGGAGGGAAAGAGCTTATCCGCCCACGCGGGATACACTCGGTAATTGCACAAGTGACGACACAGAAATTCCCGATGTCGGTCCTCTAGTGTCAGGGACATCTCCATCACAAATCAGTCGATGAACCTACTATTCCCCCGCAGAATCACCCTTCCACGACTTCCACCCCTCGGCTATACTAAACGCACAATGCGGCTTCCCTACGCCCCCAACACCCCACCAAGCGATGCCCCGGCCGATACAGCCGATATCTATGCCCGCATCGCTGAGCGTCGCAACCCCCGCCCATTGATTCCTCTCGATCTATCCCTGCTGCACAGCCCACCCGTCGCGGATGGCTGGAATAGCTTCATTGGTGCAATCCGTACCCGCACCGTCGTCGACCAGGGAACTCTCGAATTCGCCGTGTGCCGAGTCGCCGTCTTGACCGACGCTATCTACGAATGGAACGCCCATGCCCCACTGGCGCTCAAGGGTGGTATTAAACCCGAGGAGCTGCATGCTTGCCGCACTGTCCCGTCGACCATTGAGGGTGATCTATCTCAACTGGAGAGCAGCCCGCTCACAGAGCAGCAGAAGGCGGTTTTACGCTATACCGACCAGATGACTGTGACTGTCAAGGTGCAGGATGAGGTTTTTAACCGGCTGAAGACCGTGGGATACAACGATCGGGAGATTGTGGAGCTTACAACTGGAATTGCTGGATATAATTGTGTGAGCCGAGTCTTGGTCGCTCTTGATGTGGGTGAAAACAATGCTCGGGAGATGAAGAGTGTTGATCAATTAGTTGCTGAGCTTAAGTGAGGAGAAAATTTCGATCAACCACATTGTGTCTCTTATATAAGCCGTAATGCCTGTGCCGACTAGGCTTGACTAGACTCGACTGAGCATCTACTCAGGGATCGCCCGTCGATCAGAAGATAAAAGAAATATCATGTGACTCGTGGCGTGATGTTGGTCTGTGCGACCGGGGTATGTTGATGACCTTCCCCCGGCTTATCTACCTATGACGGACCTCGGCAACCCCCGGCCTCCACTTCTCCTCTTTTTTGCCCCCCGACTCCCAGTCACATCATCAAACGCATTGACTCCTCGGTCTTTTCTTGTGCCTGATCATTATTTCCCGATTCTCCTATTATCCTGCGATTTTCTCTCCTCAAACACCTGATTCGCCGCGGCCATTCAGCATGGGTTCCAGCGGTAGAACCATCAAGCTTCCACTCGTGCCACTGGCCAAAGGCACCGTGCTGCTGCCCGGTGTGCAGCTGCGCATCCCCGTTTCAAACCGCCCCGACTTGACCAACCTGCTATCGTCTCTAGTAGATAAGCCCTCCAAACGTGATGCACAGATTACGTTCGGATGTATTCCCTTCAACTCGCCATTCCTGAGCCGCGATGGACTGCAGCTCATTGAGGGGGATGACTCAGACGAGGCACAGAAGGAGGAATACGATGCAATCGATGCAGGACAGGCGCGGAAGGAGGATATTTTCTCTCACGGTACCGTGGCCAAGGTCATTGGCGTTCAGCGCCGTGCCTACTCGGAGCCGTTCCTGCTCGTCCAGGGAACACAGAGATTCACTGTGAGGAAGTTCCTACGTGACCGACCATACTTTGAAGCGGAGGTTGCTCTCCATGAGGAGAGTGGTAAGTGTGTTGGAATATCTTGGGTGGGAAAACAGTTCCGGCTGACCAGACTTTTCGCTAGCCACCTCCATCCACGGCGACTCGGAAGCTGCCGAATTATTCCAGCAGTTGAGACAGCTCTCCCGTGAGATCCTCACCTTATTACGCTTATCCTCCCTACTATCGGCCGCCTCGACACGTTTGTCGCCACTCGTGGCTCGGAAGTTCGAACTCTATATTGCGAAGACCGACTTAGGCCAGGCAGGGAAACTTGCGGATTTCATGGCCGACGTGTCCGATGCTAGCTTTGAGGAGAAGCTTCGAATCCTGGCATCGTTTGACGTGAAGGTTCGACTCCAGAGAGTGGTCGATATCTTAACTCGCCAGGCACAGCATATTAAGAGCAGTGTGAAAGTCACATCCATTACTACGTCCTCTTTCCCATCCAATTCTGGCATCGATATTGGCCAGATTGACCCTCGGGAGCGGGAAGTGCTGGCGCGTCGTGCTATGGCAGGCCTGTCAGGCCTCACCCCCCCAGGGCCGGCCGGTGCACGTGGCGGCAATGATCAAGAAGAGAAGGAGCCAAATGAAGTTGACGAGCTACAACAGAAGCTCAAGGATGCGCAGCTTAGTCCCGAAGCCCAGAAGATTGCCGACAAGGAGCTGAAGCGGCTGCGCAAAATGAACCCCGCTAACGCAGAATATGGTGTTTGTCGAACCTACTTGGAGAATCTGTCAGAGATCCCATGGACGAAGGTGACCGAGGATCAGCTCGGTACAGAGACCCTGAAGCTAGCCCGGAAGCAGTTGGATGAGGATCACTACGGATTGGAGCGTATCAAGAAGAGACTGTTGGAGTATCTGGCTGTGCTTCGGTTGAAGCAGTCGACCAATCAGGAGATGGAACAGGAAATCGTTGGTATGACCAAGGATCTCGACGCCGCTTCATCTGGAGACCTGGAGAAGGATGTGCCGTTGCTGTCGGAAAGCGATCGCGTGGCTATCGAAGCCCGACTTGAGAGTCTCAAGTCGAAGCGCATGACTGATAAATCCCCGATCTTGCTTCTCGTGGGACCTCCTGGAACCGGTAAGACCAGTCTAGCCCGGTCAGTCGCTGCCTCTCTTGGTCGCAGGTTCCACCGAATTTCTCTCGGTGGTGTGCGGGATGAGGCTGAAATCCGTGGCCACCGACGCACCTACGTTGCGGCCATGCCCGGCCTTGTCGTTAATGGCCTGAAGAAGGTCGGTGTCGCCAATCCGGTCTTCCTTCTCGATGAGATCGACAAGGTTGGCGGAGCAAACTTCCAGGGAGACCCATCTGCGGCCATGCTGGAGGTCTTGGACCCGGAGCAGAACTACACCTTCACGGATCATTACATCAACATCCCCATTGATCTTAGTAAGATTCTTTTCATTGCGACTGCCAACTCGTTGGATACCATCCCGGCCCCTCTGCTGGACCGCATGGAGACGATCTCGCTGTCTGGATATACGACCGTTGAGAAGAGGCACATCGCCAAGCGCCATCTGATTCCAAAGCAGATCCGATCCAATGGTCTTTCTGATGGACAGGTCCACCTATCTGACGAGGTGATTGACAAGGCCATCACCTCGTACACTCGCGAGTCTGGTGTTCGGAACCTGGAGCGTGAGCTCGGCTCCATCTGCCGTCACAAGGCCGTTCAGTATGCCGATGCTGTTGACTCTGAGCGCCCAGATGAGTATAACCCAGTTGTCAGCGTAGAAGACCTGGAAGATATCCTTGGAATCGAACGTTTCGAGGAAGAAATCGCCGAGAAGCACGGTCGTCCTGGTGTGGTCACGGGTCTTGTGGCGTACTCGACAGGTGGACAGGGAAGCATCCTGTTTATCGAAGTGGCGGACATGCCTGGTAATGGCCGTGTTCAACTGACCGGCAAACTTGGTGATGTTCTGAAGGAGTCCGTTGAGGTAGCTCTCACATGGGTGAAGGCCCACTCCTTTGAGCTAGGCCTCACGCATGACCCCAATGAGGATGTCATGAAGAGCCGTAGCCTGCACGTTCACTGTCCGTCGGGCGCTATTCCCAAGGATGGACCCTCGGCTGGTCTTGCCCACACCATGGCACTCATCTCCCTCTTCAGCAACAAGGCTGTGCCTCCGCAGATCGCCATGACTGGTGAGATCTCGCTACGGGGTCGTGTAATGCCCGTTGGCGGAATCAAGGAGAAACTCATTGGTGCCCTCCGTGCCGGTGTTAAGACCGTGCTGCTTCCCCAAGCTAACCGCAAGGATGTCAAGGACGTCCCTCAGGAGGTGCACGACGGCCTGGAGATTATCTATGTCCAGTAAGTCACTTGAACATCTCAATTTATTCTCCAATTCTAACATGTGTGCAGGCATATCTGGGAGGCCCTCGGAAAGATCTGGCCGGATGCTCACTGGCCTGGCCAGCAGCATGTGAACTTGATCGAGAGCCGACTATAGAAGTTTTTCTTGTTGATTGTGGGTCACTATTCCCGCCTTCGTTGCTCATCTGTTGCTAGTTTATCGTCTCGTACTTTCAGCCCCCTCTTGACTCTCATACTCCCATTGTTTTTGCATAGCGTGTTTCATAGTTATCTACTTGTCTTTTTCTTGTAACTAAACCATCTCCCATGCACTTGTGCCAATTTGGATTTCCTTCCCATCTATATCTCAATACAGTGCAGCTTCCTATTGCGATTGCTCTTTCGAATATAATTGACCAATGGCACAATCTGCAGACATTGTAAACGCAAATATCTAGTCATAATTCGCATGTGGCTAGCTGGGAACAGTAGCTGTGCTTCATTGCTGTTGCCTGTGGGGGTAGCGATGACATAAGCAGACCCTTTTTCCCTGAATTGACAGGCGTCCGTCCCCCAATCTCCACTCCGCAACAGCCTTGGGGGGTGCCAATCACTTGGCCTTGTCATAATTGCCTCCTATTTGAAACCATGGGCTGAGTAGGGATCGTCAAGTAGTCATGTCTTCCCGTCTTCTTCATCCCGACGAGTACGAGCTCGCATCACGCTCCTCGGTCGACTCCGATGGGTCCTTCAATCTAGACGAGGCCGATTTCGAGGCTCAGGTGCCTCCTTTCTCCAGGATCAGCAGGGTCGCACCTGGCCGATTCTCTTGGTTGCGCCGAATCCTGTCAACTCCCTTCGGTGGCTATCGCCGCCTAAAAACCAATTCTCGACCCGTCTTGGCATCCTCATCACGCCCATGCCTGCCGCGCATCTTCTTTCGTCGCCGGTGCTGCTACCTTCATGTCGTCTTCGGGATTGTCCTCGCCCTCGTCGTCTTAACCTCCATCTTCCGTCCATCCTATACCAATCCTCCTGCGCACTACGCCACTCTTCGTGCATCTGCACGGGGTACGAACCATGCCGGCCGTGGAAATCCCCGCAACGAGAAGGTTTTCATCGCTGCCAGCCTATACGACCGAGGTGGCGAGCTCGCCGGAGGACAATGGGGCATCCAACTGCTACAACTGATCGATATGATTGGCGATCAGAACGTGTTTGTCAGTATTTACGAAAACGACAGCGGCGCGGATGGGGAAAGTGCCCTCCGTGAATTGGAGAGGCAGATCACTAGTCGAAAGGAAATTGTGTTTGAGGAGCATCTGGATCCCAAAAGCCTGCCGACCGTGACTATTCCGGGCGGCGATCAACGAGTCAAGCGCATCGAGTATCTGGCGCAGGTCCGAAACAAGGCCTTAAAACCTCTCGCCGACGACCCTAATACTCGATACGACAAACTTCTCTACCTGAACGATATCCTCTTTGATCCAGTCGATGCCCTGCAATTGCTTTTCTCCACCAATGCCAATGAGGAAGGCGTCACCCAATACCGGGCTGCGTGCGCTGTCGACTTTGACAATCCCTTCAAGTTTTACGATACATATGCCACCCGAGACCTTCAAGGATATAGTATGGGTCTTCCATTCTTCCCATGGTTTTCAACGGCCGGTAATGGTGAAAGTCGAAGAGACGTTCTGCAAGGGAAGGACGCCGTGCGTGTTCGGAGCTGTTGGGGCGGTATGGTCGCGTTCGATGCGAAATACTTCCAGACGCCCCTGCCGGAGAGTACATCACCAGCTCGCTTCCGATCCGGCGCCGATTTGTTCTGGGAAGCATCCGAGTGCTGCTTAATTCACGCCGACATTCAAGACCCTCAGACCAATGGGGATGCCATTACGGACACGGGCATTTACATGAACCCCTTTGTCCGGGTCGCGTACGATGCCCGTACGCTCTCTTGGCTCGGTATGACGAGGCGGTTTGAAAAACTGTACTCTTTCCTCCATAATCTTGGCAATCACCTTATTGGTCTTCCTTGGCACAATCCTCGGCGAACCGAAGGCCCGGGTCAGAGCGTGCAAGAAACCGTGTGGATTCCCGATGCTGCCCAGGTTGGCGGCGGGTCTTTCCAAGTGGTCGACCGCATTGCTGGCAATGATGGTTACTGTGGTCGTCGGGGCTTGCAGGTCATCGTGGAAGACCGGCAGCCTGGACAGAAAGGGTTCGAGAGCATTCCTGTGCCATCGATCTAGTCTGTATATTTTTTGATATGAGCATATGTGTGGTCAAGCTAGACTTGAAATTCTATAATAATTGGATGAATGAACATAGAGCCAATACGTGTACTAACCGCTGAGATCAACGCAATAGTTAAACCAACGTCCACGTGGATCCCCACGCCATTGTTCTCTCGCTCTAACCGACTGCAGATTAGCGTGCTTTGGCTAGAACAAATCATTATGGAATACTGGTTTAATCCCCGAGGGGTGAATCAAGTTATGACGAGGTCCAAACCCCTCCCGGTGTTGGTCCTCCATTGTGGAACATCCCCCTCATACAGTGGCTCAACATGACATCCCAATTATTCCATAGCTCGAGAACGCTAACATCCTCACTTGCACATCTTCCGCGTTGCCAACCCCGCAAGTTCCTCCCTCTATACCCACTGCCCATCGGACAGAGAAAGTTTTCCGCTATACCACGTCTCTTCAGCTCCAAGGATGAAGATAGCACCAATGTGTGGAAACTCACCCAAGATGACGAAAGTCAATACTGGCATGGCTACCTTACAACACGCCCGAAGTACACGGACGACTTCTACCAGCTCATATATGACTACCATGCTGCCCGCGCCAAAAACCCATCATTTTCTGTCGCACACGACGTGGGCGCAGGACCAGGTCATGTCTCCGCAAAGCTGAGCGAGCGATTCTCTCACGTCGTTGTAAGCGACAACAACGAGAACCACATTGATTATGCAAGGAGCTCTCTTCTCCAACCGGGCATTTCGGCAGCGCGGTTCTCATTCGATATCGCAATGGGCGAGGAGCTCGGATCAAGACACCCCCCCGCGTCCGCAGATCTGGTAGCTTGTGCGCTCATGTTCCCGTTGATGGAGACGCAAGCCGCGCTACAGAGTTTCCGCTCTCTGTTGAAACCCAACGGAACTCTCGCGATCTGGTTCTACGGACGTGCACACTTCTCGGAGGCTGAATATGCCTCAACGTGCCAGCCACTGTTGAATGCGATTATTGATCATCATTTTGGCGGTGTGGTCAAGGGAGGTGGGCCTGAGCACCAGGCGGGGTGGAAGCGGGCCGCGGATGGCATGGCCAGTTGGTTAGATTACATCCCGTTTTCCGAGGCGCAATGGGGATTTGTGGAGCGACACAAGTGGAATTCGTCATGGACAACGCTACCGTTTTTTGGACAACCGGCGTGTGATTTCCCTATCGAGCCTAAGAGCAGCGTTACGGAGAATGAGCTGGTACTGAAGAAAGAGGACCGGGAGCTCTGGAGAAAGGACTGGGATGTGAGTGAGCTGAGGAAATTCGTTGACTATATCTTTCCCTTTCCACGCATGGATGAAGACCCAGTGAAGCCACTGTGGGAGCAGCTCGAGGCGAACATGGGTGGTTCTCGCGTGAAGCGAGCATTTTCCTGGCCTGTGCTTCTTATCATGGCATCGAAGAAGTGAGTCCAGTCTAAGCAGATATGCTACGGTAGTTCAATTTCCCTATGCTTTATTGTCTGGCTTCACTACGACACTGATGCGGCGTTCTTCAACATTATTCAAACTAGTATGGACCTTGAACAAATTAATGCAAGATCCTTCCTCGTGGGTCATACTCAGAACTCCGAGAATGCTATAAATTATTGCCGGACATACACTGTAATTGCCATAGTATAGTTGAAATCTAACCCGAGAAGCAGGATTTCTGCATAGAAAGGGATCCATCTCCAGCAGGTAAGTGTTGCCACCCAATCCGGCCGGTTTGGGTAACTAGGCAGCTGCACACCGTGGCTAGCCTATAATAAAAGAGGCCTTCATCGTTTTAGATAGGGCGCAGAGATGCAGATTGATAAAATAGCTGGAAAATTCCAAGAGTGTCGGTGTTTTGAAGGTCTGTAATAAAGACAAGCAAGCGTAATCAGTCCAGAGTTAGACATAGATCTACCATGGTACCATTACTATTGCAGCTTGTGCGGTTTCACAATGCAAGGCATGACGCTAATCTCTACCCTTTTTAAATATACTCGATCATAAGCAGAAATAGACAGGAAAATCACCTATTGTCATTTCAACCGATGTAACCTCGTGATGCAAGAGATTTTATGCTAGTTGTGTACAGCTTCATTACAGTATGATCTAAAAACCAATAGCCATATTGGAGTCAGGTTCTGACAATAATTACCTTGATTCGATCAACTCTTACGTCGGCAGCGCTCACGGAATTCGGAGTGAATCACTGATCAATTACATGACTGATTCTGAGCGTCTGCACATGTGGCCTAAATTCTTTTCAGTGAACCTAACTGTCCTCGTCAACCTTGGAAAGACGCGGCACTGAAAATAAGATCTAGCCCAGGAAACATGGTACCTACGGTGACCAAAATAGCCTCCCTCAAAATTGGTATAATATATGAAGTCACATACGGGACATACGTCCATTCGAAGAGATAACACACAGCACGAGTACAAAGTCCATGGGGGTATTTTCCTGCAAATCATGACTAAAGCCAATTACATCCATGTATCATAGGTTTCCTCGTCCAGAGCCAGTATCATTATTTGCAGCAGGCCGCATTCCTGGGGGGAGACGAATTCCAAGCGCGCCCGGGGGAGGGTTGCCTGTTCCCCGCGCCTTTGGCTTGTTGGCGATGTCCACACGAGCCTTAGTTAGACACAGAGCAGGCACCACCCAGCTGTTACAGCTGCACTGCATACCTTGCCAGGCAAATTTACCGATATTGGCTCCACAGGTAGGGTTGGGGCAAGACAACCGGCCGGATAATGGTGCATCTCCAGAATATTGTCCGTTCGGGTCATCAGCACCTGCCGCTGGGAACAGGCTTGAGCTCATCCATTTCATGGGATGTAAGAAGATATGGGCGCAATCAACGTTGGAATGTGCCCGGGCATTGCTGCGCTTTTCCTGCTCATGAGAGATAATGTATTTTGATGACGCGATGCCCCGTCTGTGATAGTAGATTAGCTTTCTGAATTTCTGATTCACCCTTCCGTTTCTTGTTGAAGGCAATACGAACCGGCATTTGCGACACTTAATCTCCACTTCTACCTTATCTTCAGACTGAGGCCGCATAGGCTGCTCATCTTCAAAGCGCACTGATTTTATTTCCGGAGCACGACCACATGCCACACTGTCCTCAACCTCCCGACGATATAGCCATCGTTGGTAGACTGGGTGGTTGGTGACCTCATCTGGACATCCCATTTCGTGGTACAACTCTAGCTGTTGCATGAAACCATCATTGGGCTCGCATAGTGGCCGTCCTTGCTTGATAATCTCCAAAGCAGATTGCGGGGTAAGCGCACTACGCTGCTGGTGGAGTAAATAAGCAATACAGACTGATGCGGATCGGGACTTGCCCATTGCACTGGAGAAGACATCAGTGAAAATGTCTTATGAGAGAAAGCAAGGAACATAAAGCAAATGAGAGACGCTGCCCTTGAAAACAGATAAAGAAAAGAAAGACAACTCACCAGTGCACAAGGACGCCCCCATTGGAATCTAAACCAGACTGAATAAACTTGACGGCAGCTGGGAGATGTTCGAGAAGGTTTTCATAATCGACATCATCAATATCTATTTTGTGATGCTGAAATTTTGAAAATAACTCCTCGGTAGGACTGAGACGCAGCACAGAGACAACATGTGTGATATTTTCTCTTTCGAGAGCAGCTTTGTTCTTCAGAGAAAGTATACTGGAAGGACGTGTCAGCGGGGGTCGTATAGAGGCCCACTCGGCACAAATCTAATCAGAAGTATTGAAGACTAACCCTCCGACGTAGATGTTATGGCCAGGAATGCGATTCATGGCCATCTCGATAGCTGGATGCATGAAAGCAAGTGATGAAGTGGATGAAGAAGCTCTAAGATCTGTAGGATCGATATCTTTTGACGTAGAAGCAAGCACTTGCGAGTCTATGTTTTCCCATTCTCATTCCGAGGCTTGAATTCAGAGGGCCGAGGTTTAAGCCTCATTTGCCAATCCGAAAAAGGATGTTAGGGCAAGGGCAACGCACAGCCAGGTGACGTTGATGCCTTAGGCAACAAGTATATGTACTGCGGACCTAACGAGTTCAGATTACGATTGTTCGCGATCGCCTTATTCGACACAAAATAATAGCTCGAAGTATGTTGGTGGTCTACTGGGATTTAATCTAATCCTCTCGACGCGCCACTCGGCCCCAGACCTCATCCGCATTGGCTTTGCCCCGCGTCTCTGGAAGGATTCGATAAAGAAGCACTCCCAAGAGTCCCGCCATCGCCGCGAAGATCCAGTACACCCTGCCCTGGCCACCCAGCGCATCATTGACAACGGGAAAAAATTGTGCAACCACAAATGTAGCCATCCAGTTGATTGATAATCCCCAGCTCTGAGTCGCGCCAACTGCCTCCGGTCCGACCAGCTCAGACGACAGCATAAAGGGAACCGGTCCTAGTCCCACCGCAAAGCAGGCCACAAAAAGCAAGCATGCAACTGCAGAGACAATCTTCTGCTGAAAGGCAAACCCAAGTGCCAAGAGGGTTGAACAGCAACCCAGGCTGCAGATACTGAGCAGCAGGCATGTCTTACGGCCAATGCGATCAGGCAAAGGCATGCATGCCAGCGTCGCTACGAGATTAATCACGGAGGTCATAATGGTAAGCAGCGCGGCCCCAGTGGGCAATATGGTCTGTAGGATGGAAACACTGTACATCACAAGACTGTTAATTCCGGTCAATTGCTGGGCGAGCATGGAAACGACGACCGCAAAGATGGCGGGTCGATAGTATGGATCCTGTATAGCCCGAAGCATTGTAACTCCCGTCTGCTTTGGAGCTTGGTTGTCAGAGGGCGGGGAAAGGAGGGATTCCTCTTCGCTGGAAGTCGGGACAGCGCTGGAATCTCCCAAAGCCGCGATTTCGGCCTCAATGTCCGCATCCGAGCCTCGGATGCGTTGCAAGACGTGCCGGGCCTGGCTTCTTTGGTGATTCTCTGCCAGCCAAGCTGGGCTCTCGGGTACCAAGAAGAGACCCAAGAGTTCTAACACTCCCACGATACCTGCTGCCGCGAGAATCAACCGCCACATGCTATCATGGCTCCAGAAGTAGCCTAGAACTTGTGATGAGAGGATTCCAACATTGATCATCACTTGAGTGACTACCCCAAACAGCCCGCGGGACTCGGGAGGAGCAACCTCAGAAACATAAATAGGGCTCACCACGAGGGCAGCACCACAGCCAATCCCGGACAAGAATCGACCTAGAGCAAGAAGGGGAATGGCGGATGCTAAAGCCTCAGTCACAGGTCCCAGGATGAAGAAGACAGTTGTCGCCTGGAGTGTGATGCGACGCCCGTACTTGGTCGAGACAGGTCCTGCCAGCAGAGCCCCGATCAATCCACCCAGGGTGTATATCGATGAGATCAAGCCAAAATGGGACGGATCCATGCGAATGCATTGCGGAAGACCATAGGAAAGTCTATTGGCTCCAATGCTCTTCTTTTCACAAGTTATCACCTCCTGGGGTGCATTCAGTTCGGCCTGTTGATTGTTAGTGGAAAGTGGAGCCATCAGGGATACCGCCGCTTGCGCGATTAGTTCATACGTACTAGGTGATAACCAAACTGAAACGGACCCAGTGTCGCGATGAGTACAATGAAAATCAAGTACGGTGTCACTCTCAACCGAGTCGACTCGCCCGAAGCCATGATGAGCGATGGGGGTTGTGCAGTGGTGAGGAGAGACGCTTCCCCAGGAATAACGATAAGCGATAAGATATTGAGAATTGTAGTTCCGCTCCGAGATAAGGAGAACGCCGCGCGAAAAAAAAGTCTCCAACTCCCCGCGCAGATCTCCGACTTGTTGTTTCTCCCCCTTTGTCCGCTTCTACCAGTCAAAATAGGTCTCTTGCAGCGAATCGCTCCGCTAGTCCCGTGGCTGGGTCGTTCCCTCCAGACAGCGTCTCGATTACCATTCCAAATGGCCTCCAGCGATGCGCAGAACGGCGTGACGGCGTCTGCCGCACCCAAGAAACTACAGGGCAGACAATTCTATGAGAGTATAGGCAGCCCCAAATATATCGTCGCCCCTATGGTAGATAGGTCGGAGTTTGTGAGTGCCGCTTTGTTTCAGTCCAATAAGCCAACTGTTTACTAACTATCTGGATTTCTTCAGGCGTGGCGCATGCTCACTCGATCCTTTTTACCCGCGGAAGAACAGAAATCTTTACTCTCCTACTCCCCCATGTATCATGCACGTCTCTTTAGTGAAAACCCCCGCATGCGCTCCCAGCATTTCCAACCGACCCGAGGAGCGGCTGGCGAGACCACAAAACAAGATGATCTGTTTCTCGACGGCAACCCGGCCTTTGACCGACCCCTCTTCGTCCAATTCTGCGCAAACAACCCGGACGAGTTCTTGGAGGCAGCGCGTCATGCCGCACCTTATTGCGATGCCGTCGACCTAAATCTGGGCTGTCCTCAAGGTATTGCGCGGAAGGGCCACTACGGCGCTTTCCTCCAAGAAGATTGGGATTTGATCTACAAGCTTATCAACAAACTCCACACTGAACTCGACGTGCCGGTCACAGCAAAATTTCGGATCCAGGAGACCAAGGAAAAGACTTTGGAGTATGCAAAGATGATTCTCTCCGCGGGCGCAAACATTATCGCGGTACACGGACGCAGGCGAGAACAGAAGGGTCACGAAACAGGCGTTGCAGATTGGAGCTACATTCGCTATCTGCGTGATAATCTCCCCCCCGACACTGTGATTTTTGCGAATGGAAACATCCTCAACTACGATGACATTGAACGGTGCCTTGAAGCAACGGGGGCCGACGGTGTTATGAGCGCCGAGGGAAACCTCTCTGATCCAACTATCTTCAGCAAGCCACCAGCGCCTGGCAGCGGAGGACGGGAATACTGGCGGGATCGCAATGGGAAAGGCGGCTACCGGATCGACGCGATCCTCCGTCGATACCTCGACATTATCTACCAATACGTCCTCGAGCAACCCGTCCCCGAAAGAAAGCCGCTTTTCCTTCCTTCCGACCCGGTAGACAAGGCAGAAGAATTCAAGACCGATGAGAACGATGGAGAGAATGATGGTCCAGCCAAGAAGAAACAGAAGCGTGAAAAGATTAAGAAGCCAAACTCTCCCAGCTTGGGTGTCATGCAAGGCCATCTTTTCCAGGTTCTTCGGCCAATGGTTTCCACTCATACCCACGTACGAGATGCACTTGCCCATTCACGACCCGGTGACATGCCCGCCTTTGAGCGGGTCTTGACTCTTGTGGAGCGAGCAATCAAGGATGGACTAAAAGAATACGAACTGACCCCTGAGAAGTTCGAAAAGCCTCATGATCCCACCCTGACTGGATCAAAGGCTACGATCGCGGAGTACGGACGCCCATGGTGGATTTGCCAGCCGCATATTCGACCCTTGCCTGAAGAAGCCCTCGAATCTGGAGCGTTGCAACTAAAGGGCAATAAGGACAATAAGAAAGAGGAGAAGGCCGAGAAAGTAGAGAGGGCAGAGACACAGAAAGCTACCGAGGACAAACCCCAGAGTTCCGAAGATGCCGCGACTCCTGCTGACGGCATCACCGATTCCTCTGCAACCTTGACTCCTGATCATCTTGTGTGTGGTTGAGAAGCATTACAAAACATATAAAGTGTATAAAGGGGTCGGTATGAGATATTGTAATTGCATAGCGTTTAGAAGAGGGTTACTACCTCAGTACATATTCATTGTTATATTGAAGTTACTTTGTGCCTCTATTTATTCTATACCTTCCACGTATCGTGTCCGAGGAGCCATGTAGATTAAGTCCATGTCGCAAGTATAAAGTGGGTCCGGGCATAAAGCCGACTTGCGGCAACTTAGTCTTCCCCGCGTACAGTATAAGAATTGGAGATACCGCATGCTCTCCAATTTACTTCTCGTTGCTCCAGCGCCTGATTGCAAAATGCCCACACTCCTAGCGCGTCTCCCACCGTGTCTACGATCACCAGTGACTTTGACTACGACTCGGACCTTCACCATCTCCCGCCGTCTGCGTGATCCCGCCGCCGCAGATGTAGCTGCGTCATTCCTCTCGCGCTTCCAGTCATTAGGACCCCAGACCCGCACTCAGACACTAGATGCCAATCAACTTCAGCTTCTGACCCTCACACTCAATCGCCCCTCCCTTTTTTCCGGCTTGTCTTCGCTTTCCAATGCCCCAACGGGTCCGCCGGCCGAAACACCCGTCCCACCCGGCTACCACTTAGTATACTTTACTCCTGCTTTCTTGGAGACCGAGCTCGGCGCAGACGGTACAGATGCATCATACAACCCCGATGCGCCCTTCACACGCCGCATGTGGGCAGGTGGTGAGGTGCTTTGGCCCAGGGATTCAGAGGGGAAGCCCAACCTCTTGCGCGTGGGGCAGGAGGCACACGAGACAACACACGTATTGAGCGCCGAGCACAAGGTTGTCAAGAAGACAGGTGAAGATATGATCGTGGTCGGAGTGGAGAAAGTATTTTCAAATGAACAGGGAGTCTCTGTCATTGATCGGAGGTAAGTAATCAGCCTTGTGTGCATGTTATCAATCAAGTATCTGAGACATTGACCCGTGAGTATAGGAATTGGGTCTTCCGCAAGGCCTTACCACCGCCATCAGCATCCTCCGCCCAAAGTGATCAATTCCCGGACTCAACTTCTCATACTGCGCTTCCAAAGCAGACCGCGGTATCCACTGAAGGCAAGACCCATTCGCGGACCTTTGTGCAGACGCCAGCCACTCTCTTCCGATTCTCTGCACTAACCTTTAATCCGCATAAGATTCATTACTCACTTCCCTGGGCGCGCGAGGTCGAGGGGCATAAAGATGTGGTCGTTCATGGACCATTGAACTTGATCTCAATCCTGGACCTCTGGAGGGATACTCAAGGTAAACAGGTCGCAGATCCCACTTTGAGGGTCCCTCGGCGCATCTCATACCGCGCAACAAGCCCGTTATATGCAGGCGATGAGTATTCGATTAAGTTGCAAGAGGAGGGAGATCGGGCCAAGGTGCAAATTGTTGGGTTGAATGGAGTGGTCGCAATGAAGGCCGAAATTGAGTAGATATTCATTTGTCGGTGAAGAGCCATGTTTTTTTTCTACGAATAGACGAGCTAGACATCGTGCTCCACGTCATTATAGCCGGGGAACCTTATGAATTTGTCTAAAGTATGTGCACCCTAATCCAAACCTTCGGTCACTCCGCGTACGAACTCATTCGCACTGGTCCCGAGTTGCGCCAAATCCACTCCTCCCTGGCCCGCCATCGTCCGTGACATGGCTCGAGCCACTTCTTCCTCTTCCCAAATGTTGTTCACTACCGCTCCTCTCTCGGCCGAAGAGCCGTCTTGGCCCCCATTACTCTCCACAGCCACCACGGTCTGCCAATACAGATCATCGCGCGATTTCAGCGCTTTGTCCCGAACAACAGCGTTGCGGGTCACGTTAACCGCATGTAGCTTTGAGTTGGCCCCGGTGACCGCGGCCAATGCGACCGACACTGCCTGATCAAGATGATCCACCGTGGATGGTGGCTTAAAGAAGAATCGGTTGGTAGCCGAGAGGTAGATGACGATGGCGCATAGGGTGTCACAGATAGTGAATGCGAGTGGCCGCAAAAGTGCCATGAGGTTATAGAGACCGGTGGGAGGAATCTGACCCGCTCGTACTGCGGGGGATGCCGATTTTACAGCATCATACGTGGCAACGACATAGAGGTCCACGAAAGCCAGCGCCAGACCGGCGAGGGTAAATTTGGTCCGCCAGCGGCTAGATTCCCGTCCCCCAAATGGTGCGGATGTGGCAACGGCGAGGATGAGGAGATGTAGAAGATGCGGTCGGAGCACGTTGGCGGGCAGGTAGTATAGGAGGTAGGTATAGAGGTTGTCGAAGGAACAGTACTGGCAGGAGGTCAAGGCATCGGCGCCAAAGGTGAGGTAGACCTTGCGAGCGCCAAGAGAGGTAAGCTTGTCTCGAAGCAGGGTGTCCGGGTCGGTCAATAAACCACCAGACCGAAGCCTGGTGAGCCGGTGGAAGACCACATCGATCGGAGTATTGATTCGTGAGCGGGTGAGGGCGAAGATGTTGACTTCGGGCGCGTGAGGGTTGAAAGGTAAACTGAGAATGAGGAAGAAGACGATGCTTGCAAATAAGAGATTCAGTGCTCGATTAGGGGCGATGGGGAGAGGACGAGGTGGTGGGCGACTGGCGATAGAGACTCGTAGGGCCCGGTAGGCTCCAAGTAATCGGGGTAGCAGGATTGGACCAAAGAAGATCAGGAGGGATTTGATGCTGTTCACGATTAGCACCGAAGCGCGTATGGGGTTGCGGAGGACCTACGTTCCCCAGGAGATCCCGACTCCAGCCATGGTGAAATTGGACAAGACTGGAGGATCTATGTCATTGGAATAAAATAATCATGGGACGAGTCCGGGAGGAGAGCGAGTGGCGGAAGTAAAAGAGGTGTTGGAACTTGACAGATTATCAAATGATTTCGATGTTTCTCCGCCTCCAGCACCTCAACTCCGCAATAACACCCAACCATCAGACCCAGATATTCACGAAACATGCCCAACCCCCGGCTCCGAAACACAAATCGCAACGCAATTGACCGAAAATATGCCGAAACGTACAAAAGAAACAGCCCCAAGCTTGGACGCGCTTCTACACGGGTCTAGTGGGGACCACTTGTGACTATACTTGTGAAAGTGTTGTAATTCCGTTATGGTCTATATACAAGTCGTAGTGGATATATCACTTCTCAGGTCTAAAGGTTCATAGCTTAGCCTTGCCAGGCGCAAAGTTCGAGCCAGTGCCCTGGCTAATAGCCTCGACGATCGCATCCACGCTGTTGAGGATCCAGGTATTGCCTTCATCACTGGCTAACCAACGGGCACCTTGCTCGCTCTCAACGTCACTAGCCCAACTTCCATCCTCCAATGCCTTCCGGAGTCCAAACACATGAGAAAGCACCTGGGGACCGACACCTGTCTGTGCGCGCAGACAAGACACGGCCACGATGGAGGTCAACACGCGACCGGCCGAGGCACCGGTGTCCCGTGCGGGGTCGGAGAGGAGGGCACCGTAGTTACTATGCAAGATATGGACAGGAAGATCGGGGTGCGAGTCGGCAAGCTTATTGTATAGCTTCTTCTCGAAGGGTCGGTAGATCGAGTCCCAGAGTGCTCGGCCGCGCTCGCTGATCTCGGTGATGTTCGCTGGTGTGGGAGCGCGGGTAGGGGTGCGCGATAGCTGATCGCCGACAGCCTCTGGGAGGCTAGTCTTGAAGGCATTCAAGCAGTTGATTGTTCGTGGAATTCCGTTGAAGCTGATACACTTCAGTCCCACCTCGCGCATAAGTTCGGCGGTTTCGACATTATTGGATGTGGAGGCGGCGAGCTGATAGAGGACGGCGAGGGATTCGGGGGAGTTCATGGTCATAGTGGCAGCGGTCTAGATAAGTCAGTATAGTCCAGTGACATTCCTTTTCATGCTAATAGGATTGCTGACCGACAACGCAATCCATGACGGCTGCGAAAGTTGCTGGGCCTGGGCCGTCTGCTGGATCTTGGAGTAGACCGAGGCAATGTTGGCGGGTGCAGGCACAGTGTGCGGCCTGGCGGCTGGGGCATTGATCAATGCTTTCAGGCTGCTGGAGAGTCTCGACATGGTGTAGTCTTGTATGTGAAAGTTGGGAAGAGCATTGGTTTTGAAGGGCGCAATCCCGAGGTCACGCACGATACGGCATCCAGAAGTGCACGCCGAGACCCCACGGTCTATCCGAACACCCGAGATGCGGATCATTCTACGTAAACAAGTCACAGATAATTTCTGATTTTCACTGTTCTAGCAATCTTTGTTTGATTCCGATATACTATGTCTCCATTTTCCTCTTAAGCATCCCGCAGAAACTCTCGAACAACACACTATCCGTTCCTCGAATCCAGCTAATCAAGACTTGGACTTCATGTGTTTCAGAATTCTGTTCTTGAACCAGCTTCAGCTGAACTCGCACCCCCAACTCCACTTCCACCGGGATAGCCGATAATCTGGCCGGCGCACCACCTTGCCCAGCAACCTTGGCCTTACGACGTGCCTGCCGAGACCAGACATTTTCAGGTGCAAATCCGATGCCAGCACTATGGGATTGATCCCATGTCCAGTACCATGACAAGGAGCTCAACTCGGTATTGATAGCAGCAGTGGACACATCAATTGTTTTTTTCGATGGAAGCACGAAGGTATAATCAGCAGGAAAAGGCAATAGGTGCTTTGGGAAGCCCGGGATTCCTCTTGCGATGCTCTGCACAATTATTAGAAACAGTAATGCCACATTCTGGAGTTGTCTTACCATTGCAGGTCGCATATCCCCCCACGACCAGGCAACGGCCCAGCGCTTTGTTTTGTTGCCCTGCACAAACTCGGTTACGGCGTAATTGTGGTTTTCACACTTCATCAAGTTGTCAACGAGCGTAGTCACACTGCTCAGCATGCCTAGCATAGTCGTATACCATTTGATCCGATCCCGCAGTTGTAAACTCTCCTCAATCATGCGGGTCACAAATTCAACCTCTCCCCCGGCAGTGATCATCTCCACATCGGCTCCGGTGCATATCTGGACTAAATCAGTAACCGGCTCTGTGATTCGAAGGGCAGGATGTCCTACTGAAGAGGGAGCTTGCAATTTCGCCTGGGCGGATGTGGCCATTTCCCCGTGTGAAGTGTAAAACGGTGGATTACACATCGTGAAGTCCAGACTAGATAGATCTCAATCACATATTCCTCATATTTGGACATTCATTTTTACCTGTTATGACCCAGCGTTTCAAGTGAAAAAAAGGAGCCATTGGGATTCGTTTTCAGAATTTGAATCCGTGACTCGAGTTCATTGCGTTCGACATTTTCTTTGGCTGTCCTTATGTTGTTTTCGTCAATATCTGAATCGTGTTAGCCTTGTCATTGCGCTCGGACAGTGAGGCCCATACCGGTGGCTACAAATTTCCACTGCGGTCGAGTCTTGCAGCCCAGTAAAGGATAGATGCTACAGCATCCCGTCCCACTATTATTTTGTTAGTTCGGCATATCAAGAGACATGTTCAATTGACGACATACATGTCTAAGCCTAATACTTCTCGATCTGGATTGTATCCTCTTTGGACTGTTCCTTCCGTAGAGTCGAGAAGATCTTGCACCCAGAGGATGTAGTTGAGTCTGTTTTGTTAGTATGTATCTCTGGAGAGTGTGTCAGCCTGGGCTGCGTACCTGTTGGGCACCTAGACCTTTCGGTTAATATAGAATCACTTCAAGGAATGGGCTTGTACTGACCGGGGGACATAACCGATCTTGAGGAAGGTCGACTTCAAGGCCAAAATCGCGCTTCAGCAAGCTGATGGTCAATTGTCTGTAAAGAAATGAGTCTTTTGTAGCGAAATCGTCGGTTTCATATTATACCGGACAGTCGCTGGGTCATTGAAGTCCACTCGTTTATTTGGTTTGAGCCTGATAGTAATTCAGCATCTAATTTTCAGTGTAATGTGGAGATGTACATACAATTTGGCGAAATCAGGCGACTGTAATGCGAGCGCCTCGAAATCGATGTCATTCTTGTAGAGAGAACGTGCTGACTCCATTTTTGTTCCGAAGTGCAAGAAGCTAAAGTGGTAGACGACGATCGTGGCGGTAAATATGAAGCCCCACTTTTCCCTGCACTGGTGTAATGCCAAGCTCAATTCGCCGCAAGATGTAAACTTGGGTGTTTCGTGGTCTTGAATGTCGAAGCTGAAAACAAGAGCATCTTGAAGAGGAAACTACGGATGCTGCCCGGACAAGGGGGTTGAAGGTTGCAAAAACATGTGACTTGTCACCCGAGATATTCATACTGTTAATCCAACTTCGTGATCCGTAACCTTGAAACCGATGCAGTCAAGATGTGGAGTTAATTAAAATTGAGATTCAACATGGTTCATCAAGTGGTTACATCGTTATCTATTTTCCCAACTCTCAATACTCCTCGGGTCTGAACCGAGTTGAACCCTATTCAATAAGGCCGGAACCGATCTTTCTGTTTCTTCTCTTTCCGCGAAGTCTTGGTAGATCCAGCCTGGACCTGCGAACCGTCTCCATCGGGCTTCCAAACTCGCACGAATCCATCCTCGCCACAAGTGAAGACGGATTGACTCTGTAGAATAATATTAGCAAAAAAGAATCAGCCACGTTGCATTGGATGGTGCTTTGATCTGCTGAACACGACAGGAAAAGACATACCTGTTCATCCAAGTATACTGAGCGCACAACCTCATCACCATGCGCACCGGGAAGGCGCCAAAGATTATCCTGGTCAAAGTGCCAGCTGGGGCTAGAGACCAGCGGAACCAAATCAAGCCGCTTATCACTGTGGCAGAAAAGGGGAATTAGTAACCTGAGCAGTGTACTACAAAGGAATATCGGAATCACATACATCTTATTGCCGGCCGCGATATATGGCCCTTGCCCACCCATGCAGACCTGCACCACATACTCAACGCCCAATGGCTCTCGCACGTCATCGAAATCCACTGGCTCGGGTTCCTGCCCAGGATCGTCGGGGTTGGTGGCTGGATGGATAGAGAACTGCTCGTCGTGGCTCAGCGCAAAGATGGTACTCTCGGATAAGAAACCAGCATGATGAACTGAGCCGTGGTTGATGACCTGCACCAGGGCGTCATCTTCGTCGGTCACGGTGGTGTCATAGATGTTAACAAGCCCGTCCGTGCTGCCAGAAAGTAAGATGTTGTTGCGAGTCGGGTGATATTGAAGCTGTATACCTATCAATTTGGGTTTCTTGTCTTCAGACAGCGACTTTCTGTAGTAAGGGTAATGTGATCCGGTTGCGCGGAAAGATGACTTACCTCCGTGACATCGTCATTGTGACTCTCCACATATTGTAGACGAGGCGCCTGTGGAGATCTAATATCCCTGTGAATCACCATGAGTATGTAACTCGACATTCTACCGGGTATTTTCCAGTGTAATCATCCATAAAGAACGTACCAGAATGCGACAACTGCCTGTGACGAAAGGAGCTCCGTACCCGCGACAATGGTGTTCGTTTCCGGGTTGCATGCAATAGAGAGCACAGGTGCACGTCTCGCTAAAATACCCAATTGATTAGCCAACTCAGAGATGGAGAGACTGAAACTTGATTTCGCCGAGCCATGACCTGATGACTATGCGACATTCAATAATATCTTCCATGCTGATCTCAGGCTGATCTCTAGACAGCCATCTAAACCAGTTGAAATCCCAGACAGCCATCTAGACTTTTTGATGTCCCAGAAATGGTCTCAAGATAAAAACAAAATAAGATTGGCAAGAAGGGGCAAAGAAAATACAAGAATCATTTCAACACTCACTTGATTCTACCTCCATGACCGTATTTCCAGCTCGAACATCCCACAGCTTCACCTTTCCCTCACGACCACCAGTTGCCAGCAGTTGTGATTCGCCGGCTGCATAGCTCCGTAGCGAAGTCACGCCGCCATCATGCGCCTTCTGAGAGACCACCGCGACGCGATCGAGATTAGCGGCATCGAACACGCGCAGAGAATCATCCGAAGAGATAGCGGCAAAGGTGCCGGCTGCAGACGGTACAAGGGAGTAAATGTAGTTATCCGCTGGCAGCGACAGCGATGAGGAAGCTGTCTCTTTCAGTGTGAACATTGTGGCTGATGGATCTTGATGCCAAATGCTCCTTGCTGATAGGCTCGCGGCAGGTGGAAACACGATATGATCACGGGGCGTGAGGATTTTTTTGGTCTTGAATTTTGACGTCAGTCCCTAGCTTGTATCACTCCAGCGGGATTGTGATTTTCGTGTTGGTTTAAAGATATAGTTAATTTTCGCCTATACCGTGGAGGTTTCGGAGCCAAGAAAATTTCCCTGCGTGGGGCCCAAACACACCGCCGCTATGTTAGTAGTGTGCAAGAGGGAGGATCAATAACAAACCACCACCACCACCTCTTGAAGAATAGGTTGAAGTTGTGTTCTATCTTATCATGTTTCTTTTTCATGTTGCTTAGCTACGCTAGATGGAAATCTCAGGCTATCGCTCAGCTCCTGACAACCTAATACTATCACGTATTATGCTCAGGACATGCGACAGCAATCTTTAATTTATCTGTAGTAGGATCATCTCTCGTCTTAGCGATCATTCAAGTCCGGAATGATTTTTCCTAGGAGCAAAAATGCTTGGCCAAGCTTAGATCTATTCCTCGTCTTACCCCCGTCCGAACCAGATTATCCCCCAATATTCGCACACGAAGTTGATTGTCAACAAAACAAAACATTTGTGAGGGGACTTTTGCTAAAGGGAATCAGCTCAGTGTAGGAATTCAAAGCTATATTACTCTGCCAAGCGTCGAAAATCTATGAGAATGTCATCACTATCGCTTATTGTTAGCACCCGTATATCGCTACGGGGCGCCGGGTGCCACACCATCCAAGTTAGGGAATAATCATATAAGCTCGATCCTTCCGAGGCAAAATCTTGCATTATTGTTTGCCTACCGCTTACGCAAAATGGAGAAGATGCAGAAACGGCCCCCGCCATCTTACGATCTGACAAACGCCAAGTTACTCTGGGGGCCAAACATCTACGGTCTTGAAACATCATAGATCTAGTTAGTATACTATGAGGGAGGCAACTGAAACCACACGCCACAATGGCATCTATCGTTGTTCAGCGCAAGCATAAATAGCTGAGGATTTCCTCCAGAGTCGAAATATCATCCATCAATCAATCAACACACTACTCAACCAATCAATCAATCAACCGATCCCCCGATCAAAAATTGAACCATCGAAATGCAGTTCATCGCCATTGTCATTGCTACCATGGCCGCTGTTGCCGCTGCCTCCCCTTACCCCGATGCTTTCGAGAAGCGCACCTGCGTCGGCAGTGAGTTCGACCTAAAAAGGAATACAAATTGAGTATACTTAGCTGACTGTCTGTATAGACTACAAGGTTGCCTGCCAGAGCAATGGCCCTTCTTGCTGCGACAACTGGCAGTGTGTTGGCGCCACTGAGTGGAACGACGGTGTCTGCATCCCTAACTACTAAGGCCTGCATTAAGGATTTCGAAGCAGGCTTTGAAGCATGGATTTGATGCTAGCACGTCTTTATTATTTTCCTTTTTATGATAGATTGCATTACTACATGAGAACATTGCCAGGTCATGAATTAAGCTTTTGAAATTGAGATAAAATTTCGTCGCCGGAATGTTCATGACATCGATGAGGATCCAGTAGCGGAGGACAGTACGGAAGATGGAATAGACTAATCGTAAAATCAACCAGGTGGGACCAAGTACGTGACTCTACTTAACAGATTTCCACTCCCAGGTGGGGCTTTCCTATCTTAGCTGCCGCCGCTTTTATGAGGGCGCTCAGAGTCAGGCTCACTGAGTAAATCTCAGTCCGGGCTCAAACTTATCATAGACTATTGTCAACCCTAAATCCTATAATTCTTCACTAAACATTAATGCAGTGACTACCCTAGAAGCTCTTCTAGAAGTCCCAAGTACTGTCCTAGTCTTGGTTAAAGAAAGCGTGCCTTGTGACATACGCTATATATATTGCGGAACAATGCTTGTCAGCTTTAAAGCAATATTAGCTGTATATCCATAGACGCGTATGTTACTAGTACTACCCGTAGTGGACAGCGGGTATAGTCCGTGAAATTTTGGCATATTTGTGTCGTTTTAAAAATATCACTTCCGAGCCTCGCGCCAGAGGGCTGTAGGACAGACGAAATGATAACTAGGCCACAAAGGGCCTTGAAAAATCTCCGAGTTCGTCTGGAGGTATAACCAACCCTTTCCTAACCCGAAATAGATATGTTACTGCCTTATCGCGTTTGATCATACTCTTTGTAAAGTTTTGGAAGACAGTACTTAGTCACCTAGGAGAGAAAATTCTTTTTGGTTTATCAATAGCGACCAAGATGCTGCACAGCGAGACATATCGTTTGTTTCACTATAGGTAGCGATAAAGACGGAAAGATAATACCCTTGAGGCGAAAATCAAACATCTGGCTCTACCTCATCCACTGAAGGGACTTTATATAGCGGTGTCTCAAAAAACTGTGATACAAGCTGCACACAATCCCAGATGTCCTGCACCTCCTCCTTAGGAAGTCCTAATCTCCTGGTTCCCCGAATATGCCAATGACTCGGGTTCTTCACATTCTGGCTCATGATCGCGGGTAACACCACCATCTGAGTATCAGTATCATCTAGGACCTGCCGATCCGACAGGAAAAGCCCATATGTGATCTCCTTAGTCAGCCACTCAAAATCCCGGTGTGCGGAGAATAGATCAATAGTGGGCACAGTATCCTGTGCATAAAGCCTCTGAAACCAAGACTCGCCACGGTCATGGTTGGCCCTGTCGCATTGCCAGCCCTCGCGGGTGCAGGTGTAGTCCTTGTCTTGAAGCTGTTCAGATCGACTAATGGCCATTAGTGCTTCAAGAGCTTTGGGGATGCCGACAAGAATGGTAGACTTGAAGAGGGCTTCGCGGAGGCGCCGGACAAGGGCTTGGCGAGCCACTGAGGTGGAATACTCTCCTTGGGCGATCAGGTATTGGTAAAGCTGGCCGGCAAACTCGGGGTGCGGACCAGCAGCAATGGTGGAAACTGCAAGAAGATACCATTTGTCACCTGAAAGGCTGGTAGCGTGCAGCCGGCTTTCGAGTCCTTGGAAGAGGGCTTGGAGACGTGGTTCTATTTTGGAGGGAGAAGGCCCTAGAGCAGTTATTGTGGACGTATTTCGAACTTTTGGGCCAGATTCTTGTTTTTGGAATGGAGCCAACCGAGGAAATCGAGCAAGAGGGCTATAATATGACGGGTTGATTGTATTGAGATGGCGATTCACATTGCGGTACGGATAGAAGGGCATGTTGGGGCTGTTCTTGACTGGGGTACAGCTGGGATTTCCAAATTTGTCACGTATTGTCAATAACAATAATTATTGTAAGAGAGTTAGAGTCAAGAGAAAGGCGCTTCTTATATCGCATGGAATCAAGACATGGTCGGGGGTTGATGATCCATACGAGGGTGGTGTATACGGACGGCTCTGATGCAGCCAATGCATATGTGGGCGTCTTCTTTCAGCAGTGATGACGCATATCAGAGCCCCAAATATCCCTTGCGACAAGCTCAGCGGCGTCCACAAGTGAATTTGTGAATGTATGGTCTTTCAAGCCCCCGTGCTTAACAAAGTTTTAAACTCCGGCCTTTCCGTTGCCTTTCACCTATAAGCAAAGCAGGTTCCTTGTAACGGTACAGGACATAAACAAGGCCAAGTGGAACATGTTTAACTATTCTATAATAGCTTCTAGTTGCGTCACCACCATCCAAGCTAGCGGCGTAACCCTTGGGGTCGCAACATTCTAGATCTGATTTTATTTAATATATTTTTGACGCATATCTAACTAGAAAGGTCCTCGTCTGGAGCCGCTATTATCATGTACGTCTGTGGGCCACTTAAATGGTTCCTTACGTTGCTCCCGTTTGTTGAAAGGGCAGGACGATCTGCAAGAGTTTAAATTTGTGTAACCCCATACTGACAGCAAATTCGGCACTAAGCCATCTTTGTGAGATTGCACGGCTCCGTTTATGGCTTGTTGCAGAGATACTTCCAGCAACTGTCAAATTCGCACATGCGTAAAGTGTCGAGAGGTGAGATCTATACGATGTAGGAAGCGTTCTAGGGGCAGCCCAAAAATGAGTGAAACGATGGAGACGGGGCTTGGACTAACCTCTTGAATAGAAGAGTACTTTATACTCTTCTTTACAACATACATACATACCTACCGACGAGATGGATGCTCGATGGCAGTCTGACTAAACAGACGCGTCGACTTTTTAAAGGCAATACAGGACTTTAATGATGATGACGTCCATCACATCATCAATACTGTGCGGCCGGGCTTATCAACAAGTGAAATACAGTTTGAGGTGAACAACGTTCTTATGGGGAATGGTCATTCTTGGCCTACAGTATGATTTCTGCAAAATGACCCTGCAAAATTGTCCATTATACCGGCGCCATCTCACTGAACGAATCACTTTGCATTGAACCTAGTGCCAAGACTCATTAGTCTATATTAGGAATAGGCTCTGAATATCAAAATTCTTGGGATCATTCCCGTAACTTACTACATGTAAAATACGATTTTGTGTTTCGCTGCAGTATTGGCGATCCAAAGGGACTAGAAATTTCCATACCAATGCACACAAGTCTAACTTCAAAGCCTGATAGGATCTTGAGAATCTGTCGAGGTGTCATTTCCTTTTGCCATATCGATTTCCAAGTGACAGTCTAGGGGCTTGGTCTCAGATATTGCAAACAGCGCCTTACTACTCCCTTAAAACCAACTTAAGAGTGGCTCAACACATCCCAGCTACAGATGGAATTCTGGCCACTGCTGAAATAATTCTAAAAGAGGTGAAAACAGTCTCCGTCCCTCAGATCCTGGTCCATCAGACCCTATTTGCTCCTCGCCAAAAGAGCGCAGATCACCCCACGAAACCCACTCCCATGCAGTGCAGCTCTCAGGCTCGAGTATCTAATGCCCATAAATGGCAAGTTAGTACTTCAAAAACACGATAGCTATACATTGCCAATCAACTGCTGAAAATACTAACCCGAGGTTGCGCAGCCCCCTCGGCCTCACTAACATATCCCTCGACAAAAATAACCGCATAGTGTTTGCCTTCTGCGTGCATGACGCTGTTCACGACGGCCAAGAAGCGCAGATTATGGACAATAAGCCCAGTCTCTTCGAGCACTTCTCGCGTTGCGCAGGTCTCGAAAGACTCGCCGAATTCGAGGTGTCCACCCGGTAGGCCCCAAGTACCTTTACATGCGAAGAAGTTAGAAGAAGCTTGGATCCGAGAGTGAATGATTTGGCAGCCGGTGTGCCTGAAGAGCAATTCCCAACTGACACTTAATAGACGAACCTGCTCCAATACTTCCTCGTCGTTTCCCGAGAACGAACTTGCCCCTATGATTCCGCACAAACACGCAGATACCGACTTTAGGTTCCATTTGTGGAACAAGGTGAAAATTGTGGTATTTGAAGTGGAGATAGAGCGAATATGAGTTGGGTTACGAAATTGGCCCAAGGTACATTTATAGGTAGTCTTTATATCTGCATAGGTTGTTCAAACGATCAAGGGGCGCTTAAGTTTATAGCGGATCAGCATTGTTATACAACCATGCAAGCAAAGACTAGGTCATTGAACCCAGCCAATGTGTAGGACTTTCGAGTGAGGAATCTTACCGTTGGCGGGTCGCCAATTAGCGAGATGAACAGCGGACTCGCCTGTTCGAGCGCACCAAGGAAAATAAGGACGCAAAAGGGTATTCCCAGCCATAGTTGTCCCTTTGTGTAACAGGGTCTGTGTAAGAGAGCCTTGTGGGCGGATTTCGAAATGCAGATCGTGCAACTCAGACATGATGATCAATGGCATGGGCCCGCCGACTCTTCTCTCTACCGTGATATCTAGCAGTTAAGACCTCCCTCAGAAGGGCAATATACGGCGAGCAGACCGAAGTGATGCTAATCTCTCGGCTCTTGAACCGGGTATTTTGTTTCTAAAAGAACCGAATACTGACTCTTTTATATCCTGTTCTGGCTAAAAGTAAACCTAACTTCATCGTCAGGCATCTCATTTCCTGATCCAAGACCACACGTCATTGATATCCAAAATCATTCGGACATGCATGAAGCCTGCTGCAAGTATCTGTCTTCGTCGGGCATCTTATTTCCTGATCCAAAACCGCACGTCATTTACATCCAACAGAGGAGAAAATCGCTTACGTCCGTTAAAAAGCATATCTTCCCAACCTTTTTGAGTTCGGCCCCTAGGTCGTATAGGAATGCCTGTTTCATTATTTTAAACTAGTCTCGACAATCCTAGATTATCACAGGACGAGCAGTGCGATGCCTTCCCACTACAATTTTCAGGCTCTTGACAATTTTCGCGACATAGGGGGCTATCCTACCTCTTCTACTCGATTCGTTCGAGAAGGGATATTATATCGCTCAGCTAGCTGTGATCACATCAGTAAATCAGATATTGAAGCGCTAAAGAACTTATTCGAAATTAAGATCATCTTCGACCTCAGGAGTACTAGCGAGGAACGTCAAAAATAATTCTTTTCCGATATTCCCGTCATTTTATTACCAGCTATTAACAAACCCGATAACGTCACTCTCGAGAATTATTTCAAAGGCTTATCAACAAATATAACCAAAGTAGTCGCTAGGCTCTATAAGCATATTTACACAAATTCAATAATAGCATTCCACATAATCTTTGAATATATCCAAGACAATCCGGAAAGCCCCCTTCTCATTCATTGCGAACTTAGAAAGGATCGGACTAGGGTGTTTATAGCTTTGCTCCTATTTATACTCGGCGCATCTAACACAGACATCATCTAAGACTATTGCCGGTCTCAAACTGGGATCGGTAAACTCGTGGAAGAAAGGAAACTCAAGCTTCTGAGATCGGATTTTATGGATGGCATCTCACCACCACCAACAGCCTTGAAGAAACATTTCAGGGCATTGCCTTATTCAGTGGAATTATTTCTTTCTTGTTTGAAATATCGGTATGGCACCGGCCAAGCTTACTTGGAATCCATTGGATTTCAAGTTGATGACTTCCACAAAATCATGTTGAATATGACGCGAGATGCCTTGCTGTAGCCAAAATTTCGTGAAATCAATTCAATGAGATCTACAATGAGAGTTTTTAAAAACTTTTGCTGCGGTGAAAGCCTCAACAGGCGACTTTTTTTTTATCTTGACGAGGGCTTCGATGAGGAGTCAGGATAATTGATATGTACATAGACACACACACACAGTGTGACGTACCATTGAACTCTGTCTGAAGATTGCGGTCTGAGCAGTGTCTTGATATTTGAGACAAGATTTGAGTCCCTGCTTGTGAGAGCCCAAAAAAAAAACCAAAAAAAAGGCCGATCTCACGCATTTCGTCGTCATCCATCTTTAGCAGATAAGAAAGGACGGTCATGTCAAAGATGAGCGAGAGCTTGGCCTTAGATTCGTCGTTTGCCATAATCTTTGGCGATATTATTGGGCGATATTGTACACGGAAATTAACAGATTACATGTTTCGGAGAAGGTCTGGGTTACACTCAACAGTATTTCAAACCTTAAGTGGATCCGCAGAAGGAAAGGAGATGTGACGTAGGTATTGTTTCACACACCAAAACGGCGGAGGCTATCTTGGATTTTGCCAAAGCGTCACAACGTTTTCGGAGTCGCGCGCCATGAGGGCAGCCTGACGGGATGGACAGCAGTCAGTTCACGGCAGGCCTCCACGAGGCTCTAATTTCGTTTCAGGAAGCGGTCTGACTTCCATGTACATACGTAGATAGATAGTAGTGGTAGTCTGCATATCACTTCGGCAGTTGTTGTAAACCACCATACACTAGACTGAGTACATGTTCGTATTTTGGTCCGGTGGTACAATCAATTGATCCTCCGTGTCCAGATTAGTCTGCCTTGACATCAAAACGATGGACACGCATAAGAAGAATTCAGCTGAATGCAAAAGAGGTTCAGCTGATGCGATATCAAAGAGGGGCATGCAGTTGGTGTAACATAGGGAAGGCCTCTAGGCGGCTGTGGAATCACCCCCGCCCTACCGCCGTTGTATCATCCACAATATTTTAATTTTTGGGATATCTTTTCGGCGGATTTTGCTGAGTATTTGTGCCTGATGTTTGAGAATATCATACATTTGCTTCCTCTGGTTTTTCTGCCTGATGAGTTGGCAAGTGTACGCACTGATCACTTGCCAGTTACGGCAAATAAGATGACCAGAATATAGCTTCAAAGTTCACTATTATCGGTGTCACCGCTGATGTGGCGAGACTGGCCACTGATCATCTGCCAGTTACGGCTATCGGAGGACTGACAATAGCTCTTAAAATTCAGAATTATCAATGCCCCCGCACTTGGTCGAGTTTACATCTGCAGGCCGGCGTCTTCTATAAGGGGTCTACAGTCCACCAGACAATATTGGCTATTCAGTTTGGAAAAAAAGCTATCTAAGTCTTTCAAAGATAGTCATGTCCTCTTCTATTCCACAACCTCGCGGACTTCCTCTATTGGGTAATATCTTCGACGTAGACCCGAATGACACCTGGGGTTCGTTGAAGAGACTCGCTGATAGATATGGTGAGCTACTGGCCTTTGTAGCTCTGGCAGGTACTGACTATCAATCAGGACCAATTTATAAGATTGAAGCCCTGGGTAAGAACGTTGTTGTCATCGCGAGTGCCTCGCTTGCCGAGGAAGTGTGCGATGAGAAACGTTTTCGCAAATATATCAAAGCACCCGTGGTCCAGGAAATGCGAAAGTGTGTTCATGATGCCCTCTTGACGGCCTACGATGATGAGCATAGTTGGGGAATAGCACACCGAATCATGGCGCCTTTTGTCGCTCCGTCGACAGATGAAGTGAGAGTCAGAGAACTGCAAAAGATGGCAGCAGAACTCGTTGCAAAATGGACATCAATGGAAAGTCAGCGTGTCGACGTGACTGAAGATTTGAAACGGTTAAACGTGCAATCTGTTATATCATACTTCTTCAACCAACGCCATAATGTCCTGGCCGGCCAAGGGCCAGATGTTGTACGGTTGATGGATCGTGCCACCTGGGAGACAATCAAGCGCCCCGGAAAACCAAAGCTGCTTAGGTGGCTTTACTACGATCGCCTATTCTATGCCTATATAAGGGACATTCGTACGATCGCAGCCGACTTTATCACTGATAAAGAGGCCGAACGGCCGCCCAAAGACGACATGCTTCACGCTCTCTTAACTGCCAAAGATCCCAAGACCGGACAAGTTGTGGACCGGGAGAGAGTTATAGATGAGATAATCACTATCATGATTACCGCAAGCTCAACTACCGGTCTTCTGTCGTTTGCGCTCTACTACTTGCTCACACACCCTGAAGAAATGACCAAAGCCCGGCGAGAGATCGATCACGTCCTTGGGCCTCATTCTCCCATCACACCGCAAGACCTAGGAAGATTACCGTACCTTGAAGCTATCTTAAGGGAGACATTGCGTCTATCCGCTGCAGCGCCAGGCTTTCTCCTCGAACCTGTCCCCTCTAAACTTCCCGGGACCATTACGCTTGCAGACGGTAAATACCAGATACCGAGGAACCAGTCGATTATGGTGATTTTGTCAGCCGTAAATCGTGATCCCGAGGTCTTCCAAGATCCAGAAGTCTTCCGACCTGAGCGAATGCTGGATGAAGCCTACAGCCGACTGCCCGCTGGGGTGAAGAAGGGGTTCGGCAACGGAAAGCGCTATTGCTTTGGTAAAAGATTCGCCTGGCAGCTGTCAATGATCACTTTGATTAGCGTTTTGAGAAGTGTTGATCTTAAAATTGCTGATAAAGATTATAAGCTGAAAAGTACTGGAAAACAAATTTGTGCGAGTTTCCAGGCACCGGTGGAGTTCTTCGTTACGGCCGGTCCCCGAAATGCTTCATGTCCTTGAATATTGAGTGCTACACAAGTGTATTTAATTCCTCTATTTTCCTATATTTATTATATCTTTTATAATCTCTTAATATAGGTTATTTTGCTATTTTAAAATATATATGTAGAAAGTGCGTTAAGAATAATATATAGATTAGTACTATCTTAAGGAAGCTAAAGTAGCGCGTGGGATCCTAAGATACTATTAAATTATAAGTAGCTTTAGAAGTAAGTAGGTGATACCATTCTAATAGTCCGGAGATAAGAGGATTTACTGCCGTAGATCGGTTGAGAGTGGGTCCAGTCATGCCTGCCTTGCCAAGTTTTGCAGGCTAGCCCGCTTTTTTATCGATGCTCGGGATATTCTTGCACGCGAGGCCGATATCTAGTTATTGGTAGAACTTCAAGTTAATACTCACCCGGATTCAAAAACAATTTACTACTGAAACCAAAAGTTCAAACCAGCAGTATGCATGAGGTAATTAAATTGTGCTATCAATTACCCCTCAGTCTGATCTTGCAAGGATAACAACAAAGTTGTGGGTCTGTGAGATCTTTATTTCGCAACCTTGCAAGTCTGAGCACGGAAAGTCGGCGTTAAAAAGGTCCGACCTTGATGCAAACATACAAGCTCACGATGGTAAACCCATATATTACATCCGACTTAGATAATAAAACAGGTGGTATTCTTGTTTCCTTAACTCCGGTTATAAACCTTATTGCAAAGGTTCGTCACCTAAAATATATTCAGAACGTTAACATGTAGCATACTTTAATTCTTCACATATCTTCCGCAGTAAACCTCGGAAACAATCAGCGAAAATGTCTGCCGATTTCGAAAACGACGTTATTCTGCTCACGTGTGCGAGCGGCAAACAATGCTCTCAGTTAATCCCTCTCCTCTACAATAAATGGCAAAAACTGAGGTTAGCCGTGAACACTACGTCATCGGAAGAGCTCCTGAAGACAACCTACCCCAATGCAACAGTTGTGCGAGCCGATATGTCCCGTGCAGATGATGCGAGGCGAATACTATCTGGGGTTACGGCTGTGCTTTATATCGGGCCATCTCTTCACGGCCATGAAACGGAAATCGGGTACACCATGATCGACGCTGCACGTCGAGAATCCCAGCATGGAACTCTAAAGCATTTCATCTACTCCTCCGTGCTACATCCGCAAATTCGCAAGTTGATGAATCACGATTGCAAGCGTTACGTGGAGGAATACCTGATTGAATCCGGGCTCAACTACACTATCGTTCAGCCCAGTCATATCTTAGACCAATTCCCGGTCGAGAAACTGCTGCAATCGGAAGAACCTGTTTTCCCTGCCAGTTTTGATCCACACGTAACTTTTTCATTCACTGTTCTACATGATCTGGCCGAGGCATTTGCAGTCATTCTGAATGAGAGAGAGAAACATTATCTGGCAGAGTACACAGCCTGCTCCACTGGACCAACTTCTTACGCCGAAGTGATCGCGGTGCTAAGCGAGGAAATCAACAGACCTATTCAGATCCTAAAGAAGGACTACTACGAATCTGCAGACCAGTTCCAAAGTATGCTAGCAGGTAAGGATGGGGATATTCCATCTGGTACCCGTGATGCGATCCATCGATTGATACTCTACTACAACTTCTACGGTATCAAAGGCAACACGAACGTGCTAAAGTGGTTAATTGGACGGGAAACCACAACTGTCAAGGGCTTCCTCCGACAGAGAGTCTCAAGACTCCGACAATAACTATGCCTTGGTATCCACCTGGAGAGATGACAGCTCAAGGAAGATTGCGATAAGAGGTAGGCTGGGCAACGTAGCAAGGAGCAATGTGGAATTACGGTCAGTGAGGGTGCAAGTGTGAATTTCAGTGTAAGTTTGGGGATTTGTATGTTGAAAATTGAAAATAAGCACTCAAAACGCCACGATCATTCCACTCTATAAAATTTTTGAAATTTCAGCCTGAGGTTCTCTCAAAACTGTAATTGGGGTAACCATGTTCTCCAAATTACCTTCCGTGGCTCCATGACGTTAAGTCCGGTGCACGTCATGTATACTACCTTCCCGAGCCGGTGGGTTGAAGATACCCGTATTTTTCAACACACATCAAGGCCCACTTATAACAATCATCAAAACTCCGTGTTCTTCAATCCTTTTTTCACAAATCCTGGGTATTGAAACCTTTAGTCATCTTCACCATGACCGAGTTCGTCTACAAACATGTTCTGCTCATCGGAGCTACCTCCGGCATTGGACAGGCTATGGCCATCAAAATGCTCCAGCATGGTATTCAAGTGACTGCCGTGGGCCGACGCCAGGACCGGTTAGATACACTGGTACGAGAATATGGCACCGATAAAGCCCATGGCGTGGCCTTTGACATCAGCAAGCTTGAAGCTATTCCCAACTTTGTGGCAGAGTAAGGCGCCCCCAAGACCTGCTCCGATGGTATTCTCCAGTCCAATAAAGCAAACTTTCACATAGGGTAACCGCTCAATATCCCGATATTGACTGTGTGTTCATAAATGCCGGCCTCCAACGGACTACCGATTTCACATCCCCCCAGACCGTTGATCTGGATATGTTCAATCAAATCATGCATGTCAACTACACGGCTGCGGTGACTCTGGCAACCGCCTTTCTCCCCTACTTATCGGGCAAGACGACTGCGACGAGTCTGGTTTTGTATCACCCCCTACGCATCTTCTGGTATATCCAAGCTAATATTAAGGAATAGCACCCAGTCCAACCTTGCCATCGTGCCCGTAGGCCCCTTGATTGGTTATTGCGCATCTAAGGCCGCTTTGAATACGTTCGCCATGTGTATCCGGGCTCAACTCAAAGAGGCTAAGTCCAATGTCAACGTGATCGAGGTCTTCCCACCGGCTGTTCAAAGTAGGTTCTGATCCTCATTTCACGTTCTTCAACTGGACCCCCGGAGGAAAGTGAAGGTTATATACTGATCAACATAAATAGCGGAGCTTCATGATTACATGGGAGTTGAAAAGGGTCGCCAAATGGGGATGCCTTTGACGGAATTTACGGACAAAGCCTGGCAGGGGCTGGTCAAAGGCGATGATGAGGTTTATGTCGGCTGCATACCACCGAAAGAACGCTTTTTCAGTATTGCGGGACAGCGTCGTGCTGCCTGTGAAGAATTTACTCAGTCAATGGGAAAGATGCATTAGCTGGGATTCAAGGTTCTGGGAGAAATTTACGTGTACTAGCTCCAGAACAGGCTGTTGTTAGCCTACTTAGTTAAACATGGCATTCTGCATACTCATAGCCCCATCGATCTAAATAATGCACATAAAACTTTCATATTAAATAAAAATTAAAGTGGGCAAGGACCTCAGAACTGATTGTTGGGGATCTGCTTACTGACCGAGGCGAATAAAGAGAGGGTTGTCGGCTGCTTTTTCCGGGGCAGTCTTTGCAGTCCCACAAACAAGCACACTTAAGAATGGTTCCTCTTTCAGGAACAATGTATTGTATGGATTGAACAGCTGCTTATTGGTTGTAAAAGGTATATCCTAAAGCACAGGTGAATAAAAATTTCCGGACTTAGGCTTTAAATCCGGTCTATACCGGCCCCACTGCGAAATGTCGGTAGTCGGGGCTTAAAAAGCGCGAGCACCGGTCCAGTGGACCATTATTTGACGCAAACAGACTTCTATGTACATAACGAACGTCATTATGCAGAAACATCATTAAACCCCTTTCTCTGCTGTTGATATATGCTTCCTTTTCTTTCTCCATCCATTCAACCTTGGGAAGGAACTTCGAAACCTCTGGTGAGAATACTGCTACCATTTGTAGGTATATATTCCTAACCATATCGACAAGTCATCACTAGCATTCTATTTTTCCTTTGATAACGATGGACATCCTGCGGTATCATTGGTATGATCTCGGTGTGATCTCGGGCATCGTTATGATCCGGTACTACCGTGCCAACTACCGGACCCTAAGCATGCCTCAAAAATACCTGATCGCCAACTTCATCGCGCTACTTGTCCACCAATTCGAAGAATATCGATTCCCCGGCGGATTTCCCAACATCATGAATACAGCGGTTCATAACAGCGCCACTCCAGATCGATACCCTCTGAACGCGGATTCTGCTATGTGGACCAACGTGCTTGCAACATATGGATTCTATCTCCCTGTGATCTTCTACCCAGAGGTCGCCTGGTTCGGGTTGGCTTCTGTCCTATTTGGTTTTGCCCAAGTCGGCATTCACGCTATTATGATGAACATGAAACTCGGTGCTATCTATAATCCCGGGCTCACTTCGGTCGTGCTGGGCTTTGTTCCCATTGGAATGAAGTATATCCGCTATATGCAAGAGCATGGGTTGCTTTCTACACGTGATTGGGTGCTTGCATTCGTTGGCGCTGGTGCAGTTGGCTATATTCTTCTTCTAAAGTGCACGTTTGGCTGGCTCCCGGATCACAATACGCCATATCCTTTCACGCCCTCTGAGATGACGAGATGGGGTGCCAGGCTTGCAGGATTGGCATAGTAGGTCGAATATGAAGAGGGCCAAAGAGGAAATAGTATCTAAGAGACTTGGTATTGTGCCCCCTGCAAAGCCTAAGTGACTGAACTTTGGGCTGCTCGAAACTTGAATTTCCACCTATGTGAAATTTCGACGAAATACATCGAGGGATACATTTGACCTGACCAGACCAGGGACGTCCAGTCAATGTCACCTTCCTCGGGGTCAAGAAGCCAACAGCATACCGGTCTGTCTTTATCCGACACGTAGCTTTGTAGTCCTCGTCCTCTGATTCCAAGGGATTTCTGCTGTCTAGAGCTGGTCTTGTCACGTCAAATAGAATAACCTTATCAACTTGATCGCATGGCACTTCAACTAAACCCATGTACGCCGAGCAGCATTACCTTGAATCTGACATTCCACGGTCTCTGATTCCTTAGCTTGATAGTGGAGTCATTCTAGAAACGCCCGCTACGACTCCACACCCGCTTTCCCACCGGAGAATTACCATTTTCGGGGGCTTGTGCCTGAGAATCACCAAAGATTCGTGGTTTAAATAAGATCTGCCGGTGTTACTGTTACCCTGCTAAAATCATCTGATTTCCTCCACATCTCAGCAACAAAAAAAGAAATGGATTTATTTGGTCCCCAAGCCCCTAGATCCACAGAAAGAAAAGGGAATATCGTGGAGATTGATTTTAACCGACAGCCGATAGTCGGACTCGGGCCGATGTACATATGGGACGCGGTTGGCAATTTCCTGGTTAAGAAGCGTTCAGGCAAGTTAGCCCCGCGGCGGTTAAATGCAGCCCCAGCATTTGCCCCCCACTCCACTTTTTTTGTATGTTGTTACTCCATAATCCCCCTCTGTATGACGGAAGGACAATGCGAGTGATCACCTGTCCAGGTGAATTTTCAAATAAAGACCTGCTCCCCCGTAGACTGTAAGCCCTCATTAATTTCCTCCAATTAATCTCTCTTTCCCCCCTTTCTCCCCCCTTCTCACATCCACCATGTCTTCCGCAACTACTATCACCAAAACTAACATTGGTGTGTACACCAACCCCAAGCACGACCTGTGGATTGCGGAGACCACTCCAACAGTAGAGGATATTCAGTCAGGCAAGGGCTTGAAGCCCGGTGAGGTGGTCATTGAGGTGCGCAGCACCGGTATTTGCGGGTATGTCCACGCAATTGCTCCGCGTCGGCTGTCCATTTCTTTCACAGTGACTAACTGTAACCCCCACATTCCAGGTCCGATGTCCATTTCTGGCACGCAGGCTGCATTGGCCCCATGATTGTCACAGGCGACCACGTCCTCGGCCACGAATCCGCCGGCCAGATTGTCTCTGTCGCACCCGACGTCACCTCACTGAAGGTCGGCGACCGCGTCGCTATCGAGCCGAACATTATCTGTAACGCCTGTGAGCCCTGCCTGACCGGTCGTTACAACGGATGTGAGAAGGTCGACTTCCTCTCCACCCCTCCCGTCGACGGTCTACTCCGTCGGTACGTGAACCACCCCGCCATCTGGTGTCACAAGATCGGCGATATGAGCTATGAAGATGGTGCCCTCCTGGAGCCCTTGAGTGTTACCCTGGCAGCAGTTGAGCGCAGCGGACTGCGTCTCGGCGACGCATTGCTTATCACCGGCGCTGGTCCGATCGGTCTGATTAGCTTGCTCAGTGCCAAGGCGGCTGGTGCCTGTCCAATTGTTATTACCGATATCGACGAGGGTCGCCTGGCCTTCGCTAAGAGCTTGGTCCCGGAGGTGCGCACTTACAAGGTGGAGAGGGGAAAGTCGGCCGAGGAGTGTGCCGAGGGCATCATCAATGCCATGAACGACGGTAAGGGCTCCGGTCCCGATGCCCTGCGCCCCAAGCTGGCCTTGGAGTGCACCGGTGTCGAGAGCAGTGTCAACTCGGCCATTTGGAGTATGAAGTTCGGTGGCAAGGTGTTCGTCATTGGCGTGGGCAAGAACGAGATGACTATCCCCTTCATGCGCCTCAGTACCCAGGAGATCGACCTCCAGTACCAGTACCGTTACTGCAACACCTGGCCCCGTGCTATTCGCCTGGTGCAAAACGGTGTCATTGACTTGCGCAAGCTGGTGACCCACCGCTTCCCTATTGAGGATGCTCTCAAGGCGTTCGAGACTGCCGCCAACCCCAAGACTGGTGCTATTAAGGTGCAGATTATGAGTTCCGAGGAGGATGTGAAGGCGGCTGAGGCTGGCAAGGCCTTTTAAATGCGTGATGAGCAAGGATGGCGTTGATGAACTACCCGAATGATATCTAGAATTGCCTAGCCTCGTTAGAGACGAAATGAATTTCCTATGTCTTGCAATGCAACTTACCATAATGGATTCCCGGCTGGAAGTAGTCTAGACGTTTAAGGTAGAAAGATAGAAAAATCGGGAGATGAATGGTATGGTGCCGGGGACCTTGATAGTTCGAGGACACTTGCTTCACCAATCTCGGAACTATTCTGTAGCTCCTGGAAGTTTTTGTGTGGGGAATATTCTTAGTTCATCTTGCAGGGATCTTTGCTAACCCTTGTATCTGGAATGTTCCAGTTGTATTATTGTATTATCTTCTATCTAGATTGCAATAAGGTAAATCATGTGGATTGATCCGGATTCTATAAGCGACCAATCGTAGTCTCAACCGAGATCTACACAAGATAAACGCCGAATTCATTATCGAGAGACAGCAGATGTTGACGCCCCAGGCAAGAAATGGCAAGCTTCAGGAGAGGCATAGCGGTCGTAAGTCATATCATATTTAATTGCCGTTGTTTTTGTTCTGGTGCAGCAACCAGGTGAGCAGGTCCACCTTGGTAACCACCGCCAGCGGCTTCATGCTGCCGTTTGCGTCCTTCTCGGTCACAACGGCAGCACTGTTCCACTCAAAGAAGCGGTTCAAGACGCTGAGTGGGGTGTCCAGGGTGATTTCGATGAACTGGCGGCGCTTGGGCTGGGTCTTCGACTGGGCGGTGGCACCCATATCACGGGGATCGGTGACAACCTCGGGGATCTTTGAGAAATCGAACATAACCTCCGAGACGGGGGTCTTGCCCGATACCCGACCGTGAGTCAGTCTGCTCAGGACGTTGCCCAGGGTAAGGAGACCGACGAGCTTGCGACCCGAGGGTGCGAGAACGGGAAGCTGATCAAAGCCCTTCTCCCGCATAATCTCGATGGCTGCTTCACAGGGGAAGCTGGAGGTAACGGTGGTGATTGGCTTCAGGCGGAGAGCGCTGACCTTGGCACCAGCCAGGGGATCCTCAGAGGTAGATTTCTGGGCTTGAGTGGGGGACTCGACGGGGGCGGCGGCGGGGAAAAGGTCATTGGCGGCGAGCCAGTCGTCATCGGCGAACTTGGTGAGGTAGCTGCGGATGCTATCCGGGAGAATGACGACCACAACATCATCCTTGGAGAACTTCTTCTCCTGGTTGGCCTTCACCAGAGCGGCAACGGCGCTTCCACTGCTACCACCGACCAGGAGACCCTCCTCGGCAATGAGACGACGCGAGTACTGGAATGACTCGCGATCTTCAGTCTTGTACCAGCGGTCGACGACCTTCTGATCCAGCACATCCGGGATGAAATCATAACCAATGCCCTCCACCTTGTAGGGCTCGTTGACACGGGACTCGTTCAATGTGGGCGGCAGGGCAAGGATAGAACCAAAAGGATCGGCGGCAATGACCTCGATGTTGGCGTTGTGCTTCTTCAGACCGCGAGCCAGACCGGTGATGGTGCCACCGGTTCCAGCGCCTGCGACGATGGCGTTGATCTCACCCTTGGTCTGGGTCCAGATCTCCTGAGCGGTGCCGAGCTCATGGGCCAATGGGTTGTTCAAGTTGCAGTACTGATCGAGGATGTGGGCATTGGGCAACTCCTTCTCCAGGCGTCTGGCAACTCCGATGTGGGACTCGGGAGAATCGAAGGCGGCCTCATTGGGGGTTCGGATGATTGTCGCATTGAGGGCCCGCAGGACGGACACCTTCTCGGCGGACATCTTCTCGGGGAGGGTAATAATGGTTTTGTAACCTAACACCGGAACGATTAGCATTGTGCAAGCCTACTCCTTCGTAGCTGTACACTTACCCTTGACAGCGCCAACCAAGGCCAGTCCAATACCACTAATCGATGAGGGTCAGCCACAATCTTTCTCCAGAGAAGACAATCCATCACTAACGTGTTACCACTGGTGGGCTCAATCAGGGTGTCACCCGGCTTGATGCGACCGGATCGCTCAGCCTCTTCAATCATACGCAGGGCAATGCGATCCTTGACGGAGCCGCCCGCGTTGAAATATTCCAATTTGGCATAGACGGTGGCCTCAATACCCAGGCTCTGGGGGAGGCGGTTCAGTCGCACAAGAGGGGTGTTGCCAATGTGCTGGGTGATGCTATCCAGCGCCACGGGCGGGATGACGGGCTGTGTCGTGACAGACATGATGGGGATCAACCTTGGAACACGTTAAGGAAGGAAGAATGAGGTCACGAAGATTTTCGATTTGAGCTTATCTGGCATTTTTCCGGTTCCGCCGTCTGGACCCCTCATCACTCTATTTTCGCGTTTTCTTACTCAATTTCTCAATTTCTCCATTTGTTTCCGTCGATACCCGTCGAATGCCTGGAGAAACCGGCACCACTGAGTTATCTTACGTAATGGCCTTTCCTTTCCAGTCAAACGGTGTAACGTTAATTTATATGAAAAAACGAAGCTTCCGAGAGGATGACTAAATCAAATTCTTCTATGTCCAGATCCTTGTCCTGCAAGATGGGCATAGCATGTGCTCGAAAATGGCCGGATTCAATCGATTCGACCAAGACGCTCGACAATCTCCAGGAGGTCACGCAACCATCAAAGGAGGATAGATCTCACGTTGTTAGTGATCTTCCTTGATGCCAACGGGGTTGACACAAAGACCACCAGCAAGTGCAGAAGGTGTGCTGCAGCAAAGAGGCCTCTGGTCATCGCATTTCTTCTTTAACTCGGCCCCATCTTTTGCGCTAGAAGCTGTTGGTTCAATATAGGTCAGCAAGAGTTAATCCTGAGCAGATTGCTGGTCGCTGCTGAACAGCGTGTGGGGGGGGATTATCTCACGGTTACTGCATCCCAATTTCAAAAGATTAGGGGAGCAGCATGAAGGAACACTGTATAGTTTGTTGGGACAGGCACTGCTTGCATGCTCGGCGAGGGAAGCAGGGTGGGCCAGGGCAGCGCCGGCAGAGGCCAGGATAAGAAGAATCGAAGCCTTCATTTCTAAGAGTTGGATTGAGTGAAGACGGTTGTTGGAACGGAGTGTTCCTTTTCAAGAGGATTTAATGTTTACGCTGCGGCATACCTAACTCACTGCCTTGTACTAACCCTAGTTTCTAACCTTCCTACCTAGATGATCGGCCACAACTAAGCTCACCCAGCTTCCTTACTGTGGACTCCTAGATCTCATCACGAAGGGATGTGATGTTCCAGTAGATCCATGATTACATCATATCTTCAGGCTCTAGTTTACTCCTGGTCCAATCGGACCTGAGAAGGGGCTGAACAACACATTGGGAATCCCTTGATTCGCGAAGAATGTCGCCCCTTGGTTTTCCCTGCTGGAATACGCTGTTGATCCATATTTTTGAACTCAGTCTCATTCTCTTTGATCACATCAGTTCTATATCTACTTGATTCGTTAATTCACTGACCACATCTATCATGTCTTTTCAGAAAGATCATGCAGTCAAAGGTGGGGGGATAAGCCTCAACCTAGCCCCCTGCACTTTTAAAGTCCCTATGTATTCACAGAGCTCTTCAATATGACAATCATTCAAAAGAATGAAGCCTTCAAGAGGGTCGATGGCAAAATGAAAATTTCATATGCCGGGGTCTTTGTCCAGCATGATGGCATGTTGTATTATGGCAAATGGCCGAATCAATTCGACTCTCCGACAACGCTGGACGACCTCCAAGAACACAACCAAATCCCAACGGAGGACCGAGGGCCAGAGGTCAATGCTACTTGGTCCGCGGTCTATATTAAAACACCCAGTCTCCTCGCCTATATCGGTGGAAATCTCGAACAGCAAGTTGCTCGCGAAGTTGAAGCATGCGAAATCGTTCGCAAGAGTCTCCACCCGAACCTTGCGACTTGCTATGGTTATCAGGAGACTCACGGTCGGGTCTCGGGATTATGCTTCAAACGATATACTGCCTCGCTTCTTGAAACAGTTAATCCTCAATGCCTGAACAAGGTCGCTTTTCGTACAAGTGGACGTGAAATAGTAAAAGGGAATATGCAATGTGGCCTACAGGGGCTTTTGGCCGGCATCAAACATCTCCACTCGCTTGGATTAGTCCATAATGACATTAATCCCGCGAATATTATGCTTGGAGATGACAGACTTGTTTTTATTGATTTTGATAGCTGTCGATCGATCGGGCTGTCGTTACGTGATACCAACACTAAAAGAACTCCCCACTGGCACGATCCTTCTGTCGAGATTTCGCTCGAAAAAAAATGATCTCGATGCTTTTAAAGAGCTCAGAATCTGGCTCACTGGCTCACTGGTTCAGTGGATGACAATTTTCTTTTTGAATGAATTGCTTGTGGACTGAAGGACCAGAGAAATGGGTTACGTGATGATCCGTTGCAATGCGGAATCAAATTCTATATACATACAACTCACTCATTATATACATCACATCTCTTTCATAGCTCAACAAACTCATGACGAAGATAATCATCTCCCTTGAGCCGGTCAAGGTAGCCTGCCACCTTAGTCGTCAATGCATCAATTTCATAACCAAAGAACTTGTATGCAGCCTTGCCGGGCAAACTGTGACCGAAGCGATTCACATTGATACCGGCGTCCGCATAGCGTTCCCAACCGTTAGGAGCATATGGCTCAATAACAACGGCAGGGATTCCACGGTGGCGGCGGAGGGTGTCCCGCTTGTACTCTAGTGACTGCTGCTCAAACAGGCGCTGGCAGGGGAAACTGACCACACGAGCAGTGATCCCTTTCTGGGTCTTCAACTGCGCAGCAACCTCCAATGCAAATGATAACTCGGCACCAACACCGAGCAACGTCAATTCCGCAGACTCATCTTCTTCAAGGACGTAAGCTCCGCGAGCCACCCCATCGCGGCGGGTTTGCTTCAGCTGAGGAAGAGCTTGACGGGATGTGGAGATAATGGTAGGGGTCTTCTTCGCGTTAATAGCAGCGATCCAGGCGCCAGCCACCTCTTCACTATCACCAGGGCGAATATAGAGGATGTTGGGCATGGCACGGTATAAAGCAGCGAGCTCGATAGGTTGATGGGTGGGGCCGTCTTCGCCCATACCAATTGAGTCGTGGGTAGCGACGTGAATCCCTTGGAGGTGCTGCAAGGCACCCATACGGACGGCCGGCGCTGCATATAGATAGAACATGAAGAAGGTTGAAGTGACGGGGATGATCGTGTTAGGAGAGTAGGCAGCGAGACCGTTGGAAATGGCACACATGGCATGCTCACGGATGCCATAGTGAATATAACGACCGGAGTAGTTTCCGTTGATACCGCAAGTAGTGCGCAGGTCAGGCTGATTATCGAGTCAGAAAAACAAGGTCAAATGGGAAGTAGGGATACTCACATGTTGGAAGTCAACCTTACCAGGCCAGATCATATTCACCGATGGAGACAGATCAGCAGTTCCAACCATGAATGTGTTGACCTCTTTAGCGATGGGATTGAAGACAAGACCAGATGAGGCACGAGATGCGGTCACCTTCTCAGGGAAGCTAGAGGGGATGTGCTCTTCCCAGTTCGCGGGCAGTTCACCACGAACACGAGCCTGGAATTCGGCACCAAGCTCCGGGTGCTTGGTAGTATAGTCACTGACCAACTGATTCCACTCCTGCACCCACTGTTCACCACGAGCCGGGAGATCCTGGAAGAACTGGTGGACGGCATCGCCAATGACAAAGTGCTCCTCGGGGTTGAAGCCGTAGAGAGTCTTCAAATTAGCAACACTCTGGGGGCCAAAGGCAGCTCCGTGCGCAGTCGCGGTGCCGGCCACATGGCTGTCCAGGCCGATAATCGTCTTGACGTTGATAAAAGTGGGCTTTTCCTGCGAATGGCGAGCTTGTTCCAATGCACAGACAATGCCTTCAATATCGTAGCAGCCATCCTCAACGTCAATAACATTCCAACCAGTAGCGCGCATCTTGGCGTTGACATCCTCCGTGTTGGTAAGATCGACAGATCCGTCGCAGGTAATCTGGTTGTTATCGTAGATCACAGTAAGGTTATTCAGGCGGAAATGTCCTGCCAGAGAGATGGCCTCTAGGGCCACTCCCTCCTGCAAACAAGCGTCACCGATCATGCACCAGGTGTGGTTGGAAACGACATCGTAGCCAGGGCGGTTGTAGGTGGTTGCGAGGTTTTTAGTCGCCATGGCAAGGCCAACTGCGTTTGCAATACCTTGCCCCAGAGGACCCGTTGTCACTTCAATTCCCTCATGTTCAATCTCAGGGTGTCCAGGGCAAAGCGCATCCACTCGATCTGAGTGGTAGGACTTGAGTTGGTCGAAGGTCATGGCCTTGTATCCAGTAAGGTGCAGGAAAGAGTATTGGAAGAGGCAAGTGTGACCTTTTGAAAAACATGATAAGTACAGTATTCATATCTATTTCTTGCGTAATCTACTGCTCTTACCATTTGAAAGTACAAAGCGATCGCGGTTGAAGAAATCCGGGGTATGCGGGGCATAGCGCATAATATATTTCCACAGTGAAACACCGATCGCGGCCATACCAATGGCACCACTGCCAGATGATGAGTATTTGTTCACGTCCCAACTTGTGTTTCACTTTTCTTACCCAGGGTGACCACCACCGAATTGTTGGCAGAGATCCGCGATCAACAGCCGAAAGGTCTTAAGAACTTTGTCATGGTCTTTAGAGAGCTTCTGCACCAAGGGCAACGTCGAAGGCGCGGACTTTTGAACGCAGTTACTTTGCGGGACAGTCATTTTGAAAATTCCAAATAAAATAAAAGAAAAAAACCCAGTGACTACATTCTATCAGCTGGGCTGAACCGGCGCTTCAAATAGTGCGTGACGATTGTCGACAAACATAACCCGTTCAGGCAGTTGACGAAAAGGGTAACTCCAACCACTCTCTCCCCAACGTGGGAGGTTGAACCGCCAACCTCAGCTACAAATGAGGCTGCTTTGCCGCCGAGTGTGTTATACTTAAGAAATGACCATGTCCGTCAATTCTATCCGCTCTTCAAATAATGGCTCCCTCAGTTCTGGTGGATCAAACTACTGCGGTCCCCGCGACCAAGTCGCTGGACCGGACGGTCATCACGGCCTCCCATTCCAACCCATCTTTACAAGTCACTGCGGACCACAATCTAAAGTCTGTGGATGCGCCTATTTATGCACCGGGGCGGGGGGAGGTGCTGATGCACATCAAAGCGACCGGTATTTGTGGATCGGATATTCATTTCTGGAAGACCGGTCGCATCGGATCATTGATTTTCGAGGGAGATTGTATTATTGGCCATGAAGCCTCGGGAATTGTCTTACAGTGTGGTGATGGTGTTACGAACGTGAAGCCAGGTAAGAAACTAGTTTTCGTTGTTTGGGTAAATACTGATTTTCGTTAGGTGACCATGTGGCCGTCGAACCTGGTGTTCCCTGCGAAAGTTGTTTCCTCTGTGACGACGGACGATACAATTTATGTGAAGATGTTCAATTTGCGGGGGTTTATCCATATGCCGGTACAATGCAACGATATAAGGTGCACCCTGCCAAGTGGCTGCACAAGCTCCCCGACAACGTGAGCTTTGCCGAGGGGGCGCTTCTAGAACCCCTCTCCGTTGTCATGAATGGTATCACGACCGCAGGCTTAAGTTTGGGTCGTGGCGTTGTTGTCTGTGGTGCTGGCCCAATTGGTCTAATTGCACTAGCTGCAGCTCGCGCTTCCGGTGCTCACCCCATTGTCATCACTGATTTGGAACCGACACGCCTGGCGTTCGCGAAAGATTTTGTTCCTTCTTGCATCACATACCAGGTAGACCGGACAAAGGATGCCCGAGGTAATGCCCAGGCCATCCGAGCTCTGTTCGGAACATCAGAGTATGTTGCACCGGAGACTGTCCTCGAGTGCACGGGTGTTGAGAGTAGTGTGTGCACGGCTGCATATACTGCGCGGCGCGGTGGTACTGTGATGGTCATTGGCGTCGGCAAGGCCATCATGAACAATCTTCCATTCATGCATCTTTCTCTTGCTGAGGTATGTCATTGAAATTCTTTTCCTGTTTTATTTTTTTATTTTTTTATTCCTTTGGCTGTTACTGACTATTCTAGATCGATCTCAAATTCATCAACCGCTACCGTGATACATGGCCCCCTGCAATTGCATGTCTTAGTGGTGGCATCCTTGATTTGAAGAAACTTGTCTCTCATGTCTTCCCCTTGGAGAGAGCAGAGGAGGCTTTACACCTGTGTGCTGATACAAGAAACGGTAGTATCAAAGTATTAGTTGTAGATGACCAAGAGGCCTCGCTATAGAGTTGATTAATTACAAGATTTATGAACACAAGATTGATTTGTAACATTACTCCTGGAGGGACTCAAAGTCCGCCCGAATTGAGGAGCATATTCCATCAACGAATGGCATCTCTTTCTCCACAGGCACACCCAAAGCTCCAGACTGCCAGCTCACTGTGCACATCAAGCTTCCCCCTTTAACGCTAATAACGTTAAAAACCAAGGGACCACTAGGAACATTCGCCGGCTGTGAGAAAATCATCTTAGTGATGTTGCACTTCTGATCTGGCCCACTCTTCCCATCGTCGAAGGCAAGCAAATTGCTGACTTCATATGAGCAATCTCGCTCTGCCCCAACTTTTCCCAGTGTCCAGTTCCTAATGCTTGGAATGTATCTGAGCAAGCCGATTGCTTGATCATAAAGCCTCGTCGAGCACTCGGCAAGGTTCTTGGTTATCGAGCTAGCATCCGTCCACATATCATCTGGTAGCGCAGGTGACTCGACGTTACCTGCCCGCTGATGCACGTCAAATTGGCCAGACACATAAAGGCCCCAAGAAAGACTTGGTATCCCGATAGATCTTCGCATATCAACAGCCGTCCCCGACACAAAATTGGTGACGCTGGGATCAGGAATTGCCTTGCTTAACGCCCGGACAATCATCTGGTGAAGAGCTCCAGTCAGTTTGGTATCATGCTTCCTGCAGATCTGCAGGCTCTTCTGCACCAGTGGGGCCTCAATTTCGAGGATTTTCACTCTGCTGGAGTCGGTGACCGCCGGATCGTAAAAGCTACGTGACCCAGTCCAAGTACCAGCGTCCACCGTGCTGACACGGGCATGCAATCCTAGCATCGTAGCTAGGAATTTAGGTAGATATACTGCGACTAGTGGTGCAAGGAGGAATTGCCACGAAATAGTCAGTCTCTCGCGCGTGTCGAAGGGTGCTGGAAGGGATCGGCTGGGTAGGCTGATCAGGAAAGACTCTTTTCCATCGGGACAAACGCCCTGTCGCCATGCCTCAAGGAATGTACGGTGAAAGGCGACTCCAACCATGCCGTCTCCGATGGTATGGGAGAAAGCGAAGACAATCAAGCAGCGTTTGACAGCAGAGCCATCTGGTGACGCTAGAGGCAGAACGACAATCCTCCAAGGGGGTGTATCAGCAGGCCAGGGACGATCGAGGATCTGAGGTAGAATGCTTTCGAAAGTTGAGGTTTCATCACCCTCAAGGTTGTCATTTTGAAGGATAGCGATATGATCATGGAGATCGATGGTCGGCACTTCATAATAAGCAGGCTTTTCGGTATGCTTATTCTTGACGATGGCGGACAAGAAAGAGTACTTCAGGATACAGGCTTCCAGAGGGGCAATGAAGGATTCCGGCGACTTTAGATCTACTTGTTCACTCGAAATCTCATAAACTCCTCCTACGATGAGGGCATTGTAGAAACCAAGCTCTTCGCGACTGATTGTGCGGCGCTCATTGGGACCTGATTTGTAGTTAATACCGCGGATCACTTCTGCCTAGGGACATGCGTCGGGACTCACTGGCGAATCTGAACAAAGTCTCTGGTTCCGACATGTCTACAGAAACGATTGCTGTTGTCAAAGCAAGAACAGAGAATTTGATCCACGCTTCCAGAATCGCACGGAGGAGTGCGATAGGATAGGGGGATCTGGCAGGATTTTCTGATTACATATCATTCGGGAGGATAGTTAGTTAACGTATTTCACAAGCGAGCGGGTCACCCGGTCAGCCGCGTCACCTCAAAACACATAGTAAATGCGATAAATTACAACTTCATATCTCAACAACCATAACTTCTCTTAGATTCTCCTTATAGACAAATATTCTTTATACTATTGAAAGTCTACCCCGGGGGTTTAATTAACTTCTATCGGTGGTTGAGTCAAAGATATATATTTGGAGCTTAAGTGGATTTGATAGACCGCAGTGTATATGACCTGCGCACTACCTGACATCCAGGGCGACTTTGTTCTATAGACGAGTTGAGTTGGACAACTGTCAACCTTGGAAACTCAATACACTTCGGTCACGGGTTTCGTCAATTGCCGTCGGTCATTGATTCGGCAACGGATTGTTCCATGTTGGGAACCCCCCCCGCGTGTGGGGTAGCGGCTCCGTCATAAGTTATTTGTACTGCCTTTTTCTTTTTCTGTTTCTTTTCTTCGTCTTTCACCTCAATTATTATTATTCTCAATTGCAGAGCACAATGGCAGCAACTGTGGGATCTCTCTTCTCCCTGAGTGGTAGGACCGCCCTCGTCACTGGCGGCACACGCGGTATTGGCCAGGCAATGGCCTTTGCCCTGGCCGAAGCCGGCGCCGATATTATTTTGGTCCAGGTAAATCACGCAGCAGATCTGTCTATAACAACAAGAAAGCAGGACTCTAATGTTTATATAGCGAGACGAATCCAATACAGCCACCAAGGATGAGATCATCAACCGCCTTGGTCGCACAGCCTATATTCATGTCGCCGAGCTGTCGGACCGAAAGGCCGTCAAAGAGATTGTGCCCGCTGTGATTGCTCAAGGACTCAAGCCCGATATCCTCTTGAACTGCGCTGGTATTCAGCGGAGGCACCCAAGCCACCAGTTCCCCGACGAGGACTGGGATGAGGTGAGCCATCAGACGAATCCCTGCTAATAGTCTGTATGTACTGACCAAGAAACTCGTCCAGGTACTCGAGATCAACCTTACATCTGTATTCGTGCTCTGCCGTGAATTTGGTGCCTATCTGCTGCAGCGTGATGCGTCCGAATTCCCCTCAGGCCGTCGCGGCTCCATTATCAATGTTGCCTCCCTCCTGACATTTCAGGGTGGCATCACTGTGCCTGCATATGCAGCCTCAAAGGGTGGGATTGGGCAGCTCACCAAGGCACTCTCTAACGAGTGGGTCGGCAAGGGTATCAATGTCAATGCCATCGCCCCGGGATATATTGACACCGATATGAACGTAGCCCTCATCAATGATGCCGACCGAAATGCCGGTATCATGGCTCGAATTCCGGCTGGCCGGTGGGGTAAGCCAGAGGACTTTAAGGGTGTGGTGGTCTTCCTGGCCAGTTCCGCTAGCAGCTATGTTTCAGGTGATGTTCTCACTGTTGATGGCGGCTGGATGGGTCGGTAAAGTCCGAGGCAGCGCCATCATTCCTCCGGTAGAGACCCTTGACCTTCTTGTTCATCTTTATTTTTTCACTTTTTGTATATAGACAAAGACTACATCGGAATACTTAATCCAAATGTGACAATGTTATAACGGTTTAAATGTTTATGACTTGATGCCTGGACTGCGAGGCCTAGAGTGAGGCTTACAGTTGTTCCGGATACTGCAACCTGTCAAAGAAGACAGTTCTAAAGAGCACAGTTATAAAGAACTCTGAAAGCCACTTGAGGGGAACAGTTGCATTACATTTTACAAGGCGTTGGAATTTAAAGAAACTCAAACTCAAATTTAGCCATCGGACGTTGTGCCCCATTTAGGTAACCCTTTACTCGAATACCAAGTTCCTTACATTGCAGTCCACTCTATTGAGGTTCAGTTTCAGTAGCTCCGGACCAACCATTCTTGATTTATGAACAAAAACATGCATTAAAATTGCATAACTAGCTGGGTAGTATCAAGTTAAAAGAGTAATATCGTCATCATTATAAACACCAAAGTGAAGGAATCCAAAAGCAAATAGTCTATGCGGATGTCATTTAAACCCATCCCTCTGACAGCATCTTTCTATATTCCCCAGCCATATCAATAGTGACATTACTTCCACCACATACAATAATAACAACCCTGCTCTGGGAGTTGAGGTCAGGTAAAACCTGCTTCAATTTGGATGTGAATTCAGGTGTCTTCGCCGGGACAGACTGGTCAGCTTTACTGGTTTCCGGCCTAGGCTCCAGGTCGGCTTCATTGTCTGTCGAAGAGGCCCGGTCATCGCCGTAACCCTCATCCCGGGAGACAGTATCATCCAGATCCCTCTTGCGCTTCTTGGAGCTTTGACCCTCAGCGACGGGGATCGCCGACTCAACAGTGGCAGTGGCAGTGGCGGCGTCGCCGATAGCCGCTTCGACACAGACCCCGCATGCGAGTTCGACGAGAAGTCGCTCATCGTCTGCAAGGCGGAGTACGCCTCGTGCCGCTTCGGCGTCCGTGAGAACGGTACTGTGAACTTTAATACCGGGCGGGGGCGACACCGCGTATTGGAATGTGGTTTCTGATACTCGGATGGCTCCGAGGGATGTGGCTTGAGAGGTGATCTTAGGAAGAGAGACAAGGGATTTGTGGGCGATGGCCGCTGCCAAGGAGTCGGTGCCATCTGTCTCGATGGCGAGAAGGTTGATGGGGCTGGGAGTGGTGGAGACGGGAACGGAGGAGGTGATTGTGGTTGTTTCCAAAGATGTATCCAGGTAGGAGTGGCTGGTGCTGGAGAAGCCATTGTCTCTCTGTTTCATAGACCGTCGCTTCTCGATACCCATAACGAGGCCGTTCAGAAGACCACCGCCACCAACGCTGCAGAGAATAGCATCAAGAGGGAGTGCCCGCCCGCCGTAAACTTGCTCCTCCTCGGTATTAGCGGCCGGGGGGAGTTGCTTTTCTAACTCATCAATAATTGTGCTGTTGCCCTCCCAGATGGGTTCATTGTCGAAGGGGTGTAGGGCAATTTTCGCCACATCTTCATCATCACCGGTGCTGGTCTTCATGATAACCTCCTTCATGTAGGAACCGGCCTCGAAGAATGTCTCTCCGTGGCGGATGACGTCCGCGGCACCCGCGGCTTGTAGTTTCTCCAGCATCAATGGCTTCGTGGAGAGGGGCACCACAACAGTGCAAGGGTAACCCAGGGTCCGGGCAGCACACACAGCGGCCAATCCGGCATTTCCACCGGACGAGGCGTAGAAGTGAATTCGGCGATTTGCATATTCTGGCTTGCGAAGATGGGATAGAATTTGATTGCCCATCGCACGAGACTTGAAAGAGCCGCTAGGCTGGACATTCTCCAGCTTCAAGAAGATCCTACATCCCGCAGCGCGAGATAAGGCAGCGGATTCGACAAGCGGAGTTTCGATCCATGGTGTTTTGAAGGTTGGTGTCTGGTATTCGGCGGAAGGCATGATGCTGTCTATTGTGTGTTCGAAGGATGCTGAAGAATAGATGTATTGCTCAAGGGCGAAGATAGGGAAGTCCCTAAGGAAAGTTATAAAGCAATCCCAAAGGAAGACGATATTTGAATAGATCGAGGGTTGCACGACCGTATGTATAAAATCGCAAAAATAGATGAGAATACAAAGATGCGAACAACAATATCCAGTGTTGACCTATACACATGAGAGATTTGATATACTATCAACAGTAGCCCTAGTTTGTAGGGCCGGGGGGTTTTCCGACGGGCAACATGGCCCGTTTTCCGATGGGAAACGGTGGTTTCCCGTCCCGGTGCAGAGATAGGGACCAATCGACCGAGGATTGGACAACTCAAACGGTAGGCTAGATGAACCCATGAGATACTCCCAATAGCTTTATCTTAGCTAATTGATACCACTGAATCCTGTTTGGGCGTCCCCACCTTCTCCAAATAGCCCCTCAGGAGCAATCGAGCGGGCATCTGATACATCGCTGACCAACAGAAACCTCGAAACCCTCCCGCCACACCAATATTGGGTCTTGTCGACCGCGGGGATATTACTCACAAGGTTTCCGGTGAGGTCATTCGGTCCACAATGCATGCATGCGCGAGACTATCGATCGATACTTATAGGCAGGTAGTCCGTCGATGGAAGAGGCGAGACCATAGGGCAAGAGAACAAATTTCCGCAAAGGAACACGTTGTCCGCATGATTTGTCTGGTGCTTCGCCTAGGAGAGAGCTCGACCAACCAGTATTTCTTCAGTCACGGGGTACAGTATTCCTTTGGCTTCGTCTTGCGATATTGTCAGCCGCAGACACTCCGACGGGCAAAAGCGGGCACAACTAGGACATTCGATCGCTCCAAATATAGAACCGGGCATTCTGGAACCAAGTAGACGAAACTGCAGCTGCAATAGGTGAAAGTCATCTTGCTTTATTTGTCGCGTTTAATTGATTGGTTCAGTTACCCGAACGAGATGGAGTTCGGGGCGTGGAGCAAGTCACCAGGTCAGGCAATTATACTCTGTAGTCTCAATTAAGAGAAGATTTCGTGTCTGATTTAGGCCATGGATTCATTGACAAATAATTTGGCTTGAAACGCCAAAGCTCTTTTCCACCTCGTGGACAGCCCATCTCATCTGCAAAGGGCTGCAGGAGCTTGCTGTCGACAGCTTTGCTGGGTGAACCAACACCCCATAACCAGGCCGGCAGGATTAAGCTTTCCAATCACCCACACAGGCCCATAGGCCAAGATAATTGGTGCTTTCGCGGAGTTAGCAGTCAGTACTGCGTACCATGGAAGTCGGCCGCGGCTTGACGAACAGGCCAGACGCGCTCGCGCTGGGGCAGTGACCTGGCCAACACATAAAAGCGGGACGATACATTGCACACGGCTAGCGGCGGCGTTGCACGGTCTGCTCATTTATGCCGAATTCCGGCACAGATAGTGCAATGTGTGGCACGGCCTATCTTGACAAGCATCCAAGCGCGTCGATTGAGGCAAATGATAGATCGCCTATCTGTGCATCGTTATCTTCGCACGTGGAGTTCTTCGTGCCGAGGAGATTAGCCGACCGGGACATAAGCATGCCTTATGCTATGTACAGGTGGGTCTCATTGCCTTCGATCTTTTCAGCATAAGTCATGATGGTTGGGGGCCAGGGCCTGGATAATCTGCTTACTGTATCAGGCTTGCTAATTCCGTAGGCTGGGTCCACTATGTCATGTATACGCGAAATGTCGGCTCCAGGTTGGGGTACGCCTTCAACGAGGTGGAGCTTGTCCAGGTTGGCATTCGTGCAGAGAGGACCACAATCGATTGCGGTGGGGCCAAGGCGTTGTACTACAGGCGGGGATCGGCTTAAAGCGCGTCTCTCATACCGTTGCCGCTGTCCATCGACGCATGATCATGATCTCGGGGATAACGATGCGCTTAGTACCTGGATCGGTAGATGTCAAAAGAAAGAACATAATGTGATGTACTGACGCTGAAATTCTCGCAAGCCCTGCAGCAGTTCTAGACATTTTAAAGTATTGATTGTATATGCTGATTATTTTGATGTACTTTTTTCATTATTTTAATATACCCACGGAATCATGAGCCATCGATCCTGTACAGCCTCCCTGCCGAACTTCTGCATATACCACTCCTTCGTGGTACGTGCTGTAAGGCCGAGGTTCACGGCCACAAAGGCGAAGCATGCCAACACGGTCTTATTGACCATCTGACCCGGCGGCGCTGCCAGAAGGGCAAGGGATAAGTAGATGATGCACTCGGCTCCATAGTGAGGACACACGGCCGCACGGAAAATGGGGTGGTCGGGAAGAGTATACTTCTTCAGGGAGAAGAGGAAATGATGACAATCATGCTGTAAGCCTGAGGCCATCAAGAACAGCGGAATACAGAAAAAAGTTCGCGCCGTCGGGGCATTGGTCATTTTCAAGTCGTCAACTGTAAGCTTGTGAGATAGGACGCTGCTCGATCCTTCAATCCAAATGGCCACACCCGCAGCCAGATAGAATCCCAATCCCAGTACCCAGTGTACAACCCACATCTGCGACGATGAGGGCTTGGCAAACTTATGACTTTCCCACAACCGGCGCGAGCCTTGGATGGCTAGCAGAATCCAGCAAATCAGGACCTGCGTGAGGCTCATAGATTGCTGTGCATGCTCTTCGCTAATCCGTGTCGCGATAAGCTGAAACACTCGACCTCGAAAGACTAGCTGAATCGCCCAGAATACGGAAGAAAGAACGGATACGATATAAAACTGGGCAAAGTAACTGTGAGGAACCTGCCAGGTGGCGAGGTAGTCGAGCAAGCCCAGTGGGATGGAGGTCTTTGGCTCGGATTTGGGTGTTGAGTTCGACACGGCGCGGGGACCATAGACTAGGAAACGGGAGCGTAGGGAGGAGGGGATGCTAACTGTGATAGTCTGCGGATTCAAATATTTATGTTAGCGAGATTGATTCTTTGAAGAGACATCAAAACAGGAATGTATTGCATACGGTGGCAGCGGCTAGCAGGAAAAAGACGCGCAGAGCATCAATGGCATCCATTGCCATGGCCTCGAGAGCACGATCGACAAGATCCATGAGGAGCAATTGTCCACAGCGCTGTACAAGTAGCTTGAGCTTCATGGGCAGAAAGTAAAGAGCACGCCGCGTTTGATTGGTGACCGCCCTCGGATGATTTTGCCATTGTTTACTTACCTGCTTCCTAGGACGGGCCAGTTGGCAATAACCATTACGAATATTGAAGCAACAGTCTTGAATGAGACCCAATCTGTGTTCTTTTGATATATATATTAAGACATAACCCCCACGATTTCTCAAGTGACTAATCAATACATGTTTTGCTGGGGTAGTGTATCATTAAAGATTAAACCCGTCCAAACTTGGCCTTGACATATTGCATTGCACTGTTCAAGATGCTCGGGCGGCTCTCATCATGGGGTTGCCAGTTGCACAACTGCAACGGGACGGTTGGGCCCACGTACACTTTATTTGGGTGGTGCATAGCCAAGGGCCACAGTTCTTGCAGGCTCGCCGATTGCGACTCCAGTATGGCGTACAAGTCACCCCAGACCAGACTTCCGAGGACACGCATCTGACCATCATATCCGGGTGACTCGTCTGGCCTGCTAGCACCCTCATTTGGATCAAAATCAGGGTCGATGGCAAGAACGAAGCCAGTAAAGTCTCCGGGAAGCATGGTGGATGCTGGGGCGCCATAGGATTCGGTGGTGTATGATTCGAAGGAGGCGGAGTCAATGGCAAGAAACGCGTTTGATTGTAGCGCCAGAGGGATGTCGCTTTCACAAGCCTCGTTCGACCCATCGTTCAGTACCTCATTGAAGTGTCTAGGTTGACTATTAGCTTGGGGCTTCCGCGACAAGACGAGGACGGGGAAATGTGAACCTTTTGGCTGCCTCAATATCTCCTTCTGCAAAATCCAGTTCCCTTCCATCTATCCAGTGGAGTTTCAAATGTGGTTTAATGGCTTCACTGCCCATCTGGCCCATTCCCCAATCACAAATGTGTGCTTCCAGCTTCTGGACAAACTCCAACCATTCGCTGTCAGATTGCCCATAGGCCAGACGATAGATGGCCAGACCGCTGTCCTTTTTCTCTTTCGTGGACTCGTTCAAACACAACTTGGAAGTGATCCACGGCTCCTGGAAAACAGAATCGAGTGAATCTCCACGCAGCTCCCTTCTCACTTGCATCTGCGCATCGATTTGTTCCTTTGCTGATTCGTGGTAGGTTTCCCCAGAAGTTTTCTGCTCGGGCTTTTGACCGCTGATGACCTCACCCATGAGCTTGTCAAACATGAATTTGTGACTCAGACTCTTCACACGTTGGGAGTATGCCTTTCCCCGCTCAGTAACGTCTGTGGCGTACATCTCTGGAGGACCACTTCCAATTTCTGGAGCCGTGTACCCTTTAAAGCCTTCCATTGGCATCATTATCCAATAGTCCGCTCTGATGGAAACTTCCAGCAACGCATGCAGTGCATTGGTCAACTTCCATTGCATTTCATCCGGCACCCCCGACCCTTCTGTCAAAGACTGATGGGATAAAAGGTCCTGCAGCAGTGGAGCTCGTAAAGCATCGACATGCTGCGTAACCCATTTGTGCGCCCGCTGTGTCACCAGACCTAGATGGGCAGTCATATATATGGTCCAAAGATTGGCGAGGCTGATATGATCTGCGCCAGTCTCGGTTCTCCGCTGATTGAGAACCTTATCTAACGATTCCCAGATATCGTGAATGAGATTGAAAGTCACACGAAGGTTTTCTTGGACTTGTTGGGCATTGAGATACTCAAACACGGCAACCACGGCAGAGAGATGTTGAAAAGCCTCTTCAAAATTCTCTGGAAGGTGTAAACCTTTCTCCTGCCATCTTTGATCGCTCAAGGGCGTGATGCCTTCCCACAGGCGAGACTTCAGAGACTGTATGTTCTTGCCAACTCCACAGAGTCTGGCACTGTCTTCGTCTGAGCCGATACGGATCATGACACGGTCCATAATGGACATTCCATCAGAGCCCGGTGGGTAGCTGTTTTGCATCAAAGCAAAGTCTTCCATGGCCAGGGTAGTGATGGATGAGGGTCTGGTGCCATCCGGAAGTGGATTGCCCAAGGCAAAACCAATAAACTTGGGAATGGTTTGGGGCTCCAAAATGCGATCAACTGAATAGTAGAAACTCATTTTTGGTTAGCTGACTTATGCAAGCTTCTGGAATCGCTGAACATAGACTGCGAACGAACCGATTAGCAGATCCTGTGCCAGGATGTGGACGGCAGTTACCGGGCTTCCAATAGCCCCCCCGTGGTGGTATGGCATTCTGCTGCTTTCAATAATGGGACTATATTGGAGCGCAGGAGAAGTATTTCGGAACCCAGCTCTATTTGGTATAAAGACTTTATCAAAAATTTTTCGAGGGGGGTAACGCGCTCTCGGCAGGGGGCAAAATATTGGTAGCCGCATAGTGGTGGTTGGAGACGTTCTCGCCAGTAATGGACTATTTGTTTTAGATATATTTTCATCTTATGAGTAGACTATCTCGAATAGGCTTGGTCTGGATCGCTAATGGCCAAAGAGGCATGGTTGCCTTGGGGGGCAAATAGGGGTCCTTTGTACTGTAAGTAGTGGGAAGTCTATGGCTAAACGGAATATGGACTAGCGTGGTACCAGATACAGGCCGAGAAACAATACGTCTATCAAGCACCTGCAGTCATGCTCTAACAAGATGACCAGGAATTGTTAAGCATTTAGCTGAGACATGTACTATGTAGTCAAGTAGAAGTTCCTATGTGGTCTTAGAAAATCCCCGCCGAAATCCTCTCATGCATGACTGCTGTTGGTTTTGATGAGTGCACCGTGTCTAAGAGAGGGTGGATGTGCCGTGCTTAAACTTGGACCTAGGTGAATTGTAAGCTCCTATTACAATCTTCAGCTCATATACAAGCAGAGGATGCGTTTGAGATTGCAAGCTGGCCGGATATTGCCTGGTGGTATTCCAAGGTTGGTTTACAGTAATTGGGACTCTATGTTCAGTGCTGTTTTCATGTACTGTACATATTATATAGCGTTCGAGCCGGCCGGTACTCCACTGGGCTCCGGGAGATCTAGTTGCCAAGATACGTATTGACCAACCCCAAAATAAAAGTAGAGCATATGGAGCGCCGGTCTTCAGTGAGAAACATTGCTATACAGTTGAACAATAAATGTGTTCTGTCGATGCGCAGAGTGCGGCCTTATCCTCGTCTGAGCCATACTACTTGGAAGTGTTTTCAATGGTGAAGATGGGTTGGATAACCGATTATTACATGTTTTGATACATCGGAGAAGAAAATATAATACAGCCAAGCCCTGGAGTTTACCACATGCTGTCCTTGGACCTCTTGTAAGATCCAGACAGCGCCAGAGGCGTCCGCAGGAACATCTCCATCAGGATTGCAGCAGCTACACTGACGTTCAAACTGTCGATGCGTGCCGGATCAGATTTAACACCCAGCTCAACACTGTGTCGAGCACCAGGAATGCTGACAGTCGCATCCGCATGTGATTTGATGTGCCCACTGAGACCGGAACCTTCACTACCCATCATAAGTACACTCGGGGCTTGAGTGGCGAGAAGACCGCTGTTCGAATCACCGTCAGCATCAGCGCGGCCGAGATATGTGGCACCCGGACCCGGGGCATCGGCAGCGTAGAACCGCCAGCCATTGGCTTGGGACCGTTGGATAAAATCAACTTCATTCTTCACTTGAAGAAGGGACATGTTCTCTGCTGCACCAGCAGATGCTTTGATAGTGATCGGCGATAGAGGTGCGGAGTTGCGACCGGCAAAGATGATCGCATCGATTCCGAGGTAATAGGCAGATCGGATGATAGCGCCTAGGTTGCCGGTATCGACAACCCCGTCCAGAAGTAATGCCACCGGGAAACGCTTGGATTTCTCTCCCTCTGCTGAAACAGGCGGTTGGCAAACCGGAAGACTGTCGTCTGTACCGTTCACTAAGGCTTCCTCCTTTGTCTGTGGGGCTAGTTCCACACGGAAATGACTCTCAGTTGTGGTGGGAACGTGAAGAAGGCCACGAATGGGCAGTTTCGGCAAGGGAGATGCTTCTAAAATGCACCCATTGTGCGGTCGACCGGCGCTCATCTTGTCCATTATCCGATCCCAACCTGCAAAGGCCAACTTGGTGGTGACGTTCTTCGTTAGAGCCAGCTTGCGAAGGGCCGCCTTGGCTGGGCCAAGTTCTTCCTCGGCCGCCTGATAAAGGTAGAGTTTGTAGAGCTTGCGCCGACTGCACCGCAGTGCAGCTTCCACCGCACTGGTACCGTAGATGAATTCAGAGGCTGGAGTGGTGTAGGGAATAGATTCGGGCACTTTCACGTTGTCCTTGACGCGTTCCGGCATGGTCTCTGATACCCATTCGGAACGAGGTCTTATCGAAGACTTTGGATTTCCCCGTCTGGGTCTTGAGCTCGGCATGTCTTCGTTCCATCTCGACGCTCCACTGGCCTGGTGTTCACGGGGTAGAGCTTGAAAATTGCCACTCCGAATGAATTCGTTCTGATCGAATGCGGACGATCCAGATCGTTTATCCCTGAATGACTTCTCCTGTCTCTCGTCTCGGCGGGGGTAGCCGCGCGGAGCCTGCCGCTCATCTGAATCGTTTGGCTTGAAACGCCTGTCTCTGAATGAATTCTCTTGTTTGTCATCCCGGCGTGGGTAAGTGCGCGGAGCCTGCCGCCCATCGGATTCGTTCGACCTGAAACGCCTCTCCCGGAATGGCTTATCGTCCTCGTCATCCCGGCGTGGATATTTTCGTGGGCCTTGCGTATCGTCACGTCGTGCATCGCGTTGCCCCCTTGGACGGCGGTCTCCATCATCTGAGAAGCTTGAGGATGATGGCCGAGGGCCAGATCTGCGAATGCCACGGCCAATGGCATAATTGAGCGACGCGTGTCGTACTGTTATCCATGATGCTGGTTTTGTGGGCAGCACACCGCCACTTAAAGCGGGTCGTGTAATGAAGCGAAGCATCTTGTCACGCCTTCTCTGGTGTATGTAAACTCCTCTTGAATCTTCATGTTTTCTTAATTTCTGGCGTCTTATCGATAAGCCCGGGGCTAATAAAGGCCCGAGCCCCGGAGTCTGGACCGCTGAGTCAGCTGATTAATCTTCAATGCGTGCAGGTCGAATATACCCTGTGCGCTTTGCGACAAAGAGCTTGCTTCTTGCCCAATGATGGATCTCACCAGTCTATCACGGCCCGCCATTCTGGGCCAATGTTCCCGATGCTCCAGCTCATTAGCAGTGTTGGAGAATGAATGGGCAACACTGTCAAACGCCTACTCTATTGCGACGGCATGGCTGAGTGTCAACTTCAACCGCATCTCCATTTCACCAGAGAGAAAACAAATTCCACAAACACCAGAATTCCATCTCCTACGCGGGCGCACTACTCAGGAAGTGACGTGCAAACTTTGTCAACAGAAACTCGGCGCTCTATGCACACTGGATAATGGGTAGGTAGTATGGTGCTTCGTGACCACTGCGGGATGTGCTGACTGTATCTTAGCCCCAACATCTTCTGGAAGATGTCTAGGGTTGCATTTAGGGAGGTCGTGACCATGCGAACCGCTGAGCCCATTTTCAGAGACGATACCCTTGAAAGATTCCTCCGGCCCACCCCTCCAGAACCCGTTCGACGAGATCGCACCTCTGTCCACGAAGCCGCGTTGGTCCCCACCGGTACATCAGGTCTATCCAAGGATCCGGTCTTGCAGCGACAGATGCAACACCATGGACGAAGCATCGATCAGATTTCCAGCTCGGTGAACCACCTGCAAGATACTATGACGGATTTGAAACATTCGTTTACTTCGCTGCGCATTGAACTTCAGGGACCTAGTCGTCACCTATCAGAAAACGGAAACCTCAACAGCCAGGGATTTGATATGGTTGCGACCGTACTGAAGGAGTTGAAATCGAAGTCAGATGAAATTGAAAAATTAAAGCTGGAGATTGAGGCATTGAAGCTCAGAAATCGGTTCATTGAGGAGCGCCGGCCAAGTAACCCCGATTATTTGTCCACAAGAAACGATCTGTTGCCTGAGGTTCAAAGCCCCGGTTTGCTCCAGGCAGGAAGGAAACGTGCTTGGCCCGACGCCTTTTCAAATGGGCGCTCTCACACGGTCGCAGACTCGTTCGGCGAAGAAGATATGATTGATGATATGACTTTGGAAACCCCACCATCGTACCTGGCTAGCCTTCTCATCAAGGATTCACATAGAATAACCAATGGCGAGACTCAGGATCAATCATCTTCCGGGTCTCCAAACGTCCACGATGGAAATCATGAGCAACACTCAAGGGCCACTGTCGACAACCAAGGACCAGCATTTTCACAGCAGAGTCCGACCAAACGACTTAGGGTGACCCAATCATCTATAGATCTTTCCCGCCCACAATATAATTCCGATAAGAAGCGTCCGGGCCGGCCGAGAAAGTCCGTCAACCTGTCCAGCAAACCCAACATTTCCCAAGCATCAAACACTTCTCCAGGAGGCTCGGAGGCGGCCGAGTTCAGCTCGTCTATTCAAGTCCCCACGGCTCTTTCAAGTCCGCAAAAACAGTCTAATCGTGGTCGTCCTAGACGCACTACTCGTTCACGGTCTATGGGGCCGGTGGAACGTAATCATTCTGCACCAACTGAGACAGACGCCTTTACTCAAAAAGCTATGGAAGGAAGTGCCAACGGCAAGCCGATTATGGCTAAAGATGGCGAGATAACGAATGGGGATGGTGATAGTGGCGGCGTCAGTGTTGAGGACTCTGCAGTTGTGGCAGAAGAACAGCGTAAAGCCAAGGTTGCGGCGCGGGACGTCATGACTCGAATGGCTATGCAGCGAGAAGAAGTTATGGAAACTGATGATTCTCGGTGATAAAGCCTATGATGAAATGAACAAGTCGGAGAACGATAAAGCTGTACAATATGGAGAGTGATTCTAGTAGCACATATTATCCCCACACTGGAATCGGCGGTTGATCGCCATGAATAGGAGTGTGGATCCATGGATCCATACTGTTCCCAAATCGACCAAGCTAGTCCGACATGGAACGGGCATCCATATTGAATGGTAACTCTGTAATCTGAGCTGCTAGGTATCAATTTAAAGAGACGTCGAACTTTGGATCTCGGACCTTGACGTTCCAAGGTTGGAAGCTGAAACTCGTGTTTCGTATCTGCAAACCTAGGGGAGCAAAAGAACGTATCCAAATCCAATGCGGGAATGAAATTGTACTACAGCATTTTGAGGATAACCTTGCAATGCCTTGTCACACTAAATACACACCACGGTGTAGATGCAATAGGGGATGTAGCGGCTCAGGCGGTCAGAACCCCGTTATTGTGCCAGTATTGATGCCCCAGCGGGGAATGTAAACTTGCAACCCACATCCCACGAACTAATCTCTAGAAAGCGATCCCGACTTATTACGCGTGGGACATCGGTGACCATGCCCACGGCCACGACGTTTCTGGATAATCCCTTGCTGAAGGTTAGCCGGCCCGTTGCCGCATGCTCGCGCTGTCGCACTGCCAAAATCAAATGCGATGGCAAGCTCCCCGCTTGCTCCGCTTGTGAGAAGGTTGGCAAGGCGAGCACCTGCTCGGGTGCTAGTGACGAGTTCGCCAAAGGCAAGGAGCGAAGCTATGTCGCGTCTCTCGAGGGTTACTGTGAAAAATTAGAAAAGAAACTTGCCCAGTTGCGAGATCGTCAAAATTCCTTATCAGCTGAAGGGAACGGGGTCGCACGGGAGGTGTCCATCACCGCGACATCATCGACTGGTCCTCCTGGAACAGCGCATCGCCGGGAGGTCTCTGATATTGATGATCTAGTTGGTGATTTCGGATTCTTATCAGTGAATGCGACTTCACGCGATTTCCACGGCATCACATCCACGACCAGTTTTGCCAATCTACTCTTATCGGTTACGACTGTCGGATATCCCCCGTCACCAACCCCGAACTCACTTCCCGCGCGACACGAGGCGACTCCATTGCTGCAACACTACTTCGACAATGTCTTTGTTCAGCTACCGTTCTTTGTCGAGACCAGTTTCTGGACATCGGTCGATGCGGTCTATCAATCACAAGGCCGCTTTGCCAAACCATTTGACCACTGGATGCTCCGTATGGTCCTAGCCATTGCGTCTGCATCGGTCTCATATCAGAACAATGACAAAAGCCATCGGCGAGCGTTGGGCCTCGTGGCAGAGGCATTGACATACGCCGAGGATGTCCTCCGTCCGGGATCTATCACCTGCATCCAGGCAATCCTGCTGCTGGCTCAGTATGCTTTGGTGGACCCGGGGCGATTTCGTAGCTGGTTTTTGGTAGGAATGGCAATCAGGGTAGCGGTGGATCTGGGCCTCCATCAAGATCCACCCGCCGAGGTCTTGTCAAATTCGAGCCGGCTTGAAATTCGTCGTCGTGTCTTTCATTGTCTTTATGTCTTGGACAGGTACTGACTCGAGGCTTTTCGTTTGGGGCTGATATATTGCTAACACTGTATTAGGGGGATCAGTACTGCCTTCCAAAGGACATTCTCATTTTCCGACGATTCTGTTAGTGTCGAAATGCCCTCCATCAGCAACTCGATAAAGTCCTCGGCCAGTGAACAAAGCCACATCTTTTTACGAAGCCCAGCACCGGCTTTACATATAGTTAAGATCCGACAAATCCTATCTGCCGGGTACACCGATATGCATTACAGTTCGCGTGAGCCATCATCGCAACCCCTTGTGCAAATTTGGACCCTGTGTAACAGGGCTCAACACTGGCTTAATGAATGTCCTCAAAACGCCCCCAACCACTTCTCCTTCCTATACCGCCTCGAGTCACTCTATACTATAATCGTTCTCCTATCCCCTTCTCACCGATACCCGACCCTCTGTGATTATAACAACGCGCTCCTCTTCGACCGATCAATGGACTACATCAGCCAAATCCATCAAGTCCTTGACGAACCGAACTACCTCCCCTTCCTCAACTTTCTTGACATCCAACGCGTACAGCAAGTATCGTGTCGCTTCGTGGAGGTCCTCTCCCAAAATTATGACCTACTCCTCAGTACAACCGTGCCAACCCTGCCTGCCGTCCCCGCGGGTACTCCTGACCCTCCAATGCTAGTCGAAGGAGACCGAATAAACTGTCGCCCTCGCGCAATTCGCTGTCTCTCATATATCAGAGATTTACTCACATACTCAGATCGAAAGTGGAATCTTCGAGCCCCACTCGAGAAGTTCGAGCGGGATTCTGCGGCCTTGCAAGATTTGCTTATGAATAACTATATGGAGATGCCGGTTCGGGGCTCTTACTCTCAATCCCCTACCCACGGGATGCCGCTGGTCGGCACTGAGTACCCCGGGTATCTTTAGGATGATCTATGTGTGATGAAATTACATGCTTCTGAAATCTGGACGTTGAAATTGAATTTATAGACCCAAGGTCTATCTACTTTTTGTTTCTGGTGGGCTTAGGTATTCTGTGCCGCTCTTGAATTTTTCTTTTCGTCGCGCATGGATCGTATATGTCGTTATTATCTTCAATAATCATACTGCATCCAAAATTCGCTTCTGCCCTGCGTAATCTTCAAGCAATACACATACTAGTATTTATCTGATGTGGAGTATATCCGATCCATGGATGTGGGGCTTCGGATTTGCTTGATTTTGGAGAACGATGATCGGCAGGAATATGGTCGAGACATTGCAAGACTGCTTCATGAAGTCCAGTTGAATTGCCATCATATACCTAGGTATAGCATTATTAATTGTAGCTTTCCGAGTCATTCATGCCACACAATGAGACATCTCGATCGAAGAAACGAAGATAAAAGCGACGAACGGATCCTGACTAAGCCCCCTAACGCAACGCGTGGATTCACTTCTTGAAGCTTTCCACACTCATTCCGAAACTTATCTACCTCTAAATTTCCAAGCCAAACCTTCCATCTCTTCGGCGGCCTCATAGTACCCTGCAGAATCTTATTTGCTTCGAGCGTGGCGACATCCGGCGACATCTTGCGCATTCGCCTGTCCACCACTCAACATGGCCAACCGACAAATCACAAGGCGCATCGCCATTAGCGCGGCACTCTCAATATTCTTCGTCTTCTTCCTCTTCATTCGACCTCAAGGCCCGCCGAGTCCTGCGATTCGAGCGCCAGGACATATTACTCATGAACCCGCACCAGCGCCCGTATCGGGTACCACCATCAAGGAGGACTTGCTGAAGGGGTCAGTGGTGATGCCCAAGCTTGGAAACGAAACAGTAAAGTAAGAATAGCACCAACACATTCTGAATTTTGAGTGAGGGGCAGACTATGCTAACCGGTGGGCCTATGCCATTTCTTTTACAGAGCCGAGCTAGGCCGTGCAACATGGAAGTACTTCCATACCGTTATGGCACGATTCCCCGAAAAGCCCACCCAAGACGAACAAGACGCTCTACGCACATATATCCATCTATTTGCGCGGCTATACCCTTGGTATGATCATCAACCTTTGTCACTTTCCCAACGCGGAGTGGATCAAAGCTTTCTGGCGTCCTCGCCACATACAACATAAATGAGGGGCTAATTGTATGACAGTGGTGAATGTGCCGAGCATTTCCAGCAACACATAAATAAGTACCCGCCGCAGGTCTCATCCCGGAAGGCCGCGGCAGGATGGGCTTGCTTCGTTCACAATGAGGTTAATGAGATGCTCGAAAAGCCGGAATTCGACTGTAACAACCTGGGCTCGTTCTATGATTGCGGCTGTGCCGATGGGGAGGAGAGCGAGACTGGTTCTGGGAGCAAGGATGCGCATTCGGCTACGACTCGTACTGATGCGCAAGCTGGTGGCATGGAACATGACCACCTGGTTGTGGAAATCTCCAAGGAAGCGTGAGTTCCTGCGTGATTTCCTTAACTGCAGGTGTTATTATTAGCCACTGACGAGTGAGGTTAGGACAACGCGCGGTTAATTCACAATAAGCTTAAAGCTTAGTGTTGATTCTTGATCAAGGCGAAACCCTCTCCATGACACTGTCGATTTTGCATGGCGTTCATATTGAGTGCGCCCTTCTCTTCGCATATGATAGAGCTGGTCTCTCTTTTGTACAGTACCTACTTAGGCTTCGGTGGTGATCTTAATTATACCCTTTTGCATTATAGAAGGACTTACAGCAGTCTAGAAGTAGTCTCAGAATGTAAAAAATATAAAGTCCCAAAAGTTCTAAATTAGATAGTATCCCCCGAGTAGTATCATACACTATGATACATTCTCAAGCTTGATTTTCCGCTCCTCGAGCACAGGAGCCGTCTTTACAACCGTCTCAGTCTTGATCTCCTGCTCTTCAGGTGTAGGGGCCGCCTCAACAACAGTCTCAATCTTGATCCTTGGCTCCTCACGCTTAGGATCCGGCCTGGGACGAGCTACTGATCCCTTAATCTCGCTCTTGCAAAGCTTCGTGCCAGCAAGATAGCATTCTCCACATCTGCGCTTCACGGGCAAACAAACCGTCTGCCCAAGTCCAACGAGCAACTTATTAATCTCATGCCATTTTTCGTGCGGTAGCCAGGACTGCAGAGCAAGGCGCGTCTCCTCTGGATTCTTGGTCTGATGCCAGCCCCATAGATTTGTGATCCGGTGGACGTGTACGTCTACACCGATACCCAAGTGTTTACCCCATGCGGCGCTCATGCATAGGTACGCCATCTTAGGGCCCACACCAGGGAGAGACATTAGCCCCTCTGGGGTGGATGGGATGTCACCCTCGTATTGGTCACGGAGGATCAAAGCAGCAGATTTGATATACTTTGTTTTGTTGTTGTGGAAGCCAATTGTGTGGATGATTTCATTGAGTCTTTCGTGTGAGACGGCGAGGATATTTTCCAAGTTAAGGGTGCTGTCTGGTCCTTTCTCGTCGACCTCGGCTTTGATTTGTATGTCTCCGGTAGGCTCGAGTTTCATGACAGGCTCTCCAAGTTCAGTGTGCAGGCGTTGCATCGCGACGGCGGTTACCGTATCTTTTGTTTGCGATGACAGCATCAGTGCAATCAAGGTTTGGAAACGGCGATCCCTAGGCATGGATGCGCGCCAGTAGAGCTCTGCACAGCCCATGGTATCAACTGGCGCCGTAGGATTATCCTCACGCATCTTCTTTACGGTGTCGTACATCACCTCCCAATTGGATGGCGGCTCCACCACAACAGATCCCTTAGCATCACGAGTCCGGCGTGCTGGCATACGTCGCGCTTTAGGTTGTGGAAGTATCTTCTTTTCCTCGGGTTCATCTTTCACGATCGCCTGCTCAGACTTGATGGATGGTGACTCCACGACAGAGTCAGCATCACGAGTATTCCGCGCTGACAGACGCCGCGTCGTGGGAGGTGGTGTCGTGGGTTGTGCAAAGATTTGCTTTTCCTCAGATTCATCTTTCGCATTCGCCTGTCGAGACTGCCTGTTGGGGACACGACGGGAGACAGACAGGGGGGTAGCGTTTGCATTGGGCTTCCGGCGTTTCGTAGGCGGGGAAAGGAGGTCTTCAATATCAGTGGTATTAGCGGATGACAGTGAGGATTCATCATCCTCCACATCACGTGGGATGCTAGCGATTGTTGGAATCAATTCGGGTTTAATAGTCGAATCGCCATTGAAGGCAAAGCTGCGCAAGGCGCTCGCGTTGAGTGATGTTCTGCTTCGTGTCTGGCGGCGCGCAGGAGGTGACAGGGCCTGCAAGACCCTTGAAGTCTCTTTAGAAGCTCTTGAGGTGCGCATCTTTTGTGGGGATAGAGTGGTATGTAAACTAGAAAGCCAAAAGTGGAGGCGGAACCTCTTCACATGGTGGATTCTCCTCCCAATCAAACTGGGGACAAACCAAAGCATGATCCAGCCAATCAGCGGCCATCCCCTGATCCTCTGCCTCGGTCCCACACTCGATCTGCTCCAACTTCCCGACTTTAGAGCTATCGCATTCAACTCCTGTTCTTCATTCATTCGAAGCATATTTTATTTATGATGGCAGCTCCGTCAGGTCAAACAACCCAGCGCCTTCTGCGCGAGCTGAAAGATTACACAAAGTCGCCCAATGAAGCTCTCCTCCACCTCGGTCCTGTTGATGATGAGGACTTGCTTCGCTGGGAGGCGGTTCTCAAGGGCGTGAATGGATCTCCCTACGCAGGTATGCTCGATCGCCTTCTAATTCGGCGGATATGATTTTATGTTCACCCCATTGTGTGTTCTGTTCCAAGCTTACGATGATGAACGTTTTCCAGGCGGCCTCTGGCATCTCCGCATCGCCATCCCACATAACTACCCACTTGCGCCACCCACTATCCACTTCACCACGCGAATCTCCCACCCGAATATTTCCTTCACGACCGGCGAGATCTGCCTGACACTTCTCACCACTGAACATTGGAGTCCTGTTTACACGCTTTCGTCAACTCTCACCGCCATTCAACAGCTGCTGACAGACCCGCAGCCCGACTCCCCTCTGAATGTGGATGTTGCGGCGTTACTCCGAGATGGCGACATCCCTGCGTGGGAGAGTGTAGTCCGCTATTGGACGAGCGAGGAGCGGTGGCAGGGGGCTGGGAGTTTAGCGCAGTGATACACGCTAAACCACTGTTGATAGAGTTGAGAATCCCGGGAGGCTTTTAGGAAGAAGGTGAACAGTCCGAGGACAGGATACAAGGCTGTCGTTTTTAATTTTGCGCGCATTCCGGTCGCACGTGTGGCCCATACATACCCCACCGCATATTCTACGGATATATGTACTTTGAGTCCTTGCTATATATATGATGATCTATACCAATTCTTACGTTTTTAGCTTGTTGATTTTATGATATCATTAACATATCAATTGCATTTGGTAGTCGCTGAAGGCTTCAAGCAAAAACCGGCCGTGTCTGACTAAAATAACGCGTCCTTGGAAAATGATCTGTAGTAAAGCCGTTTCACTCATTATTACTAACCTATGCTCAGAGAGCCATTGCGGCAAGGGCCGCTCCACCAAGCATGACGATGAACTCTCGGGTGAGGTCTGCGGTGGTTAGGGCGCCGACACCTTTCTGGGTAGAATGCTTGGTAGTGGTTGTGGCTGATCTGGCAGGAGAGCTAGTAGTAGACCCAGCAGAAGATCCCACAGGGGTGACTCGCACCACTGTCACAGATGTAATGGTTGTCAGACTGCCGTTGGGCAGGGTGCTGATACTCGTGAAGGTCGATGTAGAAAGGCTGGCAGGCGCGGCGTCTGTAGTATGACTCGTTGAAGTGGAAGAGGAGCTTTTCTTTGTGGCAAGGGTAGATTCAGTAGACCATTTGTTGCCACTAAAGGTGGAAGTAGGGCTCGTCGAGGCTAGGTTGTCACTCGTGCCTGTGGTGGGATAATTGACAACGGGACTTTCTTTGTCCTCTGTAGCCTCAGTGGCACTGGCCTCCGTCAGGAAAGTGCCGCTAGCCAGTCTGTTAGTGAACATGTGCAGAACATCATGAAGGTTCAATTTAGCGTCAGTCAGGACACCTTGAAAGGGCCCATGGGGGACAATATTGATGTCCTTGGTGAGGTTATTGGTAGCAAATGCCAAAGAAAGGAGCATTAAACCCCCGAAAACCAGCTGGAGAAGATTGACGCGCATCATGGCTAGCGATGAAGGAGAGACGGGGACTGGGTAACCTGAAAATGGGACAGTGGCAATGTAGTTCCAGGAGAGCAACTTCAGAAACTGAACCCGAAAAGCTGGTGGGCGGATGAAGAATCAAATTTCCAAGATTGCTTTGTGTCCTCTATTTCACGTGGATGTCACTTGTGAGATCCCGGATGATTTCAGAGTCTGATGCCTATGGACGCAAGTGGATTGGCGATAAAATATGACAATTAGAATATATATATTTCGCCACACTTATTGAAGCTATTTGAACAACTTGCATAATGATGCTTTGGTGATTCAACACCATGGTCATAGATAGATATGGAGCAGCTGTTGACTTGGGAAGTATAGAAGCTTGGGCGTTGATTGGAGACGCGGGCGCTAGGCAAGGCGGTGAGAGCGCGATCAACAGACCAGATGGACTGGTTCCTGTAACTGTAACCTCCGTTCCTTTCCACCATTTGTCTCGTTGTACAAGTCCAGCGGAAAGTTTCAGGGCCTTTCCCGTGGTCAGCCTGTGCACCTGGTTGTTACCCGGTCGCAATCACCCCGGAATTTACATCCTGCTAGATCTCGCATGGACTAGGGGCAGCGCAAACAAAGCTCCGGCATGAAGTGATGACGATCCCCTCACTCCTTTCTCTGCTGCTGGCACTTGCTGTCACACTATGGAGCTCACCTGTTTCAGCCTCGTCGGATTACCATGAACAACTCTTCCTCCAACCCCTCCCGCAATCCTCCCTCTTAGCTTCGTTCAATTTCCGGGGTAATACCTCGCAACAATCGTTCGACAACCAGCATTTCCGATACGTGCCAAGAGCACTTGGCCAGATTCTTCAGCACGCGCATACCAAAGAGCTTCACCTACGCTTTACCACGGGACGATGGGATGCAGATAGCTGGGGCTCACGGCCATGGAATGGCAGTAAGGAAGGAGGCACTGGCGTGGAGCTCTGGGCATGGATTGATGCCGCAGATGACGAGGAGTACGTTTCGTACACGTATATGTGGGGAAATGCATGCTGATTTTATCCAGAGCATTCGCAAAATGGATCACCTTAACTCAGTCGTTGTCCGGCCTATTTTGTGCATCCTTGAACTTCGTCGACTCGACTCGAACAACACGACCAGTCGTCTCATTTGAGCCTACAGGAAATCACCCTGACGCCAATTCACTACACCTTCTGCATGGGACACTGCCTGGAGAGGTGGTTTGCACCGAAAACCTCACCCCGTTTTTGAAGTTACTTCCATGCAAGGGCAAAACTGGAATCTCCACTCTTTTCGATGGTCATAAACTATTTGATGCAGCATGGCAAAGCATGTCAGTTGATGTACAACCAATTTGTTCATATGATGGCGAATGCACCGTTCAAATTGAACAAACCGTCGATATGGTTCTCGATATTGAACGGTCGAAGCGACCGCGAGGTGCGTCATCTCCACTTACATCCTAGGTAGGATGCAATGAGTTAACCCTTTCTAGATAATCCGATTCCACGGCCGGTGTCAAATGACCAGCTCGTCTGTGATACATCCAAACATTACAATGCTGACGACACCTGCTATCCTTTGGAAAAGGTGACTGACAAGGCGTGGAGTCTCAACGAGATCTTTGGAAAAACCTTGAATGGTATTTGCCCTCTTGCAGACTCGAGTGAACAATCCGTTTGCCTTCGAGTCCCTCATGAAAAGGGGGTTTTCACAACCCCGGGGGCCTCGGAGTTAAAGAAAGATGACGGCTTCACCCGCTGTTTTTCTCTGCCCTCTTCCGAGCCTTTTGATCTCTCGATCCCAGAGCAACAACTACAGACCGAAGTGCCCCTTCAGGAGCCTGTCCTTCATGCAGAGCGAACGATTGTTGGTCACGGGCAAGAGCGTGGCGGCATGCGCATCATTTTCGGCAACCCTTCTGAGACCAATGCGGTTGACTTCATTTACTTCGAATCGCTTCCCTGGTTCCTCCGTCCATATATCCACACATTGCAGGCTACTATCACTGGACGCGACGGAGTACGTCGGGAGATTCCCGCATCTGATCTCGTGACTGAGACTTTCTATCGACCAGCCATTGATCGTGAACGTGGGACTCAGCTAGAGCTTGCTCTCTCCGTTCCTGCGGCCTCGACTGTCACACTGACATACGACTTTGAAAAGGCTGTATTGCGGTACACAGAGTACCCGCCGGATGCCAATCGAGGCTTCAATGTTGCCCCGGCGGTGATTCGAGTATTAGATGGTGCGAACTCCCGCCCATTATATATTCGGACTACCAGTCTTCTTCTTCCCCTGCCGACGCCGGATTTCAGTATGCCGTATAATGTGATTATCCTCACCAGCACCGTGATCGCCCTTGCATTTGGCACTGTTTTCAATATCCTGGTGCGGCGGGTTGTCTCCGTCGAAGAAGCGGCCGCTCTAAATGCTCAAACCTTGAAGAGTCGGCTCCTGGGCAAATTGGTTGCTCTGCGAGACCGCTTTGGCAAGAAAGAGATGAAAGTAGAGTAACAGCAATCTCGCATATGTTTGTCTTCATGTCTAATTGAAAAAAATTCAAGTGCTGTTTATGAAAGCCTATTTTGTCCATTTTTCCCCTTCCACGTTGGACAGCTGCCTCATGCCCCTGTTAATTCTCTAATTATGGCGCCTCTTATCAATGCTCCCGCGGCCGACAATGTAAATGCGACTGAATAGAAATACATCTCTGGATCGTGCCTAGCTGCTTGGACACGATGGTGACACTACTGTTCAAGCACACAGGTATGACAGCATCAATTGAATAATCCCACGCCTTATCTACCTCTATCCACCTCTATCCACCATTATCCACCATTATCCACCATCACCCACCATTACCCCACGTTCAGATCAAATAAATGAAGGTCTCACGTTCAATGGGTCCATCTCCCCTCAACACCGGCCCGGTACTGCTGGGCACTGTGTGGAAGTGCCTTATAAATAAGGCTGCCAACGCGTAGCCTCATGCTAATACGGCATCTTTCAGCGGTGACTGGTCCATTGCCCCATGCCCCACGGTGCCAAAAGGGTTATTTCATGGGCCCATTATTCCCATCGCCCGGAATTTCTCTTTCGGTCGCAATGGTGGATCATCGTCGATCCTTGGATCTCTCCCGGCCCGGCGAAGTGCGGAGGTTTCTGGGGCCCCGGAAAATAGAAGAACACCCCGCGGAGAGTGCCGTTGCATATTGAATACTAATATCGTCGATTTCATTGAATCTCTCATTTTATTTACTGAGACTGTTTATATCTTCCAAACACAGCAGAAAATGGTTAATGAGTTGCCCACCGACCATGCCGATTTACCAAAGAAGAACAATGAAGATTCCATTTCCAGAGACAATGGTGCGAATCAATATGATATCAATGGCGAGGAGAAGGGGGTTGCTGGTGAAATGAATCAATTGCCTGATCTACAGCGCAGATTGAAAAGCCGGCATTTATCAATGATCGCAATTGGTAAGATCCCAGTTATTGCCGTTGCGCCGAATCCGAATCTAACGTCAACACAGGTGGTACTATAGGAACCGGACTATTCATCGGCAGTGGAACAGCAATCTCCTACGCGGGACCTGTTGGGGCCCTCCTCGCGTACATTTTTGTTGGATCAATTGTGTATTCTGTCATGACGTCGCTGGGAGAAGTTGCAACCTTCCTGCCTGTATCTGGAGCATTTGCTTCCTACGCGGCACGTCTGGTGGATCCGAGTCTTGGCTTCGCAATGGGGTGGATATACTGGTTTTCATGGGCATCAACATTTGCACTCGAGTTGACCGCCACGGGGATGATCATTCAGTATTGGGAGAACTCTATCCCTATTGCTGTTTTCATCGCAGTGTTCTGGGTTCTGATCATCGCTTTGAATATGATGCCCGTGAGTTACTACGGTGAGGCCGAATTCTGGCTATCTAGTGTCAAGGTGAATTATGAATGACCCTCTTCTACCGAGATACTGGCTTGCTAACAGCAATATCCAGGTAATCACAGTGATCGGTTTCATGATCTTTGCCATCTGTATGAATGCCGGCGTCGGCAAGGAAGGATACATTGGCTTCCGATACTGGGTACATCCAGGCCCATTCAACGCATACCTGCTCACCAATCCCGACCAAGATGCACTAGCAAAGTTTATCGGCTTCTGGGCCGTTTTAATTAAAGCTGGATTCTCATACCAGGGTACAGAGCTGGTTGGTATCGCCGCAGGCGAGACCCAGAACCCACGAAAGGCAATCCCATCCGCCATCCGTAAAACATTTTTCCGGATTATCTTCTTCTTCATCTTGACCATCTTCTTCATCGGGATTGTTGTTCCATCTTCCGATGAACGTCTCACTGGCAGTGAAGGAAGCGGTGCCAGCGCCAACAACGCGAATTCAGCACCTTTTGTCATTGCTGCCAAGCGTGCGGGTGTGAATGTTCTACCCTCTATCATCAACGCCGTTCTATTGACAGTGGTGCTCTCTGCCGCTAACTCCAATGTTTACAGCGGCAGTCGAATCCTGGTTGGTTTATCTTACGAGGGTTTTGCGCCTAAGTGTTTCGCCAGAACCACCAAGTGGGGAGTGCCCTACATTAGCGTGGGATTTACGGCCCTTTTCGGCCTTTTGGGCTTTTTGAATGTGTCCAATGCAGGCAGCACAGTCTTCAACTGGCTATTGCAAATCGCTGGTCTGGCAGGGTTCATTACCTGGACTTCTCTTATCATCTGCCACCTTGGCTTTATGAGAGCATTGAAGGCACGTGGTATTTCACGAGATACTTTGCCTTACAAGGCGACTTGGCAACCATACCTGTCTTGGTATGGACTGTTTTTCAATGTCCTGATTATTATCACACAAGGGTTCACTTCTTTTATCCCAACTTTCAGTGTGACGGACTTTTTCATCAATTATCTGAGCCTGATGTTGTTTTCTGTGCTGTATATTGGGCACAAATTTATCATGAGGCCCTCATTTGTGCATCCGCTGGAGGCGGATATTGACACGGGTAGATCTGAATTTGATGAATTGTGATAGAAGAGCATCTCAATAGACAAATGGCTACATTATTTTAGTGTTTGCACACGTCCTGTTTAAGCTAGAGATTGCGCGTTCATGGTGTAGGGTTCATGCTCTAAACCGCCCTGCCATCATGCGATGCCCCTGCAGCGGAAGATTCTCAACTCCTACAACGAGGCCACTAAATGAGGTCACCATTTCGCCGCTTGGTATCGCGTTTCGAAGAAGTTTAACTAGTCTCCAACTCAGGAGCTCTGTCTCCTGTTTGCCCCGTGCATGCTCGTCAGACTCCATCCCTTTCTTTTTTGTGTTATTTTTTTATTCGCTTGGTGTGATGGCACGTACCGTATATAAAAGAACTTGCCATATTTTCGCTCAGCGCAAGGTTACATTTAAATTTTCATTACGCGTGCAGGCCGAGATAGGTGGCGAAATGCAACGCAATTTGGTGTTTCGATGGTGCGAACTGAACCCCACATTAGCGTGTAATTCCAAACAATTACCCCCCTTTCTTCCAAGATTGCAAAGAATGTTCCAACTTCTCTTATGATGTTATCCAGAGTAATATCCTATCCCGGGAAATTGCTGATCAGGCATTTGCTGCGAAACCAGATAGCCTGTAGCCGAGTCCTGCATACTGCCGATGCGATATCGGCTATAATATCTCCCCTTGCCAAGAAAACAAGATAAAGGAGGTACATAAAGGAATAGCAGAACACCAATGATGCACTGGATTTACCTAAGTGCCATTGGGTGGGCATCGGGATAAAAGCTTGATATTTGGTCACTTGGCGTGAACTATATTTTCCGGTACTTCTGAAGGCTTAATTGATAGGGGTATCGCGCGGAACTCCGCCGGGCCAAGGAAACACTAGTCTCAATCTTATGGTTATCGAGCCTGCAGATGCCACCGAGAAGGGAAAGAAGGTTAAATACAGCTATCGGCCCTTTTTAGGGAGTAAACAGGTGGTGGAGCGGGGGAAGGAATGAGAAAGACGTGAGAGCTGCTATCTGGGGTCTATGATCCAATCAGGGATGTTACTCCCCATGCCCTGTGGCACATTCTAGCTTGCTTAGATTGTTGTTAATGCTACTAGAGTCTAGGATTGCATAAGATTCGCCATGCCTTATCTTTATAGCGTGAGGGGGTGTCACTAAGTGCGTGCCCTAGATCTTTTTAGCTTATCGCTATAGCCCCACCAACCGTGCTTGTATACCACTCAGATAAAGCAGGTCGAGGCGGAGATTGGCTCTAGATTGTCGACATTGACGCGTAAGTGTCGTCTTAATTTCTGGTCCGTGCATCGCGATGTCTTGCCCAGCATATAAGGAAATGATTCAGGCCCGATATTGCAGATTTCAGGTTTCCGCCCTTTGACATTTGTTCTGGGGATTTTGAACTGGGCGCGATGGGTAAATATTTCCCGACAAATGACATTCTCATGTAACTGACCTGTGGCTAGTATCACGAGACATTGCGCAAGACCACATCGTGGAGGGAGCTGGCACGGTAGAAGTCAGCTCCGAGCGCTTTGAGGTCACAACCCCTTCCTTGGAGAAGGCCAAGGAAGTTCAGGTGGGTGAGGGTGAGGTGATCTTCGATTCCTCAGAAGATGACTACCCAGCACCCACGGAGGAAGAGAGCACAACGCTCCGGAAAGTGGCAGGATCCATGCCACTTGTTTCCTTTTCGCTCTGCTTGGTAGAACTCGCTGAGCGTGCTTCATACTATGGTGCCTATACGGTATACTCCAACTTCATTGAGTTTCCACTACCAAAGGGTATGTCTACTATACGTTTCTATGCTTGATCTTCCCTGGCAATGGCTAAATATAACTTCTCAAAGGTGGTAATGGTGCCGGTGCACCTCCAAGAGGAACAGAGGAAACAGCTGGCGCTCTCAACATGGGTCTTCAAGCAAGTGATGCGCTGGTCCTGTTGTTTGTGTTCCTGGCGTACATCATCCCAATCTTCGGAGGTTGGTGGGCCGATGTTTACGTTGGCCGGTACAAGGCTATCATCGTCGGGGTCCTGATCTGCGGTATTGCCCACATCATTCAAATCATTGGCGCTATCCCATCGGTTCTCCAAGCAGGTGCAAGTCACTCTGCACCGCCATTTATTATTGGACTTTTAGTCTTGGCAGTAGGTGCTGGAATCTTCAAGCCCAACATTGCGCCAACTATCCTTGACCAAAACAGACACAAGACAGCGTATGTGAAGACTTTGAAGTCTGGAGAGAGAGTCATTGTCGATCCGGAAGCCACCGCCACTCGAACGATGCTTCTGTTCTATGGATTCATTAACGTCGGTGCTTTCTACATGCTTGCGACCACATATGCTGAAAAGTATGTTGGCTACTGGCTCGCATTCCTATTGTCGGGACTCATTTATTTCATGCTACCCATTCTTCTGTTTGCTGTCTACAAGAAGACCTACAAGGAGCCTCCTAGTGGAGGGAAAGAGATCACCCAAGCTTTTAAAATCATGATGTCCGCCCTGAAACATAACAAGTTTCAAGTGTGGCGCAAGAACTTCTGGAATGAAGTCAAGCCGACAGCCTTGCAGGCAAAAGGGGTTACAGTTGAATGGACCGACGCCGCGGTAGATAAGGTTGCCAAGACCATGGGTATGTCTATACAACATTAATCATATTTTGCTCAACACGCTAACTTTGACTTGCTTCTTTTAGCTGCGTGTGATATCTTCTGCTTTATGCCTATCTGGATTCTGAACGACGGAGGCATCGGTTCCGTTTCCACCAACCAAGGTGCATCAATGGTCACAAATGGCGCACCCAACGATCTCCTCAGCAATTTCAACGCTATCACCATCATTGTCTTCATCCCCATCCTGACCTACGTGATCTACCCAGCTCTGGACCGTCGCAACATCCGCATTGGCCCAATTACCCGTATCACATTTGGATTCTTCCTTGCAATGATCTCAGGTCTTGCTGGCACGCTGGTACAATGGAAGGTGTATAGCCTTTCGCCATGTGGATCCTACGCATCTACCTGCTCGGAAGTTGCCAACATTAGCATCTGGTGGCAGATCCCCAACCTGTCTCTCGGAGCCTTGAGTGAGTGCTTCTGTAACGTTACCGCTTACGAGCTCGCCTATGCCCGATCTCCCAAAAGTATGAAGGGCTTGGTGATGGCGATTTTCCTCTTCACGAATGCTTTGTCGAGTGCCATCGGCGAGATCTTGGTTCCAGTCACCATGGACCCCTATCTGATTTGGATTTGGGGCGCTCCCACAGTGGCTTTGGGACTGCAGACTATAATCTTCTGGTGGAGATTCAGACACCTTGATAACGAGCAGTATGTCGCAGATGTTGTTGACGAGTCATGGATTCCGGAGAAGCAGAACGAGAAGGGCCTTGTCGCTCGCGCCACAGAAGCCTAAGCTGTTCAACCTTCTCTTGGGAACAGAGATATTATGAATAATCTAGAATTGCCAATTATCATTCTATATGAGATATGTTCTATATGAGATATGTCTCCAATCCCCTACCAAATTTAATCAATGCAGCCGGCTTTGCCAGATATTGATGCCGAGGGCTATTAAGATTGATGAAGAACATAATAGAATGATGCCATTTGCTGGTCATTGAAAATCGTATACTATTGCCTCCTAACATCCAACAGCACGGCCCCAAAGGATTAATCGGATAGAATACAGTCAGATCCCCTATAACACTAGCCTAAGCAATCATCTCGGAGGTTGGCTTCTCATCAGACTTTCGGGTAGATTCAATAATCATGTCGTCGTTCATCGCAGCTTGACCGGGAATATCCCTGTTTGGATCTTCCTGGTCCCAGCTTTTATTGAGGCTGTTCAGAGGCATCAAGGATAGCACGGTCACTAGAAGGAATATTACCTAATGGTGTTATTCGTGATTCACGGTGTGAGATGGAATGGGAACTTACTACTCCAACCACAATCATTTGTGTACGGGCGTAATCAGGCGTGCCGTCACTTAAAGGGAATCGCTCCCCCAGTGCCGTCTCAATTGTGGGAGCGACCGAGGAAATCTAGTCGGAGACACCCATATTAGCTCGAGTGGTTCATCAATCCAAAAGAGCTGAATACTCACAGCGTTTCCGATGTTGTATGCAACCCCAGTGAAGGCGGCCCGAATTCCTGGATGCGGGCAAAGCTGCTGGAGCAGATTACCCAAGTTTCCGATCGCGGCTCCATAAAAGAATTGTAGAAAGAATGCCCCCAGAGCCAGGAGATTCCAAGACTTAGGAAGAGTCCACAAAGGCAGGAAGGGTGCAACTAGGAGACCTGCTCCAGCCGCAACCCACTTCGCGCTAATCCGATGTGAAAGAAAGCCTCCTGTCACTCCACCCAAGATGCCACCGATCTGCAAGATACATGTCACCCAAGTCTCCTGGTGAATGTTGAGACCGCGTTGAGTGACCAGGAAAGTTGGATACAGATCCATAGTCCCATGTCCCAATGTGGCAAGACAGGACGTTAAACAGCAGGCGTACACAAAAGGCTTCCAGTGATAGCGGAGGACATATCTCAACTTTTTCAAAAAGGGCAAGTTACCGCCAACCGCAGCACGGTCGTTGATAGGCTGGTCGCCATCAGTCTCCTGGATTGTTGCGGTCACAACGGAGTGAGTTGGTGTCAGAAGATGTAGGACTAGGATAGGTGCTGCGAGGCCACCACAGAGCCAAAATAGAGACCGCCAACCATATGGGTCTAGAAAGGATTATCAAACGAGTGAACGAGATTGGCCACAGAAAATAGATGCACACTCACCCATTGCAAGATGTAAGCCCGATGCGAACAAATAACCCGCGGAAAACCCTTGTTGTGTGAATCCAGCAACAACACCTCTCGCCCGTTCGGGGACTGCCTCCAAGACGGTGGACATGACGAGTCCATAGGTGCCACCATATGCAATCCCTATTCATAGATGGGATGAGTGAGACAATGGACTTGTTCAAAGAAATAGGAATCCTTCATTTACCAAATAATAAGCGGCAAGCAATAAGTTGAGGGAACGTGTTGGCGAATCCCGTAGCGATTGTAAACCCACACATCAAAACAAGATCAATTGTTAAGGGAATTTTACGTCCATACTGATCTGATAGGATGCCAAATATGATCGCGCCGAGGAATCTTGAGATCATGGTCACTGTATTCGCTGACGAGATGTCTGTCTGAGGGGTATCCAGATATGTGGCGACATTGCTGAGAACAAATGGCAATGCATAGTATTGTAAAGACCCCAGAGTCCAACAAGCCCAGCCTGTCATCCACACTAAAGCTTGAATAGGCTTCATGCGCAGAGTGGAAGCGATTTCCGCTGGTATAGCAGTTATCTTGTCCAATACTGCCATGATGTGTGATGTGGGCTGTGTAATCTTGTAGGACAATTGCTAGCAATAACTTGGGCTATGTAACAAAGAATTATATATCTATGGAAGGTGGAGCCCTGTTGGCCATTGCAACGGATTCATTGGAACGGAGTATCTCAGGGCGATACGTCTTGGACATTTGAAAGTATCAATCTGGGGAAAGGCGGGGATGCGGAGTTGGTAATCCGGGGTACGCGAACCAGAGCGTTCGTCTGACAGCCATAAGCTCCTTACTGGAAGATGGATCTTGTTTACGTTTCATATTTACCACCAACTGTATCTAGGCGTTCATCTGGCTTCGTAGCATTTTTTTCATATCACTCTTATCCCTTTCTCATTCTACAGTACAACATTCAAGTCATGCAGTCTTTACAGGTATCTGAGGTAGATTTTCAATCATGTTTGGAAGTAATCTAGTACTTACCCAATTCTACGAGCCAATTGAGGATTATTCCTGACAGACCATGAGTGTAGACCGAGCCCCAATGATCTTCCGCTGCCTCTTCTTTCCATGACTTTTATAAGTTTCACGTAATTTTGGGGAGAGTTTTCTAGGCTCTTTGTGAACCTTTTTCATTCCCCTCACACGGGCAACAATCCTCCGTTGACTTGCGGGTGAGCAATTCCCCAGATGACGTAAGGATGGATTTCACAGTCTAGTTCGCAGTATATAATGGCGACATTATTTTCCAAGCAAAATGCTAAATCGAATCAAATCAATTGCATTCTTTGCTCCTCGCGGAAAATCTGCTGCATTTTATCGTTTCATGCAAAATGGCCGATCTTGTACCAAATGGTGGATGGGACACACACATCCATGTCTTTGATCCAGAGGCTTTTCCGTACGCCCTTCCTCGGTCGTATACTCCAAAGCCTGCCCAGATAGCGGAATATCCTATCTCAACTACCGGTTGCAAGAATATCGTCATTGTTCAGGCGTCAATGCAAGGCAAAGCCCCCGCTCCCCTCATCGACGCACTGAACAAGCAACACCAAATGAACGGTTTTACTCTTCGCGGGCTCACAACAATCGATCCATTCCGTATTACGGATGAAGAGCTAGATACTCTTCATGCTGCCGGTGTGCGTGGAGCTCGTCTACATGAAATGTCCTGGGGACATGGCAAGCAAAACGGTGCCGGAGACATCGCAAAGAAGATTGAAGCTTTGGCCCACCGTCTTGCTAGACTGGAATGGGCCATTGGCGTCTTCTGCCCAGTTGGAGCATGGGCTGCCATGGCGGATATGATCCGTGCCATGGACCCTCGAGTCAAGATGGTCGCGGACCACTTCGGAGGAACCTTTCCTGGAGAAGAGAACTCACCCGAGTTCGCTACCTTTCTTGATCTGGTGCGGGAGAAGAAGGTCTGGGTGAAAGTCTCGGGATTCGAACGCCTTTATCACGGGCATGAGACGCAGATGGAGGCCATTGAGCCGATTGTCAAGGCCGTGGTTGAAGCTGGACCGGATCAGATTGTCTTCGGTACAGACTGGCCTCATACGCAGTTAGGAGTGACACGGCAGGGGAAGACGGATCAACAGAGGATAGATGAGGTAGAAGGATTTCGAGAGGTGGATGATGATGCTCATATTCGGAAGTTGCGGGAATGGATCCCAAGTGATGAGGTTTGGCAAAAGTTATGGGTAACGAATCCGAACAAGTTGTTCCTCTAGGGGAAAGAATTCCAATCCATGTCATAATCCAACAATTCTAATAAGCCACACACGCTCAGGTACCTAGGTATCTTTCTTGTAAAGTTTTAGGTCTCATTTTAACTAACTTCTGGATCATCATCTATAAAGGACATTTGCGTAATTAATTCCCGCAGATCTAGTGGGCCGAATGTATATATGTATATATTGCGTGGCAATCTTGGAATTCTACATTTTTAGGCATCCATGTGTAAGATCAGAATTTGTGTTCATATAGCATTTACGGAATTCTGGAAAAAACTTTCCAATCCAGCATCGTCTTTGTCAAAGGCAATCCAATAACCTTCAAGGTTGGAAACATCGGAGATCGGTACAAGGCTTGTTGCCTGAAAAGTTAGGTGTCAACTGTAACCCCTCTCAGCTCCACATTTCCCCAGATGAACTTGCCTTGGCGCATATCCCCTCAGTAGGGAAGGGACTTGGAATATGAGCCCAACCCACCGTCCCTCGCCCAATGGTCCTCAATCCAGGCCTAATCGTGCATGTCAATTCTGCCGCGCCAGGAAAATTAGATGCGACACAGTCAAGCCCAGCTGTGGCTCGTGTCAGGCCCATGACCGTCGCTGCATTTATGTCATTGAACCACCTAAGCAAAGGTGAGTGATTTCAGCACCGAATTTTATCACAGGAATTAACAATCTTAGACCTTCGCGTGCCTTGATTAATGAGGCCAACCGACAAAAGAACGCGTTGGAGAATGTGCTTTTGGCGCTCAAGAATGCGGATCCCAAAGAGCGCGACGGCATCCTCAACTCGGTAGCCATCAAGAACGGATCTCTCTATCTGGCCAACGTTCAAGATCCAGAGCGGTGGCAAGCTGTCACCTCTGTAACCGTTCCAAGTGATGAGCCTCTTGACTCGAGCTCAGATGATGATGATTATGACCCGACACCCTTTTTGTCGCGGGACGAGTGTGGTGCACTGGGTGCCTTCGGGCCATCGTCTACATTTCATGTCGGCAGCCCCATCAGTCAAACTGAATCGTCAGACTCAAAAAATAGGTCGGAGGTTGATCGACATCGATTGATCGCGAACGCCGCGTTGCAACGCCAGAAAGAATACGATTTGCTCCGTCAGCCTGCAATAGCGGGTCTGCCATCAGATTTAGCAATTCACCTACTTGACCTGCATTGGAATCGTCAACATCACACATTTTTGCTGACATATCGCCCGGCATTCATGAGAGACCTCGTCCAAGGGGGACCCTACTGTTCGGACTTCCTAGTAAATGCGGTATTTGCATGCTCAAGTAAGTTTTCAGAGCGGCTGGAGGTCCGATCTGATCCAGCCCGCCCCGAGACGGCAGGGAAGCTTTTCTTTGATCGATGTGACCAGCTCCTGGCAGAGCAATCACTTCTTACGCATTCAAGTATTCCCACCGTCGCCGGGCTGCTCATGCTAGGAAGCACCTTTAATGCCCGCGGGCAAATATCTAAAGGATGGCTCTATACTGGATATGCCCTGCGGATGGTCTACGACCTTGGACTCCATCTCGACTGTAAAGAAGTTGCCGGTGGTGCTGAAGATGTTGAGATTCGCCGCCGACTGTTTTGGGGCGCTTTCATCTGTGATAAACTGCAGAGTTTATACTTTGGTCGGCCTTTTACCCTTCAACTTCGGGATGCTCACGTTTCTCGTGATTTCATGGACACTTTCGAGGAAAATGAACTATGGACGCCATATATTGACCCGAAAATTCCAAATAATGATCTGGTTTATCCATCATCTCCGACCCGGATCTATTCCGTCTCCGTATTCCAGCATTTATGCTCACTGTCCAAAATTATGACCACTATCATCGATCGATTTTACGTCGTTGGAGCGATTGGTGAGGTGGCAAGAAAACATCTTGACATAATTGACCAGCGTTTAACTACCTGGTATCGCAAACTTCCAGCTAACTTGCGCTTCGAGCCCTGGGCAGAGCACGAACAGGACAGCCAGCCAGGAGCTGCACCAAATAACATCATCCTTCTGACTACATTCAATGCCCTGATTATCTTACTGCATCGTCCGTTTATTATCACTGGGCACCTGCAATCGACTGATAGCCCGGCTAATTCATGGGAACGATGCATTACTGCCGCCCGGAATATCACCAGCCTCGCATTAGCCTATCGCTCCGCCTACTCCTTACGTAGGGCTAACTATATGCTCAGCTATGCCGTCTATGTTGCCTGCACGATCCATGCACGAAACCCTTTAATTAAAGAGACGACTCGACGGGGAGATGCCACGTCTCCATTGACGATATGCCTGCGCTGCCTGGATGAACTCGCCATACCCAACTGTGGTGTGTCAGCTCCAGCTAAGATCATCCGACGATTAATGGAGGCAAACAATATTCCACCTGAGCCAGGTGAGCATGCCATATGTTTCTTGCTTCCGTACTATCGCTAAACCACTATCTCTACAGAACCTGACATCAATGGCCCCCACACGATGGATGTGAATTTGGACTTCCAGTCCTTTGCCACCTTAGAGCTACCAGAACTTGCAGATGACGAGACTCAATACTCGATTTTCCCAGAGTTTACACAGGATCTAGATTTATTGTTTGGGTTTATGAATGAACCCGTGGCGTCTCCCTCCACGGGGTTTGCTGAATTAAACCATGGCAGCACCCAGCCGACATAATCCACAGTATCTGGGCATAAATGATTGAACTTTCTTTTCAAATAATCGCTGTTCTTTCCGCATCACTACTAAAACCCCCGAAATAGAGACTCAGTCACGGAGTAACGCACTTCCCCGCTCTGCCCCACAGCGGACGATGAGCTTCCGCTACACAACGCTCCATAATCACGGATTCTCACACTCCGTTCGCATGATTGCGGAGTAGGGATCATTTTGCTGCGGAACGAAGTTTAAGCCAAACCGTTTCTATTCCTTCCTGATTGGATCGACTTTGTATATAGTCTTCTAATTGCTGCTGTCCATCTTTACTCATATTTCCAAGCTTTCCAAAGCTCTTGGCATCCCATCGACCAATAAAATACGAATAGCCAACCAGACGCGAATATGAGGGCAGTATCGGTCAAAAATGGCAAGGGAGATGCAGATGCTATGTTCATTGATGCTAATGGTGCGTTCTTGCACAAGACAAACAATACCGTTGCTACCTATGGGCGGTGCTGACATTTCTCAGTTCCCGACCCGATCCTTGCAAATGAAACCGTCCTCATTCAAATTGAAGCTTTTGGGTTAAACAGGATGGATATTATGCAGCGAGAAGACCGATACCCTTACCCTCTACTTCCTGAATCGGGCACAATCATGGGTGTTGAGTTCAGTGGGATTGTTGAAAAGTGTGGCGAAGGGTGTAAGAACCCAATGTCAAGGAAAAGTCTGGTATATCGGCAATTGACTTACGTTGATTATAGGCACCGATAGATTTTCACCAGGTGACAAAGTCTTCGGATTAGCATATGGTGGAGCAGTATGAGCCAACAAAACACTTGATTGAATCAACAAGAGCAATCGCTAACATACGTATTTCTACAGTACGCCGAAAAGATCGTTGTTCCAGAGAAGATGTTGATGCCGTTGCCTCCAAACCTTTCGTTTGTAGAGGCAGCCGGCATCCCCGAGGTAAATCACCCGAAGATTATATGAAAGTATAGACTAACGCATTGTTCAGACATTCTTCACAGGCATTCAGGCAATATTTCTTGTGGGAAATCTCCAACCCGGCCAAACAGTCCTAATTCATGCAGGCGCGTCAGGAGTAGGCCAATCCGCAATCCAACTAGCCAAGCTAGGAGGAGCCTCGAAGATCTTCACTACGGCAGGGAGCGATGAGAAGTGCAATTTATGCAAATCTCTCGGCGCACACTTCGCGACAAACTATAAGTCAGGCGAAGATTTCGCTCAAGTCATTGAGAAGGGGACCAATGGCCGTGGTGTAGATCTCATCGTGGATCTAGTGGGACGGAATTACTTCCACCAGAATATGAAGTCTGCGGCTATGGACTCTAGAATGGTGCTTGTGGCTGCTCTGAGTGGAAGTAAGGTCGATGATTTTGACCTTCGTGCTTTGCTTAACAAGCGGATTTGGTTGATGGCCACTACTCTGAGAACTCGCGATGCTGCATACCAAGGTCAAGTGCGGGATGTTTTCATTGAGAAAGTGATGCCGCACTTGGAAAATGGAGAGATTCGAGTGACCGTGGATCAGGTGTATTCATGGACGGATGTATCGGACGCTCATAAGCGGCTGGAGTCGAATGCGAATGCTGGTAAGATCATTTGCAGAGTCGAGTAAGAAATGTCCCATTGGATATTGCACGTCTTCAGGTATTTCAGGGATGAAGAGCAATGTTACTATCTTGATATCCCGGGGTCTTCTACATGCTTTCCGGGAATCACTTTCATGAATCTTTGTATTTTAAGTCTATCAATCGTTGCATTGTCGCATGAGCCATGGCGGGTTTTCTTTTTCTTTAGCTAATACATAAAATGGGGTGAAACCAAACCACAACTCCATCTGTCGGTCTATCACGGAGGAATTGCTCAAAGGGTATAATAAGTCGCCATTTCTTCCTGGAACCAGTTGTAGGAGTAGAACAATTGTTCTGCCATGTGTGGGTCGATCATAGGCATGGCTCCGCTGGCATCGACTAAAAGAACATCGTCCAGAACAGGAGCCAATGGAACAGGAGGCGCCGGTGGTGGGGCCAATGATATCGAGGATTGAGGAGGCATAAGAGGTTGTGTCTGTTGCTGCTGTTGTTGTTGGTGTCTCTGCTGCTCTTCTAGTTGCTGCTGTTGATAGGCCATTTGGCTAAAAATCATGGTGCTTTGATGGCGGAACGTCTCAGCAAGTCGGTCAACCCCCGGCCGCCGCTTGCCAAATTCCTCTAATAGCACGATAACCGCTTGGATTCCTCGGCGCATCATCTGCTCATCAGGATTCCATGGCGTGGGCCGGCATTCACGCAAACAGCGAGCATTCTGTTCGAGACACCACAAAATGGTGATACCCGCGAAATAAACTTGGCTGAGCGTTAACCAGATCCATTTCAGTTTGCCGACGGAGAAGCTGTCCCAGTAGGAGCGAATCACTTGGATGCTGGAATCGCCGCAGCTGACGATGCTGTTCACATCAGGGGTGGGGTTTCGTGGACTCGGGCGGTACATGAGAAGAAGGGTGGTATAGTACAAGTAGTCATAGTAGGAGGTGGAATAAAGGAGTGCCGAAGGATAAACGGGAGCTGACATGCGCCATTCATCCACTTCACGGCGAAATTGACCCAGCGTTGCCCCAATTTCAGAAGAGGAAGGCCTTGGAAGGCTGCTGTACACTGGGACGATCAGTATTCGAACACGGCGGAAGGCAAACAAAGCACTTACAGTATCGATAGATGCGCGAAAAGATCCGACGGAGACGAATCACCTGCAGTGGGATTGTCATCGCACTGGCACCTGGAGCTTCGGTCCCGTCATCGTTAAGCTCCCGTGGGAGACTCACGCTGATATCGTCATCCGCGATCCCCAGTGGTCGGCCAAGCGTGCTCGCAATGAGGCGATCTAGGTTGTACAAACTCCAAAACGCGCGCTTGGCCATCTCTTCCTCCGCCACACTCTCGTAGGATCGCGCCTTGTGTAGACCGAGGCTAATAGCCAGTCGCATGGTTGTTCCTAGCACATGCCAGATACTGGGTCCTGACGTCGCAAACATGGTGTAGAGTGCCAGGCCCAGTAAAGCCCGCATAGCGGGCAGATCTTCATTCTGCAAGGCCGAAGGCAGGGTCTCCTGACTAGCATGGTAGAACTCAGCCGCCTCTGTTGAATCGGCGGACCCAATCAATAAAGAGATAGCGATGATAATATGGTAGGTGTTGTGTACCTCAGGCGACGGCACATCGCCGCTGTAGATGTGGCGCAAGTGATTCATAAATTCGGGTCGCGACATGAACGGGTATTGATAGCCCATGCTGTCGAAATACTGTCCGGCAACCCGTGTAGCTTCTTCCAGTGACGACAAACGCAGCACGCGCGGGGCGGCAGAAGGTCGCGCCACCGAGGGTCGACGATGCTCCAGCTGATCGCGAAAGATCTCGCCCACATTAGGCAGCTCGGTACCCACGCCGGTTGACGATTCTGACACGGGCGGCGCAGCGGTCGCCGATGAGCCCCCGCTGCCAGCTGGACTTGGTATCGAGGCCGCCGAGGCGCGGGACCCGGTCGCGATCATGGCCGGCACCTGATACCACCAGTTTGGGTCGCCCTCCCCATCCACCGGGGTACCTGTGGCCAAATCGGTGACCGAGATACCTGACTTCCGGCGCACCACCTCCTCTAGCCATTGTACTCTTTTTTGTAGGTTCTCCAGCTGATCTCGGGGCACGGAGGTGTTCGTGAGTTGTGGACCGGGTGGGGGGATGGTGCATCGGACTCCGGCACGGGTGCAGGCGGAACAGTTAGGATATCGGAAGTCGCATTTCTTCTTTCGTTTGCGACAGAAGTCGCAGGCCGTGGACACACGCTTGCTGCGAGACGCTGGGGTGGAGGCGAGGGCAGAAATGGGGTCGGCAATGGGCTGCGTGGGTTGCGACCAAGTCGGAGTAGATCCGCCCATCGACTCCAGCCGGAACTTGCCCAGCTGGTCACGAAAATCCTTGTTGCCCGTGTTCATGACGGCTCACTCCGTCCATCTCAGCCACCCAGACACATGCAAGGGGTACAGAGGGGGGGAAAGGTGGGGAAGGGAAGGGTTTGGAGTCAATCTCCGGGGAAAGCAGACCTTTGCTCGCTTACGGGAAGCCGATTTGCCGATCCAAACTGTTTGGTCCGTGACTGCTATAACCATTGATTGTAAGCGATGTCACCTCGTGGCGATGTTTGATTAAATTCTCTTGAGCTTTACTCTTCTCTATGTAGAATACGAATGGTGATCGGCAACATAGCCTCGGAACTAAGGATCAGGGTTGCTTTCACACCATGAAACACTTTGAATGGTGGGCCAGTACAGGAGGTAGATGTGCTCTAAAATGTATAATTCCAATCATTATGGTATAACTAGATTGTATGCAGGTATATTTCCGTTGTTTCAGGGTCCGGAATAATTGTCTTGTCTTACTCTAGTGCATCGATCGTCTAGAGAAATACTACAATCGGCATCGCATCTCTCGTATCCCATTTCCAATCCTTGCCCCCAACACTGAGCCCGAGCTGATTAACTTGGGATTCCATTAACTATGCTGATCCAATTGTGTTCCGGTATTGATCCATGCCTGCGCTCCAAGAATGATAAATAGCCCGACACAAGCCCTGCGTTGAGCTTTGGCACACACATTGTCTCCAACATAACAACTACAAGCCTGAATTGAACATTCTACCACCGCAATGAAACCTACGGTGTTTTCTCTTCTGGTGGCAGCAGGAGCTGCTCATGCCACGCCACTGGAGCCTCGCGCAAGCGGTGTCCAGGGCTTCGATATTTCTAGCTACCAGGGCTCCGTGGACTTCTCCGCGGCCTACGCAGCTGGGGCTCGGTTCGTCATAATCAAGGTGATACAAACGCCATTATTTTCATTGCCCATTCGATAGACTGATCAGATTCTAGGCCACCGAGGGCACCACCTACATTGATTCGTCATTCTCAAGCCACTACACAGGTGCAACCAGCGCCGGCTTGATTCGTGGTGGTTACCACTTCGCCCATCCCGACAGCAGCTCGGGCGCGACTCAGGCCAATTATTTCTTGGCGCATGGGGGAGGCTGGTCTGCCGACGGCCAAACCCTCCCCGGGATGGTGGACCTTGAATATAACCCATCGGGCTCTACCTGTTACGGTTTGAGCACCACTGCAATGGTCTCTTGGATCAAGGACTTTGGTGAGACATACCGGAGCAGCACTGGTCGATACCCCATGATCTACACCACTGCCGATTGGTGGAATACCTGTACTGGGGATAGTACTGCGTTCGGTGATGACTATCCGTTAGTGCTGGCTCAATACAGCAGCTCTATTAGCAGTGTTCCTTCGGGATGGCCTTATCAGAGCATTTGGCAAAATGCGGATTCTTATACCTATGGAGGCGATTCGGACCTGTGGAATGGCAGCGAGGAATCTTTGCAGACTTTCGCGAAGGGATCGTGAATCGTCAATCAGTTTTATAGGCTTAGTAGGGCAATGGTAAATATATAAAAGGCCCTGTCTGCTCGCCTTTCTAAGACAGTGCTTCAGTCAATTTGTATACTTTCGTGGAATATCTTTTTGCAGATGCAGGCAAAATAAAATACCAGGCCACCAAAATCGGTTTTACGGGGATATAATTGACTGGAGACTTGATATCCCAGGGGGCCTGCTCATTCTCTTTTCATTGTCTTTTATGATCAAGCGATGCCCTTGCAAAATTATAAATAGACCGAATATTCTCACATATTATTGGCCGTGACGCAAACCCCTCATTATGATAAGATAACCTCAGCCACCACTGTACGCCCACTTGGAACTTCACAACTTCATCCTTTTGATATTTCTCTAATTAAACACCAATGGATAGGGTCGACAAAAGCTCGCCCACATTAGGGCTCCCAATAGCCTTCCATGGCACAGTGATCCATTCCAGAAGTCTAAATGATCTGGAAACACTCGAGAAATGCTTCCTGCTGGTAGACAAAAGCGGTAAGATCCAGGCACTACAAGCAGGAGTCGAACCCGATGAAATCAATACCATGATCTCAGACCTGGGATATGCACCAGATGTGTTCCCCGTCAAGTATCTGCAACGCGGTCAATTCCTATGTCCCGGCTTCGTGGACACCCACAACCACGCGCCGCAGTGGGCCCAACGCGGGGTTGGTCGTGGAAAGACACTACTGGACTGGTTGAATGATGTTACTTTTGCCCACGAGGCCAAATTCGCCGATCCAGCTTATGCTAAGCGCATGTACTCTTCCTGTATATCGGGCTTCCTGCGACAGGGCATCACGACGGCATCATACTATGGATCTTTGCACGGGAAAGCAACACAGATCCTGGCTGATCTCTGTCTGGAGAAGGGCCAACGTGCTTTAGTTGGGAAGTGCAACATGAATCGCAATTCGCCTGACTGGTATAAAGATTCATCGGTTGAGGATTCACTGTACCAAACTCGGGCGTTGATTCAGCATATTCAGAATATCGATCCGGATAGCAAACTCGTGCGCCCGATCATTACTCCTCGATTTGCCATTTCCTGCGAACCAGAGCTTCTCAGTGGCCTGGGAGGGATCGCCAAAGAGCACCCTGATCTACCGATCCAAACACATTTCAACGAAGCCAAGGGCGAAATGCTCTTCACCAAGGAACTGTTCCCTGATTTCCGCACTGAGACAGAACTCTACAAATTCTATGGATTATTGAACGACCGCTCAATTCTCGCACATTGCATCTACTTGGAAGAAGAGGAAATGGAAGCGCTTCGCGAACTGCGTTGTGGTGTGGCACATTGTCCCATTTCGAACACGACTATGGACTATTTCATGGTAGCACCTATACGCGAGTATCTACGACGGGGTATCAAAGTTGGACTAGGAACGGATAGTGGAGGTGGTCACTCTACATCTATGCTGGAGATCATGAGGCAAGCATTCGTGGTCTCGATCGCCCGACAAGACGCTACCCAGGGCCAAGACCCTGCACTGACCTTGTTTGAAGGATTTTTCCTGGCGACGCTGGGCGGGGCCCAGGTTTGTGGCTTGGATGATAAGATTGGGAATTTTGCCGTTGGCAAAGAATTCGATGCCCTTGAAGTCCATTGTGGTGAGGATAATCTTGGAGTGATGACTCCCGTGGAAGACGAGGATCCGGTCTCTGTTATTTTCGAAAAGTGGATCATGACTGGAGATGACAGGAATATTGCGAAAGTCTTTGTATGCGGGCGCTCCGTGAAGGTATAGCATAATGCTCATGAGTCGCTCTCATCAAGAAGACAGGAAATCAGAATATAATAAGTGCGCGCTAGACTTCCTTCTAGGTATGTGAGGTATGATAAATGGCCCAAAATTAAGGAACGCAAAGTACGCCAAACTAAACGCCAGCTTCTAAAGGTAATTACCCCCAATTATCAACTCCATGAGCCCTTTGGTGGGCCAAAATAGCCTCTGTCAGGAAGAGACTTGTAAGGTGTACCTTTACCATCGGCTGTATTAGAGTACACATTGTTACCCCACCAGCTTAACGAACCAGCTGGGAGGGTGATGCAGAAGAATATGATCACGGTAGATACAGCGACGCCGCAATCAAGCGCGGCGGACAAGATGTAATCTAAACGTAGTCAGCATGTTATAACGGAAACGCTTAGAATGGAAGACAACGAACTGTACTTAGACCACCAGGCGGGTTTGCGGCGTTTCAAGACCCCATTGAATATGACATTGATAACCCACCATGAGGAGAAACTGACACCTGTGGCTGGAGGAACTAGGCTCATTCCACCAAATGCCACCGGCCAGGATATGTAGTTCACAGCTTTCCAGCGGCGACCAAGGAGATAGGTAATGACTACCACAACCGGACCCACAAGGAAGAACCAGAGTAGATTGCTGTACGTCTGGCCGGGAGAAAATAAGCGACCCGGGCCAACAGCACCTGATGAATCGTCAGCATATACAGTTGTATAAGTACTCCTGGGTGGGCAGATAAGGGCGCAGGAATAATATTACCCCAGATTAGAGACGAAGAGTAAGTCACTCGGCCATGAGGACATGTGAAGTTACCCTCGGCATCGGATGTACAGACTCCGTCAATGCGGGTGATCATGAAAACGGTCACACCGCACTGAACTATAGCTCCAACTAAAGTGGCTAATCCCTGTGCCACGAAGAGCATGCGCGGGGCAATATGAAGGTAGTGTGCAAGTTTCATATCAGCAACAAACCTAGAACAGGTTAGTTAAGCCGTGACATAACCAGGGAAAAGGGGCTACATACTCGAGTCCTTGTTGAATAGCAACGTAGCCATAGAATTTAAACACCATGTTGGCTACGGGTCGTCCGAGAAAAGCATAGCCGCCGATGAACTCCGTGATCAGATTCAACTGATTGCTGCTGATGTTCGTCAAGGCCTTGATGATACCCACAGGAATAAAGTAGAACACTGGTAGCAAAAAAGCCACCAAAACAGCCCAGACCGGTAAGCCAGTATGCCAAACCTCGTTTGTCACAATACTGAGCACAAACATGAGGAGTGTGACTGCAGCAAACCACCACCAGGGAACAGGTCGATACGTGGACATCAGCCGCGCGTGGATATCGCGCTTGCCCGTACCCTTCCACTGCCTCCACAGATCCTTGCCATGGTAAAGTCCGATGTGGAAGAAAATTCCAGTCAAGTTGGCAAACGCAACTCCAAAAGTCATCGCATACCCAGCAGGCAAAAACATGGGCGAGTAGTCCCGGTAGGCAGTTTGATTGACTGTTCCGTCCTGATCCATAATGCGCGAGGTCTGGTAGTCTTGGGCGGTGTTGTCGAATGTGTTTGAGTTGAGTAGAGGCAAGTAGGCGGAGTACCACGTGTTGGTATAGTAAAGAATCGGGCAGATCAGCCAAAAAAAGAGGGCAAAAGCCCCCATTACATTCAGCCCCGCCCAGAAAGGTACCAGAAGAGGGCTCTGGTTGGCATAGACTATCTGTGCCCAATCGAACGTCAGGATAGACATTCCCAGGCCCGTCGTCTGACCAAATAATTGGTTGACTACCACATTAGATGGCACTATCCAGCAGATGAAACTGAAGGTACTAAGGCCGGTGAACAAGTAACCAGGCGCAAAGTACCAGATAGCTCCACCAATGAATACGAAGAGAAAGAATCTCAACCTTGTGATGCGCCACCCATCCGCAACCTTATTCTCTCTGGAATGGAGAGTCGTGAGAAGTGCGGCATTGGATAGCACTTGCGGCCACAGCATCGAAGCCGGCGTGACAAGCCAAAGGGTTGCCATACCCGCAAGGCCAAACCCAAAGAGTTGCGTGGTGATACACAGTAGCACCTCAAACCCTCCATTCGACGGCATGTCATAGAATTTGACCATTGCTTCGATGATCTGCGTGGCCTGGGCAGATCCAATGGAGACATTGGCCATGATGGTGATCAGACCATGCTCCTTGATATTGAAGTGGCGGTCAGGATTCAGCACCCCGAGTGGCATCCATCTAGCCCAGGCACATCCCAATGGGAACGCGAGTAACTGGGCTACCAAGGCGCTGATTGTAACGCTCGGTTGCCGCAAGCTGAAGAATTGGTTCAACCCGCTTCCCACCTGCATGCAGATTAGCAACGCATTCTATGGACGGGGAGGTTCGATTTCGACAATGCTGGTGGCTCACAATAGTGAAAAGAATACCGATGGTCCACATTCGAACTGTATTCACCGGGAGGGACAGGTCATCTGTTGGCTGGATGACTGCCCGCACCTCGGGGAAGGGTGAGTCATCGGCATCATACGGTAGAACTTCCTCGGCATCACGATCGCGCAGGACGGAGATCTCGTCTTCAGCGTCTACAGGGGATCCCTAGAAGCACATTGGGTTAATCATGACATCTCTGTAGACGCAGGTGAAGGATGGGGCCACTAGGGCGCCAGAAACCAAAGCTCGTGGAGACGGGGCCAAACGGCCACGAGGCGTCCCGGGGCGCGCCAAAGACAGGCCTCGATCGCAGTGGGGAGGGACGATCCATAGGAGAAATTCGATATGCAAGGGAATCCATTATAACCCACCTGGGACCACGAATGTCGCCGACATTTCTCCCCCTCCATCCTGGGACCCGGGCAGCTCCGGCCGAGGCGGCCCCGACCAAGATACAGGATCGAAGATCCAAAAGCCAATCAGGGACTAGTCGCGAAAACGAGAAAACGAGATAATGGGCGATAGAAAGGGCCGCGCTATAGGCCGCATGAATTTGAATTTGGGAAGTGATCGGAAGGATGCGCCTCCCGATCGGTCAGGGATGAGGGAAGAGGGAAAATTGGGAAATTGGAGACCATCGAGTCTCGGCGTCATTGGCCCACTGTCATTCAGCAAAACAATTATATTGACACACAACCATGCAATAAATATACGAAGTATAAACTGTAATAACTTTATTTGCTATACGAGAAACTTCTTTCCCACCTAAACAATGTTGTTGACGACATTTAAACATTCCAGAGCTTGTCGGAATGACCCGCCATTACTACTGCATCCAACTCCACTCTTCGGCTCGGAGCGCCTTTGAAAACGGGATTCCAACGGCCCCCTCCATGAGAAAAATTTGGAAGATCAGGAGAGTTATCTAGATTCTGATTCGCTGTTATCTCGATGAAATCAAAGCCTCCGGAATGTCTTCGCCTTGATGCATATCTTCATCTGATCTAGCGGTTGTTTTCGTGTATAACTAGGCCAGTATACGCAGTCCACTATCAACTCCTCGGCATGTCTCCGCTTCTCATGGAGCTGTGCGATAACGACGCGATGCAAGTTCCCTTTGCACAGCGGCCTATTGTCGTTTTAGGGGCAGGCATTATCGGATGTGCAACCGCCCGTCAACTACTCCAGAGCGGCTTTCCCGTGGTAGTGGTGGCCGAATATCTGCCCGGGGATCAAGATATCACCTATGCATCTGCGTGGGCGGGCGCCGCCTGGCATGCTGCCGGCGGGATCAACCCTGAGCAGCGCTATATCCAAGCGGTAACCCATCGTGTCTTGCTCAAGATGGCCCAGAACCCGGAATCTGGTGTCAGTATTGTCAAAGCACGGGAATACTTGGAACAAAAACCGGCTCCTGATTCAGCGATCTGGGGAAGAACTGTCACCGCTAAGGTAATTATTCTTTTCACTTTCCGCTCATCCTCTACTGACCAGCATCCGTAGTTTCGGGAGTTGGACCGTGGTGAATTCCCGGACAACTTCTATTGTGCTTGGTCCTATGAGACTCTGGTCACGGACCCCACCCGACATATGCCATATCTTGGCCAGCAAGTCACGGAATTGGGAGGAAGGTTTGTTCGCCAGCGAGTCCAGTCCCTCCAGGAGCTGTACGATATGTTCCCAGAATCGAAAATCTTCATCAACGCCAGCGGGCTCGGCAGTCTGACCCTCACGGATGTTCTGGATGATCGCTGCTTCCCTGAACGAGGACAGACAGTGTTTCTTCGAACAGACAAATGCAATACCATGTACTTCCGCAATGGTCAGGAATATACCTATGTCATTCCACGACCGTTCTCGTACGGAGTTGTCTTGGGGGGTGTGAAGCAACAAGATAATCTGTAGGTGTTCTGCCTCTGTCCTCATCCACCAGTCCAGTCACTGACGAGATTTCAGGTCCCCGGAAGTAGATCTCGATATCGCGCGAGATGAGATCACACGTGCCCATCGGCTTGCTCCCGACGTTGTGCCGGAACAACCGGCAGATGAGGATATTAGCCATATCATTGGAATTCGACCCTCCCGGCGAGGTGGATTTCGTCTTGACTCAGAAAAACAAGGCGATCGAACTGTGATTTCAGCTTATGGATTTGGTGGTGGGGGATATGCCTTCTCGTACGGTATTGCAGATGCGGTGGGGAAGATGGTTGAAACCGTCGAGCGTGAGAATGTGATTGTGTAGGCCTCACGTGGTTCGGTCTCATCATGTTGGATTTTTTTTTTCTACTATTTGAATTTCAATGAATTTCAAGATTTCGACATTTTGCCATTTTGCCATTTTGACATTTTGTACTTATTTCTTGGTTTGAGAAATTTGTCAGCTATATATTTCCAAGGGGTTTTCATTGTGATTCGTGAATCCATGGATCTCGTGGTCCAGCCCCGTGATAAGGGGAAAGAACGTCATTGCAAGGTTGCGGTGATCACCCTATATCTTCAAGATCCCGGATCCAAGATCGACCTGCATGGAAAGACCCTGGGCTCTGAAATTTCCATTTTCATTTGCTTACGACTCATGTTTCATGTTCTAGATTTTGCCACCGTATGCGACACCTACGTACGTGGAGTTTCCCTGAATCGCGTCACACCCTGAAACCGGGTTAGCGGCTCTGCTTCCCCCGCCGGCGAAATTTGCCGTCCAGTAAAGCAATCGCCGTCGGCTGGCTTCGCCGCTTGTTTCGACGACTTCTGCCAGGTTTTCAAATCCTGTGCACGCTATTCTTGACTTTCTGATCTTTCATCCTTCCACTTTACATATATCCCTACGAGTTCTTCACTCCTTGCTCAGCCTTGCGGAGTTACAGCAAAATTCAGCATCATTGCACTCAGGTGCTTCAAGTGAATGAATCCATCACCTCGTTGACTTTCTCCTGCCCCGGCGGCAGGGAAGTTGCAAAGCCACGATGGTGTTGGACCAGCAGATGCTCCACCTGAACCTTGACGATCGCCGCCGACCCGTCACCTACGCGATGATTATGACCCCGCCCGCCGAGCGCGATTTAAATAACTTCCAGAGCAATGACTCTCAAAGAAATCACAAGAAATCAGCGAATGTCGACCGCTGGGAGCAAATTTTCCGATACACGCCGACCCCGACAGTGATTTTAGATGGTTCTCTTCGGGTGGTGGGGACTTCGGAAAGCCACCAGGCCCGGTTCAAGCACACCCGAGAACAATTGTTAGGAACGAGCATCTATGAACTGGCACCGGCAAGTGTCCCGGCACCGGACATTGCCTCCTTGAGCGGTGCTTTGGGCGCAGCGATCGCGACAAAAGAAGCCAAAGTGATCGATCATGTTTGTCTTCCGGATTGCGAATTTGATTACTCGTTGCGAGTCACGCCGGTTTTTGACGGTGGGGTATTAATCAACGTGCTCCTGGAGGCACAACAAGGTCAGAAACGGGAACAACGGGCGACGAAAATGAGGGAACAGACTTACCTGAATGAGACCTACAAAATCTTAATCGATACCGTGAAGGACTATGCGATCTTCATGTTGGACACGCGGGGTCATATCGCCACGTGGAATTCCGGAGCCTCCATCCTCAAAAACTACACCGCCGAGGAAGCGATTGGAAAACACTTTTCCATGTTCTACGGACTAGAGGACCGCCAGGCCGACAAACCCGCACGAGAACTAGAGGTATGTCTGCGCGAGGGCAAGGTGGAAGACGAAGGCTGGCGTTACCGGAAAGATGGAGGACGATTTTGGGCCAACGTCATGATCACCCCCATCTACCAATTCGGCCGACATATTGGATTTGTGAAGGTGACCCGGGACCTGACGGAGCGCAAAGCTGCTGAGGCGCGTCTAATTGATGCTTATGAGGAGTCTTCCAAGATGAAGACTGATTTCTTGGCAAATATGTCTCATGAACTGCGTACTCCGATGAATGGCATGTTTTTGGCCTTGACCATGCTCATGAGGACTCCGTTGGCCGAAGATCAGATGGAGTTTGCGACAATTCTGGAGGACTCAACAGGCCTGCTTCTGCAAGTCATAAACAACGTCCTGGATTATTCCAAACTGTCCGCTGGATCCTTCTCTCTCGTCACCGATACCCTGAATATCCCCAGCGTGGTCAATGCAGTGGCCCGGAACTGCGAGCCGTCGATGAAGTCCGGCGTCACATTGAAAGTCTCAATTCCTTCGGACTTTCCCCAGCGTATGCGAGGAGACCCGCTGCGCTTCCGCCAGATTCTCCAAAACTTAGTCGGCAATGCTGTCAAATTTACCGACAAAGGCTATGTTCAGATCAATGCATCCTACTCGAAAGATCCAGTCGACCCTCGGTTTTACAAGATCTCGGTGCAGGTGGTAGATTCTGGCATTGGTATCCCAGAGGATGCGACCAATACTCTCTTCACCCCCTTCACTCGATTTGCAGACTCGGCTGTAAAACGATACCAAGGAACCGGACTAGGTCTCTCTATCTCTAAAAGCCTAGCTGAGCTCATGAACGGTACGATCGGGTTTCACCCAAACCCAAATGGCCCTGGCAGTGTGTTTTGGATATCTGCAAAGATGGGCCACATCGATTCACCGCTTCCCCAGCTGAAAGGCTTGACGTCGACAGTGAAGCCCTTCGTATATGATCCGACCGAACAACTCCGAACTATCGCGCCGCAAAAGCAAATTTTGCTCGTGGAAGATAACAAGGTCAATCAAACCATCATGCTCAAGTTGTTATCCACGCTGGGCTTCGAACGCGTGGATGCAGCTTGGGATGGCGCCGAAGCTGTCCGCATGGTGAAGCAAAAGCCTCTCGCTTATAATGTCATCCTGATGGACATAAATATGCCCGTTATGGATGGCTTGGTGGCTACGGAGCAGATTCGCCAAATGATGATTGATGTTCCAATCATTGCACTCACGGGGAATGCTCTCAAGGGAGATGCTGAAATGTATCTCTCAAAGGGCATGAATGATTACCTTGCAAAGCCGCTTCATCGGCAGCAGTTGGTGGACATGCTCTGGAAATGGTGCGGATCTTAACTTGGACCATCTACTGCTGTCGCCTAAATGTCACATTTATGAAACATGTGTGATTGAGGAAGGCACCTGGTGCCAATCCCACTAACCCCAAGCCCAACGCCACTTGGCGATCAGAACCCATATATTGGAGACAACTTGCACAAGTGTTCGCTGCCATTATCCTTGCAAATATTTGTTGCAAGTATGCCTGGCTTTCAACCCAACTCTTCCGCACCTGAACCTGAACCCTCAGGGCCGTTGGTCCGAGCTCTCTACTCCAATGGCATGCATGCGACTAATGCATGATCAAAACCACCTGGGCACCTCCTAGTCTCATTTCCCCGCCCGACAAGAGTTTAATGCTTGTTACGGAAGGTGTTTACGATAAATCCACGGCAATGCGGGCATTGCTTTCCTTGCCGCTATCATCGGGATTTTGCAATTCCAGTGCATCCCTTTGTATCCCCCGGACTCGCCTTGGCAAGTCCTTTCAATTTCACCATGTATCTGGACCTATAATATGATTGCTTGGTCCCTTTAGCCACAGTATGGCATGAGAACTCACTTCTCACTGGAAGCAAACTAGAAGCTGATCTTATGAAGCCTGTCTAGATTAGATTTTACTCCAGGATATGGAGATATGGCATCATGTTATTCAAACAGTTTGCGTGGAACTATTGTAGAGACTCCCTTTCTCCCTAAGAGCAATTCTCTCTCCCGCCAAAAATAACAATAAGACTTTCAAGACCTGCTTCGTTGCCAGTCGTTCTGATGTTTTGGTGTTGGTGCGGGGAAGGTTCTCAGGGGGTTATCAGGATCGTCATTGGATGATGGTAATTGGCCAGATTGAACGGCTCCTGAACCCTAAAATAGGGACTCATTGTCGCATTCCTATTAGGGCATAGCAGTCCCCCACTTCGCCTACAAGGTGGAGATAGAAAGCCGGTATCTTGACTTTTCTGGGTTTTGTGTTCCAAGAATCGTCCGAGGCTTATTTTCGCGCACTATTTTCATTTCCACGCTTCACATGGCATTGTTGTCTCCCGAGGTTAACTGTCACTACAATGAGTTGCCGGATTTTGAATTTTGGAATGCTAAACCATTTCTATGCCAATGGCATTGGCATTGATGCTGTAGGGTCGCGTAGATCATCACGCAGTGGGTAGTATCGCCAGGTGATCTACCAATGAGCTAGTCAACTCCACTATCTTTCTTGAATTTGCCGCAGAAAGTACCATCATACAGCACAAAATGCGCCTTCACATGGTATTTGTGTGACAATTACCCCCTGGGCATCGATATGACGAATAATAGATGCAGTCCATCTGCAAGGAAATTTGCAAGACGAACTATTACGTTCAGAGGTAGACGTTGTAAATAACCAGCTACTACTCATCCCGCTTCTCCTCTCGCGAGGCCCAAGCGATGCTAGATCTACCTCGACTCTTTCCTTTTCAGACCCTCTCCAACCCCATCTAATTAGCCTCATTCGGAGCGAAAACTACATTCCAGGCCCACACCCCAGGACGATCGTAGTTCCACCGTAAGTTATCCCGACATTCGGCCTGCCTTGTTGATCGCTCGAAGCACTGTCATTGGGTTTCTCCTGAGATGGGCTGAGGAGCAGCCGAGCTAGAATGGAGCCCTCCTGGACTAGCGGGGTCGTGAAGGACGGTATAAAGCCGGGGGTATCCAGCCCCATGTGCTCCAATCGTGTATAGAGTGAGGCCCTGTCGACTCTACTCAAATACATTATGAAGTCATCCATTTTGTTCCTGGGAGCCGCTGCAGTCGGTGTCCTGGCTGTCCCTGCGCCGTATGGTCATGCTGTACATGAGCGACGGGACTTCATCCCAACCTCATGGACTGAAGAGAAACGTCTGGATGCATCAAGCGTGCTTCCTGTTCGAATCGGGCTGACCCAGTCAAACTTGGACTATGGGCATGAGCTTTTGATGGAGATGTATGTTTCCTAAATCGGACTCACCATATGAGGGACTGACAACCACCCGCTAGATCGAACCCATCCTCGAGTCGCTATGGAAAACACATCTCGGAATCCGAGGTGCATGATTTGTTTGCGCCGAGTGACGAGAGCGTAGATACCGTTCGTTCATGGCTGGAGTCGTTCGGCATTGCCAAGAACCGGATCTCACAATCTGTGAATAAACAATGGATTCAGTTTGATGCTGGTACCGATGAACTGGAGAAGTTGCTACACACCGAGTACTATATCTACTCTCATGCTGACACGGGCCGTTCGCACGTGGCTTGTCGCGAGTAAGTTGAAGACTGTCCATGTACGAAGTGACATGCTGACTCAGTTAGGTATCATGTTCCATACTCAGTACGTGATCATATCGACTACATCACTCCCGGTATCACCCTGCGCGAGGTGACAAGTGTTGGAAGAACCAGCAACAAGTTTCAAAAGCGTTCGAACGGCCTGCTGCCAATCCTGGAGCCTATCCTCATGCCCATCGAGGAGATTCTCAACGACGTTTTGCAATTCTGTGATCTTGCTATCACGCCTCAATGTATCAAGGGTAAGGTATCCAAACCAGCATCGCCTCTTATCAACTACTGACAAAGGCAGAAATGTACAATATTACCGCTGGAACAACCGCTACAAAGGGAAATGAGTTGGGAATCTTCGAGGGCGTTGGGGATGTCTACGCTCAGGAGGATCTGAACCTGTTCTTCACCACTCTGGCCATGTACGTCCTATTTTTACTGGTTGAATTCCCATGCTAATTGAGTCATCCACAGCAATATCCCAAGTGGAACTCACCCAATGTTGAAAGCAATCGATGGAGCCGAGGCACCAACCTCGTTGCTAAATGCAGGCGCTGAATCCGACCTCGACTTCCAAATCTCTTACCCAATTATCTGGCCCCAGAACTCCATTCTCTTCCAGTCAGACGACATGGTTTATGAAGATGACTACACATTTAGGGGCTTCCTCAACACATTCCTTGATGCTATTGATGGCTCATACTGTGACGAAATCTCTCCACTGGATCCCTCGTACCCCGATCCCCAACAAGGCGGCTACAAGGGATCCCTGCAATGCGGCGTCTACGACCCACCAAATGTCCTCTCAATCTCATACGGAATGGCAGAAGCCGACCTGCCCATCTCGTACCAAAGGCGTCAGTGCAACGAGTTCATGAAGCTCGGCATGCGTGGTGTCTCTGTGATTGTCGCATCCGGTGACTCGGGAGTAGCAGGGCGCGATGGAGATCCTACAGCAAGCAACTGCTTAGGTGACTCAGGCAAGGTTTTCGCTCCCGACTTCCCAGCCTCTTGCCCCTACATGACTGCAGTTGGAGCGACCTACCTTCCAGTTGGTGCGAAGATCCAAGACCACGAGGAGGTTGCGGTCACTCGCTTCCCATCTGGCGGTGGCTTCAGTAACATCTACGAGCGACCTAGCTGGCAGGCTCAGGCTGTGACGGACTATTTCTCCAAGGCCAAGCCAGACTACCCATACTATGAGAGTGTTAATAATAATAGCTTCGGTGCGAATGGCGGTATCTATAATCGAATTGGTCGTGGGTACCCTGATGTCTCCGCGGTAGGCGACAATGTTATTATTTACAACAAGGGCCTGCCTACCTCGATTGGTGGCACTTCTGCTTCCGCACCCGTCTTTGCCTCGATTCTTACTCGAATAAACGAGGAGAGATTGGCCGCTGGAAAGTCCACTGTCGGATTCGTGAATCCCACTCTTTATGCCAACCCGGATGCCTTTTTCGATATCACCACGGGTAATAACTCCGGGTGTGGTACGCCTGGCTTCTATGCTGCCGAGGGCTGGGATCCCGTGACAGGACTAGGTTCTCCTAACTACCCGGCACTGTTGAAGGTATTTATGGATCAGTGAGATGACCGATATCAGACCTTTGTAAGGCCAAGTTTCTTTTTGGTATATGAGCATGAAAGTACTCCAAAGAACATTGATAATTGAACATGAACTCCTCACTTGCCCATGTGCAAACTGGCGCGGCAATTGCAATTCAGACAAGATGCCACTATATATATTTTACATACCTGGTCTTCCAGGGATTCCAAGAAATATGACCTCTCTAAATCAAGCCAGCACAAGACACTTCATTCAGGCCGCAGTATAAGTAAGAAAAGTTGCCGTATCTGCAGCCCTACATCCCTCCTAATCACCTTCATGTTCCTGGGTGGCTTAAGGTGAACAAGTAGGTACCTGAGTATGTACTCGATAAGATTACTACTCTGAATCACAGCTACCGCACTATCCCAGATGTGAGCTAGTGAGGTGTCCAACTAATTTTGTGGTGTTCAATTATTCATCTCCGCTCCAAAGTGAGCTATAAATAGAACTTCTTGACCCATTCTCTGGTCCACATCCCTGGCATGATAAGCGTGAAGTCAATGTATTGAGATCGCAGATGTCAGACTGGATAGTTCCCCTGGAGCATGTTGGCGCCCAATCGGCAGAGCATACTCATAGCCAAGCCATAAAGCAATACGATAGGAATGCAGATATACCCATCAGGGGAGAAACGGAGAACTGAGCCACCCCGGAATTCCCAGTTTTCGCAGCCCCGCTGCTACTCCCCGTCTCACTGCCAGTTCTAGTTGCAGCCGTTCCAGTCGCAGCCGTTCCAGTAACAGCTGTTTCAGTCGCACTCGATCCCGAGGCCACATTCTTCGCGTTATATGCAGCAGCAGTGACCGTGTGCGTGACACTTAACAGGGTCACCGTCATCGTAGCTCCACCCGGAGGTGAAGTCATGGGGTATCCGGCACCAGAAGTGGTACTGAGCGACTCGGTTCCACCAGCAGGAAGATTATCCGGATCGACGTAGGTTTCACCATCAGCAGAAGGAATTTCATAGTCACCCCAACAAGTGTTGTAGTTCAAGTTGGAGCATGTCCCGCTGATGGTTGTGTAGTCTTTGATCTGGGTGGCAAGTGCGTTGATCCCGAGTTGTGAAAGGTCTGTTGTGGGACAGAAGCCGTAGAAGCTGTATGTAAGTCATGTCCGAGTCAGCGCGCGATGCTAAGCGAACGGAAATGAAAGTAGATCGACAGCAACATACGGTGAAAGAGTTGCGCTCCAAACACAGCATTGGCACTGTAGTAGGTCGGAAGAAGTGGATAGCGCGTAGTTGTCGCATTTACTTTGGATCAGTCCAAGGGTAGCCGTAACGTTGGTGAGTATCTTGCCCATATTGCAGGAACAGCCGCCTGGTGCATTGTCGGGCGCAGGGTAGAATGGAACAGTATCTTTTGAATACCCGAGAAGATACTTTGAGGCGAGATATTGATATTCGCAAGAATAAACCTTATTCAAGCACAAAAGTTAGACAATTCAAAGATGGTAGTCTTTTCGAAGAACAGAACAGGTTGATACGAGTGATCTTACCTTGTTCCAGCAATCGCTCATATAGCACAATAGGTCATTGGCCTCTCTATCCAACCCACAGGTGAGAATCAGGAGATCGTTACCTCCTGCCTCGGAAATACACTGAGATTCTCGCGTGGTTGCAGCAGTAATACACGTCCCAAAGGTTGAAGGCGAGACACATCCGTCAGAACTGATGGCAGTGGCATTCTGCGCCAGCACTTGTTGAGAAAGTGCCCCAAATGCGCCGAGGGCGAGGAGTTTGGGGGAAATCAGCATGACGAACAATTTTTTGTTGCACAGTTATTCATCTGAGATCAAAAGAAGCGGCATTACTAGGGGCTGTTATATATGGGTACATGGTAAGCAGACCCTCAACATAAGCCTCCGGAATTCCGGGTTGGACCCTGCAGGGCTTGTTCAAACGAACATTGACATAGTTCAGCAGATGGAGTATTTTTTAGCGAATAGCAGGCCAATGAAATACAGCATGAGGGTCCGTTGATACCCGTTTCCTCAGAATACGGAAGCTGTTTGATCCAGAGCAAATCAGAGCTTCCAGGGGAGACGGCTGGAGTAAGCCACAGGGCACGGAAGGTTCAGCTGGATCCTGATCGGGGTTAGTGTTCAAGCCACTCCATCGCAGACTCATTTTAAGCGGTTCTTGGCTTCTCTTTCCGTTTTGGTGTTCACCTCTTGCTGCTTTGTGCTGAAATTGACCACGTCCGCTACTTCTAAGCATACTCGCTCTACCCGCTCGGGAATTTTCTCAAGTTACTCGCTTGACAGGACTTGTGTGCTATGAAACTGTTAGGTATCTTTGAATTTTAAGCTTCTAATGTCATTCTGTTCCAATTTGTGAGACAAATCGATCGACTCTTAATGTACAACCGAAGACTGTTGATCTCAGTGAGCCCAATCCTTGAATTGCACAGCGAATAAGTCAATCACGAAAGCGCAAACTTTGCAATCAGGGCATCCATGGTCAATGAGACAATACCTTGCACAGTCCCTGCCGTTGCAATATCGACAAGGCCTAGTTCGACTCCCAGGTGCCGTTTTAGCCATGCTCGAGCCTCAACGGCAACCAACGAGTCCACCACGATTTCTGCCATAGCAGACGCATCTTGACTCTTGACAGCTGCCGTATACGGTCCGATGAGGAGTGCGATTTCTTGGATGAGAAGATCTTTCGTGGAGGGAAGTTCTAACACCTCCTGGTTCACTTCCAGAGCGCGAAAAAGGCAATCGATAGCGCTGCTTTCTTGCGATCGTATTTCAGGGCGTGAACCAGCTCGCACAGATGGGGCGTGGCGATAGCGAGCATCCTTATAACGCGCCTGGCTCAAGGCACGGCCACCCGAAAGCCCTAGACCGAGTGAAAGATGGGTCTGGCCAGGGAAGAATGATGGCACGCCATCAACCATTTGGGGCGGAGATAATAGCAGCTGCAGCGCAGTCAGGAGCTGGCTTTCTTGGACTGGAAGATAACCCTTGGACCGCATCGTGTCCAAAAGATCTGGACGCTGGCTGACATAGCCAACGTCAACCATCCAACCAATATCGAGGACCGATGCTGGTAAACCCAGAGATTGGCGGTAACGCGCGAAAGCACCGAGAAACGTATTGGCCGCTGTGTAGTTTGCCTGTCCGGCGGAGCCTGCTGCTGCTGCCACTGAGCTGAACATGACGAAGAAGTCGAGGCGGTTAGACTGTACGGCACTGTGCAAGTTCCATGCCCCCTCCACTTTGGGCTGGAGTGCTTCCGTCCACTGACCATGGCTCATACTGAAGAATGGGGAGTCCTAGTAGGTGTTTAGTGGGGGTTTCTTCCTTCGATATCTCATAGCACTTACCTGCATAACCATCGCCATGTGTAGAACTCCCTTTATAGGCCTAGGGCTAGCGGCGACTGCCCTTTCTACATCAGCCAAATGACTGACATCCCCATCTATCAAGAGAGCATGGCATCCCTGTAGAGCTAGATCGGGGACAAGCCGGCTACCCGCTGTCCCAGTCTTTGCACTACGTGATAGGAAGACCAAGTGACGTGCACCATGTTCGACCATCCACTGTGCCACTGTGCAGCCCAAGCCTCCTAAGCCACCGACAAGAAGATAGGCTGCGTCACTGCAGAATGATATATGACCTGTAGCCTTCGATGCTGGAAGACTCGCCGTATCTTCAGGGATTTGAACTATAATCTTTCCCATATGTTTGCCTTCTTGCATATACTTGAATGCTTGGGTGATCTCACTAGCCGCGAAGGTGTGCATTGGCCGAATTGCCTCTATGGAGCTTTGTGCCAAGAGGTCGAAAATGCGTTTCAAACATCTGTTTCACTCTTTGTCAATACCAGTAGCTTCTAATATGTACGATCGGAAGCGCTAACTCACCCTTGCACTAGATTGGGCCGCGATCTCGCAAGTGTGAGAATATCAACGCCCACAAAGGACCTGTTGGCTAGGAACTTATCCATTGGAAGCATCGCATGTCCCATCAAGTCGCGCTTTCCAATCTCCACCATCATACCCCCTTCCGCCACACAGTCCCATGATGCGAGAAGAAGATCTCCGGCTAAAGAGTTGAGAACTAAGTCCACACCTTGACCTTGAGTTTTTTTCAGCAGTTTGGCAGCAAATGATGCAGTTCGAGAATTGAAGATTTTCTCCTTTGGAATCCCAAATCTTTGCGTAAGATACTGCGCTTTTTCAAGGTTGCCGACGGTTGCAAAGACCTCTACACCGAGCATCTGACATAGCATAATAGAAGCGATCCCCACACCGCCTGCTGCAGAGTGAATCAAAACCGTTTGACCTTTTTGAAGTCGCCCTACATTCATCAGACAATACGCTGCGGTGACATATGCGCATCCAACTGTGGCTGCCTGCTCCAAGGAGAGATCAGTAGGGATGGCAACGACTAGGGCTGCCGGGACAATAATGCGAGTGCTGAACGCTGGAGTTGCAAGGAATATCACTCTCTCGGCCGTTTGGAGGTGCTTGACCTCGCTTCCCACGCGTCGGACTACGCCGCTGCCTTCAAGACCGAGTTCGCCCTTTGCTGGCAGCATTCCGAGCCCCACCATTAGGTCCTGTTTCGTTGCGGTCAGTTTTTGTCATCGTTGGTTGAAAGGGAAAACCCATGCATTACTGACCCTGAAGTTCAACCCAACAAACTTCACATCAATTTCAACCTCATCTTGTTTGAGGGAAGGAAGCTTGTGTCCAACCCACCTTAGGGATTCCAACATTCCCGGTTGTTCGATGGTGAGGGTTTTTGGGGCATGCGGGGTAGCATCCTCGAGCAGACTTTGGGAAAGATGACTCCAACTGTACCGTGGAATATGAGGCAGCCCTTCTCGTATGGCATACTCTTGATCTAGAGTTGTATCTGTTTGATCTCGCTGTTGATGAAACTTGAGGTAGATATCGACCAGCGCGTTCTCGCCACTGCGGTCAAACTCTTCCATCTCAACCGTTGAAAAATCCATTTGATACTCCGCCCGCATCGTTCGCGCGAACCCCAAGATCAACCCGTAGCGGGGGTCTGGACAATGGATCTGTGACGCGCGGGTAACCCACAAAATACGAGTAGATGCACATGATGAAACGTACTGTTGGAGCTGTGCAAACTGGGTACGTGCAATAGAATACAAGAATGGTTTTTCCACGTCGAGAAAAGAGATGACGTCTTCATTGACAGGGGGCACCTCTGCAAGCGTGTGCCAACGAACGACGAAACCAGCTTCATTCATCCGTTGCGCAAATCCAGTGATCCATGGAATTTTCCGAGAGTGGCAAAGAATGTTCACGATGCGCTTTTCAATGGGCCGTGGGGATGGAAGGGAAGCAACAATGGAGGTCATGTATATCTCCGGCTCATCTGCCGCTGCATAAATATCCACAAATCCAGCTTTAAGAAGTTCTTGTTTCCATCGTTCGACCGAGATGTACGGAGCGTTGGCCCGGTTGTCGTGGCCACCCATCCACCATCCAGGAAGCACGCCCTGTAGCGATTAGTATTATTGTTTTCATCGGCTAGACAAGAATAACATACCATGATATACTCAATTGGAAGAGAATCTTGATATATCTTAGCTTCTTCTTTATTTTGCTACTCTCCTCGCATGACTCACCAGAGCAGATTTCTTCGATCAAAACACGACCGCCAGGCTTGAGAATGGATTTGACATTTTGTAGCGTCCCTTCGATGCTGTTTGTGGCATGGAAGACCTGTTGTAGGAATTAGCTCGGTGTTTTCTAATACTGTTGTCGAACACACAAACATTTGATGCAATAACTAGATCGAACGACTCGGCCGTTATACCCTGTTCTGTCGGCGGTTGACTGATGTCTAGCACCGCAAAGTCAATGGCATCATAGGCTTTGAATCGATCTTTGGCAGGCTCGAAAAAGCTTGAAGAAATATCAGTGAACAGATATCGGGAATATCGGCGGTCTGCCTTGTGGGGATCAAGGCACTGCAATACTCGTGCTGTCGTTGCCCCGGTGCCTGCTCCAACCTCCACAATGTTGAGGTCTGGTCGACTGTGCCCCAGAAACTTAAGAAAGTTCTCGTAATTCCTGCGAGAGCCAGTGTTGTACAATCTTGTCAGGCCCTCGTTTGCCATCAGAAGCCCCAGCGGTGAGCATTTTCCCTCCACAATATCAGTGCAGTTTTCCAGCACCACCAAGGCTAGCTCCGCCAAAGAAACACTAAGGGGCATCGTCACCTTAATTTCTTGATAAATTTCTGCCAATATGTCTGGCCAATCCTGCCTTGGCACGTTTGACAATGTGGTCACTGGATTATGACTCCCTAATATGAGGGCTGATTTTGCCGTGACCCAATTTTGATACTTGCGTATGTATTCCGAGGAAGGCTTCAAAGAAGCAACTCGCCTTGCTGTCTCAATGATGCACATTTGAAAGAACTTTTGTCGTAAGTTGTCATTGTGAGTGACATTCAGTCGTTCTGGAATTGGTGATAAAAGCTGCCCCGGGGGCAACGCATCCACATCAGGCGCCCACGTAAGATGAGAAACTAACTTCTGATCTTCATGACTTGCAAATCCGTCTTCCAGTGCTATAAACTCCACGCCTTCAATTTCCACCGCCACTTCGCCTCCACGATTCGCAATTGCAGACCCTGATGTTTCACCTAGAGATGACCCTACCGCAGTGGCCTCGAGAAACAGAATCGGTCCTGTCTTGCCTGCAAAAACTTCCCGAATATAAATCGGCATCCCAGCGGAGTGGCATTTCCGGGAAAGACCATTGCACATGGCAACTAGTACAAGTTGCAAGCATTGATCGAGGGTAGGCGCATCAACTGCCACTCCATCACCATCAGTCTCTAAGCTAGCGGTTGCCAGTAAATGTATTGGGTGAGCCGATATTTGCTGCAGTTGGCTAAACCGCGGTCCGTATTCTAGCCCACACCTTTTCAAACTACTATACCAGGTTGACGATGTGATGGCCCTCGGTAAACCCCTAATATCTCGCGCTGTGGGCGAGGATGATGTACCCTGACCTTGTCCGGTGCAGTGCTTAACCCAAGAACCTCTTCGAAAGCTTGAGATAGAAAACTCATACCATCCAGAGCCTTGCTCGTGGTTTGGTCCAGTTTGCCGAAAGTTTGACACAATCTCTGCTTTCTCATTCTCATCTAGAGTCAAAGCCTTGTTAATGTGAAGGTTCCTCAGGCGATATTTATTGCATCCCGTGATCTGTCGAATGGCCTCTCCTGCCATCACTATATATCCTGCACAAGGAAACACCGTGGACCCTGCAATTCGATGATCTGAAAGCCAAGAAACATCATCGATGTGAAGCATATTTCTCCAGGACGGTTCAAGCTGCGTTGACTCGAGAACCCGGGAGCCCAATAGCTCGTGGTGCCCATGTTTGCGAAGTCTCCACTCTCGAGTCAGTCTAGTCTCTCGCCAATTCACCTTTCCACATTCCCAGGGATATGGGTCAAGGTCAACTATGACTTTTCCATGACTCATGATTGCCCCGGGGTCAATTGAAAGACCGGCGAGAAACAATTCACCAGCCGCTCGTAAAAGAGATGATTCCTGGTCCTCGCCCCGGACAAGACAGCATGCGTATGAGATATCCTTCGTGTCCTTACCTATTCCTTTGAATGTTTCTCGCAGAGGTCCCGCAAGGGCAGAGTGAGGGCCAATCTCTAAGAAAAAGCACTTCTCATGTGCTGCCTTCATGATAGATTCAGTTGCACCCAAGAAAAGGACAGCCGATGTCAGATTCTGGCTCCAGTATTTAGCGTCGAGTTTTTGCGGGTCTGTGACTGGCTTTCCAGTCAGTGACGAGTGCATGGGAATCATGACCTTCTGTACTTCGAGGTAGGGGCGAATTCTTTCCATATACACCTTCGCTATCGGGGCCATGGACTCTACCAAGGTATTAGCTTCGTTGAGTTTTCTCTTTTGCGCATGGTCAATGGATGGATCGAACTGACGGGAATGATACGCTCGGTTTACTCGGAGCATCCGACACGGAACCCCTGGATGATCTGATTTAATTCTGCACAACACGTCCTCCACTTGACATGGCTTTCCAGACAAAGTCACACTGTTAGGACTGTTCTCACAGGCAATCACCACTGTCTGCTGCAAATAGCATTCTACCTGCACTCTGCCCATGCCGATTGCAGCCATTGCTCCGACCTGCCCGAGTTCTTCAACCAGCAATCCACGGTAATAACTAAGAGCAATAGCAGATTTTGCAGTAATTGCTCCTGCAGCGTACGCTGCCGCGATCTCGCCGCTTGAGTGTCCCATAACTGAGGAAGGTTTGACGCCCCATCTGCCGAGAACGTTTACCAGCGCGATCTGCAACGCACAGCATACAGTTTGTGAAAGTAGAGGCATGTTGATACGATCGGCTGCTACACTAGACAGTGCCTCTTTAATGTATTAAATTTCATTCAGTACGATTGTTCGTTCTTGATGAACTCACCTTCCAGACCCCAGGAGGGAGGATTTTCCAAGCGTCGTAAGACCTGATCCAGGGCATATATCTCTTCCCTGAAACTGTGGAAGCGAGCCATCAGGTCAACACCCATTCCAGCCCACTGTGCGCCTTGACCAGTGAAGACGAATGTCAGCTCCGGGGGGGTTCCGACAACCGAATGCCTCAGGTCTGTGCCACCCAATTCCATATCCCTCGGTTTGATGAAAAAGCCTCTATGGGAGAGATGGTGGCGGCGAGCACCCAAGGTATATGCTAGATCATCCAGTTGACCGGGATGCAACTTCATATAGCTCGAAACACTTTTTTCTCGGCGTAAGAGGCTGGCATGACTTCCTGCAGATATAACAAGTAGGACAGATCCCAGATGATCCAATTTCCCCTTATGCGGCTCTGGTGACCGCAGAGATGAAAAGGAGTCGAGAATCACCTATGCCCGTATCAATGACACGCAGTGTTCCTGTAATCTAAGTGTGTACTCACATGCGCATTTGTACCTCCGATTCCAAAGTTGCTGATACTAACCCTCTCTTTCCGGTTCTCCGGCCAATTTGTAAGTTTTTTCGGTACCACAAGACGGTTCTCTTGCCAAGGAACTAAAGTCCTTATTACCCCTCTGTTAATTTTCATGGAACGTGTTGGTACATACTTCGTGGATTTGGATGGTGGAAGTGCACGTTGGGTGGAATTTGTCGGTTTTCAAGACAAAGCACTGCTTTTATCAGGCTCGTGAGTCCAGAGGCTCCTTCTGAGTGGCCCACGTTGGGCTTAACCTGATTACACAATGAGCACATGCGGTCTCGATACGAGGGCCTTTCACGCGGGAAGGACAAACCGAGCCAATGTGGACTCCCTTAGTAAAGACTTTGGCTACTGCGGCACATTCGATAGGGTCCCCTGCTAATGTTCCGGTACCATGGCACTCAACGAAGGCAGTCTGTGAGATATCATTGATGGATGCTTTCTCGTACGCAGCCAGAATGAGCCTCTCTTGGGCCTCTGCAGAAGGAGTGGTGATGCCGGGGCTTCGGCCATCGCAATTTACCATGGTGGATCGAATGACCGCTCTAATCGGGTCTCCATCACGCAAAGCATCATCCAAACGTTTTATGAGAATCGCATTAATGGCTTCCCCTCTTCCATATCCATCTGCTGAGGCATCGAAAGACTTAGAGATTCCGGAAGGTGAAAGCACACTGACCGTCGCACCATGCATTCCCATGGTGGGCGAAAAGATGAGATTGGTCCCGGCCACAATAGCTGAAGAGCAGTCTCCAGTCAATAGCGCTTGACATCCCTGGTTCAAAGCCACCAAGGACGAAGAACAACCCGTTTCCAATGTCATACTGCTTTACGGTTAGCACGAGCTCTCTTTAGTATCGCTGGTGATGCAGACTCACCTAGGTCCTTTGAAGTTGAATTCATAAGACACCACGTTTGCCAGTGCAAATTTGCTGCGTCCAATAAAATGGAATTTATGTGCATTTTGGGTATCCTTAGTCTCTAGCTCCTCCCAATCTCCGCCGAATGTCCCGACAAAGCAGCCGATGGACTTTCCACGCCACTCAACCTGTCCGCCATTCTCAAGGCAGTCCCATACCACCTGGAGCAATAACTTTTGCTGGGGGTCCATTCGAGAGGGCTGTAGACCTTCCATATCGAACAAAGATGTATCAACGGTCTCTAAGTCCTGCTGGACAAAGTACCCGTGTCGCGTTCGAACTGAATGCATTGCTGCTTCGGAGTAAAATCCGTCTTCACTATAACGCGATTCAGGAATAACGCACCGCCCGTCTTGTCCGCTGCTCAACATCTGCCAGAATTCAGCAGCGGACTGGACACCTCCTGGCAATCTCATTGCCATCCCCACGATCGCAATTGGTGGTGGCGCATCTTCTCTTACTTGGTTAGGAGAAAGAGAACTCATGATGGTTGCGTGCATATCAATGATCTTTCAACGTTGTACTCGCGTTCTACGAAATATTCACTGCGGCCCTGACAAAATGCTGAAGAGCTAACGAAACAATTCCTTTTTTAGGTTCATGCGGCGTATCACTGAGAGTACTGTCGCCGTTCAGGGTGTTCATCTATGCAAGGGTTCATGAGTCCTCTCAACGAGAAGACACAGCCAAACGCACATTCCTTGCATAAATACCTTGCCTAAATACCTCGCATCGCATGTATTGTCATACAGAACCCTTGCTGATTCCAAAAAAGAGAAGGAATGTAATTTTCTCTTCTTGGCAGATCCTTCATGGGCTTTCGCTACAAGTCCTAAAGACTTTCAATACGTGTACCACTATTCGCTGTTCGTGTGACGCCGACTTTAGGTCTTCTTTGTTGGGCGATTTATCCTCCTGGCCAGGTGTGTTCTCGCAAAAAATCAATCTGGGCAACTTAGATGGCGGCAATATATCTTGATCCCCTGATCTCTTTGATCTTTATGGGAGTACCCTTTTTCATTCCGGGCCTAGCTATATTGTTCTTCGAACATCTAGGTGACTCTATTCGGCTGCGGTATGGATGCTGCGCGCTTAGTTTCCTTTATGGCTGCTACTATTTACAAAACCCAACCCCAAGCCCGATATTCAATTACATGAGAGGCTTTATGGCGGTTTATCATCCTATGAGGACGATTGAGCTTCTCCTTGTTTGCAATCCACTGTCACTCCGGCGCCTGAAAAGGGTCGGCTCTGTTTACACCTGGGGGCCCTTTCCGCCACCCTATAGCTTTCGCCGCGTGTTGTGGATCATTGATTTGATGTGCAACCCCCGTGCCATTGGCTGGAGCCATGGTCCTGACCGCAATCTCCCTCCTGCATCTCAGATTTTTGGGAAAAGCGGTAGTCATCATTCGTGCAAGTCCGCCAGCATCCCTGCTCCCAGTCGTCGATCCTTCTTCTTCATACAAGTGAGACGGATAGTGTGCGCTTATCTATGGTTCGATTTTCATATCAACATTCTTGATTCTGAAGATGATCGAGTTATAGAGAGTATTATTGATGTTATTACAAAGAGCTTATTTGACTCACACCTCACACTGGTGACGCATCGAAACATACATAACTGCCTATCCCTGACAGCGCGGTTGATCAGTTCCCAACTTTTTCTCGATGGAATGCACGCCTTGCTATCTCTGATAGCCGTATTTCTTGTTCCGGAGGCTTTGATTAATACCGCCGCTGAACCGTGGACTTGGCCAGCCCTGTTCGGAAGCTTCAAGCTGTCATCTCCCACTGTGAAAGGTAAGAATCTCGTCAGGACAACGGTGGCTGAATCGGTCTGAATAATTTTGAACGCAGATTTCTGGGCAAGCTGGTGGCATGACATACTCCGGCGACCCTTTTGGTCCGTAGCTCAGTGGCTGGTACCGGACCCCCACTCAAGCAAACATGCTATATGCGTCGTTTTTCTCATTTCAGGTGCAGCGCATGCTTCCGCGTCATATTCAGCATCCCAGAAACTTCTACCCGCGATCATGGTTTGTGCTTCCTTCTGCCTGCAGCCCGTAGCGACAATATACCAGAAAGATGCCTGTCAGTGGCTCTCAAAAGTCCTGAAGCCCTGGGGAACAACACGAGCAATATCCCTAATTGTTTGGACTTTTCAGGTGATATCATCACTTGCTTGGCTTTTTTGCATCTATCGTTTGTTCTTGAATGACGCTGGTCTGAAGGCTTTCTTTGCATCAATGCAACTTCCTTGTAGTGTGTTCAAGGGAAGCTGCGCCAGGTTGACTTGATGAAGAATCAAATGGAAGACAACAAATATATTGTGCCTGGCCCGTGAGAGAGGATATTAGGAATATATTTAGAGACAAATCGGACAAGTCCTGCACATAGGCTTAGCCTTAACCTCCGCCAGACCTAGTTCAGGCCTACATCCGTCCTCCCATAGTAATCCAGGGCCGCTTGAAAGCCACCTTGGAAATCAGTAAGTATCAATCGCTCGCACACATATGAATTAGCAAACCGCAGATGAGCCTTTGACCATCACCCGTCCAGGATGCACTTTTCATGCTAATGAATGTCGCGAATTTTCAATCGATTCTTCGTGCGCCGAAAACGGTACAATTTGTCACCAACGGTAATCGTAACGTCAACCTTGGGACGCCTGCGGCCTTCTCAGTCCGCCAACAAGACAATCATACCTTGTCATCCTGACTTCCTGAGCGTACCGGAGTGCAACGTTCATCCTTATCTCATATCCTCGATACTTTCTTCAAAATCAATTTGAATGATCCGAGTTTGAGGAAAAGAGATTCTGAAAGCGCTACACTCTGATCCAGAGGATTTAATTCCAGTGAAAACCGATCAACGATCCCTACCAACGCATACTTGATTTCCGCACCAGAAAATTGGCTTCCAGGGCATGAGAAAAGCCCACTAAAGAAAGGCAAACCCGCAATACCTGGTGGGGCACCTCCGTGGCGATTAAAAGTCATTTTTCCCTCTAAATCCCGGTGGATCCACCGATCTGGGACAAATGCTTCGGCATCTGGGCCCCAGATGTGAGGGCTGCGGTTGATGGCATACCGGCTCAGCATCACGGAAGTGCCTTTTGGTATCACTTGACCGGCGATCGTGGTGTCGCGAATGGCGTCCCTCGTGAAACTAGTGGTGGGATATAATCGGAGCGTTTCCCAGTAGACGGCATTGAGCAAAGGCAAAGTCTCCAGATCTTTATGTTTGAGAGAGAGGTAGGAACAGGGCCCACAATGATCGTAAATCTCCTCTCGTAGACGTTTTTGAATTTCTGGGTGCTGACACAAGAGACAGAGACATGTTATTAATGCACTGGAGGGCGGCTCAGACTGTTTTGGTCGGTCGGTATCGTCAGCTTTCATAAGAATGTACAGATTAAGATAGATGACGAGTGTACATACACCTGCCATGAGGATATTGAGCATCTGCTCTACTATTTCTTCGTCGGAAAACTCCCCCTCCTCGAGAAGAACATCCAACATCGTGGAAGTTTCTTCTGTTGTCTTTTTGTTGACTTGCAAAGATTTCTTTTTAGAGACCAGAGTGTCACGAATAGTACCGCGTATGATGACCCTGCTTGAGTCGATGGTTTTGTTGTATCTTGGCATGAGTAGAGCAATAGTCCACTGTGGTAGAAGGTGACTGAGCAGAAGCCAAAGAGTGTGGCATGTTGATGGATCAATGATGTTTTGAGTAGCAGCCTCGATGCGCCCGGGGTCACCGAGGAGACATTTAGGATCATGGCCAATGAACGAGGACCATGCATTATCAATCATCATGCGCCTGAACAGATTGAATGTGAGAAAAAATAGACTCTTGACTTTTATAATTATCTGCGTATAAGGGAAAAAGAAAAATCCAATGATAGACTGAGGGGGGAGGAACCTACGTGACCCACGAGTCGATCTCAATCCCCCCATTCCCTAGGTCGGTGTCGGCTTCCTCCTCTAATATGCGAATGAGAAGGGAGATTTTCCCACTCATTATGCTCTGTACGCGCGGATTCTGGGGGCTTGAAAACTTGAACGCATTTCTCGATAGTTTTCGAATCCTCTTATGAGTATCACCATCGGTTACCGAAAGGGCATATCCAATACATTTGCCAACTGCAAAGCGAAACGGCAATGGTCTTCCAAAGTCCGCTGCATGGGCAACCATGAAATCTCGGAGGGCGCTGGGATTCGTAATCATGACGAATTCCTTCGTGGCAGAGCGAAAATAACGGATCACACCCTGATTGTGTATGGTGTTCATCCATTGCAACGGCCACAGCCCTCGCGGTCTACTAAACAACACCAAGAGGAAGTTAAACCGCCCCTATATGGAACGTTAGTAAGACCCGACGAACAAATACGCAACAGGGATTGCAAGAAGGCAATGGGAATCATACCGGGGCATGCGGAACATGTTTAAGCGGACTGAAGTAAGTTGGGTAAATAAAAAATTCCCAGAGGAGAATTGCGACCCAGTCGAGCGCCAACGTTAATAAAGCCTGCGGTAGCCACATCGGCGAGAAAAGACCCTGCCCAAATAGAAGTGACATGCAGGTGAAGACAAAATAGAGGAATGGCCATGATACATCCATATTGAGGTGACCATGTGATTCTATAGCAAAAGGAACAGATTATTCTAGCATTGTCCCGCCGAGTTTGTAGAGAGATACTTACAATTTAGATAGATTCGAATAAGTAGACCAATAAATGGAGATGAGTACGGGGATCGTGGTCAGATCAAGGAATCTAGATTGGCTTGATCTTGTAAGTGGAGAGAGAACAGTTAGAATTCCCCATGAAGGCCAGGGGAATGGCTCTCCATAGCTATACACGTACGGTCCTGAAATGAAGCGTAATCTAAGGTTTTGGTGGAGTTTCTTGCCAAGACATTCTGGCACACCAGCTTGGACTAACACTTTCTGTACTGAATTTACTGAAGCACACGGGCCATCTTGAGATGAATTCATCGATGATTGCCCCTGCATACCTAAGTCATTCCCAAAAAATCCCCTCGTATTGCTAGGCTGGGAATACATACTGAAGAGGGGAACGCTCGTCGGCAGCACACTCGAGGATGTGCGGTTCGATTCAGCAACGCAGAACAACACAAGCTACAGCATCTTGTACGAAAGAGCCAGGGTAACCACCCATATATGTAGATGAGAGAGGTATAGAAGCGTGCTATTCAAACCTATCTTCGAGGTGCTAGATATGCTACCCGGGTCCAGCATACCAGTGCGTTGAAAAACAGTTGTCACTATACAGGTCGGAAAATCCTCATCCAGTCTTATCTGTAGCATCAAGTAACATGGGGATTCCCCACTACCATACATACATCACGTCCACCTTGGGCAATGAGAAATGTTGTTTTACTTTTTTGTGGGTTTGAGCCGGGAAATGTGGAATGTGTTAAAAAAAATAACTGCATTAAGACTTTTACTACGCGTCATTACATGATCAACGGTATCGTGTCACATGGCGCAAACTCTGCCATTCAATTCACACCGAGCTATATCAATTCCCATTTGCCTACATTCCAGGAAGTAAACATGAATCATGGCTTTGATTTGGATACAAAGGTCTGTAGACACCATATTAGAATATCAATCTTGGAAGTTCAATCAATAAATTATTTTTCTTGACAGGTATTAAGGGGTATCTAACTACACCTGGCATTGCGTCTAGAATTTTAATTAAGATTTGATGTATGATTGACCTCGAGATAGCTAAGCGCAAGGGGTGGGCTTGGTAATTGCTAGCTGTATAGCGCATGTGCCTCACGTTGGAAACAATCTGCAAGGACTTCGCAGTTGGTAATTAGGAATCTCCCTGTCGAGGCGTCTGGTGTTACTGCCTTAGGCCAAGCTTGCATTTCAAATTTTCATTTGGATTCGGGAGTTTCTGCCTTTCTCCGTCTATCTGCATCAAAGGAATATTGTACTGTCTTCTTGCTACTCAGATTCACAACCTTGGGAAAGGGTTAATCGCCAAGACTGTTGGCCAGGGCCATTTATCCTCTCTTGCCGACACACCAAGGATAGCCAATCAGAACACCTCATTTTCTCTCAGCACCAGCACATTTAGATCAACTTCAGGTCAATCCATGGCTATACTTCCAACTATGCCAGGAACAGAAGCCGAAGGTGGTCACAATCGCCTCAACATTGCAGACGAACCTCTTGTTCATTGTGCCAATGATGTTCCAATGCCACCGGAATCCTTGTGCCAGGAGCATGTAGTAGCATCTATTGGGAGAGAGCGGAATGGTTTCGATCATGGCCCATTTCCAATCGCCATTGTTGGCATGGCTATGCGGCTGCCAGGGGGTGTCCACAACACCGACCAATTTTGGGATATGCTGGTGAACAAGAAGGATGGCCATTGCCCCATTCCCAGGACCAGATATAATGCGGAGCTGTTCTACGGAGAGAACAAGTCTGGTGCAATCAAAACAAAGCATGGGTACTTTCTGCAAGATGATCTTGGTCACATTGACCGATCATTCTTCCCTATGAGTAAACTCGAGGCCTCCAGTCTTGATCCACAGCAACGACTCCTGCTCGAGGTAGTGTGGGAATGCATGGAAAGTGGCGGACAAACCCAATGGCGTGGTGAGAATATAGGGTGCTATGTCGGTGTATTCGGAGAAGATTGGCTAGAGATTGGAAACAAGGATGTTCAACAAATCGATAGACACTACGTCATCAATGGAGGGGACTTCGCGATTGCAAATCGCATTTCATGGGAATACGACCTTCGAGGACCTAGGTGAGTGCCACGATACTTGGCTTAGTGCATCAGGTTTACGTTTGTTCGAACCAGGAACCGCACGACTCCCGTTCATTCCAAGACTACGGATCCTACTGAAGGGAGGACTGACAATCAAATTTAGTATAACGTGTCGGACAGCCTGCTCATCATCGCTGGTTGGGTTGCATGAAGCGTGTCAAGCGCTCCGCTCCGGGGAATGCTCTTCAGCGATTGTGGCTGGAACTAACCTGATTCTAACCCCCACCATGACTGCTGCGATCTCGAATAATTCAGTCCTTTCGCCTAGTGGGTTGTGTAGAACTTTTGACTCCGCAGCTGAGGGCTATGGGCGAGGGGAAGCAATCAATGCTGTGTATATCAAGCCCTTGGACGATGCCCTCGAACAGGGGGACCCTATCCGTGCAATCATTAGAGCCACTGGGCTGAATTGTGATGGGAGGACGACAAGTATTTCTGCACCACGGGGCGAGGCTCAAGAAAGTCTGATTCGCCGAACATATGAAAAAGCCGGTATTGCTGATATATCGGAAACGGGCTTCTTCGAGTGTCACGGTACTGGGACGAGCGCGGGCGATGTAGCGGAAACATTAGCTGTTGCTCGTTTGTTCGAAAAAAAGGGTGTCTATATCGGATCTGTTTGTCTTTTCTCTTTTTCCAGATTTCCTCTCTGGCTGTTGCTGATGTTTGCCCATGAATAGGTCAAGCCCAACGTGGGTCATTCAGAGGGTGCGTCGGGGCTAACCAGTCTCATCAAGGCGGCCTTGGCTTTGGAAAAGAGGATTATCCCACCGAACGTACACTTCTCAACCCCCAACCCAGATAGTGAGTTTTGATGATCTGATGAAATATGGCTTATCCTGGGGATAGTAACCGTTGATATCTGGCATTTAGTCCCTTTCGCGGAAGGCAACTTGACCGTGCCTCTAGAGCCAACTGCGTGGCCCTCCAATCGAAAGGAGAGAGTTAGTGTGAACTCATTTGGCATCGGAGGAACAAATGCACATGCAAGGTCTATCCTTTCCGGGTTTTGTTGAAGGGTACTGACTTTCAGTCGCTAGCTTATCATGGAATCTCCCTCCGTATCTCGACCGCCAGTACACAAGCAAAAACAAGCAGGAGTATCAAAAGTACTTGTACTGTCTGCGAAAGACAAGACTTGCCTACAGAGAAAGATCGAGGCAATAAGTGAACTCCCGGTAAATACACCGGAGATGGTAACCGACATCGTCTATACATTGGGACTGAGACGAGAACACCTTTCCCATCGCGCGTTTGCACTCATCGCACAGGATGGAACAATCTCAGATTTCGAAACCTCTCGAGATACACTCACCAGCAACATAATCTTCGTTTTTACTGGCCAAGGAGCCCAGTGGCCAGGGATGGGCAAAGAACTGTTCTTGTTGTCTGACAGCTTCCGTGAATGCATCAAGGCATTGGATGAGACATTAAAAAAATTAAAGAGTCCTCCAAATTGGACAATTGAAGGTAACCAACAAGCGATCTTTAGATAATCCGAGGTTTTCATACATTCTAACAATGTGCAAAGGTGAAATGCTGAAGGATGCCAAGACCAGCAGGATAAAGGAACCGGAGGTAGCACAACCACTTTGCACGGCGGTTCAGATTGCACTGGTCGATGTATTGCGTCAGTGGGGTATACGCCCATCATCAGTCATTGGACATTCTAGCGGTGAAATTGCTGCTGCATATGCCTCAGGGGCAATTACTGCGGAAGTTGCAATAAGGATTTCATATTTCCGTGGGCTGGCCATCAGACTGTCAGTCGATAGATCCACGGGGGCAATGGCGGCCGTCGGCCTGGCACGAAGGAAAGCCATTGGATATCTGTTGACAGGAGTCACCATAGCCTGTGATAACAGCCCCAACAGCGTTACGCTCTCTGGAGATGAGGCAACCCTCGCGGTAGTGTTGCAAAACATCATGGCTGACGACGGGGAAACGTTTTGCAGGCGGCTTGACGTATCTGTTGCGTATCATTCATGTGAGTCAATATCTGATGCCTTTTGAACTTGGTGAGATGTATGATTTCTTACCATGAAAATGCCAGATCATCACATGGCATACCCCGCTATGCTCTTTGAAAACTTCGTTAGGCCTGTTCTATGCCACAATCGCTCAATGGTGCCACTATATTCGACAACGACAGGAACAGAAATCTTCGATCCAGAGACACTCGATGCTGCATATTGGTGCAAGAACTTGCAATCGCCAGTTCTTTTCAATGGTGCAGTTCAAAATTTGTTGTCCGTCACGAAAAAGGAGAAGCTGTTCATAGAGATTGGACCCCACTCCACATTGTCAAGCCCTTTGGTCGATATCTTCAAACATTTCAATGCGCTCAACACATCGACCTATATTCCTACATTAATCCGAGAGAAGCCACAATGGCCGGCGCTGTGTAGCACTGCGGGTCGCCTCCACATTCGTGGCGCTCCGGTCCTATTGTCCGAAATCAACGGTGCCACAGGGCAGGTGCTAACGAGTCTCCCTTCATATCCATGGTTGCACAAAGAAAGTCTCTGGAATAAATCACGAATGGTCGAAAGATGGACGAAGAACAACGAGGTCTACCATGAGCTTTTAGGAGCTCGAGGATTAGAGTCGAACGATATCGAACCATCATGGAGAAATATTCTACATTTGTCCGATGTGCCTTGGCTCTGGGACCATATAATCGGCAAGGATGTGATATTCCCTTGCGCAGCCTACGTAGCCATGGTAGGTGAAGCTATCAGACAATGCACTGGGACAATCGATTACACAATTCGAAGATTGATCATGACTGCGCCGCTTGTACTGAGTGACTCTAAAGCCACGGAGCTACACACAAATCTTCGGCCCGTGAAGCTCACTGAACTTGCTGATTCCACGTGGTACGAATTTACCATCACAGCACACCGTGATGGCTCGTGGCAGAAATACTGCACGGGCCAGGTTATGGCAGGTGCAGATAAGACGCATTCATTGGCACCGGTTGTTCCGTATACGCGACACACATCGTCGCGTGCATGGTATCACGCCGCGGAAAATCGTGGGTTGAAACTTGGCCCACTATTTCGCCGCTTGGAATGCATCTCCACCCATCCAAACAATCGGGAAGCTGCGGCATCCATTCAAGATCAGGATAATCTTCATCAGACGGGCGTATATGCTCTACATCCCACGATAATTGATCAAGCACTCCAGCTGCTAGCCATATCTAGCATTCATGGAATATATCGGAACCTTGCAAAACTATGCCTACCTACCGGTATCCAGAGTATTTACATCAATGACTGTCGAGGGCCGATGACTTTAGACGCATCTTCTGAAGTCTCAGCCTCATCCACGGTCGGAAATGCCCGAATCATCGCCGATGGAAAAGCTGCGCTGGTCATGCAAGGAGGACTTCTTTTTGTTGTGGATGGTATAGATCAGGAGGAGACCAGCGACCTTAGGATCGGCAGGATGGAGTGGAAACCCCACATTGACTGTGTCCCAGCTCACGAAGCAATACCAGCATTCAAATCGCCAAAAGGTTATGAGAGGTTTCTCCAAATCGATATGGGCTCTTTGATTCAAAAAACTGCCGAATATCTGCGACCCTTGAACACGGAGTCTCTCGATTTGCAAAAATACAAAACATGGATTCTCGCTCAGGCCGGAAAGCTGAATCTAGATAACGGCCACAGCCATTCTTCCCTATGCCGAGATCATTCCGGTTCAAAGGCAGCAGATCTGCCTCGAGATCTTGATAAAACTGCCAAATCAATAGAACACGACATGCCGGAAATAACCGCACTCCTGGCGATGACCAAGGCAATTTCATCCCACTGTAATGAACTGATGGAAGGGACAATCACTCCTGAGGACCTTCTCCAGAAGGCGGGCTGCGTGGATAGATTATACGATTATATCTCGATAACATCCAGGTCCAAGGATTTTCTATCATTACTTGGCCATTCTAACCCTGCATTGCGAGTGCTGGAGATAGGGACCGGCAACGGATTTTTTGCCACTTTGGCACTACGCTATCTCACATCTCGTGATGGCGTACCTATGTATTCTGAGTATACGCAAACAGAAAAGTCAGAGGAGACTTCCTCACAGTTGAAGGGAAACCTCACGACTGCACGAGGTGTCCAATTTTCTACTTTGGATATCTTGCAGGATCCAGTGACCCAAGGATTCCTACCACAAAGCTACGATCTAGTCATTATCTCGCCCACATTATTCACGGACAAGGACATCACCACTACTCTGGAGAACATTTTCACGCTTGTTACACCTGGTGGTCGCTTGCTATACTACCAATTCAACCAGACTCTTCCCCTCATCACATATATTATGGGTATTCATCCAGGATGGTGGACAGGAATTGAAACCGACAACCAATGCCGGGGCAGCCATGCAGAATGGCAATCTGCGATGAAAAATGCCGGCTTCTCCGTCCCTGACAATGAGCCCAGTCATCCCGATCCCAACATATTGGAAATTGGAATAGCCTCACGCCCTGTTGAAAATACGACCGAGTTTGGGGACATAAATCTGCTCTACGTTTCGACGATCAACGAGTGGGGGCTACTTTTGGCAGATAATCTCACTGAGTTGGGATATACAGTACGGTGGTGTCCTTTTGGACAGCCGATTCCCCCACGAACGGATGTGATATCCTTGATTGACTTGGAAGGCCCATTTTTTGAAAGCTTGTCACCTCAAAGCTTCAATCTTTTCAAGGACCACCTAGATGAAATTGCTGATTCCCGAACTCTTTGGATTACCCACATGTCGCAAATGGAGTCTCAGAACCCGGCATATGCGATGGCCCTTGGTATGGCACGATCAATCAGACAGGAACTGGGCCGAGAGTTTGCAACAGTCGAAGTTGATCAATTTGGCGTCAGCGCTGTGAAAGATGTCATTCGTGTGTTCAACATGTTTAAAAGACAGATAGGTGATACCAAAGGCGATCCCGATTATGAGTTTATTTTGAAAGATGGAACGGTCCTTGTTGGAAGATTTCACTGGGGTGCTGCGCATCGCTATTTCCCAGCACGCAGTCAAGATACGGACACCAACATGTCATTGACAATGGGCTCATATGGCTTGCTCGGCTCTTTGTCATGGACAGAGGTGCAATCAAAACATTTGAATGATAATGACGTTGAACTTGACATGAAATATATTGGACTGAACTTCCGGGTATGAGTCCCCACCCTCAGTCATTGGTGTAATTCACTAACATGGCCTCGATTGAATTGTCTCAAGGATATGATGGTTGCAATGGGATTCTTTGGAGATAAGTCAGAATTTGGCTTAGAAGGCAGTGCGATAGTTCGTCGCGTTGGGCCCTTGGTGAAACACGTTAAAAAGGGAGACGCCGTCCTTGTCAGCAGCCAGGGCCTTCTCTGTACTCGGAAGGTGGTCTCTGGAGACAGCTGTTTCCCGATCTTTGCAAATATGTCTCTCGAAGATGCCGCAACTGTGGCCTGTGTCTATGGCACGGCAATCTACTCTCTCCTTGAGGTTGGAAATCTTCGAAAGGGACAATCCGTGTTGATACACTCCGCATGTGGTGGTGTCGGTCTGGCAGCGATTCAAGTCTGCAAGGCGATTGGGGCCGAGGTATGTTTAATTCGGCGCTAGCCGTATTGTCTTTTGATATGGTACACATTCCATACAGTGATACTAAGGGGTTATAGATATATGTGACTGTCGGTAATTCGGACAAAGTTCAGTATCTCAATGATGCATTTCAAATACCCAAAGCCCACATCTTTGATTCCCGCGGCCCGTCATTTTATCAAGGGATCATGAATCGCACTGGTCAAAGAGGAGTAGACATTGTCCTCAACTCTCTCTCAGGCGAGCTATTGCATCTCTCTTGGAAGTGCGTCGCTGAATTTGGAAAGATGATTGAGCTTGGCAAGCGAGATATCCTTGGTTATGGCAAATTGGACATGAACATATTTTCTGGCAACCGGTCATTTATTGGGGTTGATGTCAAACACCTTGTGGAGCAAGACCCTAGGAGGTTTCAGGAGTAAGTACGACGTTAGACTACAATACGCCACATACACTTTCTCCAAGCAAGCATTACTAACCTGACTTCAAGGACATTAATTCAATGCCGGAGTTTTTTTGAGCAAGGTAAAATCCAACCCATACGGCCAGTGACAGTCTTTGATGCAACCAACATTGAACAGGCATTCTGGCACATGCAGACAGGTCAACATATGGGCAAAATTGTTGTGAAAATGCCCGAGTGCTCTTCAGTTCTCCCTGTCTCCCGTATCAATAGGACTGTCTATCTGTCATCTGATGCTTCTTTTCTTCTTGTTGGCGGTCTGGGAGGCTTGGGCCGCGCTGTTGCAACATGGATGGTGGAAAAGGGAGCTCGTCATTTCGTCTTCCTAAGCCGATCGGCTGGCTTATCATCCCAGGATAAAGCCTTTATTAAGGAACTTGAGTCTCAAGATTGCACTGCAACTGCCGTTACTGGAGATGTTGCCAATCTGCTCGACGTCCGTCGCGCGGTAGCGGCATGTAGTAATCGCATCGAAGGAGTCATTCAAATGTCCATGGTACTGAAGGTGCGTTAAGCGGTCTATCTAGAGGATAGAAGAAGTGTGAAGCTAACTTTCATGTCAAAAGAATCGACTTTTGACGGGCATGTCATATGAAGACTGGGTTTCTGTCCTGGCTCCAAAAGTAAAGGGCACATGGAATATCCATAATGCACTCCAAGGCACCAGGCTGGGCTTCTTCGTCGCTTTCAGCTCAATCTCCGGTCTCTGTGGAAATACAGGCCAGGCAAATTATGCTTCAGCAAATTCCTTTTTGGATGCATTTGTGACTTATCGTCGAGGACTGGGGTTGGCTGCGAGTGTGATCGACCTTGGATTGATGGAAGACATTGGTTGGGCATGGGAGTCTCAGCCAAAAATTCTTCAGCAAGCTAAAGCCGCTTCCATGAAGACTGTGGATGAGAGGGAGCTCCTCCAGGCCCTGGAACTGGCGATTTGTGCAGACCAGCACCAAGCAGAATTATCTCAGATTGTGGTTGGGCTAGAAACTACAAAGCCACTCTCAACCCCTGGAGTGGTGCCATTTTGGACTCGCGATGCTCGCTTCAGTCTGTGGGCTAATATTCTGTCACCGAGTGAGGCTGGTCCAAGTATCCCAGGAGAAGACGGTCTTAGGGATTTGATAGACTCCATCCGAGGGAATCCTCAGATTCTCAATGACCCAACAACCAGCCAGCAAATTGCCACGATGCTTTGTCGAAAAATTGGGTCTCATCTTACCAACACAGATGACATGAATGAAAAGGAGATTTCAAATATAGTAGTCGAGTCCCTGGTCATGATCGAAATCAGAGTCTGGGCTCGGCGGCATTTGGGCTTGGAGCTTTCAATGGCGGAAATTACCGCGGTCCGCACAGTAGGGAGCCTTGTGGAGGCGATAGTGAAAGCTCTCGCCTTGAAATACGGAAGTCAACAAAGCTCGGATGAAATTATCAGTGGTATGTCTGAATGACAACCAGGTTTCAGCGATGCGGGAGCGAAGGAACATGCTCAAATCGAGCAGGTAGATAAGTGTGATACATTTTGATAGGGCTTCCTCAACCATTTAGTGTTATCTAAGAATATTGTACTTTTGACTTTAAATTTTCACCTACCCTGTATGTAAGTAAACCCTGGAAATTAAGCCGTATCGCAAAGAGGGCAGATATGATATAGATAATGAAAAAAAGTGTCCCATGAGATGGACTAAGAGAGAAGAGACAAATGACAAGAAACATCGAACGAGAACAAGGATAGCCCATCAAGTGAACAGGCCCATTCAGTGGAAGTTCGAGGTGGCGTCAGTTCGAGTCTCCGAGGCACTGTTGACATTGGTCAACACGATTGCCTCGCCCGTAACGCTCGTGACACGAACATCAACAAAGTCCACCCCAAAACCACTCGGATTCTCGAAAAAGTTGTAGTCGGTCCGACTCAGAGACTGCCAGGTTGCTCCACCATCGGTACTGACTTCCAGTGACTTGACAGGGACGTTCGAGTTGACGACTTGGATACTGAACCAGTATTTCGAGGATCCAGTCTTGGTTTTCAGGAACAGCGGTTTGCTGATGTCGCACTTGACAATCTCCCAGTCGACGTTGATGCGCCCGAGTGTAAGGTCGGCCAACTGTTCAAATCCGCCAGGGAGCAAGTCGAGATTGTTCGTTCCACACGTTCCGGGACACTGGTTGACGACCTGTGGTACGAATCACCATCAGAATCAGATCAGACATGAATATCATTTGCTCAAAGGTGTTTTCTACTCACCATGATCTTGACTGACTTTCCACCTGGTCCAGTAACGGACACGCACGCACCACACCAAGCGGCATTATCCCAGTTGTCCACCGAAAGAGCCGCCCCATACAGTCCAGCCGGGAGGGTATAGTCCGCTGCCGAGAACATGCATGTTCCATCTACGTCGCCACCGTTGTATGAAGTGGCCTGTCCGTGCATAACGCTACCGACCAGTGGCGATTGTATTTGTTGCAGAGATGATGCCGAGCTGGAAGTTGCCTTCGCCACAGGGGATGACGAAGTGCTGCTGTCGTAAGAATCGCTTGTACTACTGACGGGAGCAGTTGATGAATCGATTTTGGCCGGAGTGGGTACTGACTCGGTAGAGCCTGTGCTTTGGCCGCCAACGCTGTTTGTAGACAAAGGGCGCGTCGACATTCCATCGTGTGTAGAGTTTGCTGGCCAACTGATAGCCGTAGGCAGGCTGGTCGCTCCATTTTGAAACGCGGAGGTCGAATTGTTCACAACAGTCACCACGTACGTGGTCAGGGCATAACCCGCTGGGCAGCCATCAATTTTGGATTGGCCATCGATGTTAGCGCAGACCACGGTACTGATACCTGCCAAGTAAGCGACAGCAATTTTCCAGTACATTTTTGACTTGCTTGGTTGTGCGGGAGGATGGAAAGCTTGGGAGTCCGGATAGAGACCAAATGGGTGAGGAATGGCCGGTCGTATATGGTGAAAGTGGTTGGCGACCAAGAATTGATTAGGGGGAAATACAAAATGCTCAATTTGAATCTCGAGGCCGATGGTACCGAAAACAAGTGTCCTCGTTAGGACTCTTATACATTTTTGGATCTGACGGGAGACTCCCGAGATTCCATTATATATTGGCCATGCCGAGGTTTCTCTCCAGAACGAGAGCTTGAAGTTGGATGATCGGAGACCGTACAGAGTACTATATGGTCGTTTCAGGATGTTTGACATCCTGCTACCTCACCAATAGTGAGCTCCGGCATCAGCCCAAATGACCCACCGGATCGAGCACGTAATTTCCATCGGCATGCGGGAACAACCGATTGGGTGATTGATGAACTATTAAGGTTATGCTTAATTACCCTGTCTCTCACGTTTGCAGTGGTTTTTTCACTTCCACGCTGAAACATCGGAAATTGACCCTGCGTCGCCTTGGCGCCCACAACGTCTCAATTAAGCATATACTCCGCTCACCTTGAACCACATCTGCTGAGAATAGATTACCCTTCGGACAGGTTACTCGATTAGGCCGGTTGGGGACCATTTCTTCTGGCAAAGTTTGAATTTAGCCTATTATCCTTTCTGTGACCCATAACGACTATCTCCTTTTGTTGTAATGTCCAAACTTTAATACATTAAGTCGTGACCATGTTTGGAACCGAGAAAGCAGGTCGGCAGAACATTTGGAAAGACCTCGGCGGAACATTTGGACAGTATGCTTTCCTAAATAGGCCTAGTTAAATGTTCCGATGATCCACCGCCAAATGTTCAGGTGACACCTGCTCTCGAAGGAACCAACGCATTTTGGATCACTTAATACTTTGACACTCCCGGTGAGGGTACTTGTGAGCCTACCGCAGACTGGGCGGCGTTTGACGGACGTGGTATTGTTGTTCAATGCTCTCCCGTCAATTCTCGGTCCGCCGTCCACTTATTACCTCAATGTATGTCTCAGCAAACTGTCTCGTGGCAGACGAGGCAATAGGCATTGTATTGTTCGATTGAATATTGTGGGTGGGTGCCGTCTGGTGAGATGACAGCTTGATCTGAATTCCACATCGAGGTAGAGGAGTCCGGAATGCAGTCAAGTGGACATTTAGTTATTAAGCACGAATTACTAATTAAGTTAAGCGTTCGCTACCAGTCGGCTTTAACTGCCGATAGATAATCTCTCAACACGATAAAGAACCATTTTGCCTACAGACCAGCTCGCAGGTCCTCGTCCAGAGAAAGAGGGCCTAGGATGATCTGTCCAAAAGTAAACTTCCATTAATGTCTTCTCATTACTTTACCACTAAGACGCTCTGCATAGTCCCAGTATTCACAAGAGAATTGCTGCTCATTTCTCCCAATCTTCTAATACTTGTCTTTCGAACTAATACGGATCTCATTTACCATGAGCTCCTAATTTTCGATCTTCATAGGACCATACCTTGTCTGAAAGGGCTCTCATGTCTGCCTAGGCGGCTAGGCCTCACAGAGTTGTCAGGTGACTCATCTCCATTATCTGAATCTTCGTGGTCCAAGGCTCGGGAAGCCATCGCAACAAGTTGTCTGTGCTCGACGAGTCGGCCCTCGACTATGAGCTTACGCTCTTCGTGGTAAGATATCATGAAGATGGTGTTTCTGCCATCTTCGGTGGTTGCTTGCTAATAGTGGGTAGGCCTAAGGTTCTGAGGGTTTAGATCATACAATTAAAAGTTCTTCCATGCATATAGGGCTCCGAAAGAAATAAATGACTGCTCACCTTTGAAGGTTGAACCAGAGAGTATCTATTCTACTCTTCGCAAAGCACGAAATCGCACTTGAAGACGGAAAATGGAAGGCAGCAATTAGTAGTTCTTACTGTAATAACTGTAATAGAGCAACTAGTTCAATATGCCATATACCTAGTCTAATCGTCTCAGGTTGGGGACGTATCACGAAGAAAAATATACCTACGCCTTGACCGTGCCAAAATTAGTGAAAGTCGATGCATGCCAGGTAGTGACATTTCAAGTGAGTCCAGATAGCGAGATGCTGTGTATATCGATGATTGGAAGATGGAGGATGTGGGTATGCAAGGGAGTGACTGAGGGTGTATCAGCCCTTTCTGTAAGGCAGAGCCTGCAACTTGCTTGCTACCTTTGATAGTTTGGTGCAAGTTATATGCTAAATGAGGATCAATACGTAAGCGGCCCCTTACAGAAATAACTACTTTTTATGGACCCTCGTCGCGGAGCGAGGGTCCACCACCCAAACGATATCGTATATTTACATACACTTCAACAAACGTTTCCCATCAACCACTATGCCTGAAACTAATCAATCTGCCGAATATCGGATCAAATAGCTAATTAGAGGGTATTGATAATCCTAATTCCCAATAAAGTTGCAACCGCATTAGAAAGACAGGTGATATCGAAGTTGAAGAGGTCTGTAAAAAATAGTAATTTTGGTATGTAAGGGGCCGGCAAGTTGTGCGGGCGTAAAGTACTGCGGGGCTATTGGGTTAAAATTTGTTGGTTGCAGTAATATCGTCACCATTGCCGGGAGTCTAGCGGTGAGCAGAGAAGATCAATTTTAGACGAAAGTTCCGTATGAAGTCAAAATTGTCAAATATCTTTATGTCATGAGTGGTTTAAGTGGTTTATTAGAACTCACCGCAACATTGGCCACTGCGAAATAGTCTGCTCTAGATGACCCCGAAAGTCTACATGACCAGCCTATAGCACCATCTCCGTCCACAACGATGCCCACGACAAACTGAATTTCGTATTCAGCACACACTATTTCAACTGTGCAAAATAAGTCAGGAAATTAGAAGATTTGCTCCGCGAATGTACACTAAGCATTTAAAACTATCATGTATGCAATACAGTATTTGTTTATCCCTCTCTCCTCGGGTACATAACACGGTTCCCCGGATTACCCTGGAAACCTTATTATAGGCCACAACCAAATATAATCAATAACCATACGATATCATATCGTATTCAAAACTAAAAGAAACCGATTGAGCCGAAGGACCATTCAATAAAGAATGATTAAAATCGCTCAAACAATATATCATACAATTGTGATATAATATACTATATTAACCAATCAGGATCCATTTGCCAAAGGATGGCCGCTATCGTCCGCCGGTGGCTAAGTTCAAAATCATAACATCACGAAAGTGTGATACATCGAATTGCGGTGTAGCGTACCATCTTGTAACGTCCCGTAACTAGAATTCTAGCAAATAATTAAAGAAGAGAGCTTATTTACTATTGGTTAAGAAGTATTGCCTAGTCTAGACATGGTTGACATCATGATATTCACATCGGGCAGGTTAGGTTGTGGGGCCGTGCGCCGCGAATCATATAACCACGACACTTCCCATAATGTATGCTTCAGGTTGGCCACTTTGATAAATTTTCTTTCACCCTTGGTATATCACTGATACATCTTTGATACAACATGGAATCCAGAAGAAGATCAAGCCTAACCGCTCTGGACAGACCTGATCAATGGATGATCGAGCAGGGCATGGCAGGCCATGTGCTGCCTATCCTTGACCAGACTGGAAAGACGGTCGTTAAAGTGTTTCCCCCGAAACCGTCCGAAATTGTGCAAAACAAGAAGGCAATCCAGGCAGTGGGTAATCGTAAGAAGCTTTTTGCCCGTGAAAGAGAAGGATGGGTCGGGTATGTATCTCATAATCGCTTGGGTGTTGATATCAGAACAGCAAAGCTGATTTGTCGTTCAACTAAATTATAGCTACGTTGAATGGGAAAATTACCCCAAGAAGAAGGCTCAAGCCCATAAAATCTTGGCTTCGCAAACCTTTCCACCTTGTCCCGATTTTCAATGGGGACCAATCCCCGGGACCAATCCCGTTCTCCCTGGCGACGATTTCAAAGCCTGGCATGCCGCCCTAGGTGGAGAACTTGCCCCTGTTGCCGATGATTCTTGGAAGACGGTGCTGGAAGAGAAACATCCTGAGATGCTTCACTTATTGCAATTCCCTTACAATGGGGAGCCACCAAAGCGACTGGTGGCCGCAAAGGCAATAACTCCAAACTCTCTTCATTTCGTGCGCAACCATGGCGGTATTCCGATTATCGATGCAGGCAAATTTGAGTTGAAGCTAGACGGACTCGTGAAGTCCCCTAAAACGTACACAATGGAGGATTTGATGGATGAGACTAAGTTCCCACGTATGGAAAAGACAGTCACGATACAATGTTCGGGAACCCGTCGCATCGAACAAATTGCTCTGTATGCTGGCCAGGGTGACGAAGTGCCACAAGCTCCTTGGGCCGAGGGAGCTATTGGTACCGCGCGGTATAAGGGTATCAGCTTGAAGAAGGTGATCAAAGACTGCGGTGGTCTGATTGATCATGCGAAGCACCTCGAACTTTATGGCGTCGAGACCTACGTTAAGGACCTAGAAGTGGGCAATTATGTTGTCAGCGTCCCTTGGTCCAAAGTTAAGGCTAACGAGGTTATCCTCGCATGGGAAATGAATGGCGAGGTGCTCCCTAAGATCCATGGTTACCCGCTGCGAGTTGTTGTGATGGGGTATATTGGGGCTCGAAGTGTTAAGTGGCTGTACCGCATCAAAGCCATCAAGAGCGCAACCCTCGCGCCTGTTCAATCCAGGGAATATCTCTACTTCAATCAGCAGGTGGGCAAATACAACCTGCGCCCTATAGACGGCATCCAAATCCAGGAGATGCCGGTCAGTTCAGCGATCATGTCTCCTTGGACAAAGCAAGTGATCATGCATGATGGCAAAATCCATTGCAAGGGCTGGGCGTATTCCGGCGGCGGTAGATGGCCGGAACGTGTCGAGCTCTCTGCCGACGGAGGTTTCAGTTGGTACTCCGTACCGGAAAACCAGTTATCCAAAAAGGGTAAATGGACCTGGCGAACCTGGGAAATTGATTTGCCCTGCGACGTGGAAGGATGGATTGAGATCGTTTGCAGGTGTTGGGATAATTCTCTCAACACACAGCCATTGAATGTGCGAGCGGCATGGAACTGGGGACTTCATGTTACATCTTCGGCCCATCGCATCAAGGTGTATAGTGTTAACAAAACTCGACAACTCACTCAGTTGAAGCTGTCGCAATTCGAGCAGCACAAGATCGATTTGGCTCCTCTCACCCGTTATGACGCTGTCCCTGGAATGACTGACGCGGAATTGGGTGAATACTGGGAGGCCCACCCTCGCGACGTTGATGAGTGAAGTCTCTCTGCTTTGAAGGGATCTGCAAGCTTTTCAGGGAGTATGATTGATCAACGGTATCACGATATTGGATGCTGTGCAAATGAATATTTTAACTAACCAGGACTTGTCCCCTTGCTTCTGTTTACAGCTATTGTTCGCCTCTTCCTGGCTATGAAATTCAATGTGTAGTGCTCGAAACAAAAGCAATTCATATTTTAGCTTGATATTTGAAGTACCTTCTATCCATCCTTTCAATTCAAAATGGTGGTAGAAAGATTCCGCACAATGTCAGGCCACCGAGCCCAGCATCACCCATAGACTTGACCGACCGAATATATAAGCTGGTATTCGAAGTGGAGGGAAATATTCGCACGCCGATTTGCTGCTGTTGGAAAAGGGGAAATTCTTGGTCCAGCATGACCAATAGACTCTTGATTGCTGGTGACTCAGGAATATTAACCTTATGTTACGCGGTGCTAACTGGTCATAGTGAGTATCGCTCGTAGTGGTGCTATACACGTCGAGGCTCGTCCTCAAGTCTTAATCGCAATCGTACCGTTGCCAGTTGGCCTTATACAGACTCGGATCTGTAGACTAGACTCTTATTGGGCAGTGCTAGATAGTGCGCCTAGTTAAGCTATGCTTAGGGTCTGCGTTAAGGGACGAGATACTAAGTGTACCTCTCCTAGTGGGTGGGTTGTCTTAAGTACGAAACAAGTGTGAAGCTAGAACTGTAGGGTCTATGTAATAATATGTAATTAAACGCGAAGAACTAAATATATGTATGGTAGTGACTGTCCTTATATACCTTAGTTCGTCGTATTGCTAATGAGTCTAGGACTTATTACTGATCTATTCTGGTCTTATCGCTAGTGAGTGTGCACTCATCGCTGATGAGTTATTATGTGGTCCCTTTCCTAGGTTCACTGACTTCCCGCGATCCTGTATATCCTAGGATCTAGGTTATCATAAGATGCCTATGGTTATTAGTAATTGTGGTCTGTTGTGGGATGTTATCTTCCCTAGGACGCCTAGCGTTCTGTGAATCTTCTCTTAGTGCCTAAATCACGGCTTATTATAGGATAGCTAGGATCGTGCGATGGCTACTATTATAGGGAATCCTGAATCGTGGCGTGTCATAGGATAACGCCTATCCTATGACCGTTCTTATCTTATAAAAGGTCTTTTCCTATAATACTTAGAACTGTGGCTACTCTACTATATAACGGGCTAAAGTCGAGCTTGATTTAACTAGACTATATAATATACTATTCTTATTAAGCTTAAGGAGGAAAGGTTATTTATATATATGGTATGGAGGGGGAAGAAGAAGTCCTAGCTGATCTAGTGGGGAGATATGGCAGCTATGGTCATCTGATCTAACAATCAAGACAGTGTATATATGTACAACTAGGATCAGTGCAAGGACCTATCAGCTTGGTTTAGCTCTCAACGGCGTGCAGAACAGTATTTGTAACGTACTTCGCAAACCTCTCCAAGCAAGGGGCCATAGAGACTTAATTTGCAACCTTGCTGCGATCCAGAGGGTACTAGAAGAAATAAAAGCCAATAATTCTTGCTGTATTATCCCGCTAGCACATAATCATATGATATGCCGTGGGTTCGACTTCATGGAATATGAGATATATTTCCGGATATCTTCATAGATCTTATCTTCACAAGGGGTGTGCGGAAAAGATTTGGTACTTTTGCCGATGGGCATCCATCAAGGGAGAGCTACCAAACAAGCTCCAGTTCCACTTTTCGCAAACATGAACCAAAGCGCGTGTTTACCGTTGGGGGAAATATACAAAAGCCCTTGTCTTCATTGCTCATGGACAGACAAGTCACTTGCAGAAATGTCATCATCTCTAAATTGTACAATGCAAGGGTAGAGATTATGTACAGTGTATTAATTACCATGTTACATAGTTTTCGTACGTTGTAGTGAACACATTCCATCAGCAGGCCGCGATTGACCAACCCCGGAATGTCGAGCGATGGCCACATCATTGCAAATCATCTCATTCAAAACCGTAGCCCCAAACCAAAACAGCCCACCAAATATCACTCTGATTATGTGGGGACCTACTCATCTATACCTGAAAATGACCGCGATGTTAAAAGAAATCCTGAATGGATCATTGTCTGCCAATATCCGATATTGGCACGGTCATTTCATTTGGCACCGCATCCCCGGTCTGATCCTTCTTCCAATTTGGCTGGCCAAAAAGCTACCCGATATCCCTTTAGAAACACCAACGTTTCTTTGGACATTATTGTATACATTGGTGACTGGGTTTGCTATTACAACTGGTACGAATTACCTTGACACACTAAACGAGCACAATAGGCTTCACTACTTGCCCATTTCTTTCCGACTCGACACATTTCAATATATTCTCTGTCACTTTTTGTCGCTAACGCTACCGTCTTACTTCTCCTTTTTAGGCTATCATCGAATGTGGGCCCATCGGTCCTTTCGTGCACATCCATTTCTCAAAATTGCCTTGGCCGTATTTGGTGCTGCTACCATACAAATGAGTATCAAATGGTGGGTGAAACGGCATCGAGCTCATCATCGATATACCGATACAGATCGCGATCCATACAATGCTCGCAGAGGCCTACTCTACTCCCATATGGGCTGGATCATTGTTCGAAAAGATACAACAGGAGAGGTGGATATCTCTGATTTGGAGAAAGATCCTGTGGTCATTTGGCAGGATCAGTATTATCTCCCAATTGCTCTTTTCATGTCAGTGATCTTTCCGACACTGGTCGCCGGCATTGGATGGCAAGACTGGAGGGGTGGTTTCTTTTGGGCATCTCTCTTCCGAAAGGTCTTTGTACAGCATTGCACGTTCCTGGTCAATTCTCTGGCCCATTGGACGGGGGAACAACCTTTTTCCAAAGAAAATTCCTCCCGAGATAGCTGGTTCACAGCGATACTTACTTTGGGGGAAGGCTATCATAATTTCCATCACCAGTTTCCCACTGATTACCGGAATGGGGTGCGATGGTATGACTTCGATCCGTCGAAGTGGACGATTTGGGCGTTCGCGCAGTTGGGTCTCGCCACGAAGTTGAACCGAACACGTCACAGCGTCATTGAAAGACATCGCAGGAAACTTCTAGCCGAAGCAAGTCACAAAGCTTCCGACGATGACTTGACTGACTCGTCACGTCAACTCCCAATGATTGAGTAGAATGACTATATGCAATTAGTCACCAAGGACAGCCGGGCATTAATAGCCATTGCGGGCTTTGTTCACGATGTCTCTCACTTCTTAGACAGGCATCCAGGTGGCGAGATAATGCTTCGAAAGGCAATCGGGAAGGATGCTACTAGTATGTTTCATGGGGGGGCGATTGCCCATTCTCGTGCCGCCGAGGATATTCTGTCCACCCTGCGCCTCTATTCCATTCGCGCCGGCGACCGGGAGGATATCTCTGGGAAGGGGACGAATCGCGGTTGGAAAGAAAGATAAACACCACTGATACGGCAAGTGGCGTCTAGAATGAATAAGGCTCTTCAGTGACAGCATCTTCACAAAAACAATCCATTACTCGCGTATACTCAAAAGTTTGCCTTCTGAGTGTTTGAGACTACCCGTTGCCTGAACAGCTTACTGGGTATTAGACTACCGAAACGCCAATTTCCATTGTACTGTAGTGGCCAGCTATGGGGCATTCCGATGAATACATATCATCGTACCCCTCCACCCCCCTTACCTGGAGTTGTGACAGCCTTTGAAATTGTCCATTCTTTAGGGCCTGTGCACGTATAAGCATTCCTCGACTACCCCGTATTGGCCACATCTACATTTCTCTACGAAAATTTGACATGGCACATATCTAGACAGAAAAATAGCTGCCATATTACTCAATCCTTGACTTTATCGAAGAGATTGTCTCTCGGAAGACAGGTTCCCAGACACTCTGGATACACCCCCCCCTTCATCAACTTCAGTGCTCGGTTTATACTATGGACTCTTTGATAAGCGCTTATGTCGACAATAGAATCCTTCTTTATGGCCTATGGCTCTTGGCATTGCTCTACATCGGGTTTTTCATTTTTATCACATCCCTCGTGTTCTATCGGCTATATCTAAGCCCTCTCGCTGGATTCCCAGGGCCTCGCCTAGCAGCTGCGACACGCTTCTATGAAACATATTTCCAAATTTTCAAAGGAGGAACATTCACCTGGCATATAGAACGTCTCCACCAGCAATACGGCCCTGTGGTCAGGATCACTCCGTGGGAGATCCACATCAAAGACCCCACTTATTATGGTCATCTCTACGCAGGGCCGGGAAAGCACCGCAACAAGGATCCCTGGTTCAGTTTTATCTCCTTCCCCGGGTCGATCTTTTCAACTCATGGACACGAGCTCCACCGGGCGAGAAGAAAGGTACTAGGCCAGTTTTTTAAGAAGAAGGCCATTCGGGGGTTAGAACCGGTCATAAGGAAAAATGTTGAGTCACTTGCTGCGCACTTCTCAAGTGCACAGAAAGACGGTCGAACCTTGGAGCTCCATACCGCTTGCTACAGCTTCACAAGCGACACCATCTCTCAGTACGCGTTTGGAAGACACGCTGGCTTCCGCTCTCTCGAGGAGCCTCAGTTGCCCCCTACCTGGAAATTGAGACTTACATCCACGTTTGAATACTCTCGAGTAACGAGACACTTTCCAATCCTCATTTATCTTGCAAACTTGTTTCCCACTCTGGTCTCGCGGGCTGTTCCGGAATTCGCGCATAGTTACAAAATGCAGCAGGTGAGTAAAATCGTCCAAAGTTTATCTAGATCCATGGATGGATTTATAACAGTTCTTCAGGATGTCAAACATCAAGTGCGAAAGGTTCTATATGACTATCACCGTATAGAGGTCATGTCAAAGTCCGAATCTCACTCCAGTGAGAAGGAATGCTTGTTCTTAAAGCCAAACGCTATATATCCTGCAATTTTGGCGGATAGACAGGTTCCTCCAAGTGAAAAGCAATTGGAACGCCTACAAGATGACGCAATCTTCCTTATGATGGCAGGGACCGATGCTCCATCGCAAGTACTTGCAATCACAATTTTCCATATACTCAACAACCCGAACGTGTATAAGAGACTAAAAACTGAGCTTTTCTCCCGTATTCCGGAAGTACAAAGTGAGGTGACTATCGAAGAGCTTGAAGGCTTTCCATATCTAGTGAGCAATGTCATAACCTAGAGAAACTATCAATACTGACTAGGATCAGAATGCAGTGATCAAAGAAGGACTGCGACTATCGTCTGTAGTAACCACTCGACTCCCTCGCTCAGCGCCGGATGAAATCTTGCAATACCGTCAGTGGCAGATTCCTGCTGGGGTAAGTGATTTCACCCTAAACGGCGTCCGTGGGCCTGGAATACTGCTAACTTGGGACAGACATATGTAAGCATGTCTACATATTTCATTCTTAGGGATCCGGAGATATTTCCCGAACCTTCTAGATTCATACCAGAGCGTTGGTTGCTCTGCCCAGAGAAGGCACGGGAACTTGAGAAATATCTAGTCCCAGCCTCCAAAGGGACATTAGGTTGCTTGGGGCAGAAGTAAGTCTGATGTGGAATTCACTACTGAAACGCAGCTAACAGAGTTGGATTCAAGTATGGCATGGGCTTGGATGTATCTTGTGATAAGTACTATACTGCGCAGATTTGATTTGGCTCTACACGAAACTACCGAGAAGAACGTTGAGATGACACGGGACAATTTCATCGGTCAAACCGACCGAGGAATGAATGTCATTGAAGTAAAAGTGTTAGGCCAACACCTCCATTGAAGTCGACTTGTTTTTGCTCATTATAATGGGATACCACTGACTCGTAGATGTTGCCAGCTTGGGATGAGCCATGCATGAAAGGGATGTCTCTCTGAAGAAAAGTCACTAATGCGACTCTACTTTTTCTTTCTCTCATATTTGAACGTCATCGGGATGATTATAACATGACAGAAATCCAGTTCCATGTTTAGATTAAAGCTGTGTACACACCTATTATTGCGATGATCAGTCCTGATGCAGAATTAATTGAAATGAAGCACATGGTATCAGTCAGCTTCGAATTTGATAGCCGTATAACATACGTGGAAGAGATAGGAACTACAGTAAACTTGGCCATTCCGCGCTGCATATTCAAGGGGGCCCTAGCAGCAGGGCTAAATACTTGACAGTGAACGTATCATTTGGAATGCCAAGCCCCAGCAGCTCACCAGTTTTTATCTTACTTGTCACAACTTTGAGCCCTTCAGTCTTGAAAATCAAATTGGTGTCATCAAACAAAAGAATTAAACGTATCTTGGTTATTACAAAGCACAAAGGTGTGTTCACTAGATCCCTATGCTTGGAATCTAGACGAACAGCCCGAGAACCGGCATAATCGCCGGCATAAACCTCATGTACGGGTGCATTGTCGTTGGATTGCTTACTGGGTCGTACCGAGCAAACGCCGCGTCCCAGGCTGCTGTGTGTTCCACAGTGATCTGGCTCATTGGCCCTGTATACTCTGAAGGCATGTGAGCTTTCAGTGAGATCATATAGTCGTCGGCTTCGCGGTACAAGGCTTGCATCACAATAGGTGCCACGAAGCCAACCCCAGCCTTGTCCAGAACTGATGCCTAATAAGAAATGATTGTTAGTCTCATCAACAACTTATGATTCGTAGAATGATTCAGGGTGTGAAACCTTGTCCCGGTATGCGTTGAATAAACGAATACAAATCACATTGGTAGAACCCAGAGAGTCCACAATCACATCGGAATCCTCTGCTGTGAGCTTCGTATCATTAACATGAGAGTTGCCGATCCTCAGAAGTCTCCATATATCGTAACTTTCTTGTGCAAGTGGCACGGCCGCCACCAGGCCGCCATTGTAGCGGTCAATGGTGTCTTCATGCTTTTCGACAGCCTCTGTCAAGACTGAAATGTCATCAAGGATACGGTTCGCATAGTCTGTGATTGCCAGAGAGGCAGGTATCAGTAGCCACAGTGTTGTGAATAAATATTGGCGAAGTCGCATGGTGAGAGATGGTGAGAGTAAGAACTGATAGGGGGAGGCAGATTGTGCCCGCCAGCTGTCATCGGGTACTTTATATAAAGGCACTACCGAGAGCTTTTGGGTGCGTGCCTTGATGTTTCAACAAATGGAAAGGTACCGCATGCCGCAGGAGTAGAATCGAGAATGCATCAGTCCAGCAAGAGTACATACTATGTAGTATCGATACCTCGAGAATGCTGATTGTAGCTCTTGTTCACTCAGCTGACCTTCAAACTTGGAAAAAGAAAATTAAGAAAGAAAAAAAAAGAATTGTTGAATTATTTGGGTGCTTCAAGTCATGCAAGGGGGAAGGGGGCTTCACTTTGATTGGTTTGTTTTGTCCCAGATGAATGTCCCTCTTCTGTAAAGCTGCGATAATTGGAGTATGGAAATATTGCATACTTTGGCTGCAGAGATTGCGGTCAGACAACCTTGGAATTCATCCCTACGGTAGCGGGTAATAGAGGTTGTTGGATGGATAATCCGCGGAAAACATTCATTCTCGCACTTCTACAGCCGGGAGGTGGCAGCTTGGCCAGAGAATCGATATTCAGTGACTGTATATTGTACTGTACGATTCATCTGTCATCGGCGTTGTTCAGCGACATGCAAGTGATATCTTGGGTCGTCTAGGTTGCTTACGAATAGTATGAGCATTCCATATTTCAACCTGTGGGTTTAGATGCCTTCGTACGATAGACAAGAATAGCAAGAAATGCTGCTCGATTCCGACCACTTAAACACACGCAGGTTGCTCCCGTCATTATTTTGGCGGTTCAATACGCCTGCTAGAATCACCACTATACATAGTGCCTTCTTCACTCGCGTGCTACCACCTAAGCTTATCTCAAGGATCGCGGGCTTTTTGACAGCTATGAATAAGATTATGTCGTTGTGGGTCGTGGCACGGCTGGTAATATCATGGCGACACGCTTGACGTTGGGTAACTTCACGGTTGCCCTTGTGGAAGCTGGTGTGTATTATGAATTCGAGAGCGTTGCAGAAATTCCAGCTGCCGACGCCATACCGTGTGGCTCCAATCCAGACACTGAGTCTCTCATTGATTGGGGATTTGTGACGGAGGAAATTCCAGGTGCCAAAGGCCGACCCATTCACTATGCTAGAAGCAAATGTTTGGGAGGACCGTAAGTGTTTCTTTAGGTCTGACAGGACACCCACAGGCAACTGTTTGTAAATTTTCTTCTTCTCATCCAGGATTTGAGAATGCCCGAAGGCTAGCTTGGTTCGTAAATATGTTGGCAGAGAAGATTGCGGCGCAAATTAGTTGATTATATGTTAGTTAAACATGTGGGCAGATTTCAGTGGCATCTGGTAAAGGACGTTCTTAATGCCCAGGTGAAAATAATTCCAAGCCTTGGGACCATTTTCAAATGAAACACACTGTGAGTGTAGAATTTGTCAAGACGAATTAAATTTTCATTGGTCGTAACATTTCGAAAATCGACTGGGTATATAAGCGCAGCAGAAAGGGGGGGAAAACATTTAGCCATGAAACTAAGGACTGGTGACCTTTGGGGCGTGATATTGCACAACATACGGAACTCGCGTCCCAGCACCGGGTGCTTTCAATTATATCCCTTAGCCCTCAGGATTAATTGGCCGTTGATGTGTGCTGAACACTGGTCCCGCATCCAACTCATGGTACACCGGGATCGGACTCGCAGGATACGCCGCTTCATAGATCGAGCGACCGTCCAATAATGCTGGTGCCGGTCCCACAGGCTTGCGAGGAACTTTAGGCGACAAGTCACTTGATGGGATGGGTTGGTATTGTGGAGATTGCTTCTCGTCCTTTAATACTGGTGGAGGTGTCGAGGCAAATGTTTTGGAAGTTCGTCGACGTTGCCGAAAGACCCACCACATGAGGAAGAGGATGAGCAGGACCCCTAAAATGACGCCGACCGCGATTCCAGCCTTGGCACCTGTGCTCAGGGAAGATCCGCTGCTGGTCGAGCAGGAGTACCCACCCTTGTATACGTCTTCGGATCGCATATTATTTAATGCGGCGCAGGACATGGAGCTGCCACCTCGGATAGTTGTTTGCCCTTTCACCTGGTCAAGTGATGGCAGCGACACTCTATATCCTCGTTAGTCCTGTGACCTCTTTTTCAATCCCAATTTCCACCGAGACTCACGAGCTAAATGATCCTGTCAATTTGAGCTGTCCATCAACCTCCTCCAGATCTTCAAATTCCAGATGCTTGAGATTTGCGTTCCCTGCGATGGTGACACCGGAGGATACTTCGGATAGGGAATTCATTGAGAGATTGCTAAGCGAGCTCATGCTGTCCACAGTCAAAGCTCCTTTAAGTGTCTCGAGATCCGGTGCGGCTAGAGTGGTGAGACCCGATGCTCCTTCTGCTGTGAAGGACCCCTTGATCTCAGTGACATTGTTCAGGATAATGGAGCCGCTGGCTGACGAGGAGATGGTGACGTCGCCCTCGATCTGGTCACAGGTGGCATATATATCGGCGTCACTTTGGCTAGAGATGATGGCACTACTTGAGCCTGGTGAATGGTCAGCGATGATCTCGTGAGCTTTGGGGAAGCTTCCGTGGCTTTACAGGAATTGGAATCTGCAATGACTACCTGCCACGAGATGGCTAGTAGCAAGAGGGGTAGAAGAAGCATTGACGTGTGTTTCTATACCCGCTTCTGTATCTTGCTCTCTGTTTCGATGTTGACTACAGGCGCGGGACGCTCCATCGCAGGTATAAATTCAACTCAGAGTTCATCGAGGCGCAGTCGACTTTTTCCAAGATTTTCGCATTGGCACTAAGTCTCCGTGTCGGCCCACTGCACTCGGATGGCCGGCGCTGGACGACTTGGTGGAGTTGATGCACTGAAAAAGAGGGCAGTTATCCAACCAGAAAGATCAACGCCATCTCGGAGACCCACTCTTAGTCGGACTTGGTTACTTGGTTGAGCCTTGGCTTTTTTTTTGTTGTCGTGGGGCAATGTTGATTCAACCAGTCCAAATCGACCAGGCACAGCTAGCGTGCTTTTTCCGATAGTATGATCTCGGTACTGCATTAGCTAGAACAGAAAGCAGCTAGCTGTTTCTATTTTTTGCATCATAGGCAGCAGGATTGGATCAACCACTTACAAGCCACCAAGATCAGGCCTAGATTAGGTAGAACAATTTTGAGATCATGATAGGCGGTTTGACATCATTCATGCCAAGATTTTGATCATGAAGAGATCGAATCTTTGATAGATCGTATTGTTGTCCAAGTGTGGGAAAGTTGAAAACCGTGGGCCTGCTGATGAGTCAGCATGCGGGGAAATGGAGTGAGAAACATGATCTGGGGATCAACATTGCCCCAAATCTCTCTCTTCATGCCATCTTCATGAGAGTGGGCAAAGGCTGTGGACGGTGTCGCCATCGCCATATCCGCTGCGTGATCCCCCCGGGAGCATCGGCTTGTGCGCCCTGTACTCGTCTCGGTCGCGCCTGTCAACTGGACCCGCGTTTCCAATTCAAGGCCGTGCACCATGTCTACCAGAAAAGTCAAGGCTCGGCAGCTCGATTCGACCTGATTTGGGATGATGAGCAGATATGGGTAGATGTGTTAAAGCCCGGTAGGTCTTGGTGGAATTGACCGCTGCAGCAGAAAGTAACTCATTCGTGACAGTGACGTTTATCCTCGAGGCTGATGAATCTAATAACAACATGGGTGCCGAAACACCTAGAGAAAAATCTTTGACCCCGCCTTCGTCGGCACAAGAAGCTGTGTATGCAAACAATGACATGATGGCAGAGGAGCGACCTGCCATGCAGCTTTTGTCGCAGGAGGAGGGTCGGGGGCAGCCGCATTTTGCTAGTGCTAGCCCTCAACCATCTCCGCGAGGTCAAGGGTCTGCCTTGTCGCTCCGAGAAGCATGTCTTATGCGGTGCTTCATTCAGAAGATTGCTCCCTGGGTGAGGCCCAAAACTCTCTATCTGCGCGATTATTTGACTAATCGGTTCAACCAGGCGGACATTTGTGATCCCCAATCCCATTTCAGTACGCTGGTGCCCCAACGTGCCCTGCAAGTCCCCATGGTGTTGAAAGCGGTCCTTGCACTAGCCTCTCGGCACGATGCCATCATGACCGGGAAAAGCGACTGGGAGGCCTCCTCCTATCTCGGGCAATGTCTCGAGTTACTGATACCGGCGCTGGACAAGCCTGAGCACACCTATGACGAGAGCCTCTTGATCACGGTGGTTATCCTGCGGATCTGTGAGGAGCTTGAAAATAACACGGATGAGAAGTTCCATCTTCTCGGATCAAATCGTTTGATTAATCTGATGTCTCGTTCGGCGTCTTCTGGTGGACTAGCAGAAGCTGTGAGCTGGCAATTTTTGCGACAGGCCATTTATGCATCTATCGTGCAGCATCAGCCCCTGCAGTTAAATTTGCACAATTATGAGTGCTCGGCCATGTTCCAACGAAATGACGATGCCGCCGTTGCCAACATGATCGTTTTTCATTGCGCCCATATAATCCAACTCTGCCGCGATGTGCCTAGGCTGTCAGTTGACGAACCTACCTGGCATCGCATTTCCAATTCTGTAGAGGAATGGAATCGCTCAAAGCCCCCAACTTGGCAGCCACTCCGATACCAACCTCCAGACGCTGCTGCTGACCGACCGTTTCCTGAAATATGGATGATGTCAGGTCCTGGGGGTCCGTATCCTTATTATCAATTTATAAAAAAGATATGAGATGCTGATCATTTCTTAGTTGTCGGCATGCAGTACTTTCACACCGCAAGGATCTTTATAACTTTGTCTAATCCCCATTCACAGCGCATGAGCGACTATGAGCTGGCTCGGAGCCGACGTGTAGCAGAGGTAGGACCAAATTTACCCCTTGAAGATGCATGGCTAACGAACAATATCTTAGCGAACAATCGCCACCCATATACTGACCGTAGTGGGGCTATCTTGGTCAAATGAGAGTGTAGAAAATGGGTACTTTATGGCCTGCCACCTTCTGCATCGTTGTTCGTTTTCGCCCCCAACCCCGCGTCATGCATATACTGATTATTACATATTTCGAAACATGCAGTCGGCTACTGCCTTCACCATCCAGCTGAGCAACTAGGATCATTGCGATTTTTAAGTCGGGTGGAAGAAGTATTAGGTTGGCGAACGGCGTGGATCAAGGAACAGCTTGAGCGCCAGTGGACTGAATTAGCCGAAGTAGATCCACTCAATCGCTGACGGATTATTTATCTGCAGAATCATTATACTTTGGTGAACTTACTTCACCCTCTCATGCTCGACTCCGGATGTCGTAATATAGCCCATTATTTCTACACTGTTGACTTGGCAGTCGATCTAGAGAACCTTGGATCGATTGCACATATCGATGGATAGTCATATACCATGTGGTCAAAAGAAAATAAAAACAAAAAAAGAAAAAAAAAAGATGGACTCGCGGGGAATCGAACCCCGGACCACTCCCATGCTAAGGGAGTATTATACCACTAAACCACAAGCCCATTGCACGTGATGTCTGTTTGATCATATGCTATATGATCCAAAGTTATATGCTTAGCGTTCCAGTGTTTGGCTGAGAGAACCTTTATTGGAAGATATAGAGAAACGCGGAACAGTTGACTCTCATTCGAAGGTTGTCGAATCGCGCTGAGTGGCATCAATTTTACGGCAAATGCAATTGTTTTTCATTTTCTGGGGTTTTCTGTGTCACGGTCTGACCCTCCGTGTGAATATATTTCTCGTCCCGAGGTAGCAATTCCCTCAATCGAGGTCAAAAGGGCCAGTATCCATCGAAACCCACCACACACATTTGACCCCCAATTTCCCGATCGGCAAAAGTTAAATTGCCTTCCTTAACATCTGCATCGACGATTTTGGGAAGAATCGGCAGAGATAAGACGACATGCGGAGGTAAGCGGTAGCAGAAGCTTGTGATGCGCGTCAGCTCGGCATGTCCCTTGGTGGATAGATCCCCTTTGCCTTGTCGTCTGCCTCAACCCTGATCATGCGAGCTCTGATAAACATGCAGGATCTGGCTCCTTGCCCGCCTTGGGTGGCATGGCACATGGCCCTGTCGCATGGCCATATTGAAGTGTTACATCGCGGGCTTTTTTGATTGGGTGACGGGTGAGGGATTGGGTGATAGGTGATGGTTCCTACAGCTGCCGCCAAGCCAAGGACCCTTTTTCATTCGATTCGTCTGCTTCAACCTACCCCATCCCCCAGGTGGCGGATGGCCCCCCGATGCTAATTTCTTAATCTAATTTCTTAATCTAAACTCTTCAATCTTTGATACTACCGTGGTGCGAGTTACATCCACCAACCTGGGTACCATTGCAGGTTAAGGCTCACCCATCGGGGTTGATGCAACACACGAACACCCTCCCGGGAGTTGTCAATCACCAGAATGGCAAGGACCTCTATCTCCGAGGTATCGAGATATCGATCTCAATTGAGGCATATATGGGGAATCGCAGATGACGACGTCACCCATCTCCGACATTCCTGCGATTATGGGGCCGATTGGACGGCAATAACTTCAACCACAGATACGTTCGAACCGACACAAAGGATCGGCATGTCAGCCCAGCACGTTGTTCATGCACTGTTACACATTCCAACAACCACGCTTGTGGTGGCAGAACCTGAGCCTCCATTTTCCTAATGGGTGGAAATTAGTCAAATAGCTCTGTACATGATCGGGAATGTGGCGCTCCCTAGTTCGCTGCTGAAACTCCCGTGATGGAAGAACTCTCTTTTGACACAGCCCATGTGCGCCATTTTTATTTATCTCGGTCGACGACTGTCATCGATCACACCCCCGACGGGAGTGGAATGGACACGGAAATTATGAAGGACTCTTTCTCTGTACAGTCACCCTGCAGGGTGTCGTTCGGGTGTGCGGAGCATTGGGCAAACTTTCAAACGCCCTGTTTGCTCTAGGTTCTCGAAGTGAACCTAGAGATCCGAAGGCAGACGACCAGCTTCTTCAAACTATAAATGATCAAGTAAATCCCTTCTATTTCTTCATCATCAGTCGCTGGAACGACAACTTCTAATTTTCGATACACCCTTAACACTCCCTCTACAATGAAACTTGTCCTTTTCTTTACCCTAGGCCTGGCATGGCTTGCAAATGCTGCGGTCATTCCTGCAAATAAATTTGAAGCTCGAGATGATAGCATTACTGGATACCGCTCCGTGGCTTACTACGTCAACTGGGTAAGTAATTATCATATTTCTTACCTTGTATACATCGGCTCCAATCCACTGATATACCAAAACAGGCTATCTATGGCCGAAACTTCCAGCCTCAGAGCCTCCCTGCTGACAAGCTCACCCATGTCCTTTACGCCTTTGCTAATGTCCGCGCGGACACTGGAGAGGTCTATCTGTCGGACACGTACGCCGATATTGACAAACATTACCCCACGGATTCCTGGAACGACGTTGGCACCAATGTTTACGGCTGTGTCAAACAGCTCTATCTGCTGAAGAAGGCGAATAGAAAGCTGAAGGTGCTTCTGTCGATTGGCGGCTGGACTTATTCTCCTAACTTCGCCGGACCACTTGCTACCGAGGCTGGAAGAGCCCTCTTTGCCTCATCTGCTGTACAGCTGGTACAAGATCTTGGGTTTGATGGCTTGGATATTGATTGGGAGGTAACGGCCACCCAAAATCTCTGCTTGAAGCCCATCTTGTATACTGATATTCTTTGAATAGTACCCTGCCAATGCAAGCCAAGCTGCCAACATGGTATCTTTACTTCAAGTCGTACGCTCGGTATGACCTCTTCATATCTGAGATTGGATAAAGACAAAGCTAATAAATTTTAGTCATTGGATACCTATAGTACGACCTATGCCCCGGGTCACCATTTGCTATTGACTGTTGCATCTCCAGCTGGTTAGTAAGATCTCTATGATATCTACAGATACTCAAGTTGATCTAACAAGCACAGGCCCATCCAACTATGGGGAGCTTCTTCTGGCCCAGATGGACCAGTACCTTGACTTCTGGAACCTAATGGCATACGACTACGCCGGAAGCTGGGATACAGTTTCTGGCGATGATGCAAACGTCTACGCATCCACTGCCAATCCATCAAGCACACCATTCAACACGGACCAGGCTATCGCCTACTACACTGCGAACGGAGTAGCTGCAAACAAGATCGTCATGGGTATGCCACTGTATGGGCGCTCATTTACAAATACAAACGGGCTTGGTGAAAACTTCACTGGAGTTGGCAGTGGTAGTTGGGAAAACGGAGTATGGGATTACAAGGCGTTACCCCAGACAGGCGCGACAGTTTACGAACTCGACCAGCCGATTGCGAGCTATAGCTACGACCCCTCTGCTCTTACGCTGATCAGCTACGATACTCCGGCAATCGCTCAGTTGAAGGCCCAGTACATCAAAACCAAGGGTCTGGGTGGTGGCATGTGGTGGGAGAGCAGCGCTGACAAGAACGGTACAGACAGCCTCATTACTACGGTATGCTTCAAGCTTTACTTTCCATCTTGGACTTCTTTTACTGATCTATTCTCAGGTGGTCACTGAATTTGGTGGTGTTAGCGCTCTTGATCAGAGCCAGAATCAACTCAGCTACAACGGCTCCATGTACGCCAACATGGCTGCTGGAATGCCATCCGGCTAGGTGTGTCTGCAAATTTGACTTTCGGTATGGATGTGAACATTTGGACTCTTGTTGTTTGCTTTGATATGTTACTTGGGCCCAACGAATGCTGGGCTGGCTCCTTGGCCGGGCAGCAAGTCTACTACTATGTACTCACGGTGTGATTTTTCAATATTGTCAACATCGATAGCTGGTCTACTGAATTTCATTGCAGGGATTTGTTCTATCATATCGTTACATGTTCGGGTTCCGTGGTATCTTAATTATTGGACTTCCAGTTCTTCTTTCGCCTTATCATGCTCCACCCGTAATCTATGCGCATCATTCCTTTCAAAAGCGAAGTTCCACAATCGCTCCGCACCTTTCATCTCGCCCTTAGTCTTATATCGAGATGGCCTTCCCGAGCCTCCCTTCTGAGCCTTGGAACTCTGCCTTCCCACATGTTGCATAATACTCGGCGTGATAGCCCAACGAACCTCCTGATTCATATTTGCGTACTCCTCCGTAATTGAATCTACATACCCTTCATCTTTGGATTTATAGAGATCCATGAGATCAGGTATACGAGATCGCGGAAAAACGAAAGCCTGGGAACAGCAGCCAAAGTTGGGCATCTGGTTAACGCCCTGTGGTATTGGAAGCATTGTTGCCCGTCCAGCGGCGAAGAAAAGACCGATCAAAAGGGGCGTACAAATAAATGCGAGGAAGAGGATGGTATCGTTTGGGAGGTGGGTTTGAAGACTTGGTTTGTACTGTCGCGCACTGAGGATCGAGAAGGTAACGAGGAGGACGGCGAGGAAGGAGTTAAAGACGTAGATTGGCCATTCTTCTGAATTCCAGCCAAGGAATTCTTCCGAATAGAACAAGCGTAGATAGAGCCCTAATTGAGAACACACAACTTGGTTAGCTTCTAGGAATGTGTTCATACCAAAGTTTGAAGCTCACAATTCGGTGCTCCTATCTGCCTCGTTTGTTGTTCTGCGCTGGCAATGGCCTCTTGGGTGCGATGATACCACCCATCCTGAGCGACGACATCATCTTCCAGCATCAGAACGTACGGCGTCTCAATCTTATTGCAAGCTTTTAATAGATATTGGTAATCCAAAAGAGCCTTTCGCCGGCCGACCGTTTTCTTGTTCTTCTCAAGCGCCCGAATATGGTCGATGTCCACCTCGTCTTCATTATAAAGTAAGACCTGGTCTGGTAACTCTAAGAGCCACCGCTCGTCATAAGCAGGGTGTTTCGATGGATCTGAATGAGCAATGAAAATTATCAAGTATATCTTTCTTCTTTCTTCCTCACTCAGACCGTCCAAAAGGGTACCGACTGTACTTCGCAAGTATCGAATTCCCTCCCGTGCAACAGTGGCAATGCCAACACATAGCCGAGGCTCATCTGACGCTTTCTCGAAGTCAGAAACTGTCGTGTTATCTGTGGCTTCAATAAAGATATCGCCCTCCTCGATTCGGATCGCCGAATAAGATGCATCGTATCCAGTCCAGGGATCGAAGAAGACCGACCCAGGGTCATGAGCGGATCGATTTTGGGCGTATAAGGTGAGTAGAGCATAAAATGGAATAAAAAGAAGGAGAACTCGCACCGTCCCACTCCCTAACTGGATATTCAATGGGAATCGCGAGATTCGCCATCTTCCCAAGGGCATTTTGGGCCATGGGAAATACATTGTGCGACAGCGCTTTCATCTAGCCTTTAAAAGATTATGGGCAGAAGAATATTCGGAGCAGACCCATCCTTGCCCACATGGAAGGCCGATCATTTCTTTCTACGTACGATCTAAATGCTTACCGACTCCACTTCGTGAGAAAACATGCAATCAACTCACTCCGTGCTTGGTGCTTGGGGGAGACACGCCACTAGCTGCCTTCAGACCCCCCAAATGAAGAACGAGGTTTCAATTGATGCATATGATTCATAGTAAACGAGAACTCTTAATTGTGCCTATTATTCACCTCATCGCAAACATATCGCCATTGCATGTCAACATACAAGACCCTGTTTTTAGGCTGAAGCTTATCACCGCCCCACCCGCATGGCTTGCAGTCTGAGACATTCTTAAAAAATCAAGATAAGATCCCCACTCAACAGCTGCGCCCCATTTTTGGGGCCAATTATTGCTCCTTTGCCATAGACCACTTTCCATTTTCGTCATTCATGTTCCAAGTTAACTTCGATTATTCCTCTTTATTCCCGATGTCACTTGGTCGCATGTTTAGCGAATCGTACCAAGTAAATCGAACATGATATCTAGGGCTTTATCCACTGCAAATACAAGGAAGATTGGGTGTAGGCTAGAATGAGAGAGACGCCATAGTTCCAGGTGTCAAATATCCCTCACATAGGAAGCCGCTCGAAATTCTGCGCAGCCTTATCTGAAATTTAAATCATCTAGATAGACCCCGGAATGGTAGAGGGAACGTTTAAAGTGCGCTGAATTGGCCGGCCTATGCACGATGTTATAGCCGCTGTCGCTAAGCCCTCAGAGTCGGTAGCAAAGTACACAGAACCGTCATTGAATATCAAGCTAAACCAGTCAAAACGCACGGAAAGAGGATCGAGAATCATTCCGATCATCATGCCATTATTTTGCTTGACTGTTCTGATGGTGATGGTCCCATATCCAAGGACAGATGCCTCCCGAAATTGTACGTAATGTCGTGCATTTATGGGAGAACATACAGAACTCGCTAAATTGAACCCCAATAGACAAACTCCCTGGATTAGCCTTGGCAGCTCCATCACATCAGTCAATGTTGGTATAGCTAGGTAATACCGGCACACAGAGTGCTAGATCATATATACTGGTATGGTCTCCGATCTCTTCTCCTATTTAGCTGTCCACTAACGAAGATTCAATCGGATACCAGCGCCGTTGATATTAACTTTGTCTTCGAGGGTCATGCTATTTTCACCATTTTGAACATGAATAAATTCATAAACTTTTTTTTCGAGGGAGGAGCCAGATGGGAGAGTCTTCTATGTATCTTGGGCGCTTAGATATCCTAAGACATATGATGTCCCGGTTCCACAATCTGAAAGATTATCTGGATGATGTATCAAAGGCCGGGGAAGCGTACTCCTGCTAAGGAATAGCCTAAAAACCCGTGGACGGGAATTCATTGTTGTGTCCGCATAGACCAAGGTAAATATCATCTACCGGTACGGAGTACTCGGAACAGAATCAACTACACCAGTGCCGACACAAGTGCCGCAGGTTGAGCCGAGTAAAGGTTTACGACTGTGCATTCGGGAAAATCGCCCAAGCCTCCGACGATGATCAAATATCATGGGACCAAAAAATCCAATCTAGTGCCGTGTTACAATGACTGAAGGGGGGCATCGGTACATGATGAGAAAGTGGGGATGTGGAGATAGCAAGCCAGCCGCGCTAATGTCTGTGATTGGTCAACACGCCGTGCGAATACCACACTTACACAGCAGAATGCATCAACCGGGCATAACAAATGATGGAGGTTGTACTTGCTTTTTTCAAGTCCTTCTTACTAATGCTCGCAATCAACATCGCTTGTCGGCAATATCCCCGCATAAATACCCCTCTTCGCCCACCATGAATCCAACCACTATACCCTCTTTTCCTCAACTCTCTACATACCAGGACATCGATAATCATGACTCTTGAATCTTGGGAAATTCTGGTTCAGAAAAAGCAAGCCGAGGCAGCTGCTAAGATTCCAGATGCCTGGCTTCTTTCTTCTGAGTACACTGCCGACATCTCAGAGACGGCTAATACCAATGTGCTCGACGTACCACGTCGCTGTGGTATCCTGTCTCCGAAGCAGATAGAGATCACCGAGAACTATGATGCCACTGCTCTCTTGGAGCATATTCACAGTCAGAAACTCTCCTCTTACGAAGTCACCGAGGCTTTTTGTATTCGTGCAGCGATTGCGCAACAGGTGGTACGTCTAGGGTGTCTTGGAGGAAATATCTCCGTGATACTCACCACGCTCGACGGCTGATCTTTTTATCTAGACTCACTGTCTGACCGAAACCTTCTTTGACCGGGCTCTTCAGCGCGCCAAGGAGCTGGATCAGCATCTGCAGACCACTGGTAAACCAGTTGGACCGCTGCATGGTTTACCAATCAGCTTAAAGGTGACAGCAATTTCATCCAAATTGAGCGATTACCTAGCTCACATCTGCATTAGGATTGTTTCAATGTGGAAGGTGTTCCATCGACTATCGGGTTTACATCATTCATTGAAAATGGGCCTATGAAGTACAGCTCGCCTGTTGTCCAAATCCTGACAAGGCTCGGAGCTGTCACATACGTGAAAACAAATATCCCGCAAACCATGATGGTACGTCTAAGGCCAAAGAAATTAAGTACTTCTTGATTTTTTTCTGACTCGAAATATGCCAGGCCGCCGACTCCCATAACTACGTCTTTGGCCGAACCCTCAATCCACATCGACTAAGCCTGACAGCCGGTGGATCCACTGGCGGCGAAGGCGCTTTGATCGCCATGCGAGGCTCGGTCCTGGGAATTGGCACTGATATTGCTGGTTCAATCCGAATTCCCGCTATTTGTAACGGTACCTTCGCCCTTAAGCCTTCCGCCGATCGCATTCCATATGGTGGACAGGCTGGAAGCGGGCGAGGTGGTCTACCAGGAATCAGAGCTTGTGCTGGTCCATTGGCGACCTCCGCTCGGGATTTAGAGCTGCTCATGCGGGCTGTGGCTAACGAGGATACCTGGGAGGTCGATTCGACCGCAATCTTTGCACCATGGCGTACTGTGACACCCAAATCGAAACTTCGCCTCGGTCTGATTGAAGAGGATCCCGATTTCCCTCTTCACCCACCCGTTCTTCGGACTTTGACCCAAGCAGCTGAGCGCTTACGCCAAGCGGGTCATGATATTGTTCCGTTATCAGTTCCCTCCATTCGAGATGCCTGTGCGCTGGGATTCCGGATGTTTGCCATGGATCCCGCCAAAACCGCGTTTCAGAATATTGCCAAAAGTGGGGAGCCGACGATACCGGCACTGGCCTCGACATCTCTTCCTCATGAATACATGCCATATGAGTACGCACCTTTGACCTTGGACGGCCTTTATGACTTGCATGCAGAGCGAAGCAGTCTCAAAGAGCAATTCCGCGCTCTGATTACCAAGGCAAATGTAGACGCAATTATTATGCCTGGTAATGCAGGAACTGCTCAACCTCACGATATTTATGGCTTTCCTCTGTATACGACTTTGCTGAATGTGCTGGATGTGAGTGTAATATCTTTTGAAAGACAAGAAATCTGCTTATACCAAATAGTATCCTGCTGCGATCATTCCATTCGGTAAAGCGGATCAGACGGCCGATGCAGCTTTCGCTCGAGACGTCCAGTATAAGCCGCCTTGTGAGTTTTAAACCGGATGTCTATTCTTTATTTTGTTTGCATGAGACTAACACAGAACCAGTCTCACCTGAGTTATTTGAAGGTGCCCCTTGCTGTATCCAAGTTGTTGGGAAACATATGCGCGAGGAGGAGCTTGTTCAGGCTACCCAGACAATCGCAAGTGTTCTTGGAGCCTGAATCGAACGTCAAACTTGATAGTCCAACTTAAAGATTGGAGTAATATTTAATGCAAATTGCAGTATTTCTGATTGCTCGTAACTTCTCGCTAGTAACTTCGTAGGTTTCTTATATTTCACAAGATTCCCTTTCGTTTCATTTTTTCCACCTCTTCTTTCGAAAATCCCAATTCTTCGAGTGTCCTCTCCGTGTGTTCACCTAAGAGAGGCGGTGCCAGGCGAACGCAAGGGGAAGTGTCACTAAATTTAACTGGGTTACCTGAATCGACCGTCAGTGTGGACTCAAGGTAGGAATAACTTGGACTAACCAAGAACTTTTAGCTCTCCACAAACAGCAGGTTCATAAGGAACACTGTGCACCATATTCCTTGCTGCTGTTTGAGGATGCGAGAATACACGGTCAATGGAGTTGATCGGACCATACGGCATTCCACTTCCTTCTAACGTAGTCATCCATTCATCAGTCGACTTGCTCATTAAGATCTTGTCCAGAATTTCACCCATTCTCTTCCTGTTCTTCACCCGAGCATTGTTATCTGCAAAACAAGGATCTTCCGCCAAGTCCAATCGGTTAATTAACTTGCACAGCAACTGAAATTGTCGGTTGTTGGTCGCTCCAAGTACCAGATAAGAATCCTTGGTCTTGAATGCCTGGTAAGGCACAATACTGGGATGCGCAGTTCCCCACCGATGAGCGATTTCCCCTGCATTGAGCCATGACATCGCGACGTTCGATAGAAGCGCAACCTGGCTTTCGAATAATGACGCATCAATCTTTTGACCCTTTCCAGTTTTTTGGCGGGCGAATAGTGCCGCAAGAACGGCTCCATGCAGAAACAGTCCAGTGCTCATATCCGTAAGGCCCAAGCCAGGGCGTGTCGGAGGACCGTCCCTTTCGCCTGTGATATGGAGCAAGCCTGCCTCGGCTGCTGCAATGGCGTCATAGCCTGCACGATGAGCGTATGGACCAGTTGCACCGTAACCTGGAGGGTCGCATTAGCATTGTCTCATCAAAACAGCCCACCTTACTGACCAGAAACGCTGGCGTGAATGATTGACGGGTTTATTCCAGAAAGTGTCTTATATCCGATTCCAAGCTCATCCATCTTTCCTGGTATAAAGTTGTCCACGCTTGAATTTGTCAAAATTTGCTCCGAGAAAGTCATACTTGAAGCACCTACACCACATCTGCACTCTCAACGAGGCGCAGTAGAATATTCCGACCCTCTTCATGTTTCAGATTCAAGGTGAGAGACCGCTTATTCCGATTGATGGTACAGAAATATGCCGAAATATCAGTTTGCCCTGACTTCCATATTTTCTTTTCTGCTTCTGTACGCCACAGCCGAGTGTCATCCTTGTAATGTCAGAAATGAACGATTTCCACGGGTGGATTCATACTTACTCCACCTTTGGGATTTTCGATCTTTAAGACATCGGCGCCATAATCTGCAAGAATCTGCGTACAGAAAGGGCCCTGGATCTGGTAAGATAAAAAACTACGGGAAGGTCCCCAGGAATCCTTACCGCCAAGACTCGGGTTAGATCTAGGATCTTAATGCCGTGTAAAGGGCCGGGAGTCTCCGTATGGCTCCTACGTACTCCCCGTCTACAGAAGAGAGACGTCGTTAAAGGCAGTCGTTTCAAACCGACGCTAGTCTGTCCAATCATCATGAAGGGGTCCAATTCGAAATATGCTGTCAGATAGGCGCAGTCGAATAATGGATTGAAATAAAATACTAATCAACATGGTTGAAAACCGGACAGCCGAACCCCGCATACCAAGTCGCCGACTCCATTCGTGATCAACTGCCGCGGTACAAATATCGCCAGGAACTCCGAGATTCACCGAATCCTTGCCATGTTGAATGCGTTTTGGGTAATTTTATTTTGGATTTGCGGTTATCGATCACTTAGTTACTAGAAACCACCATCACTTCTCTAGACATGCATCTTAATATGACTTGGGAAGACCAAGAACCCGCTCTCCAATATAGTTCAAGACCATTTCTCGGCTGACAGGAGCGATACGAGGGATGAAGACCTCACGTAGGTAGCGTTCAACATGGTACTCCTTAGCGTATCCCATGCCTCCATGGGCCAGAATAGCTCTTTCGCAAGCCTCAAAAGCAGCCTCCGCGGCGAGATATTTCCCAGCATTTGCATATTCGCCACCGGTGTATCCCTGATCGTAGAGGCGAGCAGCCTGGTATATCATCATGCGCGCCGCCTCCAGCTTCATCCAGCTGTCGGCCAGTGGATGTTGAATGCCTTGATTTTGACCAATAGGGCGACCAAACACCACACGTTCCCCGGCATATAGAGCGGCGCGACGCAGAGCGGCAAACCCGAGCCCAAGAGCCTCTGCGCCGATCAAAATCCGTTCAGCGTTCATTCCATGCAGAATCATGCGGAATCCTTCGTCTTCCGCCCCAACGCGATCGCATACTGGCACACGCCAGTCATCGAAGAACAAGGTATTGGTGTCGACAGCCCCCCGTCCCATCTTAGGAATCTCCGTTATCTCAACCTGAGGCACCTTTAAATCCGTGTAGAAAAGCGAAAGGCCCTGGGAAGGTTTCTGGACCTGATCACGTGGCGTCGTGCGTACAAGAATCAAAATCTTGTCGGCCCTCTGCGCGGTTGAGATCCAGATCTTCTGTCCGGAAAGCACATACTCATCGCTCGATCTGCGCGCGGTCGCTTGCAGGCTCAGTGTATCAAGACCAGTGTTCGGCTCAGTAACGCCAAAGCATGCTCTTTCGCGACCGGCGATCAAAGGTCTCAACCATCTCTCCCTTTGCTCGTCGGTTCCAAATTTCGCGACGGGTTCCAACCCAAAGATGTTCATGTGGATGGAGGAGGCTCCTGTCATTCCGGCCCCGGACTCTGAAATGGTCTGCATCATCACTGCTGCCTCTGAGATTCCCAATTCAGATCCCCCATACCGCTGCGGTAGACAGATCCCCAACCAGCCTTGTTGTGCGATCGCATCACAAAACTCGGTCGGGAAGGTATGCGACTGGTCCATGCGGGCCCAATACTCGTCTGGAAAATCAGAACAAATTTTGCTAATTGATTCCCGCACCGTTCGCTGGGAGTCAGACAAATCTGGGTCTTGGCTCTGAAGGAACTCTGTAGCGCGTGCATGGAAATTTCGTAAAGGCCGCAGAGGCCGGGAATAGATTGAAGGGATTGTCCCTCTCCTTGCTACCTGTAGATAATGAACATGATGCAAACGGGAGCATTATCCATGACAGCTTACTTTTTTCAGAATGGTCGCCATTTTCGGGCCAGGAATGATAAGATTGATGCTTTGAACATTGATTTGACCGAGTCTCCACGGTCAACCCTAACACCCTTGAATGCGGGGAAAGATGTTCGAGTGGGGTGCCGACTAACGCCGAGGTGAAAGGGTATAAATACAATGAATCATATTTTTAGGAGATTTTAATTTTTGGAATACCAAAGGTTTTAGACACCAATATCCTTGGGTATTACTTTTAGGTCTCAAGGTTATTCGATCTGTATACTTTTCCTGCGCCGTCAAAGTAGAAGAACCAAGCTCAATGCAGCGACTATTCATCTACTTCAGTATGATCTAAATACCCCGAATGGCAACAGATATATCACTCACTCCCTATTTTACGTAGCTTGTCTAACGAACGATCCTAGTGCATACAGCTGTCGGCGTCAATTGCCCGTCTGGCTGGCTGGATAATTCTGGTGGGAGCAGGTCGAGTTTAGCAAGATCTAATCGAGTCCGTAGAATTGAATCAACATATATGAAGTCAAATGCGACCTAATCAGATATCAGAAAGAAGGTAAAGTTTGGTTCCTTTGGGAGATTCCCTCAATAGACATTTTCAGATTGTTGGATAGGCGGCCTGCTTGGGTAGAGATTGTCTAATAGAATTATACTCACCTGAGCGACATGACTCCTATAAGAACTTCTATCCTTAAGACCGGCTGCTAGTCACGACAGACAATAGTATCGAGAATGTGCTATAGAGAGACCGTCGCGGTCTACGCAATGAAGCACATCGCGTCTTATTGGCCCACCTACCCTAAATGAAGCCGAGTCGGGACGTTTGTCCCGTGTCAAACCCACATTCTTACATAGGCATGATGGGCATGATGATCATTTTTGCATGATCATGCATACATAAAGCTCAAATGTTCATTTTGACTTATCTTTCTGTTTTAAAAGGATGAGAAGCTTGCCTTGCAGTTCCTTCTGTTCCGCCTCTCGCTTCTCTTCTCTTTTCTTCTGTTCCATCTCTCTTTCCTTCTGTTCCGCCAACTGTTGTGGTAATGTTTGTACCATCACACGCAGCTCTGGTTGTAGACCACGATTCTGCGAAGATGCTGCTCTGCGGTAGCCCGGGCGTTCCTGCGATCCGACCAAGGACACCTGGGAGTCCGGTGGGTTCTTTCTCTGGCGTCTACTAGCCGCGTCCCTCTCTTGCTCCTGAGAGTAGGATACTGGAACTGTGATTGGTCGATTTGATGTTCGCAGTGGCTGTGGCGCCGTTGGTTCCGCCGATTGCTCGGTCAGCTCGGGTGTTGCCGCCCGCTCGGTCGCGGCGGCCCCTGGGGGCATCTTGCCTTCACAAAGAGGTCGCCCTAGACTGTTTATGTCAATTAGCAGGTAAATATGTCCGTCCTAGACCGACACTCGTTTTCCCCGTCAATTCAAGGCCTGTTAGGACCAAGGGAGATGGAATGTGTGGCGTTTGCACGAGACAACGATTATATTGAGGTGTCCCTATCAGTTCCCTACCAACGACGTTGATATTGTATAATGACTGCTGCTAAAGAGGTTAACTGAACGCAATTTTTGCGTTTATTTTTTTGGGCGTTTCCAGATGTGCTGTCCTTTGATCATTCGGAGTAAACATAATATCGTGTCAACTTCACGTAATAGAAGCGGCCTCTAAAATTATAAAATGGGCCATCTCTCCCTGATCTTGAGGTTGAATTCAAAGACAAAAAAATTCGAATCCAAGAGCTTTTTACTGTACATCTTCTCCCGAAAATGAGCCCCTTCGGTCATCGTTGCTGACAACATTGAGCGGGTAATTCCAGATTTGACGATGATGTCTCGGCTTACGGCGGCCCCTAAAGTTCAGCCTACAGAGTTAGTGACTCATAGTTGTTATCTGGTTGAGTGACCGGGATACAACCTCGTAATATAATTAATTTAAAATAAAAGTTTGTGGCGTTTTCACATTACTAATTGCAATTCGCAAGGAGCTGCGGCAGTGCCCTGACAAGACTATAAAATGATCACTGCCAAAGCACTACTCGCCTTGACATTGAGAACAAGCTTCCCCTCCCCACATTTTGCCAAGCTTTGGTCCATGCCGACTTTGCCACAATGGTGGACCTGGATTTTGAAGTGTATAATAATGTGAGCAATTGATAGACCAGGAAACTAGGCATTCCAACAATTTAAACTGACAGCTCTATACAGGTGATTGGTGGCCAATTGAAAGGCGGCACCAAACAATACCATGGCATCAATCCATTCACAAAGGAAAAGCTCTGGCCCGCTCCTATAGCAACCGAGGAAGACCTTGACGAGGCTGTGAAAGCTGCAAGTGTCGCTTTCCAGACATGGCAACACACAAGCGTGGAAGAGCGTCGGAGAAGAGTCAAAGATTTTTCCGATGCCCTCGGGGCGCAGAAGAATACTTGGGTTCCGATTATCTCCAAGGAGACAGGTCAGCCAGTAGGTGGCGAGAAAATTAACATCGAAACATTGAGCATTTACTTAATTGTAGCCGTCTAGAAAGAGTTAGCGGAAACCGAGATCGATGCAGCTTGTGAATGGCTCATGGGAATTTGTACGAGACCCAAAATATGAACCTCAACTTTCAGCAGCTTTGACTAACCGCAGAACAGCGGCTCTTGACCTACCGGCATATACCACGCAAGATGATGAGGAGGTCAAAGTGACTACGAAATATTATCCACTTGGTGTCGTTGGGGCAATTTGTCCGTGGAATTTCCCAGTCTTCCTTGCCGCCGGCAAGATTGCGAGTGCCATTTCGACTGGCAATACCATCATCATCAAACCCTCGTGAGTGGTGCGCACGTTAATTTCTGCTTAAGTCTCGGATTTAATTCTGTCTAGCCCGTTCACTCCGTACACAATTCTTAAGTTGGTGGAGCTGGCACAGCACTTCTTCCCTGCCGGTGTTATTCAGGCATTGGGAGGCGATGACGATCTGGGTCCTTGGATGACGACACATCCAGGAGTTGCTAAGATTAGTTTTACAGGGTCATCCGCTACGGGAAAGAAGATCATGGCGGCTGCGGCTCCGACGTTGAAGCGTGTCACCTTGGAACTGTGAGTTTGCGTTCTTGGCTGTCTGTGAACTGTCAAGGCTAACCAAGACAGTGGCGGCAATGACGCTGCAATCGTTTGTCCGGATGTTGATATTGACGCTATCATCCCCAGGATAGTAGGTGATGGTAAGTCTGCCATTCCAATAGTAGGATCAGAGCCTGCTGCTAATTGATTCTAATACAGCATTCAGTCACGCTGGACAGAGCTGCGTCGCCGCAAAGCGAATCTACGTGCATGCATCAATCTATGATGAGTTCATGAAGAAGTTCACTGAAGAATGCAAGAAGCTTATACCGGGAAAGCTTGATTTAAGCCCTGTTCAAAACAAAACTCAGTATGAGAAAGTCAAGTCTCTCCTCGCCGACTGCCAGAACCAGGGCTATGAATTTGCATTGGGAGGGGCCGACTTCAAGCAGGAAACAATAGGATATTTCATACCTGCAGCAATTGTGGATAACCCACCAGAGCAATCGCGTGTGGTGCAGGATGAGCCTTTCGGACCTATCGTCCCTGTTCTGAAATGGGAGGATGAAGAGGAGGTTATCCAACGCGCGAATGCTACTGATCAGGGCCTTGGCGCTACACTGTGGTGTCGCAACACAGAGCAGGCTGAGCGTATTGCTCTTCGCCTTGAGGCCGGAAGTGTATGGGTAAATCGTGGTGTAGCACCACTGCCCACTGCTCTGTTTGGGGGCATTAAACAAAGTGGTATTGGCGGGGAATGGGGCCAGCTTGGGTTATTAAATTACTGCAGTGCGAGGACCTTCCATTTTGCGAAGAACATCTGAAAGGAAAACCTTCTATGAAGCCCAAGTATCAATCACTTTAGCACATAGCAAATGCTTGATATTCCATCCCATGTCAGAGAAATACAGTCGCAACTTCTTGCATCATTGATGCTGAATATCAGGCTGCATTATTTTAGAAGAACAAGTATAATACCTACCTTGGCCTTCCTAGGAGCCAGAAGCTGAGGGGCCAAACGGGTGCTTCAAGGTGAATGTAACTAGGCTATTACTCGCTTGACCCATTGCATCCCCACAAATGACGACCCTTGGACTGACTTCATATTTAGCCAACCTCGGGAACCCGGGACTTCCTTGACTCATCTCAATATCATGCAAGTCTATTAACCCCAAAAGTGGAGATGCCGAACGTGAGACCATCTCTCATTTCAATCCCACTGGAGATTCAATGCGCCATCTACGAAATCCTTGACCCCATCGGGTTGATATCCGTCAGTCAACCCAACTATCAACTGCGATTATTATAAAGCCAACACGGCATCACTCCCTTGAAAGACTTCTGGTCCTTGAATGCCGTGAAGAATGGGGCGGCGGCACGCCCATCTTGTCGGCAAGTGAACAAATAGGCAATATTGACCGGTTCGATAGCACTTTTTCCAACAAAGAAAATAGCTGAAATGACAAGTCCAACTTTGAGAGATGCTTCATAGATCATTAGGATAGCATCCCGGCTCAATCCAATCAATTCAAAATCTCCCTATCTAATAGACTCTATTAGGAATCCACGAAATTCATAATGTTTTGCTGCATGCCTAAATAAGCACTTTGGCCTCAAAAATGATCGGACCCAACAAACCTTGTCTTCATGACAATTACGTTCCAAGAATGTGGATTAACGACCGAAAAGCCGGGGTATTGCCTCGTGGATACAGTGCACTTTCTAGGTCTATATGGTTGTGGTTACTGTAAGTCGTGATCAAGATATCGTAGATAGTTACTGTACTCTAAGAAGGGTATGAATATATTGATAGACGGGCCCTAAACTCAAAAACTTCTCATTTAAGCAGAACAAGTCGACCGACTAGATGTATTCAGGAGATGTCTGAATAGGTGCAAGAGCAAGCGTGTGGAATTCCATGAAGCTCCGATATGTCTGGAATGTCAAATCATCAAGACGGGTCGGGTAAGGTATACGCGTCTGAGTATTTGGCCTTAACGGAGCACCTTGCGCCACAATATCTTCCTTTGGGTCGAAAAGTTCTGGGTAGGCGCTAAAAAATGAGGGATCAAGTTTGTACTGCGTAACTCCATGGTCCATATTCAGGAGTGTGAAAGCAGCTTGGGCACATTCGGGAACCGAGAACAAGCTTGTGGCATCTGGAGCCGGGAGTACAGTATATGGATCGATCTTTTTGTCCCTCATGTCGGCAACACCCATAGCAACGTCCGTAACTCGAAGGTAGACCCTTATATTGGGCGCCCCTAAGACCAAATCTGCCAAAAAAGCTTCTACCGTATAGCTGCTGACCAAATCGCAGAATATCTGGTCGATCTGGGGGTTTGCAGAATGCAGACGGATCAGCCGATCTCTTAGAGATGGAAACGGTACCCAATCGATTACTCTAGGATGTTCTTGCTGTAATTGGAAGATTGTCGGTCGATACTGTTTTTCGACTCTATCCAACGTGTCTGGACAAGGGTATAATTGCCATGTGGTCAAGTCGACGATGTGATGAAATCTCGTTTTCGCGTACCATGCCATAGCTTCTGGCCGTTTTAAGCTATTGAATAGTCCTAAGACCGCCACAACTTGTCGATAAAGCCTGTTTCATCATTAGCAAGGTTATTTCAAAAATGGCATTATTTAAGTGGCAACACAATTCACGCCGATTCCATTGCGATTCAAAGTTCCTTGTGTTTGTGCTCATCAACTGGAGGAGAACAGCTATATGATCAGAGAATGCAGAATTGGTTTCAACCCAAGGCTTGTGGAGCACAAGGCTGGAATATTCGCTTCCTGATAATGCTCTGGCGTAGGGTTCCAACCCCATTTGGTATTCGTGGCTCCAGATATTTGGAATTTGAGGTTGAAATAGATAACTCAAACTGTCCGACGGGGCTTCCCAGTCAAGGCTAGTTGTGGATGTACCAGGGCGGATAGCTACCTGAGAAGTTTCGGATGACCCTGGGACAGTTGTCACTGGGCGTGATACTAGTTGAAAGGGGCCGTCGACTGCCAAACCTGAGCACGAAGATGAGCCAAGGGGGCTTGGGCTGGGAATGCCGCTCCGAGTTGTTACATGTCCATTTGGCTCCAGATGTGAATCAATCTCCACAGTTTGATCTAGTAATTCCTCTGGCGAACACTTATCCAAGATGTTTGTAATGGAGCCAGCCAAGGCCGTTACCGTCTCGGCGACCTTAGTCAATTTTGATTGAACGTCGACTAGCTGATTCCGTAAAGACTGATTTTCTTTCCACATCTTCTCGAAGGCCTCATTCGGCGGCATGCTGCCTGCCATGGCGCGTTCTTGGAGTTGTCGGACCCGTTCGGCATGCCTGCGGCGGTATACACGCTGTGACAGCCTATTTCGAGCTCTCCTAAGGGATGACTGAGAAATCTGAACAAGCGACTCGCCGAATTCTACACTCACCTCCTTTCAGGGTCCTCGGCGCTGCGTTTATTCTTCTCGAATGATTCTATCATGATCGAAGTTGAAAGCCGTCTAAATAATCTTCAAGTGCGCTTGCAAAGACCCCAATAATTTTCGCGATAACGACAAAGGCGGTGGAGCTTAGGCGGTGGAGCTCGGGTGGCGATGATGATTTGACTGCATGATGACTGTTCACATCGGGGGGCTTTGACCGGAAAAACTGGATAGCGAGCTACAGCGTGCAATTCGTTCCGAGGCTCCCACCATTTATACTGCCCCCGCAGTTCTTAACCACAACCTTTCCCAAAGCAACAAAATATGTACAAGCAGCTGCAGAGGCGAATAATGAGAGTAATCAATCCTGTGGATTAAGCCAGAGGAGAAAAATGTGAACATTTGAAAATCACCACTTGACAGAGCGCTTGATACATACTCACTTTCAGGTTCGCTCTTTGAATTTCTGTCGCTGTTACCAACTACGCTAAACCGATGAAGAAAACATTGGAAAAAGAAACGAATGTCGAGCGTATAATGTATAAAGCAAGGGGAAACGAGTTACATTTTCGGATACCATTGCGAAGAACTCGAAAAATACAGATTTGACGGATTGTTTGAGCAAGCTAAGACAGTATGGGTTAGTAAGCATGCGGGCAAATGAGACTGAGGATGGATTCAACGGAGTCAACCTGGGATGAAAGAGTTTATTGATGAAAGAGAATAACTGAATGTTCCAGGGTAGGTTGAAATACCCCATGGATAGTGTCAATACTCGGTGGTTACAACACTCGAGTTTCCAATGATACGAATTGACGAATACAAAACAACAAGAATGTGAGTGCATCTGAAATTTTCCGTTGCTAGCGGTAAATCACCGCTTCATGCCTCGACACGGACCTATGCCTCGACGGACAAGGGTACATCCGCATAATCAGTCTCAAGGAAGTTTTCCAGGGCTTCTAAGCCGGCTTTCAGCTCCATGGTGTCACCCCCAAATCCAAAACGCACATAACCGGAGAAATTAACACCATCCCCAAAGCATTTCCGACCCGGAACAAGGAGAAGGCCTCTTTTCTCTAGAAGCCTAGCGCAGAGTTCCATGTCGTCAACGGGCTCACCAGACTTTTCAAATCTGATGAAACCAATTGGCCCTCCTACAGGCCTGGACCACTTGCAAACCGAGCTGTTTTTATCGATAAACGCCTGGACCAATTTCAAATTTCGTTGTGCCAGTGTCCGATTTTTTTCGATCAACCCCTGAGCCAAATCAGGGCTCAGTACAAAAGACGCAACATGCTCATCAATTTGACTGGCCGTGATAAGGGCATAAGATCTTGCATTAACACAAAGATCAATGACATTGGAGTTATGAGAAGCAATCCATCCGACTCTAAGCCCTGCCAATGAATATGCCTTTGACAGAGAGCTGGTAGCAATGGTGTTGTCATAGCCCATTGATAGAATCGACGGTGGATATTCGGAATCCGTGGGCGAGATCGAGTGGAAAAGAGGTCGATAGACTTCGTCACTGAAGACGATGATGGAATGCTCCCTCGCAACTTGTACGATTTGTTCGAGAGTACTTTTGCAAATGATCGCGCCGGTCGGATTTTGCGGATTGCTAGAAGGAAAGAGGCAAGGTTTAGAAACCGTACGGGACACGAGGGAATATGGCGTTGGACTCACTTGATTATGATCATTTTGGTATTGGGTCGAATAAGCTGTTTCAGTTCGTCCAAATCCAACTTCCAGTCATCGTCCGGAGTAGTCTTCCACAGACTCACATCTGCCCCGATTGATGCCGGAACCGCATAAAGCTGCTGATATGTGGGGTATTGCACAATAACGTGGTCGCCTGATCCCAACAAGGCAAACAAAACAAGAAAGTTTGCTAGCGATGCCCCAGGAGTAGTGAGAATGTTCTCTACTGGCAAAGAGTGAGAGGTTTCAGACGAGTAAAGATGGGAGATTCTCGATCGGAGAGCTTCCGACCCTTTCATAGGGCCATAGTCCAGTGCTTTTGAGAGGATAGGAGAGAAAATCTCCATGCCTGTATTAGAATCTCTGGAAAGTTCTTGCACATCATTAATAGATCTCGGAAGAGAATAAGAGTGTGCAAGATTGTGCTTGATATCTGAACAATGAGATAATATCCACTATGAAGCACATTAGTACATCTCAATTTCAGGTCTGAGAGAACACGAACATGATCGACTTCAAACAGATTGATCTTTGGCATCTTGGACCACAAAGAACAATTCGAAAAGTTTTGGCGAAACGCTTTTCTGCGTAAAGATGTATTTATGTAGATACCGGAGTGAAGGATGAGTCACAGGAGCCAGCAATTGATGTTCACATTAAACGTTAGTTAATAATTTTCCCGCATGGCACCAGCTGACGGCGATGACCGAATCCACTTCCCCCGAAAATTCACCGTCAGATTGTACTGGAATGTGAGGGGGAGAACTAAACTTGCGGAATAAATGAATGAGCTGAGAGGTTGGTGAATAGTGGCGGATGCTGTTGAAACCTATTATTGGTCGGTTACGTGAGCATTTGATTACCGTTGATTCGTGGTTACGTGAGTGACCGGTTACGTTGCCATTGTTCAAAGCTTAATGACAGGGAATCCATTTTTTGTCTCCACCTGGGGACAGCGAGTCATCTTCAAGCTCGGGACAGATCCTTGGTTATTGGAACCAGCTGGCAGGAACTGCGGACTTTCTGCTCCTAACACCGTTAATATATCTCCGGTTGTATTTAGCGTTTCTGTTCAACGTAAAACCTTCAGCCACAATGCTATTTAAAATCTTCCCTGGCCGCGAGATCCCTTCCAGCTCCAAGATTATAATTCTATCACTCGAATTTCACTCAATAATCTGCTCATCTGGTTATCATGTCCTTGCATCTAAGAGGCAGCATGGCCGTGCTCAACAAAACCCCGAAGCTCCTGAGGGGAGGAACCGTTCTCATCCATGGCGAGCATGACCATGTGTCCCCTCGACTGGCCGATATTCTCATCGAGGGAGATCGAATCTCTAAGATTGAGACCTCCATTCCAGCACCTAGTGGATGTGACATCATCGACTGCACCGACAAGATCATATCACCTGGTTTTGTAGATACACATCACCATGTCTGGCAGTCGCCACTCAAGGGGTTCTTCGGAGACACGGCTCTATTCCCATACCTGGCAATCGGTTCGTCCATTCATAGTCCAAATAAAAGCGATCACCAGCTCACAAACCAAAGTTATCGCCGCAGGAATGGAGCTCAAGGCAGAGGACATGTTTTGGGCAAATTTGGCGGGCAGTTTGGAGGCTATTGATGCCGGAACTACAACCACCCTGGACCACGCTCATATGAACTGGTCCAAAGATCATAGTACGTCTAAAATCTTCCATCCAAAGTGCAGAACACTAATACTATTTTATCTAGGCCGATCCGCAATTTCGGGAACTATATCGTCAGGCATACGCTCGATCTTCGGCTACACTCCTGTATCCGTTGTTGCGACTACGAAACCAAATATTGAATTCTCGCCTGAACCTCTGCCAAACTGGGTTATGGAAACCTTCGAGCAGCTTAGCATTTCGCAGCCGCTGAATAACTCCGAGTTCCGTGTCCAGCTAGGATTTGGCTTTGACTTCTACCACCTTCCCAAAGAGGTCGTACTTGGGGTTTTCGAAAAGGTCAAATCCCTGGGCACAAAGATAATTACGTCGCACTTTATCCAAAATTTTGTCAAGGGCAGTGAGAGCCTACCTGTCTTGTTAAAGTCCTATGGCCTCTTGCAAAAAGGCATGGTCCTTTCACACGGTGGCGGGGCTACCTCCGAGGATGTCAAATTGCTGAAAGATGCAGACTGCTTTGTTTCTGCCACTCCAAACACTGAGCTTGCCATGGCTGTTGGACCTCCAGTCTGCTTCCGAAATGACCTCCCTGGTGTTGATAAAATATGTTCCCTTGGTGTGGATTGCCACTCGGCTACAAGCGGTAGCATGGTCAATGAGATGCGGGTAGCATTACAAACCGCGAGGGGAATCGACAGTGAGGCTCACATTCAAAAGGGACTGTGGCCGAGAAAAATCACTTATACGACGTCCGATGCGTTCAACATGGGCACTATTCAGGGCGCCCGTGCCCTATGCATGGAACATGACATTGGTAGCATCAAAGTGGGCAAAAAAGCGGACTTGGTGATTTTCGACGCTCTTAGTCCTGCTATGATGTGTGTTGCCCAGCGTGATCCTGTCATGGCCATTGTTCTGCACTCGACAGTACGTGATATCCACACTGTCTTGGTAGATGGAGAAGTGAGGAAAGAGAATGGCAAGCTTTCTTCAGTCAAGGGAACTGAATGGGATGACGAAAATGGATTCCTGGAAACTAATCATACTATTCACTGGCAAGAGGTTTCTGATCGACTTTTAGCCATACAGAAACGGCTCGTATGTCAAACACCGGAGCCTCTTCTGTTACAACTAGAAGACCACGTTCGGGAGCTCTTTGGCCATAAGCCTACCTCTGTCAAACTCTAGTCTGTGTGACAGCGTTACAATCCATTCAATCTCAGGGTCTTGAGATCAAGTGTCGACGGGCAGCAGTAAAGCATCTTGTATAATAACCCATCAATTATCAAAGCCCGCTCCCACTCTGCTGATCATTGCACAAATCCGTTTGATGACGCGACATAAACTCAGTGGACCCACCCCCATGATCTTTGACCTGTAGTCTTTCATAAATTAATGTTGCTTGATTATAGTGCATGGAAAAGGCGTTAATCATTGCTAACCACATACATAAGCCCATTCATCGAACCTGCTTCTTGAGAAGGAAAACTTGAAAAGGAGCGACTTTTGTTCAACTAGGACTATGGTGTTCTCACACAAATCAACCAAAGAAAAGTCCAACAAAAGCGTCTCCATGTCTTTCATGCCTTGGATAAGATCTGACTTAAGATCTTCAGGCTCCTCAATTCCACAGCTGATACGAAGCAGTCGCTTATCGCAGCCTGCGTCGCTCATGGCTCGCCACTCCATTAAGCTATCCACGCCACCAAGGCTAGTGGCATGTTGAAAAACATACATCCTGCTAGGTAGGCGTTTGGAATGCTCAGATCTCTGAGCCTCAGCAAAAAAGCAATATAAATCAGTCCTTCAATGAGATATCGGACGGTACCCAGTCTCAACGGTAAGCAAGGCTTATTCGTCAGCACGTTACCATGTCGGACGGTTTCCGCCTGATTTAACAGAAGATACTGGAGCATGGAATGAAGACTGTATGAATGCGTATTAGTCACAAAACTCAATAATAGAAACCCGTCCTGATGGGTGTCCCAATGCGAGAGTATTGTCTTTGACTGCCGAACAGGAGGGCCGATATTCGGGAGGAAGCCATAATGCCTTTTCGTTATTAGAGCTTACCCACTGCTCTTCTGCCAGAACTATGTTGGCTTTTGGTCTTAGACTTGGGAGAAGACTTTCTGGCGACGTTTGGATCTCGACGTATCCTAGATTAGTACAGAGGTATGAACCATCTGCAGAAAATTCCAGGTCGGTGACCCTTCCCCGGACCTCTAAGGTCTTTCGCGGGATCCCTGTGGCCACATCCCAGAGTCGGAGAGTGTTATCATTGGAAGCGGACGCTAGGATCTCGCCGTCGGGGGAGAAGGCTACCGCGTGGCCATGGAGAGCGTGCAGCAAGGTGCCCGTGAGGGTATCCCAGAGCCTGACCGCATCATTGGACGAAGCAAACACCAATATCCGGCCATCAGGCGAGAAGGCTAGCGAATCCAGCGAAGTAAAGTCTTGCTCGAAAGTGTGCTGCAGGACACCCGTGAACGGATTCCAGAGCTGGATAGTCCTATCGTAAGAACCGGACGCTAGGAGCTGACCGTCAGACGAAAACACTACCGACTCCACCGACCATGAATGACCGGCGAGAGTCTGCAGCAGGTTTCCTGTCACCGTATCCCAGAGCAGGATTATCCCAATAAAGCCGGAGGCAAGGATCCGGCCGCTGGGTGAAAACGCGATCGAGTATACGTCTGATGGAAGGCCATCGCGAGTGAGCTGGAGGGCGCCTGTGGCCGTATCCCAGAGCTGGACTGTTCCATAAGATCCTGTCGCTAGGAGCTGACTGTCAGGAGAGAATGCCACCGTTCTCGTCCAACCTGAATGGCTCTCGAGAGTGTGCTGTAGGGCGCCTGTGGCAGCATCCCAGAGACTGACTGTCGGTGAATCTGAGGTAGACAATAACAGCCGGCCATCGGGCGAGAAGACAACTGATCTTACCGAATTTGAATGGCCCTCAAGAGTCACCTGCCCGTCGCTTATAGCCACATCCCACAGCCGGACGGTCTTATCGAAAGAGGCGGACGCTAGCAATCCACCATCGGGGGAGAAGGCTACCGATGTGACTGAGCCTGAATGACCCTTGAAAGTCTTCTGCAGGGTCCCTGTGGCAACGGCCCAGAGCCGAACGGTCTGATCCGCAGAGGCGGACGCTAGTAATCGACCATCGGGCGAGAAGGCCACCGAGTTAACGGACCCTGAATCACACTCAAGAGTCCGTTGCAGGGTCCCTGTGGCTACATCCCAGAGCTGCAGGGCCTTATCAGCTAGGCCGCGTAAACTGTTGGAACCGGAAGCCAGTAATCGACCGTCGGGTGAAAAGGCCACCGACTCAACCCAAGTTTTATCCCCTTCGAGAGTCTGCTGCAAGGCACCCGTGGCCGCATCCCAGAGCTGGATAGTACAAGTAGAGGCGGCCGCCAGGAGCAGACCGTCAGGCGAGAAGGCCACCGAGTTCACCGGGCCTTTATGGTCTTCGAGAGTCTGCCGCAGGGCGCCAGTAGCCGTATCCCAGAGCCGAACTGTGTTATCTCTCGTAGTGCCGAATTGACTACCTGAGCCGGACACGAGGAGCCGGCCATCGGGCGAGAAGACCAACGTGTTCACCGAATTTTGATGGCCGTTGAGTGTCCGCTGCAGGGCCCCCGTGGCCGCATCCCAGAGCTGAACAGTCTTGTCAGACACAGACGCCAGGAGCCGACTGTCGGGCGAGAAGGCCACCGAACAGACACTATTTGAATGGCTCTCGAAAGTCTGCGGTTGCAAGGAACCTGTGGCCGTTTCCCAGACCAGGAAGGCCTGGTCAGAAGATCTGAGAAAATTTCTTGAACCGGACGCCAGTAACCGGCCGTCAGGCGAGAAGGCTACCGACCGTACCATATCTGAATGGCCTTCAAGAGTCTGCAGTTCTGCGCTCCAATCTCTCTGAATACTTGACAGCACGTGTATCCAGTTTGGAAGCTCTCCTTGGAATTGCTTGCGCATTATCGACATTTCAGGTGCAAAGAATATACCTGAACAATAAATTTGAAGGGGGACATCATCTGCTATTTGTCCGTACTTGAGGACAAACCGCTTTGCATCATGCAAGAACCTTGATAAATCATGACCCCTGTCAACCTATACAGATTAGCTTTAGTAATATAAACACTTGATAGATACTTACATGTAAGACGGACTGCAGTAGGCTAATGATCCTCGCAACTTCAAAAGCAAAACCTAGAATGGCCATTGCTTCCATCCAGTGCAGGAAGTGCTTCTTGAAAAACAAGAGGATATTGGCCGTTTCCGCAATAGGGTCGTTGCTTTGTATCAGATGATGAGCCCAATAACGACAGGAGTACTGCATTTCTGGAGAGAGATAGTGATCGATTTTTGAGCGATCAATCTGTGCGCGTTTTGTACTGTCACTTAGTCTGCACATATTCCTTGTCAGACTATCACAGATACTGAGGCATCGTGCAGTCAACTTCCGATGTATCTGTGTCTTATCCACCCATAATGGGGTCTTATGACGTGTCTCTGGATCGAGAAGATAGTCTCGAAATGACAGATGACAAAGCTGCACCGGCTGGGTCAGATCGCTGGGTATATTTAGAACCGAGTGTAGTGAGCTAACTCTCCGGAGTATTTGTCCTGCACTAAAGCCAAGAAGCTTAGAAAGTGAAATAACTGAGAGAGGACTCTCAAGCACCACAATTGCACCGACGATTTCCTGGCCCTCGCGAAGCAGCAGCCTTTCCTCGGGTTTGCTCTGTGATCTGAGAATTTGATTCAATCTCGCAAGACCTCTCCCATTGAATTGGGATCCATCATTCCAACCTATCAGATCGCCCACCGGCGCTGAGAGTTGACTGCTGTAGGCCGGTGGCGGAGAGGAGAAGGAGATGGCTATAGCTGCTTCATAGGCAGGGGGACGCTCACTGTCTTCTTGTTGAAGGGTACTACTAGTAGCATGGGCGGCAGCAGTCGAACCTTGTTCTGGCATCGGGGGTAGCCAGCGGGTGGAATAGTACTGCCACCAAGGAAGAACTAGCCCCCATCGGTCTCTGAGCTGGTCCATCTTCAGCTGCCAGTCAGAGGATTGTGAAGAGCTGTTGAGGGCAAGTATATCTTCGGTGGGCAGCGATTGCAACGCGCTATAAAGCTCCTTGCATCGTCTCTGTGATCTCCACGAGGTAATATTCAAGGTCAGTAGCTGATCGAGGCTGGTGAAACCGAGACCAAGGCTGACGAAAAGGATAGCCTTTTGGAAGGCTAGGCTTGAGTGGGAGCCTAGAAGCATTGCCAAATAGTCCGGGCAGATCACTTGCACCGCAGCCAGCTGGGACGCCGTTAAGATCCCATACAGGATGTACCTGGGGAAGAAGTAGAAGAACGGATGAGAGGAAGGCAGGGACTCCATCTTCGCCAATTTGAGAGCCTCTCTCAATCCCCTCCACCACTCAGTGCAGCGGCGGCGAGATGCAGAAGTGCCGTGTCCTCGCTGGATGATGCGACGGACGAGGAGCTTCAGAGCAAATTCCTTGTCCCTACGACTAAAGTGGTCTATCGGGTATTCTACCAGCGCGGTCACGTAGCTGCGCAGTCCCTGGTCTCCCCGCTGCTGATCGAGGATGCTGTCCATGGCCTTTTGAATCTCAATTTCAAGCTGTTCATTTCTCCATTTGTCCGTAGTCCGCTCATCCATATCCGACCGATCCCCCCCTGCTCCCGCAATTGATCTAGCGCCTCTGCCTGGGCCTGGAAGACAGTAGAGATCCAAAGAGCGATCCTCTTCCCCTTCTCCACTTCCTGCCCTGGTTCTTCTGGCCATACGCCACGACTGGTAAGCACGTCCCTGAAGAGCCTCTGGTATGTCTCCCCACGCTCGTAGTTTCCTGGCTCCCAGAGCAAACGCGGCGCGTTCATAATGTGAGATAGCCAACTTATTTCCATCGCTATCAGGCAGTCAGTGGTGATCTCCCATTTGACTTTTTTTGGTATCATAGTAGTTATAGTTGAGGTAGGATGCGAGTTGAGCAACCTGGCCGCTTCGGCGGCCTCATGGTCTTCCTTATCAACCATTCTCTTCAGATCGTTGTATTTGTCGCGTGTTCGAAGAAGGTTGCTCACTGCGCGCTCATCTTAAGCGTGGGAGAGCGCTCGACCACAAGGATTCTAGGCAGTATTGTCAGTCACGCGGCGCCAAGATTGATACGAGGTGTGTGTCGATCACTCCTATAAATGGCCAAGGCGCTCCCCCCAACCTCTTATGTAGACGTCAGCTGACACCTCAGCCAAACCGGAGATACCGAGTTGGCTCTAATAGAGGCAGCGGGGAAAATGGGGAAAGGAGGCCATGCTACAGAAGTGATGCCCTTTGTCTTCCTCGAGGTTAAGCTGTTTCTGTTCAGAGTTTACCATTCCATGGATTTCTAAGCCAGCTACACAGTGTGTACTTAAGTCGCATCGATGGTTCCTGAGTAGTCTGTAGATAAGGAAGATAATGTCAGTCAAAATTTTCAATATATGGAACCGAGTAACCCTCCGGACTGTCACTTGGACATGGGAAGTGACATGAGGAAAGTGACCTAAGCCAGATTCTGTAGGCATTCTCAAGGGCTTCTCCGGCTCTAGTGTTTGACTTGTTCGCATTAGTATGGATAATTCTACATAGTTGCCTTGGACCGCCAATTCAGTTCCAAGATAAAGTGGCGTATTATAATCGAGTAAGTCACTGGTATCGATACTGATACAGGAATATTGATATTCCGGGTCTATTGCTAATATAGAATAGGTATCTTCCAATGTAGTAGATGTCTGCCATTGCCTGCTTAATGCATAGACCGTCGTGGGTCGACTTGATTGGATTGATGCTGCTCCTGAGAATTTCGACCTCGTCCCACGCTGCCTGCTTTATTGCAGATGACGGCAAGAAAGACGCCGTCAGCCCGACATTTCTTGGCTTCGCTTATTATAGCTGATCCTGAATGGAACCCCTGCAAACCTTGGAATACTGGCGGAAACCCGATGTAGATAGAGCGAGAATGGTTTTGTGTTTTGTATTTTATGTTCGTAAGAATAGGCTGTTTGCTACCCACGGCGCCAATCAACCCATGCCGATCGCCCCCTATCGTTGGTTTCGGACACCTGGCCCCTGTGCCCAGGAACAATTTACATTTACATCTGGGCAGCTAGAGTCCTTATTTGTGACTTACTGGAGTCTATGTTGCCATCGCCCTAGGCCCTTCTAGGATAGATTGCCGATCCGACGAATAAGGGTGACAAGAGCCCCACTTGTGTATTTCAGAAGTGGGGCTCCAAGTAGTCATCATTCTCGCCAGAACTAACTTAGAGCTTTGCTCCTCAATTAAACTATAAAAGGTGAATTGATCCATGCCCTGGGCTGATATTCATCAGTCATCATTCATAATTAGCACTACTATCACATTTTTGACTTCATCAATTACTCCGCCACGCCCATCGCGCCGCAAGCATGAAGTACGAGCGCATGGCCATCGAGATTGAGTCCCCCGAGGAGTACGGCTACGATAAGATCAAATACAATCTTTCTGAGAGTTCTATTACCGATCAATCCCTCAAGTCTCTGGGACTTGAGATCCCGGACCTCACCCTTCTTTACAATGAACATCGAGGCGAAACCAAGCTGCGAAAGCTTATCGCCGACGACGCCAACGTGAGCGTCGACGATGTCCTCATCACCTCAGGTGCCGCCGGTGCCTTATTCATCATCGCTACGTCGCAACTAGGCACCACACATGCCTCAGAGCCCAACCATTTAGTCGTCGTTCGCCCCAACTATGCCACTAACCTGGAAACACCAAAGGCCCTTGGTTGCCAGATTTCTTACATTGATGTCACATTTGAGTCTGGCTTCCAGCCTAACATCGATGAAATTGAGGCCGCCATCAAGCCCAACACTCGGCTCGTCTCCGTGACATGCCCTCACAATCCAACAGGTTCCACCTTGTCCCGGGAGGCGCTTGACCGGCTGGTTGCTATCACAAAGCAGAAAGGCGTTCTGTTGCTCGTGGATGAGACCTATCGTGATATCGCTTTCGGGGAGAAGCTCCCCGTGGCAGCATCATTGGGCGATCACGTCTTGAGTGTTAGCTCGCTGTCCAAGTCATTTGGAATCCCCGGAATCCGTATTGGTTGGCTCATCACCGCCAACAAGGCGCTTCAAGAGACCTTCTTGGCAGCTAAGGAGCAGATCAGTATCAGTGGCAGTGTCATTGACGAGTGGATTGCCACACAGGTCCTCTCTCGACGACGTCAGATCCTGGCCGACACCACAAAGGAAATGAAGAATCGTCTTCGAATGGTTGAGTCGTGGATCGATAGCGAAGAGCTGCTAGAATGGGTTAAGCCGACCGGCGGTGTGGTCTGTTTCCCCAGGATCAAGAAGGAGCCTAGGGGTGGATTCCCAGCATTCTACGACAGGTTGCTTAAGAAATATGCTACTTATGTTGGCCCAGGTCACTGGTTCGAGCTGCCTGATAGTTTCTTCCGACTCGGATATGGCTGGCCAACACGTGAGGAGCTAGAGGGAGGTATGAAAGCTATCTCAGCGGCTTTGCGAGAGGGATAAAGGGTACATCGAATTGGAAGCAGATAAGCGTTTGCTTTATATCTCTACGCAAGTTAAAAACTGAGAGCTGAGAACCCGAAAGCACCTATTGTACCAAACATATTCAAGGATAAAGACAAAAATCAAGCAAGAAGCCACCAAAGATATAGCAGTTAAGGAGCAAAGGTGCTTACATAAAGTTTCCACATAGCTACGTGATTGGCTGCATTCAGACCTTGCATATGGCCCCCAACATTCAGGAGACACCAAATCAAACATTCCACCTTTTCTTTTGTCGGGCTCAATTGTTTGTCTTATTTGACATGATTTGAATCTGCTCTTGGAGGTGTGTTTTCATTCGGTCTCAAACCGCTTGGCTTTTCCCTATCATCCAGTCCCCATAAGCCCTACACAAAGCCGCCCCTCAGCCAAGACCCCTCCAGACCTTCAAGATGGCGACGCCACAAGAAAGACATCCTGAGCTCTTCAGGCCCGTGAGTAGCGAGTCACCTCGAGGCAAAAAGCGAACTGTTCCCATGGAATGCCTATGCCTTGGTTTCAACCGGACAGGTACAGCAAGTGAGTAGACTATCGCAAGCCCAATAAGGTCCACCGGTCTAACATATAAACAGCAATGTGTAACGCCATGGAAATTCTCGGGCTTCCGTGCTGGCACTCCATACATTTCATGTCAACCAGATTTCCAGACGTGGAGATGTGGCAAGAAGCCGTCGATAGGAAATTCTTCGGAGCAGGACCCAAGTTCGGGCGACCTGAATTTGACCAGCTACTTCATGACTTCGGAGCTGTGTCTTCCGACACGCCAGCAATCGCCTTTGCAGATGATCTATTAGAAGCATATCCCGAGGCAAAAGTCATTCTCGTGGAGAGGGATATCGATTCCTGGTACAACAGCTGGATGAATAGTGTGATTAAAAACACGTACGATCCTTTCGTAACTGTGATTTACCATGTGGATCGCTTCTTCACCCATCCTATAGGGAAAATCCATAAGTCCACCTTTAAAGGGTGGATGGGTATCTCAAACCCGGAGGACGCGCGGCTCAAGAGCAAGGCGAAATATCGTGAGCATTACGAGCTGGTTCGAAGACTTACACCGAAAGACCGGTTGCTGGAATTTAAACTGGCGGATGGTTGGGGGCCACTCTGTGAGTTTCTTGGGAAACCAGTGCCTGATGCTCCTTTTCCCCACGTCAATGAGAAGGCGTGGCTTGATGAGAAAGTGCAGCTAGCACTTAGACGTGGAATGCGACGCTTGGCTTGGAAGATTTCGAAATTCATGGTCCCGTTGGTTGTGGCTGGAGTCAGTTACTATATGTACTCAAAGACTTAACTAGATCTCAGTCTCTTCGCCGAGAAATCCTATTCTCCAGTAATAGCAGGGAGATCCTAGGATTTGAGGGAGTAGATTGAAATAAGCAAGGCCGATAGTGTAACTGGTGGAAGTGGACCAGTTGCAATACATCCCAGATCAGTTGAACGAATATTTCCGAAATCATGATTAGACATGAAGTGACGCTTATAGCCTATATGGTAAAGAATTTGCGGGGAATCATGAATTAATTACACAATTTTCGCATCAATTCACATCGGTTCAAGAAGTGAGGGGGTCACAACATTTACCTCGGACCCCTCGGTAATCACCTTTCCACATATTTAACTCAAACCCCAGGATAATCCTGGATCACCACCAATCTCCACTGACACATCAAGATGACATCTCCAGGTTCTTCGAGCGAAGCTTACGTGCTAGGTGTGGGCTTGACCCAATTTCTCAAGCCACGTCGCACCCGCGAATATCCCGAACTGGGGTACGAGGCGGGTGTCAAGGCAATGATCGATGCTAAAATCAATTACGACGATGTTCAAACCGGTATTGGATGCTACTGCTACGGTGATACAACATCATCTCAGCGCATCTTCTATCAGTTTGGCATGACCGGAATCCCCATTTACAATACCAACAACGCATGTGCTACGGGGTCTACGGGCCTTCACTTAGCACGCAATATGGTGCGAGGAGGTCTTGCGGACTGTGTTCTGGTGATTGGATTCGAGCAAATGCGTCCAGGTTCGATTAAAAGCGTGTGGGATGACCGACCCAGCCCCTTGGGCCCGTCGACCACCATGATGGAAGAGACATATGGAAAACATGGGTCGCCGCGAAATGCCCAATATTTTGGAAATGCGGGGCAGGAGTACATGGAAAAGTGAGATTAATCTCCGAGACACCGATATTACTTACACTGACGTTGAACACAGATTCGGCGCTGCGGCTGAAGACTTCGCAGAGATAGCGCGTATCTCCCATGAACATTCCCAGCGCAATCCCTACGCGCAATTCCGCACGAAATATTCATTGGAGGAGATCCTAAACTCCACACCTGTTCATGGCCCTCTCACAAAATTGCAGTGCTCCCCAACGAGTGACGGTGCCGGGGCCGCGGTAATCGTGTCGCAACGCTTCTTGGATGCTCGCCCACACCTCAAGTCCCAGGCAATTCACATAGCCGGTCAACAATTGCTTACCGATGGGCCTGAGGTTTACTCTCGGAGCGCGATCGATTTAGTCGGGTTTAACATGTCGCGCCAAGCAGCTCTTCTCGCAATGAAGGAAGCTCACGTTGAGGCAAAGGATATTAAAGTTTGCGAACTCCACGACTGCTTCTCGACAAACGAGCTACTGCTCTTGGACGCACTGGGCTTTTCAGAACCTGGAAAGGCACACGAGATGGTTCGTCGGGGTGACATCACCTATGGTGGGCGTGGCCCGATTATAAACCCCTCGGGAGGGTTGATTTCCAAGGGACATCCACTTGGGGCAACAGGCTTAGCGCAGTGTGCTGAGCTGACTTGGCAACTCCGTGGTTGGGCAAATAACCGTCTTGTTTCGAACACGGATGTTGCGCTACAGCATAATCTGGGATTGGGAGGCGCGGTTGTCGTTACTGTTTATAAGCGAGCAGATGGGCAGACGAACCGAGAGGTTTCTGATGGAGAGGTTCAACAGATCTCGGGTGTAGGATACAATCCTGCTGTTGAGGCTCGTTACATTACTCCTGAAGATGGCGAGCGCGTGCAAAGCAAGACGAAGCGCCATGATTATGTCTTGCAAGACACAGTGGGAAAGCTTCGATCCCGAATTTGATGGGTGAAGATTGATGACAGGTCTTATCATTAACACTTAATAGTTGACAAGGATATTCCTTGCCAACAATCAGATCGTGGTGTCATCATTTTCTTCTAGTCGCGTCTCCGTTGTGCCTTTAATGTCGGTTCCAAGACATATCCAACATCCATGAGGGCAGACTGTACCACCAACACCATAGCAGGACATGGGCTAGAGAATACAAGTACACATCTACAATCAAATTCCGGCATTCCGTTTCCGTTGTGTGAGATAGACGTACATGTCAGTGACAAGGAATCCGAAATAGCCTAAGCATCAGACAAAAAAGCATAATAAGGCATGCATGGCTATATATCGTGTATTGAAGCACCTGCAATTTAGGACATTTGTATCTTCGTTAGGCACTACGACAATTCGACAAGATGAAATCCACCCTCTTCTTACCTTTATTGAAATCTGTACTTTGTGTTTCAGCAGCCATCCTAAACGACCCTTCGACAGTGTCCAGCAAAAGGTACGACTACATCATCGCAGGCGGAGGCCTCACAGGCCTTACAACAGCCGCGCGTTTAACACAAGATAAGAAGATCAGTGTCTTGGTAATCGAAAGCGGCTTCTTCCAATCCAACCGAGGTCCGCTAATTGAGAATGTCACTGCATTCGGTCAGGCCTTCGACAGCACACTTGATTACGGCTTTCAAACCGTGTCACTGGACATCAATGGACGCCCCTTAACGATCCACTCAGGAAATGGTCTTGGTGGATCTACCTTGATCAATGGAGCGTCTTATACTAGCCCAGCTAGTGTTCAAATCGATTCTTGGGAGTCACATCTCGGAAATCATGGATGGAACTGGAGAAATCTCTCTTCGTATATCCGCAAAGCTGAACGCGCTCGTCATCCCACGAAGGAACAAATCGAAGCAGGACACTATTTTGATCTTGAATGTCATGGTACAAATGGGGCAATACATGTTGGCGCTCGTGATACAGGTACTCCATACTCGCCCATGATGCGCTCGGTAATGAAGACGCTTGCTGGTCGTGGGATTCCTACTCGCAATGATCTCAGTTGCGGAGACCCTCGCGGTGTGTCCATGCTCCTCAACACGATACATGAAAATCAAACTCGATCGGATGCCGGCCGTGATGTACTTCTCCCTATCCTTCATCGGCCAAATTTATTGATTCTCGTGGGTCACCGGGTCGGGCGAGTCTTGATCGATGTGCATACCTCCCCTCCATCTGCAAAAGGAGTGGAATTTGGCACCGATGGAGAGACATTTGAGGTTTATGCAAAGCATGATGTTATCTTGGCGGCTGGAGCGCTTGTCAGTCCTCTGATTCTGGAATATTCCGGAATTGGGCTCAACTCCGTCTTAGACGCGGCAGGTGTTCCTCATGTTGTTGAGCTTCCTGTTGGACAGAACCTACAGGACCAAACAACTACTTCTCTTTCAACAACCATACACCCAAGTGGTGCAGGTCAAGGACAAGTGGTATATTTCGCAACATGGAAAGAACTCTTCATGGCATCTTCTCTTAATACCGCTCGTGGACTATTGGATTCACAGCTGGATCAATGGGCTCAAGATGCCGTTTCAAAGGGCGGGTTCGGAAATGTTACAGCGCTTAGGTTACAAATGGAGCTTTATCGTGACTGGATACTACGCCACAACTTGGCATACGCGGAAATCTTCATGGACGCGAGCTCAACGACTTTTGGGCTTACTAGTTGGATCCTTCTCCCTTTCACCAGAGGCTATGTCCATATAGTGAACAAGGATCCATATCTTTGGCAGGCGACTCGAAACCCAAGATATATGGAGAATGACCTGGATAGGTTTGCACAGGCGGCTGCCTCTGTCTTAGCGAGGAGTATTGCCCTGGACAACGCAATGCAGCATTATGTTCGGGAAGAAATCTTTCCTGGCTCGGCTGTTTCTCAAAATGCTACAATGGATGATTGGATATCTCATATCACCCAGAACTTCGGGCCTACTTACCACGCTATTGGGACATGTGCGATGATGGCGAAAGATTTAGGTGGAGTAGTAGATCACTCCGGGCGGGTTTATGGTGTTCAGAACCTCCGCGTGGTCGATGCTTCAATTGTCCCTACTCAGGTTTCTGCACATACTTCTGCGTTGCTTTATGGAATGGCAGAACGGCTATCTGATCTGATTCTGGCTGATTATTATGGATGAATATCTATTAATATCAAGTGTTATAACATCCATGCATTTTCACCTGCCTAGCAGGCGCACATCACCCAGCCGTAACTCATTATTGATACAAAACGTTATTTTTCAATATGAATCATGCAGAGACGCTACTAAATTTATTTGCATCATCTCATAGTCGCTGCAGTGATTCTCCAGTCTGAATCGCATCCAAAAAGGTAAGATCTTGGTGTAATGATAATTCGTGTGCCTGGGGGAGATAAGCCTGCTTTGCTGCCCCGACTGACGTTCTCATTTTGGAGACTTTCCTGCTTCCGATATACTGTCATTTCAAATCATGGAAACCACAGGAGAGACCAGTTAAGTTCGAACGGTGGGAGTCCTGGGTCATCAGAATGGTGATGGGATACCAACCCAGGCTGTGTTTCTTGTCTGTGGGCATACGTAAAAGACATCATTGAACGCCTCCCTTTCGTTGGCGTGGAAGATGAAACTTTTGCTTCGCTTCCCCCAACTTTTCTTGCACGGAATGTGCTTTACGCTTTGTCAAGGCATAGCCCTCAATGCCTGCAAGGACAGCATACGATTTGCTGATAGATACCCGTGATAGATCCACTCCTCTTTCTTGCAGAGATTGATGAAAGGCGCGGAAATTGGCGACGTGAGGTCGATAATGACCACTAGTAGAATTAGAATTTGATTAAGTCGTGGCAATAAAATTACTGGTAAGATCATACCTGAGTGGAGCCAGACTCTTCAGTTGTCCATGGCGGATTTTGAGCATTCCTGCTGCAGCGATGCGGCCGCCTCTCAGAAATGAGGAGTGTTGAAAGGCACCGGGCTCCTTGATTCCAATATAGATTCGAAACGACGTGTCTGCAACCTGTGTGTTTCAAAGTTAGATTATATGCCAACTTTCGCCACGTGGTACTCACAAAGATCCACATCCCGTGTCTTTTCGAAAAGGTGCCTGCAAGATGGTCATAGATTGCCTCGGGCTTGATATGTGAGAATTTTTTGACTGCCTTGCCCAGTTCATAATCTTGATCTGTGGACAACTGAAGCTTTTCAAGACTATCATCATTTGGGGGTGTTTGTGGAGAGGAAGAGGAGGATGACGAGCTCAACTCAGGTTCAGATGGAGGAGTCTCTGAAGTCGAATTCCCTCTGAATCGAGGTGTCCGATCATCGATATGCACAACACCATGAATGCTGTCCTTGAATCTCTTGTTGTCGGTCTCCACTAACTCGTCATTCTTCGCCCATCTGAACAAGCCGTTATCATCCACCTTGACCATGTAGTTCAGGCGCTCCTCGGGCGAAAGATATCGAATCTGCTCTTTCTCGAGCCGTTCTCGTGGGCGATGCTCAAGGTCCACATCTTTCCCTTCGCCATAGTCCAGCCAATAAAAGAAGTTTTCGTTTGAAGGGGAATCCTTCCAGACGTTGTGATAGGCCCGTAAATTGCTTCCATGTCGGTGTTTCACATCTACCATTTCCAAAAAGTACTGCAAATCCATGGTCTTTGGTGTTGTCGCACGTATCGTTTGTTTCTTATGAGATGGCGTCACTCGGGCGCGAGTAGCAGACTCCACCATCCGATCATCGTCTCCGCCGGCTCTGATCGCGACGCTAACAGCCCGTTGCCAGTTCTTGCGCGCGGGGCTCTTGTCGGTATCATCAATATCGGGGCATCGCTGTTCATCATCATCGAACGGATCTGTTTGTGTGTTCCGTGGCGTCTAAATTCACGGTGAGCTGGGCCAGTACGGTTGGGTGAGGGGGATCTTACCTCCAGTCCTCTTGTCGATGCGGCAACGCTGAAGCCTCGAATTTCGCGCCGAGTCCGATAGCCGCGATATACTCGCTATTAAACGACCTTTAGCGTGGGTTTCAGTTATCGGTCACCCTGGACCTCGTACCTGAATCGTGCGAGCCGCCTTTTCTTCGCGGCCGCGGTATGCAGTGACGTCATCCAAACAGATGTTGTTCATCTGCTCAGATGCAGTTATGGTTGTGGACTGAAGATCAGATATTCCATTCTGAGTCATACTGGGCTAGTTCACAGGGGGAGTGGTCCGTAAATTATGTGTTCAAGGCCATCAATATTGCTTCAATGTTCAAGGAACAGAAACTAGGTATGGGGAAATACACTACCCCACTCACCCAAGGATTGCTGACCCTCCAACAGCGATAAGATAAGACCACGTCAGCCTCGTATCTCAGGTGTCAACTGTCATGTCTCCCAAGGTTGCGAGGACCTTGTGCGAGCAGTATATAGATATGGAAGCTCATCGTTTGAAATCTTGACTCCCAGATGCTTTTCATTTATCACAGAATCATAAAACCGTGGTCGCAGAATACTTTGTTCTGTTTGATCTAATCGGGTTGTCTTAAGGTCTTATGAATCAAGAACAGCATGGCGAGATTCCATCACGACGCGCACCAAATTCGAAAATTGTCTATACATGGCATCAGACTGGACAGGTGCGATATGTCGAAGTCTGTGACTTCAGTTCCTCGGAACCAGTCACTCTCAGGAGCTAGAGACAGAAAATGGTCTCCTTGTCCATAGGAGTACGACCTCGACTGCTATCAGCTGCGTAATGGCGCGGAGCACGGAGTTCTCGGGCTGCCTCCCGTTGGAGAACAGGAAAAGCACATCTCGATCATCCAATTACGGGACCGAGATCCCATTTTGCCGTCGCAGGATCTGTTTACCGCTTTCAGATGGTAGCCCCACCACGGAGCTGGGCTCACAACAAAGCCGTGGGGATCAAGCGGAATTTATGCCTAGATCTGCCCGCCGCCATGGATCCCGGCAGGTTCAGCCGATACCTGCTCACCCCTCGTGAGGGGAAGTTGGAGCCATGAGGAGATATTCTACACCCCTGTCGTTATCTGATCTTCCAAAGTTTCACCTTCCTATTTATATCCCCTCGAGTCACCGCTGTATAGTCCTGGCTAATTACTGAAAACTCACTGTTTGACGAGACAAGCATCAAGATGGCGCCTTCTCTCCACCCTCTCATTGACAATGGCATTACCAAGGGCGACCCTGCCTTCCCCGGTGGCACACTGCGCTGCCGCTGCGCCTCCAACCAGGTGGTCGTCTCCCTGAAGAGCAACGTCGCACACAACCACGCTTGCGGCTGCTCCAAGTGCTGGAAGCCATCCGGTGCGCTCTTTTCAGTCGTCGGTGTCTTGCCTCGGGAAAATGTCAAGGTTGAGGCCAATGAGTCAAAACTCCATGTGTATGTGCTTCCATTCCAGCCTGAACAATCTCAGTTCTGATATCAGCTTAGGATCGATTCCTCCGCCGTCATCCTCCGTAACGCATGCAAGGAGTGTGGTGCTCACCTCTTTGGCCGCATTGAGCGTGATCACCCCTTCCGTGGTCTGGACTTTGTGCACGTCGAGTTATCAGATCAGAAGGGCTGGCAAGAACCCCAATTCGCCGGTTTCGTTTCCTCGATTATTGAGCAGGGGTACAACCCCGAGGGAATGGATGCGGTTCGGGCAAAGTTCAAGGCTGAGGGACTGGAGAGCTACGATGCTCTGTCTCCGCCATTGATGGATCTCATTGCTACATTCACAGCCAAAAAGGCTGGTGTGAAGTTTGCGAACCTGTAGTTGATTCCACTGGTTCTATAATAAATAAATACAACATATAAGAGATGAAAAATGAAAAATGATCAGGTGCTTCTGTATATTCTTAGGAGCTAAGAATACTTTCCTGCCAGCTTCCTTGGCGAGTAGCCTGCTATAGACATCGGCAAGGTTCCAAATCTCCGCCTTGATATTCTCGATATTCTCAATATTCTCAATTGTCTCCATAGTACCACCAGTATTTTCTTTCTTTCTCTCCCTCCGCTATCTCTGCTTCTGTGGCCTCGCGGTTGGCTATGATTTGCGCAAGGCTCTTCCTTGAGCCAGGTCCAATCAACCAGGCACCTCCACTTTCTTCGAAAAATGCAGAAATGTCTTCCAGGGTTCCATTGACCGTTTCGGGAACTAAGTAATATGTGAGCTGGCTTTGATCTTCGTTATTCAAGTAGTCAGAGCTCACTCAGGAAATAGATGAGTGGGATAAAGGCAAGATTGGTTCCACACCACAGAACATACGTCCCCCATTGGATACGTTCAATTAGCACAGGGGAAATCATCGCCACAAAGAAATCTGAGGGCATTAGTAAAAAAGCTGGAATTGTGACCGAGTCAAACTTGCTGCATCACCAAAAACATCCAGTGGGGATAGAAACGGACTTTCCACGAGTCTGAAGCGGAGTAAGCTCCACCGGGAGCAAAAACGGATTTCCGTCAAACCCAATACCAAAGAAAGTGTTGAAGGCGCTGTGTAGAATATTTATCAGCAAGCTATTGATACCCTACAATAGGAACACGGATGCGACAATCTCAGCAGATGTGCTACCGGGGTATGCGGTCGCGCCTGTAAGAACTGCCATGCTGATCGTCTGACCGACAGCGGAGAATAGAAGAAGTGGTCGACGACCAAGACGATCAATCAACTGAATTGGAATGAATGTTGCCAGCCAATATTCGAGTCCATTGAAGCCCGACAACATCAGACTCATTCGATGAGATATGTTGAGGCTGTTCTCGAAGATTGTAGGTCTGTGGTTTCTCTAGTTAGACAAGCACCTTCAAAGGTATATATCTTCACTGACGCATAGTATGTGATCAGGTTTATGCCACTCAGCTGCATCATACTAAGAGATAGTACGGCGAGAACCAATCGCTGGAAGAATCTTGGGCGAACTTGTGGAGTAATATCCCTCCAGCTAGAACAACTTTCGGCTTCCTCTATAAGGGAGGTTTCAATGACCGACATGTCAAGGCTCTATCAAAGTATCCGTACTCTGCCAACACCCAAGTGGCTCATCTGATTTTTCTCTCACCGTGTCATTTTCTCTTATTTCTTGGTCCCCCTCCAGCGACAACATATCAATGACATCTCTAGCCTCTGCCATACGGCCTTGTCTGACCAGTGCTCGAGGAGAATCTAGAATATTCGTCGGTCAATGTTGATATATAGAGAGACTGGGATATTGTACCTGGAATAAAACTTGCGAGTATAATGGTAGCACTCGAAAACCACAACCTGGAGGGACAAAGGCAATCTCCACGACCAATCAGTGTCTCCTGTAAGTGATGATTCATTTAGTCCAAAGTCAACCCAGTAGGCGAGAGCGACTCCAAACTAAGCCAAAGTGCCTCAAGTAAGTATTGGTATATCTATGCTCAGGGTGAACTGTACGCACAATGTTCACATTCAACTGCCACATCACAGCGCGACCTCGACTTGTAGGTCGTGAACCTGGAGGAAATTAGCAAATGGGAGGCCGGCTTTGCACATATATCGTACATTCCCCGTTCCATGTTGGCAACACTGCAACTGCCATTCCGTTCCCAACACCGGCTATCCCATGTTAGTTCGCATTGCTCACTCAAGGCACCTTAGTCGTGACTTACTAACAAACCGACCCACAATGAGCTGGGCGAGGGTATATGATGAAAACTGTAAACTAAAAGTTGTCAATCTCAATTGTCAGGGTTGGCATATTTGATCCATGCTCACTGACACTGCCCCGATTACAAGGATAAATTGTCCGTAGATCACTGTTGTTCGTCTTCCAAATCGATCACCTCCAAAGATGACACTCAGGGCTCCAACTGCACATCCAATTTCGTACACGGCCACCTGAACTAGAATATTAGCCACCGAGCTTTGAATTCATGTTAAATCAGATATGACTAACTGTGAAACCTTGCAGTGTTGAGCTACCGGTTGATGATGACATAGATGGAAATGTGTTTTGGAAGGGCACGCTGTCAAGGAATCCGCCCATCATACCTAAACGTGTTGTTAGTAAATAACAAAACGCAGAGTACAGTATTTCAAGCTCACCATGATCATATCCAAACAACATATTTCTGCTCCGGAAAGCATCGAATTAGAATGATTTCTTGTATAATGCCAATCCCTCTGCTCTAAAAATCATAACCTATAGCACATGTTGCAGTAATCAAGTATTCTATCCATTTTGATGTATCACCTCTACCTCTCAGTGGGTCGGTCAAAACAGTGTAAGGGGCACTGAATGGCTTCATGTCTTTCTTTCAATTCTCAAAGTCCTCGGGATGTAAATGAGAGTACATTCATACATTTCCTTTTAAATCGTAGCATCACATACAAAAATGCGCCGCCAAAGCTTGGTTCTGATATGTGTGGGGGAAAATCCGGGGTGAGGGGAAGCGAGAACTCGTCTCGAGGCCAGCGCCCTGGAGGACCTCATTTCCACAACCAACCAAACACATATCTCTACAAGTAGATTTGACGCTGTTTGATGACGTCAAAGATTTGATGATCCGCCTTTCAAGAATCGAGTCGGGGATAATGAATGCCGGGATCATGGGTGGACGCACTGGGCAATCATCTCTAGAGGGGGTGAGGGGGTGATCCGGGAAAGCAGAAACTATGCACGCGTATGTTAGGTCTGAAGACGTAAGCACCAGCACAACCGGTCCGAGTCCGAGAATGTGGAGCGTCAACCTCGACACGAGGTTTGACACGATCCAAGTACTATTTTGCTCACTCAATCTTCATTCTTTGTAATTAAATTCCAGCTGTGGCCTTTCTTCAAAGGACACTCCAGAAATGCCGAGGTCTATACATACAAATCTCCTGATATATCGAAGGTCTATTGCGGAACCGGGTCTCGCATCATGAGGATGAAAGACTCCTTCCCATGACCCCCTAGCTTATCAAGATCTAGCTCGACCTCCTCCAACCGCTTCCACCCATACTTGATATATAGCGGATAACCTTCCGCAGTAGCCTCCAAGTAAATCCGAGTCTGCAAAGAATCCGCCAGCTCCGTGCCCCAGCGAAGCATAGCAGTCCCAATACCCTTTCCTTGATAACTGGGTAATGTAGCTAACAGGTCAAGCACTGTGACACTGATCAACAAATGCGGGGCTAAAAAGATTGCGCGGAGAACTTACACATATCTCGGTCCGTGGTGTACCGCTTCCGCCCCTCATCCAACAAGGCCCGAAAAGCCGCATACACATCTGCATTCATGGGTTGCGGTGCAAATGCCACCGGATCCTTGGCGTAGATTTGAGCCTGTTCGCTCAGTTCGGGTACGTTCGGGGGTACCCCCAGTACCGCGGGGACGTGCCAGCGCCCGTACCCAACCACGGCTCCGCTCGTGGGATCTGTGATCTTCACCACGTGTGCTTCTGGATTGGCTAGATGCTTCATGGTTTGATAGGACTTGTACACGCGTAGAGATGGCTCGTCTGTTTCTGGGAATATCGCTGATAGCATCAGTCGACTTTGGAAGCTGTCATTGTTGATGCAGCCCAGCCCGATGGCATCTTGTTCTGTTGCGTATTCGACTTGGTATGACATTATGGGTGATCGTTGGGGGGGTGAATTTTGCGTCTCGGATTGAATTCGAGAAGCTGAAATGTCATCCTTTTAATGACTATGCCCCGCGCTTGACTCATTTGCTGCTAAAACAGTCCCGCCAATCTCGGGCTCCAGATTCAGCCTAGTGGAGGCTGGATTTGGACGCCGATGGCCTGTGATTGGTTGATGAGATAGACTTGGGTACTGGATGGCCGGACTCCGGCAATTTGGAGTACATTGAGTCAGCATTATTTTATCCTTTCATCCCTTTGGAAGTATTGGAGTGGAGTCGCATAAGCTTAGCATGACAACGACGTATCACTTGCTCATTTTGGAAGGACCTGAATCTGCCTGGAATGAGACCGACCTAGACAGTCAACTATGGCTGACAGCCTGATTCCCCCACGGCACGTAAAACATATTTTTCCTAGATCTCCTTCTAGTCACCGACTGCGTATTCCCAATCAACCTCAAAATAGGCATGACTTTCGATTCGGTTGCAGGTCAAAAACGCGGAGAATGATGCTCCGGCTCTCCACCGCAGGGGTCTTGTATTCTGACTGGACCGGGTACAACATTTTATCCCACACGACATTGAAAACATATACGCCATTTGTGATGTTTCTGTTAGATAACGGACAAGATTTTGAAATTCACTCCTAGCTGGTATAGAATGGACCGCGGTAGTTAACTGACAGTTGTTATGCCAATGTTAGCGAACATCCAATGGATCCTTTCGGAATTCGCAATTAGTACAGGAATTTTACTTTATCCAACCCCTATCTTTGTTGGAGATTCTATACAATATTCGTATAAATCAATTGCAATGACGCGATGGCGGTTCCTTCATCCCCGAAGATCGGCTAAGGTCTTACGCCCGGACAATCAAGCCCCGTCTCCAATTGTGCGGGGTCGCTTCTACAAAAAGCGCAACACGAGCTACAAACCACCACAAAATCACACCATGTCGAAACCCAAGTTTGCCATCCTAGACGACTACCAGGGCATTGCGCCTCCGTACTTTGCGCACCTCGAGTCGCGCATCGACATCACCAGCTTCCCCGAGACCCTTGACCCCCGCGATCCAACCCAACACGATGCCCTCGTCCAACGCCTCCAACCCTTCGACGTGATACTCGCTATGCGCGAGCGAACTCCCTTCGCCGCAAAGACTATTAAATCCCTTCCGAACCTGAAAATTCTGCTCACGACCGGCACACGCAACCTCTCCCTCGATTTGCAGGCCTTTGCCGACCGGGGTATTCCCGTCGCGGGTACTGAGGGACGCCCGCCCGGCGTGAACAGTACGGTACAACATACCTGGGCATTGATTCTAGCCGCGGCGAGAAACGTCGCTCGGGATGACGCAGCAGTTAAGCGGGGCGCGTGGCAAGGATCATTGGGATTCACTCTCTCCGGCAAGAAGCTCGGCTTGTTAGGTCTGGGCAAGCTAGGCTCGCAGGTGGGAAAGATCGGCATCCAATCCTTCGGTATCGAGGTGATTGCCTGGTCGGCCAACCTAACCCAGGAGAAAGCAGATGAGCAGGCGCTGGCACAGGGCCTCCCCGTTGGCAGTTTCAAGGTGGCATCGTCTAAGAACGAATTCTTCGCGCAGGCCGATATCGTCAGTGTCCACAATGTGCTTTCCGAGCGGAGTCGCGGGATTGTGAATGCGCCCGAATTGGCGACCATGAAGTCTACCGCTATTATTATCAATACCTCGCGTGGCCCATTGATCGATGAGACCGCGCTCCTGGCTGCCTTGAACGCTGGTCAGATTCGGGGGGCTGCATTGGATGTCTTTGATCCGGAGCCATTGCCATTGGATAGTCCGTGGCGCACTACTCCCTGGGGTCAGGATGGGCGTAGCGATGTTATTCTTACCCCGCACATGGGATATGGAGAGGAAGATCTACTGCGGGGATGGTACAAGGAGGTGGCAGAGAACCTGGAGCGATGGTTAAATGGTGAAACATTACTACGAAAGATGAATTAAATCTAGCCCCGATTTCGGTAGATATATGAGTCCATTGAGTGTAATCCATGTCAATAATCAATCTGTTAGTCACTCCCCCCCCACCAATTCACATGCAAGACACGGCTGTTTTCCCCTTTGTAGCCTGATTTCTCCGAAATCACACCGGAGCCGATCACCCGCTAGAACCTCCCTAGCGCGATCTCCGTGGAGTCTAATGGAATTAGTCTGCAATTGAGCGCAAGCTAGTCGGTATTCCGGTTGCCCGGTAAGGCCCGCGGATGACTTCATCAGGTAGAGAAGGTTTAGGCCTCGGTATGCGGGAAAATCAACGTTCTTGGCCATGACTCCACCGCGCGCCTTCCCTCGGCTGAAGGGAAAGCAAGTATAAAGAGGCCAATTGACCTTACCGTGGCCTCTGGTCTCTCTGCAGAATACTAAAATACCAAACCCACGCCTTGCTCTTTCTCCTCCTCCTCATCCTCCTCTATCCGCTTCTAACCATCCACCAAAATTACACAATGGCTACCGCAGCCCCCATCCCCACCACTCCCGCGCTCCGCAATGAATTCCCCGCTCCGACCCATCCCGACCGACTACAAGTCAATCGCAGTGACAAAGCCTTCTGCAGCGGGGCCTACTCTCTCATTGATCTCCCCGCCGGTGCACTATTCGCCAAAATCACCACTGCCACTCCAGGCAAGAAAGCCTATACTAGCGTGCAAACCGGACCGGACACTCACATCGAGCTAAACTCGGACCTGGTCTACTGCAATCACTCCTGTGAGCCGTCAATTGTTTTTGACATGTCTCGGATGGAGGTACGGGTCGTGGATGATCGGCCTTTGAAGGCTGGAGATGCCTTAACATTCTTCTACCCGAGTACAGAGTGGGATATGGACCAGCCATTCCAGTGCACTTGTGGTGCGAGTGTGTGTCGGGGAATGATTACTGGTGCCAAGGCTATGTCTGCTGATGTGCTGGGAGAATACTGGTTGAACCCGCATATTGAGGCTTTGTTGAAGGGACAGTGAGATGGGAGAGATTATCTAATGCGGGCATGTGGGCTGGTACCCGATTACTACAATTCGTCTGAGATACCAAAGTTGTTTAGAAAATTAGATCAAAAGAATAGATGCCGGCGTCAATTGAAGAGAAACAGAGCTAAATAAAAGAATGTATTAAGAACCACTAGCTGCACCCGCCATGACTGCGGCCTGTATCATGCGGCGTCGATCGATCTCTTTCTTCAGCATGACGAGACATGTTGCCACGACGATGGATTCGTCAAGTTGCAAGGCATGTAGCGCTTCGTCTTCGATCTGCAGTTCCCCGCCATTACCAGCGGCACGCCGAGATGTACCAGGCGTACGAGTATCGGAGCTGCGCACAAGCTGGGCAACGCGACGACGCTCGGGCTCCTTTTCTTTTTCATCCATAGAAATCGCATGAAGAACAATCAGCTTCAATTTCTGCCCATCCGGTCCCTTCTGCTTCGCATAAGCCCATTCATATTCCGTCCCATTGGGCATCGTGAAATGAGCTGAGCGAGACGTCCATTTGCCGGACACCTTTACTTCTTCCGGAATAACACTGGAGGTCTGCAAAAGACGAAGAACGGGGTCCCGGTTCGGGCCGAAGAAGTAGTCCGTTCGGATCAGATTTCCAAGTTTAGGATGCGAGAGAATGCTATTGCCGGACCGGCGTTTGTTGCGAGTGGAGACATAGCCGGTACTGCCGTCTGCAAGGGCGATGGTGATTTCAGTTTGGCCTGGAGGAAGCGGTAGACGAAAGCAACTGATCCCTCGAGCATCAATGATTAATATGCGCGATGGGCAAAACGGGGTAGAATCATTGGTCGCGTTGAGTGTACAGAGAGTGCTTGAAGTGCGAGCAGAGACCGTGTTGAAAAGCTCTTTTTCTTTCTGATCTAGCTGAGCTGTCATAGTTGTGGTAGACATGTTGTTTTTTTGCTTAAATCTTCTCATTTTCATTTTTCATTTTGTGGTCAATCAAGGGACATTTATAGCACTGAGGCCATGGTCATCTTGATTGTGAATACGAGATTGCCTCTTTAGGAAAATGGAGACGACAATCCACGGCTCCGTCGATCGCGTTCCAAAGGCTAATCTGTCCCCCGTATTCGGTTGTGGGCTGTGTCAACTTCGCCCTCTTCTCCCCCATTTGCTGAATGACAGATTATTGACCCCGAACAAGGGTTCCACTCAATAGATCCACGATGGGAACAAAGGGAGTATTACGACATTCGCCCGTGATAGACGAGGTCCAGCGTCCCTCGCCATGTCTCTGGTTCAACACAGCCCTCGTACCGCCTTCGGCTGTGCGCCAGTCCAGCCCAACGATGACCCCTGATTTCTGAAGTTCGTCATAGGCATCATGACACCACATCTTGCAGTCGAAGTCGCGTGCTTTGAATTGTATCGGGTCGTCCTTTTGGTAGATGTAGATCTCCGACATGACCTTCTCTAGGCTTTCCGTCGATAGAACCTTTGCAATGACTGTACACACAAGAATGTTGTGGTCCCGATCTAGGTTGGGAACGTCGACATGTTCATAGATCCATGGCTGACAGAGCACATATTTGATCTTTTGGAGGGTGATTTTGATGTGGTACTTAGTCGCTGCGATGGGCTCTGGCTCCTCTCCTAGTTTGTGAGCCCCGGGTTTAATGTTCGGGGTAACCAGCAGCGCATAGTGGGGGGCGTCGGGGTGCTTGGGCCGCGCGTAAAGCGCAAGGAGCAGACGCGGCTTGTTGCGCTTCTTTGTCAACGCTGTCTTGATATCGCTGAACATTGTGCTAGGTCGATGTGGAGGATGTGGTGAGTGGTTGTTGTTGTAAACAAAGCAGGCCAGGGAAGGAGAAAAATGCATGTGCATTTCCCACTTGATGCTCTACGACCTTTCCACCTCGTGCTTGTTCATATCGGCCTGGATTCCTCATGAATGTCCAGTATAAGCACCTTTCACAACAGAGCATACCTAAGATTGATCTAACAAAATTCATCGAAGTCAAGCCTTTTTGGTGCGATTTTGCAAATTAATAAATTTAAGTAAGGGGCTATCAGATTCACCAACTCCGGATCCAGGATTATCGGTACTCAAGAGAAGATCTCTAGGTCGTTGAGCATTGTTGATCAGCAAGTGCCGTTTTGTGAAGGAAATTGGGGATCCAGTCTTCTCTCAAACTAAAGGACCGAGACCTTTATACGAACAAAAGTAGTAAGGATTAAAATTCAAATTAAGAATAAGAATACACTATGGAGCTATCACATCTAAGTTAAATAGGCTGCAAGATCCAGTTTTAGGCTGCAACGCCAGCAATGCCCTTTCCCCTTACGATAAAGTGACTCAGAAATACGCTAAGCGGTAAGTTTGGTGGGGCAAGTATACGAAATAGCTCTCTCAAGTCTTGGCAACTGGCATATATAATCTCAAGAATAAGCCTTTATTCAATCTGGTCTTACAAGGATTGAATCAGACATCTACCAGGCGCTAGGACTTTTTAATTGTTGACAATGGCCGAGATGACAAATGATAGGGAGAGAGAGATGCTTTTCGTGAGAAACCTACTTGTTGTTTCACATACTAGCGGGACTGACATATTGACTTCTCTTTTAGATTACTGGGGTGACCGGCTACATAGGATTTAAGACTCTTACCACCGCGATCGAGGAGAAATACCGCATCCGTGCTGTCATTCGCAAAGAACAAGATATTCTCGAATTGCAGCGCAAAAGCCCTGCTATTACTAGTGCTGTCGCCCGGGGTCAACTAGAATTTGCACTGGTCCCCGACCTTTTGAGCAAGGATGCTGTTTTCAATGTCCTTGATGGTATTACGGTGGTCATTCATCTGGCCTCACCTTTAGCAATTGAGGTATTGAATTTCCGCACCTTTCCAGCTCCTTTTGTACATTTTCTAACTGTTTGAAAAGAGCAATGACTATGATTCCTCCATCATCCAGCCCACGGTTTCTATGGTGACAACCATCTTGGAAGCGGCACGCCGCATCAAGACTATCCATCGAGTGATATTGACCTCTTCATGTAGGACTTTTATCTTTGCATCTCTGGCCAAGGCTAACATCGCTCTCAGGTGTGACATTGATTCCATTTGAATGGAACATGAAACCTGACAGTGAAAGACTCTACACAGGTAAAGCTTACTCTCCAGAGCATACCTGCAAACATATGCTAATCCATGCCACAGAAAATGACCTCAACGAGAAAGTCAGCGGTCCATTTTCAAGCGCAATGGAAGCTTACTGGGCCTCTAAGGCGCTGGCACGCATGGCAACCAAAAGCTTTATCAGCGAGGGCAATTCCCAATTCGACATTGTCAATCTACTCCCCTCTGTGGTGATCGGCCCTGACGACCGTCTACTCTACGATGAACGCGCAACGCGTGGAAATCTGCTAGAGGGAACACGTGGTGCAGTACTTGCGCCTGCTCTCACCAGCTCTCTGAACTCTCCATTTGACTATGTTGGGGTTCCTGTCCATGTGGCTGATGTCGCACGCGCCCACGTAGGTGCAGTGGACAATGCTCTAGTCCCTGGAAACTCTGAATATATTCTCTGCTCAGATACACCCGAGGGAGTGGTCTGGGATCGGGATATACAGAGTATCGCTCGTCAGTATTTCCCAGGCGAAGTGGAAAACAAGACTCTTCCATTAGAAGGGTCCTTGGGAACGGTGAAATGGCGTCTTGAGGCGCTCCGGAGCGAGAGAGTATTTGGGCAATTTACAAGCTTTGAGGAGACGATGAAAGGGCTAATTGAGCAGTATCTGCAACTGAGGCAAGCAGAATAAGTGGTATAACGTATTTTCCTGTACTTTTGCCCTGCCGAAGCTTATCCAATTTGAGTTATTGACGAGACGAGGTGTGCCGTGTGCCCCCACCTGAAGATGTTCAGCTCGGTCCTTTCATTTCTTCTCCTTTCACCACTGGGACTCTATTTCTCTCCAGCTGCGTCTCGTTTTGTTCAGTCGAGTTGAACTCTGTTCGCGTTTTCTTCCGCCTAATTTAGTATCACTTTTTTATCATCTTCTCACTAAGCAAATGAAGATTTCACGTGGGTCCGCACGGAATTAGTTACCCTTAGTGCTGACGTGTTTTCGCGCTACGCATCTAACACGAGCTAAGCCAGAGTCAACCAATGAAGACGCCAGCGGCATCCGGCTTCGCTTCCGTAACCGAGTCTTGCGGCACATGCGACACGTGTGGACGCTGATGCGGACGCAAATGCGGACGGGGCAGCGGCCCCCTAAAGAGACCTGCTTTTCCAATTGCATATGACCTGTCCCACTGATGTCATCCAGAGGAGAAGATACCCGATGATGAGCAATATTATTCGTCACGACCTGGAATCCTTCAAGTTATTATCCCAATCAGATTACTTGTCATACGTGAAGAACCATGCAGTGTCATGCATTTCACAATGACAATCCCGTTCGTCTCACGGCATTTGAAAGAGCGGTCGAGGCCTCCCCAAAATGTATTCCAGATAACGGACACTCGTGGTTCGTGCGGCACCCTCGAAATGCGGGGACCACCGCGAAAGCACTCTCGTGCGTGCATGAACGCAATTTGTTGCCGAATGCCAAAAGTACCAGAGAGCAAATCAAGTAAAAGAACTACTGTTAGGCTCGTATTTATGTGCGAATGGGATTTTGGTTTTCCTCTCTTCCAGGCTCTCATTCCCACTTTCACATTGTGTGACCTGTCAACATGTTCAACACGCTCTTGAAGGCTATACTGGGGCTACTCGCTCTTTATATCACGAAATTATGGGTGGAACGTAAAAAGCCCTTAGGGCCACTGCCCCCAGGCCCACAGCCTAAGCCAATCGTGGGCAACATCGCCGACCTGCCGCCTCCAGGTGTGCAGGACTGGATGCATTGGCTCAAGCATAAAGATCTTTACGGTAAGCTCAAGAAGCCCCAGTTGACCGACTCCTCATTCTTCTCTGGGGCTTTTGCTGATGGGAAATGCTTTTGCAGGGCCAATCAGCTCCGTCACCGTGATGGGACAGACGATCGTAATCTTAAATGATGCACAGGTAGCATCAGAACTGTTACGCAAACGCGCCTCGCTGCACTCCTCACGGCCGCATATGGTTTTTGCTTCTGAGATGTCAGTTGGAAACCCCCTTTCAAATTCTAGCACAAGGAGCAAGTCATCGGACCGAACATTGACAAAGTAGCAGGGTGGGTTGGGGGCATGCTATATCTATGCAACCATACACGGACCGTTTAAAGGCATACCGGAAGCTTCTCAAGCCATATTTCGGCTCAGAGAGGGTTGCTTTACAGTATGCTCGATTGCAGGAGGTCGAAGCCCATCGCCTTTTGTGGCGTATTCTGAAGGACCAAGATAACATCACGCAGCATATCCAGACGTCAGTGATATCCCCAATACCCAAAAAGAGAAAATACTCACATAATAACGGGATTCTATAGTGAGGCTGGGGCGGTTATTCTTCAAATAACATATGGTTATAAAGTTGAGCCGCACAAACAAGATCTGCTGGTGAATCTTGTCAATGTCGCCCTTGAGCAATTCTCACTTGCCTCAACACCGGGTACTTGGCTTGTAGATATCATACCGGCATGTAGGTTCAACCTGAAAATCCCTTCTTATCTGCTTTCTCTCTAAAGCTAATGCCAATTCAGTGAAATACGTACCAGCCTGGTTTCCGGGCGCTGGATTCAAACGAATCGCACAGGAGTGGAGGAAAAGTCTTGAGGATGTTGCAAAAAAGCCTTACGCCCTTGTTCAGAAGCGGGTAGAAGGTGGTAAGTATGAGCCCTCATTTCTCTCCGATATATTTAAATTGAATGGGGTTCCATCTCCGGGATCGGAGGAGGAGCTGGTTGCCAGATGGACAACTGCATCGCTTTACGGTGCAGGTGCTGACACTGTATGGTACTCCCTTACCTCCTTATGGCTGATGCTCTTGCTAACATGAATCAGACCGTGTCTTCAATTGGAACTTTTTTCCTCGCCATGGCATTGAATCCAGAAGTCCAACAAAAGGCACAGGATGAGATTGATCGGGTGATTGGGACTAGTCAACTCCCCACCTTAGCAGACCGCGATCGCCTGCCTTATGTCAATGCAGTGGTAAAGGAGGTCTTCCGTTGGCACCCTGTAGTACCGATGGGAATCCCACATATGTCCACGGCTGACGACATGTACGATGGATATTATATTCCCAAAGGTTCTCTTCTTATGCCAAATATTTGGTGAGCTTCCATTTTTTTCCAAGTTTCCAAGGTTCATCCAAGGTATACTTTCTGACATGCACAATAGGGGTATGATGCATGATCCCGTGTTGTATCACGACCCTCTGGCCTTCAAGCCAGAGCGCTTCTTGGAGGTCGATAGCCGGAAACCTGAAACGGATCCGCACAGTTTTGTGTTCGGATTTGGGCGTCGCGTCTGCCCTGGTCGTATTTTGGCAGATACTACGGTATGGCTCAGTGTTGCAAAGTGCCTCGCAGGGTTCAAAATCAGCAAACCTGTAGAGAAAGGTGTTGAGGTGGATGTAAAAGCAGAGTTCCAGCCTGGGGTCATCAGCCATCCGGTCCCGTGCAAGCTGCAGGTCGTGCCCCGGAGCGCTTCCCATGAAGCACTGATACTGGCCGTGGAGCAGGAACACCCGTGGGAGCAAGGTGACGGTTCTGAGTTGGATAAGATCCGATTTTAAGGGTCTTACTTGTAAGGTTTTATGAACTTCTTGTGTGAGCCTGGAATATTCCCATAATGAATGGCCTTGAGGATTTCGGTTTCTCCTTGCATAGGTGATGTAGGGATGTCTTGTAGAACTTGGATCATCTAACAATGTAATGATTCAAAACTAAGATCCTCTTTCACATTACTAAGCATCATTGGTCTAGTGGTAGAATTCGTCGTTGCCATCGACGAGGCCCGTGTTCGATTCACGGATGATGCAATTCTTTTTTGTCTTTTTGCATTAGATCCACTCGCGTTCAACTTGTTCTCTTTAGTTGCCCACTATATTCAACTTTGTACATGCGTAATACGGTACACAGTGCTTTTCCCGGTGTAGCTGAGGTACCAGCGGCATCTGACTTAGCTTCAGCGTTACGGCACTTGCGGACGCACATGCGGACCCCTAAACACCCAATACTGTAGACCACAAGATACGGTACACAGTATTTCCTTGTCAGCATAGCGTCAAAATAGAACTAGCAAGTGGACACCATCGGAAAAAGATGCCTTCGATACAATTCGTAATAGCGATCTAGACGTTTTCCACATGCAGGGACCCCAATACATGTAAGCTTACTGCCTGATCTCCACGGACGTGCAGTTCTTCCAGCTCGAGTCAAGCCACCCGGGAGGCCTTATAAGGCTTGGAACTCTTAGTTTATTCACTAGCGCCAATCTCAACTTCACCGCTCTCCTATGATTGGCCAAAAAATATACCAGGGTCCAAGGCATCTTCAATAGGCAACTGTTTCGATTCAATTGACTAGCGTCGATCTGAATTACACCACTGAAAATTCCTGAGCATATGCATCAATACATCTTGAAAGGGCAATGGCTTCGAATTAGCTAACCAGATGTAGCAGGTCCTCTGGCTCTAATACGATATAGCCAGGCACCAGGAATATCTAATATAGCTCAGCTGACCAGCATCATCTCAACCATACAACTCACTTAGAAGTAACCAAGCGTAGATCCACACCAAGGTATCTTGAATAGGTAAATGGGTCGCCTTACCTGGCCATTGTTCGCAGTTCAAGAGGACTTTCCAATTTTTGGTCGATCTGGGCTCGCCACCAAAGGTGGGAAAAGGAACCTGCTTGCATGTCAAATTTGTCTATAAAAGCCAGTCCCCCTTCAGTGATTTGAATAGTTTCCATCAACACACAATCAGCAAGCATCAATTATCAATCCTCAAGAAGTCTACCTCTGTAGAACTCAAATACCGGCAGTAGGTACACAGCCAGTATATATCTTTGACCACATCACTCACTAAATCTTTCAGCCATGCAATTCAAGACTCTTCTTCCTTCCATTCTCTTGGCCAGCTACGGCTCTCTGGCAGCCGCCGACTCGTTCTACGCATACACCTGTGATGGATGTGGCTGCAACGCCTTCCAGGGCTTGGGAGCCAGCATCGAGGGGACTTGCACCAACCTCAACAGCGGTGCTGCTTCGTTTGGTATTAGTACCGGCAAGGACAGCGGCACCTATTGCACCTTGTTCACTGGAAAGGACTGCAGCGGTTCGTCGCAGAATGTTGGTCATCACAAGGGTCAAACCTGGGGTTGCACCAACTCGAACGTGGGATGGGTGAACTCGGTTCTTTGCTTCAATTAAGAGCATTGCAGAGCATTTCATAAGTTGTGGGACGCAAATGCTATCGAGGTTTGGAGGTCGCAGACGAATTTGGCAGGAGGTGATGAATAAGATTAGGGAAATCTAGCTTGACCCTAGTGTCAGTACGAATTCAACTTCATTAGATTTCGGGAGAATATATTTATAAATATCGTATACTCTGGGCATAGTGTTTGATTCTGTTCATCCGACTGATCTTGGTTAGGCTGTAGCATAGTCTGATTCGCGCCAGCATTGTCAGCACTACGTACTATCCATTCCCCGCCTGCTTATCTGAGCGCTTTGAACCCCCACTATTGCCATTCACCAACGCTTTTCGAGAATCAGCAGTATCGGAAAATGTCAAACACCAGGCAAATTACGCCTCTTTCCCCTCTTGACTGGATGATGCCGCGATCATATATCCGTCAAATCCTTTGCTTTTCCTCATCCGGTCCGGAAATTCCTCAAATTCTAAAAGATGGACTTGTCGGTACCCTCGCAGATGTCCCATATTTGGCCTGTGGAATTGTCGAGGGGGATTCTCCAAAGGGCTCTGTCGCATTGAGTCAGCCTTATCAATATTTGGACAGCCTTTTTTCTACACAGGATCTATCTGCAACCGTCGATTACTGTTCACTCAAGTCAGATAATTTCTCTCCGTCATCTATGGATGGACTTGATTTGTTCCCTACACAGCTTAATGCAGACAAACATTCATTGCCGGTATTTAGAGCAACGTTATCCTTGGTGCGAAATGGTTACCTTTTAAGTGTGAGCATCCATCATTCGACCACGGACATCACAGGATTCGGCGCTCTACTCAGTATCTGGGCTTCACATTGCAGAACAGGCAACTCCAGTGCTGTCCGGTTCTCAGCTAATTGGATGGACGGTGAACATTCTCCATGCACATCCACCGACTTCTCAGGCCATTTCCCGGACTTATTACATATACGGGGAAACGTTGAGAAAAGTGGCATTTCAAAAAGTCCGACGTCTAGCGAGATGGAAAGTTCGATATTTCAATTTCAGAGGCAAGGATTGGAAACTTTGAAAAATGAAGTAATGAGGCTTCTTCCCCATGGAATTCCCTGGGTCTCAAAAGGCGACATTTTGACAGCAATATTATGGAGCGCCATAGCCCTCACAGAACCGCAAGATGATGCCAGTCTTTTAGAGCCTGGGAATTCTGAGCGTGCAATACGAATTCCCGTCAATTTCCGCCATGAATACAACCCTCCTTTGGCGCCAGGCTACCTTGGTGCTGCTTTTGGTATTTCACTGGCAACAGCAAGTGAAAGTGATCTTAACTGCATTGCCACTAGCAACGATACAACAATGTTCTTACTTCCTCTAGCAAGGGTAGCGGCAGCCATACGAAAAGCCATTACTCTTGTGAATGAGGAAAATATGACAAGTGTGATTCAATATCTGGCTGCTCAACCCGATTTGGGTAACATAGGGCTTGGTCCTCGTAGTGACAGCCCTTCAATCGTGTCATGGGCCGATGAAGGTGTTTACGACTTGGACTGGGGCTGTAAGATTGGCAATTGTGAAGCCGTGCGACTACCGCGGCTGGTAAACAAAAGATATCCAATTGTGCTTCCGCGACTTCCAGGTGGGGACTTAGAGGTCTTTATGCGGCTGGAGAAGGAAAAAATGCATGTTTTGAAAACTGGGTGGATAAGGTTTACTGTGTGAAGTTCTGTCGAAATGTGAAAAAATCTCAGGATGAGGCGGGCTAGCTATTCTGCATTTTTCGGCCACTGCAGATATATAACCAAAGGTGGGTTACTTGGAACATGATAGTCTCATATTTGTGCTTTCATTCATATAGCATGAAATTGTGACATCCTTCATCAAAATGGGCTTGTGGTTTAGTGGTATAATACTCCCTTAGCATGGGAGTGGTCCGGGGTTCGATTCCCCGCGAGTCCATCTTTTTGTCTCCGTTCTATCGGAGTGGAGTTTTTGTGGAACCTCTTTGCTTCACTTTTGGCATTTGAGGAACTAGTTACAGATCTATAAATTCAGATTATGCTAAAGGAGACGGGAATCCAAGAACCATGATTTTTGGGAATTCATCAAGATATAGATAGCTTCATAGTCCGTTTGGCTCGTATGTCACATGTCCAATTCAGTCGTCGCTCATATATTCTATGTTTCTACGTCTATCCGTCCATGTATATATACACTGGTGCTTTTACAACACAATGTTCAAACCTGAGCCCAAATGCTCGAACCGGTCAACAACGTACTCAACACCATAGTACCACCAACGACAAGATCCCCGGGATGATACCAACCCAAAAGTGTTACAGGGAGTAGAATGTCACACGCATCCACCACAATCTGTTTCATCAAAACCGAAGTATTAACACCAGGAGCGGGCTTCTCAGCCTTCTCAACCTTCCCGGTCTTCTCGTTAATCTTCTTCTCGCCATTCTTGGACTTGGTCTTCTGCTCTGCAGCCCCAGAGAACAGAAGTGCATAAACAGAGCCAATAAGCGAGAACAAAATTGCATAAAACCAGAAGGTGTTAGCTTCGCGCATGACCCGTTCCTCCCATGGCACCGCGTAGACACCCATAGCATGCAACTGTGTTCATGTTAGCCAAATATACGCATACATCGTGGAATAATACATACGATTGTTAAATCCTCAAGTACAAAGTACAGACTAAAGCAGGTCCATTGAGCGAGGTCTATCCACCCAGCTACGGAACCAATTCCACCATTCGTGAGGAGGGTAGATACCCGTTCGAACGATTGGAGGAAGCCAAAGAAGCGGAAGAATCGTCGAGCTAATTCATATTAACACCCGGGACCAGCAAATATTCAATCTGAAATGTGCTGAGAGTTCAATCGCTACTTACTCAGAGCCAATTGCAACTTGGCGGTCGTCAATCGCACGGCGGTACTGCCGACAGTGAAAACTGCGGCGATCTGCGCTACGGACTGGATCAGGCGGAGAGTCTTTTCCAGACCAGCGCCATTGTGGACGAAGCGAGTAAGTTTTGAGGACATTGGAGGTCGTTGGAGAGATATTTTGTAACTGTCTATGTTCAAAGAGAAGTGAGGGTTGTGTGTTGATGGGTGCCGCGCTAGTCGCTAGGACCTCCCTAGACTGGATTTGCTTATTCAGCTTGCTTCACCGTATGAAGGGATTGAGAGTAGCAAAGAAACCAAAATCGATTGTTTGCAAAGAAGTTTAATTAGAGAGGCACACTCTATTGGCTTGGGCTTTGAAACTTGTGGTGTATAAACAGAGGTATCGACTATCCAGATAGACATGGGTCACCGGTCCACTTGACAGGGATCAATATACAAACCTCGGAACCTTGGAACTTCGATAACTCGACCCATGTACCCCTTACCCTACAAAAACCACTTGTTTGAATATTATTCCTCAAATATGTATTCAACGCTAATCAATCGGCCCACAAAATAGTAGTTTACCGTCCCTTACCGCCAGAGATGTCCTGTCCAAGTCGGTATCCACCCACCTTCTCCCACTCAACCTTCTGTCGGGTGATAGGCAGTTGTCTCCGAAGTCCCTTGAAGGCCCCCTCAGCCACGCTGACAAACGCACGGTTCAACTCCTCCTGGTAGTCGCGCTCGGCCGCAGCGATGCGCGACATAATTGCCTCGGCAGACACCGATGAGACCGAGGCGCTGACCGGCTTGGTGGTGTGGAGAGCCACATTTCCATCCTCATAGTAGTGTACGTGGACGTGGATCTTGCCGGTCACGGTTGTGGAAGAGGACGAGACGGGGACTTGGTAAATGGCGCGGAATCGACCGTTCCTAATCACATGCAGAAGAATTAGTTTCTTTCCAAATGAATCTGCCCTAGTATTCAAGGCGTACCAGAAGTTGTTGGGCGAGTATTTGTTTGCGACGAGAAGAATGGCGACAGCAGAATCGTTCTCAATGGGATAGACGCCGTATGAGCAGCTGGAGTAATGCTCGCGGGCATGAATGCTCAGAGACTTGAGCAGGGATTTACTATAGAGGCGTGAGCAAAGATGTAATTGGAGAGCGGGGTCAGCAGAGAAAGTTGAGGTCTCGATTCCTTACATCAGGTCGGCATTCTGAGACTCCAAAGGAGCTGATTGCGCCGCGGAGGCAGTCTAAGCGTGCGTGAGCTTCCACCAATGACATTTAACCTGCGGTATTTGACTCCAGTATACCTGTGTAATGTGATCCATCTCAAACGAGGTCTGGCTCTCCGAGTCGAAGTAGCGGTTGCCCTCGAGCTTATTAAATTCACTGACAATGACCTGCCACATTATCAGCATGCAGTCCATTCGCAGAGAACAATCACCCCACCTCCTGACTTGAGCCCGGTAGTTTGACTGTGGTCAACTGGCTCTCATTGTATCGTTCAAATGCAGGTGCGAGCTGGGGGATAATATCTTCGCCCTCGGTCAGGGTCTGAACATCTATCGGCGATTCAGTATCAACATGCGGGCTGGGACGATGCGGAATTGTAGAGCTATTTGGGATCGCATTAAGGTAGGAGAGGAGAGTCGATTACCAGCAACAACATCGGCGAGCTACAAGTTTCACAGTCAGCACGTTTCACAACATGGAGGGGTACGGGTCTGTAAACAATGGGGATTGACATACTTCACCCGGCGGGGCACCCTCAATGAAAGAGGATGCGATTTCAACAGTGGAAGCCATGCTGCAAGGAATAGAGAAAGCTAGATCGGAATCGGGGAAAGATGGAGAGCAAGTGGTTGCGGAGGTCAAGTCGAGCTCGGGGCGGGGACCCGCACGTGGTTCCGCCAACCAAAACAAGAGCGACTAGTACAAACAAGGTCTACCTATCGAAGCACCATTGAACAACAATGCGAATTCCATCATTTCCATAAATTGAGGTATCTTGACGCTAAGAAGAGAAAGAATGTATATGCGCTCCGAATCTCCAACGCCAATGCCTAGTCCACACGCCATGATCTGCGCTAAAAAAAGATGATCGAGTTCCCCGAAAGAGAAATAGAAAACAAAAAAAAATTGTAAAGATAAAAAGAGTCTTGCAAAAAGTTGACGCCAACTCTATTCAATGCTCATGTTCATAAATCCATCGCTGGCTTCAGTCATGCCTTGTAAGCCCACACGCTTCGTGGAGCCAGTATGTGGCGTCGTGCGGTTATTAGTCTCGGTGCTGGCACGCTCAGAGAAAGGTGCCCCAAGCTTAGATGGTGGGCCCCAGATGTTCGGTCCATTATCAATAACGGACGAATGGGTCAGCACCGGACTGCTTTGGGCACTGACGCTAGGCGATACGGCTCGGCGCTTAAAGAGGTTTGGATCGAAGTCATCCTCCCGTCGTCGCTTCCGACGAATCTCGCCCACGACTGTAGGAGCGTATGGGGTTGAAGAACGGGAGCGCGATTTAGAGTCAGCAGTGGTCGATTCCATCGTGGTAGACGGAGTCATATCCATCTGAATATCATCATCTGCGACAGATGAGGCGGCTTGGCGTAAGGATGGTGGTGGAGTGCGGTAACGCTCGTCGAACGAGTTCCAAAAATCAACACCCCCAGAGTTGCGGCTAGCTTGCTTGCTGAAACTGCTCGCGTCCTGATTTGATTTCACAGGCGTGGACTCTTCGCCGAATGATTCCTCCAATGCTTCAGTTGGGCGAAGAGCAGGGAAAGTACCGATCTTAGGAGATGTCTCAGGTTCGGTATCGCGAACCTGTCGGATCACTTCAGCCTCACGTTTGACATCGCTATCGATGGGTTGGCCTTCTTCCATCAACGCAGCGCGAATGCGAGCAAAAGTCTTTGTTTTAGGCTAGAAGATGATTAGTCGAGTCATTAAATGTGGTCCTGAGGATTCACTTACCAATAAACTTCCTCGCCGGGTGACAGCACGGCGGATGACACCCAATGGTCCACCATCGGAATGGGTTGCAGCCGTAGGGCTTCCTGCTCGTACAGCACGACCCTCGCCATCGTCACTCAAATCGGACAGGCGAAGATCCCGTGTTCCAAGACTCAAGCTCTCCCGTCGTGCATGCACAGAGGGTTTATGAGCGAAATATCCTCCTGTCGGGTTTTCCACGCTCTTCATGACGGGAGGAGAGTGGGGCCCGGGGCTGGGCTTAGAGCTATTACCACTGGCGCTGCTGGAACTATGGCGGCTTCGTCTATAGCGAAAGCGAGCTTGGAAACTCATAAGACTGGCAGCTGCTTGTGAATAGCCTCCCATCCATTCGTTTCCGGGGCTTTGAATGTTGTTTGCATTGAAAGGACTCGGTCCACTCGCCATGCGTGATGCCTGGGGTGTAGATAGCATGACATCGTCGCGGTCTCCCATCATGGCATCGTCGTCCTCTTCACTACTGCTGGTATCAGATTCCATCATATTCACGCTTGACACGGAGCTCGAGATTGTTGTGCGATCAGCGGGACCGGAAGTCGAGAAGACAGGAACTGATGTTGAACCAAGGGATCCACGTCGTTGTGGTATGGTCATGCCACGACCTCCGATTGTGGGCGACGAGTCGGGGGAGGATTCAGCGAGAGTAGAGTGGTGGAGGTTGGTACACGCGCGCGAGAAGTCCAGGCCACGGGAGCGCCGCGGAAGGACCGACCCGGGAGAACCATAAATTTGCGAAGAGTCTAGTTTGGGTGACAGTGGAGCGCGAGAAATGGAGGGGGACCCTGATCCCCTGGACGGGAGGTTCAAGGATAGGTTGGGATGGTGGAGGCTGTCCGAGCGATTGGGTGTGGCCGGTAAGGTGGGGAGCGCACTATCGTCCTTACTCAGAGGACGACTTAAATCTCCTGTAGATGGTTGAGGGGTGGTCGTAGGTTTGGAAGCGTCTGACAAAGAACGTGATTTGGGCGAGCGCGACACACGCTCGTGCGAAAAGGACGATTCTGGCTGGAGTTGTTGGCTTAACTTGCTCTCAAATGGATGAGCCGACGCGCTCCGCTCTGGGTCTGGAGGCCGGGGTAGGGCCATTCTCCGGTATTATCAGCAAAATAGTATATCACCATGTAAGCATGTCGGAATTATTAAAGATGGGATGAAGTACGCGCGAAGTTATCGCGAGATAATGGGCGGCTAACCCGAAAGCGGAGTCGGCCATTGGCCCCGCAGTGGCGATCAGTCCAATACACGTCAAATTACACCTTAATTCTTCAATGGAATCATCAAGAATTCTAATCGATGATGTACTTATTGTACACGGCCTGATTTAATATACATACGTTGGAGTAACAAAAGAAATACATGATTTGATACAGGGTTATGCCAGGCTCATGGCATCGCTCACGGGCACGACATACCACTCCCAGTCATTTAGCCCCTTCATCTGTGGCGCTTTGAGCAAATCCTGGTCGCGGGCTTGCCAAACTTGTGTAATCACCGCTCTTGTTCGAGCGATATTGGATATAGTCGATTCACCCATCGCGGCCAGGGCCCGCAGTATAATCGACCGGCCAGACACGGGGTTATCGGGGGCAAACCAGAGCTCATCGTGCGATGGATCAAGCTCGACAGCTGCGACAAAGAGAGGCCATGTTACACTGACCAAAGGGCCACGAGCTAACTGTTCCGATAGCAACCGTAGGATCCGATGTACGTAGTCTGCCACCAGGGGAGTCCTGGGACTGGCCCCATACAGCCCACAGTGCAAGTATAGCACGGCGGCTAACCGCTTGGCCTCCGCGGCGGATGCGAGCGCGTCATCATCCCCGTCTCCGTCTCCAACTTCCTGTATCAAATTCTCAAGTTGCTGTTCAATGGACGCTGCGCGTTGGATGAAAGAATCTCGATCGACGTCATTATCAAGCTGTCGTCGATCGCGGCTCATGTCAGTAATGATGGTAAGGATAGAGACAAGCTCGGGACTGCATCCCATCCACAGATCGATATTGCGGTCATCCGCTCTCCAGTAGTCACTTCCAAATAAAACTTCTTTGGCACAAGCAGTCCGACCCATGACATCTTGGAAGGCAAAGAAATGCTCAGCAAAGGTAGAGACTGGGTGGGATGCATCTGGTGTTTGCGGAGATGTTAGGGCCCGTTGTCTCCTGTGTCGGATCAAATCTTTGGCGCCTTTGAGATGGATTGTCCATTGTTGGTCGCATTTGTCGGCGATCTCGTAGAGACACAGCATCATCATAATCACCAGCACCTCGGGGTCCGCAGAGCAGGTCCAGGACCCTTCGTTGGAAAGACGGCGTCGAAGATCCCTTAATGTTTCAGACTTCAAGCGAAGACCAAGAGGGGCGTATGACGAGTTAGCTCGAGACATGTGGCATGCACCTAGCGCTTGGATAGCCTTAAATAAAGTCGGCGATGCAGATACGCTGAAAGGCAGGATCACAGAGGCAAATGGCGAAGACATGGTGGTACTGGCACTCGTGCGAGGGCACACCTGCTGAAGGTAGTAGTCAAGAAGCTCTCCATGGCCGAGTTGCGTTGCCTGTGGGAATAATGATATAGCTGGTGAGGGGCCCAGATCAATTGCTGGAAAGATAGGGGCATTTCTCGACGCAATGCGATAGGCCAGGGAAACCTCATGCTGTTCATTAGAGACTACATCCACTTCATTGGGGTTCTCAAATGTGCCCACTCCGCTGTTGACGAATCCCCATGGCTGGATTTGTGGTACTAAGCACCACTGGCGCATCTCATCCGAAGACTCCGAAGAGGATTGTGTCCCGTCTGGTCTGGTTTTACTCCAAACTCCCGCGCGCCCAAATGCCACGCCACGACTGGCAAACTCGGACTCCCATTTGAGCTCCAGGTTGGTGGAGCATGGCAGCCCTTTCTGCCAGCACCGCGTGCAGACAGGCTTCTTGGTATCACATCTCACTCGACTAGCTCGGCATTCTCGACAGCCGCTACGAGACCGGGTTTTCACCGGTCCCGTACGGTCGGCGGCTTTTCTGCGCGGCATCCAATGTGTGGCGAACGTTACATGAGCTCGGTTGACTGACGAATCAAGCGCCCATCAGAGGAAGAGTGCAGTCAGTTCGATACCTGCACGTCTTTGAAGTGCGAAAAGATGTAATGTGTGTATAGAGGCGCGATTTGACGGTGATTAGAAAGTCAAGTGTACGAAGTGTCCCGGCGGGGCGATAAGGGAAATTTCACTATCGAAATTGGCCACCCCGCATCCCCGGAAGCTAAAGGGCTAGAGCTTAATAGTATAGATCTTGAATTTAAATGTTCTTATTATACTGATTGATCAAATGTTTCCTATTGGAGCCTAGGAGCCATAATGATTTGGCTAAATATGCTATGCCGTTAATTGCATTGCTGGCGATGTCTTCAATATGAAAGCCTGGGTATGTATTTCAAAGCCTAGATCCATGTTTTTAGATTCCAATCATCATTCTAGCAGCAATGTACCTAGCATACTGTTCTGTACACGGGAGGCGACACTCTTCACCGGATTGACTCCAGGTCCTCCAGTGGATATTCTTCCGAGCCATATTCGTTCCGGGACATAAACGGCCGAGAGAGTCCTTGCTCTTCATCATCTGGCGTACCAAAGCTTTGCTGACTTGTAAAATCGGCCTTATCATAGGTCACATCACAGCTTATCGACCACAGAGACGGATAGTAACGGCGATATGAAAACCAAGCCACTCCCATACCCAAAAGTCCACCACAGGTCACATCCCATACATCGTGTCGGTAATCCGCCAGACGTGATAGGGCGACCAAAAGAGCGCAAAACAGAGGGGTGAAGGCAACTAGACACCGACCAAGATCCGATCGAGGCCGGAAGACACGCATCTGGCCACAGAAAAAGCTATAACCACCAATCAGTATGTAATCCGGTCCTATTTGCGCAAAATATACTCACAGAGTCAAATAGCCCAGCCCGCTGAACGAGAAGCTACTGTGTCCGCTCGGGAAGCTGCGCCATCCTTCAAAGAGGAGTGCTTGATTGGGCTCTGTACAGACAGTCCACGTGAGAAGCACATTGTCCGCCGTGCCCCGGGCGGGCTTGCACCGCGCCAGCAGATCAGGACGAGGCCTGCCTACCACATTCTTAATTATATCGGTTAAAAATGTGCCAAGGACGAGCGACACGAGGAACCCCAGCACTGTGGCCTGTGTTTGCTGAACACCTGGGCGGGAAAGAGCGGACCATGCGAGAATGATGCCAAAGGGAATCACGCCGGCAAATATTATAGACCAGACTAAAAAGGCAATGAGTATGTCTTTCGTGGGGTGATGGTAGGTATATCGAGGTCCTTACTGAGAGGGACCCGTTCGTGAGCAGCCATTGGATACTGAATAGCCTTATTATCGAGGGAAAACATGCGGTGGAAAGGATTCACGAATATTGGAATCTATTTCCAGGAAGTTGCAGGTTAGTATCTTCTGAGAGAGAGAGAGATGGAGAGTCGGGATTACCATAAACCATCCTGCCACGAGACATCCCAACGCGATATAGTCACCCGCGTAGGTGCGTTGGTAGAACCGAGCTACAGCTCCCCCAAGTCCGGCTTGGTGTAAAATTGAGGGCGAATCCCTAGTCCCCGGGCCGCTTCGAGGCATTTTGCACGAGAAGAGTGCAGAATGGAATATATGAAGCTCAGGGGGATTCACCGGGAATGCATGTCAAGTGGATTGTTTTATCGGACAGTCGTCGCAATGCACAGACCCACTTTACCCTTCCGCGCTTCTTACAACCTCCGCTTTACCACTCCGCCCACTCGCCAACCAGGCGCTTTCTTGCAGCCAGACTTGAATCAAATATTTTAACGTCATGGCCGATCCAAATCAACAACGCGCAGTCAATACGGCCTTCGCGCCACCACCGCCCTTGTGGAAACACTTCACACGTGAGAACCTCGACAGGTTAAAAGAGATCAAGACAGAGGCTTCGAAGGACGAGGATGGGCGGCCCAATCGCAACAAGCAGTGGTCACCGGCAGAGCTACGCGCACTTGACTTGGCTCCTGAGCTTCGCTTCCTAGTACCACCAGATATTCCTACAGGGGAATACTCAGTATTCGGCGAATTGCAAACAGTGAGTCTGGCGAGACCGCGACCTTTTCCAATTCATTTGGTTGACCGAATTATAGCTATCAACCACTTTACCTTCACTACAAGAGCAGGGCATTGAACAGCTTTACCCTGAACCCGCCTCGAACACTACACAAGAATCTTCGCAATCGTCCCAATCGCCTCAACCGCTCAGCCATGCCTACTACCTCCTCAAGATCAGCAAATCCCTCCTCCTTAACTTCCTGGAGATAGTTGGAATCCTCTCAGTATCACCAGAACAGTTCGAGCCGAAGGTAGAGGACATGCGCAATCTATTCATCAACGCTCACCACCTTCTCAACTTGTACCGTCCACACCAGGCCCGCGAATCACTCATCATGATGATGGAGGAGCAGCTGGAGCGAAGCAGACAAGAAATCAAACAGATGGATAAGGTCAAGGCGGATATTGAGAGTGTCCTAGAGGACATTCAGGCCGAGGGCAGCCGCATCAGCTCGGCAGATCAATCGGCAGATGCAAGCACTTTGGAGTCAGCTTCACGCAAGGCCGAGGACTCACGTATGGTCTGGGACCTGCTTGAAAAGGAAATTTAAATAATATGAAGATATGCAACAGCCCCATGCATATCAGCTTGAATATCAAACCACCCCGTTCCACCCAACCGATAACGCGCTCACAATATCGCCTGGTGGATTACGAGCCTATTGGGCTATTGGATGAAAAAGCATCATGATATGTCCATCAGTTCCCTGCGGAACTTCACAGGGTTATGGCTGGATACACTGTATGGGCAGGCTGGTCGCTTTGCCTATGATCCCTCCGACGCGTCATTCCGCAGACCGGCGGCTCACTCTGCAGACGTAGAGTGATGAGTGATAAATCCGAGGCTCCCTCGTCATTACGACAGATCCAATCGAGCCACAGCATTGGCATAGAGCTTTACAAGTCTCAAAAGAGTGAGCGGACGCAATGGCAATCTCAAAATGAATAGCGAACAACTCCTTAAGTTACCAGGACCTTTGTTCTAAACCCTTTCCCTTAATAAGCTCTGCTTTCTACCTAGAAAAGAATCCTTCCAATTCTGCTTTCTTCATCATAGGTACTTAATATGTATATCTGAGTGAACAGTTTGTCCACCTGCAGGTGGTCATGTATGTATTTTGTGGAGCCGGGATTAAACTATCCATTTCTAAAACAATATGACCATATTCTTCTATATTCCCAATCCCAAGGTTACCATGACGCCGATATTCACCAATACTGCTAAAACATCCAAAGAACAAGACCACGAGACAACGCAGAAGGAAACAAGGAAACTTTTACCGAGGCAAAAGTGAGCCCGCACTCTGCTCACGCCACGCCTTGTCAACAGCACACTCAGCAAGACGTTTCATTTCCGCCACGAAGTCAGCCACGAGCTTGAAGTGACGGATTTCACTCGCAAGAAGCTTTCGGTGAAATATACGCTCCATCATGACCGTCGCCATATTGAGACGCTCCAGATCATCGCGCGAGCGAGGGTCCAGCGGATTCGAAAGAATGCTGCAGAATATGCTGAGAAATGCAGATATGGGGTAGTAAACCAGAATCCTAAGGAAAACATGGATTAGAATCGAGAATGGCTGGACCAGGCTATGGATGTAAAGACTTACCAGAAAATACCCTCGACCAATACATGCTCTCCTGCCTCCAAGTAACAGAGAGTTGAACGGCTGGCCTCGACCGATAGAGCAAGGCTCGAATTGACGCCATCTAGCATCCCGTTTCCTTGCCTCCATGCTTTGCACCTACTGCTTGCCGAGTGGATGATGGACATACAGAGATAGTAGTTGAGGCGCAGCATAATTGAATGCATAGTAACATTTGGATCCGACGCCTCAGCCGAGAAAGACATGGTAGGTCTCCATTGAGGTGGAATGGACAATCGCCATTCCTCTAATTCATCATCCAATTCCCGAATGGATTTTAGAAGATCAGCATCGGACTTTTGGAGGGCGCTCACAGAATAGAGAGCGGAATGTGTGCGTGATTTGATAATACTCAGACGCAAGTCAAAGGGAAAACTCGGCTGTGAGTAGCTCATATTCGGATCATCGGGGTCCAGGAATGCATGCTCTTCATAGCCTGGTGGGAGTGTGAGATCGCAATTCTCATCGGCAACGGTAGGTGGTTGCCCGATGCGAAGAGCAACATCCTTGTCCATTGTGTAGCAAATCCAAAACAGATTGCGCACTTGCTGTTGTCTCCGTCGGTCTCGTTTGCTATTCGAATATAATTTGTTGCTGTTCAGATTACCGCCCAGCATGAATATTAGACGTGCTGCAATTGCGCCAAAATAGTTGGTGGCTCGCATATTCCCTGATGATACCTCGTACAGGGTCTAGGCAAACCCAAATGGCAAATTAGCACAATGAAAGACTATCTGGCTTTGAAGCAACTGTAGACGCACCAGCATGGATACAGCCTGCGCACCCTCTAGGCTCGCAGGCTCTTGCATAACCTGCGAAAGTAAAAACTGGGCCTTGAAAGATAACACCTCATGATCGACTTGAGGTGCAGGGCTAGACATATTTCTGACAATTTCGTTAACGGGCGGAAGACGAGCAACAAAGGCAGCAAAAGCGATAATGCATGCTCGGGTACTCGCTTGCCCAAACTCAAAGCTTGACTTAGGCTGCCGGTAAGCGTCATTAATAGTTTCGGCAAATAATTCAATATCAACGACTGGGAAGAGTCGGCGCATCACTGCTGACTGTTTGTAAGCGTCAAAGTACATCTGTACGCTTCGCCGGTCCGGCAATTGAAACAAGTCATCGTTTCGTAAGTTCATCATAATTGTATTAGAGCTCTGGCCTCGCTCTTTCTCCCACGGTACCCGTGTTGGACTGAGTTTCTCGCTTGAAATGGTCTGTCCTGTGCGAGACTGAATCCATTCTTGGCCTTCGGGCAGAAGAAATGGGATACCGGTGAGGAGACTGATGACACCCAGCTCTCTGCCTGCGAAGTGTACACCCACTGAAGATGAAATAATGGGCTGGTTGCTGACGCTGCCAGTACTGGTGCTGCCTGGGGAGTTGCTTGCAGTAGTGTTGGTAGTGTTGATGCTGATGGGATTTGTATCAAGAATGTGTGTATAGTCCATCGGTTCTGAATGAATAAGATACTTTGCATGCTTATCATGCTTAGGAGGAGGAACATACCAGAGTTAGACTCCCGCATCAAGTTTTCTGCCAAAAGCTGCTCGATGCGACTAATTCTCTCGGAAAGCCGGGAACTCTTTGGGTGACTACGTCCCATATCATTAGCTGGTCAGTTCCCTGGAACGTAAAACTCAGGAATCATAGCTCACTTGCTATCATCATCCCCCGGTTTCCGCTTCCGCTGCACCACACGGTCAAAGGTGCAGGGGAGGTTATGGTGGCTACACCAATTACATTGCGGCAGTGAGGCGTCACATTTAATCTGGCTGGATCAGTATGGGAACCAACACACCAAGGAAGCCTGACTACCTTGCGCCTATAACAGGAGTCACAGGCACGCGCGGTGCGCTTGCGGGGCTCGGGCGAATTCATGGAGATTTGTGAGATGCAAGTTGATCATTGATCGTCACGGAGAGCCACTGAAGCGCTGAGTCAGCGGAAGGGATCCGGCCTTTGTCTACCACTGGTTTGTCCGATCGGATCTATACTTTCACAGACTATGGTCAAGTTGACGAGATTAAATGTTATTAATTATGATTAGGGCCGTCAAGGTTCTCAAAGCCATAGAAGGTTTCACAAGACGAAACCCCAATGAAAAGACCCGATTAAACGGGATATATGCATAAAGCACGCTCGCCAAAGACTTGTAGAAAGGCAGGATTAAAACAAAAGACCCCAGGAATTAAACCAATCCAAACACAGATCATCGAAATTATAATTTTCTGGTCGTCGTTCCTCCAAAGAGCCTCAAGAACCTTGGGCAATCCCTGATATCCAGGTCCTCCAAGGTGGGTTTGTACCCAAATCACATCACAGTGCAGATACAGCAATCACACTCTTCATCGCCACAGTCGCATCCAAAGCACGGCTTGGATACTGATTTGATAGGCCTTTTCACTGAGCCCCCAGAACTGCTCAAGGGAAGAGTCCAGTTGAACGGAGTCGAAGTGGAGGCGATCATTGTGGAGAATGGTCAACGGCAAACTTAGCAAAGTTAGCTTAGTCCAACCTGAATAAGAGAATCCCCTCTCTATCTGGAAACCCAACGAGATAAAGTATAAAAGGATTCTTTAGGAATCTCACCTCAGACAGCAACGACGCGCACGGTGGAAAGGAGAAAATTGTCGTTTCGGGAAAAATAGAGAAATGGACTTCAGGCAGCCATTTTAACGTGCTGCCGTCCACGCTTCATTAATTGTTGCAGCGACACAGACCAATCATACTTGCCATCGTTTTCTTCAGAGCCGATAGAGACCCGCCACACACGTCACAGGGTTCAAGCTAGTATTTGTGAAATTATCATTGATCAAAGTTCCTGTGCAGAGCAGGAGGGGAAATGGACCCCCATAGTCACTGAGATCTGCACCGAAAGCCGTGTATATTATTTGGCCCCGAACTAATTGAAATGCCGAAATACAACCCGAGATGTTTCCAATTGAGTTAAAAACGAAATGACAAAAAAAGTAAAAACAAAAACCGGGACTCCTTGGCCCTTGCCGCAACTCCAGTTCCCTCGCCGATCGGCATCATGAGGCACAGTAGTAAAATCCATTCGGGGCGGAGAGAGGCCACACATACAATCCAGAAAATAGTGCTTAATATTCATCAGAGTGGTAATCGTCGTATTCGTCATAAACCAGCGATGATCGGTAGCCCCGCGAGGCAAGATTAGCTTCCAGGCCACCATCGGAGGCCGGATCGAAGTATCCTATGATGGGTTAGTCTATGTGTAAAGACTCAAAATCTCGGGAGACAAACATACCTCCACCACCAAAGTAGCTGAGAGCTACTGGGAGAAAGATGAGAGCATGGGTAGCGGCGAACACAACCAGTGCCAACCAGACACGGAAGTAGTAGACCTCAAAGATTTTGCTCCGGGTGAATGCGAGAACGCAAACTCCCAATAGCTTGGTGATGGTGATGCCGCTAAAGACACTTCCACCGACATTGACCAATGCGGTCCAGGCACGAGCATCCTTGCCACGGAACTTGACAGGTGCTTTCTCCAGCAGGGTGCGCGAGGGGAACATAAATGCCCGTGCAATATGGGCGCAGAACTCCACGCCGATACCAACACAGATAACCAAGTTCACCAAGGAGACGGCGTTCAGAGAGACGCCGGCGATAGCCATCGTGCCCATGATGTCTACTACGGTCATGACCACTGTGGTAGTGATGACAGCGCCGGTGGCGACCGACCCCAGAATGGCAGAGGTGAGGATGAAGATGATGGCGACAGCTGACCCCAGAAGGGTACCTGTCAGCTGTACGATAGAGACGTACTGATCAAAGAAAATGTAAAACTTCGAGTAGGGGAAGATGTCAATGTGGTGCTCCTGAGAAAGCCCATTGGCGATCCGGCGAGCCGCAACGTAAGCTTGAATGAAGTCGTCCTGACTTCGTAAGGGGACATGGCTGGTCCGGAAGTGACTGGCATTGATCATGGTGTGCTCCTCGTCAATGACCACCGCAGAGCTGTAAGGTGCTTTCCCACCAAGGGGACACGAAGCATCCGTAGGGGAGTCAATCCACTTCTCAGCGTAATGGATGAACTCTGGACCCGTCGGCATTCCGTAGAGACTCAAGTTCCACGCTGGCACACGGTCCTCAAAGCAGAGCTTGCCGTCTTCCTTACAGCAATCCTGTTGAGGATTTAACCAGTAAAAGAAGTCATCAATCCAGCTGGCCGCAGATCCAGATATGTAGGAAACATTCGGACGCTTAGATTCCTGCTCCAGCACAAACGGCAAAGAATATTCCTCACACGTTGTGAACCGTCCACAAAGCTGTTGCTGGTGATTCCGCTCTGTCACATTGACATTGCGAGTCACAAAATATACTGGTGGGCCAGTACGGAAATAGGCATCAAGGTCATTGAAATAGTCAATGAGGTATGAGTCACTCGGAAGCGCAATTCGCTGGTCCAACCCAAGAGGCACCTTTGGTATCAAGGCCAGCCCGGCCGTTAGAAGGCCCAAGAAGATGATAACGACGGCCGCTTTTACCCGTCTGTCGAGGATGAAAGGAGCATAAACTCGACGAATGAAAGTCTGCAGGGCACTCTCCGCCTCCTGATCATCATAGATCTGGTCCTCGGATACACCATTTGAGTTCGCCTTTCGCACGGTCAAACATGGGAAGCAGTCGGCACGAAGACTCTGCACCCGTTGCTGGTTGAGAGCAAGAACGGAGATGAACATGGTCACTTGCAGAATGGCATTGATAAAGACAGCGCCAGCTGCGTATGCCGCAAAGTTTTTGACCGCAGGCATGCCGACGAAAGCACCCATGCCAAATGCCACAGTCTCGGTCAAGGCAGAAAGGAAAATACTGGGCCCGATCCTTCCCACTGCACGAGCGACTCTCTCATCGATCTCGTCATCAGGGTGGCTGAAATTGACTCGCTCAAATTCATGAACAATTAAAAAGATATTGTCCACGCCTACAGCCAAAACCAAGAATGGAATGACTTCAGCGATGATCAGAGTCACCTTGACGCCTGCAGCAGAAAACAACCCCACAGAAGCAGAGACTGACATCAAGACAATCAAAATCCCAGCAATTCCCAGGGTAAACTTAGATTGGACAAGTGCATTGGCAGGGTTTGTGAAAAGCGATTTCCAGGTGACAGTGACGGACCCCAAAGCCAGGGAAGCATATATGAACATGATAATATAGCTGATCACGACAATCTTTGCATCCGTGTTTGTGGATTTGTTAAGCTCTTGTTCCAGACTGACTTCGGCAGTGAAGGAAACTCGAAGTCCACGGTCAGCGGCCTCTTTCTGGACATCAGTGAATATGCTTTCGAAAATGTGCTCCCAGTCGATAGCTCTTTTCTCCCCCTCGGTACCTTGGGCAAAGTTGTTTACTACCCAAGTTGCAACCAAAGCCTGCGCATCTAAGACATTGCCAGACTCATCATAGCCACCAATGATCATTTCCGGCCTCAGAGGCTGCTTAAAGTCGGGAAGGCAGCTGACGTCACCAGGCGATTCGGTGCAGTGAACAATCCGGTCTTTCCAAGTATTGGGGTCAAGATTAAAGACCGAGCCACCGAAATACCCAGTTAGGGATTGCACGACGCAGGCATCGCCAGTGGGCTTGAAACAAACATCATCCAGAAGTAGGCGCTGCTCGAGCGAGAAAAAGCGACTTACTCGCGACTCAACGTCAAACCACCATGATAAGGTCTCATAACTAAGGACCGGCCCCGTTTCATTTACCAGAAAGGCCTGCTCGGCTCGATAGAATGGGCCAAAGTTTTCATCGAAAAATGTCTTCTCTTGGGCTGCTGCAGACGAGGGGCTCACCCAAAGGCGAACTGGGTCAGTTTCAACTGTGAATCGTAGCCAACCCAGGCTCAGCAATAGCACCACGACAATGCTAGAACCAATTGTGATCCCTGGAAAGCGTGCACATGTGCCACCAATGCGATAGAACATTGCTGAAAGCCAAGTATTTGGCTTGTACACGCCCTGCGGCTGTTCCATATACCCCCCACGATGCACAACTTCTCCTTCATCCTCATCGTCACTAGGAGAAGGGTCTTGAAGCAGGCGAACTCGTTCAGGTTTCCGGAACCGACGTTCCTTGTAGGTGACATAACTGGCGAGAGCCATAACCAGGAGCAAGAATGCCGAGTAGACGATAATAACGGCAAAGGAGAGGCATGGTAGCAGTCCCACATGGCATGCCTCGTGCGTAGACACAGCTGGTAGCTCGGGGCACACATTGGGGCAGTCAACACAGGAGCAGCGGTAGGTCGGGTCAGCATCATTACAAGCCTTGGGCTTGATTGAAACAGCCTCCATGCCATTGGCATCGGACCCACGGGGTTCGGTAAGATAATTGATCTGGAATGGGCTACCGAGTAGCTTTTTGTCGCCTAAGAACTTCATGAATTGCTGGTAGTTCTTTGCACCACCACCAATAAAGTCGATTGCTTTCCCACCAGATGCGCCATTCTTGACGTCCTTGCAGCTGTCAAAGAAGCCACTCTGGGAGACCTCCGACCAAATATTATCCAACTCAGTCACTACCGTCTTGCCGGAGCTGCTCTGGTCGGTTTGTGTGACATTGACAAACAGTGATTGATCGGGGGAGCAAGTAAAAGTGCAGAAGGTGTTAAAGAAGTTTTCTCGGCAAGCAGGACAAGATGCAATGATGCCTTCAGCAAGCTTCAAATTGCTTGAAAGGGCGTCGATCTATGAGAGAAAAAAACCCAAGTCAGTACGATTCATTCAAACCCAAGTCAAAAATGTATATAAGCATCAGCCTACCTGCTCATCAAGACAGCAGACCGGGCCCTCCTTCCATTTCGGGCCACACAAATTCACCAATTTCTGTCGTACTGAATCTTCCGGTTGACGTGCCAGACCATTATCCGGACAAGGGAGTTCACCGCCGAAGAAAGACTTCTTTCCACACTGCCCACGTATGGCGCATCGACCTGCCTCATGGATCTTGGTTTCACCCTGTGCGCCGACTAGCGACGGTTGAAGGGCAAGGGAGCCCAGCCCGACGATCGCAGCGACAAGCCCCGGGAGCCGCATCGTGCGGTAGGGAGGCGATCAGAATTTCTAGGAATGATGTACAACTTTGCGTTATTTCGATTGTGCGTGTCGGCTTTATATGTACGTTACGGTCGTGTGATGTCGGTGACCATACACCACCGGTCTTGACTGTGGAGACGACGGCGCGAGCTTGGGATTCGTGGACGCAAGGAGGCAGACAAGTCAAACTTGAAGTAGCTGGGAACAGAAACCCATCGGGAACCGAGCACGGTCCCGAAGCAGAGCGAGTGGTAGCAAAGTGGTGGCTCAGAAGTGCAACGATTGAGGGAGAGATGATGAAGTTGGGGGAGCATGACGTGCACGGAGAAATAAGAACTGGGCGGGTACCACTTCGGCCCCGCACGGGAACCGCACCACAACAAGTACTCGGCAGGTACGTACTGTATCTTCTAGCTGGCCAGCTAATGTCAGGCACACATGTTCCAGGTTTCCTGACGATCCACTGTCGTGGTCCGACTCTACCGCTCTACGTCTTTAACCAACTACGTCCTTAACCAGCGTATCTCCATCCATCCATTTTAAGAAGGAGTAATCTTATTTTACTTCAATGCCTAGAAACCCAGGTGGGATTCCTTAAACCTTGAATGAAACCCATGGCTGTTCTCAAACTTGTTCTATTATATTACAATACTAACATAAGACCATTATATGACCCTTTAAAACTCCATAACAGTAGATGTTTCCAAGGTTCCTTTGATGACCTTTCTCATACTATCTAATCTAGTTTCTCCTTTCTACTCCCAAGACCCCACATAGCTATTTGTATTGAAGCTTCACTATATATCGATCTCCTGACCTTGCGGATTTCTTCTTCAAATATGATCTTCGCATCTTGTGCCGGGAATAAGGAGGGTGTGTAAAGAATGAGGAACTTATGGGGACAAACCTGGTATCTGAATGATGAGCAATGAGTTGACAGCAGTGAAATTAGTGGAGCTTCTTAGTCGACAATTTGCCGATCAATAAAAATGCCAGTGCGGTCGAGAAGCTTCTACGAGTTAGGCTTAAGAAATTACTTGGAGTAATGATGGTTGGTGTTATGGATAGATTAATCGCATGTAGATATGATGTAGGATCGGAACAGAAAAAGACTCCCTCGGCCGCAGTTACTGAGCAAGGTGCATAGTCCCACCAGGGGCTGCATAACAAGAGGTCTATAATCAAATTGGACAGTCAGAAAAAATCTTTCCAGTATGTAGGATGATAAAGTTTCCGGATATGACTTCGTTAAAGATGAAACCTCCCATAAAACCAGACTCTCAAACACAGAAACTCCGAGGGCGGAAACACAACGCAAGGTTTGATCTGCATCGCCGATCCAGTTAGCGATGAGGAACATCATGGTCCATAATAACTGGGAAAGAAAGGGAATATTTCAGAAAATAGACCATGAGAGATTCGATTAATCCAGCTCCGCGGGAAGAGGGTATCTTATTTTAGATGGGAGGTACAGGGACCGGGATCAAAAAGCACGTTCAGTAACCCTCTTCGTCGGCCTGTTGGTAAATGTGGCGGGTTCGAGTGGGGTCTTTGCGCATTGTTTGTCCGGAACCAGTGAATCCCACTAAGCAATCCAATTTAGCATCATACATATATGGGGAGTATAACGATGCACACTTACCACGTGCATTCACACCCTCGCCTGTGCGGAACATGCTCTCTTTCTTGCCGATCTTGTTCTTGCCCTTGGATTTGGCTGCGAAATCCTGCCACTTATTCTTGCCCGCTTCCAGCTCTTTGTTCGCCTTCACTTTACGTGCAGCCTTAGCGGGCCGAGCGGGCCCATCGGTGGCCTTACTGGGTTCATTGCGGGCTTGGTTGGCCAAAGCGGGGTTGATATCAGCCGCCGCTGAGATAACATTGGCATGCGAAGTCGGTGCGGGCGACGGCGACGCTGAGCTTCCTGGAGTCCCATCAGCCTTGCGCTTGCGCGAGTCAGTGCCAGAGACAGGCCGAATGTCCTTGGCCGTCAGGTTCTCCACAGTGCCGTATGATTTGAAGGACACCAGATACACAGGGTTGCTGGAGGAGCCAGTGATAGACGTAATGCGCGCCGGGTAGAACGCGTTGTCTCCAGACACCCAGCGGGCCAGGACGTTGTCATTGACGGCGAACGAAATCGGCACAGCTGGTGTTTCATCTTGATCTGCGACAGTCTTTCCAGGTGCAGGCTCTCTGGACCATGTATTCTTTGTTGCCGATTGTTGAGGCTTAGATGTGACAGGTGCAGACGGCGTAAGTTCGGCGATGGCAGTTTCGGTAAGAGTTATAACATCTTGGATTTCAGTTTTGAGGCCCTGCAGCTCTGTGTTATCGGGGTCTAACAACAAGCTTGACTCGATAGTTTCAAGCTGCGAGAGTATTCAGGTTAGTCAAACTGTTTCTCGGAGGCGCAACGGGGGCCGAGGCTATCGGTGCTTACCTGGTCCTTGAATTCCTTGACCTCCGCCTCTAGCGTCGCGACGTCCGACATGGCTGTAATCAATTTTGGAAAAGAGAACCAGGAGGAGACGATATTTCAATTAAGAGAGAAATTGCACAAGGAAGAAGAAGAAAAAAGAAAAGTTCACGGCTTGGGATTCACGGGGAATAGATGCGGAGTGAATGGTCTTCGGCGTGACGAAGGCTCAGATTGTGAGAACACAGTCATGTGACCTTATACCTTTATGCATGGCGTGAGGTGCCTACACGCAGCGATGTGGTAGCCCGAAAATTCAACATGATCCTCAATATGTACTAAGCCATGATTGGATGTCTTTCAATATTAACAACCGAAACAAGTATTGTACTTATTTAAATTGAGGCTTGCTGACAAGAAATATGGAGAACTGATAAGGATAAGCGATAAGGCTACGTAGCGATCGGCAGAAGCATGCTGACGGTCAGTTATATCTATCCGAGGTTCCTGGCTTTTTTTTGTGATTGAGCGGTGACCCAAGCTCTCAAGTACGAAAAGATACACTACTTTTGCTTGTGGCTTAGTATGTACCCATTCCTCGGCAGAGAAGATCCGGTATGGAGTTACCATTTGCCACGCGGGACCAGGATATAGGATGGTCCGATCCTGCTTGGGAGCGCAGTGGGGCCCAGACCCTGGGGTTGTGTAAGGAGTAAAGGCGACACGAAGTGAGTCACGACTCTTCTTTATTATTAGTGGTCATATCCTTCTGCATGCCCGGGATATCGGGGAGTAAGAAACCAATGTAAGCTTCTCTCGTGCAGATAGGATTTCATGCCCCACGTAACATCCCTTGATGGGCTCTAGTTCATACATGGACGTTGTAGAAAGAGATCGAACTGGATTTCTAAGCAGACGCCGAGTCTCCGCATGTCCCACCCTGATTGGCTGCAGATCACCTGCATCCGGCTTCGGGCCAATGAAGCCGCCGCGCCCACCGCAGACCGCAGAAAGATGACCTCTTTCATCATCTTCACTCTTCTTCAATACTCGGTCTCGCAATTTGGCCTAGCTTAAGCCCCTCTGCTAAGATCTCCAAAAGGCGGAGATCAAAAAAAGTGGGAGCCTCAGGCCCCTCACTGTTTCAACCTTCAATTCAATTGTCGTGTCTTTTTTCCCTCTCCAAATATCTCCAGATCCCGCCCCCCGCTCCCGACTCAACACCAGGCTACACCCTCCCCTTCAGTTTAGCTCTGGGTGATCGGTATTTCTCTGATCTCCCAGAAATTGCGCCTCTACTCCCTATTCAATCATTTGTGGGCGAGAGGCCCAGTTGATTCAGTCTCGACTTTATCGAGCCACTTCTATCACTATCCATCATACCCCCACACAGTAACGCCACCATGGGCGATTTCGACCACATGTACCCGCAGGGGTTCTACAACCTCTCTAAGGATCAGCAAGATCTTCTCATGGCCGCACTCTCATCCAACACGCCAGCCAACAAGCAACTTAGCCACACCCCGCAGCAAAACCCTGAGCACAGCCCCGATCAGGCCTCTTCGAATGGCATGAGTGGCCCTCCCTCCGGGAACTTTGAAAACCCCTCCCACTTCAATGCCTTTGGCTTCGGGGATGATGAGAGTCCATTCCTCGATTTCCACCCCGAGGTGGATTTTGAATTCCCTGGCTCGGCCCATTTAATCGGCGATCTGCCTGGAGACACCCCGTCCCACGACTACGAATCGGGTGAGAAGCGGAAGTCGATGGATGGCAAGTCAGAGATGGACGGCGAGGAAACTGGGAAGAAGCGCCGTGAGAGCGAGGCGAAGAAGCCAGGTCGGAAGCCACTAACCTCTGAACCCACTACTGTAGGCAATCTTTCCACCGGGGGAGCTGGATGATCACGGTGACTAACGCCTAGCAGAAACGCAAGGCTCAAAATCGGGCTGCCCAGCGAGCGTTCCGCGAGCGCAAGGAAAAACACTTGAAGGACCTGGAGACCAAGATGGATGATTTGCAGAAAGCTTCTGACACAGCTAATCAGGAAAACGGAGTCCTTCGTGCCCAAGTGGAAAGATTGCAGACGGAGCTTCGCGAATACCGCAAGCGACTCTCATGGATGACTAGCGGAAACGGTTTGTCTGCCATGAGTGCTATTCCCAGTGCACACTCGCAAGGCTCGTATGGCTTGCAGAATAACGAATTCCTGTTTGATTTCCCCAAGTTTGGTGACCTGCCTGGCTCGCATCTGTTCAACGGGCAGAACAAGAATGATCAGTCCAAGCCTAAAGATAGGCAGACTCGTGTTCCTGGTGTTCTGAGTCGGGAGAATCTGCATGGTCTAATTGGAGCCCCCATTGCTTCGCCCATCTCGATGTCAAACTCCAGCACCCCAACGGCGACTGGAAGTACTAAGGCAAATACCTCCAGGGGAACACCCAACAGTATCGCTTCCACCAAGACTCCCTATACCAGTATCAAGTCATCGACCACAACTACTCATGAAAAGTCGACATCAGACTCTCCGTCGTCGTCATCTGATTCGCATCAGAGTCAGATGCTGTCATCGAACGGGACTTCACCTGAGCCGAGTCTTCACTCTCCACCAGACACGAAGAACAATGATTCTGGCTGTAGTGTTCACGGCTCCGTACATGGTGAGGAATCTTTCTGCGCCAAACTTGGCATGGCCTGCGGCAATATCAATAACCCCATCCCAGCTGTGCGGGACCAACAGAACAAATCCAATGGTGGCTCGAACAACCACCCTGTTGATGAGACATTTGGGCTCGACTGGTTGGCCCAGCAGAATGGCGGCCAGTTTGACCCAACGCTCTTTGGAGACTGGCGGGAGCCGCAGGATGCGGTGCTCTCCCAGGACTTTGGCACCTTCTTCGATGAAGCCTTCCCCCTGCCAGACCTTGGCAGTCCATCCCACAATTTGACCGAGGTGGCCATCCAGCCACCTAAGAAGGATCTGATTTCTCAGATCGACCGTAGGCTGGAGGAAGAGGTGGTTCCAGGCGAGGACAAAGCCCAAATGCTGTCATGTACAAAGATCTGGTATGTACTCTCTACTATCCGTATGGCCAAATTTTGGCAGTTCGCTAACTTAAGTTTTTCAGGGATCGTCTTCAATCCATGGAGAAGTTTCGCAATGGCGAGATCGATGTCGACAACCTCTGCACTGAACTTCGGACTAAGGCTCGCTGTTCAGAGGGTGGTGTGGTCGTGAATCAGAAAGATGTTGACGACATTATGGGCCGCACTAAATAGCCCGCAACCTGAACCACGACGGGCTCAATTGATCACGCTCATTGCCCGAATCACTCCATTCACGACTCATGCTCAAACTGTACTACGTTGTTACTAACTCATACCCACCATCGAAATGTCATTTGAAAACCACACGGCGTCATGAACACGGCCAGGAGAAAACCAAAGAGGAGATATCGGCGAACCTGAACTTAATGCTTGGAAATTGAAATTTATATGTTCTAGCGGCTCGCTCCTTCTTTTTGTTGCTTCGGAGTCTCTATTTTATATTTTCATCTTTTCTATTTTTCTTGAATTCCTGGTTCTTAGTCCCCTCATCCTTTCTGATCTCAGCAAGTCTGGTGATTATCGCGTTACGAGGGTTTCATCATCGAGATCTGGGACTCGGTATACAGGATTGGTTTGGGATGGCTTGCGCTCTTTGAAACGGCCTATTGACATCTACTTGTACACAATCTCAGTCTTATTACTTTCAATGCTTGTTTTTCAGAACAAATGTTGACTAAGGACGGTAGTTGAGAACCAATTTTCTATAGCATTGTACCTGGATTCTTTACCTCACCAACGAGCAAGATATACCATCACCCCCACTGATCTACTCCCACGACCTCTCAGCCACATTAATTCCCAGCGGGGCAGGTATTGCGTAGACGAAATGGAACTACTGCAGCCCTGGAGCTCAGGTGCCCAGTTGGTGGTTTCTGTGTATTGATATCTCCGAGCCAAACGGTCCGTTGACCGATTGATAGTCCGACTGTAATCCGACTTTGTAACATTCAGCGCGATGATTTACGAGCAGGAGCCATAGTTGAAGCTATAAGGGTATCGATGTTGTCTCCGAACTAAAGTACAAAGAAAAAAAACCAATGGTAACAAAGGGAAAGGTGGGATAGGGAGTTATTTTTGAGTTGTTTTTCATTCTTTTTGCTTGCATCTTTCAGTCTCTGCATCTCACCATCGACCGCGGTCCCATACAACCCTGATGGCAGCAAGAACAGTACGGTCTCTAAATGATACCGAGATAAACATCTCGCTGAGACATAAACTGAGAAAACATAAAACATAGATTGGGGAATTTGGAATGTTTCAATAAAGTTAAAAAAAAAAGACACAAAAGAATTAGAATGCGACGGGGAAAGTGGCGTGGAGTCAGCATGAGAGGTTTATGTAGGGAAACAAGACTGTCAAATAAATAACAATTCTTGATTGGGGACTCATAGGGGAAAGTAAGAAATAAAACCTCAGCGTTTAAGCATCGCCAGAGGGAGCGGGCTTGTCACTGGAGGGAGTGGAGGGAGCAGGAGAGTCGTTTGAGCCCTTGAAGCCACCTCGGCCTCCACGGCCTCCACGGCCACGACCCCGACCTCCGAATCCACCCCGGCGAGCACCTTCACTGTCACTGGCACTGGTGTACCCGCGGGGGCCGGCGTTGGCGCCACCTCTGCTGCTGCTCTGCCATGTACCCGCGTTACCCTGTCCACGGCCACCGCGCTGCTCGAAGAACTTGAAGGTCTTGCGAGTGGCACCGGCAGCAGCGGGCTTCTTATTCTCAGCGGACTGGTGGTCAAGCACAGTCTTGGCATCATCCACTGTGGGGAAGGTCACAATGTGGTTGAACTTTCCGTACTTCTCGATCTTCTCCACCTTAGCGGCGTCCTCCTCTGAGAGGACATCACGCACGGCCTGCTCGTTCTCGAAACCGGACAGGAAGAGAATGTTGCTCGGCTTCTTTTCGCCGCGGGGAACGGGGGAGTCGGCGGTCTTCTCGGTCTGGGGTGTACCGTTGGTGTCGGCCGTAGCCTTCTCCTCGCCAGCAGGTTGGGCCGAAACGGCAGCCGGTTGCTGGGGGCTTGGGGCCTTGGGGATAACCGGGGCGGGGGATGCGCGAGCAGACTGGCCCTTGGCCTGGGCTTGCTGACCGGGGACAGGAGCACGAGTGGGAGGAACCTGGCCAAACTGAGGAGTCACGACGGGGCGTCCAGCGCCAGTAGGGGCAGGAGACGTCGTGGTAACAGGCAAACCACCAGAGACGGCCTGGGGCGCGCCTCCAACGGCAGGCTTGCCACTACGGTGGGCAAAGTTGAAGCCCTGGGCCCGCATCTCGGTCGCAATCCGTCCTCCTTCAATCTCCAGAACGAGGTATCCAAATGCAGCATCTGCAAGATTGAAGTTCCACATATTCTTGAACGCGCTCTCATCCACTTGACCTGCAGCATTGCCAGCAGCAACGGGGCCACCGAACGGGTTACCACCGTTAGCAATGGAGGGCATCTTGTTGACCACGTCCAGGGCATTTTCTAGCAGGGTCTTCTGAGCGTCGTTGGAGGAAATGGCAGACTCAACCTCACTCCGAACAGTCTCCCAGACATCATTGAAAGATGCCTTGGAAGCAGCGAGCTTGCCGCGGTAGTGATCCAACGAAGGGTTGACCGAGAACTCGTTGTAGGAGGATCCATAGCGGAAGTGAAGACCGGCGGAAATTGAAAAGTCGGCCTTGAGTGTGACGGAAAGCTGGTTCAACATGCCCTCACGAGCGGGCGAGGCATGGGTGACAAAGACACGGGTCTCGGATGGGTCGTAGACACGGTTGGCGGTATCAATCAGTTCACCCATCTGGAGCAGTGTAGTCCACATAGTGCCTTGTCCACCAGCAATGGTTGTCTTGCCTTCGCCGTTATCAAAAAGCTTGTGCATGACCACCGCTCCACCTAGTCCGAGCAAACGGAGCTTCACACCGCCAATGTCCAGCAGTCTCGAGTTAGCCTCGTCAATAATGTGCAGCTTATCAACCTTATATTCGCCCGATCGGAACTTCTCCAGAACACGAACATCCTCACAAGCACCCCAAACTGTGTAAACTGGGACATCGAGAGTAATGCGCTTGTCAAGAAGCATAGACAGTTCGGAGAGGGGCAGCTGGTCGGGAGTGAAACGCTGCTTAATAGACTGCTGAGGGGGGACCTGTGCGATCGTTCGCTTTACGCCTTCTGGCAAGAGAGGGGAGTATTGGGCGACATGTTTAAGGGTTCTGCAGGTAAGCCACAGGGTTAGCTGAGGTCCGCTGGATTTCAATTTCGGTGCCCGGTTGACATAAGACGTGTTGCCTCGCGTCGGGCAGCCAAACCGTCCCCCTGGCAATATATGGGGCAACACTCACTTATCCGCAATGCGCTCCAATGAAGTATCGTCATAGAACCCAAAGTCACCAGTGTGGATGATATGGTCAGCGCGAGCCTGTTTGGCCAGCTCATTCAGAGACTTCAGATTTCCTATATCACCAGGCCCAATTAGCCTCGCTTTACTTTTATGAAGTCTCACTTATCCATACCTCGAACATCTGCAATGCACAGAATCCGGGTGGGCCCGTTCTGAATCACTCGTCCATTGTTAGGGAGAAGCGGCGTAGCTCCAGGTGGCGGACCCGCCTGGGGCGCACCGTTCGCGAGAGGGTAGCCTTGGGGACCGAAGTTGTGAGGACGGGGCTAGATAGATGGAATGCGACGTCAGTTCGAAATTTTTGAGACCAGGTCATTGGGGGTGAGAGCTCCGGGGAATCGGAAGCTGGACAAGTCCGCGGGAGAGGGGAGATGGATTTGAGGGGCGAGCAACTTACAGAAGCCATGGAGTGGGAAAAATTAACAGGTGCGCGTGAGTGGAGGACTGGGCGAGATGGGAAGGAAGGGAAGGGAGTAAGAAAAAAGAAATGAAGATGGATTCAGTCGAAGGACAAAAAGAAGATCAGATTCACTGCGCATGAAGCAACAGGCGTGACATGAGAGATTAGGTAAGCCACCCCTGGCGCCGACTCTCAACAATTCTCCCTTTTGGGGCAAATTAGTTGCGAGTTTCACTATTTGAATTCAAGAACTTTCATAAACTCTTGTTTTAATATCTCTCACTCTATCTCGGGGCTCATTGGGTCCGTACCACCCTGTCATCGGGCCAGGGCCATTCTGTGTCCGGAAACTTCGATGGTGTCTAGCCTAAATTTTGCTTCACACACTTAGGCAGCTAAACCACTCAACTTAATCCTGGAAACGATTGTGAACCCAAAGGATTTTGTGGTAGTTCTGAACTCATAGTACCTTCATGTTCTATTTTACTACTTTTTGCCAAAGGCATTTTGTCACCTATGCATGGATCCAAGATGACTTCTATAGCTCAAATAGGTGTACAAAATCTATAGGAGAACCCGTACATGGATAACCTCCGATTTCCAAGATTTGACTTTCCACCACATCAAGCCAGTCCACGGGTATCGTTGTGTGTAAGTAAAATACCCTTGATCAGTAAAGGAGAGCACTTGAGCACTGAACCTCATTGAGGTCGATGTTATTGTGTTAGGAATATGTACTAAATCTCATAGAAAAAAGAGCAACTTCAAGCCATCTCAGCTTGCAGCACAAGCTCCGAGTCAGCACCCTGGCCCTTAACCAGTGGCATCTCACTCGTCTTCCGACTCGGCTTATGGGCGATTGAAAGAGACTGGATCGAGGCTGGTCCCTTCAAAGCCAAGATAGCAAAGTGGCCACCGACAGTTGGTCGTGCCCGACACAATATTGGAACACCAGGCTCATTGCCATGCGCAGATGTTGTCACATAGCGATCAGAGAAAGGCCAGTTGTGCTTACCATTCGTCATGAAGGCCCATAAGTCATCCACAAACTCATCTCGCGTGTCCTCGTCAAACGTACCCGCCAACCACATGTTCCAATCCGACTTCGCCCAGTCCTGCCGGTTATCGAGTGGAACGCCATATTCTCCACGGACCGAGGTAGAAAAGAACTTATTGCTCATTTTATGCGCCTCATGGGGGAAGGTCTCCAAGCCAAGCAGCACGTCCGGGTAAATGTTGTATGGCGTCTTCCACGAGTCTGGGAAATCGGGGTATTCAAGCACAAAGTGGGTCTGCTCCATGTCTGTGCCTAGACCCTGAGTGAAAAACAGATCGGCGTATTCATCGCCGATTTGAGAGTAGTAAGGGTTTCCACTCAATTCGCCAAATGCCTTGATCCCCACAGTTGCCTTGATGGCCAGGTTAGTCTCGTTGGGCAGAGGTCCAGCCGCGTCGTTAGAAGAAAGTTGGTTGGCCATGTTGATGCTGTTGTCGATCAGATAATCGGCGTATTGCTGGAAAATGGCCGTGTATTGATCAGTCCAATCCGTATCACCGGTAGCCTGCGCGTAGGCAAGGGCTAGGATGAGCAAATTGCCAGACTCCTCGATTGGCATCGCCTCCGCTTGCTGATCGTCATGACCAATGGCATGGGGATAGTGAGTGCCCATGTCGTGAATAGTGTATGGAAGGTGCCAACGACCAGCATCAAGATATCTCATTATTGGCTCGAGCAACAAGCGGATCCAATCAGGATCCAAGACCCAGTAGATGGGGAAGGCTGGCATGATGATATCGATGGTGTTGACATTTCCATCGCTGGAAAGCTCCTTGATAAACGCGAGCACATCATTAGTGTCAAGAGAGTCATTGGGGATTGTCAAGTCGATTCCTCCGTATGCCTGTCGAGTCGAAAGAGCAACGATGTCTGCGTACTTTGGACCAGCCGCAGCGGTCGCAGAGGTGTTCAATTCCCTATCGAACTCCAAAGATTCCCAATAGGCATCCTCATAATCATCTAAAAAGAAGGAAAGCGCCTCGTGTGTAGTCGGATATTCTGCCCGATAGTACCCAGTGTATGCTTCTCCCAGATAGTTGATGGCATTTTCCCTCTCGTAGCCCACAGCAAAATTCACTGAAGCTTCGCCAATGACGGTCCCCAGATCGTGTGCCAGAGCTACGACGCTTCCACGAGACCAGGTTACGTCTGCTGTTGATAAGTCGCCGTGCTTCATAAAGTGTCCTCGGACAGCCTGGGGCCCTCCTGCGAGCGCAGAGAGCGAGCTCACATTCCCAGGGCGGGACGCCAGAAGAACCTGACCCCAAAGAGCCATATCATTTCCTTCGTCATAGGTAACAGCATCTTCTACCGAGAGCGAGTGAAAAGCAAGATCACCGTGCTCTTCGAAGGTAGGCCCCGAGCGACGTTCTCGACCCGTCCATCTTCCATCAATATCAGAGTAGACCTGAATGACATGCCCATGCGACCTTGTGACGTGGACTGTCAAGTAGCCTGGTGTATACCGGTCAGATAACGCGGGAATAGCCCACGGTTTCTAGAACTTACTAAAAGGGAGCGACTGGCGCAGATAGTTCGAGGGTGAAACGGGAGAAAAGAAGTCCAACGTCAACGACACAGGTCCTGCCGTAAGCTCGAAAAGTGAATGGGTCGCCGTGAACTCAGCATGGCGCACAGTTGCTGGGCGAATACCACTGGCCTCCAAGTCAGGAACACCCATCAAACTATAGGCCCGACCATCCACGCGTGCAATGACAGACCACCCAAGGTCCTGGCCCGCCCAGAATTGAGAGTCTGCATATGGAAGTCGGTGCACGCGATCGCTGGGCATCCATGTCGACAAATAGGGATTGCGAACCGCCAGTGGATAAGATGGTGGCAAGACTGGGTGATGGGTGACTTGACCCTGGTTACTACCACCAAAAATCCCAAAAAATGATGCGCAGACTGAACCCAGGCCCAGTGATCTTGGTAGGTCGAATCGCATTTTGGTAGGTCGACGGCTTAAAGCTCACGACTGTGTTGTTCGACCATACGCCACGGGCGCTTTGACAGAAAGCTTAGATAACCAGCAAAGCAAGAGAAAGGAAGAGAGTCCCATTGGTTAAGTGTCAAGTGAGAGCTGTGAAAAGCGATAAGGATTATTGAGGGGTTCCGGAATCTGAAAGGAAGAATGCCCCTTGGAGAGCTTCAGGGCCGATCATGAGCTTGTCGTCATTGGGGAATGGGGCAAGTCCCCCACAACTGCCCAGTTAATGTTACGGCTCATCACCTCATCCCGGTGGTGCTGATCGCCATCCACGGCCATCTAGACTCAAACAAGTATTGTGGGGCTTCATGCACCAACCCCAGGTCAAAGTCTTGCGCCTGCGACAATCCACCTAGCGTTTTGCGGGGCGGCGACGTAAGACTCGTCGGGCCTAAGGAAAGGCCAGTGCACATCACCTGGACATTACTTAGCACTTTGTACCCAACACTGTCCATCCATGCCCAGGTGTATATTGATGGTTATTTTAGCGGAATTTAATGGAAGTAAGGTGGTGTGTCCAAGCCTTAATGTATATACTCATGTACGTACCCTCTACTCCGTACAGGAAACTATCCCAATATCGCAACTACCGTGATATCTCTAGGGGAAAATAAAAGAAATCGGTATGTGAAATTAATTTATTTTATCATCTCAACCATGAGAAATGAACATGACCAGCTTTCTATAGCTGAGCCTTCTCAATACGCCGACCAATCTCATCGAAGTGAATCTGCTTTCCGGTGACCAGCGCCTCCTGCAGATAAGCTCCAATCTCAACCGCCTTGACGGCATTGCTCAGCTTCATGGGCAACGGAGTGTTGTCAAGGCAAGCAGCAGTGAACTCATTTGCCTCTTGCACAAAAGCAGGACCAAATCGGCCCATAAAGTTAGGAGGAACCTCACGAGTGATACCGCCAGCATGGTAGTAGTTGACAAAATTGCGCTGAGGGTTGTTGTTAACAGCCAACTTGCCCTCGGTGCCAATAATCTCCGTGGTGTCCTCTTGTCCATGAGCCATCATCCTCGAGCAGTAGTAGTAGGCAATCTTGCCGTTCTGGAACTCGACGATACCCACGGCGTTATCGTAATCGTTGTGCTTCTTCAGCTCGGGCTGAACCGCAGTGATTCCATGTGCCGAGATGCTCTTGGGGATAATGTCATCTCCGAAGAACCACAATGTAAGATCGATATCGTGCACCGCCATGTCAACAAAGACACCACCGGACCAAGCTGCGTATTCGACAAAGAATCCAGAAGGATCGAGCTTATCACAGGTCTGGCTGCGAATAATTGAAGGTCTTCCGATGAGTCCCTGTTCGATCTTGCTATGTGCCTCCCGGTAGGACTCGTCGAAGCGTCGAGAGAAGCCGCACATCACCTTCAGGTGAGGCTTCTTCTTAGCAGCCTGAACAACAGCTTTGCACTATTTTCATAGTCAGTCAAATGTACACACGTTGAAAGCTCTTGATTCCCGCATACCACGTCGATATGGATTGAGAGAGGCTTCTCGCACAGAACATGCAAGTCCGCGTCCATAGCCTTAATGGCTTCCTCTGCGTGGACCGATGTAGCGGTTCCAATAGCCACAGCTTGAAGACCAGGATGCTTGAGCATGTCATCGTAGTTGTCGTACAGGGTGACACCATGAGGCTCCAGGTTCACTCTACCCCATGCAATCTCAGTAGGGTCTGGAGTAAAAGCGGCGACAAGCTCGGCACGGGGAGTACGCTGGAGGAAGTTCATGGCGTGGAACTTGCCAACTCGACCAAGGCCGGCCATGCCAACTTGTAGCTTTTGAATTCCCATGGTGCTCTGGGGTGTGGTTTTGGTGATGGTTATACAAAAGACGAAAGTCTAGTTGAATTTCATGCTCAATCTGAGTCCCATGAAGAGGTTTAAATAATTCAGACTCGAGCTACGATGCCCGCATCGTCATTCTGGCTGTTTCCATATCTTGTAGCTCCAGGAAAGTATTCCCATGATGAAATTGAGTCGTACATAGTCCATCTGCATGTTGAAGCGACTCAGCGGAAAGAATTGCTGAATCCACCCAAAGGGGCAAATCGAACCCACGCAAGTGGATCCACTTCACCCCCGCAGTTTCGAGATTTGGCATTAAGAACCATGTCTCATGGCTTCCAGCAAAACAGGTGGAATTGTGGAGATGGAATTGCCCTGCTTCCCCGCATCTCGCATTCCCTCCGAACTCTCGGGCAGTAATTCTTTCCGTTCATGCATATCGGCAATGTCTGCACCGAAACGAAGCCGACTTGCGACGGGGTGGTAAGTCTAGAGAATTTCCCCGTTAGTAATTGGATACTGATCAAGCTATTAGTCACAGATGCCGGAGTAAGTCTCTACGTACATTTCACAGATTAGGTCTGGATCACTAAAGGATATGCTTCATACTGATAGCCCGACATCTAAAATGTATGCGTCCCCTCTCTGGCCTTCCATACCATGGTTGATTAATATTTTCCTATAGGCGACATTCACTCGCAAGTTTGTCAACACTGTCGGAGTGCCGGTGTCCAATGCGACCGCACAACAATCCGATTTCGCAGTGGGTTAGCATTGCCCAAGGACCAGGATGATGCATTTCCAGACCAACAGAGCTGGCCACGACTACATGGAAAAGGTCGACGATCTTCCCAGCTGCATGGAGTGAAATGCTAAGTTTATGGCAGTCCGCTTCCACGACGAGACTCCGGAAATCGTCAATCTATATTTAAGCTCCCTAGAAGATGACCACGACCGCTGGATTCAGAATCCAGAGAATAGCCCCGGTCCAGAGGAAGAAAACACATCCACACCAGAGCTTTCTCCACGCGGTCAACAGCAGCACGTTAATCATGTCTCATCACAAATATTACATGATCATGTTGATGTATCACCATCCAGTGTATCTTTCTATTCCACATCTACATCGCGAACCAGCTCAAAGCCGTTTCAACCATTTACTGAGAGAGAGGCTATCCTGGTGCGGAATTTTGTGGAAAATATGGCCTTATGGGTGTGTCAATCTTCCAAGCAGAAAGGCTACAGCACTTATTGATTCCTATTCAGGCTGACATTACCGACCCACACCGGCATTTTGAGATCGATGTGCCCACCCGAGCCTTCAATGAGCCTGTTCTACGCTATGCAATCTTTGCATTTTCATCTCGCCACTTGAACAGGCAAACCGACGATGCAGCAGAAGCACTGCAGTATCATAATCTTTGTGTGCAGATTCTCATCCCGGCACTTTCTGACCCCGAGCAACACATAACAGAAGATATTTTAGCCGCAGTGGCTATTCTGCGGCAACATGAAGAAATGGACGGTGAGTCTTGATCGAGTTGGTATCCAACGTACCCATGCTCTTCAGTCTAAAGGCTTCTTAGGAGAGGACAATCAATTCCACTTAACAGGAACGACCCATATTCTAAATACCGTTTCCACATTTGGCTCATCGGGTGGTCTCGGTGAAGCAGCAGCTTGGCTTTGTTTGCGTCAGGATATCTACGTATCTTTGACCACTCAGCAACCCCTTCGAACCGATTTGGAGAATTTTTACGACTCTGATATCTTCCGGCGAGATGACGATTTTGCATGGTCAAGTAGGATTGTGTTCTTGCTCGCCAAAGTTCTTCAAAGGGCGTTCTCCGACTCCTCCATGGTCAATACCATCAACGACGAGGTGGAGGCATGGTTTAGCTCAAAACCACTTACCTTTGAGCCAGTCCGACTTGTACCCCGTGGATCAGTGAGTGATCGACGGTTTCCAGCTATTTGGATGTTATTGCCTGTGCATGGTGAGCATACCTAGGCCAATCTATCATCTAGCATGGTTATTAACGTTACCTAGTCATTGGTCTACAGTACTACCACATTGCCAAGATTATATTAACACTTTCCGAATGTCCACCGCTATCATCTGCATATGATAGTTTGCGACATTCCCGCATAATTGAAGTCAGACATTCCTCCGAAAATGGCAGAGCAATTGCTAATGATCTGCATTCGCTATAGAAAAACGTTCGCCATCATCTGCTAACAATCCTTGGCTTAGCCCAGTCAAATTCTCGGGCCGAAAACACACTCTTCACTGCACGGCACAGTCTCGTTGCTTGTAAGCTTCCTTGTACGATTGTAAAAAATGAATTTTCTGGCTGATTAGCACAAGGGGGTTGGGTACTTCGACATCGCAGTGACCAGGAGGCTGCAGAGGCGCTTCTTCATGATATGCACGTGAGGACAGGATGGAATATGGATGGCTTGGTTCAGTCACTACGACAGCAATGGCAGGATGAAGAAGTCATTGATGAGGGTAAATAGTGTGGTTTATCTACGAATCTAGAAGCTTGGAAATCAATCTTCTGCTCTTCTTATGGATAAAGAAAAAAAACCAAATATATTTAATAAGAGAAAGTACGCCTAATGATAAAAATTATGCTACCTACCCGGAACAGTATAAACCACGAATCAGTCTGGATAGGTAATCCGGAGAGAGAGAGAGAGGATTCCAAGGCTGTTATCTGAGGGGGCTCATTTCATCCTGATAAAGAGCTCCAAATAGAACACCGATTGGCGGGGAACGTGCATATCCAGTGCCAAGATTAGAAGTCTCATGCTCAACAAAGCTTGTAATCAACACTAATTCTTAAATACCCCTCAGCTCACTAACAGTCGTAACCCATTATCCCCGCTTGACCCCATCAATATCAGCATGACTGTTAACACAACTGCTTCCAGGCTCCGAGTTGCTATCATAGGAGGAGGCATCGCTGGTCTAGCAGCAGCGGGGTTTCTTCGGAAACATCCCCAGTATATTGTCACTGTCTACGAGCTCCGGAGCGAAGATTGGAAAGAGTCCTCCGCAGCGCTCGGACTCCAAACTAATGGCACCTCCATCGTCGAACAGCTAGGTATCACCAGAAAGGAGATTCGCGCGGACATGGGCTCCGGATACCGGACATATAATATTCGAGAGGAGCAGATGAGCACAGGCCGGGTGGCATTTCGTCCCGATGGAGAGACCGGCTTTTGGTTTGTGCATCGACAGGATCTGAAAGATGCGTTGTTGCGCAGAGTCTCAGGTATTGATGGGGATGGCGAACCTGTTCAAGTGGTGTATGACAGTCATATTGTGGGAATTGAGCCAGAGCTTGGAATTTTGAAGTTTGCAGATAGACCATCTGTTGAGGCAGATCTGATTATCGGTAAGTCAAAGAGGTCAACATGATAATGATGGATAAATAATCTCTCCTTAGGTGCCGATGGTATTCATTCCAAAGTTCGTGAGACCGTCATTCCATCCTCACATCCAAAGCCTTCCTTGTGTGGACTTTGCGTGTACCGCTTCGTCGTACCTATGGATGTTCTCCGAGACATTAACGGCAGAATGCCGCATATACTCACCCTCGACGAAGGCAACTTTGTAGTCATCATTGCAGCCGGCGATAAAGGCAACCGGAACATTGTAATTTATCCATGCCGCGAGCTTCAGCTTATGAACTTTGTCTGCGGCGTGCCAGACACGAGTCCTCGAGTATTGGCCCAGCTCAAATCCACTGGCAGCCACGAGAGCCTTGTCAATGATATGATAGAAGAATTCGAAGGGTTCCCCGACTGGATCCTGCAGCTTTTCAGGTGCGTAGTAAGTCCCAACCACCTTGAAGCTTGCCCGAACTGACGACGGGTCCACATCAGTCGCACCACCCTGATCGAACCCTTCCCGGTGATCGATCAAGAGCCTCTGCCCACGTACGTGAAGGGAAGGGCCATGCTCATTGGGGATGCTGCACATGCCATGACACCGTACCAGGCACAGGCGACCAATCAAGCTCTTGAGGATGTTGAAGGTCTCAACACGATACTCGCGGCTGCTTCTAGCCGTGATAACATTCCGGATCTTCTAAAGATATGGGATAGTATCCGTCGACCACACGCCTCGGTAGTTCAGGGTGACTGTCGGGATTCGCAGGCTAAGCTTTCGACAACGATATCGAGTGATGCGTTCTTGGGGTTCAAGCCGTATGTGCCTATGAAGGAAATTCTTGCACGACTTTCGACGCAAAGGGCGGGTAATGTTGTACCGTAGATCATGTTTGGGCAACAAGAGAGTAATTCAAAGATGAATTGGTCTGGAACGAAGAACTTCGGAGTGGTGAAATGTGGACATTACTTGAAAGACAAGTATTTACATGTAGACCAACGACAGATGGGGCACTACTGCAGTTCAAACCGATTGCCAATTTTCTTTACAGTGCAAGTTGAGTTGAGAGTCAATATAAAATCATTTGTGGTGTATTCACTGAGTCAAGTCCATTTTTGTATGCCACCTGCGTGGTTTCGACTAAGCCACACAACTGTACATGAATCGTATTTTACAACAAAGCGACAGACATCTAGCTCCGGAACAGTTTCAAGCCACCCTCTTCACGGTCTTCATCGCTTTCCTCATCACTGCCACTCTCATTTTCACCCAACAATCCACTAGCAGTCTTGCCCAGCAAGGAAGCAAAGAACTCATCTCGGGCTCGAATAGTCCACGAGCCACGGTCCTCAGGAGCCATGAAGTTCTGGAGCTTCTCATGAACATTGAAGCGCATCTTGCGACCCTTAGAAGCGCGGGTATCAACATCAGCACGCTTGTTTTTGTCGTTACGCATTCCAGTGACTGGGTGGATATTCAGACGAGACGGCAGCTGGGTATCAAGGCCACCGGTCATTGCATCAGAGGACATGCGTTGCTCAACAAGCTCACGAAGAAGAGACTGATAGAAGACTGTATCATTGTAGACGGGTTCGGGGGCTTCAGTCGAGTTGTTGCCATTGGACTGGCGGGCACGCTTGGTTGAACGGTCGCCGGTCTCGGTAGCAACGTGGGCATCAAGAACAGCAGTAATAGATTGCTTAGATGCGGAGCCAATCAGCTTGCCTTTGGCATTGGGACCCGAGGCCGAATTACCTCTGACCTTGGAAGACCATTTGTCGAGAGTAGAGCGACGTTGTGCAAGCGATTCAGACTCTAGATCAGCCATACGCTCCCAAAGCATAGAAGATTTGACTGTAGGAGTAATAGGCAAAGGTCTCTTGCGCTTCTTGCTGTCATCCTTGGAGTGGGCGTCGGCAAGAGCAGTGCGCAGTTCCTCCAAAGTAGACCAGAGCGCAAGAGCGGCAGACTCGGCCGATTTGATTGCTTCTTCATCGGCAGCTTCACCATCCTCGCTGTCACCTCCAACCATCGCAGCCATCTCGTTGATTGCTCCCAAGCCCTTCTGCAACTTGATACGTGTGTTCAAAAGAGCATCAAAAGTGCTACGTTGCTGCTTGACAGCCTTTCCCTTGGCAGCATCTGCTGTTGCAGCTTTCGTGACTGTAGCTGCGATTGATTTCTGATCCGAAGCCATCAGTCTCCTCAGTTCTTCCCGATCATCTGAGGCAGCTTCCGATCTAGAATGGACAACCCCACTATTGCGCTTGGTTTTGGCAGGGCTGCGCTCGTCGTCATCACTGTTTTCATCCTCTGACCCGTCCTCTTCTTCTTCCTCGTCATCATCCACATCCTCGTCATCCTCATCGTCGTCACTCCCCAACTCCGACAGGTCGTCTTCTTCGTCTTCCATTTCTGAATCCGAGTCTTCGAGGCCGGAGACTGACGAGCTGTCCATAGACGGCTTTCGCTGAGTCCTCGAGGGGATCTTCTTCTGCTTTGCGAGACTCTTTTCTTGCTTGCCGAGTGCTTCGGAGGAGTCGGAGTCGTCCTCAATTCCAGCCTCGTCGGAGCCAGCGTCGGAATCTTCTTCGTCATCGGTATGTGCCGCAAATGGATCATCATCACTGTCGGCCTCGAGAGCGTCTCTGCTAATGCGTGCGCCATCATATTGTTTCCCTAATTTGACTGGATCCTGCTTCCGAAGTTTTCCCTTGCTGTTTGCTCATATTAGCAATCAGTTAATTTCCAGCGAGTCGGAAGTCTCATCATACCCAACGGCCTCGTAATGCTCCCTTCCAGCAGCCACATCTGCTGGTTTGCCTGCCTCGTCGCCGTCGCTAGATTGGCCGTCGTGTTCAAGATCCTCTGGATCAAAATCTAGGTACGCAGTCAGATCATGATGAACCGAATTGGCGAAAAAGGTAGTGGAATTCCCTGATACATACCCTTCGGAGTGGGATCCTCCAGATCAGCAAGCTGATCGGCCAGCGAGATTGTTTTGCTAGGAGCCATACTGCGTGATGTAGCTTGGAGAAATCCCAAGTTGCCGCGACTTTTTTTTTGTTTTTCCGTTATCCGTAGAAACTATCCTATTCGGGCTAGCCCCGAGGAGCGAGGCGGTCTGTCAATCTATGGCGGTGTCCAGAACTTCCGGCAGAACCACATCCATCATTTGTCGTGCTTCGCTTGTGACCTTGCCCAAGCTTGTATCTTGTCCTTGGTTTTGGGGACAATTACAAACATGTACCCTTTACCAGCTGGTAGTGTCACAATGCGACGGTTGTTTTCAACAACCTGCCGGACTCTCTCACATGATAACCCTTTGGTGAGTAAACGCTATCAAAATGCGGCTCTTCGTACATTTGTCTATCAATGCATTTCTTGATCCCAATATACTTACCACGGCCATTAAATTCATGGGTGAATTAGCTAACCCTGCAATAGGGTCTTCCAAAGTCCGGCACACCACCGACTTTTCGGAGTCGGCGGGGAATGCCCGAGAAGCGCCGAATCCGAGATGTTAAAAAAGTGGTTGCTGTCTCTTCAGCCAAAGGTGGAGTAGGCAAATCGACTGTTGCGGGTAGGTCATTTTAATTTCATCGATTCTTTAACATTGACCCGTGCTGCATCTTGATCTCGCATTGAGAGCATACGCCAAAAGATCTCAAAGCATGGGGTGTTAGATGTTAATGTTAGGAAAGCTAAATAAGTTTTTCGTTAACAGTCAATCTCGCTCTTTCTTTTGCCCGTCGAGGAATCAAAACAGGCCTTTTAGATACCGACATTTTTGGCCCGTCTGTCCCGACTCTCCTTAACCTCTCTGGCGAGCCTCGCCTTGATGAAAGTGAGATCTACTTTATACTGACACAGCCGAGGACAACGCTGATACGATTCTAGACAACTGTCTCGTTCCCCTCACAAACTATGGTCTTAAGTCTATGTCCATGGGATACCTTCTCCCACAAACGCAGGCTGACAGTAATGGCGAAGTACCAATGGATACAACGCCAATCTCCTGGCGAGGACTGATGGTAACAAAAGCCATGCACCAACTTCTCCATTCCGTTTCATGGGGTCCATTGGATGTTCTCATCATGGATCTCCCACCAGGTACCGGCGATGTCCAGCTCACGATCAACCAAGAAATCATCATCGATGGTTCAGTGATCGTAACAACACCACAAGACATCGCCCTCCGTGATGCCGTCCGTGGATTTGGTATGTTCAAGCGTATGGAAGTTCCCGTACTTGGAATGGTTCGTAACATGGCCTACTTTGCTTGTCCAAACTGCGGCCATGAGACCAAAATATTTTCGCACGGTGACGGGGATCATTGTCATGGTGAAGAGAGTGGTGTCCTGGCGCAGTGCAAACGTCTAGGTGTTGACTTCCTTGGCGATATCCCTCTTGATGCGAAGGTATGCGAGGATGCCGACCGTGGAATGCCGACTGTTGTGGCGGAGGAATCGGTAGAACGGAGTGCTAGGCGCCAGGCATTCCTGAACATTGCGGAGCAAGTCGCGCACAAGATTGGCTTGGACTGGAAGTGATAGCTACCTTCCACATGAGCACAAGCCCTGTTTTTCTGATGATGATTTATCTTGTACATTAAGGGTGGTTTCTTTGCTTTTGTGTCAGCGTTCAGCATGATGTCACATAATACATGGGCTGCATGTTTTCTGCCACTGGTTTAATCTAATGTTCCAGCGAAGACCTCCATCTTTTGCCGACAGCTTCATGGAGTGCCACAAATGCCTCTAGTTCCTTTGGTGGTTGCTTGCTGCTAATATAACCCCACCTATCCTCTATAAGCTCCATCATAGATCGCATATTGTACGAGCACGAGAGGGGTAGCGAGTCAATTTTACCGGGCACGAAGCGTTCTAAATGATCATGGGCGACCTCTATCATCATGCGGGCAAGCGTGTCTAGGGCGGCATGCGACTGCTCTTGGACCTTTGCTTCAGGGTGACCTAGCGTACACGGTCGCTTGAGGATATGTTGGTGTAGGCGGACCAGCGACCTTTCCATTATCAGCTTGAACTGTTTGATGGAGTTCTTTATTAGCAGGTGCATACCTTATCATAATTCCATTCGCACCGCATTGGTGTCTTCCGGGACATTGACTCATTAAAATAGTCAGAAACCCTCGTAATTTCTCGTCCAGTTTGATAAGCTCTGACAGCGGTATCACATTGTTTTCATCGGTGACCCGTAGGACCTGAACGAGAAATGAAATCGCCTGAATTTGGCGACCAAAGGATCCCACGTCCACTGCGTGTAAATCACCCACAGTGGCCGATTGGCCAACATCAGGGGAGGAAGGTGAAACGACATAAGATGATGAGATCAGGTCAGATGGTAGTTGGGTTTCTGAGCTTGGAAAATCTAATGCTGGTTTGAGATGGTCGAGCGGACATTCGTATAAAACAAGTCTGTGTTTCCAAGTCAATCACAGCGCTCTCATGGTATCTCCACTGTAGCATACCTTTCAAGCATAATCATTGCCCAATAAATATTTTGAACCTCAAGAGATTCAATGCCTGTGGCAGTATCTCCATTCATCGTCTCATTAGGTCTGTTATATTTATCAATTCCAAGGATCGAGGCCATGCGTACGCATGTTCCAATAGATATGTAAGCGGCATGAGGTCTTCCACAGGCATATTCATATGCAGTGAGAAGAAGGCCTGTTTGAATGAGTCGTGTGGAGGCAGTGAGTGCAGTTTGTACACGCGTAAAGGACATGCGCATCTCCAGATATAGAGTCTGCGGGGGTATAATCTGTGTTCTGTTGTCGTCTGAGGGGTCCAGTGTGACCAAATAGATGGCCAGAACTAGTAGAGAGAAGTCCGCTGGGGGACATTTATCAACATACATAGTGGTATTGTCCATGAGTAGATCATAAGACACTACTGGCAACCACCGATGGAAGCTCCGAAAATATTGTTCGCAAACGTCCGAAAACACTCGCTCGGTGATTCTGAAGACATTGGAGACTTCGTGATGTAAAGTGTCCTCAACCGTCATGGGCGGATATGATGAATTCGAGTTTTGAAATGGACTTGAAGAAAGTGGTGGGCTGGTGGACCACAGCGCATTGCTCCCCACTAAGCCGCGGCGGATATCTGGTGGTGTCGGATCCTCGTAGAGACATATCAGACCACGTTGGGTACAATAACCGCATCGCGGAAGAGCTTTGTCACAACCTTTCTTCCGAGATTTGCAGATTGCACAGACTCTTGGTGCACGCTCCATATCGAGGGTCGCGGAGTTTGGGCCCCCACTTTAGTGTCTTCGTACGTAATCCGATCCGACTCGCGCAGATCAGCGTGCATTTGCCAGCGGCCGCCACTAAATTCAATATCTATGCGGAACGAAGATGGTATTTGAGGCTTGATACCGGATAAAGTGGAAATTGGGCGCTAGGGTCAATGCTGTTGCAGACTTGCAGTCGCATGACTGCGCATTGGGGGCGCATTGGTTGCGATTGATGTGGGTCCCGTCGGCCGCCGCTATCACTATTCGGGTATAGTGCGGATCATTTTCATTCCCAAGTATATGTTCCGGCCCGCCTTCAGAAACAAACCCAGGCTAGAATGAACACTTGCTTCACGGATATCTCGGCTCAATTTGACCATGCCCCCTATGAAAACGACGAGCCTTCACTATTTAATAACACTCATTTTCTGCTTTCTTCTATTAAAACTTGTGCACGATTCCTGAACTCCTCCTCCAACCATGGCTCCCGATCTTGAATCCCAATCACAACCAATTGAAGAGATCAAGCCCGAGAATATTGAGGCTTTCAAAGTTGGTTTCGAGTCAGATGATATCACAAATCCCAAGAATTTTAGCACGCTCTACAAGATATGGCTGGTCTTCCAAATGAGCATGCTCGCGATGACCGGTGCTCTCGGCTCCTCGATCATCTCCCCTGGGTCAACACAGATTGCAGAATATACAGGTGTCAGCACCGAGGTTACATCCCTTACTGTGGCTCTCTTCGTTTTGGGTTGGGCCTTTGGCCCTATGATATGGGCGCCCATCAGTGAAGTGTACGGCCGTCGTTTGGGCATGCTACCCGCTATCTTTGTTCTAGGTCTCTTCAGCATTGGTACAGCAACAAGCAAAAATGCCGAAGCTATCTTTCTCACTCGATTCTTTGGTGGGATCTTTGCGTCAGCGCCAATTAGTAACGTGCCTGCGGCTTTGGGAGATATCTTTCCTCCGGCAACGCGGGGAAATGCAATGACATTTGTGGCATTGTGCATCACAGGGGGTCCTACCATTGGGCCCATTATTGGTTCTGCTTTGACAGTCAATCACAACTTAGGATGGCGCTGTGAGTAATGTCCCGAATGGTGACTTATGTATGTATATGGCTTGGGCTAATGATAGTGACTCCAGGGACCGAATACATTGAAGCCATCATCGCATTCTTCCTATTCGCCCTCTGTGCAATATGTCTCCCTGAAACATATGCTCCAGTTCTTCTCAAACAAAAGGCACAGAAGCTACGCAAGAGCACAGGGGATCAACGATACTGGCATCCTCACGAGAAGGAGAAGATTGATGTGCACAACGTTGTCACTAAGCACCTTGCCCGGCCATTAGTGTATGAGCTCACTCTTTACCTGCACAGATATTATACTAACTTTATGCTTGATAGGATGCTCCTCACCGAACCGATGGTCACACTTCTTGCCCTCTATGCCTCCTTTACCTACAGCTTGATTTATTTGACCCTCGAAGTATTTCCCATCGTATTCAACGAGGATCGACACTGGAGTCTGGTTATATCAACACTTCCTTTCCTATCAATCCTAGTGGGAGTTTTATGTGCGGTGGTACTCAATTTTGCCAATCAGCCACGTTATCAGCGCGCGGTGAAGGCAAATGGTGGGAAGGCAGTACCTGAAGCTCGTCTTCCTCCCATTGTTATTGGAGGTGTCTTGCTGTCGGTGGGTCTATTTTGGTTTGGCTGGACCGCAGCTCCCAAGTATCCTTGGCCATCGCCAGTGGTAGCAGGAGGTAAGAATATACATCATTGTCATGAAGATTTTAGTCCGACTAACACAGCTCATAGGGTTTATAGCAGCGGGATTCAATATCGTGTTTCAACAATGTCTTAACTTTCTGGTCGATACCTATGGCCCATTCGCTGCCAGTGCTGTGTCTGCAAACACAATTCTTCGGTCTATCCTTGCATGCGCGATGCCTATTGCCGCCCGACCTATGTTTGAGAACTTGGGCCTCGGACCTGCGGCTAGTCTACTGGGTGGAATCTCGTGTTTGGCGTTACCGGTTCCTTTCCTGTTCATGAAGTATGGTGAGGCATTGAGGGCCAAATCTAAATTCACCCCGGGACGCGACACATAACGCAGTCATATGGAGATAAACATTGTGATGCAAGTCTAGTGTTGTAGGAAAATAGAAAAACCGCAGGAAATATCAATGACATCATTTCAAGGAATGGACTTGATCTACTCCATAACTGTGTACAATTATGCGTTCTTCCCCTGAGACCCACTTTTGACTCCGCATTCATTGGCGTTTATCATTTCCCAACCACTCACAATCAACCATCGACTTGGGTGGCTGAACTGCCCCCTCCGAACACTGCGAACTCCTTGTGATGACGTCTGGCCCGGGCTCGGGCCACTTTTAAATCTTAAGTCTACTCCTGCTTTCCTTCCACATACTCGTCAATGGCAACACAATGCCATTGCACACGGTCGCACTCGGAGCGGCGTTAACTCCAACAGTCATTCAGACTCTTATTTCTCATGTGGGTTGATCGGATCAACCTCTTAATGTGTTCTTGCTAATGGTATGTTCATGATAGTATCTGCATCGCAAGTCCCTACACAATAAACCTACCGTTCATATTACCTACGATGAAGGCATACAGGTCATCCGCCAATTTTTGTATTTTGCCTCGAAGCATCCCGTTGAGGACATCCAAGCCTTTACGCGCCAGTCCGTCCCGAGCCCGCATTGGGTGAGATCGGAGACCGTCACCATCCCCAATGAGCATTTGTCGGTAGCAGCGGAGGTGCTCTGCAAGCAATTGGGTCCTAAAGGTATCCTACGCGTGGGTGGACAGAAATGGTGGCAATGGCGAGGCCCATCGGAAGATCTCAAGGGAGACTGGATTGAGATGCGAAGCCATTACAATGAAAGCAAAAAATCCGATAAGCACTGTAGCCGCATCATGCTATACGTGCATGGCGGGGCGTACTTCTTCGGAAGCGTGGATACGCACCGCTACATGTTGCAGCGTCATGCGCGCAAGTTGAAAGGTCGCGTTTTCGCGCCTGATTATCGTCTCGCACCCCAGTTTCCCTTCCCCTGTGGCTTGCAGGACTGCATGGCGGCTTATCTGTGGCTATTGAAGACCTACGATCCCAAGGAGATTATTCTGGCTGGTGATTCTGCTGGCGCTGGGATGGTATTGTCATTGCTAGTCATGATGCGTGACCAAGGGATTGCTCTTCCTGCAGGTGCCATTCTCATCTCGCCCTGGGTCGATTTGACCCACTCTTTCCCAAGCATCGTCAAGGATAATCCAGGAGATTACATCCCTCCATATGGCTTTAGACACAAGCCTTCGACAGCATGGCCACCACCTAATGCGGATGAGCTCCTCAAGATCAAAAACCTGTCTCGTAAGAAAACTGTTTCAGCTAAAGATGTTGAAGAGACTGTCCCCAAAGCCAATAGCCAGTCAGAAGAGACTGCTGTTCGCGGTTACACTCTACATGAGAAGGTGGCTCCGGGTGCAGGGCCTGCTTATCCAGGTCAGCAACAGAGCTCAGATCCGCAAACTCTCCAAGGAGAGCCTGACAACATTCACGTGGTGATGGATGGGAAGACCGTCGAACTGAAGGATCAAATTCAGATGTATGCGACTAATCAATTGATATCTCATCCCCTGGTATCACCAGTCCTTCAGTCTTCCCTTGGTGGCCTGCCACCCCTTCAGATTTTGAGCGGTGGCGGCGAAATGCTCCGTGATGAGCAGTTCTACATTGCCCACAAGGCGGCCAATCCGACAGCATACCCACCTGGCGATGTGTACCTTGACGAACACGATCCGGATCGGGAGATCCTGCATAAGTACGAACCGACATACGTGCAGTTTCAAGTATGGGATGACCTTTGCCATGTGGCGCCTACTTTGAGTTTCACACGACCTGCAAAGTATATGTTCCGGGCAATCTCTCAGTTTGGATCCTGGGCCCTCGCTCGCGCACAGAATGCCGAGGTCGAGATCGTGGATGACGAACTACTCTCCCCCATCTCATCTAGTGGCACAGAAAGTTCAGAGGGACGTGGAGGCTTCCATAGTTCTGGACATCCAAGGACAGGCACCGGGATGTCGTTTGTTGGTAAAGCTGGCGATCCACTGCCAGCCTTTCACCAGCATATGATCCGTGAACGGGTCGACAAGCGCGGACGAACCTACCCACTCGATCCACCATCTTCCTACCCTGTCCTGGACATTCCACCAGCACAGGTCGGTGCAATCAATCCCGAGCTCATTCGCAAATGGTTGAGTGCAAAGCACGAGTGGGATATGAAATTTGCCAAAGAGAAGCTCAAGGTCCAGGCTCGGCGAATTAAGGAGATGTCACATGGGTTCCATGACTTCGAAGGCGAATACCCGTCCCCAAGCTCATTGGCAGCCCGTCGCGCAGCCCCAGGTGTACTACCGAAGCGTCACGCGAAGAAGAATTACGGTATGATGCTCTGGAGTGGTTGGGGCAGCAAGCATGACGAACGTACTGTGGAGAGAGAAAAAGACGCAGAAAAGTCCGGTCGTCTCTCGACTCGCACTAGCGTAGATGCGGGGCAGGCAGGCCAATGGTCTAGTCAGCCCGCAAAGACTGTTCAGCCCGATGCCTCCGCGAACCGGAAGTCTGTCGCCACGGACTCCAAGTCCAGTGGTGCTGCTGTAGTAACTTGGGATGCTGCCAGTGAACAAAAATCCAACGGCGGGGTTCCCGCTACTGATGCGGACTCGGCATCCCTCCGGCCCATATCGGAGAAAAATGGTGGTCCAATGCTGGTGCTCCCAGGGCTGGAAAATCGCCTATTCAATGAAGAGAACGCGAGTACACGGGCTCTGTTTCATGCTGCGGGTACCCTTCCCATGGCTTCTGATGTCTCCCTTCCCCATGTCCGGGGTCGACCCTCATCAGTCGGAGGCTCAGTGGCTGGCCGGAGCGAGTTGTTGTCCGATGCAGGCGAAGACACCAGCACCATTGGCGGTGATGCGGTCAGCGGTATTGTCGCATCCGATGCCGCCAGTACATGTGCCGTACTCTCAGCTAGAGGTGTGATTGGAGTGCTCAACGGAGGCGATAAGGCCCGAGTATCTACCGATACTTCATCCCTGCATCCGCACCCCTCAGACGGTGATGCCTTACCGACTGATAAAAACGGTTTGGTGTCAAGCACTTATCGACCAGAGATGCCCGATAGGGAAGAATTCAAAACCGCCAGCGAAGTGCTGTAAGCTTGGTTCGTCACAATATACAACAATGTCGAACCATGTATGATTTTCTTTGTTTCTGCATGATTTCATTTCTTGATCTATATTTGGATATACATCCATGCACACGTCTATCATTTGGATTTCATTCTTGTTTTCATCTTCTTGAACCTTCAGGATGTTGGCATTCTGCTCTTTTCTTTCTTTGATTATTTTTGACTGTGCTGAATATACCCTGTGTGGACGGCAATATTCGATCGATTTGTCGTGAAGATCTATACCCGGCTATCAAACTGATGTATCTAGTGAGAACATCTTAACAATTTTTACTGTAAACTACTTGATTAGACACCCGTGGACAATCCATGGATAGTCCTCAACGTTAGCATTTGATTTTCTCTCTGTTTTCCCTCATATCGAGCACTCAAGTAGCTCACCGATTTGTCTCTTGTTTCTCATCAAGCCAGTTCAAAGGCGCTGTATAATGGTAGGCAGCGCTCATTTAATTCAGAGGGTCCTTTCCTGTACTAGGGCCACTTCCCAAGTAGCCATTGAATGTGATGGAAAAGACCAGCAGATGAATGTTCCTGAATACTCAGGCAGATCCGGGGTCGAGAGGCATATGTCTATTATGGCCTTAGGCATCAATTGGCCTCTCTTCCTGTTGTTGAACGCGCAGTCTGTTTCCACCAGCTGGTTCTTGAGTCATTCTCTAGATGTATTCAACGGCACATTCCAGAATATTCACACTACAGGTACTCTGGATGGTCCGTTTGTGGGAGAATCCTCTTCACTCACGCAGATGACTTCAATTGGAGTAATGGACCAATATCCGCCGTCGGTGGTTAAGTCCTGTAGCAGATGCCGGTCACGAAAAGTGAAGGTAAGTCTACTAATTGCAGTTCGCAGTCCATTTGCAGTCTGCTGAATATGAAGTCAAAAGTGTGACTTGAAAGTGCCCCAATGCTCGGCATGCGAAAGGCAGGGTGAGGTTTGCAACATCACCGAGTACGTTGCCTATCCATACGCACTCGTAGAGAGCCTTCATTCGAGGGTGAAAGAGCTTGAGGCCAAAATTGCAGCTTGTACAAATGGTTCTAGTTGTGAGCCAACGGTCAGTGAGCACGCCCGCGGGCCATCTTCCAATGGCCTGCCACCTACTACAGGAAAATCGGCTTCAATAGCAGATGTGAGCAAAGAGGCTGAAGAATTGGGCGTCCTAGCCATTGGGTTTGTTGATCGGTATTCCCACGCGAAGTACGGTCGGTTAAATGCTCAAGCCATCTCTAAGCACAAGTTGATCTCTCAGCTGATAGAAGTTACTAGTGGGTGCTGCTGCGGGTTCAACCTTCGCTCGCATATTTTTCAAACAAGTTGGATTGACCAATTCTTCGAGCACGAGCCGGAAGAAATCAGACGATGTTGCAATTATGCCGGAATTTATGGCTTCGGTTCCATCGAAAGGGATTTCTGGGCATCTCCTTTCTACCTACGTCGCACGGCTTCATCTCTGGTGGCCTTTCTTGGATCTACGGCATGATCAATCTAGCTTCAGAAGAATGTATCAGGAACCGCAAGCATGCACTGACTTTGAAAAATTTACTTTCTTTATAGTTCTTGCGCAGGCGGCAGACGAAGCTCCCCATGACGACGCTTATCGTTCAATGCTGGATTACAATACTCCGCGGGATTATTTGCACACTGCGCTTCATTTTTTCAAAAGATTCCGTGACCATCCTCGCGACCTACCAGGCCTTCAGGCAGTTTTACTGGTGACGATTAGAATGCTGAATTCGCCCTCTCGCAACCATAGCAATGATCTTTGGCATCTTACAAGCAAGGTGGATTAAAGTTTGAATACGAAAGGATATGACAGACAGTTCATTACTGTATGGCAGCTTTATTTTCCGGCTTCATCCGGTGAATTCTCCACGTCAATTTCCGCACGCCTTGGAGCCTAAGGAGCCTCCAAGCTTGTCAACTATTCCCTAGCAGCTTCAACGGGCTGCATGACATGGCAATCAAATGCTGCTCAGGCAGCTCCCACCTTATGTAAAGCTTTGACCGCTATTTCCATGAGAGTCTGTCTCCTCACATTCAAAAAGCCATCACCTTCGAACTCCAAGCCATCCTTGAGATCGCCCGCCCCGCTCCCATTAAAAGCACCTAAGTGAGTGGCGACGAAAAGTGCACCTGAAGGATTCCCAGCCTTGAGGCTTGCGTTGCGCTGCTGAATCAATTCCCGAGACGTGACGCGAACTCTCTCAAATTTGACGCCAGTTGCCTCATTATAGGCATCTGCAACTTGGTTCATGGTCGTCCGCAACTCGGCGATTGGGATACGTCTGTTCTTGGTCTTTCCCTCGTCCATCTGAAGCACGGCAACGATGGCCGCCCCAAGGAAGGGTAACGAACATCCAGAGAAGAAGTGATCGCCGCTGTCAACCACTGTCACTTTGTGGTTCAGGGGATCAAACGAGCCAAAATCGCCCTCCAGCCATGAGTCGATGAAGGCAGATGGCATAAGTGTTGTGAAGCTTGTAGGCCCCTCTTCGTCAGCGAGGGCAAGGAACTTGCGTGCAGTAACTACTGGCGAAGTATCTTCCGGCCAATCACCACCCTCAGTAAAAAGAGACACTTGCTTCGGGTGGAGGACGTCTAAAGTGTACTCGGATGGAAAGATGCGTCTGACCCCAGCCTCCTGTGCTGCTTTAAGCAACAGAAGGTCGACAACCTTCGATGGAGGGCCGGATATAAAAGAGAGGATTGCATCGGCTCCCGAGACAGCGCGTACAAGGGCGCTGTGGTCATTGTAGTTGACTGGAACAATCTTTGCACCGGGTGCAGACGATGGTACCTTGCCACTATCACCGCGAGTCAGGATAGTGACGTCAAACTTGGGCGTTGTCGAGGCTGAGATGGCTCGAAGCGCATGGTCGGCCACGTAGCCGGTACTTCCGGCAATGATGAGCTTGGTGAAGGTCATGATGATTTATCAGGGGTGTCTTGCTTGGTTGACCTGAAACGTTGAAGTTGTGCAGAGCGCAATATTTGACTTGGAGTATCAGGTACCTGTTATAAGCACTCCATACATGATCTCTGCACTCCACTCATCGAGCTTACGTGATAGCAGGAAATTTGGACAATTGAACGCCATCTCTGATTTGCTGCATTCGTTTGCGAAAGGGATTGGTTTGTAATTCGAATATATCGAAGACAGTTGCAGAAATTGAGAGAACAAAGGAAGGTGGCTGGTAGAAGGCCAACCGTGTTGAGTGGGTCGACCGTCTCGGTATTTCGCAGGCTTACCAAATTATTGCAAGTATCTCCGACACTAGCAAAAGCCTCATGTAAACTGATGAGGTCATACGACGGGTGGGGCGACAGGCTTACTAAGTTATTGCAAGGGTTCCGACACTGAAGCTGCATGCCGAGTGGCAGGCCAATCAGCTTATATGACCCATCCCCTGCTAATATATACCCCACTGTGGATTTAAAGCAATGCCCCGTCTCTGGTGGCGTCTTGTTGGTTATATCGTTGGCCAAATGGAAGTTTGGAAAGCAATCATTTATCGCGAGCACTAGACAGATAATCAGAGTTGACATCTTCCATACGATGACTACCCGGTTACCTAACGGACCCCTTATACGCATAGTCGCGCAAGTTCCTCTCTTTTAATTCTGTTAGGGTTGGATTATGAAAGAAAACAATGCCCAATGGACTGGATGATAGAGCGAGTGCAACTATTGCCGACACTAGAGCAGCGTCCGAGCTGATTAATCAGGCCGTATCACACCTATTAGCGTCGGAAATAGTTGAACCGACTTGGTAAGTAATCCAGTCTTTGGAGTCAACTCCATCAGTGCCGCGTGACACCAGCTCCTATTTCGTGCACTATGGGCACAGCTTTGTCATGGTAATGATTTTCAAATCATGTAGTCTGTTTCCGGTAGTTACGTTGCTCTTTAACCTATAATAGTCCTCCCCCTGTAGACAAGGCTCGCTTGCATTCTCATTCATATTTGCACACGGTTGTTCATACCGTCACATTATAGCGATTGTTGCAGCATATACACTCTTAGGGACGTCACAATGGCATCTATAAGTGAAACAGACCACGAATCGTTGGATGAAAAGAAGCTTGGTTCCAACAATTCGCCTCTTAACAGGGATGATGGCGGCGCGCTCGACTCCCAAAACCACGGGCAATACTACATGTCGGGACCTAAGCTCGGCATCCTAATTAGTGGATTGTGTCTGGCACTCTTCCTGCTTGGTCTTGATACAGCCATCGTGTCAACAGTGAGCAACCCAAGCAAGCGCACTACAGGCAGGGTAGGGCTTACTTTTGACATAGGCGATTCCGAAGATCACCGAAAGATTTGACTCAACGAAAGATATCGGCTGGTACGGAGCTGCATATTTTCTGGCTCTGTAAGTAGTCATTCAAACTGTATCATGACCAGCTTCTGACAGCTCTCTAGCTGCTCACTTCTACCTATAGGAGGCAAAGTCTACACCGAATTTTCCCTTAAGGTACGTGACATTTGGTCTACGGACATCTCATATACTGACACATGAGCAACAGTGGACATTTCTCGGTTTCTTCGCAATATTCGAGCTCGGTAGCCTTCTATGCGCGGTCTCAACTAGCTCTAAAATGCTCATCGTGGGTAGAGCAGTCGCTGGTGCAGGAGGCTCAGGTATCGTATCCGGCATCATGACCATTATAGCCCACGTCATTCCGCTCGAAAAGCGTGCAGGTCGGTTTCCACTTCACCTAGCGATACTTCGTTCTAACAAAATAAACAGGCTATATGGCTATAGGGGGTGCGACCATGGGGATCTCAACGATAAGTGGTCCTCTGATTGGTGGCGCTTTGACCCAAAGAGCATCCTGGAGATGGTGCTTCTACATTAATCTTCCCATCGGAGCAGTGACAGCAGTCGCTCTCATCGCGCTTTTCCATCCGCCCGTTCGACCGAGTGAGCAGTTTCCACTTATGGAAAGATTAAAGAAGCTTGACCTTATCGGCGCATTCCTTTTCGCGCCAGCGATCATCATGTTGCTGATAGCCCTGCAATGGGGTGGACATGAATATGCTTGGAAGTCTGCCACAATTATCGGCCTGTTCTGCGGCGCAGGAGGCTTATTCCTAGTCTTCGCCGCGTGGCAGTCCTACAAAGGAGATGGTGCCATGATACCTTTTAAACTGCTAGCCAGGAGAACCATCATCGCCAACTGTTTGACTTCTTTCGGCGTATTTGGATCACTCTTCGTCGTCATCTACTACATCCCGGAATGGTTCCAAGTCATCAAAGGCGCGTCCCCCGTCAAGAGCGGCGTGATGAACATTGCCCTCTTCATCCCGCAAATCATCGGGTCCATCATTGGGGGAACTTCGATCAACAAGTTAGGTTACTGCAACCCGTTTATTATAGCTGGCTGTGTTTTCTCGTCTATTGCAGCTGGGCTGTTATCTACCTTCAATGTGGATAGCGGTCATGCCGCGTGGATCGGATTTCAAGTCCTCTGTGGCCTCGGAGCTGGCTTCAGCATGGAAACGCCGTTGACCGCTGCTCAGACGGCTCTCAGCACTGAAGAGGCAGGAATCGGCGTCGCCCTGGTTACCTTCTTTCAATTTATTGGGTCTTCGATCTTCCTAGCCATCGCTCAGGCAGTGTTTAGCAACAAGCTTACAAGCGCACTAGCTAAAGATGCGCCTCAAGTGGACGCTGCAACTCTGATGAGCCTGGGCACTGCCGCTGTTCGAGACTTCGTCACGTTGGAGGAGCTTCCCGGAGTTCTAAAAGCATATAACACGGCGATTACAAGCACGTTCTACGTCGCGGCCGGGGCTTCGGCTTTCGCAACCTTCGCGGCTTTGACTTCTCGATGGAGGAGTGTGAAGAAGAAGAGTGAAGCATCATAGACCCTGGTAGACCAATGGTTTGAGTCACAGCAATCAGTGAAAACTGACCGCCTGTATACTTTCAAAATTGAGTGGTTCAGGGAAATAAATCTAGAGTGGGCAATGAGCATCTCGCGCGATTTAAAATAGATTTTCTAGATAGAATTTATCAAATCTCCCTTGGGTTGAAAAGAGATTAGCTCAATTGGTAGAGCCGTCGCTTTACACGCGAAAGGTCAGCTGGTCAAGTAACCTATGTCTGTATTTAATAAAAATTTAGATTACAAGAAGCTATAATTATAACAAGAAGATTGGCTACAAGGCAGGAGTAGATATCGACGAGCAAATCTCGAGGCCGCTGGACTTAGGACCTTGTCAAGTTACTTTCTCTATATCATATTTGAAATTAATTGTGGAAGATCGAGAAGAACTAAAAAGAAGTGCTGAAACGCGAGTTCATGTGTTCAGTGTGCTGATACGTATCATCAACCTTCGCCGCTTACCAAAGGCATTGCAAGTATTTCCGACACTAGCGAAGGCTGGCCAATAAAATTAGACTATTCGACCCCACTTGCTCCACCGAGGCTATTTACCCAGGACTCTCTCTATGCACCTCGATTATGCCCCCCCCCCCCCCCCCCCCCCCCCCGGTTACATGAACATCTGCAATCTACTTGGCCTAATTATTTGCGCAACGATCAAGTGCACGGTGAGAATAAAGCAAACCCCACCGTGACCGGCTCACCGTCTTGTTGACTACAAAGTGGAAGCCTCAGCACTGACGGCGGCAATCTACGATCTCAAAGATGGCTGCAGGGCTTCTATCTGCCTTAGCTATAGCGCGATTTCGCTCCCGGACATATCGGAATTTTCCCATTACCTCCGTGACGTGCTGAACAATCTCATCTCTTTTCCCGAGAGCCAATCACAGCATACAACTGGCACATATAAAGGAGATTCATTTCAAGACTCTTCTCACTGGGACCTAGAGCCCCCTCCCCCGTTCCCCTCGGCAATTTGGCATTCCAGCGAGTTTCAATCCCCAATTTTTCTTGCCAAATCAACATGGCAACCGCGCTTCTAAGAGATGTGGCTTTGCAATTCGCAAGGCTTCCGTATCCCGGTGCGGATTTGAGTGACATGGTCGTCGTGGTCACAGGATCAAACACTGGACTTGGTCTCGAGGCAGCGCGACACTTTGTCAGACTCAAGGCTGCAAAGGTGATCCTTGCTGTCAGGAACCTCGAAAAGGGGCGAGCCGCAAAAAACGATATCGAGAATACCACAAGCCGCCCTGGTGCGGTAGAAGTGTGGCAGCTAGACTTGAAGTCTTTTACTTCTGTTCAGAGCTTTGCAAGAAGAGTCAACAGTCTGGATCGCCTGGATATACTGGTCGAAAATGCGGGTGTCAATTCCCTCTCATTTGAGAAGGTGGAGGACAATGAGTCAACAATAGCGGTGAATGTCTTGGGCACGTTTCTTCTGGCTCTGAACCTTCTTCCTAAGCTCAGAGAAACTGCTCGCCGGTTTAGCGTGCTACCTCATATTGTTGTCCTCACGTCTGGTCTTCATTTCTTGGCAGACTTCACTGAAGCACAAGAAGAAGATATCTATGCCGCACTTAATAGCTCGAAAAGATGTGACATGCAGAATCGATATGCAGTGTCGAAGCTGATGGACATCTTCTTGGCCAGAGAATTGGCAGAGAGAGCAAAAGGGTCCACTTTACCGAGTGTCATTGTCAATGCGGTAGACCCTGGGCTTTGTCGCACGGAGCTTACTCGAGAGTTTACCGGATTGACTGCTGTTGCGGCCTCTATTGCTAATGCTATTCTGGCAAGAACGGCCGAGACCGGGAGCAGGAACATCATCTACGCCGCAGTATCGAGGGAAGACACGCATGGGAAGTACTTGTCCTCTTGTTGCGTTCGCGAGTGAGTCACCAAACCGCAGCTTCCTTGAGAATTTGGGTCGCAGCTAATTTGCCTGATTGTAGCCCTTCTCCGTTTGTGCTAAGTGAGAAGGGGGCGCAGGTCCAGAAGCGGTTGTGGAACCAAACAATGCAGAAGTTTGAGCTCATTCAGCCTGGAATTTCGGGATTTGTTTAGGGTCGAGGGGAATTTGTATTGAAGCACGGCTTTAGAAGCGAGCCGATTCCTCGTAAAAGGAAGAAAATAGGATCCTCTGATCTGAAATATACTTCATTTCTTATAAAGCATCATGAATGCTAGCCAAATCTAACTGTCAGCAATTCTGGCAATGGCATTCAAATGCTGATTGATATCTTCCTTGACGAGACAGCGTTTTAAGGTTCGAAGATCCATAGGCCTGACGTAAATTTGCAAGTATTGGTTGAGCCAGATAGCATAAGCTGTGTCCAGTGGCACTGTCGCTCGTACGGCCCGGGATTACGTAGGACGTTATGCACGTGATGGGTGAATAATGCTCAACTAACACCCTTCCTTGAATAGCTGACCACAAAGATATTATAAGGGTCTCGACAATGGGAATTAAAGGGTGCTGGACGTGCAGGGGTAATTTTAAATTAAGCGCCTGTTTATTGCCGAAGCTGATTTGCCTCTTTTGACGCAGCGCGCAAGGTGAGATGTGATTTGAGTCGACCTGTGTGTGACAATTGCACCAAGGTACGACAAACTTGTCGGGGCTATGGCATCCAGCTATCTTGGCCACGGGAAGGAGACAATCGACGGGCACTGGTGTATCATGAGATGCCAGGGACAACATTCCGGCCGCACAGGAAACGGGGTGCTGTGTTCTTGAATACCTCCCACTGGGACGCGTCCTTGTCGGATGCGCTTATGGAAAGAAGGGATCTCAGTAAGCTCCAACGTATTGTTCCTCGAATCTGTACATATGTGGCTAATGTCGCGTCGATACAGCCCAATATTTGCACACGATGAAGGTGCCACACTTGCCATATCTGCCGGCCTCTCATCTCGATGCGAATGAGGCACTTCTACTTGACTATTGTAGGTGTTTCTGATAATTGACTCAGGCAACAATGGGTAACAAGAACATGCAGTCAACCAATTCAAATCGCAGGTATTAGCTCCCATCATCGACGAGGCATTGTCTCATTATATTATGAGGGTTGCGCTGTCCGATTTCTCTTCTCCTTCCAATTTAGTCCTAGAAGGAGTATTCACAATAGCGTCGCTACAACTTGAAGGGGCTACGAAGAGTAGAATTCACCAACACCGACTCATCTCAATGTTACGAGAAAAAATCACACAGATTGATAGGGAGAACGTGCTTCGAAACCTCATTGCCACAATGCTTCTCTATCAATATGAAGTATCATTCCGTCTGCTATATTTTATTTGGATGAGAATGCTGATTCAATCTTAGATTTGGATGACAAATAGTCCCGAGAAACGGTGGACTTTCTATCTGTGTGGTGCAAAGAAGATCATTGCTGCTTCCGCTGAAACTGTCCAATTGTACAAAGACGAGAGTGCGATTCTCATGGACTGGATCTACTACCACGAAGTGATCTCGGAATTTAGCCTGCGGCACTGGGCTGAGGCAAGCACCATAAACAGTTTCTGTAAGGGTCCCTTAGCCGTACGGCCTGAAAATATGGCAGTCGATGGATCTGCGGTGAGTTTCATGGTAGTTCTAGCCACTCCAATATGCCGACTAATTGAAGCGTAGAACTCATGCAGGATTACATGTCCCATGGATGTACTTGATCTGATTCGAATTATATGCAAGCGACCTTCCACATATCACGATAATTTTGCATCGTACAACGAAGCAGATATCGAGCGGATTCAGGATCTCAGACAACGTCTTCAGGAGTCTGTTGGAGAATATGGGACTTTTCGAGACATTTCAGAAGCACCATTGACCAGAAAACAAATGTTGGCCTATTTATATCGATGTGCCGCACTGATATACTTGAATCGCGCAGTATTGAAGGCAGCCACGACTTCATTCCAGCACAGAAGACTAGTCAGGGAGGGTATACTGGTTCTACAAAACCTTGGTTTCTGCGAAAGTGCGTGGCCGATGTTCATTATAGCTTGCGAAGCTATTGAAGATGAGCAACGTCTTCACATATTGGAAACACTATCGCAAACTCCACGAGAACCACTGCACCGATCAAATCATGTCCCCTTGATTCACCGCATGATTGAGACGATATGGAAACAGAATGACCTCAGCTATGACAGCAACGTTGACTATGCCAGGACTCTGCATGCTGTTATTTCAACTGCGCCAGCTTTGCCGCTATTCGCCTGAAAGGTAGCCTCACAAATAATGAACAGAATAGAAGAATCTGGTCTTCTACCGCATAATTTGTACCAACTCTCTAGAATTATTTGCAGTTTCAGGTAATTACTGGAGTATTTACTACTTCTAGCCGTTAGGACCACCTAAGTAAGAATAGTTAATACTGTTCTAGCCTTCCTGGAGGCATTATAACGGCTTCACCCTCGCGCACTAGAAAGATAACCTAATAGTGAGAGCGGTAATTAGGTTATAATAGGCCTCGGCGAGGATCAAAGGTTCGTCTAGGAGTAGTATATACTGTATGTATATAGCGTGGAAGCCAATTTCGAATATTAGTCTATATCTGATGATACGTTGAGATTGTAACAATCGGGGTAGTGGAGAGAGACCAACCTACCCATCGGGTTTGCGGGTATGGGTTGCGGGTCGACTTGACCTACCCATTTGCGGTCTACCGCCTACCAAGTGACGGTTTCCACCGATTTATACTCCCTATTAGTCATGAGAGAGAGAAAAGTCAAAGAAAAGACACCTTTGATTTCATTATACTTTTAATCCGTGTAGGAGCACCGATAGCCCTGAAATCAATGGTAGCTGTTAACATATGACAGTGCAGTCCTGCCTCGGTACTCATTTGGGTTAGGTTTAGGGGGTTATATATTATAAAGTTTGGATCTTAAGTCGGATGATTCCAGCCCGAGTGTTTCTACTAGTTTGACCCCTTCTCCACCGAATCTTCCACTTGAATGTCGCTTTTCCCCGACCGGACCTTCTCATTTAACTTTCGGTGATCCACGTTTCCCACGTTTCGCACGTTTCCCACGTTTTTGCTTCTTCATTTGAGAGCTTTACCCCGATAACCTTTGCCCTGCAGACATGAAAAAGCAACCAAGCATTCTGTCGCAACGTCATCCCAGGGACGATAATTTTCTAAAGACTGGCTCGTGGATACATAAACTGGATCGAAAAAAAAAATCTTCAAGATCAGCCTAACAAGCAATTTCCCATCCAGGGAATGTGGACCCCCATCCGCGAGATCAGGTGAGGATCCGCGCGCCCCAGAACGCGTCTAATAAATTATCCAGATTTGCCTCCCGGCGCAAAAGTCTCTATCTTGGGATAGCACGGCAGGATCCGATAATTTCTTCTACTGTAACACAGACGCTAGGAAAATCCCCACTCTTCAAACCATTGTTACGCTAGGATCCACTGTGGGTAGGAAATTTCAATTCGGCGGGATCGCGTGGCGACGTGGTTGGAGAGGGTGTGTTCATCAGTTCAGTTGGGGTCTAGCTTTAGCTATGATCCAGGGTTCGGGGACTAAGTAGTTGATTGCCGATCGATGGTACCATCGGACATGATCCTTGAAGAAGCACGAGTTGTGGCTTCGGAAGTGGGAAGGAGATAGACGCCGGCCCAGGTTTTTAGTAGCCCGCCAAGGGCCAGGCCAAGGGCCAGGCCAAGGGAATTTGACAGCGGGTATATGGCAGCGGGGAAGTATTTTCAAGACATTATTATATTGTTCATTAGAATTAAAGGAGTGTGTGCACATGGCAGAAGTAAATACAGCAGGGTCCTATACAATAACGCCTCATATACCAGTCAAGAATCATAAAGCACATTTAGTCTTTAGCTGTGACGACGCGCGCTTCGTTCCTCAGCTTCAATCTGAGAGACAGGCTCATGAGAAATCTCAATGGTCGTCTCCTGATACACACCACCGAAGTTGGACATTTCCATGTCATTCTTCGCGACGATATCTTCGGTGGAGCCACCCTCGAACGGATTGGCTGTAGTGTCTTTCTCGGCGGCTTGGCTGCGGCGGAATCTCGACCCCAGCTTGGATCCTTTGAAGACCTTGCGCGACCGGGATCCGACGTTGGTGGTGATGTTGGTTTGCCATTGGGAGTCGGTGTTGTCGTAGTTGTGGTCGGTCGTGCTGTGCTCGGTATCGATAAGGAGGTGGCGACGAGTCAGGGTGTAGACAGCCACATCCATGGATCCCGACAGAGCCATCAGGCAACCGGCGACACCGAAGTAGGTCTTGCTGGGCGAGTTACCCCGTAAGCTGGCCATACGACCGGCGGCGAGGGGCAGCGACATGACCAGGTAGACGAGGGGGTAGATAACCATGTATACGACGACACGGTTCAATCGGTGGAGGGACTCTTGTTGGCCACGGCGGAGCATCTTCGCTTGTGCCATCCGGCGTCGGAGGTAGATGAACATGATCGCATATAGGACGATTGTACCGAATTCGGAGAGGAAAATCCAGAAGTAGTGGCCCCAGAGACGCTCATTCTCGTGTTCTGGACTTATCCAACACTAAAAAAAGAAAAAAAGAAAAAAAGGGTCAGTCAGTTAACTTCACATCACCATGTTAATTCGGGGCAAGCATACCCAGTTGGCTTCGGAGATGACAAAGGCCTTGGATCCATAAAGACCGACGGGAATAAATCCCAGGATAAGAATAAACACCCATAAGCCAAGCACACTGTATACAAATATATTCCAAGGCAGTTGTCGACCACGGAGAACGACGAAGCCAGTGTGGAGGGCGATGGACAGGACGAATAGACCACTGCCAGGATCTCCGGTTTGAATCCACCAGCCCTGCAAGTAACAGGCAGCCTCACCAAAGTGAACACTACCCCGAGACGCCCAGTATAAACTGATTGTGAAAGCGATTGCCTGTTGCAGATCAACCAGTAACAGGTTATAAATCAAAACGACATATTGGTTCTTAGCGAGGGGATGCTTGTAGTACCGCTGCCAGTAAACAAAGCGATAGGTAAGGAACGACAGAAGGCCTAGAGTGGAACCTAATGAGCAGACGGCAATGATACCCATGGCAATAAAGAGCGACCGGTCGCTACCCTTGAGCGGATCTTCCTCTTGGAACTCCCAGCGGCGAGCGATTGAGCCATCGCCGCCACCGACGTATAGCGAACGCAGGACGTGGGTGAGTAAAACCATGATTCAGGGCTCTGGGTAGGATGGATCTCAAATTTTGCACCAGGAGGGCCTGGGCTTGTATAAGAAATAATTGAATGAGATCCGAGAGCACGGGTCTCTAGGTCGGCCTACACCGCGTCCGATGCTCCACCAGAGTGCAGTGATGATTTTCAATCGCTGAAGACTAGGGCCAAAGCTTGCCCATTGTCAATCAATAGGGGGTGCAAGAGTAGATCCATGGTTCATTACCGCCATAGCGGCTATATGTCGCTTCAGGAGGTTGTGAGGAAACCACCGTATACTCCATTCGGGCCACCGAGGTGAGGCTCCGAGCCCGTGTATGGCTGGAACTGCAATACTTGAGCCGAGCTTTATCCACAAAACTGGTGGAATAGGGTAAAGCGCCGTACGTTCCGGGCAATGCGGCGTCGATCAACCACCGGAACGTTGCAAATAAGATTTACTGGTGTGGATATCGCCATGCCAAGACTGTGCTGGCGCGCAATCAATCAGCTTCTTCGCATTAGGGGCAACGAAGATGGAGTCAAACGTGGAGTCTCGTCAACACAAGCCACTGTCTGGTCAGACTAAGTGGAGATCTTCCTCGTATTGGTTCAGCCAAAAAAAAAAAACCTAGATCCACATGATTCACGCATCGGACGAAAACAAGGAGTTCACGCTTGTTTTTTGTCCACACTGTGACATTGTGACGCCACCTTCAAAGCAATAGTCTGATGGAAGCCTCGTGGAGGCCACGCACAGTCCCCGACCCGGGTCACAAATAACTCGGAGTCTGAAATTTAGGTTCGATCCTTCGATCCAACCAGATTAGGGAGGAGAAGCAGATCAAACGACCAACTTGCATTTGAATTCAAGGCTATTCCCCGTCAAAAAAAAAAAAAAAAATGGGGATGTTGATCAAGGGAAAGCTTGAAGTATAAGCTTTTAAAACCAGTTGTGGAAATTGCTCCGAATTGCGCAAGCTGCAGTCGATTGCATTCGGGGGCGGAAGGGATTTTCGGATCTGGCTGTCCACTGGGCTTGCCTTGGCCCGTGCCTCTTGATCATGATGCTTGTCAGCAGAAATTTGTCAGTTGCTTGTATAGAGTTTTTCGTCATCCCTGATGTTCAGGGGGCGAAATGTTCATGGTAAATAGATTATTAGATTGGAATGAGCTGGGATCACATTAGATTAAAGTTGAGCTGCTAGTGCAGAATGGACCTAATCAGGTCGGGAGGTAAGCCTGAAGCAGGAGACCTAAAGAATAGTTCTAGGGTATATTCTATTCACGACCTCCACAATACATGAACAAGTCTCCGTGGCGCAATTGGCTAGCGCGTCTGACTGTTAATCAGGAGGTTGGAAGTTCGAGCCTTCCCGGGGACGTTCTTTTTTTGTCTTTGTGTCAACATCTCTCTGGCCGAAGGACCGTCCTTTTCCATTTTCACTTATAGCTGTTCTTTTTTTGGTTTTTTTTTTTTATGCTCAATCAATGTACTCGAAATTTCTACACTTTCCCCCCCTTATACCTGAGTCATTCAATTGGATGCCTAAATGCGGGTGTCGCGCATTCCGTTCATAACTAAATTCCCCAATGCGACCAAACTATGTACACACCCACGCCTTACCCTACACCGTGGAAAAGATAAAAATAAGCCACCTGTAAGTCTACGTCGGGATCTTGCAGCTGATCTACACGACGACAGCACTTTCCCTTCTCGGGCATGGGTCTACTGTAGATTTACAATGTCTCACTCTCTGTCTGCGGGCCGGCAATCGGCCAGTCCTCTGAGGTCGCTTTCTGCCAACAACCATTACATCAGACTAAGGCTCACTTGCTTGGCGACTTGCCTAATGTCTAAGACCTGCACCGATGCATTTGGTAAGTGCATATCAGGTATACAAAAATAGTATCAACGTACATGTAGCCTGTAACTTGGGTCTGGTCATGGATATATAAATATCATGGTGTTGGTAGTCCTAACATTTGAGTATACAATACACCCACATCAAAATCATACAACCACTTCGATATCAATCAAATCTTGAAATTCATCATGAAGTCCATCACTGCCATTTCCTGTGCTCTCTTGACAGCTGCTCATCTCGTCAGTGCCGCCCCTGCGCTAGCTTCAACCATCGCCACAGCTGGACAGACCGTGCGAGTCTCCTACGACCAAAAATATGATGTTGGCACAGCCTCCATGAACACAGTTGCGTGCTCAGATGGAGTCAATGGCCTTGCAAGTGATTACCCCACATTTGGCTCATTGCCTACATTCCCTCTGATCGGTGGTGCGCCCACCATTGGTGGCTGGAACAGCCCAGCCTGCGGTACTTGCTACCAGCTGCACTTTGAGTCCGGCAAGATTAATGAGACTATCAATATTCTTGCCATTGACGTCGCCTCGGGTGGATTCAACATTGGTCTGACGGCTATGAACCGTCTGACCGATAATCAGGCTGAAAGTCTTGGCGTTGTTACTGCCACTTATGTCGAGGTGGACAAGAGCGTGTGTGGGATCGAGTAGGGGGATTGCTTCGATGGTAGATGGAAGTGAAAGCGGATAACACCTTGGAGAATATTGATACTGGCCCTGAAGGTACACGACTGATGTGGAATGAGGATAGAGATTGATGTTAAATACAATAGTTCTTTAATATACAAAGGCAGAAGGATCAATCAAGAGCCTCTAGCATTTCTTCAACATGTGTAAACTTCTCACGAGGTCTGCCCTTCTGCTGACCTCGCTCACGCTCAATGCTGTCGATGCGCTGCCAGTCTTGCCAGGATGTTGCCCGGAGTCCACGTTGCTGTACTTCAGCCTTCACTCCATCCCAGCCTAGACCAGAGCTCTGACCAGAATTATGTAGGAGAGAGCCCTCGTGGCTTGCCAAGTCATGTAATATAGTATCTACTGTGGTGAAGGCATCTGTCATCGTGGATGCAATGACCCCCGTCGGGCCACGCTTGACCCACCCGGCACAGTACAAGCCAGGCAAGTAGGAAATGAATGATCCGTCCGGCAGCTCGCGAGGTTCACCCGCATCCGAGGGACTCGTCACACGACCAAGTCCATCATTAGGAATCACGCCACGCCGGGTATCGAATTCGATACCGAGATCCTCGAGTCCTGGTAGAGGAAGTGACTTGTAGCCCACACTGCGGAAGAAGACACTGGCGGGGAGATTGACCTGAGCGCGATCTCCATTCGAGAGGTATTTCGGGGTGACTTTGGAACTGGCGGTGTAGGGATCTGATGGGTCGAGCTCATTGCGAGAGAATTTAGCATGCGAGAGGTGGTATGGGTGCACTGGTGACCAATCGAGGCACTCGGGGGAGAGGAGGAAATCCAAAGACCACTTTTTGGTCGCTGTCTCGGGGTCATTGGCCGAACCCTTGGCGAGGAGCTGCATCAATCGCTTTTGGGCCCGAGGTAGGGCATTGACGACATCTTCTGGAGGGAACACATCTTTCCTGATTGGTTCGAACGAGAGGGAGGGCAATTGAAGTAATTCGCGGACTTCTTTGATTGTGAATGAGGCCTGATGCGATGTTATTTATTGAAATCGGAGTATACTTTCCGGTACTCACCTGTAACGGTCCTCGGCGACCAACCACTCGCACCCGCTTGATCCGATTCCGAGACAGTGCTTCCAGAGCATGGTCGGCAATATCTGTAGTCCGAAGCGCATCCACGTCTGATAGCAAGATTCTGGCAACGTCAAGTGCTACATTTCCCTGTCCAACAATCACTGCATCCTCACCGCTGGACAAGTCCGGGTTCAAATCCCGATGTTCGGGTAGACCATTATACCATCCTACAAAGGAACGGGCCGAGTATACGCTACGAAGAGCGTTTTCTCCAGGGATTCCAAGCTCCTTGTCTTGCGACGCTCCGTATGCGAAAAGAATAGCATCGTAGTGGGGTTTGAGGGCAGCGAGAGGTAGGTCGTTTCCGAGCTCGATATTACCGACAAAGTTGAAGCGTGAGGATGTTGCGACTTCGGTAAATTTGTCTTCACAGTTCTGTTTTTAAAAGGCACAATTTAGATAAATTACTTAATCATATTTGCAAGCCAATTGGGACATAATAAGCTGATGCATTGCTTTACCGGTACGTACCTTCACCTCTGGGTGATCCGGGGCAACACCATATCTAGACAATCCAAATGGCACCGGCAGTTTTTCATACATGTCAACCTTGAGATCAGCATGCTTGCTCAATAGCCTTGCTGCGGCATAGAATCCTGCCGGCCCAGAGCCCACAACGGCAACTCGAGTGGGCTGGTTCCCCGAAGCAACATGACTGTTCCAGCGCTTTGATGCAGACCGTGCGGGGAACGACCTGACCCGTAGGGCCGGGCGGGCCAAGCGCGCTGTGCAGCCAGCACAGACAAATGCGCGATCGAGCATCGTGGTGTGGGGAGAGATAATCAATGTAGATAAGTTCCATCAGATCGGAGTCATCGGGACACGTGATCCACTATCGCCCGTTGCTAGGTCAACAATCGGTGTTGACCCTCTGATACTCCGCACAACCCACATCGCGCCGCATACCTGAAGGTTTTCCACAGTCAGATCGCATCATTCCACGGTTCATTCCATTCCTTACCAAATTCCATTCGTCTCGCGTGGCTGCCACGGGAGGCTTTCAGTCGCTACCATGGGCAGATCGGAGCCTCCATTCCTTTATGATCGTCCTTCCACTTACAGCTTCAATGGACCGACCGACCCGGGCTTTAATCCCAAAGCTGTGACGCAGGCGAGCCGAGCTCCGGCGTCGCCTAGACAGAAGCAGGATGGGCCATTGATCACTTTCAACAGACACCCTGACTCGGTATGATGTGATTCCGGTATTGTATATCAAATAACGGCTAACAACATATGTATATATAGTGGGAAAGTCTTGACAAGAAGCCAATGCACACGCCGATGAACCCCAAGGTTAAGAAGTGGATTAAAGGTGTGCGAGGGACTCAGCTAGGCCTACGGTCCATCACTCTACTTGGTGCACTAGCATCCTTGTTTTGCTCCATCGTTATCAAAAATGCGGACACAACTATGATCTGGATCATGCGGTCCGGAGTAAGTCACTCATTCCAGTGGATAAAGTTGAATGCTAATTGTGTTAGCCGATTGTCGCAATTCTGCACACTCTCTACGGCGTCTACCATTTCTGCCGATCTCCTGTTACACGTCCTCCTGCCTCTCAAGCTAGTTATGGAGTGTTCGCTGGCACTCTGGATGCTGGGCTAATCCCATTTTACGTGTTCACGGCATACGTGGCTCATGCCGATTATGCGACGGGTGCTTACAGCTGGGGTACTCTTTTCAAGAACAGTGAAATCACCCTTGATATTGTCGAAGCTACCTTCATCTGCGCGCTGGCGAACACAGGGCTGCACCTTATCTCATTTTGCCTCTCAATTTTCTTGGCAGTGATATTCCGCAAGATCTCTCATCTGCCACCTGACATGAATCCACTGGAGGATAACCTGACAGCTCGTCCGCGCCGAAGCTTCCGCAAAGAGATCGATGTCGATGAAAAGCACATGAGCTCATCAACGCTGCATTCGAATATGGAAGATCCGCTTATGGGCTCTCCACGTACTGTTCTATTCATGCACACCCGTGAAGACTCCTTTGGGGGTGAAACCGTCCGCGGTTCAGTGGATATGAGCGGCGAGAAACGCCAATCCCAGATATTCGTTCAGCCCCACCGTTTCTCCCTGGAGCCCCCAACCCCGGAAAGATACTACCACAACCCTGCGGACGGACCTTACAATGTGGCCACAGCCACTACTGCACCGGAATATCACAATGTGCCTGCACGATCACCTAATATCGTGGACCCAAGTATCCACACACGTCACCTAGCTTCTCGCACCGCTGACAGGTCCGAATCTGTGAGCTCCATGTCTGATAATTGGGTTGCACACGACGAGCGCTACCCATCCCCCGTCAGTGATGTTCAAGGCCAAGCCGACCAGAACAACGCAACTACTATTCGCCAGTCCTCCTCCGTGTACAGCCGACGAACAGACAGGTCTGTGCCATCAGCAGGTAGTGGCATCCGAGACTGGTTCGCATATTCCCAAAGGAATCCACCCAGCGTCGGAAGTGTAATCCCCGAGGACACACGTGGCGAGTACGCCTCCGTGGCAGCGCACGAGTACTATGGCAACGAAGACAACGACGAACAAGACATTGGAGCTCAACAGCGATTCAACATCTTCCCCGATCCAGAAGAACATGACCACGACAACGATGACGAACCCTCTAGTATCCCCTTCAACCCACTCATGCTGAACCCTCCAACTCCACAACCTGTTCTTACCGAGAAGCAAGAGGATACAGACCCGGTGCGCCGCAACGCCCTAGGTGACAATCCCAATCTCTCGCAAAACCCCAAAGCCCAATTCTTCACTCCGCGTGAAACCCCCGACTCCCCGACATCCAAGAATCGTTTCTACGGTGACTTGGAAGATAACAACTCTGGACTAAGCATTGCACCGCGCCAAGTCAGCGCCCAGGAAGATATGAAGCGCAAACCATCCAAGCTCACCAAGAAGCACAGCAAGAAGCTGTCTGCATACCAATCTTTGAAGAAGGATGACAGTGGTGATGAGGGATACCTCAGTGCTTGCGTTCCGTCATCCCCCGCCATGGCCGAAGGAGACCGGAAGGGCCGAGTGGTTAGCAACTCCGGCGCGGACACAGCCCGGCCCGGTCTCGTGGGTGGAGCTGGAGCATCGCTATCCTCGTATGGCAGCTACATCGCCGGATTAGGTGTTGGACGTCGCCGCGATGTAAGTGGTAAAGTTGCGGAAGAAGGACGAGGAGGCAAAAGCGTGGAAGTACGTCCCAGTCCGAATCAGACTCCGGATGGAAAGACTCGGGCGGCGGGATGGGCACGGTTTGCGGGACTGTGATTCTATTGATTCGGGTACAGGGAGGTACAGGGAAAGGAAAGGAAAGGAACCTTGGGAGGATATTCTTGTTATTTCTTTTTGTTTCCGGGCATGGCGTTTTCTAAATTTGTGTCATCATGAACGGCATGTAGCGATATCATCTTTGCGTTTCGGGTTAGTTAGTACCCAATTTGACATATTTGAATGACTACGTGTGATCCATTTGTAGTTGCTTTTTCAATCCTCAAATTGTCGGATGATTACGGCTGAGCATCGTGACTTGACGCATGGATGTTTGCCTGCTCAGCGCTTGTATGTACATTGACTTTGTTGACCAACCAGCACTCAGGAAGAGCATCAGCCATTCACATCCTTCCCCAGCCCTCCATCCGAGAATTATATCCTGCAACCCCTTGCTTCCCCTTCTGGAGGGTTGTCACTGTTGACTCGACCACACAAGTCAACGGATTGCAAATTCTTGAGATCTGTTTTATCCAGAGCGTTAAGCTCCTAGGGACCGACAAGCCCCAAAATGGGGAGGCGTGAAAGAACAAGTTATCAGGAACTTCAGATAATCAAAATCTGAAAACAATACATCAGCCACCGATCTCATCACACAAAACCGATACATCTCTTGCAGCAATCGCAGGCCAAACATTTCTTACTGTCCTTGCACTCGTGACTTGGGTTGCAGCTTACCTGAATTCCCTCTTCCTTCCTGCTCTCTTCTGCGCTCTTCCCGTATCCTCTCAACATCCCACTCCCATGCGTTTCTGGTCCCACAAAAGATCCAGTACAGGAACACAAGCTTTCGGAGAGCCCATATCTTCCTATGCTGGTTTTGTATAATCTCGGCTTCCGCAATTTCACCGAGTCTATTGCACAGAGTCACTTCTTGGATAGTGGCTTGCTCAGCGTCGGGGTTTTGCTCCAAGCACAATATCACGAGACGGAATGCTTGTCTGTGGGGATCCTCTATCTCCGCAAAAGGCACATCAGTTGAACATCATCAAAAGGGGGAAAAGGGAATTTTCAGTACTCCATAGGTGTTCCAACTCGGAAGGCCCAGTATGTCATTCAGCTGGTGCTTCTACCATTCTGGCTTCCCTTCTTTCGAACAACGACTTATTCCCTCCTGCGTTTCGAAGGCCAATGTCGCCTGAGCTGACGAAGTTGGGAAGCTAACTCCTGCCCCATGACTTTCTGTATTTATCTCTCGACATCAAAGGCGAGAAGAGAATCAAGCTTGGCCCGTGCCAGGTAGGCTCCAACTTGGAGCAATTTCTCGGGACTCGCAGCCTGATCAAGAAAAAAGTACCTTTGCTACTTCCGCAATGTCAGCTTACCTCTCCTGCGCCATCCTCGCATCCAAGCTCATAGATTTGTCAGTACAAATCAAGTATTGAGCTCTTCGGATTGAAACCAAGGAAAACGACCCAATTTTGGTTTTTTCAATGCTACAGCTTGTCTCAATGCCCTCAAAGATTTTTTTCCCCTGCTGCCTTTCCTCAATCCCGGACAATTGGCTTTTCACTCCCGTCGCACTGACCAGGAGATCTATCAACTTTTCAGCTTCCGAGATCAAACATCCCTGCATTTGAAGAGGTCTTTGAGGTCTGGATCGCCGATCATAATAATATTTGGCACTTTTTTCGAGCGTTGTTATTTGGACATAACAACGCTCCTTTTTTCGCGTCACCGAATTCCCTTTCTGGCTCAGCGTCGCTTGTGACGTTGCCTACGCTGGGAAGCACGATCTGAGTAGCTAGCAAGGAGTAATTCAAATTCTCTAGCTTGGGCTTGGACTGGATCAATTTGGCCCCAAATCGGTATCAAACAAAACAAGCGGAAATAATGGACCAAAGTTCTTTGGAACGTTGAGCGTTTTCCACCTATGCCACCGTATACGCCTAGTTTCCTATAGGCGCCGGGATCTTATTCAATTCACTCAAGTTGTCGATAATCCTCCACAAATTGCCTCTCTCTTGCCGAACGTCTCTCACCATCCCGTGGCTGGCCATAGCAAATGCCAACCTAATTGGTCTCTGGTCATGCGTTTCAAACCATTGCCAGAGTTCAGTCAGGATCTCCTCGTCCTGATCGCCCAGTTGATGTCCCTCCAAGAATTTGCGCTGACCAACCTTCCCAAGCCAATTGAGATGTTCTATGAGGGAAGCGCATGGAAAATTAACGAACCCCATTTCCCACTCTATGCCTCCATACGAAGAGTATAGCTGATTCGCCCAGAGAATTGAGCTCATCATTATCTCGATTCTTTTGGCGGGTGGCGGAGGTGAGTAAGGATTGGTACCATTCCGTTTATTTTTAACCAGAAATTCTTCGTCGAGAAGATAATGCACCTGATTCACAGGCAAGTTTTCATATTTTCGCTTGAACTCCGCATACGCTGAATCTGGTCTGGTGCTTAACCCTGATTCTTTGAGGAATTGTCTCAGAGAAGCTCGATTGTTCATCCGAATCGATTCAAGAAAACTTTTCAATGTCTCGGAAGTTGCACTCGTTGACTTATCCAAACTTTGTCCGGCTACACGAAGAAGCTTATTGAAATAGTGTCCGACTTCGTCTGCTGTCTCAAAGTTCCTATTATCCTTTGCCTCCGCGGGAGAGAATCCTAGTTGGTTCGCCAGCGACATGTCCGTGTTTTGATGGATCGAAAGAGTGCTCGAGGACACAGACTAATGAAAAAGATGAAAGAATTGGTACACCTATTCGAGCAAGATAGTCTTATGAGTGAAAGAAGAATCTGATTTCCAAGGTCATTCTGGGCATAGCGAACTCTCGACATATTTAAACAACGAGCACGGCACTGACAAAAAAGCCCAACAACGAGCAAGCAAAACAACACTACCCATCTGAACACAAACAAAAAGTCGGTATGACGATGAAGTGAATGAGAACAGGAAATTTCTGCTTAAAAATTTCCTGATGGTGTGAACAACTTTGGAATAGCAAGGGTTACAAGATGAATCGGTGAGTAGTTCCTAAGGCTATTCGCTACTATACAATTTCATATATCTACCCGGGTGACGGCTGCAGGTAAGCCGTAGACAATGCCATGCCTTGGGGCCCGAGATCCCTTATCTTTATAATAGGTTCATGCACTATGGAGGAGGGTGACTTGCATATTTAGCGTCTAATGTTGAGATTTTCGGATCCTCTAATTTGTCCGCTGGTGCTGCACGAACACATGTCCGCGCCCGAGAACCCGCTACTCTCGTTTCTACCTGAGATTATGGGGGGTGAGATCGAACAGTTTGACATAACCTGTCGTTTTAGGCGACGCGAAGGGCATCTATCAGTGGTGTCTTTCTGTAGGTCACTTTTGAGAAGGAGGGATGAGGACCATTCGGGTTGGCTATAGGCAAATTCGATCTGCGCATTGCCAGGCACTCATGCTTGGAATGGCTTGAGCCCATTGCATGAGACAAAGCTCACAACCCAACCTGGTATACAAATAATCGTTTCATGCATGAAATTGGCTTGTACTATGGTATGCGAACGCGATAACACGAGACCAGAAGGTTCTTTAGACCATGGATGCGGCTCAGTATTTCGATGCAGGACATGCAGTGCCTATCCGAACCCCGCCGAAAGCGCCCTGCTACCCAATGTTGGGCACTTTGGACTTCGCAGAGTGCGGGGTCAGAGATTGATCAGCCTCAACCCCCCGAGGTTAGTATCTCCTATCCATTGGACCAACAAATTGTACCAGTCTTCGATAGTGGATTTGAAGCCAAGGAGACACTGTAGATATGAGAGAGCAACAGAGTTCGTTCACATATTCAAAACAGAAGAATATCATACGGAGAAGACTGGTCCAACAAATGTCATGGGACGGTTGACCGTTGTTGGAGCGGGTGGAAAGCCGCTGTGGCGCCCATTTCATATATCCTCATATTCTTGGCGTAATTTCTCCCACGCGGGACACGCGGGAGAGGAAATATCGTGCGTATAATCAATCTAGGTATGTTACGAGGGAACACCCTCATATTCCCAGCCCGCAATAACACGCCTTCGACGACGAGAGTTCCGACGGTTAGTATTACACTTGACAAAAACAGTCAATGCAAAGATGACACAGATCACAACTCCAGCAACAACGGAAATGAGTACAGTCTTACGCTCCAGCTGTTGTGGATCATTTGCGTAAGGACAGGTAGCGTCTGCTCCACCGGTAACCCAACAGGAAGTAACATCAATACAATTGAAATCCAGAAAAACCTCATGGAGAGCCGGATCCGAGGATGTCGAGTCCAAGACTGTCGAATCCTCTAAAATAAGCTGCTTATAGAGATAGGTGTTTTCAAGGCCAGTTCGGGGCACTGCGAGACTAGACCCTGGTGGACAATAGTCCCAGAGTTCCGAATACGTCGCCGTTGCATTGGTCACCGTCCACGCGAACGGGGAATTGCCTACTCGACAGGCACCGCGTCGTACTTCAGTGCAGTTGGTGGCCCGCCAGCGGCCTCCAAGTGATAGATCCATGATTGAGCAGCGGTCAAATGCAGGCTCGTCATTTGTACCACCACCGGTACCTGCGCCTTGCGGCTCGCCGACTGCCCAGGCCCAGCTTGATGAAAGAGATACATTGCGGTAATGCTCGACATTGGCATCGGCGCTTTGGTCAAAGAGAGTACTATTTAGCATCGGAGAAATGCCACAGGCAGTCATTCCAGCGATGACATCGGCGATGGATCCCATGGTACTCTCTGTGGATAGTCCATCCGTAACAAGGATTTGACTAGTTGCCCATGACGAATTGGCTTGGGATACGGCGGTGGCTCCAGGTTCATATAAACAGCCTGAAGTCAACGTGCCGTTCTCCGCGGTGGAGATCTTCACACCAGATGACATATAATGTGGATTGAAAATATCGTTCTCATCTGGCGACAGATCATACTCGGCCAGCTGGGGGTCCACCGACCCATACTCAATCAGTACTCGGTCTGACTTGGCAAACTGGATGTATTTTGCGGACGGCCATCCATCCGGAGTGCTCTGTTGACCTGATTCATCTGTGTGAATCGTGTAATATTCCACGATAGGCATGTAGCTCTCCTCAACCTCATACCAGGACTCGTTCAGGTTGCTTCGATCCTGGGCAAGCTGAGCTGGAGTATAGATAAAGTCTCTAAGTACCGTTGCGAGGTACGATCCAGCCCGCTCTGTTTCTGTTTTGGGCAAGTCATCGCCTGTGACCACGGATGCAGGCTCTGTCGGCGCCGAATCACTGCCTGCGACATGGAGGTTCAGAGCCAACCAGGTTGTGTACGTTTCCTCTCTAGATGACGTGCTCTGAAAGTATCCGACCAAAATTTGCGCTATTGTGTACAGATCAAGGTCATCAGTACATCTGTATGGCCCGAGCTCGTAGACTGTCTCATCCTGAGAATCCTGGTAACCCGTTACCGTCGCGTCGGCTGCCGAGGTTGTTGTGGACGCAGACGCAGACGCAGACTCGGTGGATGTAGATGTGACGGTGGATGTTGTCGAGGAACTGCTCAAGGTCGAAGTGTATGCCGAAAGCGTCACATCAGCTGTGGTGGGAATGTCGACAGGGCAAAATGTCCATGTCCTATGTTCGACTGACCAATATATGTCTAGTATTAGCCGTCGATACCCGACCGACAGGAGATTGGATATGCATTGCGTAGCGGCTGTTTCATCGTAAAGGCCGTCGCCAAAACAAGCAGCCGTCAATGATATAGCAGGATTGGTTACAAAGTTGATTGGGATTTGGCCGGCGACATCGCGTTCGCTCTAGACATTGCGTCAGACCTGAGTTTCAGGGTTTGATTAAATCTTGGTGATACGAACCAGCAAGACAGCTACCCAGGTCGCATTATTAAGAGTGGCTTCAGAATTGTATGAGACAGACATAGAGTGCTGAAGTAGAGCATGATTCTGAAGTGGATTGAAGTTAAGTGCGGGTTCACACAGGTCGCATCACGTACTGCAAGGCGGGCGCGCCGATCACCTGAGTCGATCTGGCCACATCTAATGTTTCCTTTCTTTCGACTTCCGACCAAGTCCAATCACCACAACGCTTCGTCCTTTTTTCTCCTTCTTTGTTTGAATTTTCTTTGATACCCCTACCAACCAAAAAAAACCCATATTTCACCATGGCCCAACCCGGCCAACCTACCCCCGAGCAGCTACAGGCATTGTTCGTCGCCGAATCCAAACGACGGGCGGCCGCCGAAGCTCAACGTCGAGGAATTACAATTGAAGAATTAGAAGAGCAGGAGCGCGAAAAGTTTATTGCACTCGCAAAAGCAAACAACAAAACACCACAAGAGTATTTCGCGCAGTTGCAGAGAGAACGGATGGAAGCAATGCGGGCACAACAACAGGGTCAGGGATCACCCCAGCCAGGTCAACCCGGACAACAACAAAAGCCGGGTCAATCACTGAATCCCCAGCAGGGCCCTCCACAACAACAGATGCAGCGGGTCGCCGTTAGCCCAGGGCAGCCCGTGGACCCCAAGGCGCTGGCCGTGGCGAAGTTCCTGCGCTCGCAGGCCCTTAAGCCACGAACGTGTATCCTGAACGGCGAACGAAAGGACATGTTCAAAGGTATGCTATCTACTGCGCAAATTCCGTCCAAAACCATCAGATCAGATCGGGTCACTAACATCCCACAGTCAAGCGAGCTATCCGCGCCCTCCAGTCCCCCGCCTACGCCAAAGCTGCAGCAAAGAAGAACTCCCTCCTTCCACCCGTGACAGACGACGCCTCAGCTGAGGCCGCCTTCAAGCTCCTCCCACTCTCCTATCTCGCACTACGCGTAAGCAAGGTCGACCCGCACGAAGGCCACAACCACACCAAGCCCAAGAACCGTACAAAGGGCCTGTGGACCGTGAAGATCGAGGGGGAACAGCTTTTTGAACCGATGATGTACTACGCGTGGCAGTGGGAGGGACCACAGTGGAAGCAGAAGGCCATGGCCGCGGCTGTTGTGGCGGGTATCTTTACCGTTGTGCTGTTCCCGTTGTGGCCTATGATGTTGCGCCAAGGTGTTTGGTACCTGAGTGTTGGATGTATGGGACTTTTGGGACTTTTCTTCGCTATGGCTATCTTCCGGTTGATTCTATTCTGTGTTACCGTCTTCGCTGTCCCGCCTGGATTGTGGTTGTACCCTAATCTGTTTGCGGATGTTGGGTTCTTTGATAGTTTCAAGCCTCTTTGGGGCTGGCAGGAGGTAAGTTTTGTTGAATTTCTTTGGTTGCACTGGAATTCATGCTAACGTGCCCACAGGACAAGAAGAAAAGGAGCAAGAAGGTCAAGTCGGGACCTGCTGCTCCCACTACGGCACCTCCTACAGCAGCTTCTACCACAGCAGCTCCGTCAGCTACTACTACGTCGGCTGAAGCTACGTCTACTCCCAGCTCAGTACCCGTGAAGCGGGACCTGACAGCGCGGGTAGAGGAAGTAGAGGAGTAGTTTCATTCATTTTATTTCTTAAACATCGCCAACACATACGAGTCCGAGCACAATTTATCAAGGAAAAAGCGGTTACATTCATCGCAACTGCACTTTGTCCTTCAAGGATCCTCATTCCGGCGTTTGTCTCATCTCTTGTATTAGTTACCCAAGTCCTTTCGATTCTTCAAAATGAGATCAGTAACTTCATTTTCCTATCACGCATCTAAGAACTAGTTGTAGAATCTGCATATACCAACGGTAATCGATCATGCTGTATTTTAATGAACCTAAACTCCAATTTTCCACAGATCTGACCCAATGCACAAAGTAGATAGAGAAGAGGACCAAGTCTCAAAGGTTGTGAATGATATCAAAAGGGGTATATATAAGACACAGTACAAGAACTGAAGTAGTAAGAAACAGAGCCAAGAAGGCAAATCATTAAAAGCAACGCCAAGTAGACACAAAGGCGGGTATCGTCATGTTAAGACAATGATGATGCAAATGCATAAACGAAGTGAAGACAGAAATGAAGGGATATATCTCAAATGTCGCTCTTTCGACATAAAATAGATGAAGATGAAGTTGACAGACGTATAGTCGAAGGGTATATGTGACATGTGCGAAATGATGAGATAGTGACGGATTTGACGCAAGGGGGTGGTCGTATATTGTAACATAGAATGATCATTTCATTAAATCATTCTGAGCTGCCGAGCAGCTGTTTTCGAGCCACCTTGTACCGGCTGTGCCGAATTTCCATTCAGGACACCAGTTTTCCGCTTATCCCGCACTTGTTCACTAGTCTGATGTGATTGGTAAAAACGGTTGACGGGGGGACTGGTTGACCAAGAGGGCAGCGCCTGCGCAGCGATGGGAGAAGGAATTTTGGGGAGGGGACAATTAGGTGGAGGTGCAGCGGGAGGCCCCAGGCTGAGGCCAGGCATGCTCTTCCGGCGTGAAACATTTTGATGGTCGGTCTGCATAGTAGACACACGGTTTCGTGGTATTGGCTCGACCGGTGGAATACTCAGTACGTCCGACTCGCTGACCATGTGGATACCTAGTCCGGGACGACCGACCAAACTGAGAGGGCGAGACGAAGGGGGACTGATCTCAGAGGGCGCTGTCGGTCGGGCCATACGGGCGAACGCATTGCCGTGCTCTGGTGCTTGACGAATGACTCTGGATAATGCGTCCTCCGAGTTGGAAGCGCGCAAGATGCGTCGAGTGCCATCGCGGGCCACAAATGGTGGCTCGGAAGAGTCTGTCTGACGCGAGCTTGCAACGCTATAAGTCGGAGACTGCGGGGGCGAAGAGATACTGGAGATGCTGAAATCGCCTGTACTTTCACCTCGGCGCAGAACACCAGCAGCAGATGGAGGAGAAGTAGCAGCAACTTGGGCAATGGAGGCAACGGTCGGTCTTGACCCAAACTTCTTGCTAAAGAAAGGCACGCTAAAGTTCGGAGCTGGCGGCGAGGCACTTCGGACTAGGGTTTCAGGAACGTTGGATTGAATATAGTTGGACTGAACTGGCTCGTGGTTCAGAGGCACCGGGATTGCCTGCGCCTTGGGGGACCCATATAAGGACTGTCGTTTCTCCTGGCTGGACAAAGGTGGACTGCGGGTATATGAAGCATCTACCTCAGGCCTCTTCGGCTCTTCCAGGCCCGCAGTACCACTTCCCATCGGGGGTGAATGAGGTGGGTTCAGAGGCGGGCTCATTGTGGTGAAAGAGGAAGGGCCTTCGGATCCATTCCCGTTTGTTGGACCAGTAGCTTCCGTTCTACCCGTGGAGGCTGAACCTGCCCTTGAGTTTACCACCGACCGACTGACAGATACGTACGAGCTTCGCCGTGACTGCCAGGTCAAGCCACCGACCGAATTACCATCATCCTCGTCCTCGGGGGATCGTAGGGTCTGCGGTTGAAGAAACAAACTGGAGATACGATGGGGATCCTTTTTCACCATTTGTCGAACACTAGATTTGGACCGAAGCTGAGGAGCGTCCGCGTCGTCATCTGAGTACTTCTCCGTTGTGAACTTGGGGCCACCCCGAGATTCGATCTCAGTACGAATTGCCATAAGCCAGGCAATCATGGAGTCCGGGTTATCAAACACCAAGAGGAAGCTGCGGGCTGAACGACGCGCATGTGATCGATGAAATCCAAAGCGAGATGACAGCTTAGGCTTTGACGGCTCTGTATCTGGAATGGAATCGACGGCCGAGTTCTGAGAGACCTGAACAACCCAGTGCTTTCCAGGAATCGCATCACTGGCAAACGCCACCGACTTAGGTCCTAATTGCAGCATCTTCTCCGGCAGCCGATCGTGCTTCCCTTCCCCGTCATATTGGAGGATGAATCCCGTGGTGGCCAGCACGTAGATCTTGTTAGTCCACTCAACCTTGTTGATCGTTCCTGATAACGTGCGAAGATGTTTCCGTTCCCTTTGCTCTTTTTTCTTTGCATCCTCTTGCCCCATCTGGTTCCTAGCATCCTCCGCCACGCTCTTCCCGGTTGTCGCATGCAGGCGTAAGATAGCATCTGCCGACATGGCTGGCGCCGTGAGACATTCATGTTTGGTCGATTGCGGATAGGCTTGAAATAACGGTGGTGGCTTCCATCCATATTGCTCCCGCGATGGGGGCGGATTCGACTCGACGGGTTGCGGTCGAGCCGTCTTCAATGTGGCTCGGGCCCGAGGTGTTGTCGGGGACGTGAGGGCTGTCGGAGTGGTTGGATCGGTACGGGGGCTGGTGAGATCGGGGGACAGCAATGCCTCTGAGTCTGGCACAATTGGTTGTATTGATTGTATTGGAGGCGGCTGGGATTCTTCAATCTCAGTTAACTTGGTATCCGGTGCCGCAGCGGCACGCGACGACTTGTCGCGACTGAACAAACTGCGTAGCGAAGATTTTGACGATTGGCGCCGCACCGGGCTCTGGAGAGGAACCGGCCCCTCCGAACCATTGGTGCTGGGATAGTCGGATGGACGAGGACGTGATCGTGACTGGGATTTAGTGGCCGGGGCTGCAGTCGGCCGGGCAAGGTTTGTATTGAGCGGCGCAAGGCGATGCCCACGCCGTTCGCCAAAAGACGTGGATGGCGTGGGCTCTTGACCCATCATTATATTTTCAGACATTGCGACGTCCAATTTGATCGTCGTTATACCTCAGTATTCATCACTCATAGGAAAAGGAGGTCAGGATGAAGAAGGAAAAGATCGACACGGGGGTAGGAGAATAACGTGGGCGCATCTGCACGGCCGTTGAGGCCAACGTCATAGAAGGGAATTGATAAGGAATGACCGAAAGTATTGATTTTTTTTCTCTCTTTCTGATTTCCCAAGAAATTTCAAAAGGGTTCAGGAGGAATTCAGGAGAAGGGAATTGGGGAAAAGTGGGGGGAGAAGGATCTACCAGGAAGTGATGCGAGGTGCATGAATTTAAGTCAAGCTAATCCAATCGGCCCCTTTTTCCCCCAATTCGCTTCGAGTATAGGAATACTGTAGCCTTAGCAAAGAGTATCAAATTGATTCTATTCTAGGCATCTGTTGATACTACTAGATATCAGATCGACTCCATCTCGCTTACATGGAACCACATCATCTCGAATCCCACGCGTCAAGTGGAGCACAAACGCTCGCTCCACTAAGCCTTCCCTAATTACATTTTAATCTTAAACTCTGACCGTTCACTTTGCCTCAGGTCCGCACTTCAATCCCTGTCCAGGCTCAACGGCTCCTATCAATCCAGCTCCAGCATCGCAGTGTCGAGCCAAAGCAATATCCTTGTGGGTTAGGCCGCGCGGTTGATGTGTGGTCCAGTGGACATCAACGGAACCGAACCGCTGGGACCACATTAGCTTGGTAAACATGGTTTTCTTTGTTCAAGTTTGTTGATCCACCAACAGATCCTCAATCCCTCCATTCCGGGAAAAGGGTCAAAAAAACTTACAATAGTCATAGTGGGGTGGTGCTTCTTGACTGAGCTTTCGGCCGCAATCATATTCAGAAATGACTAGACGAGGTCAATTGAGAAGCCCACATAACACAAGGAATTGTGCTCACCACAGCTTTGAAATAGCTCTTGAAGTGGAACGTCTTGGTGACTCCCATCCCTTCAGCATCCAGTGCCCAGCCCTGTTGCTGCAGTGTAGTTGTGTCGGAACTCAATTGGTGTGGGTCTTCACCCTCCGCAAAGCGCGGCGCGGGAGTGTTTGATGCCATTTGGATAGAACGGTTTGGAATAGGACGTGTGCAGTTTACAATAGGTCGGCACAGGGAGAATCTCCCGAGACGTAGGGGAAAGCTCATACTCTCCCAGTTTGCACTTGCGCGTTGTTCCGGTTGAATTTGGGATTTGGCGTTTTCTGGTGGTCCCGGACGCACGGACCATAACATCAACCTCTATATCAGCGCTCTAACATGAAACCACGCATTCTGTCCATCAAGGTGGGTGGTTATACTGTGCTATAATTGATAACATTAGAAATATGCTCCTTGACTTCTCTCATCTGACCATTACAATCTCTCGCTCCTTCGTATGTTATCAAATGTTGTGTGATTTTGCCATTGCCGAATCAGTCCACATATATCGGTGCTGCCTTATAGCGTTCCCGCTCATCACTCGATGAAATGAGCTAAGCTTACACTACAGATTACCCCAATATGTCCGAACGGAAATATAGGATACTTGACAGCTTCGGACAATAGGCCCGAGACCCTGGTTAGTTTCTGTTCCAAAAGTTGACCGTTTTGGGACTAGTGCCCTACAGAAGCTTTTATGTCCATTGTAGACCTGATTCTTCCTTCATCATCTCTTCTATATACAGCACTACTACATCTTGATTATAATGTATCCTTATATCATTCGACAGATCAGCAGAAGATAGTCTACATAGATCTTGTTCTAAAGATAGAAGCACACACCCCACATATTTTAGCGCCTGGAAAGTCAGGTGATGATGAGACTGAGGGGTAGATTCTCTCCTGGACTAGGGCCCTCTGCCCCAGAAACAATCGAAGGCTATACTATATGATATCCATGAATATTGGCTATGGATTCTACACCCATACCATCTATAATTTTTGGTAACGGAAACAGGGGTAACCAGGTGGGCATAAATAACGGAACGATTCATCTGCCTCCGGGTAGGTTTCACAACTTACAAGACCCCTACCTAGTTCCAATTGACCTAATAACCATTGATTAGAGCGACCGGAGACTCCGCCACCGCCTCTATCGATCGTCCCGTTTCGTCGCGACCCAGACTTTGTCGATCGTGGAACGATACTCGATCAGATCCATGAAAAAGGCTCTGTACCGGGATCTCGGATAGCACTTGTCGGATTAGGTGGCGTGGGGTGAGTGTAGAATATCTGCAAACTTTTTAAGATATGCTAACAGCTTAAAAGGAAATCGCAGCTTGCTATCGAATACTGTTATCGAGTTCGAGATCAATCGCCCGAGACATGGGCTCTTTGGATTCACGCGAGTAATTCAGCTCGTTTCGACCAGAGTTGTAGAGATATTGCAGACCGAGTTAAGATACCTGGCCGGCAAAACCCTAACACGAGCATATTGAAACTCCTTCACGATTGGTTGCATGATAAAAAAGGGAAATGGGTGCTTGTCCTCGATAATCTTGATGATGATCAGTTTTTATATGAAATCCCATCGGCCCAGCACGGCGGGCCACGAGGACCTATTTGGGCATATTTTCCCCAGACTTTGAATGGCTCAATCATTGTAACAAGTCGGAGCAGACGTGTGGCATTACACACGGTAGAACATCGCGATATCATTCCAGTTGAACCGATGGACGAAACATATGCAGCAACACTCTTTGAGAAGAAGCTCGGAGTGCAAGCGACCAGGGAAGACGTTAACCAGCTGACTCAAGCTCTCGACTTCATGCCACTTGCGATTGTTCAGGCGGCAGTCTATATCAAGCAACGATCACCGCGCCTGTCTATTGTAAGTTACGAGGAAGAATTTCGGAAAAGCAACCATCAAAAGACAAGACTTCTTCATTATAATGAACGCGATCATCGCAGGGACCTGGAAGCCAGTAACTCCATTCTTACCACCTGGCAGATATCATTTGACTACATTCAGGAGATACGACCAGCGGCGGCAGATTTATTGTCTCTTATGAGCTTCTTCGATAGACAAGGAATTCCCGAAAGTCTACTCCGAGAAGGAAAAGAAATGCAAAACAACGTTGGAAGATCCTCAACACTTAACAAGGATCAAATGGGTGACAGGGACCATAGCGCCAGTGAAAGTATTATGGACACGTTTGAGGATGATCTATTAGTCCTGAGAGATTATTCTTTGATATCTATCAGTGCGGATGAAACAAACTTTGAGATACACCAGCTAGTCCAACTCGCAATACAGGAGTGGCTCAAGGCGCAAGGAAAGCTTGAAAAGTGGAAAGATTGTTTCATCCAAAAACTCTCCAGAAAATTATCTGATGCTACATTCGAGAACTGGCAAGGTTATCAGTTACTATTTGCCCATGTGCAAAGTGCAGTTACACATCAGCCAGTGTCAAAAGACTCGTTAGAAAATTGGGCTTCACTGCTATACACGGCAGCGTGGTTTGCCAATACTCGAGGCGACTATATCAATTGCCAAGAAATGGCAGAGATAGCAAAAGCCACAAGGATGAGATTATTCGGCCCAGAGGATGAAAGAACGCTCAGCAGCTTTGAGCAGCTTGGGTCAACCTATACGATTACGGGCCAATGGCTGAAAGCTGAGGAGCTCCAGTTGTATGTGTTAAACACCCGCAATAAGTTCTTAGGACCAAAGCATCACAAAACTCTAGACAGCATGACTGGCCTAGTCTCCACATATCGCGTTTTAGGTATGTTGAAGCAGGCGGAAGTACTACAGAAACAAGTGGTAAACACCCGCAAGCAGGTCCTTGGACCAAAAGATCTCGCTACTATATCTAGCCGTGGCTACCTAGCCTCAATCTATAACGATCAAGGCCGATGGAAGGAGGCGGAGTCGCTACATGAAGAGGTAGTAAGTACCTGTCAGCAGGTCTTAGGACTAGAGGATTGCACTACTCTAAACGGCATGGACGCGCTAGCCTTCATATATCGCAACCAAGGTCGATTGAAGCAAGCGGAAGCGCTACAGGTGCAGGTGCTGCACACCCGCAAGAAAGTCTTGGGACAAAAGCACCTCGAAACTGGAGAGAGCATGAGAGACCTCGGCTGGACCTATTACAATCAAGGTCGACTGAAAGAGGCAGAAGAGCTATGGCTGCAGGCGTTAGATCTTAACCAACAGATCTTAGGACCAAGACATCGCTCTACTCTAAACATCATGGTCAACCTAGCCTCGACCTACCACAGTCAAGGCCGATGGAAGGAGGCGGAAGAGCTACAGGTGCGGGTGTTAAACATCCGTAAGCAGGACTTGGGGCCAGAGCATCGCGAGACTCTAGCCAGCATGACCTACCGACCATCGAAAGCGCTACAGGTACAAGTGCTAGACACCCGAATGCAGGCCTTAGGACTAGAGTATCACGATACTCTAGATATCAGGGCCTACCAACCCTCGGAAGCACTGCAGATGCAAGTGTTAAACACCAGCAAGCAGGTCTTCGGACCAGAGCATCCCAATACTTTAAACAGCATGACCAATCTCGCTTCGACCTACCACAATCAAGGCCAGTGGAAAGAGGCAGAAGAGCTACAGGTGCAGGTGCTAGAAATCCACAAGAAGACCTCACCATGGAGTTCCTGTACCCTGCAAAGCATGAGAAACCTAGCCTTGAACTATTATAATCAAGGTCGATGGGAGGAGGCAGAAGAGCTACAGGTGCAGCTGGTAGACGCCTACAAACAGTCCTCAAGTCCAGAGCATCCTGATTCCCTGGCTAGCATGAGCAACCTTGCCTTTACACGCTGGTCATTAGGTCAAGAAGAAGACGCTTTGCTGTTAATGACCGAATGCGCTCGACTATTTGACAGAAACCTAGGCTCTGAGCACCCTCTTTCGGAGTCTTCCAAATATGCTTTGCAAGAATGGCATGAGATAGTTGTCTCCCCGTCTTTGCGGTATATACCCAGGCACATGAGTGCGACCACAGAAGCATTCCCGATAACCTTTGGACTTACATCGATTTGATATGGACTCCACATTGGATTATCTATGAGGCATGATAATTCCCTGGTGATATGGATCTTCGGTGCTTGATTTGATTTAGCTAATGTACATCCTTAAGTAACCAGTAGGGTTTAAGATCGCTTCTGTATGTATGATATGGTAGCTCATCTCGAAAATCGTTGTACATAGTCATATTTCGTGGTCAAAGAAGTATGAACATCCAGACCCCAAACCTTGCAAGGACTGTAGTGGACTCGTGGAACCAGCCAGCAGGCGCGGGGGACAAACATGGATTATTTCGGAGATAATTCACTATCAAGACCCGTTCCAGCTGCCTAGCTATCTCATACAGAGAAATAGTGAAGAAATGCACACTTCAATCAATTTTTATTTTACTGGGGCGTGTAATAGAAGTCTCCAATGTAGATACGAAGCAATCTTAGAAGAAAGTCAAAAGCCCCCTTGCAAACATCTGTTCAAAAAGTAAAACACAAATCCAAGAAAAACGCCCCGCAAGTGACCCAAAAACCAAAGAAATGGATGCAAAAACAAGTTATAACCAAACCAACTGGTGATGTTGGCAAAACTCAAGGTCAAGAAAGTTCCAATGATAGCTGAAAAATCATCAATAAGCCCAATCAAGCTTTCAATGACGTCGAATCCAAAGCGATCTCCAAGTCACTTCTTACCAAGAATGATTGTAGCTCACTTGGATAGCAGATAGCAAAACAGACCATGGCAATAAACATAGGAGTTGCGTCCAGAATATACGTAGGCCATTCGTTTGCTAGCAAATATCCATCATTGCCCATTCCATACTCGATGACACGAAAAATTGAGCGAAGCAGGATCATAGCGCTGATAACGTACAAACTGTACAGATGCCTCTCCCAGGGGACAAGATCTCGCATAGCTGCAAATTCAGGGTTCGCTCTCATGCGATTGGCGAACACAATCGCGGTCACTACGAACAAGGCGAATGTGAGTATTTGTATTGCCAGACCCGCAAGCACTATGTACTGCCCCATGTTAGACATGGTGCTCTCAGCCGTCATGCCAGCGCCACTACCCTGGATGAGGAAGGTAATGATATCACAGCTGACGAATATCTTGGTGATCCATTTGGTGCGTATAGGAGAGAATCTCTCAGCGTTGACACTGCAGATGATGCGTGCGAGGACCATGTAGACTGCAGCGGCAAACAGGAGGGGGGCAAGAAGGACAAAGATGCTTTGGATAACATAGGGTATTAGCTCGCCGGTGTTGTTGTGGGCGGCTATTCGGGCAGCAAAACCGATGACTTCAACTATGAGATCCGTTTGTTAGCATATCCGTTGACGAGTTGAACTTTTGGAAGATTGAAAGGACTGAAAGAATTTACATATTCCACCGATAGCAAAAGGCAGTGTAAAGCGGATTTGGGTTTCAAAAAGCTTCCAGAAGTGGAAGACCGTGATCGCAAAGAAAAGTATGACGAAGATCACGGCGGCCGCTATGGAAGGAACATAATGCCAGAGGTAGTAGCCGTTGGCCATGGGCTCTAACTTTGCCATTTTGGAGAGACAGATGTCGAAAGAGAAATGAAGTCTGCAATTGTGTGGCAGTTTGATTGAAAGAGAGTGGACAATTCGATTCAATGGGGTTGTCCGTTTGGCAACGCAAAATTTGAAGCCTTGCCATTAATTTGGAGGTGAACCAAGGATATTTATAGCTAGAACGGTATTTTGGGATTTCTATCATAATTATGGTTCACCACTCCAAAGCACATGCGGTTGAAGGCGCAGCATATTTCAGGAATTTACCACCGGTAATTTACGCTGGATACGCGTATGAGGTGATTTCCTGCAGTAGGTGTACGAAAACTTGTGCCGTCCATGCATAAGCTTACACGCGAGTCCCTGAGTTTAGCCCGGTCGAAAAACCCAAAGACGGAAACATCTCGATCTCAAAAACCGTAGAACGTGCCGTTGCGTTGCAGTGCTTGTAGCCAGTAGCCAATCTAATCCATTTCTTGAGGCCTATCTGCTAGAGCCATCTGGCTTAGCAACAAGTCAGCCAATCGGGCTGTCGACGTACTCGTAATTGACTGTGGACCCGAATCCACTCGATTAGAAACTTGATCCAGCCAATGTGAAAGCCGACGTACTCGTAACCTTCTGTGGATTCGATCCACTACGGAGTATTCAGATTAATATTCGTACCCTGAAAACGAACGAACTGAAATCAAGGAACTACATCGGGCAGATCAATGAATCAATCAAAGTCATTCAGCTAACTTTCTCTAACGGCCATTCTAACCACACCCTGAAAGAGGGATCCAAATATTCATATACTTCTCTCAGCAAATGCTTGGCCCCTTGTTCAATCCAAAATTTTGGTTCTCCATATTCCAAAAGGACGCACGAGTGAGCAAAGATCACCAGAGCGAACGGGTCTTTCTTTGTCAGCAGATTCATGAACCCATCACTTGTATGGCACATCCAGCCAACAAATCCAATTTCCACCATTTTCGACCATTTCACAAGTTCCTGAAGAGCCAATACATAAGAAGAAAGGACCCCACTATCAATGCCTATTGATTGAATGTAAGCCGAAAATTGGCCTAGGCAGGTTTCAATATCTTCTGTAACGCCCTGGCCGAGGTGAGGCCGGAAGAGACCACTCAACACGCCGGACTCAAGTTCATGCCATGAGCAAACCAAGATTGTTCGTACGCCTCGCAAGTGCACGACCCAGGGCGCCAGGAGGCCATCAGGACTGTAGAGAAGCACATCGCTGTTTTTGAATGTGGCAAGCTCGAATACGAATCCGAGGGCAGCACACGCGTATAGTGCATGGCAGTTAAGAGGGGAGATATTCGAGAGCTCTGCGGATGAGGACCGTAGTGCTGCTTCGTATTGTTGGTGTGCATAATGTAAATAGTGCGTACTAGACGTGACCCGGCAAAAATGCAGGGCAGATACGGCAAAGATCATCCGCAAAAGGAATGGGTGTGAGAAGGCTAACTCGGGAGCTTTTAGTTGCCATACAGATTGTAGCTCAGCTTGGTCGGATAGGGTGCGATAGGTCGATGTGGTGAAATGATGAAACAGTTGGAAATCCGTTGTGTCGATGTCCTCTGGTAGTATTTGATGACTTGAAGACGATCTTGACGATATTGCCGGGGATGTCGTGGCTTTATCTCTAGGGGGGAAAGGCGCGCTAAGCTCTGATTGTATGAAGATGCTTGGAGCAGGAAGCCTCCCATAATCACATTGGATCCTATGCTGAAGACAATTTCCACATGTAGGTTTTCCATCGCACTGTTGAATAATTTTAGCAATGAGCTTCTGAGTGGCGACCTCGGGAGTTACGTGGAGATTGAGCAAACGAAGTATAATCCTGTTTCATGATACGTAGGAATCGGGACGCGTGAAAGGGGAGGTTGATAGCACGTGTCTTACCTTTATTCTACGTTTTTTACAGCTCAGACAGCCCGTTTTCGATTTTTTGTGCGACCGTCGACTGAGGGGCATTCTGACTGGCAGGACGTTGCAGAACAAAGCTCACAGACTGCTGCTGCGAGTAGGTTCGAACAAGACATTTGTCAATGTTCAGTGGATGAAACTAATAAGAGAATGATTTACTAGGAATCACAATCAATACTGCTGAATATGTTTCTTAAAAAAGATTTGCCTTGCATTCCAAGGCAAGCCTGCGATCGTTAGATCACGTGGCTTGCGAGGTTAAACCTTGGGATCCACTGTTGCCAAGGCTTGACAGGGAAAGTCTGAGACCTTCACGGATTTGAAATGAGGACCACGGTCAATCATAGCTCTGTGACTCGGTGGGCTTCAGGTGTGAGGTAGCTATGTCAATGAGCTTGGAGATTCGACGTGGTTGAGTCGTACTAAGCGCCAATTTCGTGACCAGCAACCACATGTAAGAACTTTTCTTAACCTCAGTATGCTTGGAATCATCAGTTATTTTTTGATGCCAAAGGTAGGCCATTTTGCAGCCTCGTTCAACGAACCAGCGACTACACCGCCATTTGGGCGTGAGAATCCGCTTAGGAGAGATAGCTGAGTGCCGTTTATTGCGAGGCCTATTCCCAGCAATCCCCTGATCTTTCCCGCAAGCTTATTTCTGCCACAAGCTTATTGCTTCCAAACCCCCATCTCCCATTACCAGAAGCTCAGTGTATTGTGAAATGACTAGTGCGGATCAGGAACAAAGTCGCTGCATTGGAAAGGGTCTTTACTTGAAAAATTGGGTTAATTAGAAACAAACTTCGACTTCATATCGTACTATGTACAGTTTATTATATCTCCACAATAATGATACGAGCAACCGATATTTTTGTTAATTGTAAGAGTCACGTTCCATATAGAAAATGAGTACATAGTTTCAACGCGTCTCCATCTGCTCTCAATAAACAGACATCCTGTTTGAATACTTTTGAGGCTACGGAATCTGCGCCCCACATGGGGCGCTAAAGGTACGAGTACGTAAGTTTTTTGATTGGTCGAATTGTCGCATATCTCCATCTACGTTTAGGTATGGGAAATCACGGATTCTATCCTTCGGTGGGGTTGACTCAATAGCCACAAGAACGACTATTCGAACCAGAATAGGATCAAAGCTAGGGAGATGCAACGTTATTGCTGACTAGAAGAGGCCTGCGCTCTGAAGTAAGACATATAAGAGACCTTCCTTCGCGGATTTCTGCTCCTGAACCGTTCCAAATCCTTCCTTTTCTGTCTTTTCTCCACAGTCTTTTCTTTGCTTCCTTTTGCCTATTAAACCCCTCTAACTGTCACTCGCTTGCTTGCTTTCATTGTTCTATAACACTGTTTTGACAGACAGCCATACTGCTCACGTTCACAATGGCAGACTGGTCTTTCTACGACTACAGCCCCAGCAAAGTGGGAGCGATTATTGCACTCATTTGCTACGGAGCCAGTGCTGGCTACCATATATTTCAGCTCGTCGCGATGAAGTGCTTTTTTTTCACGACATTCATCGTTGGGGCACTTAGTGAGTTGGTTCCTGCATACATGGCATTGATGGCATCAACTAACCTACGGCGCACAGTGATGACTTTGGGCTACATACTTCGTGTCGCTTCAGCTGCGGACACCACCGCCCTGGGCCCGTATATTGGACAAAACGCCTGCATTCTACTCCCACCCTCTCTGTACGCCGCTACAATCTACATGATATATGGGCGTATCGTTACCTACGCTGGAGAGCCAGCATTATCCATCGTGTCACCACAAAAAGTGACCAAGATATTTGTGATTGGAGACGTCCTTGCATTTCTGACACAAGCTTCCGGCGGCGGTATGATGGCGATCTCTTCTATGTCGAAGATGGGGCAGACAATCACCATCGTGGGCCTTTTCATTCAACTTTTGTTCTTCGGGGCATTCCTCACGATCGCGATTATATTTGGGCGGCGAGTTCAGCAGACCAAGGCTGCGCTACGCAACTTACCCTATGGAACCTTGCTCTATGTTCTATTCGCTGTATCGGGATTGATTATCTTTCGGTGTTTTTATCGAATTATCGAATTCTGCCAAGGGGATGACGGGTACCTGATGCGCCATGAGGTATTTTTGTACGTGTTCGACACGATCCCGATGTTTGTGGTTCAGGCTGTCTTTCATTTCTACCACCCTGGGAAGGTCCTTGTTACGAGGCGTTATACTGGGCTTGGAACGGAAATGCGGTAATTTAGTGTGGGAACGGGGTATGATACCGAACTAACATTCATCAAATGACGGGAATGTAATTGAAGTCTTTTTGTCGTCACCATTGAGCTTCGAGTTATAGGTCTGTTTGGGCAACATCTAAGGACGTCTTTATTGTGTTGGAAACTATTATCCACGACTTGGATGCTGGCCGCACTCGCATTTGACTGGGAATATGAATCCAATTTAAATTGATTTTCAACCCCTCAAGAAGTGTGCATGGAAGGGCGCATGAACACGCCATATAGAGGCAAATCTGGTTACACGTATTGAGTTGCCTATCTCAATAGGTGGCTGCCCAGGAGGTCATCTAGTTGATATCTTTATTGCGAAGTCGTCGTATTTGACTCCGTTCGGGCCTAAAGCGAAGATCTGTGCCGGTCATTTGCCACAATCCTAGCGCGACCACATGGAGTAGAAAAAATATCCTCCTTTACAATTTCTTGCTTCCAGCAGCGGGGGTTGTGTCCAAGGCCCTTACTACGCGGAGTGTGGTGTTGGCCTCTGGGGCGTTATCTTAAAGAATGAAATCCAGAATTCGCGCTGGATGGTTCCAGTATCGGCATCAATTGAAGCCCTAACAGACTGTATAGTCGTGGACTGGTGGAACTAGTCTGTGCTACTCAATTACCCCTTTCGCGTTATATAGAGTGCGACTACAATCGCACAACTGTCAACCACACCTATTCAATCTAGGATCAACATGTAATTGCCCATGAGGGCCGATAATGGGGTCTTCTGAGGTTGTTTCATTCAGCTAATACACAGCTCATGCAGCCACCGCCCGCAAAAAGAATATCCATGGAACGTACAAAACTTTAAACTAATTCCGTAATATCCATGAGCCATCTAGATAGCATTATAAACTTCCTATTAGACGCAGCAAATGTGGAAAGAAGCCCCCATGGCCTGAAAATCTAGGCCTTGGGGTACAGACCTACCTTCAACTCCTACCAAGTTATATCACATGCAGAATGCAAGGACCGAGACCGAAAGGGCTTTAAGAAAATACTGCTTCTAGACCACTTGAGCAAGCCACAGGGTATTCCGCATCCAAATATCATGTTGATGCCGCTTTCCAAATTTGAATACTACATAGAGCAGTAACACCCAACACGGAACCTCAAGTGCCTAATCAGGCAGTGTAACTCAAATCCGGGGACCTGCTTGAAAGTCAATAGCATACCGGATCCGGTTAGGCACACATTCGCTGATGCTACTCTACCCTCGGGGAAGTCGGGAAGTCGGGTAGATCAGATCGATCTATGTCCCACAAAATAGTCTGTGAGACCACGCGAGAAATCCGCTGATCGTCGATATAATACTTGTTAGAGAATCGAAATCTGGGGAATGGATATCTAGGAAAGGGTAAGAAGGTTGTAGATCATCTAGTAAGTGATTAGAGGTTTTCAATGTTCAAAGTCCCAAAGAAAAAATAGACGTTTTAGAAGAACTTTGTGAATATTAAGCTAATTCATGGGATTCGTAAGAAGGTATCACAAAGCCAAAGGACTAAAGTACATAACAACCTGGCAATCCATAGATTCCATCGAGACCTTTGCGAGCCAAGTAGAAGCAACACATTAAGTGAGTACGCCGTCTTCTAAAACGAGGATGCCACATAGACATCCTGGTCAAATAGTCGTAAGCCCACGGATCATCCGGAATAATAATTTTTAAACAAGTCCACCACGCCCAGCGCAAGGATTTATGCCATGGAAAAATCATGAACAGAGAAAGGAAGGTGTGAAATGCGCCTAAATCTCCAACACAGTCCTTTCCATTGCAAGCCCATGTCGCGGACGGTGGTTGTATAGATTGCCACCACGGCGATAAGGTGCATTGCCTATTGAAGATCAAATTTTCCGGTCATGTGTTGTCTTTTGATTTGGTGTTAAGGACGTTATGGAGATTTGAGGCTGGCTCTCCAGTCTTAAATATTCACGCTGTTGCGGCGGGAGTTCACGCGCGAGTTGGCCCGAGAGTTGATGCGAGAGCCGGGGCGGCTGCCGAGGGCCTGGCGGAGGCGGAGATCTTGCTGGGATCGGGCATACGAGCTGGCACGTGATGCTTCGGGAACTTTGGACACGCGTCGGCCCTGGATGGCAAGATCATGGCGAGCCTCGTTCAACTGCTGGGCGAACGGAGAACGCTTGCGCAGGGCAGGGCCCTTCCAGTAGATGACGTAGACAGCAGCGACCAACACGAGTGAGATAAAGACTGTAAGGAGTCAAAGTTAGCATCAATTTGAGACACCGCTATGTGTAGGAACTTACAAAGAATGGTACAGGCCCATTCGACGTGGTGTGTGCTACCGATGTTGGTGAAGAAGGGAGTCGCGGGGATGGTCAAAACACCAGCCAGGAAGTCGCGGGACCATCCGTTACCACCAGTGGCCGAGGCAGAGTAGGGGCCGTAAGCACAGATCATGTAATCGATAGTGGCCATATAGATAGCATAGTTGGCGATACCGATGATGGCAGCGAAGATCATAGATCCGATCCAGTGGCATTGTGGTAGACTGGTCCAGGCAAAGCCAATTAAACCGATAGGCAAGCAGGGTGCAGTGTACAGCAACCACCACAGGCGAGACTCGTACTGGGCTCGTTCACTATCGGGGTTGGCGGCACGCTCGGCCGCGTTCCGCTTGATCACTGGGAACCAAGACATCCACGCAATGAAGTATCCAACCACAATTGGAATGAATGCGAGACCAAGTTGCCAGGTGTTGAATCCCCACTGGCCGTAGACCATGGAGAATGACTGGATGAACATGAAAATCAGGGCATCGCTGAAACCACTCAACAGGGAGAGAGTCAAGACAATTGGCTCGGTCAAGAACATGCGGAATGGACGGATCCAGGTAGCCAGGATCTCACGAGGAGGGAAACGTTCACGGAAGGTCATATTCTCGGTAGGGCCATAAATGTTGGGGTTCTCGCCGCTCTCACGCATCTTCTTCGCAATGCGGTCCATGAGGACAGTCGTACGAGTCTCGGGAACGAGAAAGAAGTGCATGATCTGGACAAAGCCACCGAAGATAAGCTGAATCCAGATGTTCCAGCGCCAGGGGAGGAAGGCCTCCACAAAACCACCGATGACTGGGCCCAGAACCGAGCCACCCACTGAGGAGAAGACGACAGCCGCGACCGCATACTGCTGGGTATCTGCCTCCCATAGATCCGCAATCATGCCAAGAGTGACCGAACCACCGGCCGATGAGAGACCTCCAAGGGCTCGACCGACCATGATAGAGGCAAAGTTCGGAGCCAGTGCCACGGGCAGTTGGAAGATGTTGACGAATAACAGAGACAGCTGCAAAATGGGCTTGCGACCCAACTCCTCACTCCATGGTGCCCACAGCTCACAACCGAAAGCGTATAGAACCAGGAAAATCATGGCACCGCATCGGGCAGCTTGCATCGAGACACCGAACTCCTCCGAGATACCGGAGAGACCGTTGGAGTAGAGCGAGGTGTTGAAGTTCATGGAGACCTGAACTAGGAAAATAACACCAATGATCATCCACTTGCGATTCTCGCTGAAGGAATATCCGAGTCTGTCGTAGCACATATCCTCGGTGAGTATGATGCGACCATCGGGGGAGGCATTCTCCAATTGGTGGAGATTGTCTGATTTTTCATTGACGGCCACGACATCGTGAGTAGTGCTGGACGTCTCTGATGTCTGTAGGACATCTTGGCCGTTGCCCGGTTTTCCTGGGTTGCTTTCCATCTTTCTCTGGTTGGTATTAAGGGTACAAGGTAGACAAACAGGAAGTGTATGAAAGAAAAAACCCGGGGAAGTAAACGGCCCAAGATTAGAGAAAGAAAGTGTGGGATAGACGCGGAGTAAAAGATGTGTGGAGGTGGAAGAGGGGAAGAAGAAAGTAATAAATACTTACTTTTCCTAATGCAACGACGTAGAGATCAGATGCGGCAAGGACATTCCTTGGAACCATAGATTTAAGCCCCCAGATTTCACTCAACCAGGGCAAGTATGGTACATAATAAAATTCACTCTAAATTCCATTTAGGGAAAGTCTTTCTCCAGATTTTTGCCTCGCTCTTTAGTTTCCCTACCGAATCAGCGGGATGCCGACTACCGTTTACTCCAATTGTGACCCACTCTGTTATAAATCCCCTCAACACAATAACGGAGATTTGCTAAATTTCATGCTTCAGAAGTTCAATAGTTTGTGCTTTCTTTTTGCAGTGTTCTACTTCTTAAAATTTGACTTTTGGTATTAATTTTGCTTTTTTTTTTCCCTGTCGGAGTTGGGCGTAAGATGACGCCCCTTCCCCCGGGAATAGGTAAACCGTAAGCCCCATGGGCACAGGAACCCGCAATTGGACAACCGGTTCCACTTAGCCCATGGCCGATGGCGGTCGTCAGTGCAATTGTTCACGCCGGACGTTTTCCGAGCCGTTTTTGGCGCCGTGAGAAGACCGTGAGAATGCCCGCATCGGGATCTCGGGAAGAGGCTAGCCAAGGCCCATTTCAAGATGCATGCAACATCAAATTTTCCACCACAAAGACTGAGATATCAAAACTGAGGGAAAATACGGGGAGGGACGTGTGGTGCCCCACGATGCAAGGAGCCGACATTATTGGGTCAACGCTGCCCAGACCGCATGGTTCTCCATCGCGCTCAGAAGTATAATTACAATGGCAAAAATGACGCAGAATTTGAATCTATACCCTATGGGTGAAGCCGGGTTGCCCGAGTCCAAGAAAATTTTACAAACGTATTTTGGTGGCTTCATGTGACGTCAGGCCGGGCTTGCCACTAATCAAAAAGCCTTGGCCATGGTTCGTTCAGAAATCAGGAGCAGGTACCGCTACAGCCATGGGACTGACGGGCGTGGCGTCGCGGCGATCGTCATCCGGGCAGGGGCCCAGAGTCTTGTTTCGACGGGCTGCGCTTACTCTCTTTACCTCCAAGCCGAAACACCAAAATCCTGAGATCTGCATGGCGAGTTTTTCCAGAATCGAAAATTAGTAAAAGTGCCGATGTCAACCACACTTGGGGATGCATTGTGACTCCATAATTCCCCCTTTGTTGAAAACAAAGTTTGGCTCCAGTCACTTCCGGTGGTACGTTATCCGGAAACAACCACAGATGCAGGATGCCGCAATTGGATTGCATTCCTGCACATGGGCCGTGATCGTCGATCCCGATCAAGCCACGCGAGTCTTTGATGATCTCGGGTATAAAACACCAGAATCATGAATCATGAGGTGTAGTCGAAGCGGACGTAGTGTATCTGAAGTATTGAGTTTGGGGACGCCACTGCCTCTCAGGGACGCCGTTCCATCCCTTGGTATCCAGAGTCTGGCTGCACCCAGGTACAAACGAGCCCGGTTCACTTGGTACACACTTCTGGCCCTTGGAATAGATGAGAGGGATTTTCGGGTGTATCGTCGGCGCTAAAAAGGGAATGTTCACTGTAACTCATAAAGTAAATTGTCACGAGGACCATACCCCAGGTTCAGGATGGTTGACGCTGTTTATGGAGAAACTGGGGAATCCCCGTAGACACCTCAGGCACCAGGTCTGTTTGCATGGAATCATGTGATGTCACCTGCCCCGCCAAGTGGCTTAGTCAGCGCCTCTTCGTGCTCTTGACAGTAATGGAGCTTCCCAACCTTAGATTCTATTGAAGTTGTACTCTTATCATTTGAAATCCTGGCATCTCTCATCATGTGCCCCGATATCAACTCTCTTCCACAATCTCGCTCATCCTCCACCTCTTCATCCCTCCCTTATCGCAACCCCCCGACTGCCTCTCCAGGGACCGCCCCCGCTCCAATGAACCCCAACACGACTTCCCCTCGACCCTCCCGCGGATCAAGTGCGGGCCGACTATCGGTTTCCGAACGACGCCGGTCCGCCGCCGGCATGAATCTAAACCTGAACGAGTCACCTAGCGCCTCGGGAAATCACGGCGAGAGCCCCTGGCCCGATCACCGCTCCTCCATCGGCCATGCATTCCATACGGCCAGTCCCACCAGTCACGGCGGCAGCCCCGTCTTCGCGACAGCGGACCCGCACCACCAGCGCGCACCTTCCCTTGGCGAGCTACACCAGGAATTAGAACAGGAGCAAGAGGCGCAAGTGGTAGGTCTTTCTTTAATTTGAAGAAACAAAGAAGTCCAACTAATGTGAGATAGAATCGTTTACTGCAGATGATTCGCAGCCAGCAGGCCCAGCTACAACAATTCCAGCAACAACAGTCTACGCAGCCGGGTGCTAGCACGGCAGTGGTCGATGAGCTGACTCCATCCGAACGGTCCTCCTCATTTTCCCTTCCCATCCCCCCACCAGTGCAGGTACCCAGCAGTCGGCTATCGATCTCCTCAGTTTCCAATCGCCGATCCTCACGGCCACCCAGCCAAACTGTATCTCCAAGCCTACAACCACTAGATGCCTCGCGAGGATCTGAAGGCACGGAGGCATTCCCCGCACTACCGAGTTCATCACGCCGCGGAAGCCGAGATGAAAATTCATACTACCAAGCTGAGGCAGCCATGTTGAGCCGAGAAAACCAAATGCTACGACAAAGAATTCGCGAATTAGGTAAGCACTAGCTCCATCATTACCCCGGTTTACGGTCATTCCTATGCGGAGAGGCCTTACTGAAAGTTGGGGGAGTCTTGTTGAAACACGGCTCGGGATAGGCAGAAATCTAACTCGCTATAGAACGACAAATAGGAGACTTGACCGTCTCTTCAAGACAATCTGCCTCCCCAGCTACCGGATCGGGTGAGGCATCGGGGCAAGAGGGGGCCGAAACGGCGGACCCGCTTGCCGCAAGATCGGCAGACGGCAAAGACTGACCCCCACCCCGAGAAAGTCGTCATCTCACCTAAAGACTAGCGGTATTAAGATTAGTCATGGCTCGCAGTGGAGTTTCCATTCTCAATCGAGTGGGCCCATTTGTGCTCATATTAAATGGCCTGATGAAGGATCTGGAGATCACCTCGTGACGCTCACCTTGTCACGAAAGATTTTTCCTTTGTTATTCTTGGCACCGAACAGAGGGTTTCTTTACCTTACCTAGTACCTAATTCCCGATCTCACCTCCGGATGTACAGTTGGGGCGCTGTGTAACCCCCTTGCATGGATATTCTTGAAGCACAATGCAGCGACTCTGCATCTGGAATGAGGTTGCAGTGATGCAGCTTTACCCGACAGGAGCGTGGCGGTGGACTCATCATACGCATCATGTTTAATTGTCTATGGTATCACCTAGATACGCATCGTATCGGGCAAGCCCGTTCAGCAAGCAAGGCATGTCGCACGGCAAATTTGTATCACAATAATCACCAATCACAAGAATTGATAACAGAAGTTTGTATGTCGCACAACCTTGGCAGTTATAGTGAATACTTAAAACTTATAATTATTATTTGCCCTTTCGATGTTAGTACAGGTATAGATCCTAGAACATACCTAGCTATAACTAGTAAGCCATAGAGTGGCAATCATTGGACAGTGCACCACTGCCTATCTAGTATAAGCCCAATCAGCCTAGGACCTCGGGAATATCTAAGTAACCCTGGCCCAGGTGTCTGTCTATAACGGGGTAAAGAAGCTTGGAAACGATTGGAACACGTACTAGGTGCAAGCATATCATTCAAACCCCAACTATACCTGGCCTAAATAAGGAAAGAAGCCATATTCAATTTTGTATACAGAAAACCCGCACAGATATATTCATCTATAGAAGACGCTGAAATGAAATCCAAATCTCAAAAAAGATAGGAATAAGAAGAAAATCCGATAGTACAACTCGACAACTACAGCTTAGCCTTCTCAGACTGGGCAGCCAGGTCGGGCATAAGCACATCCCGAAGCTCGTTAGCAGCCTCGTTCAAGAAGTAGCTCATGCGGTGAGCGCCGAGGCGTTTGCAGACGATGTTGAAGTTGAGACTGGATGATGTTAGTACTGATAACAACTGGAAAAGACGACGAAGGACAGGAGAGACAGAGGAAGGGGAAGGGAAGGGGAATGGGCATGTACCTGTTCTCGTTGATCATGTAGGCGATACCGAATCCATCATCGATAACCTGACTCCATCCATATCCATTGAAGTATTCCGAGCTCAGCTGGGAAGAGGAAATGTACCAAGAACCGGAGTAGGAGTATGCAGGATCCTCATAGAGAGCGGGAAGCTTCTCACCAGGCTGGAGAAGCTTCTTCAGACCAAAGAGGTGACGATCGACACCACGGCCATCACTAGCCTCAAGGGTGTACTTAGTGTGTTGGGACAAAGCAGCACGGAAAAGCTTAACGACCTCCTCGCGGGGGACGGTGTGATCGTGGAAGGCCTTGCAGAAGGCGACGCTCTCGTCAGAGACGGTACGGGTAGTCTCTGTGCGGCCTTCCTGGAATTTACGGGTTGAGGCAGATTCGTAGGTAGGACGGTTTTTGCCGTACATCTTGAAGTAGGCGAGTTGGATGACCATCTGGACGTAGGCGTCGGGACTGCACTTGAACTTCTTGATCAGACCCTTTCCGTAGCCCTGGAAGGCTTGGACGACTAGCTCATGGTCGGCGATTTGCTTGCGGTGGTATTGGGCCGCGATGTCGATGGCCTCGTTGGTTTCCGCATTTAGGTGGAAGGTGATGGGCTTGGGGTCAGAGAGCTGGGAGCGAATGGACTTAGCAGAGAGGTCGATACGCTTGTTGAAGATGAGGTTGTTGACGTGGTCGTTCAAACGGTGAGTTGGTGTTCCGTCCATCATGCTGTGCTCACCCATGAAGCCGGCTGTACCGTTGTCGTTGACAATGAACTGCAGGGGCTTGTCAAACCAGCGGTTGGAACCGTCACCGTGCCAGTACTGGTGGGAGCGCTCCTCCAGAGTAACGGGCTTAGCATCATCCAAACAGACCAAAAATCCAGCGGACTCGATGTCACGCAGAGCCTGCTCGTTGGCGGGATCGGCAGCGATGAGCTTCTTGCGGGCCGCAGTCCAGTGATCACGGTCAGCGACAGTCAGCACACCGACCGGCGGGGCAGGCTGGGCAATCTCGATGATGCGTTGGAACTGCTGCTCCAATTCGGACACGTTCAGGGCCTGGCCGTTAACGACCAGAGGCACCTTGAAGAACTGGTTCTTGCGGACCACGACAATGTGCTGGTTTTCCTCAGCGGAGAACTTCTGGGGGTAGTCTGCGGGGTTGGCGGGGATACGGCAGCAGTTGAACATGTACTCGTAAGAGCTCATGGCCATGGGCTGACCGCGCATGTACTCGGGCTCGAGTGAGCCGGCATCAACCTCCTTCTTGAATTCCAGGGCGGCGGAGGTGATGGCCGCCGCGCGCTTGGCCGGGTCGCGACGCTCACGGTCATCCCGGTAGGAGTAGAAGTAGGAAACGTAAGGAATGACTGGGTCACGGTAGCCCAGGTAAGCGGCCTCGTTCCACCATTCGGCAATCCAGTTGTTGATCTTGGGGTTGGCGGCGCGCTCCAACAACCGCTTCTGGAGAGGCTCGCCCTCACCGCCAGGGCGGATGAAAGCCTCCACAGCGGTCTTGGTGCGCTCATACTCTGCCTCAGAGACGAGGGGGTGGACGGACTTCAAGTAGCGGCGGCCGGTCTCCTCCAGGGATGGCACGGGGAGGCGGGGCAAAGAGTCCTCAAAGCGGAGCATCTTGCCTTTGGAGAGATCCTCCTTGTACCCTGCGCGCACAAAATTCCATTTGGTTAGCCAAGGGTCTTTCGACCGGGCGCATTTGGAGAGTGTTGGGTAAGTAGGTAAGGAGACCATATGACGGCATTCCCCACCAACGCATGTGATAAGAACTCACCCTCAGGGATTGAAGATGCCTTTCGCCGGGGAGCCATAGCGGGTGTCTGAAAGAATGGTCAGTCTCAATTGATCTCAATGGTCATGTAATGCCTGAAAGATCTCGCGACTGGAAGTCGGAGGTGGCCGTCTTACCGAGCGGGCGAGCAGTTGTGTCGGAGGGAGCCGGGGCCTTGACAAGGTAGACGAGAGACGGCTTCGAGCAGAAGCAGCAAACATGCCTCACGTATGTATAGAAAAGGGGGGTGGTAGGGAAGAAGAGGGTATCTAGGAGAGAGGATAAAGGCGAAGTTGTCCCCAGGAGCAGTCGGAGAACAAATACTTAAGTGAAAGAGCCGAGGCTTCGCAGGAGACCGAAGTAATGTTGCCCGCGGGTAGGCGTGACGTCTTTAATACCGTTTAGTGGGGCCAATACACCAATAAAAGGCAGCTCTGACCGAACAATACGGTAGACCCCGGTAATATCTGTATTGATCTGGGCCTCGGTTGTTTCGACTTCTGGGGTTATTGTGGGAACTATGCAGTCACAAGGAGGGGATCGACCGACCCGGCACTCGGGATACCGAGAGAAAGGAAAAAGAAGAGGGTGAAGTGGGACGACTTTAAAAATACCAATAAAAATTGATGTCGCAGAATACAAATATCAAACCCGTATTTGTGGATATTCTCTCCGCTGCGAATGGGAGCACAATGCGGGGAGAGCTTGCAGTCTTAGCGCCGGAAAATCGTCTACGCCGTCACTCGGAGAAGATTGATCTTCGGTAAATAGAGAAATCCCCCACGGGGACACAAGATTATGTATACTAAGTTAACAAGAATTGGAAAGGAACAGAACTAGTCCTGCTGTTCCCATAACATCCCTTCATCCGTTCCCGTTGATCCGGATAACCTAAATGTCAAAGAAAAATAGAAATAAAAATCAACGCTATTCGCAGGTATAAACAGCCCAGGAGATCGAAACAAGTATCGAAATGGCACAAATCAAAGAATAAGTCAAAGAAAATCATAGACCTGTCCAAGGTCCAGATGGAAAATGAAACGGGGCCAGGACTCCACAGGATTAGTTTAGTTCCCATCTCCACACCCAAAGGGCAAGCTAGAGGAGATAAGACTCCCGGGGAAGATCACCCTAGGAGACCGGTTGAACGGGCGTGGGTTGCTCCTGACCGTCAAGGTTCCGGGAAACCTGTACTCCGCTTCGCCGAAGCTCATCCATCTTGGCTAGCGCGGGCCCCGTACATATGCGACCAGTCTGCATCAGAGTACGCAGCCGCTTGCGTCGGGCTTCGCCGCCTCGCTCCTCGCCGCGTCCAACTCCATCATCCACCCAGTCTACGCGGTGCACTTTGAAACTCATACCGTCATGCCGGCCATCCCACTTGCGGGATTTAACCCCAAACATGACCGTCGCATCGTACCGCTCCAACCGGGGGAGGATCAAAAGTGTGATATGAAGATCTTGGTTGGGCGGAGGGATAGGCGGTAGACGAGGTCCATTGGCCTGGGAGCCTGGCTTTGAGGCATCTGCCTCCGTGGCTGGCGGGGCGTGCTGGTAGGTGTCTTTGATTTCCAGATCGAGCATAGACTCCACATCCTCACTCCAGGCACCTCGGAAGAAGCCCGAGTGGATGGCGGCGGCGACAGGATCAGAGTCGTCCGTGTACACGCCGGTACCCCACAGGGCTCGCCGTGCGCATATCTCTTCGCGGTGGGTTTGATCAACTCGGAAACGCGGTACACGAACAGTGAAGGTGCAGTTTTCACGCTGTTCAAATCGTGGAAGAGGTTGTGGGGTCGTGCTGTAACCGAATTTCGAACTTTCTGAAGAAGACTTGGTCGATGGAGCACTGATGCGAGGGGTGTATAGCGTTGATCCTAGGTGATGCCGAGGAAGATGAGCGACACTGGAGAGAATAGGTTCCAGGGTCACAGTGGTGCGAGGCGCTCGGATGGGAGCTGGCGCGGCGGTAGGAGGCCATGGGACATCATAGCGGGAAGAATTATGATGCCCAGCTGAGGAGTCTGCTTCTTTTTCTGCCTTTTGAGGGTCCTTGTGATGGTCAAGGTGGTGGTGGTGGTGGTGATGATGATGGTGGTGGTGACTAGGAGACGTAGTCAGTACATGTGAATCAGAGCCGTAGTGATCTCCAGATACATACTGGTGTTGGTGGTTTGGGAAATGTAGGTGATCTGGGTGATGTGAGTAATTACGTGGGCGATGTTGGTGAGAATCATGTTCAGTTCTGGATTTCCTTGATCGCCTGTTGCCAGAGGCGGAAAGGGAACGAGGGATTCGACCATCATCAAGTCCATCCCCATTCATAGAGCGACCTGCGGCGCTGTGGTGCTTGAATGGGCTTGCGATCAACGGCGTCGATGGTCCACTGCCAGATGCACCAGCGGTCACACCACCAACACCACTTCCAATGCCGGAGAACACCCTACCCAGCTCATTCTTGATACTGGGCTCCCCGGATTGACTGATAAACGGAGCCTGCGCACCTTGTACAGCTTGAGGGAGGGGAGATGCGCGACCACCAAGTTTCCCACCCACACCAACTGCACGCAAATGGGGCTGTAGGAGATCATCACTTCCTTTGCGTCGTGCCTCTCCCCCAGCAGCAGCTAAACCAAGAAGTCCTGCTCCAGCAGCCTCTGTATTTGGGGTGGATCCCATGCGTGGAGGTGGCTGTCTACTCAGATAGGGTGATTCACGAGAAGGTGTCGACTGGCTGTGTCCAGTCTGCAGCGATGACGACTGACGACCACCACCAGGTTGAGACCCCAAAGATTTGGTGTAATTTTGAATACCCCCGAATCCTCCAAGCTCAAAGCTCGAAGCTGATTCAGGAGCGCGCTTGCTTTCCCGGGATGAGGGATCCTGGTCCCAAGGATGACGGCCCACGGGCTTTGGTTCGCCATAGCGCGAGCTGGATCCTGTGGGTTGTCCCTTGGCCTCCATCCCATGAGCTGCACGCTCCCGATCCTGATCCCCCAAAAACCCGGCAATCCCAGAGTGGGAATGGAGACCCGGATACTTTGCAGGGGGTCGCTGCTCAGGCTCAAATCGATCGGACCCAGCGCGAGAGAGCGGACTGTAGCCCGGTTGACGCGCAGGTGCCTGCGCGTGAGGTGGCTGGCTGCTCGGTCGAGGGATCGTACCACTGCTCATGCGACGGGACCCTTGGTGTGGAACGATCGGCGAGTTCTGAGGGGAAGGCTGTGTGGAATGGGGCTTTTCGGGATACGAAACGCGAGACATGGTCCCGATCTGTGGCAGATCTCTACCCAGGAGACTTTGTCCGCCGCCAGAGCCAGATCGGTAATGTCGACCCATCTGCGAGTTCAAAAAGGACTGTTCGGGTGTTTCAGAGCGGCGAGAATCTACCAGAGATGGTCCTGTCGGGGCAGTGGATGATGGCATGCCCACTGCGGCAGATGTGGATGCCGTGCCGGAAAGCGACAAGGCAGACGGTTGTGAATATAGCGACGGCGGATTCTTAGGGCCCTCCAGAATGTCGAAGATCGACATGCTGCTTGGTCGAGGAGCCTGGTTGTTTGGCGTATCGCGAGAGGCTAGGGATGGCGCGGGCGCGTTCGCCGATTGTGATCGCGAGGCGTAAGAACGGGGTGAGGATGGAGGAGGCATTTGGCGATTATCGAAGCCGGCCGGTACGGAAGAGTCTTGTTGTCCTGTGCGATGAACAGTTAGCCATCCGAAGGGGTTCCCAATAGTGGTACACGACTCGCGATAGATAAGCCAAAAAAGAAAAGATGGTCCCATAATGCAAAGGGCGCTTAGATCCTTGGTCGCAACACCGCTGTGGGTTCGCGCAAAACTTCTACTCACCCGAGTGGACGGGGCTACCACTGCTGCCATGGGATGCACGGCGCACGGACTGGGAGGGCGTGTGGTTCATCGCGCCTTGTAATGCTCAAGAGGAAGGAAGACTGGCGATGATCCTCAGGACCCAGAACGCTAGAACCCGTGACTCCGGAAGCTCGACGGCTAGTCCCAGATAGGGATAGTGCAGATACCCCAAATCCGGACTAGCGTTCCCGAGCAGCGGATCAGCGCCACCGGGGAAAATAGAAGCATCAGGGGGGGAAACATGAGGCAAGAGGCTAGGGATGCACGGGAGGACAGGCCGATCGGAAATAGAACCTGACCTCTAACCCGAATCCCCTATTCTCCAGTCCCTAGACCTCAATCCCAGTCTCTGAGGCTTAGATCAAGCATGACATGTGCTGGGAAAGTGGAGAGAGATCAAACAGGAACCACGGGACAAGTCCGACCCCAATGTTCCTGAATCCGGGGCACAGTAAAATATGCAGGGGGGAAGAGCGAGGGATACACAAATCGATAGAGATGAACATATTGAAAAGCAAGTAAAACAGAAGACTTATGCCTACCTTCGTGCGAGTGGCCAGCTTGTGGCTGGGAGTTATGTCTGCGGTGCATTGGATCGCGTCTCCCTTCTAGACTGGCATGACGGCTATGTCCCCGCTGACTCCTGACCGGAGAAGCGTGTGCGCTGGTACTTTCTCGGGGTGGGTATGACGCACGCGATGCGCCTGTGTAGACTTGTGCGGGGGTGGGAGAGGCATAGTCATAGCGGGTTGTAGGTCGGGGTCTATCATTCTCCGGTCGACGAGGTTCATTGGGCGCCGACGAGGTGTGCATGCGAGATGGCTCTTTGCGCGATTCCTGTGAGGTCCCCAAAGGCGATGGTCGGGTTGGCCAAGAGCCTTGATACCGTCGGGAGAAATCCATTTGAATTATTGAAGCGAGAGTATGAGATGCGTGGTTTATGTGACGATGGGATCGCTAGGATAGAATGGCGGTGGAAAAAGTGCCGGGGAAAGAGACAATGAAGGATCAGCGGTTGATCCCGAGAGCCATGACCTCTTCGGAAATAGTGCGCGCGACCGTCGGAGGTAGCAGAGTTTGAGGGGAAGGGAGCCGAGGTTTGGTAGACTGTTCCAGGGGAGATTGTGAAAGTTGAAGAAGTAGAGGAAGAGAAGAAAATCGAGAGGTCCAGGCCAGAGGCTAAGAGTTCTGGGCGTACGGAGAAAAAAAAACGGTGAGTGATGCGGCTTTAGCGTGATGGGGCCAAGACTGTATCTTGCATTGTGGAGATCGGATCACTGTCACAATCACACTCCTGCGCGAGATACCGGCAAGCGAGCTTTAACTGAATTTAGTCCAAGATTGAGTTATAACATGGGTTGAAAAGCCATCATCTGAAATTTACGGTATTAGGTAGCTATGCTACATCGGGCTGCACTGGGCTGATCAGTTTTGTCGGGTTTCCACCGATCTCGTGACCGATTCCCAGGTTGTTCCCTGCTGAGACGTAATTCATATATCTGAGCTGTCGGTAATCCACCTAAGACGAAAATTATGCTCGGACTACAGTCTGATCGGGCCTTGACCTGCCACAGGAATGTTGATCACATCCATGCGGGGGCTCCACTCCAAAATATACGTGTTACAGTACGTTGAAATAAAGGAGGTAAAAGTAAACTCAATCAACATTGGCAATGGGTATCATAAAGGCCAGAAAAGATTAGACATAATAAACGGCGCGTGGGAATCATTCGGCACACATCGGGATCAAATGATCATTCGTAACATCGCCCCGGGATATATTTTCCGTCAAAGACCAGAAGATATCGGAGGATTCAACACCGAGGCATTCAGTTGCAGCCTCTCCTGTAACAATCACAGTCATTCGGCCCGGGATCACCTGCGCACCATCCCAGGTGGTCAGATATCCTCGTTGGCGGAGGGTTTCAAGCTGTGGAAGAAGCAAACCGAGGACTTCCCGAAGAGGAGATTGCGCATCGAATACAAGGAAGAAAGACTCGGTCGGTGTCGACTCGATCGTCTCAGTCGGATTTTCAATGTCCAGGGGAATTTGCAAAGGATCGGAGAGATCGCGGCGCTGCAGGCGTGCGAAAAGCGAATCGAGTCGGAGTTGAAGGTTATTCTCCCCTTTCGGGTCTGAACCCACAGGACCCATCTGAAGATCATGGCCGTCTAGCCAGATATCGGTACGGAACCCATCGCAACCGGCAGCAATGGATTGCGTGAGAGCACTCGGGCGGGGATCCGAATAGGGGAAGGTGCATTTAACTTGCCACTCGCGAGGGCTCAGACGGGAGCTTGGGTGGGCTAGGCTTTTACCCAAGGATGGGACATATTGAAGACATTGAAAAGCGGCACTAGAGATATGATGTTAGAATTGTCAATCATTTCGGATTCGATATCTATGCGCACTCACAAACATGCGATAATCAGGCAAACAGCGCGCAGCGAGCACTCTTTCCACCGATTTCGTATTGAGGTATATCCTTCCGCGATGATGGCACCCAGACCGGGAATACACTCGGTGGGATATGAGCGAAGTGGGTGATCGTCCAACAACCAGGGGTCGTATTCGTATCTCACATTGGACTCGAGGTCAACTTCGATCTTGGGGAGCAATTCCATTTTGCCAAACGCGACCGATAACGATGTTAGAGCACCTCGAGTAGATAGCGGCGAGGGCCCGAAGGTAGCACCTAGATGGAATGAATTAAGACCGAACGAGGCCATTCTCGATCAGTTATATACGGCAGGCATTGCTCATAGCTACAAAGTTAAATGAGGTGTGGAGAGCGGGCCAATATCGCGTAATAGTGGTGCAGCTGATGGTTAGCGGAAGCACGCAATCTTGCTTGGTGATGACATGCGGATGATCGACAAGACGAGTTGTGATGCAAGGCTTATCCAGAGGAGTCTTTGTCAAAGACGAGTTAGTCTGATAACTGATAAGAGACGGTATTGATTGAGTCTCTATAGTTGAACTCTGGGCGCATCTTTTCCTAGCATCTCGGGGCTTCCTATAGTATGGACTGGAGCGATCGGCATTGGGAGCACTGATCAAGTGGAGCCCGCACACAATTCACGACCAAACTGACGTTTTTTCACCGCCAAGACTCGCCAAGCATGTAGTCTTGTCCAAGGGTCCAGTTGATTTGGAGTCTGCGGATTGTTCCCGGTCTTAATTTCGGGGCCTTGATTGGTTCGGTCGCATATCCCCGCCCCGAAATCAAGTCTCAATTTGAGGTCAAGTTTGATAAGGCTACACGTCCAACTTTGGGCGCAATATTTTCCAGTCCAACATTGGAAAGCGCCGACCGCTATGTTTTGGTGGAGCATTTGCGAATCTACAGTGTGTACACCGTACCTCAGCCATTGACATAGTTATAGGGAGGCACTAGTAGTAGGCGGCATAATGTATACATGTGATAACATTTACAACCTTGAAATGTCGGTGATGGACTAGTGGGGCTCATGCAGGCATGCTTGCAGTCCAATCATTGAGCTCGGCATTTGCTGCCTCGTATTGATCCTTGTGGCTTGAGCACACAATCATGGCAATTATGACTCCGCTATGCCAAGCAAAAACATATAATCTAACGTCTCCATCATTCCTCTGTCGATACCCATAGACTCACAGCCTGGCCGGTACATTAGCTTGTGGGGTCTTTTCCAAAATATTACTCTGCCCATTCTCAATTCTCGTCGAAGTGGTTTTGAACAGTCGTGGTAGCCCAGTATCCTCAAAGCTTAACCCGTTGACAACCATTTGCGCAATTCCCTCAGCAGCGAGGAAGATCTGTGGCATACCATGACCGGTGAACCCAGCCAATATATATTGATGATCTTTTCCAGGAATCTGACCAACATGCGGAAGCCCATCGGACGAGTATCCCATAACTGCGCACGTCAGTCCCACATCATCGCAAGCAAGGACCAAAAATGAACTTACTCCCCGTCCAAACACGATCAGTATACGCAAAACTATTCTCCCATCCCGCAAAATTGCGCTGCATATAGCCATCAAAATACCTCACCGCAGGCTCCAAAACCAAACTATCATCGCTGACGTTATACCAATTCTTCTCATCTTGGATAAAGGACGATCGCGCCCCACCAACAACGATACTGCCATCCCCACGCGGAATAAGGTAGTCATAATCCCAAGCATTCAACCGCAAGGTATAGGTATTCGTCAAGCGAGGGGCCGTCGATCCCGCCGGAACAACAATGCGACTACACGTCCCTCGCACCGGAACAATCTTTCCCTGATACTGAGGCGCGAGGCTGGATGTATAGGCGTTTGTTGCGAGCACGACCACATTGGCTGCAACTGTGCCGCGGGATGTCTCCACTTTCCAGCGGTGAGGGGAGCTCGGATAGGTGGATTCCGTGATCTTCGTCACGGGTGTATGTGTTTGTAGGTTTATCCCCTGCGAGACTACTTTCTCTAGTAGGTGGAGGACGAATTTGTAGGCCCAGATATGGCCTGTTTCGTAGGTGAAGCAGCCTACGGCGCCTTTGACGCCGGAGAACTGCAGATGATCAGATGAGGCATCTTGGATGGGTTCAAGTTGTGAAAGCTTACTGCTTCTGCTTCGTTGGACTCAATGATCTGAGCTCGTGCTGTAGGTTTGCTTCCTCCATCAATCAGACGATGATATCCTTCCTTGAGCTTCTTGAAGTGCGCTTCGTCCAATTGAACATCGGTGGCCTTGGTAACAGTGTAATCACAATCGATGTTTTCTTTTTCAATGAACTCTTTGACCGCAAGGACATGCTTCGCTTCGAACGCTGCCACCTCAGCTGCGGCATCCACTCCATGTTCCGTCGCAAGGGTGGCGATGTGGTTGTAAAGATCCGGTTTCATATGCCCTCCTAAATGACTGATCGTCAACAGCGCTTCCACTCTTCTTCAAATTATGTTTTCCTACCATTACGAGCAGTCGCGCCTGAACAGGCCTGTCGCGCCTCCAAGATTGTGATAGAAGGCACCGGTGATCCTGGCTTGACTTGCTGTAAGATATGATGTGCGACCGACGACCCCGCATACCCAGCTCCAATAATGACGATGTCACTGTGCTCGGGCAGAGTCTCGCTAGAACGGTAGTTGTCTAGAGGGTGGGGATCTGTCCGCCAGAAGGGCAGCATGCCATTTGCAACGGGTACATGTGGTGCCATTTTCCTAATAGTCTTCGTAGATTTTTCTTACTGAACTTAGATGCGTCAAGATACTCATTTATTGGTGACATCTACGAAATCTCCCCTCACCGATGTTGCGGTCTTATCTCCACCGGCTGTTGATCCGCCGGGACCGGGAGCGGGGTGGAGACGCGGTTTATCAACTCGAAACAACCGGCAAGGTACTTTGCAGAGATTGTGTTAGCTGTCGTTTTTGATGCATTTATTATCGATGTAATTGCATACGTCAGTGTGATTGAGCATGGATTTCGTCCGGTTTAGACCGTCTTGGGCAAGTCACAATAATTAGAATCTAGAGGCAAGGAGAAACATAAGTGCGCGTAAAATTTGTCCATGCTTTCACTAATGGTAGAGCTATCATTTATTTCAACATTAATTCCCTGCCTGATGGGCAATAATCTTCTCAGCCATTCCAGGAAGGGTATCATCAATGACATCCATCTCTCCAAATAGGTTGGTCAACGCCTCCTGTTCGAGCACTGTACAATATGCCCCTTTGAATCTATCCAAAGTCGTTAGTGCCGGTTGAGGGATAGAATGAAGTGTAAACCACTTACCCAGCTCTCCGTGCAGCTGAAACATCCCACAGATGAGCAGCAGCAAACCACGGAATCTTGCCCCCATTCTCCGAAGTCAACTTCTCCAACAATGGTCTATAAGCTGCCAGATCCGGCTTTCCCACTCCAGCAGAGTCACAAGAAAGTAAATTCTCCGCTGGAAACTCAATCCCAGCCTTCTGGAAATAACCCCCAACACGCTTCAGATCCGCAGCCGTAAAGGCCCAAACGGTAAATCCGGCATCACGTAGCTTCTGCACGCACTCCGCGGCGCCAGGACGCATAGTAAGAGACTGATACTCGTGCATGATGTACGCAAGGTCCTCAGCAGAGGCAAAGGCACGCGGATTCTCGATTCCACCCATCATGCCAAGAATGCGGTAGAAGAGGGATTCAAAAACTTGTGCGTAAGGAAGATACCTCCCGGAGATACTGAGGTTGGTATATTCGCGTTCAGCGGTTTCCATCCATGCTGAACCCAGAAGCAAGGGCTTGATACCCTCGGCGCGAAGACGGTCACCTAGGCGGTGGTCGATTGCATTGTAAAGGTGGTCGTAGCTAATGAGCGTGCCGACAATGTCGAAAACCACATTCTTCGATGAAGCCATTTTGGAGTTGACTGGATTGGATGATGACAGGGTTGTGATTTGAGAGATATCCTTATCGGAAACTGACGACAATTTATGCTCGAAGTGGTAGGGTCGGAGTGAGTCACTATCAATTAAATCACTTTGATCTGCAATATTTGCACCAAAGAAAAAGGGCAGATAGAAACCAAGGCGGAGGCGACTTATCTGATCTCAAGACAACCCCGCTCGCATCCCGGCGGGAAAAGTGACCGCAGGCTTCCCGCCGGGTATCCATGAGGTTATACAGATTAGAAGATAACAATGAGATAAACAAAGAGGGGAAATTTGCATGTTCTTAAGATATCTGTGGTCGTCTCTTCTGGTGTCGTGATTTCAAACCTGCCATCGATAACTCCCATCGTGATGGCTACAAAGGACATGATTTCAGATGGGAAACTCGACATGAAAGGAAGCGCAAATGACGGAATCGATATTGAAAGAATAGCCACTTCCGAGGTTGAGCAGCATGGCGCCTCAAAAGAAATTCGGGCAGAGGATAACGCAGGATTTCACCGGTCTCTCACCAGACGAAAGGTGATGATGATGACATTTGGTGCTGGAATTGGAACCGGTCTCTGGGTAGGAACAGGACAAGCGCTTTACTACGGTATGTTAAGCACAAGATGATTGATGGTCTCGATGTTGATATTGGTTAGCTGGTCCTGGTGGAATCGCCTTGACCTACACTCTGACTGCGTAAGTAAATCCGCAATGATTTTCAACCTTCAACGCTGATAAAAGTTATGCTAGAATTGTTGTCTACGCCCAGTATTGCTCCATTGGTGAAATGATGGCATACAAACCAGTCCACGGAGGTTTCATTCGAACGTGCGTCGAATACGTGGATCCCGCATACGGGTTTGCTATTGGAATTAACTTCTGGTTCTCTGTGAGTGCCTAAAACTAAGCCGATGATTCTTTTCGAAGCAAAAGTTCTAATGAAGTATAAGTGGGTAATGATTATCCCAGCAGAAATCACAGCAGCAGTTTCAGTGTTGAAATTCTGGCCAGCAACAGACGCCCTTCCTCTAGCCGTTTACATTACAATATTCCTGGTGGTAATAGCGCTGGCCAATGTTTTCCACGTTCGAATTTACGGCTTCATTGAATACTATATGTCATTCATCAAATGTGTCGCAATCGTATTGATGATTTTCTTTCTGTTTATCATGACGTCGGGAGGTATTCCTGCTACTAATGGCCCTATTGAGTTTCGCTATTGGCAGAACCCGGGTGCATTCAAAAATGGAATGAAGGGCATTGCGAAAGCCTTTGTGCAAGCGGCATTTAGCTTTGGTGGTGGTATGTTCCCTATTCTAGTCCCCAAATTGACTCACCCTACTAACGAATTCAGGTGAACACATCGCTGTGATTGCCGGCGAGGTAGCCAATCCTCGGGATACAATCAAGAAAACCGTCCGTCCAGTCTTCTGGCGTATGTTTACCTTTTTCGTTGTCAACATTTGGCTAGTGGGCATGTGTGTCCCGTCTGATGACACCGACTTGGCTACCGCAAGTGGAACCCTCGCAAGTCCTTTCGTTATCGCTATTAAGCGTGCAGACGTGTGGGGACTAGCACATGCCATCAACGGCTTCATTTTCCTCAGCGTAATTAGCTGTGGTATTACTAGTGTCTACGTGGCAAGTCGCAGCCTAACAGCACTTGCGGACTTGAATATTATACACCCTTTCTTTGGTCGAAAGGATGCGCAAGGTCGGCCATTTGTGGCAATAGCTATCAGCCTGGGACTTGGTGGCGGACTCTGCTATCTCAATTGCGACAATATTGGTACTGTTGTGTACGGCTGGTTCTCCTCTCTGGTATGTTGGCTCTGAACTGGTTTTCGCATTGGAACTAACACGATAATACCCAGGTCGCTATTGCAACTCTATTTGAATGGTCCGGATGCTACATTGCTCACCTTCGATTCAGGCAAGGACTGAAGGCTCAGGGCAAGGATCTCAGTACCCTGCCTTTTAAAGGAGTTTTCACTCCCTGGGCACAGTATTTCAGCCTCATCCTGGTGGTTTTCATCTTCGGCTGTGAATTCTATCTATCATGTTGGCCCCTCAGTGGAAAAGGCTCTGCAAAGACATTTTTCTCCACCTACCTCGCGGCTCCATTGTTTGTCTTCGACTATTTCACCTATAAGGTAGGTTCGTTCCATTGAGTTGGTGGTTATAATATCTGACACCATACAGTTTTATTTCAAAACAAAGATTGTGAAATCCAAAGAGATGGACTTTTCCGCAGCACAATATTTTGATGAAGAAGATCGCTTGAAAGAGATGGCACCTCAAGAACAGGAACAAGGGGGGAAGACTGGAAAAGAGGCATGGATTAAGCGCATTCGATATATGATATTTGGGTAGAGAATTTCTTGGCCTAGGATACCAGGAAAACTTCTGGATCCAACCCCAATTCGCTTGTTACCCAGTCTTCATTAAGCATATCCGTCAAGTCGTTGATATCTGGATTAAATGCACTCTCAGCACAGGATGTCAGGTGTGACATAGGACTGAACGACGATAACTCCACCCTGCTACCAATACTATCATTTCTCTTCATTAAATGCGTCCAGTCCTTGAAAGTAGCGTACGCGGATGCAGGACATTGCCCTGTGCTTGTATTACGGCCACAGGGTTCGTCATTTGAAGACCACTGACGAATTGCTGCTTCAATCGACTCGATGTATGATATTTCGGATTGTGTAGATGTCCCACCGGTCATTTGACGAATCAGAGTCATACCGCGATTCAAAACTTCTTGCAGCTTTGCAGTTCTTCCCGTTTTGAGACTCTCGGCAAGTATCACGAGGAGAGCTGCTCTGCATGAGCTAAATTCGGTGTAAGAGGCACGGCACAAGCCAAATTTATCTGCAAGGGATTGCAATACTTCAATGATTTCCAAGGCGCTTTGTACACAGTCATGAACTAGCTCCGATCGCTGGGCTTTGTCGACATTTTGACTCTCGGGCAGATTCCCTTTGTTTCGAGTATTGAAAATAAAAGGTCGACCCATGTATACGTATATTAAAAGGTAGCATAACTTCATATGGCAATTTTGTCGGAATAAGGGTTCCTGTGGAATGGTATCTTGACCCTGCGCATTGGTAGAACGAGAACTCCACCATTGACGAATTTTAATCCTTAGATATTTTAGTCGCCCGGAATACTCTAGAAGCAGCCCGTTCGGACATCGCTTAAGTTTTGCTCTGTTATGGATGAAATTAGCCTAAGAGAATCTTCCAAGACTAACGATGCATGCTCACAGTGTGTCGGCTACCTCTCCCGTCCAAGAGACCAAATCAATGAAAGCCATCATATTGGAGAAATTCGGCGAGTCAAATGTTGGACAATCCGTTGGCAAATAGGCGTTGATTTCGGATCGTGCAATGGAATTGGGTCGCCCATGCATGATGGCAGTTCGCCTATAAGTTTTTTCAGCATTGGCTGACTTAAATATTCAAGGACCAAGGTGGGCTCACCTTTCAAGGGTGTAGACAGTCCAAAAGAGGCGATTCCGGAGTTCAAGAGTTCTGCGATCGCAGTCCCCGCCCACATACCTTCTGTGCATGCCATTTTGAATTGCCATTTTCATAGCCAGCCCAAGATACGTGTATGAGAGCCCACCGCATGAAACTGGCAGAGCATATATCGCGAGAAGGAGGAAAGCTTGCACACTTTCATATGAGGCTGCAAGGATCACATCATGACCCAGTTTGCATGCCACATTAAAGAAGCCAAGTCCAACAGAATCCTCAGAGCAAAGAGCGATTTCTTCCGATAGACTGGAATCAGGGTTCGATCTATCTTCTTCCATATGCGCAAATTGCGTGCCGATTGCCAACACGGCAAAGACCGAACAGACCCAAGGGATGTCAGCGGCTGTCAAGTCCGTCAAGGGGCTGTAACATAGTTGAAGCTTTTCTTGCATCCATTCTTTCTCAACATAGAAGGAATTGACTTCGGCGTACTTGAAAAACACGCCAACCAGGAATTCGGCTATTGGCATTGGTGGCAAATGGGTTATTGCTTCAGCAACGGCATGGGTGGACGATTGTAAATGTGTTGCTCGCCAGTATTCTTTGACCTGGACATAGTTAGACGGCGTCGCGATGGGCTGAATTTGATGACATACACCTGAGTCGGATGTATCTCGACATCTCATTGTGCGACGCAATTTCTCGGAAAAGTTCCAGTGCGAAAACTCGCCCGAATAGACTATGCACGCTTAGTAGATGACTGAGTCAAACGGCAAGCTCGACTGACATGCAACATTACTCGATACAAAATGCACATAATGTGATTCATCCACTTCCTCCGATGTCTCCCTTTCCTTGTTTTCTGATGTGCACTTTGCTGCAATTCGTGCAATGTTCTCTTCATCCAAAGAGACGTCCCCGAGAAAATGTCGTACAATATGTTCCAAATTTTGCTGATGTTGGTTAGAGGTCGGTGAGGTCGGTGAAATGGCGTCTTCTTGTAGTGAGCGACTGAGCTTTTGAGGAGTCGGCTGGGAAGTAAACTGGCATTTTCGATCTAATCGCTGGCATCGCCAGCATGGTTGACCACCTTCACATTTCTCCTTTTGCTTTCGGCAGATATCACATCTGTCAACAATCAGTACTCTTCCAAGTTTGCTCCGTGTCTGTTTGAGCCGAACTCACGCAAGGGATGTGCGTCTCCTAGGACCGGTGGGTTCGCGCTTGCGCTTGGCCCCACGCGATTCGCTTCTTTGCCTGAATTCTTCAGACATCTTGAAATTAAGTCATTTGTTGGTGCTGAAATGCTGTGAATATCGAAGCACAACAGAACATGTCGTGTCGTTCGATCTTAGGAGGCACGTTTCTTTGATAGGCTATCATGCTTATCAAGAGATATAGCAAGATGCGGGGTAAAGCCAGCGTTGGAGCCAATAACGGCATCTAAACTATGCCTATCGAGCACCAGATAAAGGAGGGTTCGACCTTCGGCTTGTTTCCGTGTCTTATCGATCATCTTTTGAGCCACGGCTTGGCTTGGAAGGTTCTGACAACATGGAAGTGAACCGCAAATCTATCATTTTTCGCATGAGATCCATATTATCACCAAATGTCGTCAATCCGCACAGAATGGGGCTGATCTTGCCAAGAGGGGACTTTCCTGATTGGGATCCTTATCACAGGTAGAAGGCAGGTACGGTAAACAATCTGTTACTTGAGCACTAGTGAGCTTACCAACTGAAGAATGACTCCAAAATACTTTGTCATGATGCGATTGAAGTCAATTCAATGCATCCTCGCGTTTATGGTTATGACTTACTGCCGACGTTTACTCCGAAAATCTCCGCTTCCCCGCAAATGAGTCAATGTGCCGAATGAAAGTGCCTTCTCTCACTACACTAACTTAATTCTTCTTTTACTCTCACAGCATGATGGACCGCCCACTGGAGCCAATAAGTGTGACCGATTATACCCCTTTACCTCTACGAGAACGCCTGTACGCTTTCCACCCTTCTGCATCTCAGACTTCAAACTAAAATCTTCCAGACAGCCAATCATTGTAGTGGCAGCCTCAACTACTCTTGTATTCACAGGATGCGGCATCAACTTCGCGTTCGGTGTCTGGCAGGAGTTATACGACTCCATGTCCAAAGTACCCAATACCCCATTCACAGGGGCAACCCCTGCACAGATTGACTTGATCGGCACATTGTCCATCGCACTCATGACAATCGGTGCTCCGTTCACAACCGCATGGACGAAACAATACTCACCCCGAGCGGTAGTCTGGAGTGGCGGAATAATCTATTCCCTCGCACTCATCCTAGCGAGTTTCAGCCAAGCCCTTTGGCAATTCCTGCTCACTCAAGGCCTTCTCCTAGGTATAGGAACATGCATGGCATACATGCCCTCCGTGACAGTGGCACCAACATGGTTTTCACGACATCGCGGCCTCGCGATGGGCATAATCCTCGCTGGAACTGGTTTTGGCGGCGTCGCATGGCCACTCGCGTTTCGATCCCTCATCGAACGCGTCGGATTCCGCAATACCCTCCGGATAACAGCTTGTCTTTCCTTCGTCCTCATTTCGCTATCGGGGGCATTCATGAAGTGGCCTGCTGTTCAGATTGCGCGCATCCAGGTGGAGAATGCTGCTACCGCAGGATCGTCGAGTTTGTTCCGCATTCCTTTGGTCGACTGGCGCGTGGCTCGGACCCGTAAATTCGCTGCGCATGCTTTGGGTGCGGCGCTCCAGTCGGCCGCGTACTACACGCCTGTTTTCTTCTTTTCTTCATTTGCTCGTACGCTTGGATACTCGACAACGAGTTCAGCGAACTTTATCGCTATTTCCAATGCCGCGAACGCACTGGGCAAGATTGTGATTGGGTACGCGGCAGATCGAATGGGAAGACTAAACACGTTATTCCTGACGACCTTTCTCTCGGCAATCGCCGTGTTGGCTCTGTGGCTTCCCTCGTCACTTTCAACCTCACAATCAAGTGGTAGCGCGTTGTTCATAGTGTTCACCATCGTTTATGGAATTTTTGCCTCGGCTTATGTGTCTCTCTTCCCCACGAGCTTGGTGGAATTATTCGGGGTGCAAAACTTTGCGTCTGTCAACGGGGCTCTGTACATGGTCAGAGGACTTGCTACACTCCTCGGTACACCTATCGCGGGAGTACTGATCCGGAGTTCCCCGCATCAAACTGCCAGCCCTAGAAGCTATGAGAACACTAGTATCATGGTCGGAGTGCTATTGGCTGCCGCTACCTTTGCGGTCCTTTGGACTAGGCTAGAGGCTGCTGTGACCTTGGAGGGTGGACAAGGACATCGAAGAAAGTGGATGATGTAAGAATAGATTATTAGATAGTAAGCATAGAAATCTTCACTCCCGATATACTGTTCCCTCGCAACGCTTCAACTTTCAACACTTAAATTTGCCAGGATTCAGAACACCACTCGAGAATTCATATCCAATCGCCAAGTTGGACCTTACAAGCAAGTGATCGGCATTTGTGGCGGCTCTCGTGCTCTTGTTTTTCAGCTGAAATGCACCATCTATCACGTCGATGTATGCGTTGGATTTGCTTCTTCTTTTCACATTCTCAAATATCAAATCCTTACCCCGCTTGGAAACTTTTTAAGACACCCATGTTGACTATAAATAAGGTATTTGAAGCAGAGATATTCATCTTATCGTGGACTATGTGTTTAATCGTCTTGGTTCATATTCTCTGATTTCAAGGCGGACCAGAGAATTACTCGAGTATTCAGTGTAGCACGTGAGTATCTTTACAAAGAAAGTCTAACGTCCTGATCACATGAATGAGGGTAAATGCAGTGTAGATCGACTCAAGAACCTGACTGCTCCCAAATTAGCCTGGGCCCAAGCACTTCAGGAAACTCAGACTCAAAATGCCAACGACGTTCTAAAAGGTATATCAATTTTGCAGCGATAGCAAAAAGAAGCAATATAGGTAAAACAGTTACTGTATTCGGTTAGGCTTTGGGGCTGCAGAGTGACTTGAGGGACATATGTGCATATCTAGATGTATCCTGCATGTAGAAATCCAATAAGGAGAGAGATGTTGTCAGTGAACATGCTGAGCAACATACCGCACGCTAGCACTCTATGGCCAGCCCCGAAGTAGTGTTCGAGTTGAGATGTCCAAAATTGTACTTAAACACGCTCCTGGGCCATTTCAAGTTCCTGACATCTCCAGGGCCTCGGAACACAAGCTGAACCATGGCGTCAAGAACGGAATTCGAAAAACCAAAGATTAGCAAGCGGAGTTGGAGCGATGAATTCCGTTACTATGCTCAACATTTGAATATTATGAATGCGATAGTCTTACTTGGCGCTATCCCAACTTACTTCACGGCCATCCTACATGTTCCTCTCCGGTGGGAGACATTCTTGTTGACGGGAGTCTTCTACCTTGCCGGAGGTATGGGAATAACAGCAGGTAAGTACACATGTCTCTTCGTCTAAACATACACACACTACTAATATTAGTCAGGGTATCATCGCCTCTGGTCTCACAGATCCTATAAAGCATCAACACCACTACGATACTGGCTTGCCATCATGGGGGCCGGTCAATGGCAATGGTCCATTCTCTGGTGGGCAAAGCACCATCGCTCCCACCACCGTTACACCGACACCGAACAAGACCCTTACAACCCCACCCGCGGGTTCTTTTTCTCCCATATTGGGTGGCTAGTTGGTTATAACCCCAAGTCATGGGGAAAAGTAGATCTTTCCGATCTACTCGCCGACCCCGTGGTAGTCTGGCAACACAAATGGGGCACTTTAGTCGGGTTTGTCACCGCTGTTCTGCTCCCAGTGCTCATCGCCCATTTTGGCTGGAATGATGCGCGCGGTGCGCTCGTGCACACAGTTCTGGGCCGGTTGATGTGGATCTGGCATCTAGGATTCTTCGTGAATTCCATCGCCCATCTCCCCTGGTTTGGCTCTCAGCCGTACTCGGATAAACACAGTGCTCGCAATGTCTTGCTTTTCGCGTGGGTTTTAGCGGGCGAGGCGAGTCATAATTTTCATCATACCTTCCCTGCTGATTATCGGAATGGGCTTCACTGGTATGAAGGTGATTTGTCGCGGTGGTTTATTCGGACATGTGAGCGGTTTGGACTTGCGTGGGATCTTCATATTACCAGCCCTGCTGAGATTGAGAGAGCACGACAGCGGCAGATTAATATCGCGGAGGGGGTTGCTCATGGGCCGGAAATTGCTGAGCTACCCGAGATGGAGTGGCAGGACTTTGTGGAGCAGGCGGCTGCTGGTCGGTGCATTACGGCTGTGCATGGGATTATTTATGATGTCTCTGATTTCATGGCTGATCATCCTGGTGGGCCTGAGTTGGTGCAACGATATATCGGGAAAGATGCTACTATGGCGTTTTATGATGAGGGTTCTCATGTTCATTCTCCTTATGCTGAGACTCTGTTAGGGAATATGCGGGTGGCCGTTGCGCGTCGACAGGAGGGTTTCAACGAGAAGAAGACAGACTAAAAACCCTGGAAGAAATATTGGGAGCGTTAGTGAGAGATATATGTTTGAAAGTCGAGTAATTTTCGGGATTCATTTTTATAATGTCGAGCTTAGTCTCACGAATTCTTTTCAGTTTGGAACCTTTTGTCTCACTCTAGGGCTCTTCTACTTTTTATTAAATTTATATGCCACAATACGTGCTGGAGTACCCATCTTCCTGTAAATGTTGGACAGTACTTTAACTTTGTCAACGCTACAAAGTGAGGTGGGAAATACTTCCAAGGTTTGCTACCTTGGGCCTTGGGCCTTAATCGTCCCAACCCCACCACCTCTTTCAAGGCACGTCCCGTCCCGAGCCTTGTGTTTCCACCTTCCTAATAAAGGCAACTAGAACATGGCCTCAACGACAAGGCCGCATGACTACTATGAAATTCTTCAAGTTCCACAGGATGCAGACCTTCAAGCTATTAAATTGAGTTGGAAGCGTTTAGCCCGGGTTAAGCATCCCGATAAAAACCCAGCAAAGAACGCCACAGCTGAATTCCAGCTCGTAAATTACCTTCCTTTCCTAACATTTGATGTCAGCTAACCTTGGAGATTTTGATATAGCTTGAGGAAGCATATTCAACCCTCTCGGATTCTGAAGCTCGCCAAATTTATGATGCCAAATACCGAGCCTATACGTCTACCTCTAGTGCCCGGCACTCGACACATCAGACGCATCGCGGAGAAAGACCAGACAAGAACCAGCCAAGTTTCTCAATGAATGAACTACTGGAAAAACTTAAGATGTGGAAAAGTCGGCTTAGGGACCAAGAGCAGCTACTCCGAGATGTACGTGCACGCTTAAAGGCGGTCGAATCAGAAGTAGCTACTCTGGACATGGAGATTGCGACAATGGAGCAAGACAGGGCATCGGGACAAACAATTTGGGATTATCTCGACACATTACTTCCTGGAGGAGCAGATAGACGAGAGCGGCAGAAAGAGGAGCAGGATCGCTTGTATCGTGATAAGATTGCGACAATGCGAATCAGAGAGATGGAAAAGACCGAACGACTGGGGGTTATTCAAACACACGAGGCAAATATTAGGTCATTTCGTCGGCAGGCTTTTTCAACTGAATGTGATATTAGGAGGATGACGGAGAAAAAAGACTTGAGGGGTCAAGAAGAACGTGCGAAGCTGGCAGAGCAGATGGAACGTGAAGGCTGGACATACGCCCATTGGTCACAAGCCCCTAGCTGGGCAAAAGGCGCCCCAAACCCCACGAAATGTAAACATGGAGCTTGGTGGATTCAGGTCGAAGGTCGCTTTCGATGTAGCTGCTGCGCTGAGGATACTCGGCGCGTTGCGTTCCAGTGCCCTGGGTGTAAGAAAATAGCCTGTGCATCCTGCAGAGATGAGCTTCGACGCAAGGGATATTATTAAATTTAAGAAGGTGCGATAGTCATGCAAGTTGACAGAATTTGAAACATACTGTTAATAAGACTTCCACAATTATGAGGGTAGTGCATATGTAAAGCCAGAGAGCCATTTCCAAAAGAGAGATAAAAAGTGAAAGAGCCATCGAATTCGACATGACGATCAGAGTGAAGCTAGTGCGAAACCATAAGCCCGTTCATCAAGGATGAACCCCGAAGATATCCCTCCAGGTAGAGCTCGGATCTTTTGTCTTTAGATTTGAGAAGCCGCTCCACATCGTACAGCAACGTCCGGTTATAAGATTGTTGAGTGGGTCCCGCTCTCTAAAACTGCTGTAACTAGATGCCTTTCACATGTCAGTGAGCTTCACATGTGAGTGACACGTGAAACCATGACGTAGTACATAGTATAGCTCCTTAGATGGAAATATTTTGATGTTCTTGTCTATCAATGTATAGTCAATCTTAGGGTTGTCCCTTGGTATCATTCGTAATCATCAATCATGTCTATCAATGCAAATCAGGGGCCGGGTGTCTGCACGCCCTCTGCGTGTAATCCCATTAGTCCACCAGCTAAGCCATTCATGCGACGATCCAGTATATCTTCCTCACTACCCAAAGATGAAAAGCTCCTCTGACGGGAACGGAAAGCAGAAGGGCTCTCGGGGGCACTGTTGATATCATCATGATGGTTATACTTCATATCCAGATGCTTGAGTCTCGCAAGAAAACCGCCTTCCGCATCGGGGGCGGGCTCATCTTCTAAGCTTGTAAATCCAGCCAGTCTTGAAGATGCAAATGGGGAGCGTGACTTTTTCCGACGGACTGCCAGGTCTGATGTAGATAATGATAAGGAAGGCATTTTGGTCATGCCGATTTCAAGCGGTCTATCTTCATCTGCGGATGACTCTGCAGTCAGAGTGCGATGATGATGGTTTCGGTGGGCTTTTGCAATGCCATTGGTCTTTGATGACCCTTTCGATCTGTGGGATGCATTCATTCTGGAGCTACCAGACATCTGAAGAAGGCTGTATTCAGATTCGTGCAGCTCAGCTGTCTCGAAAAGCGTCTCAATCCACGATCCACTGCGCTTTATGTACTTCCATGCATCTGGGAAGAAGCCAGCCATTTGAATAAAGCCATGCGAGACTCCAGGGATCAATGATACCTCCACGTGGTCCTTTTCTCGGAACTGGCGTCGAGACTTTTCAAGTCCAAGATCTTGACGTTCCTGGAAGTACTGCAGCTTCGCTTGTCGCAGCCTACCTGCAAAGATCACTGTATCATCGACGAGCGGGTCACGCTCACCAGTGAAAAAGTATGTTTTGGGAAACCGGGAGAGTAGTTCATCCGGAGCCACGACTGGAGAAAGGAGGAAATCGGTGTTGAAGTCCGGTCGCTGATGTGGTCCAATGTACAGGATAATCATAGCCCGCATCATTTCTGGCGTGATAATTCTGTCATGTACGTATGAGATCATGGATGAGACTGCCAGACGAGTCTTGAGTGGCTTGACTTCGCCGTTTGTGGGTTGATTTTCGCCGTTGAGCTCCTCACTCTTTTTCAACTTATCGCGAAGAGCGCTAGCAGCTTGAGTTGCTATATTTGATTCTTCCTTCCCATCCACCTGTTTTGGTGGGGATATGGCAGTCAAATCTTCAACCGAATGACCGGGTGAGGTGAACGGGGTGAGCTTCCGGTAGTGATCCTGTTTTTGTCGCAGTACATTCGGGTTCTTTTGCCGAGAACTTTTGTCCTGAATCAATGCCATCTGTTCGTCTGTCATCCAGCTTTCCACTCTCATATTCAGTGCTGGATAGGCCAATACAAGCCCAACGGGCCGAGGAAGAACCTCTTCACTCCGCCAGCCTTGAGCCGCGGAAGACTGGAGGACCATTAAGGTCATACTAACAGCCAAGTTCCCCCCTGCACTTTCGCCTGTCACAACAATTCGTGGGCGGGTCAGGCCGCTCAACCCAACACAGCGACCATTGGTAGATACGATAGTATGGTAGACATCGTAGCATTCATGCAGCGCATATGGGTATGCATATTCCGGCGCTTTCTTGTAATCGATGCTCAGTACCGGTACTTTCAGTTGCCCCGCCCAAGACAAAAGTTTATCTTCGGAGTTGCGGGGTCCCATAGCAACAAAGCCGCCACCAGGCACATCCACAACAATGCATGTCTGCTCTTTCAAAGCACTCAAAGGCCCATCGAAATATAGCCACGCACTCACAGGGTCGCTGTGTACAGATTGCTTTGGGCGAGGGATGCGGATGGCTCGTGGTGGGTATCTCGTCATTCGTGGGCGAATCAAGCTCGCCATCGCCCACAGATAAGGAGTTGTCGCTTTGTTCCAAGACACGCGCAAATGTTCCAGGGTCAGCGTTGCGCGGACCCGCCGCACCTTTTCATCCGCCTGTTCCGCGGCAATCAGGTAGTACACTGTGAAGACCAATGAGGCGATATCTCGCAGCCACTTGGGTTTAATGGTCATTGCAGTCCAAAATCCCGCATCCAGCCCAGTTGTAATCCATGTTGCTCGGAAGAAGGATCGGGAATAGAGGTTGGCTAGTGGTTCTGGACATTCGAGTCCCACAATTTTGGCGAAGTTGCGACTGACATATAGGCACAGGAAGATTATGGTCGTTGTTTGCCAGGTGGTTAACCTGTTCGCGAAGCGTGTGGAGATTGTGCGAAGAAGTGGCGGACCATGTTTGTTCCCTCTGCTGCGAATCAGTTTCGGACCCAAAATATACAGATTGAAGGACGTCATTACCTACCGTAGCAAGTAAACTGACCAGAAGGAGACAACCGCAAAAACCTGGAATTTGCGAAATCTGGTCGAGGGCCTTCCCAAGACGTGGTCTAATATACAAGTCAATGTCAACCCAGCTGTTGGTGATCACATGGGGCCGTACCTATCATTTCCCGCGATGTTAACTATGCAACTGTACAGTCACCCCAGGTGAAAGTCTGGTTCCTGGAATGAGATGGAATAGGAAAACAAAACCAAATAAAGTATCAGAAAAGTGTCTTGAGATCAAATGCGTAAGATAAATGCGGAGAAGAAATGTTGACAATCACATGTCAAAGAGTGACCATCACATGCACCATGACGCCATCAGCTGACTTGGTCGCCTTTCTTTCTGTTTTCAGCCTTTGACTCCACTGGTTGGACACTTGGACTAGTCAGGAGCACCATTCGACATCGGCTTATTTTATTCATCTCAACATTTCCAATAGTGGAGGTGGCGGTAAATCTACGGCTTCAAAAGGGCGATCGGCTCAGCACAAATTGGGTTAGTTCCGGGCAGCCAATAGGCGGGATTTCCCTTAGCCTTGTACAAATGCCGATAACCACATAACTGGGCACAAATGAAATAATGCAAATCAATGATTCATATTTCTTCTTATCCTGGAAATAAACATAAATCGTGCCTCAGCTCTTACTTCTCCTTCCCCCACCAAGTGGAGATTCTTTCGAATTGAGACGTGTCTTCCAAAATTTCTCCTATGCCGAAGAGAGGCTCAGGTCGCGCCACTTCTCATCTGAAGCAGACAAATTTTCTGCTGCCTTTCCTCCATAGCTGACCGCATCGGGTCCTACAAGAAGCCGCAGAGGTGGCTCAGCTTCATCCAACAGCTTGAGTACAATGTCCGCAACTTTGCTCGGGATGGATGGTTCGGTGCCAGGGGAGTTCCGATGGGCATCGATAAAGGCTCCGACAGAGCTCTTATAGGGTTCGCTCACAGGGTGAATCTTCATCGATGACCCGGCCCAATCGGTCCTCATGCCACCAGGCTCAAGAACGGTAACCTTCACACCAAAAGAAGCCACTTCCATGGCAAGTACTGTCGAAAAGCCCCCTACAGCCCATTTTGCAGATTGATATGCAGAAAGACCCGGTGCCCCTAACCGTCCACCGAGTGAGGAGACCTGGAAGATATGGCCGGATCTCTGCTCTCGAAGAATGGGAATGACTGCCTTGGTGACATAGACCACGCCCAACAGATTTGCGTCAAGTTGAGCGCGGAAGTCTTCGATCTCGATATCCTCGACTGAAGCGGTGTTCGCGTAACCCGCATTATTGATGACAACGTCAATTCGGCCGAATTTCTCATGGCCAGTCTTCACAGTCTGGATCACTTGATCATTGTTGGTAACATCAAGGGCAAGGGGAAGAATCCGATCAGGGCCATATTTTTGAACGAGTCCGGCAAGCTGCTCTGGATTGCGAGCTGTAGCGATAACGGAATCACCATTGTTGAGAGCAGCTTCAGTGATTGCAAGTCCGAGGCCACGAGAAGAGCCGGTGATGAACCATATTCTCGTCATCTTGGAGCTTGAGGGAAAGAATTATGGTAAGAAAAGACGTACAGATAATATTGATGGTGAGTGGAAATTGAATACAGGGTGGGAGAGTGGCATTTTATAGACTTCTCAACCTCTTTAGAGAGATGGTAGAGAGTGGCAATGGTATTCGCACAGCCATGACGGTGACAAAACCGAACGGCCGCAAGCCCAAGCCCTATGATAGAACACACCGCTAAGTATAGCGGCCGCACTAAATCTACCCGCCACTGCTTGTCTGTACGAGCGGCCGGTGGGTTCCGTATAATGGTTGTTCCGAGGCGAGCCCCACTTGCGGCCGCCAGATCGATGTCACTCAAATCGCTTACTACCCTCTAGGACAGCACTTATGGATATTGGCGAAGCGCCTCGGGCTTGCACTTCTTGCAAGAAGAATAAGCGTGGCTGTGATAAAAGACTTCCAAAATGTAGCCTGTGTACCAGGTCTGTCTCCCGACGCCTTTGGTACACATTGATGCTTACTATTGTCAATTCGGGATTAGGCACAATCGAGTTTGCGATTATTCAGAGAATCCACAATTCGACCACAGAGATGAGCTCGAGGAATTGCGCAGCCGGGTTCACGAGCTTGAGCAGCGATTGACACCGGTTACTCTGACACCAGCTGCGTCTTCTATAAGCGACCTACTCAATCCTGATAACTCGGCGCAGCATTCGCTTTATCACGACTTGTCAGCAGTGGCCTCTTTTCTCGACGCTGACACCAGCTCTACTTGTAATATCCCCAATCCTTCTAATCATGTTTCTGCTCCAGAGGAAATCTCTAGTTTACTTAGTATCTCGGACATGGAAGAGATCAAATATCGCTATTTCAATTCGGTACATACCTGGATGCCCATTGTGAGCAAGATCCGATTAGAGCGCATTACTCAGTGTGAGCCCAGGCTCTTAAAAGCAGACGCGCTGCTCCTGATTATGTGTATGAAACTTGTTTGCACCTACGACCAGAGCCAGGGCTCTTCAAATCTCTACAATGTGACCAAGAAACTGAGCCAAGAGGTGGAGCTAAAGGGTCTCATCACCGTCCGCACCGTTCAAGCCGGCCTTCTTCTTTGCGTCTATGAAGCAGGCCATGGGATATTTCCAGCTGCCTTCCTCAACGTCAGCTGCTGTGCGCGACAGGGTGTTGCCCTCGGCCTGCATAACAAATCGGCGCCCCAGTTAGCCGGCAACCCCCGAAGCTGGGTGGATTGGGAGGAAAGACAGCGGGTATGGTGGATGGTTGTCATTCTTGACAGGTGATGCGCCCATATGATATCCGTCTTCTTGGTACAAGAAACTGACATGCGACTAGGTATATTGCGATTGGCTCTGACTTTCGCCCCCTGTGCACCGAAGACCCCAATAAAGATACGCTTCTCCCAGCTAGTGACAGTGCTTGGGATCAAGGGGTGAGCCTCTCTACCTAATTTTCTAATGTGCGCATCTCATTGACACCGAACTTCCTCTAATTTAGGAAATGATGTGCCCCGAACGTGTGCTACTTTCATCAAATAGCGACACACCAGTCAGTTCTTTCGCTCGCCTAGCGCAGGCGTCTAACCTCTTAGGCCATGTTGTCAAACACTGCAATGACACATCTCTGGAGATTGAATATGTGCTAGACAACTTTGAAAGGCTCACCCAGACAATAATTGCATTTTTGCAACTCTTAACTACAAATCAAGACTTATCGTCGAATCCATTTAGTACTGCGGCAGCAATTTGCTTTAGGTAAACGATCTCCCAAGGTGTCGTGATATCAACGCGTATTAACTGTTTCCAGTGCTTTGTTCAAGCTAGCCAGCCATCACTCTTGCGACATGCATATTGAGCAAGAACTTAACATTGAAATAGCCTCTCGCGTCCGTGAGATCATGCAACGAAGCGTCCAAATGTTGAAAGACATTTCCAACCAAGTGATATTATTCGTTCGAGACGCCAGGCAATCTCTTACCTCACAAACAATGGAGCTGGTGTCGCCATTAGTCTTAAATTGTATCTATAGCTCTACTTCAAATCTCTCGTGGATGGGAATCGAGAATGGCGCTCCACAGTATGCCATCGGAAAGGCTGTCTGCGAAGAAATGCTACATTCTTTAGGTGCTCGATGGAAAGCTGCCAGTAAGTTCACTGCCACGGGTCCATTCATCAATGACGTTATTAACGGGTTATCTATCACTAGATGCCTACTTGGAGCTGCAACGAGTTGCAGACCGGGATCAAGAGGAGCATGCGTAATGTTTTTGACTGTGGATAAAGACTGGAATCGGATCGATGCCAGGCAAAAAGGCAGGGTATTGATGACTAGCTATTTATGTCGAGGAGATCTCATGTACGGAAAGAGACCATAGCAGAATCCAACCATTTTATTGATGTCCGCCGTCCAAGGCTTCAGATAATACATTCATGAACTCATACAACCTTCAACTGTTGGAATAGAAACCATAATTTACTAGATTGATCGAGTCTCAGACATCAATAAGCCATTCTATTTGAGCAAGAAAACTATATCTATACCATTCGACAGTACTCCCTGCCACGGGACATTTGAAACCTACACAGAGCAACTTCCAACGTCATACTAAGGAATCCAGCAATACAAATGCCAGCCGAATCACTAACAGTCGTCGCGCTAAGTGAGAATTCCCGCTCCTCTTCCGGGACACGGTCACTGATCTCCGCGAATGTGTTGACGTATACAAGGCCACCAAGCAAACCTTCCCAGAATATCACAAGAAAGACAAGGTAGACGTTAGGAATAAAGTTAAACATAGAGTGCAGGCTCAGCAGGACTAAGTTGAATACCTGTAGGAGCGAAGGGATGTAGAGCCAGTGCACGCGGAAAAATGGGGTGGAGGAGCGTGAGACGAAGACGCCAGCTTGGTAAATGGCGTTATAGGCCGGGTAGAAGGATCGGAAGTCCTTGAAGGGACTTGAGTATAGAGGGAAGAGGAGTGTTGGAGCAACACCCTGGTTGATCACGTACTCGGCAATGAATACCAGGAGTAGCGGGAGCATACTGTAATAATTGGTTAGAACTGTAAAAGAAATTGAATAGAGAGGTCTCACAATGGGAAAAAGAGTTTTCCGAGCTGCTGGAGATTCCTTTGCATATGGTCCCACCAAGAGGCCTCGACGTTGATCTGAATGGATTTCTGTGTATCCGAATGAACAGATACACCCAGGAGTCCTTCCGACTCTTCAAGCTCAGACTCTATACCCGCTTCATCTGCTTCATCTGCTTCATCGGTACCCGGGTGCTCGCCTCTTTCGACAGAAAGATAGCTATCTGGAGAGACCGCGCGCAGTGGATCTCGGGGTAAAATAACAAAGAAGCTCACTACCATGATAGCCGGCAAGCAAGCCGACGCATAGAGCGTAGCATTCACCGAGATACCTATAGTATTGGTGGCCAATGCATAGGCCCCAGCGCCGACCAAACCAGCGGCACCGGTACCACTACTCCAAGCAGCCAAACTGAACTGGCCATAGTAATGAGTAAGACCCATGAAGCTCAGTTCGCCACCACCAGCAGAAAGACTAGCCAAAACGATACCCGCAATCTTGGACGCAATCGTGCCGCCTTCCGTATAGCTTGGGCTCATCGCTACCACCAGCATGCCAACAACCGATAGGAATACGAAGATAACGACTCGGACGGAGTACGGGACCAGGTGGATAAAGTACGGCGCGATCAATTTCGTCCCGAAGGCTGGAATGATATCCGCTAGGAGAACAACGCCTTTGGGTACATCGGGACCGACCAAGTCTAGAGCAGCGGAGAGAAGGATCACGTAGAGGACATTATTGATTAGGCCTGGTTTGAGGTTTAGGTTAGTGACGTCGTTGGTGCCTGGATTTTGACTCGAGGTATGGACGCACCGAATAGCCAGAAAGCGATACAGACTCTAGGGTCTGCGCCGCTGAAGGATCCTTTGACCCGGTCGCAGAAACGAGACCAGCGTGAGGGTGATGTCTCCTCGAGGGGCATCGGGGTGTCCCCGCTGGACTCGAGTCGAGGCATTCCGGGGAGAGTAGGTGGTCGCGTGAGGGTGGATAGATAGGCTACATAGGATTGAAGCTGGAAGAAAACAAGTTCATATCATCAGTCTAGTTTGCACAGGGGTCAACCCTGGGGCCAGAGAGCGAAGCAACGCTTATCACGGCAGATGATGGGATGAGGTTCCACGGGATCCACCACCACGCGCGTTCCTCTTTAACTCCGAGTACGTATCTCGGTATCCGCCTTGGCAGAATCAGTACTAGGGTGACTCCACTCTTTAAATCATTGACTTTTTTCTATTCTATCGTACCCAGCTCTATACAAGGCATCGCCCGAAAAAATATGGAATCCAGAAAGCAAAACAGAAATATACGCTTCGCTCCAAATCAACGAAATGGTATATCAAACAGCAGGTAACACATCAGGGACATTCAAAATCAGACCAAAAGTGATCGTCTAGGACTTGATCACAGCATCCAAAGACTGCTCCAGAATGTTGAGACCAGTCTTGATCTGATCAGCAGTGATGGTCAGAGCAGGAACGAAGCGGAGGCAGCCATCGCCAGCAGTGATAATCAACATGCCGCGCTCGCGGGCAGCAGTGATGATATCACCGGCCTTGGGACCAACAGATGAGGACAGCTGCAGACCCAAGATCAGACCGCGACCGCGAACCTCCGAGATGGCGTCGGGGTACTTCTCCTGGAGAGCCTTGAAGCCCGCAACGAACAGATCAGACTTCTCCTGGACCGCAGCCTGGAGCTCGGGGTCAGCGAGACGAGCGACAATGTGGTAAGCAACACGGCAGGCCAGAGGGTTACCACCGAAAGTGGTACCGTGGTCACCGGTTTTAATGTGCGAGCCGACAGTCTTGCCGGACACAATAGTGGCACCAATTGGGATACCGTTACCAAGGGCCTTGGCAGAGGTGAGGATATCGGGGTGAGCGGCTTCGCCCGAGGCAGGGGCCAGCGAAGGGTGGCCGTGAGCCCAGAGGCTACCGGTACGGGAAAGACCGCACTGGATCTCGTCAAAGATCAGGACAGCTCCAACCTCATCACAACGCTTGCGCAGAGCCACCAGGAACTCGGGAGTAGCCATGTTCACACCGCCCTCACCCTGGATGGGCTCGACGATCACACCACAGGTCTTGTCAGTAATGAGGGTCTGCAGTTGCTCAACATCGTTGTAGTTGCCATACTTGAAGCCCGGGAGCATGGGAGAGAAGGGAGTCTGGTACTTGGGGTTGGGGGTGGCAGACAGAGCACCCATGGTGCGGCCGTGGAAGGAGTTGTGGAACGAGACAAACTCGTGCTTGTCACCAGAGGGATCGATAGTACGGCCGACCTTGCGGGCGAACTTAATAGCGGCCTCATTGGCCTCGGTTCCGGAGTTCGAAATGAAGACCTGCGAGGCATCGCGCATAGCACCTGACTCACGAGTCAGGTTGATCAACAATTGACTCAGAGCACCGGTCCAGGGGTTGTGGTAAAGATTCGAAGCATGGATGAGAGTCTCGGCCTATAAAATCGCATTAAATCAGCAATTGTCCTGTAAGCTCATAGAAATCCAATTGGTGCGCACCTGCTCCGCAATAATCTGGGCGATCTCCGGGTCGCAGTGACCAAGCGAATTAACAGCAATTCCCGAGGTCAAATCCAGATACCGACGGTTCTCCATGTCCCACAGGTAGCAGCCCTGGCCCTTCATCATCATGGGAGGGGGGCGAACGTAGGTTGGGACCATATACGGAGCCCGCTCTTTAATGAAGGACGCTGTGGCCGAGTCGGCTGAGGGGTCAGGGTTAGGCAGGGTGGCCTGTTTCTATGCAACTATTAGTTATACAAACTTCCAAAGGTTATATCCAACTCGATTTCATTTACCTTTGCCTGAGCGGCATTGGAGGTCGCAAATCGGCGCTGGATCGGTGACTCAATCGAAGGGACCAGCCTGGTTGCGCGGGGCAGGCGGCGCGCGGCCACACGAATAGCAGACATAATGAACAAGCAGATTATTTCCGAATGAATGAATCGTCAACCTGAAGCCGTAAGAGAAGAATCAAAAGACAATGTCCGATCGGGTCGCAGGTGTTCCGAGGAAATAAAAAGATCCGCGATATCGGGATCCGCAAACCTTAGTCAGGAACCGGCGTCACTTCCCGATGACTCGGTTAGCCTACATTATTGCCGCAGGGCGCGCCCATAATTTTGAATCTTCCCCAGTTCGTGACTCATAAATATCTCTCACAATGCTATCCTCTATTGCTCTACCCCGTGCACGTCTCTTCTCCCTGAGCCGGGTCGCCATTCGACCGATCTCCACCACCAGCGCTTTGCGCAACGCCAACGGAGACGGCAAGCCTGCCTTTGCTTTCGCAAAGGGACCCGCTCCCCCACGTCTCCCCAAGGAGGAGCAGGAAATCTTTGAAGAGCTTCAAAAGCGATCAACAGGTGCTTTCAGCACACCGCAAGTCAACCAGTCGCCCAAGGCCGAGATCAAGGTCAATGGCAGTGGCGAAGAGCTGCACCCCGATGCGCCACAAGGCCTGAAGCCCGAATTTGAGGGCGAAACGAACCCCAAGACCGGCGAGGTTGGAGGACCCAAGAACGAGCCCCTTCGATGGGGCGCTGGTGGTGATTGGAGTTATGGTGGCCGGGTGACCGATTTCTAAGCGGTTGAACTTGTACAATCAAATCCTTGTGGATTGCATTAAGCTGGCGTTGGGAAATAATGGATCCTTTTTCTATGCATCAGGAGACACTCTGTACATATATGATCCGTGAATTGTATGCATTTGATGGATAAATCAAAACCGCCCGGATTCTTGAAGACACATGACCTTTTTCTCGACATTTTCCTGGTTTCTCGTTCGCATATACTGCCTCTTTCAACTGTACATGCCCCAAGCATCGAACTTGTAAAGATTGTCGATTCTTTCTGCTTTCTAGACCTTGTCCCCGTGGATATACGGAGAAGTTAAGGCTGCCGTAAAATGAATCTTTGTAAATATGGTGTTCAGGCGGAGGTCAGGCCACATACTATTGAAACGGTCTTGGTACTGGATGACACCAAAAAATGCATCTCAGACCATCATTAGATGACTAAATCACTGATTTCGCCCTATTATGATGTTCTATATAGACGTATCTTTATAGTATATTGTAGAGCCCATGGATATTTGTTTTTAGAAAGCAGCTTGATCATGAAAAACGCCCGATATCAATCTTACTGGAAGGTATCTATACCCGACCTAGCTACCTACTCACCTACTCTTGAATGTTTCAAGCCTTCATACAGGTTTACCCACCTGAATATCTTGTATAATACATATCCTACTGCAGGAGGTACCTTCCTAGATGTAGTAACATACTAAAACAATCTATTGCTACTCTATCCCGGTTTGTTGTTTGCACTATAAAACGACATTTCCTTCATCAGTAATTCTTTTCTCATTCCTGAACACCCCAATCCTCCATTTTTCATTTAAATTCCTTTGAGATCAACCCTAGAAGCCTTCTCTGATTACTTCCCTGCACAAGCGTCAACGTCTCCCGTGCCTTTTAGGATTTTATCCTTCCTCCGTTTCTCATTCAGTGCTCACATACCAACCTTGGAATCTGTCCATTGACCTTCCACATACACAAAAATGGATTCTCCCACTCTGCCTGCAGAGGAGACTGTGCGTGATAAGTACAACATCGGTGATATCATTGATGAGCTCTTCGGTATGTCACATTTTGATTATCAACATGAGCATTACGTTAAAAATCGTCACCTTACGCCACCCCAACCTCCTCGGCTAATACCCGTATTCAGAGCTAGATCTCAATCCAACTGAATGTGCAGAAGATATCGCATATGATGTGGAAGAAGCTTGGGGCACACCCGGCGAATCCACACTGGTCATTGCCCTCGTCCATGAGTATCAATTCCACATCCAGGAGGCCATCATTGATAAGCGCAATATCATCATAGAGAGTTTAGGGTACATTGATAATTTGGGAGACGCAATGCCTTCACTGTATGAGTGGTTCCATTCTGAAAGCACTCAAGAGGATGCCCCTGCCAACTGGGATCACGTCATAAACCAGCTTGTGGGCATCTCCAACCTTTATGTTCGTCTTGAGAAGTCCACTGCCACGATACTAAGGATCAAGGACGATTTGGAGGCGATCATGAGTCCTCTTAGAGACGCTCCTGAGGAAATCATGGCCATATTGCACATCATTAATCTCGTGATGGAGCAGAATGACGGGCTCAGGAATGATCTGACTGCAGTGGTGTCTAACGTGCGCGCCGTCTATACGTAAAGGGTTGGGGAACACACATTGAAAGGGCATCATTTCTTCTTCCTGGTTATCCTGAGGTCGCAGTATTGACACTGCTTCCCTGAGAGAGTGCAACCCATCACTGTCACCAAGGCTGATTAAAAAAAAAGTTTGAAGCGGTGTATACTTCTAAAGATTTACGTCATAGAATCGTAGGCATGTATTTAAAATCGCTGGTAGCCCAAAGCCCACAGTGGGGATATCAGTTCGCTTCTAATCAAACAATCAAATCATAAACTGTAGTTATACATGGGTAAAATCCATCCATCACACTTTAACATCATCGGCACTATCTGTATTGAAATCACTGACACTCCCGCGGCGAAGAGCGAGGAGATTCTTATTCGCCAACTCCTCCGACGCTCGTTCCGAGGCTCGTTCAGCAGCGCGCCATCGGTTGACAGCTTGCTCGACATCTTCAAACATTTCCCTGGAATCTTGAATGATGCCGCCTTCGTCACCATCGCCTGACTGGGAGCTCTCACGAGAGCCACGATCATTGATCATTGGGAAGTGGGGACCAAAGTCCCGTTCAGGAACGGGATTGAACATGATAGCGTTGGCAAACATGCGGATGAACTCCTTTTCTAATTGTGCGGAGTTCACGATACCCTTGGGAGGAAGGAGATCTTCCGTCTTCGGCAGCATGAGTGCATTGTTCTTAGATGATGCTCCAGCAACAGGTGCGGGAGATTCACTATCACCCGCAGGAGTGCTGACTGCTTCCGTTGCCGCGGCCACGGCCTTGCTGCCTTGATGAACAGCAGATTTAATGGTCTTCAGATCCTGAGGTCGATAAATAAGATCGTGGTAGCCCGGGGCATCACGCTCACCCAAAGGTTTGGCGAAAATAGAAGCAAGCTTGTGGGTGGTGACATCGTTCAAGATTGTCCCAGCAGTTCGATGGAAACCGCGAGCACACATCACATACCGTGTTGAGTCGAATTTGATAGCTTCGGCGGGAGCAGATTCCTGCTCCGCAGATTCACTAGGTCCTCGCTTGCGTTTGGAACGAGCTTTTGGAGTCTCCTCTGCGCTTGTTGTTACACCCTTCTGGCGCTTTGAGGTGCGCACATCACGCTCTGCATCGTCAGCTTGCAGAGGAGACCTGCCACGCGAGGCTACGGATCGACCTCGACTCTGAGTGGAAGCGGAGCTCACGGCACGTCGCTTCCGGGTTGAAGAGGGCTTCTCCGTTTTAGGGGTTGCCGATGCTTTTTGATCTGCAGCCTGTCCTCGGCGAGTTTTCTTCCCCGGAGGTGACATTTCCATGCCATCCGGCGAGGGAGCTCTCTCGCTTATTGGACTAACATCTTCGGGTAGAGGGCGTACTGGCGATGCCGGGGAGTCTGGAATGCTCAAGCGTGGGGTTCTCTTCCATGGTGTCGAGGAGCCTGGGGTATCAATTGAGAGCCGAGGTCGTGAGCTGCGTGATTCGGAGAATGAAGGAATGGCAACACTCGGTGTCTGTGAAAGTTGCGGACGGCCGATAGGAACAGGGGTTTGAGCCGCGGATGATAATGGTCCAGGGGTGCTGGGTATGGCGGAGATCGAGGGCCTGTGCTGGCTTGCGGGTATAGCGGGGGGTGGTAAGGGTTGTTTGGCGGCTGTGGAGTTGACTAGTGGGGTAGTGGTGTTGGGTGAAGTGGCGGAGTATGGAGACTGAGGAGGTGGTTCAAGCTGCCATTGCTGGAAGCTTGACTGAGCAGGAGTTGGTTGAGGGGTTGAGGCAATATCAGGTACACCAGGCTTCCCTGTAATCGGGCGCGGTGCAACTTGTGATGGGTGGGCGGCAGTAGGTCGCGGTGCTGGAGCAGGCGTTGTAGGGGCGACTTGAGTCCGAGGAGCAATTGGTGATGGCATAGCATTCGGAGCGGTTTGAACAGCTGGTGGCGGTTGTGGTTGCGGTACTGATGCTATGGGCTTTCCAACCTGCTGAGCAGGAGGAAGTTGGCCTTCTTTTGAATCTTGAGCGGGCACAGGTGGCTTAATAGGCAATTTCTCCGTCGATTTCCCGAAAGCTGTTGCGGCTGGTGGGATAGCTATCGGTCCGGGGTGATTGCGTCGCGGGGTTTCCTCCTTCACAACTACATCCATCGGTTCTGGGTGCGTGGACTTCGTGAGTGGTGGCGCAGCACCAGTCGCTCCTTCGATCGAAGCTGGCGGTTTCTCTTCCTCCTTTTTGATGCGTTGAATTTGGTCCTGGATTGCATCGTATTCTCTTTCACTCTCCTTGATTTCCTTTGTCACTAGCTCTCTGTACCGTGCGTAGAGATGCGACACCAGCTCCGGCACCCGGACGGCATGGGTGACCCCATCAGACAATCCCTCTGGTCGTGGGCTGGATATCTTTCGCTTCTTCGAGTTAGCGGTCGGACTCTCCGTTGGTACTCCATTGGAGCCTTTGGTCGTGTCTCGATCGAATCCATCGCGGAGCAAGGTTGCATAAAGGTCCTCCAGGGCCTCTGGACTTAGGCGATCGGCACTAAACGCGACATTTTCACGAACTAACGGGTTGTCGCTCAACAGGCTCGAGATAGACGCAAAGCTCGCCGGGCGCACGTCATAGGTCGCGAGGGACTGAAAGAAGAGCAAGGATTCGAAAGGAGTGTAAGCCGACAGAGGAGGCATTCCCCATTTCCCGCCCGGGTGGCCGTTTGGGAGGAGAACTTTGGGGATGGGGGCCACGGTGGTTGGTGGAGAGGGATTCCGGCAGGGTGGTTTGGTTCGTGCGAAGATTTCGATCGGGATGGAAACGGAGTTTGTCGGTCGCGTGGGGGGTATAAAGAAGGTGGAGGGGTAGGAAGCTCACGCGACGGGATTTTCAAATATAACCGTCCCTATGCGCCGCGCAAACCACGAAGATCGCGAAGATACCCGATGAGAAAGTGATGAGAAGGTGGATTGCCGTATAAAGTGATCGCAACGAGCCAGGTTGCAGGTTCTGGCGTACAGAAAATTACGGTATTGTTACATTCAGGTCACCTGACCTGGTTGCCAGAGCCACGCATTCTTTTATTTACTTTTCGATCTATGAGCTATATAGCCTATCTAAAGTATATAAAATCACAGATGATCCAAAGTAGATTACTACATACGCAACTTTATTATCTTGATAATCAAGTTTCATCTACATGTCAGTCAGGCAAATCTAAGCCCAAAATAATTGGTCAAGACGACCCCCCCTTTTCCAATTATGTGCACTTCAATTACGGAGTATATTGCCCCTTAAAAGTTGCCCAATAGTGGCAATGAATAAAAACCCCCTTTTTTTGGTCTGTAAAGTGGATCTAATCAAACTTCGGGACAAGCCCCTGAAAGATGGCACCTCTTAGCACTGCAAGGCCCGGGCTAATCCGTAGTGGGCTCGTCCTCGATCGTCTCCCGAGCGCACATCCCCCCCCCCCCCCCCAATGACGTGAAGAGCCCCCTTGTAATACCATGACACGCTTCCCCTTGCCGGTGGATATTCTTTGACCTCCACGTCTTTACGGCGACTAGTGAGTCGGTGGGCTACGATCGTCCTTCTTCTCCATCTCCAATCTTTTTTTTTCTTCTCTTCCTTCCCCCCTTCCTCGATCCCCAATAAACTATTTTGACATTGGTACAAACTACCGCAAGGCCCCGCTGCCAGTCCCCCAAGATTATCCGTGCATTTGGGTGTTCTTATTCCCTATATATCTCCGGTATGTATGGAATTGCCCCCCTTACCCTTTACCGTGACACAGCTTCCCCCCTCCCGTTCCTTGGAGTTCCCGAAGTATACAAAGCCAGAACTCTCAACATCTCAACTAACCTGCGCTCTTGCACTCCAGCGTCAACTATTCTTATAATATCAATACTCCTGTGACTCTTGGCTGGTCCGGGTCTCCATCTTTGCCCTTTTGCACCCCTAGCAAAGGAGTCTCCTTAATTTTGGCCAAGTGGTGCCCCGCCCGACGTCGCACTTACCCACAGGAAGCAAAAAAGCTTCTCCTTCCTCTTCGAAGCTCGAAACTTGAAGCTCTTATATTCGACCTAATCCCTCAAGCCAACAAACCCAAACTCCAAAATGTCCGATTTAGACCAAGAGTGGAAGCCCAAGGGCCGGCCTCAGTCGTGCGTCTCACCCAACAACCAAGCTCACCCCGAACAAGGACGTTGACCAAGACATGGCAGGACCATGGCCCAGGCATTTTCCAGCGCGTTGGATAGCGCCTTCTCACTCGACAGCGACGTGAACCACCTTTCCCAGACAGTGGACCAGAAGTAGGTGTAATCCCCCAAACTCGAGTCAAGTCAAAAACATGATCTCACCTCTATATTCGTTCGATCTAAAGGGACGAAAAACTAACCCCGGACCTGGAAAATAGGAAGCAGCAGATGTTAATTCAAAACCGGGAGCTTGAGGTTCTGCAGCGGCGCATCCGTGAGGCTGAGGAGCGACTTAAGCGCCAATCTACTGCCGGTCTACCACAGGTATCTCGAGGAGGACAGGAACAGACAGCCGGTAAGGATGAGTCTTCTTGATCATCTCCATGCCATGTTTGAACCCTTTGTTTATTTTCAACCGTCAATGCTGTACTCGGTGAATATGTTGTGAAAATGAAATATCCTCCAACGGGACTGATGGGAAACAACACTAGTTCCTCCTTCGGAATCTTCATACGACAATCCCCAGCAGCCAGAGCAGAAGGAAACAGAGTCGTGATTTTGATGTCTTGACTTTGATTTTCGATTTGATTACCACGGAAAGGGACTCTGGGGAAGATTGATGCGTTTTTTGCTATTGCTATTGGCTGAATACTTTTGTCGTCTCTGCCCCTTTTTGTTTTTGTATACCCGAATGGACGGGGCTATGGAGTACATCTCCGGCATCAGACCCGTGGTTTTCGTGGCAGGAGACCCGCCTCGCTCCGGCTGTGATTTACGGTCTCGTTCGTATATTTTTCGATGCTCTTTCTTTGCATATTTTTAGAATTCCTGTTTGAAGGTCTTCTCGCCCCCTCGTTGGCACTGCTACGGCGTAATTCGAGTTTTTTTTTCCTCCTTTGCTTGTTTCCTGCTGGCAGATCCATAAAACGCCACAATGTAGTCTCGATTTCAACAATTGTGGTGTGGCCAATCATCTGAATGTGTCAGATATTAAAAATTAACCCCATACATGCCTGCCCGGGCCGGTTGTTGCCCCTTGCTTCTGTGCAGGAGTGACTACGGGTGGATCGTTGGCTCCGCTGCCGGGGGACAGGAGATCGATAACCGAAGCCGGTGTTGTGATAGATTATGTACTTGGTACATTATGCCGGTAGCATCAATTGAAACATCCCTTCGATACCCTTGCTCTGTATCAACATCTCGTGTTTCACCTGGTGTTTCATACGATGCTCGGACATCCCGACGTCCTCATGCCTCCCAAGTGCAGCCAAGCCATTGAGCTCCCAATCTGGAGCCTTAAAATTATACAGTAGACTCGGAACGAATTGTGATGAAAAAGTGTATTGTGCAGTTCACAAATAATGGAAACAAACGAAATGATAACAAAAAGGGAGTCCAATCAGAAGCCCCCTTTCTGCTTTCACCAAACGCTACCGTGCATGCAGGGCGATGCTATATCTAATCACATCCTCCCCACAACTCTCAATGGCTATTTTACATTTACAAAGCATCGGTAAGAGCCTTGTTCATCTTGGCGATCTTGGAGGAGACGCTAAGGTCGATGGTGCGGTCACCGATCTCAACGACGAGTCCACCAACAAGGTCGGGGTTAACCTGCGATGATCATAATCAGTTTTGGTTGCAGAATTTAAAGAAGCATGGATTTTGAAACGCACCTTAGAGACAACCTTGAGCTTCTTGCCCTGGCTGTACTCGGACTTGGCAACGGCCTTCTCGATACGGGAGATGGTCTTGGTGTCAAGGTCCTACAATGACAACAAAGTTAGTATTTGTCGGAACATTTGAACCATCCATCAAAACACAATTGAATGGGTACCCACCTGGGCGGAGGTGATGCTCAGCTCGATCTCGCCGCGGGCAGCGGACATGAGGGTAGCGAACTTCTCGCAGACACCCTCGAGGGAACCGAGACGGTTGTTCTCGGCAAGGGTCTCGAGGAAGTTCTTGAGGATATCGGCCTTGTCAGCACCGGCGACCTTCTGGAGCTCCTGAACGATCTGGGCCTTGTCGGCGTTGGTCAGGGTGGGAGCGCCGAGGATGGTGGTCAGCTTCTTGTCGGCCTTGATGACCTGACCGAGGGCAGCGATAGCCTTAGCGGTCTGCTCAAGGGCGGCGGACTTGGAAGAGGCAGTGTACTGCAGAAAAGAAGAGGTTAGAAAGGTTGTCGTGTATAATTCTATGTTTTGTTGTATCGTGCAAGCTTCGACATCCGAAGTTGGAAAACAGAGGGGGTAGACAATAGGAGGGGCCGGGGAGACACGGAGTCGCGCGAAAAAAATGATATCGCGGGAGTCGAATCATCGAAGGGGTCGAAGGCATACCAGAGCAGAGGCGTAGGTGCCGTCAACACCGAACAGGGCAACGGGAGGGCGGACATCCTGGGCCGGGGTGGCATAGGTGCGCAGACCGTTGAAGGCCGGGCGAGCGACGGAGAGCTGCTGGGTGGCACGCAGGCCAGCGCGGGCGACACGGGCGGACATCATCGTGAATTGAGTGTGAGGAGAGCCTCGGGAGGAGGTAGGTGACCAGGAGAGTTGAGATGGGGGGAGATGCGAGCGGCGGTCGGGTGCGTCGTGAAGGTTGAGTTGGAGGTCCGACTTCTTCCCGGATCACGTGTTGCTGGCTGAGGTAAGCGGCCCGGTTTTCGCTGCTTTTGAGCATTCAAGTGTCAACACTGATACTTGGCAACGACAACCTAGATTTGCTTGTATTATCTGAATCGTTTTAAAATATATCATGCGAATACTGATTTTTTCTCTTCTTTTTGATACTGTAGAAATGAACACATGAAGATCATGAAAATTCGTCGTGAGAACACAGCACTACAATACAAGATCCTCAAAGCACAGCAGTTTACTCCGGAACCAAAAGGACCATGCCAATAACTTTAGAGCAGTGTTGTAATGGTCGAGTGAGAAAAGCTGCACATAATCTAGATGCGGGTCCTTCATCCGAGACATTCACGTCAAACACCGAGGAAGCCCAGTCAACAAGAAAGTACATAAATCGACTAGTAATGCATGCTCCACGCCAGAAACGCCGTCGGGAACCCCGCCCACCATATCTCCACCAGAACCTCCGGCCGTCGAGATAATATCAAAAGTGAAAGACACCCTCATGCACCGATGCCCATAATTCCTTCGAATGCAAATGGAACTTAGTCGCTGCGAAGCATGCTATCCACCAGGTCTCCTAGTGGGCCCCAGTAATCTTTCCCGCTGGCCAGCTTGTGTTCGTCAATAAAAAGGACATAGTGCTTGAAGCTGGTATTGAGATGCGGTTCAAGACCAAGATGCACAACGACCGGGTAATGATGGCAGTAAATATGAGCGTAAACACGGTATAACCGCTTGAAGATCTGGCGGAGAAGACTGGGGAAGGTCTTGGGGAATGGCACGCCTATGGAAGTAAATCTTGTGAGCAACGGTTCTTGAGCAACCACAGAACATGTGAAAACATACCGATTCGGCTAGGGAACATTTGTTCGTTGTCGATGTTGCCTTGTACCCATGTCATCAGGTGCTCAATATACGCCGGTGCGGACATCTTTGTTGGTCGCTTGTAGTTCTCTGAGTCCTGCCACAGGTATTCAAATCTACATCCTTGTCAGCCTAGATCGGGTACCGAAGTATTTTCTCTTCAAGGTGCACCATACTCATCGGTCGCCTTCATCTCGGGACATGTCTGCGGTGAGCAGAATTCGGTTATGGAGCCGTAAAGGAGGTTGATCTGGTTGTAGAAATCGACAACTGCAACACGCAGCGGGGTTAGGATCTAGCTCCATACGGGTAGAATATTCAGGTAAACATACCATTCACTGCAAGCCACTCGTTTAAATCCTCGCCTTCTGGCAGTTTCACGGCCTTGCGCAAACTACCACTTCCTAGAGTGGCCTCGGCGAATTGTCTCAGCTGGTAACTGCTGGTGCCCTTGGCCGCAGAGCGGGGCTTGAAGGGCGCCCGTGTTCGCGCATTGCTGGGAGGTGTTAGTCCAAAGCAACCTTGTTTGAGAGCGCGCACAGCAGGTGAAAGATAGGATGGCGGTTCTAAAGCAGGGACATGGGAGGTGCGGGTGGTTTGGTAGAACGAGGGGCTGAGACTCAAAGAGGGGGATCGAGTCGGTGATTCGCCCAGGGAGGTGGAGGAATGAACAGGGGTAGGAGGAGCGGGGACAGACATGGTGGTGATGAATGAAGCCATCTTCGTTCAGGAAGAATCCCTTGTGTTATTATTGCGGCGGGGTGGGCGCTGATCGCGACGTGCCTGCATTCCGATGTCATAAGGGTTAGCTGTGGCGTTCTCGAGAAATGAGATCTGGTATGCCATACTCAGAGTAAATCAGGATAATGGAGTGTGATGCAAGCGACAGTTGAGACAGGATCGACGATGCGCGCACAGTGCAAGGGAAAGAAGTGCTATCGGTTCAGCTCCACCAAATGTGATAAAGCAATCGGATCCATGGGTGCAGTTGCGCGTTGCCCCAGTGACAACCATAACTACGTCAGATCAATTTCTATAGACCAGATTATTCAAATATCGATTTCTCAAGTTACAGAGTACGATTTTTGTTAATATTTGTTCTTTGAGAAAGGTGATTTAGGTCAGTGATTGAAATGGGAATCCGTCAACTGCCATTGGTCCACGGGTGTTCAATCTCGATGTTGGCGGGCTGGAAATATATAGTCATCGCAACTTTGGGAAAACAACCAGGACTGTAAGTCCAGATTACTTGGGCAGGTATTTAGTATGCACAATATGATTGAGCACATATCAAGGTGTAATTAAAGTTATCAAGCAGTCCATAGAGCAATGGATGTTCTCTAAGGTTAGGTGAACCCCAGCTGATACATGGGCATGACGAGCTAACGGGCATCACCAAGTTAAGGTCTCAACCAGCAGAATTCAACAGAAAGTTCAGCCTTCTTCAACTCTTCGCCTTAGCTCCCAATTGACGTGGCATTTCTCCGTTATCCGCCATCTCATTCAATACCCTCTCGGCAATCTTCATAGCATCCACACCTGCCGGAGCACCACAATAGACAGTAGCATGTATAATAGCCTCACGAATCTCAAGCTCACTCAGACCGTTATTGCGAGCCCCCCGAATATGAACAGCCAACTCAGGTCCACGATTGAGAGCCATCAGCATGCCGATATTGAGAAGACTGCGATCTCTTCGTTCAAGGCCCGGCCTTGTCCACACATTCCCCCAGGCCCATTCGGTGATGTGTTCTTGACCAGCTCGAGAGAATTCAGTTGAGCCGTTCTCTAGGGCCTTGTCGACGTAGGCTTCGCCGACGACGGCGCGACGGACTTTCAGGCCTTCTTCGAATAGACCTTTGTGGAGGTCGTCGAACTTAGGATCGGTGGACATTTCGGTAGAAAGCCGAGAATATCTGGCAGTTGGAAAGGATGCTAGTGGAGTATAAAAATTTGAGTTGATGACTCGACTAGAGAGACAAGGGAAATCAAAATTAGGAATTTGCGGTATGGATCGTCCGATAACCGAGGATATGCACTAAATCGTCATCAGTTGATGTCCTCTTTTACCCCTCAACCCCACGTCAAATAGCTTCCCAGTCGCTCTGTTTTCAGAGTAGGAACACTGCAAGTTCAAACCACGACTAATTTCCAATCCAAACGCTCTCTTACTCCTTATTCCCCCAATTTTCATTCCCTCCCAAATAGCGAAAAACAACCCTAGAATCCAAATCCTTACATCGCACATCCTCACTAGCACCCTCATATATAGTCAAACCCGCACCACCAAGCACGTTTCTCGCCTCCACCCTCCTCGCCATCTCAACCGCCAACGAGAAATCCTTCCGCATCAACTGAATATTAAACCCATCCCGATACCCATTTGACGAAGGAGCCTCGGGATAAACACCCGGAACAGGACAGAACCTATCACAAACAGTATTCTGCGCCGTACCAGCTGCATAAACCTTCGCCAATGTGCGGGGATCAAGGCCAGAGCGCATCCCCATGTCCATAGCCTCGGAGCAGGCAATGGCAATTATGCCGGAGAGGTAGTTATTGGAGAGCTTCGCTGCGAGTCCGAGGGATGGTCCGCCGCATGGAATAACTGTGGATCCCATTAAAGATAGTAAATCGGTTACTTGGCTGAGTTCGAGTGATTCTTCTTCGCGGCATCCAAGGAAGAATCCGAGTGTGCCGTCCTTTGCTTCGATTACGTCGCCACTAACTGGGGCATCGTAGAAGAGTGTAGACGGTGAGAGATTGGTTATATGGTCTCTTACTTCGAGAAAGCTGGCTGTATCGATGGTTGAGCAGTCGATTAAAAGTTTGTCTTTCAGCTCGGCGGAGCAGATTCCGTCTGCCGATAGATATACCGTCTTTACGTGCTTCCCTTCTGGTAGCATTGTAAGGATGATTTCCTGCAAACAAGCCCATGGTTAGTACTCAATGCATAGGGAATTGAAATCAGTCGAGATTTCTGGCTCATACCGATTGATCTGCAACATCCTTCGGACTGACACACCGGACCACTTTTTGCGGATATTTTGCGAATAATTCATTCATCAGTGGTGTGATAATATCGAAAATGTATAAACGGGTTGAAGGTGGCAGCCTTTCAGCTAAATGCTCTGCCATTTCCATCCCCATGGCTCCAAGGCCAATAAAACCAATAGAATCTGGATCCGTGAGTGCCATCTTTGTATGCAATGAGGTTTCTGACAGGAGTAAATTGTCAAGCCGGTAAGTACTCTGTGCCCAAGGTCTATATTCACGGTTTGAAGATACCTTCCTAGCTAGGTGCTGGTGTCCAATGTATGATGTCAAGTTGGGCTGCGCACTGGCATGCCCAAGAACAAGGGCGTGGCTCAGGAGCCAAGGAGGGGCTGACTTCCCAGTTTCCCCTCAAATCCCCATGACATGAATTCGGGGTACATTTGTTGTCCTATTTTTGTGGTAAGGATGAAACAACCTACGTCATATTACAGGGGTTCTTCAGACACCGTCCACTCCCCCGCTATGGTGATATTCATATTGGTGTCACAGCTCGTTTTGAGAAAAATGTCCAGAAAATTGGAATTTGAGCTGCCCTATAGTGAAAAGCTTAGGTTTGAAAGAACCAAGGAAACCCCAAGCAGCAAGAGATTTTTACCATGACACCTCGTATCCTAAATATCCCCATCTCTAGAGCCGCGTCTATTGCCTGTACCCGTACTCCAAGAGGGACCGACACCCACACCCACAAGCGAATAGAGGAATATTAAGACAATACACAAGGTGGCTGCTCACATGACAGACATCGGGACCTCGTTAAATATCTTACCAACCGTTCTTTTCCGGAGCAATGACACCCTGCAGATAAAACCACGACTATGTGTCAAGTCAAATGCTTCTCCCTCCTTATTCCCTAATTTTCCATTTCCACAAGTGACTAATCTTTGATTTGTAGCTGCGTAGCAATCGATTAACGTTTGACAAACCACTGGAGAGTATTGGATGTTGCGTGGACCATAGCTCTTCCTGGAAGAAGGAGATTGTCCTCATAAGCCCGCCACCACATGAGCCAGTTGTCCCGGTTTGTAGGACCGGATGGATCCATTTTAGCCACTGGCTCGGAAGCCCAGGGAATTCAATTCACCCATTCCTCACCCGAGCAAGGTTTGTACATGCCCACATAACGTGGCGAAGAGAACATACGCTACTCAATTTTCTTGTAAAGATTCACGCCTTGATTTGAGGGATACAAACTCTGAATATAAACCTTGAAGCGGAGCTACCGTCTATTTCATGCAGTATGCTATTTATGTTTTGGTACGAGGTTCCAGGCTTTGATAGGTGGTCTACGGTATTAGGGGAGGATGGCCGTTAAGACGGATTATAAATTTTAAGATTTGACAACTTTGGAAGTACCCACCTTGGTAGGTATCAAACCCTGAGATGTCGCAGGTAATAGTAAGATCTCGTACCAAAATGGGTTATATAACACACCATGAAAGTGAGAGACCGAGAAACATATCCACAAGTGGATAGGGGAATATTTAGACAATTACACAAGAAAGCTGCCAACACGGCAGAGACCAAAATAACATCGGGACCACCTCAAATAGCATATCCGTTGTTCTCTTCTGGCAATTGTTCTCGGACACTTTCACCGTAGACAGTCAACGGGATTGAAATTTCAAATGACTCACAGCCCAAATGCTCCAAAGCAGAAAGGACTTTACCACGATCATCGCAAGATATAGACTCAAGCAATTGAATACCGGAAGGACCATGACCATGCTCATTGAGTGTATTCGGTGTCACGAATTCGAAGCGTAGGTCCCAATCGAGGGTCACGCCGCTGGTGAGAATAGTCGGCGTGGCAGTAATAGGAATGGCAGGACTGAAAACCACACGGGTGGCATAAAGTGTATTTTCAAACAGAGATGCATGGATGCGACGGGTAGTTCGGTGGATACTGGCGTTTGATCGAACAGCCAGAGTAGGTACGACCTTTTCAGACGTTTCCAATGAAGCTCGCACAGCATAACATGGGATGGAAGCATTGCCGAAATCCACGGTAGCAATGATGGTTTCGCCAATTCGGTGTACGGGACGGTTCAGGACAACCACTGCGATACGCTTGCCATCGCGGGCAATCTCGAATCTATTGGGACTGCGCCGCGATGATTGAGCGGTTTGATTACTGCGAAGAATTGCCATGTCAATGATGTCTTTGCAGGACAGCGGCTGGGGAGGTCCATCGTAGCTTGCTCGGCGCTCTGGAAGAACACCCGGTGGAAAAGGGAATTCGAGCGGGTACGCTGTTCAAGAATCTCATCGACATAGGAGATAAAGTCTCCGGCCGAATTCCAAAGTCCACTCAGACTTTGAGGCTTTGGGACCACCGGAGCGTTAGGTGCGACTTTTTGGACCTTGGCTTCGTCACGCAGAAGCACATATGGAGACATCAGATCATGACCCAAGACATCTCCTTTCTCTATAAAGGTATCAGCAAATGAAAAGCCGTGATGATGAAGTCACTTACCATTTACTCCGCTATATACACGGAACGGGATGTTGATGCGGTTGACTCGTTGAGTGTCGTTGGGCGCACTAGGACGCTGGGTTCCAATGACGAGATTGTAAGATATCTTGATGGCTTTCCCTTTGTGACTCGCCGGGAGTCCTCTGGGAAGAGAAAAAGAAAAAGAATAAGACTGTTCCTCCCCTGGTGCTAGTCGCAGGTCGACGAAAAGAAGCGACTGTGGAGTAGAAAGGAGCGGAATTGAGCGTGACGAAGCAACTCCACGCATGTCTCGGAGACCATCAAGTTCATTGTTTGACAAGAAACCATTGATAGATTCCTCAATGGCGTTCCACTTGAGCGCTCCCCAAAAGCCACCACCTCCTTTGCGAGCACGTTCAGTGCTGGCGGGGCTTGGTCGCCCCGGAAGTCCACCAGTGCCTGCTTGGCCACCAACTACTCCTTTGCGTTTTACTTCGTCAAAAACCGACTGATTGACCAATGAACCGTCGACTGTAAACGATGCACTGATCTGGGCATAGCCCATCAGCAGCGCCTGGCTGTCTGCGGACTTTGCTGACGAGGGCACAACACTCGAATAATGTCGCCCATGTCGGGCAGGAGGGGGTGCACGTCCTCCTTGAGCGGAATAATTTGTATACTCGGATCCCAGTGTCTCTGTCGAGTGATCACTGACCGAGTAAAACTCACCACTGCTTCGACTGCTTCCATTCACACTGGTGGCCGATATAATCCGTGTGACCTGTTGATGCGACGGCGGTCCCAATACCGATGGATCTCTGCCTGAGGCTTTCCCTGGTGATGGGAGTCTTTCGGACTTGGGTGAGGGGGTCGGGGCGGGGCGATTGGTGTCATTTGGAGGGGCGGCCGGGAATTTGAAATCAAAAGAGGGTAGTTGAGGTCTTCGTGCAGGGCGCAATGGCTCGACTGAATTTACAGGACTTTCTGCAATCGATCCAGGACGGCTTGTGCCTCCCACATTGTGAGTGTCAACTCGTAGGTTTCCGGGGGGAGATTCGTCTAATTCTCTCAATGGCAGACCACGCATTGGAGCTCTGGCTGCTATATCACGATAACCGGTTAGCTCTTATCTCCTAGAAGCTTCATTGACGCGTCGGGCGTACCTTTCCTATAAGAATCATCATAGCTATCATTCCTCCTGGGGGTGATTTGGAGACTAGCTGAGCGTCCATGACCCCTAGCAGGCTTGCCTCGAGTCAAGTGCGGGGACGGCGATTTTTCCGGCTGGCCTTCACTATCAATTGAAAGAATCGATACAGATCGTTTACCACTGTGACCAGGCTGCCAGCTTCGGGGTGTGGAGGAGGGGTTGCCGGCGGGCGGGAAGCTCTGCGAAGCAACGAGTGGGGAGCTCAGGGATGAAGCGGTGCGGTGGGCAGCTGGTCTCCTTGGAGAGCCGATCGAAAATGACCGTCGATCCGAAAATAGTCTCTGGGGTGATTTGAAGCCAAAGAAGGAGTCGGAGTTATTGTTGCTGGAATGGTTGGCGACTCGAGACGCTTTGCGCTGGTGCTGGCTCTCACCAGCGTTGACATCGGGGCTGGTCTCTGCCACGTTCTTGAAAGTGATAGTGCATTCCACATTCTCCCCCGCAAAGATTGTTTGGTCCTTCCATTTCACGAAGACCTGGATATTCGATGGCATGGCGGCGCGGTCAGCATGTGGGCCGGAAGCTGTATTGAAGGCGGATCTTCGATCGCGGGGCGAAGGAATTGACGAAAATCAAAGGCGGTTGAAGCAGATCACCAAGGAGTGTGCCGACAGTCGCAACCTCTCATGTCGAAAGCGCCATGGTCTGAGGCCGCAGGTTCGAGGTGCATGTGTTGCGGCCGAGGTGGAGATCAGCAAGTTGCGTGACGGCGCCTCCACAGTTTGAGCTCCGGCTCGGATTAGCTCAACTTCCCCCGAACTCTACTCTGAATTTTGCAAATATCGTGAAAATAACACCGTGATTAACTGTGTAAATGGAATGATACGCTTACTCCCATATCATCGACAGCTACGTATATTTCACATTAAACCAATCGGGTAGAGCGAAGCTCACTATGGAGGATGACAGCCTAGAGAGACAGCAGTGAACCACAACTCCACATAAACTCAGACCACAACCCGGAGCTCCGCGATAAAATCATACATGCTTTTATACTCCAACCAAGAAGACAGGCACGGTAAGGATGGTCTTACCTGCTCTTTGACCGATCTTATATGGCTCCTGACTTTCTAGTACTATTAATGACACCCAAAATCTTATGATTGTAGTAAAAACGCCGTCGGACAAAAACGGTAGGAGTCAAGGTATACTATGTTGTAATTGATGAATAGATCCTTGGAAGTGGCAAAGTAAGGGTTCAAATGTTTCATCCTGCTTCATCTGTAGATCATGGGAGGTAATAGACCTGCATTGCGTCTTACTTTCACCAGGACAAATGACAAAGGTATTCAAGATTCTTCATCCAAAGTTCGACATAAATCTAGTCTGATCAAGATCAACCTGAAGTTCCAAATGACGGCAAGACGACGGAATGAAATGTGGTCACTTTATGCAGAGGTGATTCCGTTACTATCCAAATCACTATAAGACACATGTAATATACATTGTTCAGCTGCTGGTGCGCACTGAACCTTAACTTCGAAATAATATACAGTTTGGAAAAGTCCTCTATTCCGTGGCCATCCTTATTCTCCCTTATCTTCCAGATCCTCCTTATCCTTCTTATACAGCAGTTTGGAATCGGAATTAGAAAGAGCGGTTTTGGTCATCGGCCGGAGACCCAGCTCAGCCATATGACCCCAAATCCGCTCATGTCGCGCTTCCCACCGTGTGCGCCGACTTTCAATCTCTTCGGCTTTCGGTCTCCATTTGCTCTTCAAAATGCGGCGAATCGACTCGGGTGAGATCTTGAATTCCTCTGCCAAGACCGCGGTTGTAAATCGATCTGGTGCACTTGCGTGTAGACTTCGAATTCCATCCAGAGCGTCGGGTGAAAGCTTCTTGGGAGGGTTCCAACCGTTTGGGAACTTCCTGTCGAGCGCCTGTTTCTGAGTCTTCCAGGGCTCGGGATTCTTTTTTCTTTGTGCTCTCATGCTTCGGCTTATCAAATTTCTTGTCCTTGTCGGCATATTTGGAGGGATCACGATCTTTGCGATCTTTGTTCTTCTTTTTGAAATCCGGATTCTTCTTGGATGTCTTCACTGAGCCCGTGGGTGGCATTTCGGAGGGTGGGCTTGATTCTGCACTAGATGCCGATGGCTCCAGAGACTTGGAGGTAGGATTCTCTTGAGAGCCGGGGATTGCATGTTGCGATTGTTCTTGGACTTGGCGGAATAAGGTGGTGGAGCTGAACAGTCTGGGTTGGTGGAGCGCTTGCGAGCGTACACTCCGGGAAGGGCATAGATTGCGAGGAGTTTCAAAGCGGAATAGGGTGCGGAAAAAAGTCGGCAGGGCTAGCCTGGACGAGGCAGCACAGTGGGATGCCATTATGGATGGTATTTTGATTGCTGCGAAAGGAGAGAAAAAGCGCGGATGGAAAGGATGGAAATGCGCCGCCGATAAGATAACAGACCGGATGCCAGTATTTCAAGGCGTCAAAAAAATAGTAACGTAATCTACCACCCAAAACACCCTAGTGGTCGTGATAAGTTATAGCGAGAAATGGCTTTTCATTTGAGTCGGTCTGATTACAGACAGGAGTTGGTGCGAGACGCTTTATAGCCCATAGCGCGGCGTCGAGGAATAACACCCACGTTCGCCACTCCTCGAAGTACACTCTCCAAAACTTTAAGCTTGCTTGAAGAGGCCATTACCAATGTCCAAACACACTGATTGGCGGGCATTATTTTCTAGGTTCCTTTGAACACTGAGACGAAAACATTGTGTTCTAACGAGCAGTGTATCCACCATCAACAGGCAAGCATACTCCTGTGACCCAGCTAGCATCTTCACTTGCCAAAACAACAGCCATTTTAGCAATGTCATCAGGAAAGCCTGGACCTTTCAACGGGTGTCGACGATTGAGATCTTCCCAAGGCGTGTGATTGGTAGTCGTTTCTTTGAAGATAGCGGTTTGAGTGTCTGCCAATTGTCATTATTAAAACAGCCACGAAGAAATCGTTGCATTACTCACATCCAGGGCAAAGTGCATTAGAGTGGATTCTATGCGGGGCATAATCCAAGGCGATCTGCCTCGTTAGCTGGCTAACAGCTCCCTTGGATGCACAGTAAGAGGCTACGAGGCGGTAAGGTTAGTTCTGAATTGAGGTATGCAAAAGTTGAAAACTCACGATTCTCCGGTCCCGCAATCATGCCCATAATTGATGAGATGTTAATGATCCATCCTCGGTCCCCTGAATGATGTGGCTCCTGGGACAACATCTGTGCAAGGGCGTATTTACAGCCAAGGAAAACTGACTTCACATTGACTCGCATCGTCATGTCCCATGTGGCTTCATCTGTCAGATGGAGAACAGCAGGAAGCCGTGCCTCAATGCTGATTCCTGCATTATTGACCAGGCTGAGAGAGTGATTAGAGAACAAAGACTAAGTAATGGCGAATCTGGAAAGTAGGCTTCATACATATCAAGTCTTCCATAGACCTTCACAGCGTTCTTGACCAAATTCTCCATCTGGGTGGCATCGCCGACATCTGCTTGCACAAAAATTGCCTGTCCACCCTCCTGGATAATCAAGTCATGTGTTGTGATTCCAGCTTCCTCTTGGGAGCGGGCCGTCGGTGTCAAATCGGCACAAACTACCTTGGCGCCCTCTTGCGCATAGCGAATGGCGATAGCTCGACCTAGGCCGGAGGAAGCACCGGTCACAATGGCAACCTTCTCCTGTAAACGCAATGACTGTGTCATGTTGCTTTGCCTGGCAGCCGTAGATCAGAGCGGGTATGTCTCGGAAAGTGGCTGAAGAAGAGATGAAGAGAAGATATTGCCCAATATTGTGTAATTTTACTGAATCTTAAATAGGAATGCAAAGTAAAGGTTGACTAGAGTTCTGCAGGAAAGAAAAATGCTAATACTCAGCGAAGATCATGCCCCCGGAGAGAAGCTCCTCGGCTCGCCCTCGATGCTAATCCTGTCATGGATGTCGGTGGGCGTGTACATACAAGATGAGGGCTAAGAGTGGAGACAGCCAGAATAGGAAATCGAGCCGAGGAGGGCGGCAAACGGGACTTTTCTTAGTTTACTCAGGACAGCGTTTACAAGGTTAACTTCCAGCGCAAGAGACTGATAAATACTGGACAAATCTAGTCATGCACCAAGGCAAGTCGAATTATGATACAAACCAGTTGGAGTCAAGACTCGGCTCCTCACGGTCAACGTGATTACCTTCTCTTCCCCTTGCCCATTCATCTTTTAACTTGGCCACATGATACCTAGTGGTCCAGCCAAGATCCCTTTCGATACCAGACAATAATTCAAGTACTGCGTCTTGCTCATGTCGTTCCTGAAAGACCTGCCCAGCGACAAACAGAGCTTGTACAGAATTGACCCTAAAGGAGTCTGTTGAATTGGCAAGGCTTATGCCACATATTTCCCTGGCATGGTAGACGACCTCTCGCAGGGCATGTCGGTAAGATCTCAAGCGTGCTGATACAGTCGATCGGATAGCAGTTGACTCCTGCGGCTCATTCGCCAATAGCAATATCTTGGCTTGATGATAGCTTTGCATTGTTGCTGCGCACAAGGGCAAATCAAACCAGATCTGTACGAAGGTATCAAAACTCAGCTCAAATCCTGAAGCTGCAGTGCCCAGTCTCCGCGTTCGAGTAGTCGAAGCGAAGGAAGCGGGAAGGGAATCATGCCATCTTTCTAAATCAGACATCAACATATTCCATCTCTCCAGGAGATGCTCCTGGCTTAATCCGACCACAGGCCGCTCATGGCGTGGTAACGTGTTGTTCGCTATAACGAAAGCGTCTCCGGCAGTAAGATGGTTGGCAATTTTACCAAGAATCCAAGCTAGCTCATTGCTCTTCATATCCTCTTCAAGTCCAGAGGAGTTTTGCCGCTCTATCACATCTGTTGGGCTATAGGGCAGAAGCTCTCCATTCTCGTCCGTGGCCAAACCTGCATTCTGCCAGAGCCGCATGTCTTTCAAGTCCAATCGAGTTGGAGTCTCACTTATGACTGTCTTTTATTAGAAAAATATTCTTTATGAGGAATTTTGATGAAACTCACAGGCACATAATAAGTCCTGTCTTGCCAGACTCCAGAATATTGGGCCTTTTACAGCGGTCTGCGGAATGACAATCAGAGAATGGCCTGGCATAGAGGCCGACCTGTCATCGAAGAGGGGCAAAGCGCTGAGATGAGCTCTCCATGCACTCCCAGGAGCGTCCATCAACTCAAAAGTGCAGAGAATAGCCACAGCGGCGAGCATTTCTTCCCTACCAGATAGATTCTGGGAATATGATTCTGAACTAACAGCAATTTTTAAATGACGAAGGGCTTGGTCATAGTATCTCGCTGAGTGGTATCGCCACATTTCTTCGTTTGCGAAAGGAAGGCCAACATAGCTTGGAATGGAACCGGGGTCCACACCAGTTTGGCTCATAACCCGACAAGCATGTCGTAGATGCTTTGCAGAAAGAGCGCACACCGCTGATTTTAACAAAGCTTTGCTTGTTGCAATGACAGGGACTCTTGAAGAGAAGTAAGATGTTGTATCAAAGAGATCCATCCTTAGTGATCGTTAGCACCAACTTTAACTTAATCTTGAATGTCGAATGCCCACCATTGGCCTGGGCCTTGTTTGAAATGTCGCAAGAGGTATGAGAGAAGAGCTTTCTCTAAAGGATCTGACTCTGATGGACTGGCATGAAAAATTGACGAATCGGGTTCTTGTGGTGTGCAAAGATCGGTAGTTGGTGTATGGAAGTAAGGTGTGGCAGCAGAGACGTCATTATTTGATGCGGAATGGTATTCAGAGACGTAGGCCGCTTCGTCTGCACCTATTGCTCTCTCTATTCCACTTCCTTCCGAGTCTGCAACTGACCCTCTTGCCTCTACGATCCTTGCGCTGTCATTGTCCCCGGGATCTCCTGCAGAAACAAACGTGACTAGATTGATGTGAATATATACGGACGTGATGTCTTCCAAATTAGAACCTACATTCTGATGGAAGCTCTACCCAGGTAGCCTCATTCCTGAGCTGATCAGCTTGCTTGTCCTGCTGATTGCTAGTACTCTTTCGAATCCGGTCTGGCGTTGAGCCAATCTGGCTACGAAAGATAGACTGTTCTCCATAGGAACAGTCTCGGGATGCTTTGGTGCACTTGCGACATATTGGCTTAGATTCATCGCATTTCAACTTCCTCCGTTTACATGTCAGGCTATAATGGGTTGTAAGTCATGGCGCTTTGATGGGAGGCAGAAAAGACGTGCCAATGAGGATTGCAGCAGAGGGACGGTGCACGTACCAGCCGGAGTAAGAGCGCATACCTCCCAACAGGGAATTATGGAGATATCAGATTCACTCAGAGAATGCTTGGGAGTTTCGAACGATGCCGCGAGTGGTACAAGTTCAATTAGTCTCGCGGTGGAGCTGCGACAGAAGTGGCAAAGTTGCCGAGCCGGAATAATCCTTCTTCCATCCTCTGCATCGGCTTATTTCCCTTTCTCGTCATCTAATTTTTCTCTCACCTACAATTCAGCCTAATCGCAGGGCCAAAGCCTTAGAACGTAGTCCCACAATAGAACCCACTTTGATATTCATTATCCGGGGCCTTGATGTGATTGTAAAAATGTCTTTCTGGACTGGCGAGATCAGGATTCTCTTGATAAATGACCTGCTATCTCCACGGTAAGAACCTCCATATGAACTTGCCGAAAGAAGCTGGGCACTTGCGTGTAAAAAGCGCTTTACTAGATTCCCTAGTCATAAATTTCAAGCTCGGCTCTCAGTCATCTCCTTGCAACCTCGGCTTGGCGGCAGTATTGCATGTCGGGGATACTCGGTTGCCTTCATCTACAAGAAGCTTCGTTAATTTGTATCATCCAGCCCATCCAGATGCGCTCGAAATGAGTTTCACCTCTTTACTCTTTTCAATTCTTTCTTGAATTCTATCTTGTATGACGCAATACCCTTTATGGTTAGTCTACTCCTGACCCATGTCCTTGGCGGTATCTCGGTACAGTAATAAATAATGGCACAAAAACAGCCATCGTATCCCGGTTGTATTGGCTATACCCTATCTAGTAATATTGGCCTATCTTGACAGGCATATAAACATCTTCGACCCCGCATTTACAGAGGATAGCAATAATCTCAGGAGCAATCGAGGTCATCACTATTGCTCGTCATCTGATTTCCACGCTGGTTCATTGTATCGTCTATAATGCTCAGAACTACTGTGTTAGTTTGAACCGTGAAAACCAACTGCCCTCTCGTCGCACTATGCCCAGAGTAGAAACAACCCCTGCAAGCACCCGCAATGGGCCTAACGCCGAATATAATGTAACCTCCTCAAATCAAACCTCAAACATTTACGGCTGCCCTGGATAATTACCTTGATCCCCTGGAACCTTTGTGATGGAGAAGAAAAAGCCAACCTCTATATCTCAGCCTCGAACATGGCTCCGGAGGACTATCGTATGGATGGCAGCAGCTGTGGGGATGATGAGCTTGGTGAGGCTCGGTAAATTCCCTACCCCAGCGCTGCGCTGGGCCTTCCATGACGATCCTGAAGTCCAAGACTCGCCCTATGGAATATTTCCACAAGAAAACGACCCATTCCAGTTTCTCCCCTGCACCGACGCCAGTCGTCCGCCGCCACTGGACGACCCTAATCCGCAGCAATCATGGGCCGCTCTCTTTGATCCAAATCCTAGCCATTGGAGCTGGGGTAGCACAGGCCAGGGTATCTATTTATGTGGATACTTAGATCTCCCACTCGATTATCACAACTCTTCAGACCACCGAATCGTTCGCATTGCAGTTACCAAATTCCAGGTCGCCGGCCTGGCTCATAAGAATGATCTCAAGAGTTCACCCAAGAGCTATAGGAGTGAGCGCACTATCATCATCAACCCGGGAGGCCCGGGAGGAAGCGGAACATCTTTCCTTTGGGAGACTGCAGAGGAGATGACGAACCGCTTTAGTGACGGACAACTCGACGTGTTAGGTTGGGACCCCCGCGGCGTTAATTTTTCCCTCCCCGCCGCGGCATGTTTTCCTCAAGACGGTTTCCGGGATCGATGGTCGCTACTGACACTTCAATATCGCGAGGAGGCCCCAAAGGCCCAACTAGAGGCTGTGGATGCCATGAACAACGCCACATTCTTTGCCTGCCAGCAACGGCTTGGGGATTTTGGTCGCTTCGTCAGCACGGCGTCGGTAGCACGCGACCTAGACGAGATCCGAAAAGCTCTTCATGAAGAAGAAGTCACGGGTTACTTAGTTAGCTATGGTACGGGAATTGGTCAGACATATGTCAACATGTTTCCCACCCGAGCAGGACGTTTGATCCTCGATGGTACGGAATATGTCAGGGATCATCGGCTCTTAGGCGGCTTTGGCTGGACTGCTCTCGATAATGCGACAGATGCATGGCGAGACGGGTTCTTGGGGGAGTGTCTCAATGCTGGTCCGAAATGGTGTGCATTGGCCAATCCTGTTCCAAACCAGGACGGCCCTGTCACCCTCGCTCAGCTAGAAGTGCGCATGACCCAACTACTTGAGTCGCTCAAAGCTCGCCCACAATCCGCGTATACGGAATCAGGCGGCCCATCTCTGATTACTTATTCAGTGCTCGTGGAGAGGATTCTCTATCCGGCTATGTATAAGCCAATGAACTGGCCGGCTACGGCAAAAATGCTCCATGAGCTTGAAGCAGGGAATGCGACTCTGGCAGCTAAAGCTCTAGACCTCTCGTGGAGCGACCATTCTGAAAAGCCACCACACCCTTATGCTCCAGCTTCTAGTGAGCTGGACGCCCTCGTGATCTGCTCCGATTCCTACGATGCGCCCCTTCCAGACGGACTCGACTGGTGGGATCAGTTGTGGAAAGACATGTCTGCCCGGAGCTGGATGGCTGGCAACTCTCGTTTCTTCGCAGTTCTGCCTTGTCGATATTACAATTCCTACTGGGCCGCTCCTTCGGAAGTGTATCGAGGCGATCTTAACCACACTCTCAAGACCCCTACCTTGCTTATCGCCTCCCCATATGATCCTGCAACCCCCTTGCGTAATGGAAGAAGACTCAGAGCGGAGATGGGTCAGAATGCCCGGTTGATTGTTCATCATGCTTATGGACATAGCTCTAGACGTGATATGTCAAACTGCACGGATCAAGTTGCTAAAGCTTACATTCTACACGGCACTGTTCCTAAAGAACAGGAAATCAATTGCTATGCCAATGAAAAACCTTATATTCGTGATCTTATCGGCGACGAATGAGTCTGACTTGCACAAAATCCTGTTGATATTATGCATGCGTGGATACTGGGTCTCTACTCCTCTATACATGATAAGCCTTGATGGTTACGATAGTCAACTAGTTAGCGGGGTTAAATAAATGTAATAGTCCAGCTGCAGCTCTCTTCTCTTTCTAACTCCTCTCAGCGTTAGCTATCTTCGTTGATGGACGCTGTTCGTATCAGGACTTGCCTCACAGTATGATCCATCCAGACCAAGTAGGAGCCATCTATCTTGATTCCCGAGGTCGTAACGCCTATTCTCCTAGGTAGAGAGGGTTTCGTTTCACTTGCTCTGGCCAGGACTAGATGCGCAAACATATTTCTATTCTATATTTGTTTTTAGCTCCCATGAAGAAAAAAAAAAAAAAAAAAAAAACAAGGAAGAAAAGAAAGAGGCTTTTGCTAGAGTGATGAACCTCGCTCGACGTTAACTGTTTACTGTAAGTAACGATCGTATCCATGTTTCTGGAAAGTCACAACCCCACCAATCGTGTAATTTATTGATACAAAGCATTTCGAGCCGCGATTGAATCGAAAAAGGACTAGCTTGGTTCAAATTAGAGTCCAAGAAGACAAGAAAGTACAGAAGTGAAGCTGATTCCGAGGATCCCTGTACAGAAATTGATGTTACCTGTCAACTATAAGAGAGGCGCAATGACTTGAGAGGAATTCCGGTATCAATTCTATCATCTATGGGATCGTCCATTCTAAATCCTCTATTGTTAATTAACCTATAACTATGCCCAAAATTCATATGTGACATCCAAATCGTAAATAATCGCTTTTCCAAACCATTATGCTTCGCTGACCTCGCGTTCACATGAACCATTCTTTTTGGCCGATCTCCCCTTGAAAGCCTCCTCAATCTGCATGAAGGTTTTTCCTTGCGTTTCGTGCATGAAGAAAATGCTGACAATAACGGTGATAACGCAGCATCCACCGAACAATATGTACACTCCCCAGCCGCTCTTCGAAAGCAGAATTGGCGTGATTAAAGCCACGGTAAAGTTGCAAACCCAGTTACTCGAATGGGAGAGTGTGGTGGCTGATGCTCGTGTACACTGAGGTTGGATCTCAGCACTGTAGACTTTGATAGTGACACCCCAAGTGGCAGAGTACAGAGCCGCAAACAGATAGATGGATACAATGACGATCCAGCGACCAGCGCCACCGTGCTTATGAACGGCATCTCCGGCGTACAAGCCGCCCATCAAAAACATTAAAATCGCCATTCCAACACCACCGATAAGAATGCTGGTTCTGCGACCCCAGGCGTCGGCATAAAGTAAGCCAGGAATTGTCATGGCAAAGATCAGGATTGCCGATATACCGGAAGCTAGGAAACTTGCTTCTGAAGAGGCGAGGCCGGCTTTTTGGAAGAGTTCAGGGGCGTACTATGGATCTGATATTAGCTCATCATGTACTCCAGAAAATCAAATAGTAGGGTTTGCGTGAACATACGTAAAGGACTCCATCAATACCACTTAGTTGTTGCATTCCCATCAAGAAGACGCCAAGTGCAGTCCGGCCCCGAGCTTCCTTCGAAAAAACCTCTAGAAGTTTGCTAGTCGTTCCGACTGTCTCCTTCTCGGTGTCAGGATCAATCTCCTGCACCTGAACTTGAACCATAATCTTTTCACGATCCGCAAGATCTACACCTAACTTCTCCCATGCCTCTTCGGCCTCTTCATACCGACCCTGAAGACCAAGCCATTGAGGTGACTCCGGCAAAAGCAGCAGCGAGACGCCACATATTATCATGGCCAAGGCCGAAAGAATGATCCAGGGCACACGCCATGAGAGCGAGGACTGAATATTCGATGACCCATAGCAGACGAAATACCCTACAACCAAACCAAGGGTACATGCCAGCTGAGGGCCAGTTGTAAGGGCACCTCTCGTCTTAATAGGTGAAATTTCGCAAATCAGAACAACCAGATTTCCAAGAAACAGACCTTCACCAACACCTTCAACAATGCGGCCCACGATGAACATAGCCAAGTGCACGGCACCTGCTTCTATAGCAGCTCCGACACCGAAAATAAAAGTGCCGATACAGATGCCTTTCGGCCGACCGACACGATCGGCAAGATAGCCAGCAAAAAAAGATGAGATCGCCGCGGGGATCAAGATACACGAGACAATGAGACCATGGATTGTAGAATTTTGACTGCCTCCGAACTGCGCTTTGAAGTCTGTCATATCGGTAACAGGACCGATGATGCCGGTGTCCATGCCGAAGAGAAGGCCATTTGCGGAGCATAATATGCACCCCAGTAGGTACTTCGGCGGCCTCTTTACTAGAGTTGGGATTAGACCCATGATGCGGCTTGATTTAGGGTTTGCCGTGTATCAATATTCGGGTTCAAGTTGGTGAATCGGTCGATTGAATTTTCTGGGATATGAAAGACTTCTTTGAAAGTCACCGGGGTATGGAGATTTTTAAGTCGACAGATAAGACGGCTAATCGAAATCCCATCCTAGCTAGCCCAAGCTGAAAATTTTTACTCATGTGTAATTTTCCCTGAGATGTACTCCATATTCACTTGAATTTGTGGGAATACCCACGTGCACGTCATTTTGGTTCCAAAGCCCACAATCCTCTGTGCATCCCACGTTTGGGCAGCTATTTTTTGTCATGATTATTCCTAGGCTCCTCCCCCACTGGGATCTGGATCCCGGTAGATGCGCGGGCGGGAACCCTATACACCCCGAGTGATCTCGGGCCGAAAGCGGTAATCAAGCCGAGCTGATCTAAATTGTGCAACTGATGACCCACAATTTCAGAGCAATGTGACAGGGCATAATGATAGTGGTTGTGAGAAGCTGTCTCACTATGTTTATGTCTGTGGCCTATTTAGCCACGCTCATGACTCTAATACTGACGGCGATATGACCTTCGAAGCTTTCATCGAAAAGTCTGAATTCGCATATTTGAAAGATAAATACTTGAGACACATCTTTCCTATAACCACCAAAATCTCGCGACAAATTGGCATCGATGAGGTCACTTCTCAGCCTTCGACAGACAAAGCGTCACAATGCCCCACTAAACTTGGCCTGGATTACGAATGCCTTGTAAGACTCAGATCCATGAACTCCCAAGGTTGTACATCTTTCATGATCTCCATATACCACCCGATTCCAATGTTAATTCACAAATATTTGTTTATTTTATTAATCCTAGTCAGGAAGTATCAAAACATGGCCCAGGTAGTTCTAATGTACCTCTAATTCGGGCCCCAGAACTACAAGAGCGTTTGTATATGCACCGAACGCCATAGGTTATTAATATACATGCCAGTTGACTGAGACCTCTGTTTATTCAAGGTCCTAACTTATAATCCCTTTCACGATTTTCACAGTCATGGCAGACTGATTTGGACGAGTGCCTCTTCAACTCGTCCATTTCAACTCCTTCTTCCTCTTGCCCAGTCACCGTCACACCAGTCGTCATGACAATATCCCGATGATCGTCATCGGAGATCGACCATGTGGTTTCAAGGCCTTCAGTACTTGATGTTGAGCCACGGCGCCGATTGACAGTAGGTTTTTTGCTGCTGGGAGGGTACGACAGGGGGAGACTCTTCGGCTTGGAGTTCGCGGAGCTGACCTCGCGACGTAAGATGTATCGACGGAACAGGGGAGACATGGTGGGCAGGTTAACACAGACAACACCAATGCTGGTTTCGACAGAAGTCCAGATAGTTCCTTGGGTGTTGGCCCCTAATAATTAAAGAATTATGTAAGTAACAACGTCAAGGGAAGAAGAGACAGGGATGGAATGTGTTTCATTCCGAGACTCACATAATGGATCTGGGTCATCCGGGGATGTCAAAAGCGCCATTCGGATCACACTGACAACTGTGACACTATTCATGTTTCTTATTAGATTCCATTGACAGATATCCTGGGTGCAAGAATCACTCACAAGGCCCCGAGGGTAAACACGGCAATTAGAGCAAGTCTCTCACCAACCGGTCGATGAAGACCCCAGACAATCGGAATGGGGAGTACCAACAGGAAAACGTCGGTCGCAAGATTGGTACCGGCGATTGCCCGGAAATAAGTCATTGTGTGAAGACAGTGTCCAGGTATAGAGTGAACCCAGAACTTTGGTAGTGGCTCACAGGCCACTAGACCGCTAGCCAAAGCCCCAACAAACCAGGCAAAGAGCATTGCACTGATTGTATACAGTGCTATTCGAACCTTTTTCCCTCCACTGAAGAGTCGCCAGTAAAATAGCACCATGGTAACTTTGATCGATGGCATGCAAATTGTGTAGATCATGATCACTGAGTATAATGTCTAGAACCCGATGTCGTGGTCAGCTCTTTCATTCTTCAAAATGTTATACAGAATGTAGGTGAAAGACGAACCTTTGCGGTGCACGTAATAGAGGCAGCTACATTCGGGACATTCGCACCATGCTTGCCCATGTTGCAGCCCACGCCTATGAACGATTCAGGTGAGTTTACACCGTAGACAAGAATATTTAGAGTGCGTGTAGGTATACTTACTGACAAACTGGCTGATATTAAAAGCATAGGAAAGAAACTAATCCCGGTGACGTTTAGCTTCACATTTCAAATTAATAGCCTTGGCTTTGCAACTTACCAAGGCAAGTAAACTGCACCAATCATCCCACCATAGACCGGACCTCATCATCCACCGAGAACAGAACCGCAAGCCGCCTGAAACGGTCGCCAGGGTCATCAAAGCGACTGAGACGCCCACGATGAGCGGCTGCTGGCCCGTTAAGGCCATTTCATGAAGAGAAAGGTCAATCACACAAACTGATCGGGACAAGAGAACATGAGAAGCGTATTGAAGATGGCCAGGGATGACCGTGGGGCTAGATTTGTATTATCAAAGCTTGGAGCACGATCATCTTAAATCTACTATATTAGGTGGGAACATTAAAATCCTGCACAGTATATACTGTATGCAGTATGTACGTGGATGATCTTGAAATCCTGACCTCATCGAGACCGGCCCAAGTATTTACATTCCAACCACCGACTTACGCAATGTTACCAGCAGCGGCCAATTTACGAGGTATATCATGTTCATTCCTTGAATGACTGGGATATCCAAGAGCATCTAAGTCAAATAACCGGTCGCAGGCTCTGACCGGTAAACAATACACAATATAACAATGATCGGGGAAGCTGTTGAGTTTGTCGGGTCATGTAAATCGAATCCCATAGACCCACCCAAGTGACACCTTGCGCTGATCAATAACTCGATTAGAAATGAGACTGTCAGCCTCCGGAACGAAGAACCAATAAGGTGGCCACTGACTGGCCCGCACGAAGACGGTGCAGGTTTGCGACAACCGCGGGTGCCAACACCTTGCGATTGATCGGCAACCTGCATGACGCTAGGGCGGATGATATGCAATTATTTAGATTCACCGTACGTATCTGATTCAATCCCTGAATCGGTTTACCCGATATGGAATTGTTTTGCGAACCATTGCGAACAATTGGATTTTTAGTTGTCTCACATATTCCCGTCGTTTTGCAGTAGAACGGTCTCGGGATACTCCAGAGAAAATCAAAACTGGCAGCGATTTGGGAAAGAGGTTTAATTGTTTCAGGCTTAAAATATAGGGAGTTGCAACAAACAATGCTGACGTGGGGTACCGAGTCCAGTCGACCTGTCACATTAAACATGATCAACATCACTTGGCCGTTAAGCTTCTCCCTGCACGGTGCTAAGGAAAATTGGAGCAATAGCCAACGCAAGGGCTATCTTGGGTTTCATTCTTTGGAGTGGGGGGTTTTCTTGAATTTCATACCAAATTGCGCATTTCTCTGCCCACAAGATGTACAGATGTCTCCTTTTACGAATAGCAGCCTAGGCTACCAAGTCCATCGGTAGGTAGCCATCTATGTTGTCATGGGTCATTATTTGCAAATATATATACAGTTTAAAAATATGAATGAGAAACATAGTACAGAAAATCAGTTACCGTAATTTGCAACACAACCAGGCATCGGGACTATGCATGGATCCGCCTTCGTACATTTCCCGGCTCGAGACAGTCGTCCAGGAATTAGGCGCGGCCGGACACCTACAGAGCCGAGAGGTTTATCGTCAAAAGCATCATCAATAATTGAAAAGACAACTCTAAATACATGCCCCGTACTTCTCTTGTATTCGTGCAGGGAGAAAGATGGGTGAAAAAGAAACAAGAAAGGTGTAACTTTGCAATCAGAATCCCGCCCGCCACATACTCGAAATCGAGCAAGTTAATGATCAATCAACTGCACACCACCTTCGGACTTTTGAAGACTAGCAAATGAGTAACTTCGGAGCTTGTCTCCCTTCCAGGCCAAGAGACCGGCAAGGAAGAATGCAAAGATGCTAAAAATCGCCATCATTCCAAACACCCAAGCCGTACCTACAGTAGCCTGCCACTCGCCAATGAAGAAAGGAATCACAACACCCAGTGCGAGCCGCCAAAAATTAAGGATAGTCACCACTTCCTGAGAATGATCTGTAAAGCATTCCACGCCATAGTTCACTATGACTGGAACAAGAGAGACCTCAGTGAGCTGTAACAAGAAGATGGCCAGGCCCAAGACCATATAATGTAAGTGGTATTGCAGGCCAGCACCAAATATTCCTAGCGCAGTAGGAAGCAGAATCGCTGGCATACAGAGCAGAGGAAAGAGCCGATTCTCAGGCTTCCAAACTCCGTTGCAGTATCGACGGGTGAACCACAATGGAATGCGATCATTGAGGAAGAAGCCCCATGTCTCAGCGGTAGCTACACCAAGCCACTGGACAAAAGTGAAACAGGCAACCTGAAGAGCGGAGAAAGAATAGCCGCCTTCTTCGATCGGGGATCCCAGGAACACCGAAGTCAGTGTCACCACGCCTACAGCCCATCCAAAGGCTAATAAGAGAACGGCACCAGTCAAAATCGTCACTGGGCAAGCAGCGACCAAGAGCAAGGTCTTTGCAGATCGTCGGCCATCTTCCTTGGATCGTGGAACGGTCGCGGTACCCGGCAAGAAGGTAGCAATTCGGTTGGGGATCCACTCCTTAGGAAGAGGAGGGTATACCTTGCCATCTCGCGAGAATCCAGTCTCCTCGAGAAAAAGGAAGACGATAATCGCAAGAAGTCCTTCTGCACCAACCCCCCACCAGAATTGGACCGGCCAGGGTGCATACTCGACAATGAACCCACTCAACGTCGGGCCAAATTGGACGCCGAACAGGGTACACACGCCGTAGACAGCGAATGCTTTTCCACGCTGGTGTAGAAAGAAGAGGTCCAAGACAATACCGGCCCCGATAGTCGAGGCGACAGAGCCGAACGTCCCACCGACCCAGCGAGAGATGATAAAAGGGATGTAGTCATTCTCCCCCGTCATACATGCGGACCAGATGCTACATCCCAGCATCCCGAGCAAACCCCATAATATACAAGAGCTTCGCCCGATTCGCTGGGCTAGGATTGCCCATAGGAAGGGACCGGTTGCCAGCCCGGCGATCCCAGCAGATGCCTACCATGCAGGGGCCTGTCAGTTATGTTCCGAGAGGAAGAAAAAGGGGGCAAGAAAAACAAAGGATCGTCCCCAGAAGGACATAAAAACACGTGGAAATCGCGTGGAAAATCACTCGCTTCATGACTTACCGAGTAAGATATTTCAGTCGCAGCCTTGTGGTAAACCTTCGCCTGCGCAAAAAACCCCGACTGGTTGGCCAAAGTCTGCGCGATTCCAATCCAAGTACACACTGAAACCAAGCCCAATATACCGACTTTCTTGCGTAGTGGCCAATTCAACGGATCTGCCGCGTCATTGCTTGGTTGCGGAACTAGCAGGAGGCCAGACGGTGTATGCCTTAATTTCTCAGGCGTATCGTTTCTCTCTATATCTTCGAGTATCTCCATTACGTACCAACAGGTTTGTTCAAGAAAAGAGAGGTAGGAAAATAGAGACTGTACATTGACACCAGGAAGACGAGATAGAAGACTCGGGGGAAAAAGAAACGAAGGAAGCCTGCAACACGCGTTCTAGAAAGGAGGAAAGCAGGAAAGGGACAAGTCATAAAATGCAGCAGCGTATATGAGAAAACATGGCATCTCACCTTGGCATACACTTTGTGCAAGGGTATATAGCCTTGATCCCTTGGAATTGGGTATTGTATTATACATTTGGTCTATACAGTTTTAATAATTAAATGCGGGACATGCGCCCGGGTGGGGCTCCGCGCCAATGATTGACTAGTAGCCTCTAGTCAACTTTGATGTTTGATGCATCTGGCATGAACCTTGCAGGGGGGCCGTTCCCCCAAGGGATCCGGGTTTAACCCCTCGTCGCCTTTTCTTTGGTCTCTTTCCACGGCCTTTTTTATGGGAAGAAGACCCCGCGGGTATAGCACAGGAGTTCGAAGAAAAACCTTGGCATCTAAATCACACAATGGCCATCGAACAGACTGTAAGTCACTTCTATAGCCTGGGCGGTGCGGTAAAGAGAAGATGGTACTAACGATTACATGGCGCTTAGGAGCATCGTCCTAATCATGCTTTCAAAATCTTGATTGTTGGCTGTGGATTAGGTGAGAATATATTTCGTTCGCAAGAGGCCGAAACTAACATAATAATCAATAGGAGGTCTCACCTGTGCCATCGCCTGCCTAAGAGAAGGCCTACAGGTAACGATGGTGGAGCAAGCGAGCGAATTAGGAGAGGTAAGACAACAGCAGAGAAATTTAAAATATTCCGCAAAATAACTAGCCCCTAACAATCATACTAGATTGGCGCAGGAATTCAAATGCCGCCTAACGCGGTGCGAGTAATGGATGATTTCGGTTTAGTCGATCAACTCGAAAAAGCCGGCGCGGTCAACATCTCCGGTCATTGCCTCCTCAAGTACAGCAATGGCAATTCCATTGCCACGCGTCCTGGCCATGTGTGGCAACGAAAGCATTTTGGTCAAGCGTGGTATGTGATACACCGCGCAGACTACCACCGTGTCTTGCGTGAGGAGGCCACTAGACTAGGTGCGACGATTCGTCTCGCGTCAGAAGTTATTTCAGCCGACTCGAAGACTACCTCGGTGCTACTTGCTTCCCAGGAGAGATTGTATGCGGATATCATTATTGGCGCCGATGGTATGTGACACGATGGGAATCTCTGCGTATCAATGTACCACATAAAGTCTAATGTGCATATGATCTCATCTAGGACTGCGATCGGTGGTTCGTGATGAGGTTCTTGGCTATCATGTTGGTCCTAGTGATACGGGTGATCTTGCCTACCGGGCAACATTTCCCAAAGAGCGGGTGGAGGCTCTTGATGAGTCCTTGATTGAGCCTTCGCTCCGATGCTGGTTGGGACCTTATCAGCATGCGGTCCTGTATCCAGTGCGCGGTGGTGCTACGTATAATCTTGTTCTAGTGTTTGTCAACTTCGTGACTGTTATTAGTTCTCATGTTGCTCTATGACTAACTGATTCTCAGGTGTCCTGATGATCTTCCACCCGGCGTGGCTACGGAAGAGGGAAATACTCAAGAGATGCGAAATCTGTTCAAAGGATGGGATCCAAGGTAAGGACATCATTACCATGACTTGAACTCCACTTGAGCTAACCGTGGTCTGATAGACTCACAAAGATGATCGCGCAGGTCGATAATGCCCTCAAATGGAAGATCTGCCATATGAAAGAGTTAGATACCTGGTGCAGGGTAAGTCCCAGAATGCTCCACAGCGATACCCAATGCAGCAGTACCTAATGCAAGCGCAGGGATCGATTGCTCTTCTCGGAGATGCATGCCATCCCACCCTACCCTACCAAGCCCAAGGTGCCGCAATGGCCGTCGAAGATGGAGCTACTCTAGGCGTCCTTTTAGGGAAACTCTCAAGAAGCGATCTACCTGCTTCACAGGTTCCTGATGTCCTGCGCCTATACGAGCTTATTCGCAAGCAGAGAACGACGATCAATGTCCAAGGTGCTGTTGCAAACCAGAAGTTATACCATATGGTTGACGGACCCGAGGCAGATGCCCGGGATGAAGCATTCCTTCACGTGGACTGGGACAATCCCGATCATGATTTCCAGTTTGGATGGGGCAACGTGGGATACCTCAAAAAATTGATGGCTTTCAATACGACCGTCGACGCAGGTCGTCAATTTGACGAGTGGGTAGCGAAAATAGGACAGTGAACGGCGTGGAATGAGCTCTGATCTGCCATGCGGTCACATAACTGCTCTCGTGGACTGGAGATTCCGATTGGTACATCGTGCTTGGACCGCGACCCACCTGTTCATCACATCTTAATTACAGCTTGAAGCTAAGAGAAAATAGCTTTCTCAATTTTGAATGATAAAGGCATGATTTTACAATTTATTCCAATTCAACGTGACGAAAAACAGTATTGAACTTCAATGTTTATTTTTTTTTTGGCTGTATAGATCCGAAGTCGGGAACCTTCCGCACGAGATCCAAGGTTGAGGAATCCTGATCGACTGGAATGATCAACAAAGTTAGCGCGGAATGAAGCTCCATGTTTGTTACTCTGTTTAGGTTTTTCCTCTTCACTTTAACTTGGGTTCATAGCTCGTCAAGCTTACTAGTCGCTCCTTATTGATTTTCGTCACCCCCACACCTCCTTTTGTGTTCCCCGCCACTCGTTTTCTTTTTTCCTTTGGGCCGCAACGAATGCGTCAGCGGAGTGACATGCAAACACCCCGCTCAGGGGATTGATATACCATCCCACCGATGCTATGGCGACCACCACACCACTAAGCGTAAAAAGCAAACTCGCCGGTCCTGGCGCGTCCTTGAAAATCACCCCCTCCAACTCCCCTGTCCTCAGACCCGGGTCCCGATCTCCCAGCAAATCCTCCCACCAATCGATACTCTCCCTCCAGACGGTCATCGGAACTTCTACTACGACCCCTAATGGATTCTCCAGCCATGACCAGAGCAAGAGCTTCGCGCTGTGCGCCGGTTCTGCCGCTGTCCTTGCCGAACTTGACGATGACGCAAACATCATTCAACGATTCTTTCGAGCTCGTCCCTCCGCCACCAGTGTGAACCCGACCTCCTCCTTCTATAATCAAGGGACCCCTCCATCTACACCTGACCCCCGATCACGATCCTTATCTCACATTCGCTCCAACCCCCACCTCAATGTTCCCAATGGATCACCCTCGAACGAACTCTCAGACAATGGTAGCCCGCGCGCGTGGTCTTCCAGAGAAAGAGTCAAGGCTGTTACTAGTGTCTCCATCAGTCCTAATGGACGATTCCTAGCCGTAGGAGAGGTGAGTGCATATTCAATTGAGACAATTCCACAATATGCAGGATCGAAGTTGACGGTGGGCTAGACTGGTTACAACCCTCGAGTTTTGATCTTCTCAACCGCCAAAGACGCCTTGCCCGACGTTCCGCTCTCTATTCTCTCAGAGCACACATTCGGTGTGCGCAGCATAGCTTTCAGTCCTGACTCCCAATACCTCGCTACACTGGGCACCATGAATGATGGATTTCTCTTGATTTGGGCTGTCAATCTCAAGAATGGGTCGGCCAGGTTACACTCGGCGAACAAGTGCACATCGTTCGTTCGTGACATGTGCTGGATTGGCCAATCGCTGGTCACGTATGTGCCCAACATTGCAAAATATGTGACATATGACTAATAAATTGATAGAACCGGTGTGCGACATGTCAAAGTGTGGAGGCTTCCAGCTCCCCAGCGCCCCGTCTCCCCGACCAAGTCCCGGTTACACGCAGATGGGGCGGCTCCATCACCAAGCCCCGCTCCCAAGGCTCTCTCAGGAAGAAATTGTCTGCTGGGAGCTTTAGGTGATAATACATTCAGCTGTATATCCAGCATCTCGGACCAGGAAGCGGTGATTGGTACTGAATCTGGTGCCGTCTGTCTCCTCGATGATCGGGAAGGATCTCAAAAGTTATCTTTCGTGACCCAGCTTGGATTTGGAATAAGTTCTTTGGCCGTTGATTTCGACCGAGAAGCGATTTGGCTTGGTGGTCGTGGAAAGAAGATGCAGAAATTATCTTTCGACTCTCTCCGGATAGCGCCCCCATCGACGACCATGTCGCCTGCCAGATCGGGAAAAATCACACCGGCACCAGATAAGCTGAACAAGGCTCCTGCAATTACCTGTATGGGATCTCTTTTCTCGCATCTAGTCACAGTTGAGGCAAATCGCGAAATCAACATCTATTCGATGGATGCTTTGCGCGATGAAGGCGAGCAAGAGAATGGGCAGACTTCGATGCAGGCTCACCGAGACCCAGTACTCGGTATCCGACGCTTAACGAAGCCAAACGAATCTTCGGCCGACTTTTTTTCTTGGTCCCGAAACGGTAATGTCAATTTCTGGGAGGCCCCGGGCAAGTGTCTATCTTCACAAACCGTGCCTCTCGAACAAGCAGCTGCCGTGGATGAGGATGTTGCCAATGAGTTAAAGGTCCTAAGAGCTGCAGACAAAGCAGAATGGTTCGTGTCTGGAGACAAATTTGGAGTGCTCAAGCTCCTCTCCAACAAGCCGTGGGCTTGTGTTACTGAAGCGCGTGCTCATGGCGCTGAGATCACGGATATCGCCATACATGCTTCGCCTGATTCTTGCTTGATCGCTAGTTCTGGTCGAGATCGAATGGTCCAACTTTTCCAAAAAACCGACGACACTCTGCAACTGATCCAAACTATGGACGAACACGTCGGGGCAGTGGGGCAGCTTATGTTTATGAATGATGGTGAGAAGCTGCTGTCCAGTTCTGCAGACCGGACAGTCATTGTCCGAGAGCGTGCAACCCGGGAAGAGAATGGAGCAACTTCAGTTGCCTATCTTATTTCTCGGGTCATCACCTTGAAGGCATCCCCCGTGTCCATGGCGTTCTGCCCTGACGATCCTAACACGCTCTATGTATCGACCATGGATCGAAATGTTTCAAAATTCGACATTCCCTCTGGGCGGCAGCTACACTGCTTCCGTGCATCCGACTCCGAAGGGAATGATGCCGTCATAATGGGATCCTTGACTGTTATGTCGGAAATTCCAGGCCAATGCCCGAAGCTTCTGGTCGGACTTTCCAGCACCGACAAGTCCATTCGCGTATATGACCTGGAAAGAGACGTCTTGCTCACTGGAGAGTTTGGCCACACAGAAGGCGTATGTGACGTTCTGCTCATGGAAGAAGCCGATGACTCGGACAAATCATCCCCGCAGCGAAACTTGATCTCCGCTGGCATGGATGGTATTTTGATGATCTGGAACCTGTCTGTGCAACCTCAGCCATCTCCCGATCAGGCCAATGGAAATGAGGATGACGGCCCGATGAAGGAGATGGCAGCAGCCAAGCCGCCTCTTCGCAAGGTACTTTCGAGAAGCGAGTTGGCCGGGTTCCGCCCTGAGAATCCCCTGGGAACACCCACACCAGTCCGCGAGCTTTCTCCGACCTTATCAAGAAAACTATCCAAGCTCTCGTTGACACCATCAAACCTGAAGAACCAGTCTCTTGCAGAAACACCATCACCTCCCAATCGTCTCTCGCCAACCGCCTACACTTCGGTGAATCACAATCGTCGATCCCCTTCGCCAGTGAGCCCGAAATCGAGACCTTCGGCTTCCAGGAAACCCAACAGTACTAGGAACACAAATCGCCGTACGTCCCTCGACTTCCGCGCACGTGGGAAACAATCGACTCGCAGCGAGTTTGGCAGCCTGGAAATGTCCAGCGAGCAATTATGTCGCACTCTTCGAGCGTATCGAAAGAAGCTTCATGGCTCATCCCAGCAAATAGAAGCGCAGAAGGAGCTCGAGCGTGAACTCAGTCTCACGCTTCATGCCGTGAATGTGCGGTCACTCAGTGACGAGAGTGCTGAGACAGAAACAGACAGTAGTGGCAAAGATACAGATCGCAAACCCAGCTTCTCCTCTACCTCCCCAAGATCCCCTCATCGTCCTCGCCATGCGCCTTCGACTCCGTCGCTACGTCACAGGAATTTACCGAAATTGAGGAGCCAATCTTACGATGCAACCACTGATGAATAATCGCCTTCATTTTCGATGGCCACAATCATCATTTGACCGTCTCTTGAACCGCGCGACGTTGCGAGTGTGTGACTGTCTCCATGAGATATGGCATTGCGGGAGTTTTACGAGTAGGACTAACAACACCCTTGAGATCCACGAGGATTTTTCCTCGTTCTCATTTTTCCCTTCGTTCCATCTTTCTTTTCCTTCCCTTTGCTACCTTGTGTGGCGATTTCGGCGTCTTCGTTCTTTTCCCTTGTCTTTCTCTTTGATTTTTTTTTTTTTTTTGATTTTCTCATTGCATCCCTCAACTGTTTAGGGAGGGCGACATCTGTCTTCTTACTATTTCTCATATTTTCCCCTTCTGATGATACCCATATTACTCTGGCTGGCTGATGCCATGTCTACGGAGCCTATATTTTCATATTTTACCTATCTTACAATTTATTCACCTTTATTCTTGAATCTGACTATGCCAGGAGAATCAGTAAATCATGTCTCTACATTTGGATTAAGCTGCTGGCGACGTTCAGAAGAAGTGAACTCGAGTGTCACGACCTGCTGCTGTTCGAAAATTTGCTTCAGTTTCGACGTGGAACTGAGGCACAAGACGAAGAGAATATCATATCAGTAACCAATCTTCTTCCAGGCAAAGTGGGACAAGGTTATTCCTCACGGACAAGGTTGAAGAGATGGTGTGACCGCCGCTAGAGATTCATGGGTCATCAACTGTACCCAAGGTTTACCAGCCCGCCCTTTGGCGAAGGTCACTGACGCTATTTTAAGAAAGACTTCCCTACGTCTCATGTCCAGAGACTGTATATTTATGATCCTACAATAATTTATCAATTAGATAGTCACCATGTTTGCCCACACACTATATAGACCATTGAATATCTTCGGTCCCACCATTGTCGGTACTCTGCATGAGGCTATCAAAGAAAGCCATGTCAACGCCCTGGAATGCCCAGTCTCGTCCTCCAGCCGCTAATCCAGGATTCTGATCGAGTGAATCGCAAAAGCCGGTGTGGCTTTGAAGCCCGCTATACGCAACAGACTCATTTGCTGCATAAATGTGAAAGGAATCTGATGGCATGGAAGTGGTCTCGAGACTACCGGAGTGGGGAATCACCAGCTCCATAACTTCATTATTTAGCATTTGATGTTTCGCAGCGACTTGGGAATGACGCACATCACGCTCACTACCGATTGTTCCAGTATTTGCTGCGCTAGGCATATCTGCAGATTTAAACTGAGTTGGACAATTGGATATTGGACGTTTTTGTTGATTTTGAGGGGGTTGAGATCTTGGAGCCTCCTTACTCATGCCGCCGCTGGCAATCTTGACAATGCCAAAATAAGGAATGTTGACAGTAACGACAGAATCGTCACTTTGGTCTCTTAGCCCCATTTCGTCATCTAATCCCTGCACGCTGACTCTCCTGGCACCACCAAACGTCTCGACCTCGACGGCCAGTAGCCGCCGTAGCAGTTCGGCGCTCTGTGCGCTCATTGCGTCTGAGTTCAGACTGTTGACTTCTTGCATGTTCTCTTGTGCCTGTTCAATCATAGCACGATCACTCAAGTATTGATGTGCAAGTAGATTCTCCCCTTCTGAGTGGTGACTATCCATGTGAGCTAATAGTAAAGTCATGGCGGCCATGAGAGCCAGGAAGTCGACAGTGCGACAGCTATACGCTATTCGGTTGAAGGAACGAAGCGTGATAAAGCGCGTGAGAACTTCCCGTGAGGCATTGACACATGTGATTCGTGAGTACTCGTACTTGCGCCCGGACGAGGACGAGCGAAGCATGTAAGGCAGATGTAGATAGTTGAGGAGGTTGTAATGAAGCACCTGCGCAAACAACCGTCTCGTGTCCCAAAAAAGGGCCTGCGAGTCAGTTGAGCGAACGTCTAGGTTTGGTACCAACCACCATTTGCTAGGGAGTTTTCTGGCCGCTTTCTGTAGCTCCATGTCAATCGATTGCATCTTAGGGTAGTCAGGGAGCTTTGAGTCGGAGTTTGAAGCATTGCGCTCCAAAATTTTGGATAGAAGGACACAATGAATTCGTTCCAGGCGTCCCATAGGGGTTTCTGTTTCAAGTATCGCATTAGAGGCCATGCCACGGTCCAGGCAGCCCTGAGGAAGACCCAACATTAAACACAATTGGCGGTCCAGAAACACGATTCGGAACCACATGAGTTGCGGGTGGCATCTGGTGCTAGGATCGAGCACTTCAAACTGAATCCGATGATCGGATCGGTCAAGACCCATCAGCTGAGCAATACCCATACCTCGTCGATTTGATACCCAACTTCGTCGCAGACTCCCGATGTTAGCCTGGTACATGCTCTCTATCATAACGCACTGCAGACCCTCGATGCTGCCAAGAAGTTCATCTTTCGTGGTGACGAGGTTGATAGCAAGATCTGTTAATCGCTCCATGGCGGCTCTGGGTGTCTCTGAAAGGTTCTTTATCTCTTCGTGGAGATCAGGGTGCAGATGCTGCAAGACGGTGGCGAGCTGGAGCATATACCTCGCTATCAGCACCGGGTGTGTATTTGGCTCAGGAATATCCAACAGGTATTCAGTTGTTCTCAATCCTGTTTTCTCTTGAGCGGCGTATGGCATAGTCAAGATTTCATGCGCCAGAATGAAGGGACGATCACTAGCTTGACATATTCTCTCGATGTCTCTCTTTGAGGGCAGTGATTCATGTAAGAACCGTGAAAGTCTCTCATGTTTGTTCTTAAATACTGAGGTTCCAATGGCTGGCTGTCCGGAGTTATGAGAAGAGACACCATTTCCGGGCGGATATTGCTAATGGAAGTAATGAGTACGAACCGGATAGCAGTAGGTCTTGAGAGCACACACCTGTGGTGACTGATAGAAGTCCAGCGAATCTGGCGTCTCTGAGAATGCTGACACTGGAGTTGGAATTTCATAGCCTCCCCTTTCGCCATCCCCACTGGTGGTCAAGCGTGTTCTTCTTTCATCGATATAAACATTGCCACAGCCATGCTTGTTCAATCCTACGCCTATGTGCGCTTCGGAGGTCCAGACATTCTCAAGAAACTCTTGGCTAACGCATTTGCTTCCTCTTTGTTGACAGGGCTTGCAGATTTTGTTATCGAGTGGATCGAATACACACTTCATCTTCCGTCGCTTGCATTCCCAGCAACTGTGGGTCCCCTTGCGGACCTTTTGGCGCTTCAAATGCGGCGGAGATGACATCCCGTTTGCGCATTCGCAGAGCTCTGATGTATTGAGGAGATGTGAAAATGGGAGATTTGTAGAGAGTTGCCGGATCAGGGTATTCTTGTGACTTCACGGCGATCAAAACTCCGAGCAAGCGGCTCCACGGGTGGCGGCGGTCGAAAGTGAGACTAGTCGCAGATCACGGCGGACGACTGTAACCCTAACCCTGATTTGGTTTAGCTTACATGGATATACGGACGAATGTTTTGTTGATTCCACATTTGATCAAGTAGAAGCTCTGATATTATTCATCCGGCGGACCAACACATGCCTATTTTCTTCCCTTGACTAATTCTTGGTCATCTCGATATCTTATTACCGCTCGAGAGAATCGAAATTTCTCCTATGTTTTAGTATATATAAGTGTTGAACATACATATACTCATGTCCCTTTAAATATCTTCCACTTGACACCTTAACCCAAGCTTGTCTTGCTCAACTGCCATATCCCAAACCTTGGAATCACAAAATAGCGTAGAAGCTACCTACAAGCTATGTCTTCAGAGAGCCCCCATCTAGAGAAAACAAGCCCAAAACCCGATTTGAGACTGCCAGATCTGACAACTTCGCCTAGCGGCACCGAACACATCCCAGCTGAAAACTACGAACAGAGACATAGCAGTGTCAAGGTTTTGCCCGCTGAAAATGACTACATAGCAGGAGTGCAATTGTTTCTCATCATGCTCACCATTTTCATGAGCACTCTCCTCGCCGCCCTCGAGATTGGAATTATCGCGACTGCAATTCCCGGTATCACCGATGATTTCCAGCAACTAGACGGTGTCGGATGGTACGGCAGTGCGACTTTCCTTCTCGTCGGTTCATCCTCTCCGATGTGGGGCAAGCTGTATATGTACCTACGTATCCAATGGGTCTACCTCGGCTCTGTGGTGTTTTACCTGGTCGGGAGCATCGTGGCTGCATCTGCTCAAAATAGTCTTTGTGTGATCATTGGCCGAGCGATTCAAGGATTGGGAGCTGCGGGGACTTTGGGTGGCTCCGTTCTTATTATCAGTGTCGTGGCCGAGCCAAAAAAGCGTCCCATGTTGATCGGTGCCTGGATGGGAGTCTTCATGGTATCAACTATCCTCGGACCTGTGCTCGGTGGCGTTTTTACGACTGAGGTTTCTTGGCGGTGGTGCTTCTGGATCAATCTGCCTCTTGGGGGCCCAATTGTCATCCTGTGCTTACTATTTTTGCGGGTGCCAAAGCATGTCAAGCCTGTCCCGGCTACATGGAAAGATATCATTTTACAGCTTGATCTTCCTGGCTTTTTTTTATTACTCGCCTCTCTCGTATGCTTTGCCTTGGCCCTGCAATGGGGCGGGCAAACCAAAGCGTGGAGTGCTGGTGTTGTCATCGCTACCTTGGTTCTGTGGATTGTCTTCACGGCCACCTTCTTTATTGTTGAGAAATTGCAAGGACCCCGGGCTATGGTTCCATTAAGGCTACTGAAGTCCCGTATGACATGGGCTAATGCTTTGTGGTGCTATATGTGAGTATCCATCACTCGCGCCCCCTTTCTGCTTCTCTTTTCTTAGAGCTAACAGTGAGGTCTCACGTAAGCTCCAACTCTTCGTTCTACCAAGTGATGTTCTATCTCCCTATATATTTCCAGTCTATTCATGGAAAATCTGCTATCATGAGTGGCGTTGATACCCTCCCGTTTCTCGCCTTCTTCTCTTTGGGAGCTGTGATGAGTGGTGGTCTTGTTGGAAAAACACACCACCTAATGCCCTTCCAGTTGACCAGTGCGCTTCTTATGGTGGCTGGCATGGCTCTGTTCTACACGATGGGAGTCGATACAACTCAGACCCGTTATCTTGGCCCTCAGGTTCTCTATGGCTTTGGCCTGGGTCTTGGTAACCAGGTTCCCATGACAGCAGTGCAAGGCTTTTCAAAGCCGGAAGACATGGCAAGCTCTACCGGAATTATGCTTAGTATGATATCTTCCTGTGTCCACTATTGAAACAAGGTCTTCACTAACTCCAAGACAAGTGTGTCAATCTATTAGCGGAACCTACTTCGTCCTCGTAGCGCAGACCCTCTTCGCCAATCGCATGCTACAGACATTAGACAGCTCCAACTCTACTATCGACACCACTAAGGCCTTGGGCACGGGGGCATCCGAGATCCGGCACGTCTTCTCGGGAGAGCAACTCATAGCTATTACTAATGCTTACATGGTCGGCATCAAAGACGTCTTCGCATTTGGTCTGGCTGGTGCGGTAGCGGCCGTTCTTTTGGCCCTTCTCATTCCCCTGAAGAAGCTTCCAGACCATGAAAAGAAAAAGACCGAAGAGACGGGAGCTTCTTAGGTGATTTGGGCTGGCTGGATACGGGTAGAGTCTTAAAACTTTTCCTTCTTATGAAATAGAGCCCGTCTGCTACCACAGATAACGAGCTAGCAACTGTTACTTGATTGGCTTCGCAAAGTGATTTTCGTTCCTTGAAGCGCCACGCCGGAGCCATCCTTTTGGAAAACGGACGTGATGAGTCCGGTCTTTTTGTTAAATTTCTTGTACTCTATTGATCCGACCTCTTGGGTGTCCTTCTGCGTGTCCCAGTCCATCCGCTGGCTGGTAGATTTAGCAGGTTGTTGTCCTTGCTGAAACGACCCGTGCACCTGAGAGCCCACTAGCCAAGAAGCTTTCCCTGGCTTACTAGATATGATTGAGCATGCGACAGTCCTTACATACAGTTCTTCTGAGATTCTTCTAGGTAATGACAAATTTATCAGACTTCAATAAGATGGTCAACTGATTCATATACATGCCCGCACATGTGGTAACCAGCTAGATGATAGCAGCTAAGCCGAAACTTTCATTCACATTCCAAGCTTGGGGACATGTAGCATTGTAGCAACGAAAATGATCCATGGGTGTTGTAGAAAGTCCCCACAAACAGTCGGCGCACTGCGAGAGACCCTTCCCCTTAGTAATACAGGTTTCAAAATGGCCCCCACCATCTCGCCTATATTTAAGAGGCAACTTCTACCCCGCTATATCTTTCATTTTCATCTCTTCATCACGTTCATCTCCAATTCATCATCAAACCCAAGCTCTGAATCATGTCTGCCCCAAAGCCCGAGTTCGTCCTCATTGGAGGTGCCTGGCACTACCCAGAATCATATGCCAAGTTTCGTACTATTCTTGAAGCTCAAGGCTTGCCGGTCCATATCCCTCGACTTACGACAATGAATGGTGCACGACCCCCAACCGCGGATCTTGGTACGGATACAGCTGCTATTCGCAAATTTGTCACCGAATTAGTTGACGAAGGCCGTTCTATGATTGTTCTTATGCATTCATATGGAGGTTTAGTTGGCACCAATGCTCTTGCAGGCCTGGGAGTCGAAGCTCGCAAACAACAAGGCTTATCTGGTGGTGTGCTCCAATTAATCTATATTTGTGCACATGCACTCTCGGAAGGTCAATCCGTGTTCAAGCACATTGAAGAAAGTGGACATGGAGACGTCATACCTATTTTGTTTAACTATGCTGAAGATGGTACCTGTATTCCGGTGGATCCTAAAGGCGTTGTAGGCCCCGGGCTTTCAGACGAAGATCTGGAGAGCTACCTTGCAACCCTAGGACGCTGGAATTCCAAGCCCTTCGGTCAGCTCTTAGAGCACTGTGCTTGGCGAGATATTCCAGTGTCCTATATCTATGCTCTAAATGACTCCCTCCTGCCCCTGGCCTACCAGAAAGCTTTCGTGCAGGGTATGGAAGCCACTCTGGCAGGCTGCAAGGTTAGGACCTTTGATATGGAGACTGGTCATTGTCCAAATATTACGGCACCGGAAGAACTCGCCAACATCATTCAACAGATTATTGCGGATGCTGCTATCTAGACTTGATTATCGGATTCAGTCACACGAGAGTTATATAATAGTCTTCTCTTTGTAAAGTGCACAATGCCTAATAAAGCACCTGTATCTAGAGAAAAATTATGTATGTATTTTATACTACGGACTGTTACATATTTGGAAGAGGCCGAAAAAAAGAAAAAGACCTATAGGCAATTATCCATGGGTCGATCGGTAAAAGTGGATATATATTAAGCCGAGGCTTATACTGGTTGGTTAGATAGACTGATAAACCTTATATAGTGTAATATATACACCTATTATGATATTAATAATACTAATAATATAATCACTAAAGAGCTTATATATATAAGGAGGTCAAGATGGCAATAGACTAAATAAGAGAATGGTAAAAGAGAAGTGAACTAGATATGAAATAATACTGGAATGAAGTAGAATTGAACTGATAAATAGTATGACCCATATTGATCACAAAACTAATTCTTAAGGAAGGAAGGATATAGATCATTTCCCTTCCTTAAATATTAGGGTATTTAGAGCTGGTGAACTGATCATAATGAGCTCATTTCTAGTAGTTCTAGATGCTTCTAGAGAGCTCTGGATTTCCATAAGACCAGGGTGCTAAATCAGTCATGTTTCAGTACTGATTCGGCATTTCCTCAGATCAGAGAGAAGCTTAGATCTTATCTCTATATTGAAAGGGACAGAAATTTCAGAGATGATGATAGATATGTTGCAGCCATTACTAACAGCTAGCGCCAAGCGATTGTCGGCCAGCTACAGTAATGGTATACCCCAGCTCACTCGATAGTACTCCGCAAGTGTTTCCACTGCCACCGCAGCCGGATGCAATCTGGTCCATTGCCTGCGCTAACGCACTAGCCTCAATGCTCAAGGGAAAATCCGGTTGCTAATGAGCTGATTAGTAGGACTGGTATATTAAAGAAAGTGCGAGAAAACATACAAAGTTGCAAAAGTTGACCGCGATGTTTCCCTCCGATTCCCCAGCGCAACCAACAATTTGGCATGACTCTGGGTCTGTTTTGATAATCATATCAGGATCTTGACTGTCGATAAATTGACCAATTTCCTCCACAAGTTCAGTGCTGACTTCGGTGAGGCCAGGTACATCTGAAACTGGACAGCAAAAGAGTCCATCCTAAATAGCATAGGCAATTAGCGACATACTAGTGATGACGAATATTACCTACAATAAAACCACGTTTGTGGAAGGCTTCCTTTTCTGTGGATGTGATAGTGAGACCCTAATTGGGAGTGGTATCAGCAATAGCTCAGGCGTATGAGCAAGAGATAAACATACAATGACGGAAGGTATGGCTGCAAGGAGCGAGAGAGTAGTAATGAGGACCTTCATATTTGCAGTGCAGGTAGACGCTGGAAAATTGAAAACCAAGATATAGTAGAACTCAGATCAAGATTGAGATCTGGCGAAGAAAAGTTAAATATAAGAGCACACAGCGAGGGTTAAATACTTGGCAGTTGCTTATGTCTGACCTAGGTAGGTACATTGAGGAATCACATGAGACGGTAAATCTAAGGGTGGATAGTGCCAATTGACTCATTGGCTATTGAGAGGTGCAGAGTTTGCAATGGACCCCAAAGGCACCCGGGAAATGGGACGCCTGGACGCAATAGGGCGCCTAAATGGAATGGGATACCGGAAAGAAATGAGGTACGGTTTTATTTAAGGATGCACTCTAAATCACTGGCCAGGGCAGGAGTGGGACCTCGCCAAACCCGTGAGCTGAGCCTGGGGGCTAAACCTACAAGCTGAACCTACGGGCTGAGCTTGGTGGGCTGAGTTTGGGGTCCGAGGACAGCATCAGCCCAGACCTCGCCAAAACGCGGGTCGGGTCCACCCAAGAGCAATCTTCGTTATTTTTGGCAACCTTGAACGTCTTTGAGTTTTTTGCTACAGTAAGAACGGGCAGGAAACCTTGCCTCATGGCTGGACTAAAACCTGCATGCTCCACCTTCCGCCTAGAGTGTCCGCCGCGTGCTTATTTTTGGGTCTTCCCCGCCAGCTAGGGGTAGGGAGAGAGAGAGAGAGAGAGAGAGAGAGAGAGAGAGAGAGAGAGAGAGAGGGAAGGGGGAATAGGGATCCGTGGGGGTCTCAGTCCTCGCCGTCCGCAATCCGTACGGCGACCTCGTATTCCCGCAACCTCCGTATCCTCATGAACCACCGCGTGAGTATTGCTGCCCTCTTCGGGTCCCGTACGGCCGTAGTGAAGTCTCTTTGTGTCCTCATTGCGAAGGGGAGTCGCCGCCTGTTGGTCTCCTCGTCCGGGCAGTATGCTGCAACGTGTACCACCGTCTCGCGGCCCTGGCCACACCGGCAGACGGGCGTCGCGACGTCGGGGACGCCCCGGTCGAATAGGAAGGCCCGTAGCCCAATCTTTCCAGTTCGCATCTGTACTAGTAGGGAGCTCTCTGCCTTACGGAGTCCGTGGTGTAGTCGTAGCCTATCCTTTGACGGAGGGCCGTCTGCGGGGTGACTCCTCGCCTGCGACTGCTCGGAGCCCTTCCGCCATCTTTCGGTCCATTGTGCGTTGATGGCATCAGCTATCCTTTTGCCGTCTACTTCTTCCTGGGCCGCTGGTATCCATCGCTGCATCCAAGCTATGTTGGCGTTCTGGTGCTGCTCTGGGGCCGTTGTGCGCCGGCGTCTGGGCCTGCGCGTCCGTAGGGCTCGCGCTGCCTTTGTGCAGCTCTCCCGAATGAGTTGCCCTATGCCGGACGTCTCGAGTCTCCTCTCGAAATGCGCTACCCGCCCGTTAAGGTAGAGGTCGAGCGGCGGTATGTATAGTTCCGTCTCGACATCCCTTGTGGCTGTCGCTTTGTATGCTCCTGCTACTCTTCGCAAGCACCGCGATTGCTCAGCAAGGAGGCTTCGCGCGAGACCCCTCAGGTTGCCCTGTGGTTCCGTCGCTGTATGGAAGGCTGAGGCCCCGTACGCCACGGCTGACCGTATGACCTTCGTATACACCTCTCTAGCTTTCGCAAGTGAGAATCCCCATGTTGATGCTGCTAGCCTCGTGAGCGCGAGCCGTTGGGTCTCGAGTTTTCGCCGCATTTGTTGCTCGTGTGCCGGCCAGGTGAGCTTCCGGTCTAGCCAGACCCCTAGAAAGCGTGTTGATGCTTGCGGTTGGAATTGTACGTCCCCTAACCGTACGCCGTCGGTTGGCGGCGTCCGTGCCCTCGTGAAGTGGATGAGATCACTGTTCCTAGGCTCGAATTGCATCCGGTAAGCACTTGCCCACTGCTCACACACCTCCCAGGCCTCCTGAAGTATCCGGCAGTTCTCGCTCGCGGTTAGGGCGAAGGCTATTACGTTTGTATCGTCCGCAAAGCCAATCACCGATATCCCTTGGACCTCCTCAAGCGCCTCATATAGTAGGGCGATGTACGTTGGAAGCCGCCAACTAGGGTACAATCTCCCATGCGTGCGTGATGTGTGCATCTTGCCATGACTATGGATGAATGCATGGCATAGAAAACAAGCATCCTTGCTGGAACCGATGGCCCGTGGAAACAGCGGAACCGCCTGGATTTCGCAGTAAGCGATCAGCTGGATCTCAGCGTGGATTTTAGCTTCCTTGAGAATTCTGGTCGTTTGCTCGGAGAACTAGTGACACGGATCTTTAGACTTGTCACTCCTTACGAATTGAGAGATCTGGGAGATGTTATACTGATTGCCATTGACTTTCCCTAAGCGACGGAGCACGGCTGAAAGACTATTAGGTTGTTCTTATATGCTTATATGCTCGTACTCAAGCTCTTATGCGGGACTTCTCTAGACGTGCCATAACAACACAGCATCATTACGTATAATACTCGGCTCCTAAGTACTGTACTAGTATATAGTAAATCCGTCACATAATTAGCCCTCTCAGGCCCTCCCCTAATTGATATTCCACTATACAGAGCTAGCCTTAGAGGCGGCTACCTACAGTGGTCAGAGCGTGATCTCTAATCCTGCCTGTTGCGGAAGTCTACCCCAGATAATACGACAGAAGCTCCCGAGGATCTTTATGAGCTAAGCATCATTCGGCCGATCGATGCACGTTTCACGATCACACTAAAACGCTCCCTTCTAAAAATGGCCAGCCAATACTCGTTATAGTACGCGTTCGCGTACCTACGCTCTGATGCCCTATCGTTTTGATAAATGTTCATGTTCGGCTATGTTAAAGCGCCCAGGTAACCCTCAAATTCCTTCCATACCATTTCCTAACCCCTCGGATGATGTAGACGAGAAGAAGTGAATGAAAATCTTCCTAGATCCTTCACCCTCTCCTTCAAATCCCGAACATCGTGAAGCTCAGTTAAAACAATGCCTTCAATCTCTCCTCAAAAAGTGTGACCAGCTGATCACCAGTGTCATTCCCCATCAAAGATGCCATATTAACAGACCTCTGCGCCCATGACTTGCAAATTTCATCCCTCCCCTCCGCATAGAAGTCCATTGCCTGGTTAAAGGACAAACTTGCAAGTTTTCCAAGCTCCTCAAGAGGATAAGAATAGTGCTCGCACTTTGACTGGGACATCTCATCTGTTTCTGAGTTCTTGTGACAGTGCATCTGGATGTGCTCGGGGCTCTGTAAGTAGTCCTCGTCGAAAGCACTGGCAATAACTTGGTCGAGGATTGACTCTGCAATTTGGAAGTAGGTCATCTGTACTTCGCCATCTTTGCCCCAGACATTGGAGAGGCAGTCGTCATCATAGAACTCCAGTTCCGAGGGGATGGTCTCTTCGTGATTCTGGGCTGTGATGCAGAGATGAAACAGGACTTGCAGGTAGTACGGAAGATTGGACCGGCTGGGCGTGAGAAGCAGTGAGTCGATACTGTCTTTTTTGTAGATCTGGCGAATTATTTCCTAACAAGTTCAAAGTTAGTGATGGATCTTGCAGTAATCGGGGCTTTCTCTTGAAATTATACCCGAACAAGCCAGATCTTGTATTTGGAGGGCATTGGCTTGGATAGAATGGTTTCCATATATTGAGCACTCATTTTCCAGGCATCGCATTGGCTGGAGTTGTGGAAGGCCCATAGAGCCATGTCCCATTCTTGTCCGTGGATGCATGCTTCAAAGCAGAGGCCCCACAGGAGGCTCTCTAGCGGATCATCGAGCTCGGGAAATATTCTGCTGTTTCTGAGGTCAAGCAAGCCGGTTCGGACTTTCTCGTAGTAGTAGGACTGAAGAAATCAGTATTTGTTCTGGTTTGGAAGTTGAGAGCTGTCGTTTCAACATACTTTGGTCTCTTCATCAGCCTGTGCGCTGCGAGCACGGCAAACATTCAAGATCAGAGCAAGAAGAAGATAGCGTGGGCCAATTGCGTCCACTATAATAGTCTCCCCTTCTGGTCTAGGATTGTCTGTTTCTCTGGTCTGAAGGAAGATTATGAGCTAGGATTCTGTCAGCAATGAAAGAAAGCAAGCCATTGAATGAATAAATATCAAAGGATTAAACAGACCTCTTTCAGAGTTTTCATGAGTGCCTCTACCATCTCAAGTTTTGAATTCTCCAGCAAGATGCAGACTAAGGCATAGCATTTTTGAAATACCCATTCTTGTTCAACTGCCATGGAATCATCCTGGGATTCTTGTCGCATCATGTAGGCCGCTAGAAAGGTCAGCCTTTGTCTCTCCTGAATACTACTTAAATTTTACCTAATATGATGTTATGAGCCATCAATGCCACAACAGGGGCCGCGAGATTTCCACTGTCCACTTCAATTGAAAGCACGTGAATAAGAAACCTGCATATATCTGGATCAGCATCAAATTAATGTCTGCCATATTTGAAATGTCTCACATTATTTCCTCCCTTTCCAAGAATCCATCGGAAGGCGATTCGGGATTCTCACTTCCCTCCTGGACCTCTTCAATGAAATCATGAAGGCACTTCATCACTTCTATGGACTTGTTGAGGCGCTGTGCTTCAAGGGTGCATACTTGAATGAACTGCAGCCTTTGTGGGTGACCGGCCGGAGGTGAATTCTGGAGGATCTGCTGACAGGTGCAATCTTCCGAACGGTTATTATGGAAACGATATACTCAATGCAGAATTCACTTACTTGGCTTTTCATCCTTGCACTCCAGCAACGCAAGTCTCCACATAAGAAACAGAACCTGGAAGTCATTCTTGAATCCTCCCCGAGGATCAACGATATTGTGCAGAGGTATGACGTTCAACATCTTTCTAGCCGAGGGCGCGTCGAAGCCGTCCAGACCAAAACTCACATACTTCCTGTTGCCAAAATTAAAAATTGATCATCCGGGAAGTGATTAATTACTGACTTCTGGATTTGGATTCGGTTTGCGTAGGAACAGGTTTCGAAAATCTTGGTGTTCAGTGCGACAAGACACCATTCCTGTGCCACGGAATAATTGGTCTCAAATCCGGTGCTGATGTGCTTCCAGATGAACTAGATTTTAGTTAGTATGTGTTTGTCTAGGATTTTCAGAATAATGATTATCATACCGCGAGCGCCGCATGAGTGGCCGGTTCACTTAGCATTTCAAACCCTCGCGAATTTAAAATTTGCGCCGCATCGCAAATTACCTCGATTTTGGTGCCTTCCTCTAGAGATGTAGAGAGAGCCTGGGATACAAGAGCGATGAAGCTGCGGTCAATCCAATCAGTTCGAGTGAGTGGCACGTGCTTTAGCAAGAGCTGAAAGGCTTGCAAGACATGGTCCTCACTAGCAAATTGTAAGCAAGTCTCGGTAGCTGGGGAGATAATATATTGTCAACCTACCTGAGAGCCCTTCCATACTTGAGATAACGCATGGCACTGTGGCAATCATTAGCAAACTTTGTCTCAAACGGTTGGCGCCAACTTGCAGCTCAAATGATTGCTCGGTAAACTGCAAGCCGGTGAATACCCAGCCAAGCACTGGCGATTGAAGGTTAGCAAGATGACACTTAATTTATTTAATATCTTTCATAAATACCTTTGAAAAATTCGGCTTTGTCTTCCTCGTTCTCCGGGCGAAGGGTCTCCAACTGGAGAAAAATGACCGCAGGGTTGCCTCCGTATTTCTAACACAGTCATGGAGGGAACATACATAGTAACTCATCAGCCAGAACTTACCTCCTTGAGAATTTGGAGCTGCCCTGTCATCTTCTCCTTCATTTCAGATGTGTCCATGGAATTGTAAGTTCGGACTGGGCAAGTCAGCTTGCTGGGATTACCATAAGAAGGCGACTAAGCACGCACCAAGAGTATGTCTAACAAGCAGCTCCAAGTGATCAAAGCCACTTCTTTTGGATTTGGGGTGCTCATTACAGTCATTGATACGAGTGGCTGCTCTTTCCAGCCACTTGATGGCAACATCGCTCTGGAAAGCCGCAAGTGCATGACATCCAATGTTGTAGTAGATTTGAACTACAGTTTCGCCATTGTTGATCGAGTATGTTTTAGGGACTTTACCGAAGAGGTGCTCAGCAAGATCTGTTCGACCTTCCAAGTAATGCTAAACATCATCAGCTAAGCTCCAAATAAATGAAAACACGAAACTGATATACCAGCTGCACGCGGAAAGCGAAGTTCTCTGCAACAAAAGATTGGAAGCTCTCCAGATCAATGGGAGGAGTCGAAGTTTTCAGGTATTCGAGTCTTTGTGCAACCACTGTCATAATGCTAAGCGCAAGTTCAAGTTCTGCGTCCTCTGTATAACTGATGAGCTTTGATAAACAAAAAAATACGATGACATACCGATACAGAAGCGAGCTGCGGTAAACGCTGCTCGGAGGACTCTGGCATGTCCAGACGCCGTGTTCGAAGTTCCATGATCGATCAGAAAAAATGCGAACGCCCTTACTGGAGATTAAAGCGGTCAGTTGCTGATTCTAGAGATAAAGAGACATCTATTGAAAACAAACCTCGGCTGAGAGCCACATGTTCCCTTTTGTCTTCAACACGAGAGCACAGGGTAAGCCTACAGGTGTTCCATAGATCTGTACCGATACTATCAATCTCGCCATAGCTGCGAGATGTGAGATCTGGGGTTGAAGAGAATTTTTTGAGTTGTTTGTCAAGAGAGTCAGTATCCACGCGCTGCGCCAGTTGACCACGGGGCGCCATTGTGATCTGTCTTTTCAGTGTTTGCACGATGGCTATTGGAAATTATCGCGTTAGAGAGTGATGAAGTGAGGATAATAGATAGATTTGTGGAATCTGTGACCAGACCTTTCACCAAATTCACCCGCTTTGTCACGGCATCATCCTGGAAAGAAGCCATGGCAAAAGGCGAAGGCGAAAGAGGGCGCCGCCAACTGAAAGCAGGTGTCTGTGAAGGATGGAAAAGAATAAGACAGGACGACGGGCGGTGACGCGGATGCAAAGGAGTATGCTCTGAAATGGAATATTTGAAGGGTTCAAAGACTATGGAAGAAGAGTGATTGCGAACGGTGTGAAAGGAAATATCAAGAAAAGGTGCGCGACGGGTTTATGGGCAGGGAAAAGTGGAAGGCTAGCGTCGACGTCGATTTCACTGCCCAAGGTGTTTACTTCACTTTACCTCACTAGCTTACGCTCTCTACAACCTTGGATGCACTAGTAACTATCTGAAAACAGATCCGAAATGACCCAATGTTAACATCCTTGAATATGATGGAATATTTTACACCTCAGACACAGTACACCTTTAAACAAAGGACGCAGACCTCCAGCCTCGGGGAATCTAGAATCAAAATTTCACAAAGCAGCATGTAAAAAGAAATTCACTCATAAATCAATGATAACCAACAAATGGAGTATGCTATTTGTGTATCCGCTGGGTGGGAAGGAAGTTACCAACAATAAGGGAGGGACTATAGCAGGATATGTTAGCTGGAGCATAGTCATAGTTATCAAGAAGGAACGAACATATTGTGGTTATCCCGTCGGATTGTAAATGAGAAGCAGCATTGGATTCCCTCGCCAGACCCATTAGGATTCTTCAAAGTACAACTCGTAAGCATGGCTTTCTGAGTGTTGTCGAAGGCAATGGCTCCAAATTTCTCCCAATAGCTGACTAGCTGGTCTTCAACAATGATCTCATGAATGGCAAGTTTTCCCTGAATATAGATTAGTATAAGAAGAATCAGACATACAAGGGGAAACTCACATCTCGCAAACTCTCTATTGGCACATCGATCAACTGTGCCATCTCGTTATTGCCACGGAAGATCTCACCGGTTCGTCGCCAGCAACAGGCTGGAATAGCCATACTGGCAAAAACACGATCATACTCCATGAGACTTCGCTCAAACCACATCTCCACTAGGATCAACTCGATATCCGTTAAGCTCTGCATGCGCTCTCGGAACTTGGGCCGGAACTTGTCAAGTTGTCGGAGAATCTTTTGCCGAGAGATTTGTTGCATATTCTTTTCCATGTACTGGTTGAGCCGAGCATAGCCCTTGACGTAGTTAAAAGGCTTCAGCAAACCAGCATCATACTTGGCTTTGAGGAGCTTGTTCATGCGCTCCTCTGGGGGGTCTGATCCGGACGGATCAGCCGCAGTCATGTAGTATGTCTCGCGTGCTTTGTCATTCACCACTGCTGGAGCAGCCGCTCGTTGAATGGAATCCCCGTGGGGTACTGCCGGGGGTGGAAGCTGCGTCGGGGGTGGTAACCCGTTCGGCATATTCAATGTGTTCATCGAGTTCATCAAAGAAGGATCGGAGTAAATCCCTTGAGGATTATCCTGATTTTGGAACATTGACCCATCATCCAGCAAGCTGTTGCTAAGAAAATCGCCGAGCAAGTTGTACTCATTCGTAACTTCAGGGGCATTAAACATGTACGATGGATGAAACGAGTGCATATCCTGAAATTGGTTTTGTCCTCCCATCCAGTCGTTGTAGGGCATCACTATTATATTCTGCGTCAGCTAGAGCTCCAAAGTCATCGTCTTGAGACTTACATTGCTGAGGATTGGTATCGAGGCCCTGACCAGACGAGGAAATGTTTGCTGGCTGCACCGAGGAAGGCTGGATTCCGATCGTAACGTCGGGGAGAATTTGCTGACCGGCAGCATCCGGGACGTCGACATTCCGTGGCATACTTTGCACGTTGCCAAGCTCATTGTTGGACGACCCTTCTTCGTCTGCCGCGGAATGCTCCTGGTCGCTTCGAGCGCGTTTGGCAGGTTCCCTGGGCTCGTCATGGCACAGATGTCCGATATTGCGCTTTACACATCGGGCACAAGGTCGTTCCTTCACAAATTGATACTGGTCAGCAGACACATCTTTTTTTGTCTCTCTGGTTGACAACCAGTTTCACGGCTAGCGGATTGACTGAATGGGACTAATCTGGGAGAGGTCGTACCGAATCGCAAGTCATATGCTGTCCCACATGGCCGAGGGCCTTCCGTTAGCAAAAGCGATTCTGAAAAATAAGACTGCCCCCACTAAGATGGGGGAACTTGCTGCCCGAAGGCTGTCGCATCAACCAAGCGGACACAACCGCTAGTTTAAGGATCTGACGAGGGAAGCTCACCGAGCGGCGACAATAGACGCATGCTATGGAATTGATATGGTCGTTAGTGTTAACTGCTCAATCGCCAAGCGAAATGGAATGCGAGCGAAAGCGCCCAGACCCCTGTCGCATACCCTCACACAGTGAGCAACTTACCGTGATTGACCTTGCGGCGCTTTTTGGGACTGGAATGACTGCCAGAGCCAGATGTTTCAGCCTTGGCAGCAGGTATTGTTTGCGATTCCTTTGCGCGCGCATCCTTTGCTGCGTCAGCGGTCCTGGACTTGGCAGATGCAGTCCTGTCGGAACCGGCGCCCGATACGCTCCTTTCAGTCATGGTTTCAGTTTGTCGTGTAATCACCAGGACCAGGCGGAATGGCTGCCTGCAGACATTGCAGAATGAAAGTCGGAGGTTGAAACGTCAAAAGTCAAAGGTTCACTGGGCTTTCGCGAAAGCGGAGTGACCCCTCCGTTCTGCTCCGCGTGTGGGGAATCCCCAATCGTTTCTCGGCAACGCCACCGAGAGCCGCCTCGGAACAATGACCTGATCTATATAGGAGGGGTATGAGTTATTAAATCTTTTACATTTATTGTCTGAGCTGATAAAATATCTCATTCATTATTCTAACTAGATGGGTCTTATCGGGCGTCCACCAGCTTGGACCTTCTCGTGGGGCCTCTGGCGCAGATCCTGATCAATGGAATTGGCCAGATTGGACAGCCACAACTGATCGACTGGGCGCAGACCCTGTTCTGGTGAGATCTGACTGACATATCCCCCAGCCAAAAATTGAGGGATTCACATGTCACCGATACCGGCACGCTTGTCTCGGCGCATAGCAACTGCGACTGCAGCTCAGGTATCGGGATCTGAGCACGCGACAGGGATCCCCTTGGTGGTGTTGGGGCGCAATCCTCGGCGCTGAAATATTGCTAGTCGTGGATTTGCCGACCTCAATTGCGGTTGTATTGCTGTTGTATGTGATCTCGTGTGTGTGGTTCTCTGCAAGGTTTATACTCGGGGTACTTTAGGTGGTCATCAAACGCTTCTTTCAGTCGTTGGATGCTGCAAATACGTCCAGAGCAGCTTGCGACCGAGCGATTGCATCCCTCAGTCCCATAAGTGGAGCAGTATTGGTCTGCATAGATTGGAGATGGCCATGCAGTTGCTTCATTAGTCTCTGTATTTCAGGGTCGGTGTCGAGCTAAGATTCAAATCATAAGTTGGTGTAGTGTAAAATATGCAACTTCATCTAGACTCCATACCTCATCCAGTGTCGCCTGGTTGGGCTTAGTATCAACCAGTGTAAATCCAGAAGACCCGGAGTCTTGGGGAAGCTCGTCCAGCTGCCGGAGCACAGGGTGTTCCTTAAAGCAATATGTATCAGCAAGAATAATCCCAGTTCGATAAGAAACCTTCTTACATGCTTCATCAGCCTCTTTCGCTCGGCCTCTGCTCGCTTGGCGTTCTTGTCCATTGTCTGGAGCTCCTTCTTGTCATTGGCAAGGAGCGCTTCTTCTTTCGCAATTTCAGCTTTCAGAAGGTCGGTACTATCCTTGATTGTAGCCAGGCTTGCCTCAAGGTTCCTCTGCATATACTCAGTCAGCAATGTTCACCGGCGACGGTATTGATGAGCCTCGTACGTGTTCGTCGAGCGCAGATTCGTAGTCAAAGTTCGAGTCATTGGTGATAGGCGGGAAAGGCATCCGTGGCAGTCGCTTTCCAAGACTATCGATTGGTAGATATTAGCTCAATTCAGACACAATACGCTCGAAGCGCTTGGAATCCACTGGCTTGAGATGAGAGGATGAGAGGTTCAACGTACTTCCTAACTACTGCTTGAACTGCGCTCTGTGCCTCAATTCGCTTGCGTTCATTCGACTGGCGCATAATCACTGGGCGTTCAAGCGCATGAAACATCTCCCTGACCTTGTCCTGAACTGGCTCTGGGAGGGTTGTCCATTTCGATTTGATCGTCTTTTCCGGAACACGACGAACTTGTGGCTTCAAATAGGCGTAGCGCTTTTCCGTGACGCCTTCCACATCATTGTCATCGTCACCAGAGCGCTTTCGTTTTGGAGGCATGGCGGGGTGAGCAAAAAAGGATTGAAAGGGATGTGGGGGTGTCAACAAAGGTCTAGGTGCTGCAGGACGCGTCAAGCCTACACAGAGCGGACCTCGGAGCGGTGGAGATCGGCACCACACCTTAAAACATTATTAGGCCCCGCAACCAATCAGTGAAATTCATATCACGGCTACTATTATCAGGATTGCAATCTATCGAGATAATCTATTCGTGAGTTTGGTAGAGAATTAATGCAGTTGAAAGCTCCACTAAAAAACTTTCATAGCCCATTGCAGGTGTTACCTCCACAGAAGCCCATCTGATACAAGGACTATAAAATTGAAAAAGCCTGCCCCAAACAGAAATGGTATCTTTCGCATAATAAACGCCCTCTCGCCAGCCGGCAAGCCGTAACCTGCCCAGTCCACCGCTGAACCGCTTTAATGACAAGGAAATTACAAGAATATCAGCATGGTATCCACGCCAGGCATCACTGGTCTCATCTAGGCATCACAAGGCCATTGATGCCTTTCATATCAGCCAACTGACTCTGCAGGATATCATTACCACGCATAATCTCCTCGAGCCAGTCAGCTGCTTGCGTAAGCATGGCGCTTTTACTGAAGCCCCCGCCTCGCAGCCCTGGGACTAAGGAACAAAGATCGTCAAAGCCTTGACGGATGAGATTGCGTCGTTTTTGTTCCGACAGAATATGATTTGTGCGTTTTTGCTCCTCAGAAAGGTTTTCACGTGCGTTCTTGCTGTTTGATTGGATACTTGCTTTCCGGGGCGCATTGGTCGATGCACGACGCGCTTTAGCGTTGCTCGTGGTGCGTGATTTGCGAGCTGATAGTTTCATCTCATCGTCATCTGAAAGAGGATCTTCTTTAATCACTCGTGGTCGTTTGCGAGGCTGAGAGGCATCTTCTATATCGATGCTGTGGATGCTGGAGTGATGAGCATGGCCGTCAGTCATGCGCTCGGGGCTAGGAGCCCGTGTGTTTGCTGCACTGGTCTGTGGCTCAAAACAATCCAGATGATCTAACAACTCTCTCGTGCGTGTCTCCTCATCCGGTTGATCAGGCGGGGCCACATAGCCCTGGTCCATGAAGCTGATGTCCGTGCCCCACTGAAGGCTGCGAACCTTGCGAGATGGATGTTGATCTGCGGGAATGGGATCGCGCACGTCGAAGAGCATTTCAGAGGTATGATACCCGGTTGGCAGCCTGCCATTCAAGGGGGAAGAAGCGCTTGCATGTGCGACTGGGGCAGATTGTGAGTTGTGACGGGGATGAGCTCCATTGATATGGGCCCCGTTTAAAAGAGGTTGGGTCGCGAAGACCTGCTGAGCGAGCGCAGACCCAATATCAGTCCCATTTATGCCACCTTGATAGAGCATTGACGCGGCAGCATAGATATCTGGACCTGGCGTATTCCCGACCATCATATTTGGCTTTCCGAGGGCATGCTGCTGATATGAGGGTTGCGACAGAGACGTGGTTGAGCCTTCGAAGGTCGGTGGTAGTTCATCAGACCAGTCGAAGTTGAGTCCCGGGGTTTTATTGTGTTGGGCTCGGAGCCAAAAGTCATTCGTGAAGCTATTTGCATTCATGGTCGTAAAGAAGTTGTCGAGCATATTGGATTCATTATCGTCAAGGAGGGAGGGTCCCGGGGGTAAGGCCGGTGCTTGTTCATATGGAGTATCCATTGGGGAAAGAAAGGAATCTGCCGCTCTCATTAGCAAGCTGCGACACCATTTCACCAACTCATGAGGGAACTCACAGCCAAACGGGCCCGGAGGTGGGGAGTTACGCCCGGTCTGGATCTCTGGCACAGGACCATTCATCACTTCGAGGTCAAATAAGGGGAACGGAACAGGCGGAAAATGAGTGCAAGTCAACGATGGTGTGCTCTGCTATTCCAGAGCGGTTCAAACCAGTAAAAAGTGATCATGCCTTGGTCGATGAATCTCGAAGTGAATAATACTCCCGACTTGTCAATATAGTATATCAAAATCGACCTGCGACAGCGGACAACAGGAGGACGAGGAACTCGCACAACGAGATTCCAACGTAGAAAAGAAAGTCACTTGTGCAGCACAAATCTAGTCATGAAGAGATACAGGAAGGAATCGAAGTGAGAAAAAGCTGGGGAAGCGAAAGGTGGAGTTGATCATTATGCTCATCGCATCGATCACATGTGAATTTTCGCCCGGTCGCGTGACGTAACAGAATTACCAAAATTACCATAAAGTGTCAATAAATTACCATTCTCATAGTCAAAATGGAGATGGGGAATAGATTTGAAGATACATCCACGGTACCTGCTTTACCAAGATTGAATCTCCGAGGCCGTGTATTCAACTCTTAACTAATAGAATGGTTCTCGTTACCACCATAACCCACTTTAGAGCCACATTTCAGGGAAAACTGGGGTTCCCCGTTATTTCTGTTGGAGGTTCCAGGCACACAAGGAAGGGAATTGTTCGTCGACTATTCGACCTCATTCGCGGTCGACTACTGTAACTCGGCTCGGCATCTTGGAAAAGCCATACAACGATCTTTCCTCCATTCGGTCATTAATTAAAACCCGCGAGCTTGATACACTGCCCTTCCACACCCCGCAAACCTTGGATGCGCTACTATCACGGATGATCATCCTTCGTCATCTTGCTGGTAGTGTGTTCCCCTGAATTACAGTTGACCCTAACCCACTGCGGGGACTCTTCCTGTTCAGGAACCGAGGTCTAACAACCTAGGAAAGAAGTCCTTGGACGAGGTCCCTACATACCTTAATCCTCCGTTACACACATCCACGGTTGATCATAGGGGACCACCAAAAAACGATCGTGCAGCTGTTCCAGACGCAGGATACTACCCAATTTTCGGGCTGGGCAAATTTGCTGGTCACCTTCCCCCCTCACCCCAAAGTCTGTCGGCTGCGAGATTTGATCCGTGTCGTTGATTGGCGACCGTTGAGCCGAATCCTACATTGCGAAAGGCCCTCCGACGCGTCTGGTCCTGCCGGATATCTCCCCGGCGCGCAATGCTTAGTCGAGAACCCCTGCGGATCATGAAATGAAGGTTCCCGGCGCTATGGAACCTGCAGTTCGGCTTAGTCTCCCGGATAGGCACTTTAACGCCCAGATCTTCAAGCCGTGAGTTTCTTCGATCGCCTACACCCCTGGTGAAACGGGCGATCTCGCACTAGCAGCCCTGAAAAGTAGAAAATACAAAGTCCAATGTTCTAACTGATCACCGGTAGTATCATCCGAGCTTACGCTTTGGGGTATCTCTCAGCCGTTACGCCCAAACTTATCAACTGTGCCCGACGATTGGGAAATAAGAATGGATCCACGAGACAGAAACTCCAGGAGGTACGTTTCGACTGCCCTAGATTCTGAGATTTTCCTTTCTTGGCAAATAATTACCATCGTCATTGTATAGGTTTTTGAAACAAAGCAGGCTGACAAAAACTTTATAGTTGGCGCACGCTCTGGCTGGGCCCTTACGAATGAACAGCTTTCCAACATTCTGTGGAGTTTTAGTGGGGGGATCAACCATCCTTCCGGTCTTGTTGTATCGGATATGCGCATGCATTGTAGCCGGTTCTAAGGGTAACATTCGGGTTTCCCAACGAGGCCAACGGCTCCTTCAATTCGCCACGGCATTTCTATCAGCATGGTTTAGTTTTCAACTGCTTAACAAAAATCGTGAAATCTCACGGCAGGATGCCAGGGCTCGAAGAATCTCTTCCGGCCAAGATGACTCTAACAATGCTCCGGCCAATACTCTCGAGCGTCCTCATCCGGTGTTGGTCGGGAGGACAATGGACCTGACCCTTTTCACAGTCACAAGAGCGGTTGACGTGATAGCATGTATGGCATGGAACAGCTGGTATCGTCGTCGCAAGGCCCAGAATCGCTGGACCATCATGGAAACTCTTGCTCCAGGTTTAGCTGACGCCGGGGTCTTTGCTTCGAGTGCAGCCATAGTCATGTGGGCCTGGTTCTACCTTCCTGAGCGGTTGCCACGGACGTACGAGAAATGGATTGGAGAGGTGGCCAAGGTGGATACACGGTTAATCGAAGCCCTTCGTCGCGCTCGCCGTGGGGTCTTTGTATACGGGAAGGATACAGGCCAAGCCCCGCTCCTCCAATCCATGTGTAGGGACTATAATTGGCCTGAGGAATGGGGAGATCCATCTAAGGTGGTTCCCATTCCATGCGAAATGGTACACATGGGCGCCGGTCCCAATTGTGAGAAACACGCGGTGTCGCGCTTTGCCAGAACTTTCAAGTTTGCTTGTGCAACCTATATCCCTCTACAGATTGTCCTCCGCCTAAGGGGCATGAAGTCCCCCGCTGCATTGGGCCGTGCTATCTCCGACGCTGCCCGGTCATCTGCCTTCCTTGCCTCATTTGTGAGCCTGTTTTACTACTCCGTATGCCTAGCTCGGACACGGCTTGGTCCCAAGATCTTTGATCCGAAGACTGTCACTCCGTTAATGTGGGACTCTGGTCTCTGTGTTGGGGCCGGATGTCTCATGTGCGGTTGGAGTGTACTGGTCGAGAAAGCGCGGAAGAGACAAGAGCTGGCGCTCTTCGTGGCACCTCGGGCTGCGGCCACGGTGTTGCCACGGTTGTATGAGAAGAAAGTATGTTCAACCCTCGCATTACCCAGTTGTAGACGGTCACACCCAGACGAACCGTGCTTCTCTATCTCCCTGACTCCGAGAGTTGTGTGGTCTGTGATTGATTCTGGATCGGTCACCCGATACTAATGAATTTTCTCCCTTTTAGTATCAATACCGTGAGCGCATTGCCTTTTCCATCAGTGCCGCGATACTTCTAACATGTCTTCGTGAAAAACCACGCTTGGTCCGTGGAATTTTCGGCCGCATTACGACAAGCGTGTTGAAGTAAATTACCTTCCTGAGGGCAAATTTGTCGTGAAATTCTTCCGTATTGTATTACTAAAGATGATCTTGCCTACATGGCAATTTAGGCCATTATGAAGTACTTGGTGCATTGTGCTGTGAGGCTTAGCCCGGTTATGTTCTCGGGCCTGTTCTTATTATGCATTCCTAGACGTGGCTCTCCACTGTATATGTTAATTATTAGTCAAACCATGAAATGGTAAATTAACATCATTTGATCCGTTGTAGAGTTTTTATTCATTTGATTCATTTGATATGTTATTATTGTTGCGCCTAGCCATCTATATTATAGCGTGGCCCACTAAGAGCTCCAACCGCTTATCGATAAGAAACCTCACGTGACGCGGAGTTGCCGATAATTGCAGGCTATGGAGTCGGACCATGCAATGAGTCTATCCAAATTCAAGAGCCATGTTTTCCAGGTTATTTCCCTCATGGGGGCCTCGCACATTCACCGGTGCTATTCCCAAACGATCAGTATGCTTTAGAAAGGGTATGCTTGAAGCAGAGAAGCGGTACTTCTCGAGGAATTCGTTCCTGCATGCGAAACACCATGCCTCCTCCGCGCCGTTCAATACTCCTCAGTCGCAGCAGCGTAACACTTCTACAATGTGAGATTGAAATTTCCATTCCTGCTAAAGAGTTTCCAGCACTGACTGTGGTTCAATTAGGTACTACACCATCAGTATGATCCTGGGAACTGTGGCACTTGCCTATGGCTCCGTCCCTCTCTATAAAATGGTATGATCCAATTGCTGCAACTAAGGGCCCGTTCGTCAAAAATGAGCTTCCCGATTGCTTACAATTTCTCCCGCAATAGATTTGTCAACAAACCGGCTGGGGTGGTCAACCTATCACTACCCATCGCGGCGGCGGCGAAGACACAGCGTCCCGCGTGACTCCCGTGACGGACTCCCGCCGGCTCCGCATCACATTCAACGGCTCCGTCTCTGACGTCCTGCCATGGAAGTTCACTCCGCAACAACGTGAAGTCCGGGTGCTGCCGGGCGAGACTGCATTGGCCTTCTACACCGCAACCAACAAGGGCCCCAACGATATCATCGGAGTTGCGACATACAGTGTGACTCCCGGCCAGGTTGCACCGTATTTCAGCAAGATTCAATGTTTCTGCTTTGAGGAGCAGAAGCTCAATGCTGGCGAGTCGGTAGATATGCCCGTCTTCTTCTTCATTGATCCAGACTTCGCTACGGATCCCACTATGAAGGGCATTGATACGATTACACTGTCTTACACCTTCTTCAGTAAGTTATCCTAACATTGGGAATTACAATAGCCGATATTAACCTACAACAGAAGCGAAATATGACGATAACGGAGTGCTGAAGCCAATCGCCTCTTGATCGTCTTGTCTGAAATACGACTCTTAAATTTACTCGAAAAGCCGGCGGGGATTGTCGACAGAATTCGAAGTGATCTGCCCAGCAGATTCCGATTCTTAGGTAACCCGCGTCTGCTCATTCCCATCTCATCTCCACAAGAATTGTGTGTGTACTATATAGACCTTAAGTTCTGGAAGTTGCGCAATGTCGAAACCTTGATTGGACTATCGGGTTGTACATAAAGAAAATAGAAAATCAAATTACGCAATTTACCAGTCCGGAGCCTGCCTTATCAATGGTAAAATTGAAATAGAAGAGTTGTAGTGCTGTCGTAACATAGAGGAGGAGCTGGATAAAGAAGCGTGCACGGGCCACATATTAATTGGTCGCGCGTTTTCGACGCGTTCTCCCGCTCCCGCAATTTCGAAAGTCCACACCACTACTACCATTATTCTCATTTGATTTATACGCAGCTCACGATGGCCCTCCTCGTTGATAAGCTGCGACCAAAGACGCTTGATGCACTCACATACCATCCCGAGCTCTCGGATCGTCTCCGATCTTTGGTAAGTACGCCCTCCACTCGCGAGGTTAGCAGGAGCTAACCTTTCGTGAATTGAACTGCAGGCTCAGAGCGGCGATTTCCCTCATTTACTAGTGTACGGACCATCAGGAGCCGGCAAAAAGACACGCATTATTGCAACGCTGAAAGAACTCTACGGCCCTGGAGTTGAAAAGATCAAAATCGACGCCCGAGTATTCCAAACAACCAGCAACCGCAAGCTAGAATTCAACATCGTCTCCTCCGTCTACCATCTCGAGATCACACCTGCTGATGTGGGAAATTATGACCGTGTAGTTATTCAAGAATTGCTCAAGGAGGTTGCGCAGACGCAGCAGGTGGATCTTTCGGCGAAGCAGCGGTTCAAGGTGGTGGTGATCAACGAAGCTGATCACCTTACCCGTGATGCCCAGGCTGCTCTGCGTCGTACTATGGAGAAATACAGCCCTAACTTGCGGTTGATTCTTCTCGCCAACAGTACCTCTAATATCATTGCACCCATTCGTTCACGTACCCTGCTGGTCAGGGTTGCGGCGCCCACGGAAGAGGAAATTTGCTCTGTGCTTCGCATTGCTGCGAAGAGGGAGGGCTGGAACGAGGCTGACGGATTGAACAAGCGGATTGCGCGAGATAGCGGGCGGAATCTCCGACGTGCGCTGTTGATGTTTGAGTCCATCTATGCACAGAAGTAAGTGATGTGTTTAGTGTTACTATGGACCAGGAAGAGACTGACGGTTTTTGCTCTCCAGTGAAAAAGTCACAGACAAGAGTCCTATTCCGCCTCCCGACTGGGAAGCGCTAATTTCTGTTGTTGCGGATGAGATTCTTGCAGAACGCTCGCCGGCTCGCCTGTTGCAAGTCCGTGCCCGTCTCTACGATCTCTTGACACATTGCATTCCCCCTTCGACTGTTCTCAAGGTATGTTTTTACATTGAAGATGCACGTGCACTGTCATTGACGAAGAAATGCTTTAGACCCTTACTTTCAGACTCGTTGCAAAAGTCGACGACGCGCTCAAACCTGACGTGATAAAGTGGTCTGCATTCTACGAGCACCGGATCAGACTGGGAAGTGTAAGTGCTCTACTCGGAAGACCTTAATATCTTAATATCAGCGCTAATACCAAAACAGAAAGTTATTTTCCATCTTGAAGCTTTCGTGGCCAAGTTCATGCGCATTTACGAGAGGTTAGTTTGAAAGCCAAAAGTTCGTAAACTAAGCTAATTATTATCTAGTTATTTGATGGGTATGGATTTCTAAGTTTCAAAACGGGACCAATTTTCCAACGCATGAATGATGATTGTACACTACAAGCAAGTCACTAGTTCTCACTGGACAATGACATTATGTGAAGAATTTCAGTGGGTCCGTGTGATTGTCAAACCTGTTCCTTCACGTTGCTTTTTTTGGGCGTATAAAGGCATTTTGATTATTTTCTCAAGGGACCATGGCGTATTTAGCTGCTATTTGCCCAGGTGTGAGCTATGTATTCATCTGGTAGTAACCGATCAATTAAAAACCAATTGGAACACACTGGGCGTCACTAATTTCCTGAAAAGAATATAGCGTTTGGCTGTACTGTAGGTCGTCCAAGGTTGGTCTAAGTATCTACGTCATCACATCCATGGATATAGTCATCGGACCGACTCCACAAATCCAGATGTAGACATCGTCCTGTCTTTCCCCATATATCCAACGAAAGATACAATGAACTTCGAAGCTTTCTTTGGAGTATTATATACAAGTTTCATCTAATATACACGATGTCCGATCCAAGACTGATTGACATGGAGCCTGGTGGCGAGAGTACTCAGTACGATCCTCCGCGTGCATTATATCCACTACGAGTTGAAAGCGCTAACCTGTCGATTCATAGATATGAGTCAATCCGAGAATTTATGATCACGCCTGCAAAGCAGACTGGTCAATTAGGAGGTCAGCTGGATCCGAGGACATCTGCAGGTGTGGTAGATGGCTAACTGTGGTCTAGTAGGCCAGCCGCACACTAAAAGTATAACGACAGCCATCGTGGATGGAACAGACTCCCCTGCTTCCGGAGAAGAAGACAGACAAGCACAGAGACTAGGAATGGGCATCATTGAACCCAACAAAGGTAGGTAATGAACAGAAAAATATCCTTGTCTAAACTCCTAATATAACAAAAGTCTGCCGGAAGGCCGGGAATCCACGGCCGCGGAAGACGTGGACGAAGCTGACAATAATGTACAGAAGATCTGGAGTTCGACAACGCAGAGGATGCAGCAGCCGCGAAGACCAGGAGGCAACAGGGGTATGGGCCCGGCTCCGGGGTCGGGGCTTAATTCAACATGAGAAATAGTGACGGGGAACACTACGTCGGAGTAGTGTGAGAAAACGCGCGACCATTTATTGGGAGGGGGAAGTGCTGGAGGAAGTGGTTTTGGGCGGGTTTGCGGTCTCGTTGGTGCCGAGCGGGGGGTTCCTGCGTGCCCGCTTGAGAGACTCGAGGGTGACGCCGTTGCCGAGCTTGGTGATACCAACGACGGGAGGATCGTCCTTCTTGACGAATTCCCAAAGGCCTATGGAGATATTTGATTAGTTATGCGCGTCACTTGTACCAGAAATATGGCAAATTGTAATATGTAACTGAAACTTACCAGGCAACTTGTGGCCAGCCAATCTGAATGCCTCACGGGCAACCTTCTCGTGCAAATCTCCCTTCACCTCGAACACCACACGGCTAACGGGCAACCGGACAGTCCAGTAGTCGAATTTACCCTTACCCTTACCCATACGCTGCTCGTTACCCTTGGTGTACACACCGATGTTGGCACTCACGCGCTTGTACAGCTTATAGTTCATTCCTCTCAACCGACGCTTAATGGTCTCCTCTGCGATCTTAAGAGCCGATGCGGGCATCCGACGATCGTGGTCCTTCATGCGAATTCCGTAGTCTCCCCACACGACTGTTGTTCCTCGTGTGGATCCACCAGTCGCGACATGGGGACGGCCCTTAGGCGACTTGGATTTCTCAGCAAACTTCGGGGTGAGCCAGTCCAGGGCGGGAGATGTGTTGGAAAAGGATCGTGCCAGAGAGAAGGGCGCTAGAGACGCCGACGACAGGCCTGGAGAAATATAACGGTCAGTTTCAAGCTGCGGGGAGGCATTGTAGGTGGCAGAGGAAAATTCGTACATGATGGGCGAAGGCCTGCCGATAAAGGCCCAGCAAACATCTTGATCTGAGGGCCCATTGTGATCAATGGAGGGACGATATCAAGAGTTAATGGGGTTTACAGCGCAAGTTCCAAAGCACAATTCGATGGCCCGGATGCACTAGGCCCATTGGGGAAGAAGTGGTGATCACGTGATCATCGTGTTCCTTACGTGAGCAAATCACGTCTCACGTCGCGCGTTGATTGCCTAGCTCCGGTTGTTGCCTCGAGTACGCCGTTGGTTTCTTTCATCATCCTCGGTGCCATTGTGGTTTTCTAGTGAACATTTTCATATTCTCTCATGGTGCACAATATCCACTATGCCATCTGACATTAGGAGCTTTTTTGGCGGAAAGCCACCGCAGAGCTCCGCCGAGTCGCCAAAACTCGCGAAGAAAGAGGTATGCTATTACATTTAATGCGGTCGCTTGTCGACGATCTGGGCCAATGTAGCGCCTCTCAATATATCGAGGCTTTATAGCTGACTTGACTACTCGAAGGACCCATCTGCGACAAGAAAAAGACGTATGGCACCTTCGTCATTTTTGCATATTCCCCAGACCTAATCATTCCATAGGTAGCAGAAAGGTGGTGGATGACAGCGATGACGAAGAAGATGTCCCACCTGTGAAAGCTGCAACCCCCAAAGCAAAGCCCAAGAGCCAACAGTATGCTCCTGTCCTACTACGCTGGTCATGCTCATGACTCCCCTGACCGTTCCTCTCACAGGAAGCCCGAAGAAACGAAAGGAGAACCCACAACGACCTCAGATTACTTTGCTTCCAGCAAGAAGCGAGCAAGACCGACCGAGACTGAACAAACCGTCGCCAAAAGTGAAACTCGGAATGACAAAAAGACGACAGACGAGTCTCCGGTAAAACCACCGAAGAGAGGAGCATCCAAGAAAGTCACAACTATTGTTGACGATGATGAAGGGCTCGGTGGTGATGATGTATTTGCCACGGAGTATAAAAGACGCGGAAAGGGTGATGACGATTATATTGAAGGGGGGGACAGCGACGATGACGACGCCTTCGAAGTACCAGAAGCCAAACCATCGACTGTATCCAAGCGCACCCAGAAGAAACAGCCAACATACAATGAGGATGACGATGACGACGACTTCGAAGTAATGGAAGTTAAACCACCGTCTGTGTCCAAGCGCACCCAGAAGAAGCAGCCAATCTATGACGAGGACGACGATGTTGTAATGGATGAAATTTCAGCACCTGCCCCCAAAGCAGCTCAACCGGGCCGCAAGCGCAAGTCAGAGGCTCTGATTGACAAGGACGAGGATGGCAATTTTAAGGACGCTAAAAAGCCCGCATCTCGATCCAAGGCGTCCAAGGGATCCAACTCACCAGTCGCGAAGAAACCTAAAGCAACTCCGAAAAAGAAGATGGAGGAGGTAGCGGAGAACAAAGAGATACAAGACATCTTCGATAGCATCCCAACAGTCCGTCCTCCAACTCCTCCCCAAGACGATGGCGAGAAGAAGAAATGGAAATTTGGTGAACAACGCTCCCGCACTCCACCAACCACCGGGACCAAGGACATTCCCGTTGGCGCAGAAAATTGTCTCGCAGGGTTGGCCTTTGTTTTCACCGGTGTTCAGGAAACTCTCGGTCGTGAAGAGGGCCAGGAGCTAGTCAAGAGATATGGTGGCAAGGTGACCGGTGCGCCCAGTTCTAAGACCAGCTACGTTGTCCTTGGAAGTGACGCGGGTCCCTCGAAACTCAAGACAATTGCCAAACACAACCTCAAAACAATTAGCGAAGATGGGCTTTTCGAGTTGATCCGCCGCTTACCCGCAAATGGTGGCTCAGGAAAGGCTGCTGCGCAGTATGAGGCCAAACAGAAAGCCGAAGAAAACAAGATCCAACAAATGGCCAAGGAGATTGACGCAGAGGAGAAGAAGAAAGCGGAGGAGAAAAAGAAGCAGTCTGCTGCTACCAGCAATGCCTCTAACGCAAGCGCTCCACCGGCTTCGACGGGTCCTCCCGTCGATGACCAACTTTGGACCACCAAGTATGCACCAACATCTACTTCGATGATCTGTGGAAATAAGGCTGCTGTTGAGAAGATACAAAATTGGTTGCGCAACTGGCGCAAGAGTGCAAAGATGAACTTCAAAAATGCCGGTAAGGACGGCTCGGGAGTCTACCGCACGATCATGATTCACGGTCCACCTGGCATTGGTAAAACAACGGCTGCACACATGGTTGCCAAGCTTGAGGGATACGATGTCATTGAATCCAATGCTAGTGATACACGAAGCAAAAAACTCGTTGAAAATGGCACTTTGGGTGTCCTTGATACCACATCTCTTCAAGGCTACTTTGCTGGAGATGGAAAGAACGTGGACAGCAACAAGAAGAACGTCTGTTTGATCATGGATGAGGTTGACGGCATGTCCGCCGGTGATCGCGGTGGAGTTGGTGCGCTTGCAGCCATTGCGAAAAAGACCAGCGTTCCACTCATTCTTATTTGCAATGAACGGAAACAACCCAAGATGAAGCCTTTTGACTTTGTCACGTTCGACATTCCATTCAGACGCCCCACAGTCGAGCAGATTCGAGCTAGGCTATCCACAATTTGCTTCCGTGAGAAGCTGAAGATCCCTCCCCCTGTCTTGGACAGCCTCATTGAAGGAACACATGCCGATATTCGACAGGTCATCAACATGCTGTCTACCGCCAAGCTGGACCAGGAGAGTCTCAGCTTCGATAAGGGCAAGGAGATGTCAAAAGCATGGGAAAAGCACATCATCCTCAAGCCCTGGGATATTGTCAGCAAGATTCTCAGCGCCCAGATGTTCTCACCCAGCTCCACTTCTACACTGAATGACAAAATTGAGCTTTACTTCAACGACCACGAATTTAGCTATCTCATGCTTCAGGAGAACTACCTGAAGACCCGACCTACTCTAGCCGGAAATTACCATGACAAAGAGAAGAATTTGAAGCTTCTTGAGCTTGCAGACAATGCGGCTTCGAGTATCAGTGAGGGTGATCTGGTGGATCGCATGATTCATGGAACCCAGCAGCAGTGGAGTCTCATGCCTACTCACGCTGTCTTCAGCTTTGTCCGACCAGCTAGTTTCCAGTTTGGAAATATGACTGAAAGGGCATCATTCGCTGGCTGGTTGGGTCAGAACAGTAAACAAGGTATGTCATGGTTGTAGTAATTTCAAAATAACAGCTCTGATCGTTCTACTTAGGGAAATTGTCGCGATTCGTCAAGGAGATACAAGGTCACATGCGTCTCCGTACATCTGGAAACCGCGATGAGATCCGCCAGCAATACATGCCTCTTCTCTGGGATAAAACTATCCGTCGTATGATGGATGAAGGCAAAGATAGTGTCGAGGACATCATTGACTTCATGGACTCTTACTACTTGACACGCGACGACTTCGATTCAATGCTTGAACTTGGACTCGGGCCCATGGATCAGTCAAATGTCAAATTGGAAACACAGACCAAATCTGCCTTCACACGTCTGTACAATTCACGTTCCCACCCAATGCCTTTCATGAAGGCTAGCAATGTCATTGCGCCTGCCAAGAAAGGTCCCAAGGAGAAGCCCGATATTGAAGATGCTCTTGAGGAATCTGACGAAGAGGAGGTTGTCGAGGAAGCGAAGGATGATGACGAGGAACTTGATCTCAAGAAAGACAAGTATGTCAGCCAACCTAAGAAGAAAGCTGCCAAGGGTGCTGCCAAGGGCAAGAAGACCACCAAGAAGGCAGCGAACGATGACTTCATTGACGATGATGAAGAGAAGCCTAAGAAGGCCCCCCGCAAGAGTAAGGCCAAGGCCAAGGATTAATTAGCTGTCTTTTTCCATGTATCATACCTTTTGTTTCTTTCAACATGGAAGCGCTGTCCGGATTCCATTCTGTCATTTCAATGACAAGCATGCATTCACATTCATGGCTTGATTTCTACCAATGATCAATGTCTATCCCGCAAAGTCTGTTTTGTAAAGGAAATTTGACTATTCCGTTCTTATGGATTCTGTATGCACCTTCTAACCAATCTATTCGAATGATACCTTGATCCCCTTTTAAACAAGACCTTTATGCGTTCGCCCCTGGTCATCCCTTTACTGGGTACCCTTTACCTGAGATTCTGGTACCGCTACTGTGGGAGCGGGAGTCTTCTCGCTATTCGACACAGGATTATCCTTCTTCTTCCCCAACGCATGAATACCCCGATGCTTAGCCGCCCATTTTTTGCCTTCCTCCTGTAATCTCGCATCATCATCGCGTTTGAGGCTGGTGCCGCGAACGAAGAAGACTGTTACGAAGAAGGAGACGCAGCAGCATGCAACCATGAAGTAGTAGATGTTTCGAATACCATGGCCTGAGAAGATTAGTAAATTAGGTCTTCTGCACGAAAAAGAAGGAGGAACATACTATAGGCTCGAATCGCCGCTGACTTTTGTGCTGCGGTAATATCCAATGATCCCGAGCTGATTTGTGTGGGATCGGAGATGATCTTGGACAGGATGGTGGAGGACACCGTGGATGATAGCCCGGTCCTGTAGATGAAATCAACGTCAGTCCAAATGTTCTTCAGAGACATGCAAGCCATATTGAAAGGTTTCTAAAGTATATCGCGTGATACTTACCGGACAGTGTTATTCAAAATCGCACCACAAGCAGATAAAGCTATAGTTCCACTTAACAAACGCAGAAAATTTCTCGTGGCAGTGGAAACAGCCATCTCTTTCCGTTGAACATTGGCCTGGATAGCAACCAAATTTGTCTGAAGCGTCTGGCCAGACCCGATGCCACTAAGAATCTGATACCCGACTAGTCGTCCGAGAGATGTTGTTGGGGAAATGGTGGAGAGCAGGCCACATGCAATAGCCCAAATGGCAAAGCCTGCCCACATATTGATGGTGTAGTTCCCGGTTTTGGAGACAAGGAAGCCAGAGGTAAACGAAACGACGCATTGCGTCACAACTAGTGGGAGGAGTAGCACACCAGATCTGATTGGGGAGGCTGAGTAGACGACTTGGAAAAATTGGGGAAGCTATATCCATGTTATCAGTCAAATGACAAATGTGTGTGTGGCGAGGATGTATATACATAGTATAGGTTGGCATAGAACATGAAACCCGTGAAGAAGGCACCGCACAATGCACCAGCGACTGTTGCGTTCTTGAAAATATGCACTATGGTATTATCAGTCTTCCATAGCAAATGGCACAGGGACAAAATTACGTACTTGGGATGAGTGGTAATTTTGCATACTTTATTTCCACTAGAACGAAGAGGCCCAAGAACACAATGCCAAGAACAAGAGGAGCGATGACTCCAGCCGAGCTCCAGGCATACTTAGTTCCTCCCCTAGAGCTATATCAGTATTAACAGTATGCACATCTGAAGGGTTAACTCACCAGGAGATTGGTAGCAATATCAAAATTGCCGCGATAAGCATAGTAACGCATCCCAGATAATCAATTTGCTTGAACCTGACCATCATGTCCCCCTTAACTCTCTTCAGAGGAAGGACTAGCAAGACAACAAGAATAGAAATGCCAGTCAAGGGGATGTTGATGTACTGTATGCCCCTAGATATTAGTTTCAATCAGCAAATTAAGCACAGAAAACTTACAAAGCACCATCGCCAAGAGACTTTCTCGGTGAAAAGACCACCGATAAGAGGACCAATGGAGTTGGACAGAGCAACAACCACCCCGATGACACCTTGATAGGTACCTCGCTTCTCCAATGAAACAACGTCAGACACAGTAATCATGACTGAAGTGAGAATGCCACCACCACCGATTCCCGAGATTGCGCCTAAGGAATTCGTGTTAGTTTACAGAAACATGTATAAGAAGGGGAGGAGATTCAACAATAGACTTACGGAACATAATGAGCATGATCATACTCGTGGATACCGCGGACAAAATAGACCCAAATAGGAAAAAGCCCATACTGGTGAGAAGAACGATCTTTCGGCCAAAGATGTCAGACAGACGTCCATATAGCGGTTGGCATGCTGTAGATGTGAGAAGGTACGCTGTTCCAACCCATGACTCAACCGATGCATCGTGAAAAACACGTCCGAGAGTTGGAAGAGCGGTGGATACACTAAAAATCAAATAAGCAATGTATGTCTTCATTTAAGCCAATCAGATCTTACATAGTTTGATCAAGAAGTGAACCTAGGAAGAAAAGATCAAGTCAGAGCTGGTTATACATAGCAGAGTGTTTAGGTTCTTACAGAACAAAGCACAACTCAAACCCACAAAAACAATGAGTAGTTGCTTCACAGGTAATAGATTCGTCTGGTCTTGCAATTTGGTCTTCGCATTGACAGTATTGTCACTGGGAAATTGCTGTGCCTCGACCTGGCCTGCTTTATCTCCACGATCGGCTTCATTTGCGGGGGTATACGGTTCTGGAGTGCCGGTTTGCCGAGATGGCACTGGAGAGGAACAACCATCCATAATCTAAGCAGGGTGCCGAGACCTTCAGAGTTGACAGCCGTCTGGGGTAAGATCAATTAGAAGTGACTTCTCGGAGTTGACGTTGGGTATAGACTATGGTCTAATAAATATTCATTCGAGAACGAAGAGAAGTGAAATAAATACCCCGCAAGAAATTGAGACGGTGAAGATTTGGGAAGAGATTTCATTGCAGATAACTAGATAGCATCGGATATAGATCCGGCGAATTCATTGAAGATCTTGTTTTTACGGTTAGTCGGCCTTCTCCTTGACCAAGGGCATCGGACGTCCGATGGAGGCCCAAACGGGTGTTTTTTTGGTTTCTTTTCTTTTTTTTTTTTTTTGCTTTGGGTCCATACTTTCAGTAAAATACTGGAACAACCAATACAGAGAGCAGAGAGGAATCATGCATGATTGAAGCCCGGCTTGTATGATTGAAGATCTCTTCCATTCTGACCGGTAAACTCCATCATATAGGATTGTCAGATCTGAGAAGTGGGTCGGAAACGGGTCCGAAACTAAAAAAAACCCCCGCGATGCTCTCTGCTTGACTTGCTGTCTCCACTCTAGGAAATCATCGCCGAACCGGGTTCGTTCGTCTCTGCGTCAGCGATATCTCCGGGTATCTCGTTTCGCCAAGCGAGCAGTATACCGGGGTCTTATTTGAGCACGTGCTCCATGTTATCTTCTCAGTAGTAGAATTCCCTCAGAAAATACCCATCTACGCTAGGGTTCAAGCGTCGGTCATGACCCGCAAAGGAAGCGGAGAAAGGTGCTTGCTTTCCATGACTAAGAAATCATCACCGGGGTCACTCGCCTTCGGAGTTCTCGCTTAAATATCTTGCTTAATCGACACCTTCGATTATTTCGCTCTTATAAGCGAACGTTCAATCCAATACAGCTACATTCTTTCCATTAAGCTTCAAAAGCCATAGCTTCCCCGCAGTTAAAAATTATCTGTTGGCGGCAATAAGTCTCATATGTATTCGGGTATTTCTTTCATGTTTCGCGAATGAAAGTATATTCTCAGCGTGCCCAAACATACAAAAGATCACCTGTCTGATCTGATGGAGAGGCGCGAATTCGTCAATCGTTATTTGTGCATTGGCAGATCCGGACAACATGTCTTCTATGGAAGACAACAAACAGGTCGATATCGCTCACATCGAAGATCTCAATCAAAATGTCGATCCAAAGGATCGAGTTGTTCAGCTCGCTGCTGCTCAGGAGGCAACTCTACAAGAAGCGAAGAGCATTCGCCAAACTATTCGAGAAGACAGGAAAGTCTTCATGGTAGTAGCTGCAGCTTTGGTACATGCTAAAAATCCGCCTTTTTGGTACTCATACTTACTCATATGAACAGGCAAGTGCCCTCATTCTAGGCACGGATACCACCGCCGTCAACTCGCTCGTGGGGTCTCAGTCATTCTGCTATGTAATGGGAGAAGGCTATATGGTCGGGGCTAAATATGCCGTGCGACCAGAGACGGTTTCCGTGTGAGTCACAACGCATTCCTTCGAGGTGGTGGATCAAAGCTGACAAGGTATGATAGATGGAGTGCCATCGCTGCACCAGCCCAAGTCCTGGGTCAATTTTTCATGGGCCCTATCGCTGATTATTTTGGCCGACGAGCTGTCATTTTCTTCAATTTGGCAGTAATGATCGTGGGGGTAATCATCGAATTCGTAGCACCAAATTGGAAAGTCTTTGCTGTGGCAAAGTTTCTCTTAGCCTTCGTATCTGGCCTCACGCAAGCGACTGCCCCGATGTATATCAGCGAGTTGGCGCCGCGGAACGCAAGAGGAATGATGATTGCAACATTTCTGTTTATAAGCAAGTCGCTTCCCTCTGAGCAAAATCAATACAAGGAACTGACTTGCGTCTAGGTACTTTTGGAGATATGCTGTCCGTCATCCTTTGCTATGTTGGCCAAGAAACATGGCCCGAGGCTTCAAATAAATGGGCATACCGTATGCCTTTGCTTGTTTGTCTCTGTCTGCCTGCCTTGGTACTCTGCCTGCAACTATTCCTGCTTTGCGAGTCACCTTCGTGGTTGATTATGCATGGCAAGACTGAACAGGCAAAGAAAACCCTGAAGTTTATGTATCCAGAGGACCGTGACTTGATTTATGCAGAGTATGAATATACTTTGAATCAAGAGGCAGAACAGAAAAGCTTGGTATTGATACTATTGGTCCACCCGTTAGAACGCTTCTGATATCGATTTAGATGAGACAATCTTCTTTTGCGGACTGCTTCAAAGGAACGGATCTCCGTCGAACGTTTTGCGCATTTTTCCCTCCGATCACAGCATCTCTCGCAGGAAACGTATTGACCGGCGCTCAGAAAACTTATTTGTGAGTAAACAAGGGACTTTAGTGACATGGCCACTGACATAGTCAGCTTCACGCTATCTGGACAATCCAACTCTCTCGCTTCAACATGCATCGCCATTGCTGTGGGTATCGTTGGGATCATGACAGTCTTCGCATTGAGCGAATATAAGCCAGTTGGACGACGAAGACTTCTACTAACCGGCCAATGCGGTTTGTTGATTTCCATGAGTAAGTCTAAACCTTCTTTCCCAAATCATACTCTCTCTTCGGATGCGTGCTTATGCTAATCAAACGGCATATAGTTGGAATTGGAGTGACCGGCCTAATCCAAGAAACCCCATATTCCATCGGAACAGGCAAAATAATGCTCGGCTTCCTTTGTATCGGCGTCTTCAGCGCCGTCTTGGGCCCTAATGGCTGTGGATGGATATATATCGGTGAATCAGGCTCTCTCCGACTTCGAGCAAAGACAGCAACGATCGGAACCATGGGTAATGGGGTCGTCGGTGTCGTATACAACGTCGCTATTCCGTACATGCTAGAAACAAACCGACTAGGTGTGGGTGGCTCGGCAATCTAGTAAGTTCCAAAGCTCTTCCTATGGAATTGAGAAGCCATTTTAAACTTTCCATAGCTTCGCCGCCTTTGGTGTCATTGATATTGTGGTGACATACTGTTTTATTCCTGATTTTACGGGTCGCTCTTATGCTCAGATTGATGAGTTATTTGGCCGGAAGATTCCCGCTAGGAAGGTTTGTTGCTCGAGATTTGATCGTTCTTCGTATATGCTAACCTATGACAGTTTCGATCTACGGTCTGTACGGGCACTTACGGAAGAGATATTTTGCACCAATCGGTAGATGAGAAAAAGAGGGATAATGAGTAGCTCTACGCGATTTGAAAACTGAGATTTAGTAGCTTATTTTGTTTTATGAATCGAGACATCGCAATGAATCTAGAAGCTTTTTGTTACTATTAAATACCTCTTAGTACCAGTGGCTACCAAGTAAAGTTCTCTAAGCAATCCCTATATATTGACCGATCGGTGCTACCAATTTTGCAAACATCTTGGATGTTCGTCCGCCGCGACTTGGATACCCATTTACGCCCTCTATCTGATACTCGCCTATGCAGTCCTATGTGATGTAAATGTATAGACTGATTGAAATTAAAGAATAATGTATAGCGACAACACCAAAATGCTAGTTTTCATAATTTCAAGCGGATCAATGCATTTATTGTTAAAAAGCCATGTAGACCAACATCTTTGACCTGTCTACCAAATGCGCTGCGCTTGGAAATATTCTTTCCAAAATAATTCCCTCTCCTTTGTCTTCGCATTAGGAATCAGTCGCTGCTCTATTCCCAACTCCATAACATGATCCTCATCCTCTGCTGCACTGGGCCAATGAGTTAGCCCATTACCATTGGGATTTCCCGTCTTGATGAAATTTGCCCAATAATCACTAGCACGATCAGCAACATCTCGGTCGATGTCACTGAATGGCTGATCAACATCTGTCCAGAGGGAGTCAAACACATATGGGATCTCAGCCGCATGGTATGCACCCGTCTTGGATCCATTGAAAAAAGTGTATCCCTTAGCCTTGGGCACCGGGTAGTCTTTCTTGAATCCCCGTCTTTCTGGTGGAGAATGTACCCAGTGGTAGATGAAGATCGGGGACGTGGCATGTTGTTTCCAGAGGTCGTAGTGCAGGTGTGGACCTACTCTGGAATTATCCTGGCATGCGACATTCCATTTTTGCAGGGCTGTGCCTTCATCTCCGTAAATTTGGAAGAATTTTTCGGTAAATGCTCCGTATTTCAGTGGAGCGACGGCTTTGAGATCTTCGTCATTGAAATCGGGATGCGTGTAGTTCCCTCCCTCATCCTTATTTTGGCCATTAAGTACCGGAACGTCGTTCATTGTTCCTTGAAGAAGGGTCTCCTCATATGTTCGAGGGAACAACCAGCCATCAAGACACGCGCGGTAGAACGGAGGAGGTCCCCACAATGTTGTGTCATCACGATGATTCCCTTCTAAAAGCTTTTCGAGACTCATAGTCCGCATGTCCTCAATATTGGTAGCTTCTTTCTCCGATAAGATCATCTCACCCTCGCTCTCTGCTTGCTCCTTTGTTCGATACGAAGGTGCAAGGCAAGAAATCAACGGATCTCGTGGATGACGGGAGCCCGACTGAGAGATGGCGCGGTGGAACAGGCCTTTGGACTGGGGGCCATACAGATGTAGGCCAACACAAGCAGAACCTGCTGACTGACCACCGATAGTAACTTGGGACGGATCTCCTCCAAATGAGATGATGTTGCGCTGGATCCATTCGAGGCAAGCAATCTGGTCCAACAGTCCATAGTTTCCAGACGCATTATGCGTTGACTCTTTTGATAAAGATGGATGAGCCAGCCATCCCAAGATGCCGAGTCGGTAGTTGAAGGTAATCACAATGGTTCCTTTGGCAGCCAGCGAAGTGCCGTCAAAGTTGTTGTCGGATCCCGCACCCCAGAGAAACTTCCCGCCGTAGATCCAGACATATACGGGGTATTTGGCTTTCCCAACATCTGCAGGCTATTGCTTTCACCAAGGTCAACAATATTTTCCAATTTGATAGTTGCATTCAACACTCACAGTCGCAGGTGTCCAAACATTGAGGTTCAAGCAATCCTCGCTTTGTGGCACCGGTTTCTCCGTCCAATACAATGGCCCTGGAGGTAATTGGGGTGCCATTGGTCCGAAGACTGAACAATCACGCACTCCAGCCCAAGATTCGGCGCGTAGCGGTGGACGCCAACGATTGGCTCCAGCGGTCGTAGCCGCGAATGGAATTCCCCGAAAGACGGTGACCGAGGGCTTGTGCGGGGAAGCTAATCCAGCAACAAGCCCGGTTTCAATCAGAACTGGGTCTTCAAGAGGCATTGTAAATTGCGAGTGGAAGGTACACGGAAAAATTGGCTGTCACTTCACATTGCAGGTATATTGGACGTTGCGGGGTGGAATCAAATAAGAAGCTCGGAGTGGTTCGCTTGTTCGCCCGGACTTGATCGCTTTTGTTGACTCGGACTTGTCGCTTCCCATTTCCCCTCACTCGGTTCTCCATTTCAATATGAATCAACAGCCGAAACAGAAAGTCCGACGTGTGCGAACAGGTAAGCCTGCCAAGCCTGTTTGAGAAGCAGATAATTGACCTCAAATTCAAGGTTGTCTTACATGCCGGGCCAGGAAGATCAAGTGCGATGAAGCAAGTGGAGGTTGTGATAACTGTAAAAAGCGCCAACTGCCGTGTGACTATGCAGGTGCAATTCCGGGGCCGCGTTCGTGCTACCGTTTTTCTCTATTCTTGGATACGTTACTAATCCGATATAAATAAGTTGAGGATAATGCAACCCTTGCGACTCCACGCCGCCTTGCGTGTCAACAATGCCGTGCTGCGAGATGCAAATGCTCACATTCAGTGCCTCGATGTACCCGGTGCGAGTTAAAACAGCTCAACTGTGTGTACTCTACAGATCAGAAGAACCATAATTCTAGCAGTTTGACCCCGATGGCAAAAGTGAGAGTTGAGAAGGCTATGCACCAGAAAAAGTATACATCGGCACAAAGCTCTGAGTCTTCAGCCCGGTGGCATGAGAGTTCGATAGATACCTCACAAGAGGATGAGAGCCCATCGTCACCCAGCATTACAGAGGCAGGAGCAGGGGCAGGTATGGATTCAGTCCTCGATGATTCAATTTCATTGGCAATGAACAATGTGAATGTCCCTGCCGAAGCCAGTCACGGAGCCATTTATCACCCATACAACAATATTAGAGATACCTCGGAGCTTCCCACAAACTTGTTAGACTATGTTGACAGCTTTTTCGACACTGTTGCTCCTTATCAAGCAAACGGGTTCCTGCACCGTGGAATACTCAAGCAGCAAATTCGTGACAAATGTGCATCGGAAACACTACTGCTCGCGATCTGTGCAATTACTGCACGTTTTCTACCAATGGATCAATCTGGAGCTGTTCAAGCTACCCAGTGGGCCCAATTTGCCACGCATCGTCTCTACTCGTCCTCGGAAGTGAAGCTTAAACATGCAATTGCTGCCTTGATTTTGTGTAAACATGCGTCGTACGGTGGCGCATTTAACCAAGCTTTTGTGCTCGCTGCATTGGCAAATCGGTACGCACTCAAACTGGGCCTTTATGACCCATCCCGGTGGAAGGTCAGGGATAACATAGAAATTTCGTGGGCGGAGCAAGAACAACGACGTCGAATCATGTTTGCTTGCTACTCAGTTGACCGAATGACTGCAACAGGATTGAGAGAACTGACATTCTGTCCTTCGAATAGTTTGAGGATTCAATTGCCCTGCGAGGACTACAATTACGAGTGAGACAAGATCTTGAGAAAGCGTCTGTATGTTTATACTGACAAATATAATTAGTCTTTCTATTCCATGCATAACTCCCGTTCCAAAGCTTGAGGCGGAGGACTTGTCATGCTCTGATCTTGAATACAGCTCGGTTGGGATCATGGGGCACTACGTTTCTCTCGTCGGAATCCACTATCTTATCCTACGGTATACGCTTTACTGCATATTCGCTGTTCCCCAAATAATCTAATTTCATATCCAGTTACATTGAGGGTCTTTCCAATCCCGCTACACTACCACCATGGCATCCCGAGTCAGACTATCGATTTGCTATCCGAAAGCTCAACCAGTGGTCAAGCCGCCTTCCACAGCGATTCCAACTGACACGCGAAAATATTTTCGGTCGTCATCATACCCCCTACCTAGGTCCTCTCGTCATGCTCCATCTCTGGCATGACATGCTCCATTGCGAACTATATCGCCTTGCCCTGCAGAGTCACGCGGATACATACGCCCACGCTCTATTCTCAACAGCGCCTCCAGACTGGACGAATGAGACGAGAGATCAATGTCTTTTCTATGCTGTGCGAATGATGCAGACTTTGCAGACATTGTACAATGAAGTCGGGGATGACAATCTCAAGATACTCGATCCTAGCTTGGCGATGCTTTGCTTTGCATCTATGAAAATCCAAATACTTTATGCCACAGCAAGAGATCCGATGGACTTTGGTGGGGCTTTAATCGACGTGGAGATAGTAGAGGGCTTCAAAGTGTTGTTGAACTTTACAGAACGGTTATCGAAGCACTTCAGAAATGGTGCATTACTTGTAAGCATGGAGTAGCGAGCCCCTGTGAAATGCTTTACTAAATACAAACAGCTTAAAGAGATGAAACGCTTGCTTCAGAAAAATGGAGTAGTTGGACCATGGAGGTAAGCAGGCATTCTCTTAGCATACTTGACCTCCATTAACCACTATGAATCTCTACTAGCGATTCGGCTATCTCGACATCTGGAACACAGACCCCTGATCATCCATGGCTTGCTCGACTTAAAGAACTTGATAAACCAACTTCATCGAATGTAAGCCAATTAATCTTAGCAAAAGCCAATACTAATACTAATCAATCAAGCAGCCAAGTCCCTCTAGCTACTACGGTGTAGAAATTTTCGCGAGTCTCATGTCCGAAGTTGATATCAGTTCCTTCTATATGGTATGATAATCATAAAGAATTTGTTGTAAAAGGAAATAAAACGGTCGTGTCAAGAATCAAAACAGGCATCCTCAATGCCAGAACCAATCAAAAAAAGAGGAAATGAACGATTCTGGGAAGCAAAATACTCTGAATACTGTCACTCCGCCTCAACTCAGTCTTAAAGGTATCCCCACAATGTCAAATCAAACTTCAGAATTCAACAACAAATCAAACCATTTAGATGGAATGAACGCAATATCCCCATAGCTGCTAATGGGACCCATGTCCCGGAAGTGGGGGCGGCCCGCAAACACAAGTGGAGACGATAGCGAGCTGGAAACCATTGGGCTACGTGGAAGCCGGCTGGGAGTTTGGTCCTTAATATCATACTTAAGGGGGAAAAGTCTGACTTGGTTGTTTTGGGTTTTTTTCTTGGGCTGGTGCTTTCACCTACCGTAATGCCTATCTTTGCATTTTGTGCTTATCTTTATTATCTATGCCTTCCATTCGTGCTTTTATTTGCTCTCTATACCCTTCTTTCCTACCCATAGCCGTCTTCATTGGTTATTACAATAAACAACTCGCGTTTCAAAGACATCTGGATTTGAAGTATTATGAATGCTGTGAGATTCAGGCATTGCTCTAGTGGACCTAACGAATATAGAAAGCAGAGGCATCTACTCTCCAACCTCTCTGTCCGTATCCCACTGCACCCACTTCATGACACGCCAGCTCAAAGTCTTCTCACGGATAATCTTGCCCCAGAAGAATAACGGAATCCAGAAAACAAGAACTCCACCGCAAATTGCAGCCATCTCTCCATAGGCCACATTATAGCCATGAATATCGACCCAGGGGTTTGTGTAAAATCCAAGCAAGAAACCAAAGGCAGACTTGAACGCCAGCTGGGTAACAACGATCTCTCCAGCGATGGGACGGTAGCTGTCAATTGTGTAGACCAGTGAAACGTTGGTAGCCTGGGTGATAGTAAAGTTGACTGGAAGATGTTAGAACATGAAGCCCAATGCAGTCCATGTATGCATATATGAGAAAGGGATAACTTACTAAGACCAATACCAATAGTAGGAACAATCCAGTGCATCTTCCACTTGATACCACAGCCATACAAAGCCAACGCAAGAGGACCAGTGATGACACTAATCATCATCGCAGGAAGTCGCATCTCCGGCTCACGAATACCATTGTTCCGACGTGTAAAGACATCAGCGACCCAATCGGAGAGATATCCACCAAGCATGATACCAAAGGCACATCCGATAATAGCGGATACGAAGCAAAGACCAGATTGCCATGCGGCAAACCCGTATGTGTCGGCGAAAGCTGAGGCGACGTTGGACGTGATGGCCGTGATGAAGCCGATGGTGACCGACATAACAAGGGTAGCCCACAGCACAGGGGGAAGGATCAACAGACCGACGGGTCGGATTGTCATCTGCCACAGGGACTCGTCCGTGTATTTTCCATGATATAACTTCAAGCCCTGAAGCCAGCCCCGGTCTGTTTCCATCTCTTGGGTGAGGACTTCTTCCTGGACCTCGGAAGATGCTTTCCCCCCCTCTCCCATTGTACTGCGACGGATGCGCTGACCAGATGGTGACAGTGTGGTGATGCTGTCGGCCATGGATGGGGCTCTGATATAGGCTGTCTCGGGGAAAGTTGCGTACACGATGAGGGTGACGGCACCAATCAGGGCGATTGCGACGTAGTAGATATAGCGCCATGGATGTAACTTCACAATGAATCCGTCAATGATGGCGCCAGAAGCGACGCCCAGGTTCAGGGAGGCATTGTATAGACTGGGTAGATGTTAGACGGTTTTTTCACGCGTAGTTTCTCTGGGGCATCTTACGCAGTGATAGCTCCACGCTCGTGCAAGAAGAAAATATCTGCGATGGTAATGGGGGCAAGACACTCTCCTGCTCCAGCCGCAATTCCCATCATGATTCTGGCGACGAGGAAATTCGCATATTGTTTGGCGACGGCACACCAGATGGCTGTGATAAAGTATAGGGTAAAGGAGGTCACGTAGACAGCTCGGCGTCCGTACTTATTAATCAAAGGCATCCACAACAGGTTACCCAAGCCCTGAAAGAGTGCTGTACAATTGAAGAAGTAGGCTGTTTTGGCAATCGCGCTCGACAGACCCGTCGTCTTCCAGTCAGGGAAGAAGTCCTCTGCAGTTTGAACAATTGCCAGCGTAGGACCAGCAGCAAGGAAGTTGCAGAGGACCATGGCGAGACATACTGCAATGGCAGTGTAAATCTTGAACCATCGTGGCCTAGAGATAATCAGAGAGACTCAGATGGACAGACGCGAGTTCCATTTACCAATTGAGAGGATCTTTCGGATCCGATGAGGGTGAAGGAACTAGGATGACCTCGTTGGTCTCAGAATCTCGCAGACGAAGATGGCCAAGGGTCTTGGTCTGCGGCCCCTTCTCGTCGTGCTCGGAGAAGCCCTTCTCATAGCGCTCTTTCACTTGTGTATGGGCCATGGCAGGAGGTGTCCGTAGGTTAACTGACGATCATCACCAAACATGGGGCTTGTTCTGGTATATAAACAATCGTCCAGCTCGTAATATGCCATCCTAGCATAGACTGTGCGGGGCCCCACACAATCTGGGGAAGCTGATGAGGTCCACTTCCCGGTGCGTGGAGGACATTGCTCTCTGGTCGGTAAATGTGTGATGGGTCAACCAATCACAGTACCGAATGGCACGGTAGTTAAAGTGGCCCGTGGATCTTTCTTCTCAGGGACTGTCATGTGAAAAACTAGCTCCAGCTTAGTTTGTAGCCGTGATGACCCCTCAACGTGCCAAGGATTATCCTCCACGGCTAGAATCGTACTCCTTCTGGGTAAAGATAACTGTTATGATCACAAATCAAAATAAGACCCCTCGACATATCAAGGGAAGTACATTGCTGATTTTCAAATTGTATAATGAGGAGGGGCTTGTAGATTGGTCGATCATTCTTACACCCGGCAGCCCGACATTTGAGGAAGTGGAGGGCAACTCCCGATATTGCGTGGACAGAACGCCGGGTGGCGGGCATTGTCCAATCAGTGATTTGTGGATTACCACGGATGCGTACTTTCCTCTTTGGTTTATCTCTGGTTCGCGCGGTTCAGCGGTAGGAATCCTGGAGGGCAAAAAAGGCACAAAGAGGAGAGTTAAGGGGTATTTCGAGGAAGAAGGAAATTTTGGACAATGTTCAAGATGAATTCTGAGAGAGGTGCGGGTCTATCTTGGAAGGACAAACTAACGTTAGGCAGTAGCTTAGATATCCCACTATGTACACTACCCCGACTTCAAGCCTTGGCATCCTCCTTGTTCCCCAGTTTTTTCTCGCCTATTGGTGCATTCCCCCCTTTTCAAGCTTTTGAGGTATTCTTTTCTTCAAGCTTTGCCTTCTTCCTCCACCCAGCAGCAAACCTCCACTGTACAAGCGGGCCACCCAATGCGAGCAATTGAACAGCAGCACAGATCGTGAAGGTCACTCCAACTCCAACTGCATCGATAAGTGGCATGACAAAACTGGTGCCTCCAGCAGCGAACAAGCATCGAGCAAGATTGATACTGGCACTAGCTGCTGCACTCTTCTCATGGTAAATATCCACAAGATAAGTCATGATAACAGACTGCATAGATACAACTGTCCATCCCGTAATGAAGGTAGAGATAATTGGGACTGCGATGTGGACGGTGTACTGGATCGTCCAGCCGAACACAAGGAGAGAGAGACATTGCAGCACAGCAAAGACAGGCACAAGTCGGAGACGAGCCTTTTCGAGAGGGAAGTCCTCTTGTTCTGTTGTTTGGGGCGCATCCATACGTGCTTCGATATTCGCAGCCGATCGAGCTTCGAATTCGCTCTTGATTTTGCGATAGTCCATGTCAAGTATTTTGCCGGTGATCAACGTTCCAACCATTGACCCCACACCATTGGCAATGAAAGTCAGTCCGATCTGTGTCTCGCTCAATCCATATCGATCTTTGAAGAGAGACGACATAGCGGTGATGCTCATCTGCCACACCGCATAATAGATAGCGAGGAATACAATTATTGGCGCAGCGTGCTTGCGTATAAGGATACGAAATGGGCCAGTGAGATCGATTCGCTTCTTCTCCCCGGGTGGTTGTATGGTATCCCGATCCCATTCAACTGTCGTTGTTTTGTTGTAGAAATTGAGCGGATATCCAGCCATCCAGTTAGAAGGAACCCGACTTCCATTCGCAACCACAGACCGCAAAGTCTCCGGAAGTAGAGCTAGCAGTGCTATTAAAAATACACCACTGTATATGACCAAAAGCCAAAATATTGCTCTCCATCCCAGAGTTCCTGCTAATGCACCTCCTATCACTGGTCCTGCAGCGACTGGGACAAGCAATCCCGCTTGGAAAATGCCCATGAAACCTCCACGCTCTGCACGAGTAGTGATATCACCAATGACGCCAGATCCAATAGCAATTGTGCTAGCACTACCAGCACTCTGAAGGCATCGTAGCACAATCAAAGTGGCATAGTTCTTTGCCTCTGCCAGACCGATGCAAGCGCCGAGGAAGACGATAAATGTGCCGGCATACGCAATCCGACGACCTTTGACATCTGAGATAGGACCCCATAGATTTGGTGCAACGCCTTGAAAAATGAGATACGAGGTGACAGTTAAATTGATTTGCTCTGTGGAGACGTGCATGTCCCCTGCGATGGTTGGTAAAGCGGGAAAATAGATGTTTGAAGCGAAGCCGGAAACTACCAGCGGTTAGGGGCCGATGACGAGAAGTTTGAGTTCGTTGAGGCTTACAAGTTGCAGCAGTTGATACAAGGGCGATAATAAGCCATTTTTGTCTCTTGTCGAAAATGCTGTTGGGCGGTTCTGGAGACGAGGCCGCTGATTTTGTGGCCGGAGCATCGATCTGCTCCCCAGATCTAAGCGACATATGGGCTTCCCGGATTGCTTCCTGACGTAACGAAAGATGGAATGGACGTTGTGGAATAAACTGTCAAGAGATTAATAGTTTGTTCCACTTCCGGGTCTTGTCTGAAGGATCAACAGTGCTCTTTATAGTTGTGGGTTGGATGAAATATGTGGAGGCGATCGGAGTTGAGCATATACTTCCGGAGTTGAGAGCCTCAACTCCGTCAACTCCACACCTCCAAAATATGCGCGCGTCAAATATCGATCGAAAAGAACGCCATCTTCTATTAAGTTCCTAGAGAATTTTCCGATTTCCTGTCTACTTTACAGCCTCCGACTTACCCACCATGGGTGCAAGATGTCACAGCGTAAAGCATGGTCCCAAACTCATCAATCTCTTCTAACCAGTGATCCACTCTTTTGCTTCTTTTTGCAATGACAGGTTCATCCATATCAGGGGTAACCGGCCACAACTCATCAATAGTGAGGCTTTTTTCTGTCCATTCCGCGAGGTGAATGTTGTATTCCCGTTCCCACTCAGTTCGAGAGCGAGCGTGCCAGAGAGATTTGCTAGCAGAAGCAGGGAGTCCAAGTAGTTCTGTCGCGAGGAAAGTAGGTAGAGCTTCCTGTGTCGAGAGAACACTGTCGAAGAGATACATCACGTATAATGTTCTCCGCTTTGTCTCGGTAATAATCCATTCCTCCCATCTAGGGCGTGTGTGATCTTCATCAGCCACGCACATAAGTCCCTGTTTAGATGAAAGATGGGCAAGAGTCTGTAAATTCATCATAGCTGAGCGAAGTTGATTTTGTGGTCCTTGATCAAGTTTGAAGAACAGGGCAAGGCAATAGATGAGATATGCTTGAAATGCACCCAGAAGCGAAAGGTCATTATAGCTTTCATGACATTCCATGATGTTTGCCATCTCTCTTTGGAGAACCACCGCAGCAGTGCCTTCGATTCCTGGTAGAGGGGTTTCGCATATTTTAATCAAACTTAAGCATGTTGTTAAAGGCGAGCTAGCCGACTGTTCCGATATTTGTGAGGGGTGGATGAACGGTAGAACCCCACGGCCACGAGCTGCAACGGTTGCGTAAGACTTCAATATTCGGGAGATAAAACTAGAAACACCCGAAGGATACTGCTTTATTGTCTGTCCGGGAACTGGAATGTAAGGGTTCATCCAGCGAGTCGTAATCTCATCGGTATTGATAGGGCAGAAAAGCTTGAGGTCTGAAAAGTCAAGTCTAGTATCCTTGTAGGACATAGGATTTAAAGGATGTGTACTGGACAATGCAGTATGAATATGTTCACGCTGCCCTATTGGCTGTGCCCATGGTAGATTCCAAGCTTCTGAGTGGCTGTCTGGTGGCAGCCCACCGAAGCTTGGTACCAGTGAATCGGGTATAGAATCCGGGCTCTGCGGGCTTGGCCCACCCTGGCTTGGACTCTTCTCTTTCGAGGGGCATGTCTGGGGATAAACACATGGGACGTTGCGCTTTGCACATCTCGAACACCCTGTGACTTTCCGATCGCACTTGGCCTTTGCTACTGAGCAGTGCTGGCAGGCCTTTTGCCGTGACGTGGCATACCTCGATGTTTTCATATTGAGGCTCGACCCCAGTCTCCTCGGCAAGGACTCCCTCCTGTTATCTGAGGCCACTATTCAGGCGGTCAAAGACAAACTGAGCAACTCGTTCAGGTCAATACCTAGCGCCTGGACCCTGGGATCTCGGGAGGTACGTGTATAGTCGATATGTGGGTGCACATGTGGGAAAAGGATTGCGAGGAATGACTAAGTCTCTTAAATATCTTGAGTTCGAACTAACAGACCTTCGATCCCCGACTTATTCTATGAGGTGTACTTTATATTGACTAGATCTCCCTGGTGATTTCTATCCAGGGTCTAATATAAATAGAGAAATACTTACTTATTCAAGTAACAACACTGCGTTGGTGTTCTAATGGCACTGGTTTCTCTGGTCGGACGTGGATAAATATAAACAAGCAGCACAAGCCCTGGGTGAAATTTGACATGCTTTGGAAACATTCTTCCATTAAAGAAGTCTACAAATACAATATGGTCAATGATATGTTCAAAATATGAAACACTACTAATTCCACATTCAAGTATTGATGAAGTGAAAGGGAGCATACAATAGCGCGTGGTCACTGGGCGGGGAAATGATCTGCGGAGAACCGCCACCGATCAACTTGATCAACTTGACTTGACCCTCCACTCCATGCTCTCCGCGTTTACAGCGTTTTAACCTTTCAACTTTCTTTCCCCCAGGCTGGCCCTGCACAGGAATCCTCTCTCTTTCTGGAAGCGTATGCTTCCCCTTCTGCTGCACGTGCCCTCTGTGAGAATGCCGTGTCAGCTTTAAAGCGCTTCCGTTCCGGTTGAGATCCATCATTCGACCTTATCGACTGGGCTGTGCCTTTCCTGCTCAGTCCTAGACCTGTCTCGGGGACCCCGAGAAGATGTCTCTCCTTCACAATGAAGAGTAGGTTGACTGTCGAGGCGTTGTTCCAAACCCCCACCCCTCGGTAGGGTGTGCGCTGACCCAACCGACACAGCTTCACTATCTGGCAATTACGATCCTCCTACCTTACCACAATTAAAGACGGTATCGGAGACCGATTGATCAACGTCAATAATTCCGTCCTCAACACCCCCGGATTTCGAGCCGCGGGCTGGTCGACCGCATCCACCAACAATAATGCCAGCAGCGCATCCTCACTCAGACGTACCTACTCCCCGCCCATTCCTACCACAGCAGCAGTCTCCTCAGAATACTACCGGCTTGCGGTACGAGACGCGAATGCCGCACGAGATGAGCTCCAAGGCCTAGGTTTGGAGGACGGTGAGGAAGACGAAGGTGGCATGGTCACTGGGAAGAGCACCGTGGACATCACGGCACGACGGCATCAAGATCGAGCTGCAAAGAAGAAGCTTCGACGAGACCGTCAGCAGGAAGTACAGCGGCAAGCGGATGCGGAAGACGATGATAGCAGTGACCTGAGCGACAGTGATGACGATGGGGACAATCCACGACCGTTGGTGTATTACTGTTTGTTGACTGCGGGCGTACGTCTCTAACTCGAAATACAGGTCTACCGATCAAATTGATTTTCCCAAGATGCCCATTCGCCGGGAGCGATCCGATTCCTCTCCCATTCGGTCGGGAGAACAACGCGAGCGACCCGAGCTCATGATTCCCACAAACCAAAACAATGCAAACCACCAGCGAGCAGGATCCTTGGGGACGTCGGTCAAGAGTCAAGGACGCCGGCCGCGGCGCGATACCGCTACAAGTAGTGAGCTGTCAACCGATAACGAGGTTGATCCTCAAGCGTACAGGCCGGGGCAGGTTCAGTTTTCGACTACCAATGAAGTGATGGAGCGACCCCGTAGACGGCGAGAGAGGACCGGTAGCCGTGGGGCGGAAAGTTTGGCCCTCGAGGATTTGCAAGAGCAAGACGAAGACTCCGGGGCTGAGTCGGTTGGATCAGCCCTTTCCTCTGAATTTGATGCTACGGCCGGGTCTGGCTCACTGCTACTGGCTGGTGTGGGCATTAGCAGCGCTTTGGACTCATCTTCCCCCGTGGCCCTGATGCATAAACTACCGACCGGGACTGGCCCTCAGGGCAACTCTCCCAGAAAATCGAAGACAGTTCCAACCCCCGAGCTACAGGATCTTCCACCACCACGACCTATCAGCACCGTGCAGCCTGTGAGCTTGCTGGCCCTGCAACTCAAGGCCCGGACACGCGCTCCAAGCAACCCGGTAGAAAAATTCATGGTGCTTTCTGGATCGGGCCAGGGAGACCCATTGTATTTGAAAATCTACCTACCATTTTCATCCGATCCTGACGAGCCACTGGATCTACCACTCATGAGAGAATCTAAGCTCTCCGACCATCCTGCGCACGTCACCGTCGCCGAGGCGATTGGTCTAGCCCTTTGGAAGTACTCCGAAGACGCACGAGTTCCCACTTTAGAGCGCGAGAAGCTGAGCGTGAATCGCTGGGCGTTGCGAATGGTTGACGATGGCGAAGTGGAGTACGACTTCCCGGCTCTTGGCCGCGCACTTCCCATGACGGACTTTACATCCAACAACAATCAGGCTGCGAAATCGCGAGGACGTTCACGTGGGAAACCATACGATGAGTTTGCACTAGTTGAAGCGTCCAAGGCTGAGTTCGAAGAGAACGAAAGGCTATATCCTCAATACAGCCAGAGTCTAGGATCCGAGGAAAGTGAACCGGTAGCCGTGATCCCAAGCGCTCCGCCCGTACCACAGATTAAACTCACACTTGGGCGTCAGAACCCAATCTTGGGTCAGCCGTTCTCATCGGCCCTCAATGACAACACATTGACTCCTGCGGATCGACCCGCAGTTCCCGTATCCCATGCGACACCTCGTCTTGGAATTACTAAGACCTTGAAGATTCGTTTCCTCAACCTCGAAGGCTCGGCGCATGTCATGACCTTAAACACGACTACTGATAGCTACATTGCGGAGATTCTAGACTCTGTATGCAAACGCTGGGGGCTGGATAAAGGAAATTACCTTCTAAAGGTAATGGGCTCAAACACTGTTGCACCTCTAGATCGAACGGTGGAAGCCCTGGGAAATATAACCGAACTCGACCTCGTCCGGCGGCGTTTCGGAGCAGGGCCCCTGGCACTGGGTGGTTCACCGGGCAGCTCGTCGCCGAACGCACCCCTTCAGGTGGATAACAATGCCGCCACTTCAGCTGCAGTAAAGAAGGGCAAGAAAGGTACCAATATGCTCCCGTCTTCCACTCAGAAGCAGGACTTGATTGGAGGATACTACCGTCGGTACCATGTCTACCGCAAGCAACCCATGACTTTTACCGCTTCCAATCATCGCATCCTCACATTCGACAACGACTACATGCATATCGTACCTGGAGAGACAGGGAAGACCGCCTCCGAATCTAAAACTCGGTCCATCAACTTCAACGATGTGGTTGGTTGTAAAGTGAGTCGGAGGCACCCGAAAAGCTTTCGGGTTGTTGTTCTGCGTGGCAACGAAGCCAATGAGCAGAAGCGGTATGACTTTGAGGCTCGCAACGCTCTAGAAGCAGTTGAGATTGTGGATGAAATCAAGAAGAATATGGCGCAATATCGTGTTTGATTTTCCGGAGCTTACCTCTTACCCGAGGCTGGTTCTAGAACTGGTGTCATTAGGTATTTATGGGCTGGTTGGGTTTGGAGTTAGGTATTTACGATCGTCAAATCTTAGCATTTTGAAAATTTCAATTCATTCTTGTAAACCATGCATGCCAAGGTTAGAGCCTCATGCATTCACGTTACAACTACTGTAACCAACCAACCTATCAGCCATGACAGGCGTTTTGGCCCCCTCGGATGGGGGCCGTGGATCAGGTACATTGCCTGAGCTTACCCGTGTCAATCTAGGCAGCTCCGTTATAACCAACTAAGTATGATCTACCAGCCCTCAATGTCATGGTCAGCCCTGTAAATACCCCGAGGCCATCATACCCCTGATACAAAATATCAGCTTCACAAATGGGGTCTCCCAAACCCACGCCAATGGCATCAGCAAAGCCCCAACCAACCCCAGAGCTCTTCTACGAATCCCTCAACCCAGACGGCTCAGAAACAATTCTCCTAATCCACGGTGCTTGCGGCAGCCACAAAGAATGGAACAATGTGGCACCAGACCTAGTCCAAAATGACTACCACATCCTCCTTCCCGACCTTCCAGCCCACGGCAGCTCCTCTAAACTCCAACCTTTCAGCATAGAATACGCTGCAGACCTAATAATCGCCTTAATATCGACCCAAGCCAAACAAAGCCGCGCACACATTGTAGGCTTAAGCCTAGGCGCGCATATCGCAGCCTGTATAGCCGAACACGCAAAACCCGGCACGATACTATCCGTCATCGCATCGGGGTACAACACAATCCCACAACCGCGCTTCATGACACCCTTGTTCATCCCACCTATATACGTGCTACACCATTTACTTAATTTTGTGTCTTGTCCACGTGGAGAGCTGGCGCAGTTAAAGAATGGGGAAGCGGGGTATGGCCTTATGGCGGCGGTTGTGAAGGCCATTTTTGAGCCAAGAATTATTGGGGAGATTCGGGTGAGGCTTTTGGCTGTTTGTGCTGCTTCTGCTAGATCATTTTTGGCCAGGGATAAGGTTGAGTGTTCGAAGATACTTTTTGGATGTGCTGCTGGTGTGGATGGGAGTCGGGCTGTTTTACATCGCGGTGTTAGACATGCGTGGCATATAGAGGAGCCAGGGTTGTTTGCCGAGATGATTTTGGCTTGGGTTAGAGGAGAAGATTTGGATGACGCTTTTGAGGATATTAAGTAAACATAGATGCGAGACGATCTCTTATGATCAATAATGGCGCACGTAAATAGATAGAAGTGTTGATCGCATTGTATAGATGCCCGATAAGATAAGAGTTCTGACTAATGATCTCCAACTTGGACGTCACTTCTACACTTTTCATGCCAGGCACGACACTCACTTAAATAAACTCCCAGCATGGAGAGCACAGAGAGGGCCGACAGCCCTCCCACGGGGTCGATGGGTAGTGACAACCCTCAGAAAGAACGAACCTACGCCCAATCCAACGGCAAATTCCGCTTCAAAAGCAGCAGCTCTCGCTCAAAACACTCCTCACGCAAGCGCCACCACAGCCCAAGCTCGAGCAGACCCAAAGAAAGAACTCACAAACGCCGCCCACCCCACCGCCCCTCAAGCCATCTCCAAGATAACCCAGATTCACAATCCCGCTCCCTCTCCCCCGGCGCCGCATTTCGCGAATCCCTCTTCGACGCAATGGGCGACGATGAAGGCGCCGCATACTGGGAAGGAGTATACGGCCAACCAATCCACACCTACGCGGTCCCCGAAAAAGAAGGGCCAAATGGCGAACTCGAGCAGATGGACGAAGAGGAATACGCCGCGTACGTCCGCGCACGGATGTGGGAGCGTACGCGCGAAGGCATGCTTGATGCCCAGGAAAAATGGCGAGAGGAACAACGGAAGAAGAAGAATCGTGATCGTGGACGAGCAGAGGATGCGGAACGGAGGTCTTTTGAGCGCGCGATGGAGGATAGTTTGAGGCGGGGGACTGAGCGGAAGAAGAGGAAGAGGTGGGGGGAGGTATGGGAAAGTTATCTTGCGCGGTGGGAGGAGATTGCGAAGATTGTCAAGGACGGTGAGAAGGAACATGGGAATTCTGCGACTGCGTCTGCATCGAAACCTTTACGGAATCTACTATTTTGGCCTGTTGAGTCTGGGAAGAGGGTTGATGTTGCTCCCGCGTCTGTGGAGGAGTTTATGCGACATGCACCCGATGCTGCGGATTTGGGGGTTATTTTGAAGGCTGAGCGGGTGCGGTGGCATCCTGATAAGATTCAGCATCGGTACAGTGGGCTTGGAATTGACGACGTGGTTATGCGCAGTGTGACGGAGGTGTTTCAGATTGTGGATCGGATGTGGAACGAGGAGCGAGAGCGGAAGAGTTGATTGACAAGTTAATGACTGGGGCTGACTTCGCATGGGATGGCGTTTTGTACACATGATACCCAATACCTTAGATTTGCTTTTACCGAGTTGCATAACATTGACATACTTATCGTGACTGTATTCATTTCAAAGAACAGGAAGCTGCCTAAACCAAAACACAAATCAAGAGATAAACAGGCTATGCAAGACCAAGTCGTTCGACACAGACTGGGGGGACTTCATATTTAGGGAACAATGTATTCCAGTTTTCTTGTTTGGTGACTGCGCTACAGCCATTTAGGCCCATAGATCAGAAGCGCGAGGAGCGCATCTTTGTCCGGTACACAGTCCACCCAAAGTAAGCACCAGCAACGGCACCGAGGAATAGAACGACCTTGAACAGGAACCAGGTCCAGCTGCCGGTCTTCTTCTTGGGTCTGACGCTGGAATTACGGCCACGACCACGTCCATTGTCCTTGTCGGAGCCACGGCTGCCACCAGCGCTGTTACGGCCAACGGAGTACAGGTTCTCGGCCTTGAGAGAGATGATATCGTGGTTGTCGCTCAACTCACCAGTCTCAGCGGAGAGACCCAGGTAAGCAACAGAAGGAATAGCGATGTTGGAGTCCTCGGCGTTGAGGTTGAAGCACTCGATCCAGGTATCCTCGGTCTTGTACTGAAGTTCCAGGGAGAGGGACTTGTCTTGGAAGTAGGTGAGACGGGCTTTGGTGGGAACGGGGGCGTTACGGAGACCACGAGCCTAATTTAAAGAATGCGTGTTAGCTTTAAATGAACTTCCGGGTAAATTTTCAAGCTCCAAAGATACTCACAGAGCATCCAGCAAGCTCGTTAGCCTTGCCGTCGTGCGCCTGGTCGTAGGTGGTCTCGCCGTCACCCATCATGGCCATAACGTAGGGGAACGAGACACCGGGGCGGTTGTTCTTGTAGGTATCGAAGAAGATGCCGAGACCCTCGAAACGGTCTGTAGAACCGAAGACAGGGCCCTGCGTGGCGCGCTGCTTGGTGAGCCAAAGCGCGAAGCCATCACCGTGCAAGTTGCCATTGCCGTGAATCTCAAATTCCAGTTCTATCTGGAGAAAGCGTGAGCGGGGTTATGTCCTTCATGCAGGATCTGGAATTCGGTTAAGGTCGCTGGCACTCACCTGCCAGTTCGTCGCCGTCAAAGGCACGCGGGAGTAGATCCATCCTTGCTGCGAGGGGCGGTCGGCTGTGAGACGGATGTATCTGGTAGAACAGTCAGCATCGCACATGTCGCCTCCGGCTTCACACATAGCAGGAAGTCTCACTTATCAGCCCGAATCACTGTATCTCCTCCGAAGTCGAACCAGCGGCTTTGGAAATCCGAATCGAGGTATGGCTGTCGCGAATGTCAACAATGGCGGTCTGGGTCGTGTTTCTCGGTAACACTCGTCATTGCAGCAAAAGCTAGCAAGCAGTATTATAAGGTATCATACCGAAGTGAGACTGTGGGTTCGGAGCTATAGTGGCGTGATCGTCAGTACCTCGGTTGCAAGACGGTGTAAACAGAGGAACGTACAGGAATGCTTTTGATATTGGGGTCATCGTAGGCATTGACAGGCACGGAGACCAGGCCAGCAAGGCACAGGAGGGAAGAAAGAGTCGGCAGACGCATATTGAAGTCGAATTATTGCCCAATTGGGGGAAGCTCAAGGATAGACCGGGGGTGGGATGGATGGGGCTGCGGTGTCACCAGGACCCGAGAACCCAGGAGACTTTGAAACGAATAGAAAGAAAGAAAAGAAACGGCGAGAGGCGTATAGAGAGAGCGAAAGCCGGAATGTGGTAAAGTTGGAAAGACTAGAAGGTGGAAGGGACCGTATACGAGTGCGTGTACTTGAACGCTAAGGTGTCCACTATGTAACTTGTGGCGCAGCGAACCGTCTCAGCCACACCGCCGATCCTGACGAAATGCCTTTCAAGGCTGGTTCTGAATAACTTCATCTACCTAGCAACTCAAGCAAGATTAAGGAAGTACGTCTATCAGTTACCCAGCCACAGCTCATTCAATCCTGCGAACCCGACATATTATGTTTTGCTCCAGAATGACACGGCATCCACATACAGTTGTGTGGCTATAATTCGAGCCGTCCACTAACTAGGACAGTATGAACTGCAAACCACTCTAGCAGTGGGCGCGCGACTAGTCATTCTACTAAGAGTTTAGTCACCTGGGTAATGGTCATATGTTCAACCCTTGCATCTACTGCTGCTACCATTGTATTTCGTTGCTTGGAGTATGCAGGGACTAGACAGCTAAGAACACCATACGACAGAAGAAGATAAATCGTAAAAGCAGGAGCTCAATAATTTATTCTGATTATTCTGATAGATCTGCTATGAAGTGCTAATTGACAGTCCTTTATACACACTTTAAGCAAGAACTCCCATAGGATCCCACCGGGGCAAAACCTTAGGAGTCTGTGTCAGAACAGACCGAACCTCAGATGAAACGAAGTTCGAATCCACAACAGCCTGGAAGGTATACTCATTCATCCATCGATCAGTCATAACGAACCAACCCTTCTCTCCAGCAGTCTCACCCCATGAATTCTCCACACGCCAGCGAACAGGCTCATCATTCTCAAGATGCACGGCCGTAATAACCATAGCATGAGTCATGGATGATTCCCCGCTGGCGAGACGCTCGGCCTTGTTCATACCAAGCGAGACATTGAATCCGAGCTTGAGGTCAAGGAGACCAGTATCCATAACACCAAGGGGAGTATCAGAGAACTTGCCTACATCGCAGCCAAAGAAGACAGGGTGTCCGGCTTTGAGCATCGAAATAACTGCTCGCTTGAGCGTCTTCATTTCAACATTGACATAGGTGAGGGGTTGACCTTCGACCACGTTACCGAGTCGGTCAACGGTTAGTAGCCGGTTATACTCATTCCGCGGATCGTTGACCAGACTGAACATTCGTCCAGGAGAAAGAGTAGGTCCACTAGTGCGCGACAGTGGCCGCGTCTGAGACTTGAGAGCCTGTTGACTAAACTCAATCGGGGTCTTTCGCACTTCACGAGCAGTTCCACTGGCGTCATAGTATTGCCAGACAAATGGCTTATCAGGGCTCGGTGCAGGGCCCAACAGAAGGGTGACGAGCGAATGGATCTCCTGCAGGAACTTATCCTTGCTCACAGAGAGCAAATACGCAGACTGGGGATCTCCCTTCTTAATAGCCAGCTTGCGGAGGGCCAATGCTTGCTCTCGCAGTTTAGCCGTGAGCAGCCAGTTTAGCTTAGAGCTGTTCTGTGCGTGGTAGGCATCGGGGTACAGCGTGTGTGGGACGAGTCCGTACTTCTGTACTAGATTGGCGACCATATCCCACTGGCCGCCGTCGGTGACTGGATCCTCGTAGAGTTTCTGGACCAATCGGCTAGAGAGATCTTGGTCTGCCGTAGCGATGATCTGCTCGAAGAACCAGTTCGCCTTTTCGATTTTGTCCCAGTAGTATAGATATGCTTGACTGAGCTCAAATTCTTTAAGCTGGTAGGCCTTCATGAGCGGTACACGGAAGACATTGGTTGAGGCGAAGAGCCAGCAGCGTCCGGAGGAGCGTTGGTTCGTGATCGGTCCTCCTTCCACTGGGATGGTCAGATTGAAAATCTGCAAGTCTGACCGGAGAGCTTGACGATCAGTGAGGAGCTGTGTGTAGGGCTGACTGGCGAAACTGGAGATCGCGAGGCGGTTCTGTTTTCATGAAATTAGCAAAAGATTCATTGTTTTGAGTGTGTATTCTCAAACCTTATCATCGCTCAATAGAGTCTGGTTCCAGTCATTCACGTGTGGGAGAGCCAAAGTCTTGATTCTGTCTCGGACAGGATATACCGGGGGAGCTGGTATTTTGTCAGTAAGTAAGAAAGGTATTGAGGATCAAAGGGAATGATTAAGACGAACAATATTCAGTATATTCCAGTTCTAAGTTCTGACTAGTGCTAGCAACCTCCATCTTCGACAGAGGTGCCTTCTCAGTGACCTGCTCCGGCTTAGAAAACGGGGAACCCATGATTGTGTTAAAATGGAAAAATATCAATTAATTTCTTCCCAAGATATGAGAATATATGGCTGAGAGGGGGAAAGGGAGAAGATAGACCACAAGGTACTCCCGGGGTGTGCGGGGAAGGTATGGTGCATGATCACCTTGATTGGCGTCAGTTGCAGTTGCAGTTGCAGTTGACTGTGATTGGCCATAAACCCCATGACTCTTCCCTTGCATACCAGAGCTACACTTGCTTATCTGGGCCTTGAATAGCCGTGCGCTGGTAGACTTCATATCGCTCTTGTTTGGTTGGTGGGGATTCGATCTTATCTGGTGGCGCTTCGCCTGTGATTTAGGCGGCCATGAGATATCTATGAGGCCTTGTAGGAGTTACTACGCACAAGTGTTACTAAGAGCCATTGTTATTACTTTGGTCAAACATGAGACAGCCGAAATGCACGCATTTGAGAGGCCAGGGAAGAAGAATGACCATTGTTGATCTGTGTAGCTTCGTCTCCATCGCATAGACTGATCATCAACCCATAGATGTCTGGAACTCAATATTAATTACATTATCTGATTATTCTCATTCCGGAGTACAGTTTCTGGCCACCAAATGTGCAATCATTACATTACTCTTAGGTGGAGAAGGCTACGGTACCAGATAGGGGGCCGCTCTCTCGGTTGCATTTCTTGAACCAATCACGGATTAGCAAACAATATATGTATATTCAGTTACTGTAAACTCCTGACATATATCAAACTAAGCAGGATACTATTTAGGTACTTATTTTGTCTATTTCGTGGCCAGACCGTAGATCTTGGAGACGTACATTGTCGCCTGACTTTCAAGGCAGAAACATGTGGCGCACGCACCGCCACAGCGGAAGCTCAGATCTTGCCGGACCTCAAATACCATACCTCCAACACGACACATCTCCATCCACACCTAATACCATCCACAATGTCTTTCCTCGGCGGCTCCACCTCCTCCTCCTCCTCCAGCGATGTCAAGGCCAACCTTGTCCAGCAGCTCCAGCAGGAGTCTGCTATGGCCAACGCTCGCATGTTGATCAACGTACGTCACCTGCGACACCAGCCATCACACCATTGCACGTTTCTTGTCAAGCTTGTCGGACTAACGTGATTGTCAACTATTTAGAAAGTGAACGAGAACTGCTTCCAAGCCTGTGTCCCTGCCCCCGGCTCTTCCCTGTCTGCTCAGGAGAACACCTGCCTGTCCAGCTGCATGGACAAGTACATCTCCATGTGGAACATTACCAGCCGCACCTACATCAACCGCATTGGTGTTGAGAGCAAGCGCATGGGAGGCGATGCCAGCGTTGTTGCGTCTCTGGGCTCCGGTCTTTAAATGAGATCAATCAACGAACGAATATGGATCCCTGTTGAAGAGAGACCTGGATCCCGCAAGAAGATGGGAACGGAGATCAAATATGGAAGATCTCGAAAGATCTGTGTATGAATAGAAAAGGCCAGGGGCCCATGTACATTATTCGGTCGTGGTTCTTTTGGCTTGAGGTCTGGTTGACCAGGATAGAGGATCGGCGGAATACATTCCACTTTATTTTACGTGTATCACCGCAAGGGCTCAGATAATCAAGAAAAAAAAAGAAAACTCGATTTCAATTGCTGAAATATACGATTCACATAATCCATCAGATGCCATGTAGCTGGCTACTATGATATCACACCTGTTTTTCCTCGGCGATTCCGACTAGCGCCAGTGCCAAATCCAGTCCCGAGCGGGTGATCGCAACGGGCTTTTCATATCTCGTCATAAATCGTACAAGCACTTTTAGAAGTCGGGGAAAAGATGACCATATCTGTGGGGAATGTAAGCTCATGTCATGCCAGATTGCAAATATGGGAGTGAACGTACGCATCTTCACCCTCCACACCGTAGTGCTCCGTCTCTTCGGGATATTTGTCGTATTGGCTTGCATCTCCCTGTCCACCGCGAATCGGGGGGATGTAAGGAGCGTCGATATCCTTGCGCTCCAAGCGGTCCCAGGTGACCTCGGCGAACCAGGCGTGGTTCTTGACGTCTTGGGGTCCGCCGTGCAAGTTGCCCAGACGCTTGGTGAGATCGGCAGTGATCAGCTGTGACAGGAGGTCGACGGCATCATCGTGCAAGTATGGTGGGTACTTGACTCTGCCGCGGAGGATATTCTCATAGATCTTCACCGGGGACCCGCTATCCCAGAACGGGGTAAACCCACACAACATCTCAAAAATGAGAATTCCCAATGACCACCTAACACAAATGGGGTTAAAAACCAGGGGAAAGGAATGTCATAATGCATTGAAATAGTGTAAAACATACCAATCGACGGACTTGTTGTATCCCTTCGAGGAAACTACTTCCGGAGCGAGATAATCGGGGGTTCCGCACAGGGTCCAGGTGATATCGGGGACATCCTTGGCAAAGCCGAAATCTGTAATCTTCAAGTGGCCATGGCGGTCCAGCAATAGATTCTCTGGTTTCAGATCTCGGTAAATGATCTGGTGATGGTGCAAATACTCCAATGCCAGCGTCACTTCCGCAGCATAGAATTTGGCAACAGGGTTAGGGAATCGCTGGGAGAAAAAAGGTCCAAAGATAAGCCAAGTGTTCACCGAAACCGGGGAGGGGAAAACCACTCACTTGTGACTTTCGTAGCAGACTGAAAAGCTCGCCACCCTCAACAAAATCCATCACCATGTAGAGATTCCGTGAATCCTGCCAGGTTCCCCACAGTGTCACTAAGAATGGATGACGAACGCGATTGAGCATCCGACGTTCATCATTGGTGTGCTCAATCTGCTTCATCTTGACCACTTGGGCCTTCTTCAGCACCTTCATAGCATAGAAGCGATGATTGTGCTTCGATTGGACCAAATGAACTCGACCAAAGCTACCTGTGCCCAATGTGCGCTGCAACATAAAGTCCCCCTGCGAATACTTGCCCCGAGTGGTACGCTCTTGGCGGGGCTGTGGCTGCGTGCTAGGTGTCGCATTCGCATTGTGGGCGGGGGACTGAGTACTACCGACACTGGCCGGAGTATTTATGAGATTGTTGATGCTGGCGGCATTGTTGGAGGAAGGGGCATGGTGCTGGGAGGATCCTTGCGACGGCTCGGCGGATTGCATGGAGGCGCCTTGACCTTCAGCCTTGTCCGAGTTAGCGTCCGGGTTGGAAGAGTGATCGGATCGGTCAGTATTTGCTTGGGGCAGCTCCTTGGACAAGGTCTGCGAGTCCTTTGTTCGCCGCTTCTTCAACAGGCCTCCTAAACTCGGCATGGAGGACGGTTGATGAAGGACATGAGAGGGGAGGAGAGTCCGGAGAGTGGGGAGGGGCACCGGCGGCCAGAATGACGCATTGATCTCCCCTTCGGGACGAGAAACTCCACTAGATAGTGTTCTCTGCTAAAGTTAAGCCAAATTGGTTTTGGAATTGGTCTTTGGGTTATGGAGGTTGGGCTTGGAGAGAAACTCTGATTGAGTCGAGTCGTAAGAGTAATGCTTTCTCTACGCAGTCCTCGCCCCCATCTGCTTGGTTCCCGCCACAAATTGAAATACTCCGCTTAGCTCCCTTCATCAAACAGCTACTGTGCGACTTTTCTGTTTTAGGTATATTGCCTTGGATTTACCCGTATCGTTCCTCTACGATTACGCAGAAATATAACTATGGCGGAGACCTTAATGCTCAAGGAAGTTGACGGAGAATCCGGATGACGACGATGACGTTGCGACATGGTGAGTCCGGCATGCTGGGGGCCGGGGCGAGTTTCATGGACAATTGTCTCCCCCCAAGATAAGCTTTGGATGCATGCGGTCAAAATATGAGATCAAAGTAAGCGTCGATCGGAGAGATTGACTTTGTAATGAGGCCTATAAATCTGAGATCGAATTGCGTTTTGCTGTTAGCTTTGGGATGAATTCATCGCGATTATGTCATCAGGCGCGGGTATACGAGGCTTGGGTTTGAGGCACTCAGGTATCCACAAATATCATTATCAGCAGATAGCGCAAGTCTGATCCATTTATCAACTTTCATCGCACCTCCTTTCACAATGGCTTTGGTAGCGTATTCCGACTCAGAGGGCTCTGACGCCGAGCCAGACACCACCCCAGCCCCCGTGGTCGAAAAGTCCAAGAAGTCTGATACCGGCGCTGGCTTCCAGATTGATCGCAGCAACCCGCGCAAGATCCGCGTTGCCCTCCCGGAGCTCAAGCCCGAACACCCCACGGACCAGGATACCGATGGCCCTGCGCGTAAAAAGGCTCGGCTAGGTGCTGGATCAGGCGGTGCATTTTCGGGATTTAACTCGTTCTTACCTGCTCCGAAACGAACTGCGGAGAAGAAGGGTCCCGTCGCCACAACACGCAAAGTATTCAGCCTGAAAACTGGCGCCACTCCAGGGTTTGACCGAGAAGCCGATGCCGAATTCAAACTCGATCTCGCATCGAATGCGACTACCGATGCGGATGGCGCAGGTGAAGATATCCCAACAGCCGGCAGTCTGGGGCAAACCGCAACCGACACAGACTCGGGGGGGTTTGAAAAGACGGAGATTGGGGAGATCAAACTTCAGGGTAACCCAATGATGTTCAGACCATTGTCTGTGGGACGAAATCAGAAGAAGAAGAAGACCACCAAGGCAGCATCGTCTGTCCCTACACCGACACCAGCCAACCCACAACCTACAGAAAAGCCTGCCACGGCGGCCCCTCCACCACCGAAACCCAAAGTCAGCCTCTTCTCCCTATCATCAGAGGAATCATCGTCTCGAACGGAACTACAGCCAGCAGCAGCGGGTACCTACGAGCCTTTAGTATACACCACCGAAGCCGAGGCCGGGCCAGCTCCCGCGCCAGAAACGGCACAGGACGTTCCATATTCCAATCCTACCACAGCCCCATCGCACTCGCTAGACAACATCGCCAATGATCTGAACTTATCCAAGGGAGAAAGACGCCAGCTCTTCGGCCGTAACGCCCCGTCTATGGACTCCCGCATTCTCACATTCAATACGGACAAGGAGTATGCCCATAACCAGGCCCTAGCACACACAGAGCTGGCTGGTACACAGCACCAACCTGTGCGTACCATCAACACAGCTGGTAAGCACAGTTTGCAGCAGCTGGTCAATGCGGCAACTTCTCAGAAAGAGGCCTTGGAGGAGAACTTTGCTACTGGAAAGAGGAACAAGAAAGAGGCTGGGTCGAAGTATGGTTGGTAGTTTTTGCATAGCGTTTCGAGTTTACTGTGATACCAAAATGAGTTCCAATTTCCTTTTATCTATTTCAAATTTCGATCGACGATCATTTCATGTTAGTGCTGCCTTGGAGTTTGTGCACCCGAGGGGTTGTACCAAGTAATTCATGGGATCAGAGTTCAGCTAAATTAGACTCTACGGCCATCGATGGATTAATGGTTGCAATTTGGCTTCAAGTCATTAAATCACACATTTCAGAGTTCACCAGGGCATCCGAAGAAGATACCTCTATTATTTCATGGCCGAATGATTAATTCGTCCGATAGGCCCTACTTTTCACTGTCTTTGTTGGACTACTGGACGACGGGTGTTACAGCATTTTCTAAAAGCAAATAGTCAAATATAATGATAATAATGGAATGCATTTTAACTAAAGAAGCAGATCTATCTCTATCCTGTACAAAAACAACCTCAACGCCCAAAAATGACAATGTTAAATACAAAACTCCAAACATTGCAAACGCTTTTTAGTAGATCATAGATCAAGACGAAACATCAACAACCTCAGCGAACCACTGCTTAAGTGCAGTAGCCAAAACAGAAGGCAATTCGCGAACATCTCTGACAACAAGGTAGTATGGGAAGGGGAAGTCCTCGAGATAACGCTTCATCTTGAGCTTCATCTCACCACCAGACTCGGCATCGGCCTCAAAGCTAGCCTGGGAAAGATCAAGAATAGAGCTGCCTTTAACAGCATCAACGATAATGAAGACAATCATGATGCGCTCTTCAAGAGCCTGGCGCACAAGGCGGCGAATGGTATCGTGATCCTCGCAGATACCATCAGAGATAATCAACTCAAGCTGCCACAGATCCGCAGATCCGGAACCAGGGGAGCGCTTCCAGCGTGCCTCGCGGAAGAGAGCGATGGAATCGGCAATTAGCTTGCGCACATTTGTGCCGGTTTGCTGGTAGCTGAAGTGCTGGAAGACCTGCATACCAGCCTCGGAGGAGAAGGGCTTGCCGAATTCGTGGGCCACACGGACGTGGTCCTCGTCACCGAATCCAAGGACACAGAGGTCACCTGCTTCAAGCATGCTCAGACTCTTAGCGACCAGAGCCAGTGTCTCGAAGGCGAGTTGGCCACTGCCGCTGCCCAGCATGGACTTGCTGTCATCGACGGCAAGCATAATCTGGTAGTTACGCTTGGAGGGAATCGATCGACGCATCCAAATCTTGTCACGCTTGTACTGGGAGGCAATGTAGGGAATGATTCGCTTGATGTTCAAACGCTTACCGGTGCGGAAGTCACCACGTAGCTTGGTAGCCATGGTAGGAGCGAGAATGAGACGCAGCTGCTCAGTGAGAGATAGAGAGAGGTCGTTTGTGGCTGATTCGTAATGAGACCAGAGACGGCGGGCTTCACTTTCGGGAGTCAATGGTGGAAGCGAAGAAGAGAGATGGATAGCCGCGAGTTGCGAGTCGACTTGGTCCAATTCCTCATTCAATTCTTCGGCACCTGGGGCACCATCTGCTCGGTCTCGGGAGGTTTGGTCACCCGGGATGAAAGCTCCGGCTTGGCCATCGGTCGGGATGTGATCACGGTCGATTTGCATCTCGTCCTGAAGCTGATTGTCGATGGCATCTTGGTCCTCGGCGGTGTCAGGAAGAACGTCATTTTCGCCAGGCTTGATGTCTGACTCTACGCCCTTGTTCTGGTCAAGAGCCTGGGCCTGGTCGTCGTTTGCTTGTCCAAGAGCTTGTGTGTCGGCCTCATCTTCATCGTCTTTGAGATGCTCAAAGTCGGCATCCGCCATATCGGTATCTTGTGGTAGAGGCTGCGAGTCCTCTTCTTCCTGTGACGGATTCAGCACCTCCTTTTGACGACGGTGCCACTCCTCGAGAATATCTCCCAGTTTCTTGAAGGCCTGAATCTGGGGGTCGTTGGGAGAATTGTCTTCACCTCCCCCGGCATCGCGACTGGCTTTACTTTCTTCGCTATCCTTAGCAGCACCGTTTTGTTCTTCGGCACTGGCAGTGGGATCGTTGGAGCCACTCTCCTGTTGGGCGTTTCCGGAATCACCCTTGTCTTCGTTCTGGTCTTGGTCGGCACCTTGTCCACCAGTGACAGCTTCACTGGGCGCAACTTCATCGGCCATGGCCTCATTTTCATCACGCTGGGCAAGGAACTCATCTTGCTCAGGCTCCTCTGGATCTTCGCCACCGGCTTGATCCTCCTCTTCCTCGTTGCCATCAGCTTGGCCTTCGTTGGTTTCTTCTCCTTCGTCCATTTCCTCATCTTCGCCAGGGGCCTGGTCTTCCGGTGCCATGTCTGCATCCTCGTCTCCAGCCTGGTCATCCTGATCGTCGCCCTTTTCTTCTTCTGGTAGAGGGCCCATGTCGTCCATGTCGTCCATACCATCATCTTCACCTTCGTCGTCACCCCCGTCCATATCATCGCCATCGAGCTGCATTTCTTCGGGCAACTCGAGGGCCTCTTCCTCCTTAGTTTGGGGATCGGTTACTTCCATATCTTCACGGCCGACGGCTTCGCCTTCATCATCAGGATCCTCTTCCTCTTCGTCATCCTCTTCCTCCTCTTCACCGTCCTCTTCTCCTTTCTGGCCTTCCTCGGCCTCCTTCTTTTGCTCTTGAGCGGCGGCTTGCTCATCGGACTCAGCCTGGCCCTTTCCTTCTTCGTTCTCAGCTTCCTTCTGCTGATCATCGTTGGCACCATCCCACATCTTTTCATCAACAGCGCCAGCATCAAGTTCGTCAACACTGCCTGTTTCCTCATCGAGATCGCCCTCCTCTTCATCTTCATCTCCATCCTTGTCCTCATCTTCCTCATCTTCCTTGTGTTCACCAGATTCGGCATTTAGCTCTTCCTGGTCCATATTGACAGCATCGGCAGAATCGTCCATCTCTTCATTGGCATCTTCCTTAGGCGCCTGCTGAGCAAGCTCCGAGAGATCTTCGTCATCTCCAACATCTTTGCTGATATCCTCGGCACCCTCGCCGTCACCAAGGCCAGTTCCACTCTCCATCTTACCGTCCTGACCTTGCTCTTGTGATGATTCGGCTGGGCTGCAGAAACCTTCTGAAGCAATTTGGACAAAGGCCTTGGTCAATGTGTAGGAAGTCTTGCAGATCTCACGGTGAACCGTGATAAAACGATTGACCAGCTCCCGGCAGATGTCGTAATATCTGTTCGCAATGGGCAGAATGCTGGCAACCAAGGCAGCAGCTCGTTTGAGATCATTATCATTATCCAAGTTCTGCATCTGCTCCAAGACAATCTGAAGGGACGAAGTAATGTCACTGATGTGAATAGTCTTTGATGCACGGGAGAAGAACTCATCACTTCGTGACAAAGTGCCGCTGAAATCAATTGAAGTTGGCACGTCCTTCAATTTTTGCAGACCGACGAGCATCTTATCAATGGCTGCCAGAAGGCTTTTATCAAACTTCTGAATGGAAATACTGGGCGCAAGATCTAAATTCACGTGATCATGGTCAGCCATGCCTGGCAAAGACCATTTCCGAATCTGGGTGAGAGCGAAGGATAGATCCGGACGCTCGCATTCCCACGTCAGAACATCTGATGAGAGCTGCCCAAGCAGCGCATGTGCCTTGTCGGTCAACTCCCTCTGCTTTAGTGAGACAATACCAGCAGGGAGTGTGGGAAGCATATTGAGTGACTTGAGTATATCCTGAAGAATAGCCATTTGAGACAGAAGTCCCTGAGTGATGGCGGATGCATCCAGACCAGAGAATTTGGAGTGCACCCCAATGACTTCAGAACCGACTTTGAGAATTGGGATAAGCCAGGCCACCTTTCTGGACAGGAAAGTCTGTCGTTCTTCAACCATGAGATGGACCTTGGCAAATGAGGTCGATTCGACTGTCCAAAGGCTCTCCATTTTTCCAATGATGGCCTCCAGAGATCCCAAGCCAGATAGAGCAGGGGAAATGAGGCTTCTCTGGCGGCGAATCATAAACAACAGATGCTCAACAGAACCCATGCTCCTGGATACTTCCACGTTAGTCAACTCGTCAGAGTAGGTGCGTGAAGCTAGACGAGCTCGCGGCAACAAATCCAACAAACGATGGAAGTAGGAATCGGCGCTATAGGTGGCCTTTGATGTCGCAGTGCCGGCTTCGAAAGCAGCACTCGTAGCAAGAACCTGTGCAAGTGATACCTGAGTTTCAACCAAGCTACTTCCGGCATTCCGCTTGACACCCATTTCGAAGACACGCTTCAATGTGTCAGCGTAGAGACGACGTTTTTGAACCTTCAGGTGCTGCACATCATCCTTGTTGTCTTCGGTAAGAGTTTTTGGAGTTTGAGTCTTGAACTCGTTGATGCCCTCTATAACGGACACGGTGAATTCATCAAGATCTTTGGCAATGTCAAACTCCAAAGGAATTGCCGCATAGAGGTTCTTCATGTTGCGAGAGGTACCCTCAGGGTTTTGGAATCTGAGGGGTCTGGAGCTCCAAGCGTCGGTCTCTCGAGAGGAAGCCAGTGCTTCGGGGAACACGGTATATGCAAGGGCCTTTCTCTCGTACTGAGAGACGCCTTCTTCTCCTAAGCTATCTGAAAGGCCTTGTTCAATAACTGGCTGGACGAGTTGGGCAAGAGCCGCACGGTACTTCCGTACCAACTTGAACAACTTGACGTGAGACCTTCTGGCACTCTCCTTGAGAGCGACGATATTGGTGTCTTTCCAGCTAGCAAGCTGAATTTGCTCTTTGATGTCCTTCTCGAGCGTAGCTCTCTTTTCCTGTAGGATCTTTTCCACCAGAGGTTCAAATGGCTTGAAGTGGGAAAGGAAGTTGGCCAGTGCAGAAGCGAGAGGCTCGAGGCATTCATAGTCCTTGGCGAAGATCAGGAGAGTGGCTCGGAAATCGGAAACAAGCTGAAGGCGACGAGTGAATTGGCCAAGGGGGGTGGACATGAAGAATTGTTCCAGTGTTGAGATGACACCTTGGATGTGCTGACCCATTTCTTCCTCGCCAGACTCGGCCATCTGAAGAGGGACAGCCAGGAGGGCTTCGTATGCGACGAACCACCAAGCACTGACTTCCTCTTCGGAATGCTCTTTCTCGATATCCAAAAGCTTCGCCCAGGTAGTCAACTCAAGGCGGCGCCAGGTAACGGTCATTGTTGTGATCTCATCGTAAAGAGAAGCGGCAGAATATTCCCTGCTGGCGACGAGCTGCCATTCATGAACATAGGAGTGAAGCTTCTCAACCTTAGTCAGGAACTTCGCCACAGGCTCAGTGTACTTGAATTGGAGAATCTCAGAGCAGCAGGTGATGACATCCTGAAGAACAGCATGTTCCGGCCATGCAGTTTGGATTTGAACGAAGCGTGCTTGAACTGAGAGTGTAAGATTGACAAGTCTGCGGGCTTCGGCAAGGTTGGAATCTGTATAGAAATTATAATTCTTCTGTCGGTCCTGAGACTCTTCAGCAACAACATCATCAAGAAGTAGGAGAACCACAGGTAAGTGGTTCTGGGCCAAAACTGGAGAGAAATCTGTCTTGCTCTTAGACCATAAAGAACCCAGGAGGTTACCAGTCTGCTTGACAAAGGCGCGCATTGCAGTGCCTGTTTGGCGATCGCTAACAAGCTTCGCATGTAACGAGGCCAGTCGAGAAGCAATGAGCCTAGGGTCAAGTTTACCAACATCCTCTGCATTTGGCAGGCTTTCCTCTTCGAACGTAGGGAAGAGCTGGTGCAGGTCCGCGTCATTGACCTCTTCCTCGTCTTCCCACGAACCCTTGTAACGGTAGAGCTCTGACTTTTCTGCTTCCTTCTCTTGGTCCTCGCGTAGCCTAGTTTTCCACAAGTGATGGAAATCAGCAAATACATGACGGATGGTATCGCGACCAGATCGAAGTTCAAGAATGTTTGCATCCGCGTCCTTGGCAGCCCAGAGCGCAGAGAGTTCATGAAGTCTTATTTCAATGACATTGCCTTGGCTTGGTGATTGGCGCGACTCGGCCTTAGAACCAAAGGTATCCTCGAAGGCTGGGTGAACGGATCCACCCAAGAGAGGAGTGCGCGTGCTCAGATACTTGATGTCTTGGATATCATCGAGCTTCTCATCCGACACAGAGCTCAAGAAAAGACCGGTGTCGAGTAGTTGAAGGAAGCGAACCACAGGTTCTGTAATATCATCATATGATCTGTAGTGGGCGCTTAGTCGGCTACTGAGCTGGTGGATGTTATCCCGCATAAGCTTCACCATTTCCTGCGTATTCGAAGACGTATTGGCCGACTGAATAAGCTGCTCCGGGTTTCGGTTCAGGATGGAATTGATCAAGTTCGAAAACTCCCCATGCAACAGACCAAGTTCAGACTTTTCGGGTCGAGTGACCGAGGATGGAGGTGGAGCAGATCCCAGTTTACGAGTTTGCTCTTCAAGAAGAGAAGACCGTAGATTCGAGTTCTGGCCAGAGAAAGTGGCCTCAAATGACAAAATGGCATTTGATTTGACATTGAACTCATCTAGGCGTTGTTGGTGTCTCCTGCGCTCGACGACAAGACCAAGAGATGGATCGAAAACCTTATCAGGGACAAACAAGCGGAGAAGAATGACTGCCAATTGAACAGCAGCCAGGGCCATGGGATGAGCCATGCCCTCAATAGGAACGATGTTGATTGTGCCTTCGAGAGGTGAAGCCAATGACTTAAGGAGAGAGGGAAGTGCGACCTCGGCGAAGCTCTTGAAGTAATGACCGACTCCAATGTTGTCCTGCAAACTTATTGAGAGAGACGTGGAATCAAAAGTGCCATCTTTCTGAATGGCTTGCAGGGCAGAGACCAAGCCAGCAAATGACTGGGGCTGGAAGAATTCTTGGTGGCAGCCGATTAATTCGATTGTCAACTGGGCAAGGACGCGCTGAAGAGTGCGCAATTGTTCTTCGGCAATTTGACGACTGCCCACAGTGAGTGCTTTTGATAGCGCTCGTTTCTCAGCTTGGAGGAGGTCCATTTGACCCAAAGTTGTAGCTCCCACTGAGGTCAGTCTATCCAACAGGGATAGTGGAAGAACACCACCGATGGCTAGGAAAGAACGGGATGAGTTCCCAGCACCAGTAAACAGCGCAAGTCTGTTGAGAAGTTCTGGAACACCGCTGTTCAGGCTTGACGAGTTGAGTGAACGAGCAGGGCGACCCGCAAGCAAAGAAACCATAGTCTGAATTGCGACGTCGCGGTTTCCTTCATCGGCATCAGAGATGTCACGATATTGACAGAGGGCCTCAAAGGCTTCCGTGAAATAGGGGTGCTGTGGGGAATCAGAACGTCGTACAGCTTGGCCAAGCTCAGTCACTGTTTGTTTAAGACTGAGCACAAGGGCATCTCCGTCGGCGCCATCCAAAAGGATGAACCGCTGAGCGTTCATCAAAGAGTCCCAAACGGTACTAAGTTGAGAGATATCAACTCTTGTTTGCAAGGCAAGGGCAGTGAACTCCGCCACAGTTTGCTCCAATTCAATGAGAGAGTTCAGTTGCTTTTGGGAAGAGGGTGTGACATGTCTCCAGGAATCCCACATTCTTTGCATGCTCAAACCAGTCGTCATCGCCCAGCCAGCTTGGAAGCGAGCGAGAGCCCTTGAAAGAGGTGCTTCCAACGGCTTGAGCAACGACGAGGAGCTCAAGAGGGATGCGATAATCTGCCTACCAATCTGGAGGTAAACTTGGAATTCACCCTCCTCAACCTTCATAACATCTGTTGCACGGTAAATATCCCAGCACAGGCAAATGATGGTACCCAGGGCGGTGACAATTTCAGGAGACTGAAGACTGGCTTGGTCAAGGCCCTGGATGTAGTCGTACAAAGCCTGACCACAATCCATCAGGAAATGGCTGACGGGCTGTGTTGTATCCTTCATCAACGACTGTATGCGATTTGATGCCAAAGATCGCTCGAGGCTTGTCATTTGGCTTGGTTTGAGCTCCTTTGCGGACTCATTGGCCTGAACCAAGCTTTGACGAAGACGATGAATCTCGAGCTTGAACTCCTCAAGGTAGGCTAAAACCTTGAGACTTGAGCGGTAATCAGAATTTCCAGTGATTGAGACTAGAGGCTCGTTGGTCAATGGATGAATGGGCTGCAGGGCACCTTGAATGCTCAAAGAAGCTCCCGCCATGAGGATCTCGCCCGCGATAAAGTTGAGAGGTTGCCATTGAGATCTGTCGCGGAGCAATGATTCGTACCGTTGCAAAGCACTGGAGACAAGGCGATTCAGATTGGCGTCATCAGCGTGAGGGAGATGAGTACCAGGCAGCTTTTGAAGATAGGACAGGTCCGCTGAAGAAAGATGGTCGAGGCAAACATTGACCGAATCATTCAAAGAAGCAAGCGGCAGTGTAGCATCAAGATTCCAGATATGGCGCAGTCTGTAAAGAGATGACTCGCAAGTGTAAGAGGGGCCCACCACACTAGGAATATCCTTCACTTCGTTAGACATGAAGCAGATCTCAACACATCTGTTTCGCATGGCGCGCGACAACTCTCCATTTCGAGGATCCATGGTCAAGAAGATACGGAAGTTGGGATGGGGTGTGACGATTCGGGCCGATCCATCCTCGGTACGCTGCTCGTTCAGAATCAGAGTACCATTTGGCTCTGTCAAGGAGTTCAGTCTGTCAAGAACAGACGGGTTGCATAGGTTGGCATTGTCCAGGACGACCCAGTGGCCATTCAGGACAGCTCTAGTGAGAACACCTTCAGTCCATTCAAATCCAACCTTCATCTTGTCCGACTCCTGGATCGTATCCCGTAGCTTTTGGGCTCGCTCAAGGAATTCTTTGAGGGTTGGGTCGGAGTAAGACTCGCAAAGATCCGATAGTGATGAGATGACAGTTTCTAATGAAGTCTCTGTGGTCTGGAAATGCTGGCAAATCTGGAGAGCAGATCCAACGGCATTCGAGACATCGCCGGTTGCAAAGGAATGAATGATCTGATGGCGCAAGAATCCCTCCACATCATTAACAAACGACGACACTTCTCTTCGGTGATCGATTTGCTCAAATCCACCAATCAAATCCATTGTATCCGTGTCTGCGCTAAGAGCCAGCTCCTCCAAAGCTGCGCCATTGATAGCGGCCAACTTGCGGATCAAAGTTGTTTTGCCACATCCGGCGGCACCAACCAAGATGCTAGGCCAGGAGTTGTCAATGCACAAGATTAGGGATTCCAGAATATGGAGATCCTTGGGCAGAATCTTCATGTGCGGCTCAACTGAACGCTGTATATGACGGTCTCGAGTTAAGATTCCAAGACCAACCTGCAAATACTCGGTGGTAAGATTGTGGAAGTAACTCTTCTGAACAATGTCGGAATCCGTGAAGACGCTATCATAAATCTCAGATACCAATTGTCGATCCTCCTCACTCCGGAAACGTTGGCTGATGACAATGTCCAAGAAGTGTTTGGTAGAAATTTGCAGGTTACCCCGATCGGCCAGCTGGAGCCACCTTTGAATGTCTCGCAAATTGACCTCCCAGGGCCCGCCAACCATCCCGAGTCGACGGTCTGTGACGATCGCCTTGTTCAAAGCAGAGATAAAATCGACCAGCCTATCAGTTTGGATCGAGGGACTTCCAGGGAAAAGCCTAGCACAAATCGTTTTCAAATCCGAATCAGTAAAGCTCTCGGCGTAGACGACAGTGAAACGGTTGACGAAAGATGCAGGGAGTCCCTTTCTTCCACCACCTTGATGATGCGGGTTTTGCGCGGCAAAGAGAACGAAGTTGGGGTGTCGCTTGAAGGTCTGGTCAAGTTCGGCAATGTAAACTTGCTGTCTGTGATCCAGACAAGAGTTAAGACCTTCTAGCACAGATTGAGAGGCAAGATTCATCTCGTCCAGTAGAACCCAGTCACCGCGCTGCATAGCCCGTAGGAACGGAGCATCTCTCCATGTGAACTGACCAACATCTCCACCTTCGACAGGAACATCAGAACCGAACAGATCCGTGAGATCCGTCTGCTCCGAAAGATTGATACGAGTAAGAGGCTTGCCGAGGGCTTTTGCGAGAGCCATCACTAGTGTGGTTTTACCGACACCAGGACTTCCTTCCATGAGAATAGGTTTCGATGATTGAAGTCCACGGGCGATTCTCACACAGTTCGCAATTGTGGTTGGCGCATCCATTGTGAATTGGTTATCAGGCTCTGTCTCTCCCACAGTAGGAAGCGAGAAGGGCCCGACCTTCAAGAAGCCAGGCTCCAAGGTCACGGTTGATGACTCCCGGTAGATAGCTGAAGCATTGACCTTGAACAGCTCGCTCAGCTTATCGAGACACTTCTGTCTGTTGCCCTCTAAATTGTTCAAAGATACAGCAAGCATCGCGGCGGGATTGGCACCGAGAGTGTCAACGAAAACCATGGCAGCACCTTGAACAATGGCAAACAGGGGGTCATCAGTTTGATAGGTATTGACAAAATCGACCCAGGCGAGAAGATCACGGAGCGATAGGGAAGTTGTAGATGTGTTTTGGAAAGTCGTCTTGAACCACACCGCAAACTTCAACATGGCCGTTGCTACCTTTTCTTCTTTAGCCTTCAGTCTCATTTGCAGAATTGGCAAAATATCCTCGTCTTCAGACAGTTGGGGGGCCCAAATCTCGGTCATACGATTACGAAGAGCAGCAGAAAGCTCTCGCTTACCATAATCGCCTCCGGGGTTCATAGTTGACAAGAATTGGAAGCCGCCATCTGCCACAACCATAGAATCAACGGGCCCTTTCTCGGCCAAGAGAATAGATCGGTGAGGTTCCAAAACACTGTTGAGTCGTTCCAAGACAGAGTCATCCGCAAGAGAAATTTCATCAAGTAAGAAGAATTGACCGGTCTTCATAGCAGTAATGAGGCTTCCGTCAGACCATTCGAACAGTGCATTACACCGGGTGATGTTCTTTTCAATCCTGTGCAAAAGATTTTGGTCTTTTTCTTGGCGTTGCTCTGGGCTGAGGGCTGAAAACTCCTGCTTCAGCTGCTCGAGGGAAGAAGAGGCGGGCTGATCGCCATGAATGAAGAGTCGAAGGTCTTCAATAATCTGCTTCTCAATGGCAGCCCGATTTCTGATGGGTCTCTGAGCACCAATGAGATCACCTGTTTCCAAATTGACGTGGGCATTCATAATGAAAAGCTCTCTCTTGAAAGCTTCAGCGACGGCCTGACAGAGCTGAGTTTTACCACAACCAGTTTCTCCGACGAGGAGAACCGGCTCGTTGTTCCTGAGTGCCTTCGAAACAAGGATGAAGAGACGTCTCATGGCCTTTGTCCATACAACTTCACCGGGCAATTGGTTCATCTGTGGCACATTTTTCTCGAACTGCGCAGTGCCGTACAGAACATCCTCATCCAAGCGGACCTTCATGACTTCTTCAATCACACTCTTCACAGCAGCTTTCTCCTGGGGATTCCGCACGCGTTCGGCAAGAAGCATGAAACCGTTGATGGCCAATTGCTCTTTGTCATCTGCGTCACGTAGGGCCCATCGGAACAGATCACGTAGAGTGGCAAAACTGTTCTTCTTCTCGAAAAGGCGGTTGGATTGGCGTAGCAGTGAGAGTTTTCGGTAGACTGAAACAATCCGTGTGCAGAAAGAGGGCGCAATCTGAGATCGTTCCTTCAAGATGTACTCCAGTTCGCTTTCCGGGATGTCGTCGAAATGCAATTCCAGGAAACGATTTCGGAAAGCGCGAGAAAGAACTTTGCGACCACCATAGAGACCTGCAGGGTTCTGCGTAGCGAATAGCATAAAGTTAGGGTGTGGGTGAACAACTTCTTGAGTTTCGGGAATGAAAAGCTCGCGATTGTCATCTAGGAGTCGATTCAACGCTTCGAGAACATCTGAAGGAGCCAAGTTCAGCTCATCGAGAACAATCCAGTAACCATTGCGCAGTGCCTCCACCAAAACACCCTCCTGGTAACGCAGGCTTCCATCGTCAGTAGAAACGTATGATCCAAGATATTCCTGTAGATCTGTGTGCTCGTGGTTATTGATACGAACGAACTTATTACCGGAAACCTTAGCCAAGTATTCAATCATACTTGTCTTTCCTGCGGATGTTGGACCTTGTAGCAAAACAGGGAAACGACGGGTCGAACTGGCTCTCACAAGGTTCTTGAGGTTCTTCTCAATAAACGGAGTGATAATGTAATGCGGTTGTTCTTCAGCGACGAAAGGACCGCGGCGCATCCAGTAATGCTTAAATTGAACATAGTCATTGCCATCAGCGGGTGGCTGAGGAGTTTGGCCAAGAAGAGATCTTGCGTTCTTTGCGTTGCTGAAGATATGTGTTTCAAGAAGGGGAACCAAAGCCCGTTCGGACTCCAGGCTCAACACTGTCAAGAAACTCATACTAAAGCCTTCAAAAATTGCCCGACGCAAGCCATAGACATGAGCGTGGTCAATGACGTAGATGAGAGCGCGAACAAGGGTTCGAATACTGAAGTGCGGCTTTTGCCCGGCACCATCAGTCAGTTTGTTATCAATGCTGAGCTTCTTGGTGGCCATGTATAGCTGCGCAAGGTCTGGCGCAGCACGCGGGTCGCGAATGGTTAGGTCTCCAAGATACTTCTGAATCAATGCAAGGAGGTCATCAATATCGGTATCTGGGGAGTGTACGTAGAATTCGGTGAAGCGAGACCGCAGGCCAGGCGGCAGATCTCTTTTTCCAGCATCTGTTGCGGGATTCATGGCACCAAAAATGCGAAAGTCAGGGTGGCCGAACACTCTCTCAACATCACCAGCCTCGGATAGAAGAACTGAAGGAGTTCCTTCGCTACCGTGGTGCAAGAGACTTGCGATATTCTCTAAAGTGTCTGGCGACGCCAGGTTGACTTCATCCAACAGAACCCATTCACCATTCCGAAGTGCTCTGACAATCTTTCCTTGGACGAACGCGAATGCAAATTTGGCATCGCCTTGGGAAACTTGGGCTTCAAAGTCGGCAAGCTGTGACTCAAAACTCTCCCATCGCTGCCGCAGGTGTTGATACTTTGGCGAGTCCAGCTTCCTCTTCTTCGAAGGTTGTTCATCGCCATTCTCAACCTCCTTTGGTTTGAAGACTCCGTTTGACAACCGCACAGCCTCATGCCACAAAGTTACTAGGCGTATCCAGTTTTCAGAAACCACACTCTTAGAAACGGAAGACAGGAACTTTTGGTTCTTCTTAGCAGAGAATGTTAATTCAAAAAGCTGGTTGAACTCATCCAACATTGGAATTGCCATTGTGCGAATGCTGACAGGTTTGAAACCTCCCAGCAGATCAGTGCTCTCACTCTGTTGTGACAAATTTACCACAGTGAGCTTTTGTCGCATCAAAGTAGCAAGCTGTTGAATGACAGTTGTCTTTCCGATACCAGTCTCTCCGACAAGCAAGACTGGCTCTGCCATTTGAATTGAGGCGGCCACCTGCTCCATGATTGACAAAGCAGATCTTGTGGAAGCAAAACGCGATGCTGCCGCTGCAAGCTTCAGTGCTGATCCACTTGGAACCTTTATCTTCTGGCAAACTTCACGGCCAAGGACTAAGCTATTGTTCTTGTCTGTGTAAGTCGGGGTCCGTTCATTGAGGCAGAAGAGGGCTCGCTGGGGTGAAATTTGCAATGCCTCTGCCACTACAGCGGCGAGGGAACTTTGCATCGATCTCTCCGGAAGATATTTTAGAAAAACGTCAACAACATCGAGGAATATTTCATCATCGATAGCTTCTGGCGTAGGTTCATAGCCGGTTTTGGCGCCCATGCGTTGCAACCGGCGGTGCAGTCGACTGCAGAGCTTGATCAAGTCACGAAAGCCAGGTGTGCGACCCTGGGATCCTTTGATTGCCAGGCTTCCATGGAATGCAGAGCACACTCTCGCATACACATCCATTATCACTGGCACTCGAGACTCCAAGAGAGGAAACTTCTGCAAAATGACATCTCGCATCTCCTCAACGGGGAGAGACGAAATTTGGACTCTCTGCCATAATCTACTGCCGAGCATCGAAGAATTCGGAGCAATTTCTTCACCAGCAATGTTGTATGAGGATTTCATTGTCGCAATAATCTTGAAACCCTCGGCGCACTTAATTCTCTCCCTTCGGCTCGCGATGGTCAACTCTCCTCTCTCGATAATGGGAAGGATGAGACCGAGAACTTCAGAGGGAGCACGGTCAAGATCTTCAATCAAAACCCAACGTCCTTCTCTCGCAGCCTTGGTTAATACACCCGGCTGCCAGGAAAATGAACCTGTTGTCGAAGACGTAGCATACATTCCAAGAAGACTTTTCGCGTCTGTCTGCTCATTGAGGTGCAGTGTGACCATAGATTCCGCTTGGCCCATTGTGGATGCGATATCATTGATAAGCGACGTCTTTCCTGAGTTGGACAACCCTATCAACAAGATAGGCTTGAAGCCCAGAAGCGATTTGGCGATGCGGCGCAGATTCTCTGTCGTGGTCGGAGTCTTCACAACAGAAGATGACGACGACGGAAGTCCGTCTTTCAACCGAGGAATCAAGATGCCGCACACATCAGCAGATCTGAGTGTAAGTGATTCTCGCACCCGGTCCACCATTTCAGTAATTTCACTGTCAGATCGTGATGATCTCTGGCTTCCGATGGTCTTGCCGAGAGCCTCCCATCTACGCTCCTCCCATAGGCCCAAAAGGCGGTAATCAATTGTGATTCCTTCCCACTCTCCTTCGATTGGATCGGTGCCGGTGTTGACGCGCAGCATACTCTCGCTGGCGGCGTCCGCCGCATGCATATACATGGCAAAGCATCTCACGGCAAGGTATCGGATGACGGGGTCTTCGTGCGGGAACAAAGATTGGAGCTGGATCGGCGACACGGCTTTGGAGAAGGTTTCCAAGTCAAATGATAGAAGTCGAAACAGGGCGAGGAGCAGAGTTCGGGTGCTGCTGGGGTCCAATTGTCGCAATGTTAACTCCTTTGAGCCAGCCAACGCCGACAGAGGTCCGGTCTGTGACAAAGCATATTGGCCAGCAAAGGATCGAAGGTATGAAGCGAACGGGAGGATGCGGGCGAATGCGGCCAAAATCTGAATATGGTCGGCCTGGATATCGGATCGGAGCCATCGAGCTGCCAAGTCGACGGCAATTGGTTCATATAGTCGGTAAATACTCTCTGTGAATTGTGTATTTAATGCGCCGAGCGCAAGCGCGTGGAGCTGCTGAGTCCCCGTTGATGACCGAATGAGAGTTGTGAGTTCATTCGGGAGCTGGTTCAACAGCTCGGACTCTGACAGAGTCCTCTCGTAGACGGGTCTTCCATCCATTCTGTGACCCGGCTGCGTAGAGGGAGCTCCTTTTGATTTGTAAAATGTGAAAATTGTAAATGCTGTAGCGAGATTGAAATTCCCCGTTACTTTTTTTTTCTGCCGTGTCCCGGCGGTCCAGCCCCACCCACTCCAGTTACCGCCCATTCTAACTAAGGTGACTAAGCGCTTCAGCTTGCGCAGCTCCGGTTCAGCTTGAGGTAAAGACAACTCTGCCAGAACGCGTCTGGAGATGCTGGCTTTTTGGAGCATTCATGGTTCAAGATGTCAATAACGGGTCAAGGTGCGGGCAGTGATGATCACTCCCGGGCGACATACCCAGATCACCCCGAACAAGAAGCAGATCTCTCGCAACCCCAGGATTTCCATCGGGAAACGGAGGGGTTGCACGAACCGTAAGTGTTACGGCATTCTGGAATTAATGCCATGCTAATACCTGGGCGCTACAGAATATCCTTTAAACCAAAACAAAAACGACAGTCCCGATTTAGTTTATCAAGCCTCTTCTCGAATACCGCCGGCGGGTCGAATACAGGGCTAGGCCATGCGGGATCGCCAGGTGGACAGAATGGAGATGCATCGCCAATAGATGCTTATGGACCAGGGGGCCTGAATGGTGACCCAAACTCCTCTAAAGACGGCGCACCTCTGGACTGGTATGTGGAAGGTCCCGGTCGACGAGTCGGGTATGACGACTTTACCGCGATCGATTGGATCTACGAGTATACGAAAGAGCGACAAAGGAAGCGCTTGTTATACTCGAGTGGTCAGGGCGTCCTGGGTCATGTCCGCCGATTTCTGGAGGCCGGTAACATCTGGTTCGTCCTAGTTGCAACGGGCATCGCCGTCGGAATTATCGCCGCGTCCATCGATATCGCAACCAATTGGCTTGGTGACCTGAAAACGGGGTACTGTAAAAACGGCAGTGGGGGTGGCAAATTCTATTTGAATCGAAGCTTTTGTTGCTGGGGTCTAGACGGTACGATTCTCATGCCGCGGTGGGGACTTGTCTTCAATGCTAACGGAACGCGCACATAGATCAAACAAAGTGCATGGATTGGACACCGTGGGGATCCGCTCTCGGGGCCTCCTCGGTCGGTGGAAAGTATACCATTGAGTATATCTTTTTCATTGTATTTTCTGTAAGATCCATGCTCAATACCTCTTGTTTCTCACTAACGCTAGCTAGGTAGTATTCGCTTCCACCGCGTGCGTGCTAGTTCGAAAATTCGCCATTTATGCCCGCCACAGTGGAATTCCTGAGATCAAGACTGTTCTTGGGGGGACTGTCATTCGGCATTTTATGGGTCCTTGGACGCTTACTATCAAGTCTCTTGGCCTAGTATGGAATCTTCGCAGATGTAGTCCTTTATTCTTACTAACGTTATCATTAGTGTCTCGCAGTTGCGTCGGGTCTGTGGCTGGGTAAGGAAGGCCCATTGGTGCATGTGGCATGCTGCTGTGCCAACATCATAATGAAACCTTTTGATAGCCTGAATGGCAACGAAGGTGTGTGCCGTGCATCATTGTCCCCGTCTTATACTAATCTTTGCAGCACGAAAACGCGAAGTTCTTTCTGCAGCCGCTGCAGCGGGCATATCTGTTGCCTTCGGTGCGCCTATCGGAGGTGTGCTCTTCAGCTTGGAGGTAGGCAAGGATTTTGAATATGATGTGGTGATTGCCTGTGATCCTAACGTTGACAGCAACTTTCCTACTATTTCCCAGACAAGACCATGTGGCAGAGCTTCGTTTGCGCCATGGTCGCGGCTGTCACATTACAGGCCATCAACCCATTCCGCACTGGGAAGATTGTGCTGTACCAAGTCACTTACACACGTGGGTGGCACCGGTTTGAGATCATCCCATTCATCATTCTTGGTATTATAGGTGGTCTGTTTGGAGCGTTCTTTATCCGTGTGAACACAAAAATCGCCCAATGGCGGCGATCTCGGGGCTGGTCACGGCCGCTCTTGGAAGTGGCAGCGGTGGCACTTCTAACAGCTTTGATCAACTTTCCGAATCACTTCATGAGAGCTCAGAACTCAGAGCTTGTCCAGGCGTTGTTTGCAGAATGCAGTAGCGAGACGGCCGATCGGTTTGGCCTCTGCGTGTCAGGACCTGCCTCTCTAGCCGTCGTTGCTATGCTGTTGCTTGGTGCTGCATTGGCCTTTTTGCTTGCTTCTTTGACCTTTGGGCTTGATATCCCGGCTGGTATCATTCTCCCATCCGTCGCTATCGGTGCTTTGTACGGGCGTGCTTTGGGAATGCTTGTTCGAATGTGGCAGGAAGCTTATCCCAAAGCTTTCCTCTTTGCCAAGTGTGAGCCAGACATCCCCTGTGTGACCCCTGGTCTATACGCTATCATCGGTGCGGCCTCTGCTCTTGGCGGTGCAACTCGAATGACTCTTTCGATTGTTGTCATCATGTTCGAGTTGACCGGTGCCCTTACATATGTAATCCCTATTATGATTGCTGTTATGCTATCGAAGTGGTGCGGTGACATTTTCGGCAAGCGTGGTATCTACGAATCATGGATTCAGCTAAACGAATACCCCTTCCTGGATCATCGAGACGACACAAACCCGCCAGATGTTTCTGCCCATCGAGTAATGACGACAGTTGATGATATCTCCGTGATCACAGCCACCGGCCATACCATTAGCTCACTCCGCAGCCTCCTCGCCAACACCAGCTACCGTGGTTTTCCGGTCATCAATGAAACCTCGAAGCCTGTTCTCCTAGGTTACATCACACGCAATGAATTGTCCTTTGCGCTGAAGTACTCCACTTCGCCTACCAACCGCAATCTTGCCGATGACACTCAGGTCTTCTTCCTTCATCAACCTTTTGCAGACCCTGTGGACACATTGGATCTCCGGCCTTGGATGGATCAAACTCCAATCACGCTCAATAGCAACATCAGCTTCTTGATCGTGTTACGAATGTTCCAGCGTCTTGGCCTACGTTATGTTCTGTTCTCCAACAAGGGAATTCTTCAAGGCCTTTTGACCAAGAAAGATGTTTGGGCAGTCCTTAATGGCGTCGAATTCCGTCGACAGGAGGCCCTCCGGGAGGATGGATTCCATGACGCTCACACGGCCGAAGAGGTTGGCTTGCTGCATGCCGACGGAAGAAGTAGTCTGGGCAGTTCCCTGAGAAGAGACTCGTTCTAGGGCTTACTTTCTAGACCTCGATCTCCTATACATTTAATGGGTTATTTCCTCCGATTCTAGGAGGCATTTTGGTGTGCTAGCTAGATCAGCGATCTAATGTAGACATGAATATATTCTGATTTCAAAAGCGACATCGTTGATGCCTATGTACATAGCATGTCATAACTGTGACTCAATTACGTTTGTACATTGTATGTAGTTGTCTAAGCCTTATCCCTGGAGAAACACGGAACATCAGGTAAGCTTGAACTGTTCATATTTACAATTGATCTCACTTTGTTTTGTCGTCTCCCCGCTATCCATTTTGCCCCTCCACACCGCCCAATTCCCTCGATAACGATAGGCAGAATGGCTTCCCCATCTGATTGCCCAGACCCTTCTGGTTCTCCTTCTCGTTCCTTTTCTCCTTCTAAGGAGGATCCTAATGCCAAGATGATGGTTGACCCGTTTGAAGTGCGTATGCGCTTTACAACACAGCTCCAACGCCTGAGCGCCACGGTCACATCCTCGCAAAAAGCAGCTCATTATGCGCTCAAATACCGTGATCTGGACGAGGACCTTCACTCTTGCATTCTGGAACAGCTTGAAAGAGTAAGGAATAGCAATTTCTTCATGCTTATATCATACTAATACGAAAGTCACAGAACAACATGAATACGCGAGCCAACATCATGTCTTTTATCGAACACTTTTGCGAGATGGCCATCAAAGAAGACCACCTTCCCTACGTACGAATGATGCAACGCGACATTCTTCGTGTCGTTGATGCAGTCGTTCCACCCGACGGCACCGGTGCAGCGAACGTCAAGCACGTCCGACGAGTACTCAGCAGTCTTCAAGCTAAAAAGATTCTCTCCGCCGAGACTGTGATCGAGATCGACGCTGCCCTCAAAGATCGCGACTCACACCCCGCACACTTGGATCTGGAGCAGGATGAGGCGCAAGATGACAGTGGCCCATCTAAGACAGGAACACCACATAATCCCAAGCCACAGGTGCGTTTCGACAAGCGACAGATCGAGCAGAGAATTGAAGAAGATCGTGAGCGGAACAAACGCCTTCGAGAAAGCATGTGGGCCGTTCCTGGAGACGATGATGCCGAAGCCCAGAAGTTCTATGAAGATGTCAGCGATATTGGCGAGGACGATTTCATCATCGCGCGTGAGGAAGCTGCTGAACGACGGCTATGCGGCGAGAATGCCATGAAAGAAAACGAGAAGTACAACGCTTAGTAACGCTGGGTCGTTTCATCTGCACAGCGTGATCTTTATCTGAAGCTATTAATCTGTTGCACCGGACTTTCGGCGTTAATTGGCACGGCATGGCGTGTTCGTTCTTTGTTTCAAGCGGTTTCGGTACAGGTGATTTAGGTGTTTTACATGGGCATATTTGAGATACCAAGGGTGCATCTTACTGAACCTATCTCCGAGGTCTTTATTGATACCTGAAGAGAAATATCAAAAAGCATTCATTATTCACTCGCTAAGAATCGAAATTGTAGACCTTGAAGCGTTATGTAACTAGTTCCGGGCCCTCCGTCCGTGTCCGCCCATGTATGCAGGGTTGAACTACCAGGAACACGATATAGTCATCGGGCAAACTAGATTGAAGCAAGGGATCAGCCCGCAAGGTCCCGTTAATCACCCAGATTAGGAGTACGTACTCCCGTACCTTGTTGGGGCCCACCCAGCCCTATCTGAAAAGTAGTTAATATTCAATGCCGAGAGGTTTGTATCGATTAGGACTAGACTCCGCAATAAAACGACGATCGTTGAACCTTTGAAGCGGAGGGTGGAGCAACATCCAGGCACAACTGCAGAAACTAAAGGGAATTCTCCATCTGGGCATAGTCACTTGTCCCAGGGTTGTTTTTCGAGATTATGCCACTATTGTGGGGAAACCTTGTCCGAATGCCTGCAAGCAATAAGCACCGAAGACAAAAGCCAAGGACAGAAAGCCGTCTCACTTTGATGACAGTACAACAGACAAGTGGTAAACATTCCTCGGCGGGACTGACTTGATCAGAAATCGGGGCTCCTTCTCCGTCGCATGAAATGATGTAGTCGATCCACTTCAATCTGCGCTTCGATGTATTTGCAACGCACGTCTGTGTGGGGTACCATTGATCAATAATGTTTGCTCGGGCGGACATGGGGACGCTTCGACGGTTGCGTGGGAAATTGGCCGACTGGGAAGCGTATAAAGTCCCAGTCTTGTCTCGAGGGATGTGATCCTTTACATCGAACCACTCATTCCAAGGTTTCTTTCCCAACTCCTACATATTCTTGTCTTTACAAGATGGTATTCTCACAGGGAGTAGCCGTTGCTGCCCTGGTCTCTTTGGGGGCTTTTGCTCAGCAGGCCGCTGCCACTCAGATGCCATTGCCCATTCTGAAGGATTTGCTATTCGAGTCAAGGATACCTTCAATATCAAGGTTGACGGATTCGACGGTATCGACTACACCTCCAGTCAGACTGCTCCTCACGTTGCTATTGCTGGTGTTAAGGTTCCTCTATTGACTATGGGTATGACCGGTCACTACGAGTATCTGAATGCTGAGAAGCTTCACCCCCAAGCTACTAGCAATGATACTTCGATTGTTTTCGTTGAGGGTGCTCAGCACACTATTATCACTTGCACTGAGTGTGAGTCTTACCCTGGTGAATATGGCAACACTGCTGAAACTTGCTTCAACTACGTTGGACAGTGGCTGGCCAAGCCTGGTCGCATCCTGTGAGATCTCTGGGGGTGATGTTCTATCATATACAGATTGGGTAGGGAATTTTATACACGGATTAGCTCTAGGGAGGCTTGTCCTTCAATTGTAATCCTCGGAGGATAAGCCTGGTGTTTTAAAAGCCTTCCAAGACTTAGCAAATTGAACCATCAATCAGCACACATAACACAAGTACATTCGAGAATCCTGAGAAAGACCTCTGCGCGTATATGTTGTCCAACATCCAATACCTGGTGTGCACCTTGAGCCTGGGACTAGTTCTTTCACTAGAAAAGAAAAAGGCAAATTCCCGGCAATTTCCTTTCAATCTTCCAAGGTTCAAGATTCCAATTGGGGAAATATACAAGGCTAACATTCTTAACTGCCACCTGGAATACCTACACATATAAGTCCTCTGGGGTTGAAGGTAGTGTAGGTAGGTATGGCATTATATATCCTGGTATCAATAGAACTTTTCAACCTTGGGAGCTTCAATGTTCTCAATATATGATCTTCAATGGTCATCAATGCACATCAGAGTAATAAGTGTATTTAGTCTATTTATTTTCAACAATTCAAAGACCAGCTTTCCAATCAATTTAAAAAACTACAAAAGATATTCCAATTCATCGCTCGTATTTGGGACGGATCACATGATCTCGTTATCTCGGGAAATCCTAAGGCCGATAACTATTTTTTTTGTATCCCGCAGCAGCTCGACGCATCACATCGACCTTTGGTTTTGAGTTTGCTTTTCTTTTCTGTATCTACAGATCTCTATGCTCTCTCACCTAGTCACTGCGGCTAAGGGTCTATTTGCGCGATCAGAGTCTCAAGAGAACCTCGCAGATCCTGCTGGCGCCTCCGCAACCACATCAGAAATGGTGACCTCCACTCGACGAGAGACCGCGGCCAAAGATGCTTCCAAATCGCCGAAAACCAATGGCGCTACGAAGCAAGGAAAGCGCAAGGCACCCACCGACGAGCAGCAAACCAAGCGGCAAAAGCGGAATAGCCTAGAGGCTGCGGAGAGCGACGATGAAGAGACCGGCTCTCTTAAGACAGAGGAGAAGAAATCAACAGAATCTGAGCCCAAGAGCCACTTCCGATTTGGCAGTGAGGAGCCTGCCATGCCGGAGTCCCAGCTTGAACAGACCCCCCAAGCACCGAACAGCGACGACGAAGACGACAGCAGCGATGATGATGAGGCCCCCGAGACAATCGACAATTCCGCCCAACTCTTGCAGATGAAGGAAAAGGCAAAGAAGCAAGAAAAAGCCAAGCAATTGTTCGTGCTACCCTCTGATATTACCCGGAATCTTAAATGAATCTTATTTTTCTAACATGCAACAGAGAGGAACAACTAAGGAAGGAAAAGCGGAGGAAACTCGATGAGCGTCGGAAGTTGCAAGCCAAATCAAAGGTCAAGGAAGTCGCTGGTAGCGACGATCTACTTTCCGAAAGCACAGCCACCCTCCAGGGCTCAAACACACAAGACGCTCGCCGGAGTGCTCTACCCGCATTGCTGCCCGATGACATTTTGAATGCCGAGCCTGTGACCCGAGCTCCGACTCCTCCAGCAGAAGATTCATTCGTGCCAAAGAAGTCGAATAAGATGCGGTTCCTGGAAAAGACGGAGAAGGCCCCCAAGGATGTGCAAGTGGGTGATGTTACCATTCGAGTGCTTGATGCGCCATCTGCAAAGCGAAAGTCGACAACAACCCTGGCTCCCAAGGCTTCCAAGGCCGGCCGGAATGTGAAGGATGCCTGGATGAGGGGACAGCGAAGTACCGGACATGTCAACGGACTGCGCAGGACAGCAGGTGGTTCATCAGGGTTTGTGCGCCGTTAAAAAATTGTATTAATTTGCACTAGGCTTTGGCCTCTGTCATTTTCAAAAGAATTCATAGCGACCTCGGGATGTTAATGTACAATTCGTTCTTGACAATTAATAGCTTGCTTCCGGCTAGTATATCGCGTAGTCCTGTCTATGCAAGGGGAAAAATAAATCCAAGAAAAAAGTCCAGAATGAGCAGTCTTCTCAGTATGACAAGGTTCCTACTCTCAAGACTTAGTCTATGTACTTGACATAGAGGTTTGGAAATTCATCGAGTGCATTACAGTAAATCCTCACCCATTGCGTCAACAGTTCCGATTCCAGATTAATAAGGTGGGGACCACGTGCGGAGCTCCGACCTTGGAAGCTTCAACCTTCGAATTTTCCAGCTTCATTCTACTCTCTCCCCAGCGGAGTCGCCTGTTTTTCGGCCATGGCGTCTGCTGCAGAAGATTCCCCCCTGTTACCCAACCACCACAGCCCGACGTCCCCGCGGGCGAATCGGACGTCGCGGTCGGTGACATTCAACCCTCTGACGCAAATCAGTACGTATGGCGGCACCACCTCCGATCCCACCTATCGTCCATTGCATACCGGCTCTCCCCCTGTTCAAAATATCAATGCCCAGGGTGGCTCGCCTCGACCTGCTAGTCAGCCTATGCTGTCAGCCTTGAACAGCAAACTTCGCCGCCGCAATAGCCATGGTGCTCCCTACAGCACACCGCCGAATACGGCCAACGCGTCGAAAATCGGCCCTCAGCGTACGACCAAGAAAGCACAGAAATTGAAATTGCTTCCGGATCTAGTGACTGCTGAAGAGGAAGAGAGTGATGGAGACTTCCCTCGCGATGTCTATTCGCAGATCACTCGCATCAAAGAGCCTGCTGCACGAAGTCATGCGGCCCGGCTGGGCAAGGCCGACCGAGACCGCATTCCTCGGGTGACTGCGTACTGTACCGCCAATTCCTATCGCCTGGAAGGAGTGATTAAATTCCTCAAATCCCGGGCCAAAACCCGCGGGGCCAACCCTAAGCTTTACGATGAGTGTGTCTACTCTGGTTTTGACTATCAATATGAAGAGAAGCAAAACGCTAGAGTTTTCCCACCCCCTGCCAACAATGGCCATCACGAGCGGCGAGCAAGCGAGCGCAGGTATTCAGATAGCGTCGTCGAGGTGGATGACAACACGAAATCGCGAAGGGAAGATCTGATCGATTTCCGCGAAGAGGCAGCTGGCCATCCCGACAACACAGAACACGCAATTGCCGCACCGCAGCCCCAAGAGTATGATATTGATACAACGATTCATATGCCCGAGGTCTTCTTATTTGACTACGGAACTGTTGTCATATGGGGTATGACCCCTGCACAAGAATCACGTTTCTTGTCAGACATATCGAAATTCGCGTCCTCCATATTGAGTCCGGATGACACACAAGTCGAGAATTTCAACTTCTACTATGCGCGGGAATATCAGGCTCGTATTTACAACGATTTTATCTCGCTCCGCGAGCCTCGCAACCACATGATCAAGTTGGCAATCTCACATGCTCTGGCCCAATCAGTCAAGACCTCTCTCTTCGAGGACCTGGTATCTGAAACCATTTCAGACACCGCTCCGTTGCCTGCTCAGATCGCGCAGACTGGTAGTGTCAATCTGACGCGGAAGCAAATCAACATGCAGATCGGAGAGCTATTCATCTTGCGAATCAACATTCACTTGCAAGGGTCTGTTCTGGATAGTCCAGAACTCTTCTGGGCTGAGCCCCAACTAGAACCTGTGTACCAAGCCGTCCGTAGTTATCTAGAGATGGACCAGAGAGTTGGCCTACTCACAGAGCGATTGGATGTCATTGCCGATCTTCTTGCTGTGTTGAAGGATCAGTTGACACATCGCCACGGCGAATATCTTGAATGGATCGGTAAGCTTTTCCCTGCCTACTGAAATTAGGAACATGCTAATGAAATATCAGTTATTGTTTTAATTGCTGCCGAGATTCTTGTTGCGGCGATCAATATTGTTGTTGATCTTTACGCCGGCGTCGACTAAGCCTTCAGATTATCAACCTCTTCAGACATTGTCTCCAATCACCACCAGGAAAGTCCAAGACCTCGAAACGGATATCCCGCCATTTGATACCACCTGAAATTTGATATCTTGCATGATACAAAAGGCAACGCCTACAAAAAGCACCATTACCCAATATCTTCTATCTCGGAAAAACCCGAGCCCACACCCGATTTGTGCTATCTTCTCTCGCTGTCAACTTGCAATAATTTCCAGAATGTCCTCCGATTTCTGGCAACGTCGTATCTGAGCTGTGTCCCAATTGCTCAGATCTGTCTGCCTGCACACAGAAGAGGCCACCTCCGCACACGCTACCTAATTCTACTTTGTCTGCTTACTGGGATCGGAGTTTATCTGCCTTGGTTGATACCAAGGAAATGGGGTTACGGCGCGAGCTTCTATTTCTTTGTACAGATCTTTCATGTTCATACCTTGAATGCATATCGGTTCAGATCAATTTGATTCACTACATATCGTAAGACAGCCGGCTATAAATACCCAGTAGTTAGTATAGTATTTATCCTTGGTATCAGTCACATGCAACCATGCCGTAGCCTATAGAGATGACAGACCCGAACGCATGGTAGATAGAAAACGAGAAAAGAAAACAAGTCATAAGACGAGAAAGAAAAATCAGTATCAGCGCTGTATGAAAGGACACGAAACCCAAGCAGAAAACAAGAGAGATCAAGAAAAAAAGAAACCCTTTTTCCGTGGAAAAGAAAGACATAAAACGAACCCCAGATCACCATGGGTCCAAAGAAAGAAAAGAAGAAAAAGGAAATATAGGAAGGATTATCATTACTCCTCAGCCTTACGCTCAGCCGTATCCATATCCATCGGCGTAGTCCCCGAATCAGCGGCCTCAGCATGTGCATGCTCTGAGTGGCCCTCGCGATTATCTTGACTGTGGGGTGTCTGCTCGCCTTCATGAGCAGAACCATTACTACCGGTCTGGACACGGAAGGAAGAAGTAAGATCCTGCTGACTTGGAGCAGGGGCAAGACGGGGCAACGCACCACCTCCCTCATGATCTACAGGCTCACTGGCATGGTCTTGAGCAGGGTGATCCTCGTCGCCGCCATCGACCGGAAGGTTAGATTTGCGGGAGCGCTTGACACGGAGGGGACGTTCTTCGGGCTGGGAAAAGAAGTCAAGTTAGCTAAAAGCTAATTCATACAGGACATTCGCAAAGAATAGCGATAAAGCAAATCAAGTACGCTCCAAACTCCAGGACTCGACAAGGTCAAGAAGGGATATGATAGCTACTCACAGTCCGCGGCTGCTCATCCGAACTACCCTCAGTCTCATCATCGAAATATCTTCCATTACTAGCCTGTCCTGCACCCGCACCATTCATCGGCCCAGAATCATTCATCATCGCCGCCGCACGGGCGCGCAATTCCGGATCCGCGGCACCAGACTGAGCCTCGTTGGCCATGCTAGTGACCTTAGCGAGACGTTCCAGCAGCATACAAGACTCCAGGCGCATTTTTTGAATGTATTGCCAGCCACGACGGTTACGGGTACGAATCATGTCGTTCTCAACTTCGACTTCGGCAAGGCGCTTCTTTAGCGCGATGCATTTGCGCTTGTAGGCGATTTCCACGCTGGGAGGGTTTGCGGAGGTTGTGGGACGAGCTTCCATTGCAGAGATTTGGGAGTGAGTGATTGCTGGGTATGCGGTAGTTGGTTGGAATGAAGGATTGAGAGTTCTTTGTCAATCGGTCTTGTTGGGGACTCGATCAATAGGTGGACTCGATCGGTAAAGGTGGAGATGGAGGAGTCAAAGGTGGTGACGTGGTGAACAGCGATGCCGATAATTCAAGCAGAATGGTATACAGTGGATTATATATGGGATGTTGGCGTCCACCCGTAAATTTCCAAGAAGAAGCCAGAATCGTGGTGTTGCAAGGAGCAGATGTGCAGGAGTTGCACTCTACGCGATTTGTTTCTGCCGTGATATCAAAGGCGGTGAATACTTCATTGCTATCCATTTCAAACTACGCTATGTTCTCTCTATCTAGTGTCCACCAGTTGTCGGCAGACCCAAGAACACCTTAAATGAGTCGTAACTGTTGTATCAAAGGTTAGTGCGTGTTTATCCACAGATAGATGGGAGCAACTTACATCAGCCACTGGAATCCGGTCAACGTGCCCAGCATCACAATACGGACGCCCAGGCCATTCCACAGGCCAGAGAACCCAATGTTGCCATAAATTCGTGAAACTGCAGTCATTGCACCCTCGCCAGCTAGATTGATGATTAGTCAATGACTCGGATTTCTCAAGATCAAGACAAAACAGGAGACTCACCTTTCCGATCAGCATTCAGCTTGCTCACCATGACATCGGCCGGATGGCTGACAATGGCACAGAAGATACCCGCAATGTAGCCACCCAGGAAACTAACACCAGTCTGTGCCAACTGGCTATAGCTCTCCTTAGGCTTACCCATAGTCTTGTAGATCATCTTAACAGTCTCCTCAAAGGTCGCAAACTTAGTCATAGTGTAAGGGATCTGACGAGCCCAGAGAGGATACAATCCCTTATAGAGACCAGCAAAGCCCTCCTTAGCCACAATCCGGCTCCATCCCTCGCGCAGATTGTTCGCAAAAGGTGGCAAGGTAGTCTGCATGCGGACCTTGATAGCTTCCATTGGGCACAGGGCCATATCAGCGAAGAACTCGGCCGAAGCACTGGCACCCAAGAAGACCAAAGTGCGGTTTGTCTCGGGGAACAACTGGTCCCCATATAGGTACTTGAAGTATTCATACAGACCGTACTTGCCGGCACCTTGGAACGAGTATCCTAGGAAAGTGGGCGACCAGCCGAAAACCACGCCGCGCAAGCCTTCCTTTGCGAAAATAGTGCGCCATGCCTGAATGTTCGAAGTGTAGATCTTGGGATCGACTTGGCGACGGCATTTGACGAGATCCAGTGGTGTCACGGCGGTGTGAGTAGGTCCTGAAAAGGCGGGGTTGTCAATTGGGCGCAAAGAAGATCAATAGACCGATATTACATACCACAAGCTATAATCAAAGAGCATTCGTTAGTACTAGCTCAATTCACGCTTAAAGAGAGGAAAACATCGGAAGAGGAGCATACCAATAACTCCGCCGAACATGCAACTGTAGAAGTACTTGGCGGAGTTGGGTTCGATCTTCCCAAAGGGAAGCTTGCGTTCTTGGAGGGCCATGATCACACACTGGGTCTAAGGAGAAGAAACGGAGCAAAGAGACTGGGAATCAGGTACTAGGAAGCAGTCAGATATAACAAGGAGAGGAGAAACAGGCTGGAGGTATGGCGTCAGTGCGTCCCATGCACAGCTTATCCCCCCAGGTATGAATGGTCGACGGGAACGGCTAGACCGGCACGATGGGTCTTATCAGAAACACTGCGATCTGCGATCACCCACTATTCCATGGTTTATCGATAGCTCTAGAATAGTCATATCCTCCGGTATTGGAGATCAACAAGGGTAATATGTACCGGTATAATTATGCAATCCGTTCTTAGAAAAACCGAAATCAATCCAGACCAAACCTCACGGAATCCAATCTAACGCGCGACAATCAGGAACTGGGATCTCCAGAAATCATGACGTCATGATATCCGGTAATGCCGTCGGCTCCACTTGGCATATATCAAGTTACATTGAATTTATGTAAATAATGAAAATAGTGACTCCAGCCCCCTCTATATGTCCACCTGTAACGCCAATAATTATCCCCAAGAATTTTAGAAGTAGTATGGAACACATGCAATATGATAATCATGGGGTATGAACTCCGGTAGGTCCGATTCGAGGGGGAGGGGCTCTGAAGGAATTGTTATCGCCACGGATTCGTTCGGCTTCGCGGGCCAGAATTATCGCAAGATTGATGCCTTGTTGGGTTCCAATGCGATATAGCACTAAGCTAATCTGTTTCACCTGTTGTGGCGAAGGCATGCCACAAGATACAACGTACCAGAGTGGCCAAAGGAGACCATAGCCTTGCGCGGCCCGAATGGTTGATTGATAGTCTCCCGGTTTTGTCGGTCGGCCAAGAGTATCGACATCCGACATCGCAAAAGGAATGCTACGGCAGACGTCGGTCGTCAATTCGTGAATGACTGTCCGTAAGCTAGTCTCATCAAGCGTGACATTGACGGCAAGAGGATCACTGGGCGTCTTGTTTTTCGAGATGATGTCGGAGTGGGTTCGTTTGAGACTGAGAAGGAGTTGTTGTAGCATAATACGCACGGCTCGGTAATAGTTCCAGATCACACAGATGGAGATGCGGTTATACGTCAGCAAGGTCCCGCCTTGCGCTGAATAGACGACTAGCGGTAGCCAATGATCAGGGAGATGGAGGGTCCATTGGGAGAGCTCGAAATCACACTCTTGGCCCGCAGTAATCCACTGTCTGACAGTGGCTAAATCGGGTATACTGGGTGCTGCTTGCATCGCCAGGAAAAGTTGGCTCAGTTTGGAGGCAGCTAGCATGAGCCGCTCGATGGGATCGTCGATGTTTAATTGTTCTAAAATCCAGTCCATGTCGACTCGAGGTTTATCCCCCAATGCGAGAATCTCCACAGACTATACTCTTGTCAGACTATTTTGCAGTGAGGAAAATGGAGGAACATACAGTGTGTGCATAGGCGAAGTTGAACATATCACGGCCGTGCCGATGATTTAGTTGACCCTTGCCACGGATTTTCATCAGGAACTCAAATCCAGCGGTATGAGAGCTATATAGCCCATTTCGTTCACCAATAACATCCTCGAAGAGAGACAGAATCACCACAGAGGCAAATGTCTCATCCTTTAGAGCCTCCGTAGGTGATGCTAAAGCTTCACGCAGACCACTCAAGGCCTTTCCATATCCTCGACGTGCCTTCATCATGAGTTGGGGTGCCCGTGAAACATTGGCGAGAGTCATGAACGCCGTTGCGTCGACCGCCCACCGAAGACAAGAAGATGTTGACTTTTGCTGGTCAATCTGCGAATAAAGTGATGGTAAATAGTCCAAGTGGCCCATGCCATCTTCATTATCGGGCCTGATTATATATTGATCGAAGAAATAACATATTGCGCGATGTTCCCACGTCGCATCTGCGATGGGAATCAGCGACAGCGAGGTATTACTGCTCGTAGGCCCCTCAGAATGACAATCCGCACTTCCGGAGGAGGGTGAGAGGGGCGTCACACTTTGACTGCTCGTATCAGAAGGAAGTGTGTCCTTCTTTGCCTGGCGTTCAACTCTGCTGTTTTCATTGCGGAAAACTGCATCAGGGCGGTATCCCGGGCAAGGCCGGCCGTACACACCACAATTTCGGCACTCAGGGCGCCCTTCATCACACTGTAGAGGCAATGTTAGTAAGTAGTAAAGAAAAAAAAATATGACTGAAATAAAAGTAAACAATCATTGTGAACGAAGTTCCGGGTCTTACCTTAATCTTCCGCTTGCGACACAGGTAACATCCAGTGCTAGGCTTCCCCCCATACACCATTTTTGACTTAAAAGCCGTGTATAAACAGGTGCTCTTTGAGGCGCAGAAATAGGCTGGTGGCGAACAGCCTCCCCGTTTCTGGGGTTCGGTGGGTTCCACAAACGGGGGTCACGCAAATCAGTCTGAGGGGCACGGTTGACCGAGCCACATGCGCATCGTAGGCTCCGAAATAACGTGTTCGTCTAGAACACCTAGAACATGGGCAGTGTCTCTCTCTGACAAGATAATCAGATCTTGCGGACCTTTGAGAGCGAAACATGGTCCTTTCAAACCGTTCGACGGCAGCCTCAGGAGAGGCCTTAGTCAGCGCTTCCAACAGCACCGGGCCTGAACTAAATTATTCTTAGGACATTGTATTATTACATAAAGTATGGAGTCAAAGGAAAGAAAAAAGGTGTATCTGGTAAAAGCAATAACCAACTGAAAAAATCGATATTTGAATATCTACATGACCAACGGGAATCCTGAAATTAAGCTAAAGATGCATAACTATCTATAAGCTTCAAGGGCCCTCAGCAGACACATCCGAATCATCAAAGGTCACATTAAGGAAAACCTTACACGAAGAAGCCCTGCTCAAAGCTTTGCCGCCTTGTTATTACAATCCTGTGTTTCCTTCTCCTCCCATGCCTTGTAAAGTCGGCTAGATTCTGCTGCACGTGCCATCAAACATCCGTGCAGAGACCGATACTCCGCACCTTCCTCCACCAGGCTGACAGTTCGCGGTTTCTTATGATCGAAAAATACAACCGAACCGTTCGCCTCCGAGACCTTGGCATTCTGAGCCACAGACCAACCAGAATACATAACGTGGAACCTGTCTTTCTGTACATCTAAAATGCGGGCACCAGTGATGAGCTTTTAGCAACACCACGGCCAGAGTTAGTCCATTCCAGTGTGTTTTGAAAACGCAAGGAAGATCACGTACTGTGTCAGGGTACTTGGCTACCCTGCTGATCTTCATCGTAATGGAGTCTGTCATAGGGCCAATTCGAGAACCCGACATGAACTCGGGATATTGATTTTTAAGAGGTTCTTCGAAGGATTCAAGGATGCGAATGAAGCAGTTACCGGCAAAGTGGGTGTAAGCGGGGCCCATAACATGGCGGAATGGATCTTGGTCATCGGCCCAGGAAATGAAGTGCTCGCTCCTGGTTTTATATTCAATTCCTTGCTCCGTCATTGCGGCGACAGTTTTCTCTCGAAGACCAAAGCAGCTGCGTCGGGCCGGGATTCCTTCGGCCGAAACCCCCCAGGTCTCTCAGGTCAGTACGCATCATCTTTACGTATGACTTAACCGACACATCCCTCGCATAGCAGCAGCACCCGCAAGACCTTCAATTCGTTGTCTCGGGAATCCTGTCCAACGAGAATACGATTGATGATCAGAGAGCCAACATCGCCGCTGAAGCAAACCAAGCCATATATCGCACCGATCGCAATCGTCGAATCATGGCCAATGAACATGGCGCATCTCTTTTCGAGTCGCTGGAACAGCTGAAAGAAGAAGTCAGGGACCTTCGCCAAGATATTCACGACGTCAAGACAGAGCTTCACGACGTCAAGACAACGCTTAATATAGTCCTAGAGTCATTGATGAACATCAGAGAGCGAAACTTCCTTACGTTTTTACGTGATCATGTTACCGGGTTCAACAGAACACACAAAAATTGCATCTACATCTTAAATTCATCAGAGGTTCATGGTGGTGACGCTCTGCTAGATGCTTCTATGTTCCTGTCACGACGAGATGACTGTCTAGAAGAGCGACGCCTCTTTCAACGGATCTATGGCCTAAGTGCTGAGAAGCTCTAAGAATTCCGTGAGTTCTATCTACTAAACTTAAGGGAACTATAGCTAACATAACTCATAAACTAGGGTCTGCTACACACCCGTCTATTCTCCGTGTGTTGAACACTGTTGGCTACGCCCACCTATCAGGTAAAATCGCCATCAGGGAGGAAAAGCTGGAGACAACATTCGACCGGGTCGTGGAGCTGGTGGAAAATGGAGAGATTGAGGAGGCAGAGAGGCTTGCGAGCGCACTCTCTTCGAACGATTTCTCCCACCAATACGATGAGTAAGAATCTGGATGACATAGCCTCGATTCTCTAGCTTCTTGAGTGCTTCGCTGTTTGTGTGATTGGGTCTTGTGTATGTCAAATAATCCGCCCCGAATAGGATGTTGGTACGAAAAAGCATCTAGAGCAGAAAAATTGGGTGCCATTTTGCTGTATAAAAATTTATGATAGTATCAAACGAAATGATAGTCTCAAAAGTGATTGCAGCTTACAGAACATGGATCCTGCAATCGCTATTTTATACATATTCCGAGGTCTACAACCGGAACAAGATTCCGAGATCTGTAGAATCCAGAGCGGGCTATTATATGACATTTTGTCATCTTGTCATGAGGCCAAAGAATTTAGGAAGTGTAAATATTCATGACGCTGAAGCAGTACCCGAAGAAGTGAAGTGCGTGGCCATAATCGACCAAAGATATGCCGTGTAACCAATATTTCCATGTTTAGTAAATGAATGACGTATAACGTGGAGAAAAATAAGCTTAAAATATAGCCACAGGATCTTCATTGTCGGAATGTCTGTCGGCGGGGAATATCTTTGAATTCGTTTACGTATTTATCCATGCAAGATCACCGATTGGGTAACAAAATGAGGAGACGGTCCTCGTATTTTCATTTTTCATAGAGTTCGCTGCCTTTTCAAGTAATTCCGAATCTCGCTAAGCAGCACGCAGATAGCCAACTCGAAAAATAATCTCCCAATGAGAATATATAGCTCACTCTCTATGTCTGCTTTCTATCATGAGACATAGGAACTTAAATCCCAAAGCCTATTTTATAACCGACACAATTGCTGCAAATAGATGCAGAGAAACAACACTCTTCAAATTTCACTCTGACTACCCGTGGACATTTACCTCTGCTAAAAGATTACATACAACCAATCCATAATGCGTGGCAAGAAGACCCAAGGTAAGACTCCCAGAGAAAAGTCTGCACCGGTCACCTCATAGTCGCATAGCCTTTTTCGTCCTTGACCTGGGCAATAAAGTCATAAAAGACCCACTCAAATCTGGGCGTGTGATGTTTTTCGGTCCCTCTCCAGACCAGAAGCAAACATTGATCACGAATCAGCGTCTACCAGATGGAGTCGACATCTCCACCGCTCAACAGCGTATGTACTGGACCAATATGGGCAACTTGGGAGAAAACGACGGAAGTGTCTTATCTGCAAATTTTGATGGTACTGAAGTCACTACCATCGTCCCAAAAGGAGAAGTTCACACGCCCAAGCAGCTGCTTGTAGATGACAATAACGGGAAGCTCTATTTTGCAGATAGGGAGGGACTTCGAATCATGCGCTGCAACTTAGATGGGTCTGCACTGGCGACCATCATGCAAACGGGGGACTGGAAAAATCAGGAGCACATGAAAGACCAAACCCGATGGTGTGTGGGAGTAGCACTGTCATCACGAACTGGGAAGATCTTCTGGTCCCAGAAAGGTGGCGCAAGGGAGTTTCAAGGACGACTATTTTATTCTGATATCGAGAAGGGTCAAGCAGAGCCGACTTTGCTGCTGGAAAATTTGCCAGAGCCCGTGGACCTGTATTTTGATGATGACCGAAGTATCTTGTACTGGACTAGTCGAGGGGAAGAACCATTTGGGAGTTCCCTCAATGCGCTACAGCTTGATACACTCTATTCGTCATTCTGGAACCAGAAAAAGCCTAGGATCTTGGCTCGCGGCTTTCATGATCCGATTGGCCTCGTGGTTGACACTGATGAAAGATACGCCTATGTTGCCGATATGGGAGGCAGCATTCACAAGTGCAATTTGGTTGATGGTGGGAAGGAAAGAATCCATCATGATGAAGACTCGGTTTTTACTGGGATTGCTAGATCTCGTTTATGAAAGCCTATATGTACAGAGCAGCCAGATCTTTAAGGGCACCTAGAGCAACATATCTATAGCTTGAAAAGCAATTTGAATTATCGTTGATTCTAATGTCAGGAGATCATGGCATTGAAACAAAATTCCTTATTAAGTATTAAATTAAGAGACATATTAGACCAGAAGTACCCTGAGTGAAATCCAAATCGACTAAACAATTCCGGAGGAATCGTATTCCACCTCCGTTTAGCGTGAAGAAACAACAGCAAAGACTTCTATGGTGTGATCCCAAATTTTCTTATCCACACCCCGCTTCCTGAAATCCTCAAGGACCTTCGCATTATCGGCAGCCTCTCCATTCTCATTGAGGGTAAAAATACCACCTTCGGTCCGTTGAGATTTCTGTAAGCCTCCAGCCAGCGGGACTATGCCATCATCCACACTATAACGTGCACTGGTGATAGTGAACAATCCCCTTTGGCCCGCTTCAGATACACTCCTGGCAAAAAGCCTGACCACCGGCGCTACGATGTAACGGAGCACCAGACCCAAGATACCACCAGCAAGATGATTGAACAGCGGGGTGGCCACGACTCCAGGATAAGCGTGAACGAAGCCGATGCGAGGATTCTCGGAAGCGAGGTGTTCCAGCGCAAAGGTCATCATGGTACCAGCATGGGCGTTACCAGAGCCAACAGAAAAGTTCTTAGGTTTTTCCAAACCTAGATCATCTTCGTGTATCGGCCCCTCTTGTCCGCCCGCCAGTATAGACAGAACATGTGGGCTTTTAGACTGGTTGAGTAGAGGGAGTAGAAGCTGGGCTATTCGAATACGGGAGTAATAGCGAGTTGTCAGACTGGCTTCGAGACCCTCAGTTGTATCTACTACTGGTAAGTATACATCATAATGGTGTTTTGATCTGGGGTATTCACCTTTTCTTCCATCAAGCGAGAGAAAGCCTACAGACATGCAAAGCAAGTCTAATGAGGACTCCTTGGATTTGACAAATTCGGTAACCTTCTCGGCGTCTTTGATGAGCGAGACATTCCTCTCAATGATTTCAAATGTACCGCCGGGGTTAATAAGGCGTAGTTCTGCAATAAGAGGAGCTGCGGCCCCAGCGTTACGAGCGACGACATAAACTCGAGGGCTCACAGCGTGCTGTGCGAATTCCTTGAGGGTTGCCAGACCAATACCGGATGTTGCGCCTACGAACAGAGCAACTCGAGGTTCTTTCGCATCCGAAAGCCGGCTATTGGACTGGCGTACGATTTGAAGGTTGACCATGTTGAAAATGGAGAGAGTCAAGCTTTCGTATATTCGAGATATTTGAAAATGTGAAGTGGAACCAAGTGCCGTCACTGATGATCTGATTTCAAGCACTTGCAAAGGTATATGATAGAAGGAAGCTAGTGTTACTTTATTTCGTTGTGAAATGTAGCGAGACGATGAAGAGGAGTGGAAGGACTATATAGTGATTGCTGCTTGCTAATGTATTCACTCCCTCGGAACTCTCCAGATAACTTTTGTTGCATAGATGCCCATGGATGAATTGTAAGCATCGGGCTCTGCAATTCCAAAACCCGGGAATACGATGTTCAGGTAAGCTCGCTTCTTACGTTATGGCTCGCCTAACCCCGTAACCCCGAGTCCCGAGGGCACGTGAATCGCCCATGTCACGTGATACGCCCGTCGGGTAGATCCGACTTGAACTGTGGTCTGTGCATCGCTCCAGGGTCTACGAACTGCAGCGCGTACAGGCTTAAAAGCCGGGGACATTGGGAGAACTATGGGAGTTAAAGCAACACAAGGACCTTAGGTGATCTGTTTGGTATTTATGCGGGCGGAAAAAAAGATGTACATTCACTACGCAATCGAAACCCGCGATCTGCCGATGGCAAAGCTGCCAATTCCTGGAGAAAACATCACTAGTCAAGCCCTCTACATTTTTCAACCATTGCTAGTCTAGTTTCACGTCCATTTTAATTATCCCGTGTTTTCAGGACTCCTATACGCATTATCGTGGCTGAGCAAAAAGCCATGGAGGATATTATGTATATCCTCACTTCCAGATTGAGTTTAGTGACGCCGGGGAGACTCCCCACTGCGGGCCATCATATTCGTATTCTGTTTCATGCCTGAAGATCGGTGCCGTGTTTCAGTTATTTCGGTTCATGGCTCATGAATGACTCGTAAGTGCCAAGCAGCTTAATCTAATGGAGAATGCATTCTTAACAAGCGGCAGCTTCCCCAGGAAACTTTGAACTTTCATCGAAAAGAAAGCACCAAATAAGCGTGATCAACCTTTTCATCATGTCTTCGCTTGTCATATCTGAGGATAATCCGTTCCAGGTCTTGATCAAAGAAACCAATGATGATCCGGTAAGTCACTAATATGTCCAATAAGGCTTCAGGATGGGAATTGTTGACGTTAGTTACCTTTAACTTTTGCACACACAGACTGCGTTGCAATTGCGTTATCAAAGTCATCGTGTAACTAGAAATGAGCAACAGGGCACGAAGATCTTAGCAGACAGCTTTCCTGGGTGGTCTTTGGATCCTATCTTGAGCCGACTAGATGGTCCCGGAAAGGAAGATAGATATGTTGATCCTCGAAACTGCCTTGTCATTTGGGCCAGGCCCCCTCCTCACATTCGTGATCTGATTTGCTTTATTCAAAGCGAGTTGAAGGAGGTTTCCCCTTGTAAGCCTCCCCTTTGAATTTAAAGCATTGAGTCTCCTAGCCCCTCGACTGACTCATTGAAAAAAGCAATTTGGCTTATGCCCCCTCAAAACTTGCACACAACAGTGTTGGAAGTCGCGCACTCCCTGACCGAAAAGGAGATTGAGGATCTTGTTCAAATGTTCGAGGCTTCTAAGGATGTAACCGCAGCACAGATTGCTGAATATCCTGTTACTCACAAGTCGCGTCTCTTGAAGCCGATGATCAGCTTCGACGCCTCCGCAATGGCACTGAGCTTTGTTCCAGCCGCGGGTGAAAACCTGCAAGTTGGGGACACGAGTGATGACTACTCGTATCATCACCTCCGCCGGGACGTGTTCCAGATGGTTCGTCAAGCCCAACTCCCGGTGGCTTCGCGGTATATTGTTCCGTCTGCCCATGTTACCATCGCACGGTTCATCAACAACGAAGATTTCCTTGTCCAGGGAGCGGAGGGGGTAAAGCTTGATCATGCACGCGTGAAGTTGCTGGTCGAGACAATCGAGACCATCAACAAGAGACTGGAAAATGAGTTTTGGCCTCAGGTTGACGGCACTTTTCCCGAAGGGGGTGAATGGATTGTTGGACAGCAGAATTTGGTGATTCGGAGAGGACGTCTTTGGTATGGAGGTGGTGAGACCGTGTCAATGGGCAGTGATAGTTAGCTCTACAGTGATTCGGGACCCGCGAAATTTAGAGCGGTTTGATCTAATATTCGAAGCACGCTTTCTTTTTCTTGTTTTTCTACTTTAAATCTAACATCGGCACACCAAACTTGAATTATTGAGCCAAGCCAGATACCTTTTCTTGGTGTTGGAAAGGAACCCTCTCGGCGGTCAGTCGGCCGAGATCCAAGAATGTCCCCCCGTCAGGGATGGAATGCCCACGGGAAACGAAAAGGAAGAGGTCATCTATTGGTTCGACAGCACCGAGCAGGTTAGCTTGACAATAAATAAGTCAGATGCCCCTTCTTAAATAGGCTAAGCCATGTGTCGGGGTGAACCACCGCCAAGTGTTGAGTTGACATAAGCTCTCCTTGAATAGTTGGGAATGGTGGGCGTGATCCGATTACTGAATTTGACTCCTATATGCAGCTTCGTTTCAGGGCAAAAGTTTTGACAATAAGGGTATTTCCTGCGGGCGAAGGTAAACCCTTACTCTAACTTCGTCATTTCAGGGCACTTTACTGCCTGTTCGGAATACTAGCTGGGATAGAATTTAGTTAAAGTGCGATAATACAGTGCGATATGATTGTAGCTTTATTCCCATGTTCATAGGGACTGAGATCGTCCATCATAGATTGAAAGCTTTCACGGGACTTCCACGTGCAATTTCGTGGGCGAGTCACCGGTCGTAGCACAACGTCCATGGAGCCGCCAGCTAGTGCCACTAGAAAATCTACACAACTACAATTTGTCTTTTAAAACGAACAATGTGGTCCTCCAGATTGTCAAGGAATGGCGCTTCGAGAATCATTGGGTTTCCGGTAGCACACACTGATTATAGAACTTAATGATATTTCGGGAAGCTTGCAACACTCCACTGTGGATGATTGAAAGTGAATCAATCCATCTGCTCTTTACAGCAATTGGGGCTTGTTAGACATGTAAAAATATCTATTATCTATTAATATTCGACCTCTACACGAGTTCGTTGGCGAAACGCTCACGATCGTAGCGGACGGTGGTTCTCCTTATCTCCAGGCTGAAACCGAACGATGGAATTTTTCCATAATCATAGAATGGAACTCAAAAGTTCTCAGGTTGCCTATATTCTTTAATACCGTCCCTCAAACGCCCACGTTCCAACCTTCCCCTTCAGATGTAGTTTGACCACCCTCGTTTCATTGAATGCGTAAATGACGCCCTCCTCCCCAAAACAGAAGTTCGCAACCCCTCCAGGTATTTCAATTGTCCCGATTAACACACCGTACGGGTTCCAGATCTGGATGCCATTACCACAGCCTGAATAGACACGGCCAAAACTGTCACATTTCACGCCATCGGGAAATCGGCCAGGTGCATATGCGAATAAGCGTCGATTTGCGAGGAATGGCTCAGATTGCCCATCAGGGTAAACAATGTCAAAAGCGTAAATATGGGACGGCCCGGCTAAGTCGATTGGCACAGATGTCGATCCATGGATAGCCCCGGTGTCAGTCACGTAGAGGGTCTTTAGGTCAGGCGAAAAGCAAAGACCGTTGGGCCTGGTAAAGCCGCCTGCAATTATTGCCCGGATTGAACCAGTTTTTTGATCAAATCTGTAAACTTGGCTGGGAAGTTTTGGCTGGGGGCGAATCCCTTGGTGAAAGCCGTAAGATGGATCGGTAAACCAGATCGAGGAGTCTTCTGGATGGACCACAACGTCGTTGACGGAGTTGAATGGTATTCCATGGAAAGAAGAGACAATTGTTTCCGCAATAGGGTGAGGGTTGTCGGAAGTTGGGATGGGTAGTTTGATGATGCCAGAAAGATCACTGGTGTCCTTGGAGCCCTGTGCGCAGAGAAGCAGGGAATTTTGATAGAAATTCGTGCCGCCATTGAGCATCGCGCCTTCAATGCCAGGAAAAGAGACCTCTTCCACTCGAAGGTTCTGGGGATCATCATAGAATCGGAAGAGTTTCACATGTTTGTTGGATGTAGCTGTATTCGGGCTAGTCTCGTCGTTGGGCAGCTGATTGGAGGTGATAAAGATACTCCGAGTTGCAGCATGGTAGATTCCAGCCTCATGATACAGTGCTAGCCCCGAGGATGAGACATCTGCGATAATTGAGACTATAGGCTCTGTGCCGCTGGTGCCTTGAATCAATGATTCAAATTCACCCTTCTGTTCCGCAATAAACGATACCTTAAAGGCTGTCATGTTGGAGAATTAATAGAGGAAGCATTTGGAGAAGAAAGTATAACTGATCATTGATGAGGGGCTTTGGAACCGAGCGATAAGGGGGGGATTTGGCGGGCTCTGACTCTTCCTAATCGGTCGATGGTGCGCCACGGCAAGATTATTTAATAACTACCTTCAGAACAAGCACCAATCTAACACTTTAAATTCAGACCGATGTGAGTGAGTGGGGCGCAGAGAGGCAGGTGATTTGATGTTTCGGCACACAGCGCAGGAGACCGACACTAGGCTATGCCTTCAATAGCCGACATGCTGCGGCAGCTCCTTCTGGTGCCTTTTTATTCCAATTAAGGTTGATCGGCAAATGAAAATAAAGCGCCACCAGCACAGATAGGTCGCCTTAGGCTAGCCTGGATCCATGGCTTCATCCTGGTAAGGCTTGTGCAACCGGAAACTTACCTCCCCATGGGCCCCAACCAGCTCCCCACGTCGGCGATATCTCCTTCTTTGGGTAAGCCCTATGCGGGGTAGGTCCATTAAAGTTTCGGCATCAATACTAGGCGTGACTGATGTTCGCGTGGATGACAGAACTTGGCGTTTTATGTTTAAATACTGGGTTCTTTTCCACCAGCTATGGAGGTTCAGCGCCAAGCGAGAACGGCGGCATATTTATCTTTTTGAAGTTGTCAACCACATATCCCTTTTCTGCTTGTTCCCTGTCAGTCACCGAAGGCTTAAGAAACATTTCGATAACCAGTCCTTCGAAGCCCTTCACCATGAAGCTCCGGGGTAACACTCTTTTCGCCGCCGTGGTAGCACTCACTGCCCTCGGTTTTATGCAAATCGGGTTCGTTGAACCTCTCATGCCCTGTTGCCGCTTCTCTGTACTTACAATGACAGCTTCGACAATGGGCTCATGGGTGGCCTCGTCAATCAGGGTGCTTTCAACAAAACGTTCAAGAGTCCTGATTCCGTCATGACTGCTCTTATAGTCTCCATTATGGAGATTGGCGCGTTCTTCGGTAGTATCACAACGGCCTTCACTGGCGAGCGCCTTGGCCGCCGCAAAACGATAACCATCGGTGTTTCCGTAATGATTATCGGAGCCTTACTACAAGCGACCGCATTCCAACGAGCACATTTAATCGTGGGCAGAATCGTCACTGGCTTTGGTCTGGGAATGGTTAATTCTACCGCGCCAGTCATGCTAGCCGAGTTTGCGCCTAAAGCCACGAGAGGTCTATGTAGGTTGAATTTCTAACTAGCTATTTTCATCTTACTAATCTTGAATTATTTCACAGTCGTCTGTATGCAATTATCTGTCCTCAACTTCGGCATTTTCCTTGTCTACTGGATCGACTTCGGTTTCTCCTCATACTTGGGTAGCTTCGCTTGGAGAGTCCCTGTGATATTACAGTGTGTTTTCCTTGTGCCCATGCTCATTCTAGTCTGGATGGTCGACGAGACACCCAGATGGCTTGCAGGACACGACTTCTATGATGAGAGTCTAGATGTTCTTCGACGTCTTAACTCCCACAAAATGTCTGACATGGACATTATTGCTCTGCATGAAGATATCATGCGGACCGTGGCAGTCGAGAAGCAGATCGGAGCTGGATCTTGGAAGGACCTCCTCAAGAATGACAGCATTCAAAGTCAGCGACGTCTTCTCATCGCCTGTGGTATCCAGATGTTTCAACAACTCGGTGGAATCAACGCTATCATCTACTACGCAGGAACCCTGTTTGAGCAATCGATTGGTTTCTCTGCTCACATGTCAAGTTTGATGTCTGGGTTTTTGCAGACATGGTTCTTTGTTGCTTCTTTCATCCCATGGTTTCTCATCGACAGAATAGGCCGCCGCCCACTACTGCTTTCTATGATATCAGTAATGGCAGCTGTTATGGCAGTGCAGGCTGCATTGATCTATCAGGTAGAGTATAAGACAGAAATCGCACATAGTTGCGGCATTGCGGCCGCCGTGATGTTATTTGTCTTTCAAGGTGCCTTTACTATTGGATTTCAAGCTACGGTCTGGGTAAGTAAACTATCCAGTCTGCCCTATGCCTCAAGCTGACTGTCATTTCAGGTCTACCCCTCGGAGGTTCTTCCCCTCCGACTGAGACAACGTGGTTCTTCAATTTCCACTGCGGCGAATTGGATTTGCAACTACCTTGTCGTACAGATTGCCCCACCAGCAATTACTAACATTGGTTGGAAGACTTATATTATCTTTGCCGCGCTGAATACTCTTTGGGTCCCTATCATCTATCTCTTCTTTCCTGAGACCAAGGGTAAGCTTCCCCAATGCGGCTTGCGAAATTACGGTGCTAAATCACGAAATAGGTCTTGAGCTGGAAGACATGGATCGTCTTTTCGGAGGGGGTGGTGCAGCAGTTACCGAGGAATTGTTCGTTTCTAAGAACAGGGTGGAACACGATGAGCATGTCGATGCTTGAATCTCCGGCTGGTTAACAGGAGATTCCTAATATTGTTCCAGTGTCTCAGCCATAAACAGGGAAATGTGGCTCTGATTTATCGATAATGCTAAACCAATACTGACGTTGAACTGCAAGGAGGCCACGGTTTAACAGAGTGATTTAGCTTCCCATCCTATAGTACAAATTAACCCTGATGTACAGTTAAAATATGAAAATTATTTCCCAAAAAGTGTGCCTAGTAGCGAAATCTACCTCATTGTCACTCGATAGTTACATGGTGAGGTACTCACTCCTAATCATCATCAGATTCCATCTTTCACGCTTTGATCGTGTATGGCGTTAGATCAGCAGCGGAAACTAGTACCGATTTGTCCGAAGACACTCCGTTTCGGCTTACCTGGATTCTTCCGACATTTGTAGGTGGTTAAATTTGCCGTATTAGAAACCAGTTTTTTCGATCGTCTTTTAGAACAGGGAAGGAAAGGGGAGGCGAGAGAAATAGGGCGCGATAACTAACAGAGAAATACGCTAACGGAGTGGAGGTTTAAATTGAACTTTAAATTAAACTCTTATCCCTATACCTATCACAGGCCAACCGTGCAATCGCCGACCCGAACGAGGATAAACAATTAAAGGACTGATAGAGAGAAAGAAAGAAAGAACGAAATCCCCGTTAATTAATTTGACATCAATTCTGACTTCTGAATTTTCCTTTGAAGCATGGTATTCAGGGCCAGAGGCGGGAGAAGTGGGAAGGCTTGGTGCCAGCTTACTAAGGAACTTGCGGTAGTCATGATTGCGTCCTCGGATGGTTAGGATATGCCTGGGTCGTAGATCATGATATAGCCAGGGCCATCGTAGATATTCTGCTCACAGTTCGTTCGCTGTTCTGTTGTAGAATGATCAATAATGGTGGGGCTGTGCTAAGAGACGCCACGTGTGCCCTAATAATAATACGAGCTTTGAGAGGAATACGGGCATGGGGCTCGCACTTGTAACAGCCTCAGAGGGGATTATCAATCAGCACTCATAATGCGTCGAATAACAACCGTCAATGTTTTTAATTTCGACCGCTTCTTGATTAGCCTCCTAAGCATATAGAAATAGTATACGAAGGCTCAGGGGCGTGCTCAGTTTTACTCACTGAGCAAAAAGCGGCAAGGAGTGAGCACTAATTCGGAAAGGGAAATCAAAAATTGCCAGACATTATCCGGTACCTATATATGTAATGCAGGGTCGCGGTGGGCACCTACAAGATTTTGATGTACATTTTTTCAGATGTCTGGTTGAGTGTCCCGTTGCAATTTCATTGTGTAAGCCTGCAATCTAGTTATAAACCCTTGCTTAGTCTTGAATATCCAATGCCAAGAATCCCAAGGTTGATGTATAATGGTTTCACCCTGAATCTAAAGCTTCTGGGTGCCAATAAAATCTCGTATATCTTATGCGCATATCGCCTAACACCTGAAACCATAGATGAAGCATGATCGCAATACTTCCCTCTCGTCCTTAGTCTTGCTTGATGCCCACTTTACCCAGCTGCCGTAGGCCAATTAAACTTGAAAAGCAAACCAAAACCATAGCAGCAAAGATGGTCCAATATGCCGCGCGATAACCCTGTAGTAAAAGAGTCTCCTCAGAAGCAGAGCTGTCTTTATGGGCCGTCACTGAGGCTGCAATGGCGGCAGTGATTGCTAGTCCCACAGAATTGCCCAGCTGAGAGATAGTGTTGAAAACACCGCCCGCTAGTGCCTGTGACTTGTCTGGAAAAGACCGAGATATGACCAGACTGGATACAGTCCAGAGCACTGTAAAGGTCAGCATATTGTTTTGCATTATGACTCAGATATACATCCGACATACCATCGCCATTAAGGGGACTCAAAGTCATCGCAATAAAGGCTGCAGTCCAATACGTCCAGGATGGACTCGCAAGGGCCATCAAAATGGGTGAAACAGAAGTAATCAATGCTGAGACCCCCAAAAGAACATTAACTTGGACTTTGGTGACCAAGTACGCAGTCGCAGAATTGGTAAGAACACCGACCACCGCCATCGGGAGGAAGCGAATAGAAGCCTGGAGGGCCGAGAGATTTTGTACATCCTGGAAGCTATCTTTTGGTTAGTATCAATTTCAAATCCAAAATTGATTGAAAAGGACGTACTATAAGGTAGATTGGTATTGAAAGGCGTTGAAAGCTGCCCAAGTAAAGAACATCGATATACATATCGATAGGAATGGCACACTCTGCCATAGTGTGTTTGGTATCAAAGCAGGCTGTCCACGTCTCTCCTGTCGGCGCATCCAGAAGGTAAATGTTGGCAGCAGAGCAACGGATACTACCAAAAGTGCGATGTTTTGCGCATCGCCAATTCTTGAATAGCTAAGAGTGATCATCCTGCATAAGATTAGCAACTTTACGACTAAATTGAGAATCGCGAATACATACGCCAATACATAGGATAGTAGACCTAGGGAAACCGCGAGAATGAGGACCCCGATCCAATCGATCTCATTCAAAAGGCGATTAAAAGAGAACTTGGCAGGCTTTGTGTTCGGCAATATGAATATAGACGCGATAAAGAGGAAGAAGTTCAAGATTGTCGTGATATAGAAAGCCCAGCGCCAACCAATAGTATCAGTCAACACACCCCCAAGGATCAATCCGGCTGCATAACCCAGGGGCTGGCCCATGCCAGTAATAGCGAAGGCAATATTGCGCCTTGGCCCCTGAGGGAATGAAGCGGTGACCAGGCTCATCGAAGTGGGCAGGCACATGGCCACGAAGATGCCCAGCATGGCTCGAAATGCTATAAACTGAGTGCCGCTCTGTGCGAGTCCACACCCCAAAATCCAAAACGAGGAGGCACCACTTCCGAGGAGCCACATAGGTTTGGATCCGACAATGTCGGCCACGGCGCCAAAGGCAAGAAGTGTGCATCCTGCCGCGAGAGCATATACCGATGCCGGCCAGAGTAAGAGGTCATTTCCGAGGTTGATGTCGCGGGCGATCTGGGGTAGAGCGGTAGTAAGAATTCCGGTTCCAGAGACGCTCATAAATGTGACCCCTGTCAGGATGAAAATGATGCTGGCTGCCTCCAGGGTACTTTTGTCTTCATCATTCTCGACGGGTGCGGGTGGCGGCGCGACCAAGTCGGTCAGAGGGACGGCATCCTCAGTATTGACCACAGTCGTGGTAACAGTGGCGGACATTGTTCGCAGGCTCTAGCTGAGACCGTCAGGAATGTTGATAGAAGGAAAGAGCCTTTCCAAATTTATCCGATAACATTAGACCAGGCAACTACGCATTCCCTATCTTAATCTCTTATCAACGCAAGCTCCACCACTCGGCCCGAAATTCATACCCACTTCAGTAATCCACAACTCCACTTTCTCCATGCCAATCTCTGGGCTGATGGCGGATATATTAAGGTTTTCTTTTTACGTATACCACGAAGCACTAAGAAGCCCCATGAAACGATTGAAACAAGTAATAGTAAGCGCCGGAAACAAAATTTACGGCGGTTAGATGCCAGGGAATTAAACCTGTAGTTAATTAAAACACAGGAGAGACGCGTAGCAGAGGCATTCCCTTGGATTTATTTCAGGCTTTTGACATTAAAACAACAGTCTCCAACGGCCTTATGACTATGAGTCGCTGACAAGTGCACTTGCGGAAACACTCTCCTCATGTCGGAGCTTAGGTCGCACCCACTACCTTGACATCACTTGGGGAGGTCGTCTTGTGCTCAGAGATCTTCTGTGCCCCACTGGCGGGAACAACTCCAGTCCAGCGGCAGTAAAGATCATCGGGGAGCATCTTCTTCCTCCCTATCTTCTTGACAACCAGCTTATCTTTCAGAGCATCGTACTGCATAGTTGAGCTCCCACCCCAATTTCTGGTCACTTGAAGGATTCGATTGATAAGCGCAACAAGTTTTCTAATGTCTTCTTGGTGGGCCTGTTCCCAATCCTTCAGCGCGGTGTCGACATCTTCCACCTTCGGCGTTGAGAATTTCCCACGTTGATGATAAGCACGGACGAGCTTGGTTGTCTGCGAAACCCAAAGCTGAGGTGCCACTTCCGATAGCTCCAGAGATTTGTGGAATACTCGAGTTTTGATTTCTAGGGTTGACTCCCTTGGCACCACCCAACCTTCCCTCTTCACAGTCAATTTGGAATGAACGGAGACCTTATCGGCGGAGGTGGTTTCCGTAGAAGTGGCTTCCGGCGAGAGAGACATTGTCTTCAAAATGGTTGTAAGATCATCCTCTGCCGTCTCTTGCTTGACGACAGGCTTCAAGTCATCGACACACCCGTCTGTCTCATGGCGCACGAGAAAACCCAGATTACCCAGTCGGTACCTAATAATGCGGTGGTGTCCAGTGCTGCCTCTGATCTGATTGATGGTGTATGCTTTCTCAAATTCATGACCATAGCCCCTGAATTCCCCTGGTCCAATCACTTCGTGGGTGGCAGTCTCATCACGGCAAAATATCGCAGTCTGAGCAGCCATATCCACCTGGATGGTAAATGGATCGAGACCATGCTTAGCCAGACTGGGGTTGATGAAAGACAGGAGCTTGCGTATGTTATTTCGGTCAGTCACGACGTCGATTGAGTTGACATCGAAAGAGGGTTGCTCGATGAAAACGGAACGGAATAGCGGCTCTAGAGGGCTATCAGGGTGACGGGCAGCGTTCTGAGCAATGTAAACAAAGCCACTGTCTTTTTTCACGTATCTGGGCCCCTGTGGAGCAGACCAATAAGCTGGACTGCCTGGAACAGCAATAGTGGGTGTAGGTGCTTCGATCCAGTTGTAAGAAGCCAGGTGCTCCACATCCGCGATGGTCGCTTCTGCTGGAGCGGAGGACTCCAGGCCGAAACGGGAGATCTCGAAGAGGTTCTCGGAGGCTGTCTTGGTGTCTGACATGTTGCGGATGGTGTAGTCAAAGATGGTGTAGTCAAAGAATGAAACATACGGAAGAGTTGAGTTGCTTTAGTCTTGGAAGAGGGGCGTACCCAGATAATAAGCCAATGTTTTGTGGAGGAGAATATCTGCGCACATGTATGATGGAAAAATTATGGGGCTGCTATCTTGCATGGCTAGTCAGTCGATACTGAAATAACCAGTCTATTGGCTTGTTTGTAGAACCTGACATAAGAACATGACACCAAAGAAGGCCGTTTGATTGTTTTACACACGGAACCTGAACGAAACTTGGCAGGCAGCACATTTACCAGCTAGTAAGAGGCATTTCGGAATTTCTTTCTTCTTCTTCTTCTTCTTCTTCTTGTTTCATTACACTGACAGATCCTCAGAAGTAGGAGCTTGCCTCGGCTAGCGCCCCATCTCCATACAGCTGACGAACCCAACCTGTTTCAACAGGCAACCACCCAATGGTCGCCCCTTATGAGCTGGCTACGCGTATCATCGGCAGACCAAAGCTTCAAGATATCAAAAGATATCAAGGGAATTGAATATTCGTGATTATGGATGTGTACGAGTCAAGACTAGATGGATGAGAGTGATGTTCAACTTTTTTCCTTTTTTCTTCTCTCTCGATATCATTTTTTCTATTCAAAGGCCGATCTGCCATAATTTGCCATATTGTACGCCATATGAAAAGCTACAGAATGATGTATATTAAACATTAAAGGAATGGAATTTATGCATGGGTCAGCGTAAGAGTTGATGGCTTTTGCCATTACCTTATAAGTTATTTTGTCACATAACGATTCGATCATATAAAATAGCCATCATATCTCAGACACTCCTGTATTGCAACTCCATCTAAATATCTAATATGTACATGTCATACGAAGATACCAGCTCCTCATAAATGAGACGTCAGAGAAGAGGCACTACAGTCATGAGAAATTCCCATTCTCTCGAGAAAAGTAGATGGCAGGCTGTGCTCATCTTGCTCAATGATGAGCTTGGTTCTCTCTTCACTCAACAAGAATGATTTCGGCATCCACGAAGGTGGTTGCTCGCCCAACATCATTCGAGCGACCGCCTCTCCACAGGACCAGGCCTTGTCCATGCCATGCCCGTTGTAGCCGCCCGCAATCCATTCGCCGCCACCCGCACGGTTTGTGAAAGCCGCAGGCAGCTGCCCTACCAGCGGTAATCCATCAGCAGTAAAGCCCATGATACCCGACCAGACTGATATCGGTTCAACTGGCCCAGAGTCTTGCAGGATCTTGGGCACTACGGAGCATAGGTTACTCTTGGCATGCTCCGAAATAATCGAATCATCCGCGCTCAGCATTTCATCGATTTTCTGTACCTCACCACCAATCCAGAGGTCACCCGTATGGACATTTTGTTGAGCGTAGTATAATCCGATATCAGTGATCCCCGTAGATGGATCCATACTTGGCTTGCTTCGGTAAGACCAAGAAAATTTGTCGCCCAGTCGTGGAAATGACGGTCCCAGTTTCTGGCGCGACATAGTAGCCCGCACTGGCCATAGCTTTCCTACCAGTCCCGGTATCAGGTGACCTGCGTGGCCGTTTGTGCAGTGAATTACGTGCTGAGCTCGAACCGATCCTCGGGGCGTTTGGAGGAGATACGCTGCGCTATCTGCAGCGGTACTCGGGTCATAGCTGATGGAACTAACAGGCGTGTTAGTCTCCAGCGTAAATCGGTCTTGGTGTTTTTCGATTGAAGTTTTGTATAGCGCTGTAAACAGGCGGTACGGCCACAAAGCAGCGGCGCCCGTCTGTTGAGCCGCGCCAGCGATATTCGGGTTGAATTTCCACTTCTGTATTTATAACATCGTTAGAAGAGGATTGTCGGCGAGGGACATATTCATACTTACCTCCATGGCATGTTCCACAGTAACTATTGTTTCTGACAGCGCGTAAGCTGACAGGTCCTTGTTTTGCTGGACAAATTCAATCGCCTTTTTAGCCTCATGAAAAGTCTCCTCATCCTCGAACACAATAGTACTAGCCAAAGATCGCAATTCTGCCGCTTCCTGATCCTCTTTGCTCAGGCCGGCAACGATATCCTTCAACCGAGCAATGGTCCTTTCGCTCAGATGTGCCACGCTTTTCGCTTCTTTCATGCCCATTGCTTCGGCCACTGGCGGAAACAGGTCATCTGCGTTGGACACAAGATGACCTCCATTGCGGCCCGTAGCCCCACTGACTGCTTCACGTGCTTCGAGTATGGTGACCCGGAGATTCGACGCATTAGGATGGTTCAGCAATGTGTACGCGACTCCGCAGCCAGTCACTCCAGACCCAATAATGGCAACATCGACTTCAGATGGTAGTTTGGGTGATTGCACCGCGCCAACTGTCGGGTGGCGTGGTTCTTGCCAAGCAGATACCGTTGGCCGAGGGTTTGGCAGCCCAGGGGGCTTATTAAGCAAGGCGTGCATTCGTTCTGAAAATCAGGTTTAGCTTCTGTCTTCTTGGGTAAGAGGGGACCGAACACTCACTAGTGATAGTCATTGTGAGCTGTAGTTATTAAAGCTGTATAAACAAAAGAATGTTGAAGGAAGTAGTTGAAACATTTATCCTTTCAAGGAATGCTTCGACCTTAAATAAACCCGATCAACTATTTGCCGGTAAGCGAAAGGTCACATTCTCGGTCTGGCTCCAGGGAATAAATACCAAGTATTGGCCACTAACACATGTCTTGTGATCAGTACCATCCTACTAAGGAGACTTAATCGCAAAATCAAGGTCCGAACCATGGCTTGTTAATATGCTTTCTTAATTATGTGAGGCTGATCTATATCCCCACAATGCTACCATTGGTTAGCAACGGTTTAGTGTGGTTAACGCCCCACTACCTTGGAGCCAGCCAATAAACGCACTGTAAATGGGCCGGTGCTTATCTGTACAACCCCGCATACACCACTGGTCGCATCTGATAACTGATGCCTAGTTTGAGCTTCTTTCGGCAGGACTTTCTCTTTCAAGATAGAAGCATGTGGGTATTTGGAGAACAATATTGTTATAAAGCGTGGGATCACACGGACCCTCCGGCTGTTTCCCGTCCATACCACTCATTTATCAACACTCCAATTCAACTTATCCCTTAGCATCTCCAAACTTCAGCCGAGGCAGTCACCAATTCAATCACCCGAGCAATGTTGTCAAGAGGTGGGTCCCCTATCCTACCCGTCAACGCATACTGTCCCAACTCACACGGTCTTTGAAACCCATAGACGAGCTCGTGGCCTGTCTCAAGGCCGACCCGTTGCTCCCAAGACCTAACCCCACCGCTGCATTCTGGCAAGAGCCGCCGCATCCCACGGTCTCCTGCAGGAAATCCGATAATATACCATCAAAGACGGATATCGCTATCATTGGCTCTGGAATAACGGGCTGCAGTGTCGCTAAGACGTTATTGGAAGATCTGTCACTAGCTGGCAAAACTGTGACCATCTTGGAGGCTCGTGAAGTGACAAGCAGTGCAACTGGCCGTAATGGCGGCCACCTTGTTTCAGACTGCCTGGAGAGCTTTGGCCTAGTATCGGCGACTTTGGGCACCGATCAAGCTGTGGAAGTTGCCAGATTCAGTTTGGCCAGTATGCAACGGCTGAGGGATGTTGTCGCTGCATTTGGTGGCGACCTGGCTGAGAAATCCAAGATCAGGGAGGTGGTTAGTACATCAGTTATTGGAGACGAAGAATCTCTCGAAGAAGCGCGAGTCAGCTTAGCTGCTTTTGAAGAAGCGCTACCGGATCTTAAAGGGATGTTCGTCCTACTGGGGAAAGAGGAAGCGATGGAGGTGAGATATGGCCGTGGCATGAACAGAGGTGTATCTACAGCTTTTACAAAGACTAATACCAGTGATTCTCACAACAGAAATATAATTATCGGGACTTGTTAGGTGTTATGGAACAATATGGTGCTGGTGCATTATGGCCATATCGAATGATCACAGGCATTTTCGAAATACTACTACAAAGGTACCCCGATCGATTTTCAATCGAATCATCTACACCAGTCACTGCTATCTCCTTCTTGGCTGAATTGCCGGAGGATCCCTACCCATACAAACTTAGCACACCACGTGGCACCATATCTGCAGCCAAGGTGATCCACTGCACCAACGGTCATGCAGCCCACTTGCTCCCCGGTCTGAGGGGAAGGCTATTCCCATTTAGAGGAACCATGTCAACACAAGCTGCCGGTAAAGGATTTCCAAATAAAGGGTCAAGCCTTTCCTGGAATTATGTTGGCAAAAGCATCGTAGATCCAGAAACAGGTGTATGGTCATACACATTGTACTACATTACCCAGGACCCCGAATCAGGCGACATTTTCATTGGCGGTGAGAAGCAGAAAGCCGAAGAAGTGTTTGTGAGCGACGATACGGTCCTTCCGCCTATTCCTGCTCACAACCTCGCAACAATCCTACCAACCATATTCCGTGAGGGCTGGAATGAAACAGCGCCCGAAGTGAAAAAGATGTGGTCCGGCATCATGGCCTTTACTGCGGATGGTCTACCGCTAGTCGGAAATCTTAGCGAAAGTGCGACTGGAAGAGCAGGAAATAATGAATGGATTGCTGCCGGGTACAATGGTCATGGAATGGACAAATCCTGGCTCACTGGAGAGTCTTTGGCTGGGATGGTCTCTGGGAAAGATATCCCAATAGGCTTTCCTCGGGCCTATCTCCTTACAGATGAGAGACTGGCGCGATTGAGTCCGGACTTGTTTGTCGGGAATGTCTTTGGGCAGGTGAGTAGTCAATGAGGAAAGAAGAAGGCATAACAATTGGTATTCTCAAACACGGTTCTATAAGTGAGACTCGAGACTATCTTCCGACCTCAGCATACTCTAGTAAGTACCAACGGTCACAAACCTAGCTCATTTTGAATTGGATAGTATATCCTCACTAGCTAGTTTGAAATATCTTTACATGCCAGTTACAAGGTTTTTATCTCAGTAATCTGACCACGTGGACAACTGATAGGCTTCATATATGACAATTAGACTTCATCCTTGGCAATAAGACCGCCCGCAATCATGGAGTATACTCTCATGTCAGAGCAGAGCTACGGCAGGCAAAATGATCGCTCACATCTCACGAGCTTTAAAAGTACATATATATCTATGCCATATATTCCATTCCAAAAAAGCCTCTAGGCAGCATAATTCAAACATATAAATACGTCTTTCCCTTCCATCTTGCTCCTTCCTCCAACCCCTACCACCCCCAAAAAGATCGGAAGCCCACTTCGTGAACTCTGAAGTGATGAAAAAGAGATAAGATGTCTCTCAACCAGATGAATGATAAAAGAGCCCTTGCCGGCTTGCAATATCAATTTTCTTGGAGATTGAGGTGACAGGTCGCTTGAAGTGAAGGTTCCTCCTAATCAGGTCCTCCCCCCCCCCCCCCCCCCCCGGCTGAAGGCCCTCTGGATGAGTATTCAACATCAAGAGCCACAGTCTCAAGTTGAAACCAAAGACGACAAACAGAGACTTATCGTCAGACCTCTCTACGAGCTTCTTGGGGAGCGTCTCAAAGATGCAACAAACCCCATTGAAGATGTTGAAGCCGAAGTTCGGTCTACGTGCCGAAAGAAATTTCAGCTCCAATCGCCGGCACCAAATTGTCATCTGCTTCTGAGGCGCCTTCAAAATACCTCGCCTGTCCCTGACAAAAGCATTCCAGGGGGTATCAAACTGCGACTCCAATCAGAGGAGATACAAAATGCTGAGAGCAAAAACATTTAGGGACTCGAGAAAGCAGAAGAATACTGGCAAGTTGACCTCTCAATGATTATATGGGCAAAACTAATATTATATAAGTGACCTGTCATGTTTATTCAGTCTGGATAATGGTCAGGAGCCTAAACAGTCTCAATAGGGGGGCAAAGCAAGCCCGGATCTGCCCCGATAGGATCTCTGCCCGACTGGCCCCCTTAGGAATAGTTCATGAGCTTCGATGAACAGATCCGGCCCGCCTTTGGCTTGGCCTTTGCTCTATGCGTGAGTCAGATAGGCATGCAAGGCAAGATCCAGTCAAGAAACTGAACCTACGGTACTCCCAGTTTCCGGTTCGTCTGGCCATACATAGCCAGTGAATACACCCACCAAAATCTGGCGCTTTTCAGGGAATCTGGAGAAGTGAGAGCAGCTGAGAAAACGAGGTTTCCTAGAGGGTCTTGATTAGGCCTGTTTACGACCACGTGCACACCTCAAAGAAGCATCGACAGATCCAGGAACACGAAAGTTGATTATCATCTACTCTCACTTGCCCGAAATGCCAACCAAGAAAACGAAAAATCCATTGCAGCACCCGCCGCCGCGTCTGTTCAGACTCCCGACCCAAACCCCGATTGAAATGTGCGGTGCTGATATTTGGTTTACATCTTTCTATCTTCGGCGCCTCATACCCTCGTCTTTAGATTGCCTCTCTTCAGATAAAGTGTCAAAGTCATTACGGGTATGCCGCGGGTCTTAGGCCAAAGCACAGATTGGCTGAGAGGGAGTAGGAGCAATGGAAATGTCAATGGCAGCCAAAGCTATGATTCTTGCCTATCCGCGGCCCCTCTGCATTGGAAAACTATGCATAGATAACCTAGGATAAACTGAGCCTGGATACTTGATGTTACAGCGAAATGGCACCGAAGCTGGCCAGATTCAGGTTTGCTTTTGGAAGGCTGCGATAAAGCTATTCCAAAGGCAAAGAAGTGGTAGATGGGACTTTAACCAGCAGCGAAGGATATCATACTCGAAAATCGTCTCTCGTTGGCGCACCTACGGCGATCAGATCCAAAACCCGATGGTTGTCCGGAATGGAAAACGAGAGCAGTTTTCAACATCCAGTGGCTTGACAAGGCCACGCAGCGCCGAAGCCATTTATGCGATTCCTACGCTCAATGAGCAATCTTCAGTGACCGATGACAACTCACCGGCATCTATGGATTCATCACCGACATCGACGACCCCCTCCACCATTGTGAACGGCCTTATAAAGTTTACGCTCTACGTCAAGCGATTGGCGGAACTCGTCTGGCAATGTGGCTTACCACACAATCGCTAACAAGTTGCGACGAGCTTTGTGTGAGGTCTGAAAGAGGAAAAACGTCTTGATTTAATTCTGGCAGTATATGATGACGGAAAACAAACGGCATTTTGACAATGCTTTCACGCTTTGTTTAGCTTGGGATGCAAGGAATATTTTCTACCGATGATGGATACTGCTAGAGCACAAATGACGAATAGCAGTGGTTTCACAGAGAGGTCAAGAAATTTCCGACATCTGTCACTATGGGTTCCAGAAATGATGGGTGAGGGGGGTGGCTAAACAAGAGGCGAGCAGGGGAAGGCCCAAGCACAACAAAGAGATGGATCTTTCTCTTGAGATTCTGGTTCTCAGTTTTGCCACACTTGACCTCTTTATTTCATGCATCGAAGTACGAAATTCATCTTTTCTCCTTGCAAGTCATGTGACGAAGGTTTGAATGCAGATGGAAATAGAAATGATAGGGGATATTTGCATGCCACATACACTCATGCATGGAGATAAGACATTCTGGAACTTCAGGCTACAGGCACCACTCAATTGCTCGAATGTCTTGCCATCATTTAAAGCTAGACATTCGAATGCGGCTTGCTTTCTTCAACCCAAATCTTGATGGACTGTCATCGTCAAGAAGCGGCAGGCATCTATCAACTCTGATCAGCACTGTCCATGGCAAGTGTCCCTGAAATTACTATTGCCTCCGATCTCCCTTTTGACCATGCATTTTTGATCTAAGCCTGCATTTGCTTAGAACTAAAGATGGAACCTGTTTTCAAAGCGGCGCTGTATGAGTTCACAACAGATGGAAACTCGTGACGCTTCCCATTGAAAAACGAGGAGAGGGAGTGATTAATCAGATCCTAACCTCTATTCTGAAAATGGGATACGATACCGGAGAATGGTGACTATGCTGGGTTCCATTATGAGACAAGCCCTAATGATGTCGTCGTGTGCAAGGATGAATCGCTTTGACGGACCATGGAGGACGACAAATCATTGTGTTACCTAGTCTCCTTTCCCTGATCCAGTCGTTAGACAATTAGTTTACAATAGCCTAGTTCTAGCAACCAAACTATGGACGTCATATAAATTTCCTTTTGCTGAAAGCTTTAGTTGAGACACTATCAAGATTACATGCGCCCATGAGAGACTAGGTTCAACTTCGGCATATAGCTTGTACCTAAGCCATGCATCAGACCCAATTTAGCTTAAGGTCAGGTATATGGACAAGTAATTGCCTATCGAATTTTATTTCTACGACGTATCGATTCGCACTGCTCAAGTTTTTTTACTTCAGTTTCGGGCTGACCTGAATAGAGTTCTTGTACATGTTCCGCCCTTTCTCTGCGGCAAAAGGCAGTCTATTCTGATGTGTTTCTTCATTCATGAATGCAGTCAATATCTATTAATTGATGACGTTTATCTGTTTCCTTTATCTTCGTGCTCCATTAAGGCATCCGCTTTAAAGTCCTTAGCGTAATGCATTCTCTCGAAAACAAAGATCTATTTTTACCCTCGGAGCCGCGCTTTATTCATCACTTGTATTTACATTGGCTTTGTTAAACCGGACTATTTATATATACGAACAGCCTACACATCAGCTAGTCTATTGTCCAGAACAATACTTTGTGGCTTATAAATAGGTGAGTCTTCGACATAAAGGGCTTTCGATATTGGAAGGCTAACACACAAGTAACTCCACAGCTGTCCTTAGATATAAGAACCGGAATTTTCCCGAGAACACAATTATCTTCGAACCCATAAAATCTTCTCTTGGGACAAGATTCTTCCTGAAGTTCAAACAAAATGGCTCCCGGTGTGCAGTCATTCCTTGACCAACGATCAAGCATCGTGAATGCCTTAGATCAACTCATAATTCACATTCCACGCATCGAAGGAACCGAGTCAACACATACCGACTGGCTCCGGATCACAAAGTCCCTCAATGACGAGAAGACGCGTTTGAACTCATTGCTTCCACCATGTACCCCCAAAGAGACTGGGAATATTTCTTGTCTTGGTGATAGAATCGATGTCATCAATTCACACATAGATAAGATGATCGAGGAGCTGGAAAACTTCAATGCCTCATTCACCGCTGACTCGTTGCTCATCATTATTACGCAGATTGGACTACTAAGTTTTGAGGGTTTAGAAGACCCGTATTCGGATGAGATTGACCGGCGCGCTCAAGAACTCAAGCGCAAGCTTAACCCAGGAAATATTTTGTCATCTAGTGTTGACTCCAGATTGAGCAATCTATGGAAGGCACTTACCTTGAGTGTTTCGGGCTGCAGTTGTCGTCACTGCAAGGATCAGTAAATTCTTCCTTGGAAGATTGGAAGAACTGTGAAATAGAGTCAGTATTCTTTTGGATTTCACTTTCTGGGCCTTTTTTAACTTTGATTAGGCTCCCTAGTAGTTTCTCGTGTACAAACCCGATGGTGTTCTCCTTATGAGCGTGTATATCCTTCGGTATGAATATCTAAATATCATCCAGTGATCTATACTGAGTAGATCGTCAGAATTACGAAATTTCTCATTAAAGCCAGCTCTTCGTATGGCCAGCTAACTGCGAGCTCAACACGACACCCTGGAGAAAATTAAATCATGAGAACATTCAAATTAAAGATTCAGGAAACAACTATAATAGTATTGTGAAGATGATGAAGGGCTTACGTCTACGGATGTGAAAAGATTGGGGAACCTTTGGTATCAGGCACTCTTTTAGAAAGTTCTAGGGTCGAATGGGCAATCATTCACCACCAGACCCTCCTGGGCTGATCATTCACAGCAAACTACCGTTGAATGCTTATCCAAAACACACACACACACACACATACATATATATATATATATATATATACATGTACAGTATACAAGGCTAGGGTATGTACCATAGTTGCTTCTATGAAGTTGCAAAATTCCCAAGCTTAGAAGTTCCCGCCACGCATGACTTCCGCCTAGGCATAGTTATATCCACCGCAGAGAGAGAGAGAGAGAGAGAGAGAGAGAGAGAGAGAGAGAGAGAAATTGTTATTATACATATAATCAACTTAGCGATGGGTCAGGGTAAATAATATCTCTCCCTCTCACATAAGCGAGTGTGCTATACAGAACTTGCTCAGCCCAAGAGAAAAGCTTCTTGCATACAAGATGCCAAACAGTGTGTAGAAGCAATGGTATTGCCTTGAATTTGTTAGGTACTCAGAATACAAATTTTGCATACCAGCTAGCCACTGATTTCTAAGAATCATTTGTAACTTCATATCACTATCAGGTACAAATCAGAACGCGATCCAACGGCATAATCGTAAATTCATAGCGCAATGTTCCTTATATTTGAAAACAGGATAAAGAGTACTGAACAATGATGATGAATTAATCATGCACAGCTCGTTCACGCCACTCCTTTTCCATAGACTCAAACACAGAACACATACTCGCCATTAACTGGTCGGTATCCGCAGATTCCTCTGATATTTCAAATGGAGGAAACATACTGTCTGTGAAACCGTGAAACCCAGTATCCGGCTCATAAATATACGGGGCTTGAGTGACAGGAACGGGGCATGCCCCGACCCCGCCATTATCCAGCCCGGCATTATTATCCAGCTGCCTTCTCACGTTTATTGTATCCCCAAGAGGTCTCAGACCACGGATAAATCTCCAAAGCCTCCGAGACACATATGAATCTAAACTCAAGCTCTGGACTAGATCCAAAGCGGCATAAAATTCTTCTCGCACCGTGTCCATGAACATCTCAGGCGCCTGCGCGATTGCTAGGAGTACAACACCGAGCGCAAGAACAAGGAAGTAGTTGAAGCACATTTGTTGAGTGGAGTATATGTCAGTGGAGCGACTGAGATCGTCTAGTCTCCAAATCACATCTTTGGCGAGCTCTACCACTTTTTCAGCGATCTGGGGATGTTGCTGTATGCGCACTGCCGAATGAAGCACGGGTTGATGTAGAAGGATTTTCAGTTGACACTTGCGCAAGTAGAGCAGGATCCGCAGCCGCTGCATTCCGCGCGGGAAGAGGTCATGTTCTTGCTCTACCAGTTGCAGTTCAGGCGGAAGATTGTCCCACCACTGCGTGATCCGAAAGTCAAGGTACGATATTTCGCCCTGTCCTTTGCGACTACAAATGTCTGTTGGCGAGACGTAGGATGTGTACCATACTGCGGACACAATATGGCTGAAGGAAACCATTGCCCTGAGATACGGAACGTCATCATCCTAAGAAGTTCAGCCTGGAAGCAAAGAAATTATCGGGAGACCGTGCCTTACTGGTTCCGGGAAGGATTCATCGATGTCCGAATCCTGAATTACAAACGGTAGTCCATTTCCAAAACCCCAGCGACGGTCCAAGGTATGAATACACCAAAATAGGCGAACCGCCATCTTGCGATCATGATTGCTGCCAGGCATCTGGCGGATAAAATTTGACTGGTTCATACCAATCTCCAAGCACCAACGGGCAACGATACCGGTAAACCGCCAGGCTAGGGTGTCATTATCTGCTAGGAACTGCCACATTGCCTATCAGAGTATGATTAGAATTGGAACGCCTCGCACGGGTTGTCAAACTTACTAGGAGAAAGAAAATGATGATTGTTGGAATATTAACATCCTCCCAGAGCCTTTCTTGCGTTGAGGATTTGACATCGTCGAAAAGAGCTTTAGCTAACTTGCTCGGTCCACTTTTCTCGGTTATCAAAGCTGTTGAAAATACCATTTTCACAATTTTCAAGTCATCGCGTCCAGCTATGGCTGTACCTTGCAATGGTATATTTGAACAGCCATGGCGAGATAAAACTTCGAGAGAGTCGTACAAGTTCTTCACATGGTTTCGAATCGCCCTCATATCAAGAAATGGGTGCGAGATATTTATCTCTTCTTCGTAAACGTCACATAACCTGGACGCTTCCTCTCTGGGAATCAACCAAATTGGATCAGGAGCAGGATCACCCGAGCAGACTTCCTGCAAACCAGGCGAAGCTCTTCGGCTGTTCTCCGAAGCAACGAAACTATCAGCGACATCTTCGTTATTCTCGAGATTAAAAACACCTTGAGCTTTAAGATTCTTCTGTGCAAGATTGATGTTATACTTGTAGTGTGCAGTTGTCGACATGTGGATGCCCCTAGTTCTAGATTGAGAGGCCAGGCTATGATCCATGCCACAGGCGCTCAGCAACGAAGGTGAACTATCATGCAGGGTCGGATGGGTCGTTTCGCTCGGCTGGGCTGCCGCATGGTAGTCGATAGACGTCTCAGGTTGAGCGAGGACATCTGCAGACGACCTCAGTTGGGGGTTTATGAAAGGGCGATTGGCTGGTTTTGGCGCCCTGAGAGAACTTTGCGGATTACTAAGAGAGCATGCTTCTCTTTGAACAGGGCCAGAGTTCATCAACGGAGCTATTTGTGGGAGTGGCTCGATATTTCGCTCCAAATCAGAGAACCCGTTTGGAATTAACCTAATTCATCGCAGGTATAAGCGACAGACTACAGGCCTGATCTGTGTGAGAAACAAACTTACGAAATGACTCCTCGGCGATGGGATGCATTGCGAGGGAACATGCCTATTTTAGGTAAGCTCCTCCGCAGTTACTATCACCAAGGTGGCAGCAACCTACATCTCTTGCCGCTTTTTGCACACCGGCTGCAAGGATGTGCGCCATCGCATTTCGTTTTACGCTTTTTGCACTCGAAACTTTGGCCATCAGAAAGGAGGAAATGAAATGTGAGAGTTTCAACACTACCATGCAAGAAAGACATAGTGGCCTCTTTTTCTCTTCACCCTCGGCTGCGAAGCTGCCACATGTTGACGTGTGTCCTGCTTTGTAGGCACACCGGCGCTCTCGCCCTCCCTGTCTTCAGGGACCGTGCCTGCAACAGCATGGCAACTAGACCGAGAGCTACCGTCTTTAGAATGAGCCAGCATTCTAGAGTAGGTCAAGCGACGCAGGAAAGAGAGAATGATAATTATTATTTCCCAAAGCCCTGATATCCGATGCGAGGAGAATTGGACGAAGGTAGATGATCAGAGAAGAAACCTAGAAGACACGAAAAGTTTAATTAACTATTGCCTGCTAATTACATAAGATAAGTGTAACTAACTAGTGAAGCGGGGTACTGTCTGCGAACCAGTAAGCCACTGCGAACCAAACCCACTCTTGAGATCTAGTTCGGCCACGGGAGGTAGTGGGAGACAAGAAAGGAGAACCTAGAGGTAGCTTGGAGAAGGAAAGATGGTCTGAGTTGCCTATCTCTGCGCTGAAGCGCTTATAGTTATACATCACATCTGCTGAGTCACCACACACCGCTACCCCCACTACACTAGCTAGCGGATGCCGAATAACTTTCCAAAAGACGCTTTAGAATCACCGGCGCGTCCATGCGGTCCATCATGATTTCCACCATACGAAGTCCCGAGCCATATTTAAACTCGTGTTTGGAAATGATAGCTGTGAGCTCCCCCCAGTTGCTGGCTCGGGCTGTCATTGTCCTGTACGAACCATCTGTTGGCGCTCCAAAGCAATGGGGAGTCTCCAGGTAGCGCCATGGCGCAATATCGTTATACACTTCATCCTTACCATGGACTAGCCTTTCAATGGTGTAACCATCATTGTTGATAAGGAATATTATGATGTCGAGCCTCTTGTTAATAATAGTGCTGAGCTCTTGCGCGGTCATTTGGAAACTGCCATCACCCTCGAACAGGATCGTTCGACCGATTCGAGAGCCACCAGCGGCCAAGTCTCGCTGAGCGAGGGCGACTCCCTGTGAGGACGCGAGCATGTAGCCGATGGACAGCCACACGCCTGAGTTGACCAGGGTTGTTTGCTGTGGCAAAACAAAGTCACGACCACCAGTACTCGGAGTGCCAGTTTCTGTCATGACGATATCTCCGGGTTCAAAAAACTTGGAGATGCGTTTCCAGAATGTGTCTTGGGTCAGGAGATCAGAGTCTTGAGGCGGAGGCAAACTCTCCAAATGAGCTTGTAGGTCGGGTAAATCTGGGTACTCCTTATACTGACAAAGGGCACTGCGGTCAAGTCGCGCTAGAATTCGGCGAATCAGGCCTCCGGGATGCAACCGCCATTGCTTGAGCTCGCCATCGGCGCCACCAACCAGTACAGAATCTTCGTTCAACGTGATTGTCTTTGAGGGCTCCGGAATGGTCCTGAAATAGTACGTGTTGACGTTATTCTCGAAGGGTCCGATGTAGAGGACCAGATCGCACTCCTCTACCCATGGAACGAACACATGATCGCCCACGGTGCCGTAGACTCCATGGAAATTCCGTATTGTCTCATCTACGATGCCTTTGCCGAATGGGGTAGTAGCGGTAGGAAAGCCAGTGGCTTTAACGAGCTCGTTCGTGTGTGCTGCGATGCCGAAACGCGACGCGCCAGCGTCGACAAGGATAAATGGCTGTTTTGCGTGATAAATTCTCCGTAGAATTGCCTCCGCAGCAGCCTCCTCTGAATCCGGATCGTTGGAATCAGGGGATATGTCCAGTGGTTTTGAGAGTGACGAGACTGGGACCTTTGCCGCAACCATGTCCGCGGGAAGCTGAATGTAGACAGGGCGCTTGTGTCTGAGACAGGCAATGAGGGCATGATCAATCTGTCGCGGCGCCGTCGAAGCATCCATCAAGTTCGCTTGGGCAACGGTAATCTTGGAGCACATGTCCGCGAAGATAGAATAGTCATCAGGGTGGCCATTGCAAAGCGAATGATGTAGCCTCGCTCCTCGCTGTTGCAGGCCACGCGAGGGCGTTCCCACGATATGAACAACGGGGCTTCGCTCCGCGTAGGCACCTGCAATGGCGTTGATGGCGGAAAGTTCGCCGACGCCGAAAGTTGTTATCAGCGCGCCGATCCCTTTGATCCGGCCGTAGCCATCGGCCGCATAGCCAGCATTCAGTTCGTTACAGTTGCCAACCCAGTCGAGGCCGGCTGGTTTGACATAGTCAAGAGCAGTCAGGTTATAGTCCCCTGGCACACCATGGATGGCCCTTAGACCCGCTTGGTAGAGGCGGCTGAAGAGGAACTCGGCCAAATCAATGGTTTGTGTCATCGTGGAACTCAAGAGCGCTCGAGATGGCGTTGCGATTTCGGTGAAATTTTCGGGCAGGTTCTTAGAAATTGGTGAATGCTCAGGGGTAGTCGAACCTGGTTCCGTTTGTTAACTTATGAACACTTTGGTAGTTGTTTCAAAATCCTGGGTCCGGAACCAAGTATTCCGGGCTGATTCCAACCGCCTCTGGCTGCTCTTATTGGGCTAAATTCCGCTGGCGGATATATTCCAATTCCGGTCGCTAACACTATTTGATTCAGTTGGTTTAAGTCTGTCTTACTATGGAATTCCGAAGAGTTTCTGAGCCAAGAGTTGGCCCCATTGATTCCGAACGTTAAAAGGTCACGGTACAGGTTGCTAAACTCTCCACTAAGAATTTCCTTGGTTCTCTAATCTAGATACGGTCTTATGACAGGTTAATTGAATTACGAACTCCCGGGTCTTGGGATCATGTCCTATCTCAAGTATGTATTTCCTGGCCTACTAGATCTGTCTTTGCCGCTTGCAGAATGCTAACCACCGATTTTATAGGTCGTCATGTTCTCGTATACTGGCCTTGGTTCCGCCCAGGTGACTCTCATGCGTCGAAAAAATCACATTTATATGCTGCGGTCTGGCAGAATATCATTGTCAGGTTGTAAGTTTGGTCAAATCTCTTGTAAAGAGAGCCAGAACCTCCATGCTGGACGAGTGTTTAGTGCAACCTGAGAATGTTACTATGTTGCGAAGTGCATTGATGATGTTGTCAGGAGTGCTTGATTGCATCACAAGTCAACGCAAGATTGTTAGACTTTGGGCTGGGCAAGGTGTAAGCAGTACTCCTTGCAGTTTACTCCTGTTGGACAGGATGCCGGTCAATATCTTGGTTGGGCTTTGGCCCATAGCGCGATAGACTAGAAACGATCAAAATGTTTGTCCTGATTCTCATTACGCAGTAGCTTGGAAACGGACTGTTATTTCCTCGTTCCATCGTACCATATGCAAGCCTTTTTTGCGAATCCCGCCCCCTATAACTTATGTTGTACGATGTAAATCCGTGCCAAGTGTATGCCAATGTGGACAATGGAAAGCAAAGATGCAAAATTAACAACTTATTATGTGTATTAGCAGGCGCCAGCGTTGATGGGTGATTTATCACACGGTCTTATGAAATGTATCACCAATCAAGCGTTGGGCCGTTACGAAAGTGCGAGAGCCCTGAGCTTAACCTACTTACTACTGCGCGTCGAGGTCGTTTTTCCACGTTCACTTAGAGGGCATCGCCGGCGACCCGGGGACACAGAGTTCCAGCTACTGCACTTTTACTGACTACAGCTAAGAAAAGAGAAGGCAGGAAGACAAAACCCGGTTGTTCTTGAAATTGAAGCCCACATCCAAACTACTGGGTCATTTTGCTTTTCCTAGCTAATTCTTGACTGAAAGAAGCTCCGGAAATATTAAGCTAGGGCAAGATACCCGAGTCGGCCGATGTCAGGAAGCCCAAATGGTCTCAGCAGGCCATCCAATGCCTTACACCACTAGCGGCTGATGCATGTCGTCGGTGGCATTGAAACTAATCCTTCCAGCAGGTAGGAAATAAAGAGCAACTACTGCACCCTTACGCACCTACCATCTTATTAACATCAATGTTAACCGATTCGACGTTTTCAGACTTACCTCAGGATAGTGGTGCGTCCCTGCGCCTGGGCTAGTCCATCCAGCACCCTGCCATCCCTTCATTCCCTTCAGTTCAGCTCCATCATCAATCTGCACAACACAATTGATCTCGCCGTAAGGGTGCATATGATACTGTCCGCGATATTCCTCTTGGCTGTTCATGTAGACGGTGGTGATGCTGAAATAGCGAGTCTCGGCCTTTGGAAGGCTAACTCGGGATCGCCTGTATTTTTCGCCATCGATTGCAATTGTTGCGCACCAACCCTCATTTTCCTTAATTCCCTTGCGCACATACTTGACAAAGTCATCGTAGTATTGGTTTCCGGGCCCATATTTGGCATTCAGGTACTTTTCGAGGTTCTGGCCCGGGGTTCTATGTATGTTAGGGTGAGAGAACCATGGCAGGCCACTAGCGACCTACAAGTCTTGCACCTCGGCAAAGAATTCAGCGCATCTCTGTACCAATGCCTTGGCGGTAGGATACTTCTCAAGGTCGACTTCCTCTTTCACATCGCCAAACGTAGACGGCAGACAGTCAGTGATAGACATGGTGGTTGCGTTTGTTGTTGTTTAGTTAGCACAGTGGAGAAAAAGTCAACTAGCGCATTGCTACTGCAGCAAAATACGCTTTTGCATCTCCCTTGTAGCGATTAATCAGGCTGACTTGAGCATGTTGTGGGGAACGGAAGTGGTGGGGGATTCCGCAACCCTGGAAATACGACCAATAGACGATGATCGGAAGTAATATACATACCGGAACGGTACCGATACTGATGTTGCGATACCACCGGAAATTGGCCTCTTCGATATCAATGCAGCTCGACGGAACGGAATGTCCTTATAGATCCTCAGTTGACGGTTTCGGGCCACGGATTGATTTTAAGGGTACTACAACGATGAAGATGTTGGGCAGATGGATTTTTAGTATAATACTGTCCTGAGCGCATTCTACTTGGTTCAAGCTAGCTATATAGCGCTGTGCTTCTCATCTCTCACTCCAGTTGCTGGCCCTGGCTAATCGCAAAACGGAACATCCTTGTACCATTTGATTGAAAAAGGCATCCGTAAACTCATGGACAAGACTATAGAAGTACTTGACATTGCCATTGTCGGCGCAGGTACGTATTAGGGAGCACTTCCGTCAACCACTGGCTAATAGGTGTAGGCTGGCATGGCCTGGCAATGGCAAAAACGCACCAGGAGGCCGTTCCAGATGACCGCATGTTGATATTCGACGGAGCGCAATCTATCGGAGGAACCTGGGCCAAAGAGAGATTGTATCCAGGATTGAAGACCAACAATCTCCTTGGAACGTACGAGTTCTCTGACTTCCCCCTGAGCCCTGGGAGATTTGACGTCAAGCCTGGCCACCATATTCCGGGACATGCTGTTTACGACTATCTGGTGCAATTCGCCGATCATTTTTCCCTTGCGCCTCTGATTCAACTGAGAAGGAAGGTCGAGTCGGCGGAGCTCTTGGACGATGGCACCTGGAAGCTGCGCATCATCTCAACTGAGCCTGGGCAATCAAACCCCCAGTCCTGGACAACAATCACTAGAAAACTCGTGGTTGCCACTGGCCTCACTTCCGAACCCTTCATGCCCGAGTTCAAAGGGCAAGAAGGATTCGATCGAAGCTTGTTCCATGCAAAGGAGCTGAGGAACCACGCTAACGAGGTTGGCAACGCCAAAAGTGTTGTCGTCCTGGGTGGGAACAAATCAGCATGGGACACGTGCTTTTTCGCTGCAAAGTCTGGAGCACATGTACACATGGTTATGAGACCAGGCGGTGGTGGCCCGAGCTGGGTATGGCCCGTCGTGTTCTCACCTTTTAAAGTATCAGTACAACGTTTGGCTTCGACCAGATTCTTCACCTGGTTCGACCCGTGCATCTGGAGCGAGACGGAGGGGGCAGTTGGCTGGATCAGGCGCACTCTTCACGGAACTCGTCTTGGCCGACAGGTAGTATCCAAGTTCTGGAAACTTCTTGAAGGGTTCGCTCACAGGGCTCATCGCTACGATGAACATCCTGAAACGCAAAAGTTGAAGCCATGGATAAGCCCCTTTTGGATGGGCAATTCGTTGAGCATCCACAACTACGCCTCTCCATGGTTCGACCTTGTCCGCGAAGGGAAAATTACGGTTCATGTCGCCGATGTCACTTCCCTATCAAGTGGTACCGTTCATTTGTCCAACGGCGAGAACCTCCATGTCGACGCATTTGTCTGCTGTACTGGATGGGTCACCAATCCCCCGATCCAATTTTTGCCTGAAGGAATAAAGCTGTCCCTGGGTCTGCAGAGGCAGGATAATGCCGACAGCCGCGAGCTGACTGAAAAAGCTCGTGCGGAGATCTTTTCTCGCTTGCCCGCGGTGCGACGATCACCAGATCGGACGCTGCCTCCCGGAACGGTAGAACCGAAGCAGAACGCTGCTACCTCTTTCTCTAAGGTCACTCACAGCTATCAGCTGTACCGTTTCCTCGTGCCTGCGGAGGAGGAGCTCTTTGCGCAGCGTAACGTTGCTTTCATCGGTTCCCATCTCGCACTGAACGCCATCATGATCGCGCAATTGCAAGCTCTATGGGTTACCGCATATTTCATGGACGAGCTGCCGCATATACAGTTGGACGCCCTCGACTACAAAAAAGTCAAATATGAAACTGTGCTCCATTCTGAATATTCGCGAATCCGACATCCGCATTCCGCTGGTGGAGCGGGCGATAGATGCCCTGATCTGGCGTTTGACTGTTTGTCATACATGGATCTACTCAGCACTGATCTTGGGCTGGCAAGATATAGGAAGGTTAAGAAGATGGGCATCTTCGCTGAAATATGGTACCGTTATGGGCCAAGCGACTTCCGAGGCATGGTCCACGAGTGGTTGACCCTACGGGGAAAGAGTCCGGCCATCAAGGTGCCGAACGAAGCGTTGTAGGATTGTGGGTTAACCGTAGGTAACAAATATCAAGCAGAATTATACATTATGGCTGCAAAATGACTGCAGTGCATTCCCTACACTTAACGAAAATATTTTTTTGCACTTGAGACTTCTCAACAAATCCAGTAGAGTGTTTTGAGTACGTACAATGAAAATAACCAGGACTCTTCAAAGTATTCAGCAGGCAGGGGGTAGAACTCAACGTTCTTTCTAACCGGAGAGTTGACACTTTGCTCCCGTTTTCCCTAGCCATGGAATCAATATATCACTAAATGCGCACATCCGACCAAAGATCAGGATCGGAGCGAGTGAGTGCGTGTAAAGAAATTTATAAGGTAAAGCCATCACACCGTGAAGTTTGCCAGGATCTGAGAACCCACGAACATCCTTCTCATTACCGAGGCCACCAGTCAATTCACGGGGTATCTGAGTACAGAAGTCTTTGATCAGATGCTCGATTCATTGACCAGCGTTCTCCCGAGGTCGGCAACCTCGATATCGTCAGGTTCATTTTATGGCAGATTGACCTCATGGTATGGTCAAGTGCCTGCTCAATTTCAGTCAGCTTTGATGATAAAGCCTATATAGGTCATTTTTGTACACTACGAACAACCGTGGTGGCTTGGTCCGCTTCTCTGCACTTTTGCTTCGTTTTCCTGATTTATCGGGGGCTTCTGAGAATATACTACGCTTTGGAGCCCTCAATAGAGATATAGACTTTTTCTGTAGAAACCTACTTAGTGGACATACCTATATCGGGTTATGAACTGTAGCGAACAGCGCATGCTTTATAACCCGCCTTTATAACCCGCCTGCTCCCTGCATATAGGTCCCAGCTTTGATTATTGACGTCTTCAGGATCTGAACTTATAAAAATGACTAAAAGTCCGATCTGTGGTGTTGGTTATTGTAAGGAGTGAGGGAGAGGTGTTTTAAGAGAGTTCAAGCATGATCAGTCTTTGGAACACTAAGGACTAATAACAGCTAGCTGGCTGCGAACAGCAACATTACACTTTGTCTCTGGGAAGCCGGTGATATTGACCCCCCTGTTAAAGATCAAACAATGGGTTGATCCACCGTAATGAAACATCCCTATCTCATCTCCCTTCCGTACATATTGCCCTTCTTTAACCGTTACCTCACATGACGATACCTCCACCATCCCAACCGCAATGAATGCCATCAAGCCAATGGCCGGGTTGTCCGCATTTATCAATACCACTGATCGCGTTGACATAGCGGAATTATAAGCCGGATAATTGACCAAACGTCCTGCGCCATCTCCCGAAGTATCGATGGCTCCTGGTGTAGAATAATATGTCCCCTGGATTGTGTAGGTCTGGACGATTGTCCCCGATACTGGAGCATGCCACCGATGATAATTAAATGCGCTCAGCAGGCCCTGGTAAATTGTGCCACCAACAAATTCATCCGCATAGTCATTCCCTAGCATCTGAGCTAGTGAATAAGTGCGACCTTTCATCCAGAAGGTATCCCGTGCCTTGATATCTTTTGCCACCTGAGTTGGCATGGCTTCGCATGCACCGATGACAACATTATCGTCGTTCTCTGCTGCAATCGGTCGCCTGTTGTCTCTGAATTTGCGAGTGAAGAAATCGTCCCACGACCGAAATCCATGGCATGGAGCGCTCGGGTTGCAAACAAATATCTCATGAAATTCGTACATACTCCCATTTGTATTTCCCGAGGCGGCCAAAGCCGTCAGAGCCGAGTTGCTGAACCAGCCCTTAGATGGATCACCCAGTGTAACAGCAGATTCGGGTGCCCGTAAAAATTCGCCCCAAGCATCAAGTACTTTCCGGAAGGCCGCGCTGACTTCTGGGTCGAGGAATACCGTAAACCCACTAGGTGTGCTCATATATTCTCGAAGCAGAGCAGCAATTGGTAAACCGATCTGGTCGCCTTTACTATGAAAGGGAGGTGCACGGCCGATGATGCAATTGAAAATCTGGAGCATGTGCTGATAATCCTGGATCTTCGGCCGATCCCTGGTTCTATCGTATTTTCTCCGGTGACTTTGTTGGAACATGGAATGAAAGAGCAGACCAACACGATCGTTAGTTTCAATCAGATTGCCCAGTTCCTGTAATGTGGGATGGAGTTCTTTAGGCTTGTTCGATGCCTCAGTGATAATGTCCCATACCCACTCGACAGGGTCCTCATCGTCAACAGAACGTTTGATTTCGAGCCTTCACCGTAGTCTCAATTAGCATAGTGTAAGATTTGCTCTCTTGCTATCAAAATGGACCTACCTTCCAGATGGTCTTTTATGACTGAGATCGTCACCGTAATACCGACGCTGGAAGAGGGTCAGTCTTCAAAAATGGTGCTCTGTTCGGAAAGGGGTTTCTCACCTGCGTCCAGATAGCATAGGCCGACACAGCGAGTGATATTGCTCCAAGCACAATCACCGTGGCATTTGGGGCCCTAGTTGAGTTCATTTTGAACCCCGTTGATAGAGAAAGGTAGCCTAGGTGTAGCAGGTGGGTTTGATCTGATATAAATTGCTAGGGAACTGGCTATTTCGACCTTCAAGCGAATTCAGGCAATTACAAATTCCGTACAAAAGGAATTATAGAAGTCCCCACTCGGAACTAAAGAATGCAAGGGTGAAATGCGATGTACGATCTACAGAATGCCCCTGCCGGATGGATCTCCACTAAGTGTGACAGACCCAACAAAGCAGGCCATGATGCAAACGGAAACGTATCTGGCGGGGTGTCTGTGTAACTACCATCGGATATTTTTACCATATTCCCTAATCTACCTGAACTGGTTGCTTTGGACCTTCACTAGCGCGGTTTCGGACCCACACTATCAAGATCAGTCTGCGTGCGCCGCGCCTTCTGTATGGAATTCACTCAGAGCCACTAGCATTGTTCACGGGCAGAGATTCTGTAAATAATACTCCTAGGTTCCTCAACGGGGTATACAACAGATGACTGGCTTAAGAGTATTTTGAAACAATAACTAGCATACATTTTGCACAGCTAGGATTCTGCCAACCGACCCCTTTCAAAATAGACCGTCCTTTCCTGCACAGGCATTCGTAGACTTGCTCAACACATCATTTGCATGAAACACATCAAGATTCAGCCAAAAAGAAGGGTCTTTCTTCACCTGTTCCTCCGTTGGGCCCTCACGACCAACAATCAATTCTGTAGCCTGCTTCAAGTTCTCTCCTAAGTGGATCTTGGTCGGCTCCCCATTGGTGTTACTGAGAGCCCCTGCCTGTTGGTGCTGGAGCATCTGGGGTAAAAATGTTCCACGGCGCTCTTGCAAGGACTTCAGTGTCTCCTCTAGCTGGTCTATACGCCTGGTTGCCTGAGTCATCTTTCGGGAGGACTCTTCCCACATTGCGCGCGCCACGACAAGCTGGGTTCTTGTCTTCTTCTCTTCGCGCTCCAACTCCCAATAATCAATAGAGCATTCCTCCCTTCCTCCGACCGAGGAATTGCAATCATGCGAGACAGCATCTGGCATCGTGGCTGTCCAAATGCAATGCTATGAGCACCTTCACAATCCCTTCAAGAAGTTCAACCCTATCGCCCCAGTCAGAATATTGCACGGCCTAATGGGGTGTTGAACGACGGTAGTCAGAAGAATTGAAGTTGTTAGTATTTTTTTACTTACCAACGTAGCTTTGACAAGGGCAATTAAAGAACACACGGTAGTGACGCACAATAGAAGTTGGAATGTAGGAATCGAGAGAAATAAATTAAGCCAAATGCTCATTTGAAGGAAAGGTAATCTAAAGGCTCTCTAAACGGCAGAAATTAACCAAGGAAAGGTCCAGCCGCAAAAGAGTGGAGATTTCAGCTTGTTAGATCGCCACATTTCAAATCTCAATGGATAGATGCAACAGGCGTCGGCGTATCACCAATAGCCTCTTCCATCTTTAAAGTTAAAAAAATCAATTGACGAATCCCTGTTCCCGGCAATAAAGATTCGATTTTAGAAAATGTTAGTTTAGCGTGTCAGGTATGCGGGTGTAACCTCCTTACGTAGGCACCTCCACCCATACATATGCACCTCTCCATTGGAATCCATGTGCACCTCTCGCATTGAAATATATCACATATGCACCTACTCGCATATGCACCTCTTGCATGAGCTGAAGGAATATAGAGCATGGCAAGCAGGTTCCGCTGGATTTGAAGATCCGATCGGCACCTCCTTACATTGGTCCCCATCTATACTCAATCGGGGAATTCGAAAACTTATCGCAAACCGCCACTAGCAGCAAACAAGAAAGGAATATATAGAGGAGAGATCAGAAAGGCCTTCCAATTCCCTACTTGGTCGCTTCCATTCGGCTGTTTTCACATACCACTTGTATTTTACCTTGAGCGCACAAAGGTAAATAAACGCCTTCCAACCTTTCTCCCCGCCGGCGAAGATGATCAGAATATAAGTCTTACTAAAACCACTTTAGAACACCATTATTCAACGCCATGGCTGCAGCCAACCCCTTGAATGTTTTCAAAGGACCGGAATCTTTAGCGCAGTACTTTGACCCGGATGCTTCTCCCCCAGTTCCCTTGGTCGAGTTGCCTGATAGCCTCAACCCGCTGCGATCGGATGGCGTCAGAATTTATGCGAAGATGCTCACAGCGCTGCCGGCGCAGAATGTGAAGTCCTTGCCAGGTATGGGAGGCACCTCTGCTGCTCTTATTGAAACCCCACCGGCTGACACACTGGAAGCACTGAATATGCTTTATGCTGCAGGTGATTCTATACACGACAAAACAATCGTAGAAGCAAGCTCTGGCTCAACTATTCTGTCCCTTGGGATTCTCGCGAAGGGCCTCTGGGGCCACGAGAATACAGCTGCTTATGTGACCAACAAGTCGCGTAAGTCGCAATTGGATATGCTACGATTCTTCGGCATCAGATGGTGAGTTCAGGTCTACCACCATCAAGAATTATAATGATAGAATCTGACGATGTGAATACTAGTATCCCGTACGGCGGTATTGCTCAGCAGAACCCAATGGATCCCAGGGGTATTGTGCAACGACTACAGCGTCTCGAAGCTGAATCTCCAGACGTATTCAATTGCAAGCAGTATCACAGCGAAAAGGTATGTAAAATCGATGCCATTGTGGTCCCCCCTTCACCCAAAGAGATCAATAGTTAATCGCGTCGTGGAAAGAACTGGGAAGCGCACATTCGATGGACAGGCCCGCAAATATGGCAACAACTGCCCGAAATCACGCTTTTTTGCTCCACTGTTGGTACTGGTGGCTGCATAGTTGGGGTAGGTAAATATCTGAAGCCACAGAAGCCATCAGTCAAAGTCCTCGGGTAAGTCTCAATCATGGAGTGTTTGCTATTGTAAGAAATAGGAGTGAGTTGACGTTATTGCCTCAGTGTATACAATGCGCCGGGAGACCACACCCCGGGTCCTCGTGCCTATACTGGATTTGAGCACAATCCTTTTCCATGGCAAGGGATAATAGATGATTATCAAGAAGTGAAGTCCGTCGATGCGTATCGGGCATCGATGGCTCTCTCACGTTGTGGAATAATCGCTGGCCCTTCGTCTGGACAGGCGCTACATGGTCTTATAACCCACCTCAACGAAATGAAGGCCGCCGGTCGATTGAACGAGCTTGTTGACTTGGACACGCAAGAGATTCATTGCGCCTTCGTTTGCGCCGATCTCCCCTATCAGTACATCGATGGATACCACGCGAAGCTACCTGAAAGTGAGTTTCCTACGATTTCAGACCAGGTAAGTTTGTTGTCCAATCCTAATGGTCTCACACTATCTAATACACTTTTCAAATAGCATCTTCTCACATGTGATCAAGACTATTACGACAAGAGTTGGTTCCTGATTCCAGAGCACGCCGTCACCTTTCTCTCCAAACATAAGATTAGCAGTCCATTGTTTTGCCCGAGTCCATCTATCAAGAATTCCTCGGGTCGAGTATGTCAGTGCAGTTCACCTGTCCTCAATGGGCGTAGCTGTGACAGTGATGACTTAACCTTGATCGATCTCCGTCCGAAGTCAGCATTTTCGGAAGGCCATGTGAAAACCTCGCAGAACCTGCCCCTGTCGGAGACGATCGACGATTTCTTCGGGGACTCTTACGCTGTCGAAAAGCGGTGGTTGGAACTGAATGACTTATTGGCACGAGAGCCATGGCTGTTAGAGAAGACCTCTGGGCCTGTGTTGATAGTATGTACCGAAGGGGATACAGGGCGCATGGCAGCCTCCATGTTACGCGCTCGGGGACGGGAAGCCTTCAGTCTTGAGGGTGGATTTGAAGCAATTACTGCTTACGAACGCGGCGAACGGCGAGTTTATTTTAGGTAGGACGAATAAGAATTCGTCATTTCGCTGCACATTATACATACATGTGCATGCGAAAACTTGAATTTAATAATACAATCTCTCGGGCTCCCAATTGTTACGTTTCATGGATATAGCCAATCAAGCTGTGTCGCCGGTTTACGTGCCCGACCTTGGAAACCGGGCAACACTTTAACATTAATCATTATAAGCTGGACTAAAACTAGTGCGTTCATTTTCATTTGTTGAAAGAGCCAATGGTGCCTATTTCGAGCTAAGAACGAATGAATATGTGAAAGCAGTAACTTGAGCGACTTTGCCATGTTTATCAGGAACGTCACATTAAGGAATGTCACCCGGAGCTATGCAATGGGCCGCCAAGCTCCAAGCGGCCCGTGGGCGGGCCGCGCCACCTCGGAAGGTCTATTTGCAAGCGGCTAGTGAGATGCCAAGGTATCCCGGTTGATCTTATGAAAGAACAAGGTGCATCCATACTTTTGCATATTGCACTGGGAACGTCAGGCTTCCGCATCGGCGAAGATAGCAACTCGTGAGAAATGCAACCTAACATTTGTACTGAGTAATTTAAGCCAGAATGGGAGCCGGGGATTAGTAGAGACATGGATCAACCCCTTCTCATGTCACCCTGCCAGGTGCCAAGCTCATTCCTTTTGCAGGCCAGTAGCTCATTTGGAATGATTTCCGCCGCTTTCCTCACGGAACTGAAGTGTCTCATTCCGTGGAAAGATATGTTACTCCATTCCAAAGGACTTGTCTGGAATCTAGAATGCTCGGTTAAAGCCGCGCCCCACCAGTTCCAGAGATGTGAGTATTGCGTATCAATTAGAGTTGTATTGCAAGGAAATGCTCTTAAAACGTTAAACAAGTAACATAGGTAGCAGAGAAGCCGGCCCTCCGCCAAGGTTTAAGGAAAATTATGATAGTAGTCCCGAATCTTCATTCTATTTTCTGTCATATTCCAAATTAATTGATATTCTCATTTCCCCGCATCTTGCTTTGCGATAACCTCTTTCTTTCCCCCTCTCTTAATTAGGCAGAGTGAGCCTTCTCGCCCACATGTACTCGTAATCGGGCATAGCAGCTTGCACCCACTTCACAAGCTTCGCCGCTTCTGTGTCACCGAATTCCTTTCTCCATTTTACAGCTTCCTTTGCCAGCACGAGACCTGCCGCAACTTTATCTTGCCTCACTCCATCAGATGCATGTAGCGTGTCTTTCATCCTGAGGAACTCCGGGTCCACATTCCCCAATTTTTCTTTCTCCATCGGCTTCCAACTGAACTGTAACTTCGAAGCATCAAGTCCAACAAAGTTACAGTACTGGATCAAAACTTCAGGGGCAGTCATGATATCATCTGCGTCCAACACAATCGGTTGCCTGTTCGTATCATTCTCGTGGTTCAGCTGTTTGTCGTACCAGTCGTACATCATCCTGGACCAGCGTATTGTCATATTGAATTTCAAATAGCATTTTCCAGTCTCTTGGAAAGTGTCTGCCGATCCGTACCAGGAGTCCCGCATGGCCCGGTAATGGGATGGAAAGGAAAGAATGGGGTTTCGAATAAGAAAGGTCGGCGATACCTGTCGCAAGAATTCACTTGGAAGTATCGTTGGATTGGGCACTATTTCCATGGAGAGATCCATTAGACGCGTAGCCCCCAGATACTCAATCTGCCAGGGTGATGGAGTAGAATGGCTCTCATCATTATCGTGAGGGCCATGAATCCATTTTGATTGCCTCGCCGGATCAATGAGCCAGGGGGCGTGCTCTTTCACAAACAATGTTTTGCCAATTGCGTTGGCAAATTTCAAGTCATTGTCCAATTCCGCAAAGCAGTCTTGGAAACATTCACTCAAAGGTTGCGAGCAGTCTTGCCCCCAGAGGGCCATGGGTCTGTCAAACATAGACAACTCATTTCTTAACTTCAATGGTGGGTGAAAGTAATAGCCTTCCTTGTTCTGAGCTGCAACTTGTGGTTGTTCAGAAAGGTTCAGAATTTTCAGCAGGAGGTTGGATCCAGTGCGAGGGTATGTAATAAGATAAATCGCATCTGGCAACGTATTCTTTTGTCGCATCTTCGTAGATAAATGCAGCAAATTGGGGATAAGGTCCTGGTTCTATAAAAGGAAAATTGAATCACGGAGACTGTTTCAATCGACAGGATATAGGTATGAGAGCAACCGATAACAAGGCAAGTTCCAGGGGTGGACCACGACGCTAGATCGTGAAGGTCTTTGTCTAGTTATTAAATAGCTCTCAATGGAACATCTAGATTCTGACAGGCGAGTAGACTTTCTCGGAAATGTGACCCTATGTCATGACTCTTCAGCGCCGCTTTCGTACCATAATCGTCAAATGGTTCAACTTACAAGTAACTATGAGCGATGGTTTCAGCTTATACCGACTCTTTAGAGTAAAGTTGCTGTAAATAACAGTCACAATCGCAAGTGTCGGCTGTGGTTGATGGCTGCAGACCACGTATACGCGGTCGAAAGGAGAGAGATCACAACGATATATTCTCTACTGAAAAAGGCGGATGGAAAAGGAAGAAGGAACAAGGGAGGATAAGAGGAAGCTAAGCTTTCTGTAAGTTAGCGCTATACAGCTTTGGAGTCATATGATTCTCTGACAATAATCAAATGAATATGACCTCCGTTGATCTGAAACGATAATATTGACGCGTTGGATTGAATAGTCCACTTACTGTCTCTTGTAGGCGAAGGAACCTTGGATACCTTATGGTGACAATATGGAAAAGCTCGGTACAATACACTTTATATTACCTTGTTTTTAGATACCTTATTTGGAATACATAATTCTCAATAGACACCTAACCTGATTGGTCCTTACACCTCATTTACAGTCAACTCCCGCTTATAGCACACCTAGTTATAGCACACTCCCGCTTATGGCACACAATTCGCTTGGATGGACCCACTTTTCCTTGATTTTACATATAAAACTCCCGCTTTTAGCACACTCACCTTTGCACACCTCTTTTTTGCTGAGTAATCTGCTTAATTAGCCTATCAACCAATCAGAATGCCTTAAAACTGTACTTTCCCCACCCCTACTAAGACCTGCCACCCAGTTTCTAAGCCTGGATTAAGTGGTGAGATTCAAGCTCTATATAATCAAGCAATAAGAAGCTTGGTTATGATGATATTATACCATTTAATCAATTCTTAGATCTAATAGAGGAAGATATTGTAGTTGAAGATGAGACCGATAGGCAAGATATATATATTGATATGGAGAGCTCGGAAGCACGAGATATTAAAGAAAACTGGCCACCACCTGAGATATCATCTAATTCCGAGGTAATGGGTTATTATAGGATATATTACTATGGGTTAGAAGCAAAGAAAAGAGCACATTAGGCCATATACGTCAGGTTGAGAGCTTAATCAGCGAGTTTAGCAGGATTCAGGTCGAGGAGAAGCGTTAGGTGACCTTAGAGGATATAGGATGGAAGCCTAAATAGGTAGTAGGGATTAGGGCTAGCTAGACTCTATATTATGTCATTCTCTCACTTATTGCACCTCCCGCTTATTGCACATGATTTTCCTTGGACGGGAGGGTGTGCTATAAGCGGGAGTTGACTGTATATTTAACCTCATGCATTTATACCCCACATGCATTTACATCTCACATGCATTTGCACCTCACACATATGTATGTACGTATCACATATATTTACGGATACATGTCACGTAATATCTCTACAAATAAGATACCGAACGTGGCAAGATTTGCTTCGGAAAAATGTATTGGATGAATGGGATCCACCCTTCCAGATCCTCTGAAGTATTCAACGGAATACCAAGTGGAACATAGTACACACATAGGCCGGAAGCATATGCATCCATATACGTCATTTATTCTCTAGTATGTAAGGGCTCTCTACTCATTCTGGATCCCTCTGGGCCTAGATCGAGTGTAACCTCGTTCTACCCGCATTAAATCTTTGAAACTACTGGCAACCAGTAAATCGAATCGCTGCTCATTCTACCCACATTTATTTTTGAAATTATTAGCAACCGGCAGATCAAATGTCTATCCTCATTCTACCTGCATTAAATCTTTGAAACTATTGGCGATCGACAGATCGTGTGTAACCCCTCAGCTTGTTCCGGCCGTCAGCCACTCACCCCCCCTTACCTGGGAATGTGTCGGCAACGCTCACCTAACAGGATGACAGCCGCCATATCTCTCCCAAAATACGGATCCATGTTGCTGGGAACCTACTTTCGGTGTGTGGGTCATGACATCTAAATAATTCGATCCGACAGAAGTACTGACCGCCTCCCAGTCTTCCTAACTTGCGCTCAATTGTCCATTTTTGCCTCTTCACAATCTGCGTCTCAAACAAAAGACAGGATGGTAGGTAACGAGCAAACACCGCTCCTCCGAGAGGATCCCATCCAGGAATATCATGAAGGGGGCAACCTGGACTCCCAGAAGCCAACCAGCCGGCTTATTATCTATGGTTCTTTTATGGGTGAGCAGCGTATCCATTCAGTAATTTGGTATCTGTCTAACCATTATACCTAGGTGTTTTCCTCGCGGCTGCCGATGAGTCCTTTCTTCTCTCCACTTGGAGCATGATCGCATCCGAGTTCAATTCGCTCTCATGGGGATCATGGCTACTAGTGACTTATAACCTTGGATACTGCATATCCTTACCTGTGGTGAGTTCAGGTCTATGAATCGTGTATGGCATTTTCTATTCAACTCACATACCACTGTCTAGTATGGCGTCTTATGTGGGTCGTTTGGCCGCAGAAAAGTGCTTCTCGGGGCCTATGCTCTTTTCGCCGCCGGGTGTCTTGTTTGGTACGTTAAGCTTGTGTCTACACGTGTCTACACCACACTAATGAACAACTCGGAACAGCGGTACCAGTACATCATATACTCAGTTGGTACTCGGAAGGTTCATGGCGGGAATGAGTGGGGGCGGGATGGTCTCACTTGTCTCAATTATCATCACCGGTACCCCCATGCCCATCCCTCATCTCTTTGGTGTATTTACTCACATTTCGATAGATATCGCTCCTCCTGAAGATGTGGCCGTCCTTAGAGGCTATGCCAATGTTATAAATGCCTCAGCACGAAGCTTGGGCGCCCCACTGGGAGGCCTTCTTATTGATTCCATTGGATGGCGATGGTCATTCTTTGGCCACGTACCCTTGGTAGCGCTTTGCATACTGATTACCACTTATGGTATTCCATCCGATTCAAAAGCAAAAGAAAACCATTCTGAGCCCGATTCTGATCAGAGAGATGCCTCTGGCTCTAATGCCTCCGGGTTTGACTTTGGTGGTCTGGTTAGCTTTTTTATTGCCATGGTCCTTTTCTTCGCAACGCTACAGGATCTAGGCTCTACAACCCATTCTTGGCGTCTGACAATCCTAGTCCCCACCACTGTTGTCGCCATTCTAACTTTTATCGTCATCGAGGCATACTGGGCGAAAAGGCCACTTATATCATTAGCTCTATTTCGAACATCGATAGGTGCATACTTGGCGAACCAAACGATGATGACAGCTTGCCACTCAGCCGTGAGTTTGGTTCCTCCAAGAATCCAATCTCTTGTTATACTCACGAATGACTGCCATCTTAGCTTCTCAGCAACCTGGTCCCGTACCTAATCAGACTCCAGAACACCACGAACCTTTTTGCCACGTCCGCCTTCATTGTAGCGGCAAGCGGGGTCTCTGGTGGATCCCTGCTTGCAGGCGCTGTCATTAAGAGGCAAGTTGGTGTCAATGCGATCGACAAGGACTTACTAATTTATTTTTGTTATTAGATCAAAGCGATATAAACTCTTAACGGTTATTGCGGTCTGCGGCTTAGCATTCGGTTTCTTCGTCATGCTAATTCGCTGGCGGATTGGATTTTCACCGTGGGAACTCGCCTATTTATTCCCTAGTGGTGTTTGTCTCGGAGTTCTCTTCGTTACCCAGTTCACTGCCATGTCTCTAGCTGTCCCGAAGGAGCAATTGGCGGTCTGCATTACCACATACTATTTCTTCCAACAGCTTGGATGGATTCTAGGTCCTGCAACAAGCGTAGCCATCGTGCAGCACGCTTTTGAGGGAGGACTTAAAAAAACACTGAGGGGACTTCCGGAGGAAAAGGTTTGGACCCGTCTACTACACCTTAATGGCACCTCCCCGCTAATAACGCTGGTTACGATAGTTAATCAATCGGATCGTCAACGATGAGAGATTCGCTTGGACATTGAATCCTGATGCCCAAAGCCTGATACAATGGAGCTATCGAAATGCCTTCCAGTTCGCACCATGTGAGTTAATTACTAGAAACGGTACACAGCTGGGATGCTAACTATACAGTGATTTCGATGGTGTGCTCTTTGGTCATGCTCCCTAGTGTCACGTGGTTGAAGGAGAAAGAGATCAACTAGGAACCGCTCGTCCCACTCAGGCTCAGCTGCCGTATTGTATTTCTACGGACTCGAACAAGAGCGGCTCAATTTCCTCCTGCTATGTTGGTTCTAATTAGGTCACAGGTGCCTGAATCCCGACCTTGAACCTTTCAAGAAACAACTGCGAAGAGATATTCATGGATATAGATTCATTTATGTCTTTGGACAACTTAGCCCTGTATTTCAACTCAATTCAATAATTGGAACCCCTCCCACGCTTGACTGGTCTCACCCAGATCACTCACAAACTGGATATTCACTTTCTCGAGCTTGAATTCAATTCACTTCCCGACCTTCTGGAAACTAGTCTAAGGCCTGAGCTTCACACATCCTGCGATACATCCTACCCCGTCCAATCAACTCAGAATGCGATCTTATCTCCTCAATCAGGCCTTTGTAAAAGACACAGATCACATCTGCATCCTTAACAGTGCTTAAACGATGTGCAACGGCAACCGTGATCCAATCCCCATCCCTCGCCACAGCAAGAGAAGCTTGCACAAAACGCTCACTCTCGGTATGAAGTGCGCTAGTTGCCTCATCAAGAAGAAGAATCTTTGGATTCCGTATCAGTGCTCGCGCAATCGCAATACGCTGCCGCTGACCACCCGAAAGCTGTGACCCACCAAATCCAACAGGTGTGGGCAAACAATCGGGGAGGGATGAGACAAACTCCCACGCATTGGCGGCTTCAAGGGCAGATTTGATCTGGTCATCTTCCACCTTAGGTTCAGCATGATTGTCGTTGTCCAGACCCAAAGAGACGTTTTCGCGGATGGAAACAGGGAACAGATTCGGTTCTTGTTGTACCAGGGCAAGGATGCGGCGGTAGAGTCGTGGATTCAGATTTGGTAGAGACGAAGAGTCTATTTTGATTGATCCGGTTGATGGATCGTAAAATCTCTCTAGGAGGGCTATCATTGTTGATTTGCCACATCCTGATGCGCCAACGAAGGCTATGAATTGGCCTTTTTTGATCTGTGAAATTTAGTATGAAATATTATAAACGAAATCTCCAACTTACATTGAGATCAACACCTTTGAGAACAGCAATGTCAGGGCGGAGAGGGTAGGAGAATTTGACGTTATCCAGATCAATTTTGTCTGCTGCACCAGGGCCATTTTTGCTGTTCTCATCGTTATCTTGCACTTTTGGCTGGAGATTCTTGAGCCAGAAGAGATAGTTGGCAGCGTTAACACCTTTCGTGATGCCAGTCGAGAATTGAAACAGCTGTGATGCGCCTTGGCCGGAGAAAAACACCCAAAGAAAGGCGACGGAGAAGGCGTAAATAGTAATCTCATCAAAGGACAACAGGCGACAGCCGTACCAGAAGCCAAGAGCCATGAACCAGTACTCAATACATTGTATAAAGGAAAAGCTGGCCATCACAGTGAATAGCGGACGCTTCAAGTCAGCCACCACTTCATCTAGTTCCAGGGTGTATCTACCCAAAGTAGAATGCTCAGTGGCAAGCGATGAAATCGTGCGAATTGAAGTAACAGCCTCGGATGCAACACTCGCACTAACCGAATAGCGCTTCGAAGTATCACGGTCAAGCTTCGCATCTAACCTGATCTTCAGGTAACCTGCACTAACCAAAGGAGTAAGACCAGCACAGATAACAACAAAGCCAATTTTCCAAGAATAAACGAGCGCCAAAACTGCACACACGGTAAGGTTAAGGACGGCGATCAACACCAGAGCGATGTTATAGCCCATAAGCTCAAGAATAGCTTGTGGATTCGAGTCCACGCCCGCCACAAGTGCACCACTACTATTCTCTTCGCGATCAAAGGACTGGAGATCCTGTCGAAGCATGTCATGCAGACTTTGCCTTCGAAATTTGTGGCTTAGATGCTGGGCGACGATGTTGGTTGCGTAACCGATAACAAAGTAAAATACTAGACAGCCGGCGGCGAGAACGATGAACATTGTTGCGAGGAAGTTTCCTTTCCGTTCTATTTCCGTTGTTGGGAGAGTGAGACCATCAACTACACTTGATAGGAGGATTGCTTGACTAGGGTAGGCTGCTCCTATCTTTTATATTAAACAAGATATGACTAGATGTTGCTTGATCTCACTTACCGCCAGCTAAACATCCAGCTAATACCAGAAAGTACACGGCTGTAAGCTCGGGCGTCTCTCGGAGAAGCCGATAGATGACGAAGATGATTTTCCTCTGCTTGTAGTGGGTGTAATTGTCGTGCTCATTCTGAAACATATCTCCATGAGCTGAGGCGTAGGATGTCCGATTCCATCTGTGTGAGTGGATACTCAATATCCACGTCGTGTATCCGGTCGAACGTATTATTCTTGCTTAAGATGGGCTTGGGACCCGATGCCGGCTGTGTAGAGTAGCCAGGGTAAAGAGCTGACACCGTTGCACAAGATTCACACCTACATTTCGATAAGTATTATATTCTACACAATTAAGGTAAGGAAAATATCCAAAGATGCTAGAGTCTAGCCTTCAAAGTCAAGTAGTAGGCATAAATATGGTAAATATGATTCTGTAAAGAGGTAAATTTCGCAGGGGAAAAAGAATATCCCAAGGTATCATCTGGGCCCAAGATTTCAATACTCCGAAATGATTCAGCGCAAAGCTGGATGATATAAATCCAAATCAACAACTGCATTCCACCGGAACAAAACTCTAGATTCAAAACAAAACTCCGCAAAAATGCCATTGGCAATGATGGCCCCGGGGAGGGACAATTTTTCCAAAATGTCATGGGATATGCGGATATGGAAAACGTAGATAAACACGAACGAAACCCCAGATGATAGGCAACACCAAATATGCAACCGCTTGGTGCTCTCGAGATAAGGCACGAGGCAAATGTTCAGCGGCTCATTCTGAGAATGGAGGTAGAACAAAGGAAATGAATGCTCGGCGGAGGCCAAAACCCACGATGCTAGATGGTAGGTGAAAACAAAGACAAATGAATAGGATATCGGGGGTCGTTATATTGGGAAATATGTGATTATATGGCTCGTGGATGGATTCAAGGTGGTGCGTCAGGCATGGCTTGATCGGCATCACTGCCCAAGGTGGTTGGAGGTGGATCGGAGAAAAGGGTTCGACGTCGACAGTCCACTGTCAAGTCTTTGTCATCCGTAGAGCCAAGTCCAGGTGTGCTGGAGGCGCTCTCGATGAGGACGCTGTCATCATATGTTTCAGGGGGTGGCGCAAATGACCAGACCTATAAAAAGAATTAATCGAAGTTGAAAGAAATGATAAACAGGGTGGCATAACAAACCTCCATCACTGTGCGACCAGATCGACTAGCCATGATCACGGCTTTTTCTTCTTCAAAGGCAACTCTCCAGACTGCTTCTGCTGGTGTAGAGAGTTCTCGCAGCAGCTGGCCAGTCTGTAAACTCCACACCTTGACACGGCCATCGCTTCCGCCGCTGACGATGCGAGAATTGTCAAACTGAAGACTGGTAACACTGTTGTCATGGGCAGCCAGTCGGTGGATAGGCGCCATCTTAGTTAATGACCAGACACGTACAGAACCGTCAGAGCCACCCGTCACAAGAGTGTCACCGCGCATCTGCAGCTGGCCAACCAAAGATGTATGGCCCTGGAGAATAGCATGGCACTGTCCAGATTGCGGATCCCAGATACGAACACTGGTATCCAAACTTCCAGTTGCAATCCGACGACCATCAAAGGTGATGGCGTAGATTTGGCTGAAATGCCCGCTTAGTGTGCGCAGGCAGCGGCCTTGAGAGATACTCCATATCCGCGCTGTGGTGTCGTAACTACCGGAAACCACAATATCGCCATGGATCGCAAGACACCTAACACTTGCCTGGTGCCCAACCAGAACATTGCGACATGTCCCCGTTGTCAGATCCCAGATACGAAGTGTGGTATCTCTGGATCCAGAGATAGCAGTGTTCCGATCGGACATTTTTAAACATCGAACCGTTGATGTGTGACCTCGAAGTAAATGGATTCCCGCTCTGTGATTTGTCAGATCGTGCTCAACTTTGACGCAGCCAGGAAAGCCAAACTCACCCAGTTGCCATATTCCAAACTCGCACATCGCGGTCGCATCCTCCGCTAACCAAAATGTCATCCCACGGAACCATGGCCCATACCCCCATCACGTGGCCCTGGAGGGTTTTCTGGTTGTCGCCGTTTGTGTCATACACATGAATCTTGGCGTTATCCAAAGCAACAACAATGTATTTCGAAGTCAGATGCAAGCTCGTCACGACACCTTGGTCGGGTGTGATATGACGCTGTGTGCACCGACCACCCTTGTTCCAAGCAGACTCGACCATGTATTTCCGCTTGAACTGCGATCGGTAGGAAACCGGTCGAGTCCGACGTCTTCGAGGGAAGCTAGTGGGGGGCAACCAGTCGCCTGACACAGTGCGGGGAAGTTCGGGGTCGCTCTCGATGGTCGGTTCGTTGGAGTCCGACCGTAGTGGTAAGTCGTTCAAAGAGTGTGTTTCGAGGTTCGAGTCCACGGACAGAGGGGTGGCCGGGTCCATACTGTCGTCCTCCTGGATCCGCCGTACCAAGTATGCATGCTTCTCGCAGAGATTCTTCCATGTGATATCATCGTTAAGTAGTTCCCGCCATCGTATTGAGACTTGCGATGCCCTTGCGAGTGTCTTCGGATCATCGATAAAGGAGAGCACCTAAGCGGGGAAATAAGTCAGCTCGATCCCTCTTATCCCATCATAACTCGAGGAGAAACGGAGAAACATACCCTCAAGCATAGTTCATTTGGAAAGACCAAAAACGGATCCTTGCGCAGTCGAGGTCCGACATAGCTTGAAACAAAGCTGAGCTGTTGGCTGTCGCATACGTCCAAAAGGCCCTCAAGGAGTTTTTGCTTCCGGGTATTGGATAGGGTACTGAAGTGGATGCGCAGGTTCAGTAGAAATGTACTCTCCTCGTCGTCGGCCGAGTGCCAGTCAGGTGGACGTTGGTGTGGGGTCGGACTCGGCGCAGGTGTTGGTGGAGAAGCAGGTGCCGAAGGCAGGAGGTTTGCGGGTATCGGAGTGATGTTTTTCTTGCTGATGCTGAGCGATCGGCCGGGGGTACTTGTGAAGCTGGATACGGAGTCGCGATTTGACTGAGAATGAGAATCCAACTGGTCCAAAACGGTCGAGCCAGTCGACTCCTCTATGTCAAAGGCCTGGGAGTCCATCGCGGATAGAAACCCAAGTTGCTCCCTCTCTCCTCGCAGTTTATCTCACAGAAATAACGGTCGCACGAAGTCGTCGGTAGGCATAGAGGGGGAATTCCCGGGGTGGTATGAGGGGGTTTCAAGATAATGATGAAAGGCGGTTGGCGAAAACCGAGGGAAAGGGAGAAAAACCCGATACCACGGAGGGGGGTTTTTCGGTTAAGTCACGATAATGATCGCCTTTGTAGTATCTCTTTCCACTGTTGTCTTAGTTCGCCCATAAAAAGAAAACCATCCAAGTAGAAGCTCAAAAAAGTCGATGAGTAAGGAAAAGGGACATTCCAAGCGGAGATGAATGTCGTGACCGTCTCGACTCTGACAAAGCCGCCAAGCTCTGCCCCGTGTTCTCCGTTCTCCACTCTACCGGACTCGAATGAAACTCCGTTTTCTACTCCGTTACATGCTCCACTTCAAGAGGCTGAGACAGTCGAGCCTCGGGTTTGCCTCGTTGCCCACTGATCCGCAGAGGGCGCTTTCCATGCAGATCGGGCACAAGTCTCGGCCAATCTTAGTCGGCACAGAGCCGCTCGGGAAAATTCGAAGGATCCGTGAGGGAATCACGAACTATATGCCCCGACGGTTTGGGTAGCTGGCTCGGTACGCGGTTGTTCGACCATGGATCAACCCGGGCAAGGGCAATGATTCAACGTGACGAGACTGACGAAACCTTTCATCACCCGACAGGGCAAGATGATCCATACATGATCTTCCATCGAGGTGATCGCCCGCTCTTATATAGTACCCGTGAACAACGTCACGCTACGTCGGTGTGATCGTGAGAAATGCAATCATGACCCGCCCAGTTTAGTACAATCATTCTATTCAAACACATTTGGTATCCTCTTCCCTACTCTGAACACATGCCAAACAAGGGGGTATATGCTCCTGATATCCATTCCGTGGCAAAAGAAAAGAAAAGAAAAATCGGCAATGATAAAGACACAGCCCGCATCGACATGGCATCCCGTTGCCTGCTACTGGGGATATATGCGACGTGGACAACATAAGCAAGAGCAAGTAAACGAAGAAAGTCTAATGCGCATGACCAATCTGCAGGAAGAGTGGCAAGATCATGCCCACGACGGACGCGATCAAGTCTCTCATTGACTTATCAGATCCATCCGAGGATTCGCGAGAATCACCGTATCCATTCCCATGTGATTCTCGGGGGCTGGAGCCAGGTCCGTTCTCTTGCATGGTGTGCATCGCCACATACCTGTCTTAGTTAGCATGCCGTTGAAATAAAAAGGCAAAAATGTTTCAGGAACTCACAAGAAAGTGCCTCCGGAGAAAAGCAAGAGCATTCCGGTCCGCCACATAGAGCCAGTCTCGTCGCCGCTAGAAGATCCCACCATATGTACGAAGAGGAAAGTGGCAAGAGCACCCACAGGAGCCGCCAAACTGAAGATCAACAGATGCGCTCTCGCAGCCCGGCTGGATAGCCCCTGCTTAAGTAGAATCGAGGTCAATCCAAAGGAGGCGGGAGCCTTGTGTACCATAATAGCCAGGAAGATAATGAAGCTCAGCCCGGTGTCGGAGCTGGACGCACCCAGCGCGATGCCATCAGCTGCAGCATGGATGACCAACCCCGTAGTCGTAGCAAAGCTGTGTCCACGTCGGGAGTTCGAATGGCCGGCATTCAAAAGTCCTCCGTTGCGCATGGGTGAGGAACCCCGTCGCAACCCAGATCCAAGGTTATCGAGAGAGATGTGGTAAGGGATCCGCTCGGTTTTGGTCGGCGAAGCAAATTCTGGTACTTTATCGATCAGGTACATCAGGATGAACCCACTGACCAAAGCAACTCCGATCCAGGCATGCGGGGAGTTCTCTTCTGCCTCCTCTTTGCTCGAGTGGTCGTCGTCCTTTCGTGCAGGTAGCCCAGCTACTACACTCGACGACTGGTCGCGATCGGAAATGGAGGTGGATGTTTCGTGGTCTAGCGATAGGAATGAAACGGGGGTATCCGTCGGTAATAAGGCATCGTCGTTATGGTCTAATGAAGATCGCACCACCACAGGGAGTCCCTGTGATTGCCAATCAACATTGGCCGTCCGCGTGCTAAGGCTTTTCTGGCTCGCAGAGCTGGCGTAAAGGGTCTCGATGCCCTCAGGTATAATAACAATCAATGAAGTTCCCACCAACACACCCATGCCGATCGAGGAAATGAGGCGGAGTTGTGAGGGGGAGAGGGTAAACGCAAGAGGTAATGAACCGACAACAAAGGATCTAGTGAGATATCAGTAATCAGATCATCCAGTCGCTTTTCATCATGATGGATCAAAACTGACGTTACGGCCATCACAATGCACAGGGCGAGCAAAGTAAAGAGTCCCTCCATGGTGGCCTCTTTGTCGCAAGAGCTTGGCACTTGTGCTCGGTCTCTAGAGGATGTCAATCATTGTGTCCAATGCGGAAACGACTGTAAAATAAGCCCGGTCGTACGCGACGGGGTCAGGGATGGTTGGAATGGGAGACTGAAGGAGTCAGAGAAGGAGAGAAGGAGCAAAGAGGGTACTTGGCATCAGGCAAGTCGAGACCCACGCATTCTTGTCAGGTACCGCTCCCGGATCAAACCATCTCCGCGACTAGGCAGGCTTTTACTTTGGAATTACTGGTTCCCAAGCATATCAATTATCTCGAAACAACGGTTGTTTCTTGAATATGTTGTGACTTGTCCAACATCGAACAAGGGACAATATTCCACCTGCCCCTAATCATGAGCATCCTCCCTTGACTATGCTTAACCTGCATAGGGACAGGCACGGGGTATCTCCGAGATTGTGCCTTTAAGTTGATCTTATTGGATGCCTTTGCTGATCATATGTGAAAAAATATCGTTAACATAACCGGTTGATGCTGTTTACTTCGCCATGACTTCCAATGCAACACAAGGTAAATCTAGAAAGATATATCACCGCTAACAGCGCTCTGTCTTCTTCCATCCTTCCCACCGATCAAAATCCCCAGTATCCAAATCAAACAAATCCAACATCCTGCCAACACTATGATCTACCAAATCATCCACAGAAGAAGGCTTAACATAAAATGCAGGTACAGGTGGGAAGATGATCGCCCCAGCTTGCGACACAGAAAGCATATTCTGCAGATGAATCACACTCAGTGGTGTTTCCCTCACTGCAAGAACCAATTTGCGCCGCTCCTTCAAAATAACGTCCGCAGCACGGGAGATCAGATCATCGCAGATCCCGGAATTGATCGACGCGAGCGTTTTCACGCTACAGGGTACGACTACCATCCCATCCACTCGGAAGGATCCGCTGGCTATTGGCGCGGACATGTCGTTGATGTTGTAGACATGGTCTGCTAACGCGCGGATGTTGGGGATTGTATAGTCTGTCTCGTATTTGATGGTTGCTTCAGCCCATTTGCTGATTACGAGATGTGTTTCGATGTTCAATCGACGGAGGGCGAGTAGTGTTTTGATTCCCAGGATTGATCCCGTTGCGCCGGTCAATGCGACAATGATTCTGCGTCGTCGTCGTGGGGGCTGCACTGAGGCCTCAGTGGCAGCTCGATCATTAGAATCGAATGAATCCATGGTAGATGTATAGCAGGTAACTGAGCCTCCTGGTCAATATAGATATTTCACAACTTCTCCACCTCAAAGGACTATTATTTGGAGAAGTCCGGGGAATGAATCAGATTCCATTGCGGATAGTCCAGCCGAGGAGAGATCTAGCATATTGAAACGCGCTCGTCTCCTTGGATTACGCTGGGTCCCCTCGATCGGGCCGAAAGACGTCGTAGTGCAGCAAGCACGCGGGGTGTGTAGGGAACCCCAAATTGGAGAACCGGTATAGCAACCCATACCACTATATAAATTCGGCTATATTGAGACGATTGAGATATATTCAAAAACAAGATACCCATTTCTCCGCCAAAATCAAAGGAAACGTTATCAATGGGCCATCAACAGCCTCTCGCTGCTGAGAACTTCCGACAGTTCATCAAAGAGCTGGAAGACGAACACGACCTCATCAAAGTCACCGAAGAAGTTGACCCAGACCTGGAGCTGGCAGCCATAGTTCGGAAAGTATACGAGAAGGAAGAGAAAGCACCATTATTCGAGAAGGTAAAGGGTCGTATGAGCAATGGCCTCTTCCGTGTACTCGGGGCCCCAGTTGGCCTGAGTCGGATTCCCGGCCAAAGACTTTGTCGCATCGCCAAATCTCTTGGACTTCCATCAGATGCATCAGGTCAAGACATCATCCGCAAGATCAACGAAGCCAAGAAGTGCGACCCCATTCCTCCTACAGATGTCCCATCGGGGCCAGTGAAGGAGTATAAGATCTTCGGAGACGATATCGATCTGACCTCCCTCCCGGTGCCGCTACTCCATGCAGATGATGGGGGGAAGTTCATCCAGACATTTGGCATGTACATTGTTCAAACGCCGGATAAGCGCTGGGTGAATTGGTCTATTACCCGGGGCATGATCAATGACAAACGATCCCTCGTGGGTCCGATAATTCCTAAGCAAGACATCGGCGTGATATCGCACATGTGGAAAGAAAAAAACGAAGATATGCCCTTCGCTCTCTGTTTTGGTGTCCCACCAGCCGCGATCATGGTCGGCGGAATGCCGATCCCGAAATGGACGAACGAAGCTGGTTTTATTGGTGCTTTGACTGGCAAGCCAGTTGAAGTGGTTCAATGCGAAACGAGCGATATCCGCGTACCGGCCCACGCAGAGATCGTGCTGGAAGGTGTGGTTCTTACCTCTGAGGATGCAAAAGCCACTGAAGGGCCGATGGCCGAGTATCATGGAATGATATTCCCAGGAGAATCGAAACAATGTCCGATTTTCAAGGTTAATGCCATTACCTTTAGAAAGAACCCGATTTTGCCAATCTGTGTGGCTGGGCGTGCAGCTGAGGAAAATCATACTGTCTGGGGAATTATGCAGGCTGCAGAGGTGCTGAATATTTGTCAGAATGCCGGGCTTCCCATTCAAATGGTATGGTGTCCATTCGAATCCCACTGTCTCTGGTTTGTCGTCCAGGTAGACCGACAGAAACTGCGAGGGATGAATACGAATATCGCCGATTTCAGCACCAAACTAGGTCATGTCGTGTTTGGTTCCAAGCCAGGTTGGTATATTCCGAAGGTTTTCCTTGTTGGGGACGACATTGACCCAACTAATCTTCGTGATGTTATTTGGGCGGAGTCTACTCGGTGTCAACCCGGGAAAAATGAGTTCCTCTTTGATGAATATGGAAATATTCCCTTGATTCCATATGTTGGGTATGGTATCAAGCCTGAAGGTACGGGCCATCACCAGAAAGTGGTTCGATGCTGCATGCTGCCTTGCGAGTTCGTTGATGAAAGTCTTCCTTGGAAAGAAGGTTCATTCCGTGGCTCATATCCCGTTGAAATCCAAGAGAAAGTAAATCAGAAATGGGAAACATATGGATTTTCTCGTTGAGCAGAATTAATTGTTACGCGAATAAAATCCCTTTCTTCAATAATCTTTCAAGCATCCATCCGCAAATACAGACCAGAGTTTTGATCCTTCATAGCTTGCTCTTAACCTCCATCTGGAACTTATCTAGTCGGTCCTGAGATAAAAGCATGGTACGCGGATACTCGACTGGAATATTCTCTCCCAGGATAAGCAGACCCAGCATTTGCGCAGTCCTAAACGCCCTGACCATGCCAATACCCTGGTAGGCTGCACTTATCCACTGGTGACCACGATTTTGGAATGGCAATTTGCCAACAAAGGGGTTGCCATCAAGGGTGAAAGCGACGGAACCACTCCAGGCGTGGGTGACCTCCATCTTGTCAGCTTTCAGGTCAAACAGGAGTGGCGTGGCACCACGGAGGTGAGCGTGCGAATGAATATCCTTTGCGCTGTCATCACTAGTAGCTCGGCGACCGGTATTAGCCCTCCCAATGATGAAAGCACCGTCGGGCCGCTGGATGATGTAGTCGTAGTCTTTCTCCGCATACCGGAGCCAGTATGAGTTTCTAGTCAAAGATGGCGCCACAGCCGGGCTAGGGACTTGTCGTTGCACGTTGGCACGTACGGGGGAGACGAATGGGCGAAGCTCCGGAATGAGGTGACCAATCCAGGAATTGGTGGCATGCACAACATGGCGCGCACGGATGGATCCTCGCTCCGTCCTCACGATGGCGAAATCGTCAGAGTTGTTATCTGAGACTGCAATGACCTTGGTGTTGGTCTGGATGGAGAGTCCGTTTTTCTTGACCATTTTATCGAATAGACCGGTAACCATTTTGTAGGGCCACATAGAGGCAGCGGGCATGCCTATCGCCCCGACGACATGATCACTACAGTTCCGAGCTTGAAGGTCCGCTCTAGATCTGTATATCGAATAACGGGCCGCAAGCTCAGATTTGTGCTTTTTCATGTCTTTCAGCGCACTAAGTGCACGATTGAAAATTTTCTCGTCGTGGTAGATGTCGAGACCCTCGAGTAAATTCAGATCACAGCTGATCTCATTTTCTTTGATGCATACAACCATCTCTTTTAGGTGGCTGTGCTCATACTCCATAATTCGCAATGCCTCGTCCACACCAAATTGCTTCTTGCGATCGAACCACACCCCCGGGCTCATAGCCTTGATATGGCCACCATTGCGTCCAGTTGCACCGGAGCAGAGATCACGAGCCTCAACGACAACAATACGCAACTCTGGACTCTTGCTGTACAGAGTGCGGCAAAGGCTCACCGAGGTCATTCCAGAGCCGATGATGACGATGTCCGCATCACTAAGCCATTGTGACCTTAATTTACTTATTGTCGCCGGCTCGGACAGCCAGAAGGGCTCGGTGGAGTTATTGACTGGCAAGCCAGGATCGATGATACCAGGTTCGTAGATTCCCTCAGGCGAGGTGGACATGGTGTAAACTGGAGAGGGAGGAAGTGGGCGATTTCGAGACTATTGTGAACCCTTGGAAATTAAGACTGAATGGGCGCTTTCAATCTTTTTGTACTCAAGCATTGTCTCTCAGGCCGCTGGGATAGAAGACAAAGTACCTACCGGGGTACTCTCCTCTCATTCCAATAGATGCCTAAAACCATTATCGCATTATCGGCCACCGCATTGTATCCGCATGACTTCTCACTCCGAGATCTCCCAATGGAAGTGGGGAACCAATCGAATGCCTGACCCGATTGAATGATGGTGTTCTACGAGGCATCCGACTCTCATTTTGCCTTCCCTTTTTTGTCCGTCGGTCTCCACCCCGTAAGGCCCACCAATGACCTGCATGGGCAAATGACCCCACTGGCGCTCACTTTGCCTGCTTATTTTGGCACTCATATCCGCTCAGACAAGTCGTAAGCGTGGCTTTAGTCTTCCCCGCATCTAAGGAAGTCGTCGGCTCTGTGACTAGTCACGTCCCGAAATTTTAGCTTTTTTTACACCCCGGTGACCCCGAGGGTTGATAGGCTCGAAAATACAGTATATGCCCTGAAATCTTGGATATGTATCAAGTATTCTATATTCTACGGTATTGCAACATATCTAATGTAATGAAGCATCGCGGTCTTCGTCTTCTTTTAATTGTTATTATCTTTATTGGCAATGAGTATCCCAAATGATATTGGTTACGATATAGATGGGCATGTGCATCTAGGGCCAGCAACTGATTCAATTCATATCTGCAAATTACCAGTCACTTCTTACTCTTTAAGATGGACAAAATAGGCCAAATAGGCATTATGTTACTCATTTGAGAGACGTGGGCCTTGATACACCTTCCGGGCATGTAAAAACAAATTCATCACCGCAAACATGAACATGACTCCAACGACAGCGCAAGCATAATCTGTGAGTATTAGATATTGTCAAATTTTCATTCACTTTTAAAGGATAGTGGCCCAGGAAACCAGTAATGGAAGAAACTTACTCATATTCGACGGCGTAACAGGCATGTCGACAGGAAGACAATACAGAACCGTGATCAAAGGCGCGAACAGTAGAGTGACCAAATTCGCAAACCATCCAAATACCCCAAGCCTAACATATCTAGCCTTGGGCAGAACCTTCACCGATCGCCAGTGCCAAAGTAGCAAGGCAGCCGGCACTGCAAAACTGCACTGCTGTAGAAGCATACCAGACCCAATGAATGCGTTGAAAGCGGTCGAAGAGCCGAGGTAGATGTATCCGATGATGAAGATGACTACGGCATTGGCGGTGAGGGCCCATATGGGTACCTTTAGCCTATCGTCTACCTGTCCCACAAAGTGCGAGCCAAGGAGAGCATTGTCACGGGCAAACGACCACGTCAGTCGCGAGGTGACCTCTTGGCAGGCGTTGAGGGAGAAACAGGCGATGACGAGAAGGAGGATGACGAAGACTGTGGCGACGGCCTCCGATCGACTCGCTTGGAACCAGACATTGTATATGGGCACGCTGATATCAATATTTAGTCAATAGGTAAGAAAAATAGACTTGTTATCATGACTTACCCGGTAACGTCCTCGAGGGCCTTTTCAAAGTCGGTCAGGCTGTAGAGCATAGATATCGCGAAAGCGAAAGCAGTGACGACCCCGATGACTATGGTGCTCAGCAGGGCCCGGGAAACCGCCCCGGCAGCATTATAGACCTCTTCAGCCAGATGCATGGCGCCGTCGAGACCCGCGTATATGAAGTTCGGATTGGCAATACCTGTCAGGAAGACGACAGCACTGGAGTCCCAGCCGCTATTGTTTATAAAGTGTGTCCACACAAACTCGGATGAGTTGAATGATGGAGTCCGGCTGCTGAGACAGGTGATTGTGATTAGGATGAACGATGACTGTGATAGAATGACTACATTCAGGTGAAATGTTAGCTTTGAACTTCAAAGTCGGTACTTGAAAAGACAGAAACGACGCACAGCCGACATCATGTTGCAGTCTAGATCAGACCAAAGAGCTAGAACGCACTAAACGCTATTTTACGCACTTCTAGGCTAGTTACCTTATTAATATAGAGTATATAGAAGAGCTTATAAGCAAATTTATCTTAATTTAAGCTCGTCAGCGCCTAAAAATAACCAAAAGAACAAAAATACAGCTATCAAGCAACACTACGTTAGCCCTATTAGACGCTAACCAGCGAATTTGGAACCGTGATCAAGACGAGATGAAAAGGGATTTGACGCGAGCTTTCCGGGACTCGGCAAAGCAATCGGTCTCAACCCCACAAAGATTGGACGAAAATGCCAATTTCGAGGATCTTGAGGGATTTGAGGTTGGAAAATCCGGTGAACCGCTTTTTGAGATAGATATAGAAGGGATGATACTAAAAGCGCAAAGTATGTAAATAATTCCATTACGGTGTGGGTTTCCGTTACGGTGTGGTTGGTCAGCACCCACTAGTTGGGATCATGTGATAATTACTAGGTAGATATATTGAGGTATTTGCAAGTCAAGGTACTTCATCCTTCATTCTACAGAGGTTGGCGGTCATATTTCTTTACTACAGAGGACTATAGCATGCACCTGTTAAGGCTTTAGTAGGAGTACATCCCCCCAACTCCCGTGTGAAGGGAACAGAACTAGGCCCGATGGGGAAAGGTTCCCACTTCCGTACTACAAACTACCCAGTCTTAATCGTGACGACAAAAATCATCTCAACCAGCAGCCTCTAAAGAGTAAGAAACAACAGGTTCCAACAGTAATTGGCTTGCGGGTCTAGGGGGGTTAAGAACAAAATTGCCTGTCGACTTGGGGGAGGAAACTATTAAGGGGATGCACGACATCGATGTATGTGGGGGCGGATCGTAGATCTCATATGTTTGGCTATTCCAGTCAAAACGCGAATTGTAAATTTCGAGGATAAGGATTTCTAATATATAACTATACTTACTCCATATAGTCATAAAAGGCCCACCTGGCCTAAGCTGGGCCCACTTAGATAAATTATAAGGTACCTTTGGCTGATTCGCTAGTTAGTCGGTTCTAGGCATCAGCCAAGCCCACGGTAATACTAGGTTATCAGGGTGAAATACCGGTACCTCTAGAGCAACAGTAGATTCCAATGTAATAGAACAGTACTAGCGCTTATCTCCTAGGCAAACTTCGCTTGAGAAGCTCCGGCTATATCTGAACGGAGGTGTATTTGGTATGATACTCCGTACAGTACCTTTGTTGTAACAATCCTTGTGACTTGGAAGCCTTGCCTAAGCAAACTAGGCCTACCAAGTTCCGTCTCTGTGCATCAAATTTTGCCACCTATTCCTATTCTCTTCGTGTACTTGAAGCAACGTGATAACATCCATCTCTTGAGATCGGGTTCTTGTGATTCTTCTGATATCCCTCCCGACGTATCTGCGCCAAATCACCAAGCCAATCGGCAAAATGGTGTCGGAATTATGGTATGCAAAGCTCGTGGACCCCTAGCACTTCCGTCGTCAGAATCTGTTCATCTTCACTTCCAACGTCCTACATCTAATCTGTACTAAACTTTCTCTTAGTCCTGTCTATTCTGTGAGCTCACCTTTCTCGTGGCTGCTTTGAACGTGGCGACCTAAGCATCGGATACAGTTCACCCCTCGTCCTTCCACCACGTCTAAACATGCTAGCCTGATTCAAGTCGCTAACTATGATACTCCTAGCCATTCTTTGGTGCAATGGGCTGCGTCTGCGCCATTGTCTTCACTAGTTTCGGCGCTGCCTACGGAACTGCTAAGGCCGGCGTTGGCGTTTGCTCGATGGCCATCCTGCGGCCTGACTTGATTGTAAAGAGTAAGCCACATCCAATTCTGGATGAGGTTACATTAAGATAATTGACTTTTCTTACTCACGAATGAGAGCTGACTTCAAATGCTATCGAGCAGATATTGTCCCAGTTGTGATGGCTGGTATTATTGCCATCTATGGCCTAGTCGTTTCCGTCCTTATCGCAAACGATTTGAAGCAGAACCTCGCTTTATATACAGGCTTTGTCCAGCTCGGCGCAGGTCTCTCGGTCGGTCTTGCTGGCTTGGCAGCTGGGTAAGTTACACAAGGACAGGTTTTCAGCCAAAGCTAAATTTTCTATTATGTGTCCAGTTTTGCCATCGGCATTGTCGGCGATGCTGGGGTTCGTGGAACGGCTCAGCAGCCAAGGCTGTATGTTGGTATGATTCTGATACTCATCTTCGCTGAAGTGCTTGGTAAGAACGCGACTATATTTTCTAGAAATGCAGAGTGAGATGCTGATTCGTGTATAAGGCCTGTACGGTCTAATTGTCGCCCTTCTCATGAACTCACACTCGAAACAAGATGTCAAGGAATGCTTTTAAAAGCTCCTTGCCAAGGACGAGGAAGTAACGCAGTTCAGCAATCGGGTCATTACTAGAATGTAGCGATTCTGCAGGTTTTGCTCTACCGTCCATGTTCCATACACTGCTCTCGCGATTTCATCTTTTGGTTGAAGACACTGGTTCAGTCATCATATTTGTGTTTGAGACTTTCGTAAAGAGGTCCCGATTTTCCAAGGTTGTGACTCTGTGATCAACTACAGGCCATTATGTTGCCTATGTGGTGATGTGTAGTCTGCTAATTGTCCGCGTTTCTTACTTTTCAGATAAGATCACAGATGTATGATACCTCCCCTTTCTGTTTCTGGGCTACCTATCCAGTAGCCCTCCTTCCCCTCCTTGACAGCGTTATATAGCCACCAACAACAAAACCAACTTGCTACTCTATAGCACAAAATTGCTGCGAATACCTAACCGAACCATCTTGTGAATGGGCCAACTTCTGGGCATCGTAAGCCGCAAAGTCCGGATTGTCAATGGCATAGGTCGACGGGAGATCTTCGAGAACATTAATGAAATGAGGCTGACCAATGATCTCTTCATAATCGGAAAAAATGATGAGGTTGGTTATGCAGGAGGTAACGGAGGCAAGATGGGCTTTGTTCTTCTCAGGCTCGCCAGTGCCTGTTTTAAGAATGACTTGGATGCGATCTAAAAGGTGAGTGGGAAAGCCTGCGCATAAATCAGGCGCTGTCAGGTTGCTGCCTCCCGAATCCTCAAGCGGCGGGAAAAAGGGCCTAGTCGTCCATGAATAATAGCGTTGCTGTCCATCCAGAAAGTATGACGACACGTCTACAGTATCTGGCCATATAAGCTACGAAAACAACAACCACCTGCATGGCTAGTCAGGCCGTTCTGAAATAACCAAATACCCCGATCCTTCGCTTGCCACCCATCACTGGAAAAGTCACGGGTCGTGCGCGCAATGACTGTTTGGGGGAGCTAGTATTGATACCGCCCCAACTGGTAACAGAAGTGGGTCCTGAAAGGCTGAAAGGCTCGGGCCGCACAAACTCTCCTACTGTAACCTTGCTGACTAATTACCATATATTTCGACAATTTTGTGACTTGCGTCTTTTTCTTCCTTTTCCACTGGTATTTGTCGGTTATTTAATTATGTAAACCTAAAGATCATTCAGTGCCGCCGGCCGCCATAAAGTCAGTGGTTTTCGTCTTACAATTAAAGCTTGTTAGTACCTTTTATCTCTTCCAGTTATTGATATTAGACGAGAAATGTTACTTCTAGGTCTACCTTCCCAGGTGGGGCTATCTGTTCTTCCCCTGCACTTTCAGTGTGCCCACGAGTCAGTCTGTGGCTTTCACTTGCAGGGATCATCCGGACACGAGGCTCTCGGACGAAATCTCGGACCACCGACCAGGTACACAGCTGTTCCCCCCTTCCTTTCTTTTTTTTCTGCAACTCGGCAAAATTTCGACTCGCTTTTTTGCTTACCCATGACGCACTAGTGACCATGAATTTTTCAAACAAGAAAATATCGACACCCCCTAACAGATGGTCAATCTTGCTCGCCAAACCATGGTCTTCTCTGACCAGATACGGACTTGCCACCGGTGTTTTTGGAAACCACTTGGCCAGATAAACGGCGAGAGACACGCAAAGACCATTTAGGCCACCAAAAGTAGTAGTAGTAGTAGTAGTAGTAGTAGAATTCATTTGCCCGATCTAGCTTGCCTCTAGTAATGGCTGCTATGCGGGGGTGCTGCCGGGCAGGCCCGGCAGCGAGGTAATGGTGCGCTGCACCCGGGATATATCGTGCGCGGAGTTGAAGTTAGGGCTTGCCCACTTACTCCCGGTTGCCCGCAATCCAAGAAATTAAGTACAATAATGTCAAAAGCAAAGGAAAGAGTATCATTCGGTTGAATTTTCTCGTCGCAATTGGAGGTTCCCTACCATTCATTTTGTCTCCATATACCCAAGTTCAACCAACGGTCATCAATTGCACCATAAACACTGCACCCCTGGTAAGATCGAAATAGCAAGGGATTACGGCGAAACAAAAGTGCGAATGGTATGAAAGGAGTAAAATATATCTCGAAGTGTGGTTCCAAGGATATCTCAAATAAAACTAGCCCCAGGTGACCCCTTATCTATAGCTGATTATCGGTGCTAGTGAGCAGGGATGCGGGGATGCGCTCATGTCCCGATGTTACGTATGATATCGATCCAACTGCCGCGAAAAAGCCTAATGTGAACTATCATTACACAGGCAGCCTATCTAGGAATTATTGAGGCAAATGTCATTCGACGTGTTTCGGTGTTCTTCTTCCACATGGTAGCTCTATAATAATATGCGTCGGGTTGCTAGGCAAAGTTAAGCGGCATCTGGCGTGACGGTGCCAAGGTCCAATGAGCGTGCAAATCGAAAGATAAATGACGCGGTGATTCGGATGGCTAATGTATACCTTACGATGTTGGGAGTAAACTAGGCAAATATCATCCCCGCTATCAATGAACTGATAAATGTGGGGAAATCGGGATTTTGGCGCTACTGCCTAACTAGGCAAGTTAAATGAGAGCACTACAACTTCGCTGTTAGACCAGAAACACGACCTAATTCGGGATTTATAATCTCTGATAATTAGGACAATTTGTTTATGGCACTGTAGATAAGGAACACGCTTTCATTCCCAGGAAACTGCATTGATAAAAGTAGGCTAAGCTTGTTTACCAAAATCGAGGCAGCGACTGTCAAATCGATAGATAGCTGCCGTCTACATGACGAAGAGATTGGCCTGCGCAATTATGCTGGTCCATCTTGTCTCAGAAGTGCGAGTCCAGATATTTTGCAGGAGCTTCAACGCCTTGATGATGTTACCGAACCCATTTATGCAGTAGAGATTTTGCATCCTGTTAGCGAAAAAAGCACGATGCTCCGGGGTCGAGCTTTCAGCCGCCACGATAAACGAAGCCCAGACAAGAACATGCTCCCCGGGACAGCCCGTCGGAAACGCTTCAACTGTCTGTTTGAGCTGTTCAACTGCCAGAACGGACAGAGAGGGGTCATGGCATGTTCCGAGGGCCCGACGAAGATAAATATTGTATGCTTGTTCGATCTGACTTCGGACATTCTGGAGGCTTACAAAGTGCTCTGGGTGAAGCACCGAGCAGCGCTGTAGACACTCAAAGCTTTGCGAAGCGCGAGATCTTACGGCTTCGATGCCATCTTGTTCGCTGAGTAGAGGTTCGGCGTAGACACTGAATCTGTAGGCAATGGTGGTCAGTCAACTCGTGGACCTCACATCGCGAGGGGAGGAGAGAACTGGCAAGGAGTAGGACGCTAATTTACTTTTGTGTTTGCCGTAGCAAAAACTTGCCCAGCTGCCCATCCCCCAGTCCGCTGCCTTCACCCACCGTCTTCATGGCGGATTTGAGCATCCTGAAAAGTGGAGGAAAGTCAGAGCTGCCAGTAGCCATCGCCGAGACGAGAAGAAGGAGAATCGTGAGGGTGGTATAACAGTTGACAAGTTGATCGTTGCTCTTTAGATTTTGTCTAGCTTGGAGTCCCTTGATGGCCGCCATATATGCGGCTTGTGCCACTGAGAGTAAGGCATTCGATTTGAGAGATGCATGGTATGCTGAGGTTGCTAAGACTGCGCTCATTACGACATGATCTGCGGTTGATACAGGAAGAACAATGTGCCGCCATCCATTGGTGGGGCCATCGATGGCGAGCATCTGTGGGGCGATTGTTTGGGAGACTGGAAGAATAAGCATGATTAAATTGATCGACTAGCGCACTGCTTGAGTGCAAGGAAACGAGGTTCATTCGCTTACAATAAGAAAGCAAGAATTCTTTCCATTGAGGGATGAAGTCGATTTGATCGTGGATTGGCGACTCGGTCCAGCAGAGCTGGGGCGTTGTGGCGCCAGTAGATACAATCTCTGTGTGTTTTCCTGGAGTTTGAGCATCTGCAATACACTTGGAAGCCTGATCTGGAGGCTCTTTGCACGAAGCTTGAATATTAGTGGCGGCTATCGGGACCACCTCCTTTACGCTATATCCTCTGGCATTAGTCCCAATTACAACCAATCCTGAGACGCATTAATGGTTTGAAGAGTGGATACTCTTACCGCTCATCCATGAAATCCTTGATGGTCTTTCCTACCATCTTGCCTCTTGACGCAACCCCACTCTCAAATCTGTATCTTACCCCGAGCCCGCTGCATCGTATCCCTTTGGTGACGCATTTATTGCAGCTAGGTTGCCCCCTATCACAGCTTATGCGCCTCTGGGAGCACTCGTAGCATCCTACAGAGTATAAGTTATGAACTTTTCTTCAACCACTTGGCCTTTGGGTTGGACTGTACCAACCTTTGGTCTTGGGGAGGGTTGAGCGCTGTCGGCTCCGACGTACGGACATCCTTTAATATTTTCGAGCTAGGGGAGATTGACATAAAGACGCTGAGTAGAAACTCGAGATGCGGAGAAGAACGCGATCCGTCTCCCAGAGATAAGAGCAGAAGCTGTTCCGATAAGAGGCTAGACCAAAACGCGTTCTTTGTTACCAGACGTGGACGATGTGGGGCAAAACGTGGAGTGCGATAGCGACGCTCTCGCTTCCCCGCACTCTTTGTATGTGGCACTGGATCAGATATGTGCTACTAGGACCAGCAATCGATTTAATTGAAACTTGCAACATTGCAGTCAATTCTTAGTCTCTAGCATACACAAAAACTCTACCAACCTAAACGCATTACCTAATGAAACCGCAAGGTCGCTGTGACCGCCGCATCCAACATCAAACTCGTGGCATTCACGTAACTTGCCGAGGGACTCAGCAGATAGGCAATCGAATCGCCGACCTCCTCGCTGTCGGCGGCGCGCTTGATAGGCACGACAGCCTCGATCTCCGCACGCACCTGGGGGTTCCGCTCCAGTTCGATGTCGAGTAACGGTGTGCGCACCCAGATAGGGCAGACAGCGTTACAGCGGATACCTTCGGCGGAGTGGTCCAATCCTGTTTTATAAACAAATCAGTCGATTAGCGAGGATCCAAAGCTAGAGGAAGCATAGATCATAGAAATCGTAGGGCAGATAAGGCAAGACAATTAAACTTACCAACCATTTTTGTCACCGCCATACAGGCATGCTTGGAGACTGTATAAGACCCCTTTCCGATAAGTCCAGCAAAGGAATTAGCCGAACAGACGTTCACGATAGCACCGCGACCGATATCCCGTGTGCCGGTGCGGCTAGTAAAGGTACGTGAGGTCTGTTTGCGCATGGCAGCGGCTTCGGCGCGGCAGCAGAGGAACATGCCACGAGCATTGACAGTCTGGATGCGGTCGAAGTTCTCGATATCAGTATCGGCGAAGGGGGTATGGACGCCGTTGTCAACCTAGCATTGAGCCTAGTGGTTAGCAAGCATCTAAATCTCCGTCGGAAAGAACATAAAGACTCACACCCGCTGCATTGACCGCATAGTCTAGTCGTCCGAATTTCTCTACTACAAAATCAACCATAGCCTGCACGCCATCTTGATCGGTGACATTGACTGTGAAATTGGTAGATTGATATTCGGGGTGTGTGGCGTATTGCTTGCTCTCCTCGGCGGAGGCGGTGGCCGTCTCACTGTTCATATCAGCGAAGACGATGACACGGGCACCAGCTTCGGCTAGAGAATAGGCGGTTTGTTGACCGATTCCGCGACCAGCCTAAATGGAGAGGTTGTTAGCTGGGAGATTTGGGTTGCGTTTGAAATGGTGATCCTTACGCCGACGACGAGGGCGACGCCATCCAGTTGGGTGCCTTTAATGACCATTGTGCAATTGTGTATTGTTTTGAGGATATAGAGAGACGCTTGTGTACAAAGGAAAGAGAATACAGAGCCTGTTGGAAGCTGGCTTATAAGGACTTGAGAGAGATTGTGGGAGATCTAGGAAATTATGCTAACGTTGAGGGGCTATTTCTAACATAGAAGAGAGTGCTGCATTGCCTGTCCAATGATTCTTTGGGGTCAGATCAGACTAGTCATCTTAGTAGTCAACCAGTCTGTAGGTACCAACTGCATTCAATTGCGGGATTTCCTTTGATTGGACGGAAGACTTCAAGCGGGGTTGTATATGGGTACATCTGTGGTTTTTATTTCTGTTTGAAGTTACTCCGTAGATAATTGATGTCTTGGAGCTCACCCATGACGTATTTTCGGTGAAAATGTACTTAGCGCGCCCCTCTTAAAAAAGGTGCCCAATAGTTCAACGCCATGACATTTCCGTATGCGGTATAGCGGTACTTATAATAAAAGTGGCTGTAGTCAGAAACTAGATTCTAGTGTGATCGGCGCGCTACGTGTCTGCCCCTCAAATTAATTACCCATGCAGATCAGACTTTAGTGTCCTGACAATTGGGGGCTGTAAAGAAAAGCAGGGAAGCGACAAGAGGGGAATTGGACTGTGAATTACTGGAAAACAGAGGAATGCTGGTTGCTACGAATGAGTTGTCTCGAAGACATCGTGTTGTTAAATGGCCCCCAAATACTCGGACTTATCCTGGGTGGAACTACGTACTCCGTGTGTCAGCACCTATTTTCGCTGGGAGTAAGTTGCGGCAGTGGACTCATGGCTGAAATTGCTGGTTTATGGCTGAACCCACAAAAAGCTTACTTGTACGCCTTGGATAGCTATAGTACTATCTATATTACCAATTCGTACAATATGCTATATCCACAAATTAATCATGGATCACTGGACGATATTTCTTATTGCTCTGACTTTCTTACATTTTCGCTGTTCTCTTTTGGTGGCACCACAAACAATCGCTCTCTCCATGAATGCGGCCAGAACCACCGATGCAGAGGTTGATGCAAAAGACCAGCGCCAGATAGCGGATGTGTTGTTTGCAAAAGCGCACTCTCCACTTATTCTGACGCTGGAGTATCAAATGCTGGGTTTTCGCATCAGAGGGGGAAGAAGGCTAAAGACAAAAGAAGGACAAGCCTAAGGCTGCTTTGAAGAGTAAGAAGTCAGTGGAAGATGTATAAACAAAGGCATTGTTAAGGGAACGAAGGGAGTAAACACAAAGTAATATCCTATACTACAGATTGGGACTAGTGCCTTGCTGACGTGAAGCTGTGTAACCTTGAGCCCCTCCATGTGACTTGGCGAAGTTTGAGTTTGAAGTCAAGTGCCTCAAACATTACTTCACCAATTCCCTCTTATGTGAATTTCAAAATATGGAACACTTTCGATACTCTTCTTCCGTTGGAACGCATTCCTTAAGCTACGCACTGCGAGGAATCCCAAGAGAGCCAGGTACACCTCTAGTCATCATCCTTCCCGGAATCACACGCAGTGCCTTGGAATGGAGTGCAGTCTGTCAATACCTCGAGTCTGAGGCATCAATATTCCTCTACGAGCGTTCTGGATATGGTCGCAGCGAAGAGTCTCCAAACGAGCCTGACTCACTCACAATCATAGACGAACTATGCCGTCTACTGAAATCAGCTGCCCTCGAACCACCATACCTTGTTGTGGGGCACTCGTGGGGCGGAACCCTGGCTCGGGAATTCATCGCAGCACGACCAATTGAGGATATCTCCGGCTTGGTACTGGTTGATGCAGTGCAAGAGCGCATGCAATTCGAGACATGGCCCGATCCTAGCATTTCAGCCGTTTCGGAAGGTTTGGATTATTTCGACGTTGTTGGGCTTACAAGGAACCACCAGTTGATGGCTTCGGAATGGAGTGATTATATGGCTGAGCAATTTAGCGAGAAGCATGTTCGACAGGCAAATCGGGAACTGCCTTATCTCCAGATTAGCCGTTCTGTCATTGAGCGAAAACGACAACTTAAACCTGGCAAGAACATACTCCAAGGAAAGCCTCTCAGTGTGCTTATGGGAAACTCCAAACGGGACATGGAATTGATGTATGCGGCTGGCGTGGCTAATGGGAGAGGTACTGAGGCTCAGAGGGCTACTTTCCGGGATTATCTGGCTACATGGGATCAAAGTGAAGATTCCTTTCAACGAGAATTCCTTCAAATGTCAAGCTTGAGTCGCTTATCTGTAGCAACAAAGAGTGGACATAATGTACCGATCACGGAGCCTGAGTTGATCGCTGATGAGATTCGATGGGCACTTCAAAATGTTTCCAGTTAGTTTCCGAGGCAGGAACCAGTGGATCACCCAAATTAAACATATGAATTGGACAAAACTGCTTCATTTATGGCCTAAATAATTGTGCTAAAACCATGAATCAATAGTTCACTGAACGTAAAAGTACAAACGTGAGAGCCAAGACGTCAAAGACACAACCATTGAATATTAATTGACAGGACCAGTTGACTGAGCTTCTTTGGGCAGACGGAGGCCAAGGTAGGGCAAATATCTTCCGGGGTGCCAATAGACAAACAGCGCAACACAAGGATATATGACTAATGTATCAAAAACATACATTGTCCATTCATGCGTGTTGACATACCCAGTCACACTTGACGAAAACTCCACAAGACGATAAATAGAACGGACCTGTCATTCAATTCATTAGCGACACGCGTTCCAACGTCTTAAGATCATCACTCACTAGAATCAGCAAAGTAGTCAGGTTAACAACCCGCAACAATGCAGGCCAGTGCTTATTCTTCACAATCCCACCAATAGAATAGTTCTTCTCATCAACATGCTCATACCGCTCGTCTAGTCCTTTCGAGAACCTCTTAGAGGTAAAGTTGAATCGCACAGCTGCCACGGAGAAGAGCCCAAATGCAGCCAGTTGAATAATGACACCAGCCTGGGCGATAGCCTTGCCCTTATCGATTTTATTACTGGCGTCCTTGTCTGTAGTGCTGACTGAAGAAATCATCACTGCTCCGACTAACTGGAGCATCAGAGCGACGATATCGAATCCAACAAAAATAGGCGTGATGAACCGGGGTGGAACCCAACACAGCTGGAATGTGCGGGCATCATGAGGGACGACCAGGAAAAGAATCCGACTGAACAGGATATAACAGCAAGCAGCCATTAGGACTGGTGCGAGGATGATGAGGGCAAATTGGAGCACGTAGATTGATTTTGCTGTTACATCCTGGGTTGAAACGCATCGGCTGATGTAGCCAACCGCCTCCACTGGTAATTTGCTAGATTCATATATTACATGGGAATGGGCTGGAGGAACGAACTTACTGGCTGAAGCCACGACCATAATAGCCCATATCCATGCCTTGTATCGGATCCATTGGATGAATGTTAAGACAAACGCAACTGAGTAAAGGACAGCCGCAACAATCGCAACTGCCAATGAGGGATCATAGCGGTAGTATGAGGCCCCGGCCGTGTGAGAACGTGTAGCTAGTGTCATGAGTCGGGTTTCACTAAAGAGTCACTAGAGTGTGAGGGTAAGTACAAGGGTTTGGTTCTTGAATATGGAGCAGGAGGGGGTTTGCATGGATTTATAGTCGAATCAGAATGGTGGCTCTTGGGCCTAGTCTTGATACCATGGAATAGGAATTCGGGCATTTTACTTTCTGCCGTCCGCGAGAGGTAATGAATTCGCCGTGGATCTATGAACTGCCATGTCTATGATGTGGCCCGTACTGAAGATAAAGGTAGATTGACGGGTCATCTTCTAAAGTCCCACTGATTTTAAGACCATGTGATGCAGTGATTGACATTCTAAGCCACTCTATTACAGGGCTCTTGAAAATATATCAGGCTTCCATAAGAAACTTCTATAATCTAGCCCTTGCCCAGGCACAAATATCTCTCGTCACTGAACGGCGAACTGCCCACCCCATTAGGAATAGCGCCCCAAAGACACGAAGTGGATCGATCTCCACCAATCAAGGCGCGGGCGATCCACCGTTTTACATGGCTGCTTACCTGGCTCAGCCTCCGAAATCGTGGCGGCGCAACATCGCTACTGTCGCGGCAAAAACCCACGATTCTTTTACCCTTTTCAACCTTAGAATTCAAGATATGAAACATTCATCGAAGTCAAGGTATCATGCCTTTTTACGGCCGTCCCAGCAGGAACTGTGAGAGTTGTCGGGTGCGGCGAATCAAGGCAAGCATCTGTCGGACTCGGCATAAGCTAATTGAACTAACGACGGTCTATGCGATAGTGTGACCGTATTCAACCGGTCTGTTCGCAGTGCATAAGGGTGGGGAAGCCATGTGGTGGCTACCGTGACATCCCGGCCTTCTTATTTCGTGACGAAACAGACAATGCGGCCCGAAGGTCTGCAACGGCCAAATCTAGAGCTGGAGAGCGTCGAAAGGTCCCTGTCACCCCCCAGGTAACTTCAGATCCATCTTCAAGCTCTGAAGAGTATTTGAAGGCTGTAGTGCAACAACGGAAGCTCAACCTGGCACTGAGCCCCCCAATCCCCTTAGAAGTTCCCACTACTGTGGAAGATCGGGGCCTGAAGTTTTTCTACTCGCAATTCTTAACGGCCTCTTCGGCGGCAAGGGAGGGACCTTTTCTTTTGTCAAACGCATCTTTCTTAAGCACGGTTTCTGTCGATTTGCAGTTTCGAGATGCAGTCGTATCGGTTGGGCTGGCCGCGCTATCCAATGTGACTCGGGATCGATCTCTTCGGCTAGTGGCCAGAGAAAAGTATGCGGCATCCCTGAATGCCGTGCGTCAGGCAGTGGCGAATCCACTTCAAGCCAGCCCGATTCAAATCTTAAAGATTATCTTGATGATGAGTTTATATGAGGTATGCCCCATCGACCCACGTAGTGCCCTAGCTTCCCTTGGCTAGTCCACTGACCACTCCATTTTTCCAGATGGTTTGCTGCACGTCAAGTCAGCTTGACGCGTGGACGGTTCATTTAGATGGGGCTGCAGCCCTTCTCAGGCAGGAGGCCTTTGGCAGGGCGATTAAAACCCATGATCCGCGCGCCCAGTTGCAGTTCCTTTTTTTTTCCATGGTCAAATACATTCATGCCCAAAAGCCACTACCTATCGAATTTTCAGATTTCAATATGAAGTCGTTTCTATCTTCAAATCCGGATCGGCACCCGTCCATTGGCCTTGTTGACATCCTGGTGCGATTCATGAAGTTCCACCTCACCCGCAGTGATCCAGGCTTCGATCCCGAAATTGGAGTGCGAACAGCACTAGCCTTCGACGAGGAGCTAGAAGAATGGGAGAGGAGACTCCCACATGAATGGGGGTTCTTTGTCAAAACTTGCCCGGAGACGCAACACACATTTAACGGGAAATATATGGACTATAACGACATTTGGCCATCAAGAGACCTCAATTACTACTTCTGGGGACGATTGATCGTCAATGAGATGATCTTGACCAATATCGCGAAGTTGGCAAGAATGGGGCTCTTGAACGTCTCTCATCTCCAACAGCGACAGCGAGCACTTGACATGGTTTCGCACATGGCGACGTGTATTTGCGCTGGCGCCGCAACCCAAATGGGTAGTTTGAGAAATGGAATGCCACTGAAAGGACAGACTCATGTTCCTCCCTTGAACGGTTCCTTTATGTTGCTGTTTCCGTTGACGACCGCTGGTAGCTCGGCTGCTGCTCCGGATGAAGTACATGAGTGGGTGGTGCAGAAGCTTCAGACTATGGGGTCAAAGATGGGAATTCAGAGGGCCATAGAGCTGATACCAAGGGTCCAAATGCTGCGAGCTTGGAAGTCACAGTTGATGAGTATGGAGCTGCAAGAAGTATGAAATTGGTCAAACAGACAAAGTCTGGTAACTGGCAAGCACGGGGTTATTCGGCTTCCCAAGACAATGATGAATACCTAAACCAGAAAATATTTACTAGTGTAACTTCCATGCACAAGAGGCTGTCCAGGTGGGGGTGTCACACCGAGTCGATTTAGAAAGCCCTGGAGGGAAAGGTAATTCCCTCAAGAACTGTACCGGACTGCAATTACTTTCGACAACTTTGGAACTCGTCGCTTAGCTAAGTCGGTTTTCTCCAACGCTACCAACACAGGGGAGGCTCTAAAGTCGTCTGCATCGCGCCTTCCTAAAACAAATACTCGTGCCTTACCAATGTGATGCCACTGCCAAGCGCACGTTCCTGATGTGTGGGCCGTGGTCAGTTGTGTACACTTTGCAAATGCAGCCTTGTTCACTTTATGTAATTAGCTCACCCCTCGCCGAAATAATCAGGTTGACTAGACGACAAGAGGAACGTTGAAGATTAGATGTCTGAACATAAGCTATTATACAACACCCGCTAGTCCAGATTAGGTAATACTGGTCCCGACGCGGTCAGACGCGCCTTCATTTCTCCGTCGCATTTCCCATTGACTTTACATCCATTCTCTCTTACCATACAACCAACATGGCGGAAACCGGCTGTAAGATGACCTGTTCATTATTCTTCTCCCAGTTGCTAATTGATCTCATAGGGTCGTGCGACGCCAACGATGCGATCCATATTACCGTCGTGCAGCCTGGCGACACCAAACCAAAGACGCTCTCCACCTTCCACCCCCAGTTCACCTATCCCATCTTCGGAGATGACGAACAAATCTTTGGATACAAGGGTCTGGTGATCCGGTTGCGATTCGCGGCCCACGACCTGCGCCCTCATCTCCACATATCTTATGATGAGAAATTCAAGCCGGTTGGCGACACCACAGCACTCGATCTTCTTGGCACTCTGAAGCCATTTGTTTCTGAAGGTTTGTGGAATATTTGCACTAAAACTAACATGATCTTGGCTAATCGGACGACTAATTGCAGAGGCGCTCATCAATCTACCCGAATACGAGAAGGCTGTCCAGGAAGATGCCTCAGCAAAGGACTTTACACCACCGGGCAAGATGGTATACAGCTATGAGGCCAATGAAAGACAATATGAGATCTGGGCTGGGTCCCTGGCGGACCCGCAAGTGCGGCTTCTTTTGGACCGAGTGCAGGTCTTGGTCTCATTGTTTATCGAAGCCGGAACTCCCTTAGAAACAGATGACCCTGAGTGGAGCCTTGAGCGATGGACCGTTTTCTTTGTGTATGTGCAACTGTCCTTCCCACGGATTGCTTCCATGCTGACCGTTACAGATACGAGAAGGTTACACCTCCAACACCAACTGCGTCCTCGTATTCCATTGTAGGCTATGCGACAACCTACCGATACTGGTATTATCAACGAGACCGGTCACACACTCCCACTATCAAAAACGACGATTTCCCGCCAGCAGAGATCAAAGTTTCCGAGCTACCCGCGCGTCTTCGCATTGCCCAGTTTCTCGTCCTTCCTTCACACGCCCGCTCAGGCCACGGAACCCACCTCTATACCACCATCCATGCGTTCTGCATCGCGGATCCCACCATTGGAGAGTTAACAGTCGAAGATCCTAATGAACAATTTGATGCTCTTCGTGACTCGGCCGACTTCTGTCTCCTGCAGCCCGAATTTCTCAAACACAATGTGAACCTTAACCCGGATCCGAATGGTGCATACTCCAAAAAGCAAAGGCCCCGTGCAGTGCCTACTGGGGTATTGATCCCGAGCAAGACACTGCTCGAGATTCGCACTGCTTTCAAGATTGAATCTACACAGTTCGCACACATCCTGGAGATGTTCCTTCTCAGTCAGATTCCCAAGAGCCACCGTCTGGCTGGAGGCACCAACCTTGCCCGGCTATTAATTAAGAAGCACAAGGCCGACGATGAGAATGACCGACGATACTACTGGTGGCGCATGCTTACCAAACAGCGCCTGTACAAGAAGCATAAGGAACTTCTAGACGAGCTGGAGCTGCTTGACCGTGTGGAAAAGCTAGATGATACTGTGCGCAATGTGGAGGAGGGCTACGAGATCACACTGGACGCTCTAGAGGGTCGTCTGTCTGAACCGGAGGGGGATGATGCCGCTCCTAGTGGCAGCCGTCGCCAGAAGCGCAAGCTTGCTATTGAAGACGATGATGATGACGAGGAAGAAAATGGAACTGAACTGGCCAAGCGCCCGAAGGTTTAGATGTTTGAAATGCTTTGAGCCATGAAAACTGCTCTCGCACTATGTAATTTATGCAATGGGATATTCTGCCCTGGGGAATCAAGTTTAGCTCTCAATCCAATGCTTGCTAATTAATGTTACCAATACATCTCTTTAATGATTCATGCCAGTAGTATATTTGTAGCAAATTTAAGAATCAATAAAAACGCTAAGTAATTTTGGTTTTGCTGGCTGTTGAAAGCGATAAAGCACCAACGCCAGCTCTACCAATCTCGGCACATCATTTTTTCCGTGCTCGCAGCTGATGCGGAGCTCGGTTGCGCCCATTGCTCTCTCCAACCCCTCCAAATCACCGCAACGGCCTTCCCACCGGCCTGATAAACTATTCCTCTTTCGTCATAACTCTCTCTGGTAGAGTGAGCATTATTACCTTCACCAAAAACCTGCGCCTGACAGCCAAATACTGCCACATCATCGATCGCAATCCACAATGGTAACCCCTCCCAAATCGCCTGTATCTACAACAAGAGCTAACATACTGCCCCAGCTTCCCCTCGGCCTTCTCACGGCCGCACAGGGCCGCCCCATGCTCGTCGAGCTGAAGAACGGCGAGACCCTCAACGGCCACCTGGTGACATGCGATAATTGGATGAACCTGATCCTGCGCGAGGTCGTGCAAACCAGCCCCGAAGGCGACCGCTTCTTCAGATTACCCGAAGTTTACGTTCGCGGCAACAATGTATGTCCATCGAGATTGAGAACCCGATCTTCAATGTCCATTGTCACAAGTGAAGTCATGAGACTAACCCATCGTCTTCTCGCAGATCAAATACCTCCGAGTCCCTGAAGAGATCGTCGATATCGTCAAGGAGCAACAGCAAAACCAACCACAGAACCGTCGCGGCGGACACGGCCGAGACGGCGATCGTGGCAGAGGCCGCGGCCGTGGTGGTGGTGGTCGTGGTGGACGGGGTCGCGGACGGGGCGGCGGTCCCCCCGGAGTTCAATAGAGTCGGTTCGGTGCAACATATGGATGAAAACACTACCTTTTGCATGGCTGAGAAGAGGTGCAAAAATGAGATACCCTACAGAGACAGACTGAGTGGGTAAGATCGCTCGGGGCGGACTGGTGAACGGATTTGGTCGTGCATGGCCGTGGCGTATCTGGCTCTGTATTTTTCAGTGGGAACTAAGAATAAGGTCTATTTGATGATCTACAAATACAATATTAAATCCCAGACTTGATCCCCTTCGCGATTGTTCGTTAGACAACTTGTGGTGCCTTGCACTCACCCAGCCTTGAATTGGTGATATTAGTCAGCATCGCGCATTTCATCTTGATTTCCGGGGACGCGGACGAACCGACCACTGTCCACGAGTAGCTCGATATGTCGCGGCGGGCACTCGTCCTTGATGGGCTATGGCACTCGCTTTGTCCGTCTTTCAACCAGCTAGCATTGAGTCGCCCATCATCTCTTCTAAGGTCTAGGAAACACAATTTCAAGCCTTGTCCGCTGCCCGCAATTCGCATTGCGCCGCCAGTGCCACGACGATGCTATTCCAGTCAAGATAGGGGATTTAACGACTCAAACAACCCCGGAGATATACAGGATCCTTCTACAAACTCACATAATGACGCCCCTACATCCTCCCCCGAATCCAAATCCAGATCCGAGCCCCATGTCGATGAAGCGGATGCAGACGATCAATTGCGCAAAGCCCGAAAGCGATCTCTAAGGTTACCCGAGGGTTATGATAACAAATCAGAGGCAGCCCTCGAGGGCAGATTACGGGCGGCGACGACCAAGGATCCGAGCATTGTCGCTACGACTCAAATTCTCCGGGCTCTGATAAGGGACCGCAGAGTCGAACCACATACCCGTCACTACCAGGCTTTGATATTCGCCAACTGTGATAATGAGATGGGATCACCGGAGGTGGTACAATATCTGTTACAAGAAATGGAGGAGAATGGCATTACGGCGGACTCGGGGACGCTGCATGCTGCTTTGAAGGTGATGACTGGACACACGCGCTGAACCGTATATGAGCTAACTTACGGGCTCGCCTAGGCTCTTGCTGTGCATCCAGACTACCTATTACGCCAGGATGTTCTTCGCATGCTTCGAGACCGCTGGCTGACTGTCAGTCCCGATGGATGGCATTTTATGGTTGCGGGTCTTCTCCGGGATCATCAATTCGAGTTGGCGCTGGATCAAATCTCACTAATGGAGCGGAAAGGGATGCAAATAGAGAATTGGCTGCACAGTATGGTTATATATCAGCTTTGCGACTTTCAAGAGCTCGATGAGGTCTACCGCCTAATGCAAGCCCGTGTTGAGCAAGGCCATGACATGACGCCTGAGCTTTGGGCCCATGTGTTAAAAGCAGCCAGTACAGCTCTCCACTATGATCTGACCCGCTTTATTTGGCGAAGACAGGTCGATCTGGGTTATCTGGAACCGTCCCAAGACGTTTATGGTAATGCTATGGCTGTTGCATCGGACGCCGGTGACATCGACTTGGCTCTTGCCATCTTCCGCTCCTGCGATAACCGTGGCTTTCCCTTGAAGGCCCAAGATTATCACCGCCTTGTGGAGATTTACTTACGCTCTGGTGATCTTGCCGCTACATTCAAACTATTCTGTACGATGCACGAACTCGGGCTTGTCCCTGCAGAACATTCGACTGAGGCCGTGGTATCCCACATGATCGAGCATAATAACGATCCCCGTGAAGCGTGGCAGATGCTCAAACACCTGAAGAATGATAAACGGGAGGTCCCTCTCGGCTGCGTCCGTATTATTGCCGAGCTCTGTGAGCAATTGGCCCATGATGACCCGTCAGTGGTCGATGACGCAGTGGGCTTTTACAAAGAACTCTATACTTTGTGTCCCGAGGGTGCCGACGTTCGTGTCTATAACAGCTTGATTCGGATGTGCCGGCATGGCCAGAACCGGCAGTCGGGTCTATTCCTTGTGAAAGAGATGGCGTCCTTTGGCGTTGTCCCCGACGCCATTACCTTTGAATCCCTCATCCTGATGTGTCTCGACGCTCGCAACTACCAATCGGCCTACATGTATCTCCGAGACTTGCTGGATCGGGGAGATGAAGTCAGCGATGAAACACGGAAGCAAATTCGCGAGCTTTGTTCCCAATCCGTGCACGAGTTTGCCGTGCGACTCCAACATCACCCTGCGGTCCAAGCCGTGGAGCGGCCTGCGCTGCCGGACCACATTGTGGATGAAGAGCCCCGGGATAGGTCAAGCAATAAAGCAGATGAAACAGGACATCGTCGTTATGGTCGACCTTGGGTTCGGGCCGCGTTTCGGCGGCAAACACTTTCGGACGAAGACCGCATCGCCTGGAATAAGAAGCGGCGACAAAATAAGCGGAGACACCAGGCGATTGCCCGAAAGGCCGAGGCTGAGGCTTAGCTCTGTTTCAAGAATAGACTACAGGGAACAGGTCCTCGGGAGCTCGTGAGCTCGTGATCGGGATGTCTCGGACCATGCGGTATCATGCATTAGGCATCACATTTTCTTTCCGACCCATAGCTACGTGGATGCATTCAGGAGGCGTACAAAAAGTGCTAACGCAAACCTCAAACTCTGCGGCTGAACCTGTACCATAGAAACAAACAATGTACATTACACTATACATTCTTCCGTACCAAAAGAAAACTCAATCAATCGGTGTTTTGCCGAGCTTGGCGGAAGCCACTGAACCCTGGTCGTTCACACCCGTTTCATTTTTATCCGCAAACCAAGATCGCCAGGGCTGCGTCTCCACTTCTGAATCCATTGGTTGTCATTCGTGCTCCACCACGGTTCTCATGCACAAATCTTGCTTGGAAACATTTGAAACATGCTAAGCTGGACCGCGGTGCGATCTGTCAGACAATGAGACCCTATAGCACTGTCTGACGCCCAGCGCCTCTTATTCGGTCCTTTTCAGCCCCCGGGGGGTTGGGAACAAATGATTCGATGCATGGGCGATTGAGTTGGCATCCCCTGAAGACGAGGGATCGACACAATGTGGGTCATTGCGAACAAAGAGTGGAGAGTACGGAGTAAATGTGAGAAGGGGAGGAGTGTTTCCGCTTAGATGCTTTCCAAGGTTCGTTCCATACCTCATTTCCCCAACCCCGTTCAAACTTGTCTTAACTTAAATCCATCTCCCTTCTTCCAACATCACTTGATTTTACCTTTTGTACATTACCCATTCACCTGTACTCTAACTTTTCCCAATCCCCATACCTAAACATGCAATTCACTACCCTCCTTCCTGCCCTCCTATCCTTGGGCTTGGCCAATGCGGCCACCCTCGCCCAGCCCTCCACCTGGCAGGCCACCAACTGGCAAATCGTCAGCTCGGGCGGCGGCACAGTCTACTCCTTCAACATTTCAGGCGCTGCGACTGCCAACTCCCCCGGTTTCAATACCCATTGCGAGGGCATCGTCCCCAATGCCACCGCCTGCGATGACACAAACATCACCTCAACAGTCACCGAGCAGACGCACCCGCTCTGGAACGTCGCCGTCACGCACGAATGGCAAATCTTCCCTGCAGGCCAATCCGAGCAGACCTACTGGCAATCCGGCTCGACGAACGTGAGCAACACGCAGAGCAACTTCACCATCACCCCTACCCTGTTCTACGGTGTCGCGTAAAGTGGTGGATGGAATGCTTCCATTTTTCTTTTTTTCTTTTTTGGGAAATCCCTTCTCGGACTGGGATTTCGGCTACATTGATGTGGTAATGGGCGTTGGGCTTGAATTCCGGTATGAAATGTCTATGATTGGCGTTTCAGGGTCCTTTTCTTCTTTTCATCTGATAATGCGGGCGCTTCCACTCCTTATGATATCTTTTTTTTCTCGCCTTTGCAAGGAAAATCATGGTCCGCCATCTTATTGTACATAGGCGGTAGATTTATGTATACTAAGGTTGAAAAACAAGATTTACATGCTACTGCCAGGTACAATTCCGAAATTCCTTAATTTCTTAGCTCGTTATACTGTGACATCATCGGCTGCGCCTCAATCCCGAACTCTAGATTGGCAACTCTCATGCCCAGTATAACAAGTTCCTGGACATTCTTCAAACCTATCAACACCTAGAATTCATGTCATATCATTATCGGTATCGCCTGACGAGTTCATGACCGGCGAAGAAAATGGTAACACCCCATTGGCTACAGCTGGCGGGACAAAGAACTGACCTTAATCCTTCTCCGCAGTCCTCGATTCTCCGCCAAATCGTCGCTGGACCTAGATTACAGCATCCAGAAGCGAATCTCGATTTATGCTATGTGACCGATAACAGTATGTTCATCGATCTCAATACTCGTCTGCCAAAACTCACAATCCTAGTTATCGCTACCTCCGGCCCCTCGGGGACCTACCCCCAACGAGCCTACCGCAACCCCCTCGACGAGCTCGTGACCTTCCTCGATTCAAAACATGGCTCAAACTGGTGCATCTGGGAATTTCGCGCCGAAGGAACGGGATACCCCGACTCGGCGGTCTATGGACGAATCCATCACTTCCCATGGCCAGATCACCACCCTCCGCCCTTCGCTCTGATCCCCAATATAATGGGAAGCATGCGAAACTGGCTGCACCGACTAGACGAGCAAAAAGAGCCAGATTCCCCTGAACAAAAGTCAGGCACGGAGAAAACAGATTCGCCGAACGACCGGGTCGTTGTCGTGCACTGCAAAGCTGGCAAAGGACGCAGCGGGACAATCGCAACGGCATACTTGATAAGCCAGGAAGGATGGAAAAAAGAACATGCATTACAACGGTTCACGGACCGACGTATGCGTGTCGGATTTGGTGCTGGCGTTAGTATTCCCAGCCAGCTCCGGTATGTGGATTACATCGATCGATGGACGAACCAGATGGACAAAGTATATGTTGAGCGTCCGGTTGAGATTCTCGAAGTTCACGTCTGGGGCATCCGCGATGGGGTCAAGGTTGCGGTGGAGGGGTACGTGGACGAAGGCAAGAAGCGAAAATGCATCCATATGTTCCATCGGCGTGAGAGAACAGTCATCGAATCGGGTAACACAACGCCTTCGAAGTCGGTGAATGGAGAAGCTGGGAAGACCGATGCAGCTACGAATGGTCCCGCCTCGGCCGCGACATGGGCGCCATCGCCTATAGCTTCCCAATCCGATCTCTCTGCGGAAGCAGAGCTCACGCGACGATCGACCATGTCACCATCAAGCACACTTTCCGCTGCGATCTACAGACCAGAGAAGCCCCTGATCGTACCCGGTTCCGACGTGAACATCGACTTCGAACGACGCAGCAAAGCGTCATACACCGGCTTCGCAATGGTAACATCCGTCGCTCATGTATGGTTCAACCCTTACTTCGAAGGTGGCGATAAGCATGACTCAGGCGTATTCGAAACGGAGTGGGAAGCGATGGACGGAATCAAAGGGAGCGTAAGGAAGGGGATCCGCATGTTAGAGCGATTGAAGGTTGTATGGCGGTATCCGGATGCTGTTCGAGCCGACAGCACCGGACGACCGATCAGCGAACCAAAGCCCGGCGAGCCGATTATCGAAAGCCATGCTGCGGATTGGCGACAGAAGCATACTGAGAACGAGGGTGAGGAGAATAAACCTCCTCTGCCGGAACGGGGCGTTTCAGAAGTAGCACCTGCTGCCACTGGGACTGATACGGGTGCGGCTGTGCCTAAAATTGTGTCTACGCATGATAAAGAGTCTGTTCAGGAGTTGGAGAGGCAGTTGGGGTTAAGAGAGCAGACTGATGCGAGTAAGGATGTTAGTTTGGCTGGGAGTGAGGATGAAGGACGGACTGTTGATGAGGGGCGGATGAATAAGGGCAAGGGGAATGGGAATGGGGATATGGAAGGTGTGAGGTCTTATTTTATGGATGGGCAGGACCAGGTTTAACATGATGTTAGTATAAGATACCTTTTATTATTAGCATGCATCATAGACAGTATATGGATAGTCTGGACATGAATGTTATGAATAACGAAGAAAATGATCCGTACATCGACGGGTTCCTATACAATATGTACTAGATCGCATCTCTTTGTAACGCACTTCGACACACTCGAAGTGAATAAGGTGTCTATAGATGGTAGGTATGAATCAATGACTACCTAAAAGAGATGGTACATGCCACATGATCCCCATAGACATGCACATGAACTGGATCAAATGAGGGCAGAATCGAGATCAGTCTGCGCTTGGAAGTATACTTCTGAATCGATGGTTTGTACTGACCGGTGCTGCAGCCAGCCGTCTTGGCAACCTGAGCGGTCATCAGCCCATCCCGGTTGAAACCAAGCTAGACATAGACACCACATTTCGAAACAGTCGGGTGCAGCATTTGCTGAAGGAGAGACTGGATGGCTATCAAGAGAAGATGGCTGTGCTCATCCACATCCATCACTCAAGCATGACTGCCGTCTGCAGGTCTACAGTGAATTTGCACGAATCAACTCCTGTCGGCAACGGAGTGGAGTAGATGGCGCTAAGCGATGTGATATGACTAGGGTAAGGTGCTTTTGTCACAGGCGACGAAACCGTCGACCCAATGAGGCTCTATAATTACCCCTCCCCATTAGAGCGGACCCTAAACCATTTCTCTTAGACTCTGCCTTGGCCGTTTGACAGAATATTCGGTGATGCAGCAAGAAGCGCCGATTCATGGCATAGAGCCAACCCCGCTAGACAGCACTGGGCTCTGCCTCCTGTCTCTCGATGGCGGTGGCGTGCGCGGGCTATCGACTCTGTATATCTTGAAAGGGTTGATGGATCGACTAAATCATGCATGCCCCGAAGGTTCACCAGCAAAGAAGCCCTGCGAGGTTTTTGACCTGATTGGTGGCACCAGCACAGGCGGGTAGGTTGATTCAGTCGTCTTCTTCAAGCGGATAGCTGACTGATTAGATTGATTGCGATTATGTTAGGCCGGTTGGAGATGGATGTTGATGAGTGTGCATCACGGCATACATCAAGTTGATCAAAATGATTTTTGACAAGCCATCAAAACGGGGCCTATCTAGCATTTTTGGCAAGATTGAGCCCTAATTCGATGCTAAGAAGCTCGAGATTGCAATTAACGAAGTCATTAGCAGCAGAATCACTCAATCCGCTTGACTCACTTGATCACCATAATCATTTGCATAAACTTGTTGCTAACATACTCTGATCGATTAAAGCTTCTAAGTTTTCGGTACCCACTCAAGGTGGCTTTATGATCATATTCCAAGATAGTGAAGTCTTGGTCTCTAGTTCTATATGTATAATTCAACATTTGACGACATCCGCATATATCTTGCCCCACCTGGACAGAGAACATTTGAACATAGGAAAAGAAAGAAAGAAGAAAAAAAAATATTAAGTAACCCAATGTGACGCCAAACACATACGCCTGGTCAGTACAGTATCTACAAGGGTACAAATCCCTCCATACGTTTGCGCGCTTCCTCTTCCTCCCGGCGCAATCGATCAGCCTTTCTGCGCTCATAGACTGCGCGAACAACTCGGCGCACTTGGCCATTGCCCTCAGCGTAATTGGCCTTCGCCAACCCAACCACGGAGTCAATTTGTTCAGGTGTGTAGACGAAGTTCCAGGTAGACAAAAAGTCGTCCACATCAGGGTCAATGGTATTCGGGTGAGGAGTAGGACCTTTCTCTTCTTCGTCCTTGGCTTGTGATTGCATAGAATGGGCAGCCGCAAGAGGTCGGTCGTTGTTGGCAGGTGGGAGTTGAGGAGCCGACGGGTTGGGAATGAGAGGGAAATAGACAACGGCGATTCCAGCATCTGGCCGCATAAGGTGGAAGTCTTCATCGGAGTGATCGGTGGCATTCTCGCGGTAGAAAAGACGCTTGGATGGCGGCGGTTCGTCCTTGGAGGTACGTTCCTCTGTCGTGCCAACCCAGACATTACAATAGTCTAGGTCGGAGTCGTCCTTGCCTGAACCGGTCTTGTTTGAGGAAGCGAGCCGGTGTTCAGATTCACTTTGGACCTCGGTCATCTTCCGGTTCACTTTGTCCTCCGTGATATTCTGTGGCTCACGCAGGGCTTCTTCTGTGGCTTCCAGGCTGTCACCCTTGCTTGGCCATCCAGCACCCACGGGCCAGCCTTTGATTCCTCGCTGCTTGGCATAACCATCTACGACCGAAAGCCAATTCTCACGTTTGATGTCGGCAGAGGCATCAAAAGCGACAACAATATCAACATCTCGCCCAGGTCGGAGAAGCGGGTAAATCGGAAGGTTGTTGCTCATGCCAGCATCCATGAGGCGAAGATGACTGTTCTGGAAAATAGACTCCGGGCACGAGTCAGGGAGTTGATCTTTCATCCCTATCACGTAGTTGGGGATGGCAGCCGGATCAATAGGGTGGACTCTGATCAAATCTTTATTCTTACCTTGGATAAGAGAATCAATTCCACCGAAGCCGGCAAGGCCTGCCACCAGAGGCCTGATTTCTTTGTAGTAATGAGACAAAGTTGCACAAAAAGCGCTACCCCAGATTCCCATCAGCCCGGGAACGCGCAGTTCGGGGATGGGAAAGTTTTCAGGGGATAGTTGACTCTCTCCACCTTGGAAGTGTCGTCCTAAAGCCCAGATTGGAATTCCGGCATTCAGCTCCTCGCAGAAGAATTCATACGGGGTGAACTCAAACCACTGGAACCAGGCTTCGCGGTCTGCTTTCCTCATCATCTCCTCGGGTGTCGCACGCTTGCCTTCCTCATTGTCCTCAACCATAGGAATTTCATGTCGCACAGCAGTGTAAATAGGCATAGGATGCTCGCCACTGAGCAGATTGGCTTGTTGGCTTGAAAGCTTAAGATCAGAGTCTACCACACCCAATTCTCCTCGTGGAACCATCAGTCGTGCCGCAAGCAGGAGACCATAGATGTCCACAAGCCCGAAATCTGCGCCAGGGTCTCCCTTAAGTTTCTCAACTAACCCACTGAGGAGGTACTTGTTGGTTGGGGCAGTGGTAAGGAGGTTCAGCGCTTTGGGTGGGAAAGCAATGTGTACATCCAGCCGGCTTTTCAGATGGTCGACGAGCCTGTTGAAATTCCTGCCGGTAATTGAGGAGTGATATAGAGTTTGCAGCCAGCAGCTGCCACTGACTCCTGCAGTGTAAGTGACACAGTCCCACAGGCCAGACTCCTGTGCGGCTAGGTACGACCCGGTCCCGGCAACTAGGGCACGTAGTCCACCACCCGATCCGCACATGGCGATAACAGGTACATCGTCAGGATGAATGTCGTCTTCAGAGATATTGAGATATGATGCCAATGCTTTGATGGCATGCTGCTGTCGTTTGCTTCGGAATTCCTTTTCCTCCTGACAGAGGTCTCCGCTCACCCGCACCTTGGCGTTTCTCAGGATCTCTGGGTTGGCGTCTGGATCATGCGCTTCCTTCCAAATATTGTCGGCCAGAGAGCCAGGTGCCACTGAAAGCTCGCGCTGAAGCTTCTGGACTGTCGCTGGTAACAATCGTGCCCAATCGGGAACAATGTAGTTTGTAATGCCTCCTCCTAGTTCACCCCACTCTGGTACCCCAACGGTATGTTTCACTTCATCTAGCTTTTGTGCGATATTCGCCCAAACAGATCCTTGATTCTGAGTTGATTGGGCGTCATTTTCGCCAGACGTAGAGCTCTGAGACTTTGAATTGGCGTTGTCCTGAGCAGAAGATGTGGAGATGAGGGTTTTCTGGGTACGCCTGCTAGGCTGCGTCCATTGACCCGCAGTATAAGCCGCAATTGCTGCTGGGGGAACTGTCCAGCGCAGACGTGAGGCGCTGGCAGCACCCATTGTCGCGCAGAAGTAAGAATTAGAAGCTGCAACCTGCATGCAAGCAAATACCAAGTCCGGAAGACTGGGTTTATACCGCGGGTGATGACCTCATATCATGTGATACGGAAACACAGACGGGCCGAGGCTCCTAATTGTGGATTAGCGCGTGTATCTGAACTGCTGGGGGCGGAGCTTATCTGAGGTAACGAACATCATCCCCTGTGGACCCCACACGGGCGCACATGACAGCTCTTGGTGATACCCTCTATTTTGTTTCATATTTTTGAGCAATTATCATGGTGGCCCCCCGTAATACTGCGTATGCGGAGGAGAGCGCAGAGGTCGAGGTGCTCTACGCCAATCTCGAGAAGCTCAACCGCCTCACCAAAAAGATCCAAGGGTCCATGGTCCGCCTGGAGACAAGTGGTAAAGTGGTGAAGGAGGCCATTGGTCCGATCTACAGCAATACCCAATCTCTTCAAATTACCAATACCAATATCGACAAGGTCAACGATGCCATCGACCGTCTCCGCCAGCCTCTCGACGCGAAGAGTCGTGAGGAAGGCGTCATTCGCGCAGGGTATGTGCCCAATACGAAGAGAGGAGCGACTGAGATTGGTTTCAAATGTGCTAACTGGCTTATTGTATAGACCGCAAAGCTCCGGCCTTTCACAATACCTGTCGGCAATGAAACGTGTTGAAAAGGCGCTGGTCGACCTCAACACGACGAACCTTCGGTCGAACCAGAAAGCAATCGCAGATTTCAATTCACTGCTTAGTACTGGCAGCAACCAATTACAAGAATTGCTCCGATCCGAATTGAAGCAACATGTCACCCCGATCGAGCCGTTGCACTATATCACCAAAGGTGTGTCTTCCTATTGAGAGACGTGGCGCAATAACCGGGCACGAAGCTAATCTCTAATATTTTATAGAACTTCCCTTCCCATCCATTCCCGAAGAAACACTCTCTCAGCTGGCCCCGCTATGTGCTGCGATAACCTCCGCATCCGCCCTGGGCCCCCAGCGCAGCAAAGGGGAGAACCCTGCAATGAAGATTTATGCCGAGGTGCGCGGGCCGTATATTACCTCTGGCCTGCAGAACCTATCCATCGCATCACTCAATACTGTCAAGCGAAGGCCGACCGATGGCCCATACAAACAAGGGACCAACGGAATTGGGATCTACTCGAATGCGTTGGAAGCATTCATCAATATTGAGCATGAAATCATTGTCCAGTTGTTCCCTGGGGATCAGCAGGGGCTTGCTTTGCAAGCTACCTTCCTCTCGGCAATGGGAGAGTACTCTAAGACTCTCCGCGAACTCAACCTGTACATCCGGCAAAATCTCATGACTGACTGCTTCCTCGCTTTCGAAATCATCGAGATTGTGACAGCAATGTCCTACCGTATCGATTCAAAGACTGCAGAGTTAAAGGGTCTATTAATAGAGGCGCTTCGACCTGTACGTGAAACCGCCAAATCTTCTCTATCTGAGCTGCTCGAGGAGACCAAACGCAAAGCAGCGACCGTGGCCTTGCCTCCAGATGGTGGATCCGTTCCCCTGGTTGAAGAGGTCATGAACTCCCTTGCCACATTGACTGGCTACTCGGGTCCCTTAGCATCCATCTTGACCTCTTTGGGTGATGGCAATTGGCGCTCTAAGTCGAGTAACGCTGGCACGGCGCCCCTGGATGTCGGGCCGGACAGCGGCACCCTTTTCTCCCACTTTATCTTAGATATGATTGAATCTTTGATGACCGCATTGGAGGCCCGTGGCCGGACCTTCCATCGTTCAAAGGCTGCTCTGGGCGTATTCTTGTCCAATGTCTTCTGTATTGTCGATCGGTCGATCCGACAAAGTCCTGAATTGGCGCGCTACTTGGGCGCCCCGGACAGCATTGCCCGCATCGATACTTTCCGCAAGCGTGCTACGTCAACCTACCTTGATGCATGGAAGGAGACATCACAATTCCTTCTGGATGTGCAGTACACCTCCCGCTCCGGGGCACGACCCAACTCAGGAGGCGTCGTGGATTCCAGCACCATCGTGAAGAGCTTGTCGTCGAAAGACAAAGATGCAATCAAGGACAAGTTCAAGTCATTCAATGCTAGCTTTGACGAAATGCTTTCCCGACACAAGCCCCTTCATATGGAACGGGAAGTGCGCTCAGTCCTGGGACGAGAGTTGCAGGCGGTTCTTGAGCCGCTTTATGCCCGTTTCTATGACCGTTATGTGGAGATTGACAAGGGCCGCGGCAAGTACATCAAATACGACAAGTCGAACCTGTCGGTGCAGCTGGCCCAACTTTCATCATGAATTACTTTATAGATCTTTTTGCCAGCCTATAATGACATAATAATTGCATATCCATGGTCCAGAAATCGGGAAAATCGATCTACACTTATAGTCTACACGTGATCCCTTGCCCCACCAATTGTCCAACTCTACGATAACGTGATAAGCCCCGCTAAACCTAGCAACAAAAATTGCATCCGACTTCGCACATTGTACACTGCTTCGTCCTTCATCTATCTGTCGGTTTTACCGTTCAATTCATCTTTCGGGTGATCTTCACAAACGACCGACATCATGTCTGCCAGCAACGATGTCTACCAGACCCCCCTCAACTCGCGCTACTCGAGTATGTCCATCCCACCATCCCGCCAATGAGCGGGCTGAAATCCGGGGATTAAACCAAATGATTTTAACCTGATCCCAATCGAACAGGCCCGGAGATGAAGTATCTCTTCTCTCCTCGCATGCGTTTCTCTACATGGCGCAAGCTTTGGATCTGGCTGGCCGAGTCCCAGAAAGGTACGACAATAGCTGGAAGGATAGCTTGAATCTACATGGGGAGCCAAACATTCAATTGACTGGGTCTTGCTTCTATAGAGCTTGGACTTCCTATCACCGAGGAGGCGATTGAGCAGATGAAGGCTCACGCCACCATCCAGGACGACGAATTCGCCGTTGCCGCCGAGGAGGAAAAGCGCCGCAGACACGATGTCATGGCCCACGTTCACGCCTTTGGTCTGGTCGCTCCCGCTGCTGCCGGTATCATTCACTGGGGTGCCACCTCGTGCTACTGCACTGATAACGCTGACCTTATCCTTCTCCGGGACGGTCTTGATATCCTGATCCCCAAGCTGGCTGTTGTCATTGACAAGCTGTCCCAGTTTGCCCAGGAGTACAAGGACCTGCCCTGCTTGGGCTTCACCCACGGTCAGCCCGCTCAGCTGGTCACCGTTGGCAAGCGTGCTTGTCTCTGGATTCAGGATCTCTTGATGGATCTGCGTAACCTTGAGCGCGCCCGTGACGACCTGCGTTTCCGCGGTGTCAAGGGTACGACCGGTACTCAGGCTTCCTTCCTCCAGATCTTCGAGGGTGACCATGCCAAGGTTGAGCGCCTCGATGAGCTTGTCACTGAGAAGGCTGGCTTCAGCTCCGCCTTCATCATCTCCAGTCAGACCTACTCCCGCAAGATCGATGTTGATGTTGCCAACGCTCTCGGCTCCTTCGGTTCCACCTGTGAGCGTATCGGTATTGACATTCGTCACCTGGCTATGCTCAAGGAGGTTGAGGAGCCTTTTGAGAAGGACCAGATTGGCAGCAGTGCCATGGTGAGTGAATTGCCTGGCTATCGAGCCTTGAATGACGGCTAACTGTTTGCAGGCTTACAAGCGTAACCCCATGCGTTCCGAGCGTCTGTGCTCCCTTGGACGTCACCTGCAGAACCTGCCCAAGGACGCCCTTGACACCTACTCCGCTCAGTGGTTCGAGCGCTCGCTCGACGACAGCGCTATCCGTCGTATCAGCATTCCCGAGCTTTACCTGTGTGCTGACGCCTGTCTCATTCTGCTGAGTTCGTCTTTCCCTCCCTTGGCCGTAGGATTAAAAAGTCTAACATGTCCCAGACAACGTCAGCTCCGGCTTTGTGGTTTACCCCGAGGTCATCAAGCGCCATGTCAACGACGAGCTTCCCTTCATGGCCACGTAAGTTACATAAGCTCTATCGGAGTCACCCAAGCTCACATCTTACTTAGTGAGAACGTCATCATGGCCTGCGTCAAGAAGGGTCTTTCCCGCCAGGATGCCCACGAGGAGATCCGTAAGTTTCATTTCCCTCTCCTACTGTTCATTCCTCCTCTAACCACACTCTTTCTCCAGGTGTCCTCTCCCACCAAGCCTCCGACAACGTCAAGAAGCACGGCAAGGACAACGACCTCCTCGAGCGCATCCGCCGCACCGCCTTCTTTGCCCCCATCATCCCCGAGCTCGACAGCCTCCTTGACGCCCGCACCTTTGTCGGTCGTGCCCCCGAGCAGGTGCAGAAGTTCACCACCACCGAGGTTGCCGCTGCTCTTAAGCCGTACGCCGCCGAGGTTTCCAAGGCCGAGACCTCTGCTCTTTACGTTTAATCTACCCTCAGGTCTATCCTAGGTATATATGTTTCAGATTTTGATGGACCGTTCGGTCAGAAAAGGGCGACGTTGGCGTCGCTCCGTCATAAAGGATAGGAGTTGTGTATAGTTGCCCAGTTCTATGAGATATGAAAATGAGATCAATACTTCCGGTTTTCCGTCGACCTACACAGTCCACTTTTTGTATACATCAGGAATCGATTAACCATTAAAGTAGCTAAATACTGATAGCTGACATGCAGAACACAAAAAGCCCACCCAGTCTAACTTGCGATCAATTTTCACCACGTTATATATGCAGAAAGGAAATAACAGTTGAAAGCACCGGGTCGCTGACAATGCAGTCCGGGGTAGAACGCTATATGCAATGGAACGCTAGGCGACAATGACCAAGGGAAAACCAAAATCAGAAAACCAAGGGTCTAGCATTCGAAAGTCTGTGCCATTCGCCATTCCGGGTTCGTTGTCTTTGCTTTCACAGGGTGTATAGCATTGCCGAGTCAAGCGAGGATTCGAATTCTTTGAGATGCATCGGCTGGACAAGACCCGGTTGGTTGGGGATGCACACGACGCAAGCCGTGTATCCACTCGCCACCTAAACTCGAATGACAGTGGGAAAGACAGCCGAGGACGATCATTTGTGCCCCTCAGCTTGGAAGAGAAACAAGTCAGGTGCGTCTCTCTCTCCCTGTTTCCCATTCTTCTCCGGGGTCAATGTGGAGCGGCAAACATGACAATCATGCCACCAATGCAAACAGAAGAAGTTCAAGAAAAAATAAAAATAAAAATAAAAAAAACCCCCCCAAATTCCCATCAGACCAGACCAGACCAGACCAGACTCGCACGAGTGCCTCTTTCTCTTCGAATCCCTCGGCCCACTTGTCCCGCGCACGAGGGCGTAGGTCACTCGGCAGGGACAGGTGGGGTGGACTGTGTGTCGAACGGGAGATAGAAAAGGTCACGGATCAACCACAGGATGTAAAGGACACCTAGCACCCACAACGAGGCCATCAGCTTGTAGGTGGACGAGCGCCAGGTCACGCGGCGGATGAGACGACGGCCATTGGGACCTTCGATCGGACCGCGGCGAGCTTGAGGGGCTGGCGGGGGTTGGCTGGCGAAAGGGTATGCGACAGCCTCGTTCATGTCACTGTAGGAAGTGCGACGGCGCGACATGTTTCAATTTCCCATGTATGTTTAAGGGAGGGTTGACTCCTGGATCAAGGTGCACGTGGGTACCAATCAAGTTCTGGATATGACTTTATATATAACTCAGGGATCCAGAAGTAGAGGGGCCCGGCTTTGTTCCGAGTCGTTCGCGCTTAAGCTTAGATGCACGGAGTTTAGGGTTTTGCAGACAGGTGAGATGGTTAAAAATCAAAAAAATAGGAGAAACGAAATGTGAAATCAATGATTACTGTGATAAAGCTATACAGGTTTTGAATAAAAGACACCGCACAAAACAGAAGCGAGTTAGGTTCCACCAGCTCGAAGGACTGAGCTTCGAATTGGTTAGATGAGCGGTGAATAGGAGTTGGAATTCACGTTGGCAGCATCATGCCCAATGGCGGGGCTTTTGCAATAAAGAGATACATCGATCGGGCCAAAATAGGAGAAAAAAAGAGAGAAAAAATGACCTAACCCTCTGCATGAATCGACAAAAGTACAGGTGTCATGTGACGCCCCACGCTCGGACAAAAGGGGAGATCCGGGGTGTGACATCGACTTACGTAGTGAAGGCGTTACGTAGTGATGTACTCCGGACTACGCTGGACTGTCGACGCTCTACACGGAGCTCCGTATCATGGAAGATCCTTATACCCGGACTTAAACATTGCCGGACATCTCCCTATCTATATTCCAGAATGAGTCAATAATTGATCGGGTTAGACCAATGAAATCATCGAATTCGCTTAATTAAAGTGCCGGTGAACAGTGTGGTCATCTGAGCCTAAATCGGCGATTTCACTTTCCGGCGTCGGAACGGGCTCAACCTCGGCAGTACGAATCGTCCCGACTCTATTACTCATTCCCCTCGCACGCGACTCTCTACAACCTCCACACTTCCCCGGATTCAAGAGAGCTATCCTTTTCTCACGTCCACTGGCCCTCGGCCCTCATTCTCACTATGTGGAAGCCGTCGGAGCGCCTGATGGAAACCATCAGGCACTATGCCAGCTTCCCCGCAACCGGTGTCTCGCTGCGACAGATGGTCCAGTTTGGTGACCGTCCATCCACCGGTATGCATCTATGCGATGAATGCTTCTATCCGTACTGATCTGGTCCAGGAACCCTCTTCCGCGCTTCGCAATTCCTCTCCGAGGAGCTCCCCATTCGCCTGGCGCACCGGGTGCAGGATCTCGGTGAGTTACCGGATGGGCTCAGCGAGATGCCCTCCATCAAGAAAGTCCAGGATTGGTATGCGCAATCATTCGAGGTATGTACTATATTCTTCGTTTTTTCCCCGTTCTTTCTACTTTCTTCTGTTCAAATTTCCTCTCGTCACTTTTTTCTCTCTCATCTGCGAGTATCGTATGACTCACGTGTTCCCAGGAAATCATTAACCTCCCCCGACCCTCTCTGACTCAAGAAGTCAAAGCCCGCCTACTGCGACCAGGCCGCATGAATGGCCACTCCAGAATTCTCTCCGAAGCTACTATGAACCCCAGTGTGAAGGAAGGCCAATACCGGTCCTCTCCGATCGTCCCCAATGGCAATGGAAATGGCATCGGGAAAGCTGCCGCAACGGGCCGCCGGTACTTTGTGCCTGCGGATGACCATGCGGAATGGCCACCAGAGCTCAATGACTATAACCAACGATTCGCCAAGACCCTGCAACAGATCAAGCGGCGCCACGATGGCGTCGTTACCACCGTGGCCCAGGGTATTCTGGAATGGAAGCGTGTGCGACAGCGCATGCAGATCGACTCTACGATCCAGTCCTTCTTAGATCGCTTTTATATGTCTCGAATCGGTATACGAATGTTAATTGGGCAACACATCGCACTCACGGAACAAACACATGTCAAACACCCGCACTATGTCGGAATAATTTGCACCAAAACCAACGTCCGGGACATCGCGCTGGAAGCCATTGAGAATGCCCGCTTCGTTTGTGAGGACTACTATGGTCTGTTTGAGTCGCCTAAGGTCCAGCTGGTCTGCCGGGACGACTTGAACTTCATGTATGTTCCGGGACACCTCTCTCACATGCTCTTTGAGACCCTGAAGAACTCTCTGCGGGCGGTCGTCGAGCGACACGGTGCCGACCGGGACCAATTTCCCGTGACCAAGGTGATTGTGGCAGAGGGCAAGGAAGACATCACAATCAAAGTCTCGGATGAGGGCGGCGGTATTCCCCGATCCGCGATTCCCCTCGTCTGGACCTACATGTACACGACCGTGGAGCAGACCCCGAACCTGGACCCGGACTTTGACAAGAGCGACTTCAAAGCTCCAATGGCCGGTTTCGGTTACGGACTGCCAATCAGTCGACTGTACGCACGCTACTTCGGTGGTGACTTGAAGCTGATCAGTATGGAAGGGTAAGCTAGCACACTCTGTTTCCCCTTGAAACCCTCGCTAATTCCCTTTAGATACGGAACCGACGTCTACCTGCATCTGAACCGTCTGTCTTCAAGTTCGGAACCCCTGCAATGACAATTACCCGTCATGAGAGACGGCCGGGTCCGGCCCACGACCTCGCACCGCCTACACCCCTCCTACTATGGTGAACCGGAACCCCAACCCGCGCCGTCTCGAGGACTGACGCCCATGAACGTTCAGGCCCATCGCACCCGCATACGCAGTCGAGAAGTCTCGGAACGTAAGCAGGTGGGAGATGCCGAGAGCTTGTTCCACGTGGAACAACGGCAAAGAGAAGAGGAAGAGATGTAATCTGACCTCTTCTCGCCTCTTATTCTGTCGAACATCTCAAGTTCGATTTCTGTTGTTTTGCAACAGTCACGAGCCAAGATAGCTCGCAGTTCAAGTTCAACACGGGGATGGCTCCCGATCTGACCCGGTACATAAGGGAATCCACTGCACAAAACCAAGCAAAACCAAAAATCACAAAAAAAAAAACACAAGAAAAGCCTAAAAACAGAAACCAGAATCTGTTGGTTTTGTCCGTTCGAGATACCCATTGCTCACTCACACCCATTCTCACATTCATCTTCATCCTCATCCTCATACTCTTCTTGATTCCGATCTACCCTACCTTACCTCATCTATTTCTCTACCTCTACCTTGTCCATGATATTTTATCATGATCATTTTGTTCCTTACTTGTTTTACCTTCTGATGGGATATGGTCGGATTTGGTTCTGGTTCTGGTTCTTTGTATTTTTACTTTAGCGTGCACATATACGACAGGCCAACTGCAAGAGCAGCATTTGCCCGTGAACTCTTCAGATCATCTTCAGATTCGTAAACCTTATTGATTGATACATTACACTTTCCATACGTATTTATAGACATATGGGCCCTTTATAGCAAATCCCACTCTGCTAAAGTCTAACCCTTTGATTGAACCAAGTCAGATTATAGAAGCCATGCATCAAGTACGCTAATCATCTTTAAACCCGCCTCACGAGCAACGAGAATCTACACCAACTCCACCCAAAGTACAAAGGAAGCAATCCTCACTCCCTAGGAGCAGAAGCAGACCTTGACCCCTCCCCAGAACCACCCCTACTTTTCCTTCCCCCACTCTTCCTCCTCCCACCCGCATCAGCCCTCGGTTTCTGTCCCGGCCCCCACCACCCACTCTCATCATGATCAACAAGCTCCTTCCACGTAGCAGGCACAAGATAAGCCATGGTATTATTCAGACCAAGAGCCTGCTCCGGAGCCCCAGGGCCAAGAACAAGAGGGTTCACACCCGGGACGAGATGAGCCTTCGAAGCCGGGACAGCGAAGCGAGCAGCAAAAAGCTCTTCTTCTAGTTCACGGTCTCCATTTGCAATTAATTTGGCCTGAAAGCGGCGGCGAGTTTGTGGTAGTGTCTATGCATGTTAGGATGGATTTGATATAAGACGAATAATTGAAGTCGAGTACAATTTAGTCAAGGGGGTGGGGGTGAACTTACACGACCAGATTTCAATGCATACATAGTAAGTAACTCCTCATCATTAAGAACAGTCAAAGCAGCATGTTCCTCAGAACTAAGTCTCGAACGCGGTTTAGGTTTCGTCGTATCTCCCGTCGCTGACCCCGCCGAACCCGGCTGCTGGACATAGCTATTTGGTCCAGGAGCTTGTGTTGAAAAATCATTTTCTGGATTGGAGTGTAAGCTTTTCGTTCACTTTACGCGTTAATCTAGAGGTACGTACCATTGCGTATTGTTTGCGGGATTCGTCGCGGGTGACTGTATTCAAGTGCGGTTGCCCGATCAGGCGCGTCGAGATACATTCCGCCATGGGATTCCGCGTCTGAATATTCTTCGTCGGAGAAGTCTTCTACGCCATAGTCGATTTGCACAGTAAGTGCATTTGGTGTTGAGTTTGGGTTCATATTTCGAGACCTTGGTGTCTGTATATAGATAATTAGAACAGGGATTCGGTAGCGCTTTTACGTTCTACTTACGGCAATGCGACTATACATAGGATCGTAGATATTCTTGATGGTGTTAGAAACACAAACAAGAGACAAGAGGATGTTGCAGTGGTGACGATATGAGGGCGGAGGGGAACTGCTGACTCAGCCAACCCTACAATTCGTTCAACGTGAAGCAAACAGTGTGTTCTACATAAGGGAGAAAGGAAGAAAGAGATTGTAGAAGAAGAGTGAAATTTAGGGCAGGTCTCTAGGGAGAGACCTGGAATAGTAAAAATAGTAGAAAGAAATATGCCTAAGCCACCAAACGCCAAAACACGATGCCGCTAAAACGACGCAAAACAACCTAGAAAGTCACATGCTCAACAAGTATTCATATAGCTGTTCTTAGGCCAATGGTACCCAGTATCCTTCCTGCAATGAAAGTCAGCAAAAACTCCAGATCGAAAAAAAGTGAGAGAAACATACCAACGAGTCAAGTTATTATTATCGTAAGCCTTCTGGTGATCCTTAATATACTCCGTCGTCTCATAGCCAGGAGGATCACAAGTAATGAGCACATCATCAGGGTCCTGGTAGATGCGGACATAATCGATGCGTAGATAGGCGGGCATGTACTCGCGAATAGTATGGTTTTGCGGGGCGAAGTTATCCGCCATACCCAGGTTCATAACGATGGACATGGGCTCCATGGGGATCGTACGCTGGCCAATGTTGCCGTTTGGACCGATGGAGCGGGCGTCTATAGTCCATGATTTGTCTTGACCGATGAACCATGTTACATTTCCTTTGTCACCGGGCTCGTATTCGAAGGCGAAGACTTGGTATTCTGTGCCGTTGTACCAACGTGAGTTGAGGTTTGATAGGCCGGACATTGCTTGTTGGTAGGGACCACCACGGTAGGCGTTGACTTGTGTGATACGGGGGTCATATACGGCGGCAAAGTCTGGGGAGTTCAAGGTCAGTATGGTTGATGTTTGGGGAGATTGGGGAGATATGCACTTACCATAGTCTGGCATGTACCAGAGATCAAAAGGCGCGATCTGTAAACTTTGAGACGCACTACCGACGAATGGACCACCGGCTGCGCCATAAAGTGGCTGCGTGCTACCTTCGATCACATCAATCTCGGGGGCACTGCGAGCACGACCTGGAGACGGGTGATCAGAGCCGGGACAAGTACATCCTGGTAGACGCATGCCAGGAAGGGAGCTGATTCCGTCTGGAGAGCTCTGATTGGGTGTAATACCAGCATCACATCCATCGTGATAGCTGTATGGCCACAGACCGTCGGTAGTAGCCGCGTAGCCCGGTCGAGCGAGGTTGCCCATTGCCCAGAAACCAGGCCAGAAACCCTCAATATGGCCATCACCTGGAAGTGATAAGCTGGCCTCCAGGCGGCCACCCTTGAAGCAAAGTTTATTCCAACTTTGAAGCATGCCAGATCTGTATGCAACATCATGGTTTTTGAAGTCGTCAAATCGGATCTCCAAAACACCCTCGTTTGTGGTAACTGCATCGGGATCGTACCACTATCGATAGTTAGTGGGATTCAAATATTCCAGTCATCAGCATAACTAACCTCCTTGTCCATAGTCACACCATACCACAAGTCTACCGCTTGGAAGAACGGATCATCCTCATCATAAAATGACCTTCCAGGCATATTGAATTCATCCGAAAACTGCACAAGTTAGATCTACACACATTCCCCACAACTTGAAAAGGTCAACTTACCACTAGTTTCAACTCTTTCCCTTCCGCGCTCATCTTCGTAAGAGCCTCTTTTGGTGTATCCGGGTCAATCAATCCCTGTCGGAGATTATTCAAGAGAGGCCTCTCCCCAACGTCAAGACAGAGCATATCACCAGGACGACAAACGTCCTTGGGTTTGAGGACGCCTCCCACCCAAGTTCTAAATCAATTCACGTCAGCCTTCAAACCCCCTGATCAAATCTGAACAAATCTGAACAAACACTTACATCACTGGGTATCCAATGAACAGCACCAAAATCCCCACTGTCAAAAGCGCCAAACCACCCATGTTCATAACACCACGACGATTCCAAAGATCACAGTCACGGTCTTTGTCTAACGGGTCCGGGTTATGCAGGTAATCATCCTTCTCAACATCCTCCGGAAATAGCAACAACCCGTCGGACGGCGTGATATTAAACTTCTCCGACACAGTCTGGGTATTCATATCATACTCGTCGCTCCCAGAACGCGTTCCAGAACGCGTCAAAGGGTCCCTTGAGTGATCATCAAATGGATCCATCATGAACCGGCTATCACGACTCATCGAGCTGACACTCGACCCAGCCGCTGACCAGCGATCCGGTGAGCCAGACCGCTCCGAATCATCGCGTGGTGTCGGCCGTAACCTAGGTGGAAGAAGAAACTCCGAAGATTCCGGTACCTGTGAGATACCATACGGAGACATACCCTGAGCCCCAATAGCTGGGCCAGGTAACTCAGCGGCCGGTGTCAAAGGCCTCGGCCAAGTGCGGCCCGTGAGTGGTGCATAACCTTCATCAGACTGGCTAAACGGGTCTTGACGACCCGAATTGAGTCTAATATGAGGCATGTCAGGTCGCAGCTCCGAATCCTGGTCCGTCATCGGATGGTATCTTTCTGTGAATCCCAGTTGCTTTTTTGTTCCTATACCGACAAGAAAGGATCAATCCGACCTTTCTTTCCTTCTACCGTCCTGTTCAAGGCGTGGATGGTCCAAGCATCAAGCTTTTCGGTCTGGCGTGTGTAATGGATGGTGTTTGGGATCACAGATCGCTTCGAAGCCTTGTTCCTGTCTTGGACTTTTCACTAACACCAAGCGCGAATTCCTGAGGTAAAGACCGAGTGGCAACAGTGAGGCACGGTCGTTTAGTGCGCTAGAAGCGAAAGAGTGGACAGGACCACTTGGACTGTATCCAATGTCCCCGAGAGCGAGTGGCCGGTAGATAGAGCGCAGGTATAGTAGAGGCAAAGAGAAAAGAACACCAAGAGCGCTAGAATCGAAGAAAAGAAGAGCCTAGATTGCGCTTGAGGGATTGTTGTTTGGGTGCACGAGGGGAGAGGAATGACAGGCCTTCCCAAGGGGGCAACCGGCAACCCGAGGTATGTGTATGTCCAGTTGAGTGTCTCCGCGACTGGGAAACAGACTATATTTATCTTATGAGCTTGATCTGGCTCAAGTGAGTATTGTCTTGTTCATAGCTGGGGACCCGAAGTGGTTTTGACAGCTTTGTTGGTGGTTATGCCAGTCGCGAGTCTTCATCCTGGCGAAGGGCCATTGAAGGGTGTGGCACATTCCCGACCACCTCCCGGGCAGCGAGGAATGACGAGGCATGAATGCTGCTACAGTCGTCTGGAATCTGGGGGTATGGCATCTCACTGGAGCTGAGTGATTTGTAGCCTTGGCCAATCATGATGGTGTTGATGAGGGTAGGAGTATAGCGGTCCGTTGTAGTTCAAGTGGGGAGATTTGATGACTCCCATGATCGGTTACCCAGTTTGCCAACGTTTCAAGAGACTCTTTCATTCATAATTTCCTGGTCTTTTAATTCACTCCTAAACAATGTGCTATATTTTTCTCAATTACACCTCTTAAACGTCCCGCAACTTAGGAACACAGCCATTCCCGACCACGCGTCCCGCTACTCTATCCCAACCGTCAAGAATGCCACGATCCCTGAACAACCTGTCAAAACGACTTCCAACGACGAATTGCACATTCTCTAGTCTTCAAGAAACCCCCCGTACTTACTTGAATGGGAAATGAAAGCCGATCTTCCCATAATGCAACAAATCGCTAATGCGAACAATATGTATCATGTATTTCGTAGTTCATATCATCCATATCTCAGTCAAAATGCAATCTTCCCTCAAACCCATTCATACAGATCCATCATCCCATTACCTTCGATGACCTTGCTAGCAAAAATCTTAATCAAATCAAGTCTCAACACTCTTGGCAAACAGCCCAACAATCCGACCCCCGTCAGCCGAATCCAGTGCCAGCACATAGTACTCCACGGTAGTATTACTGCGCTGAACACGATAAACCTTGATATCAGCAGAGCCACTCTCCTCGGTCGCTTTGCTCACCGCCTGCAGGACCTTGCTGTACTCGTTCCGGGGGTCAAAGGAGGATGTATCAAGGGTCGAGATCTGCTCCGAGATATCGTTGTCGGGCGAGATCAGGGAGGAGAGGTCATCTAGGAATTGACAGCAGGGTTAGCGGGTCTGTTTCAAGATTCTTTGGCACGAGGGGATCAAGATCGTAGGGTTATAGGGTAGATATGTATTCATTTCTGTGTATCCCCGTAGAATGATCCCTGGACCACCGTCTATGTAGGGGAGGGCTAGGGAGATCGGTATAGGTAGGTAGCAGTCAAGGAAGATACGTACCAGCACTAGGCCATTCACCCTTCGCAGCACCCTTGAACCGCAAAACAACAGGCTCAAAGGGTTCATCCGACTCCGAGACATAATATGCGTCAACCTGCTGCAGCGAAGTCGGGACCTTGAGGCTCTTATCCACTGTCTGAGTCTTGGCCCCTTGCGTCGAGACGTTTTGGCCAGCGCTGTAATCGGCATTCGACTTATTCAGGAAGTCCATGTAGGCATCGTCGGAAGCCATGATGTGGGATGTGGAGAAGGGTGAGCGCCGGGGGAGTGTAATTTTTTGCAAGCTTATGTTTGCGGGGGAGTGGAGGGGTCGCGGTTTGCAGTTGGCGGGATGGCTTCTTTGCGGGCGACTGGTGAGTGAAGTTATGAGGCGGCGTGGAGGGTGGATATATCTTGCTTGTAATCGGGGGACGTAGGTGGCTGGTAGGAGAGAGTGGGCGAGCATCTGGTTTTGGTGAAGTTGTGCAGGTGTAATTGGAGAAAGTGAAATGACGCAATGGATCATGGCCCGCATGTCTCACACAAGGTTGGGAGCTTAAATGTTGACGAAAATGATAAACTCGAGAGAATATGTGCATGAAGCAGAATTTGCAGACTAAAGAATACCATGGAATAGGGGGAAATACATTTTTGCAATTTTTAGCACTTGTTGACATTAGTTCTGCCTCATCCTCCGGTGTAGTATATATCTCCCTTGTTTATGCCTCTATACATTCAAGCAAACCTAACTTCACCCTTGGAAAATTTCAACATCTGCATACATTTGTATATGCTATCAGCTGACAGTCCAACTGTGAATTTACTCGGTGAAATAAGGTTGATTTCGTGCCCAGAAGACTTTGCCCGCTCTATGCATATCCAAGTACATATAGATAAAGACTTCCAAAGGTTGACAGTGATGCCGAAACCTTAAAGCACACGTGAACCCAAGCAACGTTCGGATTTGGGAACCTTGCACCCTGATCCCTCGTGCTTAGGTAGCATAGACCCAGGAATGGCCCGTGTCTAAGATACAAAGTATCCACTTGGAAGACCTTACTACTTGGGTACTTGTGTGAAGACTACTCTGAACTACAAGAAATCCGATCATAAAGATCATGTTCCAAGCTACCATTCGTGAAAAAGTATTGTTCGCTTTTTTTGATTGAACTTGAAAATTGCACCTATCACCGACCAAACATCGAAACATCTTAAACCTCGGTGACAAGGTCCTTCTTGAGGGTACCAATGAAACCACGCTTCTCCTCGAAGGTCTGGAAAGCACCGTGACCGAACTTGGAGGAAGTGTCGATCCACTTGAGCTCGACCTTCTCGGTGGCCCTGCGGTTGGTCTGGGGGTACAGAGTCTTACGCAGAGTCATGACACGCTTCTTAACACCGGGGACGGAACCCTTGAGCAGGATCCAGTCGTTCTTGACCTCACCGTAGTGAACGAAACCACCCATGCTAGAAAAATATTAGTCTTGAGCTCAGTCAGATTAAAATGTAGGGGGGAAACATACGGGGTGATCTGCTTCTTGGAGATGTCGAACTCGGTGGAGGCGGAGCCCTCATCGTCGGCCTTTCCAATGCGGAAGACCTTGTGGTTGCAGGAGGTACGGTGGTGGTATCCGTCCTGACCAGCACGGGCAACAGTCCACTGGACGTGGTTAGGGTGCCAAGCACCAATACAGGCGACCTTACGCAGACCCTTGTGGGTCTTACGGGGAAGCTTGGTGGTACCCCAACGGGAAGTGACACCGGAGAAACCGTGACCCTTGGTGACGGCGATGACATCAATCATCTCGTCCTTCTCGAAGATGCTGTCAATGTCGATGGTCTTCTCGAACAGGTTGCGGGCGAAGTCAACCTTGTCGGCGACGGAGCCACCGTTGACCTGGATCTCCATAAGGTGGGCCTTCTTCTGCTTGATGGGGGTCTTGCGGATCTGGGTGTGGGCAAGGACACGGACGACAGTGCAGTACTTCTTGATGCGCTCAAGCTCGCGGGTGACGGAGGCACCGGAGCTCTCGGCGTGCTGCTTGGAGTACTTGGTGAAAGCCTTCTTCTTGGACTTGTACCAGTTCTTGTAGAAGCGACGCTTGACCTCGTCGCTCAGGTGCTCAGCCCAGACAGTGGTGAGAGAGCGGAGACCACGGGGAGTCTCGATGTAACCGACAACACCAACAGCGACAAGCTAGAAAAGGAGGCAAGTTAGAAATGCTGATCCGAATTTTCTTTCAGGGCTCACACAAAACGTACGGGAGGGGTCTCGATGACGGTAGCGGCCTCGACGATCTCCTTCTTGTGCATCTTGGCACCGGGACGGTCAAGGTCACGGACGATTGTGGTCATACCGGCCTTGTAGCCCATGGTGGCAGTCAGGTGAACGGGCTTCTTGGCGTCATCCTTGGGGAAGCTGGCGCACAACGTGTATCAGTATACCTTGAACTCCGCAAAAAAAAACTTTTCATTGTCGCAGTATTCCAGCGATATAACTCACCTCTTGACCTTTCCGCGGTAGCGGGCAGCGCGCTTGCGCGGCAGGTAGGCCAGAGAACCTGTAATCGTATCATCAGTATAACCGCACAATTGGAATGTCGAATTTTATCGAGGATGAAAAGTTGATCACGAACCGTGGCGGGGCGCTTCGAACTTCCGGTGACTCCTGGAGGGAAAGATGGATTAGCAATTGCATTGATAGATGTCTTTGAGTGTCACATTGTGGGCGACTTACATCTTGACCCTGGTGTCGTTAGTCGTCGTCGAGGTGGTAGAGTGACGATCTAAAAGTGTTGGAGAGGTGTATTTTGCACGCTAGACGAGTGTGGGCTGACCTAAGCGAGGCGGCTTCCCATTTTGGATAAGCGACTGGTTTTTCCGAAGGGTGGAGTCAGTCATGTGAGGTCACGTGCAACGAGCCCACTTGTGGAAAAAGTTCTTCGAAAGTGGGCCTGGCCTGCTGACTACTCAGGGCTACTTCAGGGCTGTAGTAGTTACAGAGTACTGCTACCCACGATTAATTTACTGTCATACGCGGTACTACGTTGCACGGGAGAAATGGAGCGAACCAAAATCTACATTCATAAAATCATTTGAAATGGGTTAAATTGACTGTCACAAAGATGCCTTAGCACCGTAGAGAGAAAATTCACAGAGAAAAAGAAACGAGGAAATTCATCAGAGCAGTAAGAGAGTGAATACAGGCACAAGACCAGTCTCCGGTCCAGTACCTTCTGGCCGATGAGAGAGGTCAGAAACACACGACACGTTCATACCATACATCACGCAATTGAAAAAGGGGGATAGGGTGTAAAAAGGACATAGGGGGGAAAATAGTAGCCACGAAAGCGCCAAACAAGCTGGAAAGATGACAGAACGACCGGTATGTTCTTTTATTTTGTTTCTCACGAGGACTCAGTCTTTGAGGGAGTACCAGGACGACCATTGCTGGCAACTCCGTTACCATTGGTGCCAGAGGCACTGCCATTGGGACTGCCCTTCACGGCAGCCTTTTTCTCCTCATCCACGTCGTCATCGTAGTCCTCATCAACGTCCATCTTGCGAGCCGGGGGCTCGTGAGATGAAGGAGCTTCTGGGCGACGAGGCTCCTCCTTGACCGGAGTATTGGCCGAGGGAGGGGCAGAGGGAGGGCCGTTAGGGGCAGGGCCAGCGCTCTCAGCCATGGGGGGAAGGCTGGGTCCACCGGCAGCGTGAGGCGGCATATTCTGAATGGAGGGCAGGGTAGGAGGGTGGTGAGCAGCTTCGGAGGGATGGTAGTTTTCGTTAGCTCGACGGGCATCTTCACGGCGAGCCTCCGAGGAACTGCGGCGTTGCATCTCACCAGGAGACGGCATATGGGAAGGTGGGCTCGGACGGCGGCTGTTCTGATCATCCAGACGCGCTCGGCTCTCCTCGTTGGCCAACTTCTTGACCGGGCCAGTCTCCTCCCATTCACGGCCACGCTTCATCGCAGAGGCGGGACGGTCTTCGCCCCGCTCACGAGCAGCGGCTTCGGCAGCGGCAGCCGCCGCCGCAGGGGCAGGAGCACCGCCATCAATGCCGGACGGCGCATTGACACCAGGAGCAGGCATGCCTGGGCCAGGGGGGTGGTGAGGGCCAGTGTGGAAGGCCTGGTGGGGGTAGCCAGATCCAGGAGAAGAAGGACGTTCATCGCGAAGAGGACGAATCTCAGTCGGAGGTGTGAAAGGACGGTGGTATGGAGGAGGAGGGGGAGCACCAGGAGCACCGGCAACAACGGGGGGAGCCCCACCGTTCGGACCAGCTGGGGGAGCGGCACCGGGAGCGGGAGGCAGACCGGGACCCCGAACAACAGGGTTAAAGCCGTTACCGCCACTGGGACCACGTTCATGGCCGGGGGCTGGGCCATTTCCCAACTGAGGCAAGGTGTGCGGGGGAGGGTAGGCACCGGGGCCACCCATCTTAGGTGAGCGGGCCAGACCACGAGGGTCAGGGAAGGCGCGACCAGGCTCTTGGCGAGGACTGGCTTGGGGAGCAGCACCGGGGATACGAGGGGCATCACGCGCCTCGAGGCCATTAGCAGGAGCCGGGGCTTGCGACTGCAGGTCATTAATGCCCCGGTTCCAGCTCTCAATCTGGCGAGGGGGCGCAGGCGCCTGAGGTGGCGGGCCGATCGGAGCTGGAGCACCCCATTGAGGAGCGGGGGGTTGACCGACACCGGGTGCCTGGTAAGCCTGAGGGTGGACATCCTGCGGCTGCGGTGCGGGGGCGTTGCCTTGCTGGCCAGAGCCAGACATTTGGCTCTGGAGCAGCTGCAGACGAGCCTTGATGTGGACGTTGCTGGGATCAAGATCGGCGGCGCGACCGTACGCGTCGAGCGCGTCGGCGATCTGGTTGTTGCACGATTCGTACAACGTGCCCAGATCGTACCAGACCTCCGAGATGTATGGGTTCAGGCGGATAGCACGAGAATAGGCGTCAAGCGCATCCCGGTATTGGTTGATCTGGTAGTAGAGAACACCAATTGAGCACCAGAAGGTAGGGTTGCGTCCATCGCGGTAAACGGCTTGCTGGTAGGCTTCGTAGGCCTTGGGGTATTTGGCTTGCGACATGTAGCAGCGACCCAAGAGGTACCAACTCTGAGCATCGTTGTTATCTGCGCTGACAGACTTCTCCAGGAACTCAATTGCCTTATCCTGGCTCTGATAGCTCGTGCTTTGCTGGTGGTAGAGCCATCCCAGCTGCTGAAGGACCTTGGCGTGGTTGGGATCCCGATCGAGAACACGTCGGTAGGCAGCTTGGGCGGAATCGAACTGAAACAAGACCATTAGCATCATACGAATAACCATGGCGCAATCCAAGTGGGTCATGACTTACGTCCTTCTGCTGTTCGTGAACATGGCCAATTTGGAACCAAATATCCTCCTCAGTCAGGGGACGAGGGGGGTCATTGACAATGTATTTGAAGCACTAATTAATGTCAGTCAACAAGTCCCGCAATCCTCTCAATGGTTGAACATACCTCCAGGCTCTGGCTGAACTTTTGCTGTTGCTTGTAAATGATACCCAGGCGGAAATAGATCTCATTGGCCTTTTCGAATTCGGGGGCCATACGCATAACCTGCGAGAAAGCCTCCTCGGCGTGATCGAGAGATCCGTAGCGATCATATAGTATGCCGATTCCGTACCACAGCTTGGGTTCCTAGAAGAGAATGAGCTATGCCCACTTACAAAGACGCGGATGGGGAAATTTTACCTTAGGATCGCGCAAGTGATACAAAGCCTGCTGGTATGAAGTATAGGCCTCCTGCAGGTTATCCATCATCAGGTGGCAATGTCCCAAACTACCCCAAGTCTCACCGCTAGACGGATCAAGCTTCAGGATGTTCTGCAGGTACTCAATCGCCTTGGGGAATTGCTCCTTCGTCCGGAGGATGCAGGAGATCGCATTCATGGCCGGCACGGACCATTGGTTGTGCCGCAAAGCCTGTTCATACGCGTTCATTGAGCCATCCAAATCTCCCATCAACTCAGTCAAGCTGCCTGTAAACACTCAAGTCAGTATATCCGATCGCGTCGCGTACTTTCAACGGATTCATACCAATGTGAAGCCACACCTGCTCATTAAGCGCGGTGATCTTCTGGGCGGTGGTGAGAGAAACGGCTTTCTGGCCTGCTTGCGCCGGCATGGGCGGCATGTGTCCATTGACCTGCGGGTGTGTCGCCATGTGCGCCTGGTGGTGGGCGACACTTGCGGTCGGGGAGGGTTGGGTATGAGACATGATCAATGATCAATCCGGTCTGGTTGTGATTCACGTAAGACCCGTGTTGCGACCCAAAGGTGTCGGGCGTTGCGACACAATGATGCAATCCACCGGGGTGATCAGAGGATGGGTTCAACGGTTGAATTATTCCGAAGATCGCGTCGATTTAGTCGCACAAGATCGCAAGACCGATGAAGACCTGCGACACCAGTTCGCGGTTGATGGTCGACGATCCCCTCGGGTAAAGAGTAGCGTGCCTACTCTTTGGGGAATATGAAAGATTGGGGGAAGAAGTTGGGTGTGGGGGGGGGGGGAGGATGGAAAATGCCCACACCGGAAGCGAATGAAAAAAAGGAAGGACAAAGCAGGGAAAAGGTTAAAAGGGATATGGGGTAAACGAGGTGTAGAAGGAGAGGAGGAAGGGGAAAAGAGTCGAGGGGCTGGCAGGAAAGGTGTGAAATTTGCCAAGAGACGCTAGTGGTTGTGCAGCTGTCGGCCGTCACCACAGACACCAGCGACACCAGCGACATCAGCGACACCCACCAACAACCCACACACGGAAAAATGAAAAATCAATTTTAATTCCCAAAGAGCTTGGTAACCCGAATAAGGTTAGCGTAGTGGGGCCGATCTGGAGGCGGTTATGATGCCGTGGATTGGGCTTTCATCAACGGTGTGGGGCACAGACGAGATCTTATCATCAATTATCATTAATTGTGATAATGGATCTATTCTAGACTCGAAGGTCGATGTGATCTCACATTGATCCTCCATGTGTACCTATGTAACGATATTGATAAAATCAAAATACTAAGATTCACGAACCCCCGGTTAGGCCGAGTGGCGCCCCAGTGGGTCTCTCGGGGTGGGCTCCCCCCGTGGTCCTAAGGTGCGTTAGTGTGACTGTTCTCCGTGCCACTCCGACTTTAGCCTAACCCGGTCAAGGGCCCAAGCTAAGACCCGGCATGTTGGACCGTGCGCTCTGGCCCAGCTCCCAGATCCCTGTCCCCCTGGGGAGTTCGACTCCGCTCTTTTCTTCCGGCCAACTCACCCGGCATCATGCATACTTTGATTGTATTATATCATTGTATGATTATATTTGGTATACCGCACATACCGCATCTTCTACTTCTGCTCTGCTGCATTGAACTCTGTTCTTTATGGTATTGCGCGCTCTAATCTGCAGGGTTGACTTTGGCATACCACGGGAGTCTCCTCCACCCGCTAGTGCATTTTGCCCCTTCCGTCATCATGAGTTAGCATACGAGGGACGGTACATGGCACATTTAGTTTATTTAGTTAGGACCGCAGAATATATTCAGCCACTGAAAAATACTAAAAAAAAATCATACTCTGGAACTAGTTTAAGGAACAATAGACACTTACCGCATTCAGCCTAGTCTTCTCCTCCACACGTTTGATTTCTCTCCTTTCCCATCAGCCACAAAGAGAAGCCACCCTTTTGCCGCATACCAGTGGATGTCCAACGATGATCTTGATACACAGTGGGGATGTGACAATGCACAACCCCCTTTCCTCTTAATTTTCCATTTTTCCCAATTTCCAATTTCCAATAGTACAAATCACACCCCAAAAAACGCCCCGATTCCTGCTTCTGGTTCCCACACCCCTGCCGCATCCAGCAGAACCTTCGATCGGCAGAGCCCATGTCGTCAGCCTGGGACTCGGTGAATGTGGCTCCACCCGTGGAGACGCACCAATTTTTTTTGGATTTCTTTTTTCTTTTTTTACTTTTTTAGTTCTTTTTTTCCTGCCCCAAATTTGATTTCCCTCGCCCAGGGTTTGCCTAGCCGAGCCGTCGCCGTTACGTCGCAATATGTTTGTGAAACACCACGTACATGTAGAGAGAGTTCTAGGTGGGAATTTAGAGATCATAGGATTATAGAGAATCATTTCTTCTCCAGAATTTCGATCTTCCACACTTCCGGAGCACACATCCTTCGCGTGGGTTACACGGGCGCTGGGAAGTTTCCCAACGTGCGCCATGTTTACCCGCTTCCAGGGCTGTCAAACTCTACATCGCCGTATATCGGATCTGGTGTCCCCTCCGGATCCCTGCAGTGGTCGTCACCAATGCAGAGAGCAGGAATCCACCAGGGGAACTCGGTCAGCATGTTCCGGGAATTTTTTTTTAGGGCGGGACTCCACCTGGAAACGTAGACATCAGCCGCGCGCATAGCTTACTCCTGGAGTCCACTGTGGAGACAAGTTCGGAGCCGGATTAGATTATGTAAGTATTCTCTTTCTCATTCAGAGTGGTATCTCCAGCTATACACTCCAGATACTAATAGTCTGTTACTTATCTTCCGTACCCTGGCTCTATGGGGGTCATTCTCCTTGCCTGGCATGGTTGGTGGGACGGTGCAACACGCACGATCAAGGGCATAGGTGAAGGTTCATTCACGGGGGCGGGTTTGCGGTCGCGGATCTCTAGCCCTGGAGGTCTTCAACAGACCAACCCTAAGATATATTTAATCCTCTCTGAAGGTCGACGATAGATCACGAAAGCTACCCATCTGGGAATAAAAATCAGCTTGAAACCAAGCTTTCTACAAAGTCGTCCTACCCTAATTATACGTTCACATTTAATTTTAGGTGGTGTTGCAGATAGCGATTATATACCAGTCCAGTTTTCTCGCTTAATATACAGTACATCCAGTACAACCTTGATAAGAAATTCGAAAAAAAGAATTAATCGAAACTTTACTAACCCAAATAAAAAGCCCCTACGCCCAACGGGCCACCAAGGGATTTTAGGATTGGTGGAGATGGTAAACCCCAAGGCTAAGTACTTTTGCGAATCCCTGTCGTGCGACCGACCCAACACACAGGGGACAAATCAGGCACTGCGACCTGGGAAGCAAATGCTTACCAGGCCGTGCAGGGCCTGTTATAGGGATGGAAAAGCAAATAAAATAAATAAACAAATAAACAATTCCTGCCATAGGGCGCTAAATGATCGTGCTTTCATGGTCAACCTGTCTAGACTCGACACGGGGACTGCACACACTTTATAGATAAACTTGGCACAAATGTGGGCTGGTTGCTTTGTTAATCGATCTGGTCTCAACGATTCCCCGGGGGCTGCAGCCTACTGCGGCCATAAACGAGGTGATCTACTGGGGTTGGTTGTGTTCGCTATGAGGGAAAATATATATGCTCCGGCAACGGGTTCTTAGGCTGACCAGAACTATGTATATAAGTTTGGATATTGATTTATAATTCCAAGGTTATCTACGTTGATCTGTATCTGAGACCCACTGCAACTTTTCGGTAATTAATCAGCATTCTATCGTTAACTTGACATACCTGGGCTATGGATGATCTGTTGCCTCATTCCTGGCTCCACAGAGGCGTCTATGACAAACGTCCACGCGATCGGAAAAGGGGCGTGACCTACCGGTATTTGGGATGAGCATCCGGCTGCTAGTTTCAAAAAAGAAAAAAAAAGGATATGCACAGAATTATTCCTTTTGAAGTTTCTGGTTCCGAATTGCATATCTTCCGGGCCTTGTTCAGGTGCGGCTGGAACCGCTGTCAAATCGGATCCCTCTCTGATCCATTGAGATATGTACCCCATCCAATCATTGATATATAATCAAGTCCGACGCCTCATTGTATTCCATTAAACCCTCTTTCAGCCAGATCGAAGTTATCATTTCCATCAGCCACCAGATATGACAAATGCAGGTGAACTTTAACAGAATCCAATGATAAACAACCCTCCCGCACGGGCCAGGGACCACTTTACCTCCCAGAATATTCGATTCTGCTTTTCTTCGTTCCGATCCTTCAGCCCCCCAAGACGAACCATGCGCCTTCCCGCGGCTTAAGACAGAGAGTTCCAATTGCTTTTTCGAGCAAGGATGCGACCGTCAAGCCTGGGGGACTACATGCTACAGGCTTAATCCACTAACACCCGGCCCCCAAAGTTTACTTAAATTATCTCTATCAACTCCGTACTGCATGTCTGACTCTGACAGGAAGCAGGGGGCCATGATCTTCTCAGCAGAGCATGCCGCAAGGGATCTTCTGTACTGTAGGGCTCCGAGCATGCCAGCAAGCCTGATCTACAGATAGAGATATCATATTGGTTGCAATGCAAATGCATTTGAATTTGAATTAATGTTAACCGTATGTTTAGCATTATGGATCCGCTTGATAAAGAAGGGTGCTGGGTTAGTCCAGTGCTATTGGTTCGTTTCATGCGGCATTCCCGATGATGTGGTTTCAAGGGGCTCATATTTACTCCATACCCGCCCGCCTTAGCACGCACCCACGGGAGACTTGATGTTCCATTAGTTGAGATTACCATGTCAGCCCAGTAGTATTAATCTGACTTGAACTCTCTCTCGTCACCATCGCTGATTTATTGATGCTGTGATTGGCTGACACCCATAGCCAACATGGAGGATTCTACATTGAGCCGTTGGAGCATTTCCCACTGATCTACAGCTCGGGAGAGACGCACATTAAATATGACCAATCTCCCCCATCATGGCGTGCTTGCAACTGATCGACCATGAGATGTGGAAGCCCCCGAACCCGTCACATGATAAATCCGAGCACAAAGTGTAAATAGGGATACCCAGACCGAAGGCGTCTGGGCCGTCATAACCGAAATGGGTGGCTTGCCGCGGGGTTGATAAGCCCGAGGTGACAACGCTACCGTTACTCCTCCATTAACAAAGGACGCGCAAGCCTCGTATTATGATAGACCAGCCAAGAGCGCACGGAGTTCTGTTTTTTCTTGTCTTTGAACTGTCTTTCTTACCGTGTGAGCGACGCCGAGGAATTCACAGTCAATACCAAGACAACAATGGTGTTTGGGGGCACAAGGGACCAGAGAAAGACTTTAAGGAGTTGAGGGGCTCGGGCTAGGGAGGGGAAGCCAAGACTGTAAAGTGACCCTGATCGACTCGGGACTGGCAGGATCTAAACCCGCTGTTACAATGCTGAGACGAGTCTCTGCGATTGCTATTCACTAGAACCATATGATGCTCCTTGTGTTTATTTCTCCTATGCAGGAGTTGCGGCAAATCATGCAGGGTTTTGGATCTCCCCCCAGCTTACCATGATGGGGAAGGGTTTACATAATAAATATTGAAACCTGAACACCACAAGAATGCCAATGTGCCCAGCGAAAGAAAATTTTCTTTTCTCCGAAGTCACAAGGATGCCAATCTCTCGGCGTCTGGGCATGCTGGGCAGAGCCCAGTGTTGTTTCGGTGTGGAAGCCACGACAGGGTTCGAGACTGTGTAATTTTATAAGCGATACGGGTGTAGGGCAAGTCAATTGGATTAGTTTAATACTTTAATACTTTAAATAACCCTGAAGAACAGTATGTATTATGATGTTGATGGAGATTCTTGGTGGATACTATGGAGATACCACTTCACTACGGTCTCAATAGTGATTTAATAGCGTGGTAATTTACAGTTGTGTAGACTACGTGTATTGCATTACTAACAAACGCCAAGTCGCCGCAGATGCGGATCACACAACATTTCAACCAATCACACTTGGCCATATGAGCTGGTCATCCGAAGTGTGCCTTGGCATCTTGGCGATTGGTAAAATATCCTATTGCGACACCGTGGCACAGAGCTTGCCCAACCTACGAGGTTGATATTCTGACCATGAAATAAGCTCTTCATAATCGAAAAATAGAAGATATAGGAAATAACACTCCACGTCAAACTCCTGAATGGACAGAGAAAGGAGAAAACACGCTGCAAAGCACTATGATCAATAATGATGCAGCCTCAACCCTTTTTCCCAAATGCCAAGGGCTCGGCATCTGGGCGGCTTGGCGAAGCGCGACTGCAAACAGCACCAGTTTCCTCCGCTGCCATGGCCCTCCCTGGTCCCTCCGCTGCTCCTCCGTCCTATAAGTCTCCCTTTCCGCCCTTACCCTCTCACCGAATGAGATACTGGTCACCTACCCGCACGCGTGAGTGGATGATGCCCTTGGGGAGACCATGCCGTGAGCCTTATACACCTTAGCTCGCTGTGCGCCTGTACGACTCTCGGCCCTCTCGTCTTGACTTTCCGGCTCAATCATGTCGCCGCCGGAGATGTCATATAGTCCTGCCTATCACCAGGCTCAGGGCTCCGTCGTCACTAGACCCTCTCCCTTGATCCCACCGGAACACCCTGAACCTTCACATTCAAGCCCGCTACGCTCCTCACAGTGGATGGCCCACGACGTGAGCCCCCGCACCTCTGGCCCGCGGGGATCACAAGCTCACTCTCCGGAAACGTCACGGCGTGCCTCTCGTGTAGGGGACGAGGTTGTCCAGTCGGTGACCGTGGCCAACGGCTTTAAGGAGGGACGTTCCCGGGGGAGTTGGCAGCCTTCTTTGATGTCGGGAGAGCAGACTCGTGTCCCGAAGCGAGGAGGAGTTGCCGATGCTACATCTAGTGATGGTGGTCAGGATGCGCTTCTTATGCTGGTTAGTTTATCTCGCTTGGAAGACGGCATATCGAACCCTCGTGCTAATGACCTATTATAGTTCCGGCTATCTGTTCCGGTTCCACTATTCTCCTTCGCTGCCTGCATATACACCTTCTTCGCAATCATCTTCGCCATACTCATCTCGCCCCTCCGTCTCTGTTCTATCTCTCCATACCTCCGCAAAACTTCTTTCCGAACCCAACTATGCGACCTCCTTTCCCCAGTCCTCCACATCCATGAACGACTCGTCTGCATGCCACCACCTACCTCTAACCGCTCTTCCTCCACACAATGGATCCACTCCGACCCAGATAGCGAGGAACCCGTTCCGGTCATTGATTCCAGCATCTTATATTCCGTCGGCATGTCAATAGTCGTCTTGACCTTCTCCCCCTTCTTCAGCATTGCCATCCTCCTTTGCGCCTGGACAGCCGCTGCATTTTGGGTCTTTGCTATGGTCATGGGGAATCCAGATGGTACAGAGCGGAACGACGATGGTCGTGCTGCCGTTCTGGGTGTTTGCAAGTGGTGGCGGACATGGTTATGTAAATCCCGACCTTCTCCATGATGAGTCGGAGTCGCCCCACATCGTCCCCACAAGGAAAAGATCCATGAAACTTTGTTGAAGGGTCCGAACCTGGACCCTTAAAGAAGACAAAAAGACAAAAACAAAATCTCCTCTGCTCGAGCACCCTGCTACGACACAGAAATACGCGGAATGACCCTTACAGGAACCGAATCGACCCCTTCATCTGCTTATATTTACTGATTACCTGTGAGAGGGGCTATGAACTATACACATTTTTCGACGGAGTTTGGCGGGTTTATATTTCCATTGGAACTGGATGGGATTGGCGTTTGGAGTGGCTGCATAGCCCCATGATTTGTTTACTGAACCCCCTTGACATGATTCTTGACGCATTTCGTCAGCTCATCCTGCACCAGGTGTACTTGTATGAGACGTTTTCTTCGTTTTGATTGACATGGGAAAATGTCTGTATGTATGCGTTCAGGAGCATGAATTTGATACCCGATTGTTTATCGAACACCTCATTCCGATACCTTTTTAAGATCAGTACCGTAGATAATGTAGATGTAGTACTTTTAAAGTATGCAGTAGCAGATTCAATAATGTATACTAGGTACCATAAGCATTAAATGCAAATTAAGCATCATATGGCACATGGCATAGAATAGAGTTAGTCATTCTACATCATAGATGCACTATCACGAACTAGGAAAGAGGCATCCACTTAGCTGCCGACGGATTTAGATATCAACTGCCACTGCATCTACCCTAGTCTTCTTAGCGTAAACAATTGATACATAAAGTATACAGAGTAGAGGGCTGGTGTCCTATAAAATAATAAAGTGGATAAGAAGGGAAGACAAGATAACACTGGGTTTTGCATCTGATGTTCGGCATAAATCACGCTTTCCAACATCAACATCGATGAACATCACGTACGATAGAAAGAAAGAATCCATAAAAGAAACGGGGCGCGGGAGGAATCGACCCGGGGCCAAAAATGAGGTCGCACACATACCATTACAATAATCGTACATGTACAGTGGGAACGAGGTCACGAGACCCCATTCCCAAAAGGTGATTACCCATTGAGGCCTCTCTTAAAAAGTTTCTTGACATTTTCGACATTTTCGACATCTTGACCTGTATCATTTATGAATCGTCCCTTCTGTGGGATCTATCTTTGGCGGTGCCAGTCGTGGACCACTTTGTTATCCTGAGCTCATACGAGTTTCATTGATAGTACGTACCGACAACTTGAAACAAGAGTTGGTCCTCCTTTCTAATAATGAAGGGTCATATATGTGTCAGTATCCTCAAGCTAAATATCTAACCTGAAATTGCTACGTACTAATATACTCGAGATTTTATGCTTTTCAAGTCACGTAACAGGTACCATCATATCATCGTGGATATGCTTACTTTCCCCGTGATTCACACCATACTATGAAACAAAATAGTCGATAGAAACAGATCAAAGTCCAAGCCGGATAAAAGAGTCGAAAGATATCCGCTTGGGTAACGACCGAATTGTAGGTTGTTATGATTTCCGACAATATGTGTACACGGAACTCGGCATCAGCACGAGCCGATGCATCTCAACACGCCGAGTGGTATAGTGTCGGTTACTCTCCTGAGTTCGTCCCACCCACCTGGAGAGTGTGTTTGCATGTGATGCTTCCAGCAAATTGATCACCGTTCTTTTTGAACCTGCCAGTGATGAGGAAGGTGCTTCGAGTTCCTTCCCCAATTGCGTTTCTACACTTCCTACTTCCTGCTTCCTACACTTCCCAACTTTCAGTATCCTTTCTTCCACCTGTTAAAGATATTTCACTGTGATCTCGTTACTCTTTAGTTGGAAAATACGCGTGGAGATATCATGACATTCAACATGATATCCACCTCCGACTTTCACCTGGGGAACCTTGAGGGCTCCACTCCAGAGCTTCATGACTCTATCCAATCAACCGGAGACCAAGGAACACATGTCTTTGAGAGCGACTACTCTGGAACCAAAAAGCCTATGCAGAGTCTCACAGATATCAAACAGTTAGCCAGATCATTCAGTCAACAATCCCTCTGCTCAGAAAATATTTCCAATCCCTTCAACACAGAAGACTCAGAGCTGAATCCAAATTCCGATTCCTTTCGACCCGAAAAATGGATCAGAGCCCTTCTCGAGTTGGCTCGTGGCGACAGTCTCTACATGATGCGAAAAAGTGGGGTGGCTCTGAAAAACCTGAATGTCTCTGGCTTCGTCACTGCATTGAGCTCTCAGAGTACCGTAGGCGATCTGATCTTCGGCTTGGTTGACTTGGCTGCATACTACATCAATAACCGACGTCAACCCGTTCAAATTCTTCACAATATCGATGTTCTAGTTCACCCCGGAGAGCTCCTTATGACTCTGGGTCCTCCAGGCTCTGGCTGCACGACCTTATTGAAAACGATTACAGGCGAGATTCATGGTATCACAATTGATGATGGCTCCGAGTTCAACTATGGGGGGATCGGCCTCGAAGACATGCATTCCAGGTTCAGGGGTGAATCAATCTATACTGCTGAGCAAGATGTGCATCTTCCCATGTTGACCGTCAGACAAACCCTTGAGTTTGCAGCCTTGGCAAGAGCTCCCAGAAATATCCCTGGTGGTATAGACCGCCAAGCATATGCGCAGAACCTTTGTGATGTGGTCATGGCGGTCTTTGGCATGCGACACACGATGGATTCCAGGGTAGGTGATGAATATGTTCGAGGAGTAAGTGGGGGTGAGAAGAAGCGTGTGACCATTGCTGAAGCGGCGTTGAGTGGTTCGCCGCTTCAATGCTGGGACAATAGCACTCGGGGACTGGACAGTGCCAATGCAATCGAATTTTGCAAGACTCTTCGACTTGCTGCGGATCTGCTGCAGACCGCTGCTACGGTGGCCATCTATCAAGCTCCACAGGCTGCTTATGACATGTTTGATAAAGTTCTCATCCTGTATCATGGTCGGCAAATATTCTTCGGACCCGTGAGTGAGGCTCGTGCATATTTTGAGAAGATGGGATTCGAATGTCCCGAGCGTCAAACAACACCGGATTTCCTGACATCAATGACCAGTTCAACTGAGCGTCGTGTACGGGAGGGGTTCGAAAATCAGACACCCCGAACGCATGATGACTTTGCAAAGCTCTGGGCATCAAGTCCAGAGCGGCAGAGACTACTTGTGGATATTGACCAATACAACCACAATCACCCCATTCGTGGCCCGGACTCTGATGCGTTTCAAAAATCCCGCTCTCTTCAGCAAGCCGAATTTCAGCGCCAAAGCTCACCATATACGCTTTCCTACTGGCAACAGATTGCACTTTGCTTTTGGCGAGGCTATAGCCGTGATTGCAGATCCGGTATTGTTGGTAGCTTCAGTGGTCAGCAATATCGCCATCGTCTTTATCGTCAGCAGTATCTTTTACAACCTGCCCATGACCACGTCTTCCTTTTACTCCCGAGGTGCTCTGCTATTTTTTGCCATTCTCATCAATGCATTTAGCAGCCAGCTTGAGATTATGACACTATATTCTCAACGTCCATGTGTCGAAAAGCATGCTCGCTATGCACTTTATCATCCGTCTGCCGAGGCACTTGCTTCGATACTGACAGACTTACCAATAAAGGCCGTGAACCTCACCTGTTTTAACACTGTTCTCTATTAGATGACGGGATTAAATAAAGATGCTGGAGCATTTTTCTTCTTCTTGTTCACATCCTTTATGATGGTATTGGTAATGTCAAGTCTGTTTCGGACAATAGCCTCGTTATCTCGCACATTGACGCAGGCTCTTGCACCGGTCACTATCTTCGTGTTGGCCCTTGTCATCTACTCAGGATTTGTCATTCCTATACCTTACATGCACGGATGGGCACGTTGGATCAATTACCTTGATCCAATTGCCTATGGCCTAGAGGCTCTGCTGATCAATGAGTTTCATAGTCGCAATTACACCTGTTCCAGCTTCGTTCCTTCAGGAAGTGGATATGATGGAGATCCAACAGCACGCGCTTGCTCTGCAGTCGGGTCTGTTGCTGGCCAATCATGGGTGAATGGTGATGCCTATATGGAAGGCTCATTTGGTATCCGTCATTCACACAAGTGGCGGAACATCGGAGTTATGTTTGGCTTTTGGGCATTCTTCACATTTACATACGTCTTAGCAACAGATCTTATCTCCGAAAAGAAATCCAAAGGAGAGGTTGCTATCTTCCCCCGAGGAAAAGCTCCTAAACTCTTAAGGTCAGTTGCAAATGATTTTGAGCAAGGCAATGAGAAAGTTTTGCCTGGTGAAACTTCAATGTCTGATCAAAGCGAAGTTCCATCTGGCATTGTGAAACAGACTGCAATATTCCAGTGGCAAGATGTCTGCTATGATCTCAAGATAAAGACCGAGAACCGGCGTATATTGGACCATGTCGATGGCTGGGTGCTACCGGGGACACTGACAGGTAAGAATGGCCTTTTAATATGGCTCTTTATAACCACATTGTCTGACTTGTGATCTTCCTTAGCTCTTATGGGAGTATCCGGCGCCGGAAAAACTACACTTCTCGATGTTCTGGCCAGCCGAAGAACAGTGGGTGTCATCAGTGGGCAAATTCTTGTTGATGGTCAACAGAGAGACAGCTCCTTCCAGCGGAAGACTGGGTATGCTCAACAGCTGGACTTACATCTTGAAACATCTACCGTCCGAGAGGCATTGTACTTCAGTGCAAATCTTCGCCAACCGAGAAAAATCTCTCGCATCGATAAGATGAAGTATGTCGAAGAGGTCATCCACCTCTTGGAAATGGACGAGTATGCGGATGCTGTTGTGGGGGTCCCTGGCGAAGGTATGTAAATAAACTGAGCTTCAATCGAAGTATCAGTGCCACTTTGCTAATCATACCCATAGGGTTAAATGTTGAACAGAGAAAGCGACTCACCATTGGCGTTGAGCTTGCTGCGAAGCCAGAGCTGCTCTTGTTTCTCGATGAACAAACATCGGGTCTCGACTCCCAGACATCATGGTCAATTTTGATGTTGCTTCAGAAACTGAAGAACAATGGTCAGGCAATTCTTTGTACTATACATCAACCTTCTGCGATGCTCCTCCAGCAATTCGATCGACTCCTCCTTCTAGACCAGGGCGGAAGAACTGTGTACTTTGGACCCATGGGACCATCGGCATCGACTCTTGTGAACTACTTCGAAAAGAACGGCGGTCGTCCTTGCCAGGAATATGCCAACCCTGCTGAGTACGTGCTAGAGATCATTGGTGCTGCGCCTGGATCTCACACAGATATTGATTGGCCTGCGAGTTGGCGACATTCGCCAGAGCTAAAGGAAGTGCGAGCTCAGCTTAACGAGTGGAAGCGAGGAATACCACAGCACTCCGTAGTAACGGCTCAGGATCAGTACTCTTACACCGAGTTTGCAGCTTCGTTCCCGCTTCAACTCTATGAGACCTTAGTTCGCATCTTCCAGCAATATTGGCGGACCCCAAGCTATATATTGTCGAAAATTGGACTTATAGTAGCTACAGTGTGTCAGTTCTGGTCATTATTATTACACACTTATCTAATATTCAATCTGCTTTAGGGTCTTTTCATCGGGTTCTCCTTTTTCAAAGCGCCAAACACTCAGCAAGGATTGCAGAACCAAATGTTTGGCCTTTTCATGCTCGCAACAACCTTCAATCTCCTTTCCCAGCAGATCATGCCACAGTTCGTTACCCAAAGAGCGCTCTACGAGGCTCGCGAGCGACCAGCAAAGACTTACTCATGGGCAGCATTCATGCTAGCCAACATGCTCGTCGAGCTCCCTTGGTCCTTCTTCTGCTCAGTCCTACTCTATGTGACATGGTACTACCCAATCGGTTTATACCGAAACGCAGAGGCTACAAATACCGTGAACGAGAAAGGCGTTCTCGTCTGGCTTTTCATCCTCACATTTGTCCTCTTCTCAAGTACATTCGCACACCTCGCTATTGCCGCAATAGAGAAACCCGAAACAGCGGGAAACATCGCCAACCTCTGTTTCTCGTTGACCATCTCCTTCTGTGGTGTACTCGCTGGCCCGGGGGCTTTCCCGCATTTCTGGATCTTCATGTACCGCATATCACCTTTCCATTACCTGATATCGGGTTTGCTATCTGCATCGGTTGGAGGTGGTCGTGTTATATGCTTGAAGGAGGAATTCCTTCATTTTGACCCGCGTCCGAATATGACTTGCGGTGAGTATCTGGCTAACTTCATTAGTGCTACTGGTGGCTATGTGGAGAATCCTTCTGCTACTAGTGCTTGCTCGTTTTGTCGTATTTCTGAGACGAATAAGTTCCTTGCCGGTATTTCGACGAATCCCGATGATGTGTGGATGGACTTTGGGATCATGTGGGTTTACATTGTTTTCAATATCTTCGGAGCGGGATTTCTTTACTGGATGTTCAGGGTTCCTAAGAAGATGGAAGTGCATGAGACGGCTATAGTTGTCGAATGAGAAATGGGAGCTCGCTCGTTGACAATAATAAAGTGTCTTTACAACTAGGTATCAACATGAACTGGAGTCCGCAGATCCACGCACGATCTATGCTGCATAGACCTTACTTTTCCAAACCAACTAGACTCTCACTCTGACTAAGTAATACTTGTCTAACAGAAAGACATGAGTATCAAAAAAGTAACATTTAAACAACGAATAAAGTATAACATTCCATTTCTATGTGCAATGCCCTAACAAACTTTTTGCTCGTAACAGAATCATGACAAAACCAAAGACAAGTCCAGAACCATGAAGACCAGTGAAACCGAGTCAAACCCCTATTAACGGAATCGGAATCGCCATCGAGGGGTATTTGTATTTAAAAGGAACGTCTTCAAACAACACCCTTAAACATTGAAAATATGGCATGTGGCAGGAAGGGAAAGGTGAAAGTGTTTACCGTCTTTCACGGCCACCACGATCACCACCTCCACGACCACCGAAGCCACCACGACCGCGATCACCGCCGCGGCCACCGAAGCCACCACGGCCACCACCGCGACCACCGAAGCCTCCACGACCGCGATCACCGCCTCCACGGCCACCGAAGCCGCCGCGACCACCACGATCACCACCGCCACGACCGCCGAAGCCGCCGCGACCACCACGATCACCACCGCCACGACCGCCGAAGCCGCCGCGACCGCGATCACCGCCGCCTCCACGACCACCCCAGGAAGACCGCTTCTCGATACGGCCTCCACCGGGGGCACCATGAGACTTGGGTACACCAAGACCACGACGACCGGTGTTCGGGCCCTTATTACGCATATCCTCGTTCAAAGCGGCCTCGTCCTCCTCATCGAGATCCATGGCGTCGCCTCCACGGCGCTTAGCCTGACCCATCTTGACCTTACCCTTCTGACCGCGGCGGACAGCGTCCGGACCGCTAACAGCTGCCAGGTAGGCATTGACACCACCGGCAGGGGCATCACCGGCCATTTCGACATCGTCATTTGCGTCGTCATCACCCAGAAGCAGTTTTCCGTCGGCATCGAACTTGGCAGCGTGCTTACGCTTAGAGCCGGGACCGGTGTTCAGGAAACGGAGACTAGGCTTTGTGGTAGAGATATTGGCAAGAGCGTCAGGAGCGAGCAGATCAAGCGGGTTATCTTCAGGAGATGTCTCGCGGATGTACTGGTTGCTCTGGCGGGATCGATCCTTCTTGCCCTTGATACGGGTATTTTCGTCAACTTCGACGTCGGAGCCGTCGGAGCCGTCCTCGGAGTCATCGGAGTCAGAGCCGTAGACAGCCTTGTCGAAAGCGTTGCCGGATTGCTGAGCAGGCTTGTCTTCGTCTTCGTCATCGGAGCCGCCCTCGGCACCTTCCTTCTTCTTGCGCTTGTTGCGCTCACGCTGCTTGCGGATGTTCACGACCAATTTGCGGTCTTCTTCACCGACTAGGTTCTCCATCAGTGGAGCACCGAAGCGACGGACCAGGCGGTCGATGATGCCCTTAACCTTGCTGCGGAGACGGCCCTTGTGCTCCTTGTTCCAGGCCATGAGGTTGGGGACTAGGGTTGACAGGCGGGGACGCAGGGTCTCGTCAGGGAGAACGACGACGGCGACCTTGACGAAGCCGAGAACGGAACGAACAATCTCACGGTTGTTGCTGGTGAGGAAGAGCTCGACTGTTGCGACGAGGTCAGTGAGGACTTCGGCGCGGAGCTTAGTCTGGAATTCGAAAAACAGGCGAGACAGAGCTGTGACTGATGCGGCGACCATGTGAGGCGAGGAACCGGCCAGACCGGCAGAGACCATTGTGAAGAACTCTTCAATAGTGGCGGGGGCATCGGGAGCGTCATCGGGCATGTGGGAGACCAGGGAGTTGCGGATCACAGTGCCAGCAGGGTTGCGCTCCTCGTCGCTGGTGCGGCGGGCAAGGTGAATCAGCAGGTCAAAGGCAGCTGTGCGGGCCTTCTCGTTGCTCTCCTTGCATCCGAGGACCACCTCGGACAGGATAGCCGGGATGAAGTGAAGCTCAGAAGTGGGGAGGTGAGTGATCAGCTCGTGAATGGCGAGCATACGGTCCCGGCGACCAGAGGCTGGGGTCTTGTCAACTGTGGCGAGCATCAAGGCCTGCAGCTCGGCACTACGCTCCTGCAAGGCAGCGCTGCCAGATTCGGTCGAACCAAGTCGGGGAATCAGCTTGTAGGCCTTCTTGATAAGCTGCTGGTCGGGGTTGGGAGAAGTTCCATTCAGGATAGCTGCGGCCATAGCAAAGAGACCGGAGAAACTGGAACGGGGCAAGTAGATGGACATGGCGATGACCAGATCGATCAAAGTGTGCGAAGTCGGGGGCATCTTATTAGAAGGATCCTGCTTGACAGGGTTGTTCTGCTCCGTGACCAATGACTCCTCAAGCATTGTGGTCACCCGAGTGAATGTCTCGTTAAGTTCCTGTTAGAGTTAGCATCATTTCAAATGAAATTACCTTGGAGAATGCTTGTGAACTTACAGTCTCAGGAGTAATGCTCAAGTAGGCATTGATACACTGCAGGATGAATCCGCGGTGGTGAGGAAGGGTCTGGCTGTAAACGTTGAACAGCACAGCGAGCAAGTTGCTAGCAAAGCCAGCCAAATGGGCAATGTTCTTGGCAGCAGCAGCCTTGGTGATACGGCGCTGCAGGATCAGGTCCTCCTCTTCAGCCTCGATGGACAGAATGGCCTGGTTTGACTCAACCAAGTTCTGCAGGGCGCGGCAAATCTCGACACGCAGGTCGGTCTGCTTGTAAAGGACATTGGACAGCAGCTCGGCAAAGCTCTGGTCAAAAGACTCAACCACATCAAGCGGGAGCTCACAGTATCCGGGGAGAATACCCCAAGTCTGCTGGACGAGGGTCTCGAAAATCTTGGCCTCGACGGGCTTCTCCAGGGATTGGAAGTCAACCATCTTCTGGTAGAGGGCCTCACTGAGAGGTCCGAACTCGAAACGGAAATGTCCCAGGTTGGTATTGGTCACACTGTCACGGAGAATGGGCAACATCCAAACGCGACCAGGTTGGCCGTTCTTCTGTTCAATGATGTTCAATGGAAGAATCTCAAGAACGGCAGCAGGGCCCATGGCCTCAATGGCACTTCCGAGGACGGCATCGGCCTCCTTCTTGCCGTGGAAAGTCTCATTGCTGCGCAGCTCACCAATGGTCGAAACAATATCCACCAGGAAGGGGCTGGATCGCCACTTGTAGCAGTCGAACAGGGCGGAGCAGACGTTGAAAACCTCCATCCATGCAGCCTGGTATTTGACAGACAGCAAATCAGAGGCCGCGCGGGCCAACTTCTCGAGAGTCTTCTCATCGTAGATCGAAGCCTCAATGATGACACTGTTGGGAATGCAGTTGTGCAGGAACGAGATCAGACACTCAGATGCCGACACGCGGATGTTGTGGGAGGGCGAGGCCAAGAAACCAGCGATTAACTGGAACAGTTCGGGGAGCTTCGCAAATGTATCCTCGGGGGCGATCTGAGCAGACACGTCGTAACCGCGGGACAGGACAGCAATCCAGGGCGGGAGGAGCTGAGAGTCGTTCTGTGCGGGCTTGAGTTCGGTAATGGCGTCCAACAGACGGGGGAGCTTGGAGGAAGAGAACTCATCCGCCATACCCTCGAAAATAACCTCGAAAACCTCGAACGCGCCCATGGTGATGTACTCATTCATGGAGCGCGAAGCGTTCATCAGCAGCTCACAGAGCGCCTCAATCTTCTTGCTGGGCCAGCCACCAGATGCCGAAGCAATGGTCTTGACCAACTGCAAAGAGTGAATGATCAAAGGCTCGTGGTTCTCCCGGGACTGCGCATCATTGCGGTTCTTCTTTTGCTTTGTCGCAGCTGCGATACCATCGCTAAGAGTCTTCATGGCAGACTCGGCGCACATGTCGGCAGCCGGGTGGTCCAGAGACGGGCTGGGAGGGGGGTTCTTGAGAACCTTGATCAGAGCCTCTTGAGCGCGCTTGCGCACCTTGGGGCGATGGTCAACCGACAGACTCAACAGACCGGCCGTGGCACGGCGCGGACCGATTGCGGTATGCGGGAGGTTCCATGCTGCCGCATCTTGAGCGATCAGCAGCGACTCAAGACTTCCAATTGAAGGTCGCAGGAGTGGTGCTTCGACCTCGGGAAGTGACAATGCAGGGGCGAGGCTGGTGAGGATCTGAGAGAATTTTGAGCGGAGGATGGGAGCAGGGACATATTCGGTGGTGATATCGAGCAGGTAGACAACGGAAGTTGCCAAATCCTTGTTGACGATGCCTTGCTCAGCCGACAGCGACTGGGAAAGGAGGGCAAGGAGGGCAGCGAAATAAGCGGTAGGAGAGAAATCGGCCTTTTGATCGCGAAGAGTATCCTCCACTGCAGAAAGCACCACAGCGGTCTAAGATAAGTCAGTTTTGAATGGACGCGGGAAAACTCGGGGAACTTACGTGGTGCTGATTCTGCAGCTTGGGAGACTTGATCTTCTCGAGCTTCTCCGCCAGAGTCGCCATGGTGACTTTGAACGAAAAAGGACAAGGGAAAAGCTGTGCGGGGGAAGACAGTTCTGGCGGTGATGGAGAAAATCGTGAAAAAAAAGGTACAGCGAGTCTTGGCATCTTTATCGATAAGCATCTATGGATCACATCCAAGGAAAACCTCAATCTAAGGATAACTATACATGTCTTAAGTCTATTCTTTTCTTCGCAATATTAATTAGTCGTTAAATCCCGTCAATTCATTTTTAAATATCAAACACAAGCGTAAAGAAATTTGGACCCGAATTGGGTGATAATGGCAATCGTACCATCCACTGTTCCATGTATGCGAAGCAATGGCCAGGATGCTTCAGATGAGTATTAGACCAGTGTCGATTGTCCGTAGCATATCATGAGATTCAAATCACGGGTATAAGGCCATGTCCACGACTTCCTATCGGCCCGAGATGATATAAATAAAAACTCTGCGGTTGGGAAATTCTGTCGCGTAAAGTTCCCGCCTGCACCGCCTGCTATCGTATATTCCAAACAACAGGAAGTCCCTTGATACCCAATTTTGTAACAATGGGTACTGTTTGGGGTGCGGGCCACCCAATAGTGCTGAGAACAAGAGCTGGAAGGGTGTCCCACCGCAGGGTCGCAGCAAGAGCAGTGGAGAGAATAATCTAGAACAAGATCTCGCCGCTGTGCTCAGGCTCGAATCCCAGAGCCGACAATTCAGTGTGTCGCTTCTTGTCGCCGCTCTTGCGCTTGTTATCTTCCTGCTTCTTGAGTTCGAATACCTCCTCGAAAGGAGCTTTTGTTACGGTGGAAGGAATCTCGTCTTCGCGGTCAAGATCCTGTAGACGAAAACGATACTGCGTTAGCCACTGACGCATCATATACCAGATCAAAGCGACGGTACATACCACTTCACCCAACAGCAACACGTTCTCACCACGCACAAGGAAGATCCCGCGCGGGACATCAGCGTAGAGTTTCCCGGCGTAGATTCGTTCGACAGTATCTTGGAGAACAAGGTTCGCTATAGGAATGAAAAGTGACAAGGGTGAGCCACAGTTCTTAGAGATTGCGCGGAGATATCCATACCGAACTGATCCCAGCTTCGCAACACACCGACCAGTTTTCTCCCATCGCGCAGGACGAGGACTAGCTTCTCTGTTCAACAGAAAAAGAAACCCAAGTCAGCAAATGCAATGTCATTGACCTAGTTCCCCTATAGTCCGGTCAACCTACTATCTGTCAAGTCCAGCAGCTGTGCGGCAGTAGTGAACATCTGCGGCGGAAGTTGCGGCGGGCCCGAAGTAGGCATTTGACCCGCAGGACCAAGGGAATTCTGTTGTTGTTGGAACTGCTGTTGCTGTTGCTGCTGCTGGGGATTCCGCTGCGCATTGGCAGGGCTCTCGTTCAGCGATAAGCGCTCCATGTCGTGGGCTGGATGATGATAGTGGGGGTGAGAAAGTGGGAGGTCGGAGGTCGGAGGTCGCAGGTCGGAGAAGTTCGAGCCCAAAAAAAGTTCGGATAAGAAATTCAGTTTTGGGATTTTGAGGAAGACACTCGCATTCTTGGGAGGCTGGATCTGTGAATTGGGAAGGCAGCTTCAAGTCGCGGCCATGAAGTTCTCCAGGTCCAATGCGGGCAAGGGAATGTTTGTCTTGTTTGCTCGGCCCCGATCTGATCTATAAGATCCCGCTCACCTTCTTTTCGCCTGATCCACCCCTCCTTCTGCCTGTCTAAAGCCGCTCTTTCTGCATGAATGATGGAGCTGCTACTCTTTTATCTAGTCCAAATGTGCCCAAAATTGGGTTTGCTTCCCCGTCTGAGCATTGGATATCTTCTAATGTCACGTTCTTGACCTCTACCAGGATCCAGCTTCAAGCAGCAGTCCTACCAGCAACACGCAAACGAAGCTATCATTTTCAATGTTGAAAAATCACTGATCTGTTCAACAACAGCAATAATACACAAAATAGTGCACGAAGCCACTTGCACAAATACATACAAGTTGTATAACATGAAACAAAGCAAAGGGGGGGAATATTCGCAACAAGCACAATCAGAAACAAACAAGACAAAACCCCCTCAAGGTCTAGCTGGTTGAATTCCAAACCTCAAACTTGACATCCCAACAAGGGGACTTTTGAAGGAGAAAAGAAAACGGAATCAAACAACACTAACCCCCCTGGTGGCTCCCCTCATCCTCTCTTCCCTCCTCCGACTATAAGGCGCATAGTACGGTTCATCCGAGGATCCGATACTAGCCCGCACACCATCCTGTGACCGATGATATGCCGGACTCGACGGTGCAGGCGCGAGCTGCATAGCCTTGAACTGGGCATCAGAAATGATGCGCCGGCTATAGAGATGCCGCATGAGCTCGAAGTCCTGTCGACTACCCGCTAACGTCTGACCATTCTTGTAATGGATTTCAGCGACGTGGTTGAGCATGCGGTTCCAGGCAGAATCCGAAAAATGGGCTTGGTTTTGATCGTGATCATCATCCCTATCTTGGGAGATGACAGACGCTGAGTTGATCGAGCCCTCATGATTTCGACTAAGACTTTTCTCATCGTTCGGCTCAGATATTGAAAGAGGAGAAAGAAGCAGTGACTCGTCATCACCCTCATCAACGAACTCATCAGAACAGAGTGGACATCGCGCCGTCCGTGGCGTCGGATGCGTGCGGAAGTGGCTCAAGACATGCGTTTTCCACTCCACGACATCATCGAATGAATCATGACAATCCAGCATATGGAATAAACACGTATAAACCCTCTCTCCGGGTGTCCGCGGTGCAGCATGATGATCCACGATACCAACCGAAGCGACTGAAGCAGCAGACGGCGCAGCAGCACTCCATGAAGAAGAGGAGGTGCGCGACGAGTGCTGTATAGCACCATTTGCATGTCCATTTCCAGTCCTACTCCCCGAAGCTGAAGCCGAACTCATAGCTGTGATTACGGGGCCCAAGCCATTACCATCATTTCCATCCCCAAACAAAGAGCCACCAAATCCAAGACCGATTCCTGGACCAAGTCCAGTGGGAGAAGAAGTCTCCACGGATGAGACCGACGAAGAAGAGGATCCGCTCGAAAGGCCCGGCGGGACGGGCGAAGACGAGCGCATGCCACCGACGATCGTCACCTCAGCTTGCTTTTTGCGGGAGCGGGTAGATGGGATGGGGTCCGTATTTGATGAAATGTGATCTCTCATCTGTGATGACAGGGACATGGGATAAGAGGGGAAATAATCCGAACTGATAGGTAGGACTCAAGATGCGATGCGATGCGATGTGATGAGGTGCAGACGCACGACTTTTCTTTCAGCTCGGTTCCAGACAAAAAGAAGAAAGAAAAATCCTCGAACAGACGACCGGCAAACCAATCTACTCCAGGCTGCAACTGCAACTGCAACTGCGACCGTCGCTGGGTCTGGGTCTGGGTCGTGCTCACCCGCAGAGCAGACGCACGCTCCGACCTGCTCCGCACTGCTCAGGGCGCGGGGAATTCACGGGGCCACGGGTTACTGGGATGGCGTCAGAGCCGGGCTTTGCCTCTTATCGCATCATCTCGCACGAGACAAGACAAGCTGGAATGGATATCTAGATCCGGCCACGACAAAGCGAAAGATGAAAGAAAAGAGGTGATATACTTACACAAATCTCACAGACCAGATACTACAGCGTTTTGGTGGGCACCGATCTTTTGCCCCAGTAGGTAAGGAGCAGAACACTAAGGTAATGTGAGCCATGCACGACAGTTCAAGTCTAATGTAAGTACCGGCTTAGTCCGACAGGAAACTTCTGCAGAAAGTTCCCTAGTGGCTGGACTTGATACAGCCAGTAACATCCATGGATAGAGTGATCATCGTACTTACAGTCGAGTGAGGTCCAGACTTGGAAGCTACCTAGGTTTATCTCTGCTTAGCTTGTTCGTACCTCATATGTACGCACAGGTACAGGTACACTTGATAATGGAGAACCGTGGTGGGATGTGGATGTAACGACCTCCTTCACAAACACCAAGTATACTATCGAGTGCGTATACCTCGCGGGATCGATAACGGGATCTAAATGCGATATAGCCGTAGATGCATGATATCAAGATTCCACCAAATACCCGAGTAGGTACTCAGTTGTACTAGATACAATAGGAAAGAAATCAAGTATGGACTTTCACATTTGAAACGCGGGACTTTTTTCATTCTTTTTTTTTCGCGCTAAGCATTGGAGGGGGAGCGGGGGCGTCGGGGGCTAATGTTTGGGCTGTGCAGTAGTATGTTGGGAGCATTTGTGCGTCTTAAAATTTTAGTATAAAATTAAATACTGTGCAGAATGTGATGATCGTCAACTTCTGTATAGAGTAGTGAAGTCGAGGTCATATGTATGCAAGATAATGGTTGTGTTGCGCATGAATCCTTGTTGTTCTGCAGGGAGGGGTAATTTCGCAATCGACCACATACTCCATAGTCCGGTCTCAAGAGGTCCTCTTTCCGTTGTTCGTCAACAAATTTACTGGAAATGTTTACTGTATTGTTTGTGTTTACTGCAATCCAATAAAAAGTTATCCGATGTTTTGTTTTTTATTTTCCTGCAAGCAGGTAGCAAATTAAGGGAGTAGATAAAGAACAGTGGTCAGAAGTAAAATGGAGAGACCACAAGCCTCAAGAGAGGAGAAGTAACCGAAGAAATTTTGGACTGAAAGAAAGAGAAAGAAAAAAAAGAAACAGCCACAGGGAATTCCCAACCATCTATATTTAGTTCGACGCCTCAAAGAATAAAAAAGAAAACCGTCCACCCGACACCATTGATGCCCGCAAAACAGGGGGAAATGAAAAAAATGCACAAGTCTATTTCGTTTCGTAGCGCGCATGACACAGATTGCAGGACGTTAAAGGGGGAAGCCGTTTAATAACGGTCTGCCAAGTCACCGCCGGCAACGGAGTTGTTGGTGGATGAGCTCATGGAGGAGAATCCGGTTGCGGGGTTGAGCATGTCCTGAACAGCAACTTTCGGTACCTGGGGTACTGGTAGCTTGCGCTGTGTGCCGTCGGGTTTGGACATGATATCGGTGATACTTGGGCCCATGTGGCCTTGGCCGGGACTGTAATAATTCGGACCCTCTGGTTGCGGCTCCATTGGGGCCAGGGCGGGAGTGTGCTGGAGAGAAAGATGGCGGATGGAAGGAAGGTGCAGCTCGTTGGCTCCCAATGGACGCAGGCGAGGCGAGTGTGCGGGGGTAGCCAGAGGAGTGTGGTCGGGAGTAGGAGAGAGCGAATCGTGTGAGAAAGTAGGAGAGGAAGGAGCAGTAGAGTTGGGCGAGTTAGGACGAGAGCGCTTGACACGATGTTGGCCGTAGGCATCGTCGTCCTCGTTAGAGTGCGAGCGGGTCATGTTCTGAGAGATGGCGTAGGCGGAAAGCGAAGGAAGACCACGGCTGCTGTGCTGGCGCGAGCCAAAGATGTGGTGTCTAGATCCGTGGTATCCCATGTGATCGTCACGCTCGACCTGCGAAGCGGCTGTGGCGAGCAAGTTGATGTCCATCCCTGACGAAGCACGGTCGGAGGTGCGCGAGTAAGGACCCAGATTGGAGCGCATGTGATTGGCATAGTTGGAGAAGGAGTGCGGCGGAGAGACATCCGGGGACCCGACCTGCGAGACCGGCGCGGAACGAGTGATAGGCTTGCTGGGAGGAGGCATCATGTTGGCCGGGTTACCCATGCTCACATCCTGACCAGCAGTGGCGGCGGAGGCCGCAGCCAGGTGCTGGGCCTTATTACTCCGGCGCGAGTTGGGGTTGTTGTGAATACGCGAGTGACGAGTCAATTCGTCGGAACGGCTGAATCGCTTGGTGCAGCCGGGGAACTGGCAGGCGTGAGGCTTCTCACCGGTGTGCGTGCGAATGTGCCGAGTCTGGTGCTCCAAACGGTGGAAGGCCCGATCGCAAAGGGGACACTTGTACGGGCGAGGCAGATCCTGGCGAACCTCCTCATTGGCGGGGCGCGCACCCTTCATGAGAGGCGGCAAGAGGCTGACTGAAGAAGCCATGGTAGAATCAGAGTCGCCGTGAAGAGGAGATTGTGGTTGCGACTGGTGGTCGACTGCTTCCGGATTCAGTAGATTGGAGAAACCCACTGACGAAGCTGGGGGTGGCATGTGAAACTCCTCAGGAATGGACCGGAGGAAGAGTCAGAGTTTAAGTAGGGGGAGCCGAGGCGGATGATTTATCACCGCAAGGATCCAGAGCTAAAAGTTGGCCCGGTCGATCTGCACCCGAGGGGGGATATGATGTCGATCGGATGCTAATATTTGTTTTCTTTCGGCTTTACCCAACTTGGGACGATTGAATAGAATGACCAAATATGGGGGAACGAGAAAAGAATGGGAAAAGGGAGAAAGAAAGAATCTGGAGACGACGATCTGGGGAGTAGGTAGATAATAAAAGGGAAGGGGGGGGGGGCAAGGAATGGAGGGGGAAGGGAGAAATCGGGGAGGGCTTTCTTCGGGATCGGATTTGGAGCAGAAAAAGTCAGGAAAAAAAAAAAAAAAAAAAAGAAAAAGAAAAAAGACTTATCGGATACAAGGTTGAGGGTTTACCAGTGTGGGGGAACGGGAAAAGGGAAAAGGGAAGAGGAACTGGGGCAAGACTGTTTGGGAAAATGAAAAATTGCCAAAATCGAAATTTTTTTTTTTGATTTCTCAATTTTCAATTTTCCAAAAAGAAATTTTCTTACCAAATCAATCCAGCAGATCGATTTGGACTTGCCTTGACTCTTTTTTTTATTTAATTTGATTTTATTTCACGGTGAGAAACACTCGAAACCAAAATGTATCTGATTTTCATATCACTCGACTTATCTTAATATATTAATCCTTACTATCGTCCAGGCATAATCTGAGGTTCATGCAGTTGGAGAGGAACATGACCGAAAGAAGTAATTGTAGGCAAAAATAGGAAAAACTGAAAATCCAAGAACTACGTACTCCAGATGTGGGGACCGGGCTAGTCCCGACGCTACGCAGAACTGATTATGTGAAGAATCCCGTGTGGCGTGACAATCAGTGCGTGTCCCTACCTTCCCGGCTATCGCGCATCTGGAGAAAGCTGGAGATCCAAAACCGGGCTTATCTTGGGGTTGCAACCCCGCCCCATCATTCCATACCCTCACTCATTATTTAACCACTTTTTAATTAAAAGTTTGATTGGACTTGGTGATAAACTGATGATGTTAGGTGGCGACTTCTGAAAAGTCCTTTCTCCTCATCGGGCAATTCGGGAAGAACAGTCTAGATTGGATGAATCCTGGTTATCATGAAGAACTGAGTTCGGATCACTATCGCAACCCCCCAGCTGCCCCTCGAAAAAAAGTAAATATGGGGGATGAATCCTGGGGTTGGATGAGATTTTCCCCTTGAAATGACGCTACCCAGGATCATTGATGATGTCGACACATGATTTCATAATTCGAGCATGATTTAGTCATGGGAATCGAGAGGTCATACAGAGAATGTCCAGATCACACGAAAACAAGCCGGGTCCCCAGCGTAGGCCTTTGTGGCGGTTACGCAAATCACGTTCGTCGATAACCAGCTCGGATGAAATACCCCGGATTCCATTAAACCGGGGGTTTCGCAAAGCTACCAATCCCGCCCTCCCCCCGATAAAGACCCAAAAAATAGGAAAGAGTGTGGTCCGTGGCCAAAAAGAAATCGAACTGATAGGCGCAGATCGTCCAATAATTGACGACGATGCACCCTGCAGCCGCAAAGCCGCACATTCTACCCGGTCCAGATTGGTATTCCCGGACTCAGCTCTCGACCTGCCCATCAAAATTGCATGATGTATTCCATGCATATGTCATGCTCCGAAACACCAGTTTCCCTGCCCCGGCTGAATCGGAAATTGGGGCTGGTGGGGGGAGGACACGCACCACGATAACCCCGTGGAGAGTTGACACACAGGTTCCCTTAAACACGGAGATTCCCCCCAACCTGGACGTTTGAGCACCCGGGACCCCCGAGTGGAGCCTATGCCCTTGCCATGATAACCGCCCCCAAGGCCCACGATCGCGCCACGGGATAAAGAAAGATACGCCCGCTCGGCACCGGGTACCGTTCCTCCCCCCTTTCCCATGTGATGGATATAGAGAATCTGGTTGGATAAGACCATTTGGGTCTTCTACTGGGTTTCCCCTCATACCTTACCACCGTACTCTTGAGTCTTCTAACCGAGTCGGAGCATATCTTCCAAGGTTCCCTCGAACCCCCTGTTCGTTCGTGATCCAGGGCGGTGGACGACCTGCATATAGCCGTGGCAGGGGGGGGCCTTTAGTTGCAGATCTTAAGCATGAAACTGCGGCGGATCAAGAATGTCTTCAGCTCTACACGCCGATGATAGGTATTATTTCTATTTCCCAATTTCCCCGATCCCCGCAAAGTTTTCCCACTGGATAGATCAAGTCAGGGAATCCTTGCTTCATCTTTTTGTTTTCCAGGTTGTAATCAAATATCCGGATAGGATAAAACGGAGCAAATAGCGAATGAAAAAAATAAATAAATTTTAATTGAGAATAAATATCAAATTAGCCGTAAATAGTTTGCCGGATCGAATGCCGACTACAGTTCCCCATTTTCCCATTTTCCCATCTTCCCCCGAATGCGGTCACGGAGAAAAAAAAAGTGGGTTTGCCCACGGGGAATGGCACCATGGAGAAACTCCGGATTCGGCGCCTCGATCTGCAGGGGGGTAGTTAGCGCTTTGGAGGGGGTTCTGTGCAGGTACAAGCAATTATCCGCTTTTTGCCGAATCTCTCGAAACATGATCATCGTGTTTCAGCTGACGTATCTACGTAGTTGTGCGTGGCAAGGATCTAAGCGAAAAAATGATGCATATGTTTATCTATAGTACGGAGTACTGTAAGTAGAAGCGCCCGGAAGTCAACTTCCGTGTCTAAAGATGACACGGCTATCCGTCAGAGTTTTCCTTGGAGATCCCCCAACTTGTCCCCGCGATCGATCGACATGATTATCCACATACTACAGGCTACTAAGGTCCAGTAGTAGGACAAGCGTGGGGGAGGACCATTCAATAGCCGACAATATGGAGCCCCGAATGATTGCTAATTTGGCCTAATTTACTATACAGCGGTCAGGCCCCGGAGAACAACACACACTGTACATCAAAGGGTTTTCTTTGACTGGGAACTGGGATGATCGTCAAGGTTTGATGATCATACTCTGACTCAGGACCTACCCCGCAAATCTTCATGCCAGGATCGACCCTGGCAAGAATGACAAATGAATTAGGAAAAAGGACAAAAAGCACAAACATCCAAAAAATCCAAAAACAACTTGCAGAAGATCGTCCACGATAAGACGATCGACATCCGACATCGCTGATGCTACTTGCTATTGCGCATCACGAAAATCATTATTCCCCACACGGTCCTTATCACGCCATTCTGCTCAAAGTTGAGTCGGGTAAACTATGAGAAACAAATAAGGCCGAACCGCGCTAAGAAAAGAAATCCAACAATCAGGAATCAAGATTCTTCACAAACTTTCAAGGTTCCCGTGCTCGCCTTATCATTGATCACCACAGCCCTTTATCACGTTATCAAAATTGTAATCTTCCGTACCCCCGGATTCATCAAGGAATTACGAAACCACGTTTACGCCAGCTGACAGGAACATCGGGGCTGAGTAGGAACAGCCACAAAGCGCTACATCAAACAACTTATTCCTGGAGCAATTCTAGACTCAGCTCATAACGTAAGTGTCAGCTCAGCCCGGCCGTGCAGAAACAACAAACCCCCTTGCCTCTCCCATGAGTCAAGGACAAAGATCATGACGTGCTCCCGAAACTCATCGAAACAAACTGACGTGGGACCGGGATATCGGGAAATCGATTCGTTGCGCTCCGTTTCAAATCGTGCTGCCTGAAAGTTTGCGCTGAAACCTCACCAAGCGAACGCCATGGGGCGTTCGCAGACACGACCATCAAAGAATGTTTACGACCTAAAGACAAAGTACGGAATACTAATCTCGGAGACCGCCTTCGAGAGAGGGGGAAGGAGGTAGATCCTGGTCGCATTCGTGAAAAGCTATGTTGCTCGAAAAGGTGACATTTGGCGCGCTTGGCTGCCATTGTGGGGAGAAATCCGGGGTTATAGTCGACCGATTCGGGTGCAGTTACTCAGTGCAGCGCGGGGAATACCTAATGTGAAAAAAGGGAAAAAGGAAAAGGAAAAATCGAAAAACATTAAAAGAGATTAGCTCACCGTAGAGGAATTTAGTGTTGTCTTTAGATAATGATAATGCCATTAACTTCCGTGGCAGTGCAACCTTTTTACCTAAGAATATTGGCGGAAACTTCACAAGGTCCTTTGTACTCCCTCTAATCAACACATCCTTATATCCACGCACCCCCCGCCAAGGCGAGCGATCCGCGATCCACAGCTTCTGGAATAGAAACCTCCCCTGGTCCAATGAGCGCCACACAAACCACATGCTGATATCACCAATGATGCGGGGCCGACCTTCCGGAGTCCGAGTGGTCAGACTGCAGGTCCGGGGTGCACACAAAGATAACGATGATGCGAACCATATAGGTGGCCTTTAAACATTCTCCAGGTTTGCAAAGGTAGGGGAGGGTGTACTCCGTACTATGGACTACCCCACCACCGTGTCCAGTTCTCGGTGAGGGCCGAACATCTCTCACTCACTCCACTCTGAGTGAATTATTTGTTACCCCACACTCTCCAATGAGGTAATCCTACCCACTTTTGACAGATTGTTTTTTTATTTTATTTTATTTTATTTTATTTTATTTTATTTTATTTTATTTTTTGGATTTCGCTGGAAGAACGAAATGCCCCTGGCAATCCTAACCCGGTGATCGGGGGATCGATCATCGGTCCCAATGAGGGGACATACACTATCACCTGGCCCCATTGATGTGCAATAAGCAGGAAGCAAGCTCCCCTTATCCACCAATCCCAGCGCAGTCACAGCTCACGATAAGCAGACAATGAATTCTGGCCACTATCGATTTCACGTGTGGTCCGGGGTTGCTACTGTAGCTACGATGGATTCACGAGCTAGTAGCTTGGGGGGTTTTCACATGCGTAGGTCACTCCGTACCTCTGACCATGTGAAAGATGGGGCTTATCGTCCCACGTTGCTTTCGCACTGACTGGTCGTCATTGACGTCTTACGATCCCTGACAAGCCACGAAACCTCGGTCAAGTCCTGTCCAGACCTGTACCGAGTATGTATGATTGTCTGATGACGATGCTCAAATAATATCAACTTTAACCCGAAGATGATTTTCGTGATTTTCGCGATTTACGGTGCAGCTGTGCCGTACCTGATCGTCGTCATATGCTTTCCCTTTAGGCCTCCTCCCCCCTTCTCAGCCCCGGAATCACGGGTACACCGGCTACCTTGATGGAGCACCTGCGCTCCAGGATGGAGGCGCTAGTTCGATTGGGCTAGAATGGGGAGGCTTTTTCATGCATTAGGTATTGCTTATTAGAAACGATGACGACAGAGTTGACTCCATCTGCAGACTATATCACAACATGCTAGGTACGTATCCTATACCGAAGGTACATTCTTGGTCTAGGTCGGTCCTAGGCTCTAGCTAGACCATCCTCTACTGCAGGTACGTATTCAATTCAGGTTCCAGACTTCAGACTGTCAGCCCATAGGGCTGGGGTCGGAAAGAGGGGCCTATCGGGTGAAGTCGGAGCTGAATGGACGGCGTTGTGCCATTCTCGCATGCGCAAGTTTGGATTGCGGGGACTTTCGACTTTTTTTTGGGGGCTTGCTCCACGATGATCTAGGAGGCTTGTGGTGAGGCTTAGGGGCTTGGACCAGCGCGTGGGTGCGCGCAAGTACATGAGCGGAGTGAGTCAGGAGGTTGTCCGTTAGCTATCCATGGGGTCGGAAGCGTATTCTTTGTCGTAGATCGTACGGAGACGATCCTCACGGAGACTCCGTTCTATTTTCTTACTCCAATCTTCAAAGGGTATGCATGCCTTTGAAGTTTCCAAGGAAATAGCATCAGGAGTAGGATCCAAACCGGATCTGGATCTGGATATGGAGTCACGAAAATTTCTGATCGGAGCAAGCACTGTACGGAGTAACAACGATCCCGAAAAGGGGGCGTTCGGTGAACATGCCCACGGTCATCTTCCGTGGTGGCACTTTTTCTATCAACTTGCCCCCTAAAGCAAAACGAAAAAAAAAAAAAAAAAAACTTGGTTTGAATTCCGAGTCTGGAGCCGCGGGGCCGACTTTCAAACTCGGGCTGAGACTCGGCATCTTCTGTGCCGGCCCGGTCTTTGCGTGCTCTTGCCGTTGGCTTCAATTGGTCTCCAACCCTGACTAAGGATTATCCCCAAATCTCCACACTTGTCAATTTTATTTTTTCCCTTTTGCCCCCTTGTTGGTCCCGGTTTTTCCGACAATTCCCCCGCCGAGAATGGCCCGAGCCTCGGTGGCTTTTCCGGCCATCGGCTGAGTTGCTGCATTTGTCCATCTATATACCCCGTGGACGAATGCAACATTTGTGTAGATACGGGCTGACACGGAAAATCTTCTCTATGGTGGTTTTTTTCCCTGTGACTCGGCAGTCATACCCTTGTATAAATGCACTAACTGCCTGACTTGACCCTGGGGCCGGCAATTGTCTTCTGCGCCTGGAGAAAAAAAAAGTCCCCCACTCGGAAGTACGCAGGCTTGGTAATCCGACGGATTGGTGGTCCCGCACTTCTATCCGACTTGCGGAGGTTTCAATGTTTCTCCGCATGGAGCGGTGTGAAGCGATTGAAACAGCTTACGAAAGCAGATAAAAAATGTGTCAACTGTCCCCATATGGAGTAGAGAGGGCAAGTCGCGCGTCGTGATCTATAATACCAAATCGGGACACGACCCTTGAGACAAAAACGCGTGCCATTTCCCTTTCACATACACCTATGACATCCTACAAATGACATCATGGATAACAGTCTATAGTCTACACCATATATTTTTTCACAATCGCAACATCATTTGCAATATCTTTCCTTCCCATATCTAGGGTAACATTAATCCCCGGACCAATGTCCGTCCACCGCCCAACGCGGCAAAAAAATCATGTATCATTCTGCCGCATCTGTCCGCCCACAAAGCGGAGAATCTCTGTTCGAGTCCAGTGCGCTGCGACCAGATTACCACCCTGAAACAGTCCAGCAAGACCATTCCGACCTTCCTCCTGACTCATTGAACATATTTAATCTATCTCTGCATTGTGTCTTTGTGCCTTTCGCACCATGGCACCTCCGCGCCAGCGCACCACTGCCATAGTGGACGACTCCAGGTCCGAAGCTTCCAGCGGCACGAGAGAATACAAATCCACAGCCCCGAAGAGCAGGAAGACAGGTGCAGCTAAGGAAAAGGCATCTGTGACCAGTGCGCCAATTCCACAGGATGTCGATGACCAACAACCAAGAGTAAGTCCTAAACGTCTTAGGGGGCGGGGATCAGTCGATGGCGTCAGCAGCCTTGTCATTGAGCGCAGAAAAGCAAAGTCCCAGATAAGACAAGACAAACATCTTACTCTGATGTCCTTTTGTTTTCCTTGTCCCCTGCAAGAGCTCAATCTTGATCCCAATTCCTTATATACATACACCAATCCCAATAAAATGCATACTAACAAAAACAGGTCCCCTGGTCCGACCTCCCCCTCGACATCCTCCACGCCTACCGCCACGTCCATAAACTCCCCACCCCCTCCGCCTTCTCAAACGATTACTCCCGCATAGTCCTATCCCAAGGTGTCGGCCTCCGCTCCCCAACAGCCCTCGCCGCCCGCCGCGCAAACAACACCTCAACCCGGCACAACCACACCCAACCCCGTACAACAGCTACATCTTCGCACGCCACAGGCAGCGGAAGTGGAAGTGGAAGTGGAAGCGGCAGCGAGCGCGAAGAGCCATTGCGCCGGATAATCGGACAAGACCGCGTGAGCAAAGATGCGTTCGCGCTTGTGGTGCGGAAGCATTTTAATAGTGCGGGGTTGTCGGAGCAGGAGAGTATTGCTAGGTTTCTGTATACTGTGCGTGAGGAACGGAGGGGGAGGCAGTTTCGGTTGCGGTTTCAGCCGTAACAGTAGTCTTGTGGTTCGATGTGATCTTATCTGATTTGATCTGATTTGAGGCATTGTATTTTGAGGCTGGGTTATATGGTTTGGAGGGCTTTTGTTATATTAAGATACCCATTGGCGTTTCTGTGGCTGGACTTCCTGGGGGCTTTCTTGTGGAATTCTGTTTGTATACTTGGTCTATATCTATGGTGTTTTTTATTCTCGGGTTTGTCTATCGGAACTGGATAGTCAATTCAGTTTTTGTTCTATGAACTTCAATTTTCTTCGCCAAATAGGAGACATTATGGTACATATAGTTCGGTTTCATTTGTCTAAAGTGCTAGCAAGATACCTCCATGTGCTAGATATGTACCCTGTAATCTAGGTCGTTTGGCAACATCTACCTATAGGTATATCCATGGATAAGAAATATCAGCTCAAGCAAGATTACTACCTAAATACTATATTTGATTCATCATGTACATAACTGCATAGCTTCTAAACTAATCAAACCAAGAGACAAATTCCAATCCGAAATTGGCGAGAACCAAGACACAAGAAACGGACTAACAAGGTGATATCGAACCAACATGAACACGCAGAAAGAACGCCAAGATGGATGCCCGCCTCCCATTTTGCCCCAAGATCGGCCCCTGCCGCCTTACCAAAATATCTATAGCTAGACATATATGGCATCAGGCGTGGTCTATTTCCAGGCATTGAGTCCGGACCAGGGATCATTGGTAGCAGATGACGGGGGCTGGGTTTGAGAAGGGGTCTTGCTGTGTCCGTATCCTCTGGGCTGGGCGGCGTACCCGCCAGGTCCAGAGGGGTAAGCGCCGGCTGTAGAAGGGTAGCTGGGTTGTTGAGGGCGTGGAGGAGGCGGGGGAGGAATGTAGCCCTGTGGAGTCATGTAGTGCGACGGGGTACCAGCTGTAGCAGCGGAAGGCGCAGGACTGGCACTGGGATACCCGTATGGGGTCGGGGTTTGGGAAAAGAACTGCTGGTTCGGGGGTGGAGAGACGGGTGTTTGATATGGGTATGCCATGGGATTGTAGCCTTCGGAGAGCGGGGCGGCGGCACCTTGCTGGAAAGGCTGTTGGGCGTATGGCATGCCTGGGTTGCCCATGTATTGTCCGTAAGGCGCTGGGGAGTGCGATAGAGGGACGCCATGCGGGGGCGCCATGGTCGGTGGGTAGCGAGGTGATGGCTTCGGAGATGGGCCTGTTCCATATGCTGGTGTTTGAACCGCAGGCGGGGGCGACTTCACCTTTCCAGGTGCCGTGGGAGGTCTCGTCAATGGCGAAGTTGCCGATGGCTTCGGCTCCGTCGACAGACGCTCCATCAGCTGACGAAGCTTTTCTCGTTCCTGGTCCTCATGTTCCGAGACACCACCAGCTTTCTCGCGTTCAATCTGGCTCAAAAGCTGGGCGCCCTCGGATCGACGGTTGCTAATGAAAGTTTCGACATTCTTCCGTAGGCTCTCGACATTCTCGCCCATATCTTTGTAGAAGGTCCGAGCCTGGACAATACCCGACGAAAGACCATTGAATGCCTCATACACTTTCTTGTATCGAGCCATCACGGAATTTCTTTGGCGCGTGATACCCTCATACTTGGATTGTTCGGATTGTACTCGCTTATCCTGCAGCAAGTCGGCGTACGTCTTAGTAAGTTCTTTCATCAAAGAAGACTGCTTGTGGTTTGCCTGCAACAGGCGGTTTTGATGCGGTCGGAACTTTTCTAGCTCGGCCTCAAATAGTTGGGTTTCTTGGCCTGTAATGGACTTCTTATTCAGAATCAACACATTTGATATATCGTCGGTGTGAATCTAGAAAAGTCAATACACAAGTTCAGTAGATTAGGAAGGATCCAACCAACCTTCTCCTTAAGATCCTTCAGTACTTGGGACCGCTCCCTCTTGACAAGATTGAGCTTCTTCAAGATATCCTCCACTTTGGCGATCTGTCCCGCAACGGAAGCACTACTCTCATTATAGACGTCGTCTAGGAGACTGCCTTCGGCAGGGCTGCTGACTCCGTTTTTACCTTTATTATGCTTGGAACCAGCTTTGATAAGGGCCTGCTGGAAGAGCACGTCGGCTTCATCCGTTTCTCCTGCAGAACGCATCTGATCAAAGTCTCCCTCGTACTGTCGCAGTGTGGACGACAGCTGAGTGTCACTAGCACTGGCTTCACTAACGGTATCTCTGTACGTGCGAACATCTCCTCGGAGGGTAGTGTTCAAGCGACCACTGGGCTGCTGACTCCAGTCACCACCATACTTAGAGCGCATCTTCTCACACACGCTCTCTTCCAAATCCAACTGCTTCGAGCATTGATCCAGCTGCGACAGGACTTCCGTCTTGCGTTCCTGCAGCTCATCAAAGGCCCGATGGAATGATGTATGTCCAGCAAGCTCTGAGCACCAGCGGCGGAACTCCTCATCCACTGTCATTTCTTGGTCCATTCCACCCTTGAGAATGTTGAGGCTGCCGGGAAGTTTCAAGTAATCTAAACTAGCAGCCATCTCACCATTGGCAGTCTCTACCTTTTCGGTTTCTGCGCGGATCAGCTTGGCCTTCTCCTCGTCATACAAACTAGCTGTCTCTGTGACGGACATAGGAACCAGCTTTTGGAAAATATCAGGACCAATAATGCGCTGAATATCCTGCCCTTGGTATAGCTCGCTAACCGGGATCGCCTTAGCGGCCGGAAGCTTGGCAACGGGTGAGAGTCCCGCCTCATTTGGAACGGGTTGATGGTAGATGAAGTCATTGTCCTTGATCAAAGTAGCCAGTTGAGACTGCACATTGGCCTGATTATGCTTGATAATGTCGACCAAGTTGCCTCCCGCATCAGCTGGCAGATTCGAGGTTGCGGGAGCCGAAGACGGGAATGACTTAGCCCAGGTCAGAGCAGTTGTAGCCTGCTTGTCAGCTAGTTGCAGTCGAGCAATGGCAACTCCATGCGAATTGCTCTCGCTGTCAGCAATAGCCTGGTAGTAGGATGCAACGGAGCTCATGTGTGCCCCCTTTGCCTGCACTACAATCGACCACACCTTATCGAAGACGTTCTTGCTGACAAAGTCCTGCATTGTTTCTGCCGCCTGGGCATACAGGTAGGCAGCCTGGCCTGCCAACTTGGCCAGGAATCCAGGCTTCTTCCCATCTGCGATCTGTTTCTCGAGGAACACCTCCTGCGCCTGGGCAAGTGTCACATGTATCAATGTCTTGACCGTGTCCCGGTTTAGATCGGTTGAAGGCGCATGCAAGAAATTCTCATTGATGTATGTAAACATACCCGCGGATGCCTGGAAAGAATGGTATGCGGTTTTGACGCCGACATCCTCGGCCCGGTTCTGGTTGGCGGCATGGCAGGAAAGGACAGCGGAGATGTTGAAGATGATGGATGCTTTCTCGAAGGCCAGGGAATATTGGGAGGTGGGTTTGTGAGTAAACGCATCGTACCTGGAATCAATATCAGTGCTGGGTTCATCATGTTTCTTCAGATTAGAGCATACCATGAGAATGAGATCTTGATGTGGTTCTCGTCGACGGGGAACCGAAGATCTAATAGCTCCAGTTGTCCGTAGTATCGGTACAACAGATCGCGTCCGGTAGCGCTATCATTTCCGGCGCCTCTCATATCCTGGCGGAGGCGGTTGAGGGTTGTACATTCTGAGGCATAGCGCTCGGGGTCCTCGCCATAGGTCTGTCGGATGTAATCCTTGAGGGGCTGGATCCAATCAATCTCGTTGGTCTGCTTGAGCGGACAGGCAAGCATCGGTGACTGAACCATTGTGCGATGGTCGTCAGGAGCGGGATGCTCCCATCCACAAATAAATTTGGAAGGGGGGACGCGAAGGCAGGGGTGGTAAGCGGGGGTGCAAAGGTGCGGTTGAGGGGGGAATCGGAATCGAGGCTGTGGGGTAAGGTAGGCGGACAGTGCCTGATGGCTCACTAGTCAAATCAATGACGTAGTGTCGGATCAAAGCAATAAAGATTGAAGGTGGAGGAAAGAAAGAGGTTGGGAAAGTTGGAGTAGAAGGTGACAAGTGGGATGCGTGATGGCCTTTCGTGACGACCGTGTCTTGTCTGGGCGCCAATCGCCAAACACTGATATATAGAACTAGAACCTTGTACGAACGAACATCACAGGAAAATCATGTAAAATCAGGAAATCACCAGAACATCAGAAGGAATAAATAATGTACAGATTCAGGTCTTATATATTTCTTTTGAAAGCAGAGAGCTTCATGGCAGCCTAACATAGTAATACATCGCCCCATCTTCCCCAAGGCAGGACAAATGCCCCAATCCCGCCAGCGCTATGAAAAAAAAACATGGTAAATACAGCCCAAATGGATATAAAAATACACGGATTTACACGGATCTAACTCGACTTTGAGTCATCTCCCTTCTTCTTCTCCTCCTTTTTGTCCTTGGTATCCTTCTCGGACTCAGACTTGGTCTTGGAATCAGAGTCCTTGTCCATCAGTTTATGCCATACAGACTTCAGAAATCCTTCATCTTTCTTGTCGGTGGTATCAGTGGGAGGGCTAGCCGGAAGTTAGTACCGTAGTTATAGACCGGGAAGATGAATGCTTACCTATCCTTGCTAAAGTTCATTGTCCGTCGAGCCGTCTTATCGTTCATCTCGTCAGCAAGAACCTCTAGGATTGTTCGCTGGTTGCCAGTCAAATACTTGGGCATGGCAACTTTGAATTCAACCTTCAGATCACCCGTCGGGCTGAATCGCGAAGAGCGGCCACCGCCCAATTTCTTCATGCCCATGCCAGACAGAGTGATCCGATCACCGGTACCGGTACCAGTGGCCACCTTGACCTTGACCTCTTTCTCAAGAGTAGGGATAGTAACCTCACCACCTAGCAAAGCAGTTGTAAGAGGGATCGAAGCTGTGTGGAGGATGTCTGATCCGTTGCGGGTGAAGCGCCGATCCGGAGCAACACGGATCGTAAGGTAAAGATCACCACGCTGGGTGCGGGCACCAGGAGCAGCAGCTGTTCCAGTGGGAGGCATATCACCCTCACCGGAAACTCTCATCCGCATACCGTCTTCCACGCCAGCGGGAATGTCCACCTTCAAGGTCTTGCGTTCTCTGACAACACCGCTTCCGTGACAGCCACCGCACTCCGACCCACGGGGCACAGACATACCGGCACCACCACAAGCATCACAAGTCGCAGCAACCTGGAAACCTCCCTGCATGAAGTGAACACGGGTTCCGGAACCATTGCACGACTTGCACTGAGAACGCTTAGCGCCGGACTTCAGCCCATCACCTTTACAAGTTCCACACTGCGTCAAAGGCGTAATGACAATATCCTGCGAGGTTCCCTTGGCGGAATCCATGAAGGTAATGTTGCTCTGCACCTCGATATCCTCTCCAACTAGGATCTCCTCTTGGAATGGGTTACGTCGGCCACGAGCGCCGCCCCGACGAGCACCACCACCGGCGAAAGCACCGAACAGATCCTCGAAGTTGATGTCACCCGAAAAGCCGCCTCCGAATCCACCACCACCGAATCCACCACCGAATCCGTGGAAACCTCCGGCGCCAGCGAATGGGTTGGCTCCGGCATTCGGGTTGAAGCCACCGTTCTGATCAAAGGCGTTGGCGCCATATTGATCGTATTGCTCACGCTTCTTGGGATCAGAGAGCAACTCGTAGGAGGACTGAGCCTCAGCAAATTTATCTTTGGCGTTCGCGTCCTTGTTGGTATCCGGGTGATACTTCTTGGCTAGACCATAGTATGCCTTCTTGATGTCACCGGCCGAGGCACCTTTGTCTACTCCGAGGACTTTGTAGGGATCGGCAATTGCGAGGGACGCGGTCGAGTGGAAGGGCTATTGTCAGTTAGTTATCGATCGACCACGGCAACAGAGGGAACTAGGTAACATACCCGGACTGGGAGCACATATGGGGCCTTCTTCTTGCAGACACCATCACGCAGCCGTCTAGCAGGAGAGGCAGAAGCTCCCGCATGGTAAGCTCGTGTTTGAGGCGCAGTGCAAACAGTCGGACGACTAGTCTGAATCGAGCATTGGGGTTGAGCCCGAAGCAGGCGCGCGGGGAGGGCCGCGGCCTTGGGGAATGCCGCGGATGGGTTCATGGAGACGGAATAGTAATAGCCGAACAGCGCTTGCCGATAGTCGAAGCCGGACTCCGGCGAGAAGGCAGGAAGGAAAGAATTAAAGGAAAAAAGGATAGGAAAAAGTTGGAAAAAAGTCTATAACAGAAACCGTGCCAATGGCTTGTCTTCAACCAGTCGGGATCGTGGTAGAATCGTCTAGTCAACGAGGAGACTGGCGCCGCGGAAGAAAGTCGGGCCGACAGAAGTGGAGCTACGAACATAAATGATATCATTGGTCGATTCATACCCTTGTCTTCGTCTATAGTAGAGATTATAGATTTTAAGATATAGACTTTTGCGACAACTATAGTTCCTGGACCGAGTCAGGCTAGAAATTTGTGGATAGTATCAAGAAACTAGATGACAAGGCACTCTTGCTGTAACGAATCCATAATTTCATTCAAGCGTACGTAAACATTACATCAACCATGTTGGAGGCAATCACGAAATTATGTGTCGTTTAATTAAGAAGAGGGAGATTTCGGAGGATGCCCATGCCTAAGGCATTAAATGGGCATAAAAAGGTGTTTTGACCATTGTTCTTCCTCAAGTTCTCCTCCCTTCTCTCTCCTGTTCAATTTTTCTTTTATACATACACTTCCTGATTAGCATTGTCATAAAGATGTCAAGCGTTCAAAACTCCGATTCTACCTACTTCCGGCACCTGGAAGTCCGTTAAAATCCTGTTATGAATTCCGTCGACCAATTCGACAGTAACTAAGATGGCCGAGGAAAGATTATATACCTAGATGTATATTACTGCTCGCTTCCTAAATTGATCTCTTTTGTATTTCCACACCCACGTTACAGAATAAGAAGCTTAGCTAACGACCACATAAGCAAATAGTGACACCACCAGGGAATATGAACCACTTTCTGCATGGTGGTAATAAGGGACCGGCCTGAAAAGAGATGGGAAAGTAACAGAGCCAATATCGCAGGGGTCTGCGCGTTGAACGCTGCGGACTTTGCCAAGATGACTGTGGCACAAGCCCAGGATGCGAAGGACTGTGCGGAGCTTACGCAGTATCTGTAGCATCCCTGGATTCGAAAGATGAAGCGTGGAAGAATCTGGAGCAAGCAAAGCGAACCTCCGCGGACGCGGCTATTGAAGCTACATTCAACTCTATCAGGGAATCGGGCATCTCGAAAGGGAGCCTTAACAACGGTGCGGGGAAACTGATGGAGGATGAAGGCACTGTTGAAAGGGCTACATTGTTGTTATTTGAGTTGGGTTCGCGTTCCAAGTACTATCAGCGAAGGTTGAGGGTACTGATTATCCCGCTGGAAGAACAATATCAGTACTTTTGATTGTTTCTTCATATAATCCATCTTTTTCTTTATCGCCATCCGAGCTACATGAACGCCACGAACATGGTAGTCCTAACAAGAACACTTATGTATGACGAGAAAGAATGATGTCAGCTAGGTAACGAAGCAGTCAAAAGAAGTAGTATCTTCTGTAATGGATATGTCGCGCTGAGTTGGGAAGTCGAGCAGAACAGCAGGCATATATCTGCCAGAATTAACTATACTCGAAGAAATAAGAAAAGGGATCCACTACGTAGATGTGCATAGAAGGTGTGCCGTATTACCTCATTTAGCATTTGTAAGAATCTAGCGGAAGAATAGTCGGGCCGAGTGGGTCTTGCTCTGCTCAGGTCATGAGCAAGCCGAGTAGTCTCCGATTGACGGACCTCGACATCTTCCCACGTTTCCTTCTCAATCGCCTTCAGCTTCTTTTCTACACCCCTGGAGCTGCCACAAGGCTCATTTGAGCTCCGAATCTATACCTCAATTCCTCCCTTTCCGGAGCCCTACTCCCGAACCTCTCATAGTCACCGAGAACGCCAGTAGCATGCTCCGCGGCCAGACCCTCCCCTGGAGAGCTGCGCTCCACCAAACGCCTCGCCCTTTACTCCGCCGACCCTTCCTCACTGCGACAAGGAATAATGCCTCTTTCCGCTCAGCATTAACTGCCACCCGTCTCACCCGTTCCCTTCCCTCGGCTCCCCGCACGTTCTCGTCTAGCTCCATCCAGCGGAAAGAGAAACCCCCACCAGAGGACCATAATGATGAGCTAGAAAAGAAAAAAGAGGAGGAGACAGCACAGGAGAATAAAGAAGCGGAGCGAGCTCCAGAACCGCGGCGGAAAGCTGTCGACTCGAGCAAGACCGCCGACCAGACAAGCTCCACCCGGAGAAAGGATCGATCATCGAGCGACAAAGAGCGTGCAATAGAAGAAGAGTCTAAGAAGGAAGTCGAGGCTGACGGAAAGGGTGATTCGGGTCAGACGCCATCTGCTATCCCTCCGAGCAGTGGTGCGGCCGACTCGAAGCCTAGCGCCGCAAACAGTGGCGGCAACAGCGGAAATGACGATGGTGGGAAGAAGGGTAAGAAGGGATCTGGAGACAAGGCTTTGCAAAAGCCTGCGGTGCCGGATGTATACCCGCAAGTCATGGCGATTCCTATTGCGAAGCGCCCCCTCTTCCCCGGGTTTTATAAGGCAATCACTATCCGCGACCCCAATGTTGCAGCTGCGATTCAGGATATGATGAAGCGCGGCCAACCGTATGTGGGCGCATTCTTGTTCAAGGATGATAATGCCGATGGTGATGTCATTGAAAACCTCGACGATGTATACGATACCGGTGTTTTCGCTCAAATTACAGCGGCCTACCCTCTCCGCGGCGAGGCCAGTGGTGTTACTGCTGTCCTCTACCCACACCGTCGCATCAAGATCTCTTCGCTACTCCCCCCTAGTGAGACCACTAAGGGTACTCCCGCAGAAGAGAAGACCGAAAAGAAGGGTGACGTTGTGGCGAGCTTTGAAGAGGGAGCTGCTGAATCTGCGCCCAAAGACCACTATGAGCCTACTTCTTTCTTAAAGAAGTACCCTGTCAGCTTGGTCAATGTGGAGAACTTGACCGAGGAGCCGTTCGACAAGAAGAATGGAATTGTCCGTGCTGTGACTAGCGAAATCGTGAACGTGTGCAAGGAGATCGCTACCCTGAACCCCCTATTCCGTGACCAGATTTCTGCTTTCTACACCGACCAGTTTCCCGGAAACCTCAGTGACGAGCCTGCCAAGCTTGCTGATTTCGCCGCCGCAGTCTCGGCTGGTGAGTTGCATGAGATGCAGGAGGTTCTCGAGACTATGAACATCGAGGAGCGTCTTCCCAAGGCGCTTGTTGTATTGAAGAAGGAGTTAATGAATGCTCAACTACAGTCCAAGATCACCAAGGACGTGGAGGCCAAGATTCAGAAGCGTCAGCGGGAATACTGGCTCATGGAGCAGATGAAGGGAATTAAGAGAGAGCTTGGTATTGAGTCTGACGGCAAGGATAAACTGGTCGAGAAATTCAAGGAGAAGGCCGAGAAGCTTGCGATGCCTGAGGCTGTCAAGAAGGTCTTTGACGAGGAGATCAACAAGTTGGCTCACCTTGAGCCTGCGGCTTCTGAGTTCAACGTCACCCGCAACTACCTAGACTGGCTGACCCAGATTCCTTGGGGCCAGAAGAGTGTGGAGAACTTCGGCATCAAGAACGCAGTTGCTGTCCTTGATGAAGATCACTACGGTCTGAAGGACGTCAAGGACCGGATTCTGGAGTTCATCGCCGTGGGCAAGCTTCGCGGTACCGTGGAGGGAAAGATTCTTTGTCTCGTTGGACCTCCCGGTGTCGGAAAGACCAGTATCGGAAAATCGGTAGCTCGCGCATTGAACCGCCAGTACTACCGCTTCTCTGTGGGTGGGTTGACTGACGTCGCAGAGATCAAGGGTCACCGACGGACCTATGTTGGTGCTCTTCCTGGACGTATCATCCAAGCTCTCAAGAAGTGTCAGACCGAAAACCCCCTGATCCTGATCGATGAGGTGGATAAGATTGGCCGTGGCCACCAGGGTGACCCATCTTCTGCGTTGTTAGAGTTGCTTGACCCCGAGCAGAACTCCTCCTTCTTGGATCATTACATGGATGTCCCTGTGGATCTGTCCAAGGTTCTGTTTGTTTGCACCGCCAACGTTACCGACACCATTCCTCGCCCGTTGCTGGATCGCATGGAGCTCATTGAGCTCTCCGGCTATGTGGCTGATGAGAAGATGGCCATTGCTGAGCGATACTTGGCGCCGGCTGCCCGGGAGCTGACTGGCCTGAAGGACGTTGATGTGAACCTCCAGAAGGAAGCGATCGAGGAGCTTATCAAGTCCTACTGCCGGGAGAGCGGTGTCCGTAACCTGAAGAAGCAGATCGAGAAGGTCTACCGCAAAGCGGCATTCAGGATCGTTCAGGATCTGGGCGAGGAGGCGTTCCCAGAAGAGGCAGCACTGACCGACGAGGGCAAGGCTGCTCAGGAGGAGTCCAAGGCGCACGAGTCCTCGGATCCTGCTGATGCGCCACTCGAGCCCGAGAGGTCGACCACCGAGACTCCTCGCCTTGCTCTCAAGGTTCCCGAGAGCGTACAGCTCAGCATCGGCAAGGATACTTTGAAGGATTACGTCGGACCCCCAGTTTTCACTGCCGACCGTCTGTTTGACAGATTCCCCCCTGGTGTTACCATGGGCCTTGCCTGGACTAGCATGGGTGGCGCTGCGCTCTATGTCGAGTGTATTTTGGAGAATGCCTTGAAACACAACTCGCGACCGGGGCTCGAGATCACTGGTAACCTACAAAATGTCATGAAGGAATCCTCGCACATCGCCTACTCGTTTGCCAAGTCTGTCATGGCCAAACAGTTCCCCGAGAACGCGTTCTTTGAGAAGGCGAAGGTCCACCTGCACTGCCCCGAGGGTGCTGTTCCCAAAGATGGTACGTGTCTATCCCAATCTACCATACCTTTTTTCGCTTAGCTAACCGCCTTTTACTAGGCCCATCTGCTGGTATCACCATGGCTAGTGCACTGCTGTCTCTGGCGCTGAACCACCCGTTGGACCCGACCATTGCCATGACTGGTGAGTTGACGGTCACTGGAAAGGTTCTGCGTATTGGCGGTTTGAGAGAGAAGACAGTGGCTGCTCGCCGGGCTGGTGCGACCACAGTTATCTTCCCAGCCGACAACACCTCTGACTGGCTTGAGTTGCCCGAGGTGAGTCATTCTCCGCCTGCATCCCACAATTAACCCTACTAACGATGTGAATAGAATATCAAGAAGGGCATCACTGGCCACCCGGTGAGCTGGTACTCGGACGTGTTTGATCTTCTCTTCCCCACCCTGGATCAACAGGCAGCGCGTACGATCTGGCAGAAGGCGTTGACCAAGCCCGAAGGCGAACGCAGCTCCAATGACGAGTAAAAAGGCTTATTTACTTTCTTATGTGCCTGTGGTATATACATGTATCTTTGTATAGGTTGATTTTTTTTGTTCTATTATCTTCTGATCGGTGGGCACATGGCGTCTTGTCTTCCCCAACCGGAATGCATGGACTGGCGTTGGACGTTTTGTTAGACGCTTGATTTAATTCCCCCCAAAACTTCTCTAGAACATGCTCCTCTCAGAATAAAGCAGAACCAAGGACTTCTATTTGTCCTTGGCGATATCTGACATGTGTTTTTAGTAGATAATGCAGCTTCATGTATAAGATATCGCCCTATATCCAACGCACAGCATCTGAATCCCACCAATCATCGAGGGTTTCATCATCCCAATCAGGCACTGAGTGTCAGGCCGCAACGCAGCCTCACTTTTTTTTTTAATTGGATCTTGATCTGTGCGTAGAATGAATCATATATCTTTTTCTCCCTTGATTGCACTCATTACGAATAAGAAAAACCCTGCACTGTGCTTATGTTCGTTGCTGTGAGACATTCACACCTTGCAGTCGATCGACGCACAACTCCCACCGCTAACGTCCATACAAGTTTTTTTTTTTTGAAGAATCAAAAAAGTATTGAATACGTTGACCGACTATCTATTGAAATTTTCTCTGCACCGCCTTTTAAGTCACGGACCATCCCAGCCTCATCCCATTGCAACCCTTGTGTGACACACCAGATTGAAGCTTGAAAAAAAAAAAAAAAAAAGAATATAGAACTTAGGGGGCAAACACACGCGCCTTGAGAGTCAACAGTTGAGGTTCTTACGCGGACTTTTGTTTGTTTCCTTCCTATAATCCTTCTTCTCCAGGCCGTTCCACTTTGGGCTCAATTCTTATGGCCGTCGGGGTTTCAGCTAGCGGGGGTGATTGAGTCGTTCCTTGCACAAGCCGTATGGCCATCTCCCTTGCAAGCAGCTGTAGCCCAACGCGGCTGGGTTTCCCAATGGACGAAAAGGGACCAAAGCAGAGCGTGTGGCACCGGTTGGGACTACGACGATGGCTGGGTCGTGACGATCGAGATTCTCGGAACCACGATGCCCTTTTCCCCCACAACCATAGCCGAGCGTCCTCCATCGACAGTAACAAGCAAGACAACCTCACTCGTCGCCTGTCACGTCGCGTAGGGGTTGGTCTACCCCTATCTGCCCCCTTTAAACGCCAAAACTCGGAGCATCGTGATCAACTCGCGCCCCTGAACCTCGAACCCCAGCATCGTCGTGCACAATCGGCCGACCGTCGCCCGTTGAGTGCCCAAAGAACCCGGTCTCCACCGCCCGCCGTGGGCCCTCGACTTTCCGCGCCAGAGGTTCAGTGGCTCGGCCCGATAACCGCTACCACGGTCGACGAGCCCCTCGATCTCGAATTGGAGACGCCCCTGGATCTGGATCTAGACGTGGAGAACGATGATACCGATTCCGAACTTGATTGGGACCCTTCCCCCGACATAACTTCCCCTGAGGCTGAGGGCGCACAACCGCCAAACACACTCGAGATGGAGCTGGAACGGCGATGGATTTTGAACCTGAGCATGCACTTCCGGGATCGCTCGGAAAGGGAGAAGTTCTTCGTTACGTACGCCGAAACCCCGACCCGATGGCGCCGAGTCACAATTTCCTGCGATTACCGCGGCGCAACCGAGGACTCGCTTGAGCAGGATCTGAAGGAATTGCGATACCAGCGGGACAAATGTGCGCGAATTTACGAGTCGATCCGCGAATCGCTTCCCGAGATTCAATTTTACGATACCGTCACCAATTTGAAAGTCGAGACTCGCGATGGCCGCTTGCACGTTCATGTCACCGAGGACGTGAACGAGACGATTCCTTACCCTCCGATTTCCAGTATAGGGCATCTGCGGGGTGCTCGCTGTGTACCAGAGAACCTTTTGCACTTCGAATCCCATCTCTCTGGGTTTGTTTATAAAGTACGGCTGGGGAACCACTCATATATTAAGAAGGAGATTCCGGGCCCTGATACGGTCGATGAGTTTTTATACGAGATTAATGCGCTGCATGCGCTGAATCGTGCGCCCAATGTGATACAGGTGGAAGCGATTGTGGTCGATGAACGACAGGAGGTGGTCAAGGGCCTGCTGATCAACTATGCGGCTCAGGGCGCGCTGGTCGATATTCTGTATGATCAGCGGGGGGGGCTTTCCTTCCCTAGGCGGGAGCGATGGGCCAAGCAGATTGTTCAAGGTCTCTGTGAGATCCATGAGTCAGGATACGTCCAGGGAGACTTCACACTATCGAATATCGTGGTGGATGGCGACGACAATGCGCATATCATCGACATCAACCGCAGAGGATGCCCTGTCGGATGGGAACCGCCAGAGATTGCTGCGAAAATCGAGAGCAACCAGCGCATATCCATGTATATCGGAGTCAAGACAGATCTATATCAGCTTGGAATGACCTTGTGGGCCTTGGCGATGGAGGAAGACGAGCCGGAACGACAGCCCCGTCCCCTGCTCTTGGGCAATGATGTGGATGTGCCCGATTACTATCGCCGACTGGTCGATATTTGCCTCAGCCCTACTCCCCGACACCGATTATCCGCCAAAGACCTCCTTACCCTTTTCCCGACTGACCTTTTTTCGCGATCTATGCCGGCAGGCCGCGCTCGAGATATAGCTGGTCATGATTTAAGGCCTCTCGTCACAAAACACAACGGCGCCAATGCCTACCCTGTGGCTCTACCCGTGACTGGCGCTTTTGAGCCCCTTCCTCCCTTCGAGAACGACTTTTCAAAAACACACAACGGCATGCCACAGCCCATTTTCTCAAATCACCACGATCAAGGCAAGGGGTCAACACCTACACTTGCAGGTTCAAACGGGGGAGCAGCTTTCTTATCTCGCCATTCCTCGGCATCCACATTGAATCATCATGAAATTGATGATCTAGGGCGAAGATGGGATATGTCCGAGCCTAGCTATGATAGAGCCGAACCTCATCCACCCCATAATTCCGATACGTCTGCGTGGACCAATAGCGTCGGTCAAAATTTCAATTCCAACATCTCAGAGCGAGAAACGTCCCCCTCGGATACAACTCCATATCAACCATCCCAGCCATCGATCGACCAAGATTCAATCAATGGAAACGACAATCCGCTTAACCCCTCACCCTCACCTGCCTCTCCAAAATTCGATGAACAGACGCCAATTTCAACTCAAGCCGATGAACGGATACATCAACCAATTGAACAGCTTGTCCCTGCTCCCAAACCAGCCGAACATTTAGGCGCAATGCCATTCCTTTTCCATTCCATCCTTCCTATCAACCCAGCTCTACCATTTTCACGACACCGGACATGGCCTTCAGTGGCAAAAGATACACAGGCTTCCTTACCAAATTATCGCGAACCTATACCAGACAATTCAGCTCTCATGGAACACCTCTATCAGTCTCGACTGCCTATCAATCCTGCGTTGAAGGAAGATACCTGTTCTTCGAATCGCGATCTTTTCGAGTCACGACTACCTATAAACCCGGCTGTTGAGGATGGTTTCGCGAGACTTGTGGCTTCGCCTCTTCAATCCAAAATATCTACCAGCGCAATTATTGAGAAGGACTCTATTGAAAACTCTCCTTTTGTCGAGTCGCGACTACCTAATACTCCGGCTATTGAAAATATTTTCGCTAGGTCTGTGTCTACGCCTCTTGAACCTGAGCCACCTACCAGCGCGATTATCAAGAAAGAGTCGATTCAACATTCTCCTCTTGTCGAATCGCGACTGTCTATAAATCCAGCTACTGAGAATGGCCCCGTTAGGCTCGTGTCTTCACTCCGAGAGCCGCAACTCTCCATTAGCCCAACTGCTGTGAACGACCCTATCGAACTCTCTCCTCTTGTTGAGTCACGTCTTCCCATAAACCCAGCTGTTGAGAACGGCTCCTTCAGGAGCGTGTCTTCGCCTCTCGGATCGCAACTCTCCACTAGCAAAAGTGTTAAGAAGGACTTCATTGAACTCCCTCCCTCCCTTGTCGAATCACGACTCCCTATAAACCCGGCCGTTGAAGATGGATCAATGAAAATGCTCTCTTCTCTTCCTCGACCTCGACCTCAACCTCAACCCCCAGCCAACAAAGCTGCCGAACGCGAGCCTATCGGATTGGTATCTACCATTCTCGAGTCACAGCTCCCGATCAACCCGGCTGTTGAAGACGGCTTCGTCAGATGTGTTATCTCACCTGTCAAATCACAGCTCCCTGTCACTCGGGCCATTGACAACAAATCTGTTCGACTCATTCCCTCCCTTGTCGAGTCCCGACTCCCTATCAACCCAGCCTCTAGAGAAGGTCTCTAGAGCGAGATCCTTGGACCATCCTCTTCTGGCCCAAGGTCATGTAACTCTGAAGATTATGAACGCCAGATGATTTTCAAGTCCCATTTCGTGGGACTATACGATCGATACCCTCTTCATTTCTCGCTTGTATAGTTCTCCTATCATTGTCATTGTTGCGTTCCAAGCTAGCACTCCAAGGCATCTGCAACGATGGCGCATGCCGGCGAACTTTTGGCGTCCAAAAAGTCATTTATTTTTCTTTCTTGTGGTGGATTCTATTTTATTTATACATCATTGCGTTCTTGCGTCCTTGTTCCTGTTTTGTCTTCATCTGCTTTTCTTCCCTCTTTCTTCACCCTTACGGAGGTTTTAATTGTCCAGCGTTCTCGCACAGGCCTTTCAAGTGTACTTTGACCAAGCCTTTCTCTTTCTCTTTTGGCCATCATGGCTGTATTATTTCCTCTTTTTTGTTGATTACTGCCATGCATCATTTCAAAACAATCGTTCCCCGTCAAGTATGATATCCGAACCCTCATCGGAATATTAACTCCGTACATATGCTTCAAAGCTCTCCCTCCAGGGATCACCACTCGCTGTCAACCCTCTCCCAATCAGCACAATCTTGCACTGGACCTTCTTATTCTCATCTCCATCCTGGCTCTGCACTGAATCTCGAATCTCAAAAACATCCCTTACAGCCTGGATAATCTTACTTGACCCATCCTCTAGCACCAGAATACCCTTCAACCGATGAATCTCAAAATCTGTCGGCCAAGGCTCAGAACCTGCACCACCAGACACGGGTAATGTCGACTCCCAAAGAACTTCCCGCAACCACTCATCAACCTTTTCCACACTCTTAGCAGGAATAGGTGGCGTGGCAATCGCAACAGTGGAAATAGCAGGATCTATATGACTATGTCCCTTCTCCCCGAAATCCATATCTGCCAGATGATCATACGCATGCAAATCAAGCACCACACCCCCAATCTGCGGCGTGCGGCTATGATCAGTGACATGGATTTTGGCAGCACTGTTAATCGCCGTTATGCGGTCTTGCACGGCCTCAAGTTCGTCACCGGTAACCAGATCCGTCTTGTTGAGGATGATCACATCCGCATGCGAGATCTGCATATGTGCCATGGAGAGCACCGGCCCTGTATGCTCGTGCTTGTGTTTCTGGTCACGATTATTAGCGCTCTCTTTATGCGAGTCGGCTTTTTCTTCCGGGGTTGGCTCGTCGAGGAGTCGGATGATGTTCTTTGCGTCGACCAAAGTTACGATCCCGTCGAGGTAGATTGAGCTACCGAGACCTTCGTCCATCCAGAAGACAGGGGCGATGTTGCCTGGGTCAGCGAGACCTGTTGTTTCTAGGAGAATGTAGTCGAATGTGCCGCGGCGTTCCATGAGTGATTCGAGGGCCATGACGCCGGAGTCTCTGAGTGAATATTAGTACATTTACTATGAATTGAAAGTTTTAGACAGGGGTAATCAACCTACTTCACTGAGCAGCATATGCAACCGTTGCCGACTTCCATCCACTCGGTAACTTCTTGGCCGCCTTCGTTCACGGTCAAAGGCTTTTCGATGTCCGAAGCTATAGTTTGTTAACGTACAATCATGTTGAGGAATTTTAGATCGTCGTACAGTCGCCAAATTCTATCTTTTGTTAGTATGGACTTTATTTGCGGATTGTAGATGTCACATACCATTCATGATCACGGCGATCTTTTTACCATGCTTTTCCGTGAGAATGTAGTTCAACAGGGTGGTTTTTCCTGCGCCCAAGTATCCTAATGACCAGGTCAGAACTTATCCATCTAACAATTGATCCTAGTTAGATCCTACCCGTGACAAGCGTAATAGGAACTCGACTAGTCGGCTCCTCTATAGACGCAGGCTCGTCTGCTGGCGTCGCCATGACGTCGACCAAGTCTGGAGGTGCCTCATCATCATCAATGTTGGAAGACATGTTCAATCTGGGTCTAATTCTATGGTGGTAGAGCTATATTCAAAGCTCGTTCTCGCTGAATGTTTAGATCTTCAATCAGGCAAAGACTCGTAGATGCGGCAGAAGATGACGTTGTTTCCTAGAACGGAGAGTAGGGCTTAGGGCACGTGATGGTCATCTGTTGTTGCTTATCTGCTGCTTCAGCTCCGACCAAGTTCATGCTCAAGTTGTATCAATAAATTTTCGGTCTTCTTTTGTATCGGCGAGGGCGCGGACTTCCCATTCACTCTTTTAATAACTTCCGGGTTCTCTCCTTTGATTTCGCGTCTCTCTTCCAACTATTCAACCCCCATACTTGTTACGCGCCATGACTACCGGAGTCTCCCCGTCTAGCTCCCCACGCCTCCCCAGTCCGCCCCCGTTCACAGAGGTCCAATTCGGCCCTCAATCGCCTTCAATCGGCGAGACTGGCAAAGATGGGGAGCAACTTCTGGGAGCTGCCGCTGGAGAAGATGATGGTTCAACACGCAGGATCCGCCCGGGAACCAAAGCGGCTGACATGGCCTTTGGACCGCCGTTAATTCCTTTGTCGCAGGTTTGTACCGATACTACTAGATACTTCAGAGCGTTCACTGACAATCCCAGCTTGATTCACCTTTCCAGCTCCAGGAGCACCTCAAAGCTTTGTACCACCATTTTACCAAACCCGAAGGATCTGATATCGTCATCCCGATTACCCGCGAGGTCGCAATCCAGCTCGCTGATCCCCCGGAGGGCGTCGACCGATCGCTATGGCTTTACGAGTTATGTCGTTTCCTCACTATGAAAGTCAACAATCTGATCATCGCTTTCTTCGCCGAAGACCTACCCTGCTCTGTGCAGACCTGTCCCGAGATGCGCGCTTCCGAATGGCAGTATCTCTGCGCCGTGCACGACCCTCCTAAATCATGCTGTGCTATCGATTACTGCTGCCACACTCTTGACTGGGCGAATAATACCCTTACCTCGCCGAAGTACTTCCCCAGCCGCCTGACGCTGGGCTCCGAGGCTGGTGGCGGCCCTCAGGCTAGCATGAGACACCTGACCAACGTTTTCCGCCGACTGTACCGGATTTTCGCACACGCCTGGTTCCAACACCGGGATGTTTTCTGGGAGGTGGAGGGCCATGATGGCTTGTACATTTTCTTTAGAACGGTCTGCGACATTTTCCAACTTATCCCAGAGGACAACTATACCATTCCGCCTGAGGCAGAGGGTCTCGATGCGATTCAACCTAAAGTGGAGGAGCAGCCTGATAGCAAGCGACTGACTATTCTTCGCAAGGAGATTGAGACCCCTCGTCCTGCTGAGGTTGAAGGTTTAGATCCGTCGATTAGCACAGGTGCCACCACTCGACGACACAAACATAGCCCTTCTACTGGGTCGCGCGTCACAACCATCACAGAGAGTGCGGAGGATCCGGAAGAAATTTCGCCGATACAAGCTCCGCTGCGTGAGGTGTTGAAGGAGTCGCCTGAGCCCCGCCCTCCGTCCGCCATGGAGAACCGTCCCAAACCCCAGCCTGAAGCCGAGAACACCGACTCAGCTGCCACAGAAGAAACCCCCACGTCGGCTGAGCCAACTTCTGACTCTGAAGAGGAGTCTCGGGAAGCGATCGGGGAACCAGGCGAGGAACCAGAGGAATCATTGCCGGAACCTGAAGAGAAGACAGAAGAACCGGCACAGGATGAAAAAGTCAAACCCGAAGATTCTACGTCTACCGAGCCCCTGGAGGGTGAGAATGTGGCTACATCTTCCGTTGATCAGGAACCCAAAGAATCTGAATCTGAACCCGAGTCTCAACCTGAAACCCCGGCCTCGGCGTCTGAGCCTGAATCTGAGTCTAAGACTGAGGAAGCTTGAGGTATTCAGCTCAGTTAACGACCCCTTGTATTTATGTCATTGCGGAACACCTAATGTTTTGCTTCGCGATGGACGATTTTAATCTTATTCTCTTATTGTAATATAGCTTCAGGATATTTTTCATGGTCAATGTCACAGATACCCGTTTCCTGGTACACTATCCGTGTCACAATCTACCTTTATATTCAAAGCGTAGTCTTTGATCGATATAAAAAACCTCTGAGTATGGGGCTGTACTACATACTCTGTGCCATTAGTACTCCGTATACCCTACCTGATCACCTACATCTCCATACAAACCTAGATACTTACCATCCATATCCAACCCATAATACTTCACAAACAGACCTGTATAACATTCAAATCCTCAATTTCGGCATCTTGACCACCTTCTTCGTCGTACCCCCATACCAAACATCCTTCCTTACCCGAATCCTAAGATTCTGCTCCCAAATCTCCTCAGCTGTATACCCATACCAGTTCCCCCACCGACACCACGCATCCTCGCCACCCACCTGCTGACGCAAAAATGCAATCGCACCCTCATTCACCACCCGTGCACCAGCCAGATAATGCAGCGGGGTATTCAAGTCCGAGTCGTAAGCCAAAACAGATAACCCCTCATCAAGGAGGTATTGTATTAATTCCATTTGTTCTGGGAACTCCGACTCACACTGTTCAAACGATATCGGCAGGCCGGTAAAAACTCCTCTCTCATTCCGTTGACGTTGATGTGGGTACCTGATATTCCGGATTGATTCCCAAGTCTTGGACGCAAGTCTCTGGATTTCGAGTGGCATACATGCGATATGAAGTAATGTGTGTCCGTAGGCAGTTGCACCAGCTACAGCGAGGGGTATGACTCGTTCAACGCGTTGGAGAGCATGTAGTGAGTGACCCGCTGCTACATGCAAGAGATGAAGAAGGAGGTAAGGGGTTCGAACATTGAAATCGATTCGAGGATGCTGAGCCAGGATCTCGTATGCGGATTCGTTCCAGGAAGGGCAATCTAGTAACGTTGCCATGAGTGGGGTGACACTGTTGCGGACGTCTCCGAGCGGAAGAACGTTAGGATTGAACCCTGCTTGTAGTAAATGGGTGAGCATCTCCGTATTCCCACTTGCGATTGCTTCGTGTAGCGGGGACGTGAGTGACAGAGATGAAGGTGTTGGCTGTTCCGGGATATCTTTTGACGCGGGAAATACCATCCAGAATGACCGGTCTGCATTTGTATTTAGGAGTTGATCGACGATTTTCGTTGAGGGCAAGCTAGCTGCTACCACAAGCGGGTGCACGGCTTCGGTGTAGCGGTTGCGATGCCAACTTTCAGATCCCCTCCAGAAATAGTCGCGTGATCGCTTCTCTACTTCCTCCTCTGTGATACAGTCTGTCTGTGCGGTGTCGACCTCAATCCTAGCTAACCTTTCGGCTCTTGTTGTTTCGTCATAAGCCATATTGAAATCCGCCCCTGACCGGAAGCGAAGTAATAATGCCTGCCACGTTTCAAACCAGGAGAGCGGGTACCCATCTGGATTTGCGCCTAGTCTAAGGAGCAGGTCTATGTTGTCGGTTGACTGAGCTCGGATGGCGTTAATGAGAGGGTTCTCGCAGCCCGGGTCCCGATATCGACAAATTGTAAAACTGGGGCTGTGGATGCAGTATGTCTGTGTGAGGAATTTTTGTCTTATTCCAGACCAGATCTCTAGCTTTTCTGCATCTTGGAGACTTGGTGTTGTCTCTTTGGGGATAGAAAGGTCTTTCTCTCGTCGGTCCTGGATGAAATGTTGCCAGCCAGTCTCGATGTATTTGTGAAGGTTGTCTGTGTTGCCTTCAGCGATATTGCAAATGGTTGGCTTATTTCGTTGGAAGCAGTTGCAGCTGACCTCCCCGGGCAAGATATCGGGGTTATAATGATCGTCGGGGTAGTATACGCGGTTTTTTGATCTAATGGCCTCCATCTGTAAGGATGTGGAGTAGACATCCGGATAGAGGCTGCAAAGGAGGGAATCCACGGCCTTAAATACCAGTATTGTGGAAATTAAGACTAGAACTAGCTGTAAACCCCGTAAGCAGCCACAAATATAGACCCAAGCGCTAGCTAAGTTAGTGAAGTAGCACTACTGTAGGTCGGTACGATACACTCTGCTTACATTACAATACCATTACCTACCTTAACAAAGCAAAGGGTAGGTGAGTGAATAGGATAGACATCCGGTCTTGTCGATGACAGGAAAGGCCGCTTATAAAACACAGGATATAAATACTAGAAAGAGGAGTCAGGTATTTATAGTACATATCTTTACTCGGATAATAAAGATATATGGCCTATCGGCACATCATCTCAAATCTATGAGTTCATGTTCTATTTCCACCAACAGATACCAATGGCTAGTATCATCCCACTACTACCAAGATGGCCGAGGGATGAAGGATGAAGGAATATAATTGCATTTGATTAGACTGCGTATTCTCTAAGTCTTTTGATCTTTTAGACCTTTCTAGAGGGATGATACTGGGAAGCATGCAAGATATCAATTTCCTGACTTCGAATTTTGGCACGGTGGATACTGGTGGTATCACTGCAGATGCAATTCCATAAGTATATTAGTGGGATGTTCCTCTAAGCTCATGGAGGAGAGATAATGTTGGCAGCTGGTCTGCCGTCCAGGGGAAGAAAGGGCTACATGGTAGCGTGGAAACAGAAGAAAGGGACAAGAGCTGTATTCCGAGAGGGATGGAGGGGAGAGAGAGAGAGAGAGAGAGGGAGATCTAGCTAAGACATGCACGCGCTGGCAAACGGAGGGGGTCAGCTGACCCCATACTCCAATAGATAATATTATTCATGCCATCTTTCCCTATTTACCTCCACCATCGACAAGCATCTGCTGTATCGCCGGAGCACATTCTCTGGCGAGAGCCAGCGGGGTGCGCCCCCGCGCGTCCTGGGCATTGAGGTCTGCACCCCCGCGGATCAGACAGCGCACGATTTCCTCCGGGGCGTAGTTTTCAACCTTGTCACTCATACACGTAGGTGAGACCCGCTGCGGACCAGGTTCTATTTTACGTACCAGACTCACCCTACCTGGCCGACGACATACTATGCTCCTGCCACCGATTCTAATTGGCGGGTCTGAGGGTATACAGCGAAAGATAGCCGTGTGGAGAAGAGTAAACCCTCTTGTATCTCTCATATTTAGATCCACACCGCTATCAATGAAGAGCTGCAGGATATCTCCCCGCTGAACCCTTATCGCAATCGACAGCATCTCGATATTCGGCTCATAACCGTATTCGAGCAACAGATGCACCGTCTCGGCTGTACACCTGTCAACCAATATTCCAAACCATCTGTCAAAGTCATCTGGCGGATAGGTTGCTCCACGGTCAAGCAATAGACGCAAAGTATCAATTGTGCCATGATATGCTTCGTTTAACAGGAGGCCAGGATGACCATTCGCCAAAGCGATATCTGCGCCATTATCCAGCAGGAACTGAACTATCTCTGTTGAGAGATTGCGAGACGATACAGCTCTGTTCAAAGGATACCTTCCCTGCCAGGGCATATTGAGATCTGCCTTGAACTCAACTAACAATTTGAGAAGAGAAATTTGCCCCCTGGATATTGCGCAGTTGACCAGCCCGCCTTGCTCCATGCCAGGCTCATGGATAGGTGACCCATGCAATAATAAAAGCCGGACCGTGCTCTCATGGCCCGATAACAGGGCATCTACTACCGCCGGCTGGGTTGTGCCCCAGTAAGGAGAAGGGAATCCGTAAACATTCGCCCCATGGTCTAGCAGTAAGGCAACTAATGTGTCGTTTCCTATGTTCGCTGCTATATTCAGGGGTGTCTGCACATCGAACCACGGCTGGAAAGGTATTTTTGCATGACGAATTGAAAATATGCCCATGGAGGCGTTCACGTCTGCCCCGTAGTGAAGGAATTTTTGAACAGCTGCTTCATTGCCTGTGGCAGTGCACCAGAAGAGCCCTTCTTGAAGTTTATTGTCTCGTAGATGGCGCTGGTAAAGATTCGGGAGGAGAAGTTTGTAAAGGGAGCGATGAACTTGTAGTAGATGGGCGAGGGCGCTTTCAGGGAGGGAGAGTGCAATGAGCAGGATTAATTCAGTAGGTATTTCTAATAGGGTCATCTTGTAGATAGATAAATAAACATATACAGGGAGGATAGATAGAGATGGTTGAAGCCTTGAAGGTGACAAGATAAGAGGGCTGAGCACCGCGTTTGTGCGCCGACCTAGTGCCAGCCAATAAATATCTCGGCCTAAGAAGCCTCCACGGCATGGCTCGATTTTAACATGAACCCCTCAGAATTAGACACAAAAATTACGGATGTGACAAAGAGAAGAGAATTAATCCTTCCTTACTCTGGTCCGATGTGGGTCGAAACCCCCACTCTCAGCAGGAGAGAAGGTTGGTTCGTCGCCGCGGAGTAGCATTGTCTTTGTGAATACCGCGGCTGCTGGAGACCGGAGTTAATTGGACTAAGGGTACAGGAGTCTTTCGACATTCTTTTTGACCATCGGGCACTGGAGTGCTCCAGTTTGAAATATACTGTAACGGATTTTTACTGTAGGAAAGGGGGACCCCGTGTCACGTGAAGCAATGGCTGAAGGCGCCAAACAAGGCATCTCCGATAATCACCTCCTGTTTCCTCGAGTTCTCATATTTGGAAATCTAAAATAGATAGATTCAAGTGTGGATAAATACATAAAATAAACAAGTATTCGTGTAGATAAGCTTAATGTGCCTCAGATCAGCCTACACGTCCACTGATTCCCCCAATCTCTTATCCGATCTGATAAGCTTATCGCTCCAGCTCCAAACATCAACCCCAAGGTCAACTCTTCAACACTCTAAGCAATGACCAACACAAACATGTCAGCACTAAAAGGCGCTACAGCGCCAATCTACTTCGGCTCATTCCTAGTAACACCGCAGGTAACAATACTTCCCAACCCAAACCCAACACCCAAAGACACCAAACCCGAATACTAACAAACAACCTTCATAGGTCTTCCACACAACCTCCCTCAGCTACGCATTGGTGAACCTGAAACCAATCCTTCCCGGCCATGTCCTTATATCACCCCGCCGTGTCGTCCCCCGCGTTTCAGACCTGACACCCGCTGAAACGAGCGACCTCTTCCTCACAGTTCGGCGCGTGGGTCGAATGGTAGAACGGGTTTATGGCGCCTCGAGTTTGAATATCGCTGTTCAGGATGGCGTGGATGCGGGGCAGAGCGTGCCGCACGTCCATGCGCATATTATACCGCGAAAGGTGGCTGATTTGGATCATCGGGGTGGGACGGATGCTGTTTATGATATGCTTGATGGGGAGGAGGGGAGTGTTGGGAAGGCTTTCAAAGAGGTGGAGGGAGGCGAGGACGCGGAAGTTGAGAGGCCAAAGAGGAGGACGAGGTTCCCTGTGGTGGATAATGAGGCCAGAAAGCCGAGGAGTACAGAGGAGATGGCTGCCGAGGCAGAGATGTTGGCGCGGGAGATGGAGAAGGAGCCAGTTGATTAAGGTGCAAAGTACTTGGTGCCTATAGAGCCCGGAGCTTGTATATCATGAATGCTACGTATCCGATTACTCATAGACATAGAGAATTGTCCGAACCCGAAAAACCATGCAGTCGTACATCATTGCGCATCAAAGACATTGCAGCTCGTCTTCTATGGTATCTAGGTTCCCCTAAGCCCAATCCAAATAAACCAACGCCCATCAAATCAATCGCTAGAACATGCTACCAAATCTTCACATGTCCTGTCTATGCATCGCTCTTGTTGTACTTGGGGCGCTCAGCGACAACCTGTTTCGCCCAAGCCTGGATCTCAGGAAGCTGAACCTTGCTTGCGACGTGCTCAAATTCCGAGAGATCAACCTTGTTCGAGCGCTCGTATTCCACCATCTGGAGCAGCAGCTCCATCTTGTCGATATCGTGCACAAACTTCGCCTCCAAAGTTACATTATCCTCATATTCTTGGAACACATCCTTAATTTGCTGGCCTGACAGCGCGCCACCAGGAACATTTCCAAGCAGAGTAGTGACAATGTAGTCCATGACAGACGCTTCGCGGCGGGCCTTCTCGGCCTTGGTAATGTGGAGGTCGACAGGAGTAATATCACCGACCAGCGACTCGGCCATGTCGTGAATAAGAGCCATCTTGGTGCAGTGGGGAATGTTGATCTTGGAGGCCAGCTCAGGCGGGGCAAGCATGGTCATAATCGACATGCGATACATGTGGTCTGAGATCGACTCGCCATTAATTCCAAAACGGCGCCATCCTTCGCGCTTGGTTGTCTTCAGGCGCTCGATGAGGTGGAAGAACGCGACGGGCGATTCGGAGTTCTCCTCCGGAGGGTGGGGGAGGGTGGAGAGCACTGCGAGGAAAGTTATTAGTGAGTGCCGGTCGAGCTTGTTGCAGCTCACACATACCGGTCTGGGGGGACCAATCAGCATTATCGGAACCCATGATAGGCAGATGAGGGGAGTGTGAAGGTAGAAGGCGCGCAGGTCCAGGGGAGAAGGGATATAAAGGGAAAGGAATTAAGGCAAGACAAAACCATGGGAAACTGCGGGACCAAAACTGATAGGCACCGCAAACAGTGCAAACCCCCGTTATCGCATTGTTGACGGCTCAATCAGCCCGCCGTTTACTAACTAATCTCCGTCCATTCGTGCACGATGGCTGCTTCGAGGCCAGCGCGCCCCAAGCCCCTGGACTGGTCAGGTCCATCGTGTCTGACAATTTTTGTTCGGAATCTCAAACTATTACAACTTGACCATCGCGATGATTGGCCCGATATCACGCTCCGCGGTCTGTCGTCGTCATCCGCGAACCAGCGACAGCGCATTCGCCTAGTCGAGTGGGCTCTCTACCACCTGTTCGCTATCTGGGATCCAGAGGGTACTCAAAATGTGCTATGCTCCAGCTATCAGACTGTAATTTGGCGGTTCACAGCTAATATTTGTATAGAAACTCCGTCCCTTTTTCCCACCGCTAGAACCCCTACAGTCTGTCAACCTCCGTGCAGCACTCTTCCGCGCTTTAACTGAGTTGAAGAAAAATGGCGACCTGGGGCGAGAGACAATCCTACGCAAGACAATGCTGGATGATTGCAAGGGTGAGAAATTCGATGAGCTGCTAGCTGTATTCTCAACAGCGGTTCTACGCAAGCTACTCGCAATGTCCGCGACGGATACATCGTGGAACTCTGCTACGAAGCTTTCTATGGCCAATTCTATCTCTCCGGTAGACTATCAGAATATTCTGCCGCTCATACTTGCCCATCAGGTTTCCCTCAATGCGGCAGGGGGCCGCCGTGCACGGGTGCACGAGGCTTACGAACAATTCTCGCAGCTGCTGGATAACAAGAAGATCGAGCTATCGGAGCGTGCCAACAAGCAGGATCAGAATTTGGGTCAGACGCAGCTTGATCCGGACACCTTGGCGCGTGAGCTTCGAGCCAATTGGTTAGGGAGTGAGGAATGGGCTACTGCGTTGCTCGACGGGGGAGCACAAGGTAGCACGGACGCTTTTTTGGAGCTGCCATTCTCACAGGCCTGGGCTCGTGCAACCGATTCATCGGTGGCTGATCTTAGTGCCGGTGCCAAGCAAGACCTAGTTGTTGATCTTGAGGCACGGGTCTTACGGCTCCGGAGCCGACTACACAGGTGGCACGAGTTTAATGACTCCATCCGCAAGGAACGCGATCAAAATGGCACTTCTGTCAATACAAAGCCCCAGGAGCGTCGTCTTTTATTCCGTGATCATCAACCTCTCACGGTGGCGAGTATCTCCAAAGCTGTACGACAGCCCGCAGATCGCGGAAGGGTGCTCAAAGACGTAGATCGATCATTTATGTCGACCGTCAATGAGGCCATTATCCGTATCAATGGAAAACCTCGAAATGAAATGAGTCGTAATTTGGCCGACAAGAGCATTAAGGCCAACTCACTGCCGGTTAAGCCAAAGATTGCCAATTACCAAAGCACGTCGTCATCAGAGAGCGAGGTAGAACCTCTTATGCCTAAGGTTCCTAGGTCAACATATCCTAATAGCATGGCCCCAAGTCCTGAGCCAGAGATTACTCAGCCCTTCACCTCCACCCCTATCGTTCGTCTCACGCCCGAACCAGAGTCCCAATTCGATGAGCCAGACTTCGAGCCCGTGAAGCCTTCAACTTCCCACTACAAGCTCACCGAGCGCACCCGCAAATCCATGTCTCTGGTTCCACCTCCCCAATCACACGAATCCCGCCCTCGTCAGCGCCGTGGTCCACGACCTTCCCTCCCAGTGAACCAATTTGAGACTCCCCGAAAGGCCTCCGAACCTATCACGAGATCCGGCGCCTCGACACCGCAAGACAAGCTCTTCGAGGAAGATGCCGAATATGCCAGCATCTTTAAGTCGCGGCCGCGAGTGGCGCTTAGTCCTATCTCGTCGCCTGCAGTGCATATCAGTCCCGAGCTCGACCAAGATGAGTTCGACTTGGATATCGACAGAGCGGAGTGGAGAGATGTGGATTCTCCGCTGGCTACAGCTAGGTACAGGTAGATGGGAAGGCTGTGGCGTGATATTGTTGACATGATTAAATGCGCATAGAATACTCATACAGTAATTGTAACTATTTCATTTCCATTCATTTGGGGTATTCCTTCCTTGCTAGACACCTGATCAGTCATTACCACCTTTGCATTCCTTGGCCGCATTTTCAGAACAATCTTCCGGCACTTGAACAACCTTGACGTGCGATAAATCCTGCTTGATTGTAGTCGCAGTTGAGTCGAACTGTATCCGTAAGCCAACGAAACCACGCATCCACAGAACAAGGGTTGTACGTACACTTTCAGACCTCAAATTAGATGGTCTGTCAACGATCTCAATCTCATTTTCGGGAGTTGTGCGACGCCACAGGATCCTCCGTAATAGACTGAACCCGGCCGCGATAGGATACCATATTATCTGCAAAGAGAAGAACATTTTTGAGGACGTTGAGAAGAGCAGTCGACACAAAAGGGAGAAAGGATGAGTGTATTCAATGTCTTATCAAATGCAAGGGGTCATTGCAAACTATGCAAAGCAGGTTCGAGTATGCTTGTGAGGGAGGATGTGGCGATGTGCAACGTACCACAGAAATAATTATGAGGTTATTCGATTATTCACACTGAAGTTCTGTTTCTTGGATTAGATCGAAAAGGGTGATGCGGGGGTTATGCATAAGACTCGTATTGACGTCGTTCACATGCCATCCTGGGAACCTTATCCAGGTAGGAAACGAGCAAGCAACTCAAGAACTTCTGATAATCCCATACAAGAGGAGTGTTTGTATATAGATAGATGCGGAACCAAAACTAAAATTCTGGGTTAAATAAAAGGTAAGTATAGGTTGGGAGGGCAAGTGGGGACAAAGCGAGCAAGGGTGAAAAAGCAAGGGTGAATAGCATCAACAGAATTAAGTGTAGACAAAATTAGGCAATTCACCATTTTTCCAAGGTTCCCTCTACATTTGGCTGAATAGTTGCTTCAATAAGACACCCTATCCCCGTAGACGTGTACGCCTATAGCAAGCGATGTATTGGCCAGCACAGACGTCACGCAGCCATCACTAATCCTCTCCTTCTGCTACACTTATCTAATGAGAACTCTCTCAATATACTTTACGCAACCGATATTGGTGTCAACAACCCGTCTATAATGATCGTACATGGCACGCGAGTTCTGAGTTCTTGCGCGAAGCCCGAATGTCCGCTGTATATAGCTCGGCCTTGAACAAAAGCCGAACGACCGAAAAATTCAAGTATCGCAACTACAATGTACGAAAGTTGATGCTACCGATTGACAGTATTAGTGGGCTTAAAAAAATCCATGTAATATCTATCAAGGTTATCACAACCTAGAACACTACGTGGATAGATCCAAGCTTGTATGTCCGCATTCTCTGTCCTCCGAGTCCGTGCGGAGAAGAGATGCACCAATGACATTCATTCATATGGTAATGCATAGCCCTATGGCTCTCCACATCTCTGTTGTCTTGAGATGATCTACATACAAGAGTCGGGGCTTCGGTGGTTGCGTCACCCCGTGAGCCCCTCATACTACGTTGCCCATGTGCATGGTCGCATATAAAACCTGGAAACCCCGACTGCAGATTTTTACATCATAAGCAACCACAGAAAAATTCAGGAAAATGCTTTCTACGAACAGTATTCCAGCCCTTTTGGGCCTTGCTTTAGGGCTAGTAAGCCTAGTAAGTCAACCTGCCCTCCATCAGGATCGAAACTAACCATTCCAGCGATTTCTGTACCAACGAATCACCAACCCACTTGCTCACATACCAGGCCCTGAAATCTCAAAATGGACAGACCTTGTATACATATACTACTGGTTCAGTGGAAAGGTCCCATACTACGTCCACAGTCTTCATGAAAAATATGGTAGGGACATCAACATCAAATGGAATAAAGTGCTGACGTCTCACAAGGCCCCATTGTCCGCACAAGTACGACCCAAGTCGACATTTGCGACATAGAAGCAGCACGAGAGATTTACAAGACCAACAGTCGCTATATGAAATCCAACTTCTACAATAACATGGTAAACAAGAATTTCCAAAATATATTCAGTACAACGGACCCGAAGTTTCATGCCAGTCGACGACGTCTCTTGGCTACACCCATATCCGACTCCTCACTCAGCAAACACGAACCTCTCATCTCGAGTCGAATCAATCTCGCCATCGAAAGAATAGGCCAAGAAATGGACAGTCGGGGTGTTGCCGACGTATTCAAATGGTGGCTGTTCATGGCGACAGATGTGATCGGAGAACTGACATTCGGAGAGTCTTTCCAAATGCTCGAAAGGGGAGAGAAAAACCAATACACAAAAGACCTGGAAAGTATATCAAGTCTCCAACCAATCCGAACCACATTCCCAAACATGGTAGACCTTGCTCGACGTCTCCCACTACCAATTTTCAACCGCGCCGGCGCAGTCGCAAATAGAATGGTCCAGTACGCATCCCAATCACTACAACGGTATACAAAAAACCTCGAGAATAGCCCTGAAACCGCCAAACCAACACTCTTCACAAAGATCTTCGATGAGAAAAACGGACTCTCACTACGAGATATCCTATTCGAAGCCCAGGGATATATCATTGCCGGAAGTGATACCACAGCTGTGACACTCACGTATCTCGTTTACTCTGTCTGCAGCGACGCACGAGTACGAGAAAAATTGGCAGTCGAACTTGCGTCTCTCCCCGAGCCAATTTCCGATCAAGATCTTCGGAATCTGCCCTATCTGAATCACGTCATTAGCGAGACGCTTCGTTTGCATACTGCTGTTCCTTTTGGATTGCCAAGGGTTGTTCCTGTGGGAGGTGCTACGCTGAAGGGTATGTATATTGCTGGTGGAACCACGGTTTCGACACAGTCGTACAGTCTTCATCGAGATCCTGGGATCTTCGTCGATCCTAATAGGTTCTATCCTGAGCGATGGGAGGATCTGAGTAAGGATATGAAAGATGCTTCGATACCATTTGGGGGTGGATCACGCAGTAAGTTTACTTGATATTCTGTTTCATGGAAGAAGATTGGAGCTAATATCTAGTTTACAGTTTGTATTGGAATTCATCTAGCTCGAATTGAACTTCGATTAGCCACCGCCTTGTTTTTCCGTCGGTTTCCTCAGGCTAAGGTCTCTTCGGGTGAGGGGATGTCTAGTGACGATATGGTTATGAAGGCGTTCTTCCTGATGGCTCCCCAAGGGCATCGGTGCCTGATAGAGGCTTGAGTGTCTATTCTATGTTTGTTCTATTGTAGACAGGGGCTTGGTTGCTTTTCCTTGTTTATAATGCTTAATTATCTTCCTTGGTTGTGAGGGTTTAGTTTCTACGTCTTTTTTGATTGTCGATAATTTCATCAAAATATGCATACATGACAGAGCCCAAGTCTAGCATGATCAATTGAGAAATTATCATCGAGATTCCCCAGAAATATTTATTGAACCCATGCTCGACAGACGCCTAATGGTTCGTTATTATATGAAGTAATAAGCCAAATGAAACCCCGACTACTACTGGAACACTTCCTTCATCGCAGCATAACCCCTGATTTTCAGTTCAGGAGACATCATGGAAGTCTGTCCCTCATTCACACTGTACGACACTGAGTTTGCCACCTTGTCTTTGACACGCTTCTCAAACCAAGCTAGATGTCTCCAATCGATGAAAATTTCATACCCATCTCCCTGGTCGTGGACCAGGATAGATGGCGCTGTTCCCTTGAACCTGTCTTCCAAGGATACACGGACTTCTTTGCCCCATGAGTTATCCAGACGAGTGTTGAGCACAATTTGATTCTCAGATCTGCGGAAGGAGAGCAAGAACAAAATGTTACCGTCTCCCTCTTTGGTGTCTGAGAAGAACACCTGGGTATTGTCAATACCGGATGATTTGGCTGGGGTCATATCCAAACTAGAAGAATCGATAATCACCACGGCATCAGATCCAATGGGTCCCTTGAATGCCAATAAAGAATTGACCTTCAGATATGCCTGGGAGATGTCTGGCATCGTTGGTGATGGGACTGTCATAGGCTGTCTAAGAGTTGGATTCAGTGCACCGTCAGCTCCGCCGGAGATAGAGAGTTCCTTTTTGAAGTTTTCCAAAAGAGGTGCTTTTGTCGCATCCTTATACTGAGTTGAATCATTGGTACTTCCAATGATCTCGAGATCGAGGGGGTCAAGTTGGTTCCGGGGGACCTCTTTGCCGCTTTTGAAAACTCTCCAATAGGCACGTTTTTGCAGGAATGCGAGGACGTCCTCTTTCTTCAGGCTAGGCAGGTCTTTACCGCCCGCCTTGAGGATACTTATGAGCACTGAGGTGATTGATATGGCCGCGGTAGACTTTAAGTTCGCATTTTCATTGTCCTTGCAGTTGGTACAGACAACTTTGCCTGATACTGGATCTGCTGGCTTTTGACTGAAATTATAGACCTCAGTTATCAAATCTGTAGCGGTATTCTGTGTCACACCATCCTGAGAGAGAAAGATACGAATCCAAAATGGGTCTCCGCCAAAAGCGTATTTGCGGTAGCGAATGCTAAATGCAAAATCAAGGTTTTTGGTTCCATCTTCAAGATATTCGACTCCCGCAAGGTTATTGGTAGCGTCAATCAGTTGTTGTCTCGACACTCCGTAAAGATCATTGATCGTTTTGCGAAGATCTTTGACAAAGGGTTCCGAGGTATAGGCTTGGCGGTCGTATTTCCAGGTCTGCAACTCTGGATAGGTATATCCAAGGCTATAAGGGTAGCGGACGTCGTTTGGTATCATGACAGTCCCACTAGCGTCTTTGTGGAATGGCCATAGCTGGGTCTCGGCAGTAATCTTGGTACCAATCGGAAGACCAATTATCTTCTGGAAGAACTCATTGACCTGGCTTTCCTCAATCCATTTGTCGGGGTTCAGAGCTTGCCACAAGGCAAAGATGCGATCGATATTACTGTCCTTAGATTAGTCCAGGGTCACCAGATATTCATGGCATTTAAGAAGACAGATATCAATTTACCAATGGTGAAGCCAAAACGTAGGATCAAACGATGCCACAGGGATTTGTGACATGTGTCCGTTGAGATCTCCTCCTACCCAACCATGGAGATTGTTATGAACTAGTGACTTGGTCAGAAAAATGTAAGATCTGTAGCTTGGCGCTTAGGACAATTCACTATACTCGATATTCACGTCATTCGCGACACTTTGATCTTCGGAAAGCTGGGCGGTGGTTGCAAAGGTAGAATATTCCATGGGAATAGTGAGCAGACGATAGACCATCTCTGCTGGTTGTCCATAAGGTGAATTTGCAACCCACATCGGTTTTTTAAGTGCATCTTGGACTTTATAATTGTTGACCACACCGTATTTCCATGCCGTGCTGCCAGAGACGTTATCGCCCTCTTGGGGCCAGCGGCTGGTACCAATACATTCACCGTACTATTTAAATGAGCTGGGTTCCATACGCTTAGCATTTGAAACGTACAAAGATCATTCCTCCATCGGGGACCCATGGATCCTTGAAGTTCGCCATGCCGGCAGAGGACATGGGTTGATTGGTCGGCATGCGGAATTGAAAAGAGGGTTGGTGATCACCTCTTCGCTCTTTCCATCCGCAGTTGGTACGAGAGTAGTGGGGTATTTGCACAAGTCAGGCACTGACGTGGAAGCCCCCCAGTCCCAAAAAGGAAGACGCCAGGTCTGGGCGGCCTTCTGCCACTCAGATCGTCCCTCCTCGGCGAAATTGGGAACTATCTCATTGTTCATGATCTCATATATCCGTTGCTAAGTTGCTATCAATTGAATACATGTTGCATGAAGTTAGACGTGGAGTGCAAGTACCTCATAAAGCGCAAGATATGCACGATGCCAGACCGGGAACAAGATGTTATTGTGAGTGCAATAGCCCTTGCCCTCGGCCTCGGACTTGTTGACAGGTTCATCCCACGGCACATTGGGCTGTCCATGGATCCCGGCAATTTGAAAGTATGAGTCTCGGTCTGTGGGAGACATCTGCTGAAAGCGATATAATGCCATGACGAAGAGCTTGACTTGCTTTTCGTTGGCGGGTTCACTGCTCCATGTGTCGATGTTTTGCCTGATAGGCACCTCAACGGTAGGACTACCGGCGACCCCATCGTGTAGGGGAATGCCAGTGATGGGGAAGTATTTCCATTCCGTCGTGGTGGTCATTTCTGCAGACTTTCTTGGCGATCGCGATTTGGGTAAAGCTCTTCGGGATATTCTCGATTGGTTGTGAGGAATGAAGTGCTTGAGAAAGAACATGTGGAATCCAATTTTCTGGCATGAGCGAGGTGTGGTATTTATAATAGCAAGAGTCTCCGAAAGTGCAAATTGCAAGTACATATCACAATCTTATTTGTCCATCTTTGGATGGCCTACAGTAGCTGGCCCCGGGGGTGTTCGAGGCTGGCTGAGACAAACCAAACTAGTGTAACCGAGACTCGAGTTTAGCTCTGCGTCACGATGTAGAGGCGTCATAAAATCTCCGTATGCAGGCAAGCGCCTAGATGGTGCTTCTGCTACTTGTTAGTTATAGCATGTATGTATGGACCTCCATTTCTCTTATTCCCTGTCGTGTATTATGTCCGAGATGCACAGTGGAGGGATAAAGGCCTCGGATCTTCGTGGAAACACGCGAGTCAATCACTGCAAATGGGTAATAGCGATCTCAGTGTGACCTGGCGCAGCACCGAAGAGCCAATCTCTAGTTCTCTCTAAATTCAGAAGGCGAACTTCCTTGTTTCGTGCTACTATATCCATGGATACAGATCGAACTCCAGCTTTACTTGCTGGGGCTATTGCTCTATTCTAACACCGGGAAAGAGCATACCTGCACTGATTGAAAATTGCAAGACCTTTAAAACCAAGAAGTCTCTCGCAATGCCAAAGATTGATGGGTCACGTTTTGCCTCTTCAAATCCCAAGTCAGCTAGATGCCATTTGGATCGCCGATTAGCCAATCCTTCCTACCCGGAGCGGCCCGTACCCGTGCCGTCGACCCACCCCTCCGGTACTTAATGTAGATGAAAGGAACTTCTTTATCCTCTCTCCAGAATCAGGTTGGGAGCCTTTATCGATTAATTGACCTGTATAAACACAGTTCTTTCATAATTCTCATTATCAATCTAATAGTACATGAATTTTAACTTCAACCGCCCCGACGACGACGTCTAGTGTTTCTCGAGGGTGCATATTCAGGCTCCGGATCGTCTACTTCCTCATCAGACGTAGATGGTATCGAAATTGGAGGCGACAAGTCCTCGGACGAATCGTCTTCGCTACTAGGATGATTAGAACCATCACCGACAGGGTCCTGCCCGTCTTTGTGATGCTCAACGATCAAGTCATCGTCTCCATCGTCGCCTTCACCAGGTAGCAAAAAGCCTCCACCATGTTCAACAGGATCATAATCCTCAGCACGATCCTGAACAGACTCATCAAGGAAGTGCCGTTCATCAACATCATCCACGGTGTCCTTCTTACGCGCCACAAACGGATTATGAGTTTCGCGCTCGCGACCATCTTCAGGATCGTCACCACCATATTCCTCGCGTACGCGCTCAGCAATCCGCAACCCAAACAAAAACTTCCGCCACGTCTGCAAAATTCGTTTCTCGGCCTTCAGCTCCTCACGCTTCCGCTTTTCAGCCGCGTCTGCACGCCAGGCATCTCGAAGCAGATCTGCATTCTCAGATGCAACAACCACACCCTGGATAACGGGTACTGCCATCTTAGATCCAAACTCGAATCCGGTCACCGCTTCCGCGTAGTCGATTCCGAGCTTCTTGCACAGTCGTACAGTAGCTGGAAGTGGAACGTGTGTAGCGCCTCGAGGCACCATACTCGGAACGAAGCAATCGATATTCCCGTAATCATTCTTCGGGATGATTCCGTCGACGATGGGGGGTGGGATGATGTACTCTGTCTGGTCTCGCGCGTACAGTCCCTGCATAGGTTTCTCGCCGGTTTCGCGCTGAAGCTCTTCTACCTCGCGCTTGCGCATGAGGGTTACGGCGCGGATGGGGACGCGTTTTAAGGGCACTGCGCCCGGTTGGACCTGGCGGCCTTCTTTGTGCCAACTTTCTGCTGACATGCATTTGACGACGTCTGCTCGGAGGAATACGGGTTCCTCTTTTGCGCGGGCACCTTTGCCGGATGTGAAGGTGCGGACGGACTCTGAGCCTGGTTTGAGTGCTTCCTCGCGGCGTAGGAAGCGCTCTAATACAAATTCGGTGGATGTGCGGAGACTTTGTAGTGTATCTCCTGCCTGAGCCGGTTTCTTTTTCTCTGGTTGTTTTCGCTGGAGATCTTTTTCATCTTCTAGTTTGTCCACTTCTGTTCGTTTCTGGGGAGGTCTTTCGTACCCGCGCATCACTACTCGGAACCAGTCAAATTCGAGGTATTCGCCACGGCGGCCTGGTATTGGGATCTTGTCCACGGGCATTCGGAAACCCTTGGTTTTCCCGGGCCATGTTCGCCTCTTGAGGTACCGTGTTGTGACGTCCTTGGCTGTTCCATCGGCAGAATGCGCAACAACGTAGCATATTACTTGCTTGGCCTTTTCGGCTTTGGCACCACGAGGCTCAAATCCGGCTTGAAGATCGGCGGTGGGGGCTAACGGATTGGATAGCACAATGGGGTCCACGGAAGTGATCTCGTGGGTGACGGGAGAAGCAACCTCAGTCCAGTAAATTGGAAACAGCAGGTCGGTATCGTATGCGCTGCCTCCCTTCTTTTGCTTTGCTTCTTTTGGTTCTGGGTCTGCATCAGGCTCTGACTTATATTCGGCTGCGGCGGGCTCTTTCTCTTTCTCTTGTTCTTTCTCTTGTTCTTGTTCTGTCTTGGTCTTTGGTGGCGTATAGATTTCTGCTTTAGTCCAACCAAATCCTAACGGCTGGAGACTTCCTACCAGCCTTGCTTCGATTCCCAATGCTCGTATTAGAGCTGTGAACAGTTGAGCTCCAACATCCCGAGAGCCCTGCATGCTTTCTGCTGTTGCTCGGAACTCTTCAAGATTAACAATCCGCTCTCCATGGCGCTCGGGATCATGATCCTCTTTGTGGAAGTCCTTTAGTACCACGTCAAGTGCAGCGACTGGACGATAACCATGCTTTCGCAGCCCGGGGGCCGTGATGCGAAACTGTTTCCGCCAATATGCCACCAGGACCTTAAGAAGGATGATAATAGGATCCCCGCGACTCATATCAGGCTGTCCAGGCTCCAGTCGCTCCAAATCTTCGCCCCAGTCCTGGCTCTTCCGAGCTTTCTTGCCTTTCTTTTTGCTCTTGGGCGGCTCCGGCTTCTTTTCCGGCAGCTCCAATCCAGACGCGATTCGCCATTTCTTTATTTCCTTGTGGATTCCCTCGGGTAGCTTCTTCCGTAGTATTTCATGAATTTTAGCATCATTGATCCACGCATTGCGAATGGCATTATGGAAGAGCAGGCACTGGACATGCATGCAGTGCGACTGGATGCGAATCTGGCGCTCGATCTTCGTCGGCCCCTTCTTGGGATCCACCAAGTCCACGATCTCGGTCTCATTCTTGTCTAGTGTCAATTCTAGGTCTTGCAACTCCGGAACGGCCAGCGTTGGGGTCGTGTTCGTGGTTTTGGTATCAATGGCATCTTCCCAGTCTATTTCGTCATCAGAGTCTTCCTCGTCATCGGACGCCTCCGCTGGCCCTGCGACCGGTGTATTATTTGACTCTCCGAACCCCTCGGGAAGATCGCTGAGCTCAGAGTCGGAATCAGAACTCGAGTTGGAGTCGGGGACGGGCTTGGCAGGGATGTCATTATGGGCCTGGGCCTGGCGTTTGGCCGGGGGCGGGTCCTCGGAGGAGATGCGCTTGCGGGGGACGAATGGCGGCATGCGCAGAAGCAGATAGCAATGGAATATAGCGAAGCTAGAGGTGGAAATGAAACAAAGTTAAAAAGACGCCGATAGTCGGGCGGAGAAGGGCGAAGGAAAAAGAATGAGAGGGGAGCAACTATCGGCAGCTGCCGAGGCCGTTTGCCTCTTCTCCAAATCTACTTTACACTTCGACTTCATTGGATCTTCTAGCAAACACTAGTGCTTCCACTCTTATTTTCCTCTTTCCTCTTTGACTATTCTCTACGTGTCTCTTTACTACGTTCTCCTCCCACCATGGATGCTGTCAAGCGATTCTTCTCTTCCCCGCGCTTTGCCGTGGCGGGCGCAAGCAATGACACCAACAAGTTTGGTTACAAGAGTAATGAAAAGAAAAGTCATCCCTGCTTACCTTGACTGACATTATTATAGTTCTCGCATGGTATCACCAGCATTCGCTTCCGGTAACACCGCTCAACCCACGAGCAGCACAGATCTCACTGCCCTCGCGTGCTTACGATACGATCCCCTCACCCTCCGGGCTACCCTCACCCACGCAGACCTCATTGTCCGTGGTAACTCCCCCACCAGTGACTCTGAAGCTGCTCCAGGAAGCGCATTCTGTGGGCATCCCTGCTGTATGGTTGCAGCCTGGCACCTTCGATGACAGCGTGCTGGATTTTGCGCGGGGACATTTTGAGGCGGTGATTGCGGGTGATGGGGGACAAGGTGGAGAAGGCTGGTGTGTACTTGTGGATGGCGACGATGGACTCGAAGCTGCTGGAGTTCAGTGGACAAGCCAACGATTGTAAACGATTCTATCAGAGATCAGATGTAGAAGTGAGGAGGTGAATAAAGGAGTCAAAATGTCTCAAGTTCTACTTCAATGTTTGTTTTGTTGAGGAAACCGACTAATCAAATGTATTAGTTTACTTTTTTCCCTTGTAACCAGCCACATCTTTTATCCTTTTTTTCTCCGGTTTCTTTCCACTTTTTGCTTTTCTGCTTGTTCTTTCTTTCCTTACTCTTTCGTCTCATGTTATACACATAATGCCCGACATGTCTGCGCTTTTCCAGGCCTCGCCGCCAAAACTTGACCTCCACAGTGCACACTCCCAGCTCTTCCAAGTCCCCGCCTCTTCCTCTACATCCTCTCTGTACTCGCTGTCGATCAGTCGCAAGCGAGCACGTCGTGACACAGAAAAACTTTCCTCCAAATTCGAGTTTGATGCCTCCATCACCGCTTCACCGCTCTTCCACGCCGACCACCAGTATGGAGTCGATGATTTTAGCGCGGAGCTCGACTATCGTCCAAACCGATACCGCGAGTCCTTCCTACCACCATCCCTAAATGCCAGCTTCGATGCAGGAGCTCCAGAATCCTCGGGCACGAGCCGTAAGCGCAGCAGACGCGACTCGTGCATCGCTTCACCAACCGCCGACGATGAAGCAACAGATCTTCCAGTCGCAGCACGTCCTGGCTGGGGACGCACCGTGATCAACGTTGTCGGCAAGGTTCTTGATCTCTGTTGGTCGGGTGCATTCAGAGGCTTCTACGCTGGTGGTGGACAAGGCTACGACATGGATGCTGGCGCCCCAGCGACAGCGACCTTCAAACCCAACTGGCAACGATCCCCAGAAAGGGAGAAGGATAGCCAGATTTTCAGAACACCTGTTCCCGGCCAGTATCCCGAGGACGATATGGATCGCAGCTGGGTAGTGGTCCCCACCGATTCGGCCGATCCTTTCATCGACGACACCGCTAGTCCATGCGTGAAAACCCGTCGAATCCACCAGGTCTCGAGCCCGCGTCGACGACAAGCTGTCATGCCCAAACTGAGCAAGAGCTCTAATCTGTCGGCCATGCGGCCGTCTACTCCATCGCGAAAATCGGCTGCGTCGCCACGTTCAAAGGAGGGACCGGGGTCCGCTGAGATGCAACGGTACGCAGCACGGGTGCGACGTAAGGAGCGAGAAGAAGATGCAAGTATACAGCGCCTGAATAAGCAACTTCAGGCGATGATTCGGGAAGGAAAAGAGGCGCTGGGGACGACCGTGGAGGTGGATGATATAGATATGGACTTTGACTCATCATGAGCAGGTGACCCGGCTCACTCGGGTCTATACTGGCTTCTCTCTCTTATGCTTTCTTTGCTTTTAGCTTTGACTTGAGCTTTCACGTTTAATGATTCTGATACCCCCAAGATCACTCAACTATCGAGTGCTCTGAACCAGAAGCAATCAGCCTTAGCGCTGAACGAATTATGATCTCGGTGTTTTTCTTTATTGTCTTTCTCTGAGACTAAGTTCTCTCTTACCTTTCGACCTCTGTTTAGCTGGAACTTTGGCAGTTGCCACTAAGTTGAATACGAAATAGCTTTCCAAATGAGATGGACTACTCCTCGTAGCTGACTTACGCATTATTATGTGAGATGATGTTGCCTCAGACGTATAGAGTACACCTTTAGTGTCTTGACCTAGAACAAGTTTGGAAAGATCAAAAGAATGATCAAGTGAATCTGGTCGCAGATGGCGCCTCCCATCAGACTCTGGCAAAGAACAGCCTCTCGTAAGAAAGCGCCTCCACATGAATTTCCGCCTCCCTAACAAGGATTCCACGCTCAGTGTTGGGGGAATGGAAGCGAAATACATGTCAGAGTTCCATAGTTCCAGTACAAGAATAAAAGAAAACCACAATCAAGAAACATATCACATAAAACCAATTCTCATCAAATTTGTCACACTACCTCACTAAACACAACGATATGAAAAATCAAGTCTTCAAGAAAGTAAATGGATCCAGATTCGAATCTCCCACCCATCAACGTGGAAAAATCTAGTGCTGCAGTTTACCGTGCTCGGCGTCGTAGCCAGGCCCATTATGAGGCCCAGCGGAACCAGATCCAGCAGGAGAACCCGGTTGACCAGGAGGAGCCATGAAGCTACCATCACCGAGCTGCGTGGGGTCACTCTCACCAGGCTGCTTAGCGGGTGTGTAAGGGTCAAGAATGTGGCTGATCTTGCCCAGGGCACCGCTTTGCAGCAGGACATCGGTGAGGGTAGAGCCCTGGATAGGAGGAGCACCGCGGGTCTCGATGGTAGTGTCACGACGTCCGTTCATCTGACTTGTTAGACGTGGAATATTCAGGTTTGGATTGGGAAGTACATACTGGGAACAGACCAATGCCGTGCTGGGCGCTCTTACTGAAGAGCTGGTCGAGACCGGCTTCCTTGATTACCTCCTTGAGGACGATAGTGTTGTCTTTGGCAGGCTTGCTGGGCTTATCAGAATTCTCGGCAGGTTTGGCATCGGCGGTGCTGCTGGGCTTGGCTTCTTTGTCGGCAGGTTTGTCCTCGGTGGCACTGTCGGAATCGTCGGTCTTCTCGGCGGGTTGCTTTTTGGCGGTTTGGTCCTCGTCAGACTTCTCGGCAAGCTGGTCCTCGAGCTGGTCCTCGAGCGCAGTCAAGTCCTCCATCAGACCACGGCGGTCAACCTGCAACAATGTTAGTGGCAAAGCTGCGTTTAGTTGAATGAATCCAACTTACCGGAAGCGGGATGGCATGCATGGCGACTCCCAGGCCAGCTTTGAAGATACATTCAGCGGCACCATCTGGAATTGATTCAGCCAGATTGTTTGCGCTGGAAGGGTTGGCGAAGCCTTCAATTTCATGGGATCCCTCCATACGGTTCTCGATACGAGATTCCTGGTGATCCTTTGTTTGAGTGTAGGTGTGGCTGTTAGGAGGGCCATGCTGCTTTCCGTCCTTTATCTCGTTAGCTTGTCCTTACGAGGGGTTTAATGTATACATACGCCACCGAGATATTTGCCGATGATGGGCAAGCTGGCCAGATCGAGGTCTCGCTTGTGGTTCTGGCCGTGGTTCTGGCCATCGTTTTGGCCGTAATTCTGCAGGTGGTTCTGTCCCTCATTTTGACCAGCATTCTGGCCGGCATTTTGTCCATAGTTCTGTCCGTAGTTCTGACCATCGTTCTGGCCCCCGTTCTGGTGGGCATTCTGTCCAGCATTTTGGCCGTAGTTCTGTCCACAGTTTTGGCCATGGTTTTGACCGTAGTTCTGACCCTAGTTTGAACAATGTTAGACTTCATTCCAACCCGTGATATGTCTTATGGAAAACGTACCTCCCCGTGGAATGGCATGTGAGAGCGAGATTCGTGCTCGTTGGGAGTGTTTGCCGGGTGGGCTTGGTCCTAGGTCAGGGTTAACACTCCATCCAACGAGAAAAATGAGTTATGGCATACATACACCACCAAATAGGTCACCCAGCAACGGCAAGCTGGCAAGATCGCCAGTGAAAGACCGTGTCTGCTTCTTGCTACCACCGAAAAGCGAGCCAATAATGGGCAACTCTTCAAAAAGACTACCGTGCTTGACAACCTTGTCACCATTGTCACTGTTGTCATTATTATCACGAGGGGTCAATTCCTTGAAAAGATCCGCCACAACATCATTGACCTTGCCCCCTGCCGAACCAGCACCGATAAAGTTTTCACTGCTACCGCTGCCACCAATCTGCCTCAAGGGCGCAGCCAGACTCACAGCTGTGAACAGCGTGAGAGCATAGGTAGTCTTAACCATCTTGTCAGGCTTCCCAAAATGTCGTTACTTTTAATGACAGTGAACGTCGCGAGCGACGAGTTTGAGGATTATCGAGCAGCAAGAGGGAATAAACGAATGTGGTCGGAATTCGAGGGAACGAGGGATGAGGGAGGCTGGTGGACTTTATACCGCTGATCCCTTTGGTTACATTCTATACATTCTAGGATTACTGGGATGAAGGGGTCGTGGATCATCGGATGATTCCCTTATCCCTCAGACATGGTACCTAGCCGCGTATTCACCTACAACGTATGTCAACACCCCCTCTTTTCAAGAATGCCATTCCCTGGCAATTTTCCTGTAGGGGTGGCTGCAGGCTCGAGTTCCGTTAGGAATGCTCCGATGCTTGTTTGGAGAGTATATTCGCCGATCATACTTACAGAATGGGAATGCAAGGGGCCGATGTCGTAGATCGTGGCAACGAGACGATCGAGTTCCACAGCCTTTGGTCGGCAGTTCATCCACGTTCGCTTCTTATATTGCGAGCAGAATACATGTGGCTTATGCTAGGAACAGGAAATGTGTTTCAGGTCGCTTCCGACCAATTGTGAATCATGAAGATTTCTTTTCTTTTCTTCTGCACAGGAACGAGCTGACCCTGTCCTGGAATTTTGGAAAGTCCTTTGGATCAGTAGCAAGGGATCCGAGCTTTTCTTTTGGTCCCTTGTACATATAGCCCTTGTTTCCCCAATGTTTAGATTATGGCTCTCATGTTGTCTTACAGCTACGGATCTACTTACTCATCCTAACACGCGTTAGATCATCTCACAACGTTGAGTTTTCTATCGGCCTGTCAGAATTCTACGTTTCCAAGCGAGATAAAATGGCTGTATTTAACGAAGCTTATAACTAGGTAACCACTCGTGCACTTAAATTGTATCTGGGTACCCGTCAGTGCGAGTTGCTTTTACCTTTGTACGTTGAATAAATATATATTCATGACCCACATCTGCGCAGCCTACATACCTGCAACCACTCCCGAGATCGCATTCCATAAACAAGGCCCTTGATATATCAATGAGCATAGTCATCTAGATAGATAGTCTTGGCGACCTCTGAATTTATTCTTGAGGTACAAAAGCCATTGGAAAACGTAGATTTGTTTTCATCCCAACCTTGGATTGACCAGATCCCTGGTGAATGAAATAGTTTTAGTTCATATTACATTTTAGAAGGCTTTACATTCATCGAAGGCCGGCTGGCCTAATGGTAAGGCATCTGTTTCCGGTACAGGGGATTGCAGGTTCGAATCCTGCGTCGGTCGCTTCGTTTCTTTTTTGTTTCCCGAACTTTTTCTTTTTTTTTTGGTTGCAAACTGGGCTTTGATGTGGGGGCGGTGGCGGGAAAGCTTAGTAAGACCCACTATGAACCTCGAAGCAACTATGTATAGCCGATATGAAAAAAAAGAAGTGCCAACCGATAGAAATTCCTTAGATTGAAACATAATCTCCAATTTCCGTATTCTGACTTTGATGTGTCCGTAATTAACATGCTGCGAATACTTTTTGGTATCCAATAGAAGTCCGTGGCGACTCTAGAGAGTTAACACAGGCAGACGACGAGTATACTTACTTCTTTCCACATTTTTGTGGTCATATACATACTGCCTGTTCTATTCTTTACTGTCATCTATTATTGGAAAAGTGCGTCTTTAAAAAGCAGTGATTGGCTAGTTGACATACTGAGTTGGGGCTAAATACATGATACTTCCACATGAATAGGGCTTAGAGGCGCGGTCAGCTCGGGGCGCAGCACCAGGATCCTTCTTCACCTTAGGCACCCACGAACTCCAAGCTTTTCCAAATCTACTACTTATCCAAATATACTTCCTTTCCAAATCTACTATATTTCCAAATTTATTGCCCTTCCAGATCTACTTATTACCTTTCCAAGTCGACTAGAAGATGATATTCAAATCCAGCTAGTCTACTTCATTATCGTGATGGCAGAAGTTATTGGCGTGCTTTCGAGCGTCATCACATTTACAACCGTTATCGCCCAGGTAACAAATTCTATAATATTAATCAAGGATTGCTGGAGCCAATTTCGCGATGCACCCGATGATTTACAATACCTGATGCGGGATCTCGAGATGTTCGGACTCATTCTGGCCGAAATTGAAGAAGATCTATCAAAAAAGGATCTCGCATTCGCCTTAAAGGACAGTAAACACGCCATGCAAAGTCTGCAATTTTCCAGAGAAGCCGGCGCGAACCTGCAAGCGCTATCAGAGGATATTCTGCGTGACATGCACTGCACTAGCCTTTTGCGAAAATCCTATGCTGCCGCAAAAGCGGTGATGCAGAGAGGGAAGATAGAGAGACACATGGCAAGACTGCGAAACGCTATACAGTTGCTATCACTGTCTCAGCAGTGTTATACAAGGTTTTTAATAGGTCATCTATTGCAAGAATCTTACATACTAATTCAAGCAGAGCGCTTATACGCGTCCAACCAGATTTGATTGCCGAGAGACTAGTACAAGGCAAGAACAACACATCAAATTTCAAGCCGATAGCCTACCCTCTCGGTACGTTCCGTTCCTTTGTAGCTGTAAACGAAGGCCGAGCTTTAACTGATGCTGTGAGCAATAGAGAGCCAATCAAAGGGCGAGACGCCCGATTTATTGCATGATCCAACAGAGGGGGCGTCACAGGGCGAGATGTCACACAACGCTCACACATTTAAATACCCATGGCGTCTCAGTTTGCCACCCTGGCTGTGTACAAAGGCTCTATCAGTATACAGTGAGAGGCAGTGTCACGGCTGGCAATGGGTTTTTCGAACGTATAATGTTGTCCCCCCAACATCAGAGGTCGTCTACTTGACAATAGCTGGCGAAGTTGAAGATCTACAAAAGCTATTTGCTACGAGACAGGCCTCTCCATTTGACCGAACTGGCAACAACTTCACGCTCCTGCATGTAAGTAGAGACCCACCAGCTACGGATGATGATCCACAACTGCTAAATAGATCTCAAAGTACGCCGTGCTTGGGCCCAGGAAGGAGAAGGTTCTGAAATTTCTCCTCGATCAGGGAGTTGACTCCTCTATCGGAAGCATTTACCCTAAAAATGATGCACCTCTTGATATGTTGGTATCTTGTGGGACCCTTGCCCTTGACGAGGGCGGGTCACTATTTCCGTCTCTGCGTCTTCTATTCCGTTACACAAGACAATTCCCTTACGAAGATACGCCAGAAGAAGCGAACAGTGGAGTTTTATCTCGATTTCATGGGTCAAGTGAGGAGTTCAAATTTCTACAGCAAAATTGCTGTCCTTCATATTATGAAATGCCGCAAGAGACAAGAATTGCAGTGGCTTGCAGGGCGATATCTGGTGTATGGGATGGCTATCATATGCCTGACTTGATCCAAACAATGCTTGGACCAGACACTATGACAGCACAGGACCTCCAACTAGAAGGGCCGTGGCGTTTTGATTCAAAGAACACGACCCTTGTACATTGTGTTGTGAGAAAGATTGGAGTATGTCAGGCTGCTCTGCAAGGGCAGTTCCCATGTCGAAGACGATCTCGTGAAGCTCCGCCCCTCGGACATTCTCTTATTCTTAAGAAGAAGAAAGAGAATCTTGATCTCTACAGATCATGGGTAACTCTTTTTGTGGATTTCTTGCAAGCTGGTGTGGACTTGAACCACGTTGTTGACCAACAGACGCTGTTGCTTGTGTTTTTCGAAGGATACTTTGACTGGTCCGAAAATTTCCAATACCAGATCTTATCTCCAACTGAAGCACTTCAAAACTGGTTAACAGATTTGAAAGGTGCTGGCATTGATCTGCAGAAATTCGGAGAAATAGAAGACAGCATCTGGAAAAGGGAACCCGTCCGGAGAGATTTTAGCGCGGGAGATTTATGGAGTCGAGATTTATGGAATCGTAGTTATCATCGACTGATAGGGTTCTCATATGGGCCGTCTATTGCTGACTGGTCTGTGTGGCTATCCCCCAACGTGGATGTCTTCGTGGGAGAGTTTTGGCATTTAGTCGAGAAACCTGTAGAGATGATGGCCGGTGGATGGCCCTGTGATTAGATTTTGCCAGGATATTTTTGGACATATTTTTTTGAGCCGCCTTATGAAATGGTTGTTTATTTACGTCAAGATTTCAATATTTTCTAACTCCGTTGCAGCGATAAGGGAGGTGTAGGAGGGAAAAAGTTGGGTGGGAAATTTTTATTCGGACGGTTATGTAGAAGCATGAGTCGGTTATATTCCAAAGGTATGCCGAAGTTTGCATAGAAGCCCGGCTGGCACAATTGGTTAGCGCGTGAGACTTTTATTAGGATCTAAATCCGGTGAAGGGTTATCTCAAGGTTGTGAGTTCGAGCCTCACGTCGGGCGGATTTCTTTTTTTCTTTGTCCTCTTTTTTTTTTCTAATCCTTTTTCTTCCCGGTAGCCTAGTGCTTACGTTAACATTACATTCCCCCTAAGCAGCGATACGATTAATGAACCCATGCACTAGATATCAAAGACATCTAGTGGTCTATACTAGTGACATGCGAGAGTGCATGCAATCTTTGGAGATTGTTAAAACAACACCGTAAAATGATAATTTGACACCAGACAACCCGATTTAACGTCATGTAGTAATTGAAATTTACATGAAATGCTACCTGGTTTCTTGGATATATATCCAAAGACATACTATAGAACATACCAGTCTGTATACTCTCGCTTAATTGAAGTCAACAAAAAAAAACCACACTTCCATCGGCCTTTAGCTCCAAGTCAATAAACCTCTAGTTATGACCCATAGGCGGCCACGCCCAGCAAGCGCAACGGTTTCCCCCAACATACACGCACACGTTTACCTTACTGGCGAGGGGTAGCATCAAGGTAACGAGCTGGAAATTTGGTGGTTCCACCATTCCTGAAGGCTTGGGCGATCACTTCAGCTTCAGAATAGTTGACATAGTAATTAGAACGTCGACAGGGAGTATTAAGAGCCTTCAAAATTGTTTCGCTGAGCGAGTTGACATGACGAGGATCCCCAGTAATTCTATATCTGAGGAGTCAGATAGCAACTTATGTGAATTACAATTACTGATGAAGTGTCGAACTGACAATTTGGGGTGGTCTAAACATTTCCCAATCTTGAAGATCGGGTTCCTTTGAGACTGCGTTGATTTGAAAGGTTACCATTACCATTGAATGGAATTGGCCGCACTCATTGCATAAGCAGCTTAGGTAACCCATAAGTTGGCCGGCTGGCCTAATGGTAAGGCATCTGTTTCCGGTACAGGGGATTGCAGGTTCGAATCCTGCGTCGGTCGCTTCTTTTTTGCTTCTTTTTTGCTTCCTAGTCTTTTTATCTCGTACTTATTTTTAATTTCATATTCTGTACCTATTTTTAATACCGGTGATTCTAGGTGGAATACAAGGCCAGAGAGCCGAATCACTAGGCAAAATATTCAACTTACCAAGCTAAGAAAGGTGTTCATTTACTAAACATGCAAACACGGTCACTGAGAGAAAATTGCTAGGCACAGCCCAGCTCAATTTGATTCATAGTCATAACGTCATTAAAAGGACACAAGCGCCCGTCTCAAGCCCGTCGTATAGAGTCCTTGTCAATCCTAGCCGAATTCCTTGCGGAATGAATCTCCCAGTCGGAAGTAATCTTAATCTGACCATGACACCATTCCGACAATTTCTTTGCCATGGGAGGCTGCGTGACAGTTACAAGCGGTATCTCCGGCCCTTCCATCTGAGTGCTTGATATGACGGTCGTTTTATAGTAGCCCGATGACCTATGCCCGTAGGTCTCACCGTCTGAAGGGGAGAACATTGTTGTTCCAAAAATCCGTTGAATGGATGGTGGTAGAATTGGAAGACAGGCGACGAGGATACCCAGTAGAGGTACGATGCATGAAAGAAGGGATTTTCGTGCAGAACCGAAGGTTTCATCATTCGGGTCGAGGTCGAATTCGACTTTTATGCGAATTGCCGTTACTGTGATGATACTATCGAAGATCATGTTAGATTTGCGTGGCTTTCACAAGTAAGGTCTGGGATTCTCACATAATACCGAGGAGGTACATGACCCCCATTGATACCTTTCTGGCTTTCGAGAGTTGCATATGTGATAAGATTGGAATGGGTAGGCAGAGGATAAATGCCTCGAGAATGGCCTCGCTCACAGTGGAGCCCAGGTGTAGCATTTTGCGATTACCGCAGTGACCGGTGAGATCCGTCAACCAGAACTTCTTCGCTGGTGTGCAGAAAAATGCAGTTGCAAATAAACTTCCAATCCAGAGCGCTGAACAGAGAGCCATAGTGGTATATGTCATCCACACAACGACTCGAGACTGAAATTGGCGGAGGTAATAATGTAGAAATGACAGTTGGATCAGGGCCACAACTGTGATCCATAAAAGATCACCAGCATATGTGAGCTGAAGTGGTCAGCTCAATCCATCGGAAATATTCTGTGATGGTAACCTTGGCATCTTGGAATGCCTACCTTGTCGAAACGAACGAATGTCTCAGCTCCTCCAAGGAGAGTCACCTCAGTAGTATGCAAGCCCAAGCCGCACATCAAAATCAGCATAAGCTCAACTACATAGCGGCCCACCATGAATATCTAATAAGACAGTCAGCAAACCATACTTTCTCATAAAACGGGTCAACTTCAAATGGTAAGACAAGACAAAATCTCACCAAAGAAAGCAGGATGAACCAGTCATTCCATTGCCACGAAACACCCAATAGTCGTCTGGCCCATAATCTTAAGGCGACAACAACAATCCCTCCACACAACAAAATCGTCTGAATAGCAATATCCGCCTTACCCAGCCAGTTATGGCCAAGGGCATGAAGAGTACCCGACGAAGGTGACATCAGGAAACCAGAATCCAAAGCTCATTAATTAGCATAGGGCGTAGGCATAATCATATAGCCGACAAGCACGACCCAAAGAGCAGGACCACGAGGGGGGGGGGGGTAATATGAGTGCGCGGCCCCGCGCATTAAAGTACGTAGGTACGTAGACTAAGTGGGCTAAGTGGAAATTTCGAATAACACGGTACCGGGCGAACCCTGCATCAAGTCAATGGAGAATGGCCGGGGAGATAGTGTAGAGAAAGGTCATGATCAGCAACTAGGGTACAAAGCGAAATTAATTTTTCTAGGGTAGGACAAGCAATTTCCAAGGACAATCATTGGACGAGAAGGAGATTTCCAGAAACAAGAAAGAAAAAGTCCACCAGTTTGAGTCTGGCGTGTTACATAGAGCGGGAAGCTGCCGTTGGCGTCTACTCCACTTTTTGCCGAGGACACTCTACCTCTAACATGGGCGTTTCATGATCTCACACCGACACAAGTGGAGATTGTGATTGTATCATGCCTGTCCAATTACATCGCTTCTCTCATGTACTGTATGACCTGGTCGAGGCTGATCCAGATTCATCCCTAGCCTGTGACTTGGTCTTCGCTGCCGTTCTAAATCTGTCTTTGGATCTGGGGCTGAAGGCTAATGGGTTTCGGTACAAGGATTGTAGAGTAAGCCGTATGGTGCTCGAGCAGGTTTAGGATATGAAACATGCATGCCTACCCAATTGAGCACCCTTCTCACAGAATGGCCTTAAATGACAACAAAGGAATAGAAGGGAATCGATGCTGTCTACGCGCAAATGGTGGACTTAGCGGGCATCGCGGGAGACTAGATCCACTTAATCCACATGGCGTGGAGGGGTAACAGCACAGCAACCAAGCTAAAAGCCTAGCCCTTGCGCTTGGATCGCTTTGAAGAGTCACAAATTCGAGGTTATGTTTGGGATTCAGATGACACGAAGTACATGGGTATCAGATGCGCACGAGGGATCGGAGCCGAAACCTGGCTCGTTTGGTGCTTACTTTCTGTCTCGGGGCCGGTAGTTTCGAAGGATCACGCGATAGCCATATCAAAAAAGACCCTACACTCTCATTTCCGACGTCATTTTGGCTCGTGACGTTGACTGCCGAGATACTTTTATTGTGAAATCTCTTTCACTTTCTTCTTTGACTCCCTCACTCTTTCCTCAATCCCACTTTCTAGCATATTAATTGAATTCATCCCATAAGCTCCCCTAGGCGATTTGTTTAGGCGGTACGCCATTGATATTAGTTGTCAAAGATGAAATTGACCAGTGCCATCTGCACGTTTGATATCTACAGACTACTAGTATGACGAGTCGACTAGCACACTTAAAAAGAGCCTGTTGTTCATATCGTAATAGGGTCGTGTTAAGGGAAGAAAGAGCTCTCAGAAACATATCCATCCTTCTCTAGGAAACCTTCCCGTACTCCTTCAAAATTCAAATATGAAGCCACTCCCATAGTTTGGTTCGAAGTGATAGGTGTTGTCTCCGGAACTCTGGCTTATTATATTATTTGACTCGATCGGCAAGATAGTCTGCCTGATCAATGTAGAAGCGTGCTATTCAATACTATCTTCGAGGTCCTAGATATATTCAGGTCCTACATGCCAGTGTACTGTAAAACAGGCGTCATGATACAGGTCGGAAAAACCTCATCCGGTCTAACCTGTAATATCAAGTAACGGGGGTTCCCCACTACAATACGTAGCTGATTCTCTATTTCAGCCCAGACACGTTGCATCTCACTTCTGGCATACAGCCCTGTCGGTGTGTGGGCACCAACTGATGGCTAATTAGAGATTGAGTGGTCTGAGTACTTGGAGTGAACTGCACGAATTTGTGGCTTATTACGCGGCTATGAGAATGGCGTGGCCAGTTAGACACAGATCTTCTTCCAATAATCACCCGATATTTCGCTTCTCAAGAGATAATAAAACCAGATTCTGCAGCGCTCAAACGTACCTTGGCAGCATCCTAAATCGCCAAATTGATCGCCTTCTCCATACAATGCAACTGCAATGTTAATTGTCGGTTCTCAACCCAGCCCCATGCCATCAGGAATGTCAGGGATAATGACCCGATCCCCGACCTTCACGGAATCAAAATCTGCTCCAGCTTCCTCGACGATGCCCATGGCCTCATTTCCGATAGAATAGGGCACCTGGTTGCTACCAAAGACGCCGTAGTAGTTGTGCAGATCGGAGCCGCAGATAGCTGCTGAAGTGACCCGAACCACGGCATCCGTTTGCCTGACGACATTTGCCTTTGGAACATCGCGGACGTAAAACTTCGAGCAGCTGGCCACCAAAAACGACCGACCGCATGGTTCTGCTTTGCTATGGGACTCTGTCTCGCATATCGCTATTCCTTCAACCCATATTCGCGAATCAAAACATCCGCACATGTTGCCCCAGTCATATAAGCAGTGGCTTGTGTGTGATTGTTGGTCAGAACTGGTACCACACTCAGATCAGCGACACGTAGGTTTTCCACGCCAAAGACGCGGAAGCGACTGTCGACAGCGGCATCACTGGCCCCCTCTCTACCCATCTTCACGGTTCCCGTCATGTGCCAGCTGGACGAGATGTTGTTTTTCCAGAACTGAAGAATGTCTTCGTCAGACTGGGACGCCGGTGCTAGGATTGTGGAGACCGTATCCTTAGCAAAAGAAGGGTGCTTGGTCAGGTCCCACAAATGACGGTAGATTTCAATACATGCTCGCCGGTCAAATGGATGCTCGAGGAACTTGGGATTGAACGAAAGTGGCTCATCCGGGTCGGACGACTGCAATCGCACCTCTCCAACAGATTGCTCATTCATCAAGAACACAGGTAGACAGATATAACTGTAATCTTGGAAGAGCTGTGGACAGGTGAAATGTACGGGGAAATGGCTAATAACCTCGTAGTGAGGAATGGTCTCACGGTTCATGAAATCTTGGACAGACTTAGGCAAAGCCTTGAACTCCTCAGAGGATGTTATTCGGTCGGATTTAAACCAGCCGATACCTAGCTGGCAACCATGACGTGTCCATGGGCCGGTACCGTCTGTTTCCCATTGATTCATTGCGGCCTCCATAGCTACTTTGTCTTGGTAGAAAGCATTGCGGTCGTTAGTTTTTGGGCTGCGCATCACGATAAGTGGGGTAAAAGGGTGGTCACGGAGTCCTTGGCCAACGGTTGATAGATCGTGAACAACTGGAATGTTGAACTTGCTCAGTTGTTCGGCTGGACCAATGCCAGAATGCATCAAAATCTTAGGAGTTTCAAGCGATCCTGCGGAGAGGATCACATCTTTCGAGGCAAAATCTACAAACATTCATAAGTTCTTCCGGAAACCAGATTAACCAACCCTTCGATAAAACCCACATTCTCTGCCATTGGCCTCGACTGCCACAACCTTCTTTTTGTTCAGTATAATGCGTTGCACCGGACTCTCGGAGACAATCACCAAATTGTCCGAGACTTCAGTCAACAAATCAGCCGCAGTTGATCGCCTGCCATTAGAAGCGGAATTGATACAAAGTCCGAATCCAAGGGGATTACCAGAGTTATGATCGAGGTTCCGCTGAACTCCGGCTTCTTCGAATGCATCCAGTACCATTGCTAAATCCGAAGCCCATTCTTTGGCATAGCCAACGTGCAACCCACCTTTACTGCCATGGTGCGTAGCCTCAAACTGGCCATACTTCTGGTTTTCTGGGATATCAATTGTGCCCGCAAAGGTTTCTAGCCTTTTGATCCGCGCTTGCATTTCGTTCCAGGCAAAAGTCTCGTCGTCGACCTCGGCGGCCCATAGGTTATAGTCGTCTCGTGCACCGACAGTGTAGAGACCAAAATTGATTGAAGACCCGCCCCCGAGCCCCTTACCGCGCGAGTAATCGAGTTGACGGCTGTTACAGTGCTCCTGCGGGATTGTCTGAGATCCCCAGTTCATATTCTTCTCCATGAATGTCTTCCAACGCTTTCCGTCGACCCGCAGAGATTTGGCCTCGTTCCGCCCGCCGGCTTCTAGGAGCAATACGCTCGGCTTCTTGGTTGAGCTTGCCAGAGACGCAGCCAGTGTACACCCAGCCGGGCCGCCTATGAACTTGGTAAGCGATTGATTGATAGCGACTATAAGCAGCAAACGTTTACCACCAACGACAATGAAATCGTAAGACCGCTCGTGGGCCATGTTGAGCCACTAAATCTTTGGCTATATGATGTACAGCGTTCACTTTCGAATGAATGCGGATGATCAGAGATGAGAGACTCCTTTTGTCTACAGTAAGTGGGCATCGGTCTGAAATATTAACAGGCAATTCCAACTCAGCCTCCCCTCCTCTTATAGTCTAGTCACTTAAAAATAGCGTTTCCCGTGAGTTAAGGTTAATTGGGACAACATAATAACGAAATTACTTTGCGTCATCCCGTGCACCGGTGGCAAAACATTGCAAATCCGTGTGGTCAAAAATTAAATAAAGGTAAGTTGTAACCCATCACATTACTCGAATCATAAGGTTTTTCCCGATATAATTTTGAGGGAGGATTACTAACAAAGTGGAGTAGCCTAATGCGTATATAAAAGCGCTAGTGGTGATGTAAGGATGAATCGGAATTCGGTCGATCAACTCAATATGTGATTCATCACATATTGAGTCGAATTGAGCTTTATACAGTATGTATAGCTCTCGACCTCTTTCAATGAATCATCGTCTCGGCGGGACGCGAAGGTTAATTTTGAAAAGAGTTCTCCGGGCCGCGGTGATCCCAGACTTGGTATTACGGACTTTGTGGGCCAGCGTAAACAGGGACTTGGGCGCTATTTGTACATCACCTATGAAGCCTTGGACTATTTGAAATATTATTTACGGCTTGATTTCAATTCGGCGGAACCCAATCCTTTGGTCAGAGTGAGGAGTCTCAAACTGCCCATGAGAAGACCAGAAATCCCTGTTAGCTTTGTGATAGCGCCAGTAGTCACAGCTCTAGATCATAAGCAAAAAACAGTGCCAAATGATCACATTGCTGCCAGCCTAGTTGTGTGGGGCTCAATAGTTCGACCAGTGCATCAGCTAGGCCTTAAAATAAGAGAATTATCATCACAATCGTATCGACACCTGTCCGCGCAGGTTGGGGGTAGATCTCAACATATAGAACTTCAGATAACCCCAACAGTTTTACCTGTCATTGATTAGTGGGAGCGACGATCCCAAGCTATGGTTTGGAAAGCACTACCGAGGGGTTTGGTATGGAATAAGTGGATGACCTCAAAAAGTTACGTCGGATAATATCATGGTCAGCTATGCGGAGCTCCGCGATTAGTACAATTTTTCTGCCCCCCAAATTTCTCATAAGTTCCCTGTCAATCCTGAGAGTATCTATTTGACCTAGTCACTCAATCTACCTTGGGACACGTAAGGAATAATTATATTCGATTTATCGAACCTCAATCTAATTGGGCGTTTACTGTGGGCTAGGATACGGGCTTGGGGCCAGATTTTGATTCCTGGGAGCATAGCCCCGATCATACTAAAAGTTTGTGGCTGATGATGCGAAAACCTGACTCGGGGGTGGAGAATTGATCGCAGCAGTGTAGTACTTCTGTTACTCGGTGTGGGCGACAGGCGGGCTTTCTCCCGGGCAAAGTGGTGGCGTAGCCCCTAGGTGTGTTAGCCCTCAGAAAAAGGTTAGGACCTGGATCATAGCAACTACATAGAATTTTGCCCTCTTTCGCGAACCAGCTAAACACTAGCTTACACTGCTGCACGCAATTGGTTCATTTTCTAACAGCTTCCCCATAGCCTTCAGTATAAAACCCGCTTCTCCTCCGAGGCTTTCTGCTCAACTATCGTCCCCTAAGAAAAGCGCTCCGTTGCTACTACTCAATTCGCACCACTACAAACCTTTCCCTACCGGCTTGTTACACACAAAGCATCTGCTCAAAACCGAACAAAGTGATTCCTTCTGAAGAGCCCGCGCCCACCAACGCAATGTTTGAAGGGTACAAGTTCTTCAAAGCGGATCCTATCCTGGGGGGAAAAGCAACCTGGGCACGGGTAGAGCGAGTTAAACTGCGCAACGGAGGGAAAGAACTCTATGAGATGGTCCATGAGCGTGCAGATAAATATTCTGCTAACAAGCAATACCAACATTTGTGTGACATTCGTCGTGCACAGGTCAACCTATTAGTCCAAGATCGACGAGAGGATGATTCACAGATTGAGTGGAGCTGTGTTTATGCCGAACAACAAACAGTCTTCATGTTGATCATCATCATGGGGGGACCAGTGCAAACGGGAAAATATCCCAGAACGCCTTTGGGGGATCTCGTGGACCTCAGTCTCACAGCTCCTCTTTACCCTTTCAAGAGCGGAACGAATCATCCAAGATATTCCAGTACGATGCCCCGCGGACAACGTCCAACTGAATATCATGGAATGCAAGGTAGGCATTCTGCCTCAGAGCCATACCCCGATCAGGATTTATATCCAAGGAGAGTAGTGGCCCCAGCGTCAGTATACCGCACGCCCTTTGCTCCCCTCAAATATCGACTTGACCCGGGTCAACTCCCTGTACATGAAAAGTAAGCAGCCTTATCCCTTTCCTCCTCTACATGTATTACTCACCACTATCCCTGTTCTACCATCTGACTGTGCGATTCCTCCCAGTGGTCAAAACGTCCTTGATAGTGGCGTGAAGGGTTATTCATCTATGGCTTCCAGCCCCGGAGATCAAAGATCCATGCCATCCAATTGCTCTGAATCTGGCGAGACTCCCACTCCTGATGACGGCCATCAAGTGCTACCACAGCTTCCTGAACAGTATCAGCGAAGGGCCCCGAGCCAGGGCCACCGTTTTACAACTTGCTCCCGCTCCACCCTTTTCAATCCAAGCGTGTCCAGCCAGGAGAGAAATTTGTCCGAAAACCCGAATCCGTGACTTGCTCGATGGCATTCAAGCGACCTAGGGGCTTTGCTGAAGAACTATCATATCTCCACCATCCCAAGAGAGTCTGCCAATCCCCTCAGCCTCATCGAAGCCATGAAGTCCAAGGCCACATTCTTGGTGATCACATCGATTGGGCTTTACAGACCAAGAAATCGTTCGATTGTCCAGCAAATGCACGGCCTTGGTCCTCCCTGAAGGCAGATCGATTTGAGCTACGTAAGTCGGTTTAGATATTTTTCTTTTCTTATGTATGGCTCTATGGATCTGTGGGATTTGAGAGATTTATGAGATTCATGAGATCCATGGGATTTGTGGGATCTACAGGAATCTGCTGACTCCGTACTCCTTTCAAGCCAGCTTCTGTTTCCTCTTTTGGAAACAAAATGTGATCCCATCTCGGCGTTCGAAGTGGAGATTGGCGCCTGCGGCATTTTCTCCTCTTTTGGTGTGGACTGCCGCTGGATAGGAAAGCAGGCCATGTTGTATAGAGCAGCTACCTAAGTGCAGCTGTAATGCAGAGACGCAATGATGAATGCTTGCTACCTACTTCGTTTATAATCTAGCTTAGATATTCCATATGATAGCGCAGCTATACAAATGCATAATGGCTAGACACATTGCGACTACGTTCATTAGATTCTCGCTCATTTTTTCCAACCTCGCAACTCCTGCACTGCCCTGTTTATTTCTCTGGCAAACCCTGTCTCGGACAGCGCTTTATCAAGACCATCACGGGAATGGACAAAAACATGAAATACATAAACAGCATCATTTTCTCTATATGTTCAGTTAGGTATCAATATCGCTATAGAGATTGATACTTAGTTTAGCGACCCTGCGGTAATTTAACTGCCCAATATTGGCGGAAATAACTTATATAAGCTAGAACCTAGTAAATATTTACCTATGATAATCAACTAGTTCGGTAAACAATTGTAGTATGTTGATGGGATGCAGATCAGAGGAAGAATTCAAATGATAGGTATTAAATTGGACTAGGATCCTAGTCATCTAGTTCATGAGCTATATCCGAGGATTTCGCCTCATCCCAACTCCCCCAAAATACACATTTCATGTCATAATCAATGCTTATCGAATTGAGTGTTGACGGCCCACATCCAATCAGGTGCTCTTCTTCTGAGCATCGCGCTCGGCCTTGCGCAAAGCACGCTTCCGAATACTCTCGTGCATAGTCTTGTTCTGTCCAAGCACAATCTTGTTCATCGGTCCCGTGACGGAAGTAAGGAACCAAGCCATGAGACCGTGGCTCCAGTACGGCGATGAGCTGTAAGCGTAGGCGGACGAACCACCATGGCGACCGATCTTCGAGAGGACGGAGCGAACAAAGGCGCGAGGAGTGGGGATGGAGGCCGATGCACGACGGACCTTAGACATGGCGGAGGTAATGAGGTAAGCCTGGACGAGTTCGACGTCGATGCCGTGGGGAGCGAGCTCGGCACCCAGGGCGGTGGACCACTGTTGGAGGAAAGCCTTGCTGCCGGAGTAGGTGGCAAGCAGGGGGGTAGGAAGGAGACCACCGAATGAGCCCATGGTAAGGACGAGACCACGGTGACGCTGGATCATGCCGGGGATGACGAGTTGGGTGACACGCAAGGTACCGGTGCAGTTGATGGTGATGATATCGGCCATCTCGGAGGCAGGGGTCTGAGCGAAGGGGACGGGGATAGAGTGGCTCTGGCCGACGTTGTTCACGAGAATGGACACGTCCAGATCGGAAACCAGCTTGCTCAGCGCGGCGTAGTCCTCATCGGCATTCTGCGAGAAGTCCATGGCTAGGGTCTTGGTCTGCACGGCGGGGAACTGCTTGGTGATTTCCTCACCCAGGGCAATCAACTTCGACTCGGTCCGGGATACAAGAACAATGTTGAATTTGGCACGCGCCAGCTGCAGCGCGAACTCTTTGCCCAGGCCATCGGAGGCACCGGTGACAACGGCCCAGCTACCAGGGGGACCGAAGGAACGGAGCTATCGTATCATATTAGCTTTTGCTTAAGACCGTAGCGGATAAGATTGAAGACATACAGGTTTACCCGGAAGAACGAAGAGGCTCAGAAGCACTCGCACGAAAGTCCAGACCTTGCAGGCGATGGCCAACCCACCAGTTGCAAGAAGCAACAGGGCACCGACGGTCGGCAGACCGGCGGGCAAGTGAGATGGCCATTGCGAAAGGCACTCGATGTGCTTTGATAGATTCAGATCCATGGTGTATGAAAATGAAGTTTGTTGAGGGGGAATTGGGAGGGTAGGCAGATTTAAAAAAAAGATTAGGTGCAGCTTGTTGGGGAAGATCAACGCCAAGAACCGAACCTAAACATCCTCGGTTTGCTGGCAATTCACAAGCATAATTCTTTCCCCAATCCCACCATAAAGCATTCCTAACATGTCTGAACTATTGTCTTCAGTACTTGCTTACTTGCCCCCCTTCGAGGGTCTCCTGCCCAAATGGCTCGTCTTCGTAAGTTCCCCGGTGCTCTTCCCCCTTTTGCTTCTCCTACTTACCTTAATCCAGGTGTCTGCCGTCTCCGCCCTCAATAGTTTGCAGGCCTACTCGTCCGCCGATTACACCTCGAAGCTTTACACCAATGGCTCCGTTGCCTGCGAACCCCTGTCCGGTCGTCTGTTCGGTACCTGGACATTCCTCTCTGCCGTCATCCGTATGACCGCCGCCTACAACATCACCAACCTTGTCGCGTACGATCTTGCGATCTGGACTTACGCCATTGCTCTGACCCACTTTGTCGGAGAGCTGGTTTTGGGAAATGCCTCGCTGAAGGGTCGCTTCCTTAGCCCGTTGATCGTGGCTTCCTCCTCGGTGGCTTGGATGTTGACCCAGCGCGAGGCGTACCTGGCTTAAATGATTAAGGGGGAGATGTATAACAGTCTGCCGTCAGACATGTACCAAGGCCATATATGTTGATACCAATCGACACAAGACATTTTTTCTAGCGACATGGATCACCGAACGATACCCGTTGTCAAAATACGATGTTTTAATTCTATAGATTCTCGGGCTCCCAACAACAATGGGCAATGCAGAACACATGCAAAATACTACTCCAACTACCTTATATCACATTTCTACTGCGATCGCTTTACTCCAAATTTTTGCGGTACAATTCACCACCGCAATCGCGTAACCGAGCAGCAGCTTGCTCCGGTGTGATATCACGCTGAGGCTCCGCCATAAGCTCAAAGCTACATCAAAGTCAGTCGTGTGAACATCATAAAGGAACAAGAGAAAAACATACCCGACAAGGAACTTGCGCACAGTAGCGCTACGGAGAAGCGGTGGGTAAAAGTGGAAGTGCAGGTAAGAAGCCTCGATTTCCTCAGCTGTACCATCAAGCGGCGCCTGGTGAATACCCATGCTGTACGGGAAATGGGTCTCGAAGAGGTTATCATAGCGACGCGTGATCTCGGCAATAGCCTCGGCCAGAAGAGTGGTATCGGATTCACTCAGATCGACCAGCGCACGCTTGTGTGTGCGACTGATAATCATGGTCTCAAAGGGCCATGTCGCCCACCAGGGAACGACCACAACAAACGACTCGTTCTCAAAGACCACGCGCTCCTGCTTCAGGCTCTCTAGCGCGGCATAGTCCTCAAGCATGTGGGAGCCGCCGTGCTCCCGGCGGTACCGACGCAGCTGCTCCAGCTCGGCAGCGGGTTCTTCGGGCAAATTGCTGGTAGTCCAGACCTGGCCGTGAGGGTGCGGGTTCGAGCAGCCCATGGCAGCACCCTTGTTTTCGAAGATCTGCATGTAGCGGTACTGCTCCTTGGGCTTAGTGACGTTTGCATGCGGTGCGGTGGGCGCGATGTGGGTGGGAGGGGCATTCTGGGCTAGTGGCGATGTGGGTGAGAGGTGAGCGGCGTAGATCTCGGTCCAAGCGTTAATCACTGGGACGATCTCGATGGGAGCCAGGTCGGCCAGGGTGAGGTTGTGGGAGGGTGAGAAGGTGAGCACATAGCACTTGCCCGTCACGGGCTCCGCCTTGAGGAACCGCGATTCGAGATCTGCGGGGGTTAGTGCGAAGCTAGAGGAAAGGATATTTGAAACCTACCATTTCCATTGTTGCCGTCATAGGCGGCCTGTTCCTCTTTGACGGCGCTGTAGTCGTTCACAAACACGAAAGTGCTGTCGTACTTGGGGTTGACGTCACCCTGCGCGCGCTGGTTTCCAGGGCACAGGTAGCACTTGGGGTCATAAGAGGGTAGAGTAGTCTTGGAAGCACTCTCCTGCGCTCCTCTGTTGATCAGAAGAAGAAAAAAATCTCGTCAGCAAGTTTGCAGTGGTACTACACAATGGCCAGAAATGGATACACACTGCCAGGGCCGCTTGGTTCGGTGGGGAGAGACCAAAACATAGGATCCACGAAGGGGATTGAATCTCCGGTGGGAGATATCATCAAGAACGTTCTCCATTCTGCGGAATAAGAATTGGGTAAGTAAAGTGAGAGTACCTTGGAGAAGATTGACAAGGGAGAGGGGCTACATAAGGAAAACCCCGACTCGGCAAGGGTCTGTGGCCTCTGGCGGGGTTGGACGTGGGGACGTGGAGTCTCTCCGGATAAATCAAGAATATTACAGCACCCTCTACGTATGTCAATAGTCGGAATTTTTACACAATATTGATACTAATCGAATCCTGTAAATTATGCGATCATTATCCAGATAAAATTGGATCTACCCGAGGCCATTGGCAAGAGGTCGCACTATACTATGTAGATTGCATGTAGAAAGAACCCGGATTAGCGTGAATATCAAGTCTCGGTGAACGGGATAGGAATTCGGGATCCCGCACTCGGGCAAACTGGGGTTTTAGCGTCACTGAATCCAATTTTACATGCATTGTGGATCCTGGGTAACCTTAAACATCTACAGTCTTCAATGCATACATATCATGACACATGCATGTCTATCTTCTTCCTGATGCCTCCTGTGTGTGTGATCGAATCGGGGACAGGACTGACGTCATCATTGATTGTCTCCTGACATCTGCTTATCAATAACGACATCCCGATTCAGTTCACGTTGAAGTTCATGCAATCTTGACCTCTGACTCTCTGTTCATATCCATTGATACTGATTTATAGGCTGCTAATCATTATGCATTCCTTGAAAGAGCCGTTTACACCCTTGACGCGTTCTAAACAGCGGCCTCCATGCTCTATGGATGACCTCCCACCCGAGGTAAGAATGATAAGATCTATACCAATGAGCTAATACTAACGAGACTCCAGATTACCTGGAAGATCTTGGAATACCTCTCAACGAAGCACCTTAAGACCATTACCTCTGTCTCACAAAGTTTCCGGGCGATTGTCAGGACAATACTTGAGTATCGCCTAAATCACTTTCTCAAGCGCGAATACGATACTATTTTCTTGCGCGTGGGCTGGTATACCCCAATGAGAGAAAAGAAGGGTGTCGTTACGTGGGCCCACCAAGGGACTGTGGCTCTCGTGGACGAAACGAATCCATGTGATCCACTGATGCCCTGTGTCAGGCAATCAGCATCCGTCCAGGAGCCGTCACAGGCCCACCAAAATGCCTGGTACTCAATCTTCCACCCGGCTGGTCCTCGGGGAGATCCCTGGTTTCGACCAGGTACATTATGGTGGTCTGATGAGGATGGAATGGATGGTTACACAAGTAACTTCAGAAATTACTGTGAGGATAATAGAGATCTAGGAGAAGAGGTTACACTGGAAAGTTTTGAGGATTTTGTTCAGTTCCGACTCAGGCTGTATTTGGCCGAGCGGACTGGCCCCTACAAGGCGTTTAAGATCGAGAACAAAATGATACGGATCCCGAAAGAGTTGTTAAGTCAATCGAATGAGAAAGGTCGACATGTCGGTCACCTGGACGATGAGGCTAACCCTGAGCTATTCTGGGTTGACAATCAAAAGACAATTGGTCTTCAGGTGATGGTCACACAGGACCGGGAGCACTACGAATATGAGCAATGCACCGGAACAGTCCAATACTATGTGAGCCTTTCGGGTAAGTCTTAAATTTTTTCTTCTTCAGAGAGACCCGAAGCTGACTACATCAGCATTGTGGATCCGGACTTCCAGGCTTCTACAGGAAGACGAGGTAGCCGAGAAGCACGCCAAAGAGGGACTTCCACCAATAACCATCCTTGCTGCAGGGTGAGCGCCGGGTAGCATGACGGTATATCTAGGCGGGTTAGACAGAGCTCACGAAAGGACCAAGATGTATGAAACATCCCTTTGAAGAATAAATTATCAAGCATAGCGGGGGATCGGCGTGTTTATGGGGAGTAGGTTTACATATTACAGTTACGATTATTAAATTTCTTGTAGTAAGATAGCGAAGCTCAAAATGACTAGCCATAAGAATATAAGTTTCTTCCCAGGTCAATCTCAACATGTACAGTACATTAGATCATACCTAGAACCGTAGGTAACCATCGCGACGATCGGGTCCAGCCGTCAAAACTCCACGTCTCCGCTTAAATCCACTTGACAATGCATTATGCAGGTACATGTACGCAAGAGTGGGGAAATTCCAGAACATGACCGGATTCATAAACCGGAGTTGTTTGCCATTCTTGGAATTTTCCTACATATTTACCCCCTATGTGGTCATTGCAAAATTACTGTCATCACCAAAAACAGATGTCGGGAAGCCGTACCTGAAATTTCTGTGGCGTTCGGGCCGAAGACATAACATTCCACGTTTCGAGAGACAGCCCAGGCCCCACTGAAAACTCTTGCGCACCCCACTCGCTTACAGTGAAGTCGGCACCCAGTGCCGGGTGAATGCTCTTATCCAATGAGAATTAAGCTTGGTGGAAAAGCGTTTACTGATTCAGGAAGATGCCGAGGCTCGGCTATCTGTGGGTCTTCAATTCGCTGTCATTATCCCTATGGTGGCAATGATCCCAATTTTTGTTTTCATGTAGAAGGCTTCATCTGATCTGCAAAATTTCTATCTATTTTGAATGCCTGGACCAGGTTGATCGACAAAATACGAACCTGGCAGATCAGCGATCAGCAGTCAGCGAAGGATTGGATCAAACAAGCTTCTCGTGACTATGACAGCTCTCAACGGGGGCGAGGTCTCGCTGCCCTCCAAGATTCCCTTCTGGCGCTTAATATTCGACCAAAAGGTGATCACAGAAGAAGTAGCTCGATACCCCTATGCGGGCTCTGGCACTGAAGATGATCCTTACGCGGTCGTCTGGATCCCACGCGATCCTCGCAACCCGATGAACTTCCGTGCAATCAAGAAATGGGCAATTACAGTCCTTGTCTCATTTGTTACTCTTACAGTCGCCTTAGTATCATCTGCCTACTCAGGTGGAATAAGTCAGATAGTCGAAACTTTTGGTGTGGAAGAAGAGATCGCCATCCTTGGAGTATCGCTCTTCGTCCTGGGGTTTGCCATCGGACCACTGATCTGGGCACCCCTCAGCGAGATCTTCGGTCGTCGTCATATCTTCACGATCAGTTTTGCATTCTTGACAGCTTTCAATGCAGGTGCCGCAGGTTCCAAGAACATTGAAACCCTCATCATCCTCCGTTTTTTGGCTGGCTGCTTCGGGTCTTCGCCATTTGGAAATGGAGGCGGTACCATCGCAGACATGTTCCCTGCTTCACAGCGTGGTATTGCCATCAGTCTCTTCGCTGCGGCGCCATTTCTGGGTCCTACTATTGGCCCAATCATTGGAGGTTTCCTTGCTTCTGCAGCAGGCTGGCGCTGGGTCGAAGGCTTCCTCGCTGCTTTCTCTGGAGTGCTTTGGCTTTGCGTTATCTTCCTACTTCCGGAGACCTACGCACCCGTTCTTCTCCGTCGTCGAGCTGCTAAGCTCTCTGAGATGACTGGACAAGTGTACCGCAGCAAGCTCGATATTGAGCGTGGGCAAATACCGATGGGCAAGACTCTCAAAACTGCTCTCTCGCGTCCATGGATCCTATTATTCCGCGAGCCTATTGTGCTTCTCCTTTCGATCTACATGTCTATTATCTACGGAACGCTTTACATGCTTTTCGCCGCTTACCCTATCGTGTTCCAGGAAGTCCGCGGCTGGAGCGAAGGCATAGGCGGTCTCGCCTTCTTGGGTATTCTAGTCGGCATGGTCTGCGCCCTTATCTACACGTTGCCAGAAAATAGACGCTACGCAAAGAAATGCGCTGAAACAACCGACCGGCTCGCACCTGAGGTCCGACTTCCTCCTAGTATGGTTGGTAGCATCGCCCTCCCAATCGGACTCTTCTGGTTTGCCTGGACCAACTCTCCCAGTATCCACTGGATGGCGTCGATCGCAGCCGGTGCTCCCTTCGGATTTGGCATGGTCCTCGTCTTCCTGAGTGTGTTCAACTACCTCATCGACTCGTACACAATCTTCTCTGCCTCGGTGTTAGCCGCTAACTGTGCGCTCCGTTCCCTATTGGGCATGGCCTTCCCACTCTTCACAACATACATGTATGAAAACCTGGGTATTCACTGGGCTTCGTCTATCCCTGCATTCCTCGCCCTGGCCTGTGTGCCATTCCCTTTCGTCTTCTACAAATACGGAGCTCAGATTCGTCAGCGGTGTACCTTTGCCGCTGAGGCGGATGCGTTCATGCGCCGGCTTGCTGAGAAGAATCAGGCAGCGCCACCACAGAAGGAAGAGGAGAAAGAGCCGGAGACTGCCCAAGAGGCAGATAGTGATGATAGTGATACCGAGACTGTGTCTACTGTCCCATCCCGCATTAGCTTGGGCCGACGCATGTCTCGCGCTTCGCGGGCTTCTCGCCAATCTGGAAGATCATTGCATCGCGTTGCGACTGCGACGCAGTATGAGGAAAATCCGTATGACCTGGACTTGGTCAACACCCGACAGTCGGCTATCAGTGGCCATGGCCACGCCAAGAATTGAAGGGGGATCTGTTAAAATTCGAGTATCACCCTGGTGATCGGTGGAAATCAAGCACAAGAAAAATAATAGCTTGCGTGCGCATCTAATGCATAAATAGTAATGCTCTCTCATATACCCAACAATAGAATTGATTGCTTCTTCATGAAACCTTGGTGCGATTATAAGAACGAACGGTCTTAAACAAATCTGGGAAATTCTACAATTCTACTAACATTTATTGGATCTGATGGGGCTGGGTAAAGTTAGATCATCAATAGTATAGTCATTCTCACAGGGTATCGTCACAGGTTTATTCCATATATTTAGTTCCTCGACAGCCAGAGTCTCTTATTCATGCTCATGCAGACCTAGAGGAAACCCCGCGAGGAAGCCATAGGGACGGCGCGATCGACAAAGATAAATACATACAGCATGCGTGGCTAGATGTGATTGAAGCCATGGTTGAGGCCAAGGAGCATCTAGAGGCGCTTGAACTATGGTTCTATACTGGGGTGTATTTCATCTACTGAAAGAGAAGCTGAAACAAAGTGTTAAAGCATACAAGTGTCATACTACAACTCTCAAGTGGGGCTATGAAGGCTCGTTATCGTTTTCGGTGGGGAGCTCGATTATAGATATAAGACATCCAATGTTTGGGCCGAACAGCTACTGGCAGGAGAAGAACGAAAAGAAAGGAGCGGGATCAGAAATAGCACCGATAATTTACATGTGGCTACAGGTGCTTTGATATGGAAGACAAAATATGGATTAATGTAGTTAAATTGAATTCCCAAAAGCTCTAAAGGTAGTGTTAGTAGGGCGGGGTTTGTGTGTAATTTGAAAAGAAAAGAAGAGAACATAAATTGTAATGAAAGGAAATAAGAACACACCCAATTGCTATAGTTACATACAATGGACAGCTTCAAGAAATCCTTTTCAATTTGACGTTGTAGTAAACTCATCTTCTTGTTGCACCGGGAACCCAATTTCCTGATCACTCATCAGACCCACAGCCTCGGCCCATCTCCACCTCGGGCCACGCCTCGTTATATACGAACAGCCAGCCCCCTTCAACAATACGCCAGTGATTGCACCATCGCCAATACCTGCAAAAAGAACCAATAAGCACCAGAAAATCAATCACAATGACAGCCAAGATAGACGCGTACGTCGACTGCGGTAGGTACCCACCGAAACAAGGGGGGTGGCGATGCTTTGATGCAACTGCATACATCTCGGAGCTAGTGCAATGCTAATTTGAATATTAGTCTCCCCGTACTCATACTTTGCGGCGCTCTATCTACGGCGAAATCGGAAGGCGCTTGAGTCGCATGGAGTGGAAGTCGAGTGCGTGGCACTAAACTTCTCCGAGGGTATAAACTGACGTTCCAATTTCAATGCAGGCTCCATCCGATTTTCTTAGGAGGTGTCAATGTTGCATCTGGTATGGATCAATACTTCAATCCAGATATATGCTTCATCACTAACGAATCTGTTTCAGGCAATAAGCCTCCGTGGACATTGCCGGCCAAAGCTGCATATGGCAAATTCGACATGCAACGAGCTTGTAACTACTTCGGCACTCCAGAAAACAAGACACCGGATTTCTTCCCCATTCTGTCAATCATGGTAAACATACCTAGACTCCTCATCACCAAACATGTATCAATGGACAAGTGCTGACAAATCCAGCCCCAACGTTGCTTGATCTATATCAAAAACAATTATAGCCGCGAACAGTTCGAAAAGACTTTCCTCTCGCTATCGGAGTGGATGTACCAAAAGAACATTGACGTTAGCAAGCCTGAGAAATTGGCCGAACTTCTGCGGAGTCATGGGTTCTCCGATGAGGATATCAAGAAGATCCTAGCTGCGGCATCGACTCCGGAGTATAAGCAGGCACTTACGGATAACACGCAGAAGGCGCTTGATCTGGGTGCTTATGGGGCGCCTTGGTTTTGGGTCAGAAATTCGGAGGGCAAGGAAGAGCCTTTCTTTGGCAGTGATCGGTATGTGGGCAGAATCTCTCCATGACCTTGTTTTGTTTTTGATTCGAGTGAGTCTAACTTTTGCTAGGTTTGCTTATATGTGGCAGTACCTGGGGCTACCAATCCAGGATATCGCTATCATAGAGAAGGAGAAGGCCAAACTGTGAGCTAGTTTAGCTGGCATGTACATATGAGTGTGACGACGCCAAGGGTGAATGTGGGGAGGGAAGCATGGGACGGAAGCGCACCGTGCGGAACGACCGGGCCGTGCGAGCCACAGCTCTATTTGACTCATTTGACGGAGGTTTACGGAGGCCGTCGCTTAACAATCATTGCCGCGGACTTATATAAACACGTAATGTGTTAGTGAAAACGATGAATTCCTCTCTGAGATAAATAGTATAAAAAGCCTCAGTTCTCCTTCAAATGTAAAAGACGTCTCCCTATCCAATTGCGATCTTCCACCATTCAAGTTCAAGCAACAACCGGAAGCCCGGCTAAGAACTAAGCCAGTTCCAGCTTATCTCCATTAACCCCACGTCTGCCCCACGTTCGAAGCTTGGATTTAAAGACCGATCAATCGCCTCAATCACCGGTACTTTTTTCTGAATAAACCACTCAATTGAAATCTACACAATGTCTGGAACCAACGTCACCTTCATTGGCCTCGGCAACATGGGCCGGGTAAGTCACCAGCACCAGTGCTACCTAATATAGCCCATCCATCTCCGGATCAAAGCTAACAAAAATTTAAGGGCATGAGCGCCAACATCGCCAAAAAGGGACCCCAGGCCAGCCTTACCCTCTACAACCGCACAACTGCCCGCGCAACCGCCCATGCCGCCACACTAGAAGGCAATGTTAAAGTCGCAAGCACCCTCCCCGAAGCCGTGAAGGATGCGGACATAATCTTCATCTGCGTCGGCGATGACCCAGCCCTCGACTCCATCACAACCGGAATCCTGGCTGATACTTCAATCGACTTCTCCAACAAGACAATCGTGGACTGCTCAACCGTGCACCCCGATACATCACGCCGCACAGAAGCAGCCTACGAAGCACGCGGCGCATCCTTCGTCACAAGCCCCGTCTTCGGTGCACCCAACATGGCAGACGCCGGTGCTTTGATCGTCGTGCCTGCGGGTAAACAAGCTGCTATCGCGAAAGCACGCCCGTTCTACGAGGGTGTTACTGCCGCGAAGTCGATTGATTTGTCTTCTGGGACTGGGGCCGATATCGATGTTGGACGCGCGACTACAATGAAGGTTATTGGAAACACGTTTATTCTTAATACCGTTGGTGTGCTTGCTGAGGCGTTGACTGCTGCTGAGACTACGGGACTGGGTGTTGAGCCGCTGAAGGAGTGGATTGAGTTGTTCGCGCCCGGGCCGTTTGCTAAGTATGCTAACCGGATGGTTTCTGGTGATTATTATACGCGTGATGAGCCTTTGTTTGCTGTTGATCTTGCGCGGAAAGATTTGAGACATGCTTCGAATTTGGCAAAGGAGGGTGGACAGCGGATGCGGAATGTGGAAGTTACTGATCATTTGTTGTCGGTTGTCAAGGAGGAGAAGGGTGTTAAGGGTGATATTGCGGGGGTGTATGGTGCTGCGCGGAAGGAGGCTGGTTTGGAGTTTGGTAATCAGAAGTGAGTGTCTGATTAAGGGGATTCGTTATCTAGAGGTCTATATTTTATGCACGCAAGGAAGTAGTTTCATGTGTAATCATGGTTCAATGCCATTTCATTTCAAACTCGTCTCCAGTCTATTTGGAGAAGCCGTAGCAATAGGTGAGTTTATATCCACAGAAAATCATTAACTACTAATACATTTGGGTCATTCTCAAAATGACTTTGTTTTTCCAATGGAAGATTGTTTTGTTTCCATTATGGCGAGCAGCTTATTGCTCCTCCTCGGTGATCTCAGCATCGTGGTGCTGGTTCTCACCGACACCACCCTCGGCAGCCTTGGGCTCGTGGGGAGCGTGTATGTCGGCAATGATGCCCTCGGGGGCAACCCAGCTGGAGGACTTCCAGGGCTTGACGTGCAGAACGTACATGGTGTCAACCTCCTCAAGAGTGCGGCCCTGGGTCTCGTTGACGAAGAAGAAGACAACGAGGATGGCCGCGAAGCAGCAGGCGGCGAAGACGTAACCGTAGCGGTAGTCAATGGCGCTGGAGATGAAGGGGGTGAAGAAGGAGATGAGGAAGTTCCAGGTCCAGTTGGCGGCAGTGGCGATACCCATGCAGGTAGCACGGTAGCGGAAGGGGTACATCTCACCACAGATGGCCCAGACGATAGGACCCCAGGTAGTGGCGAAACCGACAATGAAGAAGCAAGTGAAGACGATCATGACGACACCGGGACCGTGAGCAGAGGGGTTAGCCACGAGGATCTCGTGACCAACGGAGGCCCAAATCAGGAAGCAGACGAACATCCAGGCGGCACCGATCATCAGACACTTACGGCGACCGTAGTGCTCGACAATGTACAGACCGGGCAGAGTCATACCGAAGTTGACAGCACCCAGGATGATGGAGGTAACATAAGAGTTGCTGAGACCGATACCAGCGAAGATAGAGGTACCGTAGTAGAAGATGAAGTTAGCACCGGTGAGCTGCTGCAAGGACTGCAGAGCAATACCAAGCATGGTACGGTGGAACATGCGGGGACCGGTGAGGACCTCGTGCCAGGGAGCAGTGCCGACAGCAAGCTCCTCATCAAGCTTCTGCTTCATGTCGGCCATCTCCTGAGCAACAACGCGGTGGTTGGTGGGGACACCGTAGAGCTTGGCCATGACGTTACGGGCCTCCTCAATACGGCCGTGGCGGTAGGCGAAACGGGGGGACTCAGGCAGGAACAAAGTGCCGATACCCAGGATAAGGGGCCAGGCAAAACCGATACCCATTGTGATGCGCCACGAGGCAGTCGAGTCGATGCGGGAGGTTCCGAAGTTGACAATGTAGGAGATGAAGATACCGAAGGCGACGAACAGCTGGAAAGCGCTGACCATGGCACCACGAACCTGGCGGGGAGCGGATTCAGACTGATACATGGGGACAACGCTGGACAGGGCACCGACACCCAGACCCATGACCCAACGACCCATGGCAACCTGGACCCACTGGTTGGTAGCGGCGATCTGAACAATGATACCGACCATGTTGATGACAGCCCAGAAGGAGATAGAGTACTTGCGACCAATGCGGTCCGCAATGGGGGCAGCGACGAGGGCACCGATCATAGTTCCGATAGACAGCTATAAAAGAAACTTCGTTAGTCTTTCATACATGCTGTGGATAGATACAGAGACACATACCAGACCAACAATGAGACCGTTGCGGACGTTGCTGAAAGCATATTCACCAGTGGAAGCATTGTGCTCAGCAAAGCGCATCTTGAAGTCGGTCATGGAGGTGAAACCAGAGATTTGACCTAGATATCAGATTAGCACTGTGACCAGCCGTTGATCAAAGCTGCCGTGGAACCTTACCAGTGGAGTAGCCGAAGATGAAACCACCCATGGAGACACACAGACCCAAGATGAACGAGCGCCATGTCAGGTACTTGACAGGGCTGTCATCGATCATGGTGTCATCCTTCTCGATCGTTGAGTCGGCACGAGCAGGGGTAGCAGCCTGCGAAGAGAACTGAGAGTCCTGTGCCTTAGCACTAGGCTTGATCTTCGACATGAGGTTTCCAACGCCCATTGTGAAAGAGACCTATCCAGGTAGTTGATGCTGGAAGGGGTTGAAGATCTCTAGAGGGATGGGAAAGAAAAAAGACAAACGAATCCATCCAGGAAGGGGGAAACGCCGTGAAATAAATACGGAGACCCGGCCTCCCCCTTGGGGTACCATGGCAGGCATAACGGGGGCCCGGATCTCGTGTCCCACGTTTGAAATCGGAATGGGGCGGAGGAAATTTCACGACTCCATGGGCAACTCCATACTGTTTGGAGGGTTCTTGGGGTGGAGAAGGTGGAGAAAGGGAGGCATTCAAAGCGGGATTGTCCACGTGAGCTGCAAACGGGGTAGGCGCATTACTCTAGTCCTACAATAGCACTTATCTACCTAGTCCTCTTTGTTAAATTAGCATGATTGTTATTAGTACATGTTCTATTAAAGACCAGAATAACAAACATTTGTTGATGTTTACGATTGCTGAATGCTGAATGTATCAATGTCTGAGGTCGCATGCCAGCGTTCATAATCAAGATTCTCTGGCATGTCAGGAAAACAACAGCCGAGTGCACTTGCCACCTTCTAGAAACCTGCGAAAAACAGTAACTGGGTCTCGGAAGAACGAATGAGAATGTGGTTCCTAGCCGAGCAACGGATAGCGTCCGTGGGTATGACCACCCAAGTTGGAGATCGGCCGATGTCGATGACGGGAGAAAAACAGAAAAAGCCCTCAACACCACGTCATGATGAATAAAGGAAACTATGGCGAGTCTCCCTTACCTTCTTTGGTTACTAGATTGCTCGGTTTGGGCCGAGACTGGCTAAATTGCTAAACGAGCTTTGTACAAGCAAACTCCTCAAGTCTTGCAGGTGCTACTAGCTAAAGTAAATGTCCGCCACCGAACCGGGTGGGCGCATTGAAGAATTTTTCTACGTTAGTAATGTACTGCGTACTGTACAGGCAAAAGGAAGACTTCCGAATTCAAATTTCCAGTAAAACTCCATTGGCCTAAAATAGACCATTTACATTGATTTGAGTGGGTCAGCCTTGATTCTGCACAGCAAATAAGACCGACGCCCGAGCCGGTCTTAGAACGACGATCATCCAGCCAAGCTTGGCAGAGTCGAGAGGGTTCAACCAACACCGATCTTTCTACACAGTGATAGGTTTTGCCTAAAAGCTCCATAGAAACCCTGGGTATGAGTCTAGGTTATATAGAAATCTCGGTGAAGCATCAAAATGGCATGCATTCCAAGTTGAACTGATAAGAACACGGCAGCACAGACAGCTAGCTCGGTGTATGTAGTTGAATGAAGCGGGACCCACCCGGTGAGTGGCTTCGGTCGACTCCCGCGCAGAGACTTCCGATCTGTTGAGCTTTTTACGGGCCCCACCCTCACCAAATCGGCACACCGAAGACTTGTCCCTGTCCCGAGTCCGGTCGGACTCGGGATCGTTGCCCGTACGGGATGTGGTGCATGAGAATGCAAGAATATCTGCATGTTTTAGATTTGGTGCCTTTATCAATGCATACGGATTATGTAGGTCTCGGTATCCTGTACTTGGTTTCAGGTCATTTTTCTTTGTCCGTATCTCACTCGCAAACGAATTACAATTCGGCCTCGCAAACTCTGCATTCTCGGCATCCCGAGTCAAGTACGGGATCGCCTTGGGAGTGGGTCTTCGACGGAACCATCCTCTCATTTTTCACCGACCCACTGAAACTAAGTCCCCTTTCGCTGATCTGCGGTGAACAAGCTAGGTAAATTTTTGGGTCAAGCCAGCTCAGACATGTGAAAAACCAAGATCTAAAAATTGAGAAAAGGGGCTCGGTGGGACCTGTTCAAACGCTCCTTCCTAAACCACACGAGGCTCGACTCGGGTCTACAGAGGTCCAATCGCTTTCACTTTGGTTATCTCCAATGGTCATTTTCTTGTTTTAATTGCCGTCCCAGGTTTCTCCGAATGTTGCAGGATATGTATTTACGAAAAAATGGTGGTCGGGTGGTCGCCGATACGCATCGCACGCAATCACACAACGGAAGTACAATCATCATTGGGAAGGATACCAGTGCGAAAGCATTTCCCACATTGAGAAAAACATACAAACATCTAGATGCATCTAATCTACGCGGCCACGGTACAATAACAATTTAATTATTTGAATTCCGCGGTCCGAGAATGTTATACCCGACTCCATAATCATATCCCAATATGGTAATATTCAAGACAATCCCAACCGTACGACTTCGCACCCACTCACCTCCAACATGAAACGGGGCTCCGCTCCATGCCAGGTCATCATGTATAACATCTGGAGTACGTGGTGTGATGTCAATCAGTACAGACTGAAATCCCCGCAATGACCTCACATCTTAGAGCCCAGTAACGTAGATTTTGATTGTCAAGGAAGCCAATTTATCCAAGACATTGTATAGATTTCATCCATGGGTTCATAAAGAGGGACATAGTGGCCTCACCGGAAGAGACAAGACGTTCCCTGTTTTCTCTCAAGCAACTCCTAGTCAACGGGTCATACCACCCAACAAGGTCGCACGACTAATGTACGTATCAAGATGGGGCAGGATGATCTGTGCTGCACGCAGTACCCCGTACTCCATACTCCAGGTCTCCGTATATTGTACAACGCAGCATATCTCCTCTCATAGGTGGGGCTTTCCTATCTGAGGTGTCTAGAGTCAGGATCACTGTGACTGGTTGCTTATTGCTTACGCCATATTTGCACCCTTCGCTGAGGTAAGCTAATTGAGAAGCACTGCTGAACCGCTTTGACTAAGCTGCAGTCTCAATTACTTAGTTAGTTCATAACAGCTTGTTCTCTCTCTTCAAGACATAGTCATGTTATTTTTCATTCATTGAACATTCTAATGACCCTCAAGACATATTTGAACAGTTCAAAGCAACCCAGAAATGAATCTCTTGAAAGATGCATCCATTCCCGTCTCCAATACGGCTAGCATCCCGGGGAGGAACCCCACCCATGTATACGAAGCCAACATCTCTGTGTTACCTCTACAGTTCGACCACCAGCTTCGTGGCACTGACTCCCGCCTTGGACTTTTTCAACGCAGATTGAATATGCTCCAACCCTTTCCCAACGACCAACGGGAGTGGGAGGCACTGGAGCTTGCCAGATCGCAACGCAGGCGTAACAAAATCTTTCCAGACAGGGTTCACAATATCGTTGACAGCGAAGATCATACCAGCGCTGACATTTGCAGGTAGATTAGTAGTGGGGGGAGGAGGATGCACGCAAGCTAGGTGCCCTCCGTCCAGCTGCCCAAGAATAGCGATGTCGTTGGCGTAAGTCTCGGGCGTAGCTATGGCATCGAAGATGCCAATGAACTCACTGCCGTTATCTCGAACTGCTTCGATAACCTTCCCTGCAAGCGAAGTATCCTTGTGATCGAAGACTCGAGCTGCTCCGCATCGCTTGCTGAAGTCAAAATTGTGCGCACCAGAGATAGCGATAACATGGATACCGGCGGCCGTGGCAATCTGGATCGTCATCGAGCCGACAGAAGATGAGCCACCGTACACGACGAGTGTCTTGCCTGAGGATGGCACATCATGCAACGATGGGTATGGAAGGCCCAGGGCTGGTGTAGCCACACCGGGCATGGCGACACCGGGTTCCTTGAGGGAAAGCGCGCAAACAGCCGCCTCCAATGCGAACGGCACGACGACACCATCCGCGAAGGAGATTTCGTCAGGGAGTATGGCCGCTTTATCTGCAGGGATTACCGTGTACAGAGCGAACGCACCATCCTGAGGGCGACCACTAGTCAGGTTGATGGCATGCCTGCGGAACAGAGGTAACATTAGGTTGGAATAATTTGACCGAGAGAAAGCAACATACCCAATGACACGGTCTCCTTCCTTGAACCTTTCCACATCTTTTCCTACTTCATACACTTCACCGGCGATATCGCAGCCGAAAATGGCAGGCCATTGCTGAATAAAGACACCGGAGTCCTGCATATGGCAGTCGAGAGGGTTGATGGCGATGGCGGCATTTCTAATAACTATTTCACCTGGGCCAGCTATGGGCAGCGGGGCATCTCCCACCACTAGGGGAGAGCCGGCTTTGACGAGCCATGCAGCTTGGTTTTTAGGCACTGACATTCCGACGGAAAGAACAAGCGGCGAGATCTTTGCCTGAGCCAGAAGATGACAAAAGTAGCGCGATATAAATAAAGACGTTTAATCGATTCTTTTGACTGAAGCTAAAGAAGAAGTAATGCCATTTGCACAGAACCTGCCGCTATATATCTGAACACAGCCATGGAGGAATGGCACTGTAACCACCGGTCAAAATCAGCAATTTGATTTCAAATTAAAATCATTATTTCAAAGCATCTCAGTAGTAAATAACTATTACCAACAAAGCATACAACTGTTGTCGGGATTATCTTTGGCCGAAGCCAGGGCCTCTGAGAACCGCATGTGCCGTTCCGATTTGGAACCACATATGCCGTTCTACGGTTAAATCCGAGTTAATACCGTACTTACTTATCCAACTCTATGAACGCCTCACGCTGTTCCATTGATAGGTTGGCACAAAGAGAATGCCGATAATGGATGTTGAATACCGTGGCAACGGTTTGGCCCCCGCATTATCTACACGTCATCACGCCATCGTTCGCAATCTTCCGACGTCTGGCCATCCTTCAAATTGAGCGATAACCGATTGCCAGCCAATATGCGACTGGGTCCACATGATCTGCTCGAGTACAATGCAAGATACAGAGTGCTGATCTGCCGAGATTGCCACTACGCCATTCAGAAAACTGCACTGGGGAGCCATTTACTCCGCCATAAAATCTACCGTGAAGAAAGGCAACGCTTGCTGTCCACCATCAACGACCTTGACATCGTTGAACCAGATGATCTTCTCCTGCCCACTGCAAATACAGTACCGGTTGATGCTCTACCAGTGGTGTCTGGGTATTGCTGTTCTGTGACTGGATGTGGACATCTCTGTGCCAGCTCTAAACGCATGAGGCGCCACTGGAACGATGCCCATGGCGTCAAGGAATCGAATGATTTTTCCTCTCTAGCACGCCCAGTAAAGCTTCAGACATTCTTCCGCGGTACAAAACTCAAGTATTTCGAGGTATCGGCGACAAGCAGTAATGCAGATTCACAGCTTTCCGATGATGAGAGTGGAAATGGTAGAGAGGGCTCTAGGTTAAACGCAACGCCATCACCGGCACAGTCTACGCCAAATTCTGAGCCTTATCCTGTGGTGGACCTAGAAACATTGGCATACTTTCATCATTTCATCACTGCAATGAAATTGTCACTTCCTGATGCCGAGGATTCTTTGTCGGCGTCGCAATACTGGGAGAAAGAAATCGTTCCACTGGCTCTACAACAACGGTGGATAATGTGTGGACTACTGGCAATTTCTGCGTACCATTCAGCCACGTTCGAGGATGAGATAAAAACACGAAAAGATCACCGTGAGCGAGCGACAAAGTTCTATTCCGAGTTCTTTGCAGGGTTCAACACGATAGCCCCCGATGATACAAATAAAATGGCCACCGAGGCTTTCCAGAAAGCAAACAGGGCAGCAATACAGATCAGAAGCATCCTAAACTGTATACAATGGACTTTGAATGACTTCACTATGAGCCGAGAGACTACCCAGGGTACTGCCAACTTTCCTCAGCTATGGTCTATACTCCGAGACATTCGAGGTACTGTGGCTCCTGAATCGGCAACGCCTTCATGCATAGAGCAGAACAGGGGTGAGGGCTCCCAGAGAGCCTTGAAAAAGAATGGCTCCCTAGAAAACGAGAATTCACGGACTATGCTACTCAATCGTATTGATATGCTTCCGTATCGCATGGCAGAGATATTCGGAAAGCCAGATCATGAGCAAGATGCACCAGCCATTTTACTTGCCATTGGAACATTGTCCAAATGCTATACTAGCAGTTTTGAATCTGATGACTTGTCAGGAGCGTGGCAGTGTATGGCCGCATGGCTGATCAAGACTCCGGATCATTTCAACCGTATGGTCTTGGACAAAAATTCAGCCGCACTTGTTGTGTTAGCCTACTGGGCCGCCATTTTGATTGGACGAGCCGAAAACTGTGGGAGTTGGTTTATACATGGTCTCTCCAGGAAAATATTGGTACAGATTCGAGAGCATCTTTCTACAGATTATGTGGCTCAGGCTTTAGTTCAAGAAATAATGGAGTGACCGGGATCTCCGCTGAGAGCCTAGCCAATATGGGCGATACAATCAGACGAATGAGGCTAATTGAAGAGCCCTGGCGGTGCCAACTCAGCCGCAGAGAGGTGCCCAGCAACGGAGCAAATCCATCTCTGGGCTTTGGAGAAAGAGACGTCGTTATTTACTTATGTGCTTGACCACAATTGAAAGACTCATTTTCCTCTTATGTGTTTTCAGACCTTACTTTGAAAAAAGCACCAATTTCAGACTCACTTCTCAAGAGAAATCTAACTTTGCGATTATGGACACATGTTTTCCCGTGATTGACTTTGTCCTGCCCAACATTTCCCTCCTCCGGCTTCCTTGATTCAGTTCTCATGAGGATCCCGACTTTTAGTCCGCTAAGGCATGAATATCAGTACGCAAGATAAGCTATACTGCACATGGGCAACTGATATCATATGTCATGCTCTCCTCAATCTCGGCAGCACGTTTCTCAAGCTCGGTAGCATCCTCACGACCAATACGTTGAAGCATATCCAGCACATCGGTGGCATGGGTATCTTTGCTCCTGGTTTGAGCATAGACAGACAGAGCCTCGGCGTAAAGGTCAGGGCTGCCTAACCTGTATCCGATCGCGTCTTCCTCGATCACATCAAGCGCGGTCATATGTTTGCCCACCCAACGAGCCCATTCTCCATATCTCCGTACATATGGTAGCGTGCCCAAATAGCGTCTCCGTATCTTTTCTGGCGTATCGATTCAACATAGTCGCTGGCCCAGGGTTCAAGGAGCTCGCTGTCTCTTGTGGTGTTGTCAAAGACATCTTCGATCCTAAGATCTAGGAATAGCTGTTTCGGAAGAGTGGAGAATGTGCCCCTAGCAACGACTTGATGCGCAAAAACAAAGATTGCTAGCATTGGGAGGACAATCATTTTGAAGACCAACTTGGCAGGATTGATGACTGGTGGAATGTTTTCTTTTCATCACAGGGCAGAGAGTGAAATCAAATCACGCTATATAGTTGGGGCCCGTTAGGCATCTACTAGGCATCTACCGACTAGTTTCGATGCGTACAAATGCCAAGCTCCACTCTGTTAGTGACCAAACTCCCAGTTATCTCATTTTTCTGTAGTGAGGGTGACCAATTTGAAATCAAAAGTTCATTTACAATTCAAGTTTGAATGCTTCTCTACTTTTGGAATGGATCTGCTTGACTCTATGACGATCATGAGATTGAGAGACGAACAAGATGTTTATCAATAGGACGCGCGTAACCAGTTCACTCAATTAGCCCTCTAATCCCCTTCGGGCTTAGGCCTCGGGTCCATCAGTTGCCGTATGGTCATTACCTTCACAGATCTGCCGAACTTGAAGTGCGCTGGCCCTGAATGGATTAGCACCTTTCGCATTGATTTTCCGGGAACTAGATCATATCTGATTCCCTCGACATCTCTCGTGCTACTTAGGCAACCCGGACATCTACAGTTCCATGCTAAATGGAACCTACACAAGCCAGCATCACTCGTAACCAAAATATAAGGCCTTATCTGTATTTGGTATATGCAACATCATCGCGTCAAGAACTTTTGTCCTATTGACTGGGAGAACAACCCCCACAAATCGTAAAGCTGTTCATCCGCAAGTGGAAGATGGGATTCCCGTCAAATGAACAGGGTGAATCTTCTCATCTAACAAAAAGGAAAAGAGAATAAGCAAACAGGAAATATGGGAAGAAACAAATTTAAACGCCCGACACCATGGTGTACCCGGTAAAGAAACCAATCGACGATGATTATGAATGGGTCTCGTTTCGGAAGCCTGTAGAGGCTGGGGATGTAGAGCCTTAACGACGCTGGTTGGAGAAACTGTGCTTTCCGGTGAACTGTAATCGTTGTTAGAATCATGCAATAAACCAAAAAAAGGGAAAAGATAAAAGGGAAACATACCAAGTGCTTGGGAAGAGAGGCAGTAGTGTGACGATCGGCCTCACCCTGGCGAGCCATACGGTTCATCTTCTTCTGTCCCAGCTTGAACAGGCGGTCAGCCTTGGTGCGAGCCACCTCGTCAGTAACACCGTCGTTACGACGATCAGTAGCAGCCTGGCTACGGGCACGGCTCTTAGCACGGGCAATGGCCTGCTTGGGATCATCCAGATCCATAGCATCATCTGCACCGGCATCAGGACGGCTGAGAGGACGCCCGCGAACCACGCTTTGGGAGCGAGCACGGCCACCAGCAGCATCGACATCGTAACCAGCGGCGTCGAGACCATGCTCGAGCTGAGAAAGCTTCTTGGCCTTGGCACTGCGGGGGATTTGCGCGCGATTCTTGAGTGACTTGCGCATCTTGGCGTCGTTGCGCATAAGCACACGCTTCTCGCGGATCAGATCCGCCTTCATGCGGGTGTCGGCATCCTCGGCATCCTCGACACTCTCGTCGGAGTCGTAGTATCCATCCGCCTCGAGCTTCTCCTCCTCCTCCTCCAGAGCAGCCAGCTTCTTCTCGATATCGGGGTCCACGAAGTCGTAAATGTTCTTGCCGTTCCACACCTCGGGGATCTTGTCGTGATTCCAGTCCTTGTTGGCCAATGTGTAGTCGCGCTGCATATCGAAGCTGTAAACACCAGCACCGCCGTTCTCCTCCTCCAGATCGCGCTCGAGTGTCGGGCGGTTGGGGTCGTTCTTGTCGTATTTCTTGAGGTCCTTGACAGCCTCGGGAATGAAGGTCTCGCGCACACCACCCATGGGCTGGGCAACGTGGATACGGGCCAGGACGTCGCCGAGACGGCCACCGGGGGTACCAGCGGTGTTGGAGCCAGACTTGAGCTTCTGGGAGACACGCTCGGCAAGCAGCTTGTCGCAGGCGGCGTTCTTGACGGCGGAAACACCCTCAGTGGTGGTGCAAGAAGCCTGGAGCATCTCAACATCTCCAGACTTGAGGATCTCCTGCAGCTGGGCCTGCTCCTCGGGGTCCAGGTCCTCGGGACGGCGGACATCAATCTTGTTAATGATAATGTACACAATCTTGTTGGCGAACAGGGGCTTGATGCTGTGGTAAAGCTTGATCTGGTCCTGGACAGAGTAACCGCACTGCTCGGAAAGATCCATGAAGTACAGAATGGCGGAGCGCAAGTGAGCAACAGCGGTGATAGACTGCATCTCAATAGTGTTCATCTCCTCCAGAGGGTGGTCGAGAATACCGGGGGTATCGATGGCCTGGAAGCGCAGGTACTTGTAGTCGAAGTGACCGACGAACAGAGACTTGGTGGTGAAAGCGTAGGGCTGAACATCGACATCGGCGCGGGTGATGTTCTTCAAGAAGCTAGACTTTCCAACATTGGGGTAACCGCAGATCAGGAGAGTGCGGGTGTTGGGATCAATCGAGGGCAGACGACCCAAATGTTGGCGAACCTGCTCAAGGTAGACAAGCGGGTCTTTCAGGCGGCGACAGATAGTGGCCATGCGACCGAGCGCAGCGCGCTTCAGCTGCTTGCACTGGAACAGAGATTGCGCATATTTGATGAGACGGACATAATCGCGGGAAACGGTTTCAATCAGGTGCTTGGCAGTCGAAACCTGACCGAGGGCGATGCGGAAGTGGTCGGCATCATAGAGGGTGTTCATCAAATCCTTGTCTAATGGCTGTTAGGCCCCACCCGGCTGCAATTGGACCAGATAAGAAACTTACGGAAAGGATGAATGTCCTGCAGACGAGGAAATCCATCGAGAATAGCCTGGAACTTATCGCCAAAAGTCTCCTGGGTGTACTTGACCTTACGGGTGTAGAAACCTGCCCGAAAAAAATTTGATCAGCGATGTTGCTTTATCGATAACCCCGATAACAATTTTTTTTGTTGCGCTCGCCACCGACGAAAAGCGACTTGATCGGATTGAAATCGGATGTGGGAGAAGGAGTAAATACCTCTGATACGGCTGATCTTGAAACCGGCACGAATCTGAGTGGGCAGCTGTCGCTGAGTACGGCTCAGGACGATATCCAGGAATTCCTGGTGAGTGGGCACAGGCGCAATCTAGCGGTGAAAATAGATTAGCGGATGAATCTTCAAAGTTGAGAAACAGAAATCAAGTATTTAAGTTGTAGACTCACATCCTTCCACGTTGTCTTCATGATGGGCCACAGGAGTCAAACTGGGTGGTGTAATGACTCTAGGGTGGAATGGTTGTTTGAGTCTGTTTCTCCATGAAAATTTTGGTCGGGATATTTTTCTGCCGGGCGGTAGGTTAATGCGGGGACCAGGATTGGATACGATAACCGAGACTTTCTTCTGTATGGACTTTATTATTTCTGTCGAGACCTTTTTTTGGTGTTTCTCTCTATTTAATTAAACAAAGTCATACTCATGTACATCGCATTTCCACTATGGTACACAAGTCCTTGTGTTGAGCCCCTTGGGTTGCCCGTCCATAAGTTCCATAAAGACTAGCCATCACAATCCCATCCCATTAAAAAAAAAACAAAAAAAAGATAAAAGAAAAAAGAAAAAAAAAACCAACCAACTCCATTTTCTTTCAACCCTAAGGACCAAAACCGATGACCGGACATGAGTGCGTAACGGGGGGGGCGTGAGAGAAAGAACCTTGGAAAATATCAAAGAAAGCGGATAAGATGGGACGAAGGATTGGCCACACAGTCCGCGGATTCAATGCAAAACAGTGATCCTCATAGGCTTAGCTAGACTCATTGCCGAGCTCCAAAACCTGTTGAGCAAAGACGTTAGTATAAATATACATGAAAATGATTAATGAAGGTGATTAACATACCATATCCACCCATCCACCACCGCCGAACTGGCACTTGCTGGGGCCATGGTTCTCGAAGCCAAATGATTCGTAGAAGGGGACCAAGTGGTCATGGGCGATGATTGCAATTCGATCGGCAATCAGGGCCTCCCGGATCCGATGGATGTACGACTTCATCAGGGTGCTACCGATCTGCTTGCCCTGGTGCTCGGGCAGCACAGCAAGCGAGTGGATGGCAATAGTGCGACCACCCTCTTCGTGGCCAACTGCTTCGTCACCTTCGAATGACCAGCGCTCATTCTTCCAGTCGCTGGGTAGACGCATTGATCGATCCGTCACGGTCGGCTCCGAGGTACGGGTAGCAATGATGTGTCCAACAAGAGTGGCCCGAGGCTTGGGCTGGTCACCATAGAGGGGCAAGGTGAAAAGGCCCAAACTCAGTTCGGGACACTTGGTGAGGCGGTAGATAAACTATAGAAGTGGATACAATTAGCTAAGGGTCCAGCCACATCTATGCAGGGTGCCGAATTGAGGACTTGGAGTAACCTTCAGTAGCAAGCAATAAGCTATGCCACGGGCGGTTACACGCTCCACGGTCCATGGCGGCGATGATCAGCTCGTAAGGGGTCTGCCCTACCTTGTCACGCGAGCAACGCTCTGCCTCTGGGAAAGCATTCTCCACAGAGATACAGTCTTCCACGTTAGAAGTGGAAAGAAGCTGAACGAACGGGTGCAGCTCATCAAGCTTTGTGCGGTGATGTGTTGGGGGCCGGCGGAACCAGTATGGGAATTCATTGGAGTCCTCCTCCTGGTCCACTGCGACGTAATCCCCCTCCACTTCCTCCTCCTCCTCGTCGTCCTCATCCAGCGGGAACCCATTGGCCAGGGCAATACCCGCGCGGCTCATAATTCGGGACAGCTCGCTGTTGCTAGGGTTTCCGAGCGACAAGTCGTCCGCGTTCGACAATGGCCTCAAGCCGTTATCCTGGCCGGGCATGGACTCCGAAGGTTGCTCGCTGGGATCAGACATGATGAATTGAGGAGCTCGGGAAGGATTTGAGTGGAGCGATAGATTGGATCTGGTGGCAGATGGAATAGGCGTGCTCGTTGGTGGGTATAAGCGGCACTTGGACGATTGGGGAGTTTTTTTCCCTTTTTTCCTCTGGTTGCAGGGGGACCCAGCTCGGTGGCGCCGGGGAACGAGGGGATGCAAAACTAGACCGGTGGGGATTAGTTTATCTGCAAGCAATAATAATCCCTCAGACCAAATGAGTTATAAAACCAGGAAAACGCTCTGGTTTCAAGGAAAATGAATCGGTGGCTGGTCGCGCCCGCAGATAAGAATTTGCGACGACAGTGTGCGCAAGGAGGGGCAACGGGCGGGATGGGATGGGAAGCAGGGGGGCAAGACAAGCAAACTCCGGGGGCTCAACTTACAGATTTGAAGAAGATCCCAAATGATCGCAAGAACTGGATGTTCGTGAGATCAATACAGAACCTAGGATTGGATTTGGGAAAGAGAAAGAGAAGAGTGGCGGGGTGATGTACAAGAAACCCCAAGAATACGTGATCCTGCCCCAGTCAACTCCCGTGTCAGCAAGTTCCCTCTCGGTACTGGTGACTCCAAGTCAAATCACGACTTTGGACCAATCGAATTATACTTTGTCTATGTATTGACGGAGATATTCTCCTAATAAAATCCAGGAATTCAAAATATCTAAAGAGCATTAAAGTAGCGAATATTTCTGTGAGTTTAATCAGTGTGCGTCATTATGGTGGGGAGTGGATTCTTATAGGTCCCCAAGCTCTACGAAGTATGGGGACAAGTAGATCTGGAGAATTAGACTAGTTTGTTAGGACAAATAAATACAATGGCCAATATGTTTTATGAAGAATAAAAGATCCCAATACAATACTTGACTATGTCATGTCTGCCAGCGTTGGTGACTTCCAACCTCAAAGGACTATACCAGTTAACATCTACTTAGGTGTTTCAGGCTGTTTATAACACACATGAGGTATTAGTTGAGCATCTTGAAATTCTTGACAACATAGCATACTACTTGAGCCTGGAAAACAAAAAAAAAAGTATTTATTTGGGATCAATGGGTAAAAATGATGGTCTTCGGCGGACTATTAAAACCAAAATATGTTTTTTGTTCCGTAACTCCGGTAAAGCTCAAGGATCTGAAAGACCTGCAGGTAGATCACCTGGGCAGCTAACATTGAAATCCAGAGGACCGTGGCACAATATGTAATTCCCCGAGCTATATAGGTCATGTCCAATGGACTGATCCCGGATCCCGGGTAAATTATCGTCGGGCTCTGAAGACCTTAAATCCCTCCATCAGGCGGTGAATGGCAACCGAGGATGCGTCATGCTCCATCTTCCGGTCTTCAACATTTATCTTTTCTGTGATATCTCTCCTCTCGCCTTGCGATTACCTCTCCTTGAAACGGCCAGTTGTTGGCGGCCTCAAAATGAGCTGTCGGGCACTCAACTGGCCTCGGACCTCGCTAGCAAAGGTTGATATCGGACCCGGGACCCGAAACATCAGTGCGCCACGAAGCTGACCGTTTACTAGCACCATATCACTCGCCCCAATGATTCAACATTGATATCCCCGGTCCAGTCACTCTGTGTGCGCGGCCACCAGATTGCTGAGTTTTCGAGTACCCCCCAAAACAACGAGGGGCTCGGGCGCCGTGCGAAAGAGAAGCTGCTTGACCGGGTAAGATCGCATGCTTTTCGGTGACAAAGGCCGATACTAACCATTGAATTCTGGGTTCTACAGGAATTCTTCCTCAGTCTTCTGAACTCGGCCTCAACAAAGCGAGAAGCAAAACAGTATTTGTCTCGATTTAAAAATAGTCCCCCCAAGCCCACCCCAAAGTCCGATGAAGCTCCCAAGGAACAAGAGTCATCATTGCCATCTGGGGTAAACCTGGGCTCCTTCTACGGCGCCTCCAGAGCAGTTTATGACAGCCCTGTATTTCGGCAAAACACAACCCCTGCCCCACGAGGACATGAGTCGTTCGAGAGACTACATCTTGCTCTGATCAAGATCACTACACCGCAATCGCTCGATGACTCAGTTATCAATGGCGTGGCTAGGACTTTGTCACAACTCGTTCGGTTGGGAATGGCATGCTGTGTAGTAGTTGACCCTGGCAATGAGGATAGCACTACTTTGCGACAAACTGCCATCGCGCAATCTGATCGACTGTCGGCAGCGGTTGATGGACAGCCAGATTCGAAAGCCTTTCGTTTGGACTCTGCACTTTCGGTCTCTGATGAAGGACCGAGTCAACCCAGAGTGTCGTCTCGGAAAAGGCTTCTAGCGCCCCTTCGGGACGGACACGTCGTTATTGTCACACCAGTCGCGTACCTCGAAGAAAACCCAAAGGCCGTTCCAGTCTCCGCAGATGATGCTGTCATTGCTCTGACTAAAGAATTTGCCGGGCTTTCTACCTACCCAGACCCAGATGAAGACCCCGCAGTCACTGCAGAGCGAATTGGTGCTTTACAGAAGGAGGTTTCGTTGGATCGGGTGATTCTTCTACACCCACTTGGAGGAATCCCTGCCTTTAGAGGCCCCCAGGACTCCCATGTCTTTATCAACATGGAGCAAGAGTTCGACGATATTGAGAAGGAGCTGCTCCAGACACAAAGCTCCTTTTGTGGAGAAGAAGCTGACACAACAGCTAGCGCCCGCCTAGATACAGCGTATTCAATCTTGGACAGCAACCCTTTCTCCAAATTCGTTACCCAGGAAGTGGTCTCGCCCGGATCAGAGATATCAGAGCAATTGCCCGGGTCCACGACCATGAAACCGATTCTTGATGGCCACCTGCAGAATCTTCGTTTGTCTCAGAAGGCCCTTGCCCTGCTACCAGCAACAGCGTCAAGTGTCATCACATCCCCATATGAAGTCGCCTATTCATCGCGCCCCGCTGAGCAGACTACGCCCGAGCTATCAGCTGTTGGAACTCGACGCCAGCGGAACCCTCTCATCCACAACCTTCTCACTGACAAACCGCTTCTCTCCTCATCGCTCCCTCTCGGCCGTCGTGGACCCATCAATGGCCGACAACCTAGTGTGCTTAGTCCCCTGACATCCCATACAACCTTTGTCAAGCGTGGAATGCCTCTCACCCTTCTCCCGGATCCGCACGTGCAAGTATGGTCGGCTCAGCACCAGCCACGACTGCAACTTAACGACTCATCAATTGACCTGCCTCGCCTGGTGCATCTTATTGAAGATTCCTTCGATCGAAAGCTAGATGTCCAGAACTATCTAGAGCGAGTCAATGACCGCATCGCTGGCCTCATCATCGCCGGTGAGTACGAAGGTGGCGCGATTCTGACCTGGGAAACACCACCCGGTGTCGTTGATGACGGCAGTCCAGAAAGCGCCGCACGCATGGTGCCTTATCTGGACAAGTTTGCTGTCCTCAAACGCAGCCAGGGCGCAGGCGGTGTTGCGGACATAGTGTTCAATGCGATGGTGCGCACCTGTTTCCCCAATGGGGTGTGCTGGCGCAGTCGCAAGGACAACCCGGTCAACAAATGGTATTTTGAGCGATCATCTGGTACCTGGAAGCTGTCTGATAGCAATTGGACTATGTTCTGGACGACTGCTGGGCTGCCAGAAGATTCGCAGCGGTTCCAGGATTATGAGGCCGTTTGTCGAGCTATCCAGCCTAGCTGGGCTGACAAAAAGAGTGTGATTGATTGATGTGTATAGACTTATAGATATCCCTTGTATATAGTGACCGTCATACGACATAGTATATACGATCACAGAATAATAAAAGTTCTGTTATGTCCTAATCTTTGTTTCAAGGTTGATAGCAGATACCCATGTTGATCACCTGGGCAGGTGTAGATCGGCCCGCAATAATTGGCTCCTGAATCCCGGACATCAACTTGGCCGCCCGCAATCAACTTTCCTCCTTCACGGCGTCATGTCACGATGCCTATCTGCATAGAGTGCTCATACCCGGTCTCGCACCTGTACAGTGCTTACAGTCGCGCCGATGATCGCTCCCAAGGAAAAGGCGTGCGATTGACCCAGTGCCCGCGCTGCCAACGCTTCGCCGACAAATACGTCGAGTACGACTTCGTCGTCATCTTTATTGACCTAGTGCTCATCAAACCACAGGTAAAGCTTCTATTCAATCCTCGCAAGCCCACAGCTGACATATTTTATAAAGGTTTACCGACACCTCCTCTTCAACCGACTTGGTCGCGATGATGACCGATTTGACGTGAGAAGCGCTCCGCCCCATAACAGAACACCAGCTAACAGATCGCTCTTTAGCGCTCAATCATCCGTCTGGGTGTTCTTCTGCTTCTCTTCGATGTCTACTTGACCTGGGCACGCCTTGAGAAAGATCCCTCCCTAGCGACAACATTCATCTCCCGCGCTCCAATCATCGTCCAATACCTTTTCTTCCTTACCCTAAACGCCCTGGCCACTCTCGCGCACCACCTCACAGTCCGACTACTCGCCTCAATAATCGTTCCCAAAACCCGTCGATATGGCGCGTCAGAAACGAACAACAGCGGTGCTACCTCCCAAAACAGTGGCAGCTCGGCCGACACAACACCTACACCTTTCCCCTCCGGCCCTCCAACGCCAACAATCAAACCATCCCCTTCGTCACAAGCATTAAATACCCAATCAGCCAACACTACCACCCAACCGAAACTCATTCCAAACCTCGCCCCCTCAGACGCGCTCTCCCAACACGACCCATCCCTAACCCCACAGGGTCTACACCCCTCCGCATCCACAACCTCCATGTCTCTCCCACCACCAGCAAGACCAGCACTTCTCCGCCGCGCCTCAACAGCCCCAATCCAAAACATCCAACCGCTCCCCCCACCAACAGCCGCAAGTCCGACTGCAATCAGCACCGCATTGCTAGTAAGCAGCTGCGCAAAGCTATTCCCCATCCTCCTAGTAATCTGGGGCTCAGACGGGAGCGGAAACCAAAACAGAACAGACAACAACGCAACTCCAATCATACGTGCAGCTCCGCAAGGCACTTTGCGGAACGAAGCCACAACAACAATGCTCAACGCTAAGGCGGCTATATCCTCTACCCGCGACGCGGAGTACTCTTCGTCTTCGTTGTTAGAAGCGTGGCTTGCGGCTACGGAGTCGATGTTACGACCGTATTTGCCGACCAGGTATCTTACGGGCTTATTTGATATTCTTGCTTCGCTGCTATCGCTTGGCGTTGTTGATACGCATCTTGTGCTGCTGAGTAACATTGAGGCGCTCTATATTCTGCTTGGATGTGGGTATTTGAGGGCTGTTGCTGTTGCTGTTGTGGGGCAGATTGCTAGGTGGGCGGTGCAGAAGGTTATTCTTGGGGCTGTGGGGGTTGGTTAATGTTGAATGTGGATAGATAGGTCCTTGCTTCTTGTATAGACAATTCTGCCTAGATCATATTTGGCTAGGTATTTAATTCGTGTTATATCATGATCCACTGAGCATGAGTCTCATTCCATAAATTTAAAGCCCTAGTTCCCGGAGCTGAACTAGTATATGTGGGTATCTGGTGGATGGATAGATACACCCATGGAAATACCCGAACGAAGAAAAGCTACCAAAGTCACAATTGACATCCATGGATGGAACATCATAATTATTCAGTGGCATAAACCAGACTTTTGATTGATTCAAAACCCCAGACATCCGCATCAGCCACTCAGCCACCAATAAACAAGACAGCAGTTGAAAGTCGGTAATTTATGTCATGCCCATCTTCTATGGCAAGCCCACCCAGCAGGAAACACAGAGACAAGATCCAACGATCACGCTCAAATCCAATGTAATATGTCACAGAAAAAGAAAACCGGACCCGAAATAGCATAAACTAACGTGCCGAAGAAACGAGCAAATAAAAAACAATTTAATTAGGTACCCGTCCAGGGCGGATATCCGATCTCTTTGGTGCGATGAGGGGATGCAGCTGTGACATGAAGATGATGGCTGTAGGTATCGTTAGCACTTGGATTACTTTTCTCGGAAGATCGAAGTATGTCGAATGAGAGCAGGATCTGGATGAGACGTATACGTACCCCACATCAAGTAGCAGGAAATAAAAGAGAGGATGAGGGTGCTGCGCCAGACACTATAGTAAAACAGTTAGGTTGATGTTCGTTTCGATCTCCAGGTATAGCAAAGACTCACGTCAGGTTTTCGCCCTTCGGGCTGAAGAACCAGGCAGCCATGCACATAGCAACGACGACAATCAGGCCGATGATTAGACTCCAACTATAAAAACAAGCATTAGTTCTTCTTTCTTTCTTTCTTTCTTGCTTGCTTGCTTTCTGCAACAAGACTGGACAAATGCGATGTATGATGATTGACACGGTATAACGTGAAGACCGACGTCAGGTCAAATCCCTCTACATCGCAAAACGCCCAATATGTATTTGATTGAACGTACCCGTTAGCCATTTTGATGGTTATTTATTCCCACGAAACTTCGAAGATTGTGAAATGGGTTCAGGTCCGCTGTTCGGATTCGAGTCGGAGATTGGGTGGGTGGCCTAGGAGTTCGCAACCGCAGCACAATGCAACACTTCAAGACGATCCGGAGTTATGCGCTAGGCAGTATGTATTGGTTTGATGTCGCTGGGAATATCGCAGGGAGTGGAATCGGGTCAAGGTGGTCACTTGGGGTTCGGATGAAGTCCGTGGCGGGGAATCGACAGGTCTGCGGTTCGAGATTGAGAAGTGGTCGGTGATTGATTTTGTGATATCCCGTTGGACACTGGTGTAGTCCTCCTCAAAACACAGTGGTCGTGCGTGTTGAATGGGAGAGATGTAGTCTGGTTGTTCGGAGCTCCTGGAGCTAGCGGGGTTGCCTCAGGCCACCAGGGCGGTCACCCAAAACAACTACAATTACGGAGTACAAGTGGGCTGGAATACTGATACTCGAAATATTGTGCCACGGTTGCAGGATTTTCAATCTATGAAGTCAAAGCCAAGTAGACAAATTGGTCATGCTTAGGATCTCACTGGAGCAAAAAAAGGGGGTAAATACAAAGACGCGACCCGGACTACTCTGTAGTATGCGGAAGGCTGAGGGACTAAAAACAGAACTACAACGCTTATGCGCCTTCACGTGCCTTGCGGTAGCTAGCCTGTAAAAGAGTTAGATATGAAACCGGATCAGAAACCATGAGGATTTCTCACCTCCTGCTCGACCTGCAGCGCATCCACAGTGGGGGCAAGCTCGCTGAGGATCTCGTAGGCTTTCTTGTGGAACTCCAGCTGGGCGGCGATCAAGTCGGCCAAGTTGCGCAGGGGCTCGGGGGTATCAAGGACCTGCAGTAAGGGGTATCCAAATCAGCAACGTATTTCAAGAGAGGATATCGCCATTTTCGGAGCAAGACAGCATCATAGGGAAAACATACATTCTTCATCACGCTAACGGCCTCCTCAGTCTGGCCAACGAACTCGTCTTCAGCCTGCTCAATCTCCTGTCGGGCATCCTCGCTCAGGTTATCGAGGTCGCCACGAGCAGCAGCCTTCTTGCTGGCCTTGACCGAGTCAAGTGTCAAACGAGCGTTCTCAACGTTCTTGCGGGCCTTGGCGGCGAACATCAAGTTGGTGTTAAGGGTGGTGTTCCAGCCAGCCAGGAAGCGGGACTGGATCTGAGAGTCCTGGGCCAGACGGGCCTCGCCGACCTTCTCCTCGGCCAGAGCATACTTCTCCAGGGCGTTGGCGAGCGGGTCCTCGCCGTCCATGCTCTGCGCAAGGGTCTGCGAACCGGCGAGCGAGGCACGTGCGATCGCATGGTTGAAGGTCTTAGGTTGCGGCTTGGCAGACGGGGGTGCGGTCAAGGCAGCCTGGGCCTCAGCGGGGGAGCTGGCCTGCGACAGAAGGCCGACCTTCTCGTTGATGGTACGACCAAGGTCGTTGAAGGACTCGCGGATGTTGGGAGGATAGTCATAGGCCTCGTTGGAGTATTGGGAGCTATTGTGAGGAGGGGATCATCGTCCCCGCACCGGTCAGTGTTCATCCTGTATGCGACTCCTTGACAGAGAAGCACTCACGTCACCTGCAACAGCTTCTGGTGAACCAGCTTAAGCGCATCGACGCGCTTCTCAAGCTCGATGTACTCATCGGGGAGTTGGGTCTTGTCCTCAGCCTGACCAAGCTGCTCCTTGATCATCTGCTGGGTGCGCTGCGCAAAAGGCGTGAAGTTCGCGCTAATCGTCAAAACAAAAACAAAACGAAGTTAGTAACTATTGGGGCCTAGAACGGAGGGTACGTGGTTTTTATTGTGGGCGATCCCCTGAGAGGGGGAGGTAAAATCGAACACTCACCTGAAGTTCTTACCGAATGCCTGCATTCGATCCATGATTGTATAATATGAGGAAGCGAAGGTGGGAAAAGGAAGTGAAATAGGGTGGGATGAATGGATGGACAGCTACGAGAAGGTGCGATGGTTTATCCCGCGGCGGTGCACCGCCCCACACCGCACCAGCCACGGTTTCTGCATCCAATCGAGCTACATCACATAGATAGACTAAGATAACAGTTTAAATGAAATTGATAGTGGAAAAAAAATACACCGAGAGAAGGTTATAAAAGGGGGGGGGGAAATGCAAAATAAATATACGATCTCGTCATTCCGTAAATCATGTCTCGTCTTCTCCTCGGAAATGTGATCCAAGTTAAGTCAAGGTCGCCATCATGGCACGCATCACCCTCGAGCTAGGTTCTAAAAATAATAGTTAGCATTGCAAACAAAAGCTAGAAGTATAGGTCTGTGGACTTACCTCTGCGCTCTTGGCGGCGAGTCTCAATTATCTCCTCCTCATTGCCCTTGCTGTCAATGATATCCGTCTCGCGCTGTCGCGTGATCTCGATACCGCCCTGTCGCTCCAAACGCAATAACCTCGTCTCCTCTTCCAGATCATGAATGTACTCTGATACATCATGGTCGCTGCGACGGGGCCGCATTAGAACCAATGATCCAGAGTCACGAGGCCTCGCTTCAATGCGCTCTTCAACATGGCTAGACCGAGGCTCAATGTATTGGACGGGAGTAGACACGTGCCCGTGTGCATGCACCGATACAGATCGTGGTCGGGAGACGGTGTGCAGGCGTGATCTATCAACAGGCCGTTCGACCACTTCCTCGTACTCATACTCATAATCCCGGGGGCGAGAGGGTGCCTCGACAATAAAAGTGTCGTGGCTGGCGCGGGGTGAGTGGTGAGACTCGAGCAGGAGATGCTCCGTTGTAACTCGCTCGCGTGGCCGTTGGATTTGCAGGTATTCAGCTAAAGAATGTCAATACAAGATGCTCTTAACAATCAACAGAAAACCAATTCACTCACTCTCTTCGAGCACAGGTCTTCTAAACTGTCGACTAAGACTAATCACTTCATCAATCTGCTCCTTCGACAGAGCCTTCTGGATGATAATGGTATCCTCCTAATAAATAATCAGTACCACGATCCCAACTCAACAAAGAAAAAACTGACCTCTTCCTTGAAAGGATATCCCAAATCCAAAATCGCATGAACATGCACAAACTTCCGCGGAATGCGCGTCTTGCCTTTCCGCGGATAGGGTTTCTCCTCATGCCGGCGTCTAGCCATACTACCAGAACGTTTGCGATGACTATCCCTCTCTTTAAACTCATAAAACTCCTCGTCACCGTAGTAATCCGGCTCAGCGATACGAATATCCTCATAAACCTCACGCTCCCGATAGCGACCCGGCGCAGGCCGATGCAGCGGTGGCTGAGGCACCCTCGGGGCCCTAGGCGCAGGCTCCATCTTGCGTCTCGGAATGCGATCGAAGGTATCAAGGGACGATTGTCGCCTAATTAAACGTGGCGGAGCAAAGGATGGACTCTCGTCTCGGCGACGGCGACGGTCAGGCGCCACTAGTGCTCCGGAGGTGTGAACCAGGTGCTCATCTTCGTAGTGGCGGCCCGGGGCGCGTGCGGGCGGACCGTAGCGGTCTTCTTCTTCAAATTTGAATTCGAAGCGTTCATCCTCCATGCGGCGGGGTCGGGAGCGGGTTCGTTCACGTTCCCGTTCCATTACTGGTGGTCCTCGCGAGTATCTGTCAGATCGATCGCGAGAGTCGAGGGTGCCCGATGACGAGCGATAATCCTCGTAGCGAGACATCTTTCCAGGGGTGTGGAACGAGGCAGATTTGACCGGGGTTTGTTTGTTTATGAAAGAGCCTTGTGAGGAGGATGTGAACCGTGGATTATGACGAGGGCGGCTGACTCGGGCCGCTGATGGTGGGGTTGGCGTCAACCACGTGTGAGGGTGAAGGGGGGAAAAGGGTCAAATTCCAGGGTATAGAATGTGAGAGATAAGAATGTGGCGTAAGTTCAGCTTCGAAGTCAAGATTGATGTTTTACTCGTCAGGCAGAAGCCAAGGCAATTATGGCATTAGGTTTTGTTTCCCTTAGGATTTGGTGTGGGGGCTTGGTCTCCGCCACACTTAGTCCCTTTTAGTCTGTACTACTGTATGTCATCATGCCTAATGTAGGTACACTGTACATGTACATGTGCTGCGCCCATGACAGCGCACCTGGGTTAAAATGACGATCCTGTGGCTTGAAAATATCACCCGGGCAGATTTGATAACAGCCCGTATGGAAACTAATTAGGCGTAGGAGTATGTGAGGTAGGTTGTTTGTAGGGATACTCGGAGTATATAGTGTTGTAGGGTACATTCATGCAATTAAGTGAGAAATCTCATTAGCTAGTCCTGGTTTTTTACAGTTCTAGATTCTGCAAGTCACCTTCCAGACTCAGGAGCCCCATGGCCAGAAATGCTCGGTCGGGCGGCCGGAAAGTGACAAACCGCCGATCATCACTATACGGTGCTTCCGCCTCTCTGTCGACAACATACTTCAGCTAGAAGACAAAATTAGTGATGAGCCACACATCATTTAGATTTCCACACTTACAGGAGCATCAGGATCATCACGGTGACGCTCACGTTCACTCGCAACAGATCGTTCATATGGAGGTCCCCGTCCATGCTTAGCCGCAATGATCCAAGAGCTTTCGCAACCACCCGCGATAGCATCAGAAGTTTTCCACCCAGTAAGCCGCGAAACATCTTTCAGTTTCGCAATAGTCCAGACCCGCTGCGCATGATTTACATACTGCACACCGGCAAAGAAAATCGGCAGGGTCATCTCCATAAGCGCAGAACCGAGGGTCGGGTTCAGGCTGCCAGCTTTGAGATTGTAGCGTTGCGGGTAATAGATACCAGCCATGATGCGACCTATCATCTGTGCCCAATCTAACGTTGTAGGAGCGGCGACACCGGCAGCCATCATCATGGCCGGGGGCAGACATGGGTGGAGGCGGTGCAACAGGATTCGTCCGGCGTAATACATTGCCCAAACCACGGCGATGGTGTGTGTACGGTACTGTAGGGCCGGTCCAAATGGAGAATCGATGACCGTGGTCACATCTGCGGGTAGTGGTTGGAAATCTCGACCCAGAGCCTGGACGTAGGCATCCATAGCAACTAGAATTTCTTCCCATTCACGTTCTGCCTCGGCGTATGTAGCTTCCTCACTATGGTCTTCTTGCTCCGGTGATTTTGGCTGCCCACGTTTATCATAAACAAATGCTGTTGGCACTTGAGCTGGAGGTTGCGGTGGCACCATGCCGTACATTGGGGGTCCCCCCGGTGGGCCTGGTGGACCTGGAGGTGGACCCTGGGCGGGTGGGCTTTCCTGGGAGGACTCTGAAGGGGCACCAGGGCTGCTTCCGAAATTGGAATTAGACGAGCCAGATGACGGCGGTCCTCGCGGTCCTGGGGGCCCGGGAGGTCCAGGGGGTCTTGATCCCCCAGGTGGTCCACTGCCGCCAGCAAAACGACCCATAAATCGGAAGAGCTCTTGGCCTGGCCTCCAGGCTACACCCGATGCACGTGAATTCTTCAGCTTTCGTCTGCGGTCCCGTTCTCCAAAATCAGATATACGGCCAAGCAGTAGCCAGAGGTGATCAGCAGAGCCGTAGACTGCATCTATTCGACCAACCGCGGCTCGAGGGGGGCATTGGCTTCGAAGATACTGAGGCGTACTATTTGGATAAGGTTAGCATGCGACATCAGTCATGATAATAGAAGTTTACTTACAATGTCTTTTCACCACTGATCAAACCAAGAAACACGTCCTGTTTCGTGAACCACCAATACAAGTCACACTGGATGCGGAAGTTCTCAATGTCCTTTCGAGAAAAGTGCTTCCTTGGATATTGGTAGTGACCTTCAATCTGGCCAAACTCGTCGTAATTAACCACTTGCCCCATTATAGAGCTAATAAGCCCTTGGTCGATGGCATATTCCCTTTCAGAGAAGGGGTCATCTTCAGATAATTCACTGCCATAGGGATGGTAGTATTGCATCGACGGGTTAGACCACCCCATTTGAGCTCGCTGTTCATTGACCCTGCGCCGATGAGCACGAAGATCTCGAGCTATACCCGCAAAATCAATTTCGCGGATCAACTGAGCAGACCCGGCCACATGACTATTCCATTTACTGTGATCGGCCGACATGACCTCGTAATAGGCCAGAAGTTGGGTAGCTGCCATAGTACCAATTTGTTTTCGCCGACCTGGAAGACTAACGGCACGGCCTAGACGTTTCAAGGCGTAGTGGTAATGCTTCAAGGAGACAGTAGTAGGGGCCTGTTGTAGGTATGCAATATGCAAGCTACTAACGGCAAGCATAGCTTGCAGAAGGGCCGGATGCTCTAAAGCTTTGAGGGCAAGTGTGTATGTCCACAGACCTTGTTGAGCGGGTGGAATAATGCTGCCCAAGTTGATCGACGAGTCGGTCGGGTGCCGCTCGAATATCGACAATGAGGGGGCCGTTGAATGGATAAAGTGCGCGAAGATACGGGCTGTCTTGGGGTTGTTCAGGGGGGATGATCCCAGCGTCGGGTGGTATGAAGACAGGATGTTCGGTTCGTTCAGGTGAGTGGTAAAGGAACGCATACGACGGTCATCATGGTTCGCAGAGGCCATGATGAGACTCAGCTGGTTGAAGCCCTCTGTCTGAGTTTGGTCCTCCACTTCCTCGTCAGATTCGACGTCATAATAGTCTTCGGCTTCATCTTCAACATATACAATCTGCGGTTGAGAGGGCGGGAAGTATTGTCCGGGGATGGTAGGCTGAAGAGGCTGTTCAGGCGATTGTTGATAGTGGTAAGTTGTATTCGTAGGCTGGAATGACTGTAAATTCTCAGCAGGGATATTTCCAAGCCTTTAGAGTATATCGTACCTGAGGTAATGAATTCCTGGCATAGTCCTGGTTTGTGATACTTGCCCAATCGGTAATGGGTTGTGGCAGCTGAGCGTTCACCGCACTATATTGGGGATTGGGATTATTTAAATCAATTGGCTGAGACTGATACTGCATGTAGTTGAGCGAGGCAGAGGGAATTGTCCCTTGTCCAACTTGCTCTGCAGAGTGATCAGGCCATTGCTGAGGCACCTGCGCCGGAAGTGCTGGGTAATAAAACTGTGGAGGGTCAACGATCTGCTGCGTATCTTGTTGAACCCTTTCAGCTACCGCAGCAGCTGAAGCAGGGTACTGATACCCTGGAAGCATTTGGGCATCTAGTCTTGGTGCCAACATGGGATGTTGTGCCGCCGCCGCCGCCTGTTGGGGCGGCAGCGAGGTAAAATCACTATACAGCGGCACCCGTATATTTTGCTGCTGCATCTGATCATCTTGGACTTGTGGCGGGCCAAATGGGCCCAAGATACCCAAGGGGTTCTTGAAGACCACCCTCTGGGCATAGCCCTCGCAGCTACGCTTGGACTTGACGCAGTTAGCACATGTGGGCTTCTCTTCCCCACATTTGATGCGACGCTTCCGACAAGCTAACGAAAATGGTCAATATGGATCTTTTACAAAAGCAGGTCCATCTTTTCATCTTGTCGACGTACTTAAACAACCTGTTTTGGTGCGCTTCTTGGGAAGTCTGCGGGGCGTTTGGGTTCTTCCCGGCTCGGCAGAACGGCCGTTACCAGAGTCAGATGCTTGGACTTCCTCGTCAGCCATGGTCGCGTAGATTAGACCAATTTTATCGGAAATTGTAAGCCTGATTTGAAGACATGGTGGGGCTGGGAAAACAGGGAGAGGAAAGATCCGGGAAAGGTTCTTAGATGGGGGGATAGTTAACGGCGGAGGAAGCAAGAGTCTGGATCCGATCCAATTTGCAACTCCACAAGGGCATCGGTGCCGAGCAGAAGATCACCCGCGATCAACCATGTGTGTGACCTTGATTCTAATATTGTTTTGACCTCAGATTTTACTCTATACATGCCCCATGGCTGATTATCTCTCTACCGTTCTCATTCAGCGCATAAGATCTGACATGAGGCGGCCCCCTGACCACATGGATCTTGCTTAATCTCTTTCCCTTTATTAAGGGCCTGACGCTAATGACAGAGCTTATTTCAGGGCTAAAATTAAATTGACGGGCGAATGCTGATAGCGGTTGCACGTCAAGGTTTTAGCTACACACAGGACAGCCCGAGAGGTCAACAATCAAAATCACGCAGAAAAGAACATTACGACCAGAAAAAAGGCATTTCTTTGAACTCTATAATTTGCGACTCTAGATACAGCTCATGGCTATGGTAGGTTGGTGAACCGAGCTTTGATGCCCGATAATCATGGCAGCAACGTGGTATTACTGGTATTGTAATAATCGTATTCAGATTACTCAATACGTGTGGAGATGATTTTCTGCCGGCGACTTTTTTTTTTATCTCCGCAGTTCTGCATTCTCCGTTTACCCAAAAGTTTGGCTAGATTTCTACGTTGGGTTGAAGCCAATTCTCCAGCGAGACGAATATCACAGTCCAACCATGTTCGCCGTTCCAGGATGGTCGCTTTCGAGCGGCCCCAAGCGCGAGACCGTGGCCGTAAAACCGACCGATTCGAAGTCCAAGGAATCCTCGACTCCCAACGGAAAGAACGAAGGAAACAACAAGCGCAAGCGTGGCAACGACAGTGTCACCGGAAGCAATGTCAATGATATGTACCGCAAGCACATCGAGGGCCATGTCCCAAAACCTGCCAAGCGCGAGAGAAAGAAGAAGGAGAAGAAAGAGAAGCCCGCTACTGAGGAGACCGAGCCCGCTGTGACGAACGACACCGAAGAGAACATCTCTGCACCTGCAGCACAGGAGGACGAAACCGCGCCCCAAAAGAAGCAGAAGAAGAACAAGAAGAACAAGGACCAGAAGAATGACTCTGCCGCTGCGCCTGCCGCTGGAACAAGTGCTGCAGTCGACGCTGTGGTTGCGCCTCCACCAACCACAGCGACTCTGACCCCGCTCCAACAAGCAATGCGCCAGAAATTGATCTCCTCTCGCTTCCGCCACTTGAACGAAACCCTGTACACGACTGACTCCTCCAAAGCCGTTGAACTATTCAATGCCAACCCGGAGCTCTTCAGCGAATACCACGCAGGTTTCTCCCGCCAAGTGAAAGAGTCCTGGCCCTCAAACCCAGTGGATGGCTACATTCAATTTGTCCGCCGCCGTGGCGCCGTGCCCGTTCCCAAGAGAGGAAAGCCCGACCCCAACAAGGCGCAACCTCTGCCCCGCAGACCTAACGGATCATGCACCATTGCCGATCTGGGCTGTGGTGATGCCGGACTTGCGCGTGCTTTGACTCCTTCTTCGAAGAAGTTGAATATTAAGCTGAAGAGCTACGATCTCCAGGCGCCGGATCCTCTCATCACCAAGGCTGATATTTCCAACCTGCCTCTTGAAGATGGATCTGTCGATGTGACAGTCTTCTGTCTGAGTCTGATGGGAACCAACTGGGTGTCCTTCGTTGAGGAAGCCTGGCGTGTGCTGCGCGGCGACGGCAAGGGCGAGTGCTGGGTCAGTGAAGTGAAGAGCCGATTCGGCAAAGTGACGCGCAAGAAGGCGCAGATTGGAGCCCAGAAGCCCCTTAGCAAGACCCAGCAGAAGAAGCTACCGAAAAAGAAGGGCGGAGATGATGAGGATGATGAGGATGATGCTGATATCTTTGCAGAGGATGCTCGTCCTGCGGATAACAGCGATGATACGGATATCTCCGCATTCATTGAGGTCTTCCGGTCCCGTGGATTTATCCTCAAGCAGGAGTCTGTCGAGAAGTCAAACAAGATGTTTGTGAAGATGGAGTTCATTAAGGCCAATGGTGCCCCTGCGAAGGGTAAGCATGCTGGTGTTGGTGCTCCTGCTCCTGCTGCTGGCAAGAAGCGCTTTGTCGACCGCAAGCCGGAGGGCGGCAATACCATGACACCGGAGCAGGAAGCTCAGGTGCTCAAGCCTTGTGTGTATAAGATTCGGTAGTTCCATATTGAGATACCAAAAAGTTATGTTTAGAATCGAGACTATGTCGCCCTTATTCTAAGATTTGTGTTTCTTGTGACTTCATTTGTCGAGCTCCATATAATACCGTAATAAACGTTCTTTACATAGTATAAACTGTGTTTTCGTCCGGATAAGGTTTCCAATACAATCACTCAAATCACATCAGCAGCTCTACGTATTGGACACATTCTTTTCAAATGGCAACATGAAATGCTCATCGAGCTCCGTTAGAACTAACATTCAGTGCTTAGGCAGTATCTATTGGTTTCCACCAAGCTGTGCAACAGCCCGGCCCATCTCCTCATCATCGTAGATGCGGAATCCCTTCTCCTTGGTAACACTCGCCAACTGCACGTTCTTAGAATCAAGCTTCTCCTCCATAACCTGCTTCAGCGTCTTCAACACCAGTGTCTCAGCCTCAGCGAGAGTCAAAGAGCGGTGGTATTCATTCTGCAGCTCTGCCTGGGCACCTTCGCTTCCGGAGCCGATAGCCTTGGCGTCATATCGGTAGAAAGTACCTGAGGGCTCAGCATGATATCTGTGGAGAAAAGACTTTAGCGAGATATTTAGGTGAGAAATCGAGGCCGAACATACAACTGAGGCCCATCCTCGTCATAACCGGCAATTAACAACGCAACACCAAACGGTCTGGACATCACGCTCTCCTCATCATCGCCACTCTCTCCGAACCGGAGAGCCAAGTCGCAAATTGCCTGTGTGGTACTCTCGACGCGCAGAGGCTCGGCGTAGTTGAAGGCGTGGTTCTGACATTCGACACGGGCGTGCTCGACCAGGTTTCGGGCGTCGGCCTGGAGGCCGGACATGGCGCAGCCAATGTGCTGGTCGATTTCGACGATCTTCTCGACAGATGATGCTTCGAGTAGGGTGGATGTAACGCGCTTCTCAACGCCAAGGATGACTCCCTCCGATGTTGCGACCTAGGGCGTGTTAGTTGTGGGTGAAATTTGGGACCGAGATATCATGGAGCAAGGAATATGTGCGAAATATCGATGCGGTATCCATTCATCCGAAAAGAGACAGGGTAAACATACTCCGATCGCTGTGGATCCTAGCTTAATAGCTTCGAGAGAGTATTCAACCTGGAACAGACGACCTTCGGGGGAGAAGGTGCTGTTGGGGTGGCATGGTTAGTTCGATAGGTTTGGATTGGAGTGACGAGAAGCCCTATTCAGAATGCATACTTGATTCCACGGTCTATCCGGGAGCTGTTAGTGATGCTGCAAGTGTTGGTCTGGAGGGACGGAGCTTACCATATTCGGATCGTGCAATGAACATATTGGACAGCCTTAGAGGATGAAACTCAACGGATCAGGAGATAAAGGGATATCTAGGAGAGTGTATAGGAGGAGGGAGGGTATTGAGCGTGAGATGGATGGGAGGTGGGAGCAGGTAGCGGAGCTGTTCGAGGCGGAAGCTCTACGCAAGTCGTCAGTGCCTGTTGGACACCTGGCGGATAAGGCACCAAGGCAGCCGGTGCCCAAGGGTTGCTAAGTGGAGTTTCCACGGTTTTGTTTGGATTGCAATTACTACTTTTTGTTGATTTCCCCGGAGCTTATAAGGGTAGTTCAGCTCGAATCGATCCTCTGGGCTTTATGCCATGCTATAGGCCCTGTCGGGATTATGTCCGTCAATGACCGCGCCAGCTACATGAACGCTCCACGACCCCGCGTTGTCTCCAATCGCGTCGAGGCTGGGCCTCGCGGCGCATCGCCGCTCCCCGACCACATGGACGCTCTACGGTCCAGCACCGCCAGTCAAAAACACAGAATGTCTCGGGATCAGAGGAGTATGTCGGAGAAACGTACAGAGCGTACTACTATTACAACCAGAGAGAAGTCAGTGCGGAGGAATCCCATCAAGGAGTCGTCAAGCGCGGCCAATCGCGGTGATCGCGATAAGTCACGACCCAAATACCCCAGCCAGCTTGATGGCGCAAGTCCTGGAGGTCCTATACGGGAAAAGGACGCGGCCGAAAGTTAGTTACTGCTCAAAACTATGTCGCATCTGCTTCGCATGTTTACTTTGTTAAATGCAAACGAACCGTATTGACAAGTTCTCTATAGCACCATGGGATCCGCAAGCATCGTTGATTCCTCACTCCACTGCCCCCCTCGCCTGTCGTGTCTCCGTTCCCCCATCAGCTGCGACAATTCCCCAATCACTTTACCCTCAACCGTTTCGAGACCTTTCACCCGATGCTCAAGAAACCGCTATTTTGGAGGATTTACTGTTTGTGTTCATGGGCTTTGAAGGCCAATACATCCACTACCACAGCTCTTATGACCCGTCCGTTGAGAAAGACCGGCTGACCGGTCCGGTCTTCCAATTGGCCCCGGGTCTAGATCCTACCCTGCGAGATCTTACACAGTCGATGTTGAAGATGGCCACCCATTATAGCGCTATGGAGGCCTTCGTGGAGCTGCTGAGTCGCGCTGAATATGGCGCAGTCAGCCATGCGCTCTGCGCATCGATTCGCAAGATTCTTAAGGACTATTTGATTCTCATTGCCCAGCTGGAAGGCCAGTTGCTGAACAGCCCCACATTCACGCTACACCAACTTCATCTACACACAATGTCGACGAGCCAGTGCCTCGCACAGCTATACTCTCTAGGGCAAGAACTCCTCCGGCGCAATGGCCTTTTGGAAGATCAAGATATGGACGAGTCAATAGATGACTTCGACGACGTCGACAATATCCTGGAACAACTCAGAGAAGGCGGCGATCTGGTACCTGGCGCGATGGCAAGCAAGAAGATTTGCAAGGGTGGAAATGTCCTCCGGCTGCTCACAGAGCGCTTGAATACATTTGCAGGCGATCCAACCACCAAGAGCTTAGTCCAGGGATTGCTGCGGGATGCCAGTCGACCCTACATGAACATGTTAAATGAATGGCTACACCATGGAGGAATTCGAGACCCTCACGGAGAATTCTTGATCAAGGAGCAGAAATGGATCAAACGGGAGAAGCTTGAAGAAGACTATACAGACGAGTACTGGGAGAAACGCTACACGATCCGCAATGATGAGATTCCACCTCAACTTGACAGTGTTCGAGACAAGGTACTTCTTGCAGGAAAGTATCTCAACGTGGTACGAGAATGTGGTGGCGTGGATATCAGCAAAGCCGTCAAAGATGTGCCCAAGACACTCGATGATCCCCGATTTCTGGAGAATGTCAATGGCGCTTACACCTACGCCAATGCCTCTCTATTGAACCTCCTCCTCACCAAAAACTCTCTGACCACCCGTTTCCGCTCCCTCAAGCACTATTTCTTTCTGGACCGCTCTGACTTCTTTTCCTACTTCCTCGAACTGAGTGCGTCTGAATTGCGCAAACCCGCGAGGGTTGTCAACGAGGGCAAACTCCAGTCACTGCTTGATCTTGTGCTCCGACAGCCGGGGAGTATCGCTGCGCAAGATCCCTTCAAGGAGGACGTCAAAGTACGAATGAACAAGATTGGGCTCACCAAGTGGTTGATGCAAGTGGTTAGCGTCTCCGGGATTGACCAAGATCACCCGGAGGCGGCAATCGAGAAACAGCAGGCCTCTGCGGCACAGGCCGCAGATGATGAGAAAGATATTGTGGGATTTGATGCGCTGGAGCTGGACTACACAGTACCATTCCCTCTCTCCCTCGTCATCAGTCGGAAAACTGTGTTGCGATACCAACTTATTTTTCGACATCTTCTGTCTTTGCGCCATTTGGAAACGCTACTAGTTACCTCCTGGGCAGATCAGAACAAGATGATGAGCTGGCGACACAAGTCATCTGATAGGCGGTTGGAGATGTGGAAGCGACGTGCATGGAACCTGCGGGCCAAGATGCTTGTGTTTGTGCAACAACTGTTGTATTTCTGTACTGCTGAAGTGATCGAGCCCAACTGGGTAGGATTGATGGACCGGGTAAATGGAGCTGATGCTGAAGGTTCAGAAGTGACCGTGAATGGCACCAAACAGGTCAACCGGACAGTAGATGAGCTGATGCAAGACCACGTCGATTTCCTGGACACCTGTCTGAAAGAGTGTATGCTTACTCAGGCGAAACTATTGAAAGTAGGCGAAAATTCGAGACTTCTTTCGCCAAGCAATTGCTAACCCGACTACAGATTCATTCTAAGTTGATGACTTGCTGTACCATGTTTGCATCATGGACCGCTGCGTCCCTTTCGCGAGCCCTAGCCTCCGCTGACCCAGATCTGTCTGGGGAGACAGCCACAGGGGCTGAAGCCAGACCTTATGATCCCACTCGGATTGGCAAGCTCGAGGACACACTTAAGCGATATGAAGATCATTTCAACCGCCACCTGCGGATTTTGATGGACAGGTCAGTCCCATGAAACTCCCACCAAAGACTATAACTAACGAGAATAGTCTGAATTACTTCGCCGCCACTGAGAGTGTTGTTCTCCTGAAGCTTGCACACTCCCTTAGCTCAATTAGCAAAGAGGACTGAGAAATGACGACATCACAGCCAATCTCTTTTGCTGCAGTTCGCACTCTTAGCGCTCTGCAGTCCCGACCGATAACCAAGTTTTCCATATTCTGCAACTCGGACACGGCCTTTGTCACGATCTCCGTATCTTCGAACACCAAGCTATAATGGCTTAATCCTTGCAGAGACGGTGCCCCGAACCCGAAATCCGGCCCCAGGAATTTGCGGCCCCATCGCATCATACCATATTCAGCCGCATAACTTACCCTATTGAAATGGGCTGCTGGACTTATTGTGGGGCCCGCGGTGGATCTCGGAGCCAGCGATAAGATAGCTCCGACCTGGAGAAATGAAGAAACATTCCATGTTGAATTAAATGAGTGATGTCTGGAAAGACTACATCTGTATAAGACTTGAGGAAATGCTCGTTAAAAGAATGTAGATCAATTCAGAAAAGGAAAGAGAAAAGAAAACTCACCGCGGGACTCGGACCTTCAACCCCCGGCTAGTCCGTCGCTATCGGTTCTTTAGGCGCGACATTTGATCCTTTACTTACCCAGCCCCTCCTCGAGCCATTTCTTCTCTCCTTACTTCACCTCAACGTCACATCATTCTAGCATAGCGGACCACCCGGGAAGGACACCAGTTCACTCCTGGAAACGACAAATCCCAACTATCCATCCCCATACCAAACACCAAAACAATGTCCTACGATCAAATTATAAAACATCTCCGTTCCCTCCCAATCCGCCTCCCCCAAACCCAACAAGAACGCTTCGCACTCGCGCTAGGCACAACAGCCGCAATCGGCACCTCCCTCATCCTTCCCACACTCTACCGCGACTACCGCACCTTCCGCTCTTACGGCCCAGGCGGCGTACCGAGCAATGTATTCGGATGGTTAATCGTGCGCGCGATTTTCCAGCCCTTCATGGGCGAGATGTTCGGGACGGAGATATACGTGCAGCGAGTACATGCACTTGAAGGACACGGAGCTGGGGATGCGGGCTTCCTTACTCTTGCGCCAGAACAGGTGCGCTCTGTTAAGGATCGGCCGGTTGTTGGGCCGCATGTCGTGCCTCAGAGGCAGTTGACGCAGATACCCGAGGAGGAGATCAAAGATGTGAGTTTGATATTCCTGTTACACGGAATTGGAGACTAGGGATGTTCGCTAACTGGTCCGAAAGAAACTCGAAGCTGCGTTCAGGGCTTTCGGTCGTCGAAATCACCATCTTGTTAAAATCCAGTGCTCGGGTCAGGAATCGCATTCTGATGCGCTCTTCCTTTCTAATCACCTCCCGGCTTCGGATGTTGTTAAGGCGACCAATGGCGAGCTTGTGCATTTGCATTCGAGTTGCGAGTTTTCAGGGCATATGCTTTTGGCGCCTGCTGATTGTAAGTTGACAGTTGGGGATTGATATTGATATTGATATCTTGCTTGTTTTGAAGATCTTAGTACTGATATCTGGCTAGGCATGAAGGTTATTGAGGCGGGCTGGGGCCAGCGACATGGCTTTTCGGGCAGATCGGCTTTGTCGTTGTTGAGCTTTGGGACAAAGTACGATATCCCTGCGGAGTTTTTAATGATCTATGCGCCACGGAATGATGCCGAAATTGCTACTTTCATGCAGATTGTGGAGGCGGGTATTAAGTATACGACTGGTCGTGAGGATGTGCGGTGAATCGTGGCTAGTGGAATTCTGTGCTCTGGCTTGTATTGGTCTTGAATGTTACATCGAACCCTTCATCGATGCGCTGCATGTTTAATTTTCTTTATGTGATTTATATACCCAACTCAACTCAGGCGATGGTGATGATGAAATGAAGATGCTTGCTCTACTTATTATAGTCTGAGACCTGGTACCTATCCGGGGAGTCATAAAGCAAATTCAGGAACCAGTGAACCTACTGGTTATCTTAAATCCCGATGTCTTCGGTGATCTTCGAGTTCCACATCGACTTCGAAGCCGATTATGTCCGCCTGTACATTAGGTAGGTCTATATGGATTGTACGTGGCTATGGATTCTTCTTGTGCTGTGATTAAATATTCATGGATGTATGTAGATGATCTCTTGATAAATATGTATATATATACATCTATCTATAACTTGATTTTTAACCAAACTTTACCTCTTCTGCTGCTTTTCCTCCCAAGTCTCTATCACTGAGCACCACTCCACTGAACTGCCCAGACATAGCATAATATTGGATGCTTCTTATTCCTTTTCTTGGTCAGAGATCCCAAGGTACAGATGTATCCTCACAAATCCTCATTCGTAGCTTAAATTCCGCTGTTAGATATCAATACTGCATAAAACTTTAACATATATTTCTGGGTCTCGCCACCTAGAACTTATTAGTATTGGCTAATGTATACTTTTGTGTAGCCTCCAGCTGAGATCACTCATTGTGCTCATCATTGTTTCCACCCTGGTACAAATCCACGTTATTGACAGCTTCAGGCTGCTATGGCTCTTAAGCTGCACCTATGGATCTTTCTTGCAATGAGTCTTTGTTGAGTCTTCGTTCTGAATTCGGCCTCATCTTCAATCAATCAGTCTCCAGGGCTATGCACCCGATATTAATGGATCGAAAGCCCGGCATGTTTTTAGAGCCCAAACTAAGAAACTTCAAAATATCCACTTTCCGATAGTGCCGTCAGGAATCTTTTCTAATGGATGCGGGACGGATTTCGATTTTAATATCTCGAATGGTAACAATGATTATATGCAACGTGTGTAGTAGTCCTTCGCGATTTAGAATGACTTAGCAGAACCAATATCAAAGCAACTGGGCTTAAAGCCCCGCACCTTGGATGTGTGGTGATGGAGATGAGGGCTATTTGCGCAGGTGACTTAGTTCAAGTGTAGCGCATATTAATACAATTTCGCATAATAGTATGAAAACCTTGGGATAGAACTGTAAAAACACAACCGTAAAGGGTCCCTCTGAGTCTTCGTGTGCCTTTACATTATTCTCAAGTAGAAATTGCTTAGGAATATATTTCTTAAGAATTATTACCTTCGAACACGACAGATAACCTCAGAATCCCAGTAACCCGGGACCCAAGCACCAGCGTAGATCAAACTATAATACCTCCCAGTCCCAGGATCGGGGAATGGATCTTGGAAATGTAAATCCTTGGTGGCGCACGGCAAAAAACACTCTTAGACCTCGGATCAGCCGCGGACCCGAGTTACTAGGTCATCAGACCTGGGTCCGAGTACTGTACGGTGCAACCTTGGAACTCCCGAGATCGCCATGAACCACAGCTCGCTTATGTTAGACAATACGTAAGCGATAACGGTCATACATACTGTGTCCTGGTGTAGGTGCATATATGCATGTACTATATATTGCCTAGCACACGGGCCTCAAGTAGATGTATGTATCTTCCACCGAGCCAAACCGAAACGAACCGCCACGCATCTATCGTAATCCACACGAAGCTAGCGCATAAAGAACTCGTAATATGTCCTAGAGTGTCGGGTCTACCACGCAGATCGGAAAGAGTCACGATCCAAAGACCAACAAGGCAACCTCAAGAAGTCGTATCTTCCCGCCCACATCATATGCTCTAGGCCATACCGCAGTGGAGCCAGGTTACAAAGACCAAAATAGCGGGACCAGGTGGCCCTGGGGAAAAGCAAGTAACACTAAATGTCCCCTCGATACGACCGAAGATCGGCTCAGCCCACTTGATGGACTAAAGGAGGGGGCTGGGGCTGAGACCCGAGGGAAGGGAACGCTACTGTAAGAAGAATTTTTTTGAATTTGAATTTGAATTTCATTTTACGATTTACTTTTCCTTTGAGGATTTGGATTATTCCCAGAACCGTGTGTTTGGAATTGATGGGGGTTTCTACAATAACTGGTATTTTGAGAATATTTACCCCTTTCCCCTATTTTAAGAGCCGGCTGTAACTTAAATATTGTCTTTACCACCTTCCTTACTCCGATATAGGTCCTGGTTATCAGGAGACATCTCGCTTTTGTGTATGTTTTCGGGTTAGCTTCGATCATTAGCGGCCGGGCTGAAGACTTGAGACCGGGATAGTACTGCTTAGGAAGGTCGTCGAGGAACAACACGGACAGCATTTTGTAAGATTGTCAGACAACACACACCCCGCTATGATTCTAAAGGTATGATAGACTACTACTAATAAGGTTAGTCGCACTCACGTTGAGGTCCTGGCTTCCCGAGAGGTGAACCATGGCGCTGGGTTCAGAGCCAAACGGCGTCACAGCCCCAGACTGACAGATGTACATCCCTGTCCAGACCCGACGCTTTGGATGCTTTGCTCCTCTTTCGGGAGGGGGCCGTCCCTCTGCCCCATGGGACATGCATGAACATACTGTAATGAGGTCATGTAATATATGGAGGGGCAAGAATATTTTCGGAGGTTTCCTAGTTAAAACTCCGACCTTCCGCTCTGTGGGCAAGTCAGGGCGCAAGCACTTGTGAACCTAAAAAACAGGACCTACAGTTGGGCCACATCATCCTCTTTTGGCGACTGTCAATCCCACGGTAATAGTCTTGCTCTGGTCAATAACATACCTCCTGGTTTTCATTCCTGTTTTGGTTCGTACATGGCAAGACAGTATGTGATACAGAGTAATTGGTGACCTGCCTCTTTACCACAAATTGTCCAGGTCTCATGTGGCGGTGTTGGTCGCGGTGGAACCCGATCTGTAGAGGATACCCACTCGGAGAATTGACTTGGTCACGCTCACTTCTGCATATTCTGCGCCCATGTGGATATGTATGCCGCTTGTTTGCAAATTTGGAAGCGTACGACGTAGAGTCCCGACGATTTGGAAGGAGACGCTGAAAGTGGGACCCAAGGAGGAACCCACACCTCCACAGTCAGAATTCCTGGTGGATATATTTTCCGCATCGGGCTTTCAAGATTCAGGGCTGCATCTGCTGTCTTTGTCATGGAGAGCAGCGAGAGACTGACGGTCGGTTCCCACATCGACTTCTACATTTGTACCAAAAGAAATTGGCATCCCTGTACTCCGTAGTGAATCTGCAAAATCGGATTACTTCGCATCCGATCATCCAATCCAAGCCATGGCCATCGGACAAGCGGTGAAGGGGGAAATGAATCAATCCACCGGAAGAGTCCCGAGGGAAAGGAATCCAACGAGGTTCTTGCTGATCTTGACCTGGCCAACCCCACTTCATGTTTGAGGGGGAAGTTTGTCATCGTCAGACTCAACTAAGCAAGCCACTTGGCGTCGTAACATACTGCATGTACATTGGTTGCCAAGGTTGGAGCCACTTCGGTGCACACAGTGCGACAAGATTATGTTGGAAACCCATCACCAAATTGCTTGCTAAATTGCTGTTTTTTGGTTTGACTGACAGCGGGAACCGGCGACGATCCATTCCCGTACCTCTGGAATCTGTAATGCAGGGCTTTCATCTGGCCTGCATCCAGCAAGGGCTGGTCTGAATTCCAATCGAATTTTCTGCAGAGATTTTTTGGATCTTCATGCCCATAGTATTCCTTTTTTCCGGCTCCCTTCTATTGTTTCGCATCTCTCCAGTCTGGACGGAACGGGTAATGCCAGGGGTCTACCTGATCTGATAGAATTTTCTTTTTCCTTTTCTTTGTTGCATTTTGCGGTTCTTTGATCATTGGCCCAACTTCCTATTACATCATCTCATCTGTGCCCGGCTTGTAACGTAGGAAACACTGTTGACCCTGGTGAAGGCACCAAAGGCAACCGATTTTGATTTTCTGTCATCTGGCGCCTCAGCCGCTGAATGACATCGGAACCTCCAGTTAAATTTAGCCACTCAAATACCAGGCAATTATGACGGGGCCGGAGTGTACAGTGGTACCGGCGAGACTGTATTTCGCTTGATCCACTCTGTCGGGCGCTCCTGGATCCCCAGGGCAAAGTAGGTCATATGCGATACAGCGAGCGGTGCATTAGCTGACGGCACTGCCGCCCTGTGTCAAGGTTTGTTAGCTTGGCCTTAAGCAGCAAAACGGGGTCGAGTCTATCCTGATACTTGGGAATCCCTGGAATCTTGCTGGCGATGATCATGAACCATTCCTCGGTTACTGGACCGACCCGCCCTTCCATTCTTTTCACCCGTTTGAATCGATGTACGACCCAATCTGTCGGGAATTATAAAGAAAGGGTGTTTTATGCTGCATGACTCAAATCACCAGTAGCTTAACGTCTAGTCAGGGATGACCACAAGGCCCACCGGGGGTTCTCAGGACCGAAGGAACGAGCCGGAGGAGACTACTAACGCCGCATTGGTCGTATTGGGTCATCGATCAACGAAAAGTCTCATTTGAACGAAACAAGACGCAGGGCTTTGAAGCCCAATGTCGGATCGTCGCCAAAGATTTTCGTCAACCGAAAAGAGTTGGCTTCAAGAATAGAGTGTGTTCGTTGCATGTGGCGGACTAGTTCGTTCTCTGCCCTGTCATTCGTGCACTTGTTAGTACGTACCTTGTATGAGACTGGGGCCCCTCAGCCCGTTGACAGGCGCCCACGAAGCGTTTGATCCTCGAGCCGCCATCCAGTCCGAGTGTACCATTGCCGCCGTCTCCCTTCCAGCGGCACCCGATCGCGTCCATGAAAATCACAGCACTTAATTTCCTCTTTCCCCTCTGGCATTATTAGTTGATACCCCCCTTGACACGGAGAATTTACCCCCACTCTTCGACAAAACCGGTCAAAACGCATTCCATATACCGGCCGACATTGCCAATTTTGTGCACGACATTCAGGAGGAAGATCAGGATTACAATGACGTACTGAAAAGGCCTCTCCCTCGCCTTCGTTTCCACTTGAAGACTCCAGGAATGCTAATATCCACGTTTTTGGTCCAAAAGGAGCCCGGATTCCCAAACAGTAGCGCTGGACCGCCAATACCTGGATACGATCTTTATCCAGGGCCGAGAGTATCAGAAATATTCAATCGACCACCGCATATATTTCGGCCCAATCGACGATGTAAGACGGAGATTCGTCTTGAGTCCGCTCTTTGATCTGACGGCTTGAGCAGGAAGAAGCAGAACGCCTGGACGCTGAGCAGGAAGTGTTCCAGAGGATTTTCGATAATCGCCTGGTCTTTCCGCCAATTCGCCGGCTGCGAAGGGTGCTAGACTGTGGGCATGGAGCCGCCTCCTGGGCTAAAGAGGTGGCTGAACGACATCCAGACTGTGATGTAAGTTGATGCATTGGCCCTGTCCATCAGGCATCTAACACTTGTTGTTCAAAGGTAATTGGCGTGGACATTGCCCCGCACATGAGCCCAGATGATATTCCGGACAATCTTTGGCTACAGGTGAGTGATTAAATCTTCTTTTCGTACCCCCGGTAAGGAATCTAGAAACGGGGAATGGCGAGCCCCATTCTTGGTTCCTCAGTCTGGTTCCTTTCAATAAGTCGGTCGATGTATTGTTGCAGATCTGACCTGGCAAAGAGAGAATTTGGGTTGGGGTGACGGTCGCTAATACAACATGCTGTAGGTTGACGACTTGAATCGAACATTCACATTTCCTTCGAACCACTTTGATCTTGTACACTCTCGACTCCTTGCGACCGGCATCCACCGGACCCGATGGCCGTCCTATATCCGCGACATCGTCAGGTGCGAACATTCCAGGCAGCTCAGCTGCCATGGAACCCCAGTAAACCAGCCCTTTGGAAGGATCTTTTTCGTACTGATGCCTGTGTTCTCTTGTTTAAAGGGTCTTGAAGCCGGGTGGATGGGTTCAAATGATCGAAGTATATCACATGGTGCAATCCGACAACGGAGCTATCACCGACCAGCATGCCCTCAGAAGATGGAGTAGGCAGTACATGCGTGCCTTGGAAGACAGAAAAGATCTTCGTATTGGATCGAAGTTGAAAACTTTTCTCTTGGAGGCAGGACTAGAGGAAGTCGACTCAAACATGATCCCTCTTCCTTTGTCGGCATGGTCGACCGGTGAGTGGCTGCCTCGGTGTTTCACCCAAAGCTTGAGTCTGACAGAATGCAGATAGAAGGATGCGAGCCATTGGGCAGTGCAACAGTGATAATATCCAGCAACTTCTTCGATCGTTGGCGCTATACCCTCTCACTCAACGCTTGCACATGTCGACAGAGAACTTTGAGTCGTTGGTGCAACAAGCACAGGAAGAGGCCAGGGATCCTTCCTTGAAGGCATATTTCCCATTGTAGGTGCTCTTTTCCAGAATCTTAAATGGTCCAAATACTGACGGGGCAGATACGTTTGCATTGGTCGAAAGCCGAGATGAGTAGTAGGCCAGACCTTTCACATATTGCACTGGTATCCAAACTCAACCTGAAATGGTTGAGAGGAGTATTGTGCACTCGCAGCATCTTGACGTGGTGTTTCCTCCCGGGTAGTGTATTGCATATTGTCGCTTTCCCACGCGCAGCTCCATGTCGAATTAGCCAAATGACGGTTAGTCAAACAAATTTGTTGATCACAGCTGTACCCCACTGGACCACTTGTATTCTGCTACTCGACGGGGCACCGTGATCGTCCTTAACCCACATGGCAAGAACGTCCAAACAGGAAAGGAGGATGAGACTCGGTGAGAGGGTCGCACCAGGAGCGAGAGATTGACCTGGCCTGGGAGCGTGGACTGTAGAACACTTACGCACCATGCAAGCGTTGAAAGCCAAAAAGCTTATTCCAGGGCTGTGTGGTAGAGAGGACTTGTTTTGTCAGATCGTCATTATGGATCGGGGTCCCGTGCGGATCGGGAGGATCACGAAGCAAATCGACAACGTTCGAGGACCACGCTAAACGTTACCGCGTGGCGTTGGAATCACCAATCAGGGCCATACCTCTTCGTTGGGTTTGGAGACCCGAGAGGATCCCATCAAGTTCCTCCAATACCGGTGTACCGTGGTCTCTTTGGGATTTTTGTCGGTGATCCAGCCTGGCAATCTGGGGATGGGAGCCTCAACCCGACCATACCATGTTGGGGCAACAAGCACCAGTGCCTCACTCGGACCCACAGACATGCAGTACCATGTCAGAAAAGTTGACCGGGTTGGAACGTGCACTTCTCATGGGAGAAGAAAGATTGAAAAGCAAGAAGGGAGCAAGCCGTGGAAGAAAGAAAGAGGGGGGTGTTGACCCAAACTGCCGGGATGGCAAGAACCGCATGAGAGCTCCCAAGTGCGCATCGAGCGGACTTATGGGCACATTCTTTCCTTCCTTGATCCCTGCCAATTCTACTGGTTTCTACGGCTGCCCAATATCAGATCAATGTCTGACCTGTCAGTACCTGATCTCATCTTCTCCCTACCGTCTACCAGCATACAACAGACTACAGGCGACTGGTAATTTCTTCATTCCCCCAAATATCCGACAGATATGCTCTACATAGCAAAAGCGACCAGAAGTTATCAATTGCAGTCCCCCAAGATTACCGGGAGCTTACTGGCTGGAAAAAGAAAAGGGCACTTAGGCGCCGTTAGAAAGATGGGCCTTGAAAGCCAAAGGGTGGGCTTGGGCCCCGGTGTTTCTCCTATTTAGGAGACGCATTACCCGGCCCAACGCGCCGGGATCGAGCGCCCTATTAGAATCCGTTCCGGAATGCCCTCGAGGGACCTAGCAAAGACAGCGCAGGATCCAGTTGAAAGATGCGGAATTTTGTTCCAACATCGACAAAGATCAAGACTCAACATTCTGTCATGTGGGCGCTTTTCGTTTCGTTCCTGTGCCGCCTGTGGTTGCTAGGCACCGAGCTAGCCGAGACGATCTCTATCTCCCTGGCGTTTGTGATCGGTCTTGACCCAAGGGCCCGGCTGAGGTATAGTTACCACAGGATATCACTGAACATGATTGATTCACTCCAAGCGCGCACGAATGCGATGTGGTCCTGTCTCTTTGGCTGTGGGCATATGGCTGTACTATAATCCGTGCAATGGTCAGTGCAGTTTGGCCGCTGTGACAGTTGAAGTATGTAGCCTAGCATCAGTGTCATATTTGGCACCATTGCTGAAGAATTTGGAGTCAAATTGTCTATTTACTTGCCCAATGTGTGTCCAGGTGCATGATCCTGTGCATTGACGCATGGCCCATGCTGTAGTTGGCGGACTGGCGAGAAAACAGTGAAGGAAACGAGGGTTGTGAACTGCCGAATATCAGAAACAGATCAAGCACGTAGTTGCACTTAAAGCATTCAAAAGACTCGGGCGCTTAAGACATATGATAGATTGCATAAATTCGTAGGTCGATATGTATGTTGAGGGCAAACACAAATAGACACCTAAGTTGTAAGGCATTAATGGCTGCCCAATCAGGGAAAGGCGGGGAGAAAAAAAAGTTGCGGAATTTGAGCTTCAGTGGAATCAACTTGCAAAGTTCCTCTCTACAACGCATCAGCCATCATGCCTTCCACCTACAACAAAGAAAAAGCATGGGATACGGAGGATATTGACAAGTGGAAGGTAACATTCAATAATTCACTATTTTCCCAAAGAGAAGTGTCACTGACAACTGAAAACCCATTTAGATCGAAGAATTCAAACCCGAACACAATGTCGCCGGAAATTTCGCTGAGGAGTCCTCCTTCATGACCCTCTTCCCCAAATACCGCGAAGCCTACCTGAAGGAAGCATGGCCAACAATCACCAGAGCACTCGAGAAGCAGGGCGTCGCCTGCACCCTGGATTTGGTAGAGGGCAGCATGGCCGTGAAGACAACCCGCAAAACCTACGACCCAGCCGCGATCCTCAAAGCCCGCGATCTGATCAAACTCCTCGCCCGTAGCGTCCCCGTCACCCAGGCCATGAAGATCCTCGAAGACGACGTGGCATGCGACATCATCAAGATCCGCAACCAAGTGCGCAACAAGGAGCGATTTGTGAAGCGCAGACAACGTATCCTCGGTCCTAACGGTTCAACCATCAAAGCCCTGGAACTGCTCACGAGCACCTACATCCTCGTGCAGGGTAACACAGTAGCCTGCATGGGTCCATTCAAGGGACTGAAGGAAGTGCGAAGAATTATCGATGACTGCATGGCGAATATCCACCCTATCTACCACATCAAGGAGTTGATGATCAAGCGTGAACTGGCGAAGGACCCGACGCTGGCGAACGAGTCGTGGGACAGATTCCTGCCGAACTTTAAGAAGCGCACGCTTTCCAAACGTCGTGTTCCTCACAATGTTACCGACAAGAGCAAGAAGGTTTACACGCCTTTCCCACCTGCGCCCGAGAAGAGCAAGGTCGATTTGCAGATCGAGTCTGGAGAGTACTTCCTTTCGAAGGAGGCGAAGGATCGTGCACAGAAGGAGGAGGTTGTGGAGCGACAGCGTTTGAAGCGCGAGGAGAAGATGCGCGAGCGGGAGAAGGATTTCATTGCGCCCGAGGAGTCTGCGCCGGCCGATGTCGATGCGGAGAAGCAGAGGAAGAAGGAGAAGAAAGAGAAGAAAGAGAAGCGCAAGCGCGAGGCCGAAGCCGAGGTCGATGGGGACGATGCCGATCGCAAGGAGAAGAAGAAAAAGAAGAAGAGCAAGTCCAAGGATGCTTCCGACGACGAGGAGTAAAAACATGTCTCCCGGTTTCAGTGTTTTCGGACTTTGGCGCTTTATGGCAGAGCATGGGTCTGGCGTTTTTGTCTCTCTTTTTCTTGTGGCCGCGTCCTTCACGGGGGCTTTCTACTGTAAAATGACCAATACCATCTATCTCTAGGTACTATATGAACAATATTGAGAAGTGATTTCAATTGCTGCATAAGACTTAAAACTAAAAAAGAAATTGCAGATCTGTCCGATTAAACTCATTGGCATCCCTTCCTGGAGCTCGCATTATCAAGTCAAGTCCACAATACGTGAACCTTTAATATCCCACTCCAGGATTCCGTTGTAGTAAGCACACCTGCCATCCTTCTTTGAATGCTTTGTAGTTCAGATGTGCATAGGTGAGCTGTGGAGATTGTAGAAATCTCAGATGGCATCGTCGTGCTCCGTCACAGTAGTGCCCTTCTGCTCGTGGTGGCTGATAGTAGGCTCGACCTTGTCGACCATGCCCATTTCATGCGCAAAGGTGTCATGAGGCTTCCATTTGGCACTAGTCATGGGGGTAGTCTCCTCGAGCATCTTGTCAACCTGCTCCAAACTCAGACCTTTGGTCTCAGGGACGATGAAAAAGGCGAACAAGAGACACAGGAAGAGTGCACTGCCCCAGACGAAAAAGACTTTAACTTTCAGATTACCCTCCGACTCATCGACCATGTAAGGAGTGATTACGGCAATGATACAATTCCAGAGCCAATTCGAAGCAGTTGCAATGGCGACACCCTTAGCTCGGATGGGCAGCGGATAGATTTCGCCGATGACTACCCAGGCAGCAGGGCCCCAGGTCATGGCAAAAGCTGCGATGTAGAGGCACGTGAAGACAATTAGACAAAGGGTCCTAAATTCGAGATGGTCAGCATTAAAAATTGACGATAAGGATCTTCCCAAGCTTACGCTGCGTGGGTCCCTTCCTTGGTGACGCCCACAATCGCAACGATAAACTCGCCGAATAGCATGACGAGGGCACCATAGATAAGCAAGCTACGACGACCCAATTTCTCGATCATCCAGAATGATGCTGGAGTGGTGACAACGTTGACGATGTTCATAATGGTCGACATCAGGAATGGGTTCTTGAGACCAACTTCCTGAAAGAAGGTGGTACCATAGTAGACTGAAGTGGTTAGCTGGGAAAGAGAAAGACGCATGCTGTGTATTGAACAACGTCCTTGACTTACAGATGAAGTTGATACCAGTCCACTGCTGGAACATCTGCAGAGCAGCACCCATGATGACACGGCGAAGGTTTCCACGCGCAGCAAGTCCGCCCTTGAAACAGTCACTCCAGGTTGTGCTTGCAATTTGCTTTTCGTACTCGAAGTTTGCCTGGATCTCAGCAAGCTCGGCTTGAATGGCAGCGTTGGATCGAGACTGTCCACGGACTCGCTCAAGTGAACGCAGAGCATCATCCATGCGGCCGCACTTCACGTAGTAACGGGGGGATTCGGGGAGTAGAAACAGTCCACCAGCCAGAATAGCAGCCCAGATAAACTGCAACCCAATAGGAATACGGTAAGACGAGCGACTGTCGATATTCTTACAGCCTTGTCCAACAGCAGAGGCAACGAGCAAACCGATAGTAATAGCCCACTGATAGCCGGAAACGAGTAGACCACGGACCTTACGAGGAGCGATCTCAGAAACGTACAGGATGACAGTCGAGGAAACACCCCCAACACCGAAACCAGCAATCAGACGACCAGCAACAAGGCCACCGACGTCGACGGTTCCAACCTGGACGGCGACTCCAATGGAGAAAAGCAAGCAAGAGATCATGATCGTGAGCCGACGGCCGAAGTGCTCAGCGAGCACACCTCCCAGAAGGGCACCGAAAAAGGTACCAGCAGAGAGGATGGAAGTAATAAGCGACTTTCGGGAGCTGGGAATGATCCACTCGGATGGATCTTCCTTGGTGGGAACACGAGAATCTCCAAAGTGTTCCTTGACATAGTCCATTCCAAGGACACCGGAGATGTAGCCAGAGTCATAACCGTAGAGAATACCTGGGGACCAATGTTAGTTTGGGGGTGTCAATAAAGGTTGTGAAAGATAACTGACCTCCAAAGCTGGCAAAGCCACAGATCAGGTAGGCTCGCAGGGTGACAGGTGCCTCGATGAGGTTGAGGTCGGCCGTACCGACGACCTGGCGTGTGTTTGCCATGGCTTCAGAATTCAGGTGGTGAATAGAGATGAGGCCACCACAGAGGAGGCTTTGACAAGTAAAGAGAAGAGGGGGTTGATGTGGAGAGCAGAATGTCTCGTCGGCGGGCAGGGGCAAGTGAGAGAAGAGGGTGACGAGAGAAGAAGAAATAACGTAAATAAGCGTTGATCGAGAATAAAGAAGGTGCCAGGCCGCAATCCGGAAGGTACCGTCAGCGATACAAGTCAAGACAACGGTGACACACACCTGCCTACTGGTTACCACGTTCAACTAAACGCCGTCAGACAAGCATCATGCTCATTATCTTGTAATCAACGTGCACACAGATGCACTCGGAGTCTTAAGAGTAAGCGTCAATATCAACTTAGAATCCAATGCCAGCTAAAGGTATGCACAAAGAACTTCAGCTACTTGTACCTGGACGCCTGTGTTCCATATCTAAGATAGACTGCTTACCAGCTCTGCAAGAAGAATCGGGTTATGGTTTAGAATACGACCAAATCTTTGCCAAAACTATCCCCGAATTGTTGTACGACAGAATCTATCATGGAAGACCAGGAAGTTTCGTGGGTGAAACGTGGAGAACCTAACATATGGTACATCAACACATATCTGGAATACCTTGTTATCTATCAAATCCACGTAGATTTACAAATATAGCCTTCATACCGGCTGCTATTATCGAGTACCACTACGGCCAACTGCAGGACACAACACCTGGCTAAAAGAAACACGTCGTACCAAGATGGAGCGCGCATGAAACCTCCCGGTGTTCAAGACACCTGACCCACAAGGATGATGGCTATGCACGTAACCGTTAGAGTTGCATGGGACATGCAGCCTATGAGCCACTAAATATTTCCGAGAATTGCCTTGGTGAAGAATCAGAATACATGCTAGGTAATAAGTCACATGCAGCATAGATATTAAAGTAATACTGAAGAGGCAATAAAACCCCAATTGGCTACTAGAACGCATGCATACTCTAACTGGCAGAAAAGAGGAATTCTATCCCTTGATTTCAGTATCAGCGTTTTCGAGAATGTTTCTTCCAACTTTGTTTGCCTACACTAAGCACCACGTGGATAAAGGGTTTAGGCCCAGGGGCATGGCTTGGGAGCTAGTCTCTGGAATACATAAAAGCAAGTATATGACATTTAAAGTTCAAGTCCCTGGTCAGTATTCCTTATTCTGTAACGCCGGCAATTTGAAACGCGACCTTGGACAAGGCAGATCCAAGTATCTTTCCAGCATCAACCTGCAACTCAGACCTCCAAGCAATGTACCAATCAGGTCGAACAAGCACCGCCCCACTCCTGGAAATTCCAAGCAACGTCTGAATATCAACATCCCCAGAAATCAAAATATCAAGCCCAACACAAACAGATCGAATCTTAATAGAAGACCTCTTATTAAGCTCAGAAACAACCTCATTCCACCCTTTGGAAGCAGAAATCAAAGTCCAACTCGAACCAACAACATCAAGAATCGGAATTCTCACCCCATCCCTCTCAACCCAAAAATGAGGCAAATAGGTACCCGGTTGTCCCATCCACTCATCAGGCTTCATAGCCTTCGGTAAATTCTCATCCGCACCAAGAATACTCTTCGATAGATAGATCTGTCCAAACTCCATCGCATCATCGTCAATCTTTTCTCCAGCTGGTACAGCCGTATCAAGCTGAACCTTATAATCAGCACGAACAAAGATCTGATCATGTCGCAACAATGCGACAGGTCTCCGCTCAGCATCATACGTATCAAGTAGTTCCGGCGCAGATTGTCCCGAGAGAACAGCAGCAAGTTTCCACGCGAGGTTATGCACATCGTGGATTCCAGTATTGGCGCCGTAACCGCCACGGTTGGGCGGGAGCGTGTGTGCCGCGTCACCGGCTAGGAAGACACGGCCGGATTGGAAAGTATCAGCTACTAGAGCTGTAAGCTCCCATTGAGCTGTTGTGATGATTTCCACGGGGAATTCGGTTCCGATGGCCTGGTAGATCGCTGCACGGAGAGCTTCATCGTCACGCTTGGTGTCGTCTCTGAACATTAGAGCCCAGCGACCGTCGGAGTAAGATGCGAGGAAGGCTTTGAGGTCCGGCTGGTCGATGTCAAATTGGACCATGCCTTTTGTCCACTTTTGAAGATCTGCGTAGAAAAGGACGCTTTGGATTGTTTGCATGAACCCGCGTCCTTGGCGTGGGATTTTGAGGAGTTCTCGTACGGTGCTGCGATTGCCGTCTGCGGCTATGAGGTACGATCCTCGAATTTGTTGTTCGTTTCCTTGAGCATTCTTGACGGTGACGATAACTCCATTGGCGTTTTGTTCCACATTCAAGACTTCGTGCTGACGGCGGATATCGGCGCCGAGCTCGAGTGCTCGTGCTTCGAGAATTGGCTCAAGTTTGTCTTGGGGGTTGGCATATCCTCGAGCAGCTGAGTACTCCTTTTTTGGCTGAGACGCCTTTGGAGATTTGTTTTCTGTTCTTGCTTTTCTTTCTGTGTCAGACCAGGATGAGCTGTCGTGCCATTTGCCGGTCACACTCTCGACATGGGCTCGTTCGAGGACAAAGTCATCTGGTGCCGGGTCATTATTCTCGATGCCGACGGTGTGGTAGATCTCCATTGTCCGAGGGGTGAACCCGATTGCTCGGGGGTGCTTGGAGATACCGGCGTGCTTCTCGAGGACAATAGTTGGGACATGATGCGAGGATAGGCATAGGGCTGCGGAGAGCCCGACTAGGTTGCCACCAACCACGATGACGGGTTCAGAGGATGTGGAAGACATTGAAAATGTATTAAGTGATACTTGGGTATAAAGACTGTTGAATGGATGACTGTGATGAATGCGGACATGGCAAACGTTATATAGGAATCGGATTGATTCCTCGGGGCCGAGCGTTGTATACCTCGGCGCCGAGAATTCGATGTCAGGCCTTAATATTCGGCCACATTATTAAGGCGCCAAAATGACCATCCCAGCCTCAGAAAGGGAGACATTTTCAATGCAAATGAGTTCGAGATGGTGTAAGATAAATCATTCAATGTATTCGTATTCGCCATTAAATAAAACCGTCTGCAGATGTCTATCGCATACATAATCAAACATTATTTCCTGAGCTTTCAGACTCATTATCCTTTAAGCGCTGCATTTTCTTCAACAAAAACTGCTCCTGCTCCACTTGGCTCTTCTTAAGATCCACACAGAACACCAGGAGGATGAAGCTGAAAAGACTCAATGCGAAAAGAAAGTAGAATGGAGTAGAGGTGTTTCCAGTCGGGCTCGCATCGATGATAGCGCTCGAGACAATGGGACCAATGAATGACGAGGTCTTTCCGATGATGCTGAACAAGCTGAAGAACAGAAATTCGTGGCCACGGGGTGTGACTTCTGAGATCATGATTTGCGAGTAGCTGTACCAGGGGCACACGAAGAGACCGTAGAACGCTTGGTATACCTGCGTGAAAATATTAGTCCTTTCTTATAAGTTTGGATTTTGGTTGGACTGCATACCCAGACTTCCCATACGTTATGGAAACCGAAGCTTTGGGTCCAGATTCCGATCATTCCCCAACCGTCGAGAAGGATAATGCTGAATGCGATGATGTTGAACATGGTTTTGGTTCCCAGTTTATAACGCTGTTGAATGAACCAAAACGCGTAAATACCGACAGCCTAGTTGTTGCCATTATGTTAGACATGCCTTGGAGATATCACTTTGGTGTACTGGCTTACCTGTGCTGCAATTCCCACGATTAGAAGATATGTAAGCTGGAGAGTGTTATAAGCGACAATCTCATTTTGTAAGGTACCGATCACAGTGACTGTGGTATTTAGAGAGTCTCCTAGCAAGAAATACCCTACAGTGCGGGTTAGCGATTGATCATAGGGCGAGCATACGAAATTTCGGTTTCTTACCAATCAGATAAAGCAGACTTTGCTTCAGGTGCCAGATCTGCTTCATCGCATGCCAGAGCTGCCACAAGCCCGCAACAAAGACAGATCGCTTGCCCGGATCTTGGCCTGGGCGGCGCTTTTCGAGGAAGAACCATGGCAAGGATACCAGAAGCCAGACACCCGAAGCAAAAGCAATCAAGACACTCAGGCCCCAGTTGTTGTTGGCATCGCTAGCATTGACATCCAATCCGAACATAATTCCGACAATGATGGCTAGGATAAAAATCTCCGCGACAGATTGCACATAGAAAGCAATATTAGACAGACGACTGCGCATCATAGTATCGGCGTAGTTGTATTCATCGCGGGTAATCTTCCCAGATGCATACTCGTCGGCCTTCTCCTTCATCTCGACCGTGTTACGGGCCAGTCCTGGGAAAGCAGCGGTCCAGAAGGTCAATGTCGTTTGGTAAGCGATCAGGCCGACAATGTAAAGACCAACACCGACGTGCCATTTGTCCCAAGTGTGAGCGCCCAGCCAGCCAAAGCCAAGTGCCCATGCGACAATCGATAGAGCGATCAAAATGTTGGGTCGCCAATAACCGAAATCGGCGAAACTACCAATGGCCAGGAATACGACGATTTGAATTGCGAAAGAAATGCCGTTACACAGCAGCACGATACTGTTGATGGTCCGTGACCGGCCCGCAAAGTCGAGCATGCCATCCGGTGGGGCTGCTTGGTACATCAAGTTCTGGAAAGCCGTGGGCGCGAAGTCTTAAAGTACCGTTCGTTAGCTGGTTTTCAAGGTTGAGAGTCAAAACTCGAGCTTACTGAACAGAGAAAGTCCATTGTTGCCGATGTAATAGCTAGATAACCGGACCGTTTAGTTTCTCTTAGTCCCTGGACTCCAACACATAACGCACGAGTAATAAGCCCAAATCTCCATTCGGGTCGTGCGATATTTTTCATCGAATTGATCTGGAGCCACATTCTCCGCCTTATCCAGCTGAGATGAACCCTGTGGGTCCTCCTCAACGGTTGCCAGCGTGTTGTCCTTGAGTTGATCCATAGCTCCCAAGCTGAAGTCGCACAGTCATGCCAATCGAATCGCGTGAAAGAGAAGAAAACCAAGCCCGAGAACCGAAAGACAAAAACTGGGAAGAAGCAAAGAGGGGGAACCCGGGAGGCAATTTCTGTTCAGGGCCATCACGGAGATTTCAACGCCATTTAAATTACCCACTGGCCCGCAGCCACGCGTGCCAGAAACCCTGATGGAAGCGGAGACCAGTCGCGTTGGAATGTTGATGCCGATCGCAGGACAATCGGGATTGGTATCCACTTTGTGGCCTTAGCGATTGCTTAGTGACGCGGCGGCGCACACGTGCCCTATCACAATTAACGCTGGTCAAAACGTGCAGCGGTCAGGACTCTCGAAGCGACGGTCGCGATTGGTCCGATCGAAGGTCGCTAGTGCTTTTGTGGTTGCGGATATACTATCCGTGCCCAGCATACCAGCGTACTAAAAGACAGGTCGCACAACACAGGTCAGAAAAACCTCATCCGGTTTAACCCTGAATATCAAGTAGCAGAGGGTTCCCCACTACGCTAGTTGGCTATGGTAGAGGGGAACATCTGTCTGCGAACCAGGTGTCATTACCGTCGAGATCGACTGTCCGTCCACTAGGGGCAGCTAGAGACAAGAAAGGAGACCTAGGAATGACTATTCTAGAGGAGAAGTGGCCTGATTTGCTTCTACAAGCCACCTCTAGGTCTCCTTTTTTGTCTCCCATTATCTCCAGTGGTGCTAGTTCGCAGACAGCAGTTCCCTAACTCGATACGTAGTAATCAGATATAGAGATCACAATCCAAACCCCTTGGCCAGGATTTCGGTTTAACTTATTACGTGAATAGCCTAGATAGGCAGGGCGAATAGCCTGTCAGCGCAAAGCTAGCATGAAAGCTCGTAAGGTAACAAAGAAAGACAGACGAGAACAGTCTCATCTCAATAACTGGATTTGGGATGAGAAGAGAAGAACTCCGAGAAGCGAGTGATAGAAAATCGACCTACTATTAAACTAGCTTGGAATCATAAGGCAATTTCGAACAACATAAGCCCTCATGCACTACATATTAGTATGAACTAAACCAGCAGGTGTAATATATCGATCATGACAGCACGATGTCCGACCATGTGAAAAAGCCAAGCGTCCCAGGTGAATTCCTACCTATTTTGAATCCCGATTTTGACAACACGGATCTCGACCCACTGTCTGGACCACTGGCAGATAACGTCCTTCAGCTAGATATGCAATCATTTCTCTGTACCGGGTCTCTAAACCAGATCGATGAATTCATTTGGAAAGCGACCAGGCGGCCTGTGTCACTTCAAATGAATGACATGAGCTTGAATGGTATTTTGGCAAAGTCGAAGCCTGATTATACCATTCCCACAACTTGAAATAGGCTGTCATACCTGAGCTTAATTGGTACTTTGCCAGATTCAAAGCTCCCGAGTACCATGTTCTACACTGCACCATTCTATATGGAGGCTCTGGCAGAGCTTATTAAAAAGACGATTTCACCTCTGCAGATGATTTCCGAAGGAGGTTTACCGCTAGAAAGCTTTTCAAACGGCTCGCCCAAGAAAAGAGACTGACCGACGTGACTCTCGAGGGCGCTCGACACACACTATGCAGATATTCTTTCCATCCTTCCCACGTCTTGCCACAGGAAAAGGAAGTGGTCGCCGTGCTGGGCTAGGAAGATAAATATTCTGCTCCCTTAAAATTTTCCCATGCATCAGCCTGGTTGCTTCTTCTGGAGAGGCCAGGGCTCTCGCCAGTAGGCTTGCAGGAACTGACAGCCAAACTATGATTGGTATTTAAAATACTTTTATATGCGATAACAGAACACTTCACTTCTAAGTGAAAAGGAGAATGAGGGGATAGAAGCACTAGTAAGCTCGAAATTGGGCGGGGCGACGTAGGTCGCAGTTATCTCACTGTACTTGAATGATGCATTCTGCTGACAAGTCTTGGAAATATTTTGACTGCATTCCATGATGAAGCAGTGGAATTCTACAATGACGCTAATGTAAAATGCTGACATGCGCTGATATGCTTAATTCCGAAACCTGAAGTGGGGCTGCATTTAACGCCGGCACTTGAATGCCACACTCGATCGAGTTCATGTCAATAGGCAAGCTGCTTTACTGCCTTAATTGACAAACATCACTATATGTAATTATTGTCATTGTAATATCTGATGAAACAACGATTCCTATAATTTTTCTCTTTGTCCATTGATAGCCATATCTCTCTGCATTACATAGAACCAACGGATTTAAGGTTCAGGCTGGCAATGATATCATGGACCCATACCATAGTTAGCACCTTAACTCCGGGAACCACTCATTTCACTTCAAGCGCTATAAATTGATAATTCCTGCCATCGTATCTTTTGACATCCAGTTCTCTGTTTCTCGAATATATCCACAGCAACATTTCAACCGGAAACATGGTCAAGACACTCCCCTTCGGCGATCTCCAAGTCCCAACCCCAGGTTTCGGTGCAATGGGCCTGAGCTTTGGCTTGGGAACCAGCCTCAGCCTTGAGGAAGCCGAGCCAGTCCTGCTGAAGGCAATTGAGCTCGGATGTACATTCTGGGACACTGCTGTAAGTGAATAAATATCAACCGCAGGAAAGCAAAGTAGATCAAAGTCTGACTCGAGATTCAGGTGGTGTACCAAGCCGGTGTCAACGAGAAGCTTTTGGGAGACTTCATCAGAAAGCACAACGTTCGCGACAAGATTTTCAGTGAGTGACTGTGGTTTCACTTCACAGCCCGTACCTCTCACTAATCGCCGTTATGTACAGTCGCTTCCAAGTGTGGATTCCAGGTCATGGGAGGAGATGGTTCTATTACCAACTCTGCGTCGCACATCAAAGAGTACATTGATGGTACCATTGAACGACTTGGATTTGCGCCCGATCTTTATTATCTCCACCGCATCGATCCGAGTACGTCTTCCTGTTCTAGAAATATGTATATCTAATACTAACTATCGCAGACACACCTCTCACAGAATCAATCCCTGCCCTCGATGAGATTCGCAAGGCTGGCAAGACAAAGTACATCGGTCTCTCTGAATGCTCCGCTGCTACTCTCCGCAAAGCCAACTCAAGTTCGTCTCCCCAATTTTGTAGACAACAACCCACTAACACACTGAATAGTTGCCAAGATCGACGCCGTCCAAGCCGAGTACTCAGCCTTCGAGACACTCCACGAAACAGACGGCCTAATCGACACAGCGAAGGAGCTAGGGATCGCCTACGTCGCATACAGCCCCCTGGGCCACGGCTGGCTCGTCGACGACTTCAACTTCAAGACCCCCGATGACTTCGCCCCCGATGACTTCCGTCGCAAGGTCCCGAAATTCCAAGGCGAGAATTTTTACAAGAATAAGGCCATTGTGGAGGAAATCAAGAAGATTGCCACTCGCAAGGGCTGCAAGATTAGTCAGGTCGCCCTTGCTTGGGTTGCTTCCCAGGGACTTATTCCTATTGCTGGTACCACCAAGGCTGGTCGTCTAGAGGAGAACTGGGCCTCTAGGGATGTTGAGTTAACCGAGGAGGATAAGGCGGAAATGCGGAAGATTATTGATTCGGCTAAGCCTCATGGTGAGAGGTATGCTCCTGCGCAGCAGGCTATGGTTGGACACTAGATGCTCCACTGGGCCCCTAAATATGGACAGGATAACAAATACTAATGTGAACGATTTCATACCACGACACAACAACAATTCTTGGATGCAAGCTTCGATGTCATGATACTGCGAAATGCTGCAGCTGCCGCTGACGGGTGTACATTAAGCAGTTCTTTTCATTAATTTCCCGTCATAACTCCTACATCTCCTGTAGTCCAAATAATCTTCATCCTCCAAGTCTTAATCTTCCACAACCCCTCTGTATCTCGAACGACGTCGACATAATACAAAGAGCCACCCATGAAGTTTGTCGCACCTGGTGTCTTCCCAGTGTTTGGACGGTAATGTTGGGAGAGTGCAGAAGCAGTCATTGATGCGGTAGATGCCCCTTCGACGTAGTTGATACGGACATTGCTGATAAAGTGAGTGGTGTCCAACTTTGAGACGGTGTCAAAGCACTGAGTGCAGATCTCATCTAGACCGTTCAGGACACGGCCATCGAGGTCGAAGACTGCATCAGGAGAGAGGGAGGATTCAAGGAGCGCCTGGTCGTCTGTGTCAAATGCGAGGACGGCACGATGGAGGGTGTCAGTGATAGCCTCGCGGGTGTTGAGAGAGGGGAGAGCGGCTGGGAGAGGAGCTGGGAAAGGGGTTTCCATTTTGTTTGTGGATACCAAAAGGTATGAAGGATTATGACATAGAGCTTGATGCAAGATACCGTGCAAAGGCTCCGTTAGTGATTATATACCCAGGAAGGTGTAATGCTACGTACTCCGGGTTTAAGGACTTTTTGTTATCTCCGTCTGTAGCGGGTAAAATCTGTGGTCAAGCTTAGTTCAATCGGATGTGTTCCTCGGGCTTAAAGTGCCTTCAATTTATCTCCGGGCGTCCAATGGACTTTCTCTACAGTCTTTGATTAATTTACATGTTTCTTAAGATACGCAACCCAGTAATGAATTACGCGTTTAAGCGGATAGCAGGGTCTGTTCTCACCAACATTCCAGTACTCGGCCCCACTTATGTATTTATCAATCCAGCTTTGGTATTATGTACTGTATTTCCTCACCAATTGCACTGTTTAAGGTGTGAAAATACCGGGTAATCCACACACCTCCGACCGATACACTTGCCGATGCCGATTTATGTACGGAGTACAACTTTTGGAAACTCGCCCTCGATGAGTTAAATTTCTTCTCCTAAAACCAGTATGTGCTGAGCAGAATCTCTCTTTATTAGTGACACGAAGGCACGAAAAAAAAGACTTCGTCAGAGTTCAGGCCTGTCCTTCACTATCTGACCCAAAACTTTATTGATTCGGGGCCAAGTGGGTGCGAAAGCGGCGAACAACAAAGGGATGCCGGCTACATTGTCACCAACATCGACCAAAACCGATGTCGAAAAAGCACCAGCAGTGGCTGCAGCACAGCAATTGCCAGTATCCGATTTGGACAATGGCATTGTCGGTTGGGAAGGACCCGATGATCCATTGAATCCTCAGTATGTTGACATATGAACCTTTGTTTGTTTCTAGTCTCTAACAATTAACAGAAATTTCCCGGAGCGCAAAAAATGGCTTATTTTGGGCCTAGTCAGCTTCGTTACATTCTTGAGGTACGATCTTATTAGATATTTCCCTCGTGCAAACGCTAACCATATTAGTCCGTTGGCCTCTTCCATTCCGGCGCCTGGAATTGGATTGATGGATGAGGAGTTTGGTGTTACCTCAACAATTCTCAGTGCACTGGCTGTCAGCATCTTTGTCCTTGGATTTGCCGTAAGTGAAACTTCAACAGCCCGCTTTTCTTTACGATACATCGCCTAACGTGAAAAATTAGGTCGGTCCTCTCATCATGTCTCCACTAAGCGAAATGTACGGACGCCAGATTGTTCTGAATTTCTCCAATCTTCTCCTGTCAGTCTGGCAAATAGGATGTGCCCTATCACCCAATATGGCGAGTCTGATTGTTTTTCGGTTCCTGGCTGGACTTGGTGGTTCTGCGTGTTTGGCTGTTGGTGGCGGAATCATCGCTGATCTCTTCCCACTTCAACAACGAGGACAGGCAAATGCGCTCTTCACCACTGGCCCTCTATTTGGCCCAGTGATTGGGCCTATTATCGGTGGTTTCATTGCCCAGCGCGCGGGTTGGAGATGGGTTTACTGGGTCCTCCTTATAGCTGTTGGGTTGGTGACTGTTACTAATTGGATCATCGGCCAGGAGACGAATCCAAAAGTGCTCGTTAACCGGAAGACAAAGCAACTCCAGAAAGAATTGCAGCGAGATGATCTCCAAAGCGTTTATACGGCAAAGGGTACTTTGAGCCCATCTGCTCTCCTGATCCAGAGCGTGGCAAGACCAGTCAGAATTTTGTTTGGGTCTGTGATCTTGCTCCTCCTGGCTCTCTACATGTCCTTTGTCTTTGGTCTTCTATATCTTCTGTTCACCACCATCACCGATCTTTTCACAGAAACCTACGGTTGGCCAGTGGAGTTTGCCGGTCTCGCATATCTGGGTATTGGTTTTGGCTTTGGTGCGGGTATCACTGTTGTAGCAAAGACTTCAGACAAAACCGTTGTCAAATTAACTGAGGCAAACAATGGTGTCTATGAACCCGAAATGCGCCTGGCACCTTGTCTAATGTTTGCCTTGTTCATTCCTATCAGCTTTTTCTGGTATGGCTGGTCAGCATATTACAAGGTACAATGGATGTGTCCGATCATTGGTTTGGCTCCGTTTGGCTTCGGAATGATGGGCATTTTCGCACCGATCCAGACATATTTCATTGACGTATCGGGCCAATATGCTGCCTCTGCTGTTGCCGGTCTCACGGCGATCAGGTGCGTCTTTGGTGCATTTCTTCCTCTCGCAGGACCGTCTATGTATGATGCCTTGGGTCTGGGATGGGGAAATTCCTTACTTGGCTTCATTGCGTTAGGCTTAACACCTGTACCAGCTTTGATTTACAAGTATGGAGGTGCGATCAGGCAAAAGTACCCCATAACACTGGGTTAATTCGGGGTAATATGAGGCATGAGGAGACCATGCATTCGATTAAACAACAGAGGAAGAGAAGAAGTATCATACACATTTACAGATAGAGTGATTATAGTAATTAAATTTTATACTATTTTGTTTCAAGCTGTCCAGATAGTGCCTTTGAATGAGATTTCCATTTTTTCTTAGGACAAAATAGAACACAATTTAGTATCTCTTTCTTTATTTTTGCTTTATTGTTTTTATTATTCAAGCGACGTTAATCCTGCGTAAACTTTCAAGTTCAAGGGTTTTAGTACGTATAAGCTTAAACGATACCCGGATATACCCGGAGATAAGGGAGTTGGCCAGTCATTGCCTCATCCCACCCCCACGTTCTCCCCAAAGCAGACCTTTCCCGCACTCTTGATTGTAAAATATCTCACTGAACAATGAAACGCCAGAAATTCCCTAGTCGCCCCACAGGAGCCTGTGAGAGGTGTCGAAGGAGCAAGGTCTCACTTTCCCCTGCCCTTAAAGCTGCCGGAGCTAAGACTTTCCGACCCACATCAGACAAAATGCGACAAAACTAGCAATCTTCCATGCTCTTCGTGCGCAGCGCGTAATGTCGAGTGCACTATTGCGAAAGGAAAAAGCAAAACCAGAGCTTCACCCAGGTCAGTATAATGAACTAAATGCCAATAGCGATCATCTGAAATCTGATCGAACCAGAATCCATGGCAGACCGGCTCGTCTTCTTTCTATAGAGGATCGAATTGCCCGGATTGAATCACTCGTGACAACCTACCCGCTCAATGCGGAGGCGCCCTCAAAAGCAAATCACAGCTCATCGAATGCACTTACCTTGGTTATTGAAGAGCAAGCTAGACTCGACGAAAAAGGCTCATTACACCTCTTGAAGGATGGCGAAACCGAATTCATAGGTTTGTCATCACATTCTCTTGGCGGGTCTTTAACATTTTTGCTTGAGATGACCTGACTTAACTTCTACAATGCTAGGTTTGAGCTCCGGCTTGACGATATTATCGCCCGCTGGGCTTGAATGGCTTTCAGCGCGCATCGGACCGTCTCGCATGGAACAATTAATGAAAATTCTCAAATTCGTGCGCTCCTCTCCTTCACTATCATTGGGTCACTTTTCTGGTACTGCTACATCGCAACCTCGACAGCAACTTCCATCGAAACGTCTAGCAACCATATATGTCAATGGTGAGCTTAGACGCCGATTAAAACATGAAAAAAGTGGGCTAATCAAAGTTAAGCGTTTTTCGAGAATTTACAGCCATGGCTCCCCTTTGTTCAAAGATCCACCTTTGATTGCTATTTTGAACAACATTACTCAGATACACCACCCTCATCTTCGTGGTATGCTTTGCTTAATGCTGTTATATGTCTTGGGTATACATCAGTGAAGCAGGCGTCTATCTTGACCGAAGATGAAACAAATGCCGCCCTGAGCTACCTTAACAATGCGATGTCTGTTGTTCCTGACCTTATATTTTCACCTGTGGACACATTCGGGATCCAAGCGCTTCTGACAATGGTAAACTGCAAACACTGCTATACCCAGGTACCATTCAAGATACTGATTCTGAGTCCAGGCGATTATCCAAAACTCAAACATGTCATTTCAAACATCTTCAATGCTTTTATCAATAGTCGTGCGCCTTGCTCTTGCCAAAGGTTTCCACCAAAAACCCGCGGGCGGCTCTACAAACATAGAGTCTTCTCTTGTGAGGGCGAATATCTTTTGGATTGCCTATGTCATGGACAAAGGAATGTGCATTCGGCTTGGACATCCTCCACTGATAGACGATGATGAGATTGGCATTGAATTGCCCTCAAGAGAAACAGAGAGTGGCGAACCAAGATTTCTTCGACACATGGTTGAATTGTCACTCATTCAAAGTAAGGTCTGTAAATGGATGTACTCGTGTCGATATCGGACGAAGCCCGTGGACCAGAGATTAAATTTCATGGATGAACTGGATAATCTGTTGGATTCTTGGAAAAATGAACTTCCAACGAGTTTCAGGCCAGAGAATTGCTATTCGGCTGGAAGAATCGGCCCGGTCTTGAATATGCACATGACTTATTACTACACAGTGGCAGCACTCCACCGCGCTTCATTGGGCTTATCACTCGAGCCTGGCCTCGAGGAGGCTCTAAGACATGCGTCTATCAATAGAATACAGAAATTAGAGCTGAGCGCCTAACTCTGTCTTTCGGTATCGAGAGCTACAATCGATCTACTGAAATACGGGAACGGCTCACTTCCCACCCACTATATGACATGCTGGTTAGTCGGTTCAACTTTTTTTTTCCCCGTGGAAAAGTGCTCATTAATCAAAGGTCAATCTGCTTCCACGTCCTTGTTGCCGCCCTGGTTCTGTTTGTGCACACAGTCAACAACCCACGCCGACCCGAGGCTCACTCCAACCTTGCATACCTACAGCTCTTCGCAAGAACTGTACACACATCACCGCTCACTGAAAAGTTGCCGATAGGGAAAGGCTTCAGTGCCCTTACAGATTTGCTTGCTAGTATCGCGGCCTCTGTCATCACCAGCAATCATGAGGTCCTGGTCACAGAGGAGCTCAACACTGCAAACGATGCTCAGATTTCAGATATAGCTTACACCGCTGCTCTACCATTAGATCAGGGATTTGATGACAATCAGCTACCTTCGATTGAGACAGCTTCGAATGTCTTTGATTTTCTGTTCCAATCTCTTTCACCCTTCGATGTGGAGATATAATGAGCAAAAGACTGGGTCTAAGGAAATATACAACGAAATATATCACATTCAAGAGTAATCTGGAGTATAGAAGTCCACTCCAAGCGCAAAAGCACAATTTCCGTCCCAATTGTTTTTTTTTTCGCTCTTTTCTTTTTGTGCTGTATCATACTCGGTGGGGACACTGGCAAGTTGTGCATGTATGCGCTTAGAGGTCAATTATACATTGGTCCTCCGCGTTCCAAATTTTGCATGTATTCCACATGTCGCGTAACCTGCGCTGCATCGTGCATGTGCTTTGGTTATCGTCGCGTGCTTCCTGCGAATTGAAGGCGGAAATCATACAACGAGAGACGCAGAAGAAAGATAGGAATGGACGTGAAAGAGGAGATCGTGGGTACTCCAAAGATACGGTCCAAGCATCACTTCTGTTTGGACCCTTTACTCGATGTCTCAAAGCTGATTGGGCCTCTGCGCAGTGTGGGGCGGTTTCCCATCTGCACCTTGTGCCACTTATCACATGCCATAATTGGCTCGTGTGCTTCTGTTCTACGTGAAGTCTGGAGAGGGGAATTCGTAAGCCAGTCTGGGTTTTTGCTTTTTTGGTCAATTTATTTCTTCCCTGATCTTATCGCGCAGGTTAAGTTATGGATACCCCACCCTCAACTGGAGCTTGAAAGTCAGATTTATCACTGACAGCTAGTCTTTGATTTTCTACCACCCAAACATCCACCAATAGCAGCACTGAAATCGATACCAATATGCTGCTGGTATTGTCTGCTGCCGCCCTTGGTTATGTCTTTCTCGGGGCCATATATCGCCTATATTTTCACCCCATCAGCAAGATCCCAGGGCCCAAGCTAGCTGCCATTACCAGCCTTTACGGATTCTACTTCAACGTAGTAAAAGGTGGTCGGTATATGTGGGAGATAGAAAAGATGCATGATAAATATGGTACGTACAGCTCTAAGTCATGAAGCAGGTCAGCTAGATATTCATTCGTCAAGGTCCCATTGTCCGAATCGATCCCAACGAGCTTCACATCGCAGACCCCCATTTTTACTCAGAAATTTATGCACCAAAAATGCGTGACAAGGACCCTAAGTTCACTAGACTGGGCGACATACAAGGTGCCATGCTCTTCACAGTTGACCACAGACTTCATGCTTCGCGCCGCACTATCCTTCACAACTTCTTCTCGAAAAAGTCTATCTTGGGGCTAGAGTCCATGATACAGAAAAAAGCCGACAAGCTTGCACAAAGAATCAAAATGGCCTACCAAGCAGGCACAGTCTTCAACCTAGACAATGCATTTGCAGCGATTGCGTCCGATGTAATCGGTGAATATTCATACGGCTTTAGCCTTGACTACTTGGATCATGAAGATTTCGGGAATGAAGTCAGGGATTCGATGTTGAGTATATTGGCCTTTTCCCATCTGATGATATTTTTTCCTATTCCTTTATCCGTTGTAATGGCAATCCCCAAACAAATTTTGCAAAAGCTCTCTCCAGCGTTAGCAAGCATCCTACACGTACGGGAGTTGGTACTTGGACAGGCAAAAATCGCATTGAAAGACAGTGGTAAAAGAGGCTCACACAAAAACACAATTTTTGAAGCTCTTTCTGATCCCAGCCTTCCTGCCGAAGAAAGAGCCCCTACCCGGATACGCGATGAGGCTTTCTCTTTGCTTAATGCAGGGACCGAGACTACTGCAGGGATATTAAGGGTCATCTTCTTCCATCTGCTTCACGATAAAACCAAACTGCTCAATCTTCGCAGGGAACTTGAACAGTCCCCCAGTGCTTCATTTACAGAACTGGAAGGACTACCCTACATGGTAAGTTATGCTGCATCGATTTCTACAAGGGCTAGATTAACACATTTTAATCTAGAGGGGAGTGATAAATGAGGGACTTCGGCTTGCCGGCGCCATCGGGAGATTGCCCCGGTGCGTACCGACAGGCACTGGACTAATATACAAACAGTGGGTAATTCCACCAAAAGTAAGAGCTTTCGGAATCGGAATCGGAATCGAAGAATTTAACCCCTGACCTTGCCTGTAGGTCATGATCAGCCAGTCCAACCTTTTTGTACATCTGAACCCCGAGTTGTTCCCCGATCCACATTCTTTCGACCCAGAGCGCTGGATTCGGGCTCAAGAAAACGGTGACCGCTTAGAAAGCATGCTTGTGGCCTTCTCTAAAGGACCTAGGCAGTGCCTTGGTATCAAGTAAGAGATTTCCTCGATATCTACTTCTATTGAGTCTTTAACGTTGACTAACCAACACCATGTAGCCTCGCAACGGCAGAACTGTATCTGATTGTTGCCACTCTGGTGCGAAGATTCGACATGGACCTGTACAAAACGACCTATGAAGATATCGAAACCTATAGGGATTACCAAGTTGGGTTTCCAAAAGAGAAGAATCCGGGATTGAGAGCTACCATAACTCGGGATCTGAGTGTAGAGTGCGAAGTCCTCGAATTGCATTGAGTCAATATAGTTCCGGATAAACAGACATCCAGTATTACATCCAATAAACGGGTTGACCGGTTGATCCCGAGAAAAAAACAAAATTGCAAGCTTACTACCGTAAAACTTTAACACAACCGGATTATATCTCGAACCATTCCCATAATGCTGCGAATCCATCTCATCATTCGTATGAGTCAAAAGACTCGAGCCAAGCAGACCATTCTGGATTTTGAGGATATAGCTCTGTCAGACCAAACTCCATCGGACATAAGGAGTAAGATTCCTGTGCCTCTTCCCTTTCAGCCTGTCTCATCAAGCCATGTGAACACAGCTCAGTTGGATTCAGTATCTGGTCTAGACATCGCGAGAAAACCTCCTGAGCTTGCTTGCAGATCTGATAGTTGCTCTGTCCAGATATAGCTAGCGAGTCACAGCACGAGATGAGCACACTGATGTCCCGAATTAAAGTCGACCGATTGAGCGCCCTAGACCGATGGCATTGGCGGTTCTGACGAAACAGTTCTAAGATGAGAATGCTGGCGCATGGCATTGCGTAAAACACCATCTATGATTAATATCAGTCTCCAGCTTTGAGAAGAAGAAAAATTTAGCAACGTACCAACCACTCTAGATTTGGCGTAGCTATCAGATCATTCTTCTTCATAAGCGACAACGCTAAATACAGAATATCATGCGATGTTTGGATCATTTTCTCACGACTGCCTTCGTTGTGAGTTATGAGCAACTTGTGGAGGAGAAATTTTGTGTAAAGATAACCAAGCCGAGGACCTAGAATGACCCAGATAGCACTTGGTAGCATAGTGTCACACATTGACTGGTCGTATTGTATTTGAGGGATTGATTCCCAAGTAGAAGTTAATCTCGATAATATTTCTCTAGGGAGATGTCAGCCTGTAAATCTCAACTATGGACTGGGCTGCAAATTACCTAGCTTGTTCAGCGATGTTTGGTATTTGTGGACCAAGTGAAAGCTCCAAGACCTCTTCACGGATCATGCTTAGTAGTAAATCAGCCCGAAGACGTGAAACCGGATTTTCCATCACATTTCCACTCCAGCCATTCTCATCAAGTTTGGCTCTAGCAGTTTCGAACTGCTCAACCGGGCCGATAATAATCGAATCAGGCAAGTCAAGTGGTAAATCCATGGTGTAGTACCGTCGACTTAGACGGGGTGGCCGACCAACAAAAGTTGCTAGCTCCTTGTCACGTTGGTGGGCAAGAGCCATGACTCTTTTTCGAAGCTCTGCCACATATGGGGGCTTTGACTCCTCACTGAACCCCTTATGGAAGCCAAGAGCCGCTATAGCTGATGATAAGTGGCCTATCAAGAACCATGCACGTGAAGAATCATCACCAAAGCACCAAGACGCAAAAGCGGATAACGATACCAAAAGCCACAACGTAAGGTCGTTTGTTTGCTCGACTTGGTCACAAAATTCACGAGTTTTCATGCAAGCATCAAATGCCATGATCATAGCCTTTTGCTGATTGAAATTCAACTGCCCACGAGCACGGAAGGCTTGGCTATTAGTCCTTATGGTTGCGATATATGATCCAATTTGATTGAAACATAAGCCAACGGTCTCCCAACGCAAGCGAGGTCCAGAAAGGGCCAACTCGATGGCATCATTATTCGCTGATATGGGCAGCTCGAGGGGTCTCGCAGTCTGTTCAAATATTGCTATAGCTGTGCTTGTTAGTTCGGCCAAAGATGGCCTGCTCCCTAAGTCTCGTAGGGTGGTCTGTATTGCTCGCCAGGCTCCATTGAAAATAAGTGAACCGCATAGATCAACTACATCGCTTTCGCCCACTCGTTTGTCAAGATCATATAGATCCGCATTGAAGTCGAGGAGGCATCGCAGAACTTCCACACCCTCTGAAATGGCAGCTGGTGTCACCGGATATGCCCGTTTTGGTGTAAATATGCCCGTTCGAGTCATATATGCGAACGTACGGTGAGGTTGCCTGCCATTCAAGTCTGCAAGCGGCATCAAAGAATTATGCATGTTTACTAGCCCAGTCCCCCGATCATAGTCATAGTCTGCAGACGAGTTCTCGGATGGTGAAAATGGTGTGCACACTGACGAAGCGACAGCGGGGCCAATAGGCCTTGTGCTTTGCGGGGTGCTGGGTTGACTTTATGTTCATAGAAGGTTACCAAAGCAAAAGGGGGATCGCTTACAGCAACGTGTCAGCATAAGAGTCTGCGCCTCGTGTCATCGGCGATGGGTGGTAGTAACACTTTCGTGAAAGGTTGCGGCGTACACATCGAGTACAATGAGGTCTTGCATGATCGCAGCGAAGCTTTGATCGTCGACAAGGCTCGCACGAGGAAGGCTGGCCATTGCGGCGAACTCTGTCAGTCATCTCGAGAGATCACTAATTTCAACACCGTTCAAACGATATAATTTAGCGAGATGTCATATCCGGTGGATCGAAAAGGGTCCTTCGTCCCGTTGGACATTGAATGTGATGGTCAGAAAGGGTGGACAGCGTCATCGGAGTACTAGGCTGCATTTGGCCTAGTACTCCGACATTCTCGAAGTTAAATGTCACCATTACTCCGCCGCCATTAATGTGTGCAGGAGGCAGAACCCTTTTGCCTCTGGGAGGAACATACTAATTTAACATGATCGTAAATTCAATGCAAGTGTCGGACTCGGAATGCGGGGATGTCCGATTATGTCGGAGCTTGTCAAAGACTTGCCGGGCGAGCACGCCAGGCCGCCATTTTTTCTCCCTTCGTTGCAGTATATAACCTACAGTACCACGCACCCAGTCTGCCAATAACGATAATCGTGCCAAATTTCGTTTTCTGCCACAATTTCTTCTACATGGAGTTAGAATATGTCGTCAAGCCTGATGTGGCTGCACAAAAGCCCACTTACTCGAAAGAACAGCCCATAGCCGATACAGAATCCGAAGCCGCCGCACAAGGCGAAGAAAAGTCAGAAAATATTCATGGCTTAAACCGGATTAGATTCGCCCTTTTATTTACATGCATCCTTCTCGGAAGTTTCTTTATTGGCTACGTACGTATTTTCTTTTTATTTTCTTTTCCGGAGTTGAAATTCAAGCTGATGTTCATTTGCAGGATACCAGCTGTATTGCAACACTGACCCCGGTTATCACTGATCAGTTTCACGCACTCAATAACTTTGGGTGGTATCAAGTAGCATAGTAAGTCATCCTCAACCAATCATCACGAGATCTTCTGACATCCCTCAGTCTGCTCGCTCAATCCGCAACAATGTTGATTTACGGACAACTATACTCCTTTTATTCGATGAAAACGCTCTACATGGCCTCATTTTCTGTCTTCGTCCTTGGCTCCGTACTATCCGCCGCAGCTCCAACATCTCCAGTGTTTATCCTTGGACGCGCAATAAGTGGTTTGGGAGCAGCAGGCATATTAGCGGGTATGAACATGTGAGCACTAGAATGATGCACCATCACCAGCAGGATCTACAAGATATTAATTCATTCTATCTAGCATTGTCGCACATACGACATCACTGAAGCAGCGGCCTATATATTCTGCGATCACAGGTGGTGTAGAATGTACCGCTCTGGCTTTTGGTCCATTTATCAGTGGAGTTATAGCCCATTACTCAACATGGAGGCTCTGCTTCTATATCATCATCCCAATTGGTGTTCTCATTATTGTATTGGTTTTCTTTAGCGTCGGTCACATTCGTCAATCCAAGAATGCACACATCAAAAGCAAGGACGGTCTGAAGCGCATTGACTGGACAGGCTTCGCCATAAATGTACCGATGACTCTATGCCTGCTACTAGGCTTGCAGTGGGCAGGAATCACATACTCCTGGGCTAATTGGAGAATCATTCTGCTCCTGGTAGTTGCTGCACTACTTCTTGCTATATTCCTAATCGTGGAGTACAGAGCCGGAGATGAAAGCATGGTCCCATTGAACATGCTTCGTCAGCGGTCCGTTGCCTTGGCGAGTCTGATTACCTTTTGCAATTTCTCGCACCTTGCGGTGATTGCCTACTACGTAAGTCGCCACTCACTCCTACTAGTACAGTGAAATACTAACTAGTGACAGCTACCATTTTACTTTCAAGCAGTGCGCGGCGCAAGCACATTTGCATCTGGTCTGATGTACCTACCCTTGGCCGTGACATTGGCTATCAGCGCCCTAGCCGGTGGTCCCATAATGAGTTATATAGGCTACTACAACCCGACCTTGATTTTCGGCAGCATTCTCATGGTGGTGGGAAGCGGACTTTTAACTACACTCCGTCCTGACACTGGTCCCGAAAAATGGATATCTTTCCAGATCCTTTACGGAATCGGGATAGGTTTGGCTTTTCAACCGCCTTACATAGCCGTCCAGACTGTACTTTCAGACTCTATGGTTCCCATGGCTTTGGTTATGTTAAGTTTCGCACAGCAATTCGGCGGTATCGTCATTCTGTCCATTGCTCAAAATGTGTTTCTAAATCGACTCACTCATAATCTGACCACACAAGTACCGGGGTTGAACCCCAATGATGTGCTGGGCAGTGGTGCACTAGGTCTTATTGATAGGATCCCAGTGGAGTTTCGGGACCAGGTCCTGGTGGCCTATAACGGGGCTCTTGTGAATGTATTTTATATTGCCTTGGGTCTTACATGTCTTGTCGTGGTCAGTACGCTCGGTATCGAATGGAAGTCCGTTAAGCAAGGGAAGGAGAAATAGGCTAGGAGCGTGACATCAAGTGGCACAGTCGGCTAGATGAAGGTGGTGACATGGGCACGAATCTCAGAAAATGAATATCTAGCGTTGTGAATCGAATACCAACAACAATAGATGTGATGCTCGGTGCTCTGTGCTGAGTGCTCAGAATTCGGTCCGGGAAGCCCAGAATCATGTATGTGGGGCGGTCCGTCAAATGGGCATACCGTGCATTACTAAGGAGGCTAGAGCGAACAAAGGATATGGAGGCGAAAAATCAGCTTTGGCGCGAGAAATCTGAAGATCTTACTTTCTGATCAGCTGTTTCTGCAGATTTCTCCTTGGGAACAAAGGGCAAGTGGGGAGACCTCGATGGTCGGGGTTCATGTCAAACCCGAGCAGGAATGGTGACTAATTCGCCTCAGCAGCTCCACCCTCTACACTAAGGATTTGCGTGGGGCGTATAGTTGAGGAGGTATATAAGTGAAAGATCTCTTACACGAGTTGAGAGCTGATGATCCATACATTCAAATCCTTGCGATTTTTTCTCAAGGTGAATTTCATTTCTCATTGATTACATCACTTTCATTGCCAAATGTCTTCCCCGCCATTTGTTGCAGTAGCTGGCGCCGCCGGTGGCCTTGGCCAGCTTGTTGCATTGGCGCTCGTGAAGAGAGGTGCAACTGTGAAGGCTCTCGTGCGCCCCAACACCGATCCATCACGTACCGAAAAGCTTCGCAATGCCGGGGTCATTGTCACTCCTGTTGATCTTTCTGCGGTCCCAACTCTCACTCGTGAACTGGCTGGCGCGACCTGTGTCGTCTCCACCCTCCAAGGACTAAGAGATGTGATTCACACCGCCCAGGGGCAGCTTCTTGACGCCTCCGTTGCCGCCAAGGTCCCGCGGTTCATCCCTTCTGACTTTGCGCTGGACTTCACAAAGACCGAGCGAGGATCCAATCGCAACTTGGATCTACGACGTGAGTTCCACGCTACCTTGAGGAAGTCGGGCATCCCATGGACGAGCATTCTCAATGGTGGCTTCATGGACCTGATGGTTGGTGACTCACCAATGATCAACCACAAGGCGCATAAGGTTGCGTACATCGGCTCGACTACTCAGCTCCTCGATTTCACAACGATGGTGGATACTGCTGCATACACGGCGGCTGTGGCTACAGACCAGAACCCTACGCCAAACTTCCTTCGTATTGCCAGTGATACTGTCTCTATCAACGACATCGCTCAAGCACAAACTAATGTTGAAGGTGTCACATACACACCCTCTTGGATGGGTACTGTCGGTTCCACGCAGGTCATGATTCGTATTATGCGACTCTTTGGCGGTGAGAATGATGTATTCCCTGCATGGCAGGGCATGCAATATATGGCAAACATGTTTTCTGGTGTTGCAAAGCTTGACCCTCTCGATAACAACCGATACCCTGATGTGAAGTGGACTAAGATTGAGGATTTCTTCCGTGAGCACAAGAAAAAGTGATTGGTGATCTCAAATGATCTCTCTGTCTTGAAATTATTTCACGCTGTGAGACCGGCGCTTGGGCTGCTTGGATCATATAGACTATGTCCGATTGTGTATTTGCGTTCCTTATTGCCCACCAATGTCTTTGATTTAATGCAAAATGACATATTGTGGATGGAAATATACGCAAAAGAGCATTATAAAAAACCCGGCGGCTTTATCATAGGCGATGATCGATTGATTGCTGAATTAAGACATTCAATGGACATTTATGGTCATTGTTTTGCCTTGCAGTGGTCCAGTACCACACACTGGCTCTTTCCCATAGGCCAATCATGCTATTCCCTACCCTTTAAGCCCACCGCAATCGAAACACCCCTCACCCGAAAATTCACCGAAGCAAGTAAGAGACTATAATACGATTTTCCACTAGCTAGACCTAATTGTCACGGCCAACAAAGTTGGACCGACAAGAAAACAGATTAAAGGAACCCATTACCACGTTCGAAAGGGTTATACCATTGTCTATTGCGTCTATATACTTTAACTACCAGAGCTACCTACCTAGTAGGCTCGCACGATGGTTTTTTCCACCATGGCTACCTTCTTGGGTATCGCAAGCTGATTACTCTCAGCTAGCCCTCGTATACGTTATTCCACATAACGCGCTGCCGTCAAATTGTCGACCGCAGGCCCTGTGCTTAGCGATATTTCAGCACAATAAAGCTTCATGAGTTCCTGAGCTCAATATATAAAACCAGGTCGCTTGCAGTCAAAATGAATTAAATGGTGTTCTCTCGGATATCCGGACAACGCACAAGCTGCTCGACTCCATACTCACCCAACAATCTGTCACCAAACTCGGCCACGATGAGACCCAGCCAGCTTGGTTAACTTGGTGAAGGACGCCCAAAGCTACCTCCACGACCTCTGCTATATCACCACAGATAGATGGCAAGCCTCTGTCTATTGACCACATAAAAGAATCCGCCCTTGCACAGAGATCGTTCACAATCGGCAAGTACAACTGATCTCCATACCAGTGGAAAAGGCACGGCTACAAATCACACTTCCAGCGATATACTGCGCTTCGATAGTGATGATAGGCTACGGGTGGACAATGAGTTATAAAGTTGATCTTGCTGGGGCCACTCATTATGCTACTTTTTTTATCGCATTTGGTCTCTGGAGCGACAAGCACGCTCATTACCCTCATAGTTGATTGCCATGTTGATCGACCAGCTACTGCTAGTTCGGCAAACAATCTGTTCAGGTGTTGTTTTGGTGCGGGTACAGTTGCAGTTGCAGCAGCTGTTCCACTGATCAATTCTATTGGTATCGGGTGGACTAGCACACTCATTGGCTTCATCTGGGTTGCTTTTAGTCCAGTTCTTTGGGGTGTTTACTTTTGGGGTCATGATTATCGCAAAGCAAAGGAGGCATGTCAATTCGAGTGTAGGATTCAGGGAAATATATATTTGCTGGGATGGGAAAGCTCAAAAGAAAGTCAAATCCACCTATGAAATTCTCAGGCCATGAGTGTTTGAAAAGATAACAAAGAAACAAGAACAAGCCCCGTGGATGCTATGGGGAGCTAAATAGTCAGATAATTATAGCTGATAGACAAACCATGACCTGCAGCATCATTTAAATAGTCAATGAGTAGAACAAACTCACTTTTTTTCGTTTCCACCGATCATGTCCTCATTATTCATCCCAAGCCTTGGTATTGCATTCTTCTAAGTTCTTCTTCTCGATATTTATTCACCACTTTGTGCGACAAGGCAAACCAAAACAGGATAACAATAATCCAATTGGGTCAGATCTACACTAATAACCATACGAGGAAGAGAAGAAGCAAAATAACAAAGGAAAATGTCAATCACCCACTTCACTACTCTCCTTGTCACGTGATGAATATGAGGTACTTTGTACAACCACATGCACCGGGGGTTGGCGCTAAACCGAAAGGGAGAAAACCCTTCACTTCCTTCACAGAGCCATCATGGACCCTCTCTTTCATCCGAAATCCGATATGGTGTAATAAAGGGGGACAGCGGAAAGACCACGGTCGTGCGTGGCACTATGAGGGGTAATCGTGGTTTTTCCGTATAGTCAGTTTTCTATATCTAATTAGAACTAGTGCTATATGTCCACATGGGCATAGCGCGTGATTATCCCGACCCTCCCTGCATAGCTATCAAAAGCCCGGCGGCTTTATTATGGGCGTTAATCGATTGATTGCTAAATATAAATAAACGTTCACTAGAAATTAATTATTATCATTTGACCTCATAGTGATTAAGTGCTCTATATTCCCCTTTCTCTATATACTAATTTAGCTATTCTCTTTCCTCGAAATCTACTATACTTAACATGCTCCCTGTTAAGCCGAGGCTTATACTGGTTGGATGGATGGAGTGATAAACCCGATACAGTGCAACACATGCGCCTGTTATGATATTGGTAGTACTGGTAATACTAGTAATATAATCACTGAAGCGAGACTAGAATCTATTTATTGCTAATGAGCAAAACTGTCTACCTTTTTTATGATACAGAAATGATTATATGTAAAAAAAAAGAAGGATCTAATCTAGATTGATTCAGTTCCTAGATTAGAAGTGAACTTAAGGAGAAGTCTAGAATCTAGAAGTGGGATCCTAACGAGCACTATATTGAAATTGAGCTTATAATGATCAGCTCACTAAGCTCTGAATCTCTCTATTCTAAGGAAGAAAGAATATCTCTACCTTTCCTTCCTTCAGAATTGGTCTTGTAATCAACATAAACCATATTGATAAATACTCCAATTCTACTCTGATTTAGTATTTCTTCATGTTCAATTCATATTTTCTTCACTATTGGGATAACGGAGTGTTGTTAGTCACGTGGTTATCTCATTTTTACGAAATGTGTAAGACTGAAGAAGAAAAGAAAGAGAAGGAAGAAAACAACAGACTTGAGAGGCTTTTATACCTGTGCGTCACGTGCAGCTTCCTTGATACAAGATCCATGGCAACGACGACACGCGTTACTGCATGGGTCATCATGTAAACAGTCTTTACACGTATCCTCGCATGCGACTTCGTCACATGCTCTTACCGGTAGTCGATTGGTAAGTAACTGACACAATGGTGGCATTTCGGTCTAGTCCGTAATATTATGTAATAGGGGGTTGGTTCCCCATTACAGTAGGTAAGCAGAATTGATGCGAGAGGGTTCTTAAAAATTTTCCGGAGTTTTGGAGGGGGATCAAGTCTATTTCGTGGAAACGCGATTAGCAAGTCTGCGGCTGCTGCGTCAGCGCGTGGATATCGGCTTCCCCATACACCGCCAGACTATATAATCCTCCCCCACCATTCTTGACCAATCATACGGCTAACGGGATGTGGACAGTTTCCAACTATGCCCTAGAAATAGATCTATGGATTCTTAGATGAAATTAGGGGAAAGGTCTTGCCTACTTAAAGCTTCGACCTAGCACTTTAACTGTCTTTTTTATTTCTTTTGCTCAGTACTACCATAACGCCTGTCAGACTAAGTTTCAGTCTAATATATGATTGCAATGGCTTCTCAACAATGGCGCCCTGGTAAGCGAGTTGCAATTGTGGGAGGAGGACCCGGATCAATCTCAGCTGGCCTTGCTTTCATTCAACGTGGCTTTGACGTACGCATCTACGAGCGACAGCCGCAATGCAAGGCCATTGGAGGTGCTGTTCTCTTGTCCACTCCTGTCTTGTCGATACTTCGGTCTTACGGCTTGAGTCTGGACAACGTTGGCTCATTTACCACTACATATTTCAAGAACAAGGCTGGCGACGAGCGTGTTAAATTGCCATTCAACCCCCTTGTTGAAAAACGCATGGGTATTAAGGGCTGGCATTATGGAGTCCTCCGCTCTTCCATTTTCAAAAAGATGCTCGACCTTGTCCCCGAAGGCGTGATTTACGCCGGTCATGAGTTTACATCTTACACCGAGACTGACGATGGCGTTGACCTTTATTTCCAAAATGGAACCGAAATTACCGCCGATATTGTTATCGGTGCTGATGGTATTCGCTCAAAGGTTTCTCAACAAGCCTTTGGTGATCCAAAGCTATTTCACACCGGTATTCGGCTCTGGCTCGCCTGGTGCGACTACATTCCTGATATTCCTCCCAACTATGGATACGTCTCGCATGACTGGCAGCACCAAGCCAGCTTCTTTCCAATGATTCATGACGACAAACCTGGATTTGAATGGTGGGTTGTCGAGCCGTCTTGGGAGGGAAAACCTGTCCCAGAAGACCCCAAGGCACACCTCACCGAAATCCTCAAAGACTGGGCACAGCCGATGCCTCGCTTTTTGGATGTCACCAATTTTGAAACCCAGGTTTATCGTTGGGAAATCTACAATCGACCCTCGATGAAAAGGTGGTGCAAGGGACGAGTGGCTTGCGTTGGCGACGCCGTGCACCCCGTGTCACCCTATGCTGCTTACGGCATGGGTATGGCCATTGAAGACGGATTTTACCTCGCCAGAGCCTTGGATGGCGTTGATCTGCGTGACACACAAGCAATCAAAGCCGGATGTGAAATCTATGAGAAACAGCGAATTGACTATGTTAATCACAACATGGAGTTTGCTCGTAAGCTTGGTACATTGTTTCACTGGATACCTCGTCCTCTCGCCAACATTCGTGACTTCATTTTTGACTATACCCCATTGCTCCGCAAGTATCTTGGAGATGGCTATCTGAAAAAGGCTGAGGAGGAGACGCTCAATTTGAAGGAGCTTCAAGTCTGTTCTTAAAAAAATACTATTGACAGCTTGAAATTGTGCCAGCAGTCAAGTCTTCTAGCCCTGGTGGCATTGTTGGTAAAAAGGGAGTGGGTAACGTGACTAATGATGAAGGGGTATGATATATTACTTCCTAATCTGGATGTTGGGGCATGATATCGGGGCAGGACGATATAGTCCCTAAAGCAGCCCGATTCCGCCCTAGGAAGCACCTACCTACATGACTCGCTAAACCAGGGCTTTACCCCCCCCCCCCCCCCCTCTCCCCCTTCTTCAATATTTGATGCACTTGCGGAATTTATCTATTCCTTAAGGATTAGTCTTTATCTTATTCTACGTCCTACTTCCGTGAATCAAGAGTCCACGTCTTCAAGTTGGCCTAGTAAATTACATCATCTTAATAGGGGTCTAATTAGTCTTACTAAATACCGCTCCTATAGGCCGTAAAGAGCGGACACGAGGCACCGCAATCGAGACATAGGATAAGTGGGTCGCAACACCGCTATTAGAGGCCAGACTGAGCAGGCACAGTTATATTTTCAAGCTGCTTGAATGCACTTAAAATAAATGAGTGAGATTGTATATTGTCATGGGCAGTTCATAGTACGTAGATGAGATGGTGCTTTTGGCATATGATTTGTTAAAAAATAATCATTGAAGCCTAGCATTAGACGTGTGCTTGTAGACGAACGTAGATCCAAGGAGAAAGCTAAGCAGAGGATAATCAAATAAAATGCTGACCTGCATATTTTCTTCAACTTCGGAAGACCAGTCGAGCTTATCTATAAGAGGACTAGCTCCACCACAGCATACGGTTGGGGAAACAATGAAAATGAAACAGGGGTAACACTCAATGCAATCAGGACTCGCGTATTCCGGATCTATTTCCTGGCAAGAAAGTCTCAAGAATATAGGGGTATAATTGATTTCTAAAAATACTAACAGCCGAAGAATGTTTTGTTGCTAGTCGCCATCTTCTTCGGAATATCTTGAAGCTGTGCCTTGGTGGCTGCACGTCTGTTGAGCCCTTACCGTGCTCAATGTGACGATTTTACCGCCATCTTAAACAACCCGAAGCCATTTCTTGAAGTTCTTCAGAGCCTGGCATTCAGGGTCTCGCTTTCAGTTGATAACTTGAGTGCGACCACGAAATTTCCAAGGTTATTATGAGGCATCAACAAAACATTATCTCACAGCAAGATACTTCTAGACCTTATTTAGTCAAGTATGGATGTCGTCAAAATTGGAAGGTGGAATAAATAGCAGACAAATGATATTTCTGGCAAGAATTTGGCCAGCAACGACCGCCATTTGTCTAGTTCTGTACTTTGAAAATTTGCTCGAGATCAGATACCTTATGGATCAGTCTCCTGCGCTAAATGGAAACTCGGCTATTGGTGTCTCATCCTTAGTTGAGATGAAATGGGTATGAGTCGTCCTGGGTGCTGCGGGAGTCTTGAGTCTAGGACTCCGGTACTTGTTTTCAAAGCGACGCAGGCCTACGCTGGACTGGTGTGTAGTGTTGATCCACTAGGGTTAACTTGACTCTGCCTTTTAGTCGCTCTTCGAATCAAGATGTAAGATGAAACGACTAGGGCGTCATGAGACGAATATAAGAGGCTGCCTTGTCGTCTCTGTCCACGTAACGCTGGAATAGACCCATTTCTAGGCCCTTCCATCTCATCCTTCTGATTAATTATAATGCCGAGTAAGGGTTGCAGATTAGATGACTAGAGGCCAGGCCTCTGTAGATCTCCTAAATAAGCCTGAGGGAAATGGGTGTAGATCGTGAGATCGACATCTACGCTCTATCTGAGTAATAGACGATGTCGTATCTAACCAAGTCTACTAAACCAAGCCTTGGAGGACATCACGGAGTCAGGGTCTGGCCCTTCGTATACTTATGTATATAGCATGCGCTTGCTCGCGCCTAGGCTACTCTATCGGCTAGATAAGCAATTTTAAATTTCGAGTATGGTTTAAATAAACTAAGCGCTATCACTTGGATATAATAAGGCTCGTGGATGACGGGGATTGCGAATGACCTGTAGGAGTGACGTAAGACCTGAAAATTCGAGGGTTAGAGTCAAGGCCTCAGACAAAGGACCTAATGAGGAACGACATAAGCTTAAGATAGGAGGGGAAAATCGCGAAGACGAGATGACAAGTCACATACGGAAAAGGAGGTGGCGTAGCTCAGGAGCTCGGTGATCCGGATCAATAGCGAAAATGCCTGACCTGCAGAGTGAAGGGAGGCGAACGAAAAGGAAAATGTAAAATATTGGGCCGGAGGGGGAAAACAGGGTACTATATACCACCACGCACGGCGAGGTATAAGAACATACGAGCTAAACCAAAAGAGAATATATTAAACCTAACATGGATTTTCTCTGTCCCCATCCGATATGGTGTAGTGGCTAACATCGTCGTCTCTCACACGACAGCCGGGGGTTCGATTCCCCCTATCGGAGTTATTTTTGCCTTGATCTCGATCAGATTAGGGTATTATTTTTTGTTGGGTCGGCATGTAGAGAAATTTGAATTGCTGTGAGGCTGGAGAACCTTGAAAGGTGAGGCGTGATAACGCGTGTGCAAAAATATAATGAGAGACGGGCAAACCTCGGGAACCTATAGACAACATGTGGTTGATAATTGATGTCATAACCCGCTTGGAAACCTTGGATGGGACAACACGAACCAGATTACACACCGGCATGGCCGAACATATATCCACTCCAAAACTTGGGAATGCATTCCAAGGTTGACGTATGTCCAGGTATATATTATGGATTTCGTAAGGATTGAACAAAAGTTTAACCAAGCTACTGTAGATGTATGTACAGTATTAGCCAAACTACCAAAAGGCAAGCAGGCTTAAAATTGACATGAAGCATGGGTGCTTTTGAAAGGAGATTACCTTATCATTCATCGAATTGACTACCGGAACCTCGGACCCCTAGTCACTGATGACACACTTGTCCGACCGCACGGGCGCGGATGTCTATCATCTTCCGAGCTGCATTAATCTGCGTCATAGTACAATGTTTGCTCTTGACGCTGAAGGTTTTCATTCTTTAATGTGTGGGGATTGCCACCACATCAAAATCCTTTCAAGATTGCTGCATTAGCGCGGTGTCAAAGTGGCGAAAGTCAGTATTATGAAGAAGCGCTAGGGATAAGTATGGCATGAACCGTATAAAATGACAGCATAATGAAAGAAAAAATGAGTTGATCCACTTCAAGGTTCTCTTGTACCGAGTCACTTAACGGTAACCCCGCACTTGAATCATGCAAACAGTTCAAGCGTGGAAACTTTGGCGAACAGGCTTGGCGTACTGTAAGTTGACGATCGTAGGGCCCGTGTATGGAGATAGATAAAATCGAAAAAAAGACAGATTCATGATTTTTGGTGGGATCCACCGTGGCTTGGGGCGGGTTCGTGGCTTGATACATATCAAACTGGACGGATAGGGGTCAAGGTTCTGTGTAAGAGGGAATCAACTTCTTCAATGCTCGGAATTAGGGGTGTACAGTACTGAAAATTAGCCGATCCAGCCGATCCTTACAAGTGTGGACCCTTACAAGTGTGGACCATCATTATTCAAACAACACGCAAACCCGAGGAACTGCCAAAAAATCAGAGGCCAACGCAATGGAGTATGACGAACGGGACGGCAGGGATTTAATCTCCTGTAGCGCGCTATCAAAGTGGAGTATAAACCCCTGTCAAAGATACTGCATTTTGGCGGTAGGCGATAGCATGGAAGGCGAAAATAGGAGATCCCGATCGTCGCAACTTCTCCTTCCGCCTCTCTCACTGCTCGAGCCAACAATTTCGTGCACTGCGCACTGTCTCGGATACGGTCGGAAAAAAGGAAAAAAAAAACCGGTGGAGATTGCAGGCCCATCGAGCAATCAAGAATACCATTGAGCCCGCTCAACCAGCCAATTGGTGGTGGTGGATTCGGACGGCGCTATGCCATGGGTCAATCAATGGCGCACGTCGACTCCACGGTGGGTCAGGACAGGAACCTAAGTGGCTTACGCCACTCCCTTATTGACTGGGATCGCTTTCCTGCTGCAAAGCTTGAGTATGCCAATTGGGAGATCTTGATGATCTAAGGCCCATTGCGTCAGGTTCCATGTCCACCGTCGCTTAGCAGGGACCCAGAGAACTCAGGAGTTCATTGTCTCCCCGGTTTTCCCTCCACCTCCAAGGTTGATTTTTTCGCCTCTATTTGCCTCGTTGGGTGCTTCATTCGCCCACCTTTCTGACCGTTGGATATCTTCGGAACGACCTTGCTGGTCTTGGCGTTCTTAAATTCGACCCTCGTCGATATAAAATAGGAGAAATCAATACTTAGTAATTATGGATGCTGGAGATGGAGATCTGCGGAGGCCCAGAGCGACCGTGAGTGGAATCCGACCGAGGATAGATCTAATTACATTGCCGACTAACCTTATCTCTCTTTTTTTAGTCGGGTGCGGCAAGAGTTGACTCTCCCACCGGGAGCTCTCGGTTCAGAGACGATGCAGTCTCTCCGAGAGGAAGAGCATCAGATGCTAATGATGATGATGATGGCGGCCTGCGACGCCGTAGCCGCGGAAGCACAGTCCCCAGTCTAGCTCCGAGAACAACACTGGCGGCCCGAACTCAGGGCAAATTCACAATGGCTGGTCCGGACGAGATACCACAACTGCGAATGGCCCAGGAGCCTTTCGTGCAACCTGGATATGGCGAGCTCAACCCGTCATATGAGCAGCCCGCCAACGCGAAGCCTGTGTGGTCTCTGGCGAAGCCTTTGCCCCGTGTGGTGCGACCGGGCATGGTGCCGACCCGGGATGAGTTGATTCAGCAACGCCAAAACGCCCAATTGCCATTAGAAAACTCGCAGAGATATGGTCTGGATGTCGACCCCACTGACGTGGAGGAGGGTCGGATTGAAAAGACCGCGGACCCCCGAAAAATGGCGGCACAGGTTGAGGATGCTCGTCTGCAGCGTGAGCAGGCCTTCATGAACAAGATTCTCAGTGGTGACACCACATCTATGCGACAGGGGTCGAGACAGGGGTCGCGTATGTCTCGTACATCTTCGACTCGCGTCAGACGTCCGTCTCGCTGGAACAACAATGACCAGGATGCGTTGTCGGCAGTAGAGGAGGGAGACTCTTCAGAGACAACTGAAGATGCCCCGGGCAGAAACGAATACATTGGCGATGATTTGCGACCCATTCCCGAGCAACAAGAGCCGCCGCTGGTCGATGACATGATTGAGGATAAGCTTGAAATCCCCGTTCTTGATGAATCAACCCACCCCGAGGATCTGCACCCTCTGATCCAGGAACTGGTGGAAGATGAAATTCACAACAACCACACCACTTGGTCTGTTTATCGTACCCATCACCGCGAGGCTCTCGCCGAGGCCCTGGGGGTCTTCGTTCAACTCACAATTGGTTTCTGTGCCGATCTTTCTGTCACAATTGCGGATGCAGGCAACCCCAACACCACCGCGTGGTCTTGGGGTTTCGCCACGATGATCGGCATCTACATTGCTGGTGGTGTCTCCGGCGCTCACTTTAACCCTGCTGTTACTATTATGCTTTGGTTCTACCGTGGTTTCCCCAAGAGCAAGATGCCCGAGTACTTTGTTGCTCAGTTCATTGGTGCCTTCTGCGCTGCTCTCGCGGCCTACGGAGTCTACTACGAGTCCATCCAACACTGGCTTTTGAGTAACCCGGATACTGGCATCGTCACTAGCTTTGTGACCAGCCAACGCGAATCCTGGATTGGCGCTGGAACTGCCTTCGGTAACGAGTTCTTGGGAACAGCCATCCTCGCATGTACTATTCTGGCACTTGGTGATGACCAAAACGCCCCACCCGGTGCCGGCATGAACTCCTTCATCGTCGGTCTGGTCATCACCTGTTTGTCTATGGTCTTTGCCTATCAAACGGGAGCTGCCTTCAACCCCAGTCGTGATTTCGGTCCTCGTCTTGCTCTTCTGGCTCTGGGCTACCCTAGCGAGCTGTTTCTCAACGCGTACTGGTTCTACGGACCCTTTGTTGGTGCCATCAGCGGTGCCTTCGGTGGCGCCTTCTTGTACGATTTCTTCATCTTCACTGGTGGAGAGTCCCCAGTCAATTATCCATGGGAGCGTACGGAGCGTGCTATCCGGAAGAGTCGCATGAAGTGGGCACGTCGTCTTCATCTTGCCAAGAAGGAGAAGGTGGAAACCGGAGACGGTGCGCCCGTTGGAGTTTAAGATGTCTCTGCATATTGCCTTGATCTGGGAAGTTTGCAAGACGTGCTTGTGCTCGAATATGATGATTGGAGCGATCGTAAAATGAGCTGATCATATTGCGATTCGCTCTGAGCGTCGGTGTAATTAATTTTAGAGGATTGCGCTGTGAATATTGCGCGGCGGACATTGTTGCATGGCTTTTGTTTATCAAGTCGAGCTCTCAGTTGCATTTTGAAATTGTATAAATACCCTTACGAGAGACAATCCATTGTGTTATACTTCAGACTATGATCCCAATTTTGTAGCATCCCTAGCAGCTTACTGTGGGTCGTACGCCCGACCAGCCAAATAACGCCAACTCGAAGTGAACCTCAACGCCTTCAACCATCGAGATCGCCTCTCAAAAACACTACAAACTGGCTTATACTCAAACCCGGTACCAATATCATTTATATTGGAAACTCCGACCCAACCCCTCAGAACAAGCCAAAACCAGCACATCTATCCGAACCCGGAATGCCCCGCAGAGGCCTCAAAAGAGCCCACACAGGCTGCAAAACATGCAAGTAAATACAACCCACCCCCAGCCCAGTCAAAGCCATAACACTACCAGAATCCGGAAAATAAAATGCGACGAAACAAAGCCAAATTGCAAAAAATGCACCTCAACAGGTCGTAAATGTGACGGCTTTGAGGTCGAAAAAACATCAATACATCCTCATCACATCCAACCATCCCAAACCCCATGGGCCAACGCCAACGAAATCCGAACCCTAGAGTTCTTCCGCAAATACGTCGCCCCAATGCTCGCAGGTCCATCATCATTCTGGATAGACCTAGTCCCCCAAATGACGCACCACGAGCCCATAGCTAGGCATGCGGTTATGGCGACTAGCTCGTTCTTCGAACACTCCGGGGGGAGCTTACATTCATCCACGAAACCTGATTTGAGATTTGCGTTGGGTCATTATCATCAAGCTGTTACGGGGATGATTGAACGGCCGGCGAATCTTGATCTTGATATCGTTGTCACGTCGAGTGTTCTTTTAATCGTTGTTGAGCTTTGGAAGGGGGATCCGCGTGCAGCGATGATTCATTTTGCGCATGCGAGACGAATTATGGATTGTTATACGCCTAGGGTAGAATTAGAGAGGGTTTTTGGGTATTTGAATTTTTTTGTTCTTCTCTTTTCGGATTTCTTTGATGTGTTTCCGAGACTGAGAATGGGTAGGTGTGCTGTTGGCGTTGGGAAGTTTTGGACGGCGGAGGAGGCGAGGGATATTTTAGAGGTTCTAACGGGGAGATGTGTGGAGTTTGGATTTGTTAGAATAGTGAAGAGATATCCGGAGGATGGGATACGGCTTCAGCTTAAAGCGTTGAATGAGGATCTTGATGCGTGGTTCGCGAGATTGAACTACCTTGAAAGTCGGGGTGGGAGTTTGGTCAAGGGTGGAAATCATTTATTTGAAGCGAGATGGCTTGTGTGTAAGATCTGGGCAAACGATGGGTTGAGATTGGATGCTGATTATCGTGATCGTGAATATCACTTTCGCCGTATTGTCCGCCTTGCTACTGAGGCTGAGTCCGGGGCATCGAAATTCATGTTCTCGATGGAGTTCGCTGCAATACTGCATTTTGTTATAAGGAAATGCAGGGATGAGAAGATTCGTCATGATGCTCTCACTTTGTTTGAGCGAGCTTGTTGTGCGAGGGCAAACTTGGAGTCTCACCTTTTGTCTCGTGACTAGCTGAATTACTTTGATAGCTTAGCTTACCTTCACTTGACCGGGAACGATATATGATATATGAATCAGCAATCTTTTGTCGTTTATGGTCCTTTCGCCATAGGGCTTCTTATAGAGTTAAATATCAACTATTGAGTGGATCTGCTCCCTTAGTCTGAAAATACCAAGCAAAAGTGCATAGCTAAAAGCTAGAGAGGAGACACTTGCAAAAACCTGAGGTTATTCGTTTGTAAGCCTGATCATCAGGCAGCACAGTTGTCGACTATAAAAGATTGCGTTTTCTCTCTTCTCTTCTTCTCTTCTTCTACCACCTACCACCCACTTTGATATCAGAAAGATATCCGGAGAGAAAGGAAAGGCAAGTGGTACCTCATTTGGTAAGTCACGCTAGAACTCCAACAGACATGATACATCGAGACTGACTTTTTTTTCAGGAATGAAAAACGAGGAGGATTATGCAAGACGAACATACCTCATGCTGGCTATAATCACCAGATGATCAAACATATGTGGACGGAATACTCACCAACTTTTCATCGATGAAATGGACCTAGTGGCTTTTCAGAGCAAATCAGCCCGCCAGGTTTCAAGGCTGAAAGTCCACAACACCAAACATCACCATTTTAGGATGAAAGTTTTGAATGTCAGTCAAATTGTATTGAAATCGATAACAAGACGCCAGATGGAGCAACAATTTGCTTTTCGGTGGAGAAGAAGTTGAAATGTCCGAAAGCATGTCTGAGGAGGACCTGGTTGCCCTATGAGGACAAAGGCCAAATTGTAGCATCAACTTTACGGTATCGTTTTGTTATTCGGTCACTAAAACACCAACCCCTCACGGGGCCGGTTCTGTCTGTGCCTGTTCGTCTCGCATCAGAGTCCAGTTCCCGGTGCCGTTTAAAAATGAGAAGGCAAGGTGCCAAATGGCACAAGGCCACAATCAAGCCTTGGATCTCTTATGTTGTGAGGCATTGGAAACCGCGAAGAGAACCAGCCAAGAGCGCAGTGGTCAGAGGGGGCGAAGTACCTCTCGATGGAGAAAGAGGACCTCCGACTTCCCCCGTTTGAGAGAGAGGTAAGTGAACTCTAACTAGTTAAGGACTAGTTACCAAGGCTAAGTGAAAGAAGCTTCTGGACACGGTCACGGTGACGGTATACGCGGGCGAACTTTACTGCCGCGTTGAAGGCTGCGGTTCAATGATATGTTCTTTATTCCAAAGGCAATCATGGGAGAGAACAACGAGAAGACCGTGTTGATAAGTGGTCAGGAGGATGCGAAGCTTAGAGAATATCGCCTAGTCCTGTTCAAATCATGAACACTGATTCGGCTGTACATAGCCCCGCTGAATGGGCCAGGAGATGTTTGCCGTGTTGCCTACCTTGATGCGATGGTGCCTTATGGCGCAGCCACACTCCCCACCATCAAATTTGGGATCGCAGATTTGAGGAATTACACAGGCTGAAGATTTCTCTAAGAATGCTAGTCTGCTGGTTCCTCAGAAGAAAAAAGGCCAGAGAAGAGACGGAAAGGGTTTTCAAATGAGCAGTTAGGAAGAAGAGAAATCATTAACCAGACCATAATTCAATGTACCTCCGGAAGTCCGCAGTCCCAAAGGAGCCTGTGAATCGCATTGAAGGCATCAAAGAGCTTGCAGCAACAGGACGAGTTGGGGCCCACTCGAGCGCCAGAATTTTACTTTCAAGAGACGAGATCTGAGCAGATCTGAGCAATGACTTCGTGGTTGTTTCGAGGCACCATGCGGACCTCATGTCAGAATTTATGGGTCTTTGTGGATGAAAGAACCAGTTAGTTCGCCACCCGTGGGATCTCTCAAGGATGGTCACGCCCGATAAAGCATGATATACGGCTTTTTAGGATGACACTATGGCAAATGGCCAGCTCGTGCATTGGCGTGTTGTATTCGAAAACGAGTTCGGTGAGAAAAGAGGAATTTATGCACCAAAAGAAGCCAATGGACTGCTCAGGACTTTGGTGCTGCCCTCGCGGCTACGAGAACGGCCTGGGCTCAGACGAGGTCTCGACTTCGAGAGAAAGGGATCAGGATTGACTCTCGCAACGCAACAAATTACTAAGTTGCGACTCACTTGAAACAGTAACTCTGGGAAAGACTTGCAAAATTGTTCCATCGGTCTTGTTTATTGATTTTCCTTTCTGACCTAGTATCTGAATTTAAGGTGCGGTATCTGGCAACTATGTTACTCACTCTGAAGAACATGATGGCCGAGGAGCGTGCCGCAGACGCCAACCCAGGTCGAGAAAGAGCGGCTTGATGAATACAAATCCACTACGACCGTCGGGTATAGTAATGCTGGATATATCATGACTTCATCCTTGCGTCGCCACACACGAACCAATAGGATGAATGGCGAAGAGTCACATGATGAACATGAACTATGGGGTTGCGCGGACTGGAATTTTCTTGATGTCTGAATTACAGCAGAGGCTTCGCAGCATGCCTCATAGGAGAGAATTGAGCATCAGCTATGGGTCACGCCACGCAGGGGAGGCCGACAAGGCTAAAGGAGAAGACAACAGGGGCTAAGCCCATGGAAGCGAAAAGGAACAGGAGAAGTCATCGGTCAATGATTTAAAACATGTTAATAAAATACAAATGCTCTATTCATCTATACACACGCACCATGGTATCTTAATCTAACGAAGCGAGTGTTCACAGCTTAGCTCTGCCGGTCTCAATTTCAGACCAGCCTGACTCATTTAGTCTCTCATACTTGGTTCCATTCAACCAGTAGAGGCTGTCTGTGGAGTCTTTGCGGGGATCCCAGGCCCTCTTTGCTAGATCACCCTTAGCCTGCTTGAAAGTGACACCAGTCGAGACCCTAAGTGTCCAAGTCAGTTTCTATTTGCATTTCGAGAAAGATAATCACTTACTTCTCAATCAGCCGGACGAGTCGGGGGAAGGCGTATGACGGTACACCCTTCTTCTTTAACTCAGGGTAAAGCTTTGCAGCGAAGATGTCTTGGGAGGCAGGCGATTGATCTTCCAAAGTAATTCCAGCAGCACCAGCCTGACCATCGTATCTGGAGGGTATTAGCGAGGTTTCGTTCAAAAGCGTCAATGTCAACATACCCGGAAAGTTTCACACCATAAACCACAGCATCGTGAACACCTTCAATACGACAGATGTGATCACGAATCTCACCAGCACTAACGTTCTCACCCTTCCAGCGGAAAGTATCACCGACACGATCCTGGAATCTGATCCAGCCAGACCAGTCCTGGACAACAAGATCACCTGTGCGCTGGAACAAATCGCCCTTCTGGAAAACATCGCGCAGCAATTTACCCTCGGTCGCTTCCTCATTGCCCAAATACTCAATCAACAGGCCGCGATCACGCACACGTCCAATCGCCTCACCTTCCTCACCCAGACTGGCACGAACACAGAATCCAGTCTTAGGATCCCGCCACGGCATCTCAGTATCGGTATCATACTTCACAATGAAGTTATCATCCTCCAAGCACCGACGGATGGGGCCAGAAAAACCCACCTTTCCGGCACCCCAGACACCCTCGCCATGGTTATCAAACTTAGCAACTCCCTCCGTGGAGCGGTAGAACTCCCGAATCTCAGGCACATTGAATCGTGACTTAAACTTTTCCCAGATCTCGGCTCGGAGTCCGTTACCCGCAGCAACGATACAGTTATGCTTGGCATCATAGGGCGAGGGCGGAGTGGAGAGAAGGTAGCGACAGAGTTCACCAATGTACAGAATGCGCGTGGCACCGGAGTCGTGGACATCTTTCCAGAATTGCGAGGCGGAGAACTTGCGGCGGAGACAGAGTGTTCCGCAGTTTCCGACTGAGTAGCATAATCCAGTGAAGAATGCTGTGCCGTGAAAAAGGGGCAGAGAGGAATATGTGCGTAGGGGGTAGTACTTGGATTTGTTGTTGGCGTCGCTTGAAAGAGGGTTGGATGTGACTACTGCGAGCATGTTTCGTACTGCGCAGGCCTTGGGCTTTCCTGTTGTGCCTGAGGTGTAGATAAGTGCTGTCAAGTCCTTGAGTGTGCGCTTGGCTGGCTTCAAGCCTGTTGTAGGGTATCTTTGCAGGTCTGTTGCTGTGATGTGTTCCACTGGGCCGGTGGAGATACCCTCGAAGGAGGTAAGACTGAATGATACATGTGGTAGGTCAACGCAAACATGCTGTGCCAAATCGGGTGTTGAAATGATGAACTTGGAGCCAGAGACATTGAGACAATGAATAAATGTGTCATCTAAATTTATTAGCTTTGATCTTGCGCACTGATGTAGGTGACTTACCCCGCAGATTGGTGTTGATCATGGCGGCCACAGCGCCCAACTTCGACAGCGCATACAGCGTCACCACCATTTCCGGAGAATTGGTAGTGAAAACACCGATGAAATCGCCGGCCCTGATTTCCCGCTCGTGCAACAGAGCAGCAAATCGGTCAACCACTAAAAAAAGAAAAATCAGCCGCGAAATATGCGTTGAAGCAGATGGAGAATACGCACAGTCTTTCAATTGTGTGTACGACCAGGTTTTGTGCTCAAACCAGAGAGCATCTGCGCCTCCCTGGCCCTCGACTTCAACCACCCGCTCGAGCAGCTTGTAAATAGTGGCTGATTCGCCTAACTGGCCAATGCGCTCGCCAAGTCGCTTGCCAAAAGCCTTGTCATTGAAATGAGCAGACAGGTCTGTGGAGATCGAGAATTTCGCATTTAGGTACGCTCCGGCAGCGACGGACAGAGCCGACGCCATGGCCACAGCGGGCACACTGGCTTCAGAGAACAGATCCATTGCGTCGAGTAAATCTCGGAGTAGCTAGGTCAACGATTCTGGACAGGCTTGACACGATTGTTGCAAATGTGAAGTCCGGGGAAATCGTTGGGAAGTTATAAAAGAGACCCACCCCCCACAATGATGAGCTCAAGACGGAAGCTGGCTAGATATGATCTGCCGTTCGTGACGGAGCTAGCAAGGGTGGATGGATACGAGAAACTCAACTTGTCACCTCAACATTATACCCCGATCTTGACGCGGGTCTACCCCGATATTGGCTTGACCAGACACAATCACGACTTTTGATTCGGAAAATCGTCCATGATGCTACAATGATTGCTAAATGACATCTCCTCTGTAGGAATTCAATGTTTCTTACAACATTCCCGACATCGGCATTCACCAGCGTGATCTACGCTATACAACTATTGAAACCATTGAATGTCATGCGGAACCCGGCTGCCGTGTATGTAATATACATCACCCCACCAATGAGAGCCCCCATACATCAGCCGAGGACTCTCAAATACACGTATCATACACCCGTCTCCGTAATCGCAACGGCATTTCGTTCGGTTGCAATGCTAGCTCGGCTTCGGGCCCGTCGGCGTTCAACACAGGAGCCGCGGTCCAAATGTTGCCCCACGTTCTGTAACCCCGGATACTAAATAAAAAAGACCAACCCGTCCTCTATAGTTGTCCGTTCCCATTTTACCTTCCCCAGAATATCCATATCCCAAAATGTCGTCCCCCCAGCAACGTTTATCCTCGGTCTCCAACCAATTGGCCCTGCCCTCGGCCAAGCAGCGCCTTCTCGCAAAGAACCCCGACGATGTCGTAAGTGCAGGTCGCAGATCCAGTCACAAGCAGGCCATTAACAACAATCTTCTTTAACCAGGTCATCACTTATCTCGCGCGTACACCTCTCACCAAGGCCCGCAAAGGTGGTCTGAAGGATACCACCATCGACAACCTGCTCATCTCGCTGCTCACCGTGAGTGCCCCGGACATAAAAGAAAACAAACCCCAACTAACACACCTAGACCGTTCGCGAAAACTCCAAGATCGACCCCAACCTCGTTGAAGATGTCAGCGTCGGTAACTGTCTCGCCCCAAGCGCCGCCTACGTCGCGCGCTCCGCCGTCCTCGCCGCTGGATTCCCCGTCACAACAGCTGCCTCAGTCTGCAACCGATTCTGTTCCTCCGGTCTCCTCTCCATCCAAAACATCGCCAACCAGATCATCGCCGGCTCAATCGATGTCGGTATCGCAGTCGGAGCCGAGAGCATGAGCACCAACGCCGACGGCGGTGCGCCCGAGATGACCGAGCGTATCACCAAGCACCCCATCGCTTCCCAGAACTCGCAGCCCATGGGCCAGACATCCGAGAACGTCGCGACGCAATTCAACATCTCACGCGAGCAGCACGATAAGTTCGCTGCAGCTAGTTACCAGAAGGCCGAGCGTGCGCAGAAGGCCGGATGGTTCGAGGATGAGATCGTTCCTGTGAAGACCCAGATCAAGGATCCCAAGACCGGTGAGGTGAAGGACATTATCGTTGATCGGGATGACGGAATTCGGTACGGTACTACTGCTGAGGGACTGGGCAAGATTCGCTCTGCGTTCCCACAGTGGGCCCCTAGTGCTACTACTGGTGGTAATGCTAGTCAGATCACTGATGGTGCTGCTGCTTTGGTTCTGATGAAGCGGTCCCGCGCTGTGGAGCTTGGTCAGCCTATTATTGCCAAGTTCTGTGGTGCTACTGTTGTTGGACTTGAGCCTAGAATTATGGGTATTGGGCCATCTCTTGCTATTCCTAAGATTTTGGGCAAGTTCAACTTGTCTAAGGATGATGTTGATATCTTCGAGATCAATGAGGCGTTTGCTTCTATGGTAAGTTTGGAAGTCTTTATTTTGTCTGGATTTACATTAATTTCTTCACTAGGGTGTCTACTGTGTTAGCAAGCTGGGTCTCGATGAGGCTAAGGTCAACCCGCGTGGAGGTGCTATGTAAGTGATTTGTACCTCTCCAAGTGTACCATGTCTAACAGTTTCTAGTGCCTTTGGCCACCCTCTTGGTGCAACTGGTGCCCGCCAGGTTGTTACCGCGCTGTCAGAGTTGCGTCGCCAAGACAAGCGCATCGCTGTGACTTCGATGTGTGTGGGAACTGTAAGTCTCATTCCATATATGTCTCATCGATACATACTGACGGTTACGATAGGGCATGGGTATGGCTGGTATCTTTGTTTCGGAGCATTAGTCTTGCGATCATCAGATCAGACCTATTATATAATTCTGTACATACCCCACGAACACCATTTTCAACGCAAAATCACCGTCATCCAGTATATGTAAATTTGTCTAGAGTGACTGAAGCCAAAACGTGTCGCTCCTTCCTAGCTATCTTCATAGGCAACCCGGCAGCAGGGTGTTTTGACGGCTCGGCCAATTACTCGCGACTTCCCCTTGTAAAAGTCACTTGGCTGCAATAATAAAATCCACGATATCATATGACCATGATCACCCCAAGTATATCGAACCTTCATTATCTTTGCAGTTACATAAGTATCAGACCTCGGGAGTCTCTGAAACAATTGGATTACATTCCTTAATACTTTCTAGCAACGCCTTCATTATGTTGGTCATCTACTTATTTTTCTCTGAAACCGCCTATCGCTCTCTGGAAGAAATTGACACCATCTTCAAAGGCACGACAAACGTCTTCGACGTTGTCACGGTCGCCCACAACCAACCCTACCGATATGGTAAGAACAGTAAGTTTCTGGGCAAGCTACCTGGGCCTCCAGGGGTACATGAGCCGCCCAGGAGACAACTCCGAGAAGTACGATGAAAGTTTCATTTCCCGAAACGATGATACGAAGCTTGGCAGGGGTGCTTGGATCGGGAGGCATAAAAACAGTGTCTTCGCTAGCAAAAGAGTGGTGGTCGCTCTGGTTGAGATGTGCCTATGACTTCGTCGGCCTTGAACCAGTCGGATTTACCTGACTTACCTAGAGGCAGATTGAATTTTATTGCGGGTGATCCATGCAATGATGAAGATGTGACGTCGTAAATAGACATATGCACAGGGCTGACAGGACAAGGAGATACCATCAGGGGCGAAGGTGTATAAGCGGTATTTTAGGAAAGCTGTGGGTTGAATCTTGATTTCGCTATTCTTTATCAGTCTCTGTGCTCGGTATACTTGAAACCTACTAATATAATGGACAGTCATCGATTGGATTGGCAATTCTTACCACGGAGACGTTTCAAGGAAGTATAGAATGGCGGGGTGTCATCTATGTTTTACTGATGATATTTGAGAGGATGCTATCAGGGGTTTCACTGGTGCGCTTCTCGAGTGCCGTGATATGATGAGGACGATTCGAAAGTCATTTTCTTACGTTCATTACATCTGCGCTCGGCCAGCAACCTTTCCTAAAATAAAAGCCATCCAGGAGAGAGGTCTCAGGAGGCCAGACTAGTAGCAAGGCCCACAAGGCCGGGCCCGAACCCGAGCCCGAGACATAACCCAATGGTCCACAATAGGGGCGAAAAGGCAGCTTTGTTCGATAGTACCCTTAACCAGCGGGAGTATTAGGTACCCACCCAGACTACTGAATCGGCGTTGACATTCAGGCTACCCCTAGGTCGAAATCCTTGTATATGCAATCTATACGGAGTGCCAGGTTAAGTCATGGTCGCTCGAGGGGAAGGTGGATACTTGATTGCATCAGCTGCACGAAGGCATGGGGTCTTCTCTGCAGGATCAAAGGAGACAGAGACATCGGAGATATATCTAGTGATTCGGTTTCTTGGCGATCACGGTTTTCACAAGCATTGGGCCCATTTGCGTGAGGACCCTTGTTCGACATGGTAAGAGCTGCAGGGCCCTAGAGGGATTTCTGGGGCGGATCCATTAGGGAATCAGAGGATCTAATTTGGGAACGGAGTTCATAATAATAGTACAGACTAGGGATGTTGACAGATTCGATCCAATATTGATTAAGATGAGCATGCATACGTAAAAGGAGGGATGGAAAGTCTAGACCGTAAGTGACCAAGAGGCAGTAAGGTCGATGGAGCCTAGAATGCACATCATTGCTATGAGCGGCAGAATCGGAGATTCACCGCCGTATCCGATGACGGATGCCTGTGATATAAGGCATCAAGTCCCAGGTACCGATGCACCTGGACAGGAATAGCGGGCAGGATGATCCCGATCACAAAGCCAGATCACATTATGATTTGTTGCATTTGTGGCTTCGCTCATCTTTCTAGAGGTACTTGAAACATGTGGCTGATCATTACGGAGTCAGTAATATTTCATAGATTGACCTGCAATGGCTTCACTGAAAATGTCTTGAAAACTCGGTCAATTCCGTGTGCCGAGGCTTCCGGGAACCCAATAGGAGTTGGCTTCTAGCACAAAATTCGAACACCCTCATCCATGGATGAATAGGGGATTTCAGGTGGATCGAAGGTGAAAGGGATCTTGTTCTACGAGTGAAATTATGTGGCCCAGTGCAAACTCTAATGGCATGTGGTAACCAGCAGCGAAAGGATATATCCGGGGCCAACAAATGACACAATAGGAAGCCGTTCTCCGTCTGCCAGGGCACAAACCCACTTCAATCCACTTCCCAGGCGATCATTGGATGCTCGAGTATTTTTGGAAACAACTAGACCAATAAGCAAGGAAGGACAAGAGACAAGCAAACGTGTCGCGCCCCACTTCAGGTTCCAGTTGTCTACACAGTGGCGTTGTCTAGACCGGATGCCATGCCCTACCTTTTTTTCATTTCCCCAGATACATATTCATTTGCTTTTCTCTCCTTCCTTCTTTCATCTCTCTTTCTTTCTCCAAAAATAACCCTCTCTTTTTCCTTGTGACACTCTTTTTCACATCCACAGTCATTATTTGCCATCTAAACTTACTTGCTACACATTCGTTTCTACTTTCACCTTCATCATGCAGATGAAGCAGATTCTCGCTTTGGCCGTGTCCATTGCCTCGGCCGAGGCCGCCTACAAGGGTTTTAACTATGGCTCTACCAACGATGATGGTAGCACCCGCTACAAGGCCGACTTCGTCTCCCAGTTCCAGAACGCCAAGAACCTGGTTGGCACCTCCGGCTTCACCAGCGCTCGTCTGTACACTATGATTCAGGAGGGTACCACCAACACCCCTATTGAGGCTATCGAGGCCGCCATTGAGGAGGAGACTTCCCTGCTGCTCGGTCTCTGGACCTCCGGTGGTAACATCGACAACGAGATCACTGCCCTGAAGTCCGCTATTAGCACCTACGGTACCTCCTTCACTAAGCTGGTTGTCGGTATCTCCGTCGGTTCTGAGGATCTTTACCGTAACTCCGTCACTGGTGAGAAGTCCGATGCTGGCGTCGGTATGAACCCCGATGACCTTATTAAGTGCATCGAGTCCGTCAAGACCGCTATCTCCGGCACCGCCCTGAGCAGCGCCACTATCGGTCACGTCGACACCTGGGATGCCTGGACCAACACCTCTAACTCCGCTGTCATCAGCGAGATCGACTGGCTCGGCTTCGACACCTACCCCTACTACCAGACCACCGACGAGAACGACATTGATAACGCCCAGGCTCTCTTCGACGAGGCTGTCGCTAAGACTAAGGCCGTCGCTGATGGCAAGGAGATCTGGGTCACTGAGACCGGTTGGCCCGTTAGCGGTGACTCTGAGAACGAGGGTGTTCCTTCCGTCGCCAACGCCAAGAAGTACTGGGACACTGTTGGTTGCTCTCTCTTCGGCACCACCAACACCTGGTGGTACATCCAGCAGGATTACGGTGCCAGCCCCTCCTTCGGTATTGTCGGCGAGACCTTGAGCACCACCCCCCTGTTCGACCTCACCTGCCCCAACTCCACCACCACCAGCACTAGCACCTCCGCCACCGCCTCCTCCACCGGCAAGGCTTCCGGTAAGTCCTCCACTGGCTCCAGCTCCGGCGCCAAGGTCTCTGGCTTCTCTGTCGGCCGCAAGGGTAACGGTACTGCTGCAGCCTCCGGCTTCCGCTCCGTGACTGCTTCCGTTCCTCTGGCCACCGCCTCCGGCTCCAGCTCCAGCGCTTCTGGCTCCAGCTCCTCCGGCTCCGGCTCCAGCTCTTCCGGTACCGGCTCCAGCTCTGGCTCCTCCGGCTCCAGCTCCGGCTCCTCCAGCTCTGCCTCTGCTTCCTCCACTGCCTACACTGGTGCTGCCACCCGCCCCGCCGGCTCCATCTTCGGTGCCGTCGTCGCTGCCCTCGCTCTCGCGATCGCTGTCTAAGCGCCTCTAATTGGGCGTTTGGAGTGATGGACTAGGTCATATATCAGTAACTAGATCTTAGTCGGAGTCTTTTGGGTAATGATTACCTGGGTATTTATGGGATATTCGATTCTTACCTTCGTTTACATATGTACGTCTTAGAATTTATTTGAACTTTGACTTCGGCATTATTTCGATATTGGCGTCCTTTATAGACTGGTACCTGCTTTAATGCAAAGGAACTATTTCTTTCTACTTCAGTTTCTCTTGCTACATGATTAGAGTATCCATATTTTTTTAATTGTAGAATCCACGGATAGTGAACTCTGTATGTTCACGATAAGGTTGCGGCTTGAACTTTCACACGGGCCGATCACTACCAGAACCATATTCCCAGCAGATGCTGTCAGAAAAACTCAAAAATGTCTTGTGTAAAACTTTATTCATGCGCATGAATTTCAAACGAGTGTATGAACTTGATCGAAGCGATAAATCAACTGCAACAAACTTCACAACCCCCAACTGCCCTTTTTTATATTCCTCCACTCAAGACTCAACTCAATTCAAGCCACGCTGTATGGTCCGGATCTAAGCCTTGCGTCCACGGCCACGGCGGCTAGTTCCAGCCCTTTTAACCTTCTTAGAGCTGCTGCTGCTCTTGGGAACATACTTAATACCTGTGCTAGGGCAGTCAGAGTCCTCGACTAAAGAAAACCATTAGTATCGACACATAATATGCGGACCAGAGAAACTTACGAGGGCTAGAAGCCTCATAGGTACCGTTGACAGCACTGCCATAAACATTGAAGTAGTAGTACACCTCGTAAAGTTCATCATCATCGCACAGCAGAGTAACATCGTATCCACCGTGAATATCAGCAAGAGCAGCTTGGATCTCAGCAAGAGTGTAGGTCGCATCATTGGTAGGAGTAATTCCGGCATCGGAAAGAGCCTTGTATATAAATTAATCATGAGTAACCAAGAAAACACAAAACACTGAACATTGAATGTGTGAAAGGGGAGCGAAGGAGAGAATAATTACCGTGTACGTATCCAGAGTCTTGAACAGATCAACGACCTCCTGGAAGAAGTCACCCACTTCCTCGTTATCGGTGTAATCGGTGTAACAGCTCGGCTCAATGGTGTTAATGCATGTTCCGTGTGTGTTCCACTCATGAGCCCAGAAGTCGTTCGAGGACTCGTCGTCGCTGAGCCAGTAAGTGTTCATATAGTCGAGGAGCTCGGTACGACCCTGGTCTTCGAGGATGGTCTCGACATCGGAGACTTCACGGGAGCTGTCGCAGTCCTCACCGTAGTCACCGTCACAGTAGTCAGGCCTGTTCACATATCTGTCAGTAAACGATTGAACCTATGAGAAGTATTGGGAATCAGGAAAAATGGAAGGACCTACCAGAGACCGTGGATAGTCCACGAGTCAGAGGGACCAACAGAAGGATCAGTATCCCAGAATTGAACCTGGGCTAGAGAACCACCAGGGTAGTTGAAGCAGCACATATCAGAGACAGCAGTCGTGTTGTGGCAGCTCAGGACTTCAGTGCTGCTGTCACAGGTAACGAGACCAGCTTGGGCTCCCATAAGGAGGTCCATAGCGGCCAAGGCCAACAGGCCGCGCGGAGTGTAAGAAGACATGGTGTTTGGAAAGTGATCAATGAATTCAATTGACTGGTCTGTTGTTCAAAGTTGGGCAAAGTATGGATACTTATACGTAAACGAGCACCGAGATCACTCCAGGGCTGGAGCTAAGAATTTCATACTTCATGCAATGCAACAGAACAAGGAACGCCAATCGGGTGCAGATAACCAACACACATATGAAGAAAGAGATCTGATACGTTGGATAAGATCAAAGCGGGTAAGTCGTTAAATCCACCGCATTATCCTGTAATCGAATGAATCAGAAGCGGCTATATATTTCGGCACAACATGCACCGTGAAAACTAGGTGCAGCTGTGAAGGACTCGGCGCCGACGGACGCCCGGGCGGCCTGTGGGGTGATCTCCAACCGGGTTATTCATCAAGAATTGACTTGGAACTGGGGAGGTGGGTTGATGTCCGCTGATTTGTCGTCATACTACTCCTATGACGCAGGATAGGCACACGTGCGTTGTTTGGTAGGGCTTCAGGATTGATGGGCTGTTCTTGACGATGTGCCTTAATATTATGATGGAAGGCCCCACTCGAGCTAGAGAGGAACGGTCTTGACGAGGACGCCACTTTGCATGTGAACACGTCAGCATATAGGGACGGTGTCATCATTGGTGGACTTGGGTAGAGTTCAAGGGGTAAGCATCAAATCGGAAAGCCAAGTATAATAATTCCTCTAGTAACTGTGTCGAAGATAATTAATCTTTCTAGAATGTGGAATTTAAATTCAGCCTTGAGCTTGGGCCGCTGGAAGATGTTTATTAAAACCTACTACTAAGTACTAACGAATAGCATCTTAATGTGGATTCGACGGTGTCGATCACATCGCTTAGAAGTAAACCCTTTGGAAAGCAGCCACAGTGGCGTTTTCTACATAAACTTCGAAGATCTATTCGTTGTTGTTCTTGTTCATTTAATTTTAATTAATATCCGGCGGGCCCACTCTAAGCCAGGGTCCCTATGACCTCTCGCGGGGTATAGAGACGTGCTAAGCCAAGGAACTATGTACATGAACGTTCGCCCTTAGAAAGCAATTCGACCAGAATGGTGGGCCTTAATGGCTGTAGAACTGCAACTTGCCTTTAGCACGTGGGGCGTGTACAGGGGAGCAAGCTATCCAGAAAGACCCGAGCTGGACGGTGACAATGACCTGGTAAACACTCATCAGCGCCTACTATCAAGGGGCTCAATAGCGTCGGTGTTTTGTACCTTTTTATAATTGTTCGCCAGATCCTGGTACGCTGATTATGAAAAATGAAGTCCGTTTATTTTATTCCTGGTCATATGGTGTGTTATTGGAGAAGAAGTTTTGGTTGAGTTTTTGGGCGATGTTGACGAGGCCATTCTCAAGATACCTCGTAAATACCTAAAGAATCGATAAGTCCCGGATTCGGTTCCCAGATTAGTCGATACTTTCTCCTTTGATAGTAGGCATTCTTTGAGTCGAGAGTTCAAGATGATCAAATATATCGGACAGCTGGGGTGATCTTTAGACTACACGGTTTTCACTCGTTTAGTAACAGGAATCCCGCTGATCTTACTTTCAGTCAATATGTATATAGCGTAGTAAATAACAGTATGGGGATGAGCGTCGGGGTCGATAAGTAGGTGACTCTACTTAACAGATTTCCACTCCCAGGTAGGGCTTTCCTATCTTAGCTGCCGCCGCTTTTATAAGGGCGCTCAGAGTCAGGCTCACTGAGTAAATCTCAGTCCGGGCTTAGACTCATCATATAATACAAAGTAAGTGTTAGTTAGTATATTAGATAATATAAGCTAGCTAGCTAGTTAACTAACTAGATCATATAATATTAGTAAGCGCATACATAAAGTCCGTGCATAGAGGTAGAAGAATGGACAGACAGACGCATATACTCGAACGGACACCCATTGGTCGCTGATCCACCGCCCTGATTACGTATCCGGACAGTTGACCGTGGTGTCGGCCCGTCCCACGCCGTTCCTTGAGCAGCAGCAGTGGTACAGTATGGCGCCGAGACTTGAACCATGGCAGCACGAGCTTATTCGTGACATGATCCAAGATCGTAATCCCACACCCTCTTTTTCCTAGGTTTTTCACCACGAAGCGTCCTTTGGAAACTAGGCTCCCCCATGCGCTGGCTATAGCTACCCCCATTTGGCTAGCAAACTAAGAATGGACAGACATGAAAACAAGATCATATGGAGACCTCGGATGTGCGCCTGTGGTGTGACTTCTGAATGGAACCTTGCACTAAAATTCAAAGTAACCGGCATGTCTAACTGATATAGACTAAAAACTCGTCTCAATCTGCAAAGGCAATCTAGGTTGCGATATTATCCAACTGCTCGGCAGCCGGCCTGAGTACATATATCCCCACCTGGTGGCGGGGGGAGCCGATTCACAACAGCTTGCGCTTTACGGTCTCCAGCATCAGCTGCTGCCTGTACATTGTCTGTCGCCGCATACGGCTGGAACTCTAGCTCCTGAAATTTCCACACGCTCTGCCCCTTTACCGCGGCTGATAAAAGAAAATCCGCTGCTTTAAACAGACTTTGTCCATCAGGGCCCTTATAATTGAAGAGATCTAAGCCAACCTTCTTGGCCACAAGTGCGAAACGTAGATGTGCACCAAGGTTGAAATTGGAATAGTGCCAACTGCGCGTCCTTGCCAGCTCCATTGGCTGGGAGCCATTTGGCCGAATCTGGCCATCAATTAGAGACTTGGCCACTTGACACGTCTCTTTCGAGAGCTTCGAATCGCCTGTAAAGAGAGCAAGAGCTGCAATCTGCATGTTCGCAAAGGTCCCGTGGTTGTTCTCTTCGCTAGCCTCTTCTTTGCCAAATTCTGAATTGACTAGCCAGTCTAGATACTGCTTGTTCCAGTCCATAAAAGCTCGCTGGTTTGTTTTTGTCCAGCCTGGAGCATTAGTTGACGCAAGTATGGCGGCTGCATCCAGGACATTGGTATATTCCATGCTGAAGTCGATGATACCGATTGCGCGGCCGTCATTGCGACAGGGGATGATTTGCGCGTGGCTTAGTTGGGGCGTCATTGCCGTAGCAGGATTGATGAACCAGGTCTGCAAAATGATTGAGGCATGTTTGGCGTACTTGGCGTCGCCTGTGTAGTACCATGCGAGTGAAAGTATATAGCTAGAATTGAACATCTGCTCACGCGCATCGTGGTCGGGGTACTTGTTGACTTCGGGGTTGCGCACACCATCACGTTGTACGTAGGGACAGCCGTCAGTAGTATTGCTAGGCCACCAGTACGGCGCTTGGGATGCATAATCATATATCGTGCCGTTAGGTGGCGCCTCCGTCTTGTTGGTGACAGTCCACGGGCCCTTATTTAACCAGCTATCTACCTGAGCAATGAGATGACCAAGAGCCGTAGTATACGAGGCGTGGCCAGCCTGAATGCGCTGTTTATTTTCAGCGAGGCGGGAACCGTCTATCACAACGGTGCTTGGGATAACATTTCCGTGGGTGCTGCGGCCATCGAAAACGTGGAGGGATGCAGATAGCGATATGAAGAGGCTGAGACAGCAGATTTGAAGGAACTTCATCATAAATGATGGTAGAATAGACAAGTTAAAAGATGAATCGAACGAAATGAGGGTATAGGGCTCTTTCTCCAGATGATCTTGACATGGACCTTCTATAAATTTCGTATTAGGAGCACTTTATATACCTGTGCTATTCCCAGCTCGTTCAGCTCAGGCATATCGTTGGCGGAAAAGACTGGGGATAATATATTATTCCACGACTTAAATCACAGCGGAGAGAGGAGAACTAGATCTAGCGTGGGGTTTGCCAAACGAAATGATGCTACGCTTTAGTCCATAAAACGAGTATTGGGGAGAAAAAGGCAATTGAAGGTTTTTCTTTTTTTGGATTAAAACTTAGTGTCTATCTTAGGCAATAGCTACCTTGAGTGGAGAGATGCGCAGGCTTTTCCGGGGAGCGGGGCTGATGTAACCTAACCCCCCTTTTCTAAACTTTATCGGATGGGTTCCCTGCCGCAGTTTTAGTGGAAGCAAACTGTCACTAGTTACGATGAACCTCCCTTTCTAGGATAATGCGGTCTCCTTCGGTGTATGCATGCTTATTAAGCTAGTGGATAAAGTCATCCGCCGGCAATGAGAGCTGTCCACTAGGCGGAATGCCCTCCAGATCGAGAGACATGGAGTTTCATTAATCAGTAAGTGATTCGCAAAATAGGTAACGATAAGCAATCCACAGATACGGATAGGTAGGACGGGTTTGCACGACAGTGGTGACAGATATCTTGACATTGACCCATCCTAACGCGCAGTCTCCTAACGCGCAGTCCCCACAAGCTACAGGAAGTAAATTCACCTTGTCTATATTGGAGCAATATCTTCCTTCCGGGGTATAACGCCAAATATGATCGTCTACTGTTTGCTTGATTTTTATTAGTATGTAACGGAACAGTATGCTCTTTCTTTCATTGGCGCAAGTAAGGCAATTCGTCTAAAGTAATTTTCCCACCTGTAGAATATGTCCTGTTTTCTTCAGGCTCTAAAGCGGTTCACGAGGTGAGATGCCGTCCATCGAGAGATGTGGTTTTACATCAATCAGTCGGTGATTCGCAAGATAGGTAATGATAAACAATAAACAGATCTGGACGGGGCTGTGTTGCCCGAAAATGGCGATAGACACTTTCATATTGGTCCATCTAAAGGCGCGGTCCACACAACTTCAGCTTGTCTATAATGGCGCAAAATGTTTCTTCCGGGGTATAAACATCAATCTGATCGCGGCTGTTTGCTTAATGAATGATACTAGTACGTAATAGGCTAGCGTGCGCTTTTCCCATTGGTGTAAATAAGGCAATTCGTTTAGAATAATTATCCCACCCATAATATATGTCCCGCTTTCTTTCGGCTGCAGAGGAGCTATGTGGGTCCAATATTTATTTGACCATGCCTTTTCAGGGAAATGCAGACTTCTGGAGTATGAGATGAGGTCCTTAAATCTTAACAATGACTGATTATGTACTAATTGCGGATGTATGAATTTCTATATAAAGGGTCTATACCTTGACTGTTTGGAAATATTATTTACTCAGCACTGCACTCATCTCTTGTCTTCTACTAGTAAGACGTATCTATATCAACCACAAATCTCCACCAAGGATTCTTGAAGTCTACAGCATGGCGTTCAAAACCTTTCTATCTATCATTTTCATAGGTCTTATCAACTACCTACCTTTGGCAATGGCACAAGCCTCAGCTTGCGCCCCCGGCAGTGCCTATAATCTGTCTATTTGGGAACTGCAGCTCCCGATCGGCTCGGAAGGATCGCCAGACACAGAGTCTGCTTCCGATCTTCAGGGCTGTGATGGATACCAGTCCGAATACTTCTTTCTCAGTTCTGACGATGGCTCTATCGTTATGAAGGTTCCAGGGGACTCTTCAACCTCCGATTGTGTCACTACACCCAACAGCGAACACTGCCGTACGGAGTTTCGTGAGGAAAAGCCTTCTACCTGGAGTCCGTCTGATTCTATCAACCGGCTATTTGGAGATCTGACTGTGACACAAATTGATAACGACCGAGTTGTCGTTGGCCAGATCCATATCGATAGCTCCATCTCCACGAAGCCTGTGTGCGAGCTCTACTACAGTACCACAGGTAATCTCACGATGGGCGTCAACCGATGTCGTACATGCGGTCAGGATACTTTTGATATCGGCCAAATCCCCATTGGGCAGAGATTCACCTACGAGATCCGGTACGAAAATGATGCTCTATCTGTTAGCATCAATGGCCAGGATTTCCAGGAGCTTGACACTTTCGACCTCGACAGCCCTACCAGCTACTTCAAGGCTGGCAACTACAACCAGGGTGACAGTCCTACAGAAGTTCACTTTTTCAACATCACCGTTTCTCACTAGAACGGGGACGTTGGATGTATCATGACATAATTTTATTTGGGTTGTTTGTTTACATTGATGTCAACGGTACTGTGAAGAAAGTTAAGATTATTCTCAAGTCAAGAAGCCCTTCAACAGAGCTTCAAATTCCGCATTTGATCAAACTTCTTTTAGAAGAAATAAGATGCGATTATTAAACTTGAATTTTATATCATGAAGTCTCACTATCCTTATCTAATCCTCAAAAATATTTATAGCTCGTCGCGCCTCTTTTGATCTAATCACAGATCAAGGACCTATTCAACACTCAATTTACGCTTAGCCCATACCCAAAAGAGAGCTTTACCCCCTACTACTGTTTATCTTGCGACGTGCTGTTTAGTGGCCCTCAGGTTTTACCACGCTTCTATTTGTTGGGTACTGTACTCGGTCTTTCAATTACCTTCCTTACGTAAGAACAACGCACTTGAACGGGCGGTCATGAATGGTCCAAGTGAATTAGCGTCATTATATTCCAGTCATCATACCAATGTACCACCAAAAATACAGAGTAGCTACGTCAAGCCTTCAAATATCATCATCGATAAAAGTGGTAATGCGATTATTGTTGATGTTAGCGGTATTGGCGGAATCACGCATGAGTGGCGTGCCCCGGAAATACCGAATGAAATCTCTGCTTTTGACCTCCCATTCTAAATGTGTCAGTTGAACGACACCTGGGCTTATTGAACCCTTTTTCTATAACTCGTGTCAAGTGTTGAGAATGGTCCTTTTGTGGCCCTTTTGAAAGACACTATAGATAATATTACCGAAGATAATGTTCACTCCAGATTGGTTTGTCGCTGCGGGTGGACATTCAACTCCATTAAAGTCATTCCCACAATGCTGCTCCCATAGGAGTTCAAGAGATTTAATTGACAAAGCTCTTTATTATGACAGGGTTTAGGCCATTTCTTAGATCCTTAGGGCCCATTAGATACGATCAGATAGAACATTCAATACAAACTTCTGATATTGCAGTATTTTACTAAGCGCAAATGACATAAAGGGCATAAATGCTACAGGTGTTATTAGAGAACTAGAGTATTTAAGAGACTGAATTTTCAATTGATCAACATAGATAAGCGCTTCATATTATCATAACTGACTCTTGGTAGTACTAGGCAGGACTTGAATGTCAGGACGAAGCCTCAGGGATGATGATTATGGCTAAGCATATCGAGTATCTTCTTTGTGACCTATTTAGGGACATCTTTTTGATTACAAGTATAAGTAGGCCTATGTGTAAATTCATATAGAATCAAATAATGCTAGAATTGTCACAGCTAGCTCAATTTTCAGGAGTCACGAGTTTCCCAATAGAGTTGATACAATTGCGCAGAGCACTCAAAGTGCAGTCAATCAACTCGTCAGTATGAGCGATATTCAACATCAAAAACCCACGACGACCGATCATGATTCCCACACGCAGAAGAGAAAAATATAAACAGTCACGCAAAAGCCAGTTCTGATCGTTTCGAGAATACAGGCCAACGCAGCTTCCAAACCCAATCATCACCAATTCGCTACTAAATCCGGCTTCGCGGATAATCTGATTTCCCTCCTGTCGTAGTCGATCGCCTAGATTGTTGATGCGTTGGATCTCTTCGGGCGTCACAATGTCCGCTGCCGCAAGGGCTGCACTCATGGTGAAGATGTTATTATTGAATGTGCCCGAGTGCTGCAGCGGACTATAATTTTGAGGACTGGCCGGATCGAACAGGCTCATGATATCGTCACGACCCCCGAACGCCCCAAACGACAGACCGCCGCCAAGATATTTTCCTAGCGTTGTCATGTCTGGTTTAATGTCAAAGTGGCCTTGCAGACCGTTATAGTGTAGTCTGGAGGTGACAACTTCGTCGAAGATGAGCACTGCGCCGGTCTTGTCTGCGGCCGATCGAAGGAAGGTCAGGAATCTTTTGGATGCAAGTTGCATTCCGCCAGCAGATTGCATTGGCTCTACCAGAATAACTGCCAAATCAGGGCTGATTAATGGCTCGGTCGCCTCGATGTTATCGAAATTACCGATGATGAATTCGTGGGGTATGTTGGTCGTATTACTGGCAGTGCCAAAGTTCAGAACTCCACCGTGGTAGCCGTTTTGAAATACGAGGACCTGTATGGTATTTTAAGCTTGACGCTTTTATAATGGAGGCGCATATAAATACAGGCCACGCATGATGACAAACGTACCTTTGACCTTCTTGTAAAAGCCTTAGCAGCTGCAATGGCGTAGATGTTTGCTTCGGTTCCAGAGTTACAAAAACGAACTCGCTCAATGCTGTGAAAACGCTGCTGAAGTTTATTCGCGAGGTCGGTTTCTTTATGTGTAATTGCTCCTAGGCTGAATCCAAATTTCAAGGCTCCATCGATGGCATGAGCGATCGCTGGATGAGAATGGCCAAAAAGGCAAGCGGAGAAATCAGAAACAAAGTCCACGAACTCTTTGCCGTCAACCGATGTGATAAAAGCGTCGTGAGCAGACTGGGCACACAGGGGAAATGGCACAGCATATAAGACTGAGCGTGTATTGCCGCCGGGAAGTACTCGATTGGCTTTGTTAAAAGCTTCTTGAGAGCGAGGATGTGAAGATATGTAATCTTCAGTCAGCTCTTGATGATGGGTGGCCAGTAAGGCCTCCCATTTGACCCGAGTTGGTTCATTCGACATTTCCGAAACGTCACTGCACCTGAAAAATTGAAGGTTGTAGTTGTCAGAGTATTTATAAAGAGGATAGAGTATTCTCCAAAGTATAGTATCTAAAGAGTGGGTCCGGACATTCGGAGACTCGGACAGTCCGATATCTGGCCATGAATTGACTTCCGGAATCTCGGTGTCTCCGCTAAATGTCGATCGATTTACACTACTAGCGAAAGTCTGATAGCACTGTGTATCAGTTTGAATCCATGCAGCCACGCCAAGCCGTTTCCCGGTCTTTCCTATTCCCATATAGAGCTACTGATATGCTTCCCCACTTTCCGCTGCTCCACATAATAAGTGGAATAACTTGCAACGGGCAACTCGCAGAAAAATAGATCCTGATATTTTCCAGGCCTCGCTTGGACCTTTCTTTACCTTTTGCCATGGACCCCATGAAAGACTGCTCGAAAAAGATCACATCAGCTACTGGTGCAGACCTGAGCAATGCAGACGATTATATCGATAACGGGGCTATCCAGGATCTCGGCTATCAACAATCATACAGGCGGGTATTGAAGACAATTGCCAGTGTATGCTTGGTCATCGCCTTGACAACGTATCTGAACCACCTGCCTCAATACGTCAAAATGCTCATGTTTCGATAGCCCACTGTCCGCCATATTGGTATCTGCATTCTACCAAGTGTCCTATGGAGGATATTTTGGTCTCACATGGTATGGGCATGATTTCGCATCTCTAAGATCACCTAATACTGATTCGGAATGAAGGGGTTGGATAATCCCCAGTATAATCCTCTTCCCACAGGTCCTAGCCATCTCAGAGCTATGCTCCTCTATGCCAGTGGATGGGGCCATGTACTGGTGGACTGCAGCCCTGGCACCTGAATCATGGTCGCGATGCTTGGGTTTCATCTCGGGTTGGATTAATTTGTTTGGCCTTTTCACAGGAGTTGCCAGTTTTGCATATGCTGTTGCCTCCGGCCTTGCGTATTCAATCAAAATTGCGAGACCTGACTGGCCTTGCACAAACCCTATGATTATGGCAATGGCTCTGGGTGTCGTCGTGTTCTGGGTTATCTCAATGATGCTACGACTTGAGAATATTACCCTTGCTTATATGGTTTGTGGTACGTGATTCAATCGAAACTGTGAGACATGTTCGGGTACTAATCTAACCTAACTTAGCTGCTGTTATCCTCTGCCATGCAATCCTTTTTCTCATCGCTCTGCCGGTATCACATGCTATTCAAGGCAAGCCCTTTCCTGCCGCTAGGGCTGTGTTTGGAAGTTATCAAAACTATACTGATTGGGAGCCTGCTGTTGCCGTGCCGTTCACCTGGTTCTGTGCAGCCTGGGTTAATTCAATCTGGATGGCACCGGCCTTTGTTGTGGAAGAGACTCAGAGTCCTCAAACAAGTGCTCCAAAAGCTATGATAGGATCCTACATTTCGACATGTGTCATGGGTCTATTTGTGACAATAATAAGTGCCTTTTGCATCACAGATATGGACAGTCTTGCTATGGATCCTTCGTGAGTCCCCAAATCTCTTCTTATTCGCCCGCAAATCTGGAAGACTAAAAGATACTCTACAGAGGCTACCCACTCTTTCAACTTCTCATTGACCACTGGGGGGAGGCGAAAAGTGCTGCTTTCCTGCTATTCATAGCTCCATTCAGCACCTTCGGTGGTAGTGGCATGCTTCTAACATATTCCACCCAAATTGCTGCTTTCGCGCGGGATGGAGGTCTCCCTTTTGCAAAGCATCTCACATACGTGAACCAACGCCTTAGCCTTCCTATCAACGCAGTCCTAGTCCTAGCAGCCGGGACGTCTCTAATTCTCCTAATTTCCCTCTCGACGTCAGCCAAACAAATTATTTACTCTCTCACTGTCCTCTGCGGCCTTATCAATGCTGCAATACCAATCGGATTACGACTGTTTGCGGGTGATCGCTGGGTGCCGGGCCCCTGGAACTGTGGTAGATGGAGTAAACCAATACATGCACTGGCTATTGCTTCCCAGGTTTACTTCATTATTATGGAGTCATTTCCGCTCTACAAGAGCTGGGATATTAACACCTTCAATTACAATTGGGCGGTTACCATGTCAATTATTCTTATATCTTGTGTGCTTTATGTTACATGGGGAAAGAAGTTTCCAGGTATCCCTTTGGAAGCATTGCACAGGTCGACTGCAGAAGATAATTAGTGCACGGTACTTGGTTTAATGAATCTGAGTGGTTTTCCACCTTGATTTTTACATCAACCTGTACTCGTTTCTCTAGCACAGAGAACGACCGACACAAGGGGGAACCAAAGTCCAGTAACGAATGATTGTTGGGAGAAATGTTATTGGAGCCGGGTCAAGTTGACAGAAAGAAGACTGTAAGTTAGCACAGCCTCTAAATTGTGCCGACATTAGCTATGGCAGTCAAGTTTGAAGTTTTGAGCCACCTGAAGGGACAGTAGGAAGGAGATAGGAAACGGAGAAAGATCTAGAGGGTTACGGCACTCATGGCTGTCTCCAAAGCAGGTGGAAGTATTTTTAATTAGAGCAATCTGTATGTCAACCCACATGATGCAACAGCTGAAAGGAATTACGTATCACATATTTATCAATCATTGCCAAGTACTTCGTCAGGTAGCAAGTAGCTAGCAGAAAGAACCGATTTCTCGACCGTGAGGCTGTGCTCCATCCTCTGCTGAGACAGCAAAAATACCTCAGGTAGCCACTGTGGCGGCTCTATCTCTTGAGTAATCTTCCTCATCACTTCGCCCATGCGCCAACACATACACATTCCACCTCCGTTATACCCCGCTGCAATCCACTCCCCATCCCCCAGCCGACCAGTGTGTTTCCCCGAAAGCCGACCCACCAGAGGCATATGGTCTGAAGTCATCCCCTGGACTCCTGTCCATTCACTAACAAGGCTTCCAGAACCCGGCCTAATATCGAAAAACTCATGAAGCGTCGACTGAAGATAGGCCGTCGATCTCGCGTTGAGAGCCGCATCATTCGCACTAAGAATCTCACCCGCGGTGCTGTACCCCCCGCCAATGAAGTAATACCCAGACTTTGCGTTCTGTTGCATATACAAGAGCTCGGTTGTTTTGGCGCCGGAATGGGGATCATGCGATGGCTTTTGGAGTATTGCCCAGCAACGGGACTCGCGTCGGCGTACATGAAGGTCTTGTACGGTCATTGATTCGAGGCATGGAAAGATGAGGCCGCGGAGTCCGGGCAGAAGATGGCTGGAATATCCGTTTGTGCAGTGGATCACTGTCGAGGCTCGCAGCCGGCCGCGGGGGGTTTCGATTATGTATGGATGAGCTTGGACGCTAGGATCATACTCAACCTTCAGTGCCGGGGTATTCGCTTCAATTGTTAATCTGGACGAGAAATCCTTATAAAGGGCTTCCCAAACTTTCATGATAAATCTGTACGGCCAGAGAGAATATCCCGAGAAGAGGATGGCCCCTACTATGCCATGAATATCGTATTCCTTAGCTAGTCAGCTTAATTGGATCTACACTTAAAAGGACCTCCAGTAATTCACTGACCTTCGCTGCTTGTTCACCAGTGATGATAGTATAAGAGCTACCATATCGAGGCAGATCACTTTGGAACTGACTTACGCTCTTCTTAGCGGCCTCAAACAGCTCGCTGTTTCTGAATGATTGAACCCGCGTCACGCCGCGCAACTCTGATTCCTCAGCAGCGTATTCCTCGACTGCTTTGCGCGTCTCCTCAATTGTGTTTATGGTGAATTCGACTATCTTTAGCGCCATATTCTTTCCGTACATGGATTTCAACTTCCCATAGCTGAGACCCCCGTAGGTTAATAGATTACCTCCATTACGTCCTGTGGCACCGGAGCATAATGTCCGTGCTTCAAGGACTGTAATCCTCTGCGAGATTTGGGCAGGATCTTGAAGCAATGACTTTGTAACACTGGTTCCGGTAATACCTGACCCGATGACCACGATGTCCGTCTCTTCTGGGAGGACGTCGGACTGGACTGAAGCCAGATGGTGTTTCACATGGAGCCAATATGGCTCGGTCGCGTCATGTCTGGGAATGCCTGGGTCGGCTTGGAGGAGGTCCTTGAGCTGTGATTCTGCATGAAACAGTCAAATTGTCTGTCTGAATGAGACACATGTCACTCCTTACTTATCATCTTATTCTAGGGTTTGCCCGGTGTTCTTGTGGCTCTGGTCCCTCTTGTTGAGCGTTCGAGGATCTGCAGCCCCATGAGACGTAGTAGGGTTTATAAACCCCTAAGAACTTATTGGGCACGTGTCGATATTGCGGGCCGATGAAGACAAGAGCAAATGTACTTGCCAGCGGGGCAATCTGTTTTCTGTTTCCCAAGGTAGACTTAGGGGATTGGCTTGGCTTTATTCGGAGTGTCCGAAAGCCCAGCGAACACGCACAATTACTTAAATTGCGGGAGTGGGGCCACGCTCTGAACCTCCGTAAGACTTCACTCAAACATAGCTTGGCTGAGCACAAAATTATAGATGATTGTTTAGCGGGAGTCCAGAGATAAAATGTATCTGGACATTTGTTACGAGAATATTACCGTTATTTAGAACCCTAATTAAGTCTTGAGCTTTTTGAGGGGGGAGGGGTTGTCTTCTGGGTACACAGTGTTTTATCTGCACATTGTCCCGAGACCTTGCGTATATGAAAACTATGCAGGGTCGCCAAAAAAGCAAATTCTTGAAGTTGCTGATTAGAAAAAGCGAGATAGTTGAAGATACTTGATATGACGTTGCTCGGTCTGTCTGACAGCTCAGCCAACATGCGCCGTGTTAACTCGTCCGTTAATTTAACCCGCAATTAAGCTAAATAGTACCCGGACTGAGCATCTTGAAGGGGAATCATGGCTGTTTGCAGAATAGTGAGTTTTGGATCGACAAGAAATTCAATATCGTCACGGAGGATGTAAAATTGTAAGCTCGGGGGTACCGAGGTGATGAAGAAGGAAAGAGATTGACTGTATGGGCATGAAACATGAGAAATGTAATGGAACCTTTCATAAGAACATTCAAATTGATAAATCTTTTACTTAAATGAGCAGATTAGTGAAACTGCAGAACTGCATGGATAGGGAGACCCGGCACCCTGTATACATTAAAACATCCGCCTTATAATGTCTGTGAAACAGTTCCTCGAACACCATTACCCACGTGAATTAGTTATGATATACATACTATGACTATAACAAGGAAGACCGACTACCTAAATCCAAGCTGTTATCACCTGTCAACCTGGCCTGTGGAAAGTACCTATTGAGGTCCTGTAAACTAGCCTCGGTGACAAGTCTGTGTTTGAGACGTTCTTCGGATAGAAAAAAAGATTTCGGTAGCCAGCCACTGATGTCTTCACCTAGTATCATCTTGGCCACTCCTTTGCCTGCACGCCAGGCATAACACATTCCCATGCCATTAAATCCAGCTGAAATCCACTCCCCTTCATGCTTAGCACTCACTGTGATAGGGATTTGGCCAACAAGTGGAAGTTTATCCGCGGTATACCCCATGATCCCTGCCCACTCACTGACAGTATGACGCGACTTTCGGTCTTGCCCTAACAGAGATGTGAGCTTTGACTCCAGATGCTTTGTGGCGCTCTGGACAGGCTGGATATCATCGGCGTTGATGCTCTGATCTGGTGTCGTCCGCTCCCCCCCGAAGAAATAATACCCCGAATTAGCATTTTGCTGAAGATAATACGTCCCAGAGATAGTGGCCCCAGTTGCGGGGTCATAGCGGGGCATATGGTGATGGCTCCACGTGTACTGGTCGCCCAGATTGGGGATCTCGCTTTCGAAGTTCTGGACTGTCATCGACCCCCGATAGGGGTATAAACGACCGCGGAGTTCGGGTATGAGATGTCCCGCATAACCATTTGTGGCATGAACAACATGTTTAGCTTGAATGGAGCCTCGCGGAGTTGCCACAACATAGCGATGATTCAAATTTGGGAGAATGTTGTCAACATCTATGGATAACGCGGGGGTGTTTGCTTCCAGGTGAAATCTTGAAGGGTAGTCGCCGACTAGTCGCTCAAAAACCTTGCTGATGAGTTTGTAAGGCCATATAGCATGGGCAGGGAACATTAAAGCACCTGTGACACCCTGAAAACCGTGGTCCTGGTCTACATTAGCTTTTTCAGCGTGCATAACTTGAACGGGGGGTCGGTACCTACCGTCGCTGCTTCTTTGGGACCAATTAGCTTATACACTCCGTCCATCGTCGGTCTCTCGGCTACAAACTCCGCAACACTTGTTTTGGCAGACACCAAAGTTTGCTGGTCTCCAAAGGTCTTGATACGGTTAACAGGTCGATATTCAACATCTTTCTCCCAGCCGTTCCTGCGCACAAGCTCTACCAAGTCATTCAAGGTGCTGAAGGTAAAATCAATTATTTTGAGGGCCTCTTCCTGTCCGAACTCTCTCTTCAGCATTGTATAGTCAGCTCCTCCGTAAGCGACCATGTGGCCGCCATTCCGACCCGTGGCACCCGAACATAGCGAACGCGCCTCGAGCAAGGTCACACTGATGGTAGGGTCACTCTCTAGCAAAGTGTGCGCGACACTTGCGCCAGTAATTCCAGAGCCAATGACAACAACATCGATCTTTGATTGCAAGCTAGGAGACTGATGTGTTGCGAGAGCGCACGGCGTGTGCAGCCAATACGGTGGTTTTGTGAAAGGTCGCGGCAGGCCAGGGTCTGATGTTATCAGACTATGCAAGGTGCGCTCTGCCGCCAAGTTAGCTTCATCGAGTAATATAGATGTATCACTTTCTCATACTTTGACCTTCCGGAGTGGACATGTTGCTCCCTTCAGTGTAAGATTGTATTTGTGGTAAAAAGCCCATACGTACCCGCGGTATTTGTGAGTTAAAAGTCGAACTGAACACGATGGACCAGGTACAGCAGGAACTGAGGGGCACACTTAGAAAGGGAGGAGATTGATGGAAGAATGATGGATCTTGTCTCATTTGTTATCGATGGAGCTGATGAGTCAATATAAGGACAAAAATATGAGGGAAACAGCTCAAATTCTGGCAACCGTCGTGCATGGGCTCGGGCAAGAGATCCTGCCGCCAGATTACCTCGGCATCAAGAAATATGGAGGTAAACTGTCGTATTAACTGCACTTAACAGATGTCGGAAAAATGATAGTCTGAACAAACAGCTGGGATCAAGGTCTGCAGGGCTGATCTCGGTACCAACGTACCTCATTTCATCGTCCCGTAATCTACCCTCGGACAGTCCGAAGCTCCGAAGATACCAACACCACCGAAACTTTAATCTAAATTAACAAGATAGAACAGCAGATTTAAGCGCGAAGAATATTAAAGTTTCATGACATGAGTAATATGCCTCGGCAACGCTTGGTGGGATTAAGGATATATTCAAGGAAATTTCGGTCTCAACCATGTCATTCAAGTCCTTTTTCATTATCGATTTGATCATTATTTTGTCTCAGGTTCCCTAAGTCCTGAAACCATGGCCATCGAGATTATCGAAGTGATGACATCGGAAGAGAGTTCTGCTCTCGCCGAAGAGTTCTTAGTGCCTACTAGAGATGGCGAAGAGCTGGCTTCGGATGTCTACCTTCCTCCAAATGCAAAGAACCAGAAGTTTTCGGCGATTTTCATTCGTACACCCTACGACAAGTCCAGCCGTTATACCGCTCTCAAGTATGAAGCCGAGTATTATGTTAGTCGTGGCTATGCATTTGTCGCGCAAGACGTTCGTGGGAAGTTCAAATCCACTGGTGAAACTGAGCCCTACACCTATGATGTGAACGACGCATACGATACAATTGAGTGGATCACAGAACAGCCTTGGTCAAATGGTCGCGTTGGGGTCACAGGCGTCTCCTACTACGGCTTCACAACATGGGCTGCAGTAGCCAGTGGCCATCCCGCTATCAAGGCAGCTGTTCCCCAGGCAACGGCTATCGATATGGGAGCGAGACATGTCGCGTCGCGATGGTCGCAGGATATACCTTCTTTATCGTCCGTCAATGATCTCATCCAGATTTGGACAGACAATAAGAGCTACCTAGCCTCGATTGACTGGACAGCTGACACACTCCAGAACGTGGTTGAAAGTGCTTTTGGGGTAGTTGGGAAGAATGTCGCCGCTGGCAAAATGATCCAGGAAAGAATTCATCACCAGGGGTGGTATAACCCGTACGGAGACCGACATCCATACCATACGACAAATATCCCCATCCTGCATTGGCAGAATTGGTACGACCCTGGGTTGGCACCAGCTGGAATGCGTGATTGGAAATATTTCCGCAATCTGCCAACTCGTAATCTCCATTATCTGCGAGCCAACTCCGCCGATCACTCTGCATTTTTGTTAGAGAATGTTGGTGACCTTAGCAAAGTTTCATATTTGAATGAGGAAGCGAGAAAGAAAAGAATCTCTGACGAATGTGGTGAAGTGGCTGATTTCTTTGATGAATTCGTCAATGGGTTAAAGCCGTCTGTGCCCCGAGAGCGGGCTCGTTGGCACCTCGGTCACGTTGGATGGCAAGCCTCAAAAGAGTATCCCCCTCAGTGCAGGCCTCTAAAGCTCGTACTTATGTCTACAAAGAACGATGTTGGGTATATCATGTCGACAAATAACGACCACTCTACCATTTCATCATTGTTGACATGGATTCACGACCCAAATAATCCAGTTCCGTCTACATTCGGCATTGAGGCTTTTTGGTATTTGCTTGCAGCCTACCCAGACGAACGAGATATGGCCCAACGTGAGGATGTGCTGACATTTTGCACCGAGCCGTTTGTGGATCATCTGGATTTCTGCGGACAACCAACGCTCCAAATAGAACTTGAATTTTCGAGCCCCTCCACCCACTTGTTTGCAAAATTGCAAGACGTTTTTCCCGACGGAACCACTCGTCCTATCTCTTGGGGTCGGGTAGTCATAGACCAGAAAAGTGGACCCGAGGTGTTACTCACCTTGGATGATAACGCATACCGCTTGGTAGCCGGACATCGACTTCAGCTGCAGATCCAGTGTAGTGACTTCCCGATCTTTGCTGTGCATCCTGGTACTGGGGAGAATCCGTGGACTGCCACGGAACGGAAGAAGAGCGAGCATGGCCTGCGCGTTGGTGGAAGCCATGGAGCCTTCCTGACTCTTCCGACTATCAGTTTGGATACTCTATGATTGCCGAATAGTCTGCCCACAATTGCACAACAATCCTGTACATAAATGCCCCATTGGTATTTTATTCAATCAATTTCTGCTACATGAAATACATAAATCGGCGCGTTTTATAGTGATGGGCTCGGTTTTATATCTACTATGAGGCAGCAGGCGATGCAACACCAGTATCTGTAAAGAAGAAAATAGGGTAAAAAGAGAAGAAAAGATAAGATGAGTAAAGAAGAAAAGGATTCATTTGTTAGGTCACTTTCCTTTAGGCATGAAATTGAGCTAGGAAATAGGCTAGACCTTAGGGTCACGACTACCTAAAGTCCCACCGCGACCATTTATAGACATGTAATGGCATTTAGGTAAGCTCCTGGTCCAATGCTCCCATCTGGGCTTACAGACTTTGAGATGACGATGAGATGAGTGTGTGCGCATCATATAACAATAGTGAACGACCTGAGGATGATGAGAAGCATCCCAATCTTGGCAGGGAGTTAGTAAACAATCCGGCTCATAATTAATGCACTCCCAAAAGTGAAACAGGTTTAACCACGTCCTGTAATGAAGAGCATGAGTCTCTGCAGCTTGAGAGCTGCACATAGACTCGTGATTGAGAAAGTTACGGAGGTGAAGGAAAAGAGGAAGAGGAAGAGGACTATGTACTGATTATTTGACTGCAGGTCACAGCTTATACCAAAAGTAGCTGCAAGACCTATCCGTATTCACTCCAAGAGATTCGGGAGAAAAGGCGACTCAAACAACGGGCTTGTACTACTCACAGCTTATAACAATGCACCGAGGACATTGGATTACCCCAATAAGCGGTGATCAAGCAATCGAATGAGGGAATATTTGGACGGATGAGATTCAGATCATGTTCAACCAGAATATGCTCACATGCAGCAGACAACAGAGGCTATTTAATTGCTTGTGCTTTCAAAGGGTGCCACACCATGCACTTTTCTTCGTAATCTCTGGTTGCTGGTTCGCCCTTCTTCTCGGGAATCAGAACGTGCACATCTCCGATTTCTTTCCATCCAAACTTTTCATAGAGCTTTACAGCATTCATTGTGGCCTCAAGATATACTGGTACTTGTCTCGTTGAAGCTATCTTTGTGATTCGATCAATCAAGGATCGAGCAACGCCTCGATTCTGAGCCTCTGGCGAGATTGCAAGGTATTTCAAATCTAGTCCAATATCAGGGTCAACAAAATGACTATCACATCGACCTTGCATATCGAGCGATGGACAAGAGAGCTTTAGAGCGTTAAGAATGAAGCTTACGAATAAATGAATGGTCTCTCATGTGCTTTTCACGCGCTGCAGCTGTTTCGGAGAGATACTTTGAGTAGAATTCGCTGACAGCTGGAGCAGTGGCACCGCCAGATTTACCAAAATCTGAGGATTCATAGAGTGTCCATTTGAGAAAGCCGATAATTTCGCCGTTGCCATTGCTATCTTGACCAACGAGCACCGAGTCCGAATTTGTCTGAAGCTCAACGACTGTTCGCTCTGTCAACGAGTGTATCAAATCCTTGCGGGATTCTGGCGTGGGAAATTCGAATATGAGAAATGGGTTGATGCTCATTGCATGGACGTATATCTCGGCGATGCGGCTAGCATCACAGAGATTTGCTCCTCGAATGATGATCATTTTTAACACTGAAGAAGATACTCCAATCTCGAAGGACAAGTATGAGGTTGAAATTTTGTCGGTAGAGATTGTCTGAATTCTATTGTTGAATTAAATCAAGGCCAGATTTCATTAGATCTTTATCTCATTGCTAGTACTCCCAAAAAACGGTGGATCCGCCACCCTCGCTACCCGCGGACTCCGGACTTTCCGCGTGTTCTGGCAATACCGGCGGACCAAAACCCGATGTTTCTGTCGCTAAGCATACCCGGAAACTTAATTTATATTTCCGAAGAAAGGCCGCCCGCAGGTATAGTTCGCAGCTATACTAGCTTTCTTCCCGGATCTAAATGCCCAACTCAGGCTAGTCTGAACATGTTTCAATATTGATGCATGAGGTGCACGTAAGTAAAAATCAAACTTTTACTTCCTCTGTGCAATATTCGGTGTCTCTCGACTAGGTCATTATTTTCTAAAGGGGTTGTGGAGGTGGTCAGCTAGTTGGTTTCCGATCTCGATTGGCCCCGCCTATCAGACCCATTCATGATATCGCCTCGCTCACAGTTCATCTCAATCTAGTTGGCTTCGAAGTAATAAGAAAATTACAGACAAATGGCCTTTCTAAATCCAAAAGAATTCCAAAACAGATCAACAAAACAGTTTCGTAGGCTCACTTTCAACATCCTTGCTCTGCTCGTTAAATCCTCGCAAAGTAGAGAGCAGTTTCGCAGCAAGCGAGTGAGCAAATCTACCCTGAAAGATATCCACATAGTATGAATTAGTACAGAACAAAAAATCACCTTAATAGAGATAGCCTAAAGGCAAGGCTTGGTTTATAGCAGCTCCATACTGGGTATAAGGGGTATTTAATGCTAACTGGACCGTCCAACAGTCAATTGGGACTAGTTTGAGACCTTTCCAAATCTTGGAAAGGCCGACCTCTCGTTTTGAAAGGAAGAAGTTGTTGACACAGATCCAGCAACGCAGAAGCAAATTTCGCGACCGTGTTGTTCCCTGAACAGCCAAGATTCCAAGCTTTCGTCGCTGTTGATAACCATCTTAAGATGGCTAGGTATGATGAGGCAGCAATAGCATCCGCTGTTTCAATAACAGATTGAAAAATAATTTGCGCTGGTGCGAGAGCATACACGCCGAGATATCTGAAAATTTGGTGTTAGAAAACTGGATGCGACTTAATCAATACTCACTGGGGGACGGGAGGGTGAATGTTTTTGACATGCCTTGATGCCCAAGCATGAGGACCTAGGCCATTTTCATTGACTTCTCTGGCAAGGTCACAGAATGCAAGGGCCGCTTCGCGGGATGTATGGGATATCTTCCCATTCACTCTCTCTAGTCTTTGGAATTCAAGGTGCATGATAACAATATAACCATAAAATAATAGATCAGCAAAGACCCAGCAGCTCGCTCCGGGGCGATGTTTTTGAAATTGTGCCTTCTGAAGCCAACATAGCCATTAGACTAGATGTAAGTTCGACAAAGACATGTATACTGACGATCTCCCAGGTTTCCAGTATTTTTGCAATTTCAATTTGAGCAATTTCGAGATCTCTTGGGAGACCCAAAGAGACACAGAAAGAGGGGTCTAGGTCCCCGGTGACGTGTGGGATGGAAAGTATGATACGCATTGAAACAACAAAATATAGCTGTTTCATGTCGGCGGCGTAGAGATCGAACGTATCGTGGGATAGTGCTGGAAACCTCACATTTAGCTGAGAATATGGGATGACTGGCGGTCTGTTTAGCATCAATTTGAAACAACAGTCTTTCTGCATCAGGTCCCAAAAGAGATATCTTCTATCTTCAGCGTTTATCAAGCTATTGATACTTGGCCCTGATGAAGGTGACATGGTGTCGACGTAAGTGTCTAAATCGCCCAGGGCTCTGACAAGCCGACAGGATTCGGTGAAGTAAAACCATGACGATTCCAAGTCCGCGAATACGGCCATGATATCGGACTTTTAGAAGGCGGTCATACATCAGTGGATCATTTTATCATCAAGATTGATAGGAGTCGCTAGGTACCAAAGGATTTGTGAAGGGAGGTAAGGCTAAAGGACATACCATTAACATACAGGCAAAGACATCCAGTGAAGTGGCGGTAATCGTGTTTTTCCAGGGATGGGCTAGTGCGCATAATTTCCGATAAATTGATTTGGCAATTTGGAGAATATAGGGCAGATCGCAAGTAATACTGGAGCCATAAAACAGGCTTCCGTAAAAGGTGATGAGAAGTGTTGTTGAAAAGCGAATGTGAGGGTTGCTCAAAAGGGCCGGGATTAGGAAGAGAAGCTCCTTGTCTACATCAATCGCGTGTAAAACGGTGGCAAATTCTCTGAAAAAGTCTGTCGTAAATCATTAGCGGAACTCTTGCGCAATTTATCATTGCTTCAAAATTCTACCTTCCAACCATTTCTCCTGTGTTGACGGTGGTACCGTGTCAATGTCAATGTCATTTGTGTCGGTATCGACAGCAGGGGTGCATCCTTGAGAAACCTCACTGGCTTCTTTTTGAATGTCCTCAAGCGATTGGAAACGTGAATGACGATATGCTATGTCACCACATGACTCGTTAACACCATCAAGGAAAGAATGAGATATGAGTTTCACGTCGCGCACACGGTTGGAGATGTAATTTGTGTAGGGCACGCTGCTGCCTATTGCGCTCGGAAAGTCGGTAGATTCCGAAGCGAAAAGAGCCAGCCCAAGGACTCTAGACTGGGAGGGTTCAATTCTACTGGATGATACTCCAACATCGCAGCCCTCAATAGGCCTAGAGCTTGGTTCAAGCTCTGAAGCACTTAAATCTTGGGCTTGCTGTGGATTGGAAAGCTCTGGTAGGTGTTGTATATTCTCGCGCGCCAAGCTGTTTGTCTTGTCATGCTGCCTAGATCAGGCTTAATTAGGCAGTCCTCGGTTAAAAATTGGAAGGGGACCCGAACGGTGACTTCCTGGGTCTTTGTTTGCGTGCGTCATAGCGGCAAGTAATGCTACGAGACGAGCATGGCGTACAAGTCGGTTCAACTTTGTCACATCGGACTTTGCGGAGCCGACAACAACGGCACTTTGACGTTTCAGTCAAAGTATGGGCTGGTACAGCAGAGCGGATGTCTCAACTTACGCTGATCTCATTCAGGCCCATGTTGTAGCAAGATGTCCGGACTTGGAGAGAGCGAAGGACAGTCGGACTTTGCGCCGGGGGGGGGGGGGGGGGGGGGGGGTTAAACCATCTCGGTGTTACCGGAGGCTTCCATAATCAAGCGATTAAATCGAATATTTGAGTTGGGAACTAACCCTTTTTCGGATGGCGTATTCCGCTTCCCCGCACCCTCAACATGAAAGAGCATCTTGAGTGGCCCGGTGGGAAGGGGTTGAAGTCAATGGTGGGCCATCTCTGTTCTGCCACGGTTTATTTCCCGAGGCGCTAGATAAGGAGAATGTCCGTGTGCCGGCACTGATACTGGATCGCATGCCGGACCAATGGTTGGCAGTCTATTTTCTAAGGAGGAATTGCTTTGATTGAACTCGATTAGCGTCTCATTTTATAATCCGTTCGGGGTTGCCGAAGTCGACAAATTATTGAAGCCAACCTGAAGCAATCCTTGGCAGGGAGAATTCACCCTCGACCTATACTAGTCTACCGATCTTCTCCACCTCGATTTCCCCATCTCTGCATATACTCTTGACGTTAGATGCCTGGAATTTTCAGGCTCTGCCCCGTGGGAATGTCTGTTCTCGGCGTGATGATCAGGTAGATAGGATTCAGCCGACGTACTGCTACCCAGCCGAGGTCCTTGAGCAACTTCGAAAAAAATGATACATATTCTCGTTTCCCGCGTGCAGTCCCTTCCTCTATCATCCTCTTTCATTGACATTGCCAAACCATATCATCGCTTTCACTCAATTCCACGCTCCCACTGAGACGATGACCAGCAGCTTCACGTTACCGCGGAAATTATGGGAACATTCAGATCCCCACTCTACTGCGTTAGGCCAATTCAGCAAGCGTCTGCAGGAGAAAAAGGGTCTGGATCTACCCCACTACCACTCTTTGTATCAATGGTCAATCTCAAATCTTGCCCAGTTCTGGGAATTCTGTTTGGAATATTTGCCCATTATTCACGAAGGTCGGCATGGGCAGGTCGTGGATGAAATTGCTCGAATGGACAGTATTCCAGACTGGTTTCCTGGCATCCGGCTTAATTTCGCAGAAAATATCCTGTTCACGGCCACTACTGGATCTCATTCGGCGAAAACCAGCGTGACAACGGTTATAGGGAAAGAAAATGGAAAATTGCTGTGACTGAAATTCGCGGAGACCTGGAGCCTGCGGTCGATTTGACCTGGGGGCGAGCTTCGAAAACGTACCGGCCAACTCATACAAGCAATGAAGGCTGCAGGCGTTCAACGTGGTAATCACATTGCCATCGTGGGGAGCAACAGCATCGAAACATTGCTTGTCCTGCTGGCTACAACTGCTCTAGGTGCAATTTTCTCTTCCGCTTCAACCGACACTGGCGTTAAAGGCATTCTAGATAGGCTTTTGTAGATAAAGCCGTGGTGGGTATTTATGGACGATTTTTCTACATACAATAGAAAGACAATCGACCTTCGCCCTAAAATGGCTACCGTCGTGGCATGTATGGCCAAAATCAGTGAGTTTGAAGGTATGATCTCTATTCCAAGGTTCAGAGACCGGCCCGCGGAAATAGACATGAAACACCTCCCGCAGACTTATAAATTAGCAAGCTTCCTATCACGAGCATCTTCTGATCGACTAGAATTTGTTCGCGTGGGCTTTAGAGATCCATTTCTTATTGCTTTCTCCTTAGGGACGTCAGGCAACCCAAAGTGTATTATCCATTCTGTCGGGGGCGTACTGCTAAATAGCAATAAAGAAGGCCGGCTTAATCGTAGCCTAAACTTAAGCTCTGTGGTTCTCTAGTATACAACAACTGGCTGGATAATGTACCTTTCGTCTATTTCTAGTCTTCTCTTTAGTGCGCGGCTAGTTCTCTACGACGGAAGTCCGTTTCTACCAGATGCTACTCTCTTAGTAAAACTTCTTGGGAAGTATCAGTAAGTTCGTCATAATCAGTCTCGTAATAATATGATCAAAGCTACAGAATAGTTTATGATTCTTAATGGCTGATATATTTAGAGTGACACATTTTGGCATTTCACCTTACTAGATTCAGGAGATATGAAAGCAACAGATCATCCCTCGAAAGCTCGCCAGCCTTAAGAACCTGGTCTTAGTGACCAGCACTGGAATATTCTTGTCTAAATCGCTTTTTGATTGGTTCTACGATAAAGCCTTTCTGCCACAGACTTTACTAGCAAATATTTCCGGTAAAACTGATATCGCCGGGTGTTTCGCTCTAGAGAATCCTATCTCTCCGCTCTACCGCGGTGGATGCCAAGGTCCAAGTCTAGGCGTGTCTGTTACTTCTTTCGAACAAGAGGATAGAGATGCAAGGATAGTGAAGGGCATTAAAAGCGCTCTCGGCGAGCCTAGGGAGTAAGTTGCCACTAAGCCATTTCCAAATATACCAATCAGGTTCTGGGGTGATGAAGGCGGCAAAAAGTATCACGACGCTTATTTCGCAAGATACAACAGTAAGTTGATCTTATCCCTCGCCTTGGCTTTCCCTCAAAATAATTCACAGTCACCCCACCAAAAACGTTCAGATTGCTCATCATCAACAGACGTTTGGACTCAGGGTGATTTCATTACAATCAATCTAACTACACGCCAAATCACGATTCTTGGCCGGTCCGATGGAATTTTAAATCCATCCGGCGTACGTTTCGGCTCTGCGGAGATCTACAACGTCATTAACACGCAATTTTCTGGGCAGGTCGTCAACTCTCTCTGTGTGGGTCAGCGACGCCCGACCGATGATGATGAGTTTGTAATTTTGTTCCTTCTCATGAGATCAGGTTCGGAATTTAGCCAAGAACTTGCAGCCCAGATCAAAGTTTCCATTCGCAAGGCACTCAGCGGTCGTCATGTACCAAAATACATATACAAGACCCCTGCAATTCCGGTACGGCCCCTAGTATCACTATATCACTGTGAGCGCTCTCTAATCGCATCCAATTTTAGGTCACGGTGAATATGAAAAAAAGTAGAGCTTCCTGTCAAACAGATTGTATCTGGGAAGACTATAAAGCCGTCGGGGACGTTATTGAATCCTGAAAGCCTTCGTTACTACTACCAATTTGAAAAACTGAGGAAGTAGAGCAAGCTGAAGCCAAGCTTTGAGTTTGTCTCCAGCTTTTAAATGGCCTGAACGAGCTCTACCTTGGTGCAGAGATTCTTACCATAGTAATCTGACATTCATATGTCCAGAGCAGAACTTGAGACGAATAAGTGTAGCTTAGTGTGATGTCATAATTCACTACCAAGGTTTACTTTAGCAAAGGAGCACTATTATTAATTAAAAATCACATTAACGGGTTATATAAGGCGCAGTATTCAAATTCAGTAATGTCATCAAGTCTATATCTAGTGTAGTGGGGAACCCCCGTTACTTGATATTACAAGTTAGACCGGATGAGGTTTTTCCGACCTGTATCATGACGCCTGTTTTACAGTACACTGGCATGTAGGGTCTGGATATATCCAGGACCTCGAAGATAGTATTGAATAGCACGCTTCTACACCTCTCTCATCTGCTCATACGGGTAATTGCCCAGGGATCACTCGTACAACCTGCGGTAGCTTGTTGTTGTTGTTGTTGTTGTTGTTGTGCTGCTGAATCGACCCGCACATCCTCGAGTGTGGTGCCAACGAGCGTTCCCCTCTTCACTAGGTACCTACTATATGACCCTATTAGACTCTATAAAACTCATTATACTATACTACTCTTTATAATTACTTTTTTATAATAATAGGAAAAGATAAGCTATAGATCGAGCTAAAAGCTAAGATATTTTACTAATCACTTAAAAATAATGATTATATTAAGTCTATCTTAGCTAATAAGAAGTAGGGAGTACAGTAATGTACTTCCTTTTTAGTAGTATAAAATATACTAGATTTTACTTCTTTAGATTAAAGACAGATATATATTAATATACCTAGATCCTTATTTTCTTATATACTTTCTAGAGCTTAGAAATTATATTTACTTAGTCTTTCTAGTTACTATAAAGCCTATATTATTAATCTAATCTATTATAGAGAGGTCTGTACTCTAGGTCTAGTAATATCAAGTAAGTTTATGTTGTAGATAAGATAAAGAATAAAAGAAAGAGATAAGTCTTATAGGATCCCTATAGGCGTAGAAATATACTCTAACATACCCTTAGATATTATAAGGAGATTAAGCAAGAAATGGACTAGGTAAGAAAATAGTAAAAGAGGAGTGAACCAGATATGAAATAATACTGAAATGAAGTGGAATTGAAACTATATCAATATGACCCATATTGATCACAAAACTAATTCTTAAAGAAGGAAAGATATAGATCGTTTCCCTTCCTTAAATATTAGGGTATTTAGAGCTTATTCCCTAGTGAGCTCTGGATTTCCATAACCCCAGTTCTAACCAAGGCACTATATCAATCACGTTTCAGTACTGATTCAGCACTTCTTTAGATTAGATATGAGCCTGGGTCTCATCTCCATCAGTTTTGCCTTAGAAAATGGGAAAGCATAATTTCTTTCTTAACAATCTAGTCTAAGGGGATATATATACAGTAATACACTATAGCACCTTTAATCCTTAGAATCCCTTATTTGTCTCGATTAATAACACATGCTTGATTAGAATTAACTATAAGCCAAACTCCAACTCGCGCCATACATAATCCCATACATAATCGTATAGAAAGTACATAGACATCATCCCTAAGCAAGTTTCTCAAAGGTATCAAGGGTGTGCTTCCAAACAATAGTCGAGAAATCCTTCTCCCGAAGCTCGGTCATAATCGCCTGGTTGGTAAGATCCTTTCCGTCGTAGTTGAGAATATAAGCACCGTTACCGGAAGCATCCTTGGACTTGAACTGCTCAGCAGTAGAGAGATATGTGTGCCACTCTCCACTCTCAGAAGCAGAGATAGCCATGGGTTTGGTCAGCAATCCTATGATCGAACCGAAAATAGGTCCCAGGAGCTTCTTGAAAATTGGTGTCGACACAACACCGGGGAAAACGTGGAGGAAGCTGATAGAAGGGTTCTCCGATGCGAGTTTCTCGTGTACGATCGAAATCATAGATGCGGCGTAGCCAGCGCTTGCAGTAAAAGAGTAGCTCTTCTTAAGGTCGAGATTGTCCTCCTCGATCTTGATCTCCTTGCCACCAGCGAGAACGCTGACAACACGTGGGGACTTGGAAGCCTCGAGGGCGGGGATAAGGTTTTGGACGAATCGCATGCGGCTGTAGTAGCGGATAATGTGGTTGACATCGATATTGTTATCACCCTCTGTATAAGTTAGATTTAATATTTGGTATGGGTTTCTCCATGGACGAAGCTTGTCTTACCAATCTTGCTGAATGCAAGACCTCCAGAAGACAGGAAAAGGAGATCCAGAGAGGACACCTCCGACTTGATCTTCTGGCACACCTCATCTACATTGCGGAGGTGGGACACATCGGCAGGAAGGAAAGAGTATGTGCCGTTCTTGTTGGCGACCTTCAACTCCTCTAGAACCTCAGCGCCAGCCTTTTCATTGCGACCAATGATGAAAATGGTTGGGGTAGCGACAGCACCAGCCAGCTTGATGGCAGTGTTCCTTCCAATACCGCTAGTACCTCCAACGAAGACCGCCACCATTTCGGGGCGTGCAGCCTTCAAGGTCGCATTCCAGTTGCGGATCTGAGTAAGGGTTTGAGCCATGGTGGTGAATGGGGTATTGATTATTAAGTTCAACGTCGTAGGCAAATTTGTTTAGAATATCCCTTGATTCGAAGCGAGGCGACGGCGAATATATGTAAGTGTAAGAGGCGGCTGGACTTAAGCTTAAGGTCGAACGGAGCGCGCTTTGATTGGTCAGTGAGACCCACTATTCATTTTTAGCGTGCGGAATTCCGCTCTACGGAATTTTTCATTTGTAAGCCTCAAGGGTATTCCGGATAGTTATGCAGGTTATGGAGATTTCATTTCGCTTATTTGCCTCTTTCTATTGATAGAGCTTGATGTTCACTACTCATTAACATTTATTTGCATTATGGTTGGATAAATTAGATATATAATATGGGTATGCAACACTCGTAATAAACTTGTAGCTATCATCGCGAAGTCGGCACAGCTTTCAATCTAACTCCTTCCGCAGTTGTCTCCAGCCAAACTTCCATATTCCTCGACGTATTTTCCATCCCCTTCAGAGTCGGATCTGATCGCAGCGGAAGTGGCTCATCAATCAACAACTCCGAGAAAAGAAGAGCCAATGGCGACGATTTCCAAATGTATTGGTTCCTGGTATGCATAATCGTAACGATCATGAAAATCATACTGAGAACAACCAAGGCCCCTGGAAGGATCATCCATTTCCAACTCACGCGGACGAAAGACTGAATGGTCCACGGGATTCCATTAATTCTCTCTTCACACACCTTGGACCGTGCGTTGATGGTAAGCGTAGAAGCTAGTGATTGGAAAACAGAGTTTATGTCCATGTAATTTCCTTCCACGCCATACAGTGCCTCAATAACATTGGAAGACCAGCTTGGTCTATTGCTGATAAAGAGTGAGCCGTATCCATGGAGAAGCGGGGATATCGAATTCGACATCGCTAAGCGGCTGAGCCAGTTGACGTTGTATGAGCAGTCGTCGGTGCTGTTGTATGGCTTCTCGAGTCGTGTTCCGTTGGTATAACATGTGTCTGGTGTTAATGAGAAGTTTTCAATAACGGAAGAAGTATTCGCTGTGGTGGAGAAGGCAGTTCGGTTTTCTGAAAATGTGCCTCCCTGCACGGTTGCGTGGTATGTGTCGACACAGAAGAAAAGCGCACATTCAGTTGCGCTCACTTGAGGCGGAACCCCGTAGCCTGACGCGCTAATTGCAGTAAAGTTAAGAATTGAAGCTTTGTCCTTCGTGTCTAGCTTGATAAGATTTTGTGATGATGTTGAGTTCATCAAATACATCCCATTTACAGATGTTGAGAACATGAATCCGTTGGGTAATTTGTACTTGTAAGTAGGCTCACTGGGAATGATCGCGGATTTTGAGAGCGTCAGGGAGTCTGTAATGTTCGCACAGAGGCTACAGAATCCCAAAGATTGATATGGCGCAAAGGTACAATTTCCGGTCGGACAGTCCATCATGATGCTTTTCCCGTTCGGACTTGAGGTTTGAAAGATGCCAGAATAGATAGCTCCAAGTGTTGCAAGAGGAGCCTGATTCATTCCAGGACCAGCGCCTTCACCATAGTCTGTATATGTGCTGGTGTTGCAGACTTGAACGGAAGCGTGACCAGGGGCATGAATCGGTCGCTCTTTGACAGCCATGACTTGCTGCACAAATGGATCGGTGGCAGTGGAAACAACCAGGACCAAACATCCAAACGTGATAAGGTGCCTGAAAAAATAAGTGTTCAAATTCAAATAATAGATTCCACCACATCTTACCGAGGCATAGTTCTGCAGAGAACCAGAAGAGATCCCATCGCCCCACGACTTCCAGCGTCAAGAAGTGGTAGATCACTCAACTTGTTCCCACCACGAAACCACGACCATTTGAGCTGGGCCAAGCCCTCGGCCACAATAAATGCCATAGAAGCTTTCATAACCGTGCTTAGAACGGATACTAGCGCGTTGAGAGTAATGCCATAAGGCCAGTCGGGCATCGGTTTTCCATCATAATACCAGAGAACCATCATAATAGCAATGAAAAACACAATCGAGGTGAGACAACTCAGAATTTCCAGGGTCCAGCTTGATGCCCAGAATGGCTGTGCCTGAGATTGTAGAAACACTTGCTCGGCAGACGATAGCGGTCGCGCTTTTGTCTTTGTCGCATTCTGTGGTTCATCCTGGAGTGGAATGTATGAGAGCCTGTACTCTTCCTTTAGAGGGTTCATATTTATGAAATTTCAGTAGTAAGGACTAGTACTTTTGATTGAATCCAGGCCAAGAAGACCCATTTGACAAGGAAAAGAAAAATAGGAGTTCACCAAAGTCTCCCAATTCGAATTCCTTATGGAGTCACCAACTGAAACTACTAGCGTTAAAAGCGTGGAGCAAGAACGGTGAGGTTTCAGAAATCATTACTGGGTCGGGTCTAGTGTCGGAGCTGTTACTTGGGTGAGACCCACTCCGCTTTCAGGGTCAGCACGTTGATCAGTTGAACACGAACTCCGATTCGGTTGAAATGATCAAAGTGGAGAAGATAAAGTGAAGAACATTCCATGGAAGATTTAGGACCTGTATTTCATTGGATGTGCCAATATTTAGGGGTTCGCGGATCCTGTGGCGCAGCAAGTCACTGGGGCAGATATGTACATCGACAATTGCTCTTTCATCCATCAATTCGGAATGGAATCGAGGAGTTATAGCAACCTGCATCAAGCCAGTCCCCGGCAACGATCTTCCTTGTGGTGCCGTTTCCGAATTCCATGATATCGCCTCCGTTGGGTTTGCTCGCATTGAAGGCTGGCCAGTTTGCAGCCTGGCTGAATGTCGAAGTGTTTTTCAGAAAGTCAAGGAAGATGTCCTGCATGGTTTCCGAAGTGTCGACCTCTAGTTGGCTGACATTACCGACATCCAGCATGTAGGTACCAAAGATCATAAAAAGATCCGTCCAGTGGAATGCACCGAGCCAGGGCACGGGACTGATGTTGGTGAAGTTTCCTGTTTTTCGTTAATACTTTGCCTACTGAGGGGAGAAGGATACATACCAGCCCAGTAGTACCGGTGAGTCTCAAGGCCAATGGATTGACGCATTTTGGAATCCGACAGAGCTAAACAGTCTGCCGTCTTCTCTTCTTCATTGACTTCGGTGGTATTGGTGCTTGGGAACTCTCTAGCAGTGTCAGATCGGATCAATGGACCCCGTGCAACCTTTCCTTTAGCATATCGAGCAGCTTCATCTGAGAAAATGTATTTTTCGTCCGCTGAAATGAGATTAGAAATTGAGAAGTCAAGCATAGTCAGCGGAAGAGACTCACGCATATAGTTCGTGAAAGCGATGGCAGGGGTGGAGTTGTAGCGATTGATGTACTCTTCAATCTGGACCCATGAGATCTGGCGCATGCACTCCAGCTCCGCCTCTGCGTCGTCGCCATAGTTGCAGCCGAGACCCTTCGCAACAATATCGAAATCCTGATAGACGTCGTCCACAGTTGAGAGGTTCAATGTGGACGAAGCACCTTGCGAAATTACGCCAAACTTCGCGACAAGGGGGTTCTCAGGCCAGGCAAGTGTGTACAAATGCGTGAGAATTCCACCTTGAGATTGACCCCACAGCTTTTCCCAGATTAGACCGTTGTTTCTTTGTCTGAATGGAGAGTTCTTACCATGATGTTATCCTTGTCTCCTCCGAATGCTTCAATATGTTCGTAGGCCCATTCTACCGCAGCTCTCACATCTAGGAGAGTAAGAGATGTTTCCTCTAATGCCCTGGACTTTGGGTCTAAAGAAGAGATTAATCACTGCCGTGGGCTGAATTTAGAACATGGGGTCTCACTTCCAAATATGTTCGCTCGATAGTTGATAGTGATCGTAATATGTTCTTGGGATCGCGATACCCAATGAGCTGGTAGCTGAGAAGGAATCTGAATTGCTCCAGTAATACCACCCCCACCGGTGACAAACAAGGACACAGGGAGTTTCGAGGTTTTATTGGCATATGCAGGAGTCCACACTGCCATTGATAGGCAATCTTCAGCAGAAGACCAGGCAGTTGAGCCCTGGTCTAGCTTTTCGCCAATGTTGACGAGAAGATTAGGTGGCTCGTACGCATTCCAGAAGCTCCATGTGTCAGTAACGTATTGTGGGCAAGCTATGTGATGGTTAAAATTAGCGAAGCTAAATGTGGTTGTTCTTTGCATTGCTGGTTGGATGTTTACCTGGCCCGTAAAAAGTTGAGTCAATCCTTTTGTTAGACTTTTCTGGTTTCTGAGGGGGCATCCAGCGAAGGTCCCCAATTGGAGGCTATGTATCAGAACGATGGTTAATGAATATGCGAATAATCTTTTTGATCATTACGAACCTTGGCATAGGGGACACGAAGAAATTGCCGAACGTTTGGGTAGGTATCGTTCAGCATTCCGATGAAAGTTCCTGTCTGGGTTTCAACCGTAAGGTTGGACCAGTTCGACAAGGTTCGAGGAGCCTCCCAAGTCAGATTTGCGTAGTAAGGTTGCTCGGCGTAGGCCGAGACCAAGGACGCCAGTCCAAGAAGACCAAGGCTTGAGCTTTTCATAGTGGATGGAGATCAACACTCTTCGAATTCACAGACAATGAATTATGGCACGTAGAAAGATGAACAATGCATCTGGTTTTATATCCATACATCAAACATAAAGCCCCAACAACAAGGCAGGCGAGCGTCAGGGCAGCCTCGTCAGTGGCGTGGTATGATCGTATCCACTCTTATCCCGAGGCGAATCGATCCGGACTAGAAGGAATATTGCCTGAGCTCTATACGAAGTGGGGCTATAGGACTGTAGCAAATCATAGCTCCGAGTAACCCCGGGGCTTGGCGCAATGCAGACCGAAATGCGGAGATGACCCTAAGCGTGGGGGTGGGGAACCTCAAGACTAGTGAGCCAAGTTAGCCTTATTTGGCAACTAAGACCGCACAGAAGGCAACGCCGGGTTGGGTTTCAACTGAAAATTCTTTCACCACATCAGCTAACCCTCATCGTTGCGGAATTGGAGTGATAGCCCGACAAACCTTCCCCTTGGCTTGCAGCTGAGCTCGGGGATCGACCAAGGCTTGACCGTTCCCGGAACTTACTGTACAGGCCAGCAGCCACGCCAATCCATTTCTTAAGATTTCTTTGTTCCGAGGAAGAGGAAATATCCGCTTTGCGACAAGTGGGGGAGAAATTGTGGGAAGAAACCTGTTTGTGCCGAATGGAAGAGCTATGGGGAATATTGGATAGTGTCAACTGGTATTCGTCCTGGTTTGCTGTGTAGAGTTTGATCATACAACTTTGAGCTCTATTTTGGCAAATCTTGGAGTAAGGTTGACTTCGTTGTCTTGACTGTCTTCCCAAAGGTTATATTCCATATATGTATTGACATCACTGAACCGCTCCGTGAATGGAAAATAATCTATTTCCAAGTCGTCAAAATTTTAATGTAGCCCACGGGTATTTCACGCTCTGCAAATTATCTAAATACATCGTTGGAACTACGAACACCTTTCAAATATATGCCCACGCACTTCTGTGTATCATTCGTTGCATACAATATTGGTTCCTAGGTTTCATTAGAATCAGAATGGATAGGGCTGAGAATTACTTTGCTTTCACGAACTTCAGGAGACATAGTGAGTCAATTCCTCGATTTATAAACGCTAGGCTATCATCGGAACAGAATGTGAGCGGTGCATTATATTACAAATCCCCAAGCACTAAACACTAAAGGGATATCAAAGCGCATGGTGTACCTTGGTAAGACCTTATACGGAATCAATGAATATTTAGGCGCCGTATATCTGACCAAGATCACCAATGCTATTGACAAAGGCCGGACTGCCCAGGTGACTGCTCTTCAAATGTTCTTTCCTCGCGCAATTGGGCATTGTGGCAAAAATTGATAAGCGGTAGGCCAGGAAAAAGTGAATGTGCATATCAATATGCAGTTTGTTCTCCTCAACTGATTATGAACACCCATATGAGACTATGGCTCATTTACTTCCCAATGAATACGTTAACATCCATGGAAGTAGGTAAACACCAAGAGCTGTCCAATTTCCATTATCCACTATCCTTTGAATGATCAATTTTCAAGGCTAGCTAAGCTGACTTGGACGAACCTTGTTCACGGTCTACTCACGTGCGCCTAAGTGCTGTGTATTTTTTTTAGCGTTAACCGAGGGATGGACTCTTGGGGCTCGAATGTTGGATTTAATATTGTTGAGATCGAGCATTTCCGTTCATATAAATCAATATTCTGAGCAGATGCCAGTATTAAGATTAGATACGTATGGGTGACTAGAATGAATCAGTCCATTTCCGTGAGATGCATGGTTGATGATGTATGAATCGTAGTTTAAAGGTTATCAAGATCGATGATAACCAAGTGGGGCTTGTGTACTTCGTAGTGGGTCCACATGTCAGCTCTCGGCCTCCCCTACGCATAATGGTCTTGGGAAAATTGATCAAGAAATCGGATGGGGGCAAGGAGTCACGCGGGATCAAAAAATGACAAAGTAGAGACAGTGAATGGCTCAAGAAAAATAAGAGTGAGGTTCAGCTGCAGGAACCAACTCTGTACCGAACCAAGTGAGGAGAAGTAAGACGATCTTATCCCAAATCGGGTCCTCAACGATCACGTGCGAGTCGTCATCAAGTGACTCCGTCCTCACCTCGCAGGCTTGCTTCAGCCCATATTCCTCCCAGACATACTTCCTGCTTAGCTTGAACGATTTTTGACAGCCTGAGCACATAAAGCCCGATCGTCCTAGTCCCCAATCCCCCCCTCCAAGTCTCGACGCCGGTCGCAATCATGAAGTTCTTATCAGCCACTCTTCTCCTCGGGGCTCCTCTGCTCGCCTCAGCCGCCTCTGTCCCGAAGCTTCTTGACCCATGGCAAATGCCGCTCCAGGTCGGGACCCAGGACAAAGTCAGCGTCCCTGGAGAAAACCCGCTCGTGTACTGTGGAAACCCAGACTCCTACTCTCTTAAGATCGATTCCGTTACTCTATCGCCCAACCCCCCAAAAGCGTATGTCTGACCGCTCCAAAGGACCTTTTTGTGATTTTTAATGGTACCTAACTGATTTCTAACCACCTCAACAGTGGCCAGAAGCTCACTATCACGGCCAGCGGTACCGTAGGGGATACAGTCGTGAAGGGTGCCTATGTCAACCTGGTCGTCAAATATGGTCTCATCACCTTGATCTCCCAGACTGCCGATCTTTGTGATCAGCTCAGCAATGTGGACCTCCAATGTCCCCTGGAGGAGGGCAAGATGGTTTTGACAAAGGACGTCGAATTGCCCAAGCAGATCCCTCCGGTAAGTTCATTTCACCCGACGGAAGAAGTACATCATGAAAGCTAACACTCGACCCAGGGCAAATACTCCGTTATGGCCGATGTCTACAATGACGACGATACCCAAGTTACCTGCTTAGAGGCAAACAACATCTCGTTCAACCTGCTGTAAATACAGCTCATCATTTGATCGTCATTCTCCGGTTTGCATAACCGCCTTGCATACGACTACCAGGTGGCTTTTCGGCTTTTCTTGATTTGAACGCTCATATGGATCATTCCTTGCCTTGAATTTCCTATGCCATATACGCCTCTTCTCACGTCTCGTTACGACCTTGCCTTCGTTTTTCTCTTTGATGCCTCTGCTTTCTATAAGCTTCTGTCCGCTCAGATATCACTTTGCCTTGCTATCCTAACCGTCGCTTTACATCTATGTGATTATCAATATGTAACTCGACCGGAGCTTTACCGAAGCTGTGGTTACTAATATATCTGCTAGCCTTCTGTTGCAATTACAATACTATTTCAGGCTAAAAATGATTATAATGGCCATTAACGTGGCCAAAATCCACAGTATTTGGATAGAACAATAAATTAAAAACAGCAAGATCGATCTTATGAGGTATCTCAGGCTGGAAACCGGATATATTGAGGTTGTATATGCATTCTCAGACAAGTTGGGTATCTTTCCTCTAAAGCGTTTGATCACCCCACCACACCAAGTTTCGTAGAATAAGCTAATCGAAACAAAGACAATCCCGAGACGGTGACAGTACACCGGAAGATTTTAGCAAGAATCAAATATGTAAACATGCGACAAACAAGACACGAGCTGATGACGCCCAAAACCAACAAAACTCCCCAGCACGACTACTCGCCAAACAGACGACGCACGCGCTTGAGAACACTGTCCTTCTCCGGGTCATATGGGTGGTCTTTGCTGGGGATTTCGAGAACTGCGGGGAAGGGGTCGGTGAAGGTGTCTACGATGTGGCGGATGCGTTCTGCAACCTAGGAAGCTATGTTAGACTGGCATCACGCAGGCATAGCGTAGTATAGCTGGAACTAACATGTTGATTGATGAGGACAACGGCGATGTCCTTTCGCTCCTGTGTGAAGGTCTGGAAGGCGCGCTCAATCTCCGAAGTCTCGGTCTTAGCGTCGACAACCAGGAAATTGCGCTGTGCGTCCGGGGGGTTGGTAACATGCTGTAACGAGTCACTATTCGTTAGTCTCTTATTAAAGAATAGTTGCAAAAGCGCCGATGGCGACTGAGCTGAACAGGGAGGGAGGTACATACTCCGATTCCCGCGAGGAGAAGACCGGTCACGGAGCTTCAATCGACAGTCAAGGTTAGCTAGAGTCATTCGATTTCTATGTCAGGGACAATATATGGGAGGTGTACTCTTCATCGCCAATCACGGCGAGTAATTGGCGATCCTGTCATCAGATAGAGTTAGCAACACTATCGGAGGGGTGGTGGCAGGTTCCAAGTGTCAAGTTTACCTTGTATGCAACGGTCGCCGCCATGATGATCAAGGGCGAGGAACGAGGAACAAAAATTAGTCAAAAACCGAGAGACGCCGTCCCACGAACAAACCGTAGCTTAACAGTAAGTCTGGTGCAGTCTTGAGAGTTGGCGTTGTTCACTGATTGTGGTTATCGCGGAGAGCGGAGAGCGGAGAGTGGATGACATAAGCTGATGCAATTTTGTTTACTTTGATTGCTTTGATGGTTCACTGTTCCGCATCACTGGCCTCGCCTTGCTCTGCATGCCTTTGTTTCGCCGGTCCAGCTGAGGAAGAAGCTGCGGAGGAACAGCTTCTATCTTACTACTTTACTTTCGGTCCTCCGACACCATGCCTCGTCTCGTGCGTCGACGCCCGCTCATGGAGCGCATCCAAGCCTACTTGAACCCGTGGGACTTTTTACTTTGGGTATCCGAAGAGATCGACGGGCATGACTGGGATCAGATGGAGAAGGACTGGGGTCTCTCCATTGGTGTTGGACTGAACCTGGTCTTCCTTGTCGCACGCGCAAATAGTCGATCGAGTGGCGGGAAAGCTTTCGACGACGTGTTTGGTGAAGATGAAGGTGTGCCTTGGCTCAGCTGGCTGGTACGTGATCTTCTTTTACAATCCTATTAAGTTGCGAAACTGACTGGTATCGAAATACCCTATAGGCGACGACCCTCAGCACAATCCTGGCACTTTTATCTATCGCGAATGCAATCTACACATTCGCTCGAGTGAAACGATATCGCATGTTCGAAACGCCTATAGATCAGGTCCCTGCGACCCCCTCTGCACACCGTGTGCGAGTAGAATCAAGTCCTATGGCCGCATCTCCTCTCCGATATCTTGCGAACGCCCTAGCCGGAGAGTCAGCCCAGTCCCGTGCCCACCCAGATGCCGAACGTGATGTATGGGAGATTGCCCTCTGGGATCCCCAACCTATCAGCGTCCGTCTATTGTGCTTGTTTAGCCCAGGGCACGTGTTGATCTATTGGCTCTTCCTGCCAACACAGCTGTCCGACCCTCGCCCGAGTGTCACAATCGTCACAACGATCGCCCTCACAATTCTTCTCTCCGTGCAAATGTCTTTCATGTCCACTTCATACACACAACAGGCGAAAGACTCCATGTTGGTGCATAAAGAAGTGATGAAGGAATATGACGCCAAGTTCGTTCACCCTCGGACTCGGCCGTTGATGAGAGATGTGGGCACACAGTTTTCGGAGCCAGCTCCTGCCCAGTCGGGCTCAGACGCCGAGAACAAAGTTGAAGTCCATACTCCAACGTTCATTATCAATCGCGGGTTCAAAACCAGCCCTAACCCCAACTACGTCAGTCATGTCGATCCAGAGGGATTGACTCCAAGACGCCCCACTGCTACTCCTGGCCCATCCATATTCCAAAGCCAGCCGTCCCTCCGTACTCCCATAGTGTCGGGTGATGGTTCGCCGTTGGTGCGTACGGCGGGGAATTCTATGCGGCAACCGCAATTTCGACCAACCTCGACCAGCACAGGCGATGGAGGTAGCCTTGGGGTCTATTCGCATGCCAATTCCCCATTGAGGAAGTCAGCATCAACTGCGTTCGAGCGCCGAGTTCACAATAGCGGAGATTTTGTCTATACCCCACGAGGAACAAGTCCCGTGAAAAAACAATCCAGCCCTCTTAAGAGGAGCAGTCTTGCCGCACCCATGAGCCCAGCACCAGGAGTTGGAGCTCATAGACCAGGTAGCCTTAACCCCCGTCGGGAAACGGGAAGATTCTAGAATGAAACCACGAATTGATTTTATTTCAGCATGTTATCTTTGACTATTTGACGTTCAAAATGTCCATGCCTGCCGCCAGATCCTACACCTAACTGGATAATATTATATGCATACCTTACCATCTCAGGCCACGAAGTGTACTAATATAACGTTTCACGAGCAGTAGCCTGGTATCGGCTAGGTGACTCTCTTTTGACATTTCATGGCCAGACTGTAAATCCTGATTCACTCGAATGCAGCATCATTTTGACGTCTTAAATTTTCCGTGACCTGCCACGATCAAGAATGCGGAACGGGTTCCTTTGTCTCCATGTTTCAAACTGTCAATCCTGATTTTCCAAACGATGGTCAAGCGATTCCTACTACCAATTGCCGGATCATGCCCTAATAAAAGGGAGATATGATTCTTTTGATATGGGCGCACGACTTCCTCCAAAATTACCTCCTTTAATCACCTTGCAGTATTTTGTAAGATACAAAGAGGTCCAAATTACTAAAGCAATTGAGAAGCGTCATACCAAATGGAGGCGGGTTCATATTGTGAGGCATTCCAGCGCGGGGGCTGGCATTCTTTATCCCGGGCCACATGCCATTCCACCCAACCAGACCACACCATTCTTACGCGTTGGAACCATGCTGTCTCTGGATGTTGAATTGAGTCTGAATGACCCGACGCATTCTCTACGTTGGTCATTTGCACTGCTTCAAAGAACACCACCGGAAGCCGTCCAACCTACACTCTCGACACAGCCCTAATTCGCAGCACCTGCCGCCAAACCACGACTTTAAACAGCCTATTTTACGGCATGGGCCAGGAACAGCGCCGATCCTGGCTTAAGAGTCGGAAACAATAGCGAACACATCCCAGCACAAAATGGACATCGAAAGTTGTGTCGAACTACCCGACGGACACCTCGTTAACCTCTCTCCACGACCCCAAAGACAAACCCAGTACCAAGCATACCGCGCTCATTATACATCCACTGAGCTATACCCAACTCCACCAGCCCGAAACTCCCATCGTGTGCCACCCTCAGAACTTGAAGACCGTCGAACCTCAACAGATATCATGTATCAAAAAGAGAAAACAACCAAGCTTCCGGTGCCAAGATCGTTCGCCGAGAGGGCCAGAGAGCAAAGAAATCAAACTCCCAGCCCTACCGAAATTCCTAAGTCATCATCGGCTGGGTTATCATCGGGGGGATCTGGTGGTCAGTCTGGGGAGCGGGACCGAGATCTCAACATGCGGAAAATACGTGGCAGGTTTGAAAAAGAATCACCTCTGTCACAGCGCGGGTCTTACATCCGGTCAAGAGAAAGTGACAGAGTTCGATCTGAAGGGAGTGCAAATTCCTGGCAACAACACAAGTATCCAGCCAAAACCGCCCCAGAAGTCCAACCATCGCAACGTGGAGCAAGCAATCCTCGGAGCGGAATCCCCAATCCCAGCGCCAACATCAGCAAAGTGATAGCAAGCCCGCGTTATGAGACTCGAAACGCCGAACCACAGAACAAGTGGCTAAAGAAGGGAGGTCAGTGGGTCAACCGAGAGTCCCGCGAGAATACGCATCAGAGATCGGAAGCAACAGACACGACCACGAATTCCAGCCCCCAGTCCTATCCTTCAATCTCACCGGTCTCTGCTGAGGACTCGATGACAGACTGTGACTGGGAGGACAGGTTCGTCGTTAATATGCCCTCTGCCAAAGATCCCAACCCACCGACCATGACCGAAGATCAAATTGCCGATTATCAAAGAAGCATTGAGAAAGTTCATCGCGAGGGAAACCGAATGCTTGACCCAAATACTCGACCGAGTCCACGAGGCTCACCGACTGAAGGACGACGCAATTCCTTGAAATATCAAGAGAGGCGAAGAAAATCGGACCAATCCAAGACCCATGACGGTGCGACACCAGAGTCTCAACAGCCTCAACAGGAAGTTGAGAACCTGAAAGTTCCAGCCTCTCAACCTCATGGGCCTCAAGTGGATGCCAACTATTATAGCCCTGATGAGATTGGCAAAAATCGCATCAGCACTATATGGGAAGAGTCTCCCACAAAGCCCAGAGAGATACGAAAGTCTCACACTGGAGACGGTTCCTTTTTGGGATGCAAAGAAATCAATCCTCGCCCGAAAACCCCTGATGAAATCCTTCTCATCTCATCCGGGGAAGACACTACCACTCTGCAACCCCGTCCACTTGCTGTGCGCGCGAAAAAGAGACAGAAGGAGAAGGAAGCCCAGGCGGCACGCAGTTCAATGGAGAAGACCGTTCTACAAGAAGAATGGTCACAAGTCTCTCGGAATTCAAAGAGTAAGCACTCGCCTGTGACCTTGTGTCAGGAGCGAGATTGCCTTGATAATCAGATCCAAACTCCAAGCTCTCAGGGCTCGAGTAAAGAAAATTCGCAACCCAGACCCAACATTGAAAACTCTCCAGGTAGAATGGACGGTGGACGTGGTGATGACGATGTGTTCATCATCATACCTACTGTCACACGCACTATGCTTCCAACCCCGACACCTGAAAAGGTGGCAACGGCAGAAAAGAAAATTTCTGTCTTAAAGGCGCAAGGACTACGAAGGCCTGGTGGAACTGGCCAATCTGGAACTGGAGAAGCCGTCAAAGCTGTTCGGGCAAAGGCTCAGGTCATTTCTACACCTGCTGGACAACGACATGTGTCAGGCCTTGCGCAAGTTAAATCGGCTGTCCCCACGCTTACGTCTTCGAAGACTACTCCCTCCTTTTCGCCTTCTCAGACGACGACTCATGTCAGCAGTATTCCTGAATCGAAGGGAAAAGTCTCAAAAGAAGAAGCCTTGAAGGAGAAAGAATCGAAAGACAATGATCCCAAACCAAAAGATAGTCCCAGTCAGCGAAAAGAAAAGGAGAAGAGCGAAAAACCAACCAATTCTATCCGTGGGTTCATCCGTACCTCCGGACTAGCAAGGTCCACGGGGCTTGTCAGGTCACCAACCGAGAGTCTGGCAACAATACTCCGCAATGGGACCGAGTCTTTGCGCAATCGCGCGGAATCCCTACGCAATGGTTCAGGATCTCTTGTTGGCCGCAAGGGCTCAAGTTCTCCCGTGTCTCAAGCCTCACCCCCGACTAGAGACAATTCAGACTCTTCAAAATCCGCCAGGTCTTTCAAATCAGCGAAGGAGACTCCCCCATCCTCTACGAAGCCATCTCCAGCCAAAAAGGAGTCCCGCACTGCCAGGGTTTCTCTCGAAAAACCTCCCATCCAAGAGAAGGTAACCCCAGTGGAGCCAGAGCCTCCTGTAAAGAAAGCCACGCCTCCACCAGAGAAGAAGAAGACCGCCGAGAAGCCAAAAAAGCCCGAGAAATCACCTCCCGATCCTGAACAACTCTCCCGAGCCGAGCGACTAGAAAAGTTCAAAGAACAAGCTCGACTCCGAAGGGCAACCAAGGTTGTCGACCAAGTAGTCGACAAAGTTGTTGAGATCGCAGAATTGGACGGGCAACAGGTAGCCACATCCAAAAAGAGTCTACAAGCAAATATCACAGATGTCCACGATGACCTAAAAAATCTGTCTTCAGGAGAAAAAGACGAGGAGGAACCCTTCAAAGAATTCTCTATCAACGAAATTAACACCGGCAACGACACAAACACCATTGCCCTCTCCTTGATCTTCGAGATTGTGTTTCTAGCCATAACAAACATGCACAGGTTCGCTCTCCAAGCTACCGACAGTCCATACATCAAGTTCGTGATTACGAACATTTTGAACATGGCCCGCCATTGTTATCATGTCTTTAGCACGATTTGCAGGACTATATCGGTTTACCAGAACACGGGTTCTTGGCCCAAAGCCAAGAATGATCAGGCTATCAGTCGGTTCTTGGTTGAGTTCCTGCAGGCTGTAGTCTACTTGTTCATTCTTGGGTTTGGGGCGTTGATTGCTGGTCGTGCGGCTGGGTATGTGGTTCTCATTGGGACTTGGGTTGTTTGGTTTGCTAGGCCGTTTGCTTGGGCTTTTCAATGTGTTACTCATGCTCTTATAACATGATCTCATCAGTCTCCTTTTTGACGGTTGTGATATGCTGTTGTGTCTTTTGGAGGTTTGTAATATCATTTGCCTTTTGGTCAGCGTTTTGTTATTCATACTACTTGTTCCTTTGGCATCCATTTATGAAATGTTTCATCTTCCTATTAACCTTGACGTAATGGAACATCTACTAGTTGTAAATAGAAAGCTATGTAAGGAATATCCCCCAAAACTTCAGTATGACGTAATCCTACGATTTGACGAATGCAATTCAGTCAAATGTGCTGGGAGTCCCCGTGTTGAATGTGGGAAATAGCCAAGCTTTTGTATTTCTTCTGACCAATTTTATATCTGAAGGAAAAGTCGGGATCCCTTACCTGCATAGGCATGACGGGATCCACAGTGTAAGTGTTTGTAAATAAAAAGCCAAAATGTTCTGAAAGGCGCCGAGCATCAGGATGGTCCGGAAAAAATGAGCACATATAGAACGAAACACCGCTGCTTGCATGGAAAAGAAAAGTTAGTCGCGACGAGAGGGATGAACATCTCGCTGCAATCTCTATACCCGAAATCCAAGAGGGAAGGAAAAGGAAAAAGACAAAGAGAGAATGGAAAAGAAGCCCAGATCGGGCATGAATTATGTTGAATTGGATTCTTCTTTCTTTTTGATCCTCCATTTCATCTGAACAGCCCACATCAATCGAAGAGAAATAGGGACACGTCAGAAGAAAAGCACCAGGCCTTGGTGGAGCAAAAGAAAAAAGAAGTACTCTGAAGCGTCGTTGTTAAAAGGGACGGGGTATCGGTACAGTAGGAATGTTGGATGTTGAAATAAAAAAGTGAACGCTCAGGAAGAAATCGTTGAGAGGTCTTCAATCGTTACGCCATAAGACATTGCATGAGAGCCGGAGATTGGTGTTGGATGATTCATCTCGGGCTGGTATTCGTTGAGTATCGTTGAGATAGGTGATGTTGAATTAGGTAGAGTGTAGTAAGTAGTGTTGACAGTGGCTCAGGTGTGAGCGCAGGTGTAGGGGTGGTCGTCAGTGTATCCAGCGTAGCTGGGTTCCCGGTTGAGTGGGAGGGTGCCTTAGTTCTTGATCTCAGTGCCGTTTGACTCAGCGGCGCCATTAGCCTCTACTGGCTTTCCGGTCACTTCGACGTCAAGATCCTTGACAACTAGGTCCTTGAACAAATCGAAGACAGCGTTGGAGCGGTGGAAGTCGTTGTCAACTACATAAGGGTTAGTTAGGCTGCCAATGTCAATGTTTATTTGTGATCTTACCAATGTTGACAAGGTACCGGTCGTCCATGACGTGTTGGATCAGCTTCCGACTGGGACTGGCGGCATCGTGGCACTTGGACCAGTCTTCACCCAGGCGGTAAGCCTCATCCTTCCACGCCAAGAAACTGATGGTCTCGGTGATAGTAGGTTGGATGATTTCTCGGCCAGCGAAAATACCCCAGGTCAAGGCGTTCGGGCTGTCGTGTGTGTTGGTTCTCAATTCACCGTCCTTGGAAACAGCATGGTATGTCATGTCCTCGTTGTTCTCGATGCGGGAAATAAGCTCGTCAATCAAATATGAGGGGACCAACAATTCCAAGTAAGCCTTCTGATAAACGAAACCGTTCTTGGGACCCCATCCGTACACGGGGTGGGAAGACTTGACGCCATTCACAGCGGGCTGGGAGTTGATGGTCAGGAAACCCCGGTTGTTCAAGTCCACCAAGGGGTCTTTGATGTCATTGGCCTCAATGCTGATCGGGCTGTCACTCCAAGGCAGACGTTCCAATTTGCCGCTCAGAAAGTTGATAAAGATATCAGAAATGTCCTTCAGACACTTCGGCTCGCCCCACATCTTGATGTTCTGCTCGTTCGAGCCCTTCAGACCAACACCGTATGCATCCAGTTCACCAAAGGCAGGCGAACGAGAATCGGTCCAACGACCGTTAGGGAACTCATCCCACGATTGTGTGCGAGCGACATATGAGGAGTTGCGGTTGCGCCAGAAAACTGGACGCACATCCTCGGTTCTTCGGCCCAGCGCCAGAGACGGCCGCCATGGCAGCGAACGTTGAATGGGAGACTCCTCGGATGGTACGAGTCCCAGCTCCTCCAGAACCAGTTTGGTAGCTTGAGCCAGGTTCATGGTATAGAAATGAAGGTGGTTGATGCCAAAGGCCAGGAGCTCTCTGCACATTTCAGCGATAAGGCGCTTGCCAATATCCCGGACGGCAGAGTCGTCATTCTTCACGGGCTCGAGGGCCTCCATCCAATGCGGAGGCACGTGGGCCTTGGTCCAGGTAGACCGGCGCAAGAACGAGGCATAGGTTTGAATGGGCATGATGCCAGGAATTATTGGCACATTGATACCTTTAGCACGGCATTTGTTAACCCATTTCTTGAAGTTTTCCACATCATAGAACATCTGGGTAATGACAAAAGTGCTACCGGCATCCACCTTCTCCTTCAAGTGATCGATCAACAAATCCACATCCGGGTTGTCGTCCGCACCCTCCGGGTAGCCACCCACACCGATATCGAAATGGTTTCCATATTTCTCTCGAATATATTTGACAAGATCCTTGGCATAGCGGAATCCTCCATCAGCGGCTTCCCAAGCCTCCTTCTCACGCGGTGGGTCACCTCGCAGAGCCAGAATATTGGTGCAGCCAGCCTTGTACGCGGTCGAGAGGGCCTGGTCAATCTTTTCCTGGGGCATGTCGGTACAAGTCAAATGCATGCAGGTCTCCAGACCATACACCGACTGAGCGACGCCGACCATCTCGCAAGTCAAGTCCGACAAACGGCCACCCGCACCCCATGTGATGTCAATGAACGAGGGACCCAACCCGTGCATGCGGTCCATGCGATCATAAAGATTCTGTACACCTTGGGCGGTCTTGGGAGGAAAGAACTCGAAGGAGATGCCCGGCTCCCCCGAGGCCTCCTTCTGTGCAAGCTTCTCCCGGATATGCATGATTTCGTGTCAACCTACGGGTACAGTCATCAGTAATCTGGTGGAATTGGAAGTTGGCCATGATGGGTCAAGGAAGCCCGATCTGGTTCTTCTGTTAAAAGACAAGAATCTCTTACCGATAGAGGTAGGACTGAATTTATTTTGCAACTGTAACCACCTGAGGCTATTCTGCAGTTCTCACAACAGGGTCTCGCAGAATCACCAGGATTTCCCGACCTGTTTGCTTTGTGACACCCACGTAATGATTCGACAGGGAAGACCTGGTCGATGCGAGCAATAGAGAGAAAAAAATAAACAGGACAAAAAAAAATTTGGGAGAAAATGGGGCAAAAGGGGATCTCCGTACGAAGAGGAAGAAAGATGGAATTCGAATTGGGATTCGGCGGGGAAGGCCGGCGATCGGAGCTAGCACGTGCTCAGGTCAACTGGTGGGTTGGGTAAGCACTAGGTACAACCTCCACTTAATATGTCAACTAAAGGTTGAGAAAAGGTCTTCAGTTATACACTTCACTTCTCTTCTAATTCATTAATATATGAATTCATTCCCTTGGGGCCAATCCTGCAATGTTCTCATGTTGTTGGGTCAGCTTACTCCGTACATACCTGCCCCTCTATGATCTGCCCCTCACTTACTTAAAAATTTAGATTGACTTAGCTAACCAGTCACTTTTGGCGGGGCGGAATTTTATTCGCCGATAAACCTGTCGCCCACTTTTTTTTTCTCTTGGGTTCAACTTCAAGATCTACCTTTTCAAAGTGTCACATACACATACATTTTTCTACAAACCTCAATTTCTAATACCACCCACCATGTCCGCCTCTCAAGACTACAAGAGCACTCTGCTCCCTCTCCTCATCGACAACAGCGTCCTCTCCTTCGGCACCTACACCCTCAAGTCCGGTCGCGAGTCTCCTTACTTTTTCACCTCCTCCCTCATGCACACTGCGCCCTTGCTGCGCGCCTCCTCTGCCGCTTACGCCAGTGTGCTGTCCGCCGAGCCTTTCGTGACCACCGCAGCTGACGGCACCACCAAGCCCAACTTCGACATTATCTTCGGCCCCGCATACAAGGGCATTCCCATCTGTGCCGCCGTCACCAACGAGCTTGCCGTGCGGGACTCGCTCGCCGCCTCGCCCAATGGAACCTGGGACAATGTCAGCTACTCATTCAACCGCAAGGAGGCCAAGTCCCACGGTGAGGGAGGCAACATTGTCGGTGCCCCGCTGAAGGGCAAGCGCATTGTCATCGTCGACGATGTCATTACCGCCGGTACTGCTCTGCGCGAGGCCGTCGGCATCATTGAGAAGGAGGGTGGTATCGTCGCCGGTGTTGTTGTCCTGCTGGACCGTGAGGAGCGGGTCAGCGATACCGAGTCCAAGAGCGCCATCGGTTGTGCGCAGCGCGATCTCGGCGGCAACATCCCCATCCGTGCCGTCATTGGTCTGCACGATATTATTGAACAGCTCAGTGATAAGATCAGTGCTGAGGATATCCAGCGCTTGAAGGATTACCGTGCCCGCTACGGCGCTGAGTAAGGCAGGATTTGGCCTAAGGCCGACCCTTTGATATATGATGCATTGAGAAACGATGTTAGAGATAAAAATAAGAGAGAGAAGTCATGATACCAGGATAGTTCGGAGTTTACTAATATCCATTATTCACACGCACATTGAAATACATATTCTCCTCTCCGTGGTTCCATGGCTGAGGAATATTTGACAAATCTTTCATGAACCGGTAGTACAGTATAGAGGTATGACTTTGGAGAACTGTTCGTGCTCCAATCGGGGAATTCGGAGCGATGTATCTGTTCTACTCCCAGAGTGCCTTCAACTTGAAGAGGAACAACATGGCAGTCGATGTTCCCAAAACGAAAGCGATGCAGGCTATGATAGGACTGTCAAGCCCAGCCGCTTGCATCCTACCACCCCTGTCGGGAAGGTTGTACAGGTCAAGCGCAACCCCCAACTTCAACCGTGATGTCTCAGATATCAAAGAATTCGGGAGATCGAGCCCACTCTAAGAGAGTATAGTCTAAGAAGAGACTTCTCCGGGACACCGGATGTCTGAATTTTCAACAGTCCCACACACTACAGCAGGGTTGATGCTTTGGGATATTATCTACATTCTGAGCTCAAGAAGCACCTGAAACTGAAGGTGCAGATGCCTTCTAGGGCGTGCTGAGCTTGCGCTCAGACTATCAGCAATTCAGGATCCGATGGAAGTACCCGTAGTCAAACATGCATAGCTCATGTTAGAAGTCAAGCTTACGAAGAATTTTCAACATGAGGCGGCTATTGGGGAACGAGAAATAGGATTTTGGACAAGATAGCGGCAGGTCCAAAGTAAGCACTATATTTGGCAACATTTATCCTCAGATATTCATTTCTGTTAATGTTTATCTAGATACATTAGACAATTCCAACCCTCAAATTGGAAGCCTTCGATTCATCTCCCAGCTGTTTGGGTATCACAAAGGATCAAATGAGGGCACGGCAGATTTTGAATACTGATCCATCAGTGAATAGATGCATAATGACACAGACCCTTCAAGCCTAGCATTTTTTGATAGTGACGGTCAAGGGATTAATGAAGCATGCCTCAATTCCTGACCACCATAAAGCTAACATTAAGATAGAAAAGATTACTAGTAAATCTCTATAGCGAGAATCCTAGACCAATACTTTATCTCGAGTCTCCCAGTGAATCAACAACACTACTTGACACCGCTACACGTACGCTTCGGGGAGATGCATACGCCTTACCGAGAAAGGCAATGGACCAAGACGCCCAATGCTACAAAGCGCCCCATGAACCACTGGTGCGTTTATGGCGATACAAATAATCCGTCGTAGTACTATCGATGTACATGTACACCGTCTGGTAGGTCCGGGAATTGTAAAGCATCCTCATCAGCGCTCCATGTCCACGTAACGGCCCTATTGAAAGATAGATCATTGTGGACTACAGCGTGCACCTGGCTGAAAGTAAAAAGTCTGGTCTGACTCAACTAATTTGAATCTCAGCAGACCATTGACGGTTGATCGTTCCATCGACCATAAGCACTGTCATTCTAACCATGCGACTTACGGGTCATGGCATTCGATTTATTATAAGTCATTCAATGTGACATCTCTGACAAATATTTAGTTATACTAGATCCAAAAATAAATTAGAGCAATCGTTAGTTCAAAGGCACATCCGAAGCTCATAACAGAAATCAAGTCTATCCCCGACGGTGAAGATGGGTGGCGAGCAGGGAAGGCCCTTTTATACAGGTCTAGCTATAATTATACTTTGAGACTTGACTATAGAAAAAGCTTATATACATTACATCTTGAACGAATTCATCTTTCTATTGCAATAAGAAACAAATATCTCACTTCATAAACGCCTACGGAGTAGGTAAAGTAATATGGAACGTGCCATTGCTCAGCCTCCTTTGCTAGTAAAATCCGTAAGAGTAATCTTCAGCCACTGTGAAATCTTTAATGCGATAAGCCTCGCCAGACATGAGATACTGGGATTGAAATCATGTCCTCGTTGCACTCCCGATCTCGCCGGCCACACATGTTACCAGTCGAAATACAAATACAGATCCCTGATGCGACTTAAAGGAAGCATTAATCCTCAAAAGGCCGAATTTATGTCTCGGATGAAATTATTTACCCCTGGACTCGAAAATAAGAGAAGCACCTGGAGTCAGACTTCGACGTCACTCAGCAATGCATCAAGTTTTTATATCAAAATCTCACCCAATAGAGTCCCGGAGATCAGAATAGAAAAACGGTCAATGTTTTAAGCCAGATATATAAGGCTCCATCACAGTCAATGTTGAAACTGGACCGACAATCGATCGCTGCTGCATATTTTGCTGTCCTCGTCTTTGTCTTTGTCTACTCGCATGGTCCCTTATCATCCTTGAGAATGTACCACAATGCCCTGTCATACAAACACTGCATGTCTTGCACACTGAGTCTTATCGAGCCACAGCTATTCCATGCTGACCGCCGGTAATGCAAAAAGCTATGGATGTTGCTGGGGGCTTCCAAACGCGGGCGTCGTGTCGTGAGACAATCGTGAACTTTGTCGTCTGAGCTCAGTCACCCTCGAGATAGTATTCGTCCACCGAACGCCCATCAAAGCCCCGAAAGTTCCAGATGTACCCTGAGTTTTCTGCCTCCTATCAGCAGTCTCTTCGATTGACACCGTTCATTCCGGCGTGAAGAAAGTCTGACCCCAAAATCTATAGGTCGATTGCGAGGTGTTATCAAATCATGTACTTGCGGTGAGAAGACAAGTGACTTAAGACCCGCTTCAAAGCATGTAAGAGCTAGATGTTGCGGGTTTTGCTTTTTACTGGTTTGCCACAATTTCACCTATTTCTACCAAACGCCCCGCAAGGTTCCTCTCTCTTGTTCAGTTTTTCTTTGGCATTTGCAGACTAGTTCAATCCTTGAGCGGATTGAAGGTCATTGCGGCTGAATTTACTTGAAGTATCTTAAAGCTCGCTCTCACATTTGTTACTTTAATCCGTCCAGAGACACTGGGTCCTTTGCGCCTCATCGTCATATACAAGTGCATGGTTTGCTTAAGGTTTTCCTTTTCATACGACTTGTCTATTGATTCTGTCATACCTATATGATTTTATATCTGGCTTGTATATATCTCCCTATCCAGGCATATCGTCACATGCATTCTTCCTAATGACATCCGATGGACTGATTAGCCAAACGCAACACAGGAACTCAGCTCCAGACACTCGTTTATTCCCTTCCTACCTGACATAATTGATTCGTTTATACCTTTCGGCTAGAAAAAACACATGCTGCCAAATCAACATTTCTGAGCTTTTGCTCTTGACGCTTGTTACGATGTATTGGAAACGCACGGGCCTTGTGCTTGCTCACCTCGCAACTGTGGTATCAGGTTGGCCGTACGATGATGCACTCACTGAATATAACCTCAACGAAAACCAGACAGCAACCAACCCAGCTGAGTATTGGGGAGAATGGCCCAATCATACATATCACCCATCACCAGTAAATTGGCGCTTTCCCATATATACCCTTTTTCTCGATCGATTCGTGAACGGTGATCCAACCAATGACAATATCAATGGGACGCTGTTTGAGCATGATTTGGACTCGAACCAGATGCGTCATGGTGGTGATGTCGCTGGACTGGTTGACACGCTGGACTACTTACAAGGAATGGGCATCAAGGTAAGTTCATCTTTCATTTTTGATGTCAAACTGCCTTTGCTGAGTCTTTGAAGGGAATATATCTTGCCGGCCTTGTTTTGATGAACCAGCCTTGGGGCGCCGACGGTTATTCTGCAATGGACACCACCTTGCTAGATCAACATTTCGGTACCATTGAAGCCTGGCGAGCTGCGATCACAGAGATCCACAACCGTGGCATGTATGTGATTTTCGACAACACCGTGGCAACGTAAGTGACTTCAAACTTATCACACTCTCAGCCTTTATTCACGTTCTAACATATATCAGCATGGGCGATCTGATTGGATTTGACGGGTATCTCAACACAACAACACCATTCTCAGTCAAAGAACACAAAGCACAATGGAAGTCAGACCGTCACTACGTCGACTATAACTTTGGTAACTTTTATAACCAGACCTGTGAATACCCTCGTTTCTGGAATGAGACTGGTTATCTAGTAGACCAGTATGTTCGCGACGAACTGAAAGGCTGCTACAACAGTGACTTCGACCAATACGGCGACATCGAAGCTTTTGGTGTTTATCCCGACTGGCAACGTGAACTTGCTAAGTTCGCATCTGTGCAGGACCGTTTACGGGAGTGGGTACCTACAGTCAGAGAGCGAATCATAAGGCACTCGTGTATGATCATCTCTTCGCTCGATATTGATGGCTTCCGATATGACAAGGCCACACAGGCAACGGTTGATGCCTTGGGAGACATTTCTGGTGCTTACCGTGACTGCGCTCGACGAGTTGGCAAGAAGAACTTTTTCCTACCTGGAGAAATTACCAGTGGCAATACCCTGGGCTCTGTCTTTCTTGGCCGTGGCAGGCAACCAGACATGGTGCCCAAGACGCTTGATCAGGCATTCCATCTCACGAATTCGTCTGATAGTCTATATTTCCTGCGAGACGATAACCAACAGTCCATTGATGGAGCTGCTTTTCATTACTCCGTTTACCGCTCCCTCACTCGCTTTCTTGGTATGGATGGCAACTTGGCCGCCGGCTATGATGTCCCAGTCAATTGGACAGAAGCTTGGTACGATATGGTACTCACCAACGATCTTATCAACGCGAATACCGGCGAGTTTGACCCTCGTCACATGTATGGGGCTACGAATCAAGATGTGTTTCGGTGGCCGGCTGTGGAGTATGGACTCGAGAGACAGCTACTAGCTCTCTTCATCACGACGCTGCACATGCCGGGCATTCCATTACTACTCTGGGGTGAAGAACAAGCGTTTCACACCTTAGATGCATTGGCTTCCAACTATATCTATGGCCGACAAGCCATGTCTCCCGCGACTGCTTGGAGAACTCATGGCTGCTTCCATCTTAACTCTACCCAATACTTTAATTGGCCGATCAAGTCCGGCCGAGATGCCTGCCATGATGAAAATGTCACATACGACCATCGGGATCCCTCGCACCCCATCAGAAATACAATCAAGCATATGTATCAGATGCGAGAGGACTATCCCGCCATGAAAGATGGATGGTGGATTCAGTTGCTGTCCAATCAAACCCACAATGTCTACTATCCTGGTTCAAATGGAATTGCCACTGAAACTGGCATGTGGTCTGTTTTAAGAAGCGCTTACTTTCAAAAGCAAGATCTTGGAAAAGCAGGGAATCAGACTGTTTGGTTTGTGTACCAAAATGACAACGTCACAGTCACATACGACTTTGATTGTTCCGATCCCAACCAGGCGCTTGTTGCTCCTTTCGAGACGAATACAACTGTCAAAAACTTATTCTATCCACATGACGAATTGACCTTGAAGAAGAGTCCGACCAAGCTGTATCTCAACGGTTCTTCAAAGTGGAATGGTTGTCTGGACAGTCTAACCCTTCGTCCTTACGAATTCAGGGCTTATGTCCCCAAAAGCAAGTTCCATCCTCCACGACCTATGATCACCAAGTTTACCCCAGGGCATGATGTCCCAGTGCTTTCCAAATCCCAGCCTGGGGAAAGTGAAGATCTCCAGATCGGTCTATATTTCTCCACGGAAATGAACTGCAGCATGGTCACCAAAGCTATCACCCTCGAGTCAACAACGGAAAATAGAAAGATACCTTCAATCGATCAGAACACCATCAGCTGCCGGTCTATTGACCCAGAAGAGTCGACTCTCACTGGCCATATACCCAGCGCCTGGGCATGGATAGCGACTCTGACTGGAGTATATAATGGAGTGCACAGACTGACTGTCAGCAATGTGACCAGTAGCGACGGAAAGAAAACGAATGCCATTGACCACTTCTTGATTCGTATCGGACAGCATGACAATCCGATGACTTTCACCTCTGCCAACTACTCTAGCAGCTTGCTTCACAGACACGAGAACGGCTCACTATTTATTCGACAGCACGCGGCAGGGGCCGATATGTACCGGTACTCGACCAACTGGGGCAGCACGTTCTCGAAATGGCTTCCCTATCAAGGCGGCAACCACACAATCGAAAAACAGCATTGGTCGGGAACAAAGGCCCAAGAGTGGAAGGCGGAGCACGTTCGTGTTGAATACTGGAATCGTTTCACGGGAAGCAGCGATTACGTTCAGCAGGGTGATACTCCCGACTGGGACGCTGGAATGCCACGACGATTCCCTCATCTCTTTTTCAACGGCCCTTTTAATGAATATGGATATGACGCTGGATTGCCAAATGCTGTGAAACAAGCCGCGGATCGGCTATGGAAGTTCCGCTTCATGGCCGAATGGCCTGCGCAGGGCCAGCTGAACGTCTGGGGAATTAATCCAAATGGACAACCTGATCAGAGCTATATTTTTGGAGACTCGGATGGAGATTCCGTCTTGGATCGTCTACCTCCGTCTTCGCTCAAGACGACAGCGATAAACATAACACGGCCTCCACCTAGTCCACATCTTGCATGGAGGATTGAGCTTGATGACGCGACGTTGAAGTTCAAGCTAGTGCCTGCGGGATCAAAATATGTTCAAATGGCGCTCTTCTTCATGCTTTGGATAATTCCCGTTCTCAGTGCCGTGGCATGTGTGACCGTTTTCATGAAGACATTCTACCGTATCAAATTCAACCAGGTCGGTGTGAGTGAGAAGAAGACCTTGATCTCACTGGACGTTTTCAACAGGTTGAAGCCCGATGAGGCCGGAGGATCCAGGAACTTCCTTGTACGCCTGGCGAACAAGTCCAAATTCCTGCAAAGCAACTCGGCGTTTGGCAACCGAACATCCCAACGACGCAAGGTTCTAGTTGCGACAATGGAATACGATATCGACGACTGGGGAATAAAAATCAAGATTGGTGGACTGGGTGTCATGGCACAGTTAATGGGAAAGCAACTCGGACACGAAGATCTCATTTGGGTCATTCCTTGTATCGGGGGTGTGGATTATCCCATTGACAAGGCGGCCGAATCCATGTTTGTCATGATTCTTGGGAATTCATACGAGGTCAAAATCCAGTACCACTACTTGAGAAATATCACGTATGTCCTCTTGGATGCCCCAATTTTCCGTCAACAAACCGTTGGAGAACCCTACCCGGCCCGCATGGACGACATGGACAGCGCGATCTATTACTCTGCGTGGAATCAATGCATTGCTCAGGCTATCAAACGATTCCCAATCGACTTGTACCACATCAATGACTACCATGGTGCGATCGCTCCACTCTACCAGCTCCCAGAGACGATACCAATCTGCCTTTCACTACACAACGCTGAATTCCAGGGATTGTGGCCAATGCGAACACAAAAGGAAAAGAGCGAAGTGTGCTCCGTATTCAACCTCGATATAGACATTGTCACTCGTTATGTTCAATTCGGTGAGATCTTTAATCTATTGCATGCCGGTGCGAGTTATCTCCGTCTCCACCAGCAAGGCTTTGGCGCAGTTGGAGTGTCGAAGAAGTATGGAAAGCGCTCATACGCGAGGTATCCAATATTTTGGGGCCTACGAAAAGTCGGGAACCTGCCAAACCCTGATCCTTCTGATACTGGCGAATGGAAAAAGGAATTGCCTAAAGAAAGCGAGATCAATGTAGACAGCGAATTTGAACTCGGGAGAGCCGAGACCAAGCGTCAAGCACAAGAATGGGCTGGTCTTCACCAGGCGCCTAATGCTGACCTTCTTGTCTTCGTGGGAAGATGGTCTATGCAAAAAGGAATCGACCTCATCGCCGATGTTATGCCAGGTGTTCTTGACGCACGACCAAATGTCCAACTGATTTGTGTGGGCCCAGTCATTGATCTTTATGGTAGATTTGCAGCGCTCAAACTGGACAAAATGATGAAACTGTACCCGGGCCGGGTGTTCTCAAAACCACAATTCACAGTCCTACCTCCATTCGTTTTCTCGGGAGCGGAATTTGCTTTGATTCCATCAAGAGACGAGCCGTTTGGTCTAGTGGCTGTCGAGTTCGGCCGCAAAGGTGCTCTTGGTATCGGTGCTCGAGTTGGAGGACTTGGACAGATGCCTGGTTGGTGGTATACTGTTGAGTCTACGACAACATCCCACCTCATTAAACAATTCAAGCTTGCAATCGACAGCGCTTTAAATTCCAAGCTCGAGACGAGAGCAATGATGCGTGCGAGGTCGGCTAAGCAACGTTTCCCAGTTGCGCAGTGGATTGAAGATCTGGAAATTCTCCAGTCAACGGCTATGCGTGTCCATAATAAGGAACGTGCTAAGTTCCAGTCTCAATCAAACGCTGCAGTGTCGGCATATAATGCTATATACGGAATGATGACACCACAAGTTGCTGTTTCAATGAGATCTAATGCGTCCAGCGGTACGCTTACTCCACCTTTGCAATCTAGTCGTCCTGGAACCATGGGATCGATGCAACGAAACTCCGTTGTCTACAGCCGTGATCCCAGTCCTGGTGGTGAAAGCAGACCAAGATCAGGTCTCAGTCGCCAGATGTCCTTCGGGATCCGGCCTGTGTCTACCGCACTAGAAATTCGTGGACGACGGGACCCTAGCAAGGGCGGCATTGAAGATGTGGATGAGAACGGCGAAGGATCTTCCAGTTCTCCATCTCCAGGTGCTGACGACGATAGTGATGATGAGATCATGTCTACCTGTTACGGCGAGGACGACTATGCCATAGGACCTGAAGCGGCCGAGACTGGACGCCGAATAGATACGCCTCCTCCAGGCGCTCAACCTGCTGGAATTCCTCTGACTCGTGAAGTCCTATCAGCCCGACATGCAAGTCAACCTTCTGCCCGTTCCAGTGGCACACCCTGCAGCTCCAAGGCTCCCAGCACGACAGGAACGGATGATACCCTTCTTCCACCTGCACGACCTTGGGCAGATGCAGGGAACCGTCTGAGTAATGCGTCACAGTTGTCATTTGACTCGGTTTTAGGTGACAAAAAGGATTACAAGCTTCAAAAGGTGGACCCTACATTCACAGACAGCAGTGGCGAGTTCTACAGAGCATTCGAAAAAAAACTTGAGGGTCTCAATGGCACGAACTCTGACTCCCAGTTGTGTATCGAGCAATACCTTGAAAAAAGCGAAAAGAAGTGGTTCGACCGGTTCAGAGATGCTCGCCTTGGACGAAACCAATCCCCAGCTACATCTGTGCAATTAGGCAGGAATGGCAGTGGCTCTCCTTCAGAATCAATCAACAACGACGACACCACATCCCATGAAAGTGGAGTCCCGGAAAGAAAAGAAGCTACAGGGGATGAGTTCTTCTTGGGAGAAGACTACGTCCCACCGACCGGCCTCAAAAAATGGATGCAAATGCGCATTGGAGACTGGCCTGTTTATTCACTGTTCCTAGGCCTCGGTCAGATCATTGCTGCCAATTCTTACCAAATAACCCTACTCACCGGTGAAGTTGGTCAGACAGCAGAGAAGCTTTACGGAATCGCAACAGTCTACCTTGTCACATCAATCCTGTGGTGGCTTTTCTTCCGATTCTACAAGTCCGTCCTTGTTCTCACTGTACCATGGTTCCTGTACGGCCTTGCATTCCTCATCATCGGTCTTGCCCATTTCGAGCCCAATTCCTATGCTCGGGGTTGGCTCCAGAATGTAGGGAGTGGGATCTATGCCGCTGCCTCGTCTAGTGGCTCTATTTTCTTTGCGCTGAATTTTGGCGATGAGAGTGGTGCTCCAGTTAAAAAATGGGTTTTCCGTGCTTGTTTGATCCAAGGCACCCAGCAAGCCTATGTCATCGCTCTTTGGTATTGGGGTTCGACACTGACGAAAGCATCTAACGCTGGTGTTGCTAATATCCAAGGCAACATCACGAACACCTGGAGAATGACGTGCGTATTTCTTTCAAAACTCCCCAGTCGGATATAGGGATAACTTGATGCTGACCACTACCATAGGGCTGTCTGTACGCCGATTACTGTCTTCTTGTGGGGCGTTGGACTGATCGTGTACTTCGGATTGCCAAACTACTACCGCCAAACACCGGGTAAAGTCCCATCATTCTACAAATCCGTTTTCAGGCGAAAGATCGTACTTTGGAACTGGGTTGTGGTCATCCTCCAGAACTTCTTCCTAAGTGCTCCGTACGGTCGAAACTGGAACTGTAAGTCTGAATATATGTAATCCATCTCACTCTACCACCAGTTAACAATCTTAGTCCTGTGGATATCGAACCACGCAAAACCATGGCAAGTTCTCCTCCTCTGCGTGGCATTCTTCGGTTTCGCCTGGATAGCGATTCTATTCGGTCTCGCCTGGATCTCCCGATCCCACAGCTGGATCCTACCCATCGTAGCATGTGGTCTCGGTGCACCACGTTGGGCCCAAATATGGTGGGGAACATCAGGATCCGGTCTATACCTCCCTTGGGCAGGTAGTTACACATCAGGAGCACTGGTATCCCGGAGTTTGTGGTTGTGGCTTGGTGTCCTCGACGCACTACAGGGATTGGGCTTTGGCATGATTCTTTTGCAGACTCTGACGCGGATGCATATTTGTTTTACGTTGCTTGTTTCACAGGTTTTGGGTTCTATTGCGACTATTTGCGCGAGATCATTTGCTCCTAATAGGATTGGTCCTGGGCCTATCTCGCCTGATATTACGGCTGGTGCGAGTGCGTTGGCGAATGCTTGGTTTTGGATTGCACTTACGTTTCAACTTTCGATCTGGTGAGTGGTTATGCAAGTCCTTTTGTTGAGTTTAGTTGGTTTGGCTCTTATCTGACTTTTTCTAGCGCCGGCTTTCTTTTGTTCTTCCGTCGTGAACAACTGTCAAAGCCTTAAATCGAGGCTGGGGGACAGTTAATTCGCATATTTTGTTTGCAAATGCCTGGCAGGACAAAGTTAATAAAGTTAATAAGTGGGATGGGTCATGATCTGTCAAGCTTTCGCTTGCTTTACACAGGTCTCTTTCTTATGTTGATTTTTATTTGCGATTGATCTTTGGTCTCCGACATCTAGTATTTATCTTAATGTAATGACCTCGACTGGCTCGGAGCTCGAAGACACGTACCGACACTTAGTGGAAAGGGAGAATCATTTTTTGAATTCATAATTCGTTCTCATTGAGATTCGTAGATAGCCAGTAGAAGATGCGAGTAGTCCAAAACTAACTAAGCCCCGAAACATGAAATGCAGGCGGACAAATATAAAGGGGAATATCGTTCTTCGAAAGAAATCCAAATGCCAGGAGAGCCTGAAGCTCCTATTACAATTTACCGTATCCATATCCAATGCGATCACCCACAGCGCCCTTTTTAATAGCATCAATATAAGCTTACCACTCGAGTGGCTCACCCTTCACCTCACCCCGGTTGGTCTTGGGGACAGCGGCGGCGTTGATGCGGGTGGCACCACCGCGGATACCGCGCTTGAGGTAGGCAGATCCATCCAACCAGGGAGTCTCAAGACTACGCTTAGCCTCGAAGGTGCGGATCTTGCCCTCCATCTCGAGAGTCAAACCAATATCATCAAGACCGTTGGTGAGACAGTGTCTCCGGAAAGAATCGACTTCGAAGCCAACGATCTTGTTGCCCTCAGCATCCTTGATCTCCTGGTTGACGAGATCGACCTCGACCTCGCGGCCAGCCGAGGCCTCAGCAGCGATCTTGGCAAGGGCAGCCTCGTCGGAGACAACGACGGGAAGCATGCCGTTCTTGAAGGTGTTGTTGTAGAAGATATCGGCGAAGGACGGAGCGATAATGCACTTGATACCGAAGTCAAGCAGAGCCCAGGGGGCGTGCTCACGCGAACTACCACAACCGAAGTTGGGGCCAGTCACAACGAGGATCTTGGCATTGCGGTAGATACCCTGGTTCAGAACGAAGTCAGGGTTCTCGGTGCCATCGGCGTGGTAACGGAGCTCGTAGAAAGCGGCGGAGCCAAGACCGGTACGCTTGATGGTCTTGAGGAACTGCTTGGGGATAATGGCGTCGGTGTCGACGTTGGAGCGGTCGAGGGGAGCCGCGATACCCTTGAGGGTAAGGAACTTGGGGAGACCAGCACTGCTGCCACCGCCGGCGGAGGAGTTAGTGTGGGGCTCGTTGTCAGCGGGCAAGTCAAGGACACGGTCGAGTTCGTCCTCAGTGATCGGGGAGTCGTAGGACTCGGCCTCAACATCAACGACGGGCTGGACCTTGGCGGCAACGGGGCTGGAGACCACGTGCTCGCGGATGTCGGTGAGTTTACCGGTAATGGCAGCAATAGCGGCCATGGCGGGGGACATCAGGTGAGTGCGACCCTTGGCACCCTGGCGACCCTCGAAGTTACGGTTGGAGGTACTGGCACAGCGCTCCTGGGGAGACAGAATATCGGGGTTCATACCCAGACACATGGAGCAACCAGCCTCACGCCACTCGAATCCAGCATCGGTGAAGATCTTGTCCAGACCTTCGCTCTCAGCCTGCTGCTTGACCAGACCCGAACCGGGGACGATCATAGCACGCTTGATGTTCGCAGCAATCTGCTTGCCCCGAACAATCTTAGCGGCGGCGCGCAAATCCTCAATACGAGAGTTGGTGCAAGATCCAATGAAGACCTTATCCACGGGGATGTCGGTCATGGGGACACCAGAGGTGAGACCCATGTACTCCAGAGCACGCTCGCAAGCAAGCTTGCGGGCCGGGTCCTCAAAGTCATCGGGGCTAGGGACGACGCCTGTAATGGGGACGACATCCTGGGGAGAGGTACCCCAGGAGATGGTGGGGATGATGTCCTTGCCATCAAGGAAAACGTCAACATCGTACTTGGCGTCGGGGTCAGACTTGAGGGTAGACCAGTAGGCGACGGCGCGGTTCCACTCGGAGCTACCGTACTTGGGAGCCAGAGGACGGCCCTTAAGGTACTCGAAGGTAATCTCATCGGGCGCGATCATACCAGCACGGGCACCACCCTCAATGGACATGTTACAGATGGACATACGAGCCTCCATGCTGAGCTTGCGAATGACAGATCCGCAGAACTCAATAACGGCGCCGGTACCACCAGCAGTTCCGATAACACCAATAATGTGGAGAACAACGTCCTTGCTGGTAACACCGGCAGGGAGCTCACCGTCGACCTGGACTCGCATGTTCTTGCTTCGGCGGGTAAGGAGGGTTTGGGTTGCGAGGACGTGCTCGACCTCACTGGTTCCAATACCGAAAGCCAGGGCGCCGAAGGCACCGTGGGTGGAGGTGTGGGAGTCACCGCAGACGACGGTAGTGCCGGGAAGAGTGAAACCCTGCTCGGGGCCGATAACGTGAACGATACCCTGACGCTTGTCGCTCATACCGAAGTAGGTGAGGCCGAAGTCCTTGACGTTCTCCTCGAGGGTGGTGCATTGCAGGCGAGAGTCGGTTTCTTGGATGAAAGTCTCGGCACTCTTGAAGTCTTTCCGGGAGGATGTGGGAATATTCTGTATGGTTGGGATAGCAATTAGAAACCGGTCGGTTTAGCAGAAAGGGTGAATCTGGCTTATACGTACGTGGTCGACAGTCACCAGAGTGCAGTCGGGTCGGCGGACAGGACGTCCGGCATTCTTAAGGCCCTCAAAGGCCTGAGGGGAGGTCACCTCGTGGACAAGGTGACGATCTATTCAGCGTTCAACAGTTAGCTAACATTTCAACAGCTTCCAATGGGGGGGGGGGAACAATCGGCATACCGATATAGAGAAGGCAAGTGCCATCATCTTGCTCATTGACAATGTGGTCAGCGAAGACCTTGTCGTACAAGGTCCTCGGTTTTGTCTCAACGGAAGGCATTTTTAATTCGAGTGGGATATCGATGGCTAGATCGAATGCAAGAGTTGCAGACTTATATTTTGCAGCCACCGCGATGTCGCTGGGGAACAGCTCGAGGGGCAACGCCGACTTCGGTCGGTCAGCGGCCAATATTCACGATTTCATTGGTTGAAGTGGCAAATCCAGCGGATCCCGACATCGGCTTGGTGAAAACTGCTTTGGCGGCTAGCGGCGCTTCCGGACGGCTGATCGTGCCCCCATTGACTCATCTAAATAGTTTTCTATAATAAAGAAATTGCTAAAATTCAAATTCAGAGCAACGAGCTCTCTTCGATGATAGGTAGATTTGTCTGTTAACTTGGCCTATTTATTGGGCTCATAGTCGTGCAGTTCTTTCACCGATTGATAGCACATGACGTAGACGACCGATTCCGGGGTGTGTCAAGGTAATCGTCTAGAATTGATTGGCTACATCCGCCGGGGTCCGATCGGCCCCGCTTAAATTTTCATGCTGCGGATTGCAGAAGGAAAGTGGGGGGGACTGTACCGGTAACGGATTGGAGGGGTTAATGCACGGGGTAAAGAAATACCTAGCTGGGCAGGTAGTACTCCGTAGTCCGTAGTACTTCCAATGCTATTTTTATGCAGTTAAAAAATCAAGGAGTACCCATTTCGAGACAAGTATACTCCGTAGATACTTCGGTACTCCCGAGACATTCTCCCAAGCACAAAAATATGTATATATTCTTCAATCATACCAGTCTGCATCGATTTACATGGTTTTTAAGGGCTCCGGGGCTGAGGTGCTCAGTTTCCACATGGCTCATATATTGAAAGCCAAGAGTCTACACAAACTTAAATTGGGAAGCTATACATTCAATGGATCCACCATAATACAAAACAGTGAATTTTGAAAGACTTGTCTTCCCAAATAACACGTTCACCAAGATAATTCATATTCCCAAATTTCGTATCCGGTGTCAATATCTAGAACATGTCTAATTTACCCAAAACACCAGTCATCAACCCTTCATATTATATCCTAATCCCATCCCATAAAAACGAAAATAATTTCATGGATTAGGGCTGAGATTCCCTTGAGCCCAGATCTACCACAATCCTCTTCCCAGAAACCGTCCCACTCCGCAGAACATCCAGTGCGGCATTGATACCCTCCAAACCACCCTCTGCACGAACAATCTCCGGGAGGGTCAAGGTGCCTGATTGCAGCAAACTCTCAAGCCAGGTAACCATACTTTCACCCACTGCAGGAGCACTGTGGAAGAGCTTGATGGGGACGGTATGGTATTTGATCCCAGGGTTCCGCTCCTTAGGCAGACCAGTGAGCCCTAAAAGATGGGCATCTCCCGAAGGATCCAATGTCTTCTCGAGTATTGTGGCCGTATCTTTGCCAACGATATCAATAGCATACCGCAGCTTACCATCAGTCACCCCACGAATGATTTCCACTGCTCGGTCTGTGTCGTGTCGATCGACCAGTAGATCGGCACCAGACTCTAAGAGTTTGGCACCGTGTCGAGCAATATCTGCTACACAGATTACTCGCAAACCGGCGAGCTTTGCTAGTTGAAGGGCCACCAGTCCGGTGGTTGTTGACGCTATCGGAATATTGTCAGTCGCCTTGTCCATGAAGAGTGGAAGGGAATATTAGGTTCGCTTACCTCCCCAAATTGCAAGCCAGTCGCCTCGCTGAGGCCGGTCCGACTCATCGTGTGTAGCGAAAACTTCGTCCTGGATGTCGGCAGGAATATCATTCTTATTAATTTGGCTGACGACGTTCACCAAATTGGGTCCGGGTGATTGTGTAAGACGGGAAAAATCTAGTCCAAATGAGACACCTAGGGCTAATACGGCAGCAACAAAGGCCACACCAAGAGATGCCGATGCGTGAATAGATGTTGAAGACGGAATACGCGCGGCGTTAAAGTCGGTGGCGATTGCATATTCTTGGAAGGCTGCTTTTCTGATGTCCCGGTAATCTGTGGATGGCACGAGAACAATATCGCCTACGCGGAGGCGGGAGGACTCGTTGGGGACTTGGAGCACAAGTCCTGCCAAGTCGCGTCCGTTGATCCATGGAAGACTGGGAATTCCAAAGTTATATGCTCTGCATTATTGTAAGTGAGTATTGCGTTATAAGAAGAGAGTAATGTCACATACGGTCCTTTCCAGTCGATCGGGTTCAGGCCGATCGCCAAAACCTGCCAGAAAATGGTCAATATCCAGAATGCTGATTTCAAAGCAGTTATTAAGAGCACATACCTTGACGAGGACTTCTCCTGGATGAAGGATAGAAGGGACATGATGGTCATCTACCAGGGTATATTGTTCTCTGGCCGCCTTAAGCAGCAGAACCCTCTGCTTCGCTTCCAAGGGGGAAGCAGGTGTTGATGTGTGTTCGTCTATCTTCGCATGCGTTGTGGGAGGAACACAAGGCTGAAAGTGAGGTTCGGGACATATATAACGATGGAAAGTCGACGGCTTATTTGACAGCTCCTCGACCTGAAGACAGGTAGTGGTTGACATGATGCTGGGTGCTACCAAAGCCATTATTAGAAACCAAAACCACAAACAGACACGGGTGCCAACCCGCACTCTATCTATATTCTCAAGCGCTATTTAGGATTACCAATATGGACCATTTCTCGGGCGAGAAATCTAGGCAACGCGCGCTCGCCACATAGGAGCGGGGAGCATTGATATCAATGCTTACCAAAAGCACGCACATAGCGGGGCGCGTCCGCCGAACACTTGAACCACAGTATCCGGCGGAAAAGGAACTGAACGAAAGTATAACTGCCTACATCTAGGTACTTCCAGCCTATCCCAGGGCCCCAAGTCAAGTTCAGGATACTGTGCATTGCTCATGGCGGGGCCTGAATGGCGTGATGGAGACTCCTCGTTGGCAGTCCCGGGGAGAGGGGGACTGGTACATTGAATTTACAGATTAGTTCGATCGGCCTTGTGAATCTCCCGTTCAATACCCCATAATTAACTCGAATTGGTCTTGGGCCGAGGTCTCAAAGTATGAGCGGAGCTTAGGGCAAATACAAAAGAATCGAGGTAAGTAACTCTACAAGAAAATAAAGGGTGGATTGAAGCTATGACCTCATGAACTGTTTTTAAGAAAGACACAAGGTAGACTAAACTTGATGTATTGTGCTGATTACATCTGAGCACGACAGCGAAGGTGTCTTTTGGAGTTGAGTTGATGTGATCGGGGGTTATGATGACGAAAAATCGAGTTTGGTTGAAGTTTCAGGGGTGCATCCGAACCCTCGGACTTTTCACCAGTGCATTGTAGATAATCAGATAAAGACTTATAATCAAGGTAATGGTGTATGATGAAAATTGCTGCGAGTCTCCAAATTTTCGACTTTTATGCATTGGGGTTGTCGCTGGAATACTTATTGGACGGTTTGGGCCCGCGGAAGCTGAAAGGTACATGAATGGACATAATCTGGGAACGCCTGGGTTTCCGAAACCGATATCTTTCTTTCTTGGCCCAGAAACTGATAACAAATACACGACGAAAAAGTCCGTCCACGTCTCTACTTCTACAGGTTGTTCGGTCTTGAAACATAAGTTGCTTAAGTGAGAATTCATACTCCTCGATGTACATCATCAAGACACCCCAATATCATAATCGTCACGTTGTTTGTTTAAATCTCGTGATTGAATGAGAATTTCTTTGAATTTACCATGTTTCGAAACAAATACTTAGCAAGCGAATAGCAGTGTATTATCAACAGCAACCTTGGAACAGATCTATACCCAAGCGCCCGATGATACACGCATGCGTATGATCTCAAATATCTCAATGACATGCATTCTCTCGGCCGTAGAGAAAAAAATCATAATTAAGCGCATTTAAGTTCAAAATAGAACGCCAAATAACCAAATGCAATCAAGATACCGTAAGGTCTCGCCCAGCCTCCAATATGACGTGTGCTGTAGGTCTAAAGTTCGTGCGAGCACGTAATCTTGGTCGAAAACCACAACATCCCCGGACCTTCAATGGCGTATCATTTGAATACCTTCCATATTCAAGCGGGGAATGGAATGTCAAATTGCCGATGTTGCCATGCCGCCGCAAGATATGCCATATCTGATGTGGAGAAATTTCAACACAATGACAGATTCGTCGTTGAGACGGCCTGTTATTTAAACTGATAAGAATTCAGGGTCCAGCCTCCATGCAGCATTTTTTGCTCCAGCTGGGACCTCTTTTCGCCCATTATGACAATCGTGGAAAAAAGCACGCCTCCCAAAGATGAGGAGGTCAGCGATACTTATGAGTCCCAGGTTGGGGAATCATATCCAGGTAAACAGAGCTTCCTCGTTATGATTTTTTTTTAAGCTCATTCGGTTGATTGAATAGTAAAATGGTACCGCTCGACATTCTACAATGCCCTCATTCTGGGTCTCTGTAACCTCCTCGCGCCCGGTATATGGGGAGCAATGAACTCACTAGGTGGCGGAGGCGAAGAGAAGCCTTATCTTGTCAATGCAGCAAACGCATTGACCTTCGGTCTCATGGTAGTATCTTGCTTCTTGGGCAGCGTCGTCGTCCGATTCATCGGCATAAAATGGACCTTGATCATTGGAACAATGGGCTATGCGCCTTACGCCGCGGGACTGTACACGAACAATCGCTTCGGAGATTCATGGCTGGTGATTCTGGGTGCAGCACTCTGCGGTATCTCAGCCGGTATCTTCTGGATGGCCGAGGCCGCAATTGCGCTTTCATATCCGGAGCCATATAACCAAGGTCGCTTTTTGGGATTCTGGCTGAGCTTTCGTGTTGGTGGTCAGATTTTGGGTGGCGCGATTAGTCTGGGCATTAATGCCAATCGCGTGAGTGAGGGTAGCGTGTCATACACTGTGTACATCGTCTTCATTGTACTTCAGGCCCTGGGTCCGTTTGCGGGGTTGCTTCTGAATTCGCCCTCTCGTGTGCAGCGTAAGGATGGAGTTCCTGTGCGGCTGAAGGTGAATAACAGTGTCGGGTTTGAGATTAAGCAGATGACAAAGTTGTTCTTGAATCGGAAATTCCTGTTGATCATTCCGTTTATCTGTCAGGCTGTTTACACTGAGGCCGTGATGTTCTCTTATGAGGGCTTGTGGCTCAGTGTGCGCGCAAGAGCCCTCGGGTCGTTTCTCAGTGGTGTGGTTGCACTAATTGCAGGAAACATACTGGGTGCTTTCCTTGATAAGAAGTCGATTTCGCTCAAGACGCGGACAAGATCTGCCTTCTTCTTTGTCGTTGGATGGCAAGGAATTTGCTGGATCTGGGCAACAGTGAACACGACGGAATTCAATAGGAAAAGTCCGGTGTACGACTGGGTTGATCCGGGGTTTGGAAAGGCTTTTGCTCTTTTCTTGTTCTGGGTCGCAGGCTTCCAGCTCAATTATATGTATCTGTGAGTTCAGCCTTGTAATCATCGGATAAGAAGCCTAGCTCTTGCTTATTTTCGAATATACGAACAGGTTCTTCTTAGTGGGCAATTTGGCAGATGACGATGAGGAAGTCGTCCGAATCGCTGGTTTGCTACGTGGAACCGAGTCCGCTGCGCAGGCTGTCAGTGTAAGTCTTTCTTCCAGGCCTGTTGTTCCCTTCAAATGCTGACCTGCTATTCTGATTTGCAGTATGGTCTCAGCAGTGTGACTGTTATGGCCGCAGTGGGAAGTGTTTACCTCAACTTTGTCCTGTGGGGAATTGCGATCCTACCTGCGTGGCTCCTTGTCAAAGAAGTCGGGGATCTTTTTGGGGACAAGAAGCTTGAAAGGGAATCCCGGGTCCTACGGGAGCCATCTGACACTGAGTAACTGACTGGTGAGACTACTATTATCGAGATATCTCCCTGGCCTTGTTAAGATGGACAGCGAATTCTTATTTTTGGGGAATGTCTCGAATCCTGCTATTCCGAACTTCCGTCGGGGTTAAATATGTACAAATAATAGAGGATCACAAACCATCTCTGTACCCTATTCCAATCTATGGGCACAATATGTTCATGCCATAGACTGGAATGATAGATTATCGGTGTTGAACACTAGCAAAGCCAGCCGATGCCGCACGAATAATCCAACTAAACCACAAACAGTCTGAACTCCAACCATATGCCATGCAAGAGTGTCCTCTCTCATGGGTCCCATCCAAACGAGCCAAAGATTCAAAATAGTCAAGTTCGTCGACTCAACAATATGACCTTCTGCGTTCTTGACCACACGCACCAACCGTATTTTGTGGAGAATTTCCAGCGCTAACGCGACTAATGGAGGAGGAGGAACTGTCCACTCAGTAACAGAGGTTTCCAAAAGCCCAGTCGCAGCGTTGAACTTTGGCAGCCGGTGGCGAGGGCAAGGAATGATATGGAACAGTTGCGGTGTGGAATACAAAAAGTTGAAGATCTGGGGGACGAACAACAGGAGCAAGGTCTTGCTGAAATGTCCAAGTATACCGACAACCGCGAAGACCATGCCCGCAAAGTAGCAGTAGGTGTCGCCCACAAACACTTTGGATGGATACCAGTTATGGCACAGAAGCGCAGCCGACACCCCAATAAATGGTAGCAGGAAGTAGATAGAGAACAAGTGTGAGTCTGTAGCTGGGTTCGGGTATGGCGTGATCGGCGCCAGGTACAGTGCATCATTAAATAGGAGTTGAACCGCAATCACCAGTGACTGAGCTACTTCAATCCCATTGATACCTGCAAACATGTTGATCGCATTCGGACAGAAGATAGCCACGGCCGCCATATACATGTAGTACAGCCATCCGAGGTCAATAAAACCTCCGAGGTACGCTTGCAGTGGAACTGGTACGACAACATGGGTGACGCCGAAGTCGACAAAGTACACAATGAGCATGGGAATCGCTGAGAATGCAGGGATCAAGACTTTGTGTCGCCAGCGAATATCAAGCAGGTCGTCGCCGATCCCAAGGATAACAATGCATTGCAAAGACAGCAGACCCGACAGGTAAGACGCAAGCTATCAGGCAAGAAAGTTAGCTCGGTGCGTTTCTTCAGCTGGATTCGAGCAAACAAACCTTTCCATGAGGAAATCTGTGGAGGTAACGACCCATCTCAATGTGTTGATCTTCAATCACAACGTCGCGATTACCTCCGCCTGAGGTTGCTGCGACAATGTCCTTGTAAAAGGCAAATGGAATGAACACGATCAGGGAAAGCAAATAAACCACGGCGCAAACGGCTCCCATAGTTTCAGGTCTAAGCCGTGGAGTAAGTTACTGATCGCAACGCCACAAATGATAAGCAAATAATAAGTGGAGTGTATACTTACATTTCGGGTTTTCTTGGCTTGGCCATATCCTTTCCCTTCAACCCTGCCTTGATGAACACCGGTCCAAGCCATCGGATCATACTATAGGCGACGGCGAATGATATGCAAGTTAGCGCAATCGAGGCTATCAAGGGTGCACCATCGCCCTGGAACGTGTTGACCAGCACGCCGAGGCCAGCGCCCACGAGAAGCAGCAGGCGCCACGTTTCCGTCCGAGAAAGGGTGCTTGCATTGTGCATCTTGAGCAATTGACACCCGCACAAAATGATAGAGATCCAATTCCAGCAAGAAACGCGACCAAAAGAAGTGAACACCTTTCTTATGGAGCACGGCTTACGCAATGTGTCTTCATGCGGAAATCAAACGCGATAAGCTTATCGGATCTGCCCGCCGTATTTGACCGCCCTGGGGCGGCAGAGAACTGATGATCGCGGCCAAGTAAGGAAACCCGAGACACCTTTGTTTCATGTCACGACATGCATATGTGGAAGTGAAGGCGCATTATTGGCCGATTGCTTATTTCTTCTGGCCCAAGTCAGTCAAGGCAAAATAACTGGTCCCAATGGGGGCAATGGAGCGCCCGGAGATGGCGGGTGGGTTTGCCGATTTCGATGCTGGCCACCGGGATATCGTCACTGTCACCAAATTCAACTTCTACGGCAATCGGATCGTCACAGCCTCTGCTGATCACCGCATGAAAGTTTGGGATCTGAAGGATGGTCAGTGGCAATTGTTGGACACCTGGAAAGCCCACGATGCGGAGATTCGCGATGTAAGACCTGAAGACCACAATACAACTGTTTCTGTCGCGTAGAAACGCGCTCTAATATACCATCGCAGGCAACATGGAACGGGCCATTCACAGGCCAGCATATTGCTAGTGTCGGAGAAGACATGAAACTCAAAATATGGCAGGAAGATGTAACACAGTCACCCAATTCTGGCCGGCGGTTTAAGTGTATCTTCCGCATGACAGCGCCCCACCGCCATCCCTTTGTATCGCTGGACTTTCGCAATATTGATCTAGAGTCATGGATGGCCGTGATCACCCGCGACGGCTACTTGATGGTCATGGAGCCTGTCAGCCCCGACAGTTTGGCGGAATGGCAACCGGTCGATCAGTTTCGTGTATGCGCAGCACCCGAACGTGGAGAAGAAACAAGTTTCAAGGTCCAGTTTCACCACGACCCCACCGATATAACCCATTCCATTCAGCCGGATTCCGATCGGAAGAGTTTATCACTAGTCGTTGCGGCAATGGACTCGGTCAAGGTCTACCGCACTGATGCCAGTCGACGATTCTACCATGCCATTGAATTGAACGGGCATGCCAGCCTGGTTAGAGATATTTCCTGGGCCAACGGCTCCGTACGAGGCTACGATCTCATTGCTAGTGGTGGCAAGGATGGTTTGGTGCGCATTTTCGAAGTCTACACGACACCCATCAATCCCCAAACCCCCGGTTCACGGAAGGCCGAACGGCGGCAGCAACAATCGCCATCTGTGCGTGCCACATCGCAATCCGGAATTGGGAGTGCCTTGGCAAATCAGGATCCCGAATCAATGTCCAATCGCCAGGCCAGTGGCGATTCTTTGTTTAAGCATTCCTTCAAGCAAGTCGCATGCGTAGACAGTCGACATCTCGATGTGTGGCAGGTTGAATTCTCCTTCGCTGGTATGTTTTTTGGTCCCTCATGATATTTTGCATTCTAATATGGTACCTAGGCGATTCGTTGATCTCCTCTGGGGACGACGGCGCGGTTCGATTTTGGAAGAAATCATTAGCCGGAGAGTGGCTTGAATTTGCTGAAACTGACCTGGCTGCCCAGTGAACCAACTCTTAATTCCATTGCTGGATGATTTAACATCCAGTTCTCTGAGATAACTAATGATACCCTTGCACTTTTTTAATATCATTGATGTATACTTTGTTCTAATTTTAATTCTACTTGAGGCTTTCGAGACCTCGTGTTGGGCTGAGCGATTTCGAGGCAGGTGCGACTTCGGGTTCAAATTCTAGGAAATGCACCGATGCGTCCACAACTCCGATGCCTGACTTTCTCTGGATCTATGATCTGCATTCGCTAGCGCCGTATTCTTATTCCTTGAACACCAGGAATGGCCATCGGACCGACCCTTGGCACTGGCCTTTTCCTCGCCGGTGGCCAGGCGTTGGCTGCCGGTGGACCGGCCTCCCTGCTCGTTTCATACATATCCCTATCACTTCTTGTCTACTTCATGGCCACCAGTGTTGCAGAAGTCGCTGCATATAAACCGTCTCGCCACGGAACGGTAGTCATGCATGGCTTTCAGTATATGAGCAACAGTTTGGGGTTCGCCACCGCCTGTGTCCGCTGGTATACCATGGCGATGTTCGTACCATACGAGATGACAACAACGATGGTCAACATTGGGCTGTGGAACGCTGGGTCCCGCGTCGCCATTTGGCTAGTATTGATCAGCTTCATTATCGTCGCCTTAAACTTCCTCCCCGATCGACTGTTCAAAAGCCTCGAAACCGTGTTCTACCGGATCAAAATCGGCACATTGGCTTGTCTTCTCGTACTTTCTTTGTCGATTGCTCTTGGAGGTGCGACCGGTCATGATCGCTGGGGATTTCAATACTGGAAAAAGCCCGGAGCTATGCACGAGTACCTGGTTCGTGGACCACTGGGAAAATTCTTAGGCCTACTGCAGTGTGTCCATCTCAGCACTGCTGCATTCACTTTTACACCAGAGTTAATTGTACAACGAGCCGAGCAAAGAGAAGTCGCTGATCAGCCTGAGATACCGGAAACCGTACAACCAGCGGCCAATTCCAACATTCCGAGACGAGTTTTCGGCGATGTCTGCCAGACCGTGGTTCCCTATATCCTGACCTCCTTGGCCATGGGCGTCATGGCCCCCTATGATAACCCTCTACTCACCAACAGTGGAGCTGGTGCCGGCTTGTCTCCCTTCGTCATTGGCATCAACACTGCGAGGGTTCGAATCCTCCCGGTGACTGCGACTCTTGCAATCCTCCTCTCTTCCGTTGCCTCGGCCCAGTCGTACCTGTACCTTGCCTCCCGCTCGCTATATGCCCTGGCAGACGCCGGCCATGCGCCTAGAATGTTCAAAAATCGAACCCACTGGGGTGTTCCTTGGGTTGCTGTGGTTTTTACAGCAACGTTCACCACACTCGCATTCTTGTCCGTCGCCACATCCAGCTCGATCATGACAACGTACTTCATACTCTTTGTGAACAGCTCCGGCTATCTTTCATGGGTCCTGTCATGTGTCGTATACCGTCGATTCCGTGTTCGTCTGCACGCAAACAGAATCACCACTCCCTACCGCCATGCTCTCCAGCCAGCCAGTACATCTATCGGGCTTGCTCTCAGCATCCTGCTGCTACTGTCAAATGGGTTGATTTCAGTTGTCCCGGGCGATCGTAATGGGCCCCGAGGAGCCAGGATCATGATGGCATATATCAGCATGCCCCTGTTCGGTCTTTTATATGCCGCTCATCGATTTGGAGATACCGTTCCACGCCCGACTTGCGAAGAGAGTCGCATCAAACCAGCACCTAAGGCCCCAGAAACCAAGTATTGCCCACGTTTAAGGGTACAATATGGGCAATCACTCCAACCACCCACCACTATTGAGTCGGATCAGGTCTGGGAGATGGCCAGAGAGGCATGAGCGATCTTGAGGAAGTCGAATGAGGGGACCTGTTTACCTAATAGTTGCTTTTTGGGGAGTTACGTATCATTAACTAGTATTCTTCGCAATGTCTGTTCTTTCGCTGTTGGATCGATCAATGCTACACACCAAGTGTAGTTGCTGTCACTCCGAATTTTCGTGCAAACCTTGTCATGTAGATTTTGGCTATTTTTTCGTAGTGCTCTTGATTTCCGTCCGCGCTTTTGTATTTTTCGTCATCGCATAATTCATTTCCTTCGCTGCATAAGTTGTTTGATTCAACTGCCTTTTGTTGTCATGTGCTTCTCCAGACACCTTGGAAGTTTATCCTCATTGTGTTTCTCTTCCACCATATCTTCTCCTAATTTTCCCACCGCTTTCCCACGATAATGTGTATACTTCGAGGCCTCGCATGACTATTATTTTTATTCTGTTTTATTCACTGCAGGGTTTCTTTCTTATTGGGTTGTACCAGGCTTCACACCCACTGGCACGTCAATATGTCTCCTGCCACCTCCAATCACCGAATTTTCTATTCTGCACCATCTGATACGGTTAAAGCACAAACTTTCCAACCCATCTAGGAAAAGAGCACAAACGGAGGAATTTGCAGACCCAGCGGTGTGGTTGGATGCCTCAGGTGCTAGGGAGCATGTTCCCGACGCGGCGAGACGTGCAGAGCCCTGAGCGGGCCGTAACGAATAAGTTTCAATACAATTTACGCCTTGTGATCGACTAACATTCTGGTTTAATTAGCCCTGTTCCTTGCGCACTTGCGACTTGCTATAGTGGCGAAAAACGCTGCCAAATCACCGGGCTGGAATAATAATATCGGGCTGCTAGATCATTCTCTTCCCCCCCCCCCCCCTTTTTACCAAAGCCGGCAACTTGCTTTCCCTCAAGCGATCTTCTTTTCTCTCCCCAGCATTCCCATTTTCTCGGACACATCCTCCGAAACCTGTCAACTTGTCATACACTTTACCTCTTGCGGCTGTTCATTTTTTTTTTCTCCCACATTCACCCAAGGCCAGGGCCAGATGACTTCCCCTCCCGGGCACCTGCGCCACGCTGCTGCTGCCCCATCTTTTCGGATGATCTTCCTTCGTCCCAAGGCCAAATTCCCACTCATACCCACGTTCTCACTGCAACTTATTCTACATCCTACAACCTATACGCACTCTGCCTTGCACACTTCCCTACCACTTCAATCTCCTATTATTTTATGCTTACACCTGTGCCCTATTTCCATTTCTTCGTCATCCCATACCCATTCTGAATTGTTTCACCCTTCCCAGTATTTTTTTTTCATCCGCTCTCCCCTTACTTGATCGTCTTTCCTATGAGCCACTTTTGGCCAAGAACAGCCGCCCAGCATACTTCTTTGTGCTCTCCCCATTTTATTTTTCACTTCTACTCACAGATTCCCCTTGGCAGGCCACGATGGTCTTATTCTCCAGCCCCTTCGATCATGATGCTTAAACAACAGCACTAGATCTCGCTGCCTATCAAAAATGCCGCCCGGCTACTTGGTTATGCATGGAACTCCATGTGCATTGGTCAAAGTTTGGATTCCACCACTCTTTTGTTCTATCTTCATGAAGGCGACGATGGCATATATTTTCTGGTTTAACATGTTCTTATGATGAACTACTAATGAATCTAGATGCTAACCTACCCAGCCTTGTCCTTGATTTCTCCTTCCATGGTTTTCTGGCTAGTCCCGTGATCTCCCCACCCGAATTCAGTCCTTCCCGCCGCTAGGTCGAATACGGACTAGCGTTTTTTACCGCGCTCACCCACAATACCGCAGAGAACAGGCCCATGACAGCCTCGTTACAGGTTTTTCAAGCCGGACACGCTGCAGCCTGTGCCCAGCTGGCCTCCATCCCGTTTTCTAACGGTTTCCCCCTCTTCCATCCGGTTTTCTGTGTTCGTTTTCGGGTTTTCGAGAGTCACCAGCGCGCTCAACCTACGCTAATCCCCTTTTGCTGGGCTGCTGTTCGGGGCCTTTCGCTGCCTTAGGCCCGCCCCATCTCCTCCTCCTTCCATCCAAGTTCACTCAGATTCACCCTCTTTTTCTCTCCTTTTTTCCCTGCGCGTCCCTTTTCTTCCCTTCCTCGGATCCCACCTCTCCATCTCTTTTGTCTGTGTTCCCTCCGCTCTTTCTCGATCGCCATCTGTTCCTCCATTTCTCTTTTCCTCTACGCGATCCCGTCGCCCTCAACCCTTTTCGCCTTCGACTTGACCTGCTGAACGACTTAAACTGGCCCTCCGATCCATTTCGCACCCCGCCCAGCCGTGCACCTCGAATCGCCTCATCGTCGTGGACCGTATCCCCTTTTCGTCCCCTCGATTCTGCCAGTCTCCTGCCTGCCACCCTTCAGGACACGGGTCAGTCGCATTCGGCCAGGATTTTCCTCCTCGTCCAGTCAGCCCGGCCATCATCAAAATCGATACGTGAAACCTGTGAACTGCTGTGCCAGTCTACACTGGGCTTGCAGGTTCATGCTAGGACCGGAACTTTGTGTCTAATCGCGGCTGTGCCTCAGTTCCACGCGTCTGCCATTGTTCAGACAGAACGCTGCAAAGATTCACCCTCCCAGGTGGTCGTTGACATGCTCGTTGACTAGGGACGGATCGGCAACGCCATCGTTCCTCAATTTTCTCATAATCTCTGACCTGAGAGGGGGTAATCTGTCGGACTATGACAGATACCTCCTCCCTCGCCATCACGCACGCCACCACGGATCCGTACCCGGTCCCCGCTCCCCTAGACTCTCCCGTCAATGGTGCTATTTCTGATTCGGGCGCGCCCGATGAAGAAGAGCCTTACACCATTAAATGTATCTGTCAGTTCAATGAAGATGATGGTAGCACGGTATTTTGCGAACGCTGCGAGACATGGCAGCACATTGTCTGCTACTATCCAGACAAGCGAGTACCGGATGTGCATAACTGCATCGAATGTGAACCGCGTCAGTTGGACAGCCGTCGCGCTGCCGACCGACAACGCCAACGACGGATCCGAGAGCAGAGCGAGGATGGGGACCGTAGGAAACGATCCAGTGCGAAGGCGACGAAGAAAAAACCCAAGGATGGCGAAATGAATGGATTCGGTCATCAGCGCAGCGAGTCTGGTGCCCGTGATCAACCTCCAGCAAAGAAACCGAAAACGAACCACCGATCCTCTACCTCTATCAGTGCCCTCTCCGGCGCTCCTCATCTCCCCACACAGTCCCGTAAACGACGCTCCTCCACCTCCATTGCGCCCTCTCCTACAAAACTCTCTGGCCCCTCTATTCCTCTCTACTCGAACGAATTCCTACACCTCTACGACGGAGATGAAGATCATGTGGATATGGATAGTAATCTATTTGTCAATGTTAGTCTGGTAGGCGAGTCGGCGTCGTGGATCAAGAATCCCGATGCATTGGCGCGAGTCACCAATGGACGTCGAGCCGAAGACACATTCATCCGGTCCGACGCTGCGCTAGATCGCTCTCGTTGGCCCGCTCTCACTACTGACACCATTACCGACTCAAATATCGAAATCAGCGGCCGACACCCCACATGGAAGATCTTGAAGACTCAAGATACAGTGCGAAAGGACGAAGTTGTTGGCGAAATCACAGGCAAGGTTGGCATTTTTGACGACTATTGCCTAGATCCCAACAACAGGTGGTCTGAACTACGCCACCCCGAACCTTTCGTGTTCTTCAGTTCTCACCTACCGCTTTATATCGATAGCCGATATGAAGGTAGCATGCTCCGTTACACTCGTCGGTCTTGTCGTCCAAATGTTACCATGAAGATCTTCATCACCAACGATGTAGAGTATCATTTCTGCTTTGTTGCCAAAGAAGACATCCCCGCAGGCTCGGAGATTACTATTATGTGGTATTTAGATGCACAGTTGTCTGAGTCATCTAATGGTTTTGTGAAGCAAGAATCCGGGGACAGTGCGACAGATGCTGCAGCCGTGTGCATTAGCAACACTCTTGCGAACTTTGGTGGGTGTGCCTGTGAGCATCCACAAAATTGCTTGCTTGCGAACATTGATCGCCGGCGGCATCCAAAATCGCTTGAAACCCCTAAGCAGACTAATGGGAAGAGGAAGAAGGCCAACACCAAACCGGGTAAATCTCCGTTGGACGCACGACGTGGTTCGACCAGCCGTGCTGGAAGTGAAACGACTAAGCATACTGAGGATGATGATGCGGCTGTAGATAGTCGCTCAACTTCAGGCTCTGTGCGAAAATCTCTCAGTCGCGATATCAGTCCAACTGCTTCCAATCCCGGACTTGCTGGTCTTGGAATGTCCAGTCGTGAACGCCGCAAGATTGCTGACGCTGAAAAGCAATTTCAAGCCCTGGAAAACGATCAACGCACCACGGCCCAGAAGAAGAAAAAGCGCACTAGTGCTCCCTCTGCGCAATCTCCTGCGCCCCTCGCCAACGCAACATCATCGCAAACCACACCATCGCAAACTTCATTTTTCGCATCACAACGTGCGTCCAACAAAATGCTTCCCAACAATATTACAACCGGTGATCTCCCTCAGTCTCCCACTACGGGCTTGTCACCAGGCTCATTGCCTGCTGCTCGTACTGCAACCTCCTCTCGCGGTAGAGGAGGGCCGAGTACACCCCGTCTTCGCGGCTACCGGCCTAACTATGTTGATCTGGCAATTCAATGCAATCGCGATTTCGAGGACCTTCCTGCCATCTATCACCGTCAAGAGCCTCGCTGGGTCCATCCCAAAGTGAGAATGTTGGAGCGTTACTTCGCAGACTGTCGGCGCCATAGGGAGAAGCAAGAGCGGGAGGAGCGGGAAGCCAGAGAGCAGTTAGAATCTGCTGGTTCTGATAGCGTCATCGCAGGAGAGTCGGTATCCCCTCTCACTCAGTCACCAAACGTTGCGATGACTGCGGACGCGGACGCGGATACTACTCAGACTACTGTTGTTACGCCATCGGCTGCTGTCGACAATCCTGACTCCGATATCAATCACCCCGATCAGGACCCAAGCAAGCCTCCGCTTTCCCCTCATTGGCCGTCCACTGCGGCCCACAACACCAGGCTTCCAGGCTCGACTACTCCCATCAACCACGGAAATCTGCGTGTCTCCATGCCTCCCCCAAGCGTTCCTGCCATTCCTCTTGCCGTCAGCCCTGGATCTGCGTCCACCGCTAGTCTCGCTTCTCCCTCCACCGTTGAGGCATCTTCTCCCCATTCTGCACAAATTCCTGCTGCACCTACTGCGACGCCAGCTAAGAGAAAGCTCACCCTTGGCGACTATCTGAGCCGCCGAGGCACCTTGACAACTCCGACCTCGGAGAGCCCTCAGGCCCAGGTCCCCGCTGCCGCTGCTGCTCCCGCGTCGAACCCCCCTGCCACTCCGGTGCAAGGCCATGCAGCTAATGCCGACGATGCGCAGGCTCCCGTCATTCCAGCACTGGAGAACAAAGCCTTAGACACCAAGGTTGAAGCCTTCAAGGTTGAGGCCTCCCAGGTTGAGATTCCGCAGCCCAGTGATGTCGCAATGAAAGATGCCTTCGATTTGGCAGAACCCCACGACCCCTCGACCTCTCAGTGATTGAATCTTTTGTTCGCTTGATATCCTTTTGCTCGCTTTCTGTTCTTATGTCTTTATCTTTCCATCTTTTATTTTTATCATTTACCGCGTGTGGTAATAATTGCGTGGTCGCTTGACGAAACCTCTTCGGAATCACGTTTCTACGACTTCAAAATTCTTCTCTCGTGTGACTACTTCATTCTTACAAGGGTGGCAACGGCGTTCGGTTGCGTGTCTGTGTGACGGTTATCTATTATTTTTTTTCTTTCCGAACGGCGTACACGGCGTGTTCAAGGAAATGGGAAGGTCGGTTTCGGAAATACCAGGATTCGGGTGGGTTATGGCCTTCGGTGTGACTGGCCTTGTGCAGCACAGCCGCTTATCTTTATGATCTGTGAGATCATCTACCGAATATCTTCTCTCCTTCGACATGGAGTTTCCATCCATGATACAGGGTAGCTTGTATGAACATTATTATTTTTAACTTTTGGTTTCCTTGTGCATGTAGCTTGTAGCTGTAGACATCTATGGATGTAGATGTAGCTTGTAGCTGTAGACATCTATGGATGTAGATGTAGCTTGTAGCTGTAGACATCTATGGATGTAGATGTAGCTAATCAGGACTCGACATGGTTGATCGACACGGAGCATTTGAACTGCTTCTACCGACGTACCGGTAACTCAATGGAGGCCATCTGTGACGCTTTTGATCGGAATCTTCGGGGGTCTACGTTTACCAACGTAGCCCTAGGAATAGCGATGACAGGTCCTGGTATGTCGGCTGGGCTATCTAGCTGGGTATTGTGGGCTGCTTGGTGCTATTGGATCGATAATCACCTCGCAAAGATTGAGACCGATATTGGCCCTTGGTTGAACACGGGGAAAACCTACCTGTAAGCTTTGACTACGGGATCTAATCAGTTAGCATCTCGATTCATTGCCGCGTATATAGACAGCAATGGGCTAGCGAGCACTTACCAAATACACTTCCCTCGAGGAGCCAACTATGGGTCACTTCCCCTTCCAGACACTCGAAGTGGTGCTATCATAATGAGTGGTAGGTACGGTATGTGGGGAAATATTGGCCTTAGGGGCCTTGAGTATATGATTGAAGTGAGCGAGACTCTCAGTATAATTGCGACGTATATAAGCTAAGTGAAATATCAAAGTCATTCTATCATCATCTCAAATCATTGCGATTTGGTCTTTTACTTAATCCGGTGTTCTCCAAGTGTGATTATGAACACGTTCCGCCACCATTATTCCTAAAGGTATAAATACCTTTATTTTCCTTTCTTCCTTTTTCTTTGTTCTTTATTTGTTGTCATTCCAAGTTGCCTCTTCATCTAAATTGCACTTCCACTTCTATCATGCCTCTTCATCTAAATTGCACTTCCACTTCTATCTTTGGACGTTGGACTTTGAATTTCAGCATGTTCACGTCTTGTTTACTTTTTTTTCTTCTAACATGTATGTTTCTGTTTCTCTCCCCTCCCCTCCCCTCTCCTCCTCTCTTGATCTTGTTCTTGTTCTTGTTCTTGTTCTTGTTCTTGCCCCCTTACCATTTGATTTTAAGTAACTTTGGTGATCACTTGATCCTCATTGCCTATATGTCTTTGTTTACTTCCATTTCTGCCTTGTTCTCCTTTCTATATTCTTTTGTGCTGATGATCCTCGCAGGCTTTTGAATGCTTATCATCATACACCTTGGTCTCCCTGACCAATAAACTGATCACTTTGATCAACAACCCACTTTCCAACTTGCTTTGGCGAGATTTCAGGTGCCCACTCACTGATAACCCCCATCTCTGTGAGTCTGAACTAACCTGATTGTGCAAGATCTTCTTCCTTGGGCCCCTAAAATATGCTTGCATACCATATTGAGTTTGCTGGAAACCCACTCTTCCCTCCTGAAGCTTCCAATGAAGTCCACATCCTGGAACGCAAGCCTTGAACTCGCTGGCAACAAGAAGAAAAATATCCATGTTTCGTTGTGGTGTGGAGGCACAAGCCACAGGCCTACAACAACAGGCATGCGGTGAAGAAGCACCGGCCAAACGTCTTGATGCTCAAGTCCTTTCTGAACAGGCATCACGTATCTGCCCAGTTTATGTGGCAGGACAAATTTAGACTGGACTTGACAGCGAATTCCCTCAGCTCCAATCCATGCCACTGATCACACTGGTCAATAATCCTCTCAACTTGCCTCGATCGGTTCTTCGAACCCCTTGTCCAGCTGCATCTCGGCTTTGTCCGTTCTTACAAGTGAGAACCCAACTTGACATTGTAGTGCGTAGTTCAAGTCTTGGTTTGCGTCTTTTCACCAGCATTTGGGCTGACAGTCTCTCTTTCTCAGTCTAGACCCACCTTGATGTTCCTCTTGAAGCCTGGGCTGCATGTTTTCCTTAGTACCAGCTCAATTTTCAGCTGCATCCAAGCACTGACCTGTCACAAGAAGAAGGAAGAAAGAAAAAACAACAAAACGAAAACAAGGAAGGCACAAGGAAATGAGCTATGAACTGGTCTGGGATTGGTGGAACACGAAACAAAACCAGGAAATGGACTTATTGTGACTGCTTGATGCAATTTTGGTGTTGACTCTACTTTTCATGTTCCATTTTAAAATACGTCTATCGCTGTTGAGAACGTCATGAAATGTGACAGCATTTAATTCAATGATTACAAGCTATTTCCATCCACGTACTGTGAACCTTGAAAAGTTGATGTGGACATTGGAGCCAGGCATGTGCAATCGTAATCAATCGAATCAATCATATCAATCGCGAAGGTTTAAGGTTTAGGTTGCACTTCGGGACGGAATAACTCCCGTCCCGAAGTAAATATTGATTGACCTCGAGAATTTACTCGATTGGGCTGTTGTTCTCGAATCATTGGTATTTGATCTTGCATGTCCTTTCTCCCTTTCAATTTCTATTCAAATCCTTCTATTCAAGACAGAAAGTTCATTGGACAGAAGCTAATTGGGAGGATACCATGAACGAGATGGGAGGTTAGGAGCAGAGGAGCTACTTTATTAACACTCAATTCTTCATATGGAGCCTATCCTACTCACAGAGCGCGTGGTAAGAGCATAAAGAGAGCCAGTATTCAACTCCAATGCTGTTCCAGGGCGCGCTGATGGAGAATGAACAGAGCCAGTAGTCAATTACAAAGCTGTGTCCTTCGATCCCTTTCCGTCTTACCTTCATGTTTTGCTCTTGACAGGCTCCCCACAGATAAACCAGCATCATATCGGCGTTAAGTACCTTCACTCTCTGTTAATCTCTGGGCATCTTCATCTTTCTCAGTTCCTCTTGCTGTCTTTTCTGTTTTCCCACTCGCCGTCCTCCTCTTTCAAACTGCTTGACGCAAGTACCCCGCAACGCGTCTCGGGCTTTTCCCAAGCTGAATCAAAAGTCTGAACTTTGATCAACTTTGAATCCATCTCAAGCATGTCGGATTCCGGTCGTCGTCGTATGAGAGTCCTCTTCATGTGTCTAGGCGTACTCATGACGTATGAGAACACGTACTCGGAGCTCATCCACGAACTCAAGGAAAGAGCCGACTACTACCAGCAAGTTCAGCTCCCCAACATGGCCATCCACGACCTTAAAGATGACTACAACGTCGTCTTTGTAAACGCCGAAGTCATGACCAAGCCCAAATACAGCGCCGTCTGGGCCGCCGTCGTGGAGTTTGTGCACCTCGGCGGATTGGCCATCTGCCTCGGCGATTTCAACAAAATGTACACGCGCATCTCCGATACCAACCCGCCGGTGGATTCTGATGATCTGCCGAATCCCTTCGCCATAGCCGGTCTCCCCTGGAAGTTTGATGACAAGTACTCTTGCACCGTTTTTCTGAACGACAAATACATTCCCCTGCCCGATCGACACCTGGCGGAATTGCCTGGTAGTTACAGACTTAATGCTGTTTTTCTGAGGGATGTGGATATCGCGGATGCTTGGTATCGCTCGACTTCGATCGACATTGCTTACCCGGAAGTTGAGGTTGAGCCGCACCACTATAACCCTCGGGTCAATCCTTGGTCTTTCCCACTTGTTAGGACTGAGGTCGGGCGCGGGAGAATCGGGTATGTTGGTGAGGTCGGTATCTTTACGCCGGTTTCTGTTATCATGGCTATGGCTGGATTCCCTGCCATGCCTACATTCCCTGCCTAAGCTGGCTCCCATGTGTTTGTGAGGCTCCCATGACCAGGTGATGAGCTAGGAATGGTGAGTAATCATGAGTCTTTATGGTGTTGACGACTCATCGTGGTGATAATGACTCGGTTTTGACGATTCGGTTTTGACGGCTCATCGTGGTGTTGACGGTTCTTGGTGGTAACCATTGACGAGTCTTCGTGGTGATAGCAACTTTTCGTGGTGTTGACGACTTACCGTGGTGTTAACGTCTCACTGTGGTATTGACGACTCATCATGGTGCTGATAATACCAGGACTTTTCGTGATAATTTTCGGGGAGGTGTGCATGGAAATATTATCGCTATTTCTATTTTTTAACTAAAAACAAAAAGAAAATTCATGAATTATCAATTTAATCGAGTTCAGAGATAAATATTGATTTCCATTGTACTTGAATCAGGAATCATAAGTATCATGGAAGTTTTGAATTTGTTTTGCGTAGAATACGTACGTGACACCTGTGAGTATGACTCAGGTCGTCGGGGCGATCGCTCTCCGCTCCATACTTCCCCCTCCTTTCACCCAATTTCTAGGTATTCATCCACAATGGACAACTCAATCAACGAGTCTGTTCAATCAAGGGAGACCTCCTCTCATCCTGATGATCATGCCTATTCACCACATGAGATCGAGCAGCCCATGCTCGCTCAGCCCGATGGGGGCAAGGCCGCTTGGTTGATGCTGGCGTCCTGCTGTCTCATTCAAGTCCCAGTCTGGGGTTTGCCTCACGTGCAACAGTCTTAAAACTGAATGTTTGACTAATTCTGTATGTCCAGGATTTTCGAGTGTGTTTGGTGTTTTCCAAGAGTACTACTCGTCGAATGGCGTACTGCAGGGTAGCAAAGAGGACTTGGCGACTGTAGGCACTACATCAACGGTACGAGCGAGCATATCGGGCATTCGTGGATATTTGCCAAATCTGATACAGGAACACCAGGGGCTACTCTATCTTCTCTCGCCAGTCACCTTCACGCTATTGACTCGTTATCCACGTCTGCAAATGTGGTGTGCTCCAACAGGACTTGTCATCACAGTGATCGGCTCTTTGCTTTCTTCCTTCGCGGAGAAAGTATGGCAGCTCGTTGCAACGCAAGGTGTGATATGTGCCATTGGCAATGCGTTGCTGTTCAGTCTCCCTTCTCTATATCTGGATCAGTGGTTCATACGGAGAAAAGGGCTTGCTCTTGGAATCATGTGGGCTGCAAAGAGCATCACAGGTGTTGCTCTGCCTTTCATTGCGGATACTTGTCTGAACAGATTTGGCTCGAGTACAACTCTGAGGGCATGGACCGTGACTACGGTATGATCAGAGACATTCACGGCTACTGTCCATCATCAAACTCTCTATAAAGATCTGCTGGCTGGCCCGGATGCTAATTGACTATTTTTTAGCTTATCACAACTTTACTGTCACTACCATTCATGAAATCCCGAATTCCAGTGTCTGCAACAGCATCAGCCCGCCCTCTCGACCTCAGTTTCCTCAGGCTGGGCACGTTCTGGATGCTGCAAGCAGGAAACATCATGCAAAGCTTCGGATACTTCCTACCATCAACATACCTCCCAACATACTCAACAAGAACAGTCGGTCTACCCGAGTTCATGGGCACATTGCTCGTGTCTCTTTTTAACGCAACTTCCATCTTTGGTGGTATTGCACTGGGAATACTATGTGATAAATGCAACGTGACAAACGTGCTACTCCTGTCCTCTATAGGATCTGCATTATCAGTGCTCCTCTTCTGGGGCATGGCTTCGTCTGCGGATCCAGGTTCCCACGCTGGTGTGGCTCTACTGACCGTTTTCGCCATTTCTTATGGATTTTTCGCTGGTGGATTTAGTTCGACTTGGTCGGGTATCATTACACAGATAAAGGATGAGTCTTCGCCCTCACTGGAGACTGGACTAGTGTTTGGCCTTTTGGCTGGTGGGAGAGGTATTGGAAATGTCATCAGTGGGCCTCTGAGCACGGTGTTGATCCGTCAGGGAGCGCTGGGTCGTGAAGGTGCCACAGGATATGAAACCCAGTATGGGACTTTGATTCTGTTTACAGGTATAACGGCCTTCTTGGGGGCTTGGGGCTGGATGTGGCGGTACATGAGTCCTGCGGTACGCTGTCTCCACTGAGGCTGTAGTTGGTGGACAAGATAATGGATTCGTAGTTCAGACAAGGATAGTGACAAGAATGGTGATGACTTTTGAGGCAAATTTGACAGTATTTCAATCATCTAGACCTAGATTCAAGTAGGCATAATGCCCAAGAAACGGCATTGTGGTGCCTTTAAGTTTGAAGATATCGAGTTATCCTGATCCGATTATACATTGTTAATGCCGACATGTAAGGAGCATCAAAGTGCAGAGAAAGAAAAGAAAAAGAAAAATCACAACCACGACTTTAACCTCCGACCTTGCATCTTGAAAAACATAGGGAAATAAGGTTTTCAAGGTACCTGGGCGACTTTCGGAACAACATCCTTTGCGGCTTCACCTATATTCTCAACTCCTCCATCTCACCACATTGGACCCCTATGAAAAATCAACCAATCGATTAAGAATAAATCAAAAAAAAGAAGATCATTTCGTTCTTGTCCCCAGCCCGTAGGCCAGATCCCACCCGCCCTCCAGTAACATGAGCCGTTCAACTAGGACCGGAAATTATCACTGGCCAACGCACTTGTCTCAAGCGAACTTGATCAGGTACCGCAGAGGGACTTAAGCCACTACACTGGCAGGGCTCATGTTTACAATATTTCTTTTTTTTTAGGGTATAAGGGAACAAACGCTAACAGTTTGGCCGTCTTTCCCCCCTTTTGCACCTTATATACTCTGCACCTTACACTTTGCACCCTTTACTCTGTACTCTCTATGCGGCTTTCTATTTATTTATTTATTTACATTCATGATGCTTCATTACTTGTTTAAAGCTTCGAGTTCGAAAGCTCAAATAAATAGTGAATGTCGTTGGCGAATAAATCAAAAATTTCTATACTTGATTGATTACTTGATATCTTTCAACAAACTGGCGAGTCGGAGATCACGTGTTCACCCAGAGCTTCCACGCGAAATCCAACCAGCCTCAACCTCCGACTTTCAATCCCAACCCAGCTTCTCCCAGGGCCTAGCAGCCTCAGTTATCACAATGGCAGCAGCCGACCCATCAGTACAAGACCCTCTTCTTTCGCTGCGCCGAGCCATTGCCTCGGACAGCCCCCCAACCCCGACAACTTCGTCCGAGCTCTCGAACGAACATGCGACAGAGGACCTAGCCCAAGCAACACACCTCTATTTCTCGGAGCCAATCCCACAGTCAATTCCTCTCTCCACACCGACACGCTTCACGCGCATCGCATCCGGAACATTCGAGTCTGCCGTCGACCTGCGCAGCATCTTCTTCGCGTGGCAGAAGAAAGATGTCGCTATCCCGGAGTACATTGCCTCCGCACAGGAGCTGAATGAGGCGCTGAAGTTGAAGGGGCCCGCTGAGTCCGGGACAGTGGAGGAAGTCCAGAATCTGCCTTTCGTTGAGCGGTTGGATCTCATTACCTGGCTTGAGGGTGCGTCGGATGAAAGCGAGTACATCAAGCCTCTGGAGGGCGCGGCTGCCGCTGCCGCTGCCGCTGCCGCTACCGCAGCTGGTGTTGCTCAGGCTGAAGCCTCAGCCGGTATTGCATCTGGTGTTAAGGGGGGTGTTTCTACTGTGCCTAGTGGTGCTCCTGGAGCGGCGACGCAGGCCGGAGCTCAGGGTACTCGCCCTCAAAAGCCGATCGATCCTCGGCTGCAGGAGATTTACAATGGAGAACGGAAGACTGGGGATCGGAATACCGTGCTGAGAGGCATCAAGGCTACTGTGAGTGTTTTCTCCTTGGCATCTTCAACACCACCGCCAATTCAAAGGATAGAGAGTGGACAAAGCTAACATCAACAGGACTTCTCCCACGTCCGCAAAAGCGCCGAGATCTTTCTTGATCGCAACCGCTCTCGCCCCGGTCAACCTACCAAACCAGGCAGCAAGATGATTCCCGCACCCTCAGCAGGCCTCTCAATGCCCTCCCGCAAATCCAACTCCCGGCCTGACCCCATCATCCTCCTATCCCCCTCCGCCTCATCTCTCATCCGCATGTCAAACATCAAATCCTTCCTGCAAGACGGCATATTCGTGCCACCAGACCACCCCACACTGTCCATGTCCACCGAGGCCAACTTCATGGAACTTAAGCGGCCACTACGCCTCAAGTCTGACCCGTCCAATCCCAACGCTGCAAGCGCATCCAGCAAAGCGTCCAAGCCTACTAAGTTCATTCTTGTGGATGGAACAACAAACTTCAAGCCGGAGTACTGGTCGCGGCTTGTGGCTGTCTTCACGACTGGACAGACCTGGCAGTTTAAGTCTTATAAGTGGTCTTCGCCACCGGAGCTGTTCAAGCATGCTACCGGTATCTATGTCGGTTGGAGGGGCGAGGAGACCCCGTCTACTGTTAAGGGATGGGGACGTGGGGTGCAGAGCTTCAATGTTGAGCGATGGGACGAGAAAGGTGGGATCCAGGGTGGTGGGCGATGGAGGGATCGGGAGGTTGTCGAGGGAATCTGGACGGCTATTGAGGAGGGGATGAGGCTTCGTGGTTGGGGATCGAAATGATGACCTTCTTCTAGCTTCTTTTTCCTTGATGCCTGATATTGATTCCCCTTTGTTATTTACTTGCAATGTTTTCATTTAAAATTGGAATTTCACACGATCAGGTTGCGCGGTTCTGGCGTTGTTAGGTGTGAGTTGAAGCCTTGATTGCTTTCCATATCGTCTTTCGTCCCCACTACTACCTATTACCTCAATTATATTCCAGGCTCAAATAGGCAGGTAGGGATGTACCATGAAAATAACATCTATGTACCGAATCCATGTACTGAATATCTCTTTAGCCTATATCTTATCGATCTATAGCCTGAGTCAGTCTAATCCAGGTTAATTAAAGAGCCATTAAGGCCTAGACTACCCAGAATAACTCTGATACTTGTTTTAGATTCGGCCACCATGTGGTAACCTTGGGGTCGACCTCGGAAGTCACCCATGGATCTTGAAACGTTAACTGTACGAGCATATTTCAGGGTCCATGAAGATCTAGCCCAGGAACCAGGCGGAATCTAGACTCGTGATGACCCCAAGTCATATAATACATGTACTGGCCTCGGCATTTTCTCGATGTACTTTCGATGTACTTTCGATGTACCCTCGATGTACTGATCGAATACTGATCGAATATTGTGATAGAATAGGAAGGTGGTGTACTGTAAATGAGATCGTCATGTCCATTGCAATTCCCGTAGGAACCATACTATATGACATACACTAATCGACCAGAACTCACTCGCTGTGCCCAAATGAAATGCAGCCGAAGGAAACAGGATATTCAGAAAAACAAATGCTCGTCAATATGGGAGAGATCATGCATGCAATAAATAAAGGAAAAGAGATAAGGAAATATGTGGGAAATCATGCAGAAAACGCCGTGTCTGATGCTCAACAAAAACACAAGGCTTGGAGTCAACCACCCGTCTTTTTCGAAGTTGTATGTTTTTTTGGTCTTTTGTCTTTTCGTTCTTCGCCGATATAGTATATCGGCTCGGTGTTGAATGCAGAGGAACTTCAGAAGCTCCAAGAAAAATAGAAAATGTCATCCAAATATTACAAGTGGTGCCCAAATTCTGGCCTTCTCTATGACATGAGGCATCGATCATAACGTCTTTCATCTGGGTGTTGAGGTCACCAGGGAAAAAAGGAAAAGAAAAAGAAAATCTCGTGGTGGAGGAAATTAAAACAATAAACAGGCCTCTGTCGGGGTTAAAGACAAGGGCCCAGCTGCATGGCAAAAGCACAATGCAGAACGAACAGTCTCGTGGTCGGAAGCGATCATGACGAGATTAGTGGCATCGCTGGAGGAATATCCTCCTTCTCTGGGTTTCCCAAAGGCGACCCTCGTCGCGGGTGTGATTCCCGCGTTGCAGTCGCACAGGTTGACGGGAGCGGAACCAACTCGATTGGCCGAGTATGACACCTAGCCTGAGTTCGAGACCAACGAAGCTTGGCAATTATAGGCCAACAGGAGTGGAGTGGGCGATCGAATCACGATGCGGACGGTCACGGCTTGCTGGCTTGCAGGAAACATCCACGCTGCCTCGCGGTAATTGTCATGTCCGCGCGGAACGGCTCATGGTGCGTTCCGGACCACCGGGGGTCGGTGAGTACGAGCGAGACCCGCCGAAAATGTCGACGTCGTGCTCCTGCAGGACAACGGAGTACTTGGGGTCACGGAGGAATTTCGGAACCGAGTCCTGTGGAAGTCAGCACTGGGGTTCAAATCGCGTGGCAAAAATGAACTTACACTTGACATCAACTTGAAGACCGAGGTCTGAGCAAGTTCGAAAAGGTGAACAACCTCTTGGAGACTCTTGAACATGGATTCGTCGTCTCCCACGGCCTTAGTCATACGGCTGGCCAGGCTGTTGCGAAGAGCGTGGTCAATGTTCAACTCGCAAGGGGATCCAGGGGCCAGGAACGCGTTGTACAAGCCTATAAGGTTGTTAGAGCCAAGACGCAAGTTAAAGCAGAGTTTGTTGAAATGATACTCACCATAAGCAGCAGCCAAAGTTTCCCTGACAGAGTCCACCTTGTTGAATACGCCAGCCTTCTCGGACTTGTGGTAGTTGGCGGTGAATTCGGACACATCGAGGTAGAACGACAGGTTCTCTTCGCAAAGGGAGTAGCGCAGGAACTCGCGGAACAAAAGCCGGAGTGCGGGGTCTCCGAGGATGTGAGTGAGGCGGGCGTTGTTAGAATCGCGGGGCATGCCGCGGTTGTCGTAGGTGGTGTTGGCGTTGTTGTCACGGTTCTTGTCGCGGGCGATCCATCCGCATACACGCTGGCCACGCTCGGTGATGCAGTAGATTGAGTACTTGGAAGGCTGGAATACGGCGTTCGAGTCGGGGAAAGCCTTGTCGTCCTGGATCATGGTGATGAGACCATACTTAAGGAACAACTCGGCAATCAAACATGTCTCCCGGCGCTCAATAGTAGTGGAGCAATCCATCAACCAATCCACGGCTCCCTTGCCGGTAAATGTGTTGGTGTAGATCTTTCCATCCTGCAACTTCCGCTCCCGGGCCATCTTCACTCCCACCAAGCCATTGGTGTAGTCGCTTAATGAGTCGGAATCGGATGTCGAAATGCTGCTCTTAATGTTGGGTCCATCTTGGCCGGCAAATCGGCGGAAAATGACTTCGATAGTGGCGCGGTCGTGCGACAATTTATCCGATTCGGTGTCTCGCTCCAGGTTCACCAGTTGCATGGTATTGCGCGGGGACTCCAACACATCCATCACGTGACGGGCAGTGATTCCGTTCCGCTGGCAGAAGCGCTGCAGGATATTAATACCCTTCGGTGTGAGCTGGAACAAGGCGCCCTTCAGAGGGAAAATCGGTAAGGCTTTTCCATCCACGGCCTCAATAAAACGGGCGTCGACAAATCGCTGGCAGACAGAACGAGCCATTTCCTTGGCCATGGAGAAAGTGGTGGTGGTTGTAGTGGTAACGATGCGGGAAGGGTCCTTGGGGTCGGGCATGCGGTTCGATTGGGAGAACTTGAGCGAGCCCAGATTGTTGATCGCCTCTTCCGAGGTAAAGGTGTGGTCATATCTGGTGAAACGAACCCGGTGGCTGTCCAACTTCAAACTGACCATCAAGGTGGAGAACAAGTCCATGAAATCCTAGTAATTGGGGAAACATGTCAGCATTCAAGGACCAATCTTCCTCTCTCTCCAGACGTCAAAACCGTCGGATCTCGCGCAACTTACCTTCGTGAAAGGGCGCTCATCTTCGGTCATGCGCAACAACCGAGATGATGTCTGGTGCATCTTGGGTGGTGCAGTGGGCACAGTGGCCGAAAAATGACGGGTTTCTTGTGGAAGAGTCGGAATGCGCTGCAATGTTAAGCGGCGTTTATGAGAAGGGTTCAGGTCGGCCAATGCCGGGGATTCTGAGCGCGCTAAATCCAGCAGTGGGTTGGAATCTCCGTCTGACAATGGCGGGGTCAAGGGGTTGCCGGTCGCACTCGGAAGCCTTGATAATCTTGACAAACTGCTGGCGGAGGGAGAAGATCGCAATGGGGTGGTTTGGTTAATAGTCGATAAACTAGCAAAGGCACTGGAAGTCTTGGAAGCCAAGGCCGCAAAGGAACGACGATTGCGGCGGGAAATCGAACCGACGACTGACCCCGTAAAAGTAGTATGCAGGGTAGGCGGATCAGTCGCTGAGGGGGGAACAGGGGAAATAGCGCGTGAGGAAGTAGTTATCACCGGATCACGAACAGGAGGAAGAGAATAGTCTCGGTAGTGGTTCACGGAGATTGGCATTGAATGGTTTTTTGGGGGGAAAAGAATTTGGGTGAACCAAACTTCGGGAAGAGTGTGAAAAGTGGGTATAAGTCAAACAAGTGATACCCACGATCTTGTACACTACTGTAAAGGCCAAAAGGGGGGAAAGGCTGTGGTGTAGAAACCAAAAAATCATGGGAAAAAACAGAAAAACAGTTAAGAATAATAATTATTTTATTATTTTATTAAATGGAATTTCAATATTCAATAAAAAAAAGAATAAAATAAGAAGAATAAAAACTCAAAACGGAAAAAGCCAAAATGGATAAATCGAAAAAGAAAAAGAAAAAAAAAGAAAAGGGAAAAAACTAACTAGAACCGGATACATGGTGGAACTCTTGGAGAGTTGGGGGAACAATCTAATACAGGGATTACCACCTATTTCTGATCCTCCTTTTTTTTTTTTTTTTGGCTTCCCCTCGGAATGGAATGCAGGATACAAAGCTTATCACAGTAAATTATGGTCAGTCGAGAATATTATAGGAATAGGTTTGGAGTAGAGAGAGACAAAGAAAAAGGAAAAGTCCCCTCTGAAGAACGGCCTGTCATCCTGGCTTGACCCACAGCCCACGCGTGAGCTCGGAAAGAGTTTGGTGTGCTGCATCCAAACAACGTGGGCCAGGGAAAGGATTGCCTCATGGTGAAGATCGGTGGGTTCCTTGTTTTGTGCAGGGTCTGGTATTTACGGTAATTACCACTTTTCAGTACTTTGTACACATTCTACTAATTACATGCATGCACCTAAATATTGTATATCCTTGCCTGTGGAGTCCCTTGCACAATGGAATGGAATATGCTCCGTGCTCGGGGAATAGTTCAAGATAGTGTGTCCTTCTAGAATTCCAAATGATATATCATCAAAAAATTCAGTCAATGATTTCACTCTCCACTTCCATGAACCATAGAACAGACAAGGCCGAATAGATCCGGCCGGCGATCTTGGTTACGGCCCCATTGGTATTGGTATTACCGTACTCCCTCCCAGCACATGTACCATTGTAGTGTATTCACCGAACCAAACGGTAAATCAGGGAAATCCCCCTGCGCTACGGTGTGAAACTTACCGGGTTAGGCGTTAGTGTTGCCTGATGTAGCAAGTGCCTCCTATCGACTCTTCAGCCATCCCTGCCTCTCATTGGTTCTCGATGGCGCCTTTCCTTGTTCACCTCCCTTCTTTACTCCGTTTCTCTTCCTCTCTCTATGGTTGACCCCCATCCTAAGTGGATTCCCTCGGCCCCCTGGACTGATCAGGCAATGATGTGAATTTGCCAACTCACAGAAGCTTGAGCCCACGTGGAAGAATCCCTACACGCCCCTCCAAGGTTACTGTCAGGAACCTTATCGGTGTGGCAAAATACAAAAAAAAATCATCGAACAACTTCGATCTGATATAAATTTTTTTTTCGCTAGGTCGGTCATACCCCAGTCGGAAGATTGTCGGGGCATTCTCAAATTTGATCTCTTTCTTCTCCCCGGGTATGTGTACGAACCTGCGATCGGCTTGATGCCAGAAGTTCGGTCAGAGAGAGAGAAAAGAGGGGCGCAAATCACATGTTTCACCCTACGGGACAACAGTATCGGATCGGAGCATTTTGCTCTAGTGGAGCAAGCATAGCGCCACTGTGTTCATACGGAGCATATAATTCTGGTTTTACACCCAACGTTCCTTTCTGGACCAGTGTTTGAAGGGGTTTGAAACAACGTGGGTTTGGCCCGCGTGGCGGAGCAATTCCTTCCATGACCTTTCCAGGCGCCTTCGCGCGAGGGCCCATGTGGTCCACGTGGACACACGTGGAGAAATTTGATGTCTGAGCGCACAAGGTCCGTAATTGTACACGATAACTCGTGAGAGCGGAGAGAGCCTCGCTTCGTCCCACCCACTTTGGCTCTGTTTGTTTCCTTGTTCTCGACTGATTGGTTTGCGACCAAGGTGGAGTTCTTAGCCCCCGTTTCGGGCGCGGTTCCTGGCGCTCAGGCCAAGGAATTGAAAAAAAGAAAACAAAAAGCAAAGCGCCCACGACAAACTGTTTGTTTCAGAAGCTCTCAATGTTCTGGGGTATTTCCTGCTTCTAGCATTAGCTCCTACATTCCTTCCTGGGGCGCGTTTAAAGGGGGATTGTGGCGCCTTTGCTCGTCCTGATCCTGAACCTGAAATAGTATAGACGCACAGACTCATTCAAATGAACTGTGCTGTCAAGGATCAACAACTCAATTACTTAGTCTAACAGTGATCAGGGAAAGAGCCTATGGCATATAATCCATGTATCCACAGGATACGGGCCTAATAGCGCTGGATTGCCGATCGCCGTGTAAACCGCTCACTTAGAATCGGGCCTTTCTCGGGGCTTTTGTTAGGTCAGCGTTAGCCCGGCGATTGAGCCTCAACTCCGTTATACATGCTCGTATATCACCGTTGACCGCTTTCTCGTTTATACCGTCTTGAACCGATCGGCCCCAAGGGATCCAAGGAACAGTTGCACAAATTCCAGGCTTCTTCCTTCCAATGTGGTCAGACACGTCAGCGGCATCCCCAAAGGGCGAGCTGTGCGAGATGACAGAGCTGGGCGCACCAAGATAAGGCTCAACCGTAATCACGCGAATCAGCGTCAGTGCGAGCTCATCCGCCAGGATCCGGCAAGGCTTAACGATACATGAACTGCCCCCGGCGCCTGGTATAAAAGCCGGGGGCCCAAGTGCGCTTGAGCACTGTTTACGTACATTCGCGGGGTGTTAAAAGTTTAATCTGCTTGATATAGAATTTACTGGTCGGATATACGAACCCGGAGGGGGCCTGATCGACCGCCTTTCTATCCAGCTTCCATACAGATCAGGGTGTTTCACATATGACACCTCACAGTGAGATCTATCGACTGCGTGCTTCCCTGCTGCAAGCCACGTGGTTTTGAGGTTTGTTATATCCGAATACGCTCGTAGATAAGAAGCTAGTATACAATAAGAGCAGATCCTGTTGATCTATCACGTAGGGCACACCGCACATAAGACCTTCACTGGGTCCCTTGAATATAGTTTCAGAGGTGTGTTAATATTAATGAGCACCGTGCAAGGGGCCAACAATCAATTTGGGGTTAATTTGGGGCCGTCAGCCCTGTCATGGCAACGGTACAGCACGCCTGAGGACCCCCGATCGGCCCCCAAAACCTGAGGCTCAGCGCCCGTAAAGCATGAAGCTGTCAGAAGCGAAGAACCAAGCGGGAGTTTATTATAACTCTGGCCGCCAGGATCGGATCCTTGGCGTAGTCAAGTGCCGTGTCGGAGTTAAATCCAGATGCCCAAACGCGCGTTACATTTGGAAGCACACTTACTATAGTACAGTAAGCCCTGGAGATCTGGAGATACATATTCTTTATCAAGCCTAGCCTGATAGTACTGTATTATATGATAATAACATAAATTGAAATTCCTAACTGTATTTCCGGAGTGAGTACTACACTCCGCCAAGCATACACAGTAGCAGATTAAACCTTAGAAATAGCTTGGTAATACCCGTCGCTTCAGCCCGCCGTCGAACCACCATCACAACAATTAAAGTGGGCAGCACCAAGATTTACCTTGATTCAAATCGAAAAAATGAGTCCCACATTCTATGGGAGCTTACCGAGAATTTTCCATGCACTAAACCAATTTGCGGTCAGATCCCTATCTTCAACGGCGTAAAGAAATAGCCACCAAGGGAACCCAAACTCTAAGACCCAAATACTGCTCGCAAAATGCCGATGGGGGGGGGGGAGGAGTCAGGTTTCCAGGTTGCGAGGGGTATTATTGAATCATTTATTGTATTTTTTGAACTCGTGGGAAATGGAAATGGTAATCACGTATTGTCATGTGCCTAAGTCACTTATTCTCCCCGGTCGGTAATAGTAATTTACCATTCTCTTTTGGGATATGGTGTTACCCGCTAGCATTCTAATCCCTGACCGCCACGCGAGATGCATGCAGCTTTCCCATTTGCGGTTTAGACGTGTTTGCGGCCCGGGACCAAAATAAAAATTTAAAAATTGTCATACTATGACTATTTGAGCCACAAGCAGAAAGACAGGTCCAGAACATATCGTCGACTCGTCTGGGGTAATTCGCGGCTGAAATTCGTAAACCTTACGAGTCATGACTCTTACTTATACAGGCTAGGGATGCACGATAGATCGACCGCTGACCAACGATGCATGATGCTGGTTAGGATAGTATAGCTGCATAATAAAATATACGGAACATATACTCCGTAGTCAAGGGATAAAAAATTTTTGATTTAGAACGAAAATATAGAGTTTCTTTGCTGTGATGATCGTCGGTCGGGCCTTGAATTCGAGTCTATGGCTTGGTCCAAATGCATATTCCCCGTAGTCTCCCTGCATCCATGGGTTACTGTGCAGACAGAGTTACCTAGTCGGATATTTAGATCCGCCTGTCTGACTAGGGTCCCAGTACCCCTATGGTGGTACATGCAAACTCTCAAGTACTCCGTATAGCCGGGGAGATAGGGCGTCAAGGGTCGTACAGCAAACAACCTATCCCGACAGACCAGTCACAGTGTATCTGGTTCTCCACTTGCCTTTACTCAACACCTGGGCAGCAGTAACATTACTTGGCATGGATGCATGCACATGGTGCGGGAGCCAGCACGCAGCATGTCGGGTATTCTGCCACGCAGCTTTCGGCCTTCGGCTTTTGGTTTCAGACCATGCTGGACGTTGCAGATCTTGACTTTTTTGTTTCAATTGTTTCGTCCTTTGTCATGGATGATATAATTTGCATATGCTTTGGGACACTTGGATGCCAAGACTAGAGATCCTCACATCCATCCAAGGTTCAGTTTCAATAGAAATAATTATAGTATGCTTATCTTTTGTGGAGACCGACCTTGAAAGTACTATTTGGAATACAATCTACCAGATGTCGAAAGTCGAAGTCCAGATTTCAGGGGTTCTCATTCAAAGATAGGCAGATTAATAAACAACAGGCCCGAGCTGAGGGCTTGCTGTCAGCGACCGGGAAACATCGTCCAAGAGAGAGCTCCGCCACCGCTTGGTCCAGATATCAAACCAATCCTAATCCTTCATCCTGTGCCTATTCCCAATTGCCAACTATGTAGGCAGGATTAATCTTATTATAGTTTTGTTTTACCTTCCAGCCCTTTCCCAAGCAAGGCATGTGTGGGGGCTCTTCCACGTGGGAAAGACCAGCCCCCTAACCAACTTTGGTGGAGATCAAACACATCCTAATCATACAGACTTTACTCCCGTATTGATGCCATGTGGCTTGCGCATGGCTTCCTTCTGAGTCAGTGGTCGGTCATCCGCAACCGGTTGTCTCCATTCAACCGAAAATAGGATTAGGCTTCGGGAATGATGCCCAGGTGGATGAGACAAGAAAAGGGGTTGGCTAGAAGGCCGGGAACAACTTACTGTACTTCGTATACCTATCGCTTGTAAAATACTCTCTTTTGCTGCACTGTTTATTACAAGCTGAATATGCGAAGCCACCATCGCGCCAACCCCTGAAGCAAATCACTAAATCCATCACAACTGCCGACCAGATATAGGGCTAACCAGTCGGTCTCCCCGAGCCGGGGCAGAATTTAATATACGTAGCTCAGCTCATAGGCGAGCTAATCCCAAAAGAAGGGGAGGGCCAAATCTTGGCACTGGGAGTTTGCAGTCGGCGAAAAGGCAAGTAAAAATTACACGCAGATCTGTCGGGACGATCCGAATAAAAAACCAGAAATAAAAACGGTAATAAAAACGGTAATAAATCCCAACGAAAAATACACGTCGGTGGAGCTGGGACCCACTCCCCATATTCACTGAAAACGGTTAAGAGCTGCGAGGTGGATCACGTCATAGACTTTCAAATCCGTATACATTCTCTGTAGGAGCGTAGACACCCTATTATAACTGCGACGGAGCATGGTACTATATTTGGTAAGTCAGGATACGTCCAGCTAAGACTTCGCCAAGGGTTGTGTCGTGAACTGAGTCAGTTACGGCCTTTCCGACCGGGATGGCTGGCTGGTGCGGATATGCGCGTGGCGAAGTTTTGGCGCTAGAAGGCTTCTAGAAGGATTCTGGAAGACGCTAAGAATTTGAATTATTCCCCCAACTTCCACGGATCCACTTAAGGGATGTTGTGATCTGTGTACCGGCGCTCGTGTTCGGATCATATGAAACAATCGTATTGCAGAAAATGTTGACTTTAGGTAAGTAATAATTATTTTGATTAAATCCTATCATTACGTAGTATCTTTTTTTGTGTCGGTTCCTGAGACCCAATTTTCAGTGACATAAGAAAAAGGCTTAAAGTGGAGTCGTTGGAGCCCGCATGTTTATCGGAAAATTTTCATATGCTCCACGGGGCTAACACTATACAATGTCTTAAACTAAAAGAGACGTAAAAGAAATCTCTTTCGGGCTTCACCGATATCTTTGGCCCGGTGTAAACCGCTCTTTCAGCGAAGATATCCGCGTTACATTGTTTCTTTTGAACTCCACTCCGTTGCAAGAAGGACCACACACTGTTTCTCGTTCCACGTGGCTGATCGACACCGAAAATCAAATTGTGACATGTGGAGGAGGTTTTTTTTTTGTTTCTTGGGTTTAGTTTCGGACGAAAGTTTGGCTGCAGCTAGTGGTGTCGGCCGACGATCGTGATTTCATCAATGACTTGCATGGAAGGATCGTCATCCATGTGGCTTCAAGGCCAATTGCACGTGAAATTAATATATACTTTGTAGCTGCACAACGTACTGTACAGGAGAGGAGATAGAATCTCCGGTCTCTTTAATGTAATTTCTGAACTACATCCTTCTTGTTCAATTTGAGATTAAAGGTTGGGAACTATTGGCCCCCATGGCGTATGGTGCAGGGCGGAGTTTATGCTGACACGCTTAATTAAGATTAGTCCGACCTGGGGGCCAAAATGATTGGCATACATGTGCCCCCAACCTATAACTATGGCGCCAGCTCAATTTCCAAACTTTTGAGGCGTCCCTAGGGTGTCATCGTTCAGGGCAAACATTCATATCCCTGTCCCTTAGCCTCTTACCAGCCTTTTGCAAGGCAGAAGCGAAATTAGCTTGCAACCGCGGGCTCGCCCCAGCAAATGGTCTGCAGACAATACTCCATGCCATGCCTTTCTGTGGATAATCTCCCTAGGCTAGCTTCCGCGATATCTGGGCATGCATCAATTTCGTCATGGTTTAATCCTCTCCTCCTACCTCTCAATCGCCTGCACTCTAATCATCTGTGACTGGCTACTGCATGGTGGTGGGGAAGACGGAATTAACTGAAGATCGTCAAATCGCAACGGAAGTGATGTAACTCCGAATCTCCAAGCCTCTCCTCGTCGATCCATAGGGATTTGGTCCTTTGTTTTGGAAATGTGAATGTCGCTGATTCCCTCGGTTATCCTCGGAGTGGCATTTACATCATGCAGCGACACCTCGATCTCTAGGCCATATCTACTTTTCCCTAGGGAATTCTGTGCTAATGACATCTCGATATGGAATCCCTTCCAATAATAGGATCGCAGGGTTAAAAGGTTAAAGCGTAAGCGAAAATGAGCGCCTGCAACATTGAAAGCGGGGTTAGCATACACTAACTTAGCAGCTCACATTATTCCCACACCTATGCATGATCAACTCCACATGGTCCTGGAAACACGTCTCATCTAGGACTTTGCAGAATACCATCTCGCAATGGATTGGTCTATCACACCGGGAGGCGGCCGCACCGCTGATCATCAGCATGTGGTTCAAATCCCGGTATTTTGGCGATTAGTGTTGCACCGGAGGTTCCCCCCAGAGTATGGAGCACGGAATTATACTGATATATCCGAATACGAATCCGACAGACATCTCAGTCCAGTCTTTTTCCCAACGGCTGGACAGGAGCTTTAGCTAAAAGCACGCGGGCTGCCGTGCCCGGACCATACAGACTACACTTTTAGCTTCCTTCACCGTCTAGTGTTAGTTCCCCCGTGGCTAAGCAACATCGAGCAAAAAAGATAAAAGATTATGGGAGGATTGTCGAATCTGCAATTCCTAGATGAGTTTCCAACGGCCCCCATCCCTTCTCTTCCCCACCTGCTACACAACATGCAACTCGGGAGGATCCCATAACCACTTAATTCCCTGCTTCTGGTGGATCATGCGATAGTGCAGAAATGTGGAGTCCTGCACCTCGACCAAAACTGCTCGCTGCATGTACCTAGCATTAGTTCCCTCCCAATAGACCATCACAAAACGTGTCCAATCTGCATCCCCGTCTTGCTAGCTGCGCCTACATGAAAAGGAGCATAAGTGCGGCCAATGGATCGAGATCCATCCGGACGGGACATAGTGCTCTTAGCGCAGTAGCTATGGAGATAGAGCCGACTAGCTTGAAATGCTTGATCCTGCAGACTACGTATTGGTTTTGTATGCCCGGTGAATTGAATGCTGTATGCAGAGTCATATACTACCCACTTTGGGCGCAGGCATTTCCTTATTTAGCCCCGTCTTTTTAGGCTGCCAGTGGTGGCTGATGTTAGGTACAAGCTGGGCACTTTCAAAGTATATTTACTGTATCTTTCACCCACAGGCAGATAAATATACTAAAATTGCTAAAATTGAAATGATCGTCCTACCGGATTCCCTTGCTGCCACTCTTCCCGTTGGGTCTGCGACATGTCATTTTTGACACATGGCGAGCACACTTGCTGCCGCGTGCTTCCGGGGTTCATATCTGGGCCAATTGTGCGTCGTCTTTATTGTGGCAAACTATAGCGGGATTTCCTAACAGGGGTAATAGTTGGAGGAGGCTGCGCTTTCCCTAATAGTAGTGATTTGCGTTCATTACCTACCTTGTTGCTCCTGCAATATATATCCGGTGGGATGATGAATCTTGTTTTTACTTTTGCTTCATATTACATAACTCCGAAGTACATTTGAGAACAAAATAGAAATATGAGATGAATTCTTTTTTTTTTTTTAAAAAAAAAAAAGGGAAAGAAATAGCAATGAGATGAAGATCCTCGGGGTCCAGGTTTTTGAAAATCGCCCAACATTCGAATTTTTGCTATATCCCTGTCCCATGTGGCAAAACCTAGCATACACAGACTTCTATACCTGTCCATGTGCCTATCCCCAGATGCCAAAGCCATGCATAGGAAAGTGTGGACAGCTACATCCGAAGTAAAGCCGGAATACTACTTCACGCCAGCTCAATTCCACATTGATTCAACAGTTCTAGGCAATCCTAATCCGCTCACCAGTCCCAGCCCTCAAGTTCTTGGCGCTCTGTACTCCATCGTAAGACGGCAAGGTGCAGACTCAGGCAAGGATGGTGCTTGACGATCGACCCCTTCTCTCCTCCCAGGGCAAGTAATGAGTACCCGTCCTTGCCACGGACTACGACCAAACCTTGCAAGACCCGTCTAACTACTCCTGGGCAGACACCAATTCCATTCATCTAAGTACATCCCGGGAAAAACAGAAATGAAGATCATCACCGCCACAACTCGGTTAACACTAACGTCCTAGCGCCGGAGCCCATAGCTTAACAAGGGGCGGGGTGGTGAAGAGGTGCCCCGCTTATAGGTCCGTGGGCAGTGTGATATGTCATAATGGAATCTTCGACCAGATCGCATCGAGTAAGGAAACCTGGCAAGATGCACACGCTAACGAGGGACGACGCGGTTTGCCATGTGTTTTGGCTTTTGGCGTTGGGCTAGTTTTGATTGTGACGAATGTTAATTTCGGTGGCGTGGTCACAAGGACTTGTACCTACAGTAGGTTAGATTAATAATCCGAAAGATTGTGAATGGTGGATTGGTAGCCGATGTGATTAACATGCGTGAAGGATCAATAGGGAATGGAGGGTGGGTCAGTGTGGTCTAAGGCCCTAGATTGCGTGGAATGACCGGTAGATGGATTACCCAGGTGGGTACATGTAATTCTGCAAAATGTGATAATACAATTCTGATACGTTTGGCAGTATCAACCATCTCTCCACCATTGGCCAAGAGAACTGCCTGAGCCGGCCATCTCGACTACTTCCTCGAAGCTGATCTCAACACGGAACATCTGTCCATCGGCTGTTCCATTTCCTCCACCGACTGGCGTCACAAGTGCCCAATTAACCAACTTTTCCCAGGACTCGCGGGCCACGTCGCGACCCCAGACTCGACCGGGCGTAGCGGCGGCACCAGATACCGAGGCAGATGTTTTGGCGGATGTGAGCAGCCGCACGTATTCGGCGTAGGCAGCTGGGAATGATAGTGCGAGTGGTGCCACGCTCTGAGATTGAGGACCGTCGAGTCCTGGGTCGAAAAGTGCTGCTAGCCGGGTTGCGGCGAGGAGCAGGGCTAGTGGTAGTGACGAAGGACTCGACGAAGAGGTGATAGATGCGGAAAATGGGAGGGGTGCTGGGTCAGAGCAGGAAAGAGATTGTGCAGCGAAGTCCTTCGGGATGGGAATTTGCATTGCAAGCTTGTCAGCTGCTTGGGTACTGAGGTTAAGTTCGCTGATTGGCAACAATGCGCTTGTCAGGAAGTCCTTTACGGACTTGGTCTGGTGGTATATTCGCTTGAGGTGGAATTGGAAGTTCTTGTCCTCCCACATGTGCTGAAATAAAGTTAGCTTACGTAGACGGTGGAGGTCTTTTTTTTGGTGGCTCGTTACCTTTAAATATACTTTCCAGCCCTCCAGTAGTGTCTTCCAGCCTGTTGTTTCCAGGACAGCACGCTCAGGACCAAGTGCATCTGCAATTTGTTGAGTTTCGTTCTCATTAAGATCCAAACTTGCCATGCAGATTTCTGAGAAGTTTTCATATGTTCTGGGGAGTGGAACATATACATATCGGTGACTGAATCGACTCTTGACACGTTTCTCCAGCATCTCAGTCACGTCGACTTTGGTGGTGAGCCCAAGTACTGCAATTGGCGCCTTTCGGGCCTGTGCAATGTCGAACAGGTTGTAAAGCAAAGTCTGACGGGGATGAGTAACGAACAGGTCAAACTCATCGAGAATAATGATGATGGACTTGGCAGCCGTCACACCATTTTTGTTTGAAGAAGTCCCGAATAACTCCTCAGGGTGAGAGAGCAGGGCCAAGAGGGTGGCCATTGTGTCTGCATACGAGTTGATCTTGATAGTGTCGTCCTCAGTATTGGTCTCACGACCAAGCTGACGCCACATCTCTCGAAGAGCTAGACGGTCGTCCGTGTGGAGAAAGCCGTTCAGACGAACAACGTGGAAGTCATCTCCATGACCTTTTGCAAGAGATGAAATGATCGTTTCGACCATTGCTGTCTTTCCAGAGCCTCGGGATCCCAGAAGGAGCATCGAGTTACCTTCACCAACGGTAACTGTCTGCTCAAGCAGATGGTTGACCTTGTTGTATTCGCTCTCGAGTCCTTTGAGGGGGATCGGTCGCTTCCCAGCAAGTTTCTCCAGAAGGAAACTTGTAAGAACGCGGGCCTCTTTGTCAAGTCCCTGGTGGCAGAGATTTTGTAGAGCTTCCACGTACTCAGGAAGAGGCTCTGCCATGTCCACGCTTTCCTCCACCTCGGGTTGTTCTTGGTGCAAGTCTTGTTGGAGCTGCAGCGCGACGAGATCATCAAGACCGTCATTATATGTCTCCAGTGGGTCGGATTGATCTTCGTTCACCACTGCAGCATTTGTACCATTTGACTTCGGTTTGGCGGCAGCTCGTCTCGATCTAGTCCTTGCAAGTGGTTTGGGCGATTTCTCGTCAACATCCATGTCCACGTCATCCACAGACTCCCGTCTCGCCTTCTGAACACTTCTTGCTCCACGAGTACTGCGAGGTGTATTAGCTGCCCTCCGCGTCGAAGTAGGTGTCTGGCCATCCCCTTCGTATCGCTGCGGCGCTTTGCGCTGCCGTCCGCTAGCCCTTGTGCTCCTCGGCGTCTCCACGGCGGGCGCATCATCTACACCGTCTAGTCCGAGCCCTTCAGGTACCTGTACACTTTTTCTTCGTGTCGATTGTCGACGGGATGGCCGTGATCGGGGACCACGGTATTCTTGGTCCTCCTCAGAGTCGGGCTCGGCGTCAGGAGACGAGGGCGCGGAGAAAGCATCATCGCCTTCACTCCCCATGGCGATGTCGCCGTCTTCGTCGTGGGCTGCCTCTCCGGAGACTCTTCTCCGCTTGGCTGCGCGGGGATCTCTCATGATTGCGTTGTAGTTGACGGTTGTGGATGTACAGTTGAATCGAAGGGTTGGATCGTCAGGATGCGAGCTGCCGTAAAAGAGGAGAATGCGACAGTGTTTTCCACTAGGGATTGAATCGGGGGAGCCCTTGCGACTGCTGGTCTGATCAAGCTCAATTGAAACACTTTACTTGCGCCTCAAGAATCATGTCGTGCCGAGTACGTTATAAATGGGAGCTCATTGGCCTTTCTGTTGATGAGAAATGGCTTAAGTGAAAGCGCAGGAATCGCAGGGGGTAACTGGTATGCCTGGGTGCGCTTCCGGAACGGTGATTCTAGGTGCAAGGGGAAGCTGTTGACGCTTGTTCGGCAACAAATCGCAATCTCCGTGTTTTACGCGCCTCAGGCGCGAGATGGCTTTCCCTTTTAGTGCACACCCCTTGCCGCTTTTTCATCACCTGATCTATTTGATCTATACAGTATCAACATGGTCCAGACTTAAGTCAGCGTTTTACAACAGAGAAAACTTGAGAAAATATTGCTGAATTCATTATTCAGAGCCTGCACCAATTTCTCAAGCCCACTCAAAACTCGATCTTTGTATCGGGATCTGTAGTTGTCAAATATCCCAAGCTATGATGGTTGATTAGTTATATATTCTTGACATGGTGACGAATCGCAGTTATTGGACCTTGGTCGTGAATATATATGATCTAGACAGCTGAGGAAAGTTGCTAGAGAGCATGACATTGTCATCAATGTCGCAATATTCTATCACACTGCCTCCGCGGAGGATCTTCTTCGTGGTGTTGATGACCGCCAGAAAAAGACTAGCAAATTAGGGCGTCGTATCCAAGTTAATTATTACGGCTTTGGGTAATTAGATAGAATTACTCACAGATAAAACAAGACCTCGGATACATCCAACATCGCAGACAAGCCGGTGGGTGGTGCTTATCTTGGATCTGCTGTTCTATTAGACAAGAGCAATATTAATGCCTATGAACGCTACAGCTAAAGCATAGAGGTATTCACTCAGCGTACCTCTGATCTGTTCACCTTTGAAAAAGGAGAGGCAGCTTATATAAAGACTTACCTCACTACACCCCCTACGATCGACAGCAAGGGAACTGGCCTTTTCAGTTGTCATTCCACCCAGACCAGTATCATGATACGCGTTGCTCTGAAGGGTGGCTATGCCTCTCGCATCGACATGGGCGAGGCGGAATGGGACCATGTCCACGTCGTTGGTTTGGCCAAGTTCTACCAGCTGATGATCGCATGCATCCTCTCTGGAGATGATCCGGAATCAAACCTGAAGGGAATTCAGTTCTGTCAGTACAGACACGACTCACCAGTCATGGCTGCCGAACCCAAAACGATGGGATTGGAAGGGCATCGGCAACCTATACCTACAGTATGACCTCGCTTGATTCATGTCAACATGCAAGACAATACTTCATTCAAGCCGGGGCATACACTAAAATCTCAACCCTAGGTAAGAAAATAGGTAAGAAAAGGCGCCAACTCGGTATGTACCACTCCTTAATCATCTTCACATTCTAGGTTAGCCTGGTGTGAGTGATCTAAATACCAAGGTATTCACTCGATCAAATTGCTAATCCAAAATTCAAAACGGCGCCTAATGCCATTAGTGTGGTGTCTATTTTGCTAACACTATGCAGTGTTCAATAAGCTCTACCTAAATTTGCCATCGCGGCCAAAAGCTCGGAATATACTGTATGTAACCCAACTGACTTACCTAGTGCCTAGGTAAGCTAGTTCTGCTATCACATTATGGACGCAAAACTAGTGGCTGATACAGTGAGCATAAGGTACTGTAACTTAATTACCGTGAATATATCTTGCAATTGATTTTGGGGATAAATGAGGAGGCAAGTTCAATCCCAATCCCGGTGAAATAAGCCGCATCCGCGCCCAGGCGTCTTTCATCCGAGCCGAGGTCCATCCCCGACCGAGCTCCATGGGGTAACCCAAAGCTTCGCAGCGGATCTTCCCTACTGCCTACTGCCTATACCTTATATCCCTAGCTTGCGCCATTCTTTCATCGCATTTTGTCTTTTCCCCCTCTCATATACCCGGACCTCACACATCATGTCCACTCACCAAATACTCCCGCCCGCGCGGGAAATGACCGACTTCGAGCAACACGTCTACGAGTGCACATACATGATAGGCAAGGAAGCCGCCGACGTAGTGCGCATACCCCAAAACCCGAAAGTCAGGGCTGGTCACATGAATACCTACTGACAATTTCAACAGCGCTGGGACGTCAACGCCCAAGAATGTAACCTCCGCTTTGAATCTGCAACCCGCGGTCCACCCTCTAAAGTCGCCTTCACTCTCACCATAACTCCCTCTCTCAGCAATAAACTTGGAAGTCTGCACGGGGGATGCGCTGCAACTCTAATTGATATCCTCTCGACCACCATCCTGTTAGGAGTTTCCACACCTGGGAAGTTCGGGTTCGGTGGCGTGAGCCGGAACTTGAGGTTGACTTACCTCCGGCCCGTGCCTATTGGGACGGAGGCGAGAATTGTGTGTGAGGTTATGCATGTTGGAAAACGGTTAGCGCTGTTACGGGCGGAGATTCAGAAGGCGGATACTGGGGATGTTTGTGTTGTTGGGGAGCACGAAAAGGCGAATACGGATCCAGAGGTTGATCAGAGGATTTGAGGTATAGATTGATGGGACCTCATTTTATTAGACAAGAGATCGACGATGTCGGATATTGTATAAAATTGATACCCACCTATATTGTTTGTAGGTGTGTTTAAGATGACAAATTTCATAAAAGAAGGAATGAATGATGATGAGAGACAGGTATATTTGCGCTTGCTACAACCTCCTGTTTAGGCCCGTGGAGGAAAACGAAGAATCAACGAACGACAGAGCATCAAAAATGTCCAAGAGAATATAGTCATCCTAGCATCCAAGCCATAGATCACCCCATGGAAGGATATCTAAATCTACTCCTGAGCAAGCTGTTGGTCCTCACGGAGACCCTCAACAACCAACTCCTCACCAACAGCACGGCGGTAGATGTCCCGCACGTCGACTAGAAAGTTGTCAGTAAAGTGAATCAGGTGTAGTCAATGGGCAATTTAGGTCCTTACCGTTTGTGGTCTCGAAGTGAGATGTGGCATCGTAGCTCTTGGAAATGAAGATGTTGTCACTGGTTCCGTCCTCCAGAGGCTCGTACAGAGGAATAGGAGGAGCCTGGAACTTCTCTTCAATGGCACCCAGGCGCTCGAAACCTGGCTCGAGCTCCATGTGGGGGTTAGCATCATTCTCGGCAATGGTCGAGACAATGGCGATGTAGTAGCCCTTGGGGCAAACATTGTGTGCAGCGGAGACCATGGCAATGTAAATATCTACAAAAATCAGCTACAGACCTCAAAAGAATGAAAAGGAGTACTGACCGTGCTTGCGTCCAACCTGGGACTGAGGAATGATGAGTTGCAGCGAATCACTGCCATCGGTCTTGTCAATGGGGTGCTTCAAGATGCAGATCGCCTTGAGCAGGTATCCGGTAACGCGGACCTTGCCAGGGAAGTAGGAGGGGTCGGCAATAATTTTCTTTGTCTTGGTTTCGAATTTCATAACCTCGGCGTTCTCATCACGGTCCTTCATGGTGGCCTTGATACCGGAGACCTTGCCGTTCTCGTACAGCACCTCATCGATGTCGGTGTTCAGCATGTAGGTGCCGCCGTAGATGGCGGAAAGACGAGCAAAGCCCTGAGGAAGCTCACCCAGACCGTAGAGAGGGTAGATGTATGGAGACTTTCCGTAGCGGGCCATAGAGTTGACGTAGAGACGGATGCGGTTGATAGCATCGACAGCCATACCGGGCTGGTTGATGTACTCGTCCGATGGGTACAGAGCCATGGAGTGGCCAACGAAATCACAGGTGTTCTCCTCGAGGCCGAATTTACCGTAGACATCCTTCATGGTGACGGCGGTGATGTTCAAACCTAAACCAGTTAGCTACCATACCCCTCAGGCAACATTCGCATCACATACCCAGGTGAGTGGCAGGATCTTCCTCTTTGAACTCGCCAACCCACTCAAGGAACTTCTTGGCTCGGCGCTTCTCAAAGAGACCCATGAGAGAAGAGCGCAGAGCCTCACCGGCATCGGAGGGCACCTTGGCCACGGTCGCCTTGGCACCCTTGCCCTGCTGAACATAGCTGCCGGCGATCTGCTTGAACTCGAGGTATCGGGTGACATCGGTGGAAACCAGAATGTTGGTCAACTCGCCGTTGGCCATTAACAGCTTGGGGACCAAGTCAATGTTCCAGTCGTTGACTCGGCCGTATTTCTTCCAGGGCTCCTCGCCGGCGGGAACATTGCCGTACTTCTTGAACAACTGCAGAGGCGGTCAGTAGGGGCTCTTTCTCGCTCCATTTAGCTGGCATACTGTTTCAATGTTGACGGAGGCTGCCTCTCTAGAGCCATTGTTAGCTATCTTCCATCGGTGGCGTTGTAAGAAGCTCCATTGACGTACCCTCCGTAGTGGTCATTGCGGTCGATGTGGAGGACCTTGTTACCCTTGACACTCAGAACACTAAGACGAAGAAGCAGAGGTCAGCAATAGTCACAAGGCATGGTCGATATAAAGTAACGTACCCAGACAGAACACACTCGGTCAATCCTGCGCAAAAAGCTGGTCAGCGTTTGGGAGGTGTGGAATGGCGGGGTAGCAACGTACCAGTGCCGAGCACCACAACATCGTATTCGGGCGCGATATCATCCATAGTGGATGTAGTGGGAGGATATTGGGAGTAAGATGGATACAAAAGGGAAGGGAGTATGCCGGAGGCAAAAGGAAAAAAGAAAGGTTTCTCCTGGTATCTTGTCCCCGCGGATCAACAGAAGCGGTAAGAAGAGGAGACTATTTGACGGGGCCCGCCACTAGTGACTTAGTTTACCTCATTCACGGAGCAGATTCTCTACAAAGCCCCCTTTCCCAACCTATAAGGATCTAGATTTATAGATTAACCCCCTGTGTCTATAATTATCTCTCCTCTCTCAGGGACCCCCTGAATCTAGTTATGAATAACCGCATTGCGATGTCTTAAATTCAAGACCAGACAAGCTTCCAAGATAGGCATCGCGTTGTTGATATTTTACATGAAAAGAAAACTATATAGAAAAGACAATGAAGATCAACCAGAATATTGCTACAGATTCCACATGGTTCTCAACCAATTCTCACAGTTGTGATTGGAACGACTCCACTTAAGGCTTGGAGGCTTTGATCTCATCCTCAGCCTCAGGGGCCTCCATGACATCTTCATACTCAGGACGAGCTCCCTGCTCATACAGACGCTGTGCCTCCTCCCAAGCGTACCAGCGCTCACGCAACACATGTTTGATGCTCTTCATGGTAATCACGATCTAAAGAAGCGGTTTGATTAGCAAACCAAGCTCCGAGGACATATAGAGGGAGATAATCCAGGTAGGCCATTGGAAACGATAATCTATGTCGTATTGTGGCGATGGAAGATTGACAAGGGCTGCCAAAACAGAAAACAGAGTGGAGGGAACTTACAGTCTTGTCCCGGCCTTCAGCCTCGTGCTCTCCATAACCAGCCTTCAGACGATCTCTCTCCATGTTTGAGGTAGCGATACGGTTGCGTTCCTTAATGCAGACCCACCAAAGTTTGTGAAGATCGTCCCAGCTCTTGTCGCGGAGTTCAGTAACAGCCCATGAGCGACCTGAATTGGAAGTAAGTACTTGTTTTTTAACAAGCAATAAGGAGACATTAGAGAATAAGTTCACTCACCGTGAGCCATATCGAAGTCCGGGACACTGATGGCCTCACGCGATGGAGGGAAGAATCCCCAAAGTCCGTGGTCAGGGTTCTTGGGCCGCGGAGGCAGGTTCTCGGATGACACAGGTTTCGGCAATGGGTACTTGGAAACGCCAAGTTTGAATCGTGGGCCAGTGCGATGAATGGCTGATACGGCCCGGACTCGGTTCAAGTCGCGTCCTCGCTCGCGGCCAGCGGCAACGGGTGTCGTGGAGAAGCTCGAGGATTGGGATCGAGGCGTGAAATGGAGGGAGGGTGCCAGGTATGGCGGAGGCAATTCAGCCAGGGGAAGGCCCCCATATTTGGCCAAACGAGCGACAGCTGGCCGATGCATGGTGTTGGAATTGACGACAGCAGGGGAAATGCAAGACGAACGGAGATGCTTTTTTTCGGGCTCAACGGACGGTCACGTGCACACCATCCAAGTGACGCTTTGCTACAATGCGAGATACAGCAACGATTGTTTGTGATCCGCGCAACAGTAACGCTTCAAAAGTATCGCTTGTTGTGTCTGACTAACATATTCGTACGTTCATCCTATCCGAAAAGAACATCTAATTCGTGATACCTTGAGGCTGCCTGTGTCCTCCAGAACATCCGCGCGCCTAATTACCCAATCGATTTGCTCCACCTCCAGGCGGAGCAGTGCCGCATCAAGTTGGAGAGCTTCCATGGTGGACTACCATCACTCCACAGATTCTGCGTCGGTTTGGTATTCTACCGTTTCTAATCTCCGAACGAGTCTCGGGAAAGTTCTGGGATCGTCTCTCTCAACCTTGTCCCCGTTAACTCAACTATGAATCGACCAGGTTCGTCAGTTTCTTCGTGACCCTCCGAAGCCTCGTCCCCGGTCTGCCCCCGCTATAGAGAAAAATGCCATGGCACCCCGGCAGAGCCTCCTTTATGGATTCGGATGGGAAATGGGTGCTTACCCGCCCAGTATGGAACCATAAAGGACTTTTATACTCCAATGGCAGTTTGTGTTCAAGACAGTCCCACCAAATGCGACCGAGACATTTTCGCAGGGATCTCTGGGCACATTCCTGGGCTGAGCCGAAGCATGAGCACGCCGATTTGAGACCGCGTAGATCTTGCTAACTCCTTGTTTTCCTGTGCTAGGATCTGGTCCACAGCCGCTACGAGGCATGTCCGGATTCCCCGCGCCGCAGCAAGCACAAGCCCGAAACGCAACATTGGCCTCCGCACGGTTGCCAAACGGAAAATTGGGTACGTCGTCTTCGGGCTCGTGATGGATTGCGTTGTTAGGACCGGAGCTATGGGTGGATGCTAATACGTGGGGTGCTGATCTAGGTGGCGCAGCGAATTGGAACTTCAATCTGCCTGTGAGCGGAACTCCCACTCTACAAACCAACCAGCAACGAAATATGGGAACTATGGGCAGCTTTGCGCAGAGCTTGAGTGGTTCGCAACCAGCAACACCGCTAGATCTCTCGTGAGTGAAATCCTGGTCGATAAACAAATGACTTCAACCTCGAGTGGTCTCCAATGCCTATTATCGAGAAACTGACATTGATTGTGCCTTCAGCGAATTCCCTTCACTTTCAGGCGCGCCCCAGCAGTCACAATCTCAGAACCCCGGGCAACTTGTTTGGGCCAACGCAAGTCAACGAGCCGCACAACATACCCCCGTGCAGAGACAGCAGCATCTTCCTACGCCGCAACCCCCTTCTCGAACCTCTCAAACTCAACCGCATCCTGTACAGCAGCCATCGCAAGCCCCTCACGATGACATGTTTCCTTCCGCCGCCCAGTTCACCAATCGACTCGATGATTTCAGGAATGGCGGACAAGGCATTAGCAGCCAGCTAGGAGCCGGAAGTCAGCCTCAGACGGGCAACATCGACGAATTCCCTCCATTGGGTCGGAACGCTGCTGCTGAAATCGGACAAGATCGCCGGAGCTCATTGCTGCAGAATACTGCGTTTGGAAGCTACAACACCAGTATGTACCGGCGTCCTCCGTTGTTGTGCGGAAAAATGTATAAGCGAAAATGAATAGCTGATCTCAATATGCAGGTATTGGAACATCGCGGTCGCCCGTTAACCAAGGGCCCAATGGGGTTTTGGGGCAGGAGAAGGAGGTAGGTAGATCGGCGATCGTCTTTCCCAGGCCCCGCACTCACCGACACTACAGGACTTGAACAACACCCTCATGTCGGGTCAACGCAACTTCAGCGACCCGCAACAATTGCAGCAAAGGCAGCAACAGGCCGACGGCCAGGATGTTTCGGTGGTCGCAGGTGCTCAAAGTGCAGAACAACCACCTCTCGCACAGATGAGTGAGCTTGACCGATTCGGCCTGGCCGGCCTGTTGCGCATGATCCACAGCGAGAGCCCCGACGTGGCCAGCCTCGCTGTTGGTCAAGATTTGATGACCCTTGGCCTGGACTTGAATCAGCCTGAGTATGCGCGCCCGCCTGGAACCCACTGGCGACTCTAGCTAATGAATTCTCACGTGCCTTAGACCTCTCCACACCTCCTTCGCATCTCCATTCGTGTCATCCATGTCTGCGGTACCGCTGGAACAGGATTTCTCCCTCCCATCTTGCTACAATGTTGCAAACATCCAAGCTCTTCAGTCCCGAATCCCTGGGTTTAGCGACGAGACCCTCTTTTACATCTTCTACAGCATGCCTCGAGATATCATGCAGGAGCTAGTCGCAGAAGAATTGATGGGACGCAAATGGCGATATCACAAGCTTGAGCGGTGTTGGCTGACTCGTGATGAGACATACCCTGGCCCTGTTGATGTGGAACGGGGTGTAAGCGAACGTGGCGTGTATCTCCTGTGGGATCCTGCCACTTGGAAGAAAGTTCGGGTATGTCATGCCTCATTTTTACCGATGACTTGAAAACTAGATATGCTGACCATGTATTCACAGCGTGATTTTATCCTTCGGTATGAGGATTTGGACAACCGGCTGGAATCCAACCGAGTCGTCCCTCGTGGCATTGGTCAGACACATCATGCTTCATAAATTGAAATGACATGAATTCGGCTCGGGTCAGTCCTTTGTTCAATCAATGGTGTTAGGCTATCTGTTTTCTGTAATGTTGCTCTACGGGTGGCCTAAAGTACAGTGTCGTTCGGGATATGGGCGTGTTGATTTACCGGGAAAACTAAATGGGCTACATGGGAAACCAAGTCATGATCTTACTCGAATGGCCTTTATGACCTTGTCAGATTTGTATTAAACGTTCTGGATTCGGACTTGCTTATGGTGCCTGTATACCCCTAGCACATTACGTTAACAAGTAGCTATATCCTCCAAGACTTAGCATGCTGCAGGCTTCTGCGCCGTTGAAAGGATCGCCACCCACTCCCCAGGCACTTCGCCATCCTCTCCGTAGGCACCGGCCAGGTACTTCTCTAAGGCCGGTCGAATTTTGTCCTTGTTCTCCTCCTGCATACTCTCGGACCAGCAACACTTGGCCACCAGAGGCATCATGAACATGGTCATCTCCACAAAGTCGGCCACTGAAAGGGAGTTGTGTTTCGTGACAGCGTTGACTTTGATGTCATGATAGCCTCGGTCTTTGAGCTGAGATTCAATCCATGTCACGGAGTTCCATTGACCGTTACCGAGCATTGCTAGGAACTCCTGAGCTGTCGGCCATGGCAGGTCATTGGATATCGTTGCAATTGCCTTTCCAGCGTCCAATAGCCAGGCCGCTGAATATTTATCATTAGTTTCTATGTCACTGATATCCTCGAACAGCAGCAAGTCTACTCACGCTCAATCCAAGTAGCGAAGGCAATGGTTCCCCCTGGTTGCAGGATACGAGTGGATTCTACCAGCATTGTTAGATCCCATCAGATAAGAGAGAGTGGGTAAACTTACCATCCAAAGCATCCAAGCCTCGAGGAAGTGCCATAAAGGCTAATAAATATAGGATTTATGTAAGCCAAAGACCAGTCATCTGTAAAATAAACGACGATGGAGTATATACATACCAAAAGCTGTGAAGACGTGCGAAAAGTACTCCGATGGCAACTTGGTATCTTGTGCATCAACAGTCTTTACCTCTGCATTAAGCCATTTTTCGCTCTCTATCCTGCGCCGCGTATACTCTAGCATTCCATCTGAAAAGTCACCACATGTCAGCTGCCATTTGGCCCTGACTTGGTGGTCCAATTCATGATGAAGGATACTAGAGATAACTCCAGTGCCGCAAGCGTTGTCAAGAACTACCAACGGACGGTCTTGGTGCGTCTTTGAGTCGGCTACCACGCCGCTTTGGTCGATCAGAAGTTGGGCGAATTGTCCGGTGACCTTTTCGCCGAGTCCGTAGGACTTGATAAAATTGTCGTCTTTAAACAGAATATTCCAGTCTGGGGTTTCTTGGGCCATGGTTGATGCTTAACAGATGAATTGGGATTGATGTATTTAAGGGTTTATTGCCAAAGGCTAGGTGTGTTTCGAAGAGCGAAAGTGATATGAAACCAGCTTCATTCTGGACTTCCAAGGTTCAAGTGATGCTTTTATATGTTTGGGATTTGCCATGGCCAGCCAGTGAGAGATGGCTTTCGATTCCATCTTGCTAGGCACAGGAGTGAAAAGTGTCCGAGAATGTCTCCGCGAAGTATGTAAATTGGGCTGAACCTTTATGCACAAGCATCCAATAAAAAAGGGAATGCGCCAAATATGATATCATTGAATGGAAAAGGCTGTAATCATTGGTTCGCCTGTCTACCTTGGTAGCAAGGCTTGGATTGAGTGCATTAGTGCTGATAGATGAGATGAGCCAATTAGACGGAGTGTCCGTGGTATGCACTTTGTGAATTCACGTGACCTGTGTTGATTATGCTTACATCACCCCAACGCTAGTGCAAAACGGGCAAACCATAAACACCTGATTTGCGGGCAAAACAACAATCGCGCCCCTCTTCATCTCCTCCGACCTTAGATGCACTCCGCCTAGCGAGCCGACTCGCTGTCGCAACCATGAGGATCACAGAGATTGTGATTGACGTACGTCACCATATCCCATTCTTCCCGCGCTTTGCTAATTGATGTGTTTCAGGGCTTCAAATCGTACGCCGTGCGTACGGTTATCTCGGGATGGTGCGCAACTGATCCCCCTCTTTGGACGACAAGACCAAAGGAGTGATCGCAGTGAGGATAAGCTAACAACATACCCCAGGGATGAATCATTCAACTCCATTACCGGTCTTAACGGTAGTGGTAAATCCAACATTCTCGATGCCATTTGTTTCGTCCTCGGTATCACCAACATGAGCACTGTCCGAGCGCAAAACCTCCAAGACCTTATCTACAAGCGCGGTCAAGCCGGCGTAACGAAGGCTAGCGTGACGATTGTATTCGACAACCGCGACACCTCCAAATCTCCGATCGGTTTCGAAGAATATGCGAACATCTCCGTCACCCGCCAGATCGTGCTGGGCGGCACCAGCAAATACCTGATCAACGGTCACCGCGCACAACAGCAAACCGTACAGAACCTGTTCCAGAGTGTCCAGCTAAACATCAACAACCCCAACTTCCTGATTATGCAAGGTCGGATCACCAAGGTGCTGAATATGAAGGCGGTTGAGATCCTGTCAATGATCGAGGAAGCGGCCGGCACACGAATGTTCGAGGACCGACGAGAGAAGGCGATCAAGACAATGGGAAAGAAGGAGTTGAAGCTGCGCGAGATTGAAGAGCTCCTTAAAGAAGAGATTGAGCCCAAGCTGGAGAAGCTCCGATCTGAGAAGCGTGCATTCCTCGACTTCCAACAAACGCAAAATGACTTGGAACGTTTGACTCGACTTGTTGTGGCACACGACTATGTGCGCGGCGGGGAGCGGCTGCGCGTTGCAGGTGATGAGTGTGACAGCAAGAGGGACACGGTCCAGGCATTGGAAGAGAATGCAATCAAGCTGAAGAGCGAGATTGCACACTTGGAGGAGGACGTCAAGCGAGTCCGATCTGCGCGCGACAAGGAACTCCGAAAAGGCGGCAAGTTCCAAGGTCTCGAAGACGAGGTCAAGAACCACTCACATGAGTTGGTCCGGTTGACGACCGTTTTCGATTTGAAGAACTCTAGCATGGATGAGGAGAAGGAAAAGCGCAAGGCCATGCAAAAGTCTGTCAGTGAGCTCGAGAAGGCGCTGAAGGAAAAGCGGAAGATCTACGACAAGCTACAGGCCCAGTATGATTCCGCTAAAGCTGAGCTCGATGCGCAGAATGTTGAGGTGGAGCAGAAAGAGGAATTGCTCCAAACCTTGCAGACAGGTGTTGCCTCGAAAGAGGGACAGGAGAGTGGTTACCAGGGACAATTACAAGATGCACGAAACCGGGCCAGCAATGCCTCCACAGAGCAAGAACAAGCGAAACTCAAGATCGCTCATCTTGAGAAGAGAATCAAGGAGGAGGAACCGCGTGCGAAAAAGGCCAAGGAACAAAATCAAGGCCTTTTGAAAGACTTGGAGGGTCTCAAGGCTCAAGCTAAAAAACTCGAGTCAGAGCTGACTCGTCTTGGCTTTGAGCCTGGTAAAGAGGAGCAGATCTACCAAGAACAGTCCCAGCTACAGCGCGATATTCGAGACCTTCGCCAACGGGCTGATGGCCTCCGACGAAAGGTGGCGAACGTTGATTTTAACTACGCCGATCCTCACCCCAACTTTGACCGTTCAAAGGTTAAAGGTCTGGTCGCTCAACTGTTCACGTTGAACAAGGATCAAGTCCCAGCTGCTACTGCTCTCGAGATTTGTGCGGGTGGTCGCCTGTACAATGTTGTGGTCGACTCCGCTGAGACCGGTACTCAGTTGCTCCAGAAGGGAAAGCTGCGCAAGCGTGTGACCATTATTCCTTTGAACAAGATCGCGGCATTCAAGGCCTCCGTAGAGAAGATAGGAGCTGCTCAGAATCTTGCTCCGGGCAAGGTCGATCTTGCTTTGTCCTTGATCGGATACGATGAGGACGTACTTGCTGCGATGAACTATGTCTTCGGTAACACCCTCATCTGCAATGATGCCGATACAGCCAAGAAGGTAACATTCGATCCTTCTGTGCGGATGAAGAGTGTCACCCTTGAGGGTGATGTCTATGACCCCTCTGGTACCCTCTCTGGTGGAAGTGCTCCAAACTCTAGTGGCGTACTTGTCACCCTACAGAAACTCAATGAGATTACGAAGGAGCTGAGGAGCAAGGAGCGCCAGCTTGCCACTCTGGAAGATAACATGAACAAAGAACGCAAGAAGCTCGATGCGGTTCGATCAATTAAGCAAGACCTGGATCTCAAGACTCACGAGATCAAGCTCACAGAGGAGCAAATCAACAGTAACTCCTCTTCTTCGATTATTCAGGCCGTCGAAGAGATGAAAGCAAATATCGAGCAGCTTACGAACGATATCGCCAATGCCAAAACTCGTCAAGCCGAAGCATCCAAGGATATCAAGCGCATTGAGAAGGACATGAGCGAGTTCAGCAACAACAAGGACAGCAAGCTGGAAGAGCTTCAGACTTCACTTAATGCTCTCAAGAAGGGTCTCACTAAGAATTCCGCTTCTGTGAAGGAGCTGCAGAAGGAGCTCCAGTCATCTCGCCTGGACTCTGAACAAGCTGGAAGTGATCTTTCAGCGGCGGAGGAGCAGTTGGCCGAGTCAGAAAACACATTAAAGGCCCAGGCCGAAGAGATCGACTCTTTACAGCGAGAACAGACACGGCTCAAGGATGCCCACGATATTGCCCAAGCACATCTTGAGGATGAGAGGGCTAAGCTGACTGGGTTTGACGAAGAACTCGCTGAGCTTGATGCTGCAATTAAGAGCAAGTCATCGCAGATCACCGAAGAAGGCCTGGAGATGCAGAAGCTAGGCCATCAGCTCGAGAAACTCCAGAAAGACCAACATGGTGCCTCTCAAGCTGTCGCTCATATGGAGCAGGAGCATGAGTGGATTGCGGATGAGAAGGAGCAGTTTGGTCGCGCCAATACGCCATACCACTTCCAGAGCCAGAACATTGCCGAGTGCAAGTCGACACTGCGCAACTTGACCGAACGTTCTCAGGGCATGAAGAAGAAGATCAACCCGAAGGTTATGAACATGATCGATAGCGTCGAGAAAAAGGAGGCCGCTCTCAAGAACATGATGAGAACCGTTACTCGTGACAAGAGCAAGATCGAGGAAACCATCCTCAACCTTAATGAGTACAAGAAAGAGGCTCTGCATAAGACCTGGGTTAAGGTCAATGGTGACTTCGGAAAAATCTTCGAGGAGCTTCTGCCCGGTAGCTTTGCCAAGCTGGACCCGCCTGAGGGCAAGGATATCACAGACGGTCTGGAGGTCAAGGTGTGTCTGGGTAAGGTCTGGAAGCAGAGCTTGACGGAATTGAGTGGTGGACAACGGTATGTCTCTTATAATTCCCCTTTCCCCTTCAAATTTTCATGACTAACTTTGATGAAGGTCCCTTGTCGCCTTGTCCCTGATCATGGCCCTCTTGCAATTCAAGCCCGCTCCGATGTACATTCTCGACGAGGTTGACGCCGCGTTGGATCTGTCTCACACACAAAACATCGGACGACTAATCAAGACTCGCTTCAAGGGATCCCAGTTCATTGTCGTCTCCCTCAAGGACGGCATGTTCCAGAATGCCAACCGTATCTTCCGCACCCGGTTTAGCGAGGGTACTAGTATTGTCCAGTCACTGACCGCCGCCGACATGAAATAAACATGAGAATGTGTTTATTAACAGTCCTTTTTTGTCTTTTTTGTATTAGTCTAGCCTGGTGCGAAGCATTTACTATCTCACGGCTCATTGGTCTGTGGCGGCTGGTGTTATGTGGTTCGAATTTGGTCTGGCTTTTTGGTTGGGAAGGGATATTGGTTCATGACCTACATATGCATGATGAAGGCTTTGTTTATTTTTCTTGCACAAGACTTTAACTTCACCTAAGAGATGAATTAACACTCACGTGAAAACCTGTAAACTTGCTCCTTTTTTCTTGAATACATGTGGATCCAGAGTCAGATACAGCTGTTACATCCTGAGCTGCAAGAGTATGCCCACCTGGGCTTGGAAGCGATTTGTAAATACGTGTGCAAAATGGCCTAGACAACTGGCTGGATATGACGTATTGATCAGGGGAAATGTAGTGGTGAATTCAAAGTTTGAAAACAATCCGTCAAACATACTTGAAGCCTTATAATCTCTTGGTTCATAATGTCCCCAGTGTAATATGATATTCCATCCTAAACGTTGTTAGTATGTACTATATAGTGACGCATTAGTCAAGGTTCTAAGACTCATTGTATGTAAATTTAGAGACGGTGAAGAACAAAGCAAACATCACCCTTGTACTATTGGAGCTAGGCACTCACGTGCACTAGAATTGCTCCGAATCTCTCCATCATCATCATCATCACTATTATCATTGAAAGTCAACTCAAAAGCACCTTGTACCAGCTCTCGGCCCGGGCTCGATTGTTCAAACGCTTCCCGAGGTCGGCCAAATCCACATGACCTCCTGCCCAACCCGGAATTACTCCGCCTTCGCCCGCACTACTTCGACTCAACCAGACAACCTTCGGGGCGCCACACGACACAATGCACGACGATGAGCCTTCGCTCAATATTCCCTCGCTCTTGACATTAGCAGTCGTTTCCTACTTCGTGCTCCGATGGTTCTTCAACCGCGATGAAGGCTCCAGCGGAGGCCGCCCCCGCGGCCGTGGCAACGTTATTGATCCAGCCCAAGTGGAACAGATCGCCCAGATGTTCCCTCAGCTAAGCACTCGCGAAATCATGTGGGACTTGCAGCGCAATGGCGGCAGTGTTGCGGCGACAACAGAACGAATTCTAGCCGGGCGGGGCCTGGAAACGGTACGTGTTGCGACGATGATGTTATCATTCATGGTCCTCTATCCCAGTCCAATCCATCCTAGCATTTGTCGGACATTGTCGCTGTATCTTTGTGGTTTAGACTAACTCTTTAACTTTTAGCCACCCCCGTCATTCCAACCCCAGGTCGTAATGCCCCGCGGGCATGCCCCAGTCCCGGCTACATCAACGGCCACCGCATCTAAGGCGGATGGACAGGACTTGATCTCCCGATATAATCTCAGCGCCAGGATCGGCGCTGAAAGCGAGGAGTCTCAACCGCCCGCCTCTTCAAGCGCTTGGGCGCAGAACAAAGAAGAGCGACAGCGTCTGCTTCAAAAGCGCCGAGACGAGATGATCCTAGCCGCGCGAAGGAAGATGATGGAGAAAGGCAAGGGCCCAGCCCTATGAGTTGGATCTCCATCATGTTAAATAATTGCACCATCTCGATTTTGGACTCTTTCGGCACAAAACCCCCCAGACCTATGTTTCTTGTTGGACATCTCTCCCACTCTTTCACGGCGTGCGGGATGTTCTCCCCACTTTCGTTTTGTATTAGAGCGTTTCGCATGCTGTATGGTGTTAGATAAATTGGAATAGCTTTGGTTTGAATCACTGGTTTTCATGAGACCAGGAAAGTCGGGTATATGAGTCTATATACATTGAAAATTCGTCCGGGGGCATTGATCCACGTCGCATATGCACCTTAAACGCCAAAGAGAAAATTGTAAGATCACCAAACATAAAACCCCCCAATGCAATGTTTAAAACTCCATGTAATCCTCCTCTTCGTCTTGGGTCCCGTTGTACCCGCCATTTGCGCGCTGCTCGGCCAGTTGTTCCCGCCGAGCTTGCTCTTTTGATGCTCCGATTTTCCTAATCGTTCAGTTAGTACTGACAATCTCTTAGAGTTCGTATAGTTATGTATGCCATACCGGAGATTATCCACCACACCGGTCAGGAACCCGCGTTCCTCGCCCAACTCCATCGCACCCACACCTGTAAGCGCAACTCCACCACCACCAGTTGCAGCAGCATCCAGAACATCCACACCAGACCTCATCTTCGACATGCGCACCTCGCGCAAGTCCTTCAATAACCGTCGGATTTGATCCGGGTCCATCAGGTCGTCGCTCGCGGCATCAAGTAGCATATTTCCAACTTCGATCCAATGAAACGGCAGCGCAGGAACCTCTCCGGAAGAAGTTCTCGCTTGTGCGGTATTATGTGGTAAGAAAGGCGGCGCAGCGAAATATTTCTCCCCGTCCGGTGTGTATTGTGGTCGAGCGGTGGGCTCCAGTCCAGGCTCGTGCATGCTAGGCTGGCCTGGTAGCGGGGGCGGAGGCGAGAAAGCATGCTTATAATCTTGATGTTGAGACTCGACTTCAAGAATCAGACTGAGAGGTTCTGGGTGTAGCCATGTGGGGGGTATAATGTTGGCGCGACGCTGACGTTTAAGAAGCAGCGCAAGCCAGAGCGGAAGGGAGGCGCGACGGGGTGGAGCGAGAGGTTCGACAGGACCCTGATCAAATCAATTAGTATTCCTGGTCTATTCAAGCTCGAGACTAGTATTTACCACTTACTCCTAGTAATTCCAGGCCCTCCAAACGTTGTCGGGGTACAATGGTCACCATCTCCATTTCTGCCAGAAAGGCGATCTCCGAGGGCGCAATGCCCTGTGGGTATGGGAAGGCCATTAGTGCGTCACGATAGTGAAATGGACGCTGTACACGTAATAACAGTCGATTGACAAATAACCAGGCGTTTACGCCGTCAATGCGGCATGTTGGTCGCGGTGCGGGATCGAATCGCGTCTTGATGATTGAAATGTGTTTGGCGTGTTTGCAACTCAAATGGAGTAAGTAGCTTCTCGTTTACGTAGTTCTTTTCCACTCCCCAATCCCAACTTCAGCGATTTGAGCTCCGTACCTGCTCTTAAGCTTCGATCCGAAGCTTGGAACAAGATGGTGACTGCTCTCGAGTCAAACCTGAGCCGCGCAGCGCGCTACTCCATTCCATTCGCGCTGGTGTTCATCCCGCTCTGGAGGACAAAAGTCCAAGCCGAAGTCCCCGAACCATACCTGGACGAGGTATTCCATGTCCCCCAGGCACAAGCTTACTGGGCACACCAGTGGACACATTGGGATCCTAAAATTACTACCCCGCCTGGCTTGTACCTATGGTCCTATCTGCTATGCGCCGCGTTACTCACCCTCCGCGGGTCTCCGACGAAGCTTACCACCGAAGCTCTCCGCACGACCAATGTCGCCACTACTGCTATGTTCCTACCCTGGAGACTGCAGACGCTCTCCGACGCTGTGCACAATGTGAGGAACAATAGGACCATGGGAGCATGGCTTAGCCATTCCGTCTTGAATATTTGCTTGTTCCCGCCACTGTTCTTTTTCTCCGGTCTTTACTATACCGACATTCTTGCTCTCTTGGTTGTGATCGAGGCGTACAATTGGGACTTGAAGAGGACTGCTGGAACGGGCTTTACTGCTTTCTTCTCTACGATGGGATTCCTTCTTTTTGGTCTAGCTGCGCTTGCTTGCCGACAGACGAACATCTTTTGGGTCTCGGTCTTTTTGGGTGGACTGCAGGTTGTTCGCAAGATTCGTAGTTCTTCCGAGGCATGCAAATCGTCTGGAATTTCAGAAATTGTGAAGGGTGGTCTGCAGAATGAGATCTACGATCCTCTTATCACGGAGGCTTCCCTAGAAGGTACGTGTAATCGAACTTAGTTTATCCGTCGATTGTACTAATTGAGTGTTAGATTATTTCAAAACCGCCATCTCCCTTGCTACTGCCGGCCTCAGGAACCCACTCGCTACCGTGGCTTCGGTCATACCATACATGATGATTCTTGGAGCTTTCGGCGCATTTGTTTTCTGGAACGACGGCGTAGTGCTTGGTAGGTCATCCTAGTTCTATCTTCAACTTGTAAATCTCAAGCTAACAACTCTGTAGGTCACAAGGAGTTTCACACAGCTGGCATACACTTGGCTCAGATGCTCTACATCTGGCCCTATTTTGCCTTTTTCTCTTGGCCACTGCTTATCATTCCTGTGGCCAATATCATTTTTCCTGCGACCTTCTTGCCGAAATATCTCAACTATGGCTTCCCGGAGAAACAGAGACGGCTTCCAAAGCTCCTTGCCGTCTTGTTTGTTCTCCCAATCATGCTTGCCATCGTCCATTTCAATACGATCGTGCACCCTTTCACCTTGGCCGATAACCGACACTATGTCTTCTATGTGTTCCGCCTTCTCCTAGGTATTCACCCTGCTGTGAAGTATGTGGCCGCTCTAGTTTACTTCCTCTGCGGATGGGCCGTTATCTCTGCCTTTGGCTTCACTATTGTCCAGGCACCGCCTCGGTTGCTGCGAATCCCCCAGGCTCCAGCTCCAGCCCCAACACCCGCGCCAGCTGCTCCCGCCCCTGCCACTGAGCAGGCCCAGGGAAACAGAAAAACACGCCGAGCCAACGAGAAGTCGGCAGCTAAGAAGGAGCAGCAGCCGAAATCGAAGCCGAAGCCGAAATCGACACCGAAATCAAAACAGCCCGAGCCCATGTCACCTGAGGCATATGCTAAAGTTCAAGAAGGCCTCATCAAGCGCCGCAAGGAACAGCATGGTGCTCCGCGTGTCAGTTTCGTCCTTGTATGGCTCGCAGCGACCACTCTGTCCCTTGTGACAGCTCCCCTCGTGGAGCCTCGTTACTTTATCATTCCATGGGTAATGTGGCGTCTTCATCTCCCAGCGATGCCGACTCTTGCGGCGTTCCGGAAGCAGCGTCCTCAAACCGAACAGGAGAGAGAAATCAATGACCTGGCGACCAATGCTCCCAAGTTTGTTGAGACACTCTGGTTCATGGTTATTAACGCCGTGACCGGATATCTGTTCCTTTACAAGGGCTTTGAGTGGCCCCAGGAACCTGGCAAGATCCAGCGGTTCATGTGGTGAGTTTCCACGGCTGGAATCGCTATTAATATCATTGAAATACCTGTACAATAGTTCAAATATGTAAATTTACACTGCCTGAAATTTTCAAAAGCTTTATATTTTTACGATATTTAGACTAAACGGTACGTAGATGTTCCTTTACTTCTATGGTTTGGGGACAGAGAGTTGCAAAGAGGGAGGTCGTTGAGAAGACTGTCTACGGTTCATGATTTGAGCTCGTAGGCATGCGCGTTGGAGAGCACCGAAATGAGACAAGGGTTGCCCTGCCTCTACCGTATAATTTGAAATCTCCTGAAATAGTAAAATAGTAATAGCACGTGTTGCAGCAAACTAAATGACTTTAACTCGGAGCTCAGAAATACAGAGCAAAATCAATGGCGACAATTGTAGGTCCAATCTCGATCGGGCCATTTTCTTTTCCCAAGATAACGAGAGAATCTAGTTCCGAAGCATTGTGGGTTGTCCATGGGCTTCACAATTTCGAAGTCGTATGATGGAGAGAAAAGGCCATGTTCACGAACACAGAAACTCAAGCCAGCTTCATGAAAAAAGCTTTTTAGCCATTTCCCAACTTCTTTTCCCTTCTGTGGGAATGAAATAGTGTTCAATCTTGTGTGACTGTGTTGCAATGTATCAAAGTGATAATAATTCGACACATAGAGCCCCTGAGTGTCTTGATCCACCCAGAGCGAAGTGAGAATGACCAATCTTATCAATGGATGACTCAGAACAGTACACTCATGGCCAACAGGATTCTGCAATCTGCCAGAGACCGGATGGTGAAGTGCTGTGTTGTAATAATATCGCTGCGTACTAGGGTCGCGTTGCCGAGCGAGATTTATGGTTTCTATCAAGCGAATTTTGTCCGGCAATGTGATAGTAAGGCAGGGACAAATGTCGACCTCTCCAGCAAAGGGCATGCAACAACCTCGAGCACCAAAGGGCGGGTTTTCATATCGCTTTGAGAATAACATCAAAGACCGCGGGATGCGCCATTCAGAACGCGGATGAAGAATCCAGCATTCACTACAGTATCTCCAACGTCTATCCTCGAGTCGACGAAGTAGTTGTATTTTGGGCTTTCGTTCGAGTTTCCAATTAGGGCAAAGCATTTCTCGCTCTTCGGGTGGAATAAGCCGAGCAAGCCGCTTTCCCCGACATTTAGATCCGAAGAAAAATTTGCAGGTGAGTAAGACACAAATGAAGTCCGGAGTTAATAGGTACAATAGAATCTTTTTGATTATTTTCGGATCAAGTCTCAGGAGACCAGCAGGTCTTGACCGAAATCGGGAGGGAATAAATGGCTTCATGGTGGCGATTCAAATGAATGGCTTGGGGTATCATGTGTTGTGTAAAGTGCAATATTTCATATATCTCATAAATGGTACAAGACTCCTAAAGATTAGATGTACTAAACCATTTTCGGTATAATTTCTCGTCATCGTCCATTCCGAGCTGCGGACATGGCCAGAAGAGGAATAGGAGGAACTTCTACTTTATACTTACGTCGGATCCATAGGGCGTAAGTAAGGAGCAAAATAAAGTTACGATCTAAGTCGGCGTGCCAGGGATCGAATGTGGGATCTTTGGCAACCCATGTCCCCGTTCGAAATTTGAAAATCCTCATTTGTACACAGACACACTGAGTAGTGATATAATCGAATTTTCCGTCTTACTTAGATTCTATAATTTAAACCGTCTTATGGCGTCGTGTATGGGTACTTATGGGGCAACGCATAAATATTCGTTAAATCTACCTCAAGCGGGCGTCTTGGCAGTGGAGCCTGAGTTAAGAAAAGGTTGTGGAATGATGAGGCTAGGTATGTACTTTGCTGCACAGAAGCCAGAGAGCTCTTCGCAAATAGCGTTGAACTGTGCCGAAATCAATGCAAATTGGCATCTGACCCACTATTGATCATGTTCTACCTCTCTAATTCACCATCGTCATTGAAATCGTAAGATAACGACTGCTGTATAGCGAGGAAGTGCTGAGATATTAAAGATGTTATTCAACGCTTAGGCCGACGTTAAGCCCAGAGTGGTCAGTATGGCAATGCCCTACAGGCTGCTGTATACAGTGGAAGTGCCGAGACAGTAAAGATCGTGCTTGATGTATATATTGATATCTCGTAGGTAAATGATATCAAAGTGTTGTAATGACAGTTTTAAGTTCCCATCCTTTCACATATGTTACCTGTCTTTGCTGGGCTCTCATCCTCAACGGCTGATTCGACCCAGCACTATCTGTCCAATATGTGAGAGCCTATGATGCGAATTGAACTGCTCTCTTAGCGGCCCGCAAGGCCGGGTCCTGCAACTCGGGGCTTTTCTCCGAACCGAGCAATTCCTTGACCGCGCGATGCTTGATCACTGTGCCGTTGCGCACAGTGTGGAAGGTTGCATTTTGGTAAGAGGTGGTCTGATCGCGCGTCGAGAGCACGGTGCGGCTGCCATCCTCCAAGAGGAACTCGCGACGGAGATGAGGAGCGAAGTATTGAGCTGGGTCAGGCTCGTGAAGCCCCCATCCGCCCTCGTTGGTGATGTTTGAGTCTGCAATTGGCGTCAACGATGATCAGAGCTAGTGAGACCTGGTATGCGCCCACCTCTATTATAAAGCTGATAATTTCCGTTGCCCTGGTACTGGTACTCGTAACCATCGTTTGCACCACCTCCATCAAGACAATAGGGACTACATATTCATTAATCAAACAAAACGAGAAACTTAGGGGGTAGAAAATCTTACGTGCTACCTCCGCCGGGATTTCCGAAGGTAATTTGGAAAGTGCAGGGCTTATAGCCGCAGACGGAATTGAAGAATGCACTCAAGTCCGAGCCCTCTGCACTGTTCTCATCATCGCTAGTGCACCGAAGAAGTGATCCGGAGCCGCCCTCAACAGTAGATGCGTAAGGATATTCATCACAAGTGTTCTCGTCAGAGCTCGGCGTTGGCAGCTTGCCATTGCCGCATGGGGAAGGACTAACACAACCAGCCGCGCGCCGGCGTGAGTCGGACTGGCCATCGGGCCCATTGTAGTTGAGGGTCTGAGAACAGAAGTCAGCACAATATCTTCTTCTGAAGCTGGCAGGTTTTTATACCATTGGCTTATTTGCTACATACGCCGCGTAGCAGTCATTGTTACAAGGCCCCGGGTAATTGGTACAATCTAGGTTTAGCATATCAAACTGCCCGAGAGCGAATGGGACAAAGGCGATCAATGTGAGAGCGCGCATATCGGGTGAATTCGATTGGTCAAAGCCAAGAAGCTGTCTAGACACGACCGATGAAGAGCGTGGAAAGAGGCGGCGTTGAATAAGGGGTATTGTTGAATATAGAGAGAAGGAAAGTAAAGTGAAAAGCTAGCCACTCTCTTATACTACCAATCCCTTCATGATGGAGACGGTTAGATCAAGATATCGCCCCCAGAAGCCAGCCTGATCTAATAAAAGATGACGCATCCAAGGTTTCATAGTCCCAAGGCTGTAGGTATGAACGCGCTCCCGGCAGATCGTCAATGCAAATCCTTTCGTGTATAGTGACAAAGGTAGTCAGACACTCACAAAACTTGAATTCATTGGACCATAATCACAATGGGGGCTATGACTATCTCGTTCTCGTTATATCAATCGAGGAGCTCGAACGCTTAGCCCCCACCAGTCGCCCTTCGAGTGACGTCGAATCCTCTATCCAGTTACGGTGTTGTACAGCCTTGGAAGGCGAGCTGTCGACCACGAGGACGCATGGCGGCATAGCGTAGCTTCACAGTAGGCCAATGACTATGACATATGGCATACCGGTAAAGTTTACTTCACCCATATCCTTCGTCTTACATACTTTGCCCTAAGGGCTGTCGGTGATTGCACGTCTCTTGAGACGCATGAGCAAGTGCTCGATATGCGAAGCAGCAGGTGGCGATACTCGTTCCAGCCTCAGCCCATTGCAACGCATGCGAATGCCAAAGGATGTGATGATACTGGCAGCAGTAGGGCTCATGCAGGGTCGGTGGGGCGGCAGTGGCGTAACTTAAACAGCAGCTAGTCAGCGCAGGGGCGGGGCGGGGCGGGGCGAGGCGGAGAAGGGGCCAGGGACCAAAATACTGGAGGTGGAAAGAAGGCCGAGGGAGGCGCAGTTATAATCTCTGCTTAATCAGGCAAGCGCGCTAGCCGGAAATTGGCAGGGCAGAGGTGAGGCTGCAAGCCTAGCCAAGTCTGCTTGAAGATCTCAACGTAAAACCAAATTTAGAACTATGTACGTCACACTGCTCTAGCTTATTCCCTGTTCTTTCTTCCGTATCTCTAGTCGTGCAATCAGGGTCCTCTCTGTTAAAACCGAGTGTTGGTAACACTGTACCGTCGTGATAGTCTACTGAGTTCTTTCCATCCTGACTGTTAGCCCTATCTCATCTGTACTTTGAAAGATGAGTCTCTTCTTTCCCGTCGTCTGCGCCGCTCCGCTGAGCAAAGAGGTCAGTGCCGTCTTTCGTCCCTCCTTGCCCTCCCTAGCCTTAACTCAATACTAATCCCTAACGAGGTTTGCAGACCATGAATCGTTTCATTGAGGAAAATTACGTTGACGCCGATGGGAGATTTGTATTCGTTGACACCCTTGATGACTATTACTCCGAGGCATCAGAGGCACCAATGGAGGTTGATAGCGACCCAAATTCCCCATTCATCCAAAAGACGCCTCAAGAATGTTACGAACTGCTCTTGAAGCTTCGCGAGGATACCGAGTCGGAGATTATAACCAACTATTTTGCCATCATGGACGAGAGGTCAACACAAGACGATACTGTACTGCTCGTGTGCGCATCCGTGGACCTTGACGCGGAGAACGAACTTTCCATACAGACTATCCGTGCCTCCTTCCAGGCTTCGGTTCTCGCGCTGATGTTATATGAAACAGGGCACAGCAGTGTAGGGGAGGATCAAGAACGTGCTGAACGTGCAGGGGACACTGTCTATCGCGGATAGTGGTCTACTTTGGCATAATCGATCTTCATAGACGGCAAGGGCGAGAAGCCGGGTTCATAAGGGGAAAGATTCCGTCTATACAGAAAATGGATTATTTTTTACGGTACGAGGTACTTGATGGTACTATCATGATCGCGGTATTTGCTACACGTTTTTCCCAGTACATTTAGAGATTCAGCCCTACTATGTCCGACCGACGGGACCGGACGCATTAAGATTACCAGGACCAAAATCGCCTAAGTGATCATCCTCCGATATTGAGAAAAGTAAGCAACCCCCCCCAACACCAGATGGCCTAGTAGTAGTGAGTATCAAGTCAGGTGATTCTGAGGCGATCCATAACCCTGGCCGGCTGGGGAACAACTTGGTAGTGAGTGACGAAGGATCCCCTGGCTCATACGTTGCCGCATGAGCGGTCTAGGTGAAGTCGGAGGTCACCGGGGCCACCTGGCTCATGCGCCCAACGCCGATATTTGGATTTTGAATATTTGATATTATGCGTGCCTTTCCACCAACACTTGCCTGTTTGTCACTATTCAACTTTGCTTTCCTGGTACTTCCCTTCCCTGCGCGCCTTTCCAAAAGCACATGGATTTTAACATGTCCCTTTCCTTTCCACTCTTATAACTCTTCGACTTTTGAGATTGTGTTTGATTGTTTGATGTTATTTGGATGATCGATGTCACTGATCACGTGATTCATTCATTGTAACACAAAGGGAGTGTACAAAGTCACTAAACCACGCGTACACCGCAAATTGCCTCCACAACCCTCTAAGTCTAGTTATCAAAGACTTCGATGAGGTTATCCCAGTCATTCTGAGTAGGATCGTTGGAGATAATTGTGCAAGACTCCAAGAAACGATCAGCGAAACATCAGGGGAAGGCCCGTGCTGACGAAAAAGCGCCGTCAGAAGCAGATGTCGAGGAAAAGGGTGAAGAAAGGCCCCAATATGGACCAATTTGGTCAGCAGCCAGGTGATCTACAGGGTCTCGATACCTCTGGAAACCCCTTGCTGTCTCAATTTGAGTCCAACTACGAGAAAAATTTACTACTCGCCTTACCCAACATCAATACGGACGTGGACTAGCGCGAGAATAATCGGAAGCCTATCACTGGGGCAGCTGCGCGTCAGGGGTCAACTCCGCGCCGCGCCGCGTATGTGCAGCAGGTTGGGATTTCTGCCCCTATTGGATACGCGTGTGGCTTTTGTCGCCGCGGCGGTGGCCCTTTCGAATCCTGCAAGATTGCTATTGCCTATGGGCAGCTTCTGTTCAATGGAGCCTGTGGCAATTGTTCCTGGGGCTCTCAATCCCACAAATGCTCTTTCCGTTCGGGTCTCCTTCCTCCCCACATCTTCAATGCACTCATGGCCGCGAACCCTGACGCTCCCGCCCTGAGCCGTGGCTGCATGGGTATGGATGAAGAGCACAACGAGCCCGAGGAGCCCTGGTCACCTAACACTCCAAGACGGTCCCTTAGGAGCTCAGCCACTAAGCGTCGGCGTGCCGAGGAGATTGAAGATGAGTCCGACAAAGTTGATGAACAGGGTTCATCAATGCCTTCTGGCCGGACGCTTAGGAGCTCAGCCACTAAACATCCGCGTGTCGAGAATATTGAAGAGCTTGACGATTTTGAAGAGTCAGATGACTTCGATCCACCCTGTTCACCAAAGACCTCTGGCCAGACGCTTAGGAGCTCGGTCACTGAGCTTCTGCGTGCCGAGCAGATTGAGGAGTCCGAAGATGCTGACGATTCCGAAGAGTCCGATTCAGACGAATCTGCAAATTCCGACGAGCCCGACGAGATCTCGTTACCTGAGACTTCTAATCAAACCCCCAATCGTCCGTCCACTAATGGTCGGTGTACTGAGGAGATTAAAGAAGAATCTGACGAGGATATAGATATCCCTGAAGTGCAGCGCCCTCGTCGCCAACCGGAAAATGTAGCGGCGAAGTCTACAGTCAACGAGAATAGCTCATCGGAGGATAGCTCATCAACGGATTCGGATGGCTCAACGGACTCAGATAGCTCATCAGATTCGGATAGGTCAGCGGAGGATAACGCAGCGGACAAGAATAAAGCAGTGGACAAGGGCAAGGCAGTGGAGAGGGTCAAGTCAGCGGAGAAAAGTGCTACCAAGGGCCTCAACTTCAAGATCCCTACCGGGCCCGAATATCCCGAAGACCTATACAGTACCGTGCTACTGGACCCTAGATTGCGTGGTCGCCAATGGCCTGCGATCCGCTCCATTTGCCGAGACCTCGCTCAGCTTGTTGAGCGTCTACAGTGGGAGGAGAAGGTGGTGAAAGCGGTTCTCGAAAAGAATGGGGAGTTAGAAGGCCCTTATGAGTCCTCTGAGGAGGAGGATGATCTCTTTGCGGATTTGAACCTGTGATGATCCATCTTTCTAGGCCCGTACGGATCCTTCTCGACTCGATTCTTTTCCGTTTGAGATGTGGTTATGGGACACGATATCACCAGATTACTGTATAATAAGTCCTCTTTTCTAGCAATGATAATTCAAAATCTATACATAGCATCTCTCGGCGCCGCCCCCACTGGCGAGTATTGTCTCGGCACGCCGCCGAGAGTACGCGTGTATGCCTCGAATCTCTATTTATTAAATTGCTATTTCAGATTCAGAAGTTACAAGTAGAAGATAACGCACTTAAAGTTATTGTTACGCGCAGAAAGTTGGGCACTTGTGACTAGAACCTATTTCAGTGAACCATAGCCCCTGTATATCTTAGTGACTGAACGCTCACTACACTTGGCCACTTGAGTCATTTGCGACATCTCTAGTCTCAGTTTCTTGTGAATCATATAAAGAGTGGCTTTCCGCTGTCAGGCATTGGGTTTTCATGTCATTCGGTGCCGCGTTCGGAAGTTGGTGATGCTGGAATTTAGACAAGAGGATCAGGACCACGCCATGTGCATGCTATATTTTACTTTTACAAGTGTAACTATACGTCTCGTAATTACTTATATCGGCTTATACCGAGATATAAGGGCAGCTTGGCTTATGTAAAGCGAAATACAGCTCTAGATAAGGCTAGAGAACAAAAGTCAATAATTCCGATTTAAGGACGTTTTCTTTTAATTAAGTTTGCAATGACTTCTAGATAAATATTTCAGTACTTGGCCTGATCCTGCTCATGTGCCATAGTTTTATCGTTGATTGGCGCGAACAGCCAGGCATTTTTAATCTTGCGGTTGACGTGTAAGATTTCTATAGGACTCATATTCCTCGTATTAACGCCGAAGTTAGCTGTACTACCGTTCGGAGTCTTAAAAACAGTACGGGCGTGTATCCTTGGTCCATCACGCCCATTCGTTGACTTCTGACACCAAGCCTCTCACGCTCTGTAAAACTTTCTGTTGGAATGCAGAATTTTTGTATCCACTATTAAACCTACCAGGCGATGAAAACGATGGTGTTCTGGCTAACTATCCTGTCTGGATTTATAGGGTTTAATGTGATCTATCCAACTTGGGGCGTAGTTGCCATATTGGAAGGATCTAGGTGAGTAAGCGTCAGGATGCGGCAGTTGGACGATTAATAAATTACTCTCTGGACAGCTCATTATTCTGATACTTTCTTTGGCTTCTGAGATATTAAAGCATTAAACGGCGCTGAATTATAATACGATCAACATCCAACGATCTTAGACTATGCCTACAGTCACGAAGTCTCTCCTCTCGATTTCACTATCCATGATGCCATGGACATATGCCGCCCCAACAAGGGACCAGTCACTTGATGAATAATTACCATGGTCAGAGTCGCCTGCACCACCTCTCGCAACTCGTCTCAGGATGAGAGGAAGGGTGCTTCCCTTCAGGATACAGACTTGGTCCCCAGGTTCCGTCTCGCAGGGACCTACCCCTATATAACCGCGCGATGTTGTCAAAAGACGACGGAAGTAGCAGACATCCACAAACGAATATTCCGCCTCGACTTGCTCAGTAACTGTAAATGGCGGAGAGGGCAGGTATTGTCTTGCCCACGACATCCACTCATCAACGGTCTTGCTGGCTACTTTGAAGTTTTTGACGTTCTCGTAGTAGTTCCTGAAGCGAGGGCCGCTGTTAGGTTCCAAATTTCCGTTGCTTCCTGTGATAGTCGCAAGAATGCTTCCCGTTATCGGTGCAACCTTCCGTCCTCCAAAACCTTTGTTTGCCACTAAGGTGCGCCAGAGGGCACCAAAAGTAGCATGTTCATCTCCGTATATAGCGTGAGACGACCCAGATTGTGCCATCGGACGCGTTGCTTCAACCCCCTGCCAACCGACTTCTCCTGCAGCGCCAACGCCGTCGACAGGATCAAAAAAACAACAACTAACAATCAATCGGCCCCAATTGTTCGTTTGGATATCGAAGTTAGCAACACTGTCTTGTGGCGTATCCTCGAGCAGCTTTCGGCGCAGTTGCGGTACTCCGGCCGATATTGAGACTGTAGTAGTCTCTTCGATCAGATGAAGTGCGCCATACGATGCATTCCAGTCTGGAACCCAGCTAGGCAGCATTGGTGTCTGCCTAGGGCGCGCGTCAAAGTAAATTATGTCCAGGGAACGAGTTGCCTCGATATGTCCCATAACGAAGTCTCTGTACGTTTCTTGGACCCCTTTTGTATAGTCTGGTTGCACGAAATGGCCGTCTGATGCCAAGCCAAGCTTTGCGTAAACATAGTCTCGAGGATCCGTTGCTTGAGCACTCATGGAACGGAAATGACATGCTTGCATGCTGTACACGGTCCCTTTTAATCGAGCCGCTCTCATGCGTCTCATGCCATCAATCACGTTACCGCTGTGGACGTTCAGAGCGATACTGTGGTTGTCCGAAAGGATGCTGTATAGTTTGTCCCGGAAGTGATCGGTAGCACCGAAGCCGCCCAAGATATCGTCGCCCTGGGCAAGCATCTTACCACAGGCGAATTCCAGCTGCCGGCCCAAGACACTTTCTTGGAGGACCCAAGCACGTGTCCACCACCGCCGATCCATAAACAATGACAAAGCTTCCCATCTGTGTTGGTTTTGAGGATCGGAGGCCCTCGCTAGGACAGCGTTTCGCGAGTCCGGAAGTTGTAGATCTCTCGCCAAATCTTCCAGAAGATGTATAGCGGTATCCGAATCCTTGGTTGACGGGCCGAGCCATATGAAAACGCTTTCTGCTTGGGAGTAGATCTGTGACATGAGCACTACCTGCTGGCCACGCTCCTGGATGTTTGACTGGTCGATGCAAATGGCGTCAACCCAAACCCAGTCCGTGATAGCAGGATGCCAGTCTCTCATGGCCTTGAGAGCGTTCGCAACACTCTTGCTGACGTTGACAGACTCGCCATCGACCAAGACAGTTTCCAGTTCGGTTCTCTCATTTCGCTCGCCGGTGGAAAACGGGTCTCCCCAAGTGTAGGATATGGCCCTGTAAGGTGGTGCTTGGTGGACAGAAAAGCTCTTCAGCTCGCTGCTGACTATCTCGCCCTCTTTGGCTGGGTGAATCCTGACTAGGCGGAAGTGTCCATTTAACTGGGCATCGCCCAACGGCAGGTAGCTGATGGACATTTTATCGGTGGGTCGGTGAGCACTGAAGAATGAGTGGGGTTCACGAATCCACCTTGGTCAGAGGTACTGTCACTTTTGTTTTTTTCTTTTTTTTTCAAAAAAAAAGAAACCTTAAACGGAGTTTAGGTACGAAAGTGACAGAGGGATACTTCTTCCACCGCAAGCACTGACAGGAGGCTATATTACTTCTCCACCTTCTGTCACAACTATGGGGGCAGCAGAAATCCTTTCGCGAATTGCATGTATATCATCCTTCTTCTGCTTGGTGGTCAGAGACTACTGGAGATTATAATGTATTTTCCGTGTCTTGAACGGATCCCGCAATACATACATGCGCCACTCATACAATACCTAACCCGATGGTTATGTACATCGAAAGATACTGAGCATTGACTGATACTGTAGGCGACTATTAGTGGTTAGAATATACCATTATAATCAATCTATACACAGTTTCTAATGACTATCGCCATTTAGTCCCCGGCTGTCTTAACTTCAGTGCTCGAAACCGGTAAATTAGAGCTGTGTAGTAGCTTCTGGACACTTCTTGCTAAGTGCGGCTACGCGTAACTACCGAGTATAGCTCAGGGATATTAAACCGTGTGGAGAAACGAAACCGGTCACTTCTTTCTGCATTCGGTCATATTCGAAGCTACTTTCTACGCCACACGTGAAAATGGGTTAGACCGTATTCCACGAGACTCCTACGTGAGATAAACCGGATGCCCGGTCCGTGGCCTTAACGATTACCCTTTCTAATCAGGGCTTCACCATAAAATTAAATCCTCTATGGCTATGTTGAACGGTGTATATTTAGGTGATAGCTCACTTTCATGGCCAACTAGGCTAGTTTAGCACCAGAACGACCTCCTATACGAGGTGACCAGTAAAAGTCATTTAGCCTATTCTAAACCTGGACTAACCAAGCCAGGCTGAAAACATCCCTCCTTTACAAAACAGGAAAGAAACAGGTATGTACGTGCGGAATCTAGTCTAGAAATAGAGATATTACCGAATTATTCTCTATTAGGGTCAAGATCATAATATTTAAGGAACCTTTGATTTTTAATAGGGTGTACCCCCTAACAGACACTTACGAAGGTACGTGGGAGCACGCACTAAGGGCCAATGATCGTGCGAAGAACCCTTACTGCACCCTAGGGTGCAGTTGAGCATAGAGTATAGGACGCCTAAGGCCATAAGGCAAACATAAAGTTATTCCTAGTCCCAAGACGTCACAATTGGCTCCTTCTTGCTTCTTACTAGAAGTCTAGGAAGAATGTCTTCATTGCCCTAGGCTCAACCTGGGCTGTAAATCTGCCTTCCTTGAATGTGAACTCATTATCCACTGTTACGTTATGCTCATTATCTGTCAAGTACGCGACCGCATGCGAGACCTTCGAGCCGGAGAGTTGCACATCCAGTGTATATGTATAGTGTGCGGCATTGACAACCGGGATGGCAATGGTACCGTTGGTGTTCATCCAAGCAGTGATATACAGGTCCTCGACGTTAGTCTCAGCATCGATGCGCACAGCGCCAGGGCGCGCAAAGCGGAAGTAACCAGAGAAGGCCCAGAGGCGGGCAGCGACTTGGTAGGAGTCGCCATTCACATTGACAAGGGCACCATCGCCGCCACTCCAGGCACACCACCAGTGGGACCAGCCGGCGACATTGTTGCGGAACGCGTTGTGCATGTAGATGGCCCATTGCAAGCCTTCGAAGTTGTTACCAGAGATGTCCCATGTAGGAGTCCATGTTGAGCCGCCGTCACTCCATTCCGTCTCGATGGTGGGTTGGTTGTGCAGGAGGTCTTGAAAAGACTCCTTGATATCGGACTGGTAGTTGTGGTAGGTGTTGATATCGAACAGACTGAGCCCACCTAGGCGACCGAGCTCGTACAGGAGATCGCGCTGTTGACGGGCACCAGTAGAGTCACAGCAGGACACGGCAAGGTTGGGGAACGCCCTCTTTACCATAGGGTAGAGGACCGAGAGGAAGTCGTAGGCTTGGTAACCATCGGACAACATGGCAGAGTAAGTGAAAGGGTTGAAATCAGGCCTGCAAAATCATCAGCTTCTTCGGCACAACTTTTCAAAGGAGTGTACTACACATACTCGTTATATGCGCCTAGCATAGACACCTTGATACCACGCTGCTCGTAGAGCTTGACATATTCGATTAAGTAGTTCGCATACGCCTCACGCCAGTCTTCGGTGCAATTGGAGCCTCGGACACCGCAAAGGTACCCTCCGCCGGCCTCTTGACCGGTAGTCTTAAAGCAGCCGGGGGCAGACCAGGCATCCGCATACAGGAAAAGATCCGGGTTGTATCTAAGTGCATTTTGAGCTAGAGTCAACTGGCAACTATCGTTGCTGGAGGCGGGAAAGGAGTAGTTGAAGGGACCAGCAGGGGTCGCAGGGCACTCAGGAAGGATGGTGGCTCCAGCGGAGGATCCGATTAGGTTACGAAGGATGGAGAGAGCACCAAGATTCTCATCGAAAAGCGTCTTGACCACCATCTGCTGGTCGGCTGTCGAGAGGGAGTTGGTCTGGCAGGCAGCACCAAAAGCGCCAGAGCATCCTCCGCCGATCATCGTCTGGTACTGCTTGGCTGTATTGACAGTGAGGGTCGTATGAAAAGAAAGAGGCTGCGGAGAAATGGGGCGGTCGGCCTGGACCGATATTGCGGTGGCTGCACCAGCGAACATCAGAGAGTACTTCATCTTGAATATGTCCTGCAAGTAGGCGGAGGACTGAAGGCTGAGTGAATGGCCTAAGATGGAGGCAAGTCACCTCGAGATATTTATACCTCTGTATGGCAAGGTGGGCTCCTCGCAGTCACCGCTGCTACGGATGAATTGAACATAACAGAAAGTTGGTCTGAGCGAAAGGTAAAGCAGCAAACCGCCGTTAGTACGGACGAGTACGTTCTAGATGGGTAGTAGATCAAGCTATGCGAGTACCACTTGAAGAAGCTCAACAATGTTTCCCGTTATTTCATTTACCCAATTTTTTTAATTTCCGCACTTCTCAGAGACCCTGCCTAAAGCTTAGTACAATGCCTTCGTCATATCAGACTACTCAGGCTAACAACATTTACCCGCTGTACCGCTCCAATGGGGTTTTGTGTAGTTGTACCACGTGTCTACCTTTGTAATCATATAATCATGGTCCACTTTGTAGAATGACACCCACGATACTGTATGGAGTACAGTACGCAGTAATCATACGTAGGGTTTGCAGAACCCGAGAGGTGGGCACGAAAGACGAAAAGCACAAGCCAGATATAAAGCACAGTGCCTAGATACAGCAAACCTGAAAACTCGCCACCAAATTTCAGTTCTTCACGAAAGATTTAATATATCCAATATTATATTAAATGGTAAAATACTTCTGCTATCTCTTTTTGAAATGGATTTCTAGTTAATGTTAGCTTTGCAATTTGATTTTTAAATAGTATTAACTCTATCATCCGACCTTTATCATTTTCGTTACAGTACGTACCCCTTTGGCTAGCGGAAACTACTATAACGCTAGCAAGCAGATTTCGCCAATGAAGTTAGTATATCGAAGTTGGCTATACCCAAAACGGAGTAACGCATGATATAAACATGACTACTGGCTAATCGAAGGGCCAGTTGTCTAATCTTACTAAGATAGTCTAGCGCTGTGGTAGTTTCTCCTATCCAGTGCGGGGTACCCGGTTTTACTAGATATAGCTATTTCCTGTCGGTGTGGTCCGTCCGGCGGCCGGCTAAATGGATAATGATTGCTGTGACGGTCAATAACTAACGGTTAGTTTCTCACTCCTCACCATCTATCTCCCGGGACCGGTTCACCGGCGGCCCCTCTGTCTGATTGCCTCTAACCGGTCAGGTGAAGTGAAGTGAAGTAAAGTGAAGTAAAGTGAAGTAAAGTGAAGTAAAGTGAAGTAAAGTGAAATAAAGTGAAGTAAAGTGAAGTAAAGTGAAATAAAGTGAAGTAAAGTGAAGTAAAGTGAAGTAAAGTGAAGTAAAGTGAAGTAAAGTAAAGTAAAGTGAAGTGAAGTGATGAGAAGAAGAACCATTGTTGCTCTAGGCCATATCGCTGGCTATGTCTAGCCCGAAGCCTATCGACGATATATTCGAGGCATGTAGGCTCGTCTGGGAGCCGTCGCAGAACCTCATCCTCTGCCGGCGATGCCGCTAGGCCCGCTACGCACTCTATCCGCGGGGCTGGTAGGTCACCGACCATCTATTGGGCAGGCACGGCGTACCGTTGCCTCTCCGAAGGCCTCACCACCTCCCTACGACGTAACCGGTCCATTTCCTAGCACGGCTTCACTACCTACTGAAGAGGGGAACGCTCGAAGGCAGCACACTCGGAGATGTGCGGGTCGATTCAGCAGAACAAAACCACCACACAAGCATACGCAGAATACTCGAGATATCCAGATCTATCCATAGGGATCATATGAGAGGGGTGTAGAAGCGTGTCTTTTTAAGACTATCTCGAGATGCTAGATATACAATCCGATCCCTGTATTGAAACTTAGGGTCTATTAAAGTCCCGGGTCAACGTTCAGGCAAGCCCTATACTGTGTCAGGGCATTCGGTGATGCACCTATGCTCCTTAGTTGCATCGATATTTCACGCTTCAAATCTGGTTTCTTCTGTCTGTATTTGACCGACTTGAGCGCCTAATCGCACGATAATTCGATTCCGTCTATTTCTCGAGTCCGTCCAAAGCGTTTTGGTTAGAATGTGTGATACAGGGGGGGGGTGTGAATTGCCACATTCGACGAGGGGGACAATCTGGTCAATCAATTTCTAGGCAAACGATTATTTATACATATCCATCCGACCTTTATATGGTCATATTTGACATCTTATAGCATTTGGTGTGTAAAATAGTAAATAAAAAAAACCTTTTAGTTCAACCCCCGGTTGAGCAGACTGTTCACCTCATCAAATATACCACTCCACTCTCCTCGCCACGGATCAATTACCTATTTTTTCATCTTTATTTTAGCTCAGAGGTTACGGCCAGTGCCCCCAATAAGGTGAAAGTTCAATCAATCATGATTCACCCTTGCAAGTAAGTCTTCTAAATGACCATGGTCAATTAACAACCATTAGTATCTTCATTCTACAAATGATACCTTTCCGCTTCCCAAAAACCGTGGCTTTGGCCAGTGTAGAGTCATGTCCTTTGAACATTTATGTGGGAAATCCTCGCCATTGGTTTTTCCCAGAGTTTGACTATACGGTCAAGGTACAGAGCTATAATCTACGAGGGTAGTGCCTATAGAATACATTGTGATAAGTTTAAAATGTGGCAGGTGAAGTATGCTGCAAATGACGGACAAGAGGAAAGAAACGCACACCCAATCGGCATAACGCCCTTATCACAATACACACATGGTGGTGTGTAAAGTAATGAGGAAGTCATCCTCTATGGCTTCAATTTCATGCAAAAAAATAAACAATCCTATGGGATGTATAAATTTATCTTCATCTTTTATTAGAAGAGAGTCGGTCATGTTCATAGGAAGGGGGGTTGCCTGTTGTATTATATAACACTGTATATATAAATTTTGAAGTAATATCCCGGTAAATAGCATAGTTCAAAATTTGATCGCATTGTGCCAAGTTGTTTTGAGTGAAGACTGAGCATAGTTTGGGTGTTCAATAGATAGCTTGAAGTGATCTGTGCGTAGCCACAACATGCTCACTGGTCATTGGACATTAGTAACTCATATAGCAGTGAGCCTGGCATATAGCAACACATGAGTGGTTTGTACTCACTAGGAGCTACAGTAAAATATGTGATTTTGCGCTTGCAGTCGTAACATGTCTCGTCCAAAGTCACGTGCTCGGTTGAGCAAAAAGCGGCAAGGTCTGAGCACTAGGGGACCGCCAAGAAGTGGCATATACTTCCCCGATAAATTGAAACTCTGTCTTCAACTCCGAATACTTGAAGACTCGTCAACTAATTTGATGCTTCAATATCTTGTTCCTAAATTTCACTTGCGGTTTTCAGTTGGGTCTCTCCTTCATAGTGTCTATCTCCGATCATTGGAACTTGAACCTTTTTCGGCCTCATCTCCGCTCCTTGCCAACACAAATCTAGCTCCACCCACGATGGAGCGCCCCTCCAAGCGGACAAAAGTTTCTAGAGATCCACTCAAAGAGGAAGAAAGTTTGGCAAGTGGCATCTCGACACCACTCGCATCCCTGCAAAGGTCCATCTCACCGCCGGCCCGGACACGCTCTGGGCAACCCTTGGCATCGATCTCAGCATGTCCTGAGATTACTGGTGATCAGGATAATGGATTCCCAGCAAATGATACCAATTCTCCTCGCCTTATTCCTTCACCCTTCCAGCTCACTCATGTCCAAGACCTCCCGGACAAGGTGGGTTTTAATATCGGCACAGTCAAACTACGCGATATTCTTGGGGATCCCATGATCAAAGAGTGCTGGCAATTCAATTACTGCTTTGATGTGGATTTCTTGATGTCCAAGTTTGATCAGGATGTCAAAGGTCTTGTTAAAGTCAAAATTGTTCATGGATCCTGGGAGCGGGAATCCATGAATAAGATAGGGATAGATGTAAGTATGGTCAATGCTTTGACTTGAATACCCCTCTGAGATTTTGATTTTCTTAAAAAGTTCGGAACTTACCATAGCTAGGAAGCATGTACCCGGTATCCGAATGTCGAGGCCATTACAGCATACATGCCAGAGCGTTTCGGGACCCATCATTCCAAAATGATGATTCTTCTCCGGCATGATGATCTTGCTCAGTAAGTCTGCTTTTTATTCCTGGTATGCGAACTCAATCTGATGATTCTAGGGTCGTTATCCACACTGCCAATATGATTCCACAAGATTGGGCAAATATGACTCAGGCGATTTGGCAATCTCCACTGCTGCCTCTGCTGAGCCCAGAGGCCTTATCCTCGCCGAACATAAATACTCCCGGCACCGGTTCACGGTTCAAGAGAGACTTGCTTACATACCTGAGAGCGTACGGCCCCAAGAAAACAGGCCCGCTTGTGCAGCAGCTAAGTCGATATGACTTTGGTGCAATACGTGCTGCTCTCATTGCAAGTGTACCTTCAAAGCAAAACCTTATTGACATAGATTCCGGTAATGTGACACTATGGGGCTGGCCGGCCCTGAAAGATCTCATGGGCCAAGTTCCTGAGGGGCGAACCAAGGAAGAAAAGGATCGTCAAAAGAGTCATATTGCTATACAGGTATGCATACTTCTGTTCAATAACCAGATCAAAGTCTAACTTTCACCAGATCTCATCGATAGCTTCTCTCGGTCAATCGGACAAATGGATTAAACAGTTCTTCAGAGCTCTTGCACCAAAAGCATCCGACCTCCCACCAAAGTTCTCAATTATATGGCCAACAACGGAAGAAGTCTGTCGTTCTCTGGGTGGGTATGCATCTGGCGGCTCAATCCACATGAAGACTCAAAGCGCAGCTCATCAGAAACAACTACAATATTTACGCCCGCACCTATGCCAATGGGCCGGGAACTCAAAAGTCATCGACCTCTCCGAAGACAAACCTGAACGCGAGGCTGGTCGCGCTAAAGCCGCACCCCATATCAAAACATACATTCGATTTTCCGACGAGAACATGGAAACCATTGACTGGGCCATGGTTACATCTGCAAACTTATCCACGCAGGCTTGGGGTGCAGTCCCAAACGCAGGTGGCGAAGTGAGAATATCCAGCTATGAGATTGGCGTTGTTGTTTGGCCTGAGCTATACAATGACTCTGCTTCACTGGACTCTGCGCAAACAAAGGAGCCTTCGGATGTATTGATGGTACCTTGTTTCAAGCAAAACCAGCCTGACCCTTCTAACCTGGCTCCGGGTGCTGCTACTGTGGTTGGACTGCGCATGCCTTATGATCTTCCACTTAGTCCGTATCGGCCTTCAGATGAACCATGGTCTGCGACAGCTCTTCAGCGCATGGCGGCAGAATGGGGCTTCGGAGTATAGTCGTGTGGGAAGTTGATTATTTGTATTATTAATACCCCTCTCGTCCGCATTTATATGAGAGAGTTGTCGTATCTGGTACTTTTCATGTTTTTATGTTGAGCTATATCAGATCAATTTTAATGAGGAAAAGCGCTTGACTTTAGTTTTTATTTAAGACAGTAAAATCGTATGGTAGTGTCTATACATCAATGTCAATTCTCATAAACTAAAAAGACGCCTACCGATGCAGGTCGATGCCAACGCTAGTGAAATGGCTATGCACCCAATAGAGCAGAATAATATGTACAATTAGCAAAACAGAGTATGAATGGTTCAAAATTTCATCACCAGTCTACCGCCCACCCATTTTTGGTCAGGAAGTCCTCACAAGCAGCCTTCAGAGCATAGTTTGTCCGCAAATCCTTGACAGTCATGGCGACTCTGGTGACCGGATCCACACCAGCTTTCTCGACATACTTAACGATGCCGATGCGATCAAAGCTAATACCAGATGGGGTAATAACAGGATCATGCATAATCTCAAACGTGATTCCATCAACCAAATGATCCGGAACAACCTACTAAAGTTAGCACAACTCACAAATCCATAGGCAGCCGGTATCAGACGGAAAAAGAAACTTACCCGCTCCTGCACCTCCCCCTTAGAAGCAATCCGAAACGCCTCCCGCACATCCTGAATCATCTTCGCCGCATCCTCCCTCAGCGCCTTACAATCCTCCCCAAACCCAATCTCTCCAATCTCCCCCGCCTCAAGCTGCGCCTTCGACTCCGCAATCGAGCGCTCCAAATCCCTCTCAACAAGCTCCTCCACGCCCCGAAGTGTCTCATTCATCTCCCGCAACCTCGCCGTCTCCTTCGCCGCCCAGATCTGCTGCTTCGCGCGCAAGACAGTTCGCGACAAGTTCTCCGTCTGCGCATTCTTCTCCGTCAAACTAAGCTGGTATGCGGTCACGGCGACATCGTACGCCTCCTGCGGGCGCTGAAGGCCCAGAAGCGCTTGGGCAAGGTAATAAGAGCTCTTGAGTGTCGCCGTACTCTTCGGGCCGTAGATATCGATAGCTGCACGGGCATCATGTTCGACGTCGGCCCATTTCTCGAGCTTGATCCGGGTAACGGCGCGGTTGGTGAAGAAGGTCGCGTCGTGCGGGTCTTTGAGGATACTGGTTCCAGGATGAGTTAGTCATGTCCACTGCCATGTGTGTTGCATTTTGACCCGGAATAAGACGTGGGGGTTTGGGTGTGTCGCGGGTTGCGCTGGCATGATAAGATTGTTCTTACGCTTGGGAGTAGAGTTCCTCGGCACCGACGTAGTCGCCTTGTTTGAAGAGCTCGTTGGCTTTTGACTTCAGGGCTTGGGCCATGGCGAATGCGATGCTTTGTGCTTTCACTGAGTTGCGAGGTGAAAGTGATTTTAGACGACTTTTGGAGTCGATCAATCAGTTCGGAACCCCCAGGTGGGGCGGCCCACCTTACAGTATGTAGTAATATGTAGTGAGGATCAAAGATCGGGGTGAAGATTTTCAGTGGAGCTTGAAATGCGGAGGAATATAATACAGAGTGATATAGAGCTAGGATGAGACACAGTTCCCTTGAGGCAAGGATATTAATTACTATTTGGTGTGTCGGGAGTCATGGTTGCCCGTTATAGAAGTTTATCGATCCCCGCAGAACCTCAGATGAGTCAGCAGCTCATAGTTCACATCTATGTTTACAATAAACAAATGACACCAATAAACAAAAGCCTATAGGAAAAGATCAAGACTGCAGGTTTCGCATTGTGTTAAGGGACCAGTATGTAAGTTCCTCTATCATCTAATTCTCAACCTATACAGCAGGACTCGACATTGGATTCGTGGTATCATAATGCGCTTAGTATATCGTCAAAAGAAATTCGAATCAAGTTGCGCCGCGCGCAACAAGATATACCGGAATGGCATGGCTCAACCGGCACGATGAAATTCGCGACAAAGACGTAGGGGCGCATAGTCTAAGGTCGCAAGAAGAGAAAATCACCCCTTGAATCGGCACACATCTAAGCCTGGCCGGCGAACTGGGCCTCATAGTCAGAGATAGCCTGGACCTTAGCAGCGGAGCCGCTCTTGGGATCAAAGCGGTACTGCAGCCAGTCCACGGCGAGCTTCTTGGCCAGCTCAATGCCAATGACACGCTGACCCATGCAGAGGACCTGGGCGTCGTTGCTCAGAATGGAGCGCTCGACGGAGAAGGGGTCGTGGGCAGTGACGGCACGAATACCGGGCACCTTGTTGGCAGCGATCGCGACACCGAGACCGGTACCGCAGATGAAGAGACCGCGGTCAGCCTTGCCCTCCTTGATGAGCTTGGCACCCTCAACGGCGGGGTGGGGGTAGGCGGTCTTATCGTCGGAAGTGTTGACACCGACGTCGATGATGGAGGCAACGCCGGCGTGCTTCTCAAGGACGGCCTTGATGGCGTCCTTGTAAGGGACACCGGCCTCGTCACAGGCCATAACAATGCGGAGGGGTTGAGCAGACATGATGGATATAGATGGAGGAAGGTGAGAGGCTTTTGAGTTTGGATGAATAAGAGCTTTTGTTTGAGTGAGATAGGTCTGAGATGAAACTAAAATCTACCCCTTGCTGTTCTTTCAGGCCCTCTTTATACCTTTGTGCAGGACGGTCTCATCCGTGCAACCCAATACCCCAGGGTGGAGCACGGGCTGATGGAACCAATCCTCTTGAGATGCATCGGGACGAGGAACAAGGCTCCACTCTACCATTGCAAATGAAGTCAGATTGCAGCTAACTTGTTGATATGGTACGCTGCGTAATGTCCAGGTCGGGGGGAAATGGGGCGCCATAGCGTCATGGAAACGGTTATCACGCACTGTGAGTGGTCAAACGCGGGTTGGACTTTCTGGCCGGAACCAGGTTTCAACCCCATACAGTTTCCGTACCCTCATCTTACCCCGTATTTACACCGACATATCCGCAACCGGTCTCGACTTTAGTAGCTATAGACCTTCATCTGTTTTGAGTATCTAGATCTGAACTATCTAGGCTTTTAAAATTAAGCCATCGATGTCACAGGGCGGGATGTGGCTTGTGCACATGTCAATTGCAGACTCGCAGGGTCAATGGACTGATCCCTGTTCCGCTTTAGACGCCCGTGCGAGCCTTTGCAGATTGCAGATGTACCGTAGTACTGAGAGGGGTTACCTAGAAAACGGGTAAGACTAATATCCCGAGTTTGTGATGATTTCCCCTGAAGCCGAAAGCAAGAAAAGATGACTGTAAAACCTGGCAATTTACATCATCCCGGGAGCCGCAACTCTACAAATAGAATCTATACCAGAATTGAGGTGGACTCAAATTCGAGGTCCATTGCCATGCGTAGAATCCACAGGCCATCTTTTCGGAATGCAGCCTATTCGCATGGAAATCAAATCGATCCTGTTAGACCATAGAATGTCCTCCGATACGCATAGACCTGTTGGCTTGACCAAGAATTGTCCCCACTTCCCCATCCCCACTGGTTACCGGTCCAGAGCTAGTTCGTCTGGAGTCTACTCCGGATTTGCGCGATCGGTCGTGTGTACTCCGGGGAAATGAGCAAACATACGATTAAGACTGAAATATGCAGTTCAAGCGTCATGGACGGAAAGAGCTAGATGTTACTAGTAGAAGTCTTACTGGACGATAAATGTCGAAACGTTTTCCGCTTTAGTGTTCATCGCATGCCGCTTTTCGGTGGAGTTTAAAAGCGGCAGTACCCCACCCCCATCTGTATATACGTACATAGATGTAGAGTGGGGAATCCACCAACAGGTTTTGTGCTGTTCAACCCTCCCGTTCCCCTCTCCTTGGTACCTGGACTTGGTGTCGCAGACCTGGTTTTACTTTTCCGCATCTAGACCCGTTCCTCGGCTTAGTTCCCTCGTCTAAACACCGTGACATCATCCAAGCTCAAGGGCTCAATCCCGGAGTAAGTAGGAACATCCCTGAGAAACTCAGTGCAGCCACGTCGGCCACTAATGCGTGGGTGGGATTAGGCTGACGCCCCCCAGACACCAAAGAAAGAAAAATAATCTCAACTTTTCCCCTACCTACACATTGACCCAATTCATACGGGAGATCCAGCCAAGCAGACTAATTGGCATCATGGCACAAACCTACCCCGTCCTCCCGGAGAAGCTTCTCCTCATCTCACTCAAGATGTACTTCACCCCAGCCCGCACCCTCGAATACATGCGCGGCCTCCTAGACCCTGCCAATGAGATCGTCAACCCCGCCAACAGCTCCAAGCTCCTGCTAGCCCTGATCCCCGATTTCCTAACCATCTGGCCCTGCGCCGAGATCCTCAAAATTTACGAGACCCAGCTCTCAGCAGCCGGAAAACTCACACCCGGATCTCCACCATTCCTCCTCGGCGCCCAAGACTGCATGTGGGAACAGAGCGGCGCATACACAGGCGAAGTCTCACCGGCCTCCATCCGGGCTTTGGGCTGCTCAATCGTTGAACTAGGCCACGCAGAACGCCGCGCGATCTTCGGCGAGACGGACGAGCAGACGGCGCGGAAGGCTGCGGCTACCTGTGCGCAGGGGATGATTCCCCTTGTTTGTGTTGGCGAGATAACTGCGCCCGGCGCCGTTGCATCTGAGGCGGTCGGTCAAGCCGTCTCCGAGTGTGCGGTGCTTATCCGTGCTGTGCTAGACGCTATACCTGCCGAGGCACCGGTCATCTTTGCCTATGAGCCTGTCTGGGCGATTGGAAAGCCGAAGCCTGCGGGTGTGGATCATGTCGGTGCGGTCGTGGAGGGAATCAGGGGTGTGATCGGGTCGCGGCCTGCGCGTGTGCTGTATGGTGGTAGTGCTGGACCTGGACTTTGGGGTGCGGGTGGATTGGGTAAGGTCGTTGATGGAATGTTTCTTGGACGATTCGCGCACGAAATTGAGGGTGTGCGGGAGGTTGTGCGTGAGGTTGAGGAGAGCCTTGCGGCTTGATTCAATTCATCGATCCGATATACGATTATCTGACCTACGATTACGATATATACGAAATTTCGAGCATTATAATGGCTTGGTGTTCTATCTCATCTTCAACTTCCATTTCTGACTCAGGTACACCGGGCCAGTGGTATTGTCGTTTCGCATCTTACACCATACCGTCATTGTTATACAAACAAATACCAGGTGGACATTGCATCAAAACAAAAGCAAAAAGAACAAAAACGGTCTAGACAGCTTGCATTTCATCCAATCTTCATGCGAACTAGCAGCAAACCGCACCACTTTTGTCCACTTTTAGTGGGCCATGGCCAGTAGGAGATTCCCCGACTTTTCTCGGGAAAGCCTATCTGGGGGATCCCGAGATGGAGAACCCTCTGCTCCACTACAGCTTTTATGGGGCTCATGGAGCTCCATGTCTTGGCTCATGCTGCGGCTTATTCACCTGTCACGAGGATGATCAGAGATTTGCGACTGACTCTGCATATACAAAGCTTCAACTTTTATGAGAATTGCAATCTTTCTCAGCGGAAATCAATTAACCGGTGGTACCTTGCCACTTGGTTGTTTTGTGTTAGTGTTTGGGTTTTCATTCGCCCTTTTGCCGTGGCTGCGGAACTGGAACGTGGGGGGTCCCGGCTGTCTTTTAGTCCACTTTACAGTGGATTCTAGAACTGATGCAGTAATCCGAGCTTTGCCCCTCTTTCGCATGGGACTGTGGAGTGGATTGTGGCACTTATTCCCATATTTTGTCCTGACGGCACTGCCTAAGTAGGCAAGATGTGTACGCCTCGTACTAACTATACACACAGAAGAAAAATGACCCGAGACGAAGCATCTATCGGACGAGAGATATCCACAGAGGCGAAGAACCAATTCGCACACAGTAGAAAAAGACACAATGAAATGAAATCCTTGATGCAATTCCTTGTCCTATGCTATGTACAAAATTTAAAAATCATCTAATGGCTTTTCTACTCTACACCGCTTATTTCTTCAGCAGCTCACGCATCTCCTCCTTAACACGGGTCACCGTACCAATACCGCCATATGTGATACCAGTGTACATCATCGCAACAGAGGCACCGGCATCGAGGGCCGCACGTGCCTGCTGGCCATTGGTGATACCACCAGAAGCAAAGATCACCTTGCGTGGCTGCTGAGCGGCATCAGCAGACTCGGACGGGGGACCCTGGTCAAGCAAGGCGCGGTAGCGAGCGACCAGAGGAACGGAGCGGTCAAAGAGCTGCGGGCCAGAGTAGCCGCCCGTCTCCTTAAGAGTCTGCTGCTCCTTCTCGGGGAGGGCGAAACCCTTAGGAATAGCGTCAGGTCGGCGGTTAGTAGTGTTACCGACGATCACACCGTCGACACCAGAGTTCCAGACAGCCTCACAGATACCGGAGATCTGCTCGTCTGAGTCCTCATCGGGGCTGACCTTGACCATGACGAAGGGCTTGGTCTTGCGGTTGATGCTCTTGGCTGAGCCGACGACGGCTGTCAGGATGGCTGTGAGGGGTGCAGCGGCTTGCAGATCGCGGAGACCGGGGGTGTTGGGGCTGGAGACGTTCACGACAAGAATATCGGCGTAGGGAGCCACGCGGTCCACGCAGTAAGTGTAGTCGCGTGCGATGGCGTCGATGTCACCGTCAGGTGTGAGCTTGTTCTTAGCTACCTGCACAGCAAGCAGCTTGCCGGGGACCAGACTGCCGGGAGGCACGTTAGCCTCTCCGTTCAAGACGTGCTGCTCAGACTCCTCGTGGTCTCCGAAGCCAGCGGCGTAGGCGAAGTCGCGAACACGCTGCTTCAGGACGGCGGCCATGTGGTCGGCGCCCTTGGAGTTGAGGCCGTATCGGTTGATCATTCCGTGTTGCGAGGGCAGGCGGAAGACTCGTGGCTTCGGGTTTCCGTCTTGAGGGAGTGGGGTGGTACCACCGACCTCGACGATGGCGGGACCAAGGTCGAGCAGGGCGTCGGGGATATCGGCGTGCTTGTCCAGACCGGCTGAGATACCGATGGGGTTGGAGAGGGTGTAGCCAAAGACCTAAACATAGTCCTCGTTAGTCACTGTACTAGCATTGTAGCCTGAAAACAAAAACAGAGCACTAACCTCAGTAGCCAGAGCACCGTCGCTATCGGGGTTACCACGTTCCCGGGGGTGCATTCCGTATTCGTAGAGCGACTTCAGCATCTCCACGCCGAAGTGATGCGCCTCCTCCGCGTCGGGGTACAGCATGCGGATCAAAGGCACCATAGCATACTGGTGAATGCTAGCCCGGGTATCAGTCCCATAGATGTAGCCCACCAAGAGCGCCAGAGCGAACGATGTGCCATAAAGGCCCTTCCGGGATCCACGAGCTGCGCGCTTGGGCAGCTCCTTAGCAGCCTCCTTCACAGGCTCGGTAGCTGTAGCAGGAGCCGAGTCCGAAGCATAGCGCACAGCACTAGGCAAGCGCTCGGCCCGCTTCGGTAGCAATGCCGATGGGCGTTGCGACCATCGGGCTGCGGGGAGCGAACGAGCCCGGAGACCGGCCCTCCAGGCCATTGTGGCAGATGCAGACGTCATTGGGATGTGTTATGAGATGTTTGTGCTTAATTGGTCTTCCTCGGCATAAGAGCGCCGAATTGGACCTTATAATTGGTGAGCTTGGTTCCTTGATCCGGTGATTTGGATGCGTGTGGCTGGGAGATTGGGACAATTGGCTTGGGCTGTGGAGCTTGGACCGTGGAACCAGTTCTCTTGACATCCGCAAATATGACAATGAGGAGCTTAACGGCCAGGATGGGAGTCACTTACTGCAATTGCTTGATCCGAGGTTCTGCAACGCCCTTGCAGATCCAAGTTATCATAGGGCGAAATCGGGTTCTAGGCGGGCGGTGAGTGTGGGAAGGCGGTGAACATGTCAAAGCCCAAACCCTACTTTCCTTTTTGGGAAGAACTTGAACTAGATTCCAAGTCCACGGGTATCATACCCCAACACAGTGAACTTGTTACTTGATACGTTACTTCAGGCCAAAGGGGAATTTCAGTTCAAGGGGTACAAACGGATTCATTCTTAAAGATAAGTCATACGTGGATGATCTAATCCGCCCACGCAAAATCATCATACATTAACGCCTTTTGACTGCCCACGTGCGCCAGGCTCCATAAGTACTCCGGATTCACCATATTCAAACACTGTTCAAACACTGGGTGACAAAGAAATATATGATCATTTCTTTGTCACCCACTTCTGCCGAGGCCGACTTACTCGTCGCTCATACGCGAGTCCTCATCATCCTCGGCCTTCTCGGCCACCTCTTCTTCGCCCTCAGCAACCGGGGGCTCGGGGGAGGGCCCAGAGTCTTAGCGAACTCTGGGTCGATATTGGCTCGGTGGAGAGCCCGCTTGTAAACTTCGGACTCGTCAGGGTCCCGGACAGCAACCTGCATCTGGTCGATTTGGTCCTCCTTGACTTGGGATGCCGTTGGGGCCAAGCCGGCCTGGGCAATGGTACGGGCCCGCTCAGGCTTGAGGCGCGTCTTGCCAAGGATAGGGTAATAGTAAGCAGCTCGCTGCTTAGTCTCGCCTGCAGTTGGCTGGAACAGAGTCAGAGCAATATCTCTCTGTTTCTGATCGGTATTGAGAGTTTGAGCACTCGTAGCGTAGGTGCGAACCCGGTCGTATCGGTGGAATTTGTGGCCCTCAGCGCCTTCGTGAGCGAAAAGCTCTTCATTATCCCGATTCGGGTTCTTTGGGTCCATGCTGATACCGATCTTCTTCACTGACTCTGATTTCTCGGACAAAAAGAGATCATAATCCCAGGGGATGGGACCGGGGTCAGGGTAAACCTCCGGGTTGGCCTTGTGAAGTGCCACCTTCTGCGCATGTTCCTCACAGATACGATCCTCTGGAGCTGATGGGCGCAACAGAGCCACATCCATGCGCCTGTCCCGCTTTCCACCTACAGCCGACACTGGTGTTTTGTCAAATTTGAATTGGACCAAGCCTCCAGGATCTGTGAAGCCCTCAAGGTCGGGTAATACGGCAAACAAGCCGACAGCCTTCAGCTTCGGATTATCAGGATGCACTGGGTTAACCCAGGCATCAATCTCGGCCTTAGTGGCGGGGAGGCCTCGGATGTGACTATCTGTATCCTCGCCAGTGTACTTGCTCTCAGGATAGGCGACATCGAAACCCTTCTGGACCAACTTCTTGACGTGCTTGGGGTCATCAACTGAAACCTTTGGTTTCTTGATAGGGCGAGTCTGGGTGTTGACAGTAGTGGAACCCGATCCCGAAGGAGCAGTGCGCTCGACAGAGATGTGTTGCGTGCGACGAAGGAAGCTAACATTGGTGTTCTTCGGGGCAGGATTGCGCAGTTGATCGAGGGGCATTAAAAGGGAGAGATCAGCAGGGTCAATCGGCTGCGGGTTCTCAGGTGCCATAATCGCTTAAGAAAGTGTCAGTCATTGGTTCCATTGCCAAGTAGATAAGTAAAAAAGGTGTTCGCTTACCACTCTCATCTCCGAGGTGTAGACCGGGAATACCGACCATATCAATAGGCATACCACCCTCAGCATCGACATCAATGTTAGGCTCTTCGCGACGTGCAAGGTTGGAAGCAAATCCCGGGGTAAGGAAGCGACTAAGGCCTTCGTGTGGGATATCAAGAAACTTTGGGGGCATATCAGGAGGGGGCAGATCATTGCGGTAACGCAAGGACGCGATGTAGTCCTGGTGGAAGCTCCCAGAGGGCTGTTCCTCCTTTAGCTTGGAAGACATCTCGTGGTTTTCAGGGCTATCGCCGCGGCGCCTTTTACCAAGTGTCTGCGGATGCGTGTGATGGGAGGGGCCAGGGTTCGGAGCAGGGTTCTGGGGACCAGGAGAGCTTGGTCCGTATCGGCTGTCAAGAGTGGTGTGATCGGGGTAATTTCCGGTGATGTCGTCGCCAGAGTCAGAGTCGGGGGTGTTAAAACCAGAGCTGGAGTCGACAGAGCTAGAGTCGGAGTCGTAAGAGCTGCCAGAACTTGAGGTAGTTTCAGAGCTGCTAGAGCTGCTGGCGCTTGAAGAGCTATCAGCGCTAGAGAAAACCCGGTCTTCTCCGTTTGCGCTTGGAGTGGCTGAACTTCGAGGGGATTGAGGGGGAGTTTTCGTCGCTTCCAGGTTCGGGGGTCTCGTTCGGGAAGGGTACAAGAATAGAAACAACGATGATGATTGAGAGATTGTCTTCTTCTTCTTCGTCTCCTTTGTATGTGGTTTGATTTGCAGGGTCTTCTGAATTCAAGAAATCGTTGAATTCGTTGAGTCGAGCGTCCAAACTGTTCCAGTAAAGTTCAAGCTCCTTAAGCTCGTTGGTCTGGGTGGACGCGTCAGTACGTAGAGCAGGTGTCTCTTCGTCCTCGGAGCGGGATTCGACGCTCTCTTCCTCTGTGACTTGATGGGGAGGAGTGACGTCGGGGTGAGTGGGAATCCGGCCTTCTGCGTCTGGAATTCGATTGGACGCGGCGTGGAAAGCCCAGAGATCGTCAAAGTCAACTTCAGTGCAGTCGTAGTTGGCAAACTCGTCGATTTCCGAGGAAGTTGTGGTATCTACAACAACGTCAATAAGTACTGGATCAGAGCGGGGCCTTAATGTAGGAACTAACCGTCGGGAGGGGTGGCAGGTTGACTGGCAGGGTTTAAAATGTTTCCCTGATTTGGATTCACAGGATTGGTCCAAGAATTGTCACCTGTAATTTAATCAACATCAATGGCCATCTTCTCCAATTGACAGATTGAGGACAAACCGTTGTCGGCCACGGGAGAGTTGACTACAGATTCGGAATACGAGCTGGGGCTCGGCGGAGGAGGCGAAGTAGGTGAGTATCCTGTTTTGTTTGTGTTTAGCCCAAGCTTCACGGACAATTCCCCTGGGTATTGAGATCGAAAGAAGCGCGATGTCTTCCACTTACCATCCGCCATAGTGCCGTCTGGTACCGCCTACTATTAAGGGAGTGAAGCTGGAATCCGGATTAATGATAGTCCGGTGGTGGGGTGTGGAGTCGGACTTTCTGTTTTTCCGGGAAGTGAAGGAAGAAAGGTTTTTCCGATGGTGAGGAGGGGCAGAAAAACGACCCGCACCAGTTGGCAAAATACAAAGATGTGAACCTGCTACGTAATGATGTGACTTATGTGTTCATGTGCTTGATGAGTCTTTTGGCGCCTTCAAGACCATCAGATTCTTGGAGCACAGTGAAAATTGTCTCAAATGAAGAAGAAAATTGAACCCATTATTCCATGAAATCCTATCGCATAGCTCTTGAACGACCCTTCAAATTTAGTACGCCCACATGCACTTGTACGCCATCAGTCTGTGACCCAGACGATCATACTCCAACTGACCGATCCAACTATCATTCGTTCCACTCAGCTTTCCAAAGATACTTGCACCTTTCCAGACGACAACCTGTGGGTCTAAATCTCTAGGCGGGACGCCAATCATGATCTCTTTAGCAAATCCAGGACGTAAGGATTGAAGACGTTCTTCGAGGAACAGGTGAAACCCGCTAGTCAAAGTACCTCCACCAACAACCATGATGCCTCCAATGAAGTCCCGCATCTTCTTCTCATCCGAACGAGCAGCATGCGCGATGGAGGTCAAGATGGCATTATCCAACGCATAAACAGGTAACACATCGTCGTGGTATTCAACTGCGGCACGAGATGCCTGGGCAGCAGCAGGAGTGCTAGCATTAGCCTGGGGGGTACCAGTCGCCTCTGGTACCGGTGAGCCCGGGGCGGAGGAATGGGGTGTAGCCTCTTGTTCTTGGACTCGACCCAATGCACTGGGATTCTGAGGTTTGCTCGGGGTTGCTTGTACATCGACCGGGATCGAATTTGAGTCGCCGTTGGCCTTAGGACGTGGTGGAGCAAGGGCAGTCAGGATTTCAGATTGCGCAGCAGAGACAGGGTCATTTGATTGCCCATCATAGATATCAACAGAACGGCCGATCAGCCTGCGCCTGCCAACAAGCTTCTGTGAATTGTCAAAAATGCTTGGCTCAAAGAAACCCATTGGTGCCAGGTGCACCTCATCAAAAGCTTTGAAGGTGTGCTTCTGTGTGTCTTGCCCAGCTACCCGGAGGTGGAAGTCAAAGACCTGCGGGGACACACTGGCTTCATTCATTGTGCACATGTTTCTTTTCAGCTCCTCTGCTAACAAGAAGTCGTATCTCCGCCATAAGTCAATGTCTGCATATGGGAAATGGTCATGGAGCATCATTCTGATAAAAGTTTCAGTGACATCTCGACCACCCATTTTCAAATTAACTCGAGAGTTTTCCACACACATGCCTTCTTCCACACAGCAGATGGATGTTTTCTGTGCTCCAATATCAACCACGCAAGCTGAGGTAAACCCAGCACCAAAGGTTGCAGCGAGACTCTCCTGGATGAAACACACCCGAGCAAATGCGAACTCCCGCATCAACATCTCCAGTACCTGGGTGACGTACGACTTTTCGTAGAGATCGGGGATGACGAAGACGCAGGAGTACTGGGGCCAGTCCTTCTTGCTAGTCAGGCCAAGATGGGTCTTGATAGCATCTTCAAGAATCAAAGAGATATCGAGGAACAACATCTCCTTGCTTGCGTAGTCTCTCTCGTTACAGCATCCATTCTGGAACGGCCAGTAGAGTTTGTAACGAGGGGTTGATAAGTCTGGGACCCTCAAAGCGGGCTGTCCGACAATGTACTCCGGTGGTGGATTTGATAATTCGGTCCATTCAATGCGCATGGGGTCATTGTGCTCAGAAATTGTTTCAGGAACGGTCCTTCTATTGAAATTGACCACCATTTCCTTGGAGTTGGGCAACATCCTTCGCTTGTTTTGGCGCATATGCACTTTCAATTCGGCCGACATCTTGTTAAAGTGAGCAGACCACTATTCGATTGTTAGCAACTGGTCTCAGTATCCATAACGTAGTGTGTTTGACAAGCTTACATCTGGTCCAAACAACTGCTCTGGTTCTTCAAATGTTCCGTCATCTCGCTTCTGCCGTTTCGGGTTGGGTTCCTCCTGATCTTCGCTCTCGCTCGTTTTCGCCTTCCTAGCAATCACCATCGGTACAGTCTTTGGCAAGGCATCGCTCGACAGTCCAATGCGCAAATTCTGGCTACCGATATGAATGACAATGACTTTCGATCCCACTGTCTCAGCAGGTGTCTCCTCTTCCGCATCCTCCATGTTGGCATCGCCGTCTGCTTCGGCCTCCGCCTCCGCCGTTTCATTGGTCTTTGCCATTGCAAGGGCGCGATCTCGATCCTTCGCAGACTTGGTCATTTTCGTTCTCGCTTCTTCGTTTTGCAATCTGAATGCCAGATACTGATCATCACGTTTGAGGTAGTCGCTGGGCAGAAGAAAGTGATCAGCATTGAAAGTCGTCGGACAGGGAACAAATCAGACTAATGCGGGAACATACGTATAGTAGTTCTTCTGGTTGATTGCCGGGACTTGCGGCCAGCTGGAGAGATCCATATTGTTGTCCGTCCGCTCCAAGCCTGGTAGTTCATCGTTAGTCCCTCTAGTTTCTACCAATTTGGCTCATCTAGATCATATATCCATGACCACTCACCTTCATCGCGAAGGGCCTTGCCCGATTTCTTTCCAACCATTATGAGCGCTTTTTGCGACGGTCTATTTCGTTGGATCGAGGGTTTGGTTGAATCTAGGGAGCGCGCAAACGGGTGGGCTCACTATCTCCGAGTCGTGGGCACTCAACGGCGGGCTAGTCGCTAGGACTGATCGCCTAATTGGAAGTGATGCCAAGGGTTGTATTGGGAGGAATAGAAGGAGAGGGCGGTTTAGAAGACAATGGAGGAGTTTAACACGGAGTCCCGGGAAGTGGGAAGCTTGTTCGGGACAGTCTAGAAGCGCCATTCAGCTTGACGATTGACCGCCCACACGCACAGGCCGATTGCTCAAACAAGTCCAATGCGGTTGCCACCACCACTCTCCTCTCCACTTCAACAAACACTTCTTTGTCTCTGATTGACTTCGTTTGAGTTGAGGATTCAAAGCTCATTCAGTCCTGTGTTCACACTCGATCCCCCCTTTCCTCCACCAGACCGCGCCATAACCTTAAACCTCCGACTCCGCCCTCGTTGGAGTCGCGATCAAAGACACCAATCCAACCTCTTCGTACCTACTACACATCACCATGGGAGGCACATTATCTCGTCTAGCGTCCCTTATCTGGGCCAAAAAGGAGATCCGAATCCTCATCCTGGGTCTCGTAAGTGCATTTCATCTATCGCGGGGAAGGGCGCACCTGCGGTGGCACCTATTGCGCCCAATGGTCGAAACTCATAACTGATCAACTTCTTTCAATTCAGGATAACGCCGGAAAGACCACTCTTCTCTACAGGCTTAAGGTAGGCACATATGATCTGGATAAAGCCCCGCGCACTGGACTGGACGCGTTCGGAGGTGCTGACCACTCGCGTATCTAGATCGGTGAAGTCGTCACCACCATTCCTACCATCGGCTTTAACGTCGAGTCTGTGACATATAAAAATCTTAACTTCAATGTCTGGGTATGTGCTCCAGAATCATTACAATGGCCTGGAACCCCACTGACCACCGCGGACTATAGGATCTCGGTGGCCAAACATCCATTCGTCCATACTGGCGGTGTTACTACGCCAACACAGCAGCTGTCATTTTCGTCATCGACTCCACAGATATCGAGCGCCTGGGGACCGCAGCAGACGAGCTGGCAGCCATGCTGAACGAAGAGGAACTTCGCGACGCATCTCTGCTAGTGTTTGCCAATAAGCAGGATCAACCCGGTGCTAAGGGTGCGGGTGAAATCTCAGAGGCCTTGAAATTGGGAGAGCTACGTGATCGGAACTGGAGCATTGTCGCCTGCTCCGCCATTGATGGCAAGGGTATTGACGAGGGCATGGACTGGCTGGTGGTTCGTATTCCTGATTGCTTAGGGTTTTCAACGTTTACTAACGGTATATGTTCTCTGTAGCAAACTATCCAAGCCGAACAACAGGCATGAAACGCTTTTTTGACATCGGGCGATAGATTTTGATCTGTGATATACCTTAGACCTCGGCTTGCTCACGCGACTTGCGGCCGTTCTGCTGCATTCGGGGGTTGTGATGTTTCTTTTTTCTTCGGCTCTGCTCAGATCGGCAGAGCCATTGTCTTATATTGCTACATGATTTGGGGTATCAGTGTCTTACGGTTGTTTAAAGATAATAGTTTAATGAAACTGCCGTGGGATCGGTTCTGAACATAATTATTGTTGAGTAAAAACCCGTTCAAACAGGCCAGAGCATGACTAGGTGGCAATCGAGATTGTTAATGAGATTAGCATATCGGCTAAAGCATCAAAGGGCATATCGGTTCCTATCTTCCGAGATAAGGCATGCACTCCCCCGCATCTAAGATACGACCCCAATTTAACACATTTGGCCGGTAGCTGCAACGTATGGACATCTTTCCTCGTCACTTATCTTGAGATTACCCCTGCATTCGAAATATATCAGTGCAAACACCTCAGCCATCAACTTGCATCCGTCAGAACCCAATGATCAACATGTCTATTCCAGCTACCCAGATTGCAGCTGTGATCCCCGCATCTGGAGGGAAAGATGTTTCAGATGTGCAAATCAGCAGCACGCATCCAGTGCCAACCCCAGGTGCAGGAGAGGTCCTGATAAAGTTGGACTTCTCGGGAGTCTGTCATTCTGATGTTCACAGCATTCGAGGCGATACACCTATGAAGACCGACGTGGCAGGTCATGAGGGAGTGGGGAGAGTGGTTGCAGGTAAGAACTTACATTGCGTTATCCTGCTTGCTAAATACTAATTCCTAATCCTTAGTTGGTGGTGGCCTTGATGAGACTCAGTGGATGGGTCAAGTAGTGGGAATAAGGTATGTCTGAGACAGTCAAATTCCTATATGGACTTCCAGAATCAAGCGGGGATTTAACGCAATTCTCTAGATGGCTGTACAGCTCTTGTCTCGAGTGCGAGATCTGTGAAGTTAATCATACGGCATGCCCTAACCAAAGAAACGCCGGTGCGGTACGATATTATTCTCTGCAACTGCCTCTGTATGCCAATTTTTACGCTAATTTACCATTCATAGAATGTTCCGGGTACATTCCAACGTAAGTATACACACATCCCTGGAACGACCTAAAGCACCGTCATTGAACTCGAATACTAAATGGTTTATGAAGAATACATCGTTAGTCCCGCTATTCATGCCACGATAATTCCACCCGGACTTTCTCCAGATTTGGCGGCCCCTCTTCTCTGTGGTATGCTTATACAAGCTCTGCAATCTGTTGCTTTTTTCCGTTGACATACTCTAGCTGGCATTGCAATGTACTCCTCAATCAAGAAAGCCAGGGCTCGGCCCGGCAACTGGCTTGCTATTCTTGGTGCCGGTGGAGGCTTGGGTCATATGTATGCAGTTCCAGCACTTTCTATCCATCATATTTCAGCACTGATACAATGGGCAGGGGCATCCAGATTGCGGCTAAACAGGGACTAAAGGTCCTTGCAATCGATACGTGAGCGCCTATACATGTGATTCTCGCAAATGCAAGTGCGCATACTGACCAACCATAGGGGTGATAAAAAGAAAGAACTATGTCTGTCCCTCGGGGCCACTGAATTCCTGGACTTCCGTGAGGTGGACATCGTTGAGGGCGCGAAATCAGTCACATCCGGCCTGGGTGTCCACGCTGTGATTTGTACCGCCAACGGGGAGGCAGCTTACCAGCAAAGCATGCAAATGCTTCGGCCGTTGGGTACTCTGGTTTGCGTTGGGATCCCTCATATTCCATTTCGGCTCCCAGCTACGCCCTTCGAAATGATAGTCAAAGGTGGGTATTTGACAATGCATGATTCGTGCTCTACGAATAAATTTATTAACGTGCTTTTCGCGAAAATTATAGGCCTTACGATTGTCGGAAACTCCGCGGGGACCGCTCAGGAAATGGATGAACTATTGGCCATGGCAGTCAAAGGTGATGTGAAGGCGCACATTGATGTTTTTAGTCTGCAGAATATTGTTGATGTTCTGCAGCGACTTGAACGGTCTGAGATTGAAGGAAGGGCCGTATTGAGGATCCCTTGATAAAGTCATTCGAGTTGCCAAAAGCTAAGTTTTGATGTACTATCACTTCTGTTGCTTTGTTGCTGGAACAATGCGAATTATGTTGTAGTAGTAGAAAGATAATTTGGTGTCGAAGGACGGCAATAGGAAGAGAGGTATATACACACGTGGTGATGAGTGCAGAAACTTGACACTAATACTGTTTTTGTCGATATCGGCTGGGATCGGACCCAAAGTCATAATGATAAATAGTACGAGGATGATCTTGCTCTATATTCAATGGCTACGATGAGGACATGAGGTATCGTTCTCAGGCGCCCTATGCATTCTGAGACCATATTATGAATCACTAGCTTATTGGAGAAGGGTAGGGCCGGAGATAGCACAGGGATGGTAGGCTTAGAGCTTGGGGGAATACAGTATGTGTGGAGGGTACTGATGACTTGAATATTAGAGGAATCAGTAACAAAAATAACCCTTTCAAGGTTGGAAGGTGAGGTTTTCAAAAAAAGGAAAGAAAAGAAAAAGAAATGGTTCCAGAGGGGGTCGAACCCTCGACTTTGGCGTTATTAGCACCACACTCTAACCAACTGAGTTATGGAACCAGCTTCTTGAACATGGTTTTACATCTTAAAACTATAGCCCAAACAGAAAACATAGCCAACAGTTAGCCTACATAAATCCCGTAAAGTATACTGTCACCCCAAGTTGACATGGACCGAAACTACCTTCAAACTCAGAAATGACCCTGTAGAGCTTCTACAAATCTATACAATATTGATAGATCACCTTTTTGATCTTCTTTTTTTTTAGTTTCATGGGATTTTCAGTCTCCCGAGGTCTTCGAGGTTTGACGGACAATATATATTTTGGAACAAAATCAAGATGGCCGGTCTCGGGTGCTTGACATCCAAACAATATGTGTCCATACAATCCAACGAACATGACATCCATACCGAGGCGCTGAGTGGCACATTGATACCTAGGTACTTGAGAATGTCTCGACATATAAATTTCCCAGATGCCAGGGATAATAATCATATTCAAAACGTTATGATGGCAATTCGTTTTTTAAATCTTTGGAATGTTCATTATCCACGGATCCAGAGCTGGCATAACTGGTATATCAACAAATTCAATTACATCTAGCTACGCGAGAACTCCTGACCACGTGCAGGGAATTTCCAAGCTTGTCATACAGCATCAGTGTGCAGAATGTGTAGACTCAACCTTAGTTAGCCAAGAGAAGAGCGCAGATTAACGAGCTCGTTAATCCGTCTTCCAAGTCACCCTGTACTGAATCTCGAATAATATAGCTAGTGCACATTAGCAGAAAAAAAAAAAACTAAGACAACTTCACCGTGACATTTCTTTCATGAATTGTCGGCATGAGAGGAGAGGTAAATAAGGCCAAAAAGCAAAAAGAAAGTGGTTCCAGAGGGGGTCGAACCCTCGACTTTGGCGTTATTAGCACCACACTCTAACCAACTGAGTTATGGAACCGCTTCTTGTTTAATGGCTCAATCATTGCCAAGATAAGCAAAGCGGCTCATAATAGGAGAATGCTAGTCTCTCTCATCCATTATCTACGCCCCCCGATCCCTTGATCTATGCACATCCCACATGGCTTCACTTTTTGAAAGTACTAATTTCCAACCTATTTGTTTATTCTGCTATTAATTTGACCCCAAATATCCCCCCGATGGTTTCAATTTGCGTGTTCTTAGTTGATTTCCATATCGGACATTTAATTCTTAGGCAATTTGTGTGCCGGCACACCCACCGTTAAAGTGGAGACCGATGTCATTTCCGCCCACATAGTCACGTTTTGGCCGAATTCTCTCTGTCTTGTTTTGGTGGCTCCATCCGTATCGGTGAATTGTTAGTCGTATTTTGGAAAAATCAAAGGACTGTAGCTGGTAGAAAACACAAACATAGTCTTTAAATTTCTATGCATGGATTGATATGGGCTGTTGTGCATAAAGCGGCTCAACTTTCTGTAGTGCCTTAGGCACCAAATACGTCTTCACATCCGAGTGTGATCCACAGCCTCCCACTTGGGACGAAATTTCGAAATTCATTCAACAAGTGGGTTCCATAACTCAGTTGGTTAGAGTGTGGTGCTAATAACGCCAAAGTCGAGGGTTCGACCCCCTCTGGAACCATCAGGATTGGATTCATTCAATTTCTCCTCTCTTTTTGAGGCATGTTCTGACTCATACTTTTTGCTCTATACAATCCGACTGCCTGTCTCTAAAATGACCTCAGTTCATGCTGTGTGTGGTTTGTGAAAAGTGCCTACCATGCTGGTGCAGGGATATAGGAGAACCTATACCCAGCCTGCAGTATCTATGTAATGCCTCTATATGACTTCCTCAAATTTTCCACCCTTCTCCCTCTCTCCACTTCATCAGACGCAATACTATAAAAAATGCCGACCCTGGCACTAATGTAGCAGCCGTGAAAATCCGAGCTTTCCAAAGCCGTGGCCAGGTGACATTTTCTTTTCTTTTCTTCTTTAGCAAACTAGGGTTTAATTTTCAATTGAAATCTTCAGACTATTGCTGTGGAACCGTACCACATTCCTAGACATAACATATCTCGTTCTAAAGCCAAGACGAAAGCGAAACCCGAGACGAAAGCGAAAGTCGCGACGATAGCAAAAGCCAAGACGAAAGCGAAACCCGCGACGACAGCAAAAGCCAAGACGAAAGCGAAAGTTAATACGAAAGCAAAAGTCGAGAAGTCTAGCTAAATTCGAACTTGGCTTCCAAGTTTTGTATGGAGAAACTATCTTGGCTGTCGAATGCTACGAAGCTTCGACCGTCGACATATTTTATATTAAGTGAATCCTGATATTTAGTAACTCTTAACGATTGGATCCATGGGCCTATGAGCAAGGGACGTGCTATAAGGTAAGTATATCCAGTGCTAATATCCGTCTATATTACTGACGATCGCGTGTCAAAGCTTCGAGGCTATGCGACCTATAGTCATTGTTGCACCTCGCATTGGGGCCTCAGTCATTGGATATATACATGTCTCGCTGATAAGTGATGTTCATTGGGAACAAGGCTTAGTAGTGTCCCTATTTCTACTCGCATATCAGAACGAGCAAGAATGGGAAGAAAAGCAAGCTTGTCGATAAAACCTTGAAATAAATGTTAGTCAAAACGCCGCATTAGGACCTTGGGTATAATATCGGAAACAAATAATTATTTCCAATTGGCTCAAAGAGAAATTCCAAGTGTTGCCGATCTGAAAGCTTTGACGAAGCGTGTTTTGGCAATGGCAATTCCCGGGGCATTTACGGACTCCAGGTAGGCAAACTTTTTGATATCGAGACATTTTATGAGTGATCGTCTATCAATATTAATGATCAGGATGTCAAGGTTGTCGAGGAATCTGTGGAGAGGTTTCCGAGAGATTCCCTGAACACATTAGGCTAAAAGGCAAGCGCCACGAAATGTGTCGATTTGACTATGAGAATAAGGACTTCAAGATCGTGTATCGTGTCATTGTGTGATGAACCAAAATTACAGGTAAATGGTACAGTATATCAAGTCTCCTTTCCTGGAGATAATTACGGATTTCAGGTTGGATAAAATTCGGGCGAATTTAACGCGACTGTCTCGAATAGATCAACATGCAGTAACAAATATCCTCATATCATCTGTATCCATTCTTTGCCCTTAGGTATTATTGCTCCTCGTGCCAGTAATAGTGGCTACAGACAGTAAGTAACAGAAGCCATGGAAATAAGAAGGCATCTTTGTCTAGCAGGGTTAGTAGTCTATAGCTGATGTAGCCTTCTATTGGATGTCAAAAGAGTAAGCAGAGGCTGCTTGTGACGGCAAGATCAAGACGTAATGAGGCTGACTTGGGGGGCGGGAAAAGGGATCTTGCCAGATTGTCCGCATTGCCCCCTTCTTTGATCTCTCCCCTAGAGTTCTCGGGCCGGTAGCCTCATGACTAGAGTCACTTGCCTAGTAGTTGATCCTCAGAAGAAGCCAGGTGGCTATCCCTAATCCCCGCACCTGCGAAGTGAATCAGGAGCCTACTTTACACTACGCTAAAGGCCTGCTTTAATGTACTAGAAGGTCCTATAATATGTGTTCACCTACAATACTAATTATATACTCGTACGTTATTGGTGGAGTTACTGTTTTACTCTGGCAGTTAACAATGCACCTATGTAAAAACTACATAAGACTACTGCAAAGGAATTTTATGGAAAGAAGAGATCGGCGGACGTTAGGCGACTATTTATAGGGTAAGCTAGACGACGACCTCGGGAATGCAGAGTGGCGCGCCGCAGGCCAGGAAGCGACATCCATGGATAAATTCCCCCTCTTCCCCTCTCGCTTTATCCTCACTGGAGGAATTTGACGCCAGTATATTATTACCATACCCTTGATTGTATTTGTATTTTCTTGATCTGAGAGATCAGTTAAGCGAGTGACCTAAAGAGCCCGTCCCCCCAGACCAGACTCAATATGAGAGAAAGGAAGTTCGACGGGGCTTAGGGTTATGAAGTTAGGCAAGATTCGTTGTGCCTGCATTTATGCCTTAGTACATTGTTCTGCAGCCCAAATTCATATTCGGGTTGATAAGGAAGGTACCAATAGGCGAGTGACCAATGGGCATGGATCATGAATCATTGCGAGCTCTAAGAGTGAATCTAAATTCAAGACGAAAACAACCACTACAATTAATGCGTGTTTTAGAAGATCCCATTCAAACCCGGGGAAGCCCCAATGTGCCGAAGATCGAGACGCTGATTGGTGATTTTCGGGCGGGCCTATGGGGTCTCATCGATCCCCCCACGGGCCAACGTGAAGGGCTGTGGTATCCCCTGTGGAGCCCTTGTCCATCGGCACATGCGGGCACGCTGAGCTCTAAGTGGCCCCGATTATCGGAACTACTGCAGGGAGGTTAAAGCCAATTCCTCTTAAAGTTGTATCACCTTCTCCAATAAATTTCCCAAACATATGCACTTCGCCTGCAATCAGGTGCCCCGCTTTGATAACGCATTAATCAAATGGACGAACTCGGGTGTCGATCCGTTTGGGGCGACCCATAGTACCCTCAAGCGGATCCTTTTCAATAGTGGAAACTACACGAGAGGTAGTAGTGACTTCCCCAGACCCTAGTAATCTGCCTCAGATGTATGTTCCAGGTACTTGCCACTGGCCCTCCCGTAGCTGCTTCGACTAAACCCCGCCAATTTCGGTCTCATGGCCTCCCCACCCATGTGTTATGGTGATAGGATGTGGTCGATGCGCTTCCCCTCGTGATGGGGCGCGTGCTATCGGCGTTTTCGGACAGATGTTGTATATGAATCTTTCCCTCGTGCTCCCCCGCTACTTCCTTCACACAACTATTTCGTGTGCCTTACTTCAATATGGACTGGTTACATCTCTACATCGGCGGAGCTGCGCTCCTGGTCTTTGCCCTCGTGGCACTGGTTCTCCTCATCTCGTTCCAGCAGGTCAAGGTGAACATGGACCAGGGTCCATTGACTTACCTGAAATTCATCTACGCGAGCTTCCTGAAGCCTCACGACAGGTCCGGGTCGGGTCAACAGGATGCGCTGGAGAGCTTCTACAGAACACAGGTGCGACCCCTCAAGTAGCAGTGAATCGGGTACAGGAAGCTCACCTAGTGCAGGCAACTGTATACGATGCTACCCGTCGTCGTCTTCTCCATGGTCGCGAGGATATGCTGGGTCTCGTGGCGGCGCAGTTGAAGCACAAGGTTGAGAGCAAAGAGATCAAGGCTGGAAAGGCAGTCTGGGTGGATGTGAGTCTTGGACCTTGAAAGTTGACCGCGTCAAAAGCTAACTGGAGTTTCTAGATTGGCGGCGGCACTGGGTAGGAATTGTAAAGAAACATTACTAAAAGATCGAGGCTAACCAGATGGTGTTGGCAGATACAATGTTGAAGCTATGTCGGCCTTCGTTCCCGTGGAAAAGTTCTTCGACCAAGTCTACATCGTGGATCTCTCACCATCGCTCTGTGATGTTGCTCGCAAGCGTTTCGAGCGCCTTGGATGGAAGAACGTCACTGTCCTTTGCCAGGATGCCCGATCCTTCCAGCTTCCCGAGCGCCAGGCCGAACCACGGAAGAATGCTGCTACAACCGATCGCGCCGACGTGATCACCATGAGCTACAGTCTTTCCATGATCCCAGGTACGTGAAAATACTTTGACTGTATGGGGATTTCTCTTAACATCTTCTAGATTACTACAGTGTTGTGGACTCCTTGACCTCGCGTCTCACTCCTACTGGTGTGCTCGGTGTTTGCGACTTCTATGGTATGTAATTGCAAAAGTTTCTAGATGGATGTCAATTAACAGCCAGGATAGTTCAAAGCATCGTGGATGTCTCCTCCCGCAACTACACCGGTGGTGCCTTCAACCGTCACGTTAACTGGCTCGGTCGTGTTTTCTGGCGCGCATGGTTCGACTTTGACCGTGTTAGCCTGGAGGCTGCTCGTCGTGACTACCTTGAGTATAAGTTCGGAACCGTGATCTCGGCCAGTGACCGCAATTATCTCCTCGGTGGTATTCCCTACTACATCTTCGTTGGTTGCCCTAAGGAGATCGCTGCCACCCCGTCCAGCCAAGCTGCCATCGAGAAGCTCGATGCCTCGTTCACCGAGTCTCCTTACCTGTCCCCTGCAAACCACAAGTCAGAAATGAGCCAGGCTGTCGAACAGAGCACCAGCGAGATCCGTTCGAAGGCCTACGAGTCTGCTGTCATCAACCTGAGTGCGAACCTACCTCTCCCATCTTCTTTCTACCAGAACCACCACTACCGAATCCACTACAACGACATGCTCCCCAAGCACACCCAGTTCCAGAATGAATACATCTATGCCTTCACTTGGGAGGACCCGCGTGTCGACCACCGCCTGTTGAACATTGGCCCCGACGACGTGATCCTGGCTATTACTAGTGCTGGTGATAACATCCTCGACTACCTCCAGAAGAACCCCCGACGTGTGCATGCGGTTGACTTGAACCCGAACCAGAACCATCTCCTGGAGCTGAAGGTAGCCAGCTACCTTGCCCTGGGTCACCGCGACACATGGAAGATCTTCGGTGAGGGCAAGCACCCTGAGTTCCGCGAGCTGCTTATCTCCAAGATGAGCCCTCACCTGTCTAGCCAGGCATTCCAGTACTGGCTCGAGCACAGCCATGTTTTCACATCCAAGTCTGGTGCCGGTCTATATGAGACCGGTGGTTCACGCCACGCTATTCGCATGGTTCGTTACCTGGCTAAGATGTTTGGACTGGATGGAGAAATTCGCAAGATGTGCGAGGCACAGACTCTGGCCGAGCAGCGTGAAATCTGGCCGCGTGTCCGCAAGATTCTCCTGAGCAAGCCGTTGAACTGGGCTGTTGTGAGCACCGAGTGGTTCGCGTGGAAGGCTGCTGGCGTGCCTCGTAACCAGCGTAACATGATTGTGGATGACTTCTTCAAGCGTAACGGATTGAACTCTGATATGAAGCAGAGCAAGGATGTCAGTGGCCAGTCAATCTGGGAATATGTTGTGGACACTCTTGATCCCGTGGTCAAGGAAACTCTTCTCAGCAACGACAACTACTTCTACTACCTCTGCCTGCAGGGCAAGTTCTCGCGCAGGTCAGTAACACCCAATCTTTATTCACGAAATCGAAACTAATTTGACCAGATGCCACCCGACTTACCTGTCGCCTCAGGCCCACGTCAAGCTTTCCACACCCGGTGCCTTCGATGGCCTTCGCATTCACACCGATGAGATTAATGAAGTGATCAACCGCATTAAGCCTGGCACATTGACCATCGCCGTGGTCATGGACTCCATGGATTGGTTCGATCCCACCGAAGACGCAGCCGCCGCTCAAGCCCGCCGTCTCAACCACGCTCTCAAGGTCGGCGGCCGTATTCTCCTCCGTTCCGCCAGTATCGATCCCTGGTACATCAAGCACTTTGAGCAGAACGGATTCACAGCTCGCCGTGTTGGCGCCCGATTCCCCGGCACATGTATTGACCGGTAAGTTCAGCATCTCTATCTTACTCGAATCCAAACTAACATATAACCAGTGTCAACATGTATGCCTCCACCTGGATCTGCACAAAGCAGGAAGACGTCGTCCGTCCGAAGAATGGCCGCTCGATCTCCGCTCTCTCCCTCAGTGACATCGCTGCGGCAACAGTGAAGCGCTCAACTAGCGTTGAGGACCTCCAGATCTAAGCTTAATGCCTGACTTCCCATGACTTCTCTATTGTTTAATGACTACCCCCTTCTGTTTTGAGCTTGATTTTATTGTTACCGCACATGCGGGGTTTACGGCGTGTGTGGCGCCGAGCCTAATATCCCAAAATTTGATTATTACGAATGGTTTCTGTGAATAGAAGCGTCTCAAAATGAGAATAGATAGCCCTAGTATGTATTAGCCAGTACTTGATCATTCGTTTCAGATATCGGAATAAAATGCAATTGTGTACTTAGCAATGAAAAAAATAATACAATATCATCAAGAATTCGAATCCAAACATTGTAAGCCAGTATTTACTAGGCTCAAGTCTAATAATCATATTTCACAGATGAAAAGCCGAAGGAGAACACGCACAGATAATAACAGATGAAAAACAGAAAGCGCCTCTCGTAGAGAATATGGATTACAGGATTTCATCAAGGCAAGGCAGACTCCCCAAACGTCCTTTTCGTACCCACGCTCAATCGCTCATAATATCCATCACATCTCATCCGTAAGAAAGCAGTAGCTTCTAGGACACATACACACATAACCAATGACAACGCCTCTCTTGGCCCAATAGGTTTTAGGTTTCCCACGTATAACTGAACCGCAGAGGCGCGTAAAGAGGAGTCAATTAAGGAGGTTTAGCAGAACATAATACCGGAGTCATGCAATAAGAAAAGGAGATTCTCGATTCGCTTCTTTTCTGCTTTATGACCGTCCATACCGAGTCTTGCCAAAAGAGAAAGGCACGTAACGGTACTTGATCATATGCTGAATCTGGCGACGCATAGTCAAGACGAAGAGGATGATCCAGTATACAACCAGAACGGGCCAGAAGACTGGGATATCGAACATGGAGAACCAGCTGCATACGAAGCCGATGGTGATGGCGCGGGTGGCCGAGTGCCAGAACTTGAATTCGGGGAGACGGCGGATGAAGGGACGGAATTCGTCGTCTGATTTGCTGGGGAGGCTGGGTCCGGCATCGCCGTCTTCGAGTCCTTCATCTTGGGTGAGGGAGGGGTCGAATTTGGGGGTTAGGAAGGCGAGGAAGAGGTTCAGGAGGTAGATGCCGAGAGTGTAGGCAACTGTTTATATAAGATCCTGGTTAGTTTCTGGTCTTAGGTTGTGTGTAGTTTTCGCGTTTGCCATTGTCATGTGGAAACAATTCCTGTGATCTCAGGCAGGGACTTGTCCCGATTGTTTCCTTCCTTCAATGGCAAACCCGGAGAAACGTACCGATATACCATCCTTGCGCGAGGACGATACGCAGGAAGAACATCAGCAGAAGGACTGCGGATCCCACCCAGCGGTAGGTGGCATAGGGAGTCGAGGCATCGAGATAAGCTTGGTAGTGCTGTAGTAGTCTCGCGTTAGTACTTAAATCTGTTTCATCTGCGGATACTGGGGCCTCCGGGATCCGGGGGGGGCAAGCCCCTCATGAACACTCACTCTGGTCAGTTTAGATGTGTGGGCGGTCACTGCAGTGAAAGGCGACTGGTCTGGCTCAGGAACATCCATAATTGCGGGGAGGTGTGTAGGGGAGAGAGGTAGAAGCCCGATGGAAGTCGCAGATCGCAATGCTGGATGCGTTGTTTCTGGAAAACAGACGCAAAGTGTCCCCTGGATGTGCACCAATCAGCGTTGAGATGACACGGGGGGCAGCCACTGACATCTCATGTGACTTGTGGCTATGCTGTGTTTGATTATGTAACATGTTGCATGCAGACGACCGCTTAGTCACCAAAGCACATGAATTGGAGTGTTGACCGCCTTCCTATTTAAGCACACGATGCTGGTAGTAGTCATGTTTAGGTGAATCTCATCAATAGACTTAAGAGCGAGATTGAAATTCAAGGTGTAGATAGTAATAAGCTCAAATTACAATAACGATATCGTCAAGCTCCATAAATAAACAGAGTCGGAGTTAAATTAAGAATTGGTCCCTTGATCACGGCCAATTGCCTCGGGACGGTTAACTTCGGTCCCTAATTCGGGGTTGCGGGGACATCTACATCATAAGTTACCTCCCTTTCCCAGCTCTCCAAACCCAGAGCTATACTTCTACTTCCGTTCTAGATCACAACACAGCTTATACTAATACAATCATCATGTTTGCGCGTCGCTGTGCCCGTCTAGCTACCTCCCGGACAGCCGTCCCATTGACCTCCTTCCTAGCTCGAGCACGTTACTCCACCGGGCCGAGCTATGAGCACATCCTCGTCTCGACCCCGAAGCCCGGTGTTGGCATGAGTGAGTAGCCTTACACAACCACACCAAGAAAAAGAAGTATCTAACAGCTCAATCAGTTACCCTCAACCGACCCAAGGCCCTGAATGCGCTCTGCAGCCCTCTTCTCGTAGAGCTGAATGATGCCTTGAGCAAATACGACGAGGACAAGGATGTCGGTGCTATCATTATTACCGGTAGCGAGAAAGCTTTCGCCGGTAAGAATGACCACCCTGATTGATCCCTATACCCGATTATACGTATCATGTCTAACAAACTGACCCACAGCCGGAGCCGACATCAAAGAAATGGCCCCCCTCACATTCGCATCGGCATACACCAACAACTTCATCGCCCCCTGGTCGCACCTTGCAAACAGCATCCGGAAACCCGTTATCGCCGCCGTATCAGGCTACGCCCTTGGCGGTGGCTGTGAGCTGGCATTGATGTGCGACATCATCTACTGCAGCAGCAACGCTACATTCGGACAACCGGAGATTAAGCTGGGCGTTATTCCCGGCGCGGGTGGATCACAGCGTCTGACTGCGGCCGTTGGCAAGAGTAAGGCCATGGAGCTGATTCTGACAGGCAAGAACTTCAGTGGAAAGGAGGCTGGTGCATGGGGTGTTGCGGCTGAGGTTGTTGAGGGTGGACATCAGGAGTTGCTTGATGTTGCATTCAAGACTGCTGAGAAGATTGCGGGGAATAGTCGGGTTGCTACACTTGCGGCTAAAGAGGTTGTTAATAAGAGTCAGGAGCTTTCCTTGAGGGAGGGTGTTGAGTATGAGCGGAGACTTTTCCATGGACTGTTTGGGAGTAAGGATCAGAAGATTGGTAAGTGGATTTAATTCAATTCCTGGTTGAGGATATGGATTTGGCTAACATTCTATACAGGTATGACTGCCTTTGCTGAGAAGAAGAAGCCTGAGTGGTCGCACGAGTAAATATGCCGGGTGCATATTCATGAAAACACTGGTTGCTATGCTGTAAATGTTGGTATTGTGTCGAACTGCTAGAAATATATGCTTGCTCTGTCACGTAACATGTTCTGGAGGTTTCCTGCTAGCCACGGCCCGCCGCAACCCTTTCCCTCACTTAAAGTCGAAATCCGCACCCGCAGGGTGAGCATTGCCTGCTGGTGTTCCGACCTTGTACTGCTCGAGCGACCGGTTGATTCCAACAATACCCCAAGCGAAGACGGCCACCTCTCGGATAGTATCCATGAGGTGGTGTGCTGGAGGACCACCGGGAGCACTTGCCTTGGCCTCTGGCTGGGCAGGAGGTGCTGCGGAGCTGGGAGCAGAAGAGCTCGAAGTTAAGTCGGACATGGAAGAGTGATCGTCTTTGCAAAGTGTAGTTTTCACCTCCGGATAAGCCGCATTCGGATCAACATTCTCCTGAGCATGTGGCGCTTCCTCATAAGAGTAGACCGGCTCGGGAGCCCACGGCGCCGCGAAAAGACCATTTGAGTAAACAGGGACCGGCTGAGGTGGCGTAGTGCTGCTGGTGGGTATGGGGGCCCGAGCACGACGGAGAATGACAACCAGTCCATCCGAAGTGCACGACACAACAGCCTCGAGCTCCAAAGGAGGGATTGGGTCCGAAAATGCGACTAGTCCACGTCGCGCCATTTCGGGATTATCATCCTGCATGGGATTCCGGAACCAGAATCGCAGGTAGGCGATTGAGTCGTTCGCCTTCGCGCTCTCCAAGCACCTGACTGCATCCCGCAAGCAATGCTCTTGGATACAGTAGAAGAAGCTTTTGGAGATAAGCTGACTCGGGCTCAGACCCAGAATCTCGCTCACGCCGCTCGTAGCGTACATAATAGTCGCCGTACGAGTAAATCTATTAACGAACATCGCCGCGCGAGGCTCATGAAGCGGCTCATCAAGACGTTGCGAGAATTTGTTGGATAGCCACGTGAGCATGTGATAGCGAGAGTCATTGGGGGACGAGTCGAAGAGATGGCGGACAACGGGAGCATCGACGGCACGGTCTAAAAATTAAACATAAATCAGTGATGCATACGTATTTGAGCGTTGAGAGATGCTTACTCTGGGCGCCCTTCCCACGTCCATAGATGGTGGTACTTGCGATCAACACATCGTACACCACTGTAAACACACACTCGCATCCGACCCACGATCCATCCTTGTGTCGGATCGAACAGTAGTTCAGCACAGCGGCCTTATCGAGCCGCACTCCCCGACCATGGACACTGCGCGCGAAGGGCAGTTCCTGGGGATGGAAGTACTCCCAGCACGAGCGATTCAGCACCTCATGTGGTAGGTATCCAAGCACCACCTGAATACTTTCCGAGGCATAGCGAATTGAGGCATCTTGAGAGAGATCTGTCCCTTGCGTTAGTTATGACGTTGTCACTACAGATGGGGCTTGCAGAGTGCAGGTCGGGAATAACTTGCCATGGATTGTGATGAAGGTCGTGTCCATCCTGCAGAAGAGTGGGACCCCCACTGACCCCGCGCGACGGAATCCTGAAGAGTCTGTACGATTCGAAAAAAAAAAAACAGAGATTTCTATCAACGTGGAACAAATCGAAAATGAAGTCACTTCTCTGAAACCGGTGAGGAGTAAGTAAAAGCGGGAAACTTGGCGGAAGGCGTGGTTCTCAACGGCTGTCAACCGTGGATCCGGTACTAGTGGGACAGGCACTATGTGCGCCTTGAAAGTGGAGATAATGGACGGAGATAAATATAAAGTAATTGGATCATTCTTATTAGGTGGATTAAAGCTAATAAAGGGCAATGCATTATGTACATCTCAATAATCATATCTCCCAGGTCATGCAAATGGTGCATGGTGTATGTGGGCGCGCAGTATGTAAAATAAATCTCAAATCATCAACATGAGACACGTCGCATCATTGCAAGCCAGCATTCTTCTCCGTCTGGCTCGGTTCGGTGTGGGCGTGGGCATGTCTTTCAGCCCGGTAATCGTCAATGACTTGTCCTTCGATAGTTTCATCAAACACATCGACATGTGTGGCCGCAAACTTGCGAGCGCTGACCTTACGCTCGAAAAGCAAATCCAGTTCGGCAAATGAGCGGCCTCGAGGCTCAGGAATACGGAAGTAGGCATAAATAACGCACAAGAAACAGCTTCCACCCCAGAAGAAGCCGGCGTAATTGCCCCAGTCCCAGGCATTGGGGTTCAGCATGTACGGTGTGAGAACACCACAGATGATGGCCACAACATTGTACAGGCAACGACCGAGAACAACCGTCTTGATTTGAAGACGGCGGGTTGATAGTTCGGCGACCAGGGAGTAGCAGACGGTGCCGACTGTCAGCTGGTAGAACAGAGCCCATACGAGCATCATCGCGCCAGTAGCCAAGGAGGCTGCGTCCTTGTGCGCCTTCGGGACAAGCCCGAGAAATCCCATGATCATCAACATCGTGCAAAGACCGCACAGTCCGTATAGGATGAGTGAGCGGCGACCAACTCCCCAGGCCATCAGTGCCCAAGCACCGAATGTGCCAACCATGTTAATGCCATACTGGCCCATAGCGAAAGAGTAGGAGTTATCCGAGGACAGTCCAGCCTGTTCCAAGAAGTAGGTCGAGTAGTTCGAGAAGGTGTTACCGCTGAGATTCTGCATCGCCCAAGCCATGCAGACAATCTCCGTCCGGCGTCGATCAATGCCCTTGAAGCAGTCCAGGTAGCTGGCACCTTGTGTAATCTTAGCTTCCAAAGCAGTTGTATGAACCATCATTGAAATCGTCTCGTCGGGATCAAAGTCGGTTGTGCGATCCTTGCTCGTCAATCGCTCAAGGGCATGCTTTGCATCTTCTGTCCGTCCTTTCCGAACAAGCCACCAAGGGGACTCGGGCGCCAGCCAAATACCAATAAATAGTGGGACGGGCCACATCCATTGCAGTCCGTAGGGAATTCGGTAGGCCCACTGGTCATCCCGGTTCAGCATTGATTTGATAACACCAATTCCAATCAGCTGGCCAAGACCCCAGCAGAAGTTGACATAAGTGGTCAGGTATCCACGTAACGCGACGGGGCATACCTCAGAGGCGTACGTGACGGTCAACGTCTGGAACACACCCCAGGGAATACCACACAGAATCTCGGCAGCCAACAGTGACTGAATATTCGGGGCGGTGAAAAAGATCGCTGTCCACGCGGTCACAAGGATCAAACACGCCATGATGGTGTACCGATATCCAAATCGTTCCGAAGCCCATCCGTTGATGAACAACCCAATAATTTCGCCAACGGAAGCACCGTTACTGAGACCCGATTGCCACTAGAAACCCGTCAATGTCAGTTTTCCACCAAAGGAATTCCTGCCCAGAACCAAGACCATTTAGGATGGAAATAGGGAGAGACGGTCTTGACCTACCGAAGCCGATACTTCATATTTCCCATTCGATTGCAATGTGCCATACTTCTTATTAAATTGCGGGAATGCGTAGAAGTTGTTCACAAGACTGATATCGTATCCCTCCATGACAATGCAAGTCGAGATAAGAACACTCCACGCGACGGCCTTAGGGTACAATTTGATTCCCTGCATCAGGCTCATATTCTGCTCCTTCTCCGTAGCCGCTTTGGCATTTTGAATGACCCTGGTCATAGACGAATCCGAACTCGGTCCATCCGTAGAGTGGTAGTGTCGTAAAGTCTCATCAACAGGGTCAATGGCATCCTGAGCCTTATATTCAACCTTGCCCGCACCAGAGTAAGGAGGCACGGGACCTCCCGCCGAGGCGGCGGCCTCGTGCACTTTTTCTTCGGCCATTCTGCAACGGTCGTAGAGTGCAGAGGCACAGAAGGCGGGTGGGGGTGGACGAATTGAGGGTGGAAGGGGGGTTGTTCGGGGGGAGTCGAAAAAGGGTGTGCTTCAAGAATCGGAGCCGCGGAGGCCTGCGGAGGGTTGAGAAAAAAACTGCAGCGTACCCACCCGTGGAAACATCACACACCAGCACTCAGGGGCTGCAACAATAGACTTCCCCGGGTAACTTAGACCATAGAATTGGCTAGAATTTGCAATTAAGGCTAGACAGAACAAGACTAGAGACAGACTTTTGCGGGGGAACACGGGCTCAGGCCTATAGATTCGAATTTTCGCGGGATTCGACGCTTGGCGGAGCAAAAGAAGGGAACCGTGTATGATTGGGTCTTTTTTGTTTTTTCCCCCTTTGCCACAGAAAGTATCTACAAATGTCAGTCGGGTGTACCTGTAAAGAAATACGAAAAGTTTAACTTTGAATCGGAAGATTAAATAGAAGCTTGTATTTCGCAGTGCCATGTGTACTCTCACATAATCACGGGCCCTTGCATACTTGCCGCTTTCGGAGGTGGTCTGTGCATACACAGAGTTGCAACATCTGCACTGATGCACTGTCGCAATAATTGCAATGCAACCTTTTAACTTTCCTAGATCCGGTGACTGTCTTTAGACTTTGAAAATACACTCTCTTCCAAGACTTTGATGCGTATTTGTCCTAGTCATACGCCATCCGCGCCATAACCTACACGTAACAAGAACCCGAACCTTATCATAACAAATGTCACAACTTTCAAGAATGTGCTCAATGCTTTCTCTTTTAGTAAATAAGGTTCTCGCTATTAACATTTCGCACATTTCGGAAGAAGTAATGGATCCTTGATCAACCGCTCCATGTCCTCCGCCCGGAGATGTACTGATACATCAACCCCATTGTCCGTCCAGCTCCCACCCGAGCCATCGGCACCTTGTGGGGGTGGCGCCTCCTTGATAAGAACACATCCATCCAAGTCCGCTAGTACGCCCTCAGCATACCTAATTTTCGGCGACTCATTCAGCCCAAAATTAACTTCATAAACACCCGCCCGAGCCCAACTCGTAACAAGAAGATGCCGGGAACCAAGAAAAGCCTGCCAGATCCGCTGCGGACACGTCTCATAAGCCAAGCTATGAAGGTGTGCAGCAATAGCAGCCGGCCTCGTCATCTGGTTAACAGTCTTGCGAATGCTCTGCGAAATCGCCCGTGTCCGTTCGTCCGCAGAAATCTTGGAAGATGCAAGTTCGGTCCCGGTCATTTCGATGTTCACCATCATACTCGGCGATCCCACAAAACGCTCTCCGAGATGAAGGGCGGGTCGTAACCCCAGAGTCAGGTCACAATGCATGGGCCCCGAGTCTTCGTGTTGGTTGCGGGCCCGAGCAATGCAAGACCATATATGCGCTAGAACTGTATCGTGGCGGCTGATTCCAAGGGCACCACTCTCATGAGGACTTCCTTTGATTGCGGATTTCCATATTTTTTCAACTTGCTCGTAAGTCAAGTGAATCACGTAATGGGAGACGGGGGATTCAGAATCCCATTCGGACCAGGGCATGGATGTGCCGACTGGCTGGATCTCTTGCGATCTATATGTCTCGGGGATGACTACTTCCCAGGGACACCCGACTGCTGAGATCCACCAGTCGTACCGATTCAACGGAAGAATTGCAGCTTGTTTGAGAATTTCCGAGTCTGGGACATCCGCGTTGATATCTGCTGCAGCCATAGAGTCAAGTTGATCTGGTTCGAAGACAGGCTTTAATAGTGGGGCAGGCGGAACTGAGCCTGAAAGAACCCAACGGCTTATATTCGCCCAGTCCTTAACAAAATTGACTAAAGATGAAATGTCGCCCAGTGGGTGCCCGACTTTCGCTGACAATGCAAATCCCCCGCAGGCCAATTGAGTGATCTGAACAGCCATCAAGGGTGGAAGGATGCCGGCTTCATTGGGAGGCTTCGGTTGAACAGCATTGGCGACTTCAACCCAGGGAACCAGTTCATCGAGGGGAACTTCTTGTCGGTTGTATATCGGTTGTTCCGTCGGTCTCGAAGCCGGACATAATGTGTCCAGAGTGGCGGTGCTCTGGGCAGTAACGAACTCAACACCAGGATCCGAAGATGTGCCGTAATGAACATAGACTCGGCCATATCGGCGCGCATGTCGGGCAAATTTAGCGGTCTCCGCCGGCAATTCGGATGGATGGAGAGACGTGATGCTTTTCAGATGACCAGTCCACTGGGGATAAGCGTCAAGAGCGATTCTGAGCGATTCGCGGAAGTGGTCTGATAAGTCGAACCCATCTCGTTGTGTATCAGGCTTCTCACAGAACCATATGGCACACGATGTCGAGAAGTTCACCGTCGTTGCATCGATCAACGACAACGCCACACTATTTTCCGTTGGCTTGGTTATCGGAAAGATCCTCTCCGACATGACTCGGTGAATTTGAATAGACCTCATGTTTCAATGGGCACTCTGGAAGATTCTTTGATATCTTTGGAACAGAAAGACGGGAAAGAAAGCTTGACAAGTATGTCAACTTTAAAGGAAGGGTATTTATTTGCAAGAAATCCCTAACTGCCACCAATAATCTCGGAGGAAATACAAGGATAACCTTTATCTTGGCAAGCCATAGAAGATTCAATTATATTGTTCATTTTGACTCTATCCTAGTAAACCAGTCACAATCACGCTCATTGATGAGCAATCGAATGTCATCAGGCGATAAGAGTGGATCTATAGTGTTCCCACATTCTTATTGGTCAGGGCTGGATGACCACGTCTGACTCACCATGACCAAGGCTGCCAGGCATACTTATCCACCTGTGTATGTATTCATGTCTCGGAATTAGAATTATACACCTATCTTTTGTGTAAATGAAAATATGTACCTTATTTGGTATAGCTCACTGTCACATGGTATTTATTGTATATAAATAAGAAGAATCAACGAACCTACCGCGCTATCTTTAAATCACGTTTGACCAAAATCGTAGAAAATATTGTCTCAAAATTTTTCTAAAGGAGTATATTGTCGTGAGTAGCCCCAGGGGCCTGGGAAGCATCTCTGTTGTTAAACGTGTATATCGGAAATCGATGCGTGGTGTCTGCTCATCGCTATGGCACATTGTGGCCACAACATTCTTATGCGGGATAGCGCTATCATCGTCCTGCTCCGAATTTGAGGCATCCTGCCGTTGTCCAATCGAACTGGTCATATAAGACTCATAAAGAGTCGCAGACAAATCAGCTAAGTTCAACTTGACCCGTTGATCGGGCATTACATTCTTGTTTTCGCTGTCGCTTGTTGCCTGGTGAAAATATCGCCGGTTATCGCCGTCGGATCCACAATTAACGGCAGTTGCGGAGTTATTGATTGGCCCACGCTATGAACATCGCCGTGGGTAATCGCCGTCTCGAAACACTTAATTCCTCAACATCCTGTTGATTACTTCGTCAACAGCCCGTTGAACTTAAGAATTAATCATGTTTGGCCCCTAAAACCCTGCACGTCTGTTATCAAAGTGATAAATAGGGGGTCTAATTCCCCCATTCTTCTTCTCTTCAACCCTCCTCATTTTCTACATGCTTTGAGTCTTTTATCCTCCCGAACCCCAACTGAGTGTGCACGATCTCTCAAAGCCTCCAAAATGCGTTCCAAAAGAGGCGTCGAGCGTTCAGCGTGTGACTTTTGCCATCACCGAAAAATGAAATGCAATCGCTCGTCCCGTACTCGAGAAGGCCTTGAAAAATGTTCAGCCTGTGTCTCACACCAAATCGACTGCCTTGTTGAGGGCCATGTGATAACCCGCAACACGCGGGCGCAAGAACGTCGGCCATCACAGACTCGGGTTTCCTCACTGGTCAGTGACCAAAGTGAGGCCATGTCCCCTGAACCCAACCGTATCCGTTCCCTGCCGAAGCACCCTTCAATTCTTACTCCGAAACAAAGCACTGTGCTATTTGACTGGATACGTGATGAAGCTGCTCTCGGCGTGCCTTTAATAGCTCCTATACTTGAGGAAAGAGCTGCTCTACTTGAGGAAAGAGCTGCTCTACTTGAGGAAAGACAAGTATCATCATCGTCTGCCAACGAAAGTCCAGAATCTGTTCTTAGAAACACTCCCTCATCTTCACTCCAAGAGAGACCGACCAGCACGCCCACTATTGATCAAAGACTAGAGTCAATTCTTCCGAGTACATCGATCGACATGGAATTTAGCACTATGCAATTTCTCGACAAGACATTCCTAGGAGATGATGAATGGCTGGAAGAAAATATCTCACAGCGGACCACGAATGAAACAGCTCTTGATTCAGGCAATATTTACGACGCGTGGATTTCTGAAATAGATGGAGGCTTCAAGCCCTGGCTGGAATGCAATTTGAACGAGGCACTATTTGTCGCTGCACTTGAAGCCTACTTCAATTATCCAGGCCTCTGTCCTCCCGTCATACAAGAGGATGCATTTTGGGAGGACTATAATGCCAACCGTTGCAGTCCAGCTATCTTATTTGCTCTGGCATGTCGCGGTCTGCCTTTCATGCGCCTGCAAAACAAGTTTGAAATACAGCAGTGCCTTGCTCGCAAGTTCAGACAAGCTTTCCTCGAGACTCGCAATACATCGGCTAGCTTTGATATTATGCGTCTTGACGACCTTGAAGCCCTGGCTCTTATGGTTGACTTCGAATACGAGCCAGACAGCTCGGAATTCTATCCAGAACTGGTGGATCGTCACTTAGGACATGAATCTCTTGTCCAGATGACGTTGCAGTGTTTCAAAAACGATGGCCTGACCAGAGGCGGATCGATTACATTAAAGAGTGCAACTGAGCGTCAAAAACTTCTATTCTGGCACGTTTTTGGCGTCGATGCTTTCCGTTGTCTCGACAAGAAAATCATCTCTGAAATCCCGGATTGTGACCTTCGGCTCACCGAGAAACCCCAAGGCTTTTTTGATGCTATTATTTCTCTTGCTCTCATTGCGCGTAGCATAGCGAGAAATATCTGTAACGGCACTGCGAAAGTTGAAGGGGTCCATACAGTTGAGATTAAAAAGGCGCTTAAGCAACTGCAGTCTTGGGGTGAAAAAATTGCACCACTTGTCGTGGACGGACAAATTGGGAAGGACTTTTTACATGCCACAATTCTGACTTTCTTGAAAACAAACTGCTACATGCAAATCGAGTCCTGTATCTTTGAATACGGCATTGTGAGCAATGTCCACGGTCTGGAAGAGGTTTTCAAGGCACATGTTCAATCCCAGTGCCTGAGGTCAGTCGAGCTTTGTGTTTCGAGAGCCGAAGACATCAACCGGCCACTTTATGCTCGCAGCATTCGCAGAGCATTAGTTGACATTTCGCCATCCATTTTGCGGAACATATGTGCCGGAATGTGCACGTGGATCTGCTTTCAAGCACAAGAATTCCTTCCTACCAATCTCCTGCAATCCCTATCCCTCGATCTGTACCTCAAGATATCCACGGAGGCTCGTTATGGAGTCACTAATCGAAAGCGACGGACTTGGGATATAAATGAAAGGTGTAAAATGAACGAGGGCTTACCTGAAATGAGAAGATATGCTCAAATGGCTAAAACTCTTAGGAAAACAGTGGAGGCCGCATCATCACATAGCGATACTGCGCAGATTATTGAGCGTCTCGATGTTACAATTGGGGCCGTTGATAGAATTGTTGACTTCATCAATGAACTCGGCGCTGAAGCTGGCCCTAGCAGTAGATACGACAGATGAGACATTTCGAGTTTCCAAGAACCTTATCATACTCAGAAAAAACTCGACAGCCCTTTGTTGTGCAACATACAAATGTTCCTATATATTCAATTACCTTTTCTTTACCAATTACCTCGATATTCATCTATTTGCTTCATCGATACCATTCGCGTACCCAACTTAATTTCTAATCTCGATAAATCACAGCCCTGCCATCCTCAATAATCGCCAGCCATGCCTTGCAACTCGTACTTGGAGCGTCTGATTTCAGTGAAATCCCCATCAAACCACAGCCCCGGATGAAGGACAGTCAGCAATACCGACATTATAACCATCGGAACACTATCGAGGGCAATAAAAATACCCTCCTTCGAAGCCAGTGGCCCATTAAAACCACCACTCAGCTCGGCAACACGCCAACATGACCGAATGAAAAGACAGGCAGCTGCCAACATCGAACCTGGACGAAAATGACTGCGTCAGCTTCTAGATTATAGATTGACTCGCACCTGGAGTTGCTCACCTAACATATGATATTTTCTTCTGGCACCGGCCACCATGGACCTAACCTTTCGATACATGATCACTAGAACAACACAAAATATTGTTGTCCACAGTACTTGGCTCGCAAGGCCCGCAATCATAAGGTCGACTCCAATCGGACTCCAGGCGTATATTGCAGCAAGAGAGCCGCCAACGCCTATGAAACAAAGACAGATGAAGTCTCCAAGAATGAAGAGTGTAGAGAAAAGGTGTGGATTGATGTGCTTGAATTTTGCTGATCGGAAACTTCGTTGAAGTGTAGAAATACTGAGATATAGCGAAGAAGAGAGAAAGGTAGGTCCGAGAGTAAGGCCAATGATGTACCTTGAGAAGTTGCTATCGTTAGTAAAGGCAAAAATCCCCGTCTTACGGACGCTTCCTTTGAAAGAATTTGCCTCACAAGATATATGAATCTTTGTCTGTCCGGTTATGGGAGAGTTTCGCTTTCGCGACGCATCCGAGGACCTCTAAAAGGAGGCCACCGAGCATGCCAATTGCGTAGCCGTAGTAATGCCAGAAACGGGCCGTCAGAATCAACTGAATGGAAAGAAGAATGGAGAATATGACGGCGAAGGCCACATTTGCGGCAAAGATAGGAGTAAAGCTGATAGCGCCAATGCCATTTGGCGAGTTCGATGTTGTTTCGTTCATATTTAATATTTGTCTCCCAAGATATGAACTCCATATCCAGGGCGCAAAAATCAATCCTGGGCTTTTTATAGTCACAGCGTAAGTCTCCACCGAAAGCGCTTCGTAATGTCCGCTTTGTCGCCGCTCAATCACCGGCATTCCTTACACCCGCCGAAGACAACCACCGGCGATATTTCACGAGAATGACGGCGATTCCCTCGTCTACGGTGATAAATGGCGGAACACGGATAATGCACGGAGGCTTCTGAAGAGAATGGATCCAGTACACTTATATCATCCCCAAATCAGCTGTAGGAATGTCTTTATTCTTGTCTTGCCTAGGATCAACTTGAAACCCCAGCGAATATGCGATCTTTAATTCTCGCAAGTGACCGACCCTACTGTGCGCTGCGGTTTTGGCTGAAGCTTTCAATGGAAACAGCTTCCTGGGCCTAACATTTGATTCTCTTATTGATGCTTCCATGGACCCATCCTTGTCCTCTCTTTTGCAAGCTCCATCAGAGCAAATATCGACGGCGATGAATGCGCCAGACGGAGAATACATACCTATTATATGAAATCACTTTCGTAGATAACACTACTTCAAGACTGAAGATATGGCCTGCAACTTCCGAATTTCATAAATCAATCAAGCCTGCTGTATTCGAAATCCACCCTATCTAATTTTGACAAAATGAAATGAAGGTCGAGCTAACAGTCGATAATATCAGGGGCGCTGGGCCACAAGAGTCAAGTATTTATGCCAATCGGGGAGCATCCCACCGGCTATCTTTGTTCCAATCATACCCCGGTCGTGCCATGTACCCATGCTTGTTTCCGACGGGGCTCCGCACAAGATAAGCATTCGTGATCACCACGCGTACCCACGCGACAAAATAGTACTTCCCCGCCCTCGATCTCTCATTTCACTTCATCCTCTCCCTCAGAAAATTTGCCGGCTTGTGCAGATCATGTATTCTGACCACGATGGTACTGCTTCTAAAGAATCAGAGGCAGCTTACTGGGGCCGCTTACGAAACCTTATATCATTGACATCCCTATTGTCATGGATGGGTTTTGGGGCTGCTCTTCTGAGCAGCGAATATACAAGCGTGGAGTTAGTTGGGTATCAACCAACATTCTGGGCTAAGTTTCTGTGGGCAAGTTTTCTTCAAGGGAGAGGCCAATGCTCAAGCTAACTCGACATCCAGCCTCTTCTTTCACTGCACAGCCTTCTATGCCATTGGATGGAGAACCCGATCAGTCTGTACGCCGCTGGGCTGAGAGGATCGCTCATCTCTGTTGCTATTCTTGCTGCACAAATTCACACCAGAGCTTTGAACAACGATACGCCCTTCTGTGATCTGTCGATGTCATCATGTCAAATGTTCATTGCATTTCTGCTGGCACTTTTGCAGCTTCTGTATCCTCGCCGACCGAATGTTTTCACATCAGAGGGAAAACCCGTGGATTACGAGAATAGCTGCTCGGCTGCCCAGCGATACTCAATGCAGTGGTGCTCGGATGCCCTTCGCATTGCTGGAGATAGCCTTGGGTTCGACAAAATGCCGAGACTGGATTATCGAAGCAAGTCCAAAACCCAACCATTGATTAAAGATTTCAAAATCTCACTGTGGAATCATATCCTCGTTGAGCGGTACAATGGATTTGTCAAACAGTGGGCTCTTATGTTGGTGCGATCGGTGATTACTTTCGGCTCCCCTTACTGCATCATGCAATTGATCAGATGCTTGGAGATCAAGGGCCCAACAAATGCGGCTTGGATTTGGTTGATCGGCATTACAGTCTCCTCTGTATGCGAAACCGTGCTTCATTACCATATGGCTTGGATTCAGTGGTCGGAAATGGGAATTCCGATTCGTGCACAGTTGATCATGGCAATGTACTCGAAGGTACTGAGGGTTCAAGATAAAGATACTGGAGACAAGCCCGCCGCAATAAATCTCATATCCTCTGACTCCGTTTCTTTTAGCAAGTTCACGGCGGTGAACTACATGCTACCCTTTTCATTTGTCAAATTCTTCTTCGCGCTAGCGTTTCTCATGAAACTGCTTGGATGGAAGAGCACCCTGGTGGCCATGATGGCAACAGCAGGAACCGTGCCTATACATACATGGGTCGTTAAGAACGTGGGGTATTCGAAGAAAAGGCTGACGGCGGCAAGAGATAGAAAGACAAAGGTCGTTTCTGAAGGTCTTCATACACTCCGCCAGATCAAATTTTCAGCCACGGAGACACAGTGGGAAGAGCGCATTGATGCGTGTCGTCGAGAGGAGCTAGAAAAGTTGCGCGGGACCTTCATCGCCATCAATATTCGATCTGTATGGAAGGTCACATCCCCATTCCTCGTGGCTGCTGCGGCAATTTGCAGCTATGCATACACAGAATCCAATGTCTCTTCCTCAATGATATTCACGATGATTGAACTATTGCCGCACCTTCAGGGTACATTGGGACTACTTCCTGTGGTATTCCAGGATTACCTTGGTGCCCGAGTCAATGCGCAGCGTATGGAAGGCTACTTTAAGGAACCGGATCTGGAGAAAGTTCTAGATCCTAGCCTAATGGGATCTGTGGCTTTTCGAGATGCGTGCATTGCCTGGCCCTCGGAGAAACAACCAAAGGACTGCGAGAAGCCCGTTGTTTCGCCAGAGCACTTCATTCTTCGTGATATTGACATCGAATTTCCCATCGGTGAGCTGAGCATTATCCATGGAGAAACAGGCGCAGGGAAAAGCCTGTTACTTTCTGCAATCCTTGGAGAAGCAGATCTTCTTCATGGTCGCATCGAATCACCAGCTCAGGAACATCCTGTTGCATTTGTTTCCCAGACTCCATGGCTGCAAAATGCCACAGTGAAAGAGAATATTTTGTTCGGAAGTCCTCTTGACGAAGCTAGATATCAGAAGGTCCTAAGAGCATGTGCACTTGAAACTGATCTTGCTGCTTTGACCCTTGGGGATGAAACTTATATTGGTCTTCGAGGCGTTAAGCTCAGTGGAGGCCAAAGAGCTAGAGTGGCACTTGCCAGAGCTATATATTCGCAGGCAAAAATAATGGTTTTAGACGACATTTTCGCTGCTCTTGATTCTCATGTCTCGCGCGAGATCTTTGCAGCCCTCACTGGTGAGCTCTGTTACGGTCGCACAAGGATACTCGCAACCCACCACGTCTCTCTCTGCCTTACAAAGGCGAAGTATGCTGTTGAGATTCACAACAATACTATACGCTATGCCCGCGCCATTGAACCGAGTGAACAGACACCGTATGAATCGGAGTCAGACAGTACTCTGCTGGATTCATCCACAGAAGAGAAGCCAAAGAAGCCTGTCAACCGCAAACCAAAAGCCAAAGGTGTTGTGCCACAGACGGAATTCGAAGCCTCTAAGACGTACTTCAAGGACGCTGGAGGCCTGGTATTTGTCACTATTTATGTGCTAGGTCTTGTCGGTAAGCAAATTGTGATGGCATCGACAACCTGGGCTCTCGGTCGAACCAACTCGGCCCGCCTAAGTATCAGAGCCGATGACTTGGTTGATCGCAAGGGAGGGACCGTACAAACCCACCTCTATATCTATCTGCTGGGATCTCTAGCCGCTATCGTGATGGAATTTCTCTTCAATCTCCACATGTACTCTGGATCCCTCCGTGCCTCGAAGGCTCTGTTTCGCAAAATGACCGCAAAGGTCATCCGCATGCCCCTTATATGGCTTGATAATACCCCCGTGGGAGAGCTGCTCAAACGATTCAATCCAGACATGAGGATGGTCGATGACTTTTTGTTAGAATCCGTGTCTGAGACTAGTGATAGCTTGGTGAAACTGATAATTGTTTTGTGCATTGGGTAATTTAATCCAGACTCCAAAAAGAAAGCTGAAGGGTTGACTAATATCTCAGATTTAGGATATACACTTCCCTCTACACAAGTTGTTTGACTCTGGGTCTCCTCTACTGGTGTTTCCAAGTTGCCAAGCGCTACAACAGAGCCCGAAGACCTTGCAAACTTGGCGAAGCTGAGAGCAACGCTGAGATACTGGAATACTTCACTGCTTCTGTGTCTGGTGTTTCGACCATCAGAGCATTTGGAGTAACAGACCAGTTCATGGACCAAATGCACCGTCGACTTGACAAACTATCGACCGTTCGTCGGCATTTCTGGATCTTTAATCGTTGGCTTGGTCTTCAAATGTCACTTGCGGGCATTCTGTTTACTACAGGGACCGGAATCATTCTACTGTCAATCAGATCTACATCAATGGTGGATGCGTCTCTCGTAGGGTTTGCCCTTACATTTTCGATGGGATTTTCAAAGGCCACGTTCAATGCGGCTAACAGCTTTGGAATGCTGGAAAGATACATGGGTTCTGCTAGCAACATTGTTTCGTATTCAAAATTGACGACCGAACTACAAGGTGGCAGTGAAGTCACAGCAGACTGGCCACCTCATGGGCAAGTCGAAATCAAGGGATTGAGTGTTGCCTACTCGTCCAATCTTCCTCTGGTACTGAAAGAAATATCCTTTTCTGTGGATGCTGGCCAAAGAATTGGAATTGTCGGTCGCACTGGAGCCGGCAAATCTTCCTTGACTCTTGCGCTTCTCCGGTTCATGGATCCTTCATCTGGTTCGATTTGCATTGATGGAATCGATATTTCAACAATCAAATTGCAGACTCTCCGATCTAAGGTCGGGTTTATTCCGCAGGATCCTGTCCTCTTTTCAGGCACCATTCGATCAAATCTTGATTACTTCAACCAATGTCCTAAGGAGAGATTGAACGAGGCTTTGCGACGTGTTAGGCTTCTTAATGAGGACGGTCAAAAGGAATCTAGCTCATTTTCTCTGGACTCACAAGTCACTGCTGGTGGGACGAATATGTCGCAAGGTCAGCGACAGCTGCTCTGCCTTGCCAGAATATTGGTTCGGGATCCCAAGATCGTCATTCTTGATGAGGCTACATCATCGGTTGACGACCAGACGGACGCATTGATTCAAAACACTATTCGACACGAGCTTAGTCGAACCTTAATTGTGGTCGCGCATCGCTTGCGCACCATCGCATCCTTTGACAAAGTTGTTGTTATTAATGAGGGACAAGTTGGAGAAATTGGAACGCCAGCGGAGCTTTTGAGAAAGGAGGGATTGTTTTACGATCTAGTTCAAGAGAGTGAGGATAAAGAGTTTGTGACCAGATGGTGATGGGGGGATGAAATGGAACGTGGAAGTATTCACTTAGGACTAGAAAGTACAATAATAGGACTAAACCTATCTGGGATAGTGGGGTACATGCGCAGCCCTACAGCCGCACCATATTAAGTTAAGTGCCCAAGCATAGAAAAAGCACTGTTTTATTAAGGTCTTGCAAGATTGACTATAATAAATAGCAGTATATCATGAAAACTGCAACTAATAACAGACAAATTAGAAGAAAGGCCCATTCAAGGAGTTTAATGCCCGACTGTCCCGAACCGCCCGTGCTGAACAAAACCAGCAGGCTGAGAATGCTCAGCAGCAGCAGCAGCAGCAGTCAGAGCATGCCTCTCAACAGGCAACACTGTAATGTTATCCCCAAATTTTACTCCAAATCAACTGCTAATACGTGAATAGCTATGAACCGGGACCTGATCAATTACAATTAGGCGATGAACACTGGATTCCACCCGTTGAAACTGGGACCGATGTGTTGCCTCCAGGTCCATGGGCCACTCTCATCCTGAAGACCCCCTTTTCGGTCGCAGTTATCGGAATCGACTTCAAGTCCGAGCTGATTCGACCACTCCGAGGATTACCTGCACAGCAGGAGCTAACTGTCCGGTGAGGAAGATCCGTTGTCCTGTCTGGCCCTGCCCTTTACCAGCGGATCGGCAGCGAGTTGGCCAATGTTGAAGCAGCAACCATTCAAGTGGTTGGCATGGTTTAATATGGACTCAATCAGTGTCAATCCTGCCGCCATAACCTTGGACCCTTTGCCCACTGCGTCAAAGTGGAGGGCAATGATGCCTGTGGCAATTGTCATTACCAGAGGAACGGTAATCGGTGCAGCTTTTCGGCCATTGTGGCACCAAATCGCCGACGAAAGAAGATCACCATGCCTTTCGTCGAGTTCCATAACCTCGTCGACCGTATACGGGCTCTTCTAGAGCACTTGAAAGCACTGAAGGCCGAAGTCAGAGGCATTGAGGCCAAATGCGCTGGGGCCGCCAACCAGAACCCCGAGGCTGAGCTTGAGCCCAGCCATCCTAATCTTGCGCAGAGAATGCAAGAATACTTTCGGTTCTTGCGTTACGTGTTTCTTGGCGACCTTCGCACACGATTGCGTACAGCCGATGGCAGCATTGAGAATGTTCAAGACGAGGTCCAACAACTCATTGAAGACATGGAGAACCTCATGAGCTAGATTTTCAAGTGATATGGGCAGTCTCAATTTCGGATTTATTCATTATTCAGTATTTTTTTAGGTTTGGAAATAACATAAAAAAGAAAGGCAGTTGTTAAGATTATCGTTGTTCTTTTTTTAAAGTAGTTCTGGCTCATTTTTGGCTTTAATGAAATCCTTTAAGCGCTGTATCTCGGCAACCTTCTCTGAAAGAAGCCCCTCCAGCTTCCTTTTCTCGTCTGTGGCCTGGTCAAGGATCTGGATAAGCTCTTCCAGGGTCAATGTTGATAATTCTTGTTTACCCGTCTGAGCAGTGACCATGTTAAATCTGGATGGGGCAAGGTCTGTGTTGCTTTGAAAGCTACAGCGTTTTTTCGCGCTGCAAAGATGGCAGTTGGCACAATAGTCTTGGTTAGGAACACGAACACAACCATGCAGAATTCCTTTGCCTTCCTGGCAGTGGCGGCCTGCTTGGTCTCCTTATTGTAGTTCCCCGGTCGATTGGGCCAAGAGAGCCTCGGCATTGCACTTCTTCTGGGCCATCAAGTGATTAAAAGAGGTTCCTGTCCACGGTTCCTTCCCTTTCCCAGTTCTGCCTGGTGGCCGGATCGTCGGTTCACGGATCAGTGGTAGAAGACTCATCGAATACAGCAATGTGCCCTTCCTTTGTACATATCTCTGACTCCGTATCCAGGGCGATTCTTTCGCAAGGTTTGCCCATTTACCGGGGGGGACACTAGTGCCCCCAATCGTTGGGGAGGATGGTAGGCGAGCGGATGCCATACCTGCATGCATGTTAATATAATCATGATTGCCATTCAATGCAAATAGACCCCTAACATACCGAGAGGTTGGAGGTCAGAGGGGTGAGAGTTGGTCAGGTGAGTTGGACGCTTTAAAGGTCCTTAATGATGAATCTCAACGGACACCGGGATCTGAAAGATAGAGAGACTTCATCAGCAGATAGAACAGGCTTCGGGAAGGGGAGAGCAGACGGACTTCTGAAGGTGAGATTAGATTTCGATAGAAAGAGTAAAAAAAAGTGAGAAGAGGACAGGAGAACGGAGAGGAGAAGTGGAGAGTAGAGGAAGCTTGGAATAGTGGTTTTGAAAGGTCGATTTCTCTGCTGGTTAGAAAAAGGTATTTTGGATTCTCAAGTTCGCCAGTGTTGGAGATATTTTGCTTTTCCTTTTTGGCCTCCCTTAGCAATTCTTTCACTATATTTTCATTTGTTGCATCAAGTGACCGTTTTCTACTGATAACTACCGTAATTTCTCTTTTTTCTTCTATAGCCACTCTGTTGGACTGCGTTTGGATAGATAATACGAGAACGAGTGAATAGATCGGAAATAGTGATCGGGACTAGATCTTATGAAATGCACTAAATTTTAACTTATGTTTGGTTGCTGACTCATCCTGCGTGGATATGAACCAATGATGTCGCCTCGTCGTTCCTCGTTGCCTAATGCGACTAGCGCGCAGCCTCGGCATCATTATCTACAACGGCATGTAGCATAGACGATGTGGGGCACGCGGCCTCGTATAATCTTGCCCTTGAAGAATTAGGGGCTGGAATTACTCAACCCTTGGAATGATGGACAAGGAATAAAACTTAGATTGGTAGTTGCCTTTTACACACTACAGCTCACTATATGCAATGGCAGTTCTTGACCCCAAGACCAGCAAGGTGTCTCCACTCAACGAAGAATTTGCAAAACTAGTTCATTCAACATTGGAAAAATGGCATATTCAAGGAGTAGCCATCGCTGTCATTGACGGAGATGAAACATGGGCAAAGGTGTGATCTCAACAATCCCCTTCAGAAAACACGAATACTGAAAAACCCAGGGATATGGAGTTGCTGCGTTTCCTGATACTCCAGTGACCCCGGACACGCTGTTCTATACAGGCAGCACGAGCAAGTCATTCACTGCGTCCGCGGCTTCATTGCTAGTCGACGATAACAAGAAGCACCCCAACATCAAATGGACGACCCCGTTAAGCGAACTCATCCGCGAAGACTTTGTCGTGCAAGATGAGTACGCAACATCCCATATTACACTGGAGGACGCACTCTCCCACAGAAGCGGATTACCCGGACACATGATCTCCCTGGGCCGCGAAGGCACAGTCCGCGATGTAGTCCGAAGTCTGCGTCATTTCCCAATGGACAAAGAAATCCGCACGTCCTGGCAATATTCCAACGCGATGTTCATCACAGTAGCCCACGCAATCGAGACCGTCACCGGAGAATGGCTCGGAGACTTTCTCCACAAGAACATCTGGACACCCCTCGGAATGAACTCGACTTTCTTCTCCCTCGAAGACGCCAAGGCCTACGCCGCCTCGCACAAAGATGTGACACTGGCAAAAGCATACGGCTGGAATGCGGGTTCTACCGAGCCAACCGAGATCCCGTATTGCGAGGGAACTCTTAGCGGCGCTGGCGCTGTGATTTCATCCGTCCGCGATTATGCCACGTATATTCGGTCGATGATTCGACAGTCGGGTCCGCTTTCTAAATCCGGATACGAAGAGCTTATGAAGCCTCGTGCGTTTGTGCCTCAGATGCTGCCACAGCTTACGCAGCAGGCGTTCTACTCGCTTGGATTAATAATGTCTACTTATCGGGGCGAAAGTATCGTTCTGCATCCGGGTGGTCTGGACGGCATGACGGCTACAATGATCTTCTTCCCAAAGCGAGATTGGGGCGTTGCTGTGTTCAGCAATGCGACTGGTCCGGGCCGTGAAATTCTTGCGTGGCATTTGATTGACGATCTGCTTAATGTCCCGCAGGAGGAACGTATCGATATCTATGAACTGTAAGTCCTTCATCGGATCAGCTTCCGTTCTCTGTTGACATTACTAACAAAATCCAGAAAACAAAAGAAAATTGCCAAAATTGAAGAAATGCGCTTGACGGCTAGGGAGCGTCTATATCCCTCTGCACCTTCGCCTGGCTTATCACACACACTGCCTTTGCAACAATATGCGGGGACATACACGCATCCTGCCTATCCGGACTTTATAATCCGTGAACAGGGCGACGGACAGCCAGGGCTCCGCGTTGTCCTATCAGGAAGTTTGAATGTGACCATGAATTTGAAACATGTATCTGGCGAATACTTTGTTGCAGAAGTGTTCGAGTACATGTGTGTTCCTGAGCCATCGGCTATTGTGAAAGCTGAGTTTCATATCGGTGTTGCGGGTCAGGTAGACCGATTTGGCGTCATCGCTGATTTCTCTGATATGCCTGATACTATGATTTGGTTTGATAGGGTTGTGTAGCAACCATTTAGCTATAGATGTAATTACGAAAATGAAGATATTACAATCAACAGGATCCTGTCTAAAATGTTAAGTAGCTTAGACTAGTTTATGGCAATAATTCGCCTCCGAGGAATTGATGTCAAAGAAGAAAGATCACTGAGCCATCCCTTGAAGTAGCAGGCCCATAGGTATCTTGTGAATTAAAGCAGACTCTTAGCCCAAAAGTCCGTCTCCAACTCAATTGAAGCCCGAATCGTTTCTGCCTTATGCCAACCATGTCCCTCCCCTTCAAAAACCACAACCTCAACCTCCTTCCCAACCTCCCTCATCGCCTCCTCCATCTGGATCGCCTGAGAAACAGGAACAACCGTATCAACATCACCCTGCAAAAGCAACAGACTAGCCTTAATCTCCCTCGCATGGAAAACAGCACTTCGCTTCCTATACACAGCCTCGCGCTTCTCATCACTACACTCCCCATACCCCAAAACAAGTCCCTGCATATAATGACTTTCAAACTTATGTGTCATCTCCGCAAATCCCTTTAAGGAACTAATTCCATAAAGACTAATACCCGCAGTCCATATATCAGGATACGTATAGAGTGCCTGTAGAACGGCGTAACCACCCGCACTCTCGCCCACGATCCCGACTTTGGTCACATCGATAAGTCTTTCCGAAGCAAGATACGCTACACAACTAGCCGCATCCTCGATATCGGCCTCACCCCATGCACCATCTAGAAGGGCGCGATAAGCTCGTCCGTAGCCTGTAGACCCGACATGATTCACTAGCACATATGCGTACCCCCTTGAAGTCCAGTACTGGGTCTTTAGCGCGAAGGCGGGGGTGACGTGGCTGGTTGGACCACCGTGCATCCAGACAAGTAGTGGAGGTAGTGTATCTGTTGGTGCTTGAAATGCAGGATTCTTTGGTGGAACGAATATGGCGTGGGCGTTACCGAGGTCTTTGCTGTATTCACGCGGATATGTGATATGGCGTGCTTCGGAGATGAGTTCTTCTGGTATGGATTGTTGGACCGTAGCTCGGATCATGCTGATTGAGGTACCATCGCTAATATCAACGCGGTAAAGTGCCTGAGGCGCTGTGCGGGTACTTCCTATAACGGCGAAAGAAGTAGGCGAGATGCGTGTCATGGCACTTTTCAAGATCTCGACTAGATTCAGGGATAGATCTTTCCACGAATTTGTTTTCAAGTCGATCATGATGAGGTTTGATGATGCGTTTTGAATGGCGTTCGCAATGATGGTTTCCTCATCCATGAAAATATATGTGCATCTAACATTTGTCAGTGTATTTTCATTATCAAGTCTCATTGCCATGTTTCATACGTTCCAAGCGAAGGCTCTCTGCTCCCAAACTCAGCAGATTCCAACCCTTTCAAATGGATCAAATGTGGCATCTTCCCGTCAAATCGGTACAATTGCCAGAAACCTGTCTTATCGCTAACGAAGAACAGGGTTCCATCGGGACTCCATCGTGGCTGGCAGATACTTTCGACACCTGCCTGGCCCGAAACCACATTTCCACTCAAAAGCGCATCGGGCTCCCATGTCGCTACGTGAAGCACAGACCCTGTCCACGGCATATCGGGATGATTCCACTGAATCCAAGAGACTTTCGTTCCATCCGGACTGAATTGAGGGTGTTGATAAAAGTCCGCGCCTTCAGCCACGGTAGATACCTTACCTGTACCGACATGAATGGCGACAATAGTATTTGTCACAATCAACTTTTCGGAGGATCCGGTATGCCTCTCCTGGACAGCAAGAATCCATTCCTGCATTGTCGGATAGACGTTGAAATCGCCATATCGCCTGGACGCGTCAGGAACTACAATAGTATCCACATCTCCAGAAGCTGGATCAAGCAGATATACGCCATTGGTTGGATGATTGGTGAAAATCAGTTTGCCATTTGGGTGCATAGCGAAAGAGCCACCCCCATATTCGTGGATTGTACCCTCTGCGCTATATTCTGCTGGTAGGACCTCTCTGGTTTCTGAGCCTAGCACCTCAACAATGGTGACTCGTCCTCCTTCAGCGGGACGTGACTCGAGAGCATAAACTTGTCCTGTCAAGGGCTTATTTATTAGTTCATTGCAAAGTTTCGATGGCTATAGCTTACATTGGCCTGGACTCCTTTTAGTTGGATGCTTCCAACAGAGAGGCTTTCTGCTGTGATGGGGCTGTCCCATTTCCCATAAGGTGCTTCCTGCGGAGACATTATTTTGCTTGCTTGCTTCTCAGTTAGATACTGTTTTGTCCATTTTGAGACATCGGGATTCAATCTTGTTGGAGTTGCATGATTTCTATTATGTAAGTTAAGTATCCTCAATCTTTGATGCTACTTACCCCTCATGGCTTAGGCCTCGCATTCCTGTACCGACTAAAGAACCTTTCTGGTTACTGATTTGCCGAGCTTCGAAGCACTTATCAGTGGTCTTTGTGGCTGAAAGCTATGCTTGTTCATACATATCGGGCAATCCGTAGACGACATCCAATCGGATTTAAGCGCGATATTTTTCCCACTCACGTGGTGTTTATGCACGTACCAGCCTCATAATCTCAGAGATGCAACCCATTTTAAAATTAAAAAAGATAAAATAAAAAGACAAAAAAGAAGAGCTTTGCATCATCCGTGAATCGAACACGGGCCTCGTCGATGGCAACGACGAATTCTACCACTAGACCAATGATGCTAGTTCATGTAGTGGGTCCGGCAAAATCCACACTTGTTCCAAACCCAAAAGGAGGTACAGTTTTCATTGTACGAGCAGAAATGCAAGGACACAACACGAGCCACAGAGGTAAGTATGTAACATTGTGGAAGTACGGCAAGAAAGAGGAATAGGATCTGCGACAGGTGAAGCCAAAGTAGTGGATGACGGAAAATTACTAGTCCTGATATGGACGTCAACATTAATACACTAACTAAACCTCCCGAGTAACCTCTTCGACAGGAACAACACCGTTTCCAGGAGCTTCGTCCCGCTTCACATGAATCTTGCCCTTCAGCGTATCAATCGCGCCCGTCTTTCCAATTACGATACCCTTGTACTCACGCGAATCGTCCACCTCCTTAACATTAAGATCCTGGATTAGGAGTGCACTAGCCAACGCAAAAACTTCGAGAATGACCGAAATTAGTAACATCAGCCGGAATGTGCTCGTGTATGAGTGATTGATGGCATTTCGGGTGGGTGAGCCCCAGGGATATCCTGCGGCAATCTCGATGGACCCGTCAATCTCTGCAAGGTCGGCTAAGGCATCGGTGGGGAGATATTCGCGAAGTCTTCGAGGGAGAATGGCTGCAAAACACATTAGTTTGGCATAAGAAGGATAACTAAAGCCATGCCACATACCAGTCCATACTCCTCCGGCTATAGCTCCACCAAAGGCACTGCCCACACCAATTGACGCGGTGAACAAAGCAGTGACTGCGGCCATGTCTGAGAATATGTTAGCAGTGAACTTGTGTATCTAAATTCAAGGTTAGGGTCCTACCATCCTGGTGCACAGCTGCTTGCATGCCAAGCTGCATAGTATTGATAATCCCTTCTCCGAAGCCGAGAATCAATTGAGAGACAACCAGGGCACCCAAGTGGTCGTGTCCATTGATATACTTGTATGATAACCCGAGGCCGAGAAGGTTAAGTGCATATCCGGAGACAGTGACCCACTTATATCGCTTCGTATACTTGACGAGAAAAGCCGCTGCAAACTGTCCAGGGACAGCAGCAAAAGGAATGAGAATCGCGATGTTCGTAGCGGCTTTAGTGGAAAGTTGAGCGGCAACCAGCTGATAGGTGACAATGTAATCCTGGAGAATGTAGAGTGCCGCATAATCAATCAAAGACGCTGTTATAGTTAGTATTATCCTCTTCATTGCGGATTCGAACGTACCTGCTATGCCGAAAATTACGGTACGACTCTTCAACAGCCTCATGGACATCATAGGCCAGGGGGCCCACATGATCTCCCACACAACGAATGCAATAAGACTGACGCAACCTACCACTATCATAGCGATAATGTGGCCAGCTTTCCATGTATTTGCTGTCTTTGCCGCTAGCGTGATAGGTACCAGTACAAGGGAGAGCCCGGCCGCAAACAAAATTAGACCTATGAGATCTAATTTTTTGATGTTCGCGAGGTGATTGCGAGGCTTGTATGTTCCTTGGGACTTTTCTTGTTTTGTTGCCTTGCGTTTGTTGTGGAAAAGAGACAACGAAAGTGGAATTCCAATGATGGGAATGAGAATCGCGAAGATTCCAAAGCCCCATCTCCACGAGATTTTAAGGACAGACGCCGCAAAGGGACCAGCGATCTACCAAGGTTAGCTGCCATCTCGCATTGTGTGATATCTTGATTTCAATTGCCTACCCAAGCGGTGATGAATGACGGCGCATACGGGATTGCATTCATAATCGCACGATTATGAAGATCGCTGGAATCACCCGCAAAGATTTGAAGCATCAATGTGATTCCTGAACAGTCAGCTTGGAGTCTTGCAGGACAATGGATTAGATCATACCCTCAAGTCCAAATACCCAAAACACCTGAGCACCAGCGTAAACGCCTAGACTCGCCGAAGAGGAAAGCATGATCAATCCAATTGTCGTCAGCAATATGCAGAATAGGAACATTTCCAGGCGCCTAATATCCCTGTCAGTCTCCACTCTACGCAAGGCAAAATTAAACATAGCTGCATACCCGTATAGATCGGCAAATCTCGCAAGAGGCTGCAGACATGCTAGTATAATGTAAGTATGTCACATTTGCAGGAGAGTAAGTAAGTAATGAACGAACCTGAGGCAATCACAGCTTGTACAACAGCAATTGTGCCCACCAATGGGGCGGAGCCAAATCCGCTCGCCGCATAGGCCGTGAAAGTAGATGATGACTGGTTGTTCAAGGTGATGACAAAAGCCATCAGACCAGCGGAGATCCAGATGACGATCAGACTGCGCAGAGTCCAGTTGCGCTTGATACCTTCCAGATCAGCCAGACCGGTCCTTTCCTCAGTGGGGCTCTGCACGCTAGCCAATCCATCGTGGGCGACCGTGCCCAATTCAGGAGATTTCTCATCCCTATGGGGCTGAGTGTCGGTACTCATGATCGACCACTACTAAGAACCGTGGGTATGTGAGAACGGACGAACTGACTGCGCAGGAAAGTTCTGCTGAAGTTTATATGCAAACCTTAGAAGGGTCTCCCGGCATCCCGAGATTCTGGGTTGGTGTGCAGACCTGCAGCCTTAGTGCGAAGACTGACTCGATTTCCAGGGGTGGTTGTCAGGGATGAAGTTTTGCACGGACGGTCGCTCCGGAATTACCTTTTTCGGCTCGCTTTGCACTGCTCGTTTGGAAGGTCGGCTGACCCCGCGAGCTGAGACAAGGCTGTGTGCTCCTTTTATTCGGGGTTTGCAGCTCCTTTTTTGCTTGCTCGCGTGAAAATTTTCTTTAAGCCTTTTCTACCCGCACTCTATTACACTTTTTAGTTCCTTGTTTCTCTTTTCTCTCCGAATTTATTTTATTGCATGTGAGATATGTGAGAGTCAACATTTTTTGCTAAAGTAGATCTACTACTTAGGCAAAGCGACCACATTATTATACATTATCCCCTTGACACGATCCTTCCCGCAGACCGCCACAAAGAGATCGATATTGCTGCGATAAAACTCCTCCTTTTCTTTGCTGTCACTATCCATCACGGAGATCCGAAAAGCATCATGACCATCTTTTTTCATCGCTATGATCAGACGCATAACGCGCATGACCATTGCTACAGGCATTCCATCTTCAACGGCCCCACCATACTGTCCAAGCTTTCCAATCCAGTCGTATATCCAATTCGACACTCCGATATGGGGACAGGAGGATGCACAACAAATCAATAAGGAGAGAATTCCAATCTTGAAGGTATGTTTGTATAGGCAGTCTTCCAAGTCAAGACCACAGGCAATACGAAGCAGCAGGCTTTCCCAGGGGCAGTTCTCTCGCGTAAAGCTGGAGTCGGCATTGGGTTGGGCGAACGTCGTCAATCGATCGATCATTTGCTGGGAACTGGCATGCTGTGCTGTGGCATAGTACGCGTAGTTCATAGCGGCCTCATAGGATCGAAATCTTAGAGGCTGGACGTGCAACTCCCCGTCTCTCTCCCCCACCGGCTCAGCGGACGCAGAAGTGAAGGACTCGACTGGCAGCTCTGAGAAATCGAGATGCGCGTGCCAGTCGTCCAGGTTTCTCCGATTTTGCTCAAACTCCTTCATATATCTCTCTTCCGCAGTGGTGGGTTGACCGGGTGAGTCACTTTGCCCGTTAGGAGAGTGAATGTGCTCGACCAGAGCCCCAAAGGCAATGCGAGATTGTTCTTCCGAGGCTAGCCTGATTCCGCGACATACAAAAAACTCCACAATTATGTTTCTAGCGCTGGAAAATGTTTCACAAAGCAACTGTGCAATGGTGTCGGACGATGACCCGCCTTTTTCTGTATCTGTCGGGTCCCGAGGTTGAATTGAGGCAAGAGGTCGCGATCGATTAGACCCAATTGTGAGTCGTTTGTTGATTGCCAGGGATCGCGAGCTTTTCCAGGTACTGAGTAGTTTTGGATTGAGTTTGATCGACCCTTCCTTCACATGCGACTGAGCAGAGCAATGCAACCGGTTGATCAGTTCAATATGCTCAACAGCACTATTGATCGACCCTACATCGATCTCAATATAATAAAAAAGGAGTGAAGTGGCGACAAGGTGGTCGAGGTTGTCGTCAGGGAAGCCATTCACGTATTCTGCCAGCTCCCGGATCCCTTTCCCGTAGTACTGAAGGCTTCGATATCGGTGTGTTCGCTCTGGAATGTACAGTTCATTATCGCCGGAGCTGATTGAAGATCCAGTATGGGCGAGATGAGCTGCCGATACTGCAAGGACAGCATATTTGAACGGCAGGAATGTAGGAATTGTCAGGGTGAGGTCAGCGAAGACTGGGGGTAGAATGGGAGTGACACAAGTCCTCCACTGCGTGAAATAGAATTCTTCCAGTGTGCGAGCATCGGAAGTATCGAAATTGAGATTCTCATCGCTATTTTTCATATCACTATTCGGTGCATCGCTTGGCGATACTTCTTGACTGGATGAGTCCACGTGATAATTCGCCGTGTCTTTTATCGACGACTCGGGGGTTTGCGAGTACGACACGCTCTCTTCTTCATGCACGGACCCGCCGTCGGAGAGTTCCATGTCGTCTATGTTGATACAAGAAATTGCGACTGGTGCCCATTCGATATTGTCGAAAGAGCTAACAGGACCTTGCTCCAGCACGGTCGGCCTAGTAAACCGGTACCTCACGATGTACCCATAGCCATCGCATTCTAAGCCAAGCCGAACACATGTCTTGCAGGACGGCTTGTCCTCATCGCACTGTTATATAGCAGGAGTATTAGTTCCTGGTATCTCAAAAAGACAAGCTTCAGTCAGGTGTACCTTGACGCGCCGGCGCCGACAGGTGTGGCATCCCGTTCTGCTACGGGTAATGTTGGTCTTCCTCTCTTTTTTCTCTCCCTTCCGGCGTGCCATATTCGAGGTCAGCGCGGGGAACTCCTTGGGAATGTTCTAAATTTTAGCTTGATAAGAGTGGAGCCTGGGCTCATCCATCTGGAAGGATGTTTGAGCGTAAGTTTGAAGGGTCAGCCAGACCCCTAATCGCATATTCTTACCCCCGCGCCCGGTGCGTGGCTTATCACATGACTCGATAAGCACGAGTCACGATCTTCAGTACTTTATTTAGTAAGATTTCATGCATAAAGATATTTTAGCATTCCAATGGATATGGTCCTGTTTATCAGACTATAAGATTATATTTAGCTCAATTCCAGATTTCGACTACACTCAAGACCTCTGATTCGGCTCTTTACCGATGGGACTTTCTCGTATTCACGCGACAACCTTGGAATATATGTTCCAAGGTTAGCGCCACCCGTCTTGATACCCACCCGCTTAGATAAACCCGACCGTGAACATTCGCTAATCAGATGGAAGATATAGTATCTTCAAAATTGAGCCCTGAATGCTATCGGACGCTATGAGACTGTTGATGATGGACTAGGCCCGAAGGGGATCCTTCTTCCTGCCCTCTTGCTAGCGTTATGCTTAGTTCCAACATGGATGGTGAGAACATCGCATGCCATGCGGCAATTATCAATTAGCTGGCATTCCCCTCATATGTGCAGGCCATTTTAAGTAGGCTGTGCTAGCTGTGAGACCCTCTACAATTGAATAAAACCTTTTGATCTCAACGTTTCCGAATGTTATTAATGTCATAATCTTGTCTACCGCTAGATCCCACGCTACACCACAGTGCAAGCTGACCCCTTATGGCGAACAGTAACACAATCCACAGGGACATGAGAAAAAAAGAGTTGCCTAGGAGTCTGAATAAGTGGCTCAGAAGAGGGGTTGTTGAGGCCTAAAGAATCTATCCCTACGTAGCCTGTCGGGAAGAGACACCCCCACTTCTATGCTGTGATGAATGATTGCCATTACTTTTCATTCTTTGGCAAGTTCAAACCCCGCAACACCATAATCTTTCAGTGAATTGCTCATTAGGAACATGAATGACGTGCACCGAGCTAAGCGGCGATGGTGCAACAATGAGTAATAATGGCGTGGCGTGGACTGGTTTCTGGTCGCAAGAATGCAATGGGCGACGCATGTTTCTATCATGCAATTAAATGTAAATATTTTTAATCTTGATCCTTTTTATCCATAGATTCTAGATACCGTTACCGCGTGGTCTTTGTAGTTTTAAATTTTCTTTGAACTCTATCAAACTCAAGAGTCAAGTACTTGTCCCGATGGCACCATAATTAGCTTAGATTGTGCTCTTGAGAATATCAACTTGTGCAGAATGAATAATTATTTGGACACTTGCAATGAAAAGCCATTGGAATGTTCTATCTCAGGAATGAGAAAGAAAGATATTAGCATAAAGGAGAGGCTGTAGGGCCTAAATTCATTGATCAATTCCTCAATTGATACATGTATACGTTATCAGTGAGTAGACCAGTGGGGAACATTACTGTGATGGATATAATGGCGTTTGACTTCCCCTCACTACAAAGATGATATTTGCCGAGCTACACTTTCAAGCCATTCACCATTCAACTTCTCTCGGTACTGATGTACCTACGCATTAGCCCCTGTGTCGCCATACCAACTGCCGATTAGCACGGTACATTTGACAGCATGTGCTATATAGTGGCTGTTTTCCACGATCTAAAGTGTGTCTTTGTCGCAAAGAACTGTGCTCGATACTCGCTCTCACTTAACTGAAAACCACAAGATGGGGTTTCTACGCAGCAAAGAAGATGTGGACGAGATTATCACTTCCGACGTGAGCAGCAATGAGATTGACCAAGGAAGTCTCCATTACACAGCAGAAGGAGGAGAAAATTCTAACAAGCTCACAATCCAAGAAGCCAGCGGTGCCCCTGTCGAGCAACACAGTCCCCTTGGGTATTCCGTGGGACCAGTCACCGTGATATTTCTCAATCTCAGTCAGATGATTGGGACCGGCGTGTTCTCGACTCGTATGCACCTCCTAGCTTCATCCTAGCCCCGCTCTATACTGACCAATGGACTACTCAGCATCTACCATCCTCGAAGGGACCGGTTCATTTGGTCTCAGTCTGATTTACTGGGCTATAGGCTTCTTCATGTCATACAGTACTCTGGCGGTGTACCTTGAGTTTGCTGCCTACTTCCCCTCTCGCTCAGGTTCTGAGGTGGTATACTTGGAACAGTCTTTCCCTCGTCCTCGGTACCTCTTCCCAACCGTATTTGCAGTTCAAACGGTGCTATTTTCTTTCAGTAGTAGCAAGCAGTGTTGATGACGGTCACTGATAACTGTTGGGTAGTTCTCGCGGAGTATTTGTTTGCTCTTGGTGGTTCAACACCTACATCAATGCAAGAAAAGGGTGTGGCTGTTGCGGCATACACAGTCGCTGTCTTAGGTATATTGCTCTCAAGTTCCAATGGATATTTTCGCAAATTAACGTCTTAGTTTAGTTGTGATTTTTCACACGAAGGGGTCGCTCATACTTTCGAATATTATTGGTGCCATCAAACTCGTGACTCTTATCTTGTGAGTATTTTGAGTATGCAACATGAGACAAACTCTGTTTAACGTATCCACTACTTTTCAGCATCGGAATCACTGGTCTTGTTGTCCTCGGGGGCAACACATCAGTCAAAAACCCAACTCTCAATTTCGAAAATGCATTTTCCGGCAGCTCTGAGGCAACCGTGTACGGTGCAACTAATGCACTGATTGACATTGTGTTCTCATATGCTGGATACACAAACGCGTTTAACGTCGTTAATGAAGTCAAGGTTGGTCCTCATCATGACTGATTTGATATTGACCCAATGGCTGAAAGATTATTAGAATCCTATCAAGACTCTTCGCTGGAGCGCTCCTCTCTCTCTGGCTGTCACGGCAACTCTATATATTTTGGCCAACATAGCATATTTCTCCGTTGCGACAAAAGAGGAGATTATAGCATCGAAGCAGGTGGTTGCAAGTATCTTCTTCGAAAAGGTCTTCGGGACTGGAGGAGCAGCGTCTGCACTCAATGTTTTGATCTGCCTCAGTGCATTCGGAAATTTGATCGCTGTCCTGATCAGTCAGTCTCGAGTGCTTCGAGAGTGCGGAAGGTATATCTACTTCAAGACTTAGTGTGGGTCAGTCGTGAACTTTGGCTGACATCTTTTCTAGACAAGGAGTTCTCCCATGGACTAATTTTTGGACCTCTACGAAACCATTCGGAACTCCTTTGGGCCCATATGTCTTAAAATGGGCATTGACAATCGTAATGATTCTGGCGCCGCCCGCAGGTGACGCTTTCAGCTTCAGTATGATTCCCGCACGCTCCGTCAAACAATCTTGTGAAACTAACACCTCACACTAATCTAGTCGTGGATCTCAGCATCTATCCTTCGAACCTCTTCCTTTTCATCCTCACTATTGGCCTGCTCATCACCCGCCAACGACGCAAGCGCCTTAACCTAGAGCCAGCAGAATTCCGCAGCTGGAATGTGGCAATAGGATTTTCTCTCCTTTCTAACGTATTTATGCTTGCCATGCCGTGGTATCCACCAAGTACCGGGGCAGATGGTGGCGATGTATCATTTTGGTATGCCACATACTGTGTCACTGGACTAGTCATGTAAGTCCCCAATCCCCTTTCCCTTTTTCTTGCCTCATATGCTAAGCTGCAATAATAGTATTGGCGCCTGTGTCGTGTACTACTACATTTGGGTATGGCTTCTTCCAAAATGGCACAAATACGAGCTCCGACAGACAATTATTCACGGGGAGAATGGGATTACAGCACATCGCCTGGTCAAGATTCCGCTTGAAGATATCGAGACTTGGGATGCAGAACATGATGCAAGTGGGCGATTAAGACAGACTACACGGATAGAGGAGGATGAGGTGGAGCTGAAGCGCGATTAGCTTGGTGAACTCGACAACTATACTTGAGAGATTATGTCTTTGGAAACAAATCTCATTTGGGGCCTATGGACTAAGGCGTGGACTTTGCCATTTTTGCGAGCAAGTAGGCTCTTGGAGTTGAGGCCAGGATGCACTATCAATACACAACGAATTAGCGAGTGACACAGCCCTTTCTTCCAAAATAGTACTCCGTATACCTGATCAATAAGAAGATATGGATATGACGCAATGAAAATTGTGGTGGCTGTCAACCCCAATCAAAACCTGACAGAAGATGGGGGCGAAATATTATTCGATAGGACTTGCCTATGTCTTCAGCTTAAAGATGCGATTTTAAGCTTCTGTGCCAAGATTTTAGTCGCGCTTAAGATAAGACATGAAGAGTTATAACTCAATAAATTCCAATTGCAAATATTCAAGGTCTTTGGAACCGTTTGATTTCACAATCAGTCGAGTGGGCGATGCAGATATGGCCCCTCACCACATGCTTTTTCTCCACCTGCGCGGGGCTGATCCTACTCCTTTAATTAATCTTCGTTAAAAGCCGCGAATTTCCGCTCCCTAATATTTAACTTGAAGGCGGATATCCATATATCTGTTCTTAAATTCTCTCTATCTTTAAAAATGGCAGCCAATAATGATGGAAATACTACTCGCCATCACCAATGGTACGACCCAGACAGACATCGAGGATGTCAACCCAGAGATACGCGAATTGCTAGAGAATTATTCCAAAATCCCCTCAACAGAAGTTGTCAAGCATGTGAATGAGATTGTATGTTCAAATTCTTCGTAGTAGAGCATGCGCGATCTCCATGATCTAACGCCCGACCGTTTCCAGCGAGCTCGCGGGTTCGCAGCCAACCCCTATCCCTGTATCGGACATTACCGCTTTCTCAACCTCACACTCCTCACCCATCCACACTATCAACGAATTATTGCAAAACTGAAGTCCAAACCATCCGCAAAATACCTCGATCTTGGTTGCTGCTTTGGCCAAGATCTACGTCAGCTGGTCCATGACGGGATCCCTTCGTCCCAGCTAATTGGTCTCGATATCGAGAGACCGCTGATGGACCTCGGATATGAATTATTTCGCGACAAAGAGACGCTGGAAAGCAAGTTTTTGGTTGCCGATATCTTCAAAGGCGAGTCTCAGGGCGAACCGTGGACGGGGCTGGTTGCTACTAGGGCGGACGTGGTACATTGCTCCGCTTTCTTCCACTTGTTTCCTCTTAAGGAGCAAATTGAAGCAGCCAAAATCATTGCGAAAGTAGTTAATAAGGGTGGCGTTATTGTGGGCAGACAAAGCGGTAGCGTGAAGCCGGATGAGGTGCCTGCCATCAAGCCTGGAAGCACTAGCTTTAGGCATGATGTGGGGACATTGACTGATATGTGGAATCGGGTTGGAGAGGAGACTGGAACAAAGTGGAAGGTTGAAGGCTTCCTTGATGAAGTTGGAATTCAGGCTGCAAAGCGGAATGCGGTGGAGGATGAAAACTCCAGGCGATTAGTGTTTGCTATCGCGAGGGATGAGTAGTTGGCCCCGGAAACATGATAGGCTTTTCAGATTGACTAGCCGTGTTGAGTATAGTCGTAGGAATGACTGCCTCCGTTTACAGTCAAAAGAGTAGATACTTTCCTGTGGGTTCGGCTTCTCAACCCCCTCGGCATTTATAGATCGTCAATAGTTTAAACTTGCATATATAGTTCATGCGTTGTCTAATTTTAGGCCGATCAACCCTTTCTAAACCATTACAATTTGTAGCTCTGCATACTCCACGTGGCGAGTTGCAAAAACCCCTGCTGTAGACTTGAGCTAAATACTATATGCGGTACCGAGGCATGAAGCTTCGTACTGTTGCGTCTACAAAATTACTACAGAGTACTACGCAGGAATTTCAATACAACACCGATTTCAAAGATTCGGCCCAAGAAAGAATAATACTGATAATCAACCAAAGCTCGGGGATGGAACTTGTTTTCACTGATTATTTTGTATCTATTTTCTGTGGTTGTTGTCTTTCGGTACTGGCGGTACACACGTGTTTAGAGTTACACCGTTCGAAGACCACATCAAGGTCAGGCGAGCCGAGAACGACAGGGATTATGCAAAAGGCGAGCAGTCAGCACGAGAAAAATTATTTTGTTAACCCTTACATGCTCACAAAAGCTCCGTGACGCAAGATCCTGCACGCGAGCTTTTCGGCAAATAGCACTATTTTCCGAACTTTCCTCGACAACAAAACTCAAAACCCAGAAATCAGGAGAAAAGTGTTTAACGTGGCTTGATTTCCCCAAACCCCGCCCCGCAGCCTCAACCCTAAAGGCCGAGCTCGGGATACAAAGAAAAAGCCACGGCCCACAAACAGTCAAGCCCGCTGTCGATCTAAATGACGCGTCCAAACGCTAATACGCATGTGGCGCAAATGATCCATATAAGGCGTTCCGCTCTTAAGCGGTAAAAACAGAACCGCTTTGACTGCCGGTGTTGAGTCCTTGTGTTACATTGGCTACAATCCTTCTTGTTGTTGCCTCTGAGGAAGTGGGTACGGGGCGTGGAGTGGTGAAATGCGGGATGAGACCCACAGAGTACCCGATGGCATCCCAAGATTCCTACACACGTCTATGGAACACCAACATGAAGTGCCATGCCTAGCAGATCCTCTGTTTAATTCAACAGAGCTGAGAAGCATAAGAAGAACAGAAACGAGAAGCATGAACAGACCGCGAGTTGGGGCCCCGACGCCACTGAGCCTGGGACCGAAGGAACGCACTGAAACAGGCTCACGTAACTCGGCCCCCAGTTGAGGAGTCAGACCAATCCCGGCAGCAAAGGCTTGGCGTGAGTCTATCTGTATGCGCGGGGGAGACTTACCCCCAAGCCGCTAAAACCCCATGGGCAGATGCGGGCCCCGTGCGCTTTGACCTTGAGAGGCCCGAATCAGGAAAATTCCATGCAGATGTTGGAGCAGGATCCAATGTGGCTCCAGAACTAAGATATCTGGGGTTTAGCGGTGGCTTTCTTACTTTGCTGATGTACAGAATCCCATGACTCGCTCGGGCAAGCCGACCAGGGCTTGGAGCCGAATTGAACAAAGGTCTGGAGATCCTTGGCTGAGTATTAAAGTGACGCATCCCGCACCCAAGCTTCTGTTAAGACTTCGTTTACTTGGCAAGACCTTCTGACCAAAGCTGAGTACGGATCGTCCATTGACAGGACTTTTGCTTCTATTTTATGGTTAACGCCTCTGTTAGGTTCACATTTATTGAAAGTCTGCATCACCTTCACATTGTGCCACAGCTTCCTTGCATCCCCTACGGCATTTGCCCATTGGACCCAAGATGGAGAAAGAAGTGGGCGAGATACAGGCGGATGGACTGAAAGGGTATGAATATTCGTCAAACCCGCATTTTTCTCCCATTGGCTCATGCGATTCCTAGTGTCCCCGAAGATCACAGTGGTGCGGAGAAGGCTCATCTTGAGCAAGTCAGCCTGCAAAACAATGTGTCTGCAAGGTATGTTTCTCCTTTATCATTTTATTGGTTCATTCTCATGGTTTCAGGATCAAAAACCCTTTGGCCGACCTCACAAAGGAACAAGTTCTTCGCGACGTGGAAGAGTTTGCCCAAGAACACCAGCTGAGCCACATTCTACCGGAACTTCGAAAGGGGGCCTTGGTTGCACGCGACCCAGGCGAGTTCGAGACGGTTCCCGATCTTACTGCAGTTGAGCTTGGGGCATTGCGCGATGAAGTTCTTCACAAATGGCGTCAACCATGGGCTCTCTATTTCACAATTATCCTCTGCTCTGTCGGTGCAGCTGTGCAGTACGTTACACCTATACTTCACGGATTCTTTAACTCTTCTCGATACCGGGCTTTACTAACACACGCGATTCTAGGGGCTGGGATCAAACCGGATCCAACGGTGCCAATTTATCCTTCCCAATTGCGTTCGGCATTCCAGATAAGGACAGTCCTCACGCTTCCCGCAACGAATGGCTAATCGGTGTCATTAATGCGGGCCCATATCTCTCGAGCGCATTCTTCAGTTGTTGGCTGTCAGACCCTTGCAACCGGTACCTCGGTCGTCGCGGAACGATCTTCATGGCCGCCGTCTTTTGTTTCCTCTCGCCAATCGGCTCCGCAGTAACACAAAACTGGCCGCAGCTCTTCGTTACACGTCTTCTTCTCGGAATCGGTATGGGCTTGAAAGCCTCCACCATTCCGATTTTCTGCGCAGAAAACGTGCCGGCTAATATCCGTGGTGGCTTGGTGATGTGCTGGCAGCTGTGGACTGCATTTGGTATCTTTATGGGATATAGTGCCAATCTGGCTGTCATGAAAGTGGGATCAATCGCATGGCGTTTGCAGTTCGGCTCGGCATTCATCCCTGCCATTCCTCTTCTTGTCGGTGTTTACTTCTGTCCGGAGTCTCCTCGTTGGTATATCAAGGCGGGCTCGACTGGTAAAGCGTACCGATCTCTGCTCCGTCTACGCAATACGCCCCTTCAGGCCGCGAGAGATCTCTATTATATTTCGGCACAGATCAAGATTGAACAGGAGATCATTGGTCCTAGTAACTACTTTACTCGCTTTGGTGAACTTTTCACGATTCCACGTGTTCGACGAGCGACACTGGCGTCTTTCACCGTCATGATTGCCCAGCAAATGTGCGGTATCAACATCGTGTCTTTCTATTCCTCAACAATTTTCTCAAACGCTGGCGCTACCAATGAACAAGCTCTATTCGCATCTTGGGGAACGGGTCTGGTAAACTTCATTTTTGCCTTCCCTGCCGTGTGGACCATCGATACATGGGGTCGTCGCTCCTTGCTTCTATTCACTTTCCCCCAAATGGCCTGGACTCTCCTCGCAGCCGGATTCTGCTTTAAAATCCCGGAAAAATCCAATGCTCATTTGGGTCTGATCGCATTCTTCGTGTACTTGTTTGAAGCCTTTTATTCTCCCGGCGAAGGTCCCGTGCCTTTCACATACTCAGCTGAAGTCTTCCCACTTTCCCACCGTGGTACGTTTAAGAATCTCCCAATACATTGATTGACGGCTAACACGAGTATAGAGGTTGGTATGGCCTGGGCTGTTGCCGTCTGCTTAGGCTTCGCCGCAGTTCTTTCTATCACATTCCCCCGCATGCTTTCCGCGATGGGTGCCACTGGAGCGTTCGGCTTCTATGCGTAAGCAGCCAAACATCGCTTCATTTTTAGGCGTTTCTAACACATGATACAGGGGATTGAACGTCACCGCATTGATTATGATCTTCTTATGGGTTCCCGAGACCAAACAACGCACACTGGAGGAATTGGACTACATCTTCGCTGTGCCCACCAGGGTTCACATGCGCTACCAGGTTTTCAAAGTCCTTCCATGGTGGTGCAGGACATACATCCTTCGTCAGGACGTGAAGCTGGAGCCTTTGTATCACTTCGATCATATTGCTACGGATGAGATGGCTGCAGATGTTCGTAAACGGAGTGTCGTCTCTGCTAATCCGAAGTCCGAGGAGTAATTCCGACCCGTTCGGAGTTGAAGGCGGGTAAGATGTTGGCGAGACCATAATCTTTGTGGTGGGCGGAGAAGATATGCACGGGTATAGTTTCACGAGATCTATAATGATTATGTTTATTGCCTTCCCAAATTAAAGATGAAGTTATACAGCTTTGTCACTGGTAATCGAGAGTCGTGTGCTTTGCATGTCTTCAGTCAAACCTAAATTCCTGAAAGTGGAGTCAATCTATTTAATCGGGAGGTGCTTAATTCATTGAAAGTCGACCGAAAATCCGGATCGGCTTTGTGACCGAGGCTTCTCTTTGTTTCTGCGCCGGCAGTTATAAAGCACTTCGGGCTTACTCCGCTTGCACGGCCAAGCTGCTTGGCCGAGGATACCCTCGGTGCATTCTCAGTTGTGCCAAAGTCTTTTGCATATTTCACTTGCCAATTTACATCCTCACTTCTTACGTGGACAAACACCTGTGCAATTTATGCTCAGACCTACTGCATTATGCCGAGCTGTTGAAGAGCGCCATCGTACATCCGGGGTACAGGCAAGGGCGGTAAGTTTTATGCCAGTTTCATCATCGGACTATCTGGATAATCCGCACCGGCGGATAAACAAATTAGAGAAAAACGCTTAGCCGGTCAGAAGCTGCTGATTACGCGCCTCCAAAACGTTCTGGCAAAAGGCAGAACCCAGATCAACGGATATGGGCGGGGATAATGTTTTGTCGCCCCCTCTCTGCACAAATGTTAAAAAAAAATTATAATAGTAATACTACCCCAGGCTCCTCTACATTTCCGACTCTACCTGATTCTCCCTAAACGCAGAATTAATCTGAAGCTTTGCCCCTGCAGCGTCGAACATAACCGCCAGGGAACCGTAACTCCTCATACATCACCCACCCCACACTCAATAAACACCGCAACAATGGTCATCAACCGCCCCGGAATTGCGTCCATGTCCCTGGGCCGACCATGGATACACGACCTCCCCGGAAAGCTGATGCAAGCCGCCGCATACGGGTTCGAGGGTATCGAGCTCTTCTTCGATGATTTGGACTGCTACGCCCAACGAACATTTAACGGCGACCACCTCGAAGCCTCCCACCAGGTTCGCCGCCTCTGCGAGCGCCTCGGCATGTCCATTATCTGCTTGCAGCCATTCTCCATGTACGAAGGTCTGATTGACCGCGCCGAGTCCGACAGACTCGTCAGCGAGAAGCTTCCCCAGTGGTTCATCCTAGCGCGGGCGCTGGGCACAGATATGATCCAGGTCCCATCTAACTTCCTCGGACCAGACCCTGAGACCAAGGCTCCCCGCACAACGGGCGACCGCTCTGTGATCGTGAAGGACCTGCAGCGCATCGCTGATATCGGTGCCGGCGAGGGATTCCGTTTCGTCTACGAGGCTCTGTGCTGGGGTGATCACGTCGATACCTGGGAGGCTTCTTGGGAGGTTGTCCGTGATGTTGACCGTGCCAACTTCGGTTTGTGCCTGGATTCTTTCAACATCGCCGGTCGTGTCTATGCCGATCCTGCTGCGCCTTCTGGCAAGACACCCAATGCTGCGGCGGATCTTGCTGCTTCTCTCGAACGTCTTCGCACCGCCAACATCGATCCGGCTAAGATCTTTTACGTCCAGCTTGTTGATGGTGAGCGCCTCGATGCTCCCTTAGATGAGAACCACCCCTTCCACGTTGAGGGCCAACCCGTCCGTATGTCCTGGTCTCGCAACTCTCGTCTTTTCCCCTTCGAGGAGTCGCGTGGTGGCTACTTGCCTATTTTGGATGTTGCCAAGGTCTTCTTCGATGATCTTGGTTTCCGTGGCTGGGTTTCTCTTGAACTGTTTAGCCGTACCCTTGCCAACCCTGATCCGTTTACTCCCGCTGACCATGCGCGTCGCGGTATTGAGTCTTATTACAAGATGGGCCATGTCCTGAACTGGGAGGGACAAGAGGAGAAGGCTCCTACATCAATTGTGCCCCCTCCTGTGCAGCACCGCCTGTGAAATGAATATACCGTTGGGAAACGAGAGGATATCTAAGAGGGATGTCTTCTCTGTTTATAACTTATTTGTACATATTGCATACTCCACGACTATAGATGATAAAAATTACGATTCTACATACTCAACAGTCCATTCATGTCCATTCACGTAGAGGTTCGTTTCAATTAAGAACTAAGAGCGATTGGATCATGCTCAACATGAAACATGGTCGGGTACATGGAGTTCAAACCCGGGAGCAGCTTCTCTGTTTCGGTTGTCCAATCAAGTAAATACTGTCCAAACCAAAATCTAACAGTCCCCTGAGCTACAGCTTCGGTAGAGTGTAGCGAAATGTATTTTTCCAAGTAATGAACCGCGTCTTCCTGATCATAAGACTTTGCGGTGCTAACGCCTCTTCCAGATAGGCGATGCAACTTGGTACAAAAAAGGAATTCCCAAGGAGCGGCCAAGATAGTAAGTCCAGAGGTTTGAAAAACAACTTCGTGCTGCTCAAGGGCTTCATCGAGGAGAATGCGTCGTATATGGGATGGGATGAAGGGAACGATGTGGTTGTTGAGCCATTCTCGTCCGAGTGTAGGGTTTCTCTTGAAAGCAGATTTGGCTGCCTTTCGAAGGCACTTGAGCGCGACGGGTGTAAGATTGTCATTGAAGAAATCGACATCATGAGTTTCAGGGCGACTTTTGAGTAAGATTGTGTTGATGATTCCACCAACAACAACGAGAGTGATGTCTTGGTTCTTGGCTGAAGTGTATTTGGCAACATTCTCGAGGGCAGAGATGAGAGTTTCACGAGACAGATTCGGACTCGGGTCGCGGATCGCGGCTGGTCGAGCGGCAAGCTCTCGTAGGCTGCGAGCACTGCGACGGCGGCGGAGAGTGGACAGCGACTGACCCATTTTGTTCAACGTGGAGATTTGAGTGCAGAGCTGTGAAGATAGCCAGCTTCCTGTCGACTCGTGGATTTCCGGTCATTCGTGCATACTCGAATTAATTTGGCAGGAGCATACGGAACTACTTTGGGAAGGCAGCATGCAGCCTCGGGCAGCGTCTTCCTTTAGCCCTACTTCAGCCATGCACATTACATGATTATGCGCATTGAGCACAGGTACGAGATATCAGTAAAGACTTGACACTCAAAAAATGGAGTAATAACCTCGTACTATTTGCTCCGTACTTTCCCTGCGGTCCAGCCAATCCGAGAACATTCCGTTGTCTGCAAAACCAAATATTGGGAGGAGAAAGGCACACTAAGTTTTCTCTTTGTATCCAGTAATATTATTGCAGCGATTTATTTATTTGAGTAGCTACCATGAATATAAATCGGGATACGTATCACGGTGACTCGTGGGACAGATAAGCATACCCTCGAAAAGCGAGAAATTCATCACTAAAAGGAGAGAAGAAATGATGAGTCCATTGAATCCCTAGGTAAGGAAGCATGCATAGCAAATTTGGGATTTAACATAGTTGGTCAGCAAGATTGTAACATTAGATAAAGACTTTAATGGGCTGCCTTCGTTCATTATCCTTCAACCCTCCAACGATGGCAGGATTCACAAGTAAACATTTTGCTTCCACGGCTGGGCGCAGGACTCCTTTAGCAAATTCCCAAGCTGTAAGCAGTATATTTTTAAAGCCCCCTCCAGCAGCGACAGTGCGCTCATACGCCTCCTGAAGCCCGTCGAACAGCATCAAGTCAGTGCCTGAACCCTCATGTACATGGCCAAATATATGTAGCCGTGGCCGAACTCTCCATAGGGTCTGTAGCAAATAAGGACAGCCAAACTTCAGTAAGTCAAGATGAGCAAGTGGTGGACCATGAGTAATAAGCACATCAATTCCATCTGGTACTGAGCCAGTCCATACATCTTCATTTCGGGGATATTGAAAGGCCCAGTTGCCATGGCGGGTAGAGTAAGGGCTTCCGTAGACCCTAAGTTGACGACCATTTGGGCAAGAAATTGTCACTTCCTCATTTTCTAGGTAAATGATATCTCCCCAGTCGATTTGAGCTCGCTCGGAGGCTGCTCGACCAGACACATCATCCCGCGCTGAATCAAGTAACAGTTCATGATTGCCAGCAATCACAATTTTGGTGGGATGAGGTAGGCTGCGTAGCCAAGTGATCGCATCCTGGAGTTCCTGAAAAGATCCAGATTGTGTGAGATCACCAGCATGGATGAGGATGTCTCCATCATGAACGTCGGTTTGGGTGTTGTGGGTATCGGAGATACAGACAACCGCGATAGGTTTTGTGAGTGGTGTAGCTAGAATAGGCTCATGCCAACTATAAAGCATCTTTGCGAGAAAGACACAAGGCCGGGCGCGGAATTTTTGCCATCTTCCTGGTCGCTGTCGATGAAGGAGCTCGTGAAGACTGGACATGATTGGAGAATCCAGACCCAGGGTCCAGGGAATTATCGGTAGTGACAAGCGAGCAACGTGAAAGACTGGGCTGTTGGAAAAAATGATGTCAAGATCTTGCCTCAATTTTAAAGATCTTAGACATATCAAAACTGCCAGAGTTGACGCCGGCCTTGAATTTGGACCGTCGCTTTCCGCTGACCAATGTAGGCCGGTCCATCGACCATAGTTACGTATTACTCCTGGTCGGCACGTGACCTTTTTACAGTAGTGTCCTATGGGGTTGAAAACCTAAGGAAGCACGATAAGTATATCAAATGCAATTCTTTATACATAAGTTATAACTTGATTATGCTAAAATTTTAACAATCTTATTAAGAGTTAATTATGACGAGCGACATACTAGGTATAGAGTTTTTTCTAGAGTAATATTGTTAAGTAATTACCTAGGCTATTAAGACTAAGGTCTTATATAGTTAGATTTAGATATAGGTTAAGCTATAATAAATAGCTTTAGGAAGTATTTAAAAGCGGAAAGGCACAGGGTGGTAGGTAGGACAACGTCGGAGAGCCTCCATCGCTACAGCGATCGCTTTTCGGGAGCACGCGCACGATTTATGCAGAGGACGGTGGTTGCTGCCAGAATTGGCGCAGTTAATTTCGATAGACTGGCCAAGCTCTTCGGAATACTTCTGATGAGTCTATCAAGGTCCCGGGTTTAGCACTCGAGGAAGTTGTTACCTTGCTGAGGTTATTCAGTTGAAAGGCCGCATGGTTAGAAAGGTGATAGGACATTAAGCTAGTAGGTAATATGTCAGGAATAATAGAATATCGATAAATATCGAATGGAGATTGCTCCTGAGCGCTTAATTCAAGCTCGTATTGATCAGACAGCGTGCCAGTCGCAGGCTTGCAAAATCAGCAAGAGGTGTATCGTTCAACTGTTCCAGTACCTTACCCGCTTTAGCTTTGCTTCATATCATAACGTTCCTCCTGGCCCCTTTCTTGGTTACAAAATATTGAGAAGTATCTCGCGAAGGTTTAGAAAGCAGACTTTTGCACAATATCGTGTGTATTAAGGTACTAGCGAAGAAAACCCTTGACAAGTCTCAAACTGAACCTCCCGAGGAGCCAGAACCTCTAGTTGGGTAGGTCGAGTCCCGTGTTATTAGTAACTGGGTTTCTAGGAATAATTGACGAGTGCTAGCCCCCACCCACGGTTCCTTCATATGTACTAGTTAAATTCCCACAAGGTCCTTAGTGTCGAGGCCGTTTGATGCTGAGAAAATGTCATCAGCCTGGTCGTCAATCGTCTTAGGTTTCCGGCCTAGTAGCTGTTCGAAGGTAGGATCAAGGAAGGCCTTTTCGCCAAGCGAAATGGCAGTGTGCCAGCTCGCCCAGTTATCAAGGAAGCCAGCTTGCTCCGGTGGCACACTACCATTCTTGATGTGCCATGCGATGGCCTCTTCAACAGGCAGGACGCGGATGTTGACCTTCCTGCCAGTATGCTTCATGTACTTCCTAATGATATCGACCCCAGTCACGAGCTCCGGGCCAGTAAGATTAATGGTCTTATTAACGTAGTTTTGCTATAATAAGGTTAGCCTATAGCCAGTTCTTCTGTGGGCATAAAACCATACCCAGTTTGCGATAACCCTCGCGGTGGCCTCGCCTAGCTCAGCCCTGTTCGCCCAGTGCTCAGGGCCATCATTTGGTAGCACAGCTTCCTGGACGACGTTTAAAGCGGCATCTAGGTCTAGAAAGCCAGCATAGTTATTCCATAGGTGCGCGTAATTCGCCATACGGAGAATCGTATAGGTAAGCCCGCTCTCCTTTAGGTAGCGTTCAGTCAGGAGGTGGGCCTGCGCAACCTGCGCGACGCTGGTGTTGCCTTCGGCTCCACCGCAGAATGAGAGTGAGGTGTAGATGATATGGCGAACGCCTGCAGCCTTCGCAGCGTCGATAGCGTCGCGGTGTAGCTTATAGCGTTCCTCGCCCATAGAGGGGAACGACACTAAGAACAACACCTCCGCACCGGAGTACGACTCCACCAGCGTCGACGGCTCATATAGATTGCCCTTGCGGATCTCGATCCCGGTTTCACGGACGGCGGTCGGGATGGCAGCCGTGTCATAGGACGAAATGCGTAGCTCTGAGACCGGGACCAGCTTCTCTGAGAGGAGCGTCTGGAGTGCGACGCGGCCTATCCCACCAGTAGAACCTGGAGACACTGGTTACTTATTGTTCGAAAAACAGTATCTCATAGAACCTCAAACCTGTAATAACAATCATGATCAGACGAGACTTAATAACTTGAGGCAGCTGGAGTGTAATAGTATGGCTTGAATTATGGTGCGAGATAGATCGAAGACCAGGATTGCCCACCGTCTTATATGTTTTCCGTAAATGCATCTTAAGTCACGTGGAGCGGAGCACCGGAGCATGCTTATAGAAGCAGAACCCGCTAATCGTGGTGCGAGATTCGCGCCTTAGCCAGTGACGTCAATCTAAGTGGGGCTGATCATTATCCTATTTAAGTAATTTTCACTTTACGGCTTGGGTGCCTACTGCCGAACCAACGACATATCCAATGCACCGTGTTCTGCTGGCCTATCACTGCCATCTCTGCTCTCAGGGACCCCTTAGATCCTGGTGCTTTCTTAGATCTCGCTGACAAATAACAGCTCGCCGGCACAGTTTGTTGATTTTTAATCAGACGCGAACTACTGTAGCGGTCCGATTCGGAGACAAATTTAAGATTGAGCCAGGAATTTTTTAAGACGATTTTGTCAGCTGCTTATGAATCCCTTCCTCAATCGTGCCAGAGCGTCGCGCCTAGCAAGCGCCTGTTGTGCCGATCTTACAAATCTAATTTGATCATTTCGAATTTACCGGATTTTAACAGAAATGTTCACAGGCCAAGGTGAGAAACATTTTAGTGCAGTTTAGGACTTAAAAAATTAGACCAATAACGCGCAGAGTCATCGAGAGTTCAGAGACTGTCAATTACATATAGCAATTTTATGTGAATAGAAAGCTCGAGAAACAGCCAAGAACGAATAAAGAACGAACAGCAACGTGGCAGAAGGTAAAAGCAAACCGGGCATAACAGTCGAAAGATACAAGCCAACAAAAGATAGAAGAATGCCACGAGTGGCTAGGCTGCTAGGTAGGGGATATAGGAACCCAAGTTACAAGTCTCTATTAATCAAAAGACTGATATAAAAGGATATGGTAAGGTGACACAAAATGAGAACCGTCAGAAATGGCTCTGTCACTACCACAGACACTCTGCAACGCAACAATCAAAGTGGACGAAAGCCAAGTTCCATCTCTGAGCTTTAGAAGCTACTCTCAGTGATCCTGTGCATTCTGTACGATATTCCCATCTTCTGGCCAGCCTAACCATAGGGAACTGTCGAGTAAGAGTACTTGGATGTTTGCTGGCTCCGGATATCGTCCAGAGCCAACCGTAATGATAACCCTCTTATGCGCAGGACCCAAACATGAAAGATAACTAGGCATTGTTCTTGGAAACTTAGTGAGCTATTCCAAAAGTAGACGATATAATTTAGATTTTGTCTTTCAGTAGCTAAACCCCGCCTCATGTTATTGAAAATGTAGTAATGAAAACATTTATGCAAATGTAAGCTATCGGAGCCCGATTTTCGAACCATGCGTTTGTAGTGCTCGCCAATAATCAATTGGAATCTCGTAAAGCATTGATCAGACGTGTCTTGCGCTTCATTTGCGTGTCAGAGATGCTGTCTTATAGTTATATCACAAAAATCCATCAACACAAGCCTTGGTCCAAAAACGCCACTTGGAGATTCAGGAACCACTCGACGGAGAGTTGGAAATACTAAGCCACCGATACCTTGGTGGTCAAACATATATTGTGACGCATTTGGACCGCCTAGGACCTCCGGTGCATAGTCGAGTCTCCTCAGCATGAATTTGTTGTCATAATAAAATCGCTGGATCTTATTATGGGTTGGAATATCGTCAGGAAAAGTCACTTCCAACACTCGCCACGTTTCACCGTTCTCGATGTGGTTTTCCAGTTCCCGAGTCTGAAACCCGGGCCGTTTGAAGAGGAAGGGTGCTGTGAGATAATTCCACAGAGCATAACCAACAAAGTACAGGAGGTGCATGTCATCCCATGCAGAGTCAGAGTTCAAGTGACTAAAAGCTGCGCGTGGACTGTCCCGACTTTGATTAACTGAGCCATCAGCATTCTCGGTCCAGGTCTTCTTTGGGCTGTACATCCAGAGCTCATCAACATTATGTCCCAGTCCTTTAAAAAAGGCCTTGGGAGAACGTGGATCAATAGTAATTGTGAGTTGGCGGTAACCTGGATAACCCTTGGAGTCAAATAATAAGCCTGAAAGCGTGAAGGTGGCTTCAATAGATTTAATTTCATTGAAGCGAGCCTCTCCACCGTGAGCCTCCAGGACCGCAGACAAGAGGTCAACCCTGATCATGTCAGCAATTTTCTGAGCCAAACACCAGTTATACATTGAGCTAACCTTCGGGGGATATTTTCTGCCATTTCGTGTTCCGAAAGCATACGCCGGGTTAACAGAATTTTGTATTCCTGGAATGCTAAAATGATACGAGACAGACGATGTGGAAGGAAACCTGATGGAATATTTAATGACACTGTCGCTGCTGACAAATCTAAAACAGCTTAAATAGTTAACAAACCAAACGAGGAGTTATAATTCAGGAAATGGTCTAAAGCTCGGCATTGCACCAAAAGCCAGGTCTTCTAATCAAAGAACCTTAGCTTTCCCCGAGGCGGAGATCACGGCAACACGATCTTTCCCCTTGGAATCTCGGTTCAATATTTATTAGATGTCTTCGCAATTTTCCAACAACCGAGTGATACACGTAGACTTTTCCAGTATGCAGACGGACCCTATAATTGTACTTAGGTAGTCAGTCGAAAGGCGTAGTCTTTGATAGGAGCACTGAGGAAATCACAAATGAAGGACGAGCCAGATCTCGAGTTGATCTTACTGAACCAAGGGATTAGGATATTAGTGTGGAGGTAATTACATCCTCTCACTAGTGCACTTCCTGCGATGAATGCTCCGCCACCACCGAAAACTGCTTCCACTTCATTAAGCTAACCCTGATTACAATTGCTACACTCGCGGTATATTTCATTCGTAAGGAAGTTTGCAAAGAATGAGCCGGAGGTCGGATTCGTCACGTTATCTAAAATATTTCCCACGAAAAGTTCCGATACTGCCCGAAATGGCCACGCCGAGGGTGATTCGTTGTAATCAAGGAAAAGGCTCGGACGCTACCCGACCACTCGGTACCGAGGCCGTATTACCTATTGTAATCATCCCGAGACCAGTTCTCCAAGTCATCAAGGAACAGAGGTAGAAGCCGGAAAAAAGAAAAGTAAAAAGATCCATGAGCAAAAAAAGGAGAAGGAGTGGAAATGCCCTTTAGATGTTGCGGTCCCATCTTCCAGCTTTCATCATGTGGCAAGCCACTGAGCTGTCGATGTATGTTCGGCAAGAATCGCATAATCCGTAAAAACTGCCCAATAGCAACCTTGGTAGATTTGTAATTGCACGAAGTTTGTAGAAATCGAAGTTGAAAAGTGCTTAGTGATCTGGCTTTTGTAAGCAGGAGTGTGGACAGGATTGCAGCATTATCAGCGGACAAGATGAGTATAAAATTCCATATTTTGGGCATACCATAATTAATAATTTCTCTGCATTTAGCTGGATACTACATAACCGCCAGTGTATCCTTTCTGTCAGAATCCTTACCTCTATAGCAACCAGCTATCTGCGCCATGTACGACCTTATTCGAGATTCTCCCTTTGGGCAGATCGTCCGGATTGTCACAAACAACCATTACCTCCAATACGCGGAGGAGAAAGATGGGTTCCAGCATCCATACTTCGTCCAGAAGGAGAATGAAGCTGAAGTACCTGGCCCGGATGCCTCCGTCAATTCTCAATCCTTGGACTCGACAGAGGAAACCGATCTTGAGGAGAATGGGTATGCAGAAGATCCTATTGAGCGCCTTGCTACCCTACAGAGTCTGCATGAACAAGAAAAGCCAGAGAACAAGCCTATCAAGGCAACCACAACGAGTGATGGCTCCATCCTCGTGAGCTGGTACACCACAAGTATGGCACATCAAAATTTCGATTCCTGATTGTTTTTGACCCTGTATAGACGATCCGGAAAACCCACAGAATTGGAGTGAACTGAAGAAGGCTTGTATTGCATTTGAGATTTGGTATGTTTTGACCACATCTTTACTATGGGTTGATGGCCAACCACTAATGGCATCAGCGTTTATTCGTTCGCGGTTTACTTTGGGTCCTCCATCTACGTTGGTGCTGTCCCTGAAGTCATTGAGATATTTGGGATAAGCACAGAGGTATCCTCTTTGGGTCTTGCCTTATACGTCTTTGGCTGTAAGTTGGCTTCGTCCTATGCTTGAATATTTCATCTCTAATTCGAGTGTAGATGGGCTTGGGCCTATGATTTTCTCTCCCCTTAGCGAGTAAGCCTTTAACATCCTTGTCTGATTCAATGTGTTTGCGATGATACTAATCAAATGTAAAAGAATTGCCGCTGTGGGTAGGAATCCACCGTATATTATCACACTCGTCATATATACTATTCTTTGGGTTCCAGCCGCCCTGGTCAACAATTTTCCTGGCTTCGTCATACTCCGGTTCCTGGCTGGATTCTTCGGTTCACCATGTCTTGCTACTGGTGGCGCTACGTTCGGAGATATTGTAGGTCTTCAATCTTTACGAATCTTTACGAACTTTGCTGGGCATGCTGACATGTGTATCACAACAGTACCCCCTCATTAAAGTGCCGTACCTTCTCGTTATCTGGGGTGCGGCGACTGTTTTGGGGCCTGCGATAGCGCCAGTGGTCGCCAATTTCAGCGCCCCTGCGAAGGGATGGCATTGGGTATCCTGGGAAATGCTGTGGCTTAGTGCACCCATCCTAGTCTCCTTTGTTTTTTTCCTTCCTGAGACCTCATCTTCCACAATCCTCTACTACAGAGCAAAGCGCCTGCGAAAAGTGACCGGCAATCCCCGATACAAATCGCAGGTGGAGATTGACCAGGAAAGGACGAAGATGACCTTCAACGACATCATCTACAACGCTGTGATTAAGCCTGTCCAGATCAATGTTCTTGATCCTGCTGTACTTTTCTCCACTCTCTACACCAGTCTCGTCTACGGTATTTTTTACTCCTTCTTCGAATCCTTCCCGCTGGTCTTTTTGGATGTCTATCATTTTGATTTTACCGTCTCAGGCCTCCCTTTCCTCGGGGTTTTGCCCGGTTGTTTGGTTGCTGCGACCTCTGTGATTTGCTTCTGGCATTTTTCAGTGGTCAAAAAATTGCCAACGAAAGGACTTGCAGCCCTTGGAGCCCCTGAAGACAGGCTGGTGCCAGGATTATACGCGTGCCTTTGGCTCCCTATCGGGCTCTTCTTATTCGGTATGTGACCTTATCTAACCACGATTGACTGTTTCAATGGAATCTAATAAAAGATTTTTATAAACCAAAAGCCTGGACAGCTCGTCCTAGTGTTCATTGGATGGCCTCAATCGTAGGGCTATCCCTAAGCATCGTCGGAACATTTACCATCATCATCTGCATGTTGCAGTATCTGGCCTTCACTTACCCGAGATATGGCGCGTCCCTGTTCGCGGCCAATGATTTCGCGCGCTCGAGTTTGGCGGCTGGGGCGGTGATGTTCTCGCGCCCAATGTTTAATAATCTTGGGATTCACTGGGGTGTTAGCTTGCTCGCGTTCTTGGATATCGTTTGCTGCATCTTACTTTATGCTCTGTGGAAATTTGGTGCGAGGTTGCGTGCTCGTAGCCGCTTTGCGCAGTCTTGAACTGTTGTTGCTACAAAACTCATGGATACGCAGCAATGCTCGCAAACGTTCAAGGATCTTTTCTCTCAAACAACCCCCTCCCCCCCGCCCCCTCAAAACAGTATTGCATGGCACGCACTAAGGAGGTAATCTACCAAGGGGATCCAATAGATTTAGACAGAATGATATGAATTAATTTATTGTTTAAGGAAAAGATCAAAAGAGTGTAAAAATAGCAGGCATGTTAAATACCCATCTGTATCATCCAATTACAAGAAGAGAGGAGCGGAGTAATGCTGTGATGTTCGGAGTCAACAAGTCCAGACTGCAGTAAATTCACAAACACACACACAAAGGGTAAAGAAAATCGTTAATAAATAAGAGGCGCCGGTAAATATTGGCTGACTTCCGTTTGTCAGACGTCTACTGCAATGTGGCGGAGACTACCAACCGTGTCAATTGGAACCTTGCTCTGGAAAGGTTGATAATTGGCCCAAGGGGAGTAGAGAAGAAGTTTGGCTCCTGTATGGATCTGCATTATGATGAATGCCTTCCAGGTTACCAGGCTCGAGCTTCACTGTATTGCAGAATGGGCGCTGTTACCCCAGGGGAGATGCATATTCCGGTCCAACGGTATGGTGGGAATGGAGAAATCAATATATTTCCTTATAATGGCTAAAACCCTTGAAAAGCCTGTTGAACCAGGCAGTGGAGAACTGATATTCTTCCCCTTCTCTACCATCAGCCTTCCCTTATTCTTATAGAAGAGCGGGGAAAGGCAAGTTGTCGATATTAAATCTGTGCTGGATGACTTAGGGCGTCATCAGAAAAAGCTACATCTGCAACTCGCCTTGTATTTTGCGACAGAATCTGCTGTTATGATGTCAATTCAGAAGTCCCATCACTAGTTACCCTATTGGACATTGTATCCTTGCTCGGTTCTCCCTGTATCCCTTTTTGCTAATGAACGCGAGTTTAACGAAAAGGACATTATATTACTTGGTCTGGACCCTGTGCAGGTGAGAACTGATCGCACTGGTGATGGCATGGGTGCATACGTCACCGAGTGAGCATGCATGGTTGATGCGGTTTAGATACACGGCTAGCCTGTTTAAGTTGATTATCGCAGTCCCGGCTCTATTTACTGGGCTTGATTAGCCGTTGCCGAAGTTTTGTTCACCGAAGCATAATTGAGCACAGTCGAAAGGTGCAGTCTTTGATAGGAGCACTGAGGAAATCACAAATGAAGGACGAGCCAGATCTCGAGTTGATCTTACTGAACCATGAGATTAGGATATTGGTGTGGAGGTAATCGGGCAGTTTGTTTACCGTGTCATTGAATATGAATCGTGGTTTCAATCGAGATTGAGGTTTATTATAGCTATATATTACAATGAGAATATAATTTCAAATCCTCCCACAAAGGAATGCAGTGAGGGAGACAGAACTTATCCACCCACAGGACTCCCTTCAGATTGGATACAAAAGCTTCATAATTCGTTATCCCGATCGCGCTGTTGATTTTGGAAATGCTTCGCAGAGCGTATGATCGGGTTGAAAATTCCTTTGAAACAACAGCTCCAATAAACAGCACCCAAAGACGGATATATTCGTTGAACTTGGAATCTGGCGACATTGATAACTCTCGGTAGTGGTGAAGGCATCTGGATAATCTTTCGATCAGCTTATAGTGTCTCGGTGCATGCAAAGGCATTTCACGTATGGCGAGAAAAGAGTAAAGGAGAATAGCCAGACAAAATAATCTGTCGCTGTCACATTTGATTTCTGGATTATCCCTTGGAAACAGTAGCGTCAAAAGATGATACTCAGCCACGTAGATGGTGTTACCAATGGCCGTTGCGTTGCCACCGATGGATGGGAAACTAGAGATTTGCTGAGAGATGTCTTGGAACATGGAGAGTGTACCAAGGAGAGATAATTTCGGCTCAGGATTATTTGGTAGACGGGAGGCTGCATAATGCTGAAGCCTCTCCTGTACCGACCATTGAGAAGGAATGAGCGGGCGCGAAATCGACTTGAGGAGTGGAAAAGATAGGGGAATGCCCCATGTTGCGGAAAAGGAAAAGTCGGCCCTAGGAAGAACTTATTAAAGGTAAATATGCCACCTCCCACCAAAAACTACGTACCAGGTTATCACTCGCTGAAGAGTGGGGGAATTATCAAAGCTGGTCAGGCCACCATGGATACCCACCACCTTGACTAAACCCCCCATATGTACTAATGCACGATCGAAATTGTTCTCTAGAGCCTTTAGAACGTCATCAGTAAGTATCAAGCGCCATCAGGCCCCTTAGATATGACGATTCAACACTCGGGGCCCGTCCGGACCCGTCCGGACCATTGACCAGTGTGAAAGTGGCTCTTCATCAGTGAGATCCCACTTACTTCGGCGGTTACGAGGACGGCCACGGCGGTGACCAATTCAACGGATAGATTCCCAGGTTTGCTATTTAATTGCTGGTTAATAAATCGTATAGCCTCATAGCGGTGATGCACCACCGCCTCCAGGTCGTTGATTCCAAAATGTAGATTGCGAAACACGGCCGCGGTCGATAAAAATGCGTTCAAGAGTCCAGAGTCGGTTCTTGCAATAGAATACCAGTTTCCCTCAGGATTTAGGGAGAATTTGTTCGTTGGGAAGTCAACGTGACCTAGACTCGGCGATTAGATGTGAGGTTTACTGCGCCTGTGATTCTCGTTGACATACAGAAGTGCAATATCCTTTGGGCTGTCGGAGGTAAGGGAATTGGTAGAGCATTAATCGGTCTGAGTTCAGCGGGCACAGATTGAGGAAATTCACTTAATCTCTGTAGAGTTGAAAGTACCAGAGAGGATGAAACGCTGGGGTTTGCTGAGCAAGGAAACCTGGCATCTTTTTTCGACTGCCTCGGCTGCCAAGAGGAGAGCTTGAATTTCGATTTGAGAGATTGCTGGCTGACCACATTGCCTGTATTTGCGCTTTGCCGCGGACCTATAGGAGAACCAGAGGAAGAGGAAAGATCGTCTAGATGTCGAGACCGATGAGCTGATTTTCTAGCCAGGGAACGAACAAGACGCCGTGACCTTGCATCAAAACTCTTTGCGCCATGGTGACCAGTTTGGACAATGAACGGGAGGGATGCTCCATCATCCGTAAACTCTTGTACACGCAGATCCTCAACCGGAGAATTCTTTTCTTTCGCAGCCTCCATCTGGGAATTTTGTATGATGCAAACTGCCTGAACTAACTGGCTGCCTCATGAACTTTGCAAAGAATGTACGGAATATCTGCGAGAAATCCTTGCCTGAGGAACTGTGCTGGAGATCCAGAAGCCAGATGAAGTCTTCTGATAGGTCAGATTGAAAGGAACTGCGTCCTTATTTGAGCTGAAGCTGCTAGTGTCCACTTTCGCTTTTTGCGTTGGTTCCGGGGGCGGAAAGATTCTCTTTTATGATATAAACGTCATGTCCGAATGAAGTAGGATGGGCGGATACCCGGAGTGGAGGATTTACGATACTCCGAAGTTCTCGCAAAAGAAAAAAAGTTTTGTTAGTCATGAAGCCCATAACGTAATCCCAGTCCACCCAGGTCACCCTTCCAAAACATGTCGCGATTTCAACACCGACTATATTCAAAGAGCCACTATGCCACGAAAATGGATTGAAAACGCCAAAAATCGCCAAACCGAGAGGGAAGGATCCTAATACCTATATAGGCTATCAAAAATCATGATATATCTTCTCAACGCCAAGCTACGGCTTCAATTTCAATACCTCACAGCACTCCAGGACCGGCCAAGGTAGGCTGCAAGGGAGAGACACGCACTAATGGCAAGATAAAGGGATAGGATCCAACAGAAATTCGACAAAGAAAAAGGGCAAATTCAGGGATATGACAAATATCTCTGTTCAAAAGGGGATATCATACAGAAATTGCAGGTTACAATGCTGATCTCTGCATTGGCTAAGCGCCTGGCTGCGGCCTGCAGGGGGAGTTAGCATGAGGTGATGATTTAGCTTCGTTAGGCGGCTATTCACGCACTATTGCCTTCATTAGACTTCGCCAAAACGCGGATCTGGTTTCGACCCCAGACCCAAAACAAGCCAAATAAATGTAATATATACAATATTACATGAATGTAATAAGTTGTAATTTTGTAATCTATTAGGCTCATGGGTCCTTGAGGGGTCGTGAGAACCCCACGAGTACTCAAAAAGGCAATATAACGAGCTCTAGACCTCAAGATCTATCAAGTCACGTGACAACATCGATGTGGATGATGATCTCAAGACTTCTGCTCGAAGAAGAGCCCCTTCTGGACGCCAACCAATCCCAATCTCCGGTTATTAGCCACCTCTGCTTCTTAATCATGGCTTAAACTTTGGTTCCCATCGTTTTCTGTTTATGGAAATTCATGACCTCGTGAATGACTCCTATCACTTCTGATTAATTTACCACATGAGCCAGTCTCTAATGACCAGTGACTCGTCGACTTTCATGAGTTGAGTGACGCTAAAAGCCTAAATTAAGCGACCGAAAATTTAGACTCGGCATGAACAGATAACCAGAATGCTCTATTCTCTTGTGGCAAAGAAAGTGAAACTATAAAGCCCCCTTTAGTCCAAGTAGCTCAGGCAACCGGGATGCGAGCTTCAAAGTAGGGAATATATGTGTTATTGAGTTCCTTTTAGCAAACTATTATTCTCCAGTGATCAGGCTGCTGGACCTCTCATTGGCAATCTGAAGACTGCAATGTACGACGTTATTCGAGATTCCACATTCGGGCAGATTGTCCGATACGCGACGAAAAACAAATATCTACAGTACAGTGAAGAGCGCGAAGGGTTTCAGCACCCCCATTATGTTCGGGAGACCGAGAAACCAGACATGGGGAATCTAGCTGTCCCTTTATCAGAGGCAGATGGCCATGGCAACAGATCTCAACATCTTTCGACCGGCGTCACCCCGAACAACCAAGCCAATTCCTTTAGTGACAACCTCCACCTCCCGGGAACCGACACCGAGAGTGAGGACTTGGAGGATGCGTTGGAGACGAACCCAATCGAGAGACTTATTACCCAGCAGAGTCAGCAAACGCTAGGAAGAGAGCGTTCTCTTGTCATCGAGCCTACTAAAACTGCGGATGGCGCAATACTGGTAGACTGGTATGCAACAGGTGAGGAATCTTACAAAGGTTGACAACCAGTGGCTAAATCTAAATACTGTACATCCAGACGACCCAGACAACCCTCAGAATTGGGGGGGGGACTAAGAAAGCATTTGTGGCATTTTTGATTTGGTATGTCGGTCTTGCCCATGCAAGAAATGCTCATCAGATGTGCATAATACTTACACCTCGTGACTAAAGCATTTATTCATTTGCTGTTTATCTTGGCTCTTCCATCTATATCGGCGGCGTCCCTCAGATCATTGCGAAGTTCGGCGTCAGTATTGAGGCATCCTCTCTAGGCCTGGCATTGTATGTTTTTGCTTGTGAGTATAGATAGATAATGTCTGACCTCCGTCTCTTGGACTGAACGCCTCTAATTGAATGGCAGATGGAGCCGGTGCAATGGTCTTCTCTCCTATCAGCGAGTCCGTCTGCCATTCTTCTGAAACTCTCAATTTTACTTGTCTAATATCACTCTTAGGATCCCAGCCGTTGGTCGGAACCCGCCCTACGTGATGACGATCATTATATTTGCAGTTCTGTGGATACCGACGGCATTGGTGGATAACTTCGGCGGTCTTCTAGTTCTCCGATTCCTGACAGGCTTCTTCGGTTCGTCTTTACCAAAGGGAAAATATCATATAACTAATCATTTTTGTTTAGGATCCCCATGTCTTGCTACTGGAGGGGCAACGTTTGGGGATATTGTAGGTCGACCTTACTACGCAAATTCTTTCCGTGAAATCAAGACTCACGTGCGTTCATACAGTTTCCCCTTATCCAAGTCCCGTATCTTCTTGTGATCTGGGGGGGTGCTAGTAAGTTTTATTCTCATGACGCATTATATCCTAGGATTTCATTGGCTAATTGAAGACAAATTACAGCTGTCCTTGCACCTGCACTAGGCCCTATAATTGGGAATTTCAGCGCTACTGCTAAGAGTTGGCGTTGGGTTTCATGGGAAATGCTGTGGCTCAGCGGGCCGATCTGTGGTCTTTTATTTTTTTTCTTACCTGAGACATCGTCCCCAACGATCCTCTATTATCGTGCAAGACGGCTGCGAAAGCTGACTGGAAACGCTGCATTCAAATCCCAAGCTGAAATCGACCAATCCAACCTCACTGCTCGTCAGATCGCCTATGATGCTTTGATCAAGCCAATCCAGATCAATATTCTGGACCCAGCTGTGCTTTACTCCACAGTTTATACGAGTCTCGTCTACGGTATCTTTTACTCGTTCTTTGAATCATTTCCACTGGTCTACCAAGGAATTTATGGATTCAGTTTCAGTGTTTCTAGCTTGCCATTTATTGGTGTGCTTGCTGGATTGGCTGCAGGAGGTGGTCTTTTGGTCTTTCACTGGCATTTCTTTGTGGTGAAACCCGTCATGCGCAATGGGCCTTCGGCATTGGGGGAGCCTGAAAGGCGTCTAGTACCGGCTCTATTTGCTTGTTTTTGGTTGCCGGTTGGTCTATTTCTATTCGGTATGGTATATCCATTCTACTATATTTGAAGGGAGTGCTAACTATTGCACAGGATGGACAGCTCGTCCCAGCGTACATTGGATTGCAACTGTAGTAGGGCTGTCTTTCAGTATTGTTGGGACATTTACAATCATAGTCTCCATGCTCCTCTACTTGGCATTCACCTATCCAAAATATGCAGCGTCCTTGTTTGCTGCAAACGATTTTGCGCGGTCGAGTCTCGCAGCCGGGGCTATTATGTTCTCTAGGCCCATGTTCATCAACCTTGGTATCCACTGGGGGGTGAGCCTACTTGGATTCCTCGTCCTCATCTGCTGCGTCCTTCTCTTCTGTCTCTGGAATTGGGGGTCGACGCTTCGTGCTCGCAGTCGCTTTGCGGTAAGTTGAACTGCTCAGGGACAATTGATGGGGCCATGGGGAGTTTGCATAAGTGCTTACCCGCTTCTATTGTGGAACCAGCCTTGCTCTCTCTTGAGGATTCCCGCCAAACACTCGAGTGATCTAGCACATTTTTGTGTTGTTTGGGAAGGCTCTCCTACACAGCTTCTCTATTCTGGATAATCGCTTTGAGGAAGGTTCTATAGAATTATAAGAAATCAGTCATATTCCTCGCTCTCCTATTGCCCTAAGGAGTGTTCGAACTCGGTTGTGTTCTAGACTTCCCATAAAATTAAAATAAATCTGTTAGTATCAAGCCCTAGCCTTAGAGCTCGTTACGGAAGGTAAACTTGATATGTTAATAACAACATCAATAATAATATTGGCACCGTCATAGTCTATTGTGCAATCGCACGTCTAAGGAGACAAAACCAGAACCTCGCTCCAGTTCTAATCTTCCCCAGCCGACACTGGACAAATCCGTGTCACTCAGAAATGGGGCGAAATAACCGCTGAGTCAAACATGCACCATAGGAAATATCCCTAGTCTATACCGTCATTTTCCATCTCGACATTCTGACTTGTCTGGAGGAAACGGCAATTAAGAGGGTATACTATTTGTAGGGCTGGGACGCCAAGACCAGAGGGGGGCCCATTGATCATTATCCCGTTTGGGCAATTTTCACTTTCCGGATCGGTGCAGGTTTGGGTTTTGTGTCCTGACCCACGGTAAAGAATTACTATGATGCACAGATCGGGAGACAGAGGGAACTGGAGGCAGTCAAACAGACAGTGGCTACAGCATCAACCAACACAACCGTATGTACAGTAGAGGGGTTGGGTCAAATCATTTCGATTTCCTATTGTCTCTCTAGGTTCATTGTTTTCAAGGCTTCTGATAGCAGGAATCGTGCGAACGATCCAAGATTGTTTCTCTTTCTCTAGGCTCGAAGTAGGGCATCCAATATAGGATGCTTTTAAGGTAGGGTATGTAATCTAGTAAAAGTGTTTTGTGCACGGTAGTGTAGGGGATGGTGTGTTAACAGTACATGTGCTTTTACGACAAGTGTGGTTGTTGCCACCGGTCGAAAGGCAGATAGGACGCGGATGAGAGCCGCTCGTTGCGCGGTACGCAAGTGCCGTAGATGGGTCTTATATCGAAGTGGACCATGCCAGACGGTCGAGACATAGTAGATAACTGGTGTGACGCATGCTTCATAGAGCTGTCGCAGTCCCCCAAGCGCGATATTGACCTTGGCGGCTTGTTTAACGGCTAAGCCGTATACAGTGAGAGTTGAAAATAGGCTCCCCTCCGGAAACGTACGAGTTGTTTCTCTGCCCGTACCCGAAACTGAGTTGGCTTTTGTGCCGATATACGGCTTGTCTCATTCTCTAAGGTAGCATTCGAAAAGAACTTACTCTCAGGAACACACTCCTTGTTTCTCGGTCATACTTATCGTTCTATACATCGCCGGCAAGATAAAGCATGATAATGTAACTTACTGTGACGGCGATGGTCAAGCTCCAACCAGTAAAAGCAAGTCGCAAAGAATCTTGTGGTGCGAAGAGAACAAATAGAGACATGTTTAAAAAGAGAATTGATATTTGTACACAGGTTTTACTATTTGTACACACCAGGAAAAGGCCACCTAGTTTGAGTTATGGCTTCACCTCTTGATCATGGCCCCATCCATTCCTCTATCTACACTGCCAATGTATCTCTTGATTTTTGAGGCATTTGTTTTGATTTCCTTCCCACCCACCTACCTACCTTATTCACTCTTTTCCTTTCTTATTCAGATGTCTCGGCCTCGTAACTCTCTCCTAATAGAGGATGATCCTGGTTTTTCTGTTCAGAACTACTATTTTGACCTTATTAACTTTGACCCAGATGGGACTCGAATTCCGAAATTGATCGAAGAAGAAGCGGAAATACTTAATAAGACCCTACCCTCTTACTTATATAAGTTTTAAGAGGATTTAGTGCGAATTAGTGATATTATAGGTGGTTAAAATACCTGTAGGTAGACGTGGGTGACGCGGCCGCGTTAGGGTGGCCGCTTAGTAGTAAAATACATACGTTAATAATAGAGATGATATAAGTAGCTACCGTAGTTAAATACTATATATATATAATAAATAGTATAGTGGTTTTCGAAACTAGTTATATGTGCGGCTTTTACATTAATACTTATATTTAAAGGATCATAAATTCGTTGAAAGAAGTGTTAAGGAATACGAAGACAGATTATGCTAATCACCGCTGGTAAAGGGTAAACTCTAGGCATAGGAACATGAGGTAGGCAATCAAGAGCACTATACCAGCATTCCTCCCTAGTCCCAAAAATATGACAGCACAAAATACCAGAGATGACACCCACACTGCCGCCAGCTCAAAAAAAGACAAAATTATCAGCGTCTTGTACCTAGTACCCCGCTGCCGCGACGACCCCAACACATAACGTCAGTAAGAAAATGTTGCTTCCTGCAGTTGTCGCAGCCATAATGCTGCCGTGGCCGCGGGAACCACTCAGAATTGCAACCAATTTCTCTAGGAGAGTAGTGGCAAAGGAGACAACGGTCAGACCGAAGACAGTTCCCGAAAGATGCAAGGAGTCGGTCTATAGGAACGATCTAAATCTATATGATCGGCCAAAGATTTCGGATATCAAAGAAAAGCAAAAAGAAAGTGTATCGACCTTAACCAAACCCCCGAAAATCACGATGCATGGGTGAAATCCTATGCCCGTTTACTCAGAGGTCTTGAAAACAAAGCGGTCCTCAGGCTTGCTCTTGAAAGGAACACCCAACTCAAGAAGCTTGACATAAACATCAGCAAACTCCTGGAAGAAGACATCGCTGTCCTTAGCATAACGCTCAACGTGCTGCTTGAAAGCCTTGTCCTTAATAAGAGCAAAATCAGTAGGCAGCATCATGAGAGTGGAGGTACCCTTATCAGTGAACTGAGCGGGACCGTTCCACTTGCGCTGGTTCCACTTCTCATCAACGAGCAGACGGAAGAACTCGTTGGTGAAGACGGTAGGGCTGAAGTCCCAGGGACCATCGTAGCCAGAGCGGTCAGAGTGAGCACGACCGAGGGAGTGAGCACCGCTAAGGGCAACCATCTCACGGTCATCGAAGCCCATACGACCGAAGACGGCACGGATGTGGCGGTGGTCCTTGGAGGCATCGGGGAGACGACCATCGGGTGTGCAGGCGGCGATATCACCATCCTCACGGCCAGGTCTCCAGGGGATCTTAGGGCCACCAAGTTCCTGGACGGCAGCGGAGCCGGCTAGGGTCCAGAGATCAGAGTAGGTGATCCAGGGGAACTGGGCCTTGATAGGCTCGAGGAAGTCGCGGGCGTGCTTGAGACCAGCGTTTGCGCCGTGGTCTGACTCCGGGGCGAATCTCATGGTGGCGCCGTTGCTGCCACCGGTACCGGTCTCCTTATCGTAGGTGCCACTGGCGTGCCAGGCAAGACGAACAAGAACCTAAGATAAGAAACCTTGTCAGCGCCTGTGATACGAGTCATTGCTCAGGGGAGAAATTAGCTTACGGGACCATAGCTGCCATCATCATAGTCGGTCTCGTTGGCGAGGCGAAGGGCAATCGCATCGTACACCTTCTGGTAGTCGGCCTGGGTGGGAGCGAAAGGTCCCTTAGGGGTAGCCTCTCCGTTCAGGTAGAAGTAGGCACCAGCACCACCGGCAACAGCCAGACCGATACCCCAGATACCGAAGGACGAGGACTTGCCGGCAGGAGCCTCAGAGGCATATCCGCGGCGAGTAGAAGCGCGAACCTGAGCGGGGAGAGCGAAGCGAGCCGAGCGCGCGGCAGGGCGGACTCCGGAGGAGCGCAAGAAAGCACGGGACGCAGATCGAGCAGCCGAAGCCATTGTGGTAGAATGTGTGGGTGGAATGAAAAAGAAGGAATGGAAGGAGAGAAAGATGGTGCAAAAGAATGGAAGACGGGGTGGAAATTGAGAAGGGGTAGAGGGAGAACTCGGAGAGAAACAGCTGGAATCCGTGGGCCTCGGTGTTATCGTATGTTTCTTCTCCTCCGCATTATACTTCTACTTTCCGCTGTTTGTTCATCTTACTGCAGGACCATCCTCGTCAGCGCTTATCTCCTCTTCCTTCCTGAACCAATTGTGAGTCCATCATGCTTGGGCTTCATCTTCGATACCCCTGATCTTGCGTCTTTTCCGTTACCTGGTCCCTCATCTTGACTTCCCCATTTTCCGTTCCATCGTTCGGCTCCACATCTGTCGCTGCGGGTCCGAAATTATTAACAGGAAGCCTCCCCTTGGCTGCGACCGACCGAGAGTCTCCACACTCCTGCGGACGCCCGAGGCGCTTACCTCATCGAAACGGTCTGGACACCGAGGATTAGTGATTTGATGAGGGCTGGACAGTGGGGAAGGTGGACGTGATTGAAGTCGGATGTGAAGGTTTTGAAAGCACAATTTTGTAGTCACCTCTGTCAACTATGACATCAAATTGTGCGACCCTTGGTTAAAGGATCTGGACTCAATCTTACATCCGGAATATACTTCTCCGCTCTACCAAGGGACAATGGACTGGTCACATTTCATCGTGTTTTAGAGGCGTGATGCCTCAATTGTACAGTAGTTTTCGAAATCAGTTTGACCTTACACTCTTTAGACTTGATTCCCGGAAAATAAATCCGAAATACGCTAATTCTGTTTAGGGTCACCGCTCTATTAGTTAGGCAGAACTATGCTGGTAATAAGTATACCTTATTTAAGGTCGTATTGTAATAAACGTGTAATGATACATCGAATCCCGTAGAACTCTTTAGGAGATCTGGCGATCTGGTAAGATCGCCCACCTGCTTTCCGCTTTCCCTCTAGTCCAAGGTTGCTATTTCCCTTATTCTTCCTATATAGTATAGCCTTCGTGTATCTCTGTACGCCTGTAAGTCATCACACAGAAGGCTATACTTACGCCGTATAGAGCTAATTCTGGTATAGAAGGATATTTACTTTGTAACCTAATAGATTTTATCATCTGCGGCGCGTCTCATTCGTTGCCATTGTCGATCTAATCTAGCTCACCCCGCAAACTAACATAGACTTCCTAAGAATCTTAATTACTTTTAGGATGAGCCTATATCACGTCGATCATGGATTTCAATCTATCGAACATAAAACGTGGGAACATAACTCGGATTACGTGCCAACCTCTAGAACATCCCAACCTAAGCAAGAATGAACCGTTTGCAAAATAGCGCAAAATCTTAATCCCTAGCAGCATAAGATGGCTGTGCACATGATAAGCAGTTCGCAAGGAAAGACTGGCTACATCACAAATAGCCAAACTGGCAAAGTGTAGAGAGTGTTCTACCACTAACATGCACAAGAGCATACGTTTGTTCGGCAGTCCAGTTTCTCCCACAATCCCTTCCGGCCCGGCAACAGCAGCAGTATTTTACAGTCATTAGGGGGCGAATAAGGCTGATTCCTTAACAGACTACTTTATCTATCTGTAGATATGTCTATGTCGACAAAAATGGTGCCTTTGCATTCACAAAAAGATGTAGAGAAACCTAGAAACCATAGAAAGAAACCCCACACCAAGGCTAGACCAAAAGCTCCCTCTATCCACAGATGGTAGCAATTGAAAAGATCTTTCAAAATGCAGTTCGCATTGATCAACCAACAATGTCCAAGGAAGGACTGTCCCTAGATTGTTCGCATTTAACACCATTTATCACACCAACATTTAGGCTGCCAGTTGCATTTTATCAGCCTTTGCCCACATAGTTATCGTTCGTCAGTAAGGGAAGCCATCACTTACACAACCATCAGGAAGACAACAAAGAAGAGGCTGCCAGTCACTTCATGTCAGCCCCTCGCCCTCAAAATGGTGGCGCTTCTCTTACCTCACGCGCTTTCAGTGCTTGGATTCTGTCATCATCCCATGGGAGCTCAGTTGGGGATGCCATCACAGTGGCTAGGAGAAAGGCGTAAATAACGTGAATTGGTCGCATTTTCACTTTAAGTAAGAGAGTATTAATGTTCTTTCGGTAAGTGTAAAGAGGACATGGGGGGAAAAAGAGGAAGTTGCAGGTAATAGTACTAGGTTTTTAAATGTACCTCTACAAGGGGTGGGATACTTGGGATAGGGGTTCATTATAAGGAAAAAGGAAGGTCCTGCCCAATGGCAATGGTGCAGAGCTAATTCATACCTTCAAAAGGCTGCTTGGCTGCCCATGATCCTGCATTATGTTCATGTGATAGGTGTGAGGCTGGTTGCTAGTGGATCGAAATATTGCAGAACATGGAGCAAGGAGTATTGATCTACACTCAGCTTTACGATAAAGGTACTAACTCAGTGGAGATCACGCTACTGATCGCCACCTCCCGGATGAACTATCGATTCTTAGGAAACTATCGATTCTTAGGAAACTATCGATTCTTAGGAGTTACATATTCGGTTTAGCTTGCCCAGTAGAGGAAATAAGATCGTCGACAAGCGAGCAATACTGTCTAATATGATATTCTACGAGATAGGCAATACAGTGACTGACCCAAGGAGTTTGGAACATCTCCGTGCTCCATTCTTTACATTTTATACGAGTCCCGATCGACAGGATTAATATACAAAAAATTTAGGAGACAGTATATACGCTGGATCATCCTGCTGCTGGCTGTTGCGGATACTGATGATGCACTGCTTGCTGCATCCATTTCAGACGTGGTTAAAGATTCGCTCTCTATCATATCACGGACGAGAACAAGCTTGGAAGGCGAGAGTCTTGAAGCCATATCGCCTGGACTAATAACGGTAAGTGGGAAGCTGTTGTGCAGGAAGTTGCACCATGTCACAAAAGGAAGAGAGGGGAGAGCAGGTACAGTGGCGCCGCAAAAGTCTGTGACTCCCTAGCTGACCGCCCTTTTCTACCACAAATTCTGCCTCATCAAAACTTACTGATAAAACTGTATGGATGACTAATATTCGGAAAATTAGCCCTTATGTGAGGCATATTGGTGTGGTTGACAATCAAAATATTATATACAACGCTATATGCGATTCCGCTGTACACGTTAAGGGTGTTTAGTGGGCAATAATAGAAAGCGGTGTTACCAGCGCTCAACTTGGGGGGTCAGACTTTTGCGGTGGCACTGTACCGTCTCTGCTAATTTAGTGTAAAATACATCACCTGTGGTACTGAAGACGTATTGTAAAATTCGTGGCCTATTGTGGAAGCGGTCTGGATCAATGTGCTTAAAATAACATCCAATCAGAACTCGCATAATTAGGATTTATCTTCCGGGAATCAAGTCGAAAGAGTAAAAGGTCAAACTGGTTTCGAAAACTACTGTAGGTCATATATTAACTAAATCTATTGATGAACATGGGCCTCTTTTTCGCTAGACAGGAATCAAAAGCCCAATCAAAACAGGGTATCTCTTTTTAAATCGCCGGTAAACTTCCAAGGAAATCATTATCCCATAATTCCGGACCACCGGGGTCAAGTCCCTCAACCCAAGCTCCTAGATCCATAGGCTATCAAAGTCAGCATACAATCCATGCAAAATCCGAGAGAAGGAACCTACCGCAAAATCACCGAAATCGGTGGAAAGAAAAGAAATAGGATCAAAGTCCACTGAGGACCCGGACAACGGCGTAGGGCCTCCCATTGCAACCGGAGTCTGATCAGTCTGTAAAAATAAATTAGTAGGTGCGAAGAAACCCAGTCCAAGGCCAGCGAAGCATACCGATTCAGGTGGGCGTTGGGCACTGGCCAAAGCGTCAGAATAAGCCAGCCCATTCAACACACCACGGCACACGCGAACGGACTTTTCAGAGCAAGTTTCTACGTTCACCATGGGATCCTCGCCCTTGATTCGCGACTGGACGGATGCCAGGATGATGGTCAAGAAGAAGTATGGCTTGCATCCATTGCCACCAGGACCGATGCGACGACCAAAATCATCTAGGGTTCGTTCAACTGCCTGCAGCATTACATTCTGTTGTGACTGCACCATGCTCATCAACACACTCGAGTTCATTCCGTCCATTGTTGGACCGGTTGAATTGACCATCTCTTGTGCTTGGAGGGAGAGCTCCACGCAAACTGTGATAGCGGCATGGAATGTCTCGTCCCGGAACACACCACTGCCAAGCTGGGTGATATGGGGGTATAGAACCGAGTCCGCTGGGTTCGGGAGTTCCATTTGAGAGAGGATCTCGAGCGAGGCTTCCAGACATACTTTTCGCGAATACGAACATTTAGGTAGTCGTACCACGCTGAGCGAGAAAGGCCGGTGGAGCGCGAGGAGGAACTTGCGCATGATGAAAAGGTGCAATGACTGAGCAAATCTATGCTTTGCAACGTCCACCGGATTGACTCCGGATGCGTTATCGTCGAACAAGGACGATGCATGTTGCATGGCTCGAAGGAGTTCTTCACCTATCCGTAATGCCTCGTCGTACGATAGGTCGAATCGAAGGGCGTTGATCTTCTTCGCGATGCGGTAGCGTAGCGGCAACGTCTTAGAGAGCAGTGACTGGTAAAAGCCTCTGGTATATGTCGCTGTGCTGAGAGGCGCGGGGTTGGTGTCCATCATTTCAGATAAATCATTATCATCCCAGTTGCTGGGTGCATCGCAATCCGATTCATCAAGATCCACAGAAGGTGGAACACCGCGATCCAGCGAGATTTTGAGATCCAATTCGACAATTGTCGTCCAAAGTCGGCGGCGCTGCTCGCACCAAAATGGCCGGCCCTTCTTCCGAAATCGGGTCGGGTCCCGGTGCAATCCCATTGTCATGGCGGATCGAATCAGGGACCCTGCAGAGGCCCATGCCACGTCTCCATCTTTGGCAATCGCGAGACGAGCGATCAAAAGAAGGGTCTGCGTTTGGAGCATGCTGAAATTAAGTTGCGGACTCACAAAGGTACACGAGATGTATGACTGTACCGCCATGACCCACTTCATTGCGGGTTTTTGATACACATCACGTTGATCGCCTTCGGCGTGCGGTGTTGGCAGATAGAAGCAGCTTCCAGCTGCTAGCACGGCCAAGAGTTGAGCTACAGATGCCAGATCTGGTTCCTGTTGACGATTCCAGTACGCTGTATACTGCTCCAAAAAGGTTGGGATGTGTAAGACTCGATAGGTAGTCTCGAATGTGTCGAGATAGAATTGAACCAATTGATCGGCTACTTTGCGTGATGGAACCATTTCTTCAAGTTGGAAGGCTTGATCTCGAAATGCTCGTTGATGGTCCTGGCTTTCGCGAGACCAAATCTCGGACTTGAAGCGTTTCATGTCGGAGTATTCTTTATCCTTGGTAGCATGTCGACCTCGTCGAAGAAAGGTACCAATGTCTTGGAACTGTATTTCTGTTAGCAGGTATTTCAGGGGGAATTTTGGACAGATCTCACTCACAAACGATACAGTGGTGGTATAATGACTGCGACCGAAGTACCTCGTCTTGCCTTTCTTCCCCCTGAAGCTGCAGTCCGGCAGAAATCGAACGCGATCATCTACTCCCGCAGCATCTATAGCAGACGTTTCCGCATCCGAAAAAACATCACCGATGGATGTTTCGGGGGTTTGAAGCAAATTGCCATTGGGCTTATTCAGCGCATGTTCCAATACACGTAGTCGGTGTCGAAGTTCATGCAGCTCGTCCGGGCGACTGCGCTTTGAGACCCGATTTGAGTCAGATCGGGGGCCCATTTTAGAATCAAAGACAAACATGCTGCCCGTGCCTGTGGCTGGGTCTTCAGAGCCACTGGGAATACGCATCCGTGATACTGGCGGTGACATGCGTCGCGAAGATGTTTCTGGTGTTGGTCCTGGTTGAGGACCGACAAAGACACATGAATCCGCAGTTTTTGAGCGGACACATTGCCCGCAGGGCAGCGAACGATCACATTTCAATTTGCGTCGTCGGCATTCTGTACAAGAGAGCGGGGGTCGTCTCCGCCGCTGTACCACTCTTGATTGATCTGCGTCCTCGCCCTGTGAAAGCGAATCTTGATAGTCAGCCATGATGGCTTTTTTGTCTGCGAGGTTGAAAGGAGCTATTTTCCTGACCCCTCGTCTGCAAGGCTCCAATCAAAATACGTAAGTCAGTGATGATGGGGGTAATCCTGAATGCCTGCAGCACAAAGGACAGGACACACAATCGCGTGGGAGTCGCTGTTCCATTAAACACTCCCCGATTGATTTCGATTGAGCAAGACGCAAAGCTTGACAGTTAAATTTCAAAGAGAAATGAACCAGCAAAGTTCAAATTTGGCGAGAGCGTTGAGTACATATGCGAGGCTGCCATGGAGTTAAAAGTTTTCGGTGCTCGGAGTTACTATTCTGGGAGATAATGCCAAGCCCCGAGTCAAATGCTGATTGATAATAATGCGGCCCCCAACCTTGATTCCTACACTCGTTAATAAAAACTGACTCATTTTTGAGTTCGTTCAATATATATAAGATGAGCTGGACATTTTTCTGCAGTCAATGCCAATCGTTAAAGTACGGAGGATATTTAAATGTATAAATTGGGCCTGGTGGGTGCCTTGACTTTTTGGTAATGAAAATGCACCACTACAAATATGAGCCAGTTTTGAAAGTGTGAAAAGCGATTAATTTCTCCCAAGAAAATAAAAGCGCACCCGATCTTACTATAAATTTCTGGGGCTCCCCCTCAGTTTATACACAGCTCCAGAGATCTCCACCAGGGCGCCTGTGGGGTAATATCGGCATTCTTTGGTGAAGTTTGGCGGGGTGGGATGGAGAACTAGTATATCAGCATACTGGGTAGCCTAAAAAGGCGGCGACGTCGGCTAAAGCGATTTAAAGTATAAACTACGAACCTTGAAACATGCCCAAACACGAGCATACCCGTGGACAGTTATTTCGTCATCGGTAGATCGTGTACTAGAAAAAAATTACACCAAGCCCTGGAGAGCATCATGTGCAAAACCCCGCTGTTGCGATCAACTTCAAATATTGACTGGGACCGCGTCTTGCCGCCGTTGGGACCCAATAGATCTGCATGACGACAAGGTGAGCCCGAGCGATTGGCCTCACACCCACCATATTGGGTTTTTAACCTTTGAGGGCGTTTTCACCCCACGGGAGGCTGCACGATGACGGCAAACTGCACGGAATCCGAGTCAGCTGGGAGATTCGCAATAATCCAAGTAGACCGACATCTCAGACAGGGAAGGGTCCTGTAAACAAAAGCTCTTTGATGCATGAATATAGCGGTCAAAGCTGTAGAGTAAAATAAGCGGGTCTTAATTGCCGCATGCATTTGGCGTGAGATGTGTTCCTATGTATGAAGTAGTACGGAGTTCTTGGCGGGCGCCTGCATGGTCGTGCATTCCCTCGTGTCCGGAGTATTTTGATTTTCCTCCCATTTCCCTCTTGCGCACCTTATCTTGATGATCGCCAAGTGGATCCGATCAGCATGCCGCGACCAGTAGGTATGCTCGCTGACACCATCTGCGCTACGCTCGGTCCCGAAAACGTACATTATCACATCCCGACATGCACTATTGCATCGGTTTGACATGTTAAACTTCTCAAGAACAACACATTCGAGGTCCTGGCGAGAGCACTTCATTGCTAGTTAGGAGGAGTCATTTCCCGGATTGATTGACATCTCCTCTTTGAGTTTAGTGCCAGAGCTACTCACCGCCTGATTGGGCCCCGCATCCCAGTCAGTAGCCACATGGGAAGAAACGGCCGATCATTCATGATTTCTTTCCCCGTGACATCCTAGCTTGCGTCCTATTTCTTGGATCAATTTGGATACTGCCCCTTCTTCTTGTCTGACATATATTACGCTCCTCTCTTCCACCACGCTATGGGTTGTGTTTCTCTGAAGCCGCTGCGTGGACTCCATCGCAACTAGTGATCGCTCCCTCGGCGCACTGGTGCAGAGATAACGTGCTTTGCTTAATCAAATCGTCCCTTTTCTTGTCTTAAGCTCGGCCTACTGAGCCCTGTATCTTCATTCTTATTATTTCCCCCTTCAAAGGTGGCTCCATTCTTTGGCGCTTGTTCGAATTTCCCTCAGGTCCTTATAAGCGACGCAGACCCCTGAAGCAGAGATGTCTTCTGACGATTCCCCTACCTCGATGGGCGATACCGAAAAAGCTCGACCCAATAACATGCCTCGCTGGAGGCGGATCTTTGGAGTGAAGCCAAGTGGCGACCAGGAGGCAAATGAAGAATCTACCTATCGCCCAAGAAGAACTCTGGGCATCCTTAGTGATAAGGAGACGGACGAAGTACCTGGTAAGTAACCTGACTTGCATGACTTGATATGACTCTTTCTAACCAGAAGCTTGTTTTTTGGTGTAGGCACGGTCCTTCTTCTCGCCTCTGATCGAAATGAACCTTTGGGAATGCGGCACCAGCCGCAACGGATGTCAGCCTCATCACTTCCCACGAGCATTCAACCCTCCTCACGCTCATCTTCAAGAAATCCAGTCCCGCAGCAAAAGCGGACAGCGGATGGGCAAATTGTCCTAGACCCTCAGCCTGATGATTCCGTCAATGACCCTCTCAACTGGCCAGTGTGGCAACGAGACACTGCGTTGATATCCTTGGGCTTTTACTGCTTGATCGGCGGAGGCATGACCACCATTCTAGCTGCTGGATTTAGTGAAGTTGCAGCTACCTACGGAGTGACTCAGCAGAAAGTAGCATTCACAACGGGTCTCTACATGATGGGACTCGGCATCGGGTCGGTGATTATGTCCCCGACCGCAATCTTGTTCGGAAAGCGTCCTGTATATCTCCTGAGTGCGACTCTTTTTATTCTCTCGGGAATTTGGTGTGCCCTTTCCCCGAACTACCCCAGCTTGGTGATTGCTCGGATCTTCCAAGGTATTGCGGTGAGCCCGGTGGAATGTCTCCCATCAGCTACAATTGCGGAGATCTACTTCTTACATGAGCGGGCCTATCGAATTGGCATTTACACACTGCTGTTGCTTGGTGGAAAAAATTTGGTTCCCCTCGCCAGTGCTGCTGTAATCGGTAGTCTCGGGTGGCGCTGGGTATTTTGGATTGTGTCGATCATCGTCGGCGGCTTTTTGGTCCTGTTATTTTTCTTTGTCCCAGAAACCTTTTGGGATCGGACTCCACGTCCTCGAAAGTCGCACAAGCGTCCGCATACTCACCGAACGGTTTCCGACTTGATGTCCCATGGGTTTAGAGGACGTCGTCCTCATGTGCAGATTCCTGACGAACCACTTTCGCCGCGTGAAAATGACGCAACATCGCCAACGGAAAGGAAGCATAAAAATGCCCACGTTGGATTTGCAAACGATTCACCGACGAATGAGAAACACTCGCCAGAGGGTGGAGATTACTTCTCTGCTCACGCCGGAAGCCCTACCGCCGATGCTCAGACCCATACCGAGCCATCTCAACCGAGTGTTGACCAAAGTGGTGGTCTACAGCCGGTTCAACCCGCTCACATTGATGCCAGCCATCGCAACCCCGTTGGTTCCGAAGAAGGACGGCCCGCGGCCATTTCGCCTGCACGCAGCGAGTCTCGTGAAACCAGTGCTCATCTCTCGTCTACTTTGCAATACACGAATCGACTACGCGACCGCCCAAAAGTCCCCTACGTCCAGCGGCTCAAGGTATGGAATGGGCGAATCACCCGCGACAAGTGGTTGAAGATTGCTGTGCGGCCATTTATCTTATACGCCTACCCGTCTGTTCTTTGGTCGGCTGTGGTCTACGCTCTATCCGTTGGGTGGCTCATTGTGATCTCTGAGTCCGTCTCGAAAATCTTTGAAAGTAATGAGGGGTATGGTTTCACTGCCCTCCAGACGGGTTTGATCTATATCTCGCCCTTTGTTGGCGGCTTACTCGGAACTGCAGTAGCGGGTAAAGTGTCAGATATGGTCGTGCGTTTCCTCACCCGGCGTAACGGAGGCATCTATGAGCCCGAGTTTCGCTTGGTAATGGCGATCCCCATCGCCCTGTCGACTACGATTGGGTTAATGGGATTTGGCTGGAGTGCACAGCTAAGGGATGCCTGGATTGTGCCAACAATTTTCTTTGGTGTGATTTCGTTCGGTTGCTGCTTGGGAAGCACGACTGCCATCACTTTCTGTGTGGACAGTTACCGCCAGTATGCAGGGGAAGCATTGGTGACGTTGAACTTTACAAAAAGTAGGTTCCCCCTACTTCTCCTTGTCGGAATTGACTAATTTTTCTCGTCGTCTAGACATCGTTCACGGACTTGTCTTCTCTCTGTTCATTGTCGACTGGCTTGAAGCCGATGGCTTCCGCACCGTGTATCTCACCATCGGTGGGATCCAGCTATTCTGCCTGCTAATGTCAATTCCGATGTACATTTACGGCAAGCGGGCCCGTATGTGGACCGTCCGTAAGCGCTTGATGGAACGATTCTGATTTATGACCACATTGGACCGATGCGTGATGAACATGATATATGGATTTGAATAGAATTTTATGGATTGCCTCACGGCTACATGTTACGTTTTGCATTTTTCTGGTTTTCTGGGACACATTGAAACGATACTAATGAGACTGCTCCACCTGGGCAATTGATAATACCCTACTAATTATCGAATCCCGAGCTCCGAAATGGCCAAATGGCCAGCCCGGCCTTAGGTGCTCTTACGGCGATGTGGCGTTGCAGTTGCAGTAGACGAAACTTACCATCAGGACATTTTGAGCCCACTGAAACAGGTACATGCTGTGCATCGCCATCAACATGTATTGAGGAGCTCAGTCCAGACTCGGATGGATGCAGCTACCAGGCCCGGAGAATTAAGTAATTGGTCGTTTCATACTGGTCGCGTGTCTCGCATAATAAGCTCAGTATTTAAGTTGGGTGTTCCATCAATTTTGACCAGTGGGTATCAGGAGAAGAACAGGGGGTGAACTAGCCTCGGCGAGGCTAGTTCGTTATAGATAAATGGAGTATGGGTCCACAGATCAAATTGTCCAAAGGTCTCCGTGTTAAATAGTGTACGCCTCCGATGCACATGTGGGCACAAGAATTAAGCGAAGCTGGGATTTGAGCCAAGCTTGGTTAATATGATTCAAAAAAAATCAGATCTTGTTCTCGAATAGTGTACGGAGTATGAGGCTTACGGGGCAGAAATCCGGAAGCCTTCCCCACCCGACCGAAGAAATGCGCAAAATAAACATGCAGTGGAGCAACCCGATAAGCGTGGAAGACCCGACGAGCCACAAGTCAGTAATAAACAACCATGCAGAAACTGAAACCACCACAGTATACATGCCACATCATGGAAATCCAATCTAGGCCAACATCCGACGTCATTCAAATGTTCTTCCCCTGACATCCACTCACATCCCTAGATCTCCATGGCCGCACGGCATTGGTCCGCACATCTCAGCAAGGACCAATTCTCAAACCGCCAGCCGCCCGCCAAGACTCCAGACAAGGATCGGCGCTAGCATTGGTGCCAGCTGCCTCAAGTTTGGTTTCATCATTCATTCGCACTGACCACACCCGCCACACATTCTTCTGCCGAGTCCTACCCGGACCTGTTGCTGTCGCCAGATCCAACCCAGATGCGGGTGGGGCGGTTCTGGGGGTTGGATTGGTGGATCGTGTTGGGCGGGATTGACAGAAGGGATTACAATTGTCGCAAGTCGGTTGTGAAGGTTTGACCTGACGCCAACAGGAGCTTTTCTAGGCTCATGTCCGGCGATCGGATCGATAATTTGTGGTCCAAGGTTCTTAAACCCTTTGAGTCGGCTGGTCTTACTTGTTTTTGTAAAGGTATTAATTTGCTCGGTCCTAGTGTGGACTTGGCTTGTCTCATCTATCTCCACCCAGGTTGGCAGGTGGAAGTGGACCATTGTGTCTGTGTCTGTGTCTTGGAACAATATATTCATTTTTTCTTCTTTTTCTCTTCCGCTCATTCTCTTTGTTTCTTTGTTCGCATTCTTTTCTTCACAATCGTTTTGAAGGTGGACTGGTTCCATCGTTATACTTCTTTTCTACGGGCCTGACGCCAGCATTCCTTGCGTTGCCTACGGAACAGCTCAGCAAAAATCTGACCCTAGTATCCCTGGGTAGATTTGAAGGGAAATCAACAAAAGTGTTCTGTTTCTTGATTCTCTCCAACCAATACATTCGCTTTCCTTTAGGCAGGCCCTGATCCTCGACGCTGCCATTCGCTATATCGGTATCGACACGATCGTTTCAGTCATTCGTTCTTTTTATTCAAACAGCAGCCTGGTGCTGCTATTGCCGATTGTCCAACCTTCTCATCTTACTAGCACAGAATAAACCAGCTTCTTTGGACCAGCCTTCGAACAAGCCGGTCTTGTGAGATAATACGCAGCTAGGATTTGGCTTGACTCATTCGGAATACTGCTTGATATCTATCGAAATATACACTCGCCCGCAGTTGCAGAACAGATTAACAATGGAGTTCGAAAAGCGCCACGGCTCCTCCAGCTCCATGGAACTCTTCTACGAAGCCCTCAGCGATGACCTAGCCCGCTACTCCCTGCTAGCCCTGGGCTGCGCCGCCGCCGCATACTATATTTGGCAGCTAACCGTCCGATTCTCCGATCACTTGCGAAGACTATCTACATTCAACGATGACAACCAGCGGTATTTCGTTCCAGCTCATGAAAAGTTCTCCTGGATCAAGAACCATTTGATCTATGCTCCGATGTTCCGGAACCGCCACAACCGCGAATTGCAACTGTCGCAGGCTATCAACATGGGCACCCTCCCTAGTCGGTTTCACGGACTGCTGGTCACCGGTGTTGTTGCTATGAATGTCATTCTTTGCGTGGTCACTGTTCCCTACGCATCTGATGAAAGTACCACTGCTGGCATCGTTCGCAACCGTACTGGTACTATGGCTACTGTGAACTTGATTCCACTTGTCTTGATGGCAGGGCGGAATAACCCGTTGATTGCTATGCTTCATGTTCCTTTTGATACGTGGAACCTTCTTCACCGATGGTTGGGGCGTATTGTGGTTTGTGAGGCTCTGGCTCATACGTTTGCTTGGGCGATTCCCAAGGCTCAGGATGGTGAGGTTTCTATCTGTCCAATGTTAATATCTGTGCTAATTTAGATTGCAGCAAGCTGGAGTGCCGTAGGTGAGTATATCGCTGGGAGTAGTTTTCTGACTGCTGGACTGGTTGTAAGTTCTGGATTTCTCTTTCGAAGCAAACTCATTCATTGACATGGCTTCCAGACTACTTGTACCTCAGTCGCACTTTTTGTACACTCGCCGTCACCAGTTCGCCATGCCTTCTACGAGACATTCCTTCACCTGCACATCGCCCTCGCCGCTGTCTTCATGGGCTTCCTCTGGGTCCATTTGAATGGATTTGCTGCTCAGAAGTACTTGCTCGGTGCTATAATCTTGTGGGCACTAGAGGTAAATTCCTATAACCCATGGGTACCTACGGCATCATACTAACCGATTAAAAGCGTGCAACTCGCCTATTCATCATTATGTACCGCAACCTTGGCCGCGCATCCACAACAGCCACCATTGAAGCCATGCCAGGTGACGCCATGCGCATTACCCTCCGTCTCGCCCGCCCATGGAAGTTCCGCCCCGGTCAACATATCTATCTCTACATCCCAGCCGTTGGATGGTGGACCTCGCACCCATTCTCCGTAGGCTGGAGCGAAGACGAAGACAAAACGTCCGACGAGAAGTCCCTACCCATGGCCCACCAAGACCTCCTCGGAGCACCGCAGCAAACAACTCTATCACTGCTAGTCCGCCGCCGCACAGGAATGACCGACAAGCTGTTCCAACGCGCAGAAAACGCCATGGGTGGTCGTATCTCACTCCGCGCGTTCGCCGAAGGGCCATACGGTAACATCCACACCATGGATTCCTATGGCACAGTCATGCTCTTCGCTGGCGGTGTCGGTATAACCCACCACGTCCCTTTCGTCCGTCATCTCGTAGGCGGTTTCGCAGATGGCACGGTAGCTGCGCGGAGAGTTACCCTTGTGTGGATCATTCAATCGCCCGAGCATCTGGAATGGATCCGTCCCTGGATGACGAGTATCCTAGCCATGGACCGTCGACGTGAAGTGTTGCGCATTATGCTGTTCGTAACGCGTCCCCGCAATACCAAGGAAATCCAAAGCCCGTCTGCGACTGTGCAGATGTTCCCTGGTCGACCAAATATCGATACTCTTGTTGGTATGGAAGTTGAGAACCAGATTGGCGCGATGGGTGTTCTTGTTTGCGGCAATGGAAGCTTGAGTGATGATGTTCGGCGCGTTTGTCGGAAGAGGCAGTCGAGGACTAATCTGGACTATGTTGAGGAGAGCTTCTCGTGGTAGTGCGTTCTGGTCTTTGTAAACACGATGTGGATGTTGCACTTTGTTGGCCGTTTTTGTATCTTGGCTACTCTCCCGATTCGCCCCGCTTGACTTGTTAGACTCGTTTCTTGTCTTTTGAGGATTTTTGATTTTCTTCGACCTGATGTGATGAAGGTGGTGGGTGGATGATGTATATACTTTTTGGTTCGCAGCTGGGAAGCATGAGGGGTTATCTTTGTGATGGGTCATAGCCCCTGCAGAATGCAGAGAAGTCCCTTGCAGCACTCTCATGCAAGCCCAGGGCCGCCCTCACTGTGAACACCTGTGAATCCCTTACAGAGTTCGGTCTTGCAATTCAGCCAACGATAAAGAACGTAACACAGCATATGTATGAAGTTCGTTTTTGACTTAGTTCAGCTGTTCAGCTGTTATCAGTACGCGGCCGATAGTCGGATGTTGATGCCTAAGTGGATCGCTTTACATAAGAACTGCAGGCCGATTCGCCTCCTGACATCGGACCTAACCCCGACCCGGGAGTCAAGGTCTCCGTAACATCCCACATCTTATCAGATTAAGAAGATCGGCCTTTCCGTCCCCATTTTCCCCATTTCATTCCCTGCCAAGTCGACCCTGAACCTTGTTCGAGTTGACGTTCCACCCACTGGACACACATGTGGCCTTCTTGTTGAAATGGCGACCGTGGGAAAATCCTCGGAACACGACGACAGACACCTAAATTCCTCCAGGTCTGGGCCGTCACACCATGATTCCACTGGGGAGGTACAGCCGCTTCTCGGTCCCTCGACGCTGGCCATCAAATCACCCGGAGTCGCTCGCATCGAAATCATTAAAGCCTCACTTACCCGAAATGACCGGCTAATGATGTTCCTGGGTGTGTTCCTGGTCGGATACGCCTATGGCCTGGACAGCCAAGTACGCTCTACTTACCAATCATACGCTACTTCCAGCTTTGGTGAGCATTCACTACTAGCGACCGTCAATGTGGTCCGTAGTGTCATCGCCGCAGCTGCCCAACCAGCCGCCGCTCGCATCGCAGACGTATTCGGACGATTCGAACTCGTGGCCGTGTCGATGGTATTCTACTTGATCGGTACGACGGTCGAAAGCTGTGCGACATCGATCGAGATGTTCTCCACTGGCACGGTACTATACCAGCTGGGTTATACTGGAATCGTGCTGCTGGTGGAGATTATCATTGCGGATATCACTTCGATGCGGTCGCGGGTGTTTTTCAGCTATCTTCCCGCTACACCGTTCATTATCAATACTTGGATTAGTGGGAATATCACGTCCACAGTTCTGAGCAAGGCTGGGTGGCGTTGGGGAATCGGCATGTGGTGCATCATTTACACCGTGTGTTCGCTGCCTCTGCTTTGGACTCTTTTTTACACTAGCCGGCGGGCGCAGAAGACTGGCGCTTTGGAAAATCATCCGAGCCCGTTGCGGTTTTTTGGCACGCGTCGGTTGGCGGTAGATATGTTCCATCAGCTTGACGTTGTTGGTATTTTTCTGATGATTGCCATCTTTGGTTTTATCCTTGCACCACTCACAATCGCCGGTGGGACTGAATCACAATGGCGATCCCCCGTTATAATTACACCACTCGTTGTTGGTGTCTTGTGTATACCAGCTTTCATTTTCTGGGAAATGAAGGGCGCAAGACATCCCCTCGCCCCTTTTGGCCTTCTCAAGGACCGCGGTGTATGGAGCGCACTTGCCATTCGATGTCTCCTCAATTTCTCATGGTATCTCCAAGCCGATTATCTTTATACAGTTCTGATTGTTGCATTTGACTTTTCTGTCGCGACCGCGACACGCATCCAGTCCTTCTACTCGTTTTTCGGGTTAATCAGTGGCCTTATAACGGGAATCATCATCTACCGAACCCGCAGATTGAAATACCTGATTATCTGCGGAACATGCCTCTTCATGTTGGCCTACGGACTAGTCCTATATTTCCGAGGCGGCGCAGACGGAGGCTCCAAAGCCGGAGTAATCACAGCGCAAATCCTACTAGGCCTTGCCGGAGGATTCTTCGCATACCCGACCCAAGCTTCTGTACAAGCAGCCACGACACACGAGCACATGGCCGTTCTCACGGGTATCTATCTCGGCTCATACAACATCGGAAGTGCTCTCGGAACCTGTGTATCCGGCGCCATCTGGACACAGACTTTGTATAGATCACTTGTCGAGAACTTGGCTTTTCAGTCCAATACCACCTTGGCGCATGCTGTCTATGATTCGCCTTTCGAGGTAGTCCCGTCCTACCCAATTGGTACACCTGAGAGAAGTGCCATTATCCTCAGCTACCGGCATGTACAGAGACTTCTTTGTGTTACTGGAATATGTCTTGCCGCGCCGATGATTGCGTTGGCATTTGTGTTGCGGAATCCTAAGCTCTCGAAAGAACAGAGTCAGCCTGAGGCTGAGAGAGAGGATTGATCATCGCCTTTTGGCGTTCTTACGACTTTGAATGAAAGCGATCTTTATTAGATTTGACTCATGGATGTTATATTTCGGATGCAGCATGACAATACCCCTGCACTTATTCAGCGATCCAATTTTTATTTCGGGCTTCAAATGTTTATACATCAGAATAAATGAAAATACACTACATTGGATTTCAGCCGCGTGAGATGATTTCCCTTTTCGTTTAACCGTCATGCTGACCAAGTGGCTTACCCAGCCGCGGGTTGCGTCACTGCCTTGAACACCCGTCGTGACGTTGATGATTCCATCTTCCGACCGAAAATACGAGCCCGTGAATCATTGATGGGTGCATTCGCCATGTCACTACTAATCTCTCTCGTGAAGCTCAGCTCTACCTGCGTAGGATCAGACTACAACTCCTATTGACCTGTCTGCACTGGGCCGGCTCATTTTGAACTAGTAGTTGATGTTTCGACGTCCGGCATTTCTCAACTCGCTGAAGCACTATCACAACATGGCGACAAAATACGAAAACATAATTATCGGCTCCGGCCAATCTGGCACACCTCTAGCCGTCGCATTCGCAAAAGCAGGACAAAAAACAGCACTGATCGAACGCGAGCATGTCGGCGGATGCTGTATCAATGAAGGCTGTACACCAACAAAAACGTTAATCGCATCAGGTCGGGTCGCGTATCTAGTTCGCAAGGGACTAGATTATGGTATACACACTCACACTCCTGAGCACAAGACTCACGTGAATATGGCCGCGATCGACATGCTCAAAGTCCGCCAACGGAAACGCGACATCGTCGCATCATTCCGCGGTGGCAGTGAGACTAAGCTAAAAGATGCTGGCGTGGATACCCTAGTAGGTGAAGCAACCTTCGTGGACGAGGAGACAATTCAGTGCAAAGATAGTGGTGGCAATGTGAAAACTGTCCGAGGGCAGAATATATTCATCAATACCGGAACACGACCTGCACCACCATTTCTCGAAGGAGTTGCCTTTCTTGATCAAAAGTTAGTCTTAGATTCCACATCTATCCAAGAGCTAGATGTGGTTCCTAGACACCTCGTCGTAATTGGAGGCGGATACATAGGGGTGGAATTTGCACAGTTGTTTAGCAGACTAGGCGCAAAAGTCACCATAATCCAGCGTGGGAAACAACTACTTCCACGTGAAGACAAAGAAATGGCAGACATGCTACAAGATATATTTCAAGAGGATGGACTCACGGTCCACTTGAACTCTGACCCATTCAGAATTACACCATCGTCTACCGGGTTCATTCTTCATTACAACGACAATAATGGCAATCAAACAATTGAAGGAACGCACGTCCTATTCGCCACAGGCCGCATCCCAAATACAGATATGTTAAAGCCCGAAGCTGCGGGTGTAAACGTCGATAAAAAAGGGTATATTCCAACAAACGAATACCTCGAGACATCATCTCCTTCTGTCTTCGCAATGGGCGACGTAAAAGGACCACCAGCATTCACACATATCTCATACGACGACTTTCGTATCTTCCGGTCTAACATACTCCCATCATCACCACCGACAACGAAACTCTCAATCAAAGACCGTATAGTCCCATACGTGGTATTTACAGATCCCCAACTCGCGCATGTCGGGCTCCACGAGGGCGAAGCTCGAAAAAATTTTCCCAACAAGAAGATCCAAACGGCGAAAATGCCAATGGCGTATGTTGCCAGGGCACTGGAAACGGGGGAATCGAGGGGAATGATGAAAGCTGTTGTTGATGGTGATACGGGGTTGATTCTGGGGTTTACTTGCTTGGGTATTGAAGGCGGCGAGATTATGAGTACGGTTGAGGTTGCTATGATTGGGCATGTTCCTTATCAGAAGTTGAGAGATGCGATTTTGGCTCATCCGACTCTTGCGGAGAGTTTGAATAATATTTGGGGGTTTTTGGAGTGAGGATGATGTTTTGTACCAGGGGCCAGGACTGGGGAGGGAATACCTTGACAGCCTCGAAAATAATAAACGATAGTGCAAAGTATGGACTCAAAAATGAAATCATCGATTCAAAGGGGAATAAAGGTATTCTATGAAGAGTAAAAAGGCCTTCCAGGAGTCAAAGTGTGTTGAAGTTTCAAAGTATCGAAGGGGATACCATAAAGTTTTAGATCACCCTTGAGTATCACTTCTAGAGAATCCTGGTATGAATTCAGAGCCCTCATATATAAGCTATTCAGAGAGACCCGAACTGGACGGTGTCTAAACATCAGGCGCTGAAGGATCCAGGATTCACTTTCGCGTTTGCTCATAGGAAGCACTCCAGTCCTCAACTCGCAACATAAGTAGCCAATTTTTGCTCGCTCCAACTCTTCTTTCTTTCCATACTTCTTCAACCCATCAGTCAAACCCTCGCTTTCCCACAGGCATCTTCACAGACAGTCGGTTAGCCCATCTCCTACTCGTGTAACAAGACTTCATTTCTCTACTAACATCAAGCAGTCCACCTCATCGCTTCAAACCTCAAGCCATCCTGACGTCCTCTCCTCACCAAGTTAAAATGGCCACGGATAACTTAACCCCACGGATCTTTATCATTTGCTCTAGCCACGAATCATATTTCGAACGGCGATGGCACCGACTTTTGCCTAATCTGAAATCGAAGGCGACAGTCCAGTTTCTGAATAAATCGAACCCAGACTTAACAGTTCAATTGCTTACAGATGAACCAATGCCTTTGGCCATCCTCATCACAGACGAGGGGTTGTTTCTCAACAATCACGCGCATCTCTGGGACGCGGTCCTCAATTGCGTACGTCAAGGCTGTACAGCTATTGTCATGAAGTACTTGGGACAGTTCCCCTCTCGTGGAGAGAACCTCAAGCCCTTCTTTTCCAAGGCAGGATTGCCATGGGAAGAGGGCTCATTTCTTCTGACGAAGTTGATAATGAAGTAGCAACTGGGTTTGATTTAGCTACGAAGCTGCCAGCATCATTCAGCCCGAAGGCTTTGTTCGTCAAAAACGTCGCTTATTCAGACGCGTGGTATACGACGGATGGCAATTCTGAAACACGCGTCGTTGGACCGTCCAGTGACAATATGCAGGGTGAATCATCGGTTGCAATGGCCCGTTTTGGGGAGGGAAGACTTGGTTATGTAGGAGATTTCTTCGCCGAAGAGGAGACAGATGCTGTTATTCTTGCTATGTGTGGGCTACTTGGGTAATTTATTCTGCACGGGGACTTGTCGTACATGTTAATAATCCGTTCTTTTCAGCAGAAGAATAGTTTCATAACTCCCGGGCAGTGTATTAGGAAGCATGCAGCTAAAATTAATATTAATTTAGCGTGAACCTGTGTAATATTTCCACTCTGTTAGTTTAAGGTTCTTGCGAGGTTATGCTACCAACATGAACAAACAGTAGATCCCAGTATGTGCGTTTCAAGGTTGCAGAATTATGTGTGTATATATAACTATGTATATGTTATTTTGAAACCCAAGAATCTGGTAATAATGCCTTTTAGAGTCTTTGAGATAATGATCTACGGTGCCGAAGTAAGTTCAGCTGTACTGACCCATGAGCAGTACAAGTGGGACTTTTCAGATCCAAGATCCAGGTAGTTCTGAACGATGATTTTCGAAAATTAGAATTGCGACCAAAGAGACACTTTGACCGGGAATTACTAAAGCCAAATTGGATCATTTCTCTATCGGGAGACCGATTGTGTAGCAGTCCGATGATGCAAATCGCGCATGTATCCACCCAATTCCACAAAATAATTCTGCCTACGGAGACAGCGTATAGACTATGCATCTGTAGGTATCGAAGCGCACGTAAAGAGCTTTGAGTAGATCTCTTTTAGGATGCGATTATCAGCGCGCAGCGTGGGCGAGTTATTCTCGCTATGCCGGAGGAAGCGGATCGTGCGTTTGAAAAGGCGGTCGAGGGTAGAACGATCGACGAGCTCGGAGAGGCTCGACTTGTAAGTCGCGGAGAGGACGAGCAAGTAGCCGAATTGCCTATGAAGAATGTCGATCAGAATTGGTATCAGGAGGTTTGGGGAGAGGATAACGAGGGGCAACGCCTACTCATGAGCTGTCCCAAAAATATTGGGTACCACCAGGCGGTCTTCAATACCGTCGAACGCCGTAAGGCTCTGAATCGCACACTTCACGCAGGTCTTGCACCCAAGCTGCGCCACTGGCGTTAGCTCATTCCAGTCGAAGGTAGGCGGGGCCCAATTTTGAAGGAATTTCAAGGAGATATTGCTGGTATCAGAGTCCATAGCACTGAGCATATGCTTCATACGGGGTAAGTTACTATACGACTGTGTCTCCGAGGTTGAGGTGGAGCCAATCAGCGAATCCACAGAAAGCTGCGCACGACATTCATCCCGTACACTAGGCTGTCCATAATGGATGGTGTAGTACAGCAAAGGCAGATGGAGAATATAATTTGTGCGGTAGTAGATGGCACGCAAGCAAGCGGCGTTAATATCTTTAGCAGGTTCCTGGGTATCTTCCCACTGCAGTGGTAGAGGAAGACACCTGCGCCAAAGGTCGAGGTTGATGACCTGGGCCTTTTGCACAGAAGATAAGCGGCTTGCTTGGCCTTCAATTGTGATCTCGTATGGGTTCGTGTGCACGTGGTTACGAATCTTTTGGATGTGGATCTGGGAGTAATAGTACATCATCATTATCGTGCTTGGCGAGATGAGGCCATCAGGACCATTGATTGGGTATCCTCTTCTCGGTAAAAACACCCGGTACTCAAATCGAGACATACCACTTGCGGGGATGTCTAGCTCCGCGATTAGATCACTTTCCAGTTGTAAGCAACTCCAGTAGGCAAAACTGCGGAGCTCTTCCGTATGATCATTCAAATCCTCACTTTGGGGTCTTTGAACAAGTGCTTGGCACGCTCGAGTTGCCTCACTGATCCACACATGACTTTGGAAAGGATCTGCGAATTGACCAGTATATAGACCAGCCAGCAAACACACATGGACATATTCCAAATTAGAAGCGCCCAAAAGACAGCCTATCGTTGCGGTAACGACGCGGTACAGAGCCAAGCCGGGAACAACTGGCTGATTTCTGGCGTTTCCACACTCATCTCGACTGATGTGGGTCAGTCGTCGGGAACCATTTTCTCCAATCTTAGAGGTGCCAGCCGATAATGGGAAGCGCCTGCTGGGAGTGTGTAGCGGCTCGCAGAGAGAGGCAGTGACCTGTTGTGCACAGTGCAAGGGAGCAGGAGGGAAAACGTCATTGACAGCCTGCGTGCTGTCTCCTAGCGTGGCCTGGCGTTCGGGGATATAGAAGCGTGGAAGGTGACAGTCCGCCCTCTTATTGATTATTGGACTGGGAGTGGGAAATTCGCTGTCACAAATAGCTCCGACAGCCAAGACAAGCAAAACAATTGCATTGTCGATGTTTAGCTCAACAAATTGCCCAGGCGACGAAGGATGGTCGAAGAGACCTCCGGTAACTTCTTCACTGGCATGGCAGCGGTTGGCCTTGGTCGTCAACATCGATTCTCGAGGACAGTAGCAGCTTATAAAGGCCTGTACCTTCAGTTCTAGCTCTAGCTCGTCTAGGAAAGGGTGGAGTTTGTGCATGCGATCGAGATAACTCTGATAGTATCGCCGGGAGGCTTTCTCACTCAGTTTAAACACACCATTTTGGTCAATTTCCACGCATGAATCCGTGGATAAAGTCTCCGCATGGACTATGGATATCTCATTTGGGTTAGACTTGCTCCCGCCGCCGGCGCCATCATGAGCTGAGGGCGATGTTGATAGTATGGAGTCATCTGCTGGAGACGGAATATCTCTCGGTTCAACTGTATAAGCGGGGTTTCGTTGTCTTTCTAGTCTCATCAGGTAGTCTTGGTCGTACTCATGTGGGTGGAGTAGTATTTTGACCGACGGCCACCTCACCAGCTTGTGTACCGCTGCGGTATGTCCTGGAAAAACAACCATCAGCTCAAGTGCAATCTCAACTATATATGAATTTCACATACTCCAGTCCACGCTTGTTGACGCATTATTGATTGGGGCGAGTGTCTCCTGGGAAGTATTGGGTTGCGATGATGGTGTGCCTGAAGTCTCGCCAATATTCGCAATTCTCGCAATATCTGTCAACGCGATCGCAGCACTGTGCTCTGCATTGGTTCGTTGAGTTGGTAGCCGGCTCGGATGTGGTATGTGCATCTCTAGTCTCTCTTCAACACCAGTCGAGTCTTTTGCAGTCTTGCCATTTGAAGTCGCTATGATGCAGCCACGGCCAATCTTACTCCGATGGTGGCGGCTGAGGTTTGACTTGCGATCGTAGCGCCTACCACACCCCCAGCTCTCCCCATTTTCGAGTAAACCTCCACAGACCCATTTTATTTGGCGGTTGTGAAGCTTTTCATGGGTCCTGCGGTCGTGCTGCCTTGTGAAAGCTCTTCCACACACTCCGCAAGCAAATGGTCGCTCGTCCGTATGAGTACGAATATGACCTCTCAAATTGAAAACTCTAGTGAACTTTCGCGGACATAAATGACACTCAAAAGTGAGATTTCGAGTGCTAGATTTTGAAGCCATTGTTGGTTGAGTAATTGTATGGCTTACAGGAAGACTGTTGGTTTTGTCTCCAGGGGGGGTGCGATGTTATGTTTCTAGAGCCATATAGTATATAGGATTTTGTGAAAGATTTATGGAAGGAATTAATCATAAATATATTCCTAAGTCTAGTACATCATAGAATTTTCAGAGGCTTTGCACAGGCTCAAACTTGCACAGGCTCACACCCCTGATCGAAACGCCCCACTTCAGCGATTTGCTGGCTCCAATTATACGACTTGATGGCCAGGCGCTCGCAGCCATCCTTTTTGCACAGGCTCAGCGGGCACTGCCGCGTTAGCACAGGCTCAGTGAGCGATCAACCCGCATGCAGGCCCGGAAAAAGCTGGTTCACCTGATTGGCCTATACTGTACACCAACTCCTTTTCGCATGCGCACAGGCCTAGAGGCTTGATCGGCGGCTTGCGATGACCCTCTAGCTCTTGTAAATTCCACAGGCTCAATGATGCTGCGAGTTGTGGTCTTTTCCCAGAACGGACCGAATGTGATGTTTATCAACAAAAGTCTCCGGTGAGTGGGCAGCCTAACGAGCACTGGCTCAGCATTAACCTAATCTCAGTCGATGTTTTCAGATGGCAACACAGGCTCAATCACTCGCCAAGTGAATACAGGTGCAGCAGACACTGACTTAAAGACCCATCTTGCAGACGATTCCCTTGGACCCTCAAAAATGTTTCATGATATATCTTAAAATCAAGTCGACTACTTCTGGAGAACAAATCAAAGTCCCAAAATCAAAGATCAACCAAGGCTCCGCCAAACCAAGAACTTCTATATCGGCCTCACGCAATAATTTCCTGACAGGCCAAATTTATGAAGTGCTATGACTCCAGACGTCATCTGCTCAATCGTCTTTGGAATTGCAGCGACCATTCTTGCCTTGTTAGGAATCATTCAAAGTTTCCTTCCACGCCCAACTAGAGGTGAGCTTCCCTGGCCTTTCTTCTCTATATCCAAATCTTGGAAGCTAAGTCTGGGTTGCAGAAATAGATATTGAAGACCAGCGTTACTGGTATGGTCAAGCACCTCCACTCATTCATAGGAGAGACGTCGTGCAGATCGGCATTCACGGTTGGCATGTTCGACAGATCCAAGATGCTGCTGAAACGACATCAAAGTAGAGCCCAGCTGTCATTTTTGGTCTGATCCTGCGTGCATCAAAGGAGGATAAAGCCAGAGGTCAGGTCTTGTTATTGGAGCCATGCCATCCCATCATCAATACCGCTGTTACCAATATGGCCATTTCCACCTCTCGCCTCTGGATGTATATTAGAGGATCGAATAGTTCCAGCGTATGAACAGACATTCGATCCTTTTTTACTGCGCATTGGTGATAGTACTGGTGGTAGATTCTGGGCCCAATTTACCACACGGGCCGATTTTACCTCAAGGATGAGAATGGCAATGAGCTACGATGAGCAATGTATTTAGAGTTGTGCCGATTCCTTTATCTCAGTAAACGTCAAGTCCAGTATTTCTGTTAAACATTACACTATATCAAATATTCCTTGCACACCTGGGCAGCATTATTGACATATCTAGTAACTTCATAGACACCGATGGTCCACCAACATTGAATAGTATATTTACAGTGATAGCATATTCTTAATAATTTTTAAAATGTTTCTGTAGCTAGATCGAGCTAAAACAAAATTTTTCACGAAAGCATTCTCCGGGGTGGTCTTTCGTAGTGCTCGGTTCCTATGCAACATCACAGTCCCTCAGATACCTTCCAGCCAACCCTCAACCATACCCTCAAAACACGGACTATAAAGCCATCCCAAATCAAACGGCTTACTCTCCAACTCCGAATCCGTATCCCCAATCTTCGGCATCCTCCTCGCATCGATCTGCTCATTAAGCTCCAGCACCCGATCTACCCTCTCCTGCCTCCCCACCTGCCACCTCTTCAACCCACCCTTGAGATCCCCATCCGCACACTTAGCCAGTACAAGCGAGTAGGTAAACACATCCTCAAACGCCTGATTAATACCCTGACCAGCCGTAGGCGGAATAGCATGAGCCGCATCACCCAGAATAACAACCCGGGATTTATCAGAAGCCCACGTATCAAGCTTAGGCACAACATAAAAAGGCCAGAGATTGATTTTGTTAAGGGGTATATCCGAAACAGCAGATTTCACGATCTCGGGAAAATCTTCGGCTCCTTCACGTAGGAAGTCCACACACCATTGTTTGTTGCTGAGGAGCTCGTTCCAGCCCTGACGATCCAGTTCCGTTGCGCGCTTTTGCTTGCCGATTAACACCTCTGATCCATCAGGAAGTTGTGGCGCGATGACGAAGGCTCCGTGCTTGGGATTCATGATCGTCAATGGGAGTTCGTAGTCACCCGTTTTGAGATTGGATGTAGGGACCGCAGCCGTAACGCCGACTGCGTTCGTGAATCTCGGCTCGAGGTCTGGGTAGAGGTATTTTCGGACACGGGAATGGATCCCGTCAGCGCCGACTAGGCAGGATGCGATACCGGTTGTCCCATCCTCAAATTCCCAGTTAACGCCCGTCTCACTCTCAGAGATTATACGTGTATACTTCTTCCCATATTCGATGGGTATACCCCGTTCTTGCACGGCTTTGACGAGTGCATCGATAAGTTCGTACCGGTAGATACGGAGGGCATCGTAGTCGTACTTCTCGGCGTCTCCGAATTCGTAGGTGTCCAGTGGTATTTTGGTATAGAAGTGGAGGGTTTTGAATGAGTAGCCAAGGGGTTTGATGGTTTTGTATATCTCTATTGCGTCGAGGATGCGGAGGGCGTTGGGTGAGAGCATGATTGCGCCGCCTATGTCAAGGGAGGCGGGGCGGGATTCGTAGATTATGCAGGGGATTCGCTGTTTGTGGAGGGATAATGCTAGTGCTAGGCCTGAGAGACCGGCGCCGATTATTGCAATGTTGTTGGATGCCATTCTTATACTGGTGCAGATGTGGAAATGCTGTGTGGTTTGAGCTCCAAGGCTGTGTGTTGATTGTTGTCAAGCTATCCTGATGTCTGATGAGTGTAGGAACCGGGGGAGCACTACATATATATACATGAGGTACTTTATGAGACTCAATCTGATAATCACAGTCCTAAGTTGAGGAATTATGTCCCTGCATGTTATCTCCGGATATCCATTTCGGATCCGACTATCCGGATCCGAGAAATCCGGGCGATCGGACGAAACAATAGACATCTCCATCGACTCCTGAGTAGAACATTGAACAATCATTCCTCGCGTATCCAATGCCCACTTTTCCCACCTTGCTTCTCTATCAACCGTACCGCGCCAATAATCATCCCCTTATCCACAGCCTTAAGCATATCATAAACCGTCAATGCTGCACCCATAGTAGCCGTCATTGCCTCCATCTCAACTCCAGTACGACCGAAACAGCTAACAGTAGCAACGATCTGCATAGCGCCATGATCCTGCGTATTATCTGTTTCAGGTGCAACAAGCTCCACACTAACCTCCACGCCCGTGATGCCAATTCCGGGGTGGCACAACGGGACGATATCTGGTGTTCGTTTCGCAGCCATGATGCCTGCAATGCGGGCGACACTATACACGTCGCCTTTGTGGGTGCCTTCTCCGCGTCGTAGGATTTGCCATGGCTTTTGGTTCGAGAAGGAGACTGTGCATGCGGCGGTGGCTAGTCGTTTCGTTTCTGGTTTCTCGGTGATTTGTGTCATGTGCACGGTTTGAGAAGGGGTGAGATGTGGAAGTTCGGAGTCTGAGATGTTGGGCAGAGATCGAGGGGTGGGTTTGGTTTCTTTTTGTGGGTTGGTTTCTGGTAGCTGTGTGCTAGGTCGTCCGGTATGGTGAAGACGAGCCTGGGATAGCCCTGGGGAAGAAAGGAGATGCAAAGGAACTCTTGTTGATTTTGCACGTGAACTGGACAATGGCCATGATGGGTATTTTTTACTATCTAATTCAACTATCAGCATAGGATTCCGCAAAAAATCCAAGCTCTCATTATGAGATCATAAGTACATGAGATGGAACTCAGGCCTTGTGCCTCAAGCTCCGACAAATATGCAAGTCGTAAATCATTCAAATAATTCATCAAGGACGCTACCCACCAATAAGAATCATGGGCCTGTTCTTCATATTCTCAAGTTCGCCCATGCCGGCGTGCTTTTCCTTCTTGCGCTTCACAGCCAGACCAATGATATCCAAAAGTTCGCGTTCCCGCTCAGGAATCAAGCCTCCCGCGTCACTGAGGCGAGCCGCTTCCTGTACTGTCTCGAGCAGACGGAGCTCTTTCAATGCGTCTTCATCGATGGGCTGCCCGTCATTCTCCTTACGAATGATATCCCGCAGAGAGACCTCAGCATTTCCAAAGAGACAAACTTTCAAATTCCCATCACCGGTGATGCGCAACCTATTACAGCTTCCACAAAAGTTGTGCGTCATGCTGGTGATAAAGCCGACGCGACCTTCAAAGCCAGGGACCATGTAAGTCTTACTGGTATCATTCTTGTGGCCGACAACTTTCTCCAATGATGGATACTTTTCACGGATGACCGCGAGCATCTCTTCATAGGGAAACATCTTCCCTTTACTCCACTTGTTTCCATCAAACGGCATATACTCGATGAACCGCACCTCGATAGGCATCTCACGGCCGAGCTCGACAAATGGGAGAATCTCGCGATCGTTCAACCCGCGCATAACCACGCAGTTGATTTTCAACTTGATTCCAGCGCCGACTTTATTCATTTCCAGAATTCGATCGATACTTTTCATCACAGCATCGAATCCCTTGCGTCGAGTCATGATCTGGAACTGGAATGGATCCAGCGTGTCGAGACTCAGGTTAACGCCTGTGAGACCTGCTTCCACCATAGGATCAAGCTTCCGATGTAAGGAAATCCCGTTGGTGGTCAGACACAGTTCACGGAGCCCATTCTCTCGCAGCTGACCGATCCTCTGCATTAGAGGAACGATATCCTTGCGTACCGTAGGTTCGCCACCAGTCAACCGAATTTTTGTAACGCCTTGGGAGACAAATAACGATGACAGGTAAACAATTTCCGGCGATGTCAACAGCCGTGCTGGAGGAGAGAGCTCCACGCCCTCTTCGGGCATACAATATAGGCAGCGGAGATTACACCGTTCGGTGACGCTGATTCGGAGATAGTCATGTTGGCGGTTGAAGGTATCGGTGAGGAAATCGGAGAAAGGCTTTGCGGTTTTCAGGGCTGTGAGTCTGGGGGTAGTATGCGGGGGTATCTCGGTCGTGGTCGCCCTTGGGGGAATGGAGCTGGTGCTTTGCCACCGAGCTCGTGCGAAGACCCCGCGAGGGGTATGGGTCAAAACTCGCCTATACAGCATACCCACGATGTGTAAATTTCAACGGACCATTAGAGGCATGTTGGGAGGAGAGAGTAAATATAATCCCTGTCAAGCGAGGGAGGGGGTGGTTCTAGAGTTGGCTTATCGCGTGGACATGCTGTTATCGGGTGGAGCTCCCTTAGTAATCCCGCGAGTGTCGGTGGACTCCGCGCACGGAGTCACGCTTTCCACACTCGCATCCACTATCAAAGCTAACAGCTGGGGGCAAATGGTTGACTGTTAAGTATAGGGTTCTCTGTATTAAATTGGTTCTTTCGCTAAGACTTTTGATCAAGTCTGAAAATTCGCTGGTAATAGTCTGGCAAACCATTTGACGCTGTACTCCAGGTAAAACATTCAGTATTGATTTCTGGTATGGTTTTAGTCACTTGGAAGTGCACCCAGCCTGAATGTATAGTACGACTGCCCGATGATGCATTTGTCTTCGTTCCACACTTCATACCCTTCGAGATCATGCCCAGCCCCCAGAGTCATGTATAATGGCAGAACATGCTCCGGAGTCGGATGGGCTTCAATCCAGTCGGCATTGTTTTGGAAATCCAAAAACCTAGCTATTCTTTCTTCGGGAGTGAATGCATTGAGGGCGTTTTTGGCAGCGGCCTCCAGAGCAAGAGCGATGCTCGTATCGCTAGTTCCTTTTCGGGTAGCTGGGAGATTATGACACAGCATGCCGGAGCCAATCAGAAGAATACGACCGGGACTAAAAGTTTTGTTAGCCATTTTCCTCTCGGCGAAGGGATATTGTTAGTTCATACAGAGTGGAAAGCGCCTTTCCAAGTTCGACATGAGCTTTGAGATCATCGCCGGCATATGTTGAGATTTGCAAAATTGGAACGTCCAATTCGTCTCCCTCTGGGAACATCAACTTGAAGGGAACCCATCTGCTGAAGAGTCAGCATATTTACTCCACTGACTGCAAAGCGGTATACTCACACTCCATGGTCCAGATCACGCTCCGTACTCTCAACCTTCACGCCCTGACTTTGCAGATGTTGAAAAACCTTCTCGGCCAACGCGCGGGAGGATTTGTGCTCATATTCATATTCAAATACATGTGGGAAGGTCTTTCTCCACGAAGGGCCAAGGTCATGCCACACTTTAGTTGGCTCTTTGAAATTGACTAGAAACCCAATTAATATGGGCTTGCTAAATGATCCTGGGCTGGATCCGTGGATATGATTTACCTTGGATGGCATCACTTTCACCTTCAAATTCGCCACAAGTGAGAACAACTGCTTCTGGTTTCAGGGCTTTGATTTGCTTGCCAAGCTCACGCAACCCTTGTCGGACGGCTTCGTGTTCGGGTTTAAACATGATACTAACACCACCTGAGGGAAAGTGTCAGCGTTTTATATGGAAACTGCTGGGCTTAGTCCATGTCTCACCATGACCAATAAAATAGGTCGGAAGCCGCGTTTTTTGGATAACAGTCATTATGGCGGTTTCGATGTTGTTACGTAGTAGCCTTGAGAGGTTATTGTTCGATCTCAACCGCGACACACGCGGACGCGGGGCTCAGTATAATTTTATAATGGGTGCCGCTTAAAAGCAACTCCGGCCCGCGCGGAGTCCGAGGTTTGGTACAATAAATCCGAGGTCGCATACTCGGTCCTAGCTATACTGACTGGAGGAACTGCCAATTTTCGGGGGATTATCTCGAAAACATTAATGCAGATAGCCAATGGAATCTCTAGGTACTCATCCAAAGCAGACGACTGTCGGTGTCTCAAAGAGCAACAACTTCAACCGAATACAAGCATTTGAACGGCTTTAGAAGGAGGGTTCGAGGCCTAAGATTATCACGCCACAATGTCAACATATTTGCACCTATCTATATCAGGCGATACTTATACTGTACATCATTAAACTTTAACGGCTCTAGTCCAGATGTAGTGTAGGCCTACACTGAGATCTACAACGCTACTTTCTGGCCTGCATTGCTTTAATCAGAACACGATAAATAAGAATAACATTAATCTATCGAATTGATTGAGAAATAGCATCAGAAATATGTCTGAGATTTGACAGTGAGGACCCGTGGACGTGCAAATCCCCAAAATATATAGATTAGCTGGGTACTCCCGGCCTCGAGGTCTAGATTACTCTTATGAAGCGGTAGGAATGCCATAATATTATGCGTGTATATTCTGAACCATTGAGAGCCGGACTCTTTTTTTGTTTCAGTTGATTTTATATTTTACGAGGAAATGTTTATCGTTGCCTTCTCATACGAAGAGCTGGCGTATTCGTATTTTATTTAATTGAGGTAGCTTACTCAGCCTCATCCAGTTGTACGCCCATAAGAGGTGGGCACTTTGATTCTGATAATAGATGTGGAGATCAATCTAATTGGATTGCGCACTAAGCATTGAGTAGTTTATGGATCCTACTCTGTATGAAATCCAAGATTGTTTAATCGGTAGAGTACTCAGGGGAAGTTTCCATTCCGACCGTGGAGTCTCCACCCCTGAATGAAAAACAAACATACATTTATGCGACACACTTATGACTTCAGTAATTTAAACTTGCATATTAGCTGTAGATCACCGTTATAATAAGTGCCATAATATCAACTACTGCATGTATAATTTCAAACGTTAAAAGGTCGCGAATTGGCTCATTCCAGTAATCAGCTCGTCAGACCCACATTAAACAAAGGGAAAACTCTTCCCACCCCTGAGACCACGCGTTGCCCAATGCAGTATACTGCTAGGGGGTTGACGTCTATCCACCGGTGCATTTCTATTTCCATCGTCCTTAAAAACAACACCTAATCCTATCCAGTACCACTAGGCGACGAGAGCTCCAAAATCCTCTCGATCAACTGTGAGTGACTATGTCTATCCGCGTTCTTCCGTAAACAAATGCTAAAGCGTTAAAGCCACGGCACAGCTGCCTATCATGGATCCCATGGATCCTACAACCTACACAGATCCCCAGTTGACCCTACAGGATCGACTGGTGATCGATGCCCTGATCAACGAGCCAGCCTCAATAAGTGAGTTTATTCACTACCGCTTGTAACACAGTCCGCTTACAGTAAAAAGGCGAAGCAAAATCATCACACGAGAAATTATCACAAAAGCTCTATGACATGAACGAGGTTTCCCATTCGACTTTTGATCCAACAGTCTTCCAGCTATGGGATAACTCATTATTACAAGAGAAACTCCCAGCCCCGGTACACCGCTATGTACTGCAGCCTTATATGAAATGGGCTCAAGGCGTTGTCCGTTTCCCGACAGATGTGGTCATGCTAACACATCTTATCCTGTACTTCACGACCCTGGTCCCCAGCGGCATTTATCTGTTTTACCACTTCTCCTGGTGGCGTGGTGTGCTCCACTGGGCTATGCAGTTATTTTACTGTGGTGCGTTCACGCTGATGAAGCACCAGCATATCCACATGGGCGGTGTCCTTGCGCCTCAATATTGGATTTTCGACACGCTTTTCCCTTATGTGCTTGATCCTTTGCTTGGGCATACGTGGAATTCTTACTTCTATCACCATATTAAGCACCATCATGTCGAAGGCAATGGCGCGGAAGATCTGAGTACGACGATGTTCTATGACAGAGATAGTGTCGCTGACTTTGCGTGCTATGTCGGTCGATTCTTTTTCTTCATTTGGGCTGAGTTACCACGCTATTTCTGGAGTAAAGGACAGAAGAAATATGCGTGCAAGGTTGCTTTCTGGGAACTGGGCAACTATCTTTTCATCTACCTGGTGTTTAACTATGTCAACGCCCGTGCCACACTTTTCGTGTACATACTTCCGCTTACCGTCATGCGAATTGGTTTGATGGTTGGAAACTGGGGACAACATGCATTTGTGGATCCCGCTGATCCTGACTCGGATTATCTCTCGAGTATCACTTTAATTGACGTCCCGGTGAGTTCGAGTCCAACCCTGTCTCCATGTTATTTTCGAGGAATACTGACGAATATCCAGAGTAATCGCTTTTCTTTCAACGATGGATACCACACTTCACACCACCTTAACCCCCGTCGTCACTGGAGAGACCATCCGGCGGCATTCATCAAGCAGAAGGATCGCTATGCCAAGGAACGGGCTCTGGTGTTCCGGAATGTAGATTATATCTTCATTACGGTGAATCTGCTGCGGAAGAACTATATTCATTTGGCGAAATGCCTTATTCCAATTGGAGATCAAGTCAACATGACTCTTGAGGAGCGGGCGGAGATGCTGCGGACTCGGACGCGCCGTTTCCGTCATGCGGATACCAAGAAGAGCTCTTGAGTGTGTTAAAAGGGGATGAGGGAGAGTAAATAGACTTGGAATTTAGGATCATAGCGGAAGCAAGGAAGTCCATCTTGCTTGAGTGGTACATCTAAGCAAAAGTTGGGATGAATTGATAAGTCGCCATTCAAGTTGTTTCTGGGGCCGTGTTGCTTAGCGTTGCATTGTTTACAGACTATCAGATAGAAGAATCGGTTGTTGCTTATAGTAGCGACAATGGAAATTATGTTCTTACACTTATCTAAAATTGGAAGCTGTTGGGTATAAGTCGTATTAAAGTATACAACGCAGACGTCAAATGCTATGTCCAACACACGTTCTTAGATCTGGTCAAATGCAGCAGAATCTCAAATAGGCAAAAAAGAGCAATACATGTGATGCGAGCCAGGGTGATGAGCCAAGATGCTAGTTTAATTGGTAAGCTCTGCCTCTAGAACCTCTGAGACGGGCTCTTCTTCTTGATATGGTGGGGGCGCAATCTCGCCATCACTTGCCGTCCAAACTTTACACAACTCCTTCTCAATATCCTCGCGACGCTGTTTCCATTCGTCAACCTTGTCGAGCCGCTTGCGCAGCTCCTGAAGCTCCTTCTCGACACCAAGCTTCTCTTTCTCAGTGCCAATTCTCTCAAACTCCCAGCGCTCACCTTCCTCCCCAAGACCAAGGCTGAGGTTGAAGGTGTGGTATTTCTTCAGAGATGCACGAGTAGAGATGGTGATGAGAGTGATGCCGCGCTCCTTGGCACGTTCATACAACAGGCCCTCTACGTCTGAAGAGACGGCAGAAGTACCCTCATCGAGGAAGGCGTATCGTGGCTCATGGTAGAAAAGCCGAGCCATTCCCATACGTTGCTTCTCTCCACCACTCAACACATCTTTCCACTCTTTGCGAGCGTCCCATCCACCCTCACGGGCTGGGAGGTAGCCTAGGTGCGCAGCATCGAGAATCTTCTGCAAGTTTGCATCGGTCTCCCCAGCCTCACGCATGTCGATCTCGGTGTGGGGGTAAATGACCTGGTCTCGCAGAGTACCAACACTCAGGTAGGGTCGCTGTGGGAGGAACATGATCCCATCTAGGCCGAATCCGCGAGGGCGGCTGACGAGTCCACGGTAAACAGGCCAAAGACCCGCTACAATGCGGGGTATGGCAGACTTGCCTACACCGTTAGGCCCCGAAATGAGAAGATGGTCACCAGAATGAACGATGAACGACAAGGAGTCAATTAGTTCATCACCGCCCATTGGGTAAAGAGATGGCGCCACGATAGGAACCTGTTCCAAACGAACCCCATCAAAGCCGTTGTGTGTGGTGCCTTGTGCATCGGCGAGAGAATATAACTCGGAGTATGATCCTCGAGGTGGGTAGTATGCGCTTGCATGGACGCGGTGTAAAGTAGAGATGAGGGTGTACACACGCGAAGTGTAGCCTGCAAGCTCGGAAATATCTTTGATACTATACATCATGCGACCGCCTGCATCTGCCAAGGACAGCATAAGGCGCTTGTTTGTGATAAACTCCTTCATGCGACCCCGTTCGCGACCCATGCCCTCGGGTGCGTCGATCATTTCCATGGCACCACCCGACCCACCCCAGGCAGGAAGGAAAATAGGCAAAGAGGTGATTAAATAACCGAAGGCCGACCATGAGTATTTCAAAATAATGTCCTCCAACATATTGTACCGGATCTTCAGGCTGTAGATACCTTCCATCCAGCGCTGCAGATCCTTGAAGCTCTTGACCAAAAAGACTCTCTCAATATCGGCACCGCCATAGAACGAGATCTCTTCCGCATTAGCCAGAAGTCGGGAGTGCAGACCCCGGAAGTCGCCTTCCTTTTTACCCTCGACAGCCTTGAGCTTGCCAAACGGCGGGGACAACTTGCGAAGTACCACAGCTGTGCTGAAGTAGCCTGCAAGAATTCCACTCAGAGCAAGTGGGCCGAGAGACCGATATAGTTGATAATTGAACACAAAGAGATCCACCATAGGCTTACCCATCGAGGAATACAGCGAAGCAGCAGCGGAGCAGAAAAGCGTGAGATCTTGTGTAATGAATTGATCGGGGCCTTGCCCGATACCTCCATCCAGATTCATTAACTTGTAGTAGTTGTCATTATCAGTCAAATAGAGGTCATGAATGTATCTCGTGAGACGGGTCCGGAAGGCGATCGACACCTTGGACTGGAGGAATTTGATCATTGCATTGGTATAGGAGGCAAGGGTGCCGATGCCACACCACTTGAGAATGCCCCACATAAACGGTCGGCCCTTGCCAGCGACCAGATCTCTGACAAGTTCACCATCCAATCGTGCAATCAAAAGGGAGAGATATGTTCGCAATAGAAGAAACAGGCCGTGGCCCAATAACAGTCCTGTCTCCTTGCTTCCCCACCGGGGAACCATGATACTTCCCAAGCTGAGGAACTGATGCAAGAATGCCAAATTTAAACCTGGCTTTGTTGTAGGGGGCGGAATTTGGCTCGCGGAGCCCTCTTCAATACTCCGCGCGGATGCTGGCGGGTTCAAGAAGAGCCGTCGATGGGCGTCAAACGTGGTCATCTTGGTGGGATGGATTATGACTTTGGAAGTACGTGAGCCCTTATAGGGCACATAGATCGTACGAGAGCCATCCTTGCCACGTATTCCCGAGTTTCGGCGCAACAGTCGGCGGCCTTGAGCGCGGTCTCTTGCGCGTTCGCGCAGCCACTTGAATCCTCCATATCCCGAGCCGATAATAGACAAAAGTAGGGCGACCGTAGCTATCAGACGGGTGGTTTTCGTGGTACGACGAACACGAGAGCGAAACAGTTCGGAATAGTGTAAGTAAAGGGCGACGAGGGGGTCCTCCGGGCGGCGGAGAGTTGACTGATTGGCCATTTTGAAGCCCGATTGGCTTAAAATGCGCTGGGATTGTAGGCCATGGGTCAAGGAGAAAATGCCCCGTCCACGCAGGTGTTGTGCTGGTAAGGGTAGAGGCGAAGCGAAGATCAAAGGGAGGTTGAAGACGCAAGTTGACAGTTGCATCATTTGCATGTGAACCTCGGGCGGAGATGCGGCACGTGCCTGGGGAAGCTCCTGTGGGGTGGAGTTACATGTGGGGTACTTCATTCTTGGTGGGCCACTACATTCAAATCAATGTATCGTCTAAGTACACCCTATACTCTGCCGTTGTTCTGTTGCCAAAAAAGACTATGTACATCGTTATTGCCTTTGAATTAGGCGGCCAATGATTTGATTCGGCTTGTCGAAGAAAAACTTGATAATATGCCCAGGGGTCAGGTAGCGATGATTGGCTATCTGGTTCAGCTTCAAACCATACAGGGGAAAATACATGGAGATTCTAACAGAATCAATTCATCGAATTAATGTAACCACCACTCTATAATGTACAAATCAAAATGCAACTAGCGGGGCTCATATTGGTAAGTCACTACATGCACCATGTTCCCTCTAGCAGGTGGGGCTTTCCTATTTAGATGCCGCGGCTTTTATGAGCTCAGAGTCAGGCCCACTAAGTAAATCCTCGTCCGGGCCTAGCAGGAGAGAATCCTGCGGGTTGCTTCAAGATTTAAAGCTCATGTTATGATCCTCAAGCTACACCTGCAAGATTGGGGCATGATCTCGATGTACGAAAACGTATAGTGACTGGCTGTTACGAACCTAGTTGCCAGCAATTACGCCAGGTAGGGATTACAGCCAATAAAAATCAAATTAATTCTGATTACGGAGGACATGCCAGGGCATCTGCGGGCGAGAAGCGGGATAACCCAGAGGTCGAGATATAGATAAGAAGTACCCTAGCGTAGCACTTGAGGTAGCTTGCAATTCTTTTGAACAGTTGAATAACCAGTAAGCTAAAATACGAATCCGCGCCCTGCCTAGTGCGTTTGTACAGTCAAGTCGCCCCCTTAAACCATAAGCACGTGGCTGAGGAGCTATGCTTTAAGCTCTTCTCGAAAACGCAAACTGCGGGAATCGAACCTGCTCAGAGGTGGGAACGTCCATTCGGTGGCTGGCCTGCCAGCCCTACGACTTCGGGTACTATGCCGGTGGCCCGGCGGGTGGGGCGGTCCCTGGGGCGCCCATGCAGGAAAAACTGCTGCCTAGCACGAGCTCTCTTATCGTTTTCCCACAGTCTGTTGTAATAACGCTCCTCATTCAACCCAACCATCATTGACTAGGGTATTTAATGGCAACAGACGTCCGGGGTCCCCCTGGCAATGCCGTCCTTTTCGTCTTTTCTTTTCCCAACTCTTGAAGCCCTGAGAACTTCACATAGAAAACCCCAGTATGAAACATATAATATAATAGCCTTTTGGGATGTCCCCTAGTGTGGGGCTAAAGGCTTAAATGGTGAAGCCTCCACGCCTTTTAAGCCACGCGCCAATCGCCATGAACCGTTACCCATGGCCTCTAGAGGGGCCCCGCTCGGGATCAAGATCCATGTAAAAACACAATACACGTGCGGTCCATTCAATACTTTGACTGGCTGTGGTCTCTACCTGTGAGATCCGCTCTAAAGCATGGAAAAATCTCGGTTACATCGACTGCATCGACTATACGGACCATGCCGATCCACGTGCCTAGTCCAACTCTGCTATAAAAGCGCACAAGCCGGAGTTGCTTCTTTGATCTAGCAAGCGGCTTCTCTTTTTTTATTTCACCACAAATACGGTGACTAATATCGCCATGGCTTCCGTTGCTGCTCTTCTGGCTGTCGCTACTTTGAGTTATGCAGCGACCATCACCACCACAGAGCCTGCTTTGGCTGCAATTGAGCAAGCTCGGGCCACGACGGTGCCACAAACCTGGACGTCAAATGTGACGGGAAAGGTTTTCGATCGCTTCTACCAGATCTGGCTGGAGAACGTGGTACGTATCGATCTTATGAAATGATTAGCCTTCATCGACGATACTAATATCGTTCTAGGACTATGGCGCCGCAGCCGAGAATGACGATCAAGAGTGGCTTGCAAGCAAAGGTATCACTTTGCTCAACTACTACGGCGTGGGTCATACCTCTCAGCCTAATTATGTCGCTGCTGCGAGTGGTGACAACTACGGAATGGATAATGGTGAATACAACTCCCTCGGGGCCCCCGCCCCCGCCTTTCCCCGCGCGTCTGATGCAACCTTCCTATTTCTAACATTGGCTCGAAGATCTTTTCCATGATATTCCATCAAATGTCTCAACAATTGCCGATCTTTTGGATCCGAAGGGGATCTCGTGGGGAGAGTACCAGGAACACATGCCCTACGCAGGTTACCAGGGTTACAATTACTCGAACCAGGAGACCTATGCCAATGACTACATGCGCAAGCACAATCCATTGGTTTCTTTCGACAAAATCTCCAGCAACGACACAGCTCTCCGTTTGATCAAGAACTTTACCTCATTTTATGACGACCTGGAAAAGAAGCAGCTGCCTCAATGGGCCTTCATCACCCCAAACATGACAAACGACGCCCATGATACCAATGTTACCTTTGGCTCGCACTGGCTTCGCGGCTTCGTGACCAACCTCATGAACAATACCTACTTTTGGGATAATACACTCCTGCTGTTGACGTTCGACGAGACCGAGACCTATTATGTCCCCGAGGCCGACATCTACGATCAGCGCAACCGTGTTTTTAGCATTTTGATGGGCGGTGCCGTGCCTAAGGACTTGGTTGGCACGAAGGATTCTACTGTCTATACCCACTATTCTACCCTTGCCACGGTTCAAGCCAACTGGGGCTTGCCCTCATTGGGTCGCTGGGACTGTGGTGCCAACCTTTTCCAGCTGGTCGCTGATAAGGTCAATTACACAAACTGGGAAGTGGATGCCAACATGCTATGGCTGAATGAGTCGCTTCCCGGTCCTCTTGAGGACTGGGGCTACTCCAAATACCGCTCTAACTGGCCTGTGCCAACCACTAATGATACATGTTCATCTGGCAACGGTATTCTGCAGTCTGTCATTGACACCTACAAGGGCCGTGCACCAACCTACAACTATTCTTCTCCTTTCCCATACGATACCGCCTATGGTCTGGATACGGGCGTCCCCTACACCCGGAATGGAGAAGTTTACGTTTCTGGTGTGAACACTACTGGCACTGTGGGATATGACTACGACACAAACAAAACCTCTAGCTCTAGCTCTAGCTCCGCTTCAGCTTCAGCAAAGACTGGAGCCGCTTCTGGCCCAGTCATCCCAGCCACTAGCCTCCTAGGTCTTCTATTTGGCGCTCTTATGGTGCTTTACTAAAATGGAAGTTGATACAATGCCAAGTTGTTCGAATGCTATGGCCTTTCAATGTCTCTTCGTGAGGCACCAGGAAGTTATTTTTGAATTGTGAATAGAAAACTTGTATATGCAAAAAGTCGAGCTTGTGTTGTCCTTATTTTTGATACATAGCAGTCCATAATCAACGACTTCATTCAAGAATGAACCCTAAACGCACTAGACAATAACTACAAATAGCTACATTTTAGGGTTCGAAAATCCAATACCTATGTTTAATTTTCGAGGCTATTTTATTCAAAACACCAGCAACCATGTTGAGCATAATGGCGAATGCAGATGTACTTTCAGCATATTCTTTTCCCCTATCTTCCCTGTTATTTTTCTTTCCATAATCATCAACGCATCGACGTGTACGGCAATTCCCAGCGACTGAGAAGATCTTCAGATACACAAGGTCATCCATCCGACAATTCCTGTGTGAGTAATACAGGCATTTGAGCGATCTGAAGGGCTTCAGGTCTCTGAGTTAGTCAAACACTTGAACTTGCAATTGTGTTGCTTGAAAAATGTGACATTAAGCGCCATTTTGACTTCAGCGCTCTTAGGAACATCATATAGTAGGCTATCAAGGATCGTAAAACCAGAGCGGAACCATTTGATAGAATGTGACAAAGCTTATAATATTTTGGCTATGTCGATTGGCCAAGAATGGACTCCTGGCCACCTGGTCTCCCTCACCTGCTCTTCCTGATCTAGAGGCGTAATCAAATGAGCGTTCGCTTATTCATATGTCTTATACAACTCATCATGTTCCGAGAAAACAGAGGTTTATCAATTTGCTCCCCTTATTTGAACCCGGTCTTCGCTTGGACCTAGTGACCTCTGTAATGGTGTAATTGGTTTAACGGTGGTAGTGGCTGAATTTATAGCATCAAAGCGGGATCAAACTCCTATGTATCATTGGCCCTCTCCCCTCTTTCATCATACTATGTGTTCTGGCGGGGCTGCTTTCTGAAGCTGCCTGGCGCAGATGCAGATTCTGTGGCACTTATGGTCTCGGAGTCGACCGAGTCAGCGAGCAAGTTGGTATAGGAGTCGACTTGTACTTGGCGTATGTTTTAGCACGGGTTTGTGAACGGGTTTGTGAATCGGCCTTTGACTCAGCTTGGATGCTTAAGTCGTCTTTTGAACTGGCTTAGGCTTCGGCTGAAGACTCTTTGCCATGGTTGTTGCACCAGCCGTAATAACGGCTAAATAAGATAATTCGTTCAGCTTGATCTCCAGGATCCACGTCTCCGCCATCCAAGGTTGTTAAGTCTAGCGAGAGCCGAAGCGACAACCGCTATTGGGCCCTCGCCCGGCTAGCCAGCCGATATCCGTTGGTGCGACCAAAAGCTCCAAGACGCGCGTATATATTATTGATCAACGACATCCATCCAAGTGGTGAAAAAGAAAGACTTTCTGCACTTGTTTCCCAGAATGCCTCAACGAAATATTCTTCTAATGATCGCGGACGATCTCGGCAAGCAACTGGGCTGCTACGGGAACAAGAAGATACAAACACCTCATCTCGACCAGTTAGCCGCGGAGGGCACCAGGTTTGACCAGGCCTTCACAAGTACAGCATCATGCAGTGCAAGCCGGTCGGTAATCTATACTGGCCTCCACACTCACCAGAATGGGCAATACGGACTCCACAATGGGCGCCATCATTTCTCCACCCACGACCACGTTGAGACAGCCCCCGCATTGTTTTCAAATCATGGATACACAACTGGCCTGATAGGCAAGGTGCACGTTGGACCCGCTTCCGTGTATCCTTGGGACATGCAAGCCGAGAGTGACAGTCGTGATGTGGCCTCGGTTGCCGACCAAGCTGCTGCCTTCTTCGAGACCTCCAAGTCAAACGACAAGCCATTTTTCTTGACCATTGGTTTCATCGATCCTCATCGGGATCTGACCCGATCAGGATTTGGTAACGATGGCCAGTATGATCCGCGGGTAAAAAACATCGATTACAAGCCTGAAGACGTCGAGATCCCGCCTTTCGTCAATGACCTGCCCAAAGTGAGATATGAATTTGCAGAGTATTACAAGTCCATTTCCCGTCTTGACCAGGGCGTCGGTATGGTCCTCGAGGGACTGAAGAAGAGTGGTCTGAGCGACGATACACTCATTCTCTTCGTGAGCGACAACGGCCCTCCATTCATCAATTCAAAGACGACCCTGTACGATGCCGGAGTCTGTCTACCCATGATCGTGAAATGTCCCGGATCACCCGCTGCTGTGGCAAACCCAAATATGATATCTTATATTGACATCTTGCCAACATTTCTTGACTGGGCTCAGCACCCGAGTCCGACGCACCCAGCCCGTCTCGGGCGCTCATTCCTCCCTATACTAGCTGAAAAAGCCCAACTTGATGCGTGGAGCGAAGTATTCGGCTCTCACACATTCCACGAAATAACCAACTACTGGCCCACTCGGTTCATGCGCAACCGTCGTTTCAAATATCACCGCAATATCGCCTGGAGACTTGACTTTCCTTTTGCGGCTGATATCTATGGCTCGTTGACTTGGGAGGAGATTCGGAACTCAGACACGAGTCCTAAGATGATCGGTCCACGCCTGTTGAAAGACTACTTTTTCCGTCCTGCTGAAGAGCTTTATGATATTCAATTCGATGCGGATGAAGTACGCAATCTTGCCAAAGACCCAGAGTATGCACATGTCTTGAAGGAAATGAGCACTGCTATGGAAAAATGGCAGGGTCGGAGTGAGGATGCTTGGCTTTATCGTGATGGTGTCTCTATGCTTCTGGTTCGACACCATATTGATGCCGGGTTGGAGGTACCAGATCGGTGGGACTTTGATGTTGCTGTTCCGGAGAGTAAGGGTCAGCTTAAATTTGCGGCTAATTTTGCTTGGGGGGCCTAGTTTGGTCAGAATGTATGTTTGTGCTGTTTTTAGAATGTCTCTCGGTGGAAATGAGTCCTATTATCTTTCAGGTTAATTCTTAAGAGCGAAGGTAGGCGGGAAATAACCATTGCAATATTGGGAACCGAAAAAAATGGAAAATAAACTATTAGTATTATTGGAAGAGATAATTTGAAAGCCTATATACCCAGCACTGATCGTGCTTGCTTCATTTCATCCTCAGTAGGAAGATTTACAATCGCTAAATACAATGCTTTCTGTGACATGGATTAGTATACCGACAGAATGGAATGAACGAAGAAACTTACCGATTCAAACATCTCGGAACCTGTCTTTATCACAGTGCGAATGAGACTACCATCACCGGCCTTTGCCTCACCAGGGCCATTTCTGCTCATATAGCCACCTGTCACCAAAGCGAGTAGGTCACCGCTACTTGCAGGATGATTAGGGTCCGCAAAGCGCGACGCAAACGTAGGTTTCGGCCGTTGATTCAAGTGGCTATTGGGATTCTCAGCTTCCTAAGAGAAGGTCAGAACGATAACGATGTGAGGACATCAAAGGCAACCTACAAAGGTAGCCTGAGCTCTCTTATCCAAGTACCCATGGATGAAGTCCCTCTTCTTTTTGACCTTATAGAATCTCTCCTGCGGGTCTAGTTGTTCGCCCAATGTTTCTGGCTCGGGGAAAACCAGCGGCGCAACTTCTGGAAACACATTCCCATATGTCTTGCCATCAGATCTCTTAAATTTGCGTCCCAGACGTCCCAACGAGCCAGAGCCTAGCACTGTCGAGTCAGGTCCGAAAGTGGCCTTTGCGATGGTGGACTGGAGATCCATTGACATGGCTGGAGTGTCTGGATCCTCGGGATACCATGTCATGACCAGACAATATAGACCGCGAGGCTTGAAGAAACTTTCGTTCGCCTGGTTAAAGAAGTTATTCGTTCTATGAGATCGCGTTAGCTGGTGATTTGTGGGATTGACATAACAGAGCACTAACCTTCGACGACCATCAGCTGCAATTGATAAGTTCGCAATCTGGTGAACAGCAATTCCCACTGCAACCGTGATTGCGGACGGGACAGCGTGCCCTGCAAGGGCTGCCAAGTTGATAGCCTGCAACCATCTGTGCGCTCGACAGCCTTTCTCCGCCGTGTTGAGGAAATCGATGAACATTTCCTGGTCAATTCCGCATGGCGCTAGATCGGGCGCATAGGCTTGAAGAAAACCACGGTCGCGGTTTTTAGGTCTGCGCTGTGGAAGGAGAACCGGGGCTGGTAATCGGTAGACCACCTCTGGTAGACTAGACTCAAATGGTATCGGATAATGGCTTGCAAAATTTGTCGCAAGAGCTGTCTCGTCGATTTGCTCGTCTTGAATTGATTGTGGGTTCTGTGGGCTGTCATCTTGGCGATGATTCGAAGCGGGGAGCTGGTGGAGATGTTGGTGATAGTTCGAAGTGGGTAGCTCATGGACCTCATCATAGATTTTTATTTGGTGCGAGTCGAGCTCTGAAATCTCACGCGAACTCATGGTGATATTTGTCATGGTCGTTTTCTCATTTAGTCCACATGACTCTGCCTCTTCGAGAGCTTTCTGTGCTTTCTTTGCCTTGCGGGCAGCTAGTCCCTCTGAAGCTAGGCCAATGCCTGCAGCAACACCTTTGATTAGATGTGTGGTAACGAGACCCATTTTAAAGATCTGGGAAGGTGCAAACGATAATGTCAAACCAATTGGTTTTCTATGATTCGAGGGGGATCTTGTCCGTACTTATATCTTGGAAGAAACAGCTTGGATCAGCATCTCCACAACCGGGCTTTCTTAATGAAGGGTAGAATAAGCATAGCTAGGACCTTGATCTTCACTTTTCTATTCTTTTTAGTGTTTTTGGCCCCCAAAGTTCTCGGCTACACCCAGACCGCAGTGGGGGCACGGGAAATGAAGCCCCTGGGAGTGGAGATGCGGCGGTCACTAACGACCAATAAGACTATATCATCGCATTTCTATCCCCATTTGGCATAGGTCAATAACAAGGAGAGATTCTATGTACATCCCACCGTACACGACATGATCCACCAGAGCGCTGGAATGGTGATTGAAGGGAACGGGGCCAAACTCGGTTATCGTGCAACACTCTTGTACGAATGGAGCTTCGAAAAGAAGTTTAGAGCGTCAAATACTTTAGCATAACAAATTTTCACTGTTAAGGGTCTCAACTTCAGACTTTAATGTACCAGAAAGAAACAAAGGCCATCAGGCTCAATATGGTAAATCTTCGGAGCCATGCATTGTCTATAAGATGTCTTTATTAATACTATAGCTCTATGCGATCGGAACATCACTTTTTACTACTGCCGTAAGGTTTGCTCTGGTCTTCACTGCGTTCAAACTTCCCCTGCATCGCGGTGTCAAAGACTTGCTCAAGACGTGAAATCGCCTCATCAGACACCTCTGCGACAAGTTAGAATATTGAAACAAAATCTTTGAGATTATGGAATCGACTTACGGTAGTGGATCACCACCCGGCCTCCCATTAGCTTTAATCCCTTCTCCTCGCCGATCACAGCGAGATCATTGGGTCCCAGCCCAGAGGCCTCCAGATCAAGCCATACCATATTAGTGTGCACAGGATTCGCCAGCTTACCACCACGGCTAGTCCACATATCTGCGACGTGCTTGGCCTTAGCGTGGGTAGCTAGAAGATGACCAGTCTTGCCATTAGGGTCCGTTCCGAACGTCTCGTCCAAGGCTATCCTGGCGGCAGCCGCAAACACACCCGTTTGACGAGCACCACCACCAATAGACTTGCGGAACCAACGAGCCTTCTTGATGAATGCGGATGAGCCAACGATAATGCTACCGATCGGCGCACCCAGTCCCTTGGAGAAGCACAAGCTAACGCTGTCAAACAGACTGGTGTAGTCGGATAGACTACCAGCACCAGAGACAACTGCCTCCCACAGTCTTGCACCATCCAAGTGAACTTTGATGTCATTAGCATGCGCCCACTCGACGATACGGCGGGCCTCGGTCAAAGGCATAACCATTCCATCAAGCGTATTCTCCAAGCTGATCAACTTGGTGGGGCAGTGGTGAATATCATCATCAAGCACAGCATACTTCTGGATATCTTCCAAAGTCAGGTGGATACCATTCTTCGGCACAACGGTTTGCACCGTGGCTCCAGTCCATGCACTAACACCACCAGCCTCATAGCAAATTATGTGAGCTCGATGGTCGCACAAGACGGAGTGCGGTGGCTGAGCTAGATGAGAGCGGATCGCAACCTGGTTGCCCATTGTTCCCGAAAGCACTAGGAGAGCAGCCTCGTGTCCTGTTCTTTCGGCAACATAGCTGTGGAGGTCGTTGGTCGTTGGGTCTTCGGCAAAAACATCGTCCAGGAGAGTTGTTTGGCAGATCGCATTGAGCATGGAAGGGGTGGGTTTTGTCATTGTATCACCTGGAAACGCAATCGTCAGCTCCAGCAAGTCACATCTGGGGTGGGGATAAAAGTACTCCTCAGGTCAAATTCCGCGGCTCCCGCGCCGTGCCAGCTGGTCTGACCGCTGGCTGGGGTAGATAAAGAAGCCATGGCGAATCTGTGTCCAAATGAAGCAGAGTGAATTGGAAGGGAGGGTTTGTAGATCCCGACAGGGCGAGTGAAGCTGCGGAGGAGTCGACTCATGTCCTTATCTGCGCGAGAGTTGACACGGATTCAAGAAACGCGGGGAAATACCCCTGTCACATGATTTCCTGCGCGGGGAACAAAATATTCCAGTCGCACCATGTTTGTTCATGGTGAAACAAAAGAAATGGAGTGAAATGATGGATTTTTATGTTACGCTGGTGTGCATAACTATTCAAAGTTCGCATATTATGCAAGTTGCGAAAATACGTGACCAGGGCTGCGTTAGAAAAGAGCTCACCATTTCATGTCGAAGGCAGCCTTAACCCGTGGGCTTGGCAGCCAATAAGCGCCACGGCTCTGTTTATTTCGCGACCGTAACGTAAGTGGTCTAAGGGTGGTAAATAGCGCAGCGATAGTTGGTAGATACCTCAATTCTGTATCATAATAATGAATAGGACTTTACATTCAGTGTTACCCGCTATGCTGGGTAATAAGGTTCACGTATACTTCCAAGGTCCTCCTGTGAGACAAAAACACCCCAGACATAAAAACACTCTCACTTCATACAGTTGTCCAGTCTAGCACTGGCTTGATTACACTACCCGAATGCAAGTCGCTTAATGCTTGCTCGATCAAATCGGCTTTATAAATCTTGGCTAACTTGTCAACAGGGAATTTACCTTGTTTATACAGATCGATCAATTGAGGGAGAATCTGCGAAAAGGATATCCGGTTAGTCGTGTTTGATGAGACAATCAAATTTATGACAAAATACCTGGGCAGGATTTGCTGATCCTTCGATGGATCCGACAATTCGCTTGCAGCTGAGCATGAATTCCAGCGGGTCGATGGTCAACGAGGAGCCACTCGGAGCGACACCCACAATCGCTAGCATACCTTCATGACCCAGTGCCTTAATGGACGACTGAAGCAGAGCGACAACACCCGTGGTATCAATAATTTGATCCACGCCATCGGGAAACATTTCATGCAATCCCTCCGCAAGGTCTGAAACACTTCTCGTGTTCAACGTATGGGATGCACCAAGAGACTTGGCAAGCTCAAGTTTTGCATCAACAATATCAACAGCTACAATGTTCTCAACACCCAGAGCCCGTGCAGCCATCATGGCAGACAATCCGACAGCTCCCATACCAAGGACAACAAAACGGGATGACGGCTTTGGCTTGAGGACATTGAAGACTGTGCCCGCTCCAGTGAGATATCCACAGCCGAGAGGGGCGAGCGCAGCCAGGTCGGCCTCACTGATCCCATAGGATGATGAAACCTTGACGATTGAAGTTTCGGCAACAATGGCCAACTTGCTCAAAGATGACTGTCCAAAGAATTGACCTCGGATGGGCTGGCCACTGGTCGATTTTATGGGTGAATCTGCTGCGGACATACCCCTTACACCAGCAAAATTAATTTGCGTGAATTGACGACAAAATCCTTGACGCCCTTCATCGCATGGGGTGCAGTTGTTGCATGTGGTAAAACTCAGAAATACTTGATCGCCCTCAACAAGGGTTTTGTCTTTCACTGCGCTACCAACCCGCCGGACGATGCCGGCGCCTTCATGACCCAGCACAGCCGGGTATTCGCCGACGGGAATCGCTCCCTTCTGGACCACAATGTCCTATCACCACCACGTTAGTAATGGCCTTGTATTCGAACGAGATAGGAATCGTGAATTTACCGTGTGGCACAGGCCTGTATACTTCATCTCGACCAACACTTCATGGGGCCGAACTTCGTCCAGAACCACATCTTGCAGAACAAATGGGGACCCTGGGGCATCGACGACGAACGCCTTGGTCGGGATCTGCTTTTCAGGTATCATCGTGAAATGCAGAAAGGTGATCAATCTATTAAAGGCGGTAGTAAGGCTCTTGATTTCGGAAAACTTCAATCAAGCGAACTGAGGTATCAATTATCATGAATTCTTGAATCTGAAGAGAATCCGGGGACGAGACGTGGCCTATAAAAACACAAGCTGAAATTCGAGATCTAGCAGTTACCCCGAAGTTAACCCTGAATCGAGGATTGGTTCAATGGGTCTTTCACCGCAGAACCGATCGAATCGGTATGTTTCCCCACACTCTCGGGGCGTGTCGGCCACGAAAATCGGCACATTGCGAATCCAAACACGCCAATGCTGTCACCGCGGAATTACGGGACGTCTGATCCGCTCACCGGGCTTCATACAAAGTTCAATTAAACCTTGACTAAATTTTGGGAAACTTATCTTAGGTTCATGAAATCAGGGATGTGACTGCCGATTTTAGTACCGATCTATCAGAAACAGAGTATTCTGAAACCGCACTGCCTTTCAAAATGCCGAACCCCAGGATTTTATGACCATCTGAAGGCGGATATACGGAAAATTGAGAGCAACAGATTGATTGCAGCAAAAAGCTGGTTACAGTGGATTTCAACCTGTCGATCTGCGCGGGGTAAGAGCCAGGGAACTCAACTCGCTACCGTGGAAATTAACCGCCCACGCCGGTGCCTTGTCTCTCTTTCTGAGATGACCGCCTCATTTAATTCTTATGACATGATCTCAGCGGATATGCATCTACACAGATTCAATAATCGCAACATGATCCAAGACCGAGAAATGTGAAACCCGAGAAAACTTTTTGATGTCCTTAAATACTTCTAATATACAATGGACATCGCTCTAAATAACTTTTAGCCCTTGGAAGGTTCAGGAGCGGACTGCACATCTCGCCATAACACCCAACCCACCCAAGAAAGCAGAAACACCAGTAAAGACAATCAAAGGCCCATACCCAGTGCCGTATGCTTTCCCAGCAATACCATCCCAGGCATGCTGATCAAGTAGAGCACCACTAAGGGGTCCACTGACAATGTTCCCAATGCCTCTTCCAGTAGAAAGAAGTCCAAAGATAAGACTAGGATCAGTATAGATACTCCTCTTCGTGACCTCGTTAACAACAGCCGGCCAAGTAGAAGTGAACGACCCAGCAAACAGCCCATAGAAGATGCAGAAGATGTACAGGGGTGCCAGGCTATCAGCCAAACCCCAGATCAAGAACACGGCAACAGTACTGCCAACCGTCGAGGCCAAGATACAGGTTGTAGCATGGTAGCGATCAACCAACGAGCCCATAATCACGCATCCAAAGACAGACGCAAGGTTAAAGACCATTACGGTAAGTGTAGACTCGATACCACTGGCACCAAGACTCTTGGCATAAGTAGGCAAATAAATTGTCGGAAGGAAATAACCCATAGCCTCCATGATGTTTCCAGATTCATAAATCAGGAAAGTCGTATCCCAAAGGAATCTGAAATCCAATGGCCGGGGCTGCGAGGCACGAGAAATAGGAAGGCGAGGTCGAAGGAAAGCAAGTAGTGGACCACCGACAAGTAACAGAATGATAGACCAAGCGCGCAGAGCAGTTTTATGACCGAACGTATCCAGCATCCACTGAAGAACAATGGGAAGAATGACGCCCGAAAGACCGGTTCCAGCCCACATAATTCCGAAGGCCAGTCCCTTTCGGCGCACGAACCATTCATCCATGAAGATGATTGTTGGTGCGTATGCCAGGCTTGCACCAACGCCGTACGCAACGCCCTGGGAAGCGATGAGTTGGGTGGTATTTGTTGCAAACGAGCTCAAAGAAAGAGCAAGACACATGATGATAAATCCTATTGGGCCAGCCCATAGCTTGAGACGGGGCATTACTTGCAGTAGAATGAAAGCCACAGGCAGTAGCATGTAGGAAATACCCTGGTTTTCAAGGTTAGTGACGAACCACAAAGTGCATGATCCTAATTGATAACTAACCATTGCACAGGTGCCAACAATAGCAATATCACCCGAACTCTTGAATGGCTCATGGGTGCTGTAGTAATCTTGGAAAATTCCAAAGGAAAAGGTGAAACCTATAGATACGTTAGTATGCTTTTTTTACAAATGATGTACGAATGAAGTCGAATGCATACCCCAAATTAAAGCTTCAATAACAAAGCATGCTGCGAGGAAAAGCCATGCTCCTTTGCCTCCATCCACCGGTGGCAAGTTAACTTCATGGTGCTCTGAAAGAGCTTCTTGAGAGGAGGTCTCGAAGGCCTCCATTGCGCGGTTTTTTACCTCGCACTTCTGATCAATTGATCAGAGGAATCAAAAGTACAATCAATTGATGCTGAACACAATCGAGAAAAAAAACCTTAAGAACCGAAAAACCCTGTCCACACTTACACGCCCTGTCTTGACATTGGTGGGGCTCAGTGGAACCCGTTTGCGGCGGGATCTGGCGCCCATGGCAAGAGCGCAGAGATTTCGTTGGCAGAAACCTTATTACACGTACTGCATGTGTATTCAACCTTAATTTTCGCGCTTTGAAGTTCGAAGGCGCTAGCCGTTCTCTGATAAAATACGTGTTACAAACTGGTAGTTTACTGGGCGGTGGAAAGAACGGTGAAGATGGAGCATAGAAAAATGGATTTTGCTTGAGCGGTTAGACACGGGAAGGGGAAACTGACCAATCACATTGCTTCATTACTTGATAATAACAAGCTTGTAGCATTGCTACACACTTCAACTCCATAAGAAAAGACATAGAAAATGATTTTATGTACTCATTCAATGGGGTATCTGATCCTCTATATACATGATCCTCATGACTCCGTTCTATATGCAAATATGTTCAATCACATCACTTCTCAGCCTCGTTCAGCGCAACTGTCACAGCATCCACCTCCCCACTCAATCCATCCAGACCACTGAAGCCTTCCTCAATGGCCCATTTTTGACCATTCGGGCTATGTAAGACATGGCAGCTAGCACCGACCACCAACAAACCAGGTGGTCGTGAACCAGCTGCTTCAAATGCTTGACAGATATGTTCCAGAGTAGAGCGAACAACCCGTTGATCAGGACACGAAGCTCGTTCAACAATGGCACAAGGGGTCTCCTTGGGCCAAAGTGCCCGGGCTTGTGTTGAGTCCTCTGCAGGGTATGTAGTCAAAGACTCGATGAGAGCAGATAGTCGGTGGAGAGACATCAAGAAAACAACTGTCTGAGTAGGCACATAGGCCGGAGGCTGAGGGGCAGCACCCTTCCGACCAGTTCCCGTGCAGACCAAAACTTGATCTGAAACGCCTCGGTGGGTTGCTGGGATATCAGCGAATAAGGCAGCGCTCATAGCGCTGGTGATGCCAGGAAGCACGGCAGGGATGTAGCCTTCGGCGCGGAAAAATTCGAATTCTTCTGCTCCGCGGCCGTATAGGTATGGGTCTCCTTGCTTGAGTCGGAGGACGGTTTGTCCCTTCCGTAGGGAGGCGAGACCCATTTGTTGAAACTCTTCTTGGGCCTGGTCAGCGTTTCCGGGGAACTTGCGGGCGATGTGGACTTCTGTTCTGCGGGGAATTAAGTCCAGGACTGGAGCGGGGACGAGTTTATCAGCGAGGATGATGTCGGCGTTTTGAATTGCGTTATATGTGGCGCGTGTGAGCAGATCTGGGTGACCTGGACCCGAGCCGGCAAGGATGATTTTGCCCTTTCTTGAGATTCCATTCGTTTCATTTGTCTCTTGTGCGGTTGTATTGCCAGACGTATATGCCTGTAGGATTTGGTCAATATCGGCGTCGTTGATAGACACAAGCTTCTTAAGAGGCCAGTATTCGCAAATCTGCGATAACCAGCGCGTCCTCCGTGTCTTTGCTGCAGCGACATCGTCTTCTGTGACCAATGTGTTGAAAGTATGCTTCTGGCCTGTGGCATCATCGTCATCACCTTCCGGCGCAGCATCAGTGAGCCCAGCGGCACGGTCTTCTTCCCAAAGCCGGCATCGCATGGCACCAAGTCGGTCAATGGCGGAGCCAAGATCTGTGGGAAGGAAAGCGGCAATTTCTCTTCGCAGGCGAGACGCAAGCTTACACCCACGACCAGATGTTGTAATGCCAATGTGGAGTGGCCCATCTGAGTAAGTGGAGAGTAAAGTGAACGAGCACAGAGCCGGTGCATCAGCTACATTGACTGGGATTCGGAGCCTTCGACACAGCTTCGAAATATGAGCACCTGGAAAGGCATTAGTGGTCTTGTTCTCATATTCTGCGCAGTATGACCTACTCAGTTCACTGTTGCCACCCAATGTGACAAAGACCGCATCCACCACCCGGTCAACTTCCTCTCTACCCAAGGTGGTCAAGTCGTCGTCTTGAAAGTCACGACGCAATAGCTGCACAGAACCATTGGCAATGTGTTCAGCTAGAGTGAAATGGATGTCTGCAGTCTCCGGCGCAATAACGACGGGCTTTGCGCCAGCCTCGAGACTCTTCGTACACCTCGCAGCAGCCAAAGGACTCGCTCCAATAATGAGATGGACCTGGAACTCGACATTCCATGCGGTCATAAATGGCGCAGCACCCGCAGATCCATTGGAAGTGCCCTCCATGGTGTCGTGTGCTATAATGTGGGTTGCCCCTCCAAGCTTGGTGAGTCACTATCGTGTCCGCTGGACCTTGAGCTTGTTGCACAACCGGCAAAAATAATATATAGTCTGAGAATCTCTATCAGATGTCTCGTATTGTCATGCGTTGTCCTGCAGTTTTTCCGCGGAGATTCACAAAAGTTGTATTCCGGAATGAGTAACAGGCCTGTCGCGATTGGTGATAACCACTGATAAGATAATTCCGGGGATTGGGCCAACGCCACTCAACAGAACACAATGGACCTCGAGACAATGAACAAGAGTCCGATGGACAGAGTAGGGATTGTCTGTTGGTGTTCTGGATAGCCAGATGGCGGTTTTCAGTGAAGCAGTAGACTTTTGGTGGGAAAATAGTATTAATATCTTTTTTTTGCCATACTTCTTTTTTCCCAAAGGAGTTTAACGCGGGATTGCGTGATTGACCTGCATGTGTGGTTAGGTAAGCAGGGGGGAATTTGGCAAAGCGTGACTACAGCTCGGGTCACTGTGCATTTGGGGCGTAAGGAACTCCTGTCACTGTGCTCCACTCCTTAGGAAAAAAGGTCACGTGCACGGTGACCCAAGCTGTTTTCTGAGAGTCGATCGAATGAAAGATACTCTATTTCTATTCGTAGCTATTTCTATTGGCACACCTTCTATGGTTCAACTTGATGAAAGACTGCATCGTCGTAGAATGGTCTTCACCACGAAGACCCTTAGTTCTTCAAGCAAGACAACAGGCCCTCCCTGTACATAATATAGGCTGTTGTTTGGTTAGTAGGGAAAAAATGCATCGCTATCAGCTTTTAAAGTAGTCTCTGATAGCCATAAGCAGCACATTACAGAGACTACAAAGCTGATCCAAAGGCGTCCAAAGCTCACAGAGACATGAGTTACGCCTCGCGTGCATCTGGGTGATCATCCTCGTCATCCTCGACATCCTCCCATTCTCCATCGATAGGATGTCCTGCCTGTAAATCCGACAATAAGAGTTCCGGAGGATCATCTTCTTCCTCAAATTCATCCTGAAGCATGCTGATCAAGTCTAATAAACCAGCTTGGGAGCGCCAAAGGTCATCGGGATGGGGGTGGTTGGGATCCGTTTCATCACTAGTGCCTGCTGACCGTTCGGGTGTGGTGTTGGACGGAGAAGTTGGATTGCTGGCAAGGTTGGGGCTTAAGCTGACAATCCGGACGGCTTTGGTTGGGAAGATACGGGCGGGGTTTTCATGTTGTTGCTGGGCATCGCCAGGGATGTCGGAGAGGGTTTGTCGCCAGCCCAGAGTCTGCAGGTTTATTATCAGCCATATCGTTTCTAATTTTCAATGTCTAGATTGAAAGATGTGTAAACATACCGTGTAAGTGGTCATGATAGCATCATCGCATAGCGTCATGAAGCTGACTGGCACAGCAAGCTGTGGTGCAGAGCTGGTGGCTAGAGCATATGAAGCGCGAGAAGGAGGGTTCCCTGTGGGAATCTTGTTACGATCATCAAGGGCAACAACGTATACCCGATCTTGGATTTCGAACATTACGCGGTGGTTGCGTACAGATAACCAACCACCCAGGTCAAAACTGGAGCCATCTGACTCGCATTCAATGATGGAAGTGTTGGCTGTAAAACCAGCCTCATCTTGGATGGCCTTCCGCCAGTCGGAGCAAATGAAGACTCGACCCGCACGAGAAAAGCCGACGAATAGATCACCGTCCAGCATACCCGCTCCCCATTCATCTTCTCCATGCCAGACATGCTCGGGGTCGCTAGGTGGTGGGGAAAGTGGCCCCTTGACAAGCTTGAGCGGAGTCAGACAATCTTTGCGAGGAGGCCCGGAAGGGAAAATGCGGTGGGTTGGGCCATGCCGGACAGTCCCGGCCAGCGCCGCGCTTGCAGATCGAGAGCTTGCGGGGGGTGCGCGAATATGATATCTGTCTGTACATCGCGATGGATGCAAGGCACCCAAATAGTTACCGGATGTCTTGTCATAAATATGATAGCCCCTCGCCCCAATGGAGTAGATAACCGCGTCTTTGCTTTGATCTAGGTGACCGACAGCATCAGGCTCAATGGTCAAGTGTGTGATCAACTGAGGAGGTCGTTGCTTCATATCATACACAAAGCCTTGCGCCTTGTTTGATACGACACACAGTGTGTCGTAAGATAACTGAAAGCCCCTAGTCTGGCAGTCATGATTCAAAACCGCGATGCGCCGAAACTCTCCACGCGGTGCACCGTCCACATCGGCCTGCCAAACCTCCACGGCATCTCCCTCACGATCAAAAACAGCCATTCCATCTTGGTACTCCAGATGAGCATATGGACGAACTGCGTCTTCATCCCGATCCAGTGATGAGGGAAGGCGCCAAAGAATACAACCGGTGTCCATATCTGTAACATTCAACCCGCCAGCATGGGACGTAGACACAAAGAACCGACGCTTGAAATCGGGACGGAACCGCCAAATAGGATCATTTCCGACCTGGAGCACCGACTCCTGGGTGATTGGACAGGAATCAGCCCAATTGCAAGCAAGAAGCGTTTGGCGTCTACATAAATCCTTCCATGACGTGGTACCCTCGAACGATTTGGCAAAGGTTCCCGCACTTGACAAGAACGAGAGATCACGAGTGGTGCCGGGCGGGTGGGAAGTCTTGGATTCGGAACTGTAGATCGCTTCTTGATGGGTGACATCAATAAATTCGTGCCAGGCCGTGGACGTGGCAGTAAGGGACGCGAGTGTCGAAACCGGGGCAAAATCCAGGATTCGCAGGACGATCTCGGGGGGCAGGATTGCAAGGGGATCTTCCACTGCCGAGGTGACCGTCATATTTAGAACATAGAGGGGTTTAAAGTGGTACAAGGAATTGAAATGGTAGCAAATCGCTGTGAGTGACGACATGAGGGACGCACCTTCACCGCCTAGATAAGCGTTATCGTATCGACGATAAGCAACAGGTACATACCCGTAAACATCACGTTTTAGGTGCATGAGCTCATGCTATTAAATTGGTCCCTGCATTGGTCAGGAATTAGGCTCAAATTCCTATTATGAGTAGATATTGCACTCAAGTAGTTACTCCTGGGGTCTCCAGAGCTATACATGGACCCAGGCACCTATTTTTGTCAAAAAATATATTACGTGCAGCTTTATATATTTCAACAAACATGTGAAACACGCAAGTTGTCAGTATTTTCAAAGTGCCCTAGCAACAACACTATTCCTGCCTATATGCACTTTCATACTAACATTACAAAGAATTAAGTATATATTAGCTAGTATAATCTGTTGCTGTTAGGATAAGGGCGTCCTGAGAGGCTAATGATGAATCAGAAAATGAAAATAAGAGTGACGCGCGAGGTGGATAGGTCGGTGAGTGAATGGGTGGTTCTACGTACGTCCTGCTTAATTGTGGTATAATCGCTGGAGACATTAGGGGTAGTTCCAAGGTTTATTGTATCACTCATCATTGTTTTCGGGAGGCGGCCCGCCGTTGTGCCCTGCAGAAATACATCGGCCAGTCAGCGCGATGCCCGCATTTTGCATGCCCTGCCGGTTTTATATGCCAAGGCGGCATTCTACATGAAACTCCCAAAATTATATACTTTTTACTACCTGCTTTTCCGGAGAGGGCCAATCATCTTACAGGAATATAATAGATACAGTATCATTATTACTATTGAGGACCTTGCCCCGCAGTACTAATACCCGCATTATTAGGCTATGTAGCCCTTCGATCCCGCGCGTCCTGCAGAGAACCTTACCCTGCATCCAGGTGAAGAACTTCTTGGTCCTCGTGTCTGCCCTATGCGCTTACCGCTTTGAACCTCCCCGTGATGTATAGGGGAGGTCGGGCTTAGGATCATGTGTATATAGCCATTTTATCTGTTTCCCTTTCGTTATCTTACTTCAAGTTGTTTATCTTTCCTTAAGCTTTGGGTAGGTTGCATTTGGCCTGATCAAATTCATTTAGGTTCTACTTTAGCCCTTGGCCATTTGACGTAGTAATGCATACCACCAAAGTAAGACCTTTAGCCTGAAACAAGTTAGCCAGCAGACTCTCCACGTTCCGCGTCATTTTGAGATATTCATGTTCCGTGGCTATTGTAGTATTGATGTTCAGCATCATCGGAAAAGCGGGTCGTAAATCCTGTCACATTTGGCTCACACCCGGGCACAGGTGTAGGTATATATTACATTGACAATTTCCCATGAATCCCTGATCGTGAATACCAGAACCATCGAGGCCACCTAGCAATACGAAAACTCCAGCAACTATGCGGCGCACATCAGGTTTCGTGTTTTTTCTCCTTTCTCATATCACCTTTGCCCAGCAATCCCTCTATGGCCAATGTAAGAATTAAATATCTTTAATCTCCCATGATTTATGCGTTAACTGTTTCTGTAGGCGGCGGCAGTGGATGGTCAGGATCAACAGTGTGCACAGCACAGGCAACCTGCAGCACCTTGAATCCCTGTATGTATCTGATTTTCCCTCCTTCCCAGGTTCCCTTCAAAATCATTAAACTAATTGTAAGAGAAGACTATGCGCAATGTGTTTCTGCTACTGCGACAGCAAGCGCAACAAGCACCACAAGCACGACCACGGCAACCAAGACTACAATGTTAACTACCACTACGACGACCACTACTAAAGCATCCACTGGAACTACCACTACCGCCCCTACTGCTACAAACAGTGGCAATCCCTTTAGCGGCTATCAGCTCTATGCGAACCCTTATTACTCTGCCGAGGTTTTCACATCAGCAATTCCGTCACTGACAAGCTCCCTCGCGGCAAAAGCTAGCTCGGTCGCTAAAGTTCCATCTTTTGTTTGGCTGTAAGTATGATTGCTTGTCCTAGGAAACGCCTCAACTCATCTCTTCAATAGTGACACGGCTGCCAAGGTTCCGACCATGGGAACCTATCTTGCCGACATCCAGTCGCAGAATGCGGCCGGTGCTAGCCCTCCAATTGCGGGAATTTTTGTGGTTTATGACTTACCAGACCGCGACTGCGCCGCTCTTGCCAGCAATGGCGAGTACTCAATTGCAGATAACGGAGTAGCAAACTACAAAGCGTATATTGATTCAATCAGGGCACAGATTGTCAAATATTCTGATGTGCAGACTATTTTGGTCATTGGTTGAGACCCTAAGCCTTTACAAATAAATCCAATGGCTTTGCTAACTTTCAATAGAGCCCGATAGCCTTGCCAATCTTGTCACCAATCTCAATGTCGCTAAATGTGCCAATGCCGAGAGTGCTTATCTGGAGTGCGTCAACTATGCGTTGATTCAGCTTAACTTGGCAAACGTAGCCATGTATATTGACGCTGGTATGGTTACCCAGGGTTTTATCCATTCGTCTTTCTATTCCAGGCCATATTAACTGACTTGATGTGGCTAGGACATGCCGGCTGGCTGGGCTGGTCAGCTAACCTCCAACCGGCCGCTACGCTCTTTGCAAATGTCTACAAGAACGCGTCTTCCCCCGCTGCTGTGCGCGGATTAGCCACTAACGTTGCTAACTATAATGCATGGAAAATCGGCACTTGCCCATCATACACATCGGGAGATTCCAACTGCGACGAAAAGCTTTATGTCAATGCCCTTTCCCCTCTGCTCGATGCTGCAGGCTTTTCTGCTCATTTCATCACCGACACTTGTAAGTAGATTCCTCAAATCTTCAGTGCTTTGCGATTCATGTACGGATATAATGTACATTTTCTAACCTCTGATCAGCACGCAATGGTGTCCAGCCAACCGAGCAAAATGCCTGGGGTGACTGGTGCAACGTCATTGGTACTGGCTTTGGTGTTCGCCCCACAACAGATACTGGGGATGCTCTTGAGGATGCATTTGTTTGGGTCAAGCCCGGTGGAGAATGTGATGGTACATCCAATACCACATCGCCACGATATGACGCACACTGCGGATATAGTGATGCTTTACAGCCTGCCCCAGAAGCCGGAACATGGTTCGAAGTAAGTTTAAACTGGTGTTATGTAATCTTGATTAACATTATAATTGTTCTCTCGCTGATTTTTTACAGGCCTATTTCGAGCAGTTGCTTGTGAATGCCAATCCGTCATTTTAGTGAAGTTGATGGAAGTGAACACAGTTTCTCGGTTGAATGAAGTTTCTAAATACAAGCTTGTTTATCAGATCATCAGTCTGATATAGCCTCTATCTACTGGCAATTAATTCTAACTTTTTTTTTCTGCATAAAGTTATGACTTCAGATTAAATTTCTTACCCTTTATTCTTACCTCGCACCGGTAATTCATCCATCCGGCGTGTCTTCAAGCGGCCCGGGTGAATTCTACGTTTATGCCATAATATTTAGCGTAAGTCATTGATCACGGATAAGATCCTTGTTTCTATATATTGGTTGTCTAATAGTGGCCGTGAACGTTGGGCTATTTTGGTGAAGTCCACTATCGGTAGCTGAACAATAGTTATTTATACTTCATCCATCTACTTTATTTGAGTTTTTTTGTTCCATTCGAGGAAACGACAACAGCGCTACTGTCTGCTAAAGAGTCATCATTTAGGGTTCTTGGACAAAACTTTGGGACATAGGTACATGACACTAGCTAGTGATAATAATAATCATGATGTCTTTGCTGAACCAAAATCTTGATTCTTCGAGCCGTACAATTAAGCGGCTAATGATTCACAGCTAGTGTAACTGTTAGCATCGTACTATATTCTATAGCCTCGGGTGGCATCCTAACTCAAACTTTATATAACCCTAATGTCAAGATCATTCAAGTAAATAACACGAACAGTATAGTTATACAGTATGGGTTTGGAATCCTACTACGAAGACCCGCCCGTCCTGATACCCGAGTGCAAGTGTGGCATCGTTAGTAGCCTGGCATGTAAAAGAACGATACTGAGCAGGGAGCCACAGTACATTCTCACCTCCTAAACAAACCCAATCACTCGACAATGATATCTGGTATTTCCCAGGCACTTTTTCGAGAGCCGCCGCGGGTTTGTCAAGATACAAGGGTATTGAAGTGACGGAATCATGATAGCTCTCCAGCATCCGCCGTCTTGTGTTGGGTACCATATCCCAGAGCTTGATAGTGTTATCACCAGAGCCCGACGCTAGGGTGAGCCCATCAGGAGAGAACGCCACTGAATCGACGGAATCAGAATGGCCCTTTAGTATTTGCCGCTGCGTTACCGTACCGGTCGCCGTATCCCAGAGTTTGATTGTCTTATCACCAGAGCCCGATGCTAGGGTAAGCCCATCAGGAGAGAAGGCCACTGATCTAACAAACCTTGAATGACCCTCTAGCATCTGCCGTTGTGTCACCGTACCGGTCGCCGCATCCCAGATCCTAATGGTCTTATCGTCTGAGCCTGATGCTAGGGTGAGCCCATCAGGAGAGAATGCCACGGTATTAACCCAACCCGAATGGCCCTCTAGCGTCTGCCGCTGGGTGCCAGTTGCCATATCCCAGAGCTTAATGGTCTTATCACCCGAGCCCGATGCTAGGGTAAGCCCATCAGGAGAGAAGGCTACTGAAATGACGTAATCAGAATGTCCCTCTAGCGTCTGCAGCTGCGTGCCGGTCACCATGTCCCAGAGCTTAACGGTCATGTCTACTGAGCCTGATGCTAGGATACACCCGTCGGGAGAGAAGGCGAAAGACTTGACCCGATTTGAATGGCCCTGTAGTGTCTGCCTCTGCGTGCCAGTCGCTATATCCCAGAGCTTAATAGTCCCATCATCTAAGCCCGATGCTAGGCGAAGACCATTGGGTGAGAAGGTCACTGAGTTTATAGAACCAGAATGGCCCTCTAGTGTCCGTAAGTGCGTACCGGTCGCCGTATCCCAGAGCTTGATAGTCTTATCGTCCGAGCCTGATGCTAGGGTGAGCCCATCAGGAGAGAATGCCACAGATTTAACCCAACCCGAATGGCCCTCTAGCGTCTGCCGTTGCGTGCCGGTGGCCCTATCCCAGAGCTTTATGGTCTTATCACCCGATCCAGATGCCAAGGTGAGCCCATCGGGAGAGAAAGCCACGGAATTAGTCCAACCTAAATGACCCTCTAGCGTCTGTAGAACTGCGCTCCAGGAATCCATCACCACTGGTAGTGTCCGTATCCTTTCTGATATCTCGCTAAGAAATGTCCTCTTGATGACACTTTGTGCTGGTGCAAACACTAGCCCGGCACAGTAGAGTTGCAGTGGAGCAATACCAGCCATGTAAGCATTCTGCCGAATAAATCTGCTTGCATCATAAAGAAAGCCCGAGAGAGCAGGATCCGCCTTTTTCTGTAATATGTATCAGCCGTTATCTAAGCGTTAACTTTCAACACTTACACATGTTCTTGACTCTAACGCTTGTATCATTCCTATCGCCTTGGATACTTTTCCCATTAAAGCCAGTGCCTCCAACCAGTGAAGAAAATGCTTTTGAAGAAAAGAGAGAATTTCAGATTCAGAAATACCACCCTGACTTTGCTTCAAATGATTTACCCAGTAACAGCAGCAGTATTGTAAATCAGGCGGGAGGTGTTGTTTGATGATCTGAGGATCGATATCCTTGTACTGTATTCCATGACTGGCTAGATCACAGAGATTGCGCTTAAGCCGAGTGTTCATGACTTGGAGACAGTTAAATGCTATTTTTCGATGTGTAGCCTTCTCGTCGACACAGAAATCACTTTCTGTCCCAACCAAGTAGTCACGGAATGATGAGTGCAAAATGCGAACTGGGGCGCTCGTGTTGCTTGGTACACTGAGAACTGAATGTAGGAAATTCAAGAGATTGCTGATTTCATGTGTCGGCTTCCGTAGAAGCAAAGAAAGAGAGTCAACTGAGAGCGGGGTACTAAGAAGAATGATGACTCCAACAATATCCCGAAATTCTTCTAGAATCTCCTTTGACTGGTCTTCATCGTCTCTCACCAAGTTTTGTAAAACCGGCAAGTATGTTTTCTTCATCAGGGTTGCATTCGTGCTCCCAATATCAAGATACTTTTGGAGCTGCTTTTGAGGATGAAGTCCGTTTTCGATAGACCGGCATGCTGTGGATGCAAAGATGAACAATGGTACAGCCATCTTTACCAGTTTTTCGATTTTGTCATGACCGGGCCAATCAGGAGAGAGCGAGCGATCTTTCCGTATCTTTGCAAGCTTGTATTGAAGAAACTGGCGAATATCGTGTTCAATTTCTGGAGCGGGAAGTTCATGGAGAACGAGGTCCTGATGGTTCTCTTCCTCTTTGAAACCAATACGAATCGGGAGTTCAGGTCTGCTCGTCAGGACCACTCGCAAGCGAATCCACTTGACCTCCTGTAATTTGAACAAGAGATGAAGTATGAGCTTCATATCTTCCTCACTATCGCATTCATCTAAGGCGTCAATTACGATCACGATCACGATAGGTTGCTCTGGTTGCAGCTTCAGAAGAGGCCGATAGAGAATCTGGTCAAATTGATCTCTCAGAAACTTTGATGTGATTCTGGGATCAGTTTTGATGGCGTTCAAGACTTCAGGCACCAACTGTCTGTGTCTGGTTACCAGCTGTCCTGCTATACTGGTTATGAAATAAGTCGCATTGCCACGGTCGGCCTCGCCTCTCTTGAAAAAAAAGGTGGCACCAAGCAGTCCTCGGATTTTGAAATCTTGGGCAATTGTGCGTGCAATCGTCGACTTTCCGGTCCCTGCCATTCCATTCAACCAAAAGATGAATTTATCATCGGATTTCGCCCAGTGCGTGATATGTGAAAGAAGCTCCGTTCTGGTCCCTGGAAGACAAAACTCCTCATGTTCGTGAACATGGCTGTCATACAATGCTCCATCCACAACGTGTAGACGCATAAGGCTATTCTGTTCAAGAAGAAGCTTGAGGGATTCGTCTACCTCATCGATTTTGAGAAGGATGTTTTCTGCCTCCTTCTCATGGTGGAGGTATCCACCAATCTCAATCCACTGGCGTAAATCTGCCCTTTCTTTTTCGATTGAGGCCTTGAGCTCTGTAAGTGGATGCCCCGTAATGGCTGTGAAACAGTCTGAGATATTTCTTCCGACGCCGGGCTCTTGGGCCTTCCGAATCTGTGCTGAATAGCACAGAATAGCCTTATAGACTTTGATCATTGTGGTTTCCACATGACCTCGAATCTTTGAATCGTGGTCAAGACAGAATTTCTGTTCGATGAAGGCGCATTGTGTGATGATATCGGCCAGGTACTCGGATGATTCAAACATGGCATTTCGTGCGTCATGATGGTTTTGGGGAATCTAAGATACCAGTTAGACAATAAGAAACTCGCCTGTCATCACTCTCCGGGAAAACGTACTGTCAAAACAAGCGACACGACTGCCCAAGCACTAGCTGCGTGTTGTGTAGGGTCAAGTCCAGCAGCTGCACTAATAATTTCCTTATAGGAAAGCACCGCATCGATTATCTTCCGAGAGGTTTTTCGAAATTTCCCGTCTGATTTCTGTTGATATGCCTCGTATTTTTGTTCTGTCACCTGGATGATCTCGTCAATCAGCTCTTTCGAGCTAGCTTTCTTATCGTTTGAATCAGATGAGCTTTGTATGCTTGATAAATTTTGTCGCTGCTCGTCATTGAGTTGGTCATAGGCAGCTTGCCATAAGTCGCGGGCCTGCAAGTTCTCGTTTGTCTCGCTTGATTGAGTTAGTGGGATTGCAGACTTGCGAGCGTTTGCAGTGCTGTTGTTTTGGTCTTCCGCGCTCCCAATCTGCTTGTACCCGTGGAATGAAGAAAACAAGCTTTTTAGACGTTTAGGCATTTTTCATGAAACCAAAAATTTCCAGATGGCTGATTTTCCTGTATTTGTTTGGAAGGAAAAAGGCTAATCTGAGAAAATCAGGCTGGGGGAGGGGTGGGTACGGCGTCCTATAGCGATCAGTAGCTTCAATGCACAATTTTTGGTTTTGGACGGTATTTTTAGGTCGGCAGAAAAGCGTATAATACTGGAATTACCCTTGTAGAGAAAAATCTGTCAAAATCACAGAGTCAAACGCTAAATGTAGATTAAATCGACCATTTTGAAGGCTCAAACCATGCAATTTCACTTATAATTATATGGATTCTCCCTTTTGATAATGTAGCACGTATATGTAATTCAAACTATCAAAAACGAAGCAATTTGCACCTATATAAAACGTGTAATCTCGAGTAGCCTAGGAGGTTAGGCCTCGCCTGTAGACTATAAGAGATCCATAACCCGTCTCCGACTGCGGCGAGCCGGTGCTGGTGAGGCAGCACGTGCTCGCTTCTAGGACCTCGCTGTCGCTCCCTGGCGAGGGCTTAGAGACCTCGTACGTATCACGTAGGATATTAAGGACCTCGGCTTATGTGTTATTGTATGAGCTCTGTGATCAGGCCTTTGTGGAGGTCAAAGTCAACTTTAAGAGGCATTTTTAGTAGGGAAAAGGGTGTAGACTTATAAGAATCATAGAGGATTTCGATTAATTCATAACAATTTCAGAAATGGACTAGATCATCACGGGAATACCACCAAAATGACGAGGAAGGCCTGAGGATTCAGGAAAATCGCTCGGATTTGTCATAGCATGCATGGCGTGGAGGTATAGCATGGTGAAACTAGGGGTCATGTGGTGTTGTTGTGTTGAGCCTCGAAATTCAGGCTTTGTACAGACCGATACAGAGCCTGGTAAATGCGGTGGAAAAAGCGGTCGGTAATCAACCATAAAAGTGGGGCAGAAACCGGAGGAAAACCAAAATTTGCGCATTGAAGCTACTGATCGCTATATAGGACGCCGTAGGGGAGGGGGGATGTCCACCTGTACCTTTTCCTACGCGCGCGCTACTGAAACAACGTGGTAAACTGGCAAGGATTTACCCACTTGCTGCCCACAAGTCGTAGCTATATCATTGGAAGTGGCAGGGGCTTCCAAATCTCCACTTTCCTTGCGGAAGGCGTGGTAATTGTAATACAGACAAAATGCTGCCCGATTTCTCTGATGTTCCATGACCAAGAATCCTAGTCACATGACCTCGCTCAGCGATACAATTGAAGGCAACTGAAGGCAAATTGCAATATGCCGGATGGACTTTCCGACTATGTCAAATATAGTTATGTGAAACTGTTCTCAAACTTCAATAAGCCCTCAAACCCCTCTGGTAGAGCTGCGTACTGGCTAGCTCTATGTCTTGCTCCTAGATCTCGTCAGCGAGGTGCACGGCACGTACAGTACCCCCACCTGCCCGAATACTAGAATGAGGCGTTCGTATGTTGACTTGTTTTATGCAAAGAGAGGTGACACAGAAGTCCTATAAACAGGATTGTCAACGCCACGTGCGGGGCCGTCGGAGTCCACCGATCTTCATAAGCTCCGCATCACCCAAGCTTTCTATTTCCTCCCCCACTTCCACTGTACAGTGTCCATCTCCCAAAATCACCACCATGACGGCGCAGTCATTGAGGGAAATCTCCGCTCACAACTTACGCACCTTCAAAAGCCACTATGTTTCGGAAATATCAGGATCCCTAGGTGATCTGGGGACCTTCCTCCCCATCGCCATCGCTCTAGCAGTCAACGGCACCGTTTCCCTAGCCAGCACCCTCATTTTCTCGGGTGTCTTCAATATCCTGACAGGAATGTATTTCGGCATTCCACTCCCCGTCCAGCCAATGAAAGCGATCGCTGCCGTGGCTATAGCCCGCAGCTTTTCCAACGGCTCGATCGCCGCCGCGGGGATCTTCGTTGGAGCTTGTGTCCTCGTTTTCAGTGTTACCGGCCTGCTGCACTGGTTCGCTAATGTGATTCCTATCCCGGTGATCAAAGGAATCCAGGTCGGAGCGGGATTGTCGTTGGTGATCTCTGCTTGTGGTACCATGCTAATGCCTTTGGGATGGATCAGCCCATCTTGGGCCGATAATCGGATTTGGGCGCTTGCTGCTTTTGTCGCCCTTGTGACTACCAATATATTTCGACGTGTTCCGTATGCGTTGGCGCTTTTTGCGCTTGGGCTGCTGTTTGCGATTATTCGAACTGCGCTCGCTGGTCATATGCCTGCATTTGAAATCTGGCATCCGTTTATCGTGGTGCCGACTCCTTCGCAGTGGAGAGTCGGTGCTATTGATGCAGGTATTGGTCAGATCCCACTCACTACCCTCAACTCTATTGTTGCCGTCGTCCATCTTGCACATGACCTAGTGCCGAGTGTTCGCACTCCTTCTATCACGCACATTGGGTTGAGTGTCGCTGGAATGAACCTCTTGGGCTGCTGGTTTGGCGCAATGCCCGTCTGCCATGGATCCGGTGGCCTGGCAGCCCAGTATCGATTTGGTGCACGGTCGGGTGCCAGTGTCATATTCCTTGGCGTACTGAAGCTCATCATCGGGCTCCTGTTTGGAGAAACCCTGGTCGATTTGTTGAAACGCTTCCCGGCGGCATTTCTGGGCGTGATGGTTATCGCCGCTGGTCTTGAGCTCGTTGGTGTTGGCGAGAGCCTGAATACCTCTGCTGCCCGAGATATCGGCCACGCTGGAAGTCAAATGTTAGGAATTCCAGAGGAGCACATTGCCCCTGTACTCACCGATGAAGAGCGCAAACGACGATGGACAGTGATGATGGTGACAGTTGGCTTGTTGGTTGGATTCAAAAATGACGCCATTGGTTTCATTGCCGGCATGCTGTGTCATGCGGCTTATGAACTTCCAACATGGTGGGAGAAAGCCCGGGCTCGGTGGTCAGAGGGGCGTCTTCGCCTTAGTTAAACAGTTTTTCCCATGACCGACTGACTTTATGCCAATCGTCATAATAATGCGTTGAGTAGTGATTTCTGTGAATATTTCTGTGGACAATATTCATCATTTCGGGTATATAGCTTCAGCAAAACTACATAAGTGCCTTTCAATATAAACGATTAGCCTTCCTGGATATATGGACCAAGTACATCTTGAGTATGATCCCAAATCTTCCCCTGCGCCTTCTCTCGAAGAATGGATACAGCCCTCAGATTAGGCGTACAGCCACACTTATAATTCACAAGAAAAAGTCCATCTGCCTGCTGCCCCAGCGAATTGACACCCACGTTCCCCATCCACGGTACACCACGACCACCAAAGGCAGCACTAGTACACTGAAACAAATGCCTCTGACCGGACTCCTCGTCACTAAATGAAAACAAACCAATAAGAGGCTCAAGGAACAGCCAAGTGACCCAACTCATTATCGAATTCGGTTCCGACCCCCTTCTCACATTCCCCGTGTTCACCCACCCAGGCCAAGAGTGTATAAAAGTCACATCGGGATTCTCGCCAGCCAATTTCTCCATAGCCATCGTATTCATAGCAATGTATTGCATCTGAGCTTTCATAGGCCCGAAATTCCCAGGTTTCTCCAAATCCATATCCTCCAACTCGATGTTCCCCCGCTCCATCCCTCCACCGAGAACACTGATGACCCTAGGCGCTTCGGCAGCGCGTAGGAGCGGAAGCAGACATAAAACGAACATCATCCGTGAGTAGTATGCCAGACTCTGGGTAATTTCCAAACCCTCACTAGTCTCCATGCGTGCACCGAATGGTGCGTAGCCCGTCGTCAGGAACAATAAGTTGATGCGCGACTCCTTATGTGCGATAAGCTCGCATACCCTTTTTGTTTCTGCCAAGAGTGAGATCTCGCCTTCGACCCATATGATTTCTGCACGTGGGTTTATAGAGTGTAATTCTTGGATGAAGGTATGCATGCGCTGGGATGAACTCCTGCGCCCGATAAGGTAGATTTTTATGCTCGTGCCGGTGGCGACTAGGGCTTTGATGGTGAATTTTCCGATGCCTGATGTACCACCGACGAAGACGGCTATCCGTGGGACGGTGGATTCGTTGATGAGGGCGTTGGAGGCTTTGATTTCCTTGTAGGAAACCATTGTTGGTGATGGATGACACGTTCGGAATTATTCCGGGATGTTATATGTGACGGAGTGAGTCAATCAAGCAACGATCTGAATAAGTGCTTGTAATGATGGGAAATAGAAGTATTCGATCAGTTATTCCACAGTTATTAAGGGGCAAAGCACACGATAATGCGAGATAGCGGGCTCTTGGGTGTTCTCAGCTTTGTCGGGTCATCCGGAATTCGTCCGCAATTCGTCCGCTTACATACCGCAGCCTATGGGTAGTCTATACAGAAAGTACGCATCGCAAATTTGAAGACTGATATTTAATTAATAACCTTCCCAGACCTTCGTGATATCATAATGAGCTCCAAATTCTCCAATTATAGCAAGCCTGCCATGACGCGTGTCAATGCCTCATCCTCCGCCTGGAATGCGTCCCAGGCATTCGGTGATCTGCCAGTGCCGCAGTTTGACATCCCAATATTCACCCCAGTCGTAAAGTCAGTGCCAGCCCGAGGATCGAAGTATAGTCCGCCCGCAATCTCAAAGAAACTACTGAGATCCTCGCATTCATTGGAGTCTGCCTCCGCTGCTGTACCAGGCGATAGAGGCCAAAAGGTTGCTGATGATTGTTGTGGGGTTGACATGCCAGGCGTTTGATAGAGGCTGGGGGGGTTTTGAAGTGATGGAGAGTCGACATTAGAAGAGACCGGGGTTGAATCCCATAGAATACGAGATTCGACTTGTCTTGACCGAGCGGGCGCACTGGAATTCGAATCGCCGACCATCGAGGGACCCGAAACTGAACGCGAACCTCGGGACTGCCTGTCCGATGACTGGCGACGGGCGTTCTTTTGCCAGGTCACGTTGAGCTGAATCCGCTTCAGACTTCGAATGATTTTTTGTAAGCGTCTAGACGTGCGCGCCCGTGTGGCTGAGCGGCGCACCATATCAACTGCCGTGTAGAATTCCGGTCGGCAGGCCTGACTGAAACGAGCCGGGGCATGCAGCACAGCCAGGAACAGGGCTGCAAGGGCCGAGATCAAGAAGTAGTTGAAAGGCTCGGGCCACTGGAAATAGACGTTGGAGACACGGCTGAAGTAATCCAGCATATGAACAGTACTTTTGGCCGTCTCCACCGCAGTAGAGGCTCCAGGCAGGTCTTCTGCAATCCGTTCACTACTCATTAGGTTTTGGCGATAGACCAAAATCCGAAGTTGATTGGCTTGAAGAGCAAGAAGCACTTGCAGCATCATAGCTCGATCAGTGTGCTCTGGCCCTGCAGAAGAGCGCCAGGTTGGATCAAATCGCAACTCTTTTGGAATCGAGTGGACCCATTGCTGAACTTGTGCATCTAGAAATGCGCACCTCTCGGCTGTGGCCTCTCGTGACCTGTTTGGCCAGCCAACAACCAATCCCCAAACCTTCGTGCTGAGTCGGGAGTAAGAAATCATACAAGTCAGGTAAGGCGTCGAATGACCCGGCTCCGGCAGGTTGGTGTCCATGTCCGACTCTTGGATAGCAAACGGGAGACCCGTTCCGAAACACCATTTCCGATCTAGTACGTAGATGCACCAGAACAACCGACTTGCCCACATCCACTCCAACGCACCCGGGAATACACCTCCTGTCTTGTGCCACGTATCCTGGCGGTGTAGACCAAGCTCCATACTACCTCGGGCAGCCATGCCAGTCAAGCGCCAGGCAATGACTTCGTCGTCGCGATACGAATGGAATATAGACTGCGCTGGTTAGCGAGACATTCGGGATATGAGAATAAGAAACATACCAGCAAACATAAAATGAGAATCTCCTTCATATCGACCTCGGCTACCTTGAGACGACTGGCAAAGCGATCCTCAACGCTATTCGCCAGCTGTGCTGCACGCTCACTTCGACCATGAGATTCGACAAGCAAGGCAGTGGCCAACAAAATCTTCAGCACCTGAATATCTCGGGCATGGAACCAATCTTGGTCGGAATCTGTCAGTACCCGACCCGATCCACGGTCGATAGCTGGATCATATTGATGGTGGAACTCCACGACATATGTACGCAGACTAGCCAGATCGACACAAGGGTACATGATACCAACGGTATCCTCGTAGACTTGCACCAGGCGCAAGATCTCCTCAAGACCCAAGCCCATCAGTGGATCACCGGAAGCCACATCGAAGTCTTCGCCAGAAGGCGCCGGACTAGGAGCAGTTGTTGAAAAGTCAAAGTCCTCTTCTTCGTCATGGTTCCCGTTATCTCCATGGTTGCTGTCCGCGGAACCGGGCCCGCGCTGGCGACCGAGCCCAAACTCAGCACTTGTCGGTCCAACATAAGTAGGTGATTTAGGAGCATTAAGAATCCGGTGTAACCCAACAGCCGCTGCAGTTCCCCGTGCCGATAGTTTTGGGGAATCGGCTGGACTGTTTCCTTCGAGTTCACGGAGCCGAGCGGAAATAGTGCGCATCTCCCGCTGCAGGCTCTCCAATTGCTGGTTGACAGCATCGAATCTAGTGTTTACCCTGCATCACATTAGCGCAGACTCATGATGAGCATCTAGCCGTAGGGCTGACGATGAAGGACTTTACGAGTCATGATAGGGGCCGCACCGATCATCCTTGACTTCACCCTCCGGCGTAGCTGCGACCGGCCGGTGCGTTGCATAAACGCACGGAATATCGTCTCGAGAACACCGAGTACAGGTATCACCCCCGCTGCATTTCAGCTTGCGTCTTTTGCATTCGTTGCTAAGGGCGGTTAGCATCTCGGCAACTCGGAACTGAAGCGCCACTGACTCAGAGACATACCATGCGACTTGTGTGTATTTGGCTCTCTTCCTTGGTCTCTGGTGATTTGATTCATCATCACGTTTTGATGAATCAGGTGTCATGGTGTTTTATCCACTCTGCTTGATTTTGTTATACTGATGGGTGAGAGAAGAGAGGGTGGCCGGAACAGCGGAATTGGCAAGGCTTATCATCGCTGATAACGCGTGCCACAGTCGAAAGTGGATCCTCAACAAGCGATAACCTTGGCCCTGCACTTAACTATGCTATAACCGCAGGCAAACGCATTTTAGTTGCTTGGTCTCGCCAGAAGATATTTCAATAGCAAGATTAGCCAACAACTCTAGAACTAGAAATATGAGCCCTGTACCTCGGGAGGACGTGGTTTTTGTTCGCAATCTCAAATTGCGTGGTCCCGAAGACGGCATTCATATTCAATTGGAGTGCTAATTGCTAAGTGTTCTACATGGAGGGACCGTAACTTGCTGATCTAAACTCGTCGAATCGTAGTATCTGGGTCAAGGTCTAGCTGTCTAACAATATATTGTAGGCTATTTCTAGAGACCTGTTTTGCTCATACACCTGGTTTTTTCTCATAGCTCCGTCGGAACATTTCATCCACATGGGTTAGGTAGTAGGTACCTGGAGCTAGGCTATCGACACTTCCAATAGGAGTGTAGCTCTTCTGCTGATAGGCTTTCTCCCGGATTTTGCACACCTATCACCGTTAGAGACTTCACATAAGCGAATCAGATGGAAAAGAACAATCTTACCTCGTCATAGAACTCTGGCGAGACCGCAGTACGAGCCTCCAAAAGCTCATTCAGCCGGACCCGCTCGGCAATCCCGGAAGTATCCCCCTTAACCCGCAAGCTAAACAGAGTACTGGCCAGACCACTTCCATAGCTAAAAACCCCGATGCGCTTGTTCTGCAGTTCCTCGCTAGGAACATTGCTCAACAAACTCACTAGCCCGGAGTAGACACTAGCAGTGTACATATTTCCGCAATTGGTGGGTGCCGTCAGGGATGGCTGGACACGTTTGGAGAACTTTTCCTTGGTCAACCCAATACAAGTCTTTTCAATCCCTTTGTCCGTCAAGGACGCGGTGTACTCAACGTCACGGACCGCCTCCGGAATCCCCTCAAAGTGGTCAGGCTCCATCCGGAGATCGTTGAATAACAAACGACCATAGGCCTTGGAGACAAGTTTGCAATTAGGTGCGTGAAAATTGAAATAGTCAAAGGTATCCATAAAACTACCTTTGCATGTCGCGGCCCCATTGGTGAGTTCACCGCATTTTGCCATGCATTTGGTCCGGTACCGTTCGTAGCAGTTATCCAATGCCTCGAGATAGCACGTGTTAGAGAAGTGTCCATCCACAATAGGGTACTCGGATTTAAAATCTCCCTTGTAGAAGTCGTAGACGTGCTTCATGTATGTTCCGCGGAATGGCTCCAGCACCAGGGGCGCATCGGAGCCAATCAGCAAGGCGACACAGCCAGCGCCACCTGTCGGACGGGCGGCAGGCTTATTGTACAAAGCGATGTCCCCTGCTACAACGATAGCATCGCGACCATCCCAAGCAGATGATTCGACCCAGTTGACCGCGTTCAAGAAGGCATTGGTTCCACCGTAGCAGGCGTTGTAGGTGTCGACTCCCTCAATGTCTGTGTTGTCTCCGAAGAGCTGCATGAGCACCGACTTGCATGACTTTGATTTGTCGAGAAGGGTTTCGGTTCCGACTTCTAAGCGGCCAATTGTGTTTGGATCAACCTGGTACTTTTCTAGTAAGGATGAGACGGCTGTGAGGGCCATGGAATAGAGATCTATGAAAATTGCGTATTGCGTTAACATAGAACATGGCATTGAGGTTTAGTGAAAGTGATGTGGTGAACTACCTTCGCGGTCATCACAGAAACTCATCCTTTGCTGACCCAGTCCAATGGTGAATTTCCCAGTGCTGGCTCCCAGATAGGTCTCAAGCTGTGTTTGTGGCACGTACTATAGACATGTATATCAGCAAATTAACGGACTTCGTGATAGAGTGAAGGGGGAGCACGTACTCGACTAGGGAAATAGATCTCCATGGCCTTGATGCCCACATTCTGGGCGTTGGAGGGCATGGTGCTCACTAAATGAAACCTCCGGCGTGTAAGATTGAAGGAAGGATATAGAGAGAAATGGTAATATGGTAAAAGAGGTTGATGAGAGATAGATAAGCTTGGAAGAGGTTGGGAGACACCTTTTATGCTCCAAAGATCTATCGAACTATTTCCCATTGGTTTCCAGCTACAGCACTGTGCTGATAGATACGGCGTAGCCATGTCGATGACTGCGCCTCATGATGGGGCTACCCATATCCCTGTCAGATTACTGCTTCCTGTGACAACTGCTACCGTGTATATTCAAGCATCACTTCTTTCAACTTGAGACGCCACAGAATGATACTATGCAAAAAAGCCAATTAATTCTAGTAATATTCCAGACTTTCCGATGGTGCATAGTCACGTCAGGATCATCTGTGTCCAGATAGGAAGTGATGGCTGAACAAAGGTAACTGTCACGGGTTTGTTGATCGGTTTGACTCGTCTTCATACCGAGATAGAGAAGGATCGAGGGATCTGCACTGTATACTAGGCAGCACCATTCATGTCCCAGGAGGCGCAACTCGAGTATCCACCATAGAGCGAAGCCTGGCAATATCCCTTCGTCCGGGTAATGTCTTTGTTTATAGTGGGGTTCAGTTCTGGGGGTAAATTTAAATTGAAGATGAAATAAAAAGAAGTCTTATCCTGAGCCAGAGCTACTTGGAAGTTCGAAATTTTATTTCACTATTTCACGGTAGAAATGGTCACATATATATATCTCCTTGATAGTCTTGAGGTTCTGTCTCTCGCATCTTTATTCGGGAAAGCTACCACGCCTTAAACGGAGAAAGGTACTTCTTCATATCCTTGGCCTGCAACGCATGGTACTTCAAACCAGGATGATAACTATTCCACCAAACACAGGTAGTCCCATCATCATCAATGCACGTATTATTCGGATATCCGTATCTATGCGGATCATCCAAAACACCCGTCATGAAATTCCAGGAATTATAAACAACGGTTTGGATCTGCAGAAGTCAGCCACTAGAGCATTCTCTTTCCAAAGTCGCTCATGTCCGTTTACCTCAGGATGATCATCTTGAAATCCCCGAACCATCAGCTCAAGATGCTCGTTAAAAACTGAAAGCCACGCGGCATGCTCATGGGATGCCTGAATCCCTTGGTCCAGAACATACGGACTGCGGCTCGTAGGTGGGACATTCAAAAACAGGAACTTCCGTCCTCCCTTAGCGTATATCTGCTCCACGAGCATTTTGTACTCAGCCATCAACTCTGGTACAAGAACACTGGCGTTCTCACTAGCATACGCCCAGCCAACGCTGTAAATATTGTTAGTATTATCGACATGATCAAGAGCGCTGGGATATGTAATTACTCATTGATTCCAATCCAAAAGCCGAAGACTGTATCTTCAGAGCCCCATGGTGCTATTCCAGGCTTATTACCATAGACTGATATGAATGTCTGAACTTGTGTTGCCATGTCTTCAACTCCGGCATTGATAATGTTATTGTCGATTGTTGCTCCTCCGACTGCGAGGTTGTAACTCAAGACGAGTGAGTCGTTATCTGCGGTCGTTAGGTAGCCTATCCAGTTGATACCTCCTCCTGTTGTACCCGTGCCTGACTTATATTAATATCATTAGCTTTAAGTTTGGTGTGGGACTACTCGCCCAGTGCCGGATTCCCCATCGGATCTTGAGGCGTTGCTTGTTCGCCGTAGACATCGAAGCTAGTCATGCTGTACGAATCACCACTAGATATCTGAATTTAGATCCTCGTTTCTAGCATTCACCTTGATGGTGAGTGGGAAGGGTATGTCCTACAAGGTGAAAAAGTAGGTAGGCAATGGCGCATCTTTCAAATGCGCCGCTGCAGCCATGGTAAGACCAGTAGCCCAACAAAGCAATCTGCTTTTCATCTCGAATGATGTTTTATTTAGTAATAGGGATCAGGTTTTCGAGGCCAGAAAAATGGTTTATTGACGATATACGCACAGGTGCGCAGGGGAAAAACCAGCCCGCACTTCAACCTTATCTACCCATCAACTGTGAATGGTCTGGCAACCAAATATTATGTCTCACACACGCTGTTTCCTGATTGTTAAAATTTGCCACGGACAACGTTCCGAAATAATCAGTCGATCTCTTTTTTTTCCAGAACTCGCAGGATGAACGGCGAAGCCTCCGTTGACTGCGGGGTCAGCAAGTCGCCACTATTTCATACCTACAAATTATTCCGTCAATGCAACCTCAACATAGTCCCTGCATGCGTGAGCAACCCCTTTTAGGCTAAGCTTCTTTAGAAACGGGGTCGGGTATTAATCGGCCTGAAACCACCGAATATTAATGTTATGGAAGAGGACGTAGAATCTTGGATATTCATCAATATGTACATTAATACATCGCTCCATCATATAGATCATCATGCTCTTATCTTGAGAAGCTCAATACCAACGCCACCGACCAGTAAGGTGGCATGGATTTCTTCAGAAGATGATTGGCTGGAGTTTGGCCTACGGACCAGACCCATTGAAGATATATCAGCCACGGAGCTGTACCTGTCCTGAAGGAATTGGGCTTCAATGATTCCAGGATTTTGAGAAACAGGGACAGTAATCGACCAAATCTTGACTCTGTGATCGTTTCCTGCCGAGGCCAGAATGATTCTTGCAGTGTCAAACCCGTCCTTCGATTCAGAGGGTGTATGGCTCAGAACCTTGATAGCCGTGATTGAAGCCGCATGTGCATCTGGAACTGAGATCGTCGACACATGTGTATCGGTCTCGAGACTTTCGTTCAGGGCAGATCCTAAAAGCGATATTGACAACGAATTGTCATCACCACCGGACACAATCATGGTTGTTGTGTCAGACAGCAAAACTAATTCCATGGCTTTAATGCTGTTGGAATGGACGTCATGCCGATTCTCACAGGTAATATCCTCAGGAGATGTTTCCGGTTCAAATGATCCAATTGCTTTCAAAGAGGAGGCGTTGACGGTGTAAAATCGCTTGAGGGTATCAGTTAGATCCCAAAGGGTGAAGTATCCGTCCGTAGCGGCCGTCACGAGTGTAATGGAAGATCCTTGGATAATAAAGCGACCTTGTGTTAAACAATTCGTCATGTATTTTCCTCTGGCCAGAAGCGTAAAAGAGTCATTACTATGCGGCGAGTAGTGGAAGATCTATTTGATATTAGCATTTCATCGTCGATGAGAGATAAGGGAATACTAACCTTGATGGTAGAGTTCGAAAGAGTGAGGCATAAAAGGAAGCCGCATTCTTCTTCATCTACCTCCACCACATCAAAGCTTGTTATCCGAAGTTCGGAGTTCGGGTCATCTTTCGGACAAACCGCCGCTAGAATGGTAGCAATTCCAAATGAAGGGATCCATCGCACTCTCCAAACGAAGAATTCTTCACAGGCAGCACTTGTGAATAGGTATTTTCCACATTTTGACCATGAGGTTTCTTGAACGCCAGAGTCGTGCGTACTCAGAATACGAAGAGTTTGCACGGATCCCCAAGGGCCTGTAGTGGGCGTATCTAAAATGGTGGAAATCCGGATCGTAGTGTCTTCTGCGCCCGTGACTACAAGAGGCGGGAAATCCTTGGTCCCATCCAAGCCATCCATGGCCTTGATCTCTCTTCCATGGCCTCCCGCTCGTACCAGGCAATTGAGATCGTGCCTTATGCGTTGGCTGGCAAGAGAAGGCCCCTCTCTCCAGACGAGAAGGTCACCACTTTCACCATTGAGGCGTCGTTGGAAGCCCCATGGTCTGCGAGTGCCCCCAGATGCAATTGATGTGATGTCTGTTCCTTTCGACTCATTTCGTAAAACGAAATCTTGAGATTTGAAACCATACATCATCAAATCACCACTAAGCGTGTCAAAATATGCTCCTTCAATGTTTCCACCGAGTGCTGACTCGGTCCTATGGACGGTGGTCAGAGTAACTGCATCGCCTCTCTCCTTGCCAATCTTCACTTCATGGACACAGTATTTCCCATCGCGTCCACATGTCAAAATGTATTCAAGATCTGAATTGTCCGATGCTTTCACCGACGAAAGTGAGTGGATGTGGTTGGTACCGTTATGACCATGGACACGTCGGTCAACAAGGAGAGGATGAGTCGAAGACTCGGGATTTGCCACTTGGTGTACTGATAAGCCACCAAGCCTAGATCCCAGCAGCAAATACTCGCCCTTGCCGATTAGCGAAGCAGAAGCCACATCATAAGGTACCTGGGGTAGAATAATCGGAATGGCTTCTACCTGAGGGCCATCAGTGCTCCACTCCGAAATCGTCACCAATGTTGCGAAATCTTCTTTAGCATAAGAAGCGACAAAGGAAATTTTATTGATTGAATCTCCGAGACTAGCTTCACGCTGAAGCACTAGAAGTTCCATGGGTCGCCCGGCTAATTCAATTAGATCGAAGACCGACTTGAGACTGTGGTTATACAGCCGAACCTTTCCTCGAGGATCACTTATCAATGCCAACCCTTTTTCGGGAATTCCGGTTATCAGGGAAATCAAGCCAAGGTCTTCATTGTTGTGCAAAGGTTCCCATGTAATGTTGGCGTCAAGCCCCTGGCTCACATTTCCAATTTGAAGCTGGCTGGCTTTGTTGCACATAATGAGGCAATCCTCAGCGACGAAGGCGAAATGTTGAACACAGCTGGTTTTGGCACTCTTTTCTCTCATTGCGGACTTTTTGATTTTAGGCGAGGGTCGTACTTCGTCAATTTTGAAATTTCTCAATGCTCCATCAGCACCACCCGTGTAAACCACAGTCTCGTTTCCGCGGCGGCAAAGATCCATCGACCAGATATGCTTTCCCAAGTGTGCGTCTGAGGAGAAGTCCTTGCGTAATTCGTACTTGGCAGTGCCTTCGGATGATGAGTCCCAGGTCAAATCCCAAACGATACACGTAGCATCCTCACCACGAGTCACGAGTCCGATCTTAGAGGAATCTTGGGATATGTTCGATCGAAAGCCGATACTCCATATACGAGCTGCATGCCCGAACGCTTGCGCGATGCAAGACTCGGACCTAGTCCCTGCGTCATCGCCATCTGTGGCACCAAAGCCCGTGCTTCGGAGGTCAAATCCGTCTGTGGAGTACGCCGAGGGATCATGGGCAGATTTGTGTTCACAATCAGAGATGTCCCAAATTCGCACAGTTCGGTCGTCACTACAACTGGCCAGCACTCGGCCTGGCTGACCATCAATCATTGATGGAATGATAGGCGATATTTGCACACCAAAGACAGTTCCATCGTGCCCGGTGAAGAAGTGGTGGATTGATCCAACCGCCTTTTGCTGGGCAGTTTCGCTGGCATCCATAAAGCACGACCAAACAATAATCTCTCCAAAGATGGTTCCCGCCGCAATGAGCACATGAGCGGGTGAAAGTGCAACCAAGTCAGCCGCACACAAAATAGACTTGACACTCGTGGAAAGTTGATAAATATTGATCACTGACTGGCCCGGATGTTGAACACTGGGCGTGAGCTTCAGATTCAAGAGTGAATTGTTGGCAGTGATCAAGTATGCCGTGTCTAGTTGATCCTTCACTGCGGCACAACCGCTCATAATCCAATCCGGAGCAAGGAACTCTGAAGATGAAACGGATGATACAACTCCACCATTCGAGTTGGACCTCAGATCAATCAATCTTAATGACTGACCACCCCAGATGATGAAGCGGGCATGCTTTTGGTCACTATTATCTTGCCCGTCGGATAATGAAATGAATCCATGCAGGTTGTTGCGTTTGAAGACCCGCACTTGAGTCACAACATCCCCGGATTCATCGTCAACGACGCGTAAGAATGGACCTTGGCCTTGAAGAATGTAATTGTGCTCGCCCCAAGAGAGCGCTTTCAACGCTGTGGTTGGCACACAAGCATCGATATGCTGCCATTTTGTGTCAGTGGAACCGATTTTTATTGCAGGCAAATATTCTTCACTCCCGGTATGCACTAACCTCAAGAGATAAAGACATTTTCCCCCGGTATCTCCAAGATCATCGACGCCGTAGCACGTCTCAATTCGTTCGTCCTTCTTTCTATCTTTCTCGTTCAAAATCCCACTTTCCTCACATTATCTAATTCTTGCCCGCACTAGTCCTGAAATGGAAACGTTATCGCACGTGATCACATGCCACTTTCTGATCTTTGCCTTGCGGCCTTGCTGCCTTGCTGCCTCATATATATGGCGTCAAGATTAGCTGCTTCCTATTGCTTGGTGTTTGTTATCACCTCCGTTAATTGCGATTTTTTTTTTATTTCTTTAACTAGTTGAAACAACCGCACTAATCCTTTTTGATTGCTAGCCGGTTTCTTACGACCCGACCATCGGCTTCTCCGGCCCTTGGTCTAGGCTTTCATCACCATGATGCTGATTATATTATGGGGAAACGAACACCGACGAACACCTGCTATAATGAAACAGATATTGCCCCCGTCCTCTTCACGCATGTGTAAATACCTTCAAGTCCGCACGGGGTTTACCTTTTGGGGCGCATTCAGTTACCCGTGTGAATAACCAGGGGTGCGTGCCGTGCCGCGCAGCGCCTACCTTGGATAACAACTCCGATTAATGGGCCACAAACATGGTTCCATCAAAAGAATGACAGCGATCTCGGGCCACTTGAACCGGAGCCCCCTTTCACCCCACGAATCCACTATCATTATATTTTTTCCCTTGTAAGTGTATGGCCAAGTCAAGATCCACGAGTCCAGCGCGGTTTAGCTGGAATCTGCCACGTTTGCAGGTCTTGGAGGCATGGCGCTAAGATGAAACACCGGAATCGCACGGGACTTTGGCTAGATTCCGCTAAAATTCGAATGTTTGCGTTGAGGCGGCGGATCCACTTTTCCCTCTAGCAAATTTGATATTCCACAATGGCCTGGCCACATGTTTTATGAGGTGGCAGGTGCATGGCATAATTTATTAGCTTGCCAATATTTCCTGGCGATCGGTGATTCTATTGACTCATGGATGATGCGTTATGGCCATGGCGTGTATATTTGGGCGATCTGGCACTGATACGTACAGGCTAAGCTTTCCACGAGGTGTTTTAGAGTCTACGTAAGCTAAATTTCTTGGAAATACGGCCCCACTTCCTCAGCCCATGTTTGTGTCTCAGAACGAGGGGGGAGGAGGAAAGGCAGCGCAGGCACCAAGGCACAATGATGAGCGTGAAATTGAATTTGCACTGTGGATCGTACCACTAAGTACTCCGTACTTCATGGTGGTAAGCTCAAGTCCCCTGGAGAGCCATGGAAGCTTTAATGAATGACATTTCTAGGTTCTGATGCATCAGGCGGCAAATTTCAGCCCTAAACGCAGGACAAGCAACACCGCTCTTTCCTGGGAGACAATAACCGACCGTAGACTAGACCAAGCACTAATTGGCCCCCCTACGCTCGAGCCCGATATACGTACGCCTAGTTTTTCACGTTTCGTGGCGGCGCCCAATGGCTATTCGGCAGTGGGCCTCCTGCCATTTCCACCTCGAAATTGACTACTGACGATCCGCCAATCATCCGTTCGGTTTGCTCTCCGGACAATTCCCACTGCCTAGCTCTCGATTGGCAGCCCACCTCATTTCAAGGCGAAAGGGGAATGGTCGCCCGAACACTTTCGCTTGGAGTATAGTCTAATGGGGGGCGTACGCAACGGCTTTAGCCCAATATGCCTATGTAGCGAGGCCTTCCCCTTGTTTCAACTTTTCTATCTTCATTCAATATCCTTTCTTCCAACCTTCCGTGCTGTGCGCAGAAGTTTCCATTCTTTTTCGACAGGAGCCCTTTGGCACCAAGTCATTCTTTCCTACGCTTGAGTAGACACTATCGCTCTTTTAAATTCGCTTTAGCCAAATCGAACCGATAACCAACTGCAACCAAGGGCCTGGACAATGGCTTCGATTTCCAAGTTTTTGACTGCCGGCCTTTTGGTCGCCGGCGCTGCTGCCCACCCCCATGGCCACTCGCATTCGCACAAATCAACCGTGCAGAAGCGATCCGGGGAGTCGACCAAGCGCGGTGCTTCTTACAACGATGCGAGTCTCGTCTCCGCCTTGACCGACAGCTCTAGCGTTATCTCCTGGGCCTACAACTGGGGAAGTACCATCAACGGTGATATTCCTTCTGGTGTCGAATATGTGCCCATGTTGTGGGGTTCGAGTTCCACCTATACGGACTACTGGACTGCCGCCGTTAAGACTGCCCTTGCCGACGGTAGCACCCATCTGATGGGTTTCAACGAGCCCGATTCGTCCACCCAGTCCGATATCAGCTACTCCGATGCTGCTACATATTATAAGGAGTACCTCACCATCTACTCCAGCGAGGCCACATTGGTTAGTCCTGCTGTTACTTCGTCCACCACCGACGGTGAAGGTCTGTCTTGGATGAAATCTTTCTTGAGCGAGTGCACAGACTGCGAGATTTCCGCCCTTGCTGTTCATTGGTATGGCGGCGACATCGCTGAGCTCAAGACCTTCGTCACCGAAGCTATCACAGTTGCTGAGGAGTACTCCATCTCCGAGGTCTGGCTCACCGAGTTTGGTCTGGACACTGATGAGTCCGGTATCACTGATCTTACCGCCGCTGCTACTTTCGTCCAGGAGGCTAGCGAGTGGCTCGAGACCCAGTCCGCCGTTACCCGCTACTCGTTCTTCTACTGTGCCAACGACTACATGCTTACCGACAGTGTCGCCAACTCTGTCGGCAACGCCTACATCTCCGTCTCCGGTTCTTCGTCCAGCTCTTCCTCTTCCTCTTCCTCTTCTTCGTCGGAGTCTTCCTCGTCCTCGACCACTACATTTGTTGTTGCTGCCTCTACCTCGACCTCCGTCTCCGTTTCGACCGAGACCATTTCCTCCTCCGAGACTGAGGTCTCTTCATCTGTCTCCATCTCCATCGAGGTCGGTGCCGAGGCTGACTCCGAAGTTGAGTCCTCCAGCTCTTCTTCCTCGAGCTCTTCTGTGGCCGTTGAGGTCGCCGAGGCTACCTCCACCCCCGCCCCAACTACTTCTTCAACTTCGATCGAGACTACCTCTTACTCGACCTCTACCATCATCCTCACCGCGTACACCACAGTTGAGGCCACTTCGTCTACTCCCACTCCCACTCCCACTTTTGTGACTTCATCCACACCCAAGGTCACCCCTTCGACCCCTGCCGTAGTTGTCACCGTCACTCCCACCGTCACCGTTACCGAGTGGGAAACTTTGGTGCCGACTCCAGCTGACTTTGGGGCCTGTGGCGCTCCTAAGCCACTCCACAGCTCGCACTAGCTCTAGAGTGAACATCAGCCAAGCAGTCCAATCGGGCCTACTCAACAATTTAGCTAACGCTCTTCCCTTCTTCTGCGCTCCCTGAACATAGTGCTTTCTTTCTTTCGTTTATACTCCTTTCAGTTCTAGACTATATTCCATCCTGTTTTCTGATTCCATTTAGCTATATTTTGACAATTGTTGAACAGTCTATGCTGCTTGGAGAGCTGGACAATACGAAATTCTTAGATTCTGGCTTTACAGGTGTAAAAAGTGTCCATTTTCGTATATCACTATCCTAGCAATGTTGAACCTGCATCAAATGCTGCTTGGGTTGGAGAAACCCATCTCCGTGAGGCACCTTCCTTCACAACTTGGCCTAATGGTCTCCATAGGCAACGTCAATTCCGTGCTGCTTGCAATTCTGTGATCTCTCGCTTGTATTGGACGATCTGAATTTCGTTGAAGCTGGCAAGGCGGCTCGGTTCGATAGAGTCCCGCATAGCTAACACATCCCCGTAAGAAGGCATTTGGATGAATACATTTCCTCTTGTCTTGCGATGATGTTGGACTCGGTAACCTCATCTCTGAATAAAAGCTGTCTTTCCATTCCCGCATCAATTGGTTTAATGGTGTCATAGGTTGCCTCATTTTCATGTGCAAGTATTTCCTCTCCCAACTGGAATATCCCCATGACGTTTTTGCCAAGAGATATCGGCCTTCCTAAGCCGGTGTTCGTCGCAGACAGTGCTCGTCATCATATGAATCCATCCAAGAGACCGCTTCAGATTGCACTCAGAACATTTCGATGCCAGCCTGGCTTGTGACCTGCCTGCTTGAAGGCTATAGGAATGCGCCTGAATATCTCAAATTCAGATGTAGACAGACGGGAACACAACATCCTAATGCATACCGGTAACAATTATTTTGCGGAGCATGAAGAGACTTCGATTGGAATTTTCCTGACAATCCTGCGTAGCTTTCAGTCAGTCCACCTTGTCCCTGTACCACAGAGCGTAGTCGGCATTCCTCGAATCTTTTGATGAACGCCATTGATTTACAATAAAATCACGAAAGGACGGCCGGGCCTCAAGCGCTTTGTCGAAGCTTTTTCACGGCGACCCTGTGGGGGCTTTTTGGGTAGCAAACGCCTACAGGTGCCTCCCTGGCGTGCCTTTCGGTCTCTCCTTCCAAAATAGGATAGTCAGTGGATGTGAGGTATAAGAGAAGGGTGGGGTGACAAACTGACTTGTAGAGACATAGTCTCCATATTATTCTGAATTGCCTTGTTTTGGTGATCCAGAGAGCCCATGCCAGTATACAGGTCTTGAATGCTGCACACCCTGGCACCTTCAGTTCACCTTGGAAGCTTCCACGAGAGTACCGCAGGGTGCGAACGAGAACGGAGCATAGAGAGGGAGCTGATGTTTCATTGGCTCTTAGATGAATCTCAATGGCGCGATCCACCAGACATGCAACTGCATCGAGTTTTTCTCTTCAGCCGGACTTTCTTGAAACTCGGCGTGAGAGTTCTTTGCATAAACATGATGAAAGAAAATCGTGTCGCGATAATTCTCGGTCGGTGAAGATGGAACTTTGTTCCAGGCTCAAATAAACTCAATTGGAAGTGAACATTCAAGGTTCACTTTTACCATATATGTGAAAGAGGATGAAGAAGGAAAGAAGAAAAGGTTGAGAAGGTGGCTTTTATAGTCACGATATTTGATGCTGAGATTGGGGAACTGAATTTAACTGACTGCTGGTAGGTCAGACATCAGATTTATTGCAACCAGGGAGAAAATTGAAGCTTCGAAATCCGGTTGAGGGCAAAAGACTTGAGAAGATTTCTGTTGCCTGCCAGGACTAACACTTGACTCGGCAGTCTAAGTCTCGTAGGCTCACACTCTCTGTTATCAATTGGTTCCCAAATAGAACAATTTCTTCAGCTATGACTATACGTTCACAATGACTTTAGTATTGCCATTTCATTTAAAATTTTTCGATGTTTCAAAAAGTCTTTACCTAATCGCTTAAAATCAACATTTCCTTGGCAGTGACAATATATATTTGACGACGAGATGCATGGACAACTCCATAATCACCGACAACACTGCAACAAAAGGACACAGCAAAAATTAATCCACTGGTATGAAACTGGCCAATTTGCAAGGATGTAATTTCAGAATGAATGGTTCTGTAAAATTGTGTTAAAGTAGAAAGCGGCTGAGAATGACATTCTCATCCGCCGCCACAAGAAAGGTTCCAATCCATATTAACAACCCCCGTCGATCGCCTCGCAGAGTGAGAGTCAACTGCGCAGACTTGAAAGGCCTCATACTGACATCCGAAATGTTGAGAAAGACAAGAAACAAAGCTAGCCAATTCACAAGAAACAATGCGCGGACGCAGACGCAGTGCTGCTCGAGATGTCGTTGGATCAGCTTTATAGGAAAGAGCTTAGTTCCTTGTCTTTCCAAGCATTGCGGTTGTGATAATCAGTATAAGGTCTGAAAGTCTATTCCGAGATGATCGAAAGTCTTGCTGCGGTCGGGGCCTGGTCCTACAAAGTTCTGGACTCAACAAGGGGTGCGAGGGAAAACAATGACAATGAAGTTCGTATGGATCGGACCATCGGGCGTTAGTGATGTCAATATGACTCAATTCAAGCTATAATACAAATGAGAATTTGAGTGGACGGACCTAATACCGAGATTAAGTACATGCCAACACCTGCCAGCGGTGGTAATGACGGCATGCCGACGTCTGGCCGATTATCCCACTAAGTATCAACTTTGAAAAAGACTCTAAATGTCTGACCCATCTCCTGTCAATTGCTGCGAAGCGAAATAATTCCGACATTAAGCCCTTTTACCTTCATACCTGTTTGTCATGGCGGACGCAGTTGTTCAGCTGCGATGCGGTGTCAAGGCATGTATCTTCGCTACTATGTCCCAACCAGGTACTAACAAACAAGGGCAATACAGAATGATTCTTGGGGAAAGAAAGGCAAAGACTCCACGGTGGCTCAATTGTGGTCTAAGACACCCGGAAGTGCGCCCATTGACGAGAACAAAACCTACTCCGAGGTAGATGCCCTACATACCACCTCTGCCATTCAATTAAGCTAACGTACTTGAATGTAGTTGTGGATGGGAACTTATCCATCCAATCAGTCACATCTTCTTTCCACCGGAGAGCCACTGGGAGAGTATCTGAGAAAGAACCCACAGCTAGTGGGCAAGTCAGTCCTGGATCGATGGGGAGCGGAAATCCCATTCCTGCCAAAGGTGACATGAACAAGTCTCCGTGTTCAAAGCACTAAGCTCACGAAAATAAAACAGATTTTATCCTTCTCCAAAGCTCTGCCACTCCAAATCCATCCAGACCTGGAATTGGCAAAGAAGCTACACCAGGCAGACCCGCAAAAATACGGCGATACTATGCACAAGCCCGAGATAGCCATTGCGCTCTCCAAGTTCGAGCTCTTTGCAGGCTGGAAGCCGTTAGAGGATATCCATGCCCTGTGCAAGCTGGAACCACTGACAAGATTCGTACCGGCTTCCATGAGCTTCAACGACGAGGCGTTGCGGCAAACATGTAAATCGATGTTGAAAGCGCCACCAGAAACAGTCGCCTCAGCAATCAAAGAGCTGCAAAATATCCCAGAATCCCAATTCGGCCGTGACTCCTATATCCCTGGTCTTCTGGTCCGACTGAGCAAGCAGTACACAGCAAGTGACAACGGGAACCTTGTTGCAGCAATCCTGATGAACTATATGACTCTGGGACCGGGAGACTCGGTCTTCGTTCCAGCAGACAGTATCCACGCGTACCTGGAAGGCGATATTGTGGAGTGTATGGCGCGATCAGACAATGTGATCAATTCGGGGTTTTGTCCGGCGACAGAACGCGATAACGTTGATCTTTTTGGACAGGCATTGACGTTTGTGCCTCATAATGCGAAAGACGCATTTTTGCCGAGGCAGAAGAGTGATAAGGGGATGCATGGGAAGACGGATGTTTTTGCGCCTCCGCTTGAGGAGTTTAATATGCTTTGTACTTGTCTTGGTGCTGGCGAGAAGGAGACACATAAAGCGATTCTGGGTCCGAGTTTGATGTTTGTCACTAGGGGATGTGGATCAATGAAGTTTCCGGGTGATCAGACAATTCACATGAAGGAGGGGTATGTTTATTTTGTTGGGCAGGGTATCGCGTTGGACTTTTGTACTGAGAAGGGGGTTGCTTTTTATCGTGCTTACACGGAGTAAGGAATATAAGGTATGGGGAGGTTGATAGCTTCATGGATGAAAAAGAGGGAATGGGAAGTAGGAGGGGGTTAGGGGATTGGGAATGGCTTTATGGATGCAAAGAGGGACTGGGAAAATTCAAGAGGATTGGGGGACTGGCAATGGCTTCATAAAAAGGGGGAAGAAAAGACTGGGAAGCAATGAAGGTACTCATAGCACTTGTCCTCTCCAAATCATTAACAAACTCTCGTGGTCAAGCGGGATAAGCACGTCCACTCAACTGGGCCAGGTTCTCTGGTGTGTTTATCTGGGTTCCGATCTTATCCTGGCCATCTGCAGTGTTCAGGTACAAGCTTGACATTCGTCCGCGATGGCGCCTCTCTGGTCCTAGCACACATGCTACGATTCCGTGGGTTCGCTGTCGGTCGGTACGAGAGAATTTGTCACAATCTTTGAAACATTCCTGTATCATAGCAGATACCTTTTTTTGAACTTTCAATTAAAAAAAAACCATGTTTGAGTCGAAGGTTGGGGCATGTCGCGGCTATTGAGCCGCATCGTGAAGGCATTCAGAAGAAGTACTTCAACATTTGGAAAGGCCAAAAAGAATACCACTGTAATCGAAAGATTCCGGGTTCGATTCTCAGTGTCGTCAATTGGATTACTTTGTGTCTTTTTTACTTTCAACTTGTCAATCACCAGAGAGCTCGATTCGTCCTCAGGTGAGTTTGGTCAGGCTTCTTCAAGGTTCTTTAGAGAGCAGGAAGGGAAAAAAATAAGTTCCATGTGATAGATGGGAGTGGTGGGAATTGAATTTAGCCAAAATATGAAAACAAGAATGATCCTAAAAGTACAATATTATTCCACATGTTAAACGACTCTCTGCGTGACGGTTCCAACAGGCCGCTCGACAACAGTCATGAGCCCGTCGACAATGCTCTGCCGTGCGCTCTCACTGGAAACCTTCTTTCCGGCCAGGTAGTTGAGCCACACGAATCGGCTAATCCGCTCATCGTCGACACGACCCATCCAGTGGGTCGCCTTGGGATCAGGCTGGAAGAGCGCATCAAGGGCGCCATGAGCATTGCGAAGAAGCACAACAGTCTGGCCCTTGGGAATATTCTTTGCCTGGCCACCACCAACGATAGCCTTGAATTCATTGATTGCCGATCCAAAGGCCATATCCTGTGACTCTGATCCAGAAGCGGCCTTATTTTGCTGTGCGCGAGCGGTGATACCACGGACCCAGGCATCACGAAGGTGCAAGAAATCAGTGTTGCGCGTAGGGACAATTCTGAAGGCAGTCCGAATGCCATTCTCCTTAATCAAAGCTGTCCAGGCAGCATCACCGTGCTCGGGATCCATAAGCAGCTCTCTGAGTTGCTGACGCTCCGGAGATACCAGTGATGTGGCAGCTTCAGCACCAATGCCGGAGATAGCAGCGACATCGTCCGAGACAGGGGGATGAACCGCAGTGTCCACGAGACGCCGCTGCAGCTCCGTGATATCCGACTTGGCAACATATAGTCCGACGACATACACCTGGATCGACAAGAAAGAGACAGTGCGAATTCCTAGACCCAATAGCTGGTAATTATCTCCATCAGATGTAGACAGCTCGTCTCCAGGTTTCTTGTTCTCTGTTCCAGTAATCGACGGTAACCGAATGGTAGTGGGAAAGTACGGAACAGAGCTGTTACCAGTCGGAATTTGGTCGATATTATCCTGCCCGTGAAGGGGAATCACGGAAGGGCCACCATCAGCCGGGAATCCAGGAGGTCCATCCATCTTCATAGCGCGGCTTTCTGAAGTTGCGACTGTAGCTTCGTGCGGCTTCGTCGCAGCCTTGCCGTTCTTTCCGGCCTCGAGTTCTTCCAGGCCAAACAGATCCAGCTTGATCACTCCATACATAGCCGCGGCGCTTGCCACAATCCCAGCTGCAGACCAGACAAGGGACCTTCGGTACTTGGTATCTTCAACCTTGGGGCTTTCGGCGGCGCGGGAACGGAGAGGGTTGGTGGCACCATTTTTGGTTGATCGAAGGCAGTTCGTGGTGGAGATGTAGCGGGTATGGGGAGGAGCGCGGAGGGTTTGGCGTGTTAAGGACTGGCATGTGCGCCAGGGCGCCGTGCGAATTGAAGACGTCATTGTTGGCGCTGTTCCGAGACTTGAAAGTTGGAGATGTTGCTCACGTTGATCCGGAGACGGGCCTCGGGTGTGGGGATACACGTGACCAGTCTCGATCTATACGAATCCACCTATGAGGATCGACATTATCATAATCATCATTCGTTGCCAAACTTTTAGACTGGAATTAAACAAAGCTAGGCAGATTTATGCTGTGAGTGATAAATTGTGCATTCATATCACGTTATGACTAAGCTCGGAGAATCATTTAACAACAATCTTGTGAGAACCACCTCCAACAACAAACGTCGCTGTGCTATCCGCATACACGACATTATTCTTTACCGAGGCGCCATCAAGGGTAATCGAAGGCTTTCTGGAAGAAGTAACATACGGAAGTGTAACATTCCCAGTAGTCCCCTTCGGAACTGAGAAATCCACCGAATATCCAGAAGATGACTTCGTCCAAGATGCCTGGAACTTTCCAAGATCGGTAACGAAGCCTGCCTCCGCAAATTCAAGATCTCCAAACTGAGGCGAAAGATCCCAAGTCAGTCCCAGCTGCGATGTAACCGAAAGACCGACAATGTAATTCGTTAGTGCAGACGTCGGGCCAGAGGACCATCCGTGAGAGTGAGAGACGTATGAAGTATCATAATAATACCCACGGCTGCCACGGTATCCGAAGGTACCGTTGACAAGATATCCCTCAATGACAGTGGACTCGGTTCCATTGGGATTGTTAATGTACCAGCCCCAGGTGCGACGAATCAGGTCCAAGGCCCTAGACGGCTTCTGAACGAGGAAATGGCTCTGAATCTCGAAGGACGTTATGAAGGGGCAGATATTGTCTGGTAGCTCTGGGGAGTTGGGTCCAATTGGTGTCCAGTTCTTGAGCAGGTTATCGGAAATCTTCTGCGCACGGTCAGAGTCAACAACTCCGAATAGGACGGCCATGCTATTCGCGTCTTGGGGATGCAGGGTAGTGTCGGTCGCATTGTCTTTGAATGCTCCGTAAGTCTCATCCCAGCAGTAAGTGTTGATTGCTTCTTTCAGTTTTTCAGCTCGAGTATCCCAGGTGCTGGAAAGGCCTGTTGTATCTCCGGCCCAGGTGGCGAGAGATGAACCGGTTCTCAAGGTATGGTATAGGCTAAGATCCAACTAGTCAGCAATAATCAGGAGGAAGGAGATAGTGGGCCAGGATAAAATGGAAGAGAAGAAATATCGGCCAGTATCACGTACATCATCTGTGCTTCTGAGTTGTTGTACCCTTGCTGCCAGCGAGCCCAGTCACGAATGCCAGTCACATCCAGAAGTCCACTGGCATAGGTCACCTTGCCATAAATGTAATCCATGGCAAGAAGGTAGCCATCCCAGTTCTCCAGCAAGAAGTCCGTGTTGTTTGTGTACAAAACATAGTTGTAGGTACCGATCATAGACCACATATGATAGGTATCCGATCCAGTCTGGCTGAGAGGTGGTCCGGACTCATCAAAAGCACCAGTTGTTTTGTCCTATTCCATCATATGAGAACAGTCCAGATACCAAAGCTCGAGAACACTTACCTGAGTATTATACATGATCTGCAGTGCATTCATGACACTATCCAGATCACCAAGACTAACCATTGTCGACGGGACCGCAATACCCATATCACCAGGCCACACAGCACGATCACGCTTGGCACCATCAACAATGATCGTGTCTCCCGGTCCCAAAGTTCCGTTATTCAGCCATCCTGAAGTGACACCAGAGGTAATACGTCCAGTGTCAACAGGGACCTGATTTGTCTGCAGAGTATATGCACCACTATACCAAATGCGATTAAGGAGCTCATCACTGCAGTGAAAGTACCCCTGGTATGCCTGCAGATTCGACCAAGTCGGATGGAAAGCCAATTCAAGATCCATATCTTCAATATTGACAGTCGCCGCGTCGTCCGTGATCAAGAAGAGAGTCAAATACCGGAATCCACCACGAAGCTTTGGGAGGGGCATAACATAGGAGTGTGAACCGGCGGATGTGAAATTGTCGTACAAACAACCATCATGCCACAGACTGTTGGAATCGTCGGAATTCTCTCCGATCCAGTTTATGGCTTCTGTGAATGCAATTCCCAGAGCACCGCTGCCAGTGGAGGTATATTCGATGTGCATGATGCCGCCTACTTCTTTACCGAAATCGAACACGACAAGAGAGCCATTGCCATGAAGCGTTGCCGTCGCAGGCTTGGCAGAGTTGGTTGTAGCGTCATTCTTCAGATCAGAGAGCGTTGACACTGGTTTAACACTTCGAGACGATGGCGCGTATATGTTTTTATCCCATACTCCACTGAAGGCAGCTTCCGTGGGGCCGGAGCAGGTTGTATTTCGCCAACATGTTTCTGCTTGAGCTGGCGAAGCAAGGGAGCAGACTCCCAGGAGGAGGTTAAGCCAAAATGCGCGACGCATATTGGATTCGGTCAATGGGTGGCGCACTTGATTCCTGACCTTCTGTATACCGTGCAAGGGAAAGATCTACTCCACGCTACAGGCCTCCTACATATAGGTTTCCGTGCGTGGCGCGAGAAAGAGGGTGAAAATTCATTGTAAAATTGCTCGGCATTGTCTAGCACGAAAGCCAATTCTCCGCACTTGTTTGTTTGTTGGGAAATGAAATAAAACAGTCCGGCTTTGAGTCATTGGTGGGAAATTCGCCGTTTAAAAGAATCTAAGATCGGCGCACGAAGCACTCCAGTGGCTTCGGTGGCCCCGCGATTGCCGCAAGCGACGTTAGTCCCTTGAAATAGCTGTATCATTTCCCCGCATATCTGCTTCTCCGCAAATTCCTCCGTCACTGCTCGGCACAAACATTCCCGAGGTAGTAGGGGTCTGGATTTCCCCAATTATCACTACGTGCATTTCACAAGCCAATGTGTTTGGTCCAAACTGTTGTGTTGCATCATGTCAAGAGATTTCTTTCAACTCCGGGTTGACCTTGATTGTATCCAAGGAATCTCATTATCCAAGGAATCTCATTACAAAGTCTCTCCAGATGTCGATATTACCCTTCTCAGTTAACCTAGTCAAAGATGGTCCACCACTGCCAGGCCTTAGCAAATGAACAACCACGTGTTAAAGTAATCCTCACGTATTCATTTCTTCCAGCTGCAAATGTTTCCCATGGTTATCAGAGCCGCAGGCCGCAGCATGAATCAGACTTCGACCACCGTGAAGTAGAGTGCGACGTGTCAATTTCAAGGAACAATACATCACTAATGTCACCCAACAAGGCAAGTCCCGATTGAGATTTGTTTTTATCGCTCCGGGGCAGGAAGTGTTCATCAAACGATGCTAGAGTAGTGCCTAGATGCTGAGCAAACGCATTCACCAATAGTGACGACAGCCCTTGAATTTCGCTTGGATACAGTAGCCTTCAGAAGAGGGAGCAGGAACAGGACAATCAAAAAGTGGGCATAACAATTCACTGCATACTAAGCCCGCATAATAAGATGGATGACATACCTTGCATGATGGACGCGTGAGAATCTGTCTCCAATTTATACTTCTAAGGTAAACCAAACCTTGCACGAGAAGTTAATATGTGAAAACTGTCCGACTTGATCGTCTGTTGCGTGAGACAACATTCCGTGTGACGCTATCGCCCAGGTGAGATTAGGGCAGAATGTGACGCGATGGCTAGGAAAAAGTAATGTGCAGGCTGCTAGGGGTAACCAGGCTTCCGCTCGATGACCTCGTGGTATATTTGATGCGTTTTGCCGCTTATATGTCATTTCAATTAGGATAATTCTATCTCTTGTCCCGTCTGCCCGGATCAAGAGTGTTTCTCCTCCATAAACCACCATCCGCTCCCCCACGCACCATTGCATCTCCCTTCTTTCCCAGCACAACTTCGAGGGCCTGAATCAAAGCATTCGAGTCGTATTGCATGCCAACAACAACTTCCTCATCTTTATGCTTGGTAGTAACTTTTCGTCCGTATAGACGCAACGTTTCGATTCCCATCTGAGCCAGCCTCTCTCTGTCAACCTGGGGAGTACCTGGTCCATCCAGGTGAAGAATATGCGTGACATATGAGGTGTACGGGACCGCAGGATATGGCCGAATAGTGGCCGGGGAAGAAGCCGAGTCGTGGAAGCCTTGCAGTGGTGGAAACCTATCAGGGCGTCTTCCACGGCTTTCTTCGCCAGCACGTGCAATAGCCTCGACGAAGTCAGATGCCAAGAATGATTGAGATGGGGGTCCGGTCTCTCGGTCTAATGAACCGTTAAGAATAAGGATCTTGTGGCGCGCTGGGCTGTTCACAATACTTTTGCCCACTCCGCGAAGGATAATAGCAGGGATGATGGAGGTATAAAGAGAGCCGATACTGTATACAATAGCTTGCGCGTCGTTCAGTGCCTCCAGAACGCGTGGGTTTGCTGGCGGTCGGATCTCTTGGCCGTAGGGATTAATGTACCAAATACGGCTGATGCGACAGGGTAAATCTTCGTTTTTGGCTTTGCTGAACGCGATGTTCTTATTTCGCAGTGTGGCAAGGGAGCCAGGAAGATGATCTTCCTCATAGGAAACCGTATCCGAAGCATCAGAGAGATCTGTGTCTTCGAGGTCATCCCCATCGGCAAGGAGGAGACTGGGGCGTCTCGCGCGTTGGTCGTTCCCAAGTGCCGTTGCTTCACTGGGGTGCGAGATGCTATTCTGTCCAACGATCACAGTTCCATCAATGAGGGTGGCGGATATATGGTGCGAGAAATTCGAGTTGATTGCCGGAATAACCCGTACAATATCTGACTGCACACCACATATACTCCCAAGAAGATAAATGGCGCTCTCAAAGCTTCCACTGAAAATTCGCGCTCCGGTTAAAAACAGGTTCCCCACGCTAGCCGAGGTGAAATCAAAAGTCGACGACGGCGGTCTGGCTCGTTTAAGGATTTCCAAGTTCAACATATTGAAAAAAGAGCGAATCAACTCCTTCTTCGCCGGCGTGATGGAGATCCACAGGCCAGATGTGCCATCTACGATGGAGAGCCATTCAAGGGATGCCGCAGCTGCTTCTGCGGGCAGACGATGATTGAACAGTGTTTTGATGGCCATCCGCTCTGGATTCACTGGTAAGTCCGGAATCAAGCGAACCAGTCTACCTAATCAGCATTAGCAAAAATTGGTCGATCGGTGTCGCGTGCCAGATGCTTACTTCGAACATCGCCGATCCCCGGCCCTCCAAATATTCGAATCAACTCGGAAGATGAGCCTCCATTATCGCTGATGGGGATGATATAGCTGAGTGGGCAGTTTTTGCTCGCGCGGATTGCGTCGAACACGTCAACCAGATTGTTTGCCGCGCTTCCTCCGGAGATCACGGCGATCCCCCGGTTGGGCGTTGCAGCCATCGCGTCTTGGACACGCGACCGGTTTTGGCCTACGATGAAGGAATTTCGCGGTCTCCAAAGAGAGCGAGATGTAGTCTTTCTGAGGTCTAAGTCTTGCTTTATTGCTGATGTTGTTGTTCCAGAATGTTTTGGTCGGCTTGTCGGACCCGAATGCGAGAATGACACATGGAAGTCTGGAACCGCCACCAATGCCACTCGGGTTTGGACGCCTTCCCGGGCATCAACGCCAAACCTTGGAAATGCATCTAAATCTCTGATGACTCTTAGCCTTCCCCCTCCACTTTTCTGCTCACCACCCTTTCTCAATTTCTACAAGAAGTGAGCACTGAGCCGCCTGGGTAGTGAGTTCACTGAGTATTATGTAATGAAAATCGCTCACTGAGCCTGTCCTGTATAAATGGACTACATCAGAACGGTTAACATACCTTAATCAACCGTAGCATACTGGCATATGAAGACATCAGGTTGGCTTCCGATCTTGATATACCTGTATTGTTCGTAATAAACAACCGCGATTATTAATATAACCGTCTATTCTGGTCTTCTGGCTCGCCACGAGGCGTTGATCTGTAGTAGTGCAGGCGTTCTGATTACAAAATAATCACCATCTCTCTTAGCCATACGCCCGCCGACTAGCTTTCATAGATCTGAAAAATGTGGGGGAGGGTCCCTCTCCCTACTTGTACAGACTTCCAGTGCCATATTGGATAATACTTCCGGTCGACTTCTTGACTCATCATGACTCATATCATTGGCTAGGGGGTTCATTTTCCTGAACCTTGAGCCATGTAGACCATTTACATCTTTGCTTACAATCTGTCATCAAGATCCCTTGATACAGGACACAATTTTCTAGACGACACGCACGTTGAACAATTCTTGAGAATGACAAGTAAAAGGTCGATCCGCATTCGACCTGAGACAAGAATTGATGAGTCAGCAATCGAAGAAGTCACTTTGGCCGCTTTTATGAATGCTGAGCATTCAAACCACAACGAGCAAATCATCGTTCGTGACCTCCGCGAAGCGAATCAACTATCAATCTCGCTGGTCGCAGAAGATGAACTTACACAAAACATCGTGGGCCATATTGCCATCTCACCTATCAAAATTTCAGACGGCAGTGAGAATTGGTACGGGCTAGGACCAATCTCGGTTTTACCTCAGCATCAAGGGAATGGTATCGGATCCTTGTTAGTCGAACGAGTGATGGCAGATCTTCAGGCCATCCATGCAGCCGGATGTGTTGTTTTAGGAAACCCGAAATACTACACACGGTTTGGTTTCAAGACAGAACCCTCTCTGCAACTTCCGGGGGTGCCCCAGAAATATTTTATGGCGGTCACTTGGCGTAAGCCAGCCCCTACTGGAACTGTATCATACCACAACTCTTTTGAGACACCGGCAACAGCGGCTTGATGCTGAGGGCAGACAAAATGAATTATTGAACTATGAGCACTGAGCTGTATATAGAAAGAAGTATAGCAATGAAGTCAGTACCAAAGTTCTTACTTAATTTCTTTGGTCCCATTAATTCCAAGTGTAGTTAACGTGTCTTTCAAACTTACGCCAGTCCCACAATAAGGCCTTTTTAACTGCCTTGATCAGGCAAACATAGCAGTAGTGTCACTTTTTGCGTCTGAGGGGCATTTGGCTGCATACTTCCCCATTTTTAGGTATTTATACCAAATGCCTATAATCACAATTTTAGACAGCAAAGCAATTGTATATACTATTACATTAATCTTACGGAATGACAGAAGAACAGCGAAGAGGTCAAATATGAGCAAATTCCATATTATGATCCTTTAGCAGTCCAGTCTGTATCCATAATTCACTCCTACTCCACGCTTGATAGCCAAAGTCCGAAATCCAAAACGCATCCCATCTATATCTTCCAAATCTCTAGCCGTCCTGCACCAATGTCATTGACAACACCGCTGCTCCGGAGGGGCTTCAATCCTCATCTGTAGCCCGAGTATCCGTGTTTGATTTTGTAGTATTTTCTCCCATTGCTCAATGCGGGCCTCGCAATCGAGAAGCCGGTCCCGCATTTCCTCCTCATTCATTCGCTCAATGCGGATTTTCTTTTCCCACATTATGGCATCTAGAGTATCTGAAGCAGATGATCGAGGCCGCTTTGCAGGTATGCCACTGAAGACATAACATGGCTCATTCCTGAAGTTCCTCCTCAAACTGCTATCAACTACCAGTGGTCTGCGCTGGACGTGAGACCTGAAGCCAAAGTCGTACTGGCTGGGACTGTGCTGCCTCGCATCAAAGGGCTCTTTCTGGGGAAAAGCAGACTCCTGGCAGGAACAGCTCACACTACCTGGACTTCCGACAGTAGAAGTTTCACTAGACGCTGTGTGGTGAGGTGGAGTTGCATCTCCTTCATCGCCGTTCTGTGAGACACAATCTTCCTCCTCTTGGTCACTTTCGTGAGCAGCTTGAGTCCTGTAAGCTCTGTCAGCAATTTCGAACCGATAAATATTGCACATGGGAAGAAGGGACCGTACTCTGGCGATCTTCCTTCCTCATCTTCAAAGCCTCTCCAGACTTGGTTATCATCTATTTCAGCCCTTCGTCGGATAGCAGTAGCCGTCGAAGGGCGAGACAAAGGCTCTTGCGCCCCGCGAACCTGTCCAGCAGCCTCATTACTTGAGAAAGTCTGACTCCGTTGAGCCCCAGAGAAAGCAGGCATAGATCGATCCCTGAAGCTACCTCGGGTTAGTAAATCCCGACCCCTCACCTCATAATCCTCTTCGCGATTTATCTTTGCCCTGTTCGGGTGCGATCCAAAATGAACGCCCAAGTCCACCAGATCCCCCATAGGAGTTCTAAAATGTGTTTTTGTCTCCACGGGCCGCTTCATCAGAATTATCTGCATGGAGACGATCTCGTAATCATCACGATGATTATTGCGAGCTTTGGAGGGCTTCTCACGCTCTTTAGCATACACACAACTCCACTCAACGTTAGGGTTGAGTGGTCGCTGCTCAGCAATCAATTGATTGACGTGAGCCTGGCGAACCTCGGAAAGAAACTGGTATTGCTGCGCTGCAGATATTTTGTTCGCTCGTTTCTGCACTTTCCTGCAGAATTCCCTCTGCGTCATGATCATTTTCGTGCGCTCAACCTTTGTCCATGATGGCTCTTGGCCTGGAATGGGATCTGCTTTGAAGAATTTGTAGCCTTCGTATATGACTGTAACTGGCTCGGAAGTGAAGGTGAACCCTATACTTCACATGAACCAAGGCTTCTTTGGGGAGGGGGTTGTATTTGGAAGTTGAGTCTTTGCTTACCTTGAGGCTCAGTGCGAGAAGGCTGATTTGGAAAATTAGGACCCTCTGGCGCATTTCTGATTTTGTTGCCCATAGGATCTTCATGCTCCCAGAATGCCATTGTCTCGAGATAAATCAAACGAGTGATAGTTATGCAATACTGCAGTCGGTATCAGATTCTAATAAAATTGAATCTGTTGGGTAAAGATAAAAGCCGAGACGATCATATCTTTTATACTCCATCCATCGGCGATGAACAAGTTTTCATTAAAGACTTGAGGCTCACTTGAACCCGGGTGACGATATGTGCACCTGAGCGGGGGTAATCTGCAGTTATAGAGCGATCTGATTGGTCAGCCGCCAGCCCTGACTTAATATAGTTTTCAGCCTCCACAAAGCGATCGGCTGCTTATGCATGCGCCCGGGTAAAAGCTGCAAGGCTTTCATTCCATCAAGAAAGATCTTCGGTGAATCCTGCCTAATTTTGAACAATGCCTTCCGAATGCGGGATGCCTAGTCATAAGCACCAGTCAGCCTCGCACTACATTGGGCAACGGTGCTAGAGCCGCGTGGCTCGGACCCCATGATCACTTTATGAGACAGTGTTTCTAGAATGTGTGGTGCCACGGTGATCCGGGTAGATGTTACGTAGACCGATGTCGTATAGCCCAGGCCCAGGCCCTTTAGTGGGGCCATGAAGGCTCGGCAGGACTCAGCTAGGATTAAAATCTCGCATTCTCCACCTACCAGTTGGTTTTCCTGTTGGCAATTGCTGCATAGATATAGGTTAGGTTGTTATACTGGGTGACAGATGAATGGATCAGAATTTGTTTTGAGATGAGGCGGTGTTGATAAATAGTTCATTATAACTGTCGTGGTAGATGGGTTGGACTCATTCACCTTGATCATGTGCGTTGACCCCCAAACTCAGATGCGGGTCGTCGGGTTTCACTTCCCGCTTCTTGTATTGGATTGGCTCTCATCCTGGAGGCCCGCGGCTAAGCGTACACGAGTCGCATTGTGGATATCCTGCTGTTGACCGTCGACTAGGGGAGATTCCAACACGAAGAAGAGAAGCAAAGCGTTAAAAGAAAAGTAGAATTCAGCTATTTTCATCTTTCTATTGGCTTAGATCTAAACTAACACCACGAGGTAGTCAAAAGTCATAAATCCACCAGAAAACCCTGGGGTACCGGAGATTCGCCATATCAACCTCCGTCATTTGCCACAGCTCAGGCTCATCTCGCCATTGATTGTGAAATACTCGTACCCCAGAAACAAGGCGATGTATATTCTGCTTAAAACTGTAAACTATACTCTACGATCTCTCCTCATGAAACTGACTAGGGTCTCCGCTCTCAATATCCGAGTCTTGAAAGAAAGATCTAGCTCTCTTGTGGGTACCAATGATGCCAGGAGAGGGAAACAGCAATCAATCCCCCGTCGACCATTGATACCTCTGCACATATGACTCAAAGATTCATCCACGGGCCTATCCAGGTGATCTACGGATAGAGCAGCCAAATCTGTTTGGCCCCGCGGTTGGACACGGCGTAACCATACAAGCGACATCCATTCTCAGCGTGATAAATGTACCATGTCGAGTCAGCGGGAAACTTCTTTCTTTCCAATTGTCCGGAACTCCTTCTGTGGCCGTTCGTTGGTTGACGCTTGAGACTATTGGTTCATGTGACAAACCAGGGTACATCTCAGTCGGTACTGTAAGGAGCTTCGGGCGAGTTTGCTTTGTTTCATTGTATTGGATGTAGACCGTGTGCGAATTCTCTGAGTTGCTTTTTAATGTTCACGTCGTTATCTGCGCAATCTTCCAAGAAGAATGCGGTTGTGATGGAGTTTCGACTACCCCGTGATTCCGTTCGTAAATAGCGCAAGGGTTGGGAGCGGTGTTAGAGGAACACGTGTTTACTTTCTCAATGCGTTCATGTGAGCACGCCAGCCTGCAATGATAGTTGGCTTGGTCGTTCCATTGTCGAGGCCCTGGAAAATATGAGCAGATCCTCTCCTGTTTGAAAGCTTCAAGTGCGTGCTCCGGCCATCGCCTTCTCACTCTGGCTTTCTGGGCGCATTACATCAAGCCACTCAGCCTTGAATCCGGAGAAGAGGCAGCCAAGCTGAGCAAGTCGCGTTTGTCCGTACACTCTGGCAAGCCTATGGCGTAGATGTGTTGGAACAAATCAGATTGAATAATAAGCACAACGAAACCAACCGGAACGTAGATGAATGACGTACCCCAAGTGTTTCATTTTGAATGTGATCTAATGCACTCAAAGCAAAGGCACTTCAAGTCACGTAAGGAAATTACTTGAGCCATCACACTTGTAGGTAGCTGCTGAGCAATATGAAGAAGAGAAGATGTGCTACTGAACCTGCCAGGAATATCTTGGAAACTCGGTTTCCTCTCGAAATAATCATATATTTAAACGATAAGTGTGACGTTAAGATGAGTGAAAGATGAAAGCTAAAATTAAATCTTTTCCCATCAAAAATAGCAGATAGCAGAGAATATTATCATACACATCATCAAGGCTCTCCAAAAAGCAATCATCATCGGAAATGAGTACAGACTTTCCCATTTAAAGAGTCTGTAGAGGGGACACATGAAATGGCATCGACTGTAAGTATGCCCGTCTTCGTCTTGAAAGGAATGTTCTTGGACTGCATCGGATCCACTTGTCTATATAAATGAGTATGATTAGGCAGCTTTCATGCAGTTGGGAACGCTGTTGACAATTAGATGGCATGCGAGGAATATGCATATGTGGCATCGCTGGGTGGGATCTGGCAATTCCTATATCATCTCTGCCTTTCTTTTAAAGAATCGATTACCCTTTCACTCGAGTCTATACATTTGTTGTCAAAAAAAGAAGAGAATCTGAATTATCGAGCACAACGCTGCGCCACATCTAATCGGACCCCACAGCCGGCCGTGCAGCACGGTCAGCCAAATCCCGATTCTGCTTATTCTTCTTTGCAATGAACTCAGCAATATGGCCAGGAACCTCAGACACACGATTACCATCACAAGGAACCGGCTCTCCATATGTCTCATAAACAGGAACAACGCCCGTCCAAACACGACCAGTAACATCATCCCTCTCCGTATCCTTACGCTCATCACCCGGCGGCCCACTCCTGATCTTCCCACTCCCATCGACAACGTTAACCCTCAAAATCACAGTCGACGACATTTCCGCCCGGTCGGGAGGCACCCGGGTGTTATCCCAGCGATCAGCGACAACGGAGTTAGTGATCAGCTTCATGGCCCAAAGCTTCTCATCCTCATCCGTGACAAGCTTTGCGTATCCATGCAAGACCACAGAGCGATAATTATAGCTATGCGAGTTGGGGGTTAGAGACATGACCAACCCATCTACTTTGCTGCTTGCGATGCAGATGGGAAGTCCCTCGCCCTCGGTACCGCGTGCGAGGTTCATGATTCTGGAGCTGACGTAGCCGTGCAGGTAGCATTCCAGCGGTTCATTTAGGTCTGCGGATGGGTATTCGAAAGAGCCCATCTGTCCGATCATGGGGAGGATTGTTGGGAATGGATCCCCTGGTCCTGGATTGAAGGAGACATTGAGGACTTGGGATTCGTTGATGATTGAATGGATCGCACCCAGGTCGTATGTTGCTGTAGTCTATTAGCTTCGTGATTGTATTTTTGTTGTTGATTACTTACCTCGATTGGTGTATCGATTGACAGTATTCGAGGACCGCTTTGGGTATGTGAGGGTTCGCCCCATTGTAGCTGGTATTATATGTAGTATACGGTGATGAAGTATTGAAGCGAGTTTTTTACTGATGGAAAGATGCACAACACAGGAAAATCGGTAGAGCTTTATAGTCTCGACTGTTGATAAGGTTACGTTGGAAGAAAGTGAGACTTCACGTTGCTAGCCCGTTGTTTACAGGATTTTTCAAACCCATGTATACACAAAAGGGTTTCAGCGATGTGTTACGATTGGGTATGGAGAGCAATTCTCATACTAAATTAGATGAGTCAAGCATTGCGTTCAATCCCCCGGTAATTTGGTGACCATTCGGCGATACAGAAGAGGAGAAAAGCAAATCAGCTCGCACTGATTGGTTCCCTGCGCCGACGCCCTATGACTGGATCACGATAAAGTACGGAGTACATGGAATAATACAGTCAATTCGACGTTGCATTTTCTCTGCCCAAGCTGTTCCCAAGGAAGGATCATCTCATTGTTTCCTAGTCAATAAATTTGCGCGGAATCAAGTTCCTGATGGATTCCGACCATGACTCAGAATCGAGCGAAGTAGATTTGTTTCTATTTACAAGTACCATAGCATATATACTTCCAACAAGTTTAGTAGCTTCGAGGCAAGTCCAACACCTTCTCACTAACGTAGTTCAAGATCATCTCCCGACTGACGGGTGCAATCCTGGGCACAAAGCATTCACGCATGTATCGCTCCACATCGTATTCCATCGCATAACCCATACCACCATGAGCCAAAACTGCCCTTTCACAGGCTGTGAAAGCGGCTTCAGCGGCCAAATACTTAGCGCTGTTGCACGCGACACCAATAGAATGGAATGGGATCGAGCCGTCGTTCGTATCATAAAGTCGAGCAGCATGGTATGTTGCAAGCTTCGCCGCCTCCAACTTCATATACGCATCAGCCAGCGGATGCGATACACCCTGATTCTGACCAATGGGACGACCAAAGACCACACGCTCCTTGGCGTATGAAGCGGCCTTTTCAAGCGCTGCGTATCCGAGACCGAGGGCCTCGCCAGCCAGAAGACAACGCTCGGCATTCATACCGTGTAGAATGATCTTGAAGCCCTCGTTCTCTTTACCGATAAGCGCGTTCGCGGGGATAGTGTAATTGTCGAAAAAGACTTCATTTGCATCTACGGCGCGACCGCCCATTTTTTTGATCTTGCGAAGATCTAGTCCTGGTTGGTCGCGGTTAAGGTCAATGCAAAACATCGAGAGACCCTCTGTTGACTTTTTCACTTCCTCGATTGGGGTAGTCCGAGCCAGGAGAATCATCTTCGACGCGACCTGCGCGCAGGTGATCCAGATCTTCTGACCAGTCACGCTGTATCCATCCGCTGTCTTTGTTGCTAAGGTCTTGAGCTTGAGGGTATCCAGTCCCGTGTTTGGCTCTGTGACTCCAAAGCATGTTCGCCAGGTCCCATTAATGATGTTGGGGATTGTAGTCTCAAGCTGCTCTTGAGTGCCAAATCTCGCTAGTGGCTGCGTGGCATATACGTTAGCGTGGATGGCTTGTGCGCCCGCCATGCCTGCGCCCGATTGTGTGATGGTTTGCATCATCATCGTAGCCTCAGATATACCTAATGGGAATAATCAGCCATCGTAACACATTCCAGCCTGGGTTATACATACCCAAGCCCGCTCCTCCCAGGGATTCCGGCAAGGCAATCCCGAGCCAGCCATCTTTTGCCAGCGCTGCATGGAATTCTTTGGGGTCTTTCTCCTCTTGATCGCGTTCCTGCCAGTAGGTATTTGGAAACTTGGAACAAATATTTTGAATAGCGTCTCGAACTGTGAGTTGTTCCTCGGTGAACCCGCTCGTCTCCATGAGCTCACGTCGAGCCGAGGTGGAGAATGCTGCGCGTGTCACGGGCAGACAAGTCATCGCCTGTACGGGTGTTACCGCGCATCGCGACCGTAGGATATTTTGACAGCGAGATCGAAACATGATTGTTGATATAGTGTTCACTTTGATGAGCTCGAAGCTTGGTATTTAAGAGCGCCATATCCGGGACCCACCATACTCATACAGCCGACTCAAGATTTCTTACTCATCCCGATAGTATGTAGCCGAATTGCCGAGTTGCACCCCATCGATACTCGCCTTTTTGACCGCCCGGAGTATGACTGGACTCGCTTTACGTGCTCGTATCGCCGCTGAGAAAGCAAAGGTGAATCTTGTCAGGAGTTCGGCTTGCCATCTGGCTATCCCTGTCCCTTGTTTAGGTATAGCGCGCCCCAGATAAATATAGCCTAGCAAGGAGATCGTTAGAACAACTATACCGTATTTTCTACAGCATTTTCTAGAATACGTATCCAAGAATTCAAGCAGCATCTTATCAATCCGAACTATAATTACTAAATGATGTTGAATCTGATTAGTTGGATGTCAAACTATCAATTGAAAATGTCGTTGAAATGATGTCTTATAGCATAGACCTCTGGTGTTATCTGTGCCTAATTGATTTAAAGCGTACAACAAATTAACTCACGGGCTGATGGGGTTTTGATGATACGAAGAGGTTCAGATGCTGCCAGGTTATTAATTGCTACGTTAATCATGGCCATGTAGGTCGTCCTGTATTTCGTCAAGTCGTCCAAGTTTATATTTATCCGCAGTAGTGCGAGATATCAGTATGCAATTGACAAAACGGGAGAGAAAAGAATGCCAAAATACAAGAAACAGCATGCCCATGTACACGCTATGCATTGATTCTGCTGGTTCCCAAAAGGCAGAATGTGTTTTTTTTTAGATCCAGTGGTTTATATTCATTCCATGTCCATCATTGGTATTGTGGTCCATGATGACTCCTCAACGGGCTCCTCGGAGACACAACGCTCGCACTTGCACGTAAACCGAAATGCGTTTTTAAGATGTTGACGACGTGTGTTGAGGTCGGTATATTGTGTCAGGTCGAAGTACGATATGCAGCATTCCTCGCCTTTATTGATGTCTCGGGATGCAGTAAAGATCATGCGGCCATCATTGTCAGCCTTGTGAATAATCTGATAGGGACGGTTAATACGGCTTGATTGATAATTATGCAGGTTTGAACGACTTACGTTTGGCAAACATGAGTGGTTGGCGATTGCCGCCGTGGGATATACAGCCGCCGCAAACTGTTCCCCCCTGTCGACGAAGGGGGTTGGTATGGGGAAAACACCGGTTTCTCTTGGGTACAGACCAAAAGAGTTTGCCTCTTCTTGGCATATAAGATGAAGGATCCGGTCTGTACTTAATCCATGCGGCAAGATTGTGCTGTTTTGGAGATATTTCTTGGCCAAAGTAGACCAATTTCGGACTCGGTCGTGAGACCAAGTCTCGACAGATCCACATAACATGTTTATGCCATCCCAGCCGTGTTTCGACACCGGAGAGCAATGTTGGTCTCCATTGACGACCGATGAATTTTGTAATTCGATCTGCCTGGTGGCAAGGAGACGAATAATCAACCACAGCATACCAAATTCGTATTCACCCCGTTTGGATCGAATTGGTTTCGAATACCTTTTCAGCCACGTGCACTCGAATGCATGGCGAACTTGATCCAGGTCTCTGCAGGTAGTGCCGCACCACGCGACATCATCTATGCAAGCATTGGGACACGAATACCGTTTCGTCTCAAGTGCAACCCGACGATTACAAGCCGGATAACTGCAAATGAGATTCTCGTTGCTTGCTGGTTCATCAACGACCGGAATAACTGCGTAGGGGCGGTCGACAAGAAGACAGGTGCCTTTGGGAATATGGTCCGAAACCCGGAATTGCCGACCCTTGACCGGGTCGATAGAGTCAATTAAGTGTGGATGGTTCCAGTAGGGCTGCGTTGGGGCTCCATGTAACTGGATTGATGGTTCAACAGTGATATATACAACTTCGGACATGGCGCATCAGGATAGGACCCATGGAGTATTGGGGGCTTGTAGGTGGTGGTTTTACGGTTGGTTGGATTTTGAAATCGACCGGCAAAATCTTTTTTTCTTCTGATTTTCTGCTTTTCGGAGAATCGTCAGGGTGATTTTGTTTGGCTCCAGTGGGTTAGTGGGGCGGATTCTTGCCATCGCGAACCGTATCCGACCAATGCCGTGGGCGTATTTGCCCCCGAGGTGAGGTTATTCCAAGCGACTCCGGTTGATTGGCGGCAATTCATTTTGCACAACAATTGGGGCTTTTGATTGGTACATCTGATTTTTCGCCTCAAACACATCGAGAAGCTTGAATCGTGATTTTAAAATACACTATGTTTGAGAAATCCTTTCTATTACAGCAAGGAATGGGTGCGACTTGCCGATAGACGCCACCTGGGGGGAAAAAATAAATGTCTGACTACAGAAGAACAAAATTGAAATTGAGAAAAAAAAAAAAAAAAAAAAACTTGCAAATTGCTAAAGCACCATAGTTAACGAGATGCTGTCGTGTGTAACTATATGAACTATTACTTGTCCCAGTAGGCTAAAAAATGATTGACAGTACTATACATGATTCAAAAATCAAATCCAACGGGTGATGGCCGTAGTAGGCACGACTCACGAGTAGAACCAAAAGGGAAAGGTCCAAATAGTTAAAAGATTTGGTGGAGAAAAGAAGATCTACATGGAAGAGAAGCTTCTATGTTCAGCACTAGACCCAAAAGGGTTTGATCAACAATGGCAGTGGTTGTAGTTTATCGTACAGCCTGTAGAGATTATCAGCTCGGGGCCTTACGAATCCCACCCCACTTGTTAACTTTCATGAATTTTCTGTCAAGGTGTCCAGATGGTTAGCTTGAAGCTTAGCTGATGATTGTAATTTTGCGAACAGCGAAAAATTCAGAATTCCTGGATTATAGTGTTCTGGACCGATGTACCTCTCATCAATCTGTCTGCAGAAGAGCAATATTTGCCTTGATAACCTTGGAACACGAGTTTTGTAATACGCTTTCATCAGGCTTATCAGAAGATCTATTAAGTTCTTGTTCCGGTATTCCGTGTTTCGCATTTCTATGAGCTACTTATATCAAGAAGCAGCTATCCCCACTTACCGTATTCAGTGGCCAGCATACATTGCACAGCCCATCTTTACTTCTTATGTAGAGACTTCCATTACATTAAACCATCCCTCATTAACAATCTATAGCTCTTTTTGTTTTCTAATAGTGATCAGATAAGGGATTTGGTTATATGTCAGCACTGACATAAATTCATGGCGTGATTCCGAGGAAATTGATGACATGCACAAACCCCTCATCGCACCTTCCCATGACCCCTCAAAACGGCTAGAGTGTCAATTCGTAGACATCTCTTGATGATAAATACTGACATGGATTATATTTATCCACTGTTCGTGATAAGACGCCATTGTGTATCAGGTTGCATCATTTGCATGTCGGATATTTAAATCGGAAATCCTCCGGATAAACAAGTATAAGAGCCATTTATCTCCCCATGAAAGACACGAGGTTTAGGACATACGAAATCTGATAAAGAGTGCACCCCAGACAAAATGCCTACAGAGTTCATCAGCCTTACCTTTCCCAATGCTTCAACGGAGCTGAATCCAATCCCCGGGGCGGTGATTGATCCTGAGTACTTGAAACGGTACGCCCGGTCCTTGGACGACTATGACTTCAACTACACCCTAGTACCATACGATTCCTCCTACTTCGACCCTTTCACTATCGGCGCCACCATTGCATCCGTCACCAAAAACCTCAAGGTGATCATCGCGCTTCGACCAAACACACTCTACCCCACTGTCGCAGCCAAAGCCCTGGCAACACTGGACCAACTCAGCAACGGTCGGGCAGTCGTACACTTCATCGCCGGTGGAAGTGATGCCGAGCAAGCCAAAGAGGGAGACTTCCTCAACAAAGAACAGCGTTACGCACGCTTGGAGGAGTACATCCGCATTCTGCGCCGCGCATGGGAATCCGCTGACCCATTCGACTGGGATGGAGAATACTACCAATTCAAGCAATTCAGCAACAAAGTCCGACCAGTGAACGGTACCATCCCAGTCTCCGTCGGTGGATCCTCAGATGAAGCCTACCGCATCGGTGGCTCCCTGGCCGATATCTTCGGACTCTGGGGTGAGCCCTTGAAGGAGACCAAGGAGCAGATCGACCGAATCTACGCCGAGGCAGATAAGGCAGGTCGTCCCGCAAATGATCGTCCACGAATCTGGGTTACTTTCCGTCCTATTGTTGCGGAGACCGATGAACTTGCCTGGGCTAAGGCGCACAAGACTTTGGATGCGCTGACTACGCACCGCGCAAATGGGCAGGGTAAAGCACCTGCAAATGCGCCCCCTCCTCAGAATGTGGGATCCCAGAGACTGCTGGATATTGCTAAACGCGGTGAAGTCCAGGATCGGGCTCTCTGGTATCCTACTGTTACGGCCACAAATGCTCGTGGAGCCTCTACTGCGTTAGTTGGGTCTTATCAGACTATTATTGATTCTATTTTGGACTATGTTGATCTTGGTGCTGAACTAATATCTATTCGCGGTTATGATAACCTGAACGATGCTATTGATTATGGACGCTACGTGTTGCCTGGGGTCCGTGGAGAATTGGAGAAGCGGGGAAACGGTGCCGTTTGAATCAAAGAATTGACAACAAATCCAGGTTATTATCACAAATTTAAATGCCAATATTTCAGTATTGAGTACTCTTGCTCTTGTCAGATGGGTAAGGTTCATTCGGTAAAATCAATGACCATAGATTTCAGAATCAGTTAAACATATAGGAAAACCTATGAGGTAGTAGAAAGATGAATAGAAGAAGCGACAGGGGGTTGGTTTTTCCTAGAGGACTTCTCCAAGTCGCGATTTTAATAAAAGCCGACAACTTAGAATTTCATGCGAATTCTCGCGAGATTTCGCTAATCCTACTGCCCGTTTTGGAATTTAGTGGAAGATTATCCACTCCTTAATTCGAAAGACATAAGCATTTTATTCAATGTACAAAAATGATATACACTTCTATAGATCGGTACAGTAGTATTCGACATCAGATTTACCTCTACACTATCCAACTTTCATTCTTGAAAAATATAGTCTAATTTGAGCCGTTCCCCAAAATGATCTGTGTCAGAAAAGCCATCATTCTATTCCCCTAGAAGTTGTTCTGGCTACAACGGTGGAATGTTATTGAAGATGGTATCCAGCGTGGAAGGGTCAAGTCTTCCTTTGGCCCGAGTGAGAGCTAGGTATTTGTCTGGTGCACTGGATGTAAGAGCAAAGAATAGCCTAAACACATCCATGATCAGTTGGTCAATATTGCCAATCGCTAGAGTAGTTCCAGATGTTTTCAAATAGTAGATTAATGGCGTCATCGAGCGTCCGTGGTTGTCTAATGAGATGCCCGAGCTTTATTACCCCGTATAACCATCCTGGAATGCAAATTCCCGGTCGGTTCCGCGACCAAATTCATAGCCAGTGGAATAATGTCCTGTGTTTGTGGGATGGTTTCTATGGGTCAAGGATGCCCTAAAGTGGTGTAGCTTGAATGCCGGGGAGGGTTCATTGTTATCAAAATGTGCACTGGCATCGCACTATAGTCACTGTCATGTACACTAGCATTAGGTCGACCGAAATGGTTGAGGAAAGATGAAGATAATAGTTGATTTGAAATCTTGGGATATTACGTTTTGCGTGGACAAAGACTTATTTTCATTCAAAATAATCTTACACCAAAAGTCTGCTGTCCTCTAGATACCCTTGAGATAGAATGGTGACGTAAGGCATCAATAGCAACATATTAAGGACATCCTCCTACCTAGAAAGTCCAGGAACCTCACTTTTTCAACTCCAAGTTCATTGACAATGTCTTCTGCTTTGGTTACGGGCGCCACTGGTATCTCTTACTTCTTTATCAATTGAGCTCGTGAAACTAACAATATAAACAGGTATCACCGGGGGCGCCATTATTCACCATCTCATCAAAGATTCCTCTTATAACAAAATCTACTCCTTCTCTCGAAGCAATCCTGGTTTCCGGCACCCAAAGGTTCAACATGTTACTATGGACCTTCAGAGCTCTGTGGAGGATATGGCACGCAACCTCAGTGAAGTCTCGGCGGAATATATCTATTTTTGCGCTTATCTGGCCCCAAAAAATCCGGCAGAATTGCAGCGTATAAACGTGACGCTCCTCAGAAATTTTCTTCAGGCCCTCAAAGCTACTGGAGCCGACAAAAATATCAAGCGCTTTATCCTCACTTGTGGCTTCAAGCAGTACGGTGCCCATCTCGGGCAGGCCAAACAGCCTTTCCTGGAAGACGACCCCTTGCTGAAGAACATAGGAGGGGTCAGTTGGCCTCCTATCTTCTACTATGAGCAACAAGAAGTCCTTATTGAAGCCGCCGCCAAAGGCGGTTGGGAATGGATCGCCACGCTTCCCCAGGACGTGCTCGGGTATGCGCGGGGAAACTTCATGAACGAGGCCTCCTCTATTGGGCTTTATTGTGCTGTTTGCAAAGCACTGCCAGGGTCTGAACTGCCTTTTCCAGGCAGTAGGGCCAATTACTTCACATTCAACTGCTGGACATCAGCAAATCTACACGCCAAATTCTGCCTCTGGGCCGCGAGAGCCCCGGGCGCAGGTAACAACATCTTTAACGTGATGAACGGCGATACAGAATCATTTCATAATCTGTGGCCTCGTCTGGCTGCCCGATTTGGGTGCAAAATCCCGGATCCAATGTTCCCTAATGGTGGCGTGCCAAATACCAAGGGTTACCGCACCTACGAGTCATTGACGAAACCATTACAGAGCAGGCCGCCTCTCCAGGCGAGTGCATTATCACTGGGTATCTCATCGGATAGTTTGGTGAAAGACTCTCCCAAACTCTTCCTTCAGATAGATCCTGAGAAGTGGGCGCGTCGAGCGGATGTGAATGAGGCCTGGGCTGAGCTAAGAAAAAGATACCATCTTGACCAACAGGCCTGGGACAAGGCAACCTGGGATTTCCTGGTACTGACTATGGGCCGGGACTGGAGCTGTGTGGCAAGTATGAGTAAGGCCCGGAAGCTGGGATGGACGGGGTATGCGGATACGTGGGGGGAGCTGGAAGAAACCTTCCGGGTACTGGAAGAAGGTGGGGTATTGCCGCCAGCGGACCAGCTCCGTCGGGACTTTTAGCCCATCTTTAGGTATCTGCATTGTTTAAAAAAGTATTGTGCTTCCCTTTACCATCTAATTCAAGCCAACACTTAGTCATCTTACCAGTAATACCAGCAGGACACAAACAAATGACAAGTTTTATAGGATCTGCCTCTCCTGATTAACACAACGTTAGTTTTGTACACATGGCGCAACCAATGACACCAGAAGCCGAGGTGGTGGATGTTACGTCAACATATTTCCACTATTCTAGATCCATCAACCCTGACACATTTCCGCTGGCCAGAGCGTCCCCGAACAAATTAACACGTCATTTGCCGCCCATTAAATTCCCCCCCTTATTTTCTTGATAAATGTTCGGTGCTACCATCAAATTCCGAAACGGGTCGCTGATTTGGTGAAACCGTTCTCAACAATCTTTTTCTATCTGCAACCCGAAATGTCAAGTGCTGGAAAGAGCCCACACGTCTTGCTGACGGGCGCTAATGGTTTCGTGGCCTCTCACATCCTGGCCATCCTGATAGATGTGGGCAGATGTCGTTCACTTTCCTGGATACCAACTGGGGCTGATCAACTGGTAGCGCGAATACGCCGTGACTGCGACGGTGCGCTCCCAAGAAAAAGCGGATGATATTATCAAAACACATCCATCTTGGGAAAGAAAGGTGGAATTTGCCATTGTCGCTGATTTCACATCGGCAAAACCTTTCGACCACCTCTTCGAGAGCCCAAAGACGCCTTTTAACTATGTGATCCACACGGCTTCACCTTTGAAATTCCAGGTGTCTGATATCCAAACAGAGATGATCTTGCCTGCAGAAAAGGGGTAAGATAGCCGTCGACATGTTCTAGCATGAGTGGAAGCTCACATATTTAGCACTACCGAGATCTTAAAGGCTGCTGATCGGCACGGCGGTCCCGCGTTGAAGCGTTTCGTTCTCCTAGGAAGTGCTGTGTCCGTGCTTAACTCCTTCGAGGACATGTCCAGGGAAGGCAAGCCGTATACAGAGAAAGATTGGAACCCGGTAAAGATTGCTAGCGCCTGCTTCGTCGATATATTCTTTTTAATCTGACATGGCACAGGTGACGGCTGAACAAGCCATTAACAGAAATGATCCCGTTTTGGGATATAACGTGTCCAAAACAAGAGCCGAGGCTGCTGCGTGGGAATTCTTGAAGCAGAATACTACGTCCTTTGATCTGGTAGTAATCAATCCGGACATCATCATCGGTCCAATGATTCACCCAATCTCAGGCCCTAAGTCTATCAATGAGACAAACCATTTTGCTATCGCGAGCTTCATTGATGGGACTCACAAGGAAATTGACGGTGTCACATTCCCTTTCTACCATTTCGTAAGTTGTCCGCCAGCACTCACATCTTAGCCGACCGAGACTAGGCGGAATTGAAAACCGAGAGATGTTGGCTCATTATCTTATCTGTATTCAGGTGGATGTTCGAGACGTGGCCAGGAGTCATGTCGATGCGCTGAAAAATCCCTCGGCGGCAAACCAGCGGATCCTCCTAATCTCAGGTCTCATATCACCCCAACTGGTGGCCAACATCATCCGCAAGAATTTTCCTACCCTTGCCAACCGGGTCCCCAGGGGAAATCCCTCTCAGATCTTACCTCCTGGCGTTCATCCTACGGGATGGGACATGCGCGTGAGTCTGGAAATCCTGGCCAACGGTGCCAAGGAGGGCAAATGGGACTACATTGATTTGGAAACAAGTGTTACTGATGCTGTTGAGTCGATGATAAAGAATAATGTCGTGTAGTAATTCTGTATTGGCGTTACATACGAAATCTAGCTTCTTGGGAAAGCAGAATATGAAAATAAGAACAGATGACGGCGCGTCTTACCTGCCCAAGCGGCCAGAGTTACCGCACTAGACATGTTCGGTGTGGACGATAGCGTAGGGTAACACAGCAGCTTCGCCATCTCTATAGTAGATAGGCATAGAGAATACCAAGCTCGCAGTGCAGCTGACGGACATTTCTACCTGGAATATTGTGGATATATAGTGATTTTTTGATGAGGCGTAAGAAGTGCCTCTCTCATACAGACCTTAGAAGCTTTCACAACTGATAACTTAGGATCTATGCCAACAGCTTTTAGCATGCTGACTATAATTTTTTATGTTTCATGCAGCTATTAAGAAGCGCTGCATAAATTCTGATACCTAGGATAGTGCGTCTTATACCATGTCTGTAATGATAATCCTTTTTCGCTGCTTATAACGCTAGCCCATGCAGGTTGAGGGCGATGTGTTCACAGATATCAGAGGTCTATGTGCCGTGACGGTCGCTCCCGCCAATTGAACTATCACATACCATCTACAAGACGTTAACCAACAGCATTTCTATCTCTTTATACTGTCACTATCCTTGTCTACATTGCCTGAATGAACGCTGGATGATTGCTAAATGGGACGTACTTTGCAGGTTCTTCCAAAATTGTCTAATATTACCATTCAATCTTATAGGCTGTACAGCTGGCTGTATGAGGCTAAACAGCCGTGGAGTTGCCCAAGTGGTGGAGACTGATTCTTCACTGTCTTTGGTCAAGGTGGGATACTATATCGCCCAGAGCCCCAATTTACTGATTTTGTAGCGATGATAACATTATTCGTTCAAGAATGTTGAAGTAGTAATATATTATGCCTATTGTGTGTTGAGTAATGTCGTCACTCAAGGTTGTCAAAAAACATGAGACGTTCTAAATTCGCGTGGATAAGCTTTTTAACTGGAGAAGAAGACCCACGCCACAAAAATCCATAGTGAGTTAGATCGCGTACGGAGTACAGATACGTCGATGTGATCTACTGTACGGAGTACATCGTTGATGCACAATATCATGCACTATTGATTATAAATGAGATTGGCGACTCTAATAGGGCCCTGGGAGATAGTAGCTTCCAAGTTCCCAGTACAGAGTACTCCGTACACCCTCACTCTTATTACTAGCTCTCACTTGTCAGGTTGCCCCACCCATCTTCTTAGCCCGATATTCTTCACCGATGCAAGGTTTAAATTCGATAAAGCGCAATAAGGCATTTTAACTCATCCTTTACTCTCACGAATCATGGTCTAACAACAAATAGCCGCAAAAGAAAATCCACAAGGGGACAAAGCCCTCCTTGGTGTGGCAGATCATAATAATTCGTGCTCAGGGGAGGATGAAGTAGGAAATGATCATCCCGAGTTGACAGGTACCGAGAGGAACGCGACACAACATCAAAATCATCAAGCGCCCTGCGCCATCGTGACGCCTGTATGTTTCACCATGACAAAGTAATTCTAATCGCCCTAATAATATCATGGCATCAACGTAAGAACTCGCGTTCGTTGTCGGGCGACGCACGATAAGTGGATCGTCAAGCACGGATATGAGCTTAACCAATTATGAGGAACTGTGCCTTTCGGACCCACAACCCGGCAAATAATTGTTGCAGCGTGCAGACCCATGGTTTACTGGAAAGTCAATGGTCAAAGAGAGGATTGTCTTAGTGCATGGCCGAGTCTTCCGAGACATGGTGGTCAGCACCAACGAAGATGATATGGCAGTCACTGTACTCTGTAAACCCAAATTATAACACCAGTCCGACGATTCCATCAGTCCATAGTGGGCCACGATGCCGCTGACGTACGACCGTTGCGCAGCTTTGCAAGCAAAAACCATCATCCTTTTCGTCGTCCATGGGCCACACTCGCGAGTCTCCAATCAGATCGTGCGCTTGGAAGGAAAAAAATTCTAGACTACACACGCTACATTCCCCCATCAGTCGTAACACGGGTTTAACACCGAGGTATCTTTTTTATCTACCACAATGGATCTTTTAAGGTCTTGGCAGTGATTTTTCTAGCAGGGTTGACGATCATCAAGTCCCTCGTAAACCGATCGCCGCCATATTTCGCACAGGTCAACGCTGCCCAGAACACGCGGCATTTCCCCTGTATGTGCTAGCGCATATCATTTGTCCATTCGCTAAATTGATCACCCGTGTCAATCCAGAACTCTTCCTTCCGATTTCCCATTTTGATTCTTGATTCTCAACGAACTCGGGGAAGCTAAGCTACACGCAATGGGTACTCCTGGCTCGGCATCCCCCGCTCCCTCTCACTTATCCGATTACTTCCAATCGCAGCACGGGAGGGACAATAGTCAGAGTACAAGCACGCTTTCATTCGATGTAGGTACTTTCTAACCGGATAGTGAGGGGTAGAAGTGATCATCCACGCGACACAAAATCAGCTAACGCGGTGATTGCGCGACATATAGCAGAAATTCGGCAATGAGAATAAAGAAGAGCAAATAGGAACTCCAGGAACTCCAGGAACTCGACAATCATATTACGGCAATGAAGCAGGAACTCGGCAATCATTCTACGGCAATGGAGGCCCCGTACAGCGCCGATCATTCGCGCAAACATTTGCGCAGGGAATTCATCGCTATCCCACGCGAAAAATTAAGCTTGTGCAAGGTTATGTTCTAAGTGCGGATTACCCGGTGCCAAGCGCAATTCAAAATGCGATGGAAAAGAAATATCGAGAAACGGAAGAATTTGCCGAAGAATTCTCTCATTTGCGATGTAAGTCTTCCATCTCCTATCTGGATTTCTTAGACTAATCGCTCAGACACTGCGGCAACTTGCGACCCTGATGAGTTCGTGATGCGCAATGGTTACAACCTTCGCCCTGCAATGTACAGCCGGCATACCGAATTGATGATTGGTGTCACCTGCAAGAGTGAGAACAAGGTTCTTACAGCACGGACCTTGCATGGAGTTATGCAAAATATTCGCGACATTACTAGTCTCAAAAAGTCCGAGTTCTGGAATAAGGGTGGACCGGCTTGGCAAAAGATCGTTTGTTGTATAATTTTTGATGGAATCGACCCTTGCGACAAGAACACTTTGGATGTGTTAGCGACTATTGGTGTTTACCAGGAGGGTATCATGAAGAAATCCGTTGATGGCAGAGAGACCGTTGCGCATATTGTGAGTGGCTCTTCCTATATTCAAGAACCTCAGCTAACACGCGCAGTTTGAATATACCACACAACTTTCCGTCACCCCGGATCAACAGTTGGTTCGACCACAGGGAGAAGAAGCAACAAATCTTCCGCCCGTGCAAATGATCCTGTGCTTGAAGCAGCAAACCAGCAACAAAATCAACTCTCACCGCTGGCTATTCAACGGCTTCTGTCGCATGTTAACACCGGAGGTGGTCGTCCTTCTCGACGCAGGTACAAGGCCCGATAGGAGATCTTTGCTTAACCTATGGCAAGCATTCTACAACAACGAGAACCTCGGAGGATCCTGCGGTGAGACTCGGGCCCTCCGCGATAACCGAGCTATGATCAACCCGTTCGTCGCGGCCCAGACTTTCGACTACATGAGGTCCAACATTCTCGATAGACCATTGGAAAGTGTATTTGGTCACGTTTCCTTAGGCGCATTCTCGGCATACCGATACCGAGCTATCATGGGCCGTCCATTGGAACAGTACTTCAACGGAGATATTGTTCTCACAAAGAAGCTTGGTAAAAAGGGTATTGAAGGAATGAGCATTTTCAAGAAGAACATGTTCTTCGCTGGAGATCGCATCTTGTCCTTTGAGTTGGTTGCCAAGGCAGGATCGAAGTGGCATTTGTCTTTTGTCAAATCTGCGAAGAGTGAAGCTGAGGTTCCGAAGGATTTTACAGACTTTATCAACCAGCGACGACAATGGTTGAATGGTTCGTTTGCTGCGAATCTCTATGCTTTGCTTCATTTTACCCGCCTTTTAAGGAGTCGGCATAATCCCCTTAGATTGATGCTCTTCTATCTGCAAATGGTTTATGATTTCGCGAACTTGGTATTGGTCTGGTTTTCAATTGGTATGTGGTTGTGACTCTTGCGTGGTGCTTCATTGCTGACATGCGACAGCGTCATTCTGGTTGATCTGCACGGGTATCATGGACCTCGTGGGAACCTCAGGTTCATGGAATAATGGTTCAGCATGGCCTTTTGGCAATGAAGCGTCTCCGATCGTACATACGTTTTTCAAATACTTTTACGTCGTTTTCCTGCTTCTGCAATTTATTTTGTCTCTCGGAAACCGACCTAAAGGGTGAGTCGTGCAAAATATGCTTTCCCCTGGGACACTTATACTAATGTGCCATTCAGTTCGCGTCTGCTCTACCTCCTCACCTTCATGTACTTCGCCTTCATCCAGCTCTATGTGACAGTCTTGGCCTTCTACGTTGTCGGCAACAACACAAACGGTAATTTCAACCTGGAGCTAGACGAAAACGCTATCCAAACAGAGACATGGAATGCTTCAGCATCAAACATGGTTTTGATTGCTATCGTCTGCACATACGGTGTTCACATTGCCGCCAGTCTCCTCTACATGGACCCCTGGCACGTCCTCACGTCCTCCTGGGCATACTATGCTGGAACGATCTGCTCAACGAACATCATGATGGTATACGCCTTCTGCAACTGGCACGACGTTTCCCTGGGCACACCAGTGAAAGACAAAGCTCAAAACCTCCCCGAAGCGCAGATCAAGAAAGAAGGAAAATCCAGAGTTATCGAAGAAGTAGACCGTCCACAGATTGATATCGACTCTTCATTCGAGACAACGGTCAAGCGGGCACTCGCTCCATTTGAGGCACCACCTGAAGAAAAGGACAAGAGTGTGGATGATTCGTATAAGTTTTTCCGGACGAATCTCGTGGTCTTGTGGGCTTTCAGTAACATCATTTTGGTTATTATTATGGATTCTACGGGCATCAATAGGTTCTGCCTCATGGACGGCCCTAGCACTCGTGTTTGGAGCTATGTTATGGCGGTTGTTTGGGCGACTGTTGGTCTGTCCCTTTTCCGGTTTGCTGGATCGCTTTGGTTCCTGGCGCAATCTGGGGTTCTCAGTTGCTTTAATAAGCGTTAGAGTTTCTCTTTATCTTTTTCGTTCTCTTTTGTCATTTATTGTGGTATATACCCTTCTTCAGGCACATGTGATGATGATGAATTTCAATGTCCTTCACTTCTCCAACTTTCAATATGTAGTTGTCCGGGTACCGCGCTGGAGATATATTTCCGGGGAATGTGCTCGGTGCGTTCCGAAGGGTTCGCCGAGACTGTCGTGGATTGGCGACCATGGGTTTACCTCTACAACAACCTTCTACCTTTCTATTTTGAAACTACCTAGCCTATTGTGTGGTCCTCACAATGGATCTCAATAATTCCATTCATAGCGAACATGGCCACCCCAGGAGATTTGATTTCTCCAGCGATTTACTGCATCAAGGCCGCTGACATCACCCGGGTCAACCACACGGTCGCGCTACGCAACATGAGAATGTGAGATGACACGATCATCTCGGTATGCCACGCAGAGCATAAAGCAAGGAGCTCTTCAATCTGGCATGGCAGCCCAGATGCAAAATATTCAGCGTTTCCCTTTTGGGCCCCGCAGTGTGATGAGTTCTCTTGCCCAGGCGTTTCACCTTGTCTTGGGACCTGACCTTGCCGAGCCATGGCGTTTCACATTGACTGTAGGCGCGACCTAGCTGCTTCACCACACCGTTCTCGCCAATGTGAAACACATCTCAGCCAGTGAAGAATGGATTTCGCTTCCACTTGAGTGAATTCGGGCCAGACCACCGAGGTCCCGAATATGCCACTTTCCAGGGGGCGCCAATAGGCTCCAGGGTCCAGGTCTTCACTTTCCACAGTGGGGACAGACAAGAAAGATATGGGACACGGCCGTGGATCGCAAAATACCTAAATGTCATTCACGCGCCGCATCTTTGCCGTGGCGACTCCGTACATTCCTTCTTCTCCCTTTGTGGACTTTCGTTGACAACCGGATTGTCACTCATTCCTTTTTTAACCTTTTTTTGTCGCTCTTTCAAGTCGGTAGATGGTTTAAATCATTAAAAACCCTTCTTTCCAGTTTTTCATCGGCTGTTGTGACCATAATTTCATTTGTTCTTGAGACCAAACGAGGATCTGATTGTGTTGCCGTTGTTCAATACTTCGAGCAAGATGAAGACCTCATCACTTTCTCTCAGCGCTGGTTCGCTGCTTCTCCTATCCCTCCTCTCGCCCGCATTCGCCAGTGAATATGAACTGGTTGAGTCATGGCAAGGCGAGGAGTTCTTCGACTACTTCCATTTCTATACCGGAGCCGACCCGACGAATGGATGGGTTACCTATCTTGACCAGGCCAGTGCAGAGAGCTCAGGGCTGGTAAAGGTCACTGACTCGGGTAGTGTATACATTGGTGTAGATCACACGACTACCCTCAGTACTAGTGGCAGTGGACGTGACTCGGTGCGGGTCGGCACCACGAAATACTATGAACACTCGTTGGTTGTCGCTGATATTGCGCACATGCCCGGAAGTGTCTGCGGTTCCTGGCCTGCGTTCTGGACTGTCGGTAAAGAATGGCCACAGGATGGTGAGATTGATATTATCGAAGGTGTCAACCTCCAGGATCACAACGAGATCGTTATGCACACTGCCGGTACTTGCGCCTTGACCGATACAGGCATGTCTGGCACTGTCAACGCAACGGGATGCGGCGAGGCACTCGGAACTGTGGGTTGTGTTATCGAGGGACAAACGGGTAGCTACGGTACTTCGTTCAACAGGAATGGAGGAGGTGTGTACGCCATGGAGTGGACAGAAGAGTTCGTCAAGATCTGGTTCTTCCCGCGCAAATCCATTCCTGCTTCGATTACCAAAGGTGAGCCCGATGTCAGCGAGTTTGGCATCCCGATGGCGCTAGTCCAGGATGGCTGTGACGTTGCCAACAGTTTTAAGGCGCAATCGTTCGTGTTCGATGTGACCTTCTGCGGTGACTGGGCTGGTGGCGTGTTCGGGGAATCTGGTTGCCCCATGACTAGCTCCGACTCCTTCGCAAGCTGCACCAATTTTGTCGCTCAAAATCCCGCCAAGTTCGAGGAGACCTACTGGGAGATTAACTCAGTCAAGGTGTATCAGACTGGAGTGAAGAGCACAGCCTCAGCTGCTTCCCATATCTCTGCTACTCACGAGGTATCTCAAGCGGCTGTTACGCATCATAAAGCGACCACGACTGCCACCGAGGCGCGTATGGGTGAAGTTTCTAGTGCTTCGGATTCGGAGGCCAGCCACTCAGTCGAGAGCGCCACTCATGCGTCAGACATTGTTCAATCCACTCCTACCGCCGCTGCCTCCAAGGAAGCTGCTACTGAAGCATCAGTGGAGCAACCGTCCGCTTCTACCCATGTGAAACCCGCAACCACGCGATACGTCACAGAGTATGTCACCGGTACAACGACCGTTTGCACTTCGACCGAAGGTTCAACCGACGCCGCCGCCAATGCTGTTATTCCTTCTCCCCACGCCTCGCATGTCGCCCAGGCACCGGAAGCTACTCCCTCTACATCATCTTTCGAGATTGAACCCCCAGCTGGAGCTGGATGGAAAACATCGACCGATGGAGCATCTGAACATTCTACCACTCCTAGCGCTCACACCACTTCTTCTCCCCATGCCGCATCATCTGGAGCCCCACAGGCAAAATCTGCCCCTGTACATACACCGAGTGGTGCTGATGCCGCTTCTATCAATGAAGCTAGCCCCCGGCCACCTCCCAGCAAGACTACTCCTACCGCCTCTCACGGAAAGTCCACTGCTGGTCCCGGTGGGGATTCTGCCGCGAAGCCTTTGCCAACATCTTCAAAGCCGGTCATTCCCAAGCCTTCAGGCGATTCTGCGGCGTCCACTAGCGGTTACCAGGTTTATCCTGGTGCTTCGAACTCTGCGAGCAGCCCTGTTTTCACTGGCGCCGCTGACAGACTTTCTCTTGGATATCCCATGATGGCTGCTGCTTTTGGCCTTGCTCTTGTCTCATAGAATCTTTTTTTACACTCGGGAAACTGAGATTGTGATTCTATTTGGGCGTTATTTGTGTTCTTTTTCGTTTCTGTATGTAATATATGCTTTTTCGGCCAGCTAGAAAATTGCCAGTGCAATTTAGTCCCTTTAGATATTATGTTGTGTACTCAAGCCTATATTATTATGTTTAGGATAAATAGAAAGAAGAAACTACTTTATGTCTCATATAAGATATTATCGATTTTCTATGATTATTAATACCTATTAGCTCTCATCACTTACTTTTACTTAAACCTGCTTATATCTCACATGAATTTTATTCTTAATCTTCTCTCACTTCAAGTCACTTATCCTCTATTGGTCACTTAAAGATAATCTCTATGTAGGAAAAAAACTATAAATTGATTTAATCCTTCCATTCACTTTCCTCTCCTCTATATATTCTCCTCTTCCACAAGCCACCCGCACTTCCTTCTTTCACATCTTCTTCTTATATATTATCCTGCTTACTCTCTCTTCCCCTTCTCCTGCTTCTCCACGTTGTCGTCGGGGAGGCAAAGAATAGGAATGGGGGTATTAAGGTGCTGTTACAAGATTTGGGTATGTGGGTGAGTGCCAAATGATCTCTCTTATTGTTTTTCTGCTCAATGATGTGGACGATAAAATGTTCCCCACCTACCCTCGGGCTAAAGAAAGCCATGCTCTTGATCTGGAATTTATTCCAACAAAGCCCTCTTTGCCTTCTTATTGATGATATCAATTCCTAGTCTCTCGACCCAAGATTTCAACACACAGATTAGCTAAGACCTTCCAATGACTTCTAGCACCGTTCACATTTTGACTGGGCCATGGAAATCAAGCAAGACATCCTCCACGCGGACGCTGCGAAGACCAAATGGTCCCCCAGCTTAGTATCTGACTAGGACCAGGAGATTCAGTAGGAGATCCATATGAAGAACATGGCTAGACCTCGATTGGACTCCAGCTCGCCGATTGATTGGGTGGAGGATGCAGAGGAGATGATGAAGTCTGAGACGACAAACTCAGCTTCACCTAATAGCGGGTCATCTGAGTCCATTAACACAACTTTCTTCGACCGGACCACGTCATCATAGGAATACATGCAGGAAGATGTGGATGATGAATTCGGTTGGAGACAGGAGTATGTCCATCAAGTTGGCCCCGTTCACCATTTCAACTGGTTAGGGCAACCTATGATGCAGCGCAGTGGCACGCTGCCAGAAGAATCACTGGCAATTATGCGTATTTTGCCGAAAGTTCCCAAGATCAACGATGACCCAAACCATCAAGTTCAGGCCATTCTTCGGAATGCGTTTTTCTTCTTGGACCCCGTCCTGCTTTCTTTGGACGAAATCGACGGGTCAATCTTGGAACTACACGGCTCTGCGCTGCAGCATGCCGCAAAAGGCCATGTGTTGAGATATTCTCGACTTCGGCAGGTTGCAACCAATATGCCCGATGAATGTGAGAGTACACCGGACACAATACTGACTCCTTGGCTGCGGGTTCCTACTGATTTGGGCTCTCTTGTTAATCGTCAACCAGCATTCGTGCTTGGTTGCAATATTTAAAGGAGCTCCCTTCCCCTCCAGGGCTGCCAAAGGCGCCCTCCTCCGAGGCAGAAGAATGGCTTAAATATGTGTATCTTCTACATCGTATGAACATTTTTCTTTCTTGTTGAGATTGCTTCTTCTTTTCCACGCACATTCAAATTGTTTCCCAGATAGCTAATCGATTGGGCTGAAAATGTAGATGGGATCATGAACACCGACCCCGCTATACCATTGAGTCCTGATAGCCGCATCGGGGTTTATAAGGACGTGGATTGTTTGGAGCCAATGTCAAATCATGGTTTTTAATTTGATTTTTGTATCCTCCTTGATTAAAGATGGATGCGCATATAAATGAATGTGATCAAAACAACCTTGGAACGAATGTTCTCGAATTCAGAGCGCAATCTTGCTTGGACAAGAGGTTCCAAGTTGATCAACCATGGAACCTTGAAAAATATATATAACTTTTGAACCTTGGATTCTTAAACTCACACCCCTGGGCAGGACTTCATCTAACCAGTTGATGCCACCTGAACCTTGGATCGTCAACCCCTAGGAAGTTACGGATCCATTATGTATTGGATTGCTCTGGTAACAAACGCTTTGAATTTTGGATCTAAGAAAGTTCGCTGGAAGATTTAAATATCCTTGAAGTACTCGAAAACTAAAATTTAGAAACCAGTAAGGAAAATACATTTAAATAATAGTTTCGTCCCGCTGTTATAGCTGGAAATGAGAGATCTAGTATTTTCAGGTTTGGAAACAACAAGAGTAGCTATGGATAGAGGGTGGTGGTGGAGACGTGGTGACGCGCATGCTGGAAGACCTGCGTTGTGCGGAATAGATCTAAAGCAAAAGAAATGTTATATCAAAAGAAGCCGAGTTTTGGTAATATCACATTCTACAGGTCCTGTATAGGCCAGCCGACCATTATTGGCTGTCGTGTTATCCAGAGAAGATGGAGGGGAAGTTGTTGATGGTGGTTGGAGAAAGCTCCACATCCCTTGGCACTACGTCGTTGCCTACAACATCAATCCACAACTCGGAGCCTTCGCAATCCGCAAAACTCAATACGATCTTCAGAGTTAGACGCGCCTTCTCAATCATTTTAAACCGTCTAATGCGGAACCCAACCCCTGTCAGGCTGGCGGCACAGATTATCTAACGCTATTTACACCCTGCGTGACATTCCCGGTAGTGGAGCCCGCTGGCCTCGCAACAAGCTATTGTTGTCATCCAACGCGCCCTACATTGCTGACGAAAACACCCTCTACTTTAAGCGCAGATCCCAGTGTCAAAGCCATCTACGTGCCCTTGTCGCCTTGCTGGCGTGACTGAGTTCCCAGAAGATCTGCAGTCCCGGAATTCCTTCTGCAGACCACTAACAACAATCCCTGCGGGCAGGTCGGAAATATCTGTGGAATTATTCTGTATGTAAGTAGCCCATCCGCGATGTCGGATCCTTTTTCCCATTCCTACATTCGACGCCCAGCAAACGCCACCAATTACTCGCTGGAATTGGCCACGCCTACAGGTTGAGCCTATAGAACGGAGCCATCTACACTCCTATCTATTTCAGTTGTCTTAGTACTTGTGTTGGGCTTGAAGCATGGGAATCGAGTCAAAATGGAAGGCAGCAGCCTTGCTAACCTGGCTTCTTGCTGCAGATAGTGTATACTGTTTGCCGAACTTGCGCGTTGGTGCTTTGGCAGAAGAGATTCTCCAAGGAACAGCTACACAGCCTGCGTCGGCATTTGAAACACAGTATCCTCCTTCAAACGCGGAAGAGAGAATTCTCATCCCTGAGGCTTCGCCAGTAAGAAATTTCATAAGGATCAAGTTGATAGAATGTATATTGACAAATATCTTCAGGTTTATCGGGTGGCGTTAGAGAAAGACGGTCATTCATCGCAGTTTCCCTTCCCGGGACTTGACATTGGTCGTTTTCTCGACGATATCACTGGACTGTTACCGACCCACAAACACAAACACAAACACAAACACAAAATTGCCCCCACAACAGCAAAATCTGTGGTAGAAGCACCAAAGGAAACACATACTGGAACAATCAAAAACGGTTCGTTTATGGCATATGGACCCACCCAATGAAAGGACGCGGCTAATAGCTACCAGTTCTAATTCCCGCAAGTGCAACTGATCTGCCTGATACAACTGATCCGTCTACGACTGATACGACTGGTCCAACTGATACCCCTGGTACAACAGATACCCTGGGTACAACTGACAAGCCTGGTCCAACTGATCTGCCTGATACAACTCATCTGCCTGATACAACTGATCCGTCTACAACTGATACGCCTGATCAAACAGATACGACTGGTCCAACTGATACGCCTGGTCAAACAGATACCACTGGTACAACAGATACCCCTAGTACAACAGATACCACTGGTACAACAGATACCCCGGGTACAACTGACACGCCTGGTCCAACTGATCCGCCTGGTACAACGGACCTGACTGGCCCATCTGATTTGCCAGTCCCAACGGGTCAAGCATCCGATATGAACAACCAAGATATCTTTCAACCGGTGGCGACTGGAGCGCCACCAGCCAATATCAAACGCCGCCACGATCACCCCGTGGCCAACAAACATGTAAGAGCGGAAAAAATACTAGTAACTGTGATAATGAGCTGATGATTCACGAAAGGCCAATACTTCAGAACCCATTGAAACGAACAAGTTCTACGCAGGATTGTTTTTGGGAACACAAAGCAATGCTAGCTTCACGCAGCCTTACTCTATTGGGTGGTCCAAGGGGGCTGGCACTCTGAAGAGTTGGGGCATGTCGGCAACCCACATTGAGACCAACTTGATAGCATTCGGCCCCAAGAACGACAAGATCCCTGGCTCGCCTGTTGATTACTACATCAACCCCATTGGACTTCAGCATGTAATTCTCTCTGCCTATGAGCTGGATGAGTCAAGCGTTCTCACTGTTGAAGACCCTAAGGCGTTCTCTGCCCATGCAGTGCTGAGGAAATCCGCTGGATCTGCTAAATCAATCACCTTTCCAATCACCCAGGGCATGGGTTACATAACCGGTGTATACAATGACCTTCAGCCACTCATCGAGAGCGGTGTGTTCTTCCGCAAGGTAGTCAATGCCGGATCCCCCCAGCCAGGGATTTTCAAATACCAGGTAACTTTGGAGGATGAAACCCATTGGGTTCTCTATGCAACTCCGGAAGATGGTCAAGATCCTCAACTTAAGTTGGTCACGCAGTCTAGCATCCGTGGCCCAAAGGGATACTCTGGCACCATCCAGATCGCCAAGAATCCCGCAGGGAAGGCCGGCGAGAAGTTTTACGACAACTCTGCTGGTGTTTATGCAGTGGATGGCCACATCACTGGCTCGGTGACCGGTGATGTCGGAACATACAACCTCTCGTGGACCAAGGCTGGAAAATACGCGCACAAGAGCCCGCTCATAACGTTCGCCTTGCCACACCACGTCCAATCCTTTGATAGCAATACCCAGGCTCGTGTGACTAATATCCGTCTGCGAAGCACTACCAAGGGTAATGCAACTGCAGTGATAGGCGAGACTTGGACTATGACCGAGGCAAATCTACCCGTCGACATTGATTTCGCTCCCCGGTCGACCACTGATGGAACTGTCAACACACTTTCTGAAGCCGCTCGGAATGCTATTCTGAAAGTCGCGCATACCGAATTGCAACAAGATATCAATGCCCAGACTGATCTGAACAGCATGTACTACAGTGGCAAGGCATTGAGCAAGTTTGCAACTTTGATTTACACCGCGAACCAGCTTGGCACCAACTCTGACCTGGTTACCGATGCTTTCCAGAACTTGACAAAGAGTTTTGCCCGCTTTGTGCAAAATGAGCAGCAATTCCCGCTGGCCTACGACGCTGTTTGGAAGGGTGCCGTCTCCACTGCTGGTTATGCTGGAGATCTGAACGCTGATTTCGGAAACACTGCCTACAATGACCACCACTTCCACTACGGGTACTTCATCCACGCTGCTGCGATCATTGGTGCCCTTGATCCAAGCTGGCTTGCAGCAAATAAGGACTGGGTCAATATGCTGGTCCGTGATGCGGGTAACTCTGTGCAAAATGATGCCTATTTCCCATTCTCACGTGGCTTTGACTGGTTCAATGGCCACTCTTGGGCGAAGGGCCTGTTCGAGTCATATGATGGCAAGGATCAGGAGTCTACCTCCGAAGATACTCTGTTCGCATACGCGGTGAAGATGTGGGGACGTACAACTGGCGATGCCAGCATGGAGGCGCGTGGTAATATGATGCTGGGCATCATGCGACGAAGCCTCGACAACTACTTCCTGATGCAGGACAACAACACCAACCAGCCAGCAACCTTTATTGCCAACCGAGTGACCGGTATTGTGAGTATTACCATCAATTCCATTTGAAATGCAAAAAGAAATATACTAACCCCCGGATAGCTGTTTGAGAACAAGGTCGACCACACAACCTATTTCGGAAACAACCTCGAATTCATTCAAGGGTACGGCCCACTCACAATTACACACATTTCAGTACTAACATCAGTCTTCAGTATCCACATGCTGCCTCTACTCCCACACTCTGGTTACATTCGTCAACGTAGCTTTGTTACACAGGAGTGGCAAGACATGTTTGCCGCTACTGCTTCCACGCCAGCCTCGAAAGTGGAGGGCGGCTGGAAAGGTGTTCTGTATGCTAACCTGGCTCTCATTGATCCGGGTGCAGCATGGGACTTCTTCGCGCAGGACAACTTTGACTACAGCTGGATTGATGGAGGTGCATCACGAACCTGGTATCTTGCTTACGCTGCAGGTTTGTTTGCCTCCACTATCACGGATAGAATCTACGTACTAACGATATCTAGGTCTTGGCGCAAGTCCCTAGATCACTCTGGACAGTATTTTTTTTTGGAGTTGTTGGATTTCTTTTACTCTTGGCTATGGATTTTTGCGTCATGATTGATGGTCATTTATTGCCATACTTTGACCGATTCTCATACATACTTGGTTGTTACTCTACGCCACCTTGCCTTTGGCTCTTCTAAGTCCATTTTAGCCTGGACAACTATCTAATTCTATCGTTATCGAGAGTAGAATATTGTATCTGCCCTGTAGTAAGAAAAGAAGCCCTATCTGATGCATTCGCATTCCATAGACCGTGACCGAAGCCGAATCACCCCGCCACCTTTCGCGATAAGTACAGTAAGACGCTTATCCAAGGTTCGTGATTTATACTTTGTCAATCAAGGGGCAAAGTGGGGCTTCAACCAATCATGGATTTGCCACCGACAAATATGATGTGTCAGGTCAGGTGATCGAACGTGCATAAGATGCATACTATTGTCTACAGTCATTTCTTCACCCCGCCTGCCATGGGCCCAGTGAGGAGCGACAGTCACATCAACCACACAAGGCAGAACGCATTTCGCATCCAAGACATTCCCATAGATATCCTTCGCAAAACTTTGTTGACACCGAGACCCAAACCAAAATCTACCTCCATTCGCAAGCCCAAATCGATTCCCAAACGCAAGCGTCATGCAGGACGAACTCTAAAGATGACACAGAGTACCCCTGTTGAGGCTCAGCCAGCCGAGGCGGCGTTCTCCTCCCCTGCACCCCGCCGCCTGTCCATGCTCGAAGTCCTGCCGGTCGAGGTCATCGAACAGATCTTCCTACACTCCTTGAACGTGAACCTCCCACGTGCATCGCATGTCGTGGCCGCAGCCCTCTCTAGCGAACGGATTTACCGGCTCCTCATTCTGCTTGCCTTCTGGGAAGACCCCGTTATCTACCAAAAGTATCCCGCGAACCACCCGGGCTCCTCGAAGAATGGCAGCGCCGCCATCAGGGACGCCTTCAAACCGGTGGAATACAACATGCTCTGCATGCGCGACCGCTCAATGCTTCAAGCCCTTGTATTCTCTTGCAAGTGGTGTACTATGGACCGTATCCTCAAGCAGGTGCCCACCATGCTCAATCTCACCATCCAACGCCAATGGCTCGACGAAGGAGTGCAGATGGAACCCGGCGAGCGGGAAGAGTTAGAACGATTCATGAAGCGCAAGCAAGATACGAAGCTCTCATTCAGCGGCAGTGGACCATTGACTACCCAATTCGCCGAGCTGATGTGTCTGTCCTGGGAGGAAATCACGGAAATGTCCAGATCCACAAATCGTGGCACACACCACTACAAGCTAGACATCACCCCCATGGCCGATGTGCAAATCAGTCATATCACGGGCAAAATCGTTATTAACTGGCCTGCGCTCAACCTATGCTACCCCCCGAAGAAACTGCTCCGCGGTCGCAAATCAGGCTTTACCCAGGAAGATGTCGCGTTCCTTGAGATGCTGCGAATCACTTCCTGCAACTACAAGCGTGTAAATGCTCCGAGTACACCCTGTACAACCTCTATGGTCGACCGAACTGCTCTCCATGAGGGTGTAACGAATGCTATCGAGACACAAAACTACAATGTGCTTATCTCCCTCCTCAAACTGGACGAGTACGTCTTCCGCTGGAAGGTGGCGAATCAGGGCGAACCTGTCTTTTACACTATCCCCTCGAAGCATTTCGAGCATGTCGTCCGCGTGGGACGGGATAAGCCTCATCTCCAGCAGGCATTCTTCGAGGCGCTCCTTCGTGCAAGCGCAGAATCTGTGCCTCATGAATCTGCGGCGATCACGCAGTGGAATGTGAATAACAACGAGCGTGCACGAAAGAAGGGGGGCATTTACAATCTGCTCACTGCCCGGTTCTCTAAATGGCTGTCGAACTTCATGTTGAATCTTCCTGAGCAGATTGAATATGCGAGGGAGAACCCGACTAATCAGCTTTTTACTTGTGGACAGCTGAAAGTTCATGATTTGGAAGGCGATCGTTTTATGGAGGAGGTGCTTGAACCTTCACATCGGGCTGCGTTGGGCAATTGGCATGAGGAATCCTCGTTCCGTCGTGAGGATCATTGGTTAGTGAGGGCTGGTCCTGAGCTACCACCTGGCTTCCGCAGATCTTGACACTTTGCATGGGGTGCTGTGCAGTCCAGGGTTTTCACATTCTAGTACTGCTTCATTTACTGGCGTTTGAAATGATTTAAAAGTACATACTTTGCTTAAAATATTGTAAATATGCATAGAATTTAGAACATAGAATATTACACTCGTGGCCATGATAGAGCCTCACGAGACATGACTGAATATGGTACAGATTTCGGAGTTTTCAACCTTACATGTTGCCCAACAACCGTAAGATACCAGCAACACGTCCACCGATAGTTAACTGATATCCAGTTTCAACAACACCCTTGCACATTTCCCAAGCGGCATTGCCATCCTTGATGCCGGCACTACCCTCACGCTTCTGAATGGGATAATCAACACGTGGGGGAATAGCAGTACCAATAAGTTTAGGGAATCGATCCACGCAAACGGCCTTCGTATTGCAAAGACCTTGTAGGCCTTCATTACCGGCGAACCGGCCATATCCAGATCCCTTAACACCACCAAAGGGTAACTGAACAGCATAGTATGCTCCGAAATCGTTCACAGACACCATACCAGCGTCGATATTTGAGACGCAAGCTTGCACATCAGCAGAGTTGTGGCCGAAAACACTAGCGCCAAGGGCATAGGTAGTGGAGTTGGCGATGGCGATAGCATCGGGCACAGACTCAGCGCGCATAACGAGGAAGATAGGTGCGAATAGCTCTTCTTGGGCAATCCGCATGTCGCGAGTGACGTCGACGAGGAGAGTAGGGGTGAAGTAGTGGCCTTGAGGGTATTTCGGGTGCTCGTGGCGTTTTCCACCAGCGAGCAGACGGGCGCCTTGTTTAACGGCTTCGGAGACCAGTGATTCGACCTTGTCGAAGCAGGCTGGGGAGATCATTGCTCCCATATCGGGGGTGATTGCGGCCAGATCGTTGGATGGGGTGTCCAGGAGAACGGAGCCAAGACGGAGGGCTTGGATTCGAGGGGTGACCATCTCGATAAGTTTACTGTATGTGCCAGGTAAGGCGATGATACGCTCAACACCGATGCAGTTTTGACCAGCGGATTGGAACACGCCGCGCATGAGGATGGAGGCAATGGTTGGGAGGTTGCGGATGGTGCGAGAGTCGTCGAGAATGACGGCTGGGTCTTTGCCGCCCAGTTCGACACAGACGGGGGTCAGGGACTTAGCCGCGGACTCGCAGACTTTGAATGCGACAGGCCGGGAGCCGATAAATGTGAGGTGGGAGATATCCGGGTGTGAGGTCAACTTGTCTGCAACAGCGGGGAGGCAGACAATGGTTTGTACCAGGTCTCGAGAATATCCGCAGCTTGATAGCGCACCGCGTACTATATCCAGGAAGTAAGCAGTACACCAGGCCGTTTGTTCAGATGGCTTGACGACGACGCCGTTGCCGGTGAATAACGCGCTGATCACCGGTCCGATGAAATTGTGGAATGGGTAATTCCATGAGACACAGGCCGAGACCACGCCGAGGGGTTCGTAGGTAACGATGTTCTTTTTGTACATCATGAGGAAGTTTGTAGGTCTGCGTGAAGGGAGAAGAGCATTCTCGCCATGGTCAATGGTCCATTTCAACTTCTCGGCCGTCACCAGAATCTCGCCGAACGAAGCATCCACTTTGGTCTTTCCGGAGTCGAGGCAGCAGGCGGTCACGATATCGTCTTGGTGTTCGAGTACGTATTTCAAGAGAGTTCGGAGAACTTTTCTGCGCTCCGCAAATGTTGTTTTGGCCCATTCGCGCTGGGCAATTTTTGCCGCTCGCACCGCTTCATCAACATCCTCGACTGTCGCAGGCCGAATTCCATTTCCAAGCACTCGACCGTCGGCGGGACAGTAGCTCATAATCAGGTCATTGTTCCATTTCTAGTTACCACGACTGTTGTTAGCTTCGGACGTGAATCCAGGAGTAGGGAAGGCAGTAAACACTCACTCCGCGAACTTGATCTTCCAAGACCTGTTTCTGCTGGCCGGAGACTTCGTCCCATTTCTTGCCCGTGTTGCTTTTGCGCACTTCCGGTGGCACAGGGACGTTGAACGCGACCGCAGCTTCTTTCTGGTACTGGACATAGAGGTACCCCACGTAGATGGCAATGAGGGAGGCCAACGCGACGCCGATCAATGGGGCGTGTTCTTCGTAAAGGGGAATGTATGGCTCGACAATTTCATGCAGAGACTGCGGCAGGTAGGATAGAATGCAGGCCATGCCGAAGAGATTGGTGGACCTGGCGTGACCCCTGGAGCTTTGAAGAGGAACAGAAAGCGGGATGTCTTCCGCCGGCAGATCATCGCGCGACACGGACCTCCGCCCAACCCTAGTTTCTCGGTATAGGGAATTGGCTCTTTGTGTTATATATCAAACACACATCAGGTATGTGCCTGAAACTGAAAGGACTTCTATCTTTTTTATACAGAACTCGGAGAACCGCAATCAGTCCATTGGTACATCGAAGCACCCTGGAGAGTAGAGTGGTTGTGTTGGGAGCTTGAACCCAGACACAAGGATCTGTCCTGCCTTGCGGAGGAACCGCTTCAACTTCGAGTCTTGAGATCGAGATGGTGGGAAGCTATAATAAACTTCTGGGTCTCGACTTGGCTCATCGTTGTGTACACGGCTAACCGTAGGGGCAATGGTTGGGCGCTTCCGCTTTTGAAGCTTCTTTGTCGATTTTACTGTCGACGCCGAAGAACCCGACGGGGAGCGAAGTTGAGGTGGAGGAACAAACTTCCTTCTCACAGGGCCCTGCGGCGAAGGAGCAGGGTTCCTTGGGCGGTGGTCGCAATTATGCGCGAAGGCCGGTTGGTGGTACGTTGGACAACCCTGTGGCAGCCCTGACGGGGGAGTGGGCTTCCTTTGGTGATCACAAGCAAGCTTAAATACTGGCTCATCGTGCGAAGGAGAATCTGACCCACAGGAGACGGATGACGGCGGGGGAGTGGGCTCCCTTTGGCGATCACAGTCAAGCATAAATGCTGGCTCGTCGTGCGAAGGAGAACCCGACTCACAGGAGATGGATGAAGGCGGAGGAGTGGGCTCCCTTTGGCGATCACGGTCAAGCATAAATGCTGGCTCGTCGTGCGAAGAAGAACCCGACTCACAGGAGACGGATGACGGCGGGGGAGTGGGCTCCCTTTGGCGATCGCAGCCAAGCATAAATGCTTGCTCGTCGTAGGAAGGTGAGCCCGACTCACAGGAGGAGGGGGAAGATGAAGGGGAAGTGGGTTCTCCTAGATGATCGTAACCAAGTATCAATGCTGGTTCGTCGTGGAGAGAGCCCGACTCGGTAGAAGGTGACGATGATGGCGGGGGGAGTGGGCTCCCTTGAAAGATCGCAACCAAGCATGATTTCTGGTTGGCTATCAACACGAGAGCCCAGCTCAGTGGGAGCCAGCAGCTGTAGTGTCGGCACCTTGACCGGCGAAGTAGCATCCGGCGCAATGGTGGTAACTTGCCGAAGTGGGGAGGGCTTGCGAAGCATTCTGTTCTTCGGGAGGTCTTCGGCTTCAGAAGCAGCCCAGGAAATCATCTCATCGGTGATACCTGCATAATCATTTCTCGTTGGAAGTGGACTGGCCTTAGCGAAGCCATTCCCAACCACCACGCTTGGTTCCAGGTAAAAGCCAACGTCCCCGACATCCAACTCGTACTCCTCCATCGCCTCGTTGTCATCCATCATCCACCAGCCATGACCAGTGTAGCATTTCGACACATGGCCTTTTGCGGCATGCTGCAGCGCAGAGCCGTGTAGTTCCAAGATTGACCCGTCGACTTCGTCCAGAGAAAGCAGGACGGGGTCCAAGAAGAAAAACGCATTCCGAAGAATGGCCTGAACCTGATGGTCGGGGTCAATTTTGGAAACCTTGGGCGAAACACGCATAATTGCCAGTGATTCTTCTGGCAGCGTGCCACTGCGCTGCACCATAGGTTGCCCCAACCAGTTAAAATGGTGAACGGGGCCAACTTGATGGATATAGTCCTGTCTCCAACCGAATTCATCATCCACTTCTTCCTGCAAGGATTCCCACGACCGCGTGGTCCTCTCACAGAAAATGGGGATAATGGAATCTGATGGCATCTCCGATGTCTCATCTGAGATGTTTTTGTCGTCAGATAACCCGCCGATAGTTGAATCCGAGGGAATTGTCTCAGACTTCATCGTCTCCCCCACGTTCTCCACCCAGTCAATTTGCGAGCTGGGGTACAATCGCGGTCCAGCCATCTTCTTTGTGCGGATCACCCACTTAAACTCCTGGTCCCAGTCAGATACCGAGCTGGGGGACGATTCGTTCTTAGCGGCATCCGCCTGGAGGATGTCTCGCTTGATGTCCACGGCCAAGTCAAAATGTGAACGGACGCACAACTCGGGCATGACGTCCTCTATCTTGAGGATCTCGTCCTCGGGATCGTCAGCCCAATCGAATGGCTCGCTGGGGGACAGATCAACTTTGTCGGCTTGTTTCTTCAGCAGGTCATCTTCAGCATCTTCGGTCCAGTCGAAAGGCTCGCTGGGGGTCAAATCAGTTTTGTCGGCCTGTCTCTTCAGCAATTCGTCTTCAGCATCTTCGGCCCAGTCGAAAGGCTCGCTGGGGGACAAATCAATTTTCTCGGCCCGTTTCTTCAGGAATTCTTCTTCGGCATCTTCGGCCCAGTCGAATGGCTCGCTAGGAGGCAGAACGGCGGTCTCCTTCTTCAAGATCTCCTCCTCCACGTCATCGGCCCAATTGAAAGTCTGGCGATGCCAGAACTGACCGGTGATGTCGTGGGCAGACTGCATATTGAATTTCAACAACGAGGGTGAGTGTCAACAATAATGATGAATATCAACAACAATGATAAGTATTGACACAGATGTAAGGTAGAAGCACAATGTGAAGATGGAAAAGCAATGTCAAGATGGAAGGGGATGTCAAGATGTAAACACGGATTGGAATATCTTAACAAGTAGGAGAGGGGTCAACAAGAAAGTAGAACGTCGACACAATTGGTAGGTGTCAACAGTGGAGTTGTCAACAGTGGAAATGTAGACAAGATGTAGAGATCTCAATAAGAGGGAGAAATGTAAACACAGTGGAAAGAGGTTGACAAGATGAGAAAACGTCAACAAGGTGGTAAAATATCAACAACAGAGAGAGGTGTTGGTTATTATGATGCAGTGATTCTAGGTTGCGATAAAACTGTAAACAATGCGCTTGCTCTTATATTCTCGTTTGTCGGAAATCTCCTGTTAAATGTTTCTATGCTAGTTGCTATGCAATTTACAGGACAAATCAGGTGTGAATTCGACGAAACAGCATAGGGCATTCTCGCGGTTTATAACCAGTGTATGGGATTATTAGAATTCTTTGTACGTCTCAAGTCTTTTACTTCTATACAAAGTGCTCAGACTATATCTTTGTATGATAGCAATGTCAAAGATCAAAGGGTTCCATTGTCACCATTATGACCCTTGATAATCGAAGTATAAGTTCTTTCATTGCCTTGTGAACAAGGCAACAAGGTTGTGCATTACTAATTTGGGAACCTTATGTAAGTTGAAAAAAAAAATCCATTCTTTGTAATCTGTAACACGTGAGTCATTGGCATTGTGTTCGGTCGAGGCTCCCTATGTGGTCATAAGGACAAAGCCAAAGAAGGCCACACATCCGACCTAGACGCCACCAACTTGGGTGTCTAATATATTTAACTTTGGCCTAAGAACCCTTGGCTGCTTCCCCGTTGCAGCTAGTTTCACCGCTGCCCAATCATAACCGCGCTTTCTACAAAGCCAGTGCAACCATACAAGGCAAGGGGAGCCATAAATTTTCTTGGATAATGGTTGCACAGCGCCAAGGCGTAATCCGAACGCCTATGGAGCGCATCCATGGCGTAGATTATTGTCCATCCGCCCCCATATGACCACAATTTCGATCACGGACTCTGATTTCAACCTGGAGCCTCGGTTCCCCCCTTTTAAACCTATCAATTCATGTGTTAGACCAGATTTAATCTGAAACACCCGCTTCTGTCAGGGTTGTGGGGAGATCATTCGATCCACTTGATTCAGGAACATCCCCGCAGATCGAAAATCCGGAGTCCCCAGGGGGAAGTGAAAGGCTGCTAAACGAGCTATAAAAACTCTGGGGTTCATTTCCACAAGTCGCTACTCGAACAGCAATCCCGCTAGCTTCCGCCACCACTCATGTCTCTGCTATCGCTACGAGGCTGTTTTTAGGTTGGCATGTGAAGATTAATTTCACTTCGGCTCTAGGCTTGTCTTAGCAAGCAAAAGGACTAGGAATAAGCCGGCGCATTCCGTGATATAAACAATGTAATCCTCGGGGCCCCGAATAGCCGGCTGAACAAACGCTGCCCTACTTTAGTCACTCGTTATCCCAGCTCTTGCTCCGGTCCCTCGATCTTTCCTGTTTTTTTTTCTTCACTCTCTTTCTTTCCTTGACCCTTGACGAGACACGACTGGAATCCCTGGTTTGTCCTCCTTCCGAAGGTTTTCTTTGGCTAGCGTGTTGTAAAATAAAAATAATGTACCCCGCTGACTAGGATTATCTTAGCCTTGGAATCTCGCACCATGTCCGTTAACAAGCCAGAATCCGAAGTCATGGAGACTGTCGCCGTGTCGCCGGCAAAGCGGTCGTTTGGATCACGAGCCGGCGCTCATTTCAAAAAATGGTGGTGGGTACACCTGATCGTGTTCATCATTGTGGTGCTTGTCGTAGCACTGCCAGTGTAAGTTGAATGAAGCTTCCTGTCGCATACAAAAATTGAGATCTGACGAACATAGGGTCTATGTCGCCTACCCCAACATTGCCCAGCGCGACATCAATCGTTCTACTCTCAATATCACCAGCATGGTTATCAGCGACCCCAAGCCCAAGTCCTTCGTCCTCGACCAGACGCAAGTCATCGGTTCTAAAAGCTCCTATCATCCTGAAATTTTTGGATTCGATGCCGCCGTATCCTTGCTAGGAGCTGCGTCCGCTTTTGCAACGGTCAACGTTCCTGCAGTGAAGTCCAAAGATGGGGCTGAAATCGTTGTTTCGCAGTCCCTTGATTTGAGTGATGCCAGCGCCTTCTCTGACTACTGTACCGCTGTCATGTTGAATGAAGAGGTCTCGTTGGATATTTATGGCAAGCCGAAGCTGCAGCAAGGATCATTGCCGAAGACAACCGTGACATATAACAAGACTGTTACGATGAAAGGTGGGTCACCTTCTTTGTCTATTTCCCAGATTCTGTTCCTATGCTGATCTATTGTGACTCGTTCAGGCCTCAACAAACTCAAGGGCTTCGACGTGACAGAGTTCCACATCATGACTACAGTTGTCAATGGCCGAAACATGAACGGCACAGTCTATATTCCTAACCCTTCTGTAATGACATTGAGCATGGTATGTCCAGCCATTCATTTTTCGAGTTTGCCTTGTCTTGCATCTGCTTACTGATATATCTTATAAAGGGAAATGTGACGCTCAACCTTGTTGTGGCAGGCGAAACCCTGGGTCTATCCTACCTTGACGACCTCGTCCTCAAACCCGGGAATAATACTGTTCCAATGACTGCGACCGTGAATCAAACCGCGATTATCGAGATGCTCACCTCAAAGAGCAACCCCTATACGACTGGTGTTGTGCCATTTACTATCACAGGCAACTCCAGTGTTTACAATGGCCAAGAGCTGCCTTATTTCACCAATGCATTGATGGCGAACAATCTTACCGTCCAGCTGAATATTACAAAGGCTCTCGCAGAGATTGGCCTTACCCTTTAATCTTGCAGTGGTGATTGGTGATTAGATTTTTTCGATCGATCATTTATATTCTATACAGTTACTTATTCAACGACACCTTCAATAATAACCTTGATCACACTTTCCTTGCCCTGTCGCACCAAATCAAATGCCTCCTCTGCCTTCTCAAACCTGAACCGGTTGGTTATCAGACGCTTGACATCAATCTTCCCACTAGCAATCAGGTCCACGGCAGTCGGGTAACAACCGACGGTATAGCGGATAGAGCCTCTGATGTGCAAGTCGCGAATGCATGCCGTCGTTATTGGGAAAACAACATTCTGAGACTCGTCAGTTTGTGCCTGGTAGCATCATGTAAATCATAACTAACCTCGCGCCCCATACCAGCCTGTACGTATGTCCCACCCTTCTTAGTCAAATGAATACCTGTCTGGATACAGGCCTGGGCACCAGTCGCCTCCAGAACAACATCCGGCCCCTCTCCAAGATTAAACTTCTCCTTCATAATCCGTGCTACTTCCTCACTCCATAAGCTATCATCCTTGCCCTCAGGCTTTGGTGGAGGTATGAAAACGTCATCTGCACCAAAGGTCCGTGCAAAGTTCGCCCGAGATTGACTGATATCCACTCCAATCACTTTCTTCGCCGAATAAGCCTTGCTTACAGCCTGGCAGAGTAGGCCGATTGGTCCGCATCCGAAGACCACGACCGTTTGATTAGGCTTCACCTTGCCTACCTTTGTAATCTGTACCGCCACCGCGACCGGCTCCACTAGTGCGCCTTCTTCCATGCTCATATGTTCCGGAAGGGGATAGCAATAGTCCGCTTGGGTGATGTAGTATTTTGAAAGAGTGCCATCATGCGGAGGGGTAGCTGCGAAGACGGTATCAGGGCAAAGATTGTAGGAGCCACTGCGGCAGTAGTCGCAGCTAAAGTTGTTAGGTATACTTTCAAGGCCGTGAAATGAGCTTTTACTCACTGTCGACATGGTACACCCGGCTCGATAGCTACCCGGTCACCGACTTCGAGATTCTTGACTGCTGATCCGATCTCGACGACCGTACCGGAGCTTTCATGGCCAAGGACTATAGGAGAGGTGAGGATGAAGTCTGCTGAAGTCAGCCATAAGGTTCTTATCAGAACAAGCAGGTGGTTTTGTACCTCCGATTCGTCCTCGCTGCCAATAGTGTACATCGCTTCCACAGATGCCAGTCTGCGCGACTTGGACTCTAACATCCCAAGGGTCTTTTAGCTCTGGGACGGGTCGATCTTCCAGAGTCACATCCTTCACGGCGCGCAGAACAAATGATCGATTTGTGTCCTAGGAATGGTTAGACTTGATGAAAACAAGCGTCTCATACTGCACTCACGCCCATTGTTTCTGCAAAAGATTAGTGGTATGTACTTATAGCAAAGTTCGTTCAAAGATGAATGAATCAAATTAGATGTCAAAATTGAAAGCTGTTTTCTGCCTCCTTATGTATATGCTTCCCCGCCATATGTCACTCTGCATGGTCGGACAGTCCACTCCGTCGCCGGATGCTCCACCCCGCTCTGTAGGGAAGTCCCACCGGCCTGCGAAACATCAACGCCCTCGAATTCAACCCGGCGAAGAGTTTCGTCTTTTAAATTGGTTAAAATGCAAAAACACATGTGCATGAAATTTTGGAGGGAGCTTTCGTCAAACTTGACAGGTCACGTATTCATGAAGTATCTAGTATATTTAGAATTGTGCCAGCGTCCATTCTCCAAGGTTTAAATCTGGGTGGATAGCGATATCAACCTTTGAATCCCTTCAGATGATCCATCGGGATCAAGCACCTTTATGATACCTGGCCATCGAAGCGATCTCCTCTCCAGGATTGCTGTAGTCCACGAATCCATGCTTCGCATACAAAGGAGCACCATCTTTGCTAGCATCTACATAAGCACTAACACCCTCAGCATCAGCCAGATCACAGCCCCACTTAACAAGCATGGAGCCACATCCCCGTCGCTGATAGTCAGGGTGTGTAGCCACCGTATCCAAGTCTACCAGCCTACTGGTTAGTTTAACTCCGAAAATGTTGTTGCGACCGGTAAGACGTACAGTAATGCTTCCGATCGCCCATAACACGGCTTCGATTCTCCTCTTCTTTCAAGAAAAACGCTTCGCACATCTCTCCGGGCATCTCTTCGTGCCATGGCGGGTAGCGACGTCCTCGCTCCTCAGGTGTTGATAAATCCCACTTTGCGTAGGCAGCGATCCGAGGTCTACCGTTCTCATCTTTGTTTTCCAGGTCAACAACTTTGATGTACTTCTGGAATGGCTTGTTGATTAGGTCATATTTGTTGGCATTTTGTAGCCATTGACGGACTCCTGGGGTGTCTGGGAAGACCATTTGAAGCTCGGGGGCTGTGAAAGCCGCGAACCATAGATTCGTTAGAGCGGCATTGTCTTCTAGGGTCAATGGCTCGAGCTTGAGGGAGGAAGAAGATGGCATATTCAAGGAGAGTTTCCAGCTTTGTTCAAAGGGAAACAACGGCGGACAGGGGTGCGGGAAGAACTACTGGATGTTCCTGAGTATGGATCTCTATTTAAGCCAAATCACTGAAGCCCTCGCAAAATTTGATCCTTCAATGTAACCAGGGATAGCTTATCGAGAGCACAGCCTTCCAATTGCGCGGCTGGGAGGCCTGAGCTAGCGAGCTAATCTAACTGAGAGCAATTGTCACTGCCTATGTGGTGCCTTGTTCATAAGGCTGCAAATTGTTCTTATCGGTCTTATCAGAGGTCGCAGATCAAAATGCGTGTCTGAAAGTTGCATGTTTTAGCAAGCGCGCCGCGACATTCATCTTCACTTTTACGCATGCAAGCATCTCGTTGTCGGGTCTTGCGTTGGGCTTCCTTTCGCCCAGCATGGAACCGAACACCCGCAGCAGGTCTGCATAACTCGCTATGCCATCGCGCCGAGATCCGTCCATCACCGGCTGGACAGCAAGTTTCTAGGCTCAAGCGGAGCTTTACTTCCTGCTCACCAAGGAGGTTCATGCTAGACGCCGATTCCACGATATACGCTCTATCTACAGCGCCTGGAAGAGCTGCAATCGCAGTAGTGCGGGTCTCCGGTCCAGCATGTGTCTCGGTACGAAGCGATCCATCCCCAGAACTACAGTAACTAAGCAAGTGTATTAACCGCGACTCTTGGTACGCAGATATACAATTCGTTATGCCCTGAAACCTCCCTCCCAAAGCCGCGCCGCGCCGCACTGCGCACACTCTACGACCCATCACACCCGCCGTCTATTAGCACGGTCCTGGACGCTGGCGCCCTCGTCCTGTACTTCCCTGCCCCGAAAACGGTCACAGGCGAGGAAATCCTCGAATTTCACATCCACGGAGGCCCCGCGATTGTCAAGGCAGTACTTGCTGCCATCGCACGCACGAACCAAACAGACGCCGTTGTGCGTTACGCCGAACCGGGCGAGTTCACACGCAGAGCATTCATGAATGACCGGCTCGGCCTCCCGCAGATCGAAGCTCTAGGTGATACACTATCTGCGGATACAGAACAACAGCGACGTCTGGCAGTACGAGGGTCCAGTGACGCGTTGCTGAAACGGTATGAGGATTGGCGCCAGCAACTACTCTATGCGCGCGGCGAGCTAGAGGCTCTAATCGACTTTTCGGAAGACCAGCATTTTGATGAGTCGACAGAGGAATTGGTCTCTTCTGTGGCTACGCAGATCCAGGCGCTAAAAGTTCAAATGGGCTTTCACATTCAGAATGCGTCCAAGGGAGAGCTTCTGCGCAATGGTATTCGTGTTGCGCTGTTAGGTGCCCCAAACGCCGGGAAGAGCTCGCTTTTGAACCGCGTTGTTGGTAAGGAGGCTGCGATTGTCAGTACCGAGGAAGGCACTACTCGTGATATTGTCGATGTTGGTGTTGACCTGGGCGGCTGGTATTGTAAACTCGGGGATATGGCTGGCATTCGTGCTGAGTCAAATGGCCCTGTATCTAGTGGCTCTATCGTCATTGGTGCGGTCGAAAAAGAAGGCATCCGACGTGCAAGGGCGAGAGCTTTGGAGTCTGATGTTGTTATTGTGGTGTTTTCCATTGAAGATACTGCAGACGGTCCTTGTCTAACTATAGAGCCCGAGGTTCTTGATGCGGTCAATGATTGTGTACAGGCTGGAAAATGCCTCGTTGTCGCTGTTAACAAGTGCGACAAGCTTCCCTCTTGGAGGGAGGATGGTACATTAGTGCGGGATATGACCTTGACCATTCATGATCTCCTTCCCGCCGTGCCGACAAATCGGATTTTCGCTATGTCCTGTGATGAGGCTCAACGGGGATGTTCTTCCCCCGGCCAAACCGATCCTGGCCAGCTACAAGGATTTTTGAAGGGATTGATTTCGACTTTTGAGCAAATCGCCTCGCCACTGGGTGCTGAAGGAGGTACTCAATATGATACAGCTTACTGGGAGGATTCACTAGGAGTCACTCATCGACAGAGCTCCAATCTACAGAAATGTCAGGACCACCTTGACGATTTTCTTTTGCAGACATCTTCTACTCCCACTCATGAACCCGATTCTTCCTTCGGCATCATCCCTGACTCCGTCGATGTTGAGATCGACATAGTCACGGCCGCTGAACATTTGCGCTTTGCAGCGGATATGCTCGCCAGGATTACGGGGAAGGGTGAAAGTGGCGATGTAGAAGATGTCCTGGGCGTGGTTTTTGAGAAGTAAGTCCTGAGATCCATCTATTGCAATTTCACGAATGGATTACCTACTAACGCACTGCAGATTTTGTGTTGGCAAGTAAGCTAGTGGCTTTTATGGGCGCCATCTGCCTGTGCCCTTTGGGCAGACTGCATGTAGTATATATTCCACATAATTTTAAAAGAACATATTAATCTGATTGAAGGACGACGCAATTGCACATCCTCATGACCACATGTCAATTTGCCCCCTATTTGCTCTGTGGATTGATTGGTCTTGCAGTAGTCCTCGGGAAACCCGGGTTTTAAGATTAATTAATGCCGGGAGGTGGACACGATGCTGATATCTCACACAGAGGTTCTTTTTAACAGGTACGGGATTTCCGCCTATATTTTTATGCGCGCATGCTAGTCAAACTCAAACTCAAAAGAAAACTAGCCGAGTCTTTACATACCTAAGTGAAAGGCTTCAATGTAACGGTCTCGACCGTCCAAGATTCGACGTGCGGGTTTCACTTTCCTCAGCCATGCGCGCATAATACCTCTCTACTGTCGCACATCTCCCCCCACACAAGCACCCCACAATCTCAAAATTCCTTTTAACCGATTTCCAATCATATCTCTGACTGGAGCTGTAGTTCTCCAAGATTTATACCCCCGGTGAAGTCAAGGGTTAAGGTTTTTGCCGTACAGCAAATCATATCGCGCGATAAGATAATTTGCCGCCCCACACTGTCGCTCGCAGTGGTGCCTCATCCGGCATCCGGGGAAAACGAGACCGTTCTGCCTTCTCCAGATTTGCTCCTTTTTTTTCTTTCTACATGAGAGAATTTACCTGAATCATTGCTATACCTTGATGCGACTGCCACTTTGTATACGCCGTTCTCGATCATGGCATCTGCGCCCTCGGCCTAGCTAACATATCTCCGCCCGCTTTCGCTTCTCCCACCTTTACATCTGCCGCTCCACTCGGCATCTATCCGCTAGCCCACCATGCTTGACTGGCAATCCCGCATTCGTGATCCTGTCGAGCCGGAATCCCCCTCTACTCAGTCGGAATCGACCCGAGCATCCTCCGCCCACCCTATGCATCCTCCAGAGGCCACCACCGCTCCCCGCACATTCGATCCCGATGCTTCGTTGGTGCTGGTGGGCATTCGCGGCTGTGGAAAGCGCTCGCTCGGCTTTGTCGCAGCCACGGCCCTCAAACGACGATTTATAACCGAAGACCACTACTTCAAGGAGGTGACTGGAGTCACGCGACACGAATATTTGAAGCGTCATGGCAGTCAGGAATTCCAGCGCCGTGACATTGATGTGTTGAAACAGATGCTGGATAACCACAAGACAGGATGTGTCGTAGAGTGCGGACTGGGAAGTCTGACTCGGCCTGTTCAGGACCACCTGCGCCGTATCTCTCAAGTCTGCCCGGTGGTGCACATCCTGCGCGACATCGACAGCATTCAACAACTCCTAGGACTGGAAGATCAGTCCATACGACTACTGCGGGAAGGAGACCCATTGCATCGTACATGCTCCAATTTCGAATTCTATAACCTGGAAGATCGAACACGCTTTGTTGCCGACGATGGAAGCCCCGACCCACGATCGGCTGCTTATTCTTTCAAGCTGCAGGAGGTCAAGGAAGACCTTACCCGCTTTGTTCGCTTTGTTACCGGGGTCGACGTGAACCAATCGAGCCACGACTCGCCCTTTGCCTTGCTAGAAACCCCTCCCGAGCTTCGAAGCTTCACTCACGCGGTCCTTGTTCGATCCTCTGACCTAATTGACGAGAATGTGAATCTCCAAGAATTAGAATCCGGGGGAGATGCAATTGAGCTATGTGTCGACCGCTGGGACTCAGATATGGCGGCTGTCATCAGTCAACAGGTTGCAGTTCTCCGTCGGAATTCCCGCACGCCGATTATCCTCTCGGTGGATACGACATCGTCTGGACTTGGCCGACGAGATCAGTCGACTTCAAGCTACTTCGATATTTTGGAACAAGGTTTGCGTCTGGCAGTAGAATATTTGGTCGTGGATCTTGGAAAAAATCGCGCCCAGCTCGCGCAGGTCGTTCGTGCTCGGGGCAATACCAAGATCATTGGTCAGCATGTCTTTGAAGCAACCTCCCGTGTTAAATGGACCGATGATGGTTGTGTGACACTATACAATGAAGCAGAGAAGCTTGGTTGTCAGATCGTGCGTCTTCTCCGCGTCGCAACAAATCGTGATGAGAATGCGGCTGTTCTGGAGTTCTCCAACAAAATCCACGCCTTGCCCGGAGATCACGCACCCTTAATCGCTTACAACATTGGACGTCTTGGACGGACATCCCAAGTGTTCAATTCGATTTTGACCAATGTCACCCACCCAGCAATCACTCGGACAACAGAAAACGAGCGCGATCCTTTAATCACATCCCGCGACGCTGTTAAAGCCCTCTTCCAGAGCTACGTCCTTGATCCTCTGAAGTTTTGCATCCTCGGCTCAAGCGTAGCCTACAGTCTCTCCCCCTTCATGCACAATGGCGCCCACAAACACTCTGGCATGAGCCATACCTATAGCATTCCTGATTCTCCTTCCCTCAGCATATTGGACGAACTGCGCCGAGACCCAAATTTCGGTGGTTCCAGTGTTGTTCAACCTTGGCGTGTGGAGCTTTACCATAAACTTGCAGCGAAAAGCCGACACGCCGAGGCCATTGGCGCCATTAATACGATCATGCCCTTGCGTGGTCCCTCAGAAGGAGGGATGTATTCGCTCCAAGAGCAAGCCAGCCGACGCAACCAGGCAGGTCCTGTGCTCGGATGGTACGGCGAGAATACGGACTGGGTGGGCATGATGACCTGTATCAACCGTCACCTTTCTCCTCGCAATGCTATTAGTGCAAAAACAACGGGCTTGGTGATCGGTGCTGGTGGTATGGCCCGGTCCGCTATCTATGCCATGCTCCGCATGGGATGCCGCAAAATCTTTATTCACAACCGAACTCTGTCCCGAGCAGAAGAGGTGGCTCGTCACTTTAACTCGTGGGCATCATCCCAAGTTGATTCGGTCGAGGTAGTGCGAGTGTTAAAGTCAACACAGGATGATTGGCCCGAGGACTTCAACCCACCGAGTATCATCGTCTCTTGTGTACCGGCCGATCCTGATCAGGATGAGGCCCCTGCCAACTTTGAGATGCCCCTGCAGTGGCTTGGTAGTCCTACTGGGGGTGTTGTAGTAGAGGTGAGCTCCTTCTCAATTTTCAATCTATGACTCCTATACTGACTTTTCTAGCTTGCCTATAAACCGCTGGATACACCGTTGTTGAAACAGATGCGTCGGATCCGAAATGACACCGGCCGGTCCTGGGTGTTGTCCGACGGACTAGAAAATGTCATTGAACAGGGTATTGCGCAGTGGGAGCTGATGACCGGCCGCAAGCCCCTCGCCGGTTGATGACCCTGGAGGTCCTCCGAAACTACGAGGGAGAGAGTGGACGATTTGATGAGAAGACGATTCAGGCCCGGCTGGACGGTGTTTGTTCGTAGCTTGGCAAAGGAAAATGGTATTAAATTGGATGTGGGTTGCAACTAAACTTGGAAGCACTTGGGTGGATGATTTGTATTTAATAGCTTCAATTGCAACCAATATCTTGGAAGATTACCGTGTGCGAGATGAGTAAACTTGGAACATTTCCCGTTAGACAAGGGTAGACTGGTATGGCTTGAATATTGGAAGGATCTCATGGTTTACACCTAGTTCTTCTTAGCAGAGCATTGCACATTTCATCGCAATGTTTGAGTCGGGATGGTTCATGTTTTCAGACACCGATTCCGTTCTCGGCACTGGCTATATATACTGGCAATTGACGTCAAATCTTCCCCACATTCCTGAGCTATGGGGTCAATGACATATGCCAACTGCTAAAACCGTGGAGATCTTAAAATATGTAACTAAATGGCTAATAAGACAACGAAGTCAGTAAACATTTATTAGTATAGTTTAAGTTGCGTGATCCACGGTTGTGCGCCGCATCCGTCCGTTTTGGTGATCGGCCCCCGCATAACAACTAGACTTATGCAGGAACATTCCACAGCAATGACGGCATAAACACTCGTGCCTGCACCTGACAGCTTCTTTTTAAGCTTGTCGCTTGCTTTGTGAACATTATACTCTACTATTCTTTCCAAGCTTATCGCCAGATCCATTTTGAACACAAAATTTCCATCGCATACGCTTTATACATTTATTCTTTGGGCTACTCTTCACCATGGATGGTAGAAATCTCCCGCCGGAGTATTTAAACCGTTATAGCGGTGCCACCTCGGTAATTCCAAAGCTGGAGCCAACAGACATTCCCAAGAACTTGGTGTCGCCCGCAGTCCCAGTCTCAGTCAAATCCGATGAGCCCAGACCACCTGTACTCCCGTGGTATGATCCACGTGGCTGGTCAACCTTTCAGAGAGCGCTATCGGGTGTTGGTATCTTGGTAGTCATCATCGTGGTCATTGTTGGTGCTGTCCTCGGCGTCAGGGCAAATCGGTATCCGAAATATTTGCCCTTAAACTATCGACTAGTCGACAAATACCAAGGCACCTCGTTCTTCGATCAGTTCCACTACTTCACAGATGATGATCCAACCAATGGCTTTGTGGTGTAAGCTCTGACATGCTTTCCATTTACTGTCCGCCTATACTGACATAACTATAGATATGTAAACGAGCGAACAGCCCAAAGTCTCAACCTCACATACGCCACCGAGACCTCCGCAATCCTACGAGTCGACTCACAAACACCAAAGGCCTTCGCCGGCCGTAACTCCGTGCGCATCGAATCCAAATCAACATATGACAACGGCCTTTTCATCTTCGACATCATCCACACCCCATACGGCTGCGGAACATGGCCCGCACTATGGCTAACAGATGGCTACAACTGGCCCCTGAACGGAGAAATCGACATCCTAGAAACAACCAACGAAGGTGCCCACGGCAACGAAGTCACCCTCCACTCAACAAAAGGATGTAAAATGAACGTCAAGCGCAAACAAACAGGTGACCCCGTCTTCTCCAACTGCGAAAACATCACAAACAGCAACTCAGGCTGCGGTGTTGTCGGCGATCCGTCTACATACGGACAAGCAATGAACGCAGAAGGAGGCGGAGTCTATGCCCTTGAACTCAGGGATGATGGTGTCCGTGCCTGGTTCTTCCCTCGGGATTCGATTCCGGGTGATATCACAGATCCCTCTCAGATTCCTGATCCGTCAACTTGGGGCACTGCGATGGCTGACTTCCCCAGTACGGAGTGTGATATTGCGTCGCACTTCAAAAACCAGAGTATAATTGTGAATATTGATCTCTGTGGGCAGTTGGCGGCTCAGCCGCAGTTTTATGAGAAGATGTATAAATGTCCGGGGACTTGTCCGGATTTTGTTGCTAATAATCCGTCTAGCTTTGAGGAGGCGTATTGGGAGTTTAACAATTTTGCTGTTTATCAGGCTTGAGCTGGGTTTTCTGATTGCTTTCGTTGTTTTGCTTAATACGAGACTGGCGTTTGAACCGGAGTCTAGGCATCTGATGGACATAGGTATATAATGATAGTCAATTCTTTTCGCTCAAGTTCAAGTCAGTTTGAAATCTTTAAAAATTCAAAAATGTGTTCTTATGATCATTGTACGCATATTGCTGCGAAGTAACTTTAGCTAAGAGGGGCAGCTCCAATATTGATGCCAGAAATCCAAGGCAGCGAACTCGGTCCCACTGCAAACTGCGGAGTGCAGAGAAAAAGGGATCAACGTAGGAACTGTGCCGTGGAAATCAAAATTAATTAATAATTAGAACTGCCTCTAGACCCAGAAGACCAGACTAAAACGGTTGAAATTGCGTACCCCAACAAATGCGTCGCTTCACATGAACGATCTGCAGATCTCGGCCCTTTAACCTTATCAGTCCAGTGCAATCGTGCCTCGGCCATTGACATCATTCGCTCAAGTTTAAGCTTACAAAAAGGATTTAATCCACCACCTTGCCCTCAACCTTCCTCGATGTACCCAATAATTAATTCAAAGAATTTCCGCTCACTACATCAAAATGGCGGATAACAACCAAGGCTGCAAGATCACCCTATACTGGTACGTCGCAACCTGAATTTTCTCAGCTCCGCCACTAACCTAAGCTAGGCTCGAACAATCTCGAAGCCACCGCATCCTCTGGCTGCTGGAGGAACTTAAGCTCAAGTACGAGCTGAAGATCTTCAAGCGCCGTGCCGACAAGCTCGCCCCACCCGAGCTGAAGAAGGTCCACCCCCTCGGCAAGTCGCCCGTCATCACAATTGAAGCCCCCGGATCCACGTCCCCCATGGTCCTCGCCGAGTCGGGCGCAATCGTGGAATACCTCTGCGACCACTTCGGAAAGGCCAACCCGTCTTTGGTTCCCGAGCGCTACGTTCCTGGCAAGGAGGGGCAGGTCGGTGGTGAGAGTGAGGAGTTCATGCGATACCGCTATTTCATGCACTACGTCGAGGGAAGTTTGATGCCTTACTTGGTTATGAGTCTCGTGAACGATAGTAAGTGAATTAACGGGTAGACGGGCGTTTCAGCTCTCCTTCCGCAGCCCTAGCTCTGAAAGACCCATGTTCGTTACTAACTTATGCTCCCAGCTATCCGCAACTCCCCTCCATTCTTTATCCGTCCCATTACTGGTCTCGTCGCTTCGCAAGTTGAAGCTTCCTTCCTTAACCGCAATATCGACGGTAACCTGGCTTTTCTTGAGGATCAGCTTAAGACTGCGCCCGGGGGTGGTCCTTGGATTTGCGGAAAGGATCTGACTGCTGCTGATATCTTGCTGAGTTTCCCGGCTATTGCTGCAAGTGGGCGTGTGCTGAAGGATCCGAAGACGCGTGAGAAGTATCCTCTGCTTGCTTCTTATGCTGAGCGGTTGCAGGAGGTTGAGGGTTATAAGACGGCTGTGAAGAAGATTGAGCAGGCTGAGGGCTACTTCTCGGCTTCTATGTGATTTTTATGATACCATGTCTGTGCTTCGATATATGTTGATATTTTTACTAAATGAATACGACGAAATTTAGTATTGAATATTTGTTTTGAGATGGACATGGTATTTCTAGGTCTAAATTTACTGGAGGAAGAGGAATTGTATTGATCCGTAAATGAAATGGTACATGAGTAAAAGGACGTGAGAGAAGATGCAACAAGAGAAATCTATGGTCATTCAAAATCGTTCTAGGAGGTGTCTAATTACGGCTGGTATTATGTTCAGGAGGATGCACGGCTAGTCACGGGGCCGTACTCACCGTTGCTTCCGTGTAACATGTCGGTCATTAGGCTTTCAGAGACTTGATGATACCCGGACCAGTTTCCTCGATAGCAGAGACAAGAGATTCGACTGTCTCTTTGCTGGTCAAAACATTCACCACACAGCGGAAGAACTTGCCATTTCCAACCGCATCCTCATCTCCACTCGGCGGAGCAAAGTCAACCATGAAGCCCTTGGGGACAATGGCATGTGTGATATCCTCGGTAACCTTGCTGTTACTCTTCCCCCGTTGTGTTTCATCTGACACAGCCCCACGCGGGTAGACAAATTGCTTGCCAGGGGCATAGTAGAAGCAGACCTGCAAACAAGGGGGAGCATTCTCGCTCACCAAGATGAAGTTCGGGTTCTTCTCCACAATAGTGGCAAGGTGAGCAGCCACCTCGCAAGCAGAGTCAATTTGCTGCGCATATCCCTCACTTCCATAGTACGTCCAACCCAAGAAAAGCTTCAACGAATCAGCCCGGCGACCACATTGAAGTGTGAGATCAGCAAGATCCCACACTTCAGGTGAATCGACTTCGATCTCAGACTCGTGAGAGTCACCATTCGTGGCTTCGGTATCCGCATTGTGGAACAGATAGCCCGCGGGAAGGGTATTGGCACGGTGGAACTGACGCATATCCGAAGCCAACAGGAACGAGCAAGTCACCGGCGCACCGAGCATCTTGTGTGGATTGACCGTAATGCTATCCGCCTTCTCCGAGCCGGACAGATGGTGAATCTGCTTTTGAGAGAAAACGAAAGATCCACCCCAGGATCCGTCAATGTGGAACCACAGATTGTACTTCTGGCAGATGGCTGCAATCTCGTTGAATGGATCAAACGAACCCAGAACCGTTGTTCCCGCGGTAGCGTTTACATAGAACGGTGTCCGACCCTCGGTTTGAGCTTTCTGTACCAATTTTTCCAGTTCTGAAGGAATCATTCGCCCTTGCTTGTCGATCGGAACTTGCCAAACAGCACTACTACCGAAGCCTAGCATCTGAGCAGCCTTCTCAACGCTGTAATGACCGTGGGCGCTGGTGAAAAGCACGAATCGGTAGCTGCCATTACCCTCCTGCTTTGTATCGGGGTACAGGTTGTTACGCGCGATTACGATCGATGTGGTATTCGACGCCGAGCCACCCTGAACCGAGATACCTCCTGCACGTGGTCCATTGAGGCCAAAAAGGTTGGCTAACCGCTGGCCGGTGTATTTCTCAATGACCGTCAAGGCAGGCGAGACCTGGTAAACGTGCACATTGGTATTCAAGGTCGCGAGAATGAGCTCCGCTGCAACACCCGGGGCGTTGGTGGACGCATACAGCTTATCCAGGAAACCTTGGTGCCAGGTGTTGACCGAGTATCGGAGGACCTTCTGCAGAACCTCGATCAGACCCTCTTGACGTCTGCCTTGCTCCGGGATATCCAGCTGGAGGATGTCGCGGAGGTCCTCGGGCTTCTTATAATCCACTAATGTAGTTCCGGTCGGTGTGCTGTGTCCATTGACTCCGTTCTTTTGGGGTTTGAATGCGGGTTCATCTGCGGATCGAATAAAGGGAATGAGGAGATCTTCGACGGCTTTGAGGAGCTGTATTCGATTGTATTAGCGTTTGGAAACTGACGCCTTTTTCGAAACCGAGAGTTGATAGAATATGAAAACATTCTGCAACTAAATCAAGCCACTCACGCTTTGCACCTCATCGGCCCGGGACAATGGTGGGGAGTCCGACATTGCAGTAGATAACACTCTGGAAATCTATACCAGTGGCGTCTTTTCAGTATGTGAGGTCAAATGCGGAAGGGCTTCAAAATCAAGAGCCTTCAAAAAATCAATTGATGCCGCCGCGATTGAGTCATTCACGAAGAAAAAAAAAGTTTCTCGATGCGCCGCTTTTCCCGCTTCCCGCAAATGGCGACATCGCCAGAGCTGACATCATCAGACGATCCTCAATGTCAATGGGCTAGTGTCATAGGTAGCGTTTTAGCCAATTCAAATTTCAAAAACATGAGCTATGAATACAAAAATGGAATGTTAACCCCAATGGTCTTTTTAAAGTCATTACTCTGTAACATTGTTGACATGAGATAACCCCGCGGCATATCTTATCTTATCCGTGTGCCCGGAGGCGCCTGCAGGGCCGGAAGTCAAACCTTCCAAACTAATTTCCTATTGGCTGATGATTTAATTTACATGCCAAGGTTCTGTCAAATTGTAGAAGTGGTATGATCAAATAGGTAAATTGATATGATAGGGATTAGAAAATAGGCAAGGTATCTATCTGCAGTGTTACAATCTTGTTCCCCCAGGAGGAGCCCTGAAGGGTAAAGTGGGGCGAGGGAAAGAAGATCAACGACATAAACTTTCAGTTCGCAAAGGTAAAAGCACAGGCACATACTCTCCAAGTTCGACATGTTGTAAGGCAAGTCTATTGAAGAGATTGCTGGTTGCGAGTAAGAACCAGGTGAAAATCGCCTCAGGGGGTGAAAAGGGCGGACTCTTCCCCTGTGACTGTAATTTGAGATACGTTTTTGAGACCTTGTGACCAAAGGAGCGAATGATAAATGATGATAATCTCTATAAGCTGTGGAAATATCTAAGTGGCAAAGAGTGATTTGACGTAAAGTCGGCAAAGATAGTGGAGGGAGCATACAAATATCAACTCAGTTTCCTTGGGGTTCACTAAGGTATATGAAATATTTCGTCGTAGAGAATGGATCACGGGGCCGAAGTACATAGTAAGAACAAACAAACCGACCTTGAAAAAGTAACCATTTGCCCGCCTTCATCATGTTTTTTTTGTCTGGGGCCAAGGGGTGTAGACACTTGTTTCAAAAGAGACGGGGACCCTAATATTCTGCGAATCCTGCCTACAGCCAACTATCAATACATGAATTCCTGCTTTCTGCAAGGTGGGTGGCGTCAGGGTCTATTTTTATCGGTTGCCCAAAGTATCAAAGTCAGTTTCCCTCCCAGACTCTTTTCATTCAACTTGGAATCGGTTGTGCCAAGTGTGCCTTGCCCTCTTTTAAGGTGCAGACCGCTGGATTCTTCTTTATTCTTTCGGCTCACAATCACTGTTTGTTTCTACCTTTTCAAAAGCGATGTCCTTCTACTCGGCTCAACTCACTGCACAGATTCAAGTAAGTAGAAGGTCTCCAGACATTCATTGGGCACAGCTGACGCAAGGCAGATACCCATCGATAAGATTCCCCTTTATCGAGCCCGGTCAGGAGAACCCGATGTGAGACAACCCCCTCCGCCTGCACGCCTCCAAATGACTGGCATCGTCTAGTTCGCCGAAAGACTCTCTGCCGATCTGGCCTCTATCCATATCTCCGAGAGACTGGCTATACTAGGCGCATACTAATCGAATTGATCAGCGAAAGAAAGTGGTGTTTGAACATACATTAGCTCAGTTGTACAATATATTTCGAGATAATCAAGGAGCCCGTCAATTTTGATATTCCTGGACATAGCAAATGCAATGATGTTGTACAGTAATGATATCCGTAGAATCCGCGGATCAGTGGCTCATCCTCATAAGTCCACTAGTAGGCAACTCTTTAGATCGTTTGCCCCGTTTTTCATTGCTGTATGTTTCCCCCGGAGGGCCCCAAAATAGACGTGCGCTTTTCGCACCACCGCCATCTTGGGCCCGCCTTAATTCCTTTTCGCGCGCTCGTACTCGTTGACTGTGGATTTTGCTTTGACGTTTCCTCCTATTTCTTGCGGCGATATCATCTGCACTCTTGCCCGTAAATATTCTTCTTAGCCAGTCCATGAGTACTAGTAGTCGATCGGGGTTATCAGATGCGGTATCTGCAGCCCCACAACTTTTGAATGGTGCCAGTGAGACCAATGGACTGGAGTGTGTTCTGTAGAACAGAGATCTTTGTCTGCTTTTACGGATCACCATTAGTATCATATGCGACCACATGAAATTGATCATACATACGCTGGGTGAGATAATTTTCAGAATGATTGATGGTATTGCCTTGGGGTGTGTGGCCTTCTATGTAACCTTGAACAGAAAGCCGCAGCCCCATTTAATGGTAATGCCGATCCAAATGAAGGCCCAACATGTACTCAGCCACGCAGCCTTCAAAGTACAATTTCAAGAGCCAAACCCAGTAGATCCTGAAGAGTAGTTAATTTTGAACCCCAAATTGAAGCGAGAAGCAGGAAGCACCCCGCAATTAAATGTTGGACGCGAAGGGGCATTTTATGAGTGCACATATGGCATTGCTAAGACCGAAAAGGGTTCGACGCGGCGATAGGCGAGGCTGTGCAGGGTTCAAATCACACAATGATTGGGTACTGTGAATTGGGGGCCGTTCCATCACTCAGAAGCTCGCGATTCTTATTGGAGCTGACAACGCTATGCCGTTGGCAAAATACGGCACGGCTCATGAAAGCGGGCCCACGGCAATTGGACCAACACCAACCTGAGTGGATGGAAGGAAGAGCTCCTCACGCATTGATTCCAGCCGATCCAGCAATTCGCTTACACCCACGAGAAAAACGCGACCGACTCAGCAATGATCATAGACGCGATGGACCTTCTGCACTTGGGCCGTTTTGATGGTTTCTGTCTCGTCTCTAGTGACAGTGACTTTACTCAGCTAGCCGCTCGTATTCGTGAATCCGGATCAATTGTTTTTGGATTTGGGGAGCAGAAGACACCAAAGCCCTTTGTCGCCGCTTGCGATAAATTTATTTATATCGAAAACCTTGTTTCTTGTACCACATCCTGACTAGAGAGCCTAGCAGGACTGGAGGATCTGGCAGGACTAGGGGTTAGGGTGGGACTCTGAAAGAAATATTCTGCTGTCAAAACATTGGAGATGCGAAAGGGTCGATCGAATTTTAAAGGTGTTGTAATGATAAAGACCTTTAAAGTTTATGGCTTTGAATATGGGACAGCTCGGAATATTGAAGAGCATAAATTTTAACGATCAATAATATTCGACGAACCTTAATATTAGCGAGTAAAAAAATTCCAGCATACAAAATATTATAGTAGGTTTAACGTTAGACTACTATAATTTTGAATGGCTTCGGTGTTAGATCGGATATAAGCAAAAGAGCAAGGTATTGTTCAAGTCGTTGAGGTAAAAATAGAAATCTTGAAAGAGATGCTTTACGTAGGCGCCTCGCCCAAGATCTGCGGTTAATTTTTAGGCACAGCTTATATAACGCACCAAGTTCGGTTGGCTTCGGAATAAATACTCACACTGGCACGCACGCCGAGTACGCAATCGTAACTATAGAGGCAGGCGTGCACTGCCGCTATGTTTCGGTCTACTCGCAGGGATCATTAAGGGGCTACCGCTGTGTTTGGTGATAAGATGGTATTTATGCGTGTGCCCACGATGTAGAAATGCCTATATAAACCGTTCTCCTATGTAGGAATTCCTATATAGTCTATATATAGAAACTATGAAGTAATTAGTTCGTAGAAGTGCCTGCTTCTGTATCACTATATAGCAGCTCTTACATTAAATGTCCTCCCAGATGTCTATTCTGATCTTATAAGAGTGATAATAACTAATACTAGTAAAGGTTCCACGGACCTAGGTATAGGAATAGTCTTACTTAAAAGGTAATAAGCTAAAGGAAGTCGGCGCAGAAATATACTATAGGGTACAGGGATCCTAAAGGGGCTGCCGCTATGTTTTACTTACTATTGTTGCAAAATCTATTTCTAGGTAATAATGTAATAATATTATCGAATAGAAAAGAGCATAGTCTATATTAAATATATGTTTTAGCACTATAGATTACGAAGTTCCTGCCACCTTCAGTCGGTGTCGCGTTTAAGACCCCTCCCGTCATCAAATATAACTAGTTAGTTCATTCCGTATATGGGGAAAAACCTCTATCCACCTCGCAATTACGGTGGCATCTATTCTCACCTTCGGCTTACCTTCTAGTTTATAGGGCATCGAAAAAATTCTACATCTAATTTTACAAATATGTCCACTATAAGATCTAGAGAGATATTTGGCTTTGAGCATTAATTGTCACACGCTTTGACCCCTTGGGGGTGTGCTGACCAAGCCTACGTCTTGGTCAGCCACACTTCTTGTCATTCCCACACTGAATTGTCACTATTTACACTTTTTAAGCTTTTCCAGCGTCAACCCTTCTGTATCAACTATATAAAGTGGTTTTCCATCATCTCCCATGACCCATCCCTCGAGATCCTCGAGATCTTTGTTTTCGTCCGATCTTTGTGGAGTTGAGACCGAATCCTGCGCAGCGGCCCGGAGCATGCGCATATGGTCCATTTTTTTCTCTTCTTCATCACGCTTCCAAATTCGGCGATTGGCGTCCAAAGGAGTTAAGGCAGTAAGACTCGATAACTGCTTTCGAGTCCTTTTGGTCTGAATTGGACGTTGACGAGCTTGAATTAATAACAATTTGCTTTCAAGCTCATATGTATACTCCGCGTTGATCAATTGACCTATTTGGTAGTGCTTAAAATCACGTTTTAATCGATTTAGCTCTTCGGTCTGATCTTCTATTTGGTCTAATATTTTTGCAATACGTTTCTCGAGTTTAATCCCCATCCGATTAAGCTTTTCAACTGTTTGTAGTAGGGATATAATAGGCGAAGACTATGGTTCAGGTATATGGCCTAATAACTCAAGAATTGGGTCATTTGTATGCCTTTCATCCCATCTTTTTTGGATTGGTCCGATCACAATATTAGGGTTAAAAGGCCATATGCCAGTATCTCGAAACGCGCTTCGAATAATACGTGGTGTGATTGCCTTCTTTCGAATTAAGGTTATATCCTCGAGAAATTGACGTTTTACCGAATCGGGCCGGAACCACGCGTTTGTAAGCGAATTTTCCTTCCGGAAATGCTGTTTTAGGCTTAAAAATGGCTTTTGGTCTAAAAGTTGTGCAAAATGGGACGTATGGGGTCGAAAGCTTATTGGAATTATCCGATTTTGGTCGCAGAAATCGAGGAATTCGAAGGTTAGGTAGGACCCGTGCCCATCGAAGAAGAGAACGCGTTTGCCATTAATCCCAACGCGGTCTTTAGTGCTCTCGTGGAAGATATGAAGCCATTCGAGGGCAATTAGATCGGACGACCACCCGGTCGGAGAGACTTGAATATTATAGCGTTGATCGAGGGTAGGGTTATCTCGGAACCAATCTTCTATATGCGTCCGACCTTTAAAGATCAGATATGGGACCATTGACCACCCATCCGCGGTAACACACTTAATCGAGGTAATAATTTGACCTCGATCGATCGAGGCAAGCTTCTTAGAGCTATATCGGTAGCGTGTAACGACCTTTTGAGCCCGTGTTTGACCTAATTGGAACCCTGTCTCGTCGAAGTTATATATATTCTTCGGACTAATCCCTTCTAACCAACCTCCAACGTGTTCAAACCAAGTTATCAAACGCGATATATCCTCGGATTCGAGTCTATTCTTATCGATAGGCTTTTGTTTGATCCAAAAGAAGCCTTCTAGAAGGCGTCGTACGAACCGACTTACCCACATCTTGCTTATTAGAGGTTGACCCGATCGGGCTAATATAGAATTAGCGCAACGTTCGATCTCTTGGAGCGTGCATGGTGCCTATAGATCATCAAGCTGCTTTATATATCGGACTAAAGCAGTCTCTTGCACTAAATTTAGGGCACGTTGACTCGGTCGCTTGTCCTCGAAATTTCCGCGTGCGTGGAACCGGCGGAGCAGCGTTCGATATGGAAGGTCGAACGACCGGGCTAGATCCTTTAAATTAGGCTCTTTTTGGTCGGATATCGTTGCTAAGGCACGCTTATATCGAGTCTCGAGATCAGAAGACATATTTAGCCTATTTTGGTTGAGAGATGGGATTAAAAGCTGAAGTGGTGACAATTCAGTGTGGGAATGACAAGAAGTGTGGCTGACCAAGACGTAGGCTTGGTCAGCACACCCCCGAGGGGTCAAAGCGTGTGACAATTATTTGCTAGACCAAAAACCGTGGTCCTTTCCGGGAAAACCGTGGTCTTCGAGAATTTAAAAGGAGCATTTCCTCCTTTATGTATTTTTAAACGCATATATTAACCAGGTCACGGCCATATCAAAATAAGCTTGTTTCCATTCACTTTTTTAGCCAAGATTATTTGCCCAGTCAAGATAATAGCGAGGATTTCAAAACGATCAAAACCCTCCAGCGTGGAGAAGAAACTACTCCGGCAGAAAAGAGACCGGCGCAAGTTATGCCTGCAGAAAAAGGCGCTGGAGTATAGCGAAATGTGCGGAGCGGATGTCTGCTTGGGTATACGCATTCGACAGTCAGGGAAAGTTTTCATATTTTCCGCAGACGCCTCCGGGTTCTGGTCGTTCCTGGGCTCTCAATTAGTAAGTCCAGGTGGGAATGGGAGATTGCGAGTTTTCTGACTCTTTCAGGGCTCTTACTATCCAAGGCCAGTTGAAAAGAGCTTCTAGATGCAAGTCTTTGATGAACCACTTTTGTCTTTTTCATGTACTTGTGCTGGCTGTTGTGAGCTGTTTTGGAGGTCGGGCAAGGGTGAGACAACTTAGCTTAGTAGACTTCGTGGCTTAAATAGTCCGAGGATCAGGGGCGTTAGCCCCCACCTCCTTCTCCACCTCTGAATTTAAACTCAAGGAAAATCATCACCAAATCACACATATCCTGTCTAACATGTCGCTATCAGACTCCGAGGACTCTGAAGACTCGGCTGTCCTGGTCGGTTTGAGCGATATCCGCGATTTCAACCATGAAAACATCCTTCCTCTCCCAGCAGACGACCTCAAAAATACCAGAGATTGGCTGCAGCCCACCCCCTATGATTTAGAGAAATCTGATTTTTCAAGACATCTTGCATCGTACCTCCCGGGCACCGGTCAGTGGCTCATATCCACAAGCACATACAAACAGTGGCACCAAGGCGACGAGAATGGCTTCATTTGGATCAAAGGTGTACCCGGATCGGGAAAGTCTGTTATGGCCGCCTCGATCATCCATCAATTGTGCAAAGAAGAGGTCCCGGTCCTATATTTCTTCTTCCGACAGATTATTGATGCAAATCACCAACCGGTGGCCGTGCTGCGGGACTGGCTCTGTCAAATACTCCCTTTCAGCCCTCCCTTGCAGGTCAGACTGAGAGATGAATACCTACAAAAGAAGCGCCCTATTGATAGTTTAGCTCTGACCGACCTCTGGAAAGAGCTCAAATTTGCCCTATCTGTCTTTCCTAAGGTCTACTGTGTCACAGATGCCTTAGACGAGATGGATCAAGGCAATGAGGAGTTTCTCCACTCCTTGGCCGAGCTGGGCCAGTGGCGCCCTGCAAATGTCAAAGTTCTCATCACCTCACGCCCAGTCGTCGCGGTTGAGTCTCCTCTACGACCCTTTCATATACCTCATATCCAGTTGGACGAACGACTCGTGGACTTGGATATTGCTGCCTATGTGCAGTACAGATTGCGAAATTCATTTATTCCCCATGACTACTGGAATTTGGTTACGGAAGCTGTCCCTGGTCGGGCAAATGGGCTCTTTTTATACGCAAGACTTTCAATGGATGCCTTCGCTAGACCCGGAGCTGATCCTCAATTAGTACTTGAAGCATTGCCTGCTGATATGAACGTGATGTATGACGATCTATTGCGTGATCATGCGAAAAGATCAAATGTTCCAGATGAATTTCAGCTGCTTATCTTGCAGTTCGTCACACATGCAACTCGACCTCTCCGCCTTCTAGAAGTGGCTGAGATGGCTAAAGCTACCCATGGGCCATTTGCATTTAAAGACTGCAGTTTAAAAGGGATCAAAGACATGGTACGAGCTGCCTGTGGCCCACTACTGCAGATTCATCATGATGAGACTGTCTGTGTCGTTCATCATTCATTTACTGAGTTCCTGAAAGGATTCACTCGCAGAAAACTCATAAATGATCTAAGCTACCCTATCCTGGAAGCCGGTCCAACTAACAAGCGTCTTGCCATAGCATGCATGGATTATCTTACTTCTGGCTGCTTAGACAAACTAGAGATAACGAAACGCAGCAAGGAGAATTACCACTCCAAAAAAGCTCAGCAGAGTGGCACCAGGCTTCAGTTCCCATTCCTTGAATATGCAGCTGCTAATTGGCACATTCATACTCGTCGCGCAGCACTCGCCGGTGCAGACATGTCATCATTTTATATGACACTGGATGGGTTCGTTGCGAACAATCAGAGATTTTTTGCCTGGCTAGATATTGACTGGCCAGAAACCTTCATTCAAGGCCTTACTCCACTCCATGCCGCAGCTCGCACTGGATTGTCTCAATATGCTAGCCACTTACTTAAAGGGGATGCCGACCCAAACTCTAAGAGCCACCATGGTGACCCTCCTCTCTATTGGGCCGCTCTAAGTGGCTATGCGGACGTTGCGCAGGTTCTTATTGACAATGGGGCAGACCCGGATGGAGAGGCAAACGAAGGATACAAACCTCTTCATAAAGCTGCTAGCCACAACCGCGCCGATGTGGTTAGGGTTCTGCTTGCGGCCGGTGTTGATCCACTTACGCCAAAAACGGAAAGTGCCCCAGGTTCTGCAGGGTGTGGCAACTCACCAACATCGATGGGTCATACCCCTTGGATGTACGCCTGCACAAATGGACAAACTGAGACAGTAGCTGAATTTCTGCCTTACATCAACGATCCTGATACCCTACTACGAGGGCTTTCCTGGTCGGCAGAAGCAGGGCAGGCGGCCTGTGTGGATCTGATTCTTCAAAGGCCAGGCGTGGACGTGAACTCCAAGTACTTGGGAGGAACTCCGCTTTACAAAGCCTGCTGCAAAGATGGCGACATAAAGACAATAAAAGTGCTTCTGAAAGCGGGGGCTGATCCCAATATTCTTTGCGATTATCCTACGGATGAGTTTGGGGGCATAGATAGTATGAACCGGCAATATCGAGACCAGAAGCAGACAGCCGAACCGAGGGGTTTCACTCCTCTTCATGCTCTTTGCGGAATCGTCAACAGAATGTCCCGCCGTCGGCCAACAGAAAACTGTGTTTCGCTTCTTCTAGAAGCTGGTGCGAATATTCATTTGAAGTGCCCAAATGGTGAAACTGCCTTGCATCTTGCCTGTTTGAACAATATAGAAGCCGTGAAACTCCTGTTGGATGCCGGCGCAGATCCGACCGCAGAAACGGATAGCGGGCGCACAATATTGGACAGTGATGGATCCGAGGACGAGGAATTGATTCCTATATTGTTAGAATCAGGGCTTGTCGATGTCAACGAGATGATGACAAAAGGAAGGGGAAATCCCCTGTACTTTCGGCTCGAGGGCCGTCATCCCGGGCGTGCCCTTGGGCTCCTGAAGTACAAGCCAGATGTGAACATGGCGAGACCAGATGGGAATCGCGCGTTACACGTGCTTTTTGAAAAATCGGCATTACGTTCTGTGGACAATGTCGTGGATGCTTTACTTTCAGCAGGTGCTGATCCAAATTTGCAAAATGTGAGGGGTGAGACACCGCTACATTTAATGAGAAAATTTCCAGAATTCGAAACGGTCTCCAAGCTTGTCAAAGCTGGTGCAGACCTGGAGATCCGAGATTTGGAAGGCCAGACAGCTCTGTTCAAGAACGCCTTACTCGACAGCGTGACCATGAAAGGTGGCAAGGCTATATTCTCCAATACCCTAATTGACCTCGGCGCACGACTTGACACGCGGGACAACAAAGGCAGGACTTTATTACACCAAGCTGTCCAATATACTAGTCGTTTGGACTATCTAATACCTCGCATGGATTTCCATCCTTCTATTGTTGACAATAAAGGAAATACACTATTCCACGAGGCCGCATCGAAGAAAGTTTTTGGTGACAAACTGCCAATATACATTTATCTCAAAGAATTGGGGATTGATATTGATCAGCCCAATACTCGTGGCAAGACGGTATTGCACAAGATGTGCGCGAGAGACTCGAGCTGCTGGACGCCTTCTATGAAGACTGCCTTTGACTATGTTATCCAAAAGTGCAAGAATCTAAACCCTAGTGATGCTGATGGGGTTCAGCCCTTGCATGTTGCCGCCGCTATATCTGAGGATTATGTTTTCAAACTTCTCGAAGCTGGAGCGGATCTTCTCGGAACCACGAATGAAGGCATGACGATACTACATGTTGCAGCTCGGGCCCGACAGCCTGGTGTTATTGGCCTTGTTCTTTCAAGACTTGCTGACCTAGAAGTTGCTGCATTCAAAGGTTTTATCAATCAGCAAAATGCAGAGGGAAATACTGCGCTTCACTATGCTTGCTGCGTCGGTCTTCCTGAAAGCGTGGATTTTCTACTAGATGCCGGTGCAGATCCAAATTTACCGGGCAGAGATGGATACACACCGCTGAGGGCATGTGCTGAGTTTGAAGTTGAGCAATCACGGTGGAGAAGAGTTGTTGAAACGGGCGATACCCAAAGTGGAAGTACTAAAGCTAAAAGAGCAGCCAGTATCTTTCTCGATGACCTTGATCTGCCACCAACTGCCGATTGTCTTAAAGGCTTCCAATGGCATCAGAATGGTCGAGGGCGAGAATTTGACTCAAACCGTTCAGATGAAATTCTCCTTTCTTTAGTTCTTCACGGAGCAAAAATCACCGGAAATGAGAGCTCCCTTCGTGATGCATTCCACGCCGCTGTGCTTAATCAACGTGACTATACCGCCGAGTGTCTCATAAAACTACAGTCTCGTTTTCTTCCCGATATGAATCTTCTCGAAGGGCCAGATGGTGAACTCTTCATTGCCTCCAAGTCTCGCCTGGAAGATGAAAGGCCGTCTTTGAGGCAAGAGGAAAGCAAGAACAACAGTCGGGAAATGATAGATGAATCCAAACGTCACTTACGAACTGTTTATTTATCTAAGCTATTGAGCCTCCATCAGTATGAAATGATGGAACAAAGAATGTCGCAGATAGATGTTCTCGAACTTGACCGGTTCAGTGATCCTCTCGGCACTTCTTTCCTGCACATCCTTGTGCATTTGGGTCTGTCAGATGTCCTAAAGCGTGTCTGTACCCGCGAAGCCGCATTGAAATTCGATGACCATGAGTGGTGCACCCAAGCAGAGACTTCTTATCAAATGCACAAGAACGTCATAGAGCCGCTTCTTATGGTCGCGTGCAATCGACGAATTCCCAATATGGCAGTGGTCCGTTTCCTAGTTGAGGAGATGGGTGTTGATATAAGTGCAACGAGCAGAAAGGAGATTTTCTTCTGGAATAGCAAGCGTCACGGGCCTGTTTCAGGTGCCAGCGTTTTACATGATATTGCCGGGGGCAAGACTTGGTGGAATGTACACGAGGCACTGCCTTATCTAATCCGCAAGGGGGCTGATCTGGAGGTGCGCAATGGAAGTGGGGACAGTCCGTTACACATTGCGATAGAGGAAGATATGTACAAGGGCGTCTTCTATAAGGGAGCTGTGCAAATTCTCCTGGATGGTGGCGCTGATGTCAACGCTGTGAATTACCATGGGGAGTCATGCTTGTCAAAGGCCGGTACTGATACTGGGATGATCAAGTTGCTTCTATCATATGGTGCTAAGGTCTCCCCATCAGCCATATTCTCAGCCATCGATCTCCAGAAGGTGGAATTACTGGAACTTCTTCTCGCACAGGGTGAAGTTGCTAATCTAAGGCGCCCTGCTACTGAAAGGCCGGAAATGATTCCAGGACACCAGAAATCCAGGCTTCCGGACTGTGAGATTTACCCTTTATTCCATGCAGCGTTTTATAATGCTGGTAACAGGCGCTGGAATAAGCAAGATCATACTTCCCAAATACGCATGATGACAGCGCTGCTCCGCCATGGTGCAGATCCATATGCCACTTTTGTCAGGCTTCATCGGGTCAATGACGAGTCATTTCAGGATGACACCGAAAGCGAAAATGACCCAGAATTAGAATGGAAATCTGAAACATGCACTGTCATCCATGAGATCTTGCACAAAGGACTGGTAGCCGAGCCACTATTTGACATCCCATTCCTTCAGCTTGAAGCACGCGATGCTAGCGAGCAAACGTTGCTTCTTGCGGCTTCCCGAGGCCAAATGAAACACTTTGAAACCCTTTTAGCCCGTGGACCAGACGTGACCGCTCAGGATCAAAAAGGAAAAACCATCGTGCATAATCTCATAGGACATGAGCCAAACGAGACAAATCTCAAGTGCCTCAAGTCTCTTTTCAATCAAAACCCCGAGCTCGTCCACATGCCTGACAAAGCTGGTGATACTCCACTCCATTACGTGCTGAAAGCAAACAATATACACCTCGAGCACCTTGATCTACTACTCGAACATGGCGCCAATCCACTCTCCCCAGACAGGAATGGGAACACAGCCCTTCACTTCTTTGCTAAGAATCCCTTCACCTACAAATCACGCATTGAACAATTCCAAGGCCTTGGTGTGGGCATTAACGCAGGCAACAAAAAGGGCAATTCCCCGCTGTTCGAGTATATTGCACACAGCTTGCTGAGAGCCGGAGAGTCGTGGGAGCCTTTTATCAAAGAAGAACACGAGAAGCTTGATGACACTCGCCACTTGCGATATTTCAAGGAAGCTGGAGCTAATTTCTTTCTACTCAATAATGCAGGGTCGTCGCTGCTTCATATTTTGGCTGGCCGGACACTTGACAATAGCCATTCCGTGTTTTATGACGAAGAAATGGCGGCACCGACTGAGAATCTTGTGAACTGGTTTAAGTTTCTCACGGACATGGGCTTGGATCCTATGCTTGAGGATGCTCAACAGCGGACTTGTTTGGATGTTGCTGCTGCTTGTGGCAATGAGCATATTTTGAAGTTGTTTCAGGAGACGAATACTGAGTGAAGCGTTGGATGGGCTTAGCGGGGAATGCAGGCTTTAGGGCTGTATACTAGCCATTTTATCTGTGAACAGATTGGAAGATGAATTAGATTGGCTGTCGTCAAACCTTTGGAGTTCCTTTCCGTAAATGCTATGCTAAGGTACTCCGTACAGAGAAGCCTTTTACCGAAACCATCCCAATGACCAACACCTGAAGTTGAACTCTGGGCCAGAAGTGCTACAATTGAGTATTGGTAATAGATACCTCGCTGGTTCCTTCCCTTTTTATATCGATAGGAGCAAAGGTCCACCATTACATAACAATGCGGGGATCGCGTTATCAAGGCAAGAGCCAGCGAACCCGATAACGGCCCCGCACGGAGTTGAGTTGCTATAAAGTCGCATGTTAAAAAAATATTTTGCAACGAATTTAGTTGAAATATTGTCAATCAGAATGAAGATCTCTCAGTCTCTCCTACCCATTCTCCCAATCGTCTCGGCCCTCAATGTGGGCGACTATGGGCATCCTATTGAAGGTATGCATTCGACCTATAGATCCAACCACTATGATACAGAAGATTGGGATCCAAGATGAACTAACATCCCAATCAACAGATCTTGACAAAGATCTTCCATTCTCCCAGCCCGTCACGTTCGCCCATCTCGAATGGCAACGCTGTCTAGCCGCAGACCACTCAAACGTTCGAAAAACCTTTCCCGCAAGCCATATCCAGACTAACAAACCCCAGCCGCTCGACATCGCAATCTTAGGCTTCCCCTACGACACATCCACATCCTACCGTCCCGGCGCCCGCTTCGGACCTCGGGGAATCCGCGCCGGCTCTTCTCGCGAAAAGAAAGGCCGAAGCTACAACCCAGTATGGGGCATCGACCCTTTCGAAGAAGGCCTAAGCATAATGGACTGCGGCGATATCCCTATAACCCCCTTCGACGCCGCACATGCCTTCAAGCAAATGGAGCAAGGGTACAGACAAGTCCTCTACCATCCCACGACCGATACCACAAGCGGATGGAAACATCCCCGAATCATCAGTCTGGGTGGTGACCATTCGATCGTGCTACCCATTCTGCGGTCTTTGAAGAGTGTTTACGGACCTATTTCTGTAATTCATCTTGATTCGCATCTGGACACTTGGGATCCGTATGAGGGGTATACGGGCATTGCGTCGGAGCAGAGTGCTATTACGCATGGAACGTTCTTTTGGCATGCTAGTCGGGAGGGATGTATCAATCAGGGGGCGAGTGTGCATGGGGGGCTGAGAACTAAGTTGTTTGGGGTTAGAGATTATGAGATTGATGACAATGTGGGATTTCATCGGATTGAGGCGAGGGAGATTGATGAGATTGGGGTGGCTGGGATTGTGAAGAGGACGCTGGATGTTGTTGGGAATAATCCGGTTTATCTTTCGATTGATATTGATGGTATGTCGTTTCTGTTTCCGCTTCTGTTGTTATCGCTATTATTGTTAAGAGTGATGCTGACAGTTTTAGTTTTGGATCCGAGCATTGCGCCGGCTACTGGCACGCCGGAATCTGGTGGTTGGACGACTCGTGAGCTTAAGCGGTATATTAGTGGCTTGGAGGGGTTGAATCTGGTAGGAGCCGATGTTGTTGAGGTTAGTCCGCCTTATGATTCGACTGCTGAGACGACCTCTGTTGCGGCTGCGGATTTGATTATCGATATTTTGGCGGCTATGGTGAAAAAGACGGCTCCGACTTTTAGTCAGCTCGAACAGAGTGAAAAGGATGAGCTATGATTATATCGAGATGGATGAAAAGATCACAGATGTAGCAGCGGTGATGATGTTCACAGTGACATATTCTGAATGATGAACACAGAGGTGGCTTCACAATATATGTTATTTAACAAACAAGTAAAGTTTGTATGAGAGACAAGAGCTACTGATGATCTACAAAACCTATTGCGTTTGAGGAATAATCGTACAAAGAAAACTTAGGTTTCTTCCAGCGCTTGAAAACTTGGAAGATTTTTGGTGTCGTGATGGTGGAGGCTGGAAGAGTGTAGGAGCCTTAGCTTTAGTCAGGAGCCTTGTAAAGGATACGTGACGGAGGATTAGGGCACTAAAATTAAACAGAAAAGACTAACTCGAGCAGGATACTCTGAGAGGGTCATTCAAACTCCCTTAATCACAGCTATACTTGTTTTTCGCTCCCATGCGACTTGTCCTCGACGACCTGTACCACCTCAAGTGCACCATCTGAAAGGTTCGACCCCATAAACATCTTTGCTTGTTGCTCCCATGCCAAACCCTGTTCTCGAATAATTTTCTGATTCTCCGTTGGCCAGACCCAGCAAATGAGTGGGTACAGAATCAAGGAGGTGAAAAAAGACAGAAGCCAACCCAGGTCAAACATGTCCGTGGCGGATTGATTCAGCCCGGTGGCACCAAGGGACACTGCAAAGCCCGGGAAAGGCAAGGCAATACCGACTAGGTACGCAATGATTGCTTGGATATTGAAGCCTCCGGTGTAGCGGTAATGCGGATTCGACTTTGTGGGATTGTAAAGATGGGGAATAAATACGTTGCCCCTGGCTAGAATAAAATCTGCAAATAGAGGTTAGTAAGGTCGCATGAGACTTGAATTTTCGAATGGTCGCGACTTACACTCTGCAATCATAATCGCCACAACACTCGCCATGAAAAGACCATATCCCGACAAAAATGTCGTGAAAGTTGCTGCAGAGGCCATAATTTTCCAAGGTACAATGGCGTACGCAAGAAACTCCACAATGAAAAACCCGCGGCGCATATCGACGAAGCGGGGGACAAGAAGGGCAGAGTCGGATCCAAATGGAATCATGTTACAGGCGATGTTTGTTCCGAGAATACCGATCATCCAGCAGAACGCAGCAAGGAAGATCGCGAATCTAGCGCCCGGGTGGTTATTGCGTGTTTGAATCTCGTCGAGCAGGTCCCAAGGGTTCCATAGTTCCAAGCCCCATTGTCTGTTGAGACCGGCCGTCGCCAAGATACCGAAGGTCGCCGAGAGGGTTACAGCGATTGGCTGGACAAAAAGTTGAGATGTGATAGCCGCGTTCTTGCTAGTACTCCAACGTGCAATATCAGGTTGGTTGGTGATCAGCGTTGCGGTATTTCCCATTCCGCTGTTGATCGCGTGCATGATGAACCACCCAAGTGATCCACCCGTAGAACTGGGTAGCGCGCCGCTGACATTGCCGTGACACGCGATCATGCAGTAGATAAAGACACCCACGATACCTGGAACCATGACGAAGCCTTTGAACCAGAAGAACTTCTTCAGCTGGTAAGGTCGGAAGAAACAGAAGATGAAATGGATGAGCCAGAAAAGGAAGAAGCACAGCATGCCCTTGGTTGTGATGCCCATAGATTCAGGGATATGGTTCGGGATATTCGCAAAGTGACTTCCAAAGATCGCTCGCATCATATTGGAAAGATATGATGCACCAGTGTATACTTGTGAATGTTAGCACTGCCATGCAGTGATGTGGGAGGGCACTTACGTTGAACACCAAACCAGATGATCGCGAGGGCAGCTCTGGCGGCGACAAAGTAGTAGCTACCGTACATCCCAAAGACGGCTCGGGCCACTGTGGGATAGCCGATATGGTACATGGTCGCAGCACGGGAGTTGAAGGCCATGGCAATGGACGAAATCATTTGGGAAACAAATATGACTACGATCGCCTGCCACCAGTTGAGACCGATGCCAATCATTGTCTGTTCGTTTAGTTAGATACAGTCTTGCTGCCGAGGAAATTAACGCTTACCGAACCAAGGGTCCAATTTCCAAATGAAATTCCGATATATAGCAGGATGTATGTCCAAGTGTCCCATGCTGTGATCGACCTGTCAGAACACCAAACCTATGCATCTGTCATGCACCTCCAAGGCGATGATTCGACTCACTTCTCTTCTCGGGTGGAGTAGGCTCCAAATCTGATAGTCATTTAGCAAATATCGACATCCAACACAATAAATTCAAAACAAACCTTGATTTAGAAATTTCGGGTCTGCGTCAACATACTTATCATCGCCGATGACGAGAGTGTCTTCGACCCGAATAGCATTAATGAACGCATCTTTACTTTGAAACGCTTCAGAAGATGGTAGAATCCTCGAAAGAAATGACATATTGGAAACTACGATAGGAAGCCCAACCCTAGACCTTGACGCTGGCCTCTCTACTAACAAGGGATGAGATACTTAAGAGGGAAACATGGAAGGTGGAGAAGAAGAACGAAATATGCGAATGGCTTATCATGGCTTTAAATCCATGCTAGAAACCCTGATAGCCCCATGTCCGGACATTTCAACCGACAAATGGACTAACCCCTTTCGCCCTAATCCTTCGATATCAGCTCGTGCTTCCGTTGGGTTGCATTTGCCGCTGATTGTCCGTGCGCCACATCCTAGTCGCTGGGATTGTAGAGATAGCAATGAACAAAGATAAGGTGGGCGAGATAAGAGCTGTATCCATACTAGATATGCAAGATTATTGCCTGATCCTTTCAGCCCGTTTGGCCTCCTTGATCGGAGAAATAACCATAAATTTATCTTGAGCGAGCCCCCTCGAGCCGCTGTAGACAAATCTTCCCCGCTTTCTGGAGTAAGCAAAAACACACTTTATTTCTAGCGTCGCAGCGGAGTTTCCCCAAGAAACCCAATAGATAAGCCTTTCGCTTTCCCCCTCTTTTGTCGCTGTAGCACGTGAACTACGGCAATTTTATCTCTATCGCCACCAGCACGCCTTGGCCGGTCAACTTCATACCCTTGCCTTGTTCATGCGCCATGACGGTCCACACTCAGCCCGACGTTAGAACGGTGATTCTATCCGACGAGGAGCGCCTCAATGGGAAATATTCCGATTGGTCCCTTCAACAGGCCCTTGAGGCGATGCACCAGGATGGCCTGGTTGTCCTTAAGGGTGTCGTCGATTTAGATCACATCAAAGCTCTGAATGAGCGCATGAGCGCAGATGCTGAAAAGAAAAGAGATGACCCCAACCAAGTGTATAATCACTCAGTCAAATGTAAGGCTTCCATATAAACAATAATGTAATAGCACAACCATTGACAAGATGTAAAAGCGAATTTCCTACAGAGACCACCCGTCACCGAACCAAGCCTCCTATACGGTGACATTTACTACAACCCATTTGTACTCCAGTTAGCAAATGCGTAGGTATGTCTACACTCCACTCCAACAGCAGTTCCTAACTGTCGCGATCCAGATATCTCGGCCACAAGCCAATTTGGAACTGGCTAACATCCAACACCGCCCTCGCCAACACAGGAGGAATGCGTCAAGCAGTCCACAAAGACAATGCCTTTATCCACCCACAATATCCCTACTACTTCATCGCGAACATACCGCTCTGCTCAACCAGCATCGAAAACGGAGCGACAGAATTCTGGCTGGGCTCGCACGCCCATACATCCAACAAGGATCAAATAATCGCTACAAAACCAGAACAGATTACCGCTCATTATATGCTCGGAGAGCCTCTCCCAGCTGTCACGGAAGAAGCGATAAGATCACGTCGGTCGACCCGTCCTCCGATACAAGCTACTTGCTCTGCGGGAGATATCATGATCCGTGATCTGAGACTTTGGCATGCGGGTATGCCGAATGAGACTGATTCGCACCGTATTATGCTTGGGCTTGGCTATCAGGTAAGTCAACACATGGTCATGTTGATTGTACATGGTGGGTTGTGCTGACAAGTGCTAGAATCCCGTTTTCCCTAATACCAGCATGATGTGTCACCTCCCAGCCTCGCAGAAGGAATTCTTCGAAAACGTTCCTGGCAATTTGGAGCTTCGTGCGAAGTTCTATGATGAAGAAGAATTTGAAGGAACAAGTTTAGACTCTGTTTTTAATTTGCGGCCTGTGTATGCGAAGTGATGTGATGGTTACTTATTTTTCAGGTTTGGATGAGTCCATTGAGTTATCCCTCACCTAGTAAGCCCTACGCCACCTGCATGCAACAACATCACAGTGCATAAATATTACCTCATGGCAAGATGAATAAAATATATAAATCAATTCAATTGGATGGATTCCAGCTCTGACAATCATCAGCTTAAAAGCTAGATAACAACTTACGGCATCATTGTGAAAAGACTCGTACGGCCCGATCCATACACGTGGACGGGTTTAAAGCACAAGGACGTACTGCCTGAAAAGCCAGGCAAAAATGCCTCAAAGCCAATCAAGCTAAAGTCTAGACCGACACCGCACATGCAAGAAACTGGCGCTGCTGAGCGGTAGAAACACTTTGGCTCACCGTGTCGAACACGAGCCGACGCTAATCTCCAAGTGGCTAACGACAGCGCAGATCGATCGCAGATCGGGGATAGTGGAGATAGCAAACCAATCGCGAGCAATTTCCCTCCAACGGCAAAGCCGCGATGATGTCGATCTAGAATGCAGGGGGTGCATATATTGGAAAGTAGGACTCGTTGAGCTGCCCAGGTGGCGAGCTGAGCTGAAGAAAAGCAGTTACAGACCTGCATTAGTGGCGGACCTGAGGGGGGGATATTTATGTGATAGCTAAAAGCTGAAATATCCAATGCAACGATTTGGATTCGCAGTGCCAATGCAGTTGAGCTGTAATGCACAATGGAAGGGATCGATCAAAGTTTGACGTAATGTCGCGGAGGGCGGGAACTGCGTGTCTTGAAAGATAAATGTGGTCATCGGAGTAGATCCGGGTTCCAGCGTTCCGGAACACGATTGTACTCTAATATTCAAGCTCCGGCTCTTTCAACCTGTTCGACGTCACTAAGAGTTTATTTTACATGATCTGACCTTATCTTTGGAGGTCATCTATAAACTTTATGGGTTGAAATAGACTAAGACAGTGCTGGGAAGACTACGGAGGACAAGTGGCACCAACAAGGGTATTGGAATATCTTTGCCTGGTCAAGATCACCGATCTACCACCAGTGACAGTGCCGCATTTATCGCAGCGGATGCAACGCTGCAGATGATTCTGCACCTTCACCGATCCTTGCTTTCATTTTTGCTTTTGCTTCCTGAGATTTCGACTCGTTCTTTTTTGTTTCCTTTTCTCTTTACAATTATGCATGCAAACTGCGTCAGATCACTCCACTCCAAAAGCAACCATGGAATACATTAGCCACGCAGCACATTCTCATCCACTAATCGCCAACCAGTGGATCCCAGAAGCTTGAAAAGCGGGTGATACAACGGCCCACAATTCAATTCTGGTCTGCGACAGGTATGGTCCACTAATTTGACGCATTTGCTCACCCCTGAGCCTTCCGATCGACACGGAAGCAGCTGAAGCGAAGTCAGGCGAATGCATTCCTACGGTTATTTACGGATAAGAAGGCCTTATCATCCAGGGGAGGGAATCATAACTATTCGGAAGTCCACACTTAGTTTCCAAAGTTCACACCCAGACCCCCATCTCACGTCAATTTCTTAGCGCCGTAATGACATCCCTTCCCACCCCACCCAAATCCAACCCAGAACTACGCTGGAAACCAGCCATCGCAACAATCAGTCTAGGCGCCGCACATCTCCACTCAATCACAGCTAAAATCAACGCCGCCGCTCAAAATGGCCAAGAAGGAATTGAGCTCTTCCACGATGATCTAGCTCAACTAGCGAAGACGCTACGCGCACAGACTTTATGTGCAGATGGAAAGACCCGCACCGATCGCGAATATGAGATCGACGCCGCGCACGCTATTCACGATCTCTGCGCGGAGAAAGGTCTCCGCATCCTCGCCCTCCAGCCATTCCGCCATTACGAAGGCCTGATTGATCGTGAAGAGCATGCTCAGCGACTCGATGAGCTTCAGCACTGGGTATCTCTTTGCAAGATCCTAGGCGATTCGCTGTTCATTCTCATCCCTTCTTCGTTCCTGGATGAATCGCAGACGACGGGCGATCGCGATCTTATTGTGTCTGATCTAGCCGAGGCTGCTGATCTGGCGTATCCCGTTCGTATTGCCTACGAGGCACTTGCGTGGGGAACGCATATCAATACTTGGGAGGATTGCTGGGATGTTGTTGTGAAGGCTGATAGACCTAATTTGGGCATCTGTTTGGATACTTTTAATATTGCTGCGAGGATCTGGGCTGATCCGTTGAGTGCTGATGGACGGTTACCCGCGCATGCGGATACAGATCTCCAGGTGTCTATGGAGAGGCTTGTGAAAGAGGTTGATCCGAGTCGTGTTATGATGGTTCAGCTTGCTGATGGGGAGAAGGTTGATCCGTCAGAGCCGTTCCTCAAGGCTCCGGGTTTGCATCCCTTGCTTACTTGGTCGAGGAATGCGCGCTTGTTTCCGTGTGAGGAGGAGCGTGGTGGGTTTCTTCCTATTCGGGAGGTTACGGATGCTTGTTTGAATGGTGTGGGTTATTCTGGGTGGGTCAGTATGGAGGTTTTCTCGCGGACTCTTGCGGATGAGCGTCCGGAGGTTCCGAAGGAGCATGCTGAGCGGGCTAGTCGTTCCTGGCAGCGAGTTTTGGGAATGTTGGAGGCGAAGGCTGGGGAGAAGAGTGAGGAGGTTCATGCTATATGATAGAGATAGAGATATTTGCTGTTGTCTTGAACAACATGGCGTCTTTTTCTCGGTTTAATGCAATCCAACTACGTAGAAGATTATACGGAATTGGTTTCACCCCACAGCTTCATACATGACAATATTCCTCGTTATATATTCTAAAAGGACGGCAGTTCTAGTATTCTACGTGCGGAGAAGGGATCTAGCAAGATGGCACTCAGTTCCCGATGTCTAAATTTGAAAAGGGCTGTGTAGCTATTCAGCTGTCACGCCATCAGCTACCCAGGTGCTTCGTCCGGTAAATGACTCGAAAGCTTGCCCAGGCAAGACGGCTCATACCCCGCTCACACAAACATTGTCAGGATGGTCTTTAATAACCTCCATTTCACCAGCAAGATCCTCAGTATCCTCCAAATGCATGTTGCTCTTCTCTATCCTCTATTAAATCTCCTTCGCATCGGTTTACAAACATCCTAGAAGCATCCATGTAAAAGGTCATAGTATTCACATTCTAGATCATATTCACAAAGAAAACGCTACATCACAAACTAAATACGCCAAGTCTAACTCATTGCAGACAGTAAAAAAAACCAACCCTTACAAGGCCAATCATGAAATTTAAGCACAACATCGAATACTTAATTAATCTTGGCGCGGAGATGCAAATTCGGCCCTTGGGTGTACACCATGCTGTCATCCAGGTTACCCTTAGTCGCAAACTTAACATCCTTGAAATAATGATCACGCGGCTGCCACGGGCCCCGATCAGCGGCCAAAGGCAGAACCCGGTTGGCAACACTGACATAAGTAGAATTCAATTTCAACAACGGGCGCTCCTGGATCTCCTCGGCGTCCTGCGCCTTCAGACGGGGCGTAGCAGCGATGAGCTTACGAGTCTCCAGGGACTTGAGCAAGCGAGTCACGAACTGCGCGGTTGCGTCCGCGCCGAGAGTCCATGAGGCGTTGGTGTATCCGATGATGAAAGAGGCGTTGGGAAGATCCTGGAGCATGACTCCGTGCCACAAGTACTTGGAGCCGATGTCGATCTTCTCGCCGTCGACAGTTAAGGTGGCGCCACCGGCGATTTGGAGCTTCAGACCCGTTGCTGTGATGATGATGTCGGCGTCGAGGGTCTCGCCCGAGTTAAGGGTCAGGCCCTTCTTGGTGACAGTCTTGATGGTGTCGGTGCGAATATCGGCCTTCCCACGGCGTAGACTGGTATAGAAGTCGCCATCTGGCGAGACACAGATTCGCTGATCCCAGGGGTTATAGCGGGGCTGGAAGTGTGGGTCATGGGGAATGTGGCTGGGGAGTTGTCTGCTAGCTCTAAGCTTGAGGACCCAGCGAACGAAATTCGGGAATCCTTGGCAGATGAGGAAGAAGAGTCGTGACTTTATAATCCAGAGCATGCGCTGGAGTTTGTTGTATGTGTTTGTCGGGAGGAGCCATTGGAATAGCCAGTTGCCGCTGCGGTTCGGGAGAGAGAGAATGTAGGTTGGACTGCGCTGAACCATGGTCACCCGCTCAGCCTTCTTAGCCAAGTTGGGTAAGAGGGTGATGGCGGTGGCACCACTTCCAATGATCACAACTTTCTTGCCCGTGTAATCCAGATCTTCAGGCCAGAATTGCGGGTGGATGACCTGGCCCTGGAAGTTCTCCAGTCCGGGGATGGTGGCCTCCAATGGTTCGTGGTAGTTGTAGTAGCCGGAACCAAAGATGATGAACCGAGCATTGATGGTCTTGGCGGTGCCATCGTTGTCGATATTCAGGGACCAGTAATTGTCCTCGCTTGACCAATTTGCGGCCGACAGACGGTGGCGGTACTGGATGTTCTCATCGATACCGTACTTCTTGGCGGTGTCGCGGATATAGTCTTTAATTAAGTGGCCGTCGGCGATAGGATTGGATTGGCTCCAGGGGTTGAAGCGAAAGCCAAAGGTAAATAGATCAGAATCCGATCGAATTCCAGGGTACTTGAACAAGTCCCAGGTTCCGCCCAGGTCGTCCCGAGCCTCAATGATGGTATAGCTGTAGCCAGGGAGCTCATCTTGCAGGCGGTAGGCGGCGTTGATGCCGGAGATGCCCGCGCCGACGATGACCACGTCAAAGCGTGTCTCTGACTCTACGTGACCGTTCATAGTGTAAGTGTTGTGAAAGATGCAGCAATCCGATGTGGGCAACCGTCAATTTTTAAAAGGAAGCTCACATGCCTCGGTTTTTCCCCCTGTGAAGATCCTGAAGTGGATCTACCGACTTTCACGCAGACTCCGTGAAGTCCGTGCGTTCGCCTCTTTTTTTGGGGAACCTTTCTGCACTCTTTGCGGGGAATGCATGCATGAACTATACTTTGTTCTTTGTGTCTTATCAACCGAGGTCTGATCTACATCTGAAGTTGTACTCTACACCCTTCTTCTCATACACTAATGAGATGGTTTCCTTATCCGATCGGTGTCACAGATCGAGTGAAGCTATCCAGGTCAAATGCCTAAAACAGAACAACGCGCATACTATTGGAACTTATGATACTTGAAATGCAGCCACACTCAACAGTCATACAATAGGTCTTCTTTCCATATGCCGTAATCCCCATGCGCCATCCGAGCCACCTCGGCCCCAACAGAAAATCGGGCGAATCTCGCAAGATGTGGATCAAACCGATCATTACCTAAATAGGATAGCATTGCGAAACGATCGTCCACACGTTCCTCCGAGGTCCAACGTGCGATCATCGTCAACTCCAAACTTATCAGGCGCGACCTGCGCTAGTTTCCACAATGGCATAATCTCAAGATGTCGCTAACAACCCAGGTAAAATTGACCCTCCGCGAAAAGCTGGATATCCTGCCAGCTGTCGCAAGCATCATCGTCGCAGCCTTCTATGCTCTCCTGACAGGTCTATGGCGCACGGAGCGCCAGGCCAAATCCCTCCTCCTCCATTTTGGCTATGCCATCATGCGCAAGTCCACCTCGCGCTTGTCGCCAAGTCAGATGCAGTTCATTCTGCCGGGCTCCGCCCAAATTTACAATCGCTTTGTGAAGAAGGTGGGCCATAAGCCGGAGTCGGTGGAGTTGAGCCACGGCGCAACGGGCCACTGGATCGGGGACCCCAATGCGACAAATGTGGTGATCTGGTATCACGGTGAGTACAACTAAACCCATTCATCTCAGGATACACAACTCACACTTAATTAGGCGGTGGATTTGGTCTACCTTCCAATCGTGGCTACATCAATTTCTACGCGCAGCTTGTCCGCCATCTCGAGGCGGCCGGCAAGAGCGTCGCCGTGTTCTCACTCACATACACTCTCGCCCCCAATGCCACATACCCGACACAGCTGAAACAAGCCGTCTCCTGCGCCCGATACATTCTCGCCCAGCCAAATCGGGACCCAGCGACCGTTTTCCTAGGCGGCGACTCGGCCGGCGGAAACCTGGTCTGCGGTGTGTTGTCGCATGCCGCACACCCCCACCCCCAAATCGAGCCTTTGCCCATCAATGGCGAACTCGGTGGCGCTGTCATGATCGCGCCATGGACGCTGCTCGATACTGAGTTCCCCGATCTGGAAATCTACTCGGGTGGTGATTTGATTACGCCGGAGGTTGGGGCGCCCTGGGCTTCAGCGTTTTTGGGTCGTGCTCCGCGCGATAACTATACGGATCTTTTTAACGCCCCTACCGATTGGTTTAAGACTTTCCCTGTTCAGACTGTGCTTATTACCGCCGGTGGTAATGAGATTTTGTTGCCAATTATTTTGGAGTTCTCAAAGAAGTTCAAGGATGGGTTTGAGAATGTGGAGGTGTTTGTTGGGCATCGCGAGTGTCATGTCGCGCCAGTTTACAATTCCATGTTACACGATAACACGGAGACGGAACAGGGGAAGAAGATTAATTCGTGGCTGGTGGAGCTGGCTCACTAGATCTTTGTGTTACTCTCGGATGTTGCTGAGATGATGTTGGACATATTGATTCTGGATTCCGGGATGTCAAGGCCTTCGAGTATATAAGAGCCGGGATGAAGAAGCATCTTCGGGATTAACGTGCATTCTACTTATGAATTTATGCAATTTCAATTATTGAAAAGTTTTCGGGTCTGATGCCATATGACATGGAACTACCCCCACCTAGATCCTCCATTATGTTCTGTATCCCTCTGCTCCTACGCCAAGTCAATGAAAATTTGAACGTATCATACATGGGTATAATCATTACGCTGTCGGTAACACAACTGCCCATATACATCCCATGTCTCACAGGCTAGATCTTCTTCCTTCTCTCAAGTACTCAGTCCCTATCATCTCCGCAGCCATGTCATAAGCCTTACACCTCAAATCCCACTCCCTCGACCCAGGTACCGCCTTCTGATCCCACCCATGATTACACCTATCCATCCTCTCGGCAACAACGTTCCGCCCAGGATCTGCCCTAAGCTTCTCCGCAAACCTCTCGGCTTCCTCAGCCAGATTATCATGCCCCGCCGTAATAATCATAACATTCTTTGGGAACCTCTCCGCATCAGCAAGACCAGTCGAAATCCTTGGATCCCTCATATCAACACCATCCGGAATCCAACATCCATAGAATACCCGCAGAATAAAGGGCGGTAGGGGTTTTCCACCAGGCTGTGGGGCAACCAGCATCCCAGGATCACGGTAGGACTCGACACCAGGATAGAACGCAATCACAGAGTGAAAAGTCTCCGGCGAGAATTTCGAAGACACGATTGAAAGCGCAAGGTTTCCTCCAGAGCTAAATCCGGATACCGATATCCGAGATGGATCAAACATGTCTGGGTGGGCTAGGACCCATTTTATGACATCTTCCGCGTCGTGCAGTTGGGCTGGGAACGGGTTTTCTGGTGCCAGTCGGTATGAGACATCTAAGACGATACAGCCTGTTTTTTGGCTTATTTCGCGGCAAAATTCGGAAGAGTTTCCGTGGAGGGGGAGTGTATAGCCACAGCCAAAGAGATTGATTAACACCGGACTGGGGTTGGACTTCTCGCCCTCGCTTCTTGGTTGATAGTACGCATGGGCTGTTATACTTCGACCTCCGTCTCGGGATGGGATGTGTTGGATGTAATCGTAGGATGGGTTGATGTTTGCTCGTAGTTTTACTAGACCTCGTAGGACGATGACTACGAAGCGGAGATATATGTAGCGGAAGAAAGACATTTTGTTCGTATGATGCTCGCCATGAGTTGCTGTTGCAGTTGGTTTTTATTTCATTGCATGTTGGTCCGTGCGGTCAGACTCGGCGGTGCAATAACCTAATCCGGTCCCCGCCATCACTGTTCAGAACTATTTCAAGGAACCTTGGAACATCTTGCAATGGGGCTAATAAATCCTGTGTTGCAGATCGGAAGATTGAATATTTAACATCGTTCAGGGGATAAAATTGAGGCTAATTATGTCGAAAAGCGCCACGCGACTCGCGGCGGTACGCGGCTGATTGATTAGATCCAAGAACAGATAAGAGTCAACCCCTGCTTCAACCACCAAAGACCGTTCCAGACAAATACTCTCCTTCGCGGGTGATCCAGGTCCTATATCCGTGGCCCACCTACGGAAGCCCAGCGACAAACTCCACCTGCTCCGTCAACAGCCGCAGAAGTGATTATTGGGCTTTCCCCCAGGATAAAGACTCGCCCGCGCCACGCAATCCTGAATCCGACTAGATAGCTTAGATAGCATCCCTGTCTCAATGCTGCAGTCCGATTGGGCTCTATCCTTGGCTATTCCTTGTAATAATACACCCTGTAGAAGAGACAAGTAATGAGACAAGGAAATCCATGTTTCTTCAACTACGCTATCCTTGTCGGGCCCACATGGAAACGGGGCTTCTGGAAATTGCGACCCGTAGCGTGACGTAGACGGTCAAATTTACGTACTGTACTTGGCCGTGACTTTGGGTCGTGCTAAATTGCAGACTGGTATTCGGTATAACTGGTAGCCATCTCGCATGGTAAGACAGACGAGCATGATGGGGAAAGATTCCTCGTTGAACAGATCACACTGTGAAACAAGGAACGTATCCAAATCCCATGCAGAGACTCCCTAGTGAAAATACTGCTAAACCCACCCGGGATGTATCGGTACAGTGGGGCAGCGCTGCCACCCTTGGCCCCTTGGCTTGTACATGCTCATACGAAAGATTGCGTAATAAAAGAGGTTTTGGGTGTGCACTCCCCCACTTACATGTACTCGTACCGGAACCAGGCCCGGATCGGATCTGATAATTTTCACACCGATGTCGCATCTTATCAGATCCTGTCATTTCATTTTATTTCGAGTCCGACTCCGAACTTACACAGTATGTTACTAGCTAGGGTCATTTCCCTCAGTCTCCACGTTTCTTTTCTTTTCTCTCCACTCCTGCTTTCTTCCATACTCTCTTCCCATCTTCGTTAAACTTCACAAGCTACGCAAGCTACAATGCCTTCTAATGATGGTGTGCGGGCCGTTGCTCAGTCCTTCCGGGTCCTGATCATCGGTGGCTCTTATGGTGGTCTCGCTGCCGCTTTGAATTTGAGTGACCTGGCGCGTGGTCGAGTGTGTCGCTTCAACTCTAATCCTGATGCTAAACCGCCCTCCTACCGAATTCCTCTCCATATTACCGTTGTCGATGAGCGAGATGGCTACTGTAAGCATTAAATTCTGGTTATGCTTGTGACATACTGACGCATTCTCTAGTTCACTTGATTGGATCGCCCAAGTCTCTTGCGTGTGAGAAATTCGCCACAGAGTCGTGGACGCGCTTTAAAGATATCCCGGCACTCAAGTCGCCGGATTTCAGCTTCATTCAGGGCACTGTCAGCAAAGTAGATAGCGCATCGAAAATCGCTCATATTCTTGATTCTGAAACGCAGGAAAATCGCACGGAAAAGTATGATTATTTGATCGCGGCTTCGGGTCTGCGGAGAATTTTCCCTGTCGCACCGCAGTCTCTGCGACGAGAGGATTTCCTGGAGGAGGCAAAGAAACACGTGGAGAATGTACGCAGCGCTAGTGAAGGAATTGTGGTCGTTGGTGGAGGTTTGTATCAGAATTGGAGAAGTTCAAGGGAGCAGTCACTGATCCGATGATAGGTGCGGTCGGAATTGAAATGGCAGCCGAGTTGAAGATCCTCTATCCAGAGCAGAAGATCACCCTCGTTCATTCTCGAAACCGGTTGCTTTCGTCTGAGGAGCTGCCCGATGATTTTGCCGAGCGCACGCTCGCGATCCTTCGCGAGGAGAACGTGGAGGTGATCTTAGGAAAGCGTGTCATTGACACGACCGCCGTTGACTCGGGCAAGAAGCGCGTATGGCGCTTGACATTGGCAGATGGCCAGCAGCTCATGACTGGACTTGTGCTGAATGCTATCTCACAACCAGTGGCTACATCGACATATCTGGAACCGGAGGCATTGAATGAGCAAGGGTTGGTCAAGATCCATCCATCGTACGTGCCCACCATTCAATATAGGCCCCAATCCATCTGACATATGGCAGGCTCCAATTCTCCGGAAACATCCCCAATGCAGAGCATCATCTCGCGGTTGGCGATATTGCCGCGTGGTCGGGTATCAAGCGCTGTGGTGGCGCTATGCATATGGGCCAGTATGCAGCCAACAATGTTCACCAACACATGCTGGCTGAGTGCACAGGCGAGAAACCCACTTACATGAACTTGACTCCCTTCCCTACCGTGATCGGGCTGGCTCTTGGCAAGAAGTGCGCGACCTATAACGCAGCTGAAGGCACCAAAGATGGAGAAGACCTGATGGATGTTATGTTCGGGAAGGACATGGCAAACAGCAGTAAGCATTACCCTTTGACCCGAAGTGGCGCAGTGGCTAACAAATCAGTCTGCTGGAATTATATGCGCCTTAACGACCCTCCCCAAGCATGAAGCAGTATGCTTAACCACTTGTGTTTATATCCAATTTCCGCGTCAGGCAGGAAGCCTTAGACCCTAGGACAGCGACTTAATTTGAAAGTCTTGTTTATTTCCGGTAGTAAATTTGATCATTGATGCAACCGCACTTGTGTCTTGTCCAAGGAATACAAACTGTACAGTTCCCGCGGAGAATGCTCCCGCCAACACGATAAACATTCCGACGTACACCGTCCATAGCGATCATAAGCGCCCAATCGAAAGCCCCGGCAAGAAAGGCAAATGACAAACACTCGTCCTTGAATGGCTACCTGCGCACCGGGGCCATACCGGGCCGTCCCCTCCCGCGGCTTCAGTCCACACTCGATGCAGAATCGCTTGTCACTGTCGGCGCCCGATCGGCTTCTTCGGCGTCGGAGCATTCGATCAGCGAATTCAGGCGCCGGGCGCAGGCGTAAGCAGTAGCGACAGGCGTAGATATCTTTCTGGCGCGCCCATTCTGTTGATTCGGCCTCTAGGAGCTTGGCATGGGAAGGACGGGGGAGCTGGTCGTAGAGGTACGCGCAGGTTAATCTTAGTTCGAGGGCCTCATGGATAGGTAGGAATTCAGTGATTAGTATTAGGATCTCGGGTGGGAGGTTGAGGAGGTGACGCATGGAGTGGGTAAAAGGAAGCTTGAGCCCGAGTGCGGGGTGCGGATGGAAATACGTATTTGACCACTCATCTGCCTCATACACTCTATCCATGGATCCAACAGAAATAAATTATTAATGCCTAGGGATCCATTCCACTACACACATCAAATTGTTCATTATACTTGAATCTTTGAATGGAATCTATGTCTCAGAATCCGTAAGGCTACGCATCCTGAATCCACTCGTTCCAAGGTTTCTTGCTGACTTCAAGTGGAGTTCTTCCACGTTGCCCCATGAGTCAACTGACTCTTTTGGCCCCAAACACAGAATTATAAAGCTAAGACGGAATCCAAAATCTACAGCTCAATCATCAGTAAAATCTAATTCGCTCATCAAGAAACAAAAATGGCTCCATTCGGCACAATCTGGTCCTATATGCCCAGTGCACGGGTCAGCAAGGTAGGAAACTAATTTAACTATACTAGTCTTTAAACTAACTCAACCTCAGATCGAAGCAGTAGCCAACCTAAACGGCCTAGAACTAGATATCCCCTCTGGCTTCGTCCTCTACAAAGACAACCTCACAGAGGAATACCTCTCCAAATTCCCGCTAGGCAAAGTGCCCGGCTTCGAAGGCGCGGACGGAACCCGTCTAGTCGAATCCGACGCCATCGCGCAGTACGTCGCAGAAAGCGGACCTTTATCTGACCAGCTCCTCGGCTCTACGCCCCTAGAGCGCGCATCAATTCGATCGTGGATCAGCTTCTCAGACCACGCATTCCTGCGCGTTATCCGGGAACTGGTTATGTGGCGATTTGGGAAATGGGAGTATGATGAGGAGAGGGAGACGACGCAGCTTGCGTTATTGGAAAGGGGTCTTACGTATATGGAAGGGCATTTGCAGGGCAGGACTTGGTTGGGGGAGAATGGGAAGTTGAGCTTGGGGGATATTACTGTTGCGGCGCCTTTGCATATGGGCTTTCTGTTGATTATTGATAAGGAGATGCGGGCGAAGTATCCGTTGGTTACAGCGTGGTTTGAGAGGGTTATGGCTGTTGAGGAGGTTGGGAGGGCGATGGGGGAGGTGAAGTTTATCGAGAAGAGGCAGGACTACCAGGGGAAAGTCGATGCTTGAGGCTTGATGATGTTTAGGAATTGGTTGTATAGAGAAAGACTCGATGAGTCGAATTTTGTATAGATGCGGTCTGGGTGATAAATTTAATTTATTCAAAAACAGGCATATAATGCTTGATGAGTAGAGTGGGCCAGCAAAGTAAAATCTGAATAGCATGAAAGAAACCAGAGAAAAACAAGTATCTTCACTAGCGCAGAGTATCTCATACCCCAATAACTGCCTAGTTGCAGTCATAAGACTCCGAGTGGTAGTTGCAGCCACACTACCACTGGTGCTCAGGTCAGTTTATATGACACCAATAACCACTCAGTCGCCTGGGGGGAGTCATAAACTTGGAAAAGATTTAAGGGAACGGGGGCTAACAAATTAAGGATTCTTGGGGATGTTAGGGGATTTTGACCCACTTCCTGTGCAAATATTTCGTACTTACAAGTGCACGCCTCGTCGGACAGGACAACACCATCCTGCCCGCTACAATTCCTCTTCTGGTTATATCCGCGAATGAATGATGATGAGAGAGTACCAGAGATTCAGTACCAATAATCTTTGTGATTCTTTTAATATTAATGGAAATTAAGATATTACTATTGGAAAGAATAAATTCGAACGCTAGATATCATTAAAAGACATGACGGGTTTCCAATTGTTGGGTAATTTACAGAGCTGACTAGAGACGTGCCATCCGGCTCTTTTCGGGTTGATTCATAACCTTGGCGAGATTTTGACTAGCCCAGTCCGCGATAGCCATATTGGTAACCATCGGATTCACACCACTAGCACTAGGGAACACGGAAGCGTCCATAACATACAAGCCATCAGTACCCCAGACCTGACAATCCGAGTCCACAACACTTGTCTTGGCGGACTTGCCCATTCTGCAGGTACCCATCTGGTGAGCACTGGCAAATAGGGCCTTCTCAGCGTCCAAGGGTGATTTGCGGCGCAGCTCGGCAATCCAGTCCTGCAAAGCAACGTCGTTGATTCCCTCAGGAGGATTTGGATCAGAAGAATCGGGTCGTACAAAGCTGTCAATATCACGGTAGGTGGTGACGAACTCCCTAGCTCCTGAGATATAAGCAATTTTGGCAGCAGCAACCAAGCCCTCCACAATATGGCGTCGGTCGAAGCTGGAGACCTGGTAGTCGATTCGGACACGTCCATCGTTCGGGTCTGGGTATACACGTCCACCATCTCGGTCTTTGGTCAAGGTGATGAAGCTTGTGCTCCGACGCATCTTGGCCACAGACATCTTATAATCCAGTGCTTCTTTCCAGGGAAAGATGGGGATGAAGACGGATGGAACCATTGCGGCGGATTCAATCTTGACACCATGGCCGTGCCCATCTAGATCTTCGAATTCATTGACCACCGTGGTCAATGCTGAGCCCACCCATGGGTGGGTATCCTCGTCAAAGAGAGCAGCGGCCCCCATGACCGGGTGCAAATGGAGGTTCCGGCCAATTTGAGAGTTCTTAAGGCCACTTCGCAGTAGCAAAAGAGGGCTCTGTAATGTGCCGGATGAAACGACAACCTTCTTAGCCTTGATAATGACCTTTCTTTTGGTGGCGTCAACGCCACTGAGGCCGAGATACTGATCTCGCGATGTCCAGGTTCCTTCCACACCGATGGCTACCTTTCCGCTCTTCTTGTCAAACAGGACTTTGTCCGCACGGAATCCCTCCATAAAGGTTGCTCCTGCCCTTGCAGCATCCGCAAGGAAGGTTTCAGTGGGACCCTTCTTCAAGGCAGATGCACAGCCCAGGGTGCAGGTTCCGCAGTAGTGCTGTGCATTGCCGGTATTCTGGGGGACCGTCTTCGCAGCATAGCCCAGCTTACGTGCACCCTCTAGGATCACACTGTTTTGACGGTTATGTTGAACGTGCTCGGTATTGACACCCATCCGGTCGCAGACACGGTCGAGGCTTCTCTGGAAATCCCAAGACGTGAAGAGTGGTAGACCTCCATCTGCCCACTCCTGACGAACATAACCTTGAGTCTGCAGGGCGGCAGACCAATTAACGGTGCCACCTCCACCCCATGTCGAGCCCGCAAGAACAATCATTGCGCCGTCGTCACTGACAACAGCGCCTGAGGACTCGAACATATTAATATAGGCTTCATTTTGTGACATGGGGAAAGTCTTAGTTGTGTACGAATAGGACTTTTCCACCACAAGCACTCGGAGCCCAGCCTCGGCAAGGTTCTTTGCGGTAACTGCTCCACCACAACCGCTGCCTACAATGACGACATCAGTCTCGATTATTTCGGGGCCCTCACCAGGCGGGATCTGCAGGAACTCATAAGCAAATCCATCGGCAGGTTTGCCATGTGTAGGCACACGAGGATAGCCGAGAACTTTCTCTACGGTTGGACTGGCCAACACCCATGACTTTTTCACGATTAGAGTCAGTCCTCGGTGGACATTACGTAGAGGGGACAGTCGAGAAGAATTCCAGCCCCGGAACACTTTCTCCCGGAAAGAAAGAGGTTGCTGATGGATGGGAGTCGTGGAGCCAGTCATAATCAGTGATCCAGCTCGGGTACTACAGGATGTGTCAGTAGCTGCTTCTGTTGAACAATATCAAAAGTCTTACTTGAGCGCATTCAAAATGAAACCAAGGCCATTCCGGCCTTCATTGTGGGTGTGACCCACGGTGCGCTCCACGATAGCACGGAACACGGGGTTCGTAGAAAGACCCTCTTCCAGATACTGGATCGCGAGTTGCTTCGCATCTGGACCCTGGATCAGGGATGTGAGCTTGTCGAGTGCCGCATCATATTCGGCATTCGAGACAACCTTGTCATTCGGAGACTGAGGCGCCGTCCGAATGGATGGCACAATTGCGTCACAGATCGCAAAGAGGGTCTTCCATTGTAGGTCGGACCAAAATGAGGTATCTGGAGCTGGAGGGATAGGTACCTCCTGCGGTACGTAGTTGGTGAAGTCGGACATAGCCTGGTCAGACATGGTTAAAGATAACGATAAGGCACTACTGCCTCTGGAGGGTGATATCAAGGAATCCCAGTGGCAGTCATCGAATGAAATGAGAGTGATATAAGTTATGGCGAAAGCACGGATATACGACCAACTCAGCTCGTTTCCCCACTGTAGTGCCTGTGCAGAGTGCTGGAGACAGCAAAGATCGGAGCACTTTCGCAACCATGGGGGACGGTCGAAGAGGGGCCGAGGCTGCGGAGCATGGTTTGATGCGTACCTTTTGGCCTTGTAGTGGGTCTGGAGGTGTTCTGCCAGTCACGGTCCACGGGTGTCCGGATCTAGTAGATCTTCGGGTACAGTGCGGGGGCGGAATACCTCTAATAGCCGAGTTTCCACCCCATGTGACCGAGATCAAGGGTTCAAATATAACTAAAAGGGGTAAGAAGTCTCCGGCCGAAGAATCACGACGGGAATGTCAACGTTGTTGGAGTACACAAATTTCCAAATTGTTGGGAAATGACTTTCTTGGGGTCAGTGCATTTTGACAGGCAACACAGAAATCATCCGATCGGAGTCCCGGTGAATGAACAAGGTATGCACGGCATCAAATGGAAGTAGGAACACTGCACTGAGCTACCTATGATATCGCAAGGCCTTAACGTCTTCCTACAATCAAACCAAAGGAGTTTTATGGTAATTGTTGAAGTAATGATGTGTGCATATATATGTAGCTTAGGGAAGCACGAGGGAGCACAAGGGCCGTCTTACATGCATGAACCGACGTAGTCAATTTGAAAGATGAAAGAATACTACAGAGTTTGCAAGACAGACATCGGATCTTCAGTCCTAATGTAGTTAGATTCATAGGAGCTGAGCAAAATCGATAGTGCAACTTTGATTTGCTGAAACTTGGGCATAGCGTACAGAGTGCAAGACTTCAGTAATGGCGATTGCACCAGCTAAACAAGCTCAGAATAGAATTGGACCAGGCCTAATTAAGTAAGCATTTGCCATGAGCTCTATAGAAAATTAAATAATATCAAGCGATATGCACGTTCGCCCGTTCTCTCCATGACGATGTGACGTGTGGCTTAGCCGGAAGATCTCCGATCGACAGAGCTCCCCCAGGTTGCACCTTTCAACCATGGCGGACGCGTCGGACTCCACGTCCAAGCAGTGCACCCTACCCAGGGAGAAGGTCTTCTCCATCCAGATCGGTTCAGATCTGTTTCGTCTCTCGGGAGCTTCAATTGCCTCAGATGGTAGATCAACCATATCCTGAGCGCGCGCGGTCGCAAAGCTGACCCCCTCACAGCTCCGTCCTACTTCTCGCGATTCTTCGAGGAGCAATTGCGCATCCCCGAATCACGCAGCATCCGCACCCTCTATATCGATCGCGATCCAGAGACCTTCAAGGAGATTGCAAGACATCTGCAAGGTAGTCCACGGAGGCCCTGGCGCATGGTAACAAAGGCTGACGAGAACCAGGATACCATGTTCGGCCACGAGATGGCGCACAGTTCGTCAAGCTGTTCGCTGATTCTCAATTTTATAGCTGTCAGATTACCCCTGCTACGATCGGAAAGAGCCCACGCTGACTGGAATACAGTACCTCGATTGATGTCGCAACTTTTCGAATCCGAGATATTCATCCAAATCGGTGACCGCCACTTCCAAATCCCGCGCGACATTTTCTCAAGTCCCGGCGACTCCCCTAATTTCTTCACATTGGGCTTTGGAGCCTTCTTCGCATCTCCATCGGAGGTTTTCCCCGGTCTGGACCGTGTTGGACTCCTCCGTCCACCAGCTATCACACCTCCAAGCGTCCCCAATCGCTCCGCAGAGGTCTTCGCAGAACTCCTACACATGCTACGTGGATATCCATTACATATTCGAAACGATGACCATCGTGCTGAGCTTCTGCGCGATTGCAGATATTTCCATCTCCGAGGCCTGGAGCAGAAAATCATACCACACGATATCAGCGTCAATCCTTTCAACCAGCGTTCGGAGATTGCCCTGCGGCTAGAGGACGTCCGGCCATCAGGCGTTCAGGTCGCTACAAATTCTATAACTTCATTGGCCATGGGCGGATTGGTTATGTACGCCCGTCCGTTTGTGGATGATAAGCCTTTTGATCTGATGCTGGAAATCGGAGGGGAGTCGACAATAATCAGTCGTGCAGGTCAACGTGCCGACTTCATTGGACAAACCAAGTCTCGAATGGCGAGTCTTGTTCAAGTCATTGGAAAAAAGATGAACTTAGCTGAGGGTCATGTTGCAGGGCTTCCGCTCAATATTCGTTGGGGACGGGAGACTGACCTTGCTATTGATGGGGAACGAGATCCTCAGCGTATTACGAATTTGCTTTCTAGTGGTGAGATTGATGAAGAGGGACCTCCAGCTAAGCGTCAGCGTTCTGAAGTGTCGGAAGAGGGACCTTGGGTCGTTCGGAAGGGACAGTGGAGGCTGCTGGTGCAGCAGGCTGACCCTAGTGGTCCTTGTGAGGTTGTTCTAGTCGCTACGAAGCTGGATGTATACACCAATCCACGCATTCGCAACCGAGCTAGGGATTTCTTATAAGAGACAATGCAGATGCGGACCCAAGATTATGATACCAGAAATGAATTTATGAGAAGTTATATGGCGTCAGGTCCATCATTGATTATTTTAATCCCTAATCTGAGAAGCCATCCCAGTCATCTCCATCTTCATCTTCATCTTCGTCCTTCTCCTTCTCTTGCACGACCTTTTGCGCGACCTTTTTGTTTTGGACAGGCTCCTTCTTAGCCTTTTTAGACTTGGGAGCTTGTACCTTAGACTCTGGGTTTTTGACCTTGGACTCCACTTTAGTCTTAGACCCCGGGGCCTTGGTGATTACAGAAGCAAGCTTGGGATCACGAACGAATCCAGCAACGAAAAATCCTCCAAGACCTTCAGCATCACCAGACCAGCAACGCAGACAGGCTTCCAGATCCTCTTCTGAAAGATCCTCAACTGTAGCTGGAGTAGCGTCCGACTCGGCGTTCTCGCCTGTTTCCCGATCCCGTCGAACACCCCGATGCGTCCACTTGCGCAGTCCACTCGGTTGCTCATCCCGTCGCAAAAGGCGCCAGCCACCTTCTTTAGCGACATCTGAGGCCAGGACACGCTCCACGACAGCCTCATTTTCAATCAAATGGATTGAACAGGTGCTGTAGGTAACATGGGTTGCAGTAGGGAAGCTTAAGGCATGTTCCACGATTCTCGCTTGAAGATTCGACAACTTTGTGAGACGTTCTTGGTCAACACTATCGGTGGCAATATCATTTTCGTCTGACGGGGAAGTGTTCAAAGTGCCCGATGCTGCTTTTGGTTTTGGCTCCTCGATTTCATCCTTGTCATCACCACGTTTCCGTTTCTTGCCGCCCTGGCCCTTCGGATTGGGGGCCTTGGATGCCGCGGCTTTAGGCAGTGTAAGCTGAGGGACATCATCGCGACCAATGATTCCACTGCCCGAACAACTTGGATCCAGCAAGAGACCTGTGACCTGTTCAAAACGTTCATCCATTGGATCGAGGGCTAGGAAGTCCTGGCCTTGTAGCACAGTGACAGTTGGATCCGCTCCAGCCATAGTGACCATTTTCTGTAGCGTTTTGGACCGCATTCTAGAAGCATCCATAGAAATAATTTGCTTCCGCTTATCCTTTTGTTGCTTTGCAAGAAGAGATGCCAGATGGGTTGTTTTATTTCCCGGTGCAGCGCATCCATCGACAAGATCACCTTGCCATGGGTCCTTGGGCCCACGATCCCCCAGCAGGAGATAAGCCGGAAAGCACGAGGCCTTATCCTGCAAGATAATCTCCCCATTCTTATATGCGACAGATGAAGTGAAATCCGCTCCATAAGGCACGGCCACCAGGTCTGGAATGTGGGGGTCGACATACAGCAAACGCTGAGATTTGCGGTCATCTCCTTCTGGTGCCAATTCAGCTAGGGAATCAACATGCCGATAATCCGCGAAGGTTGTGCGCATCTGATCCTCCAGTGAGGAACGGATATTGTTCACGCGCACCCAGCGGGGGTATATGAAATCATTGGGTCCAGCAGCCTCGCGCTTTTCTTTCAGGATCGCGGCCTTGAATTGTTCAACTGAAGCACACCCCCGGCGCACCCGTGCCTTCGTAAACTCCGCTCTCAATCGGACCTTATGCCGCTCAACGGCCTGTCGGATTGTATGCGCTGCCGGGGCCGCAATGCCATTTTTGGAGATGAGGTGATCGTGTACAAGGAGGAGTGCGAGGAGGGGAGATAGCTAAATAGACAATCAATCAGAGCTGGACAGTCAGTAGGCACATTGTGGAGAATGCCCAGGTTGTCTTACCTTGCGCTCGGCATCTAGAAGACCAGCGCGGTCAATAACATCGGCCAGAACAATGTCCCATTTCGCTGCTTCGATGATAAGAGCGTAGATCTGTGCCGGTTTTGCGCGGAGGTCCCGGGCACTGTAGATTCGAGATTTGAAGGAGCCGCCTGACGCTGGCTCGGTCAATATATTGACCGCATCAAAATAGAGAGACATGGCGTTGTCGTCGTTATTGTTTCGAGCGAGAAATTAATTTCGCCGCAGATATGATCTTGTTTGGTCCGTTTGCACTCCGCCTAGCCAATCAGCAAGCTCTGTTGGAGGTGCGTCCATCTACTAATCCGTTATCGAGTTGTAGTTCCAACGGTTACGACATTATCTCTCCTTGGTATTTTGTTTTCAAGATAGTTACTTTCCTATATTATCAAACACATCATTGGGGCAAACTTTGAGTTTTGCATTGAAAGCCAGCTTGCAGTTGTTGGTTAAATCTGGAGGACTCCGGGCCGCACATCTTGTATACCAGCGACGATAAGCAGGTTCCGTTCCCCGCCATTTCAACTTTGACTGGACACAACCCCTTCTATTTATCCTAGCTACGTCACAAATACAATTGAATCTAATGGCACCAAGTACACCGTTTACCACGGTGATCCAAACGCCCCCAGGCCCCAACGCAAAGCTTGTACTCCCAGGCCAAGGATCAACCAATCCACCAATCTTCAACGATGCAATGATCGTGCGCATGCGTGTATTTGTTGACGAACAAAAGTGCTCCGCCGAAGGCGAGATTGACAGTGATGATGCACGCAGCTGGCAATGGGTTATGTACGACCCAAATTCGGCAAATGCGAATGCACCTGTCGCAGTCATCCGGCTGGTGCCACCTCCACAGCCACCACATGCTCTCCTCACACACCCAGAAGATGTGGCTACAAAAGGCCTACCTGAATTTGATTGGATCCACGAGCCGTGCATAAAGTTAACACGCGTGGCCGTTATGCCGGAATACCGGGGAAAGGGACTTGGGCGGCGTTTGGTGGACACGACCCTGGATTGGGCGAGTGACCACGCGGCTGAGATTGATGAGGCTGTGGCACAGTCAGCGTCGTCTATGTCAAATGGGACCGCTCGTGTCCAGAAATGGGAGGGATTGGTTCTTGTGCATGCGCAAGTGGATGTGGAGCAGATGTATCACGGGTTGGGATTCCAAACGGATGAATCGCTTGGTCGGTGGGATGAGGAGGGTATTGAACATGTGGGAATGTTCCGAAGAATAAAATTGGTTCAGTAAAGCAATACGAGGCGCATAGAAAAGTCTAAATATAGGGCTTTTTGAAGAAAGTTAGGGAATTGGTGTATAGAATTCTATGAGCCAATTGAATCAGTCCTCTTTTCTCTTCTCTTTTCCTCACAACTTAGCAAATCATGTGGCCGCAGCCGCGCTTCGCAGAGTTTAAAATGTGTTGTAGAGTGGAACAGAAAATTAACTTTCCTGGCCATTGGATGAACCTGAATGCCATGACGTGAATACCCCGGGGAGGCGCGCCAGTGGCGGCCCATTCTTTTCGCCTCTCCACATTTCCCTCATCATCCAAAAGGAACGACCAAACCATGACAAGGGTGATACCCATGGTCTTGGAACCTCTAGTTTTGTTTGAAGCTTGGCAATCTCTTGTTTTAATTTCCCCTCTCCTGCTCCAACGGCCCAAAAAGCATAAGACTACACAGACAGTCATCCTATCCCTCTCTGAGAAAAGCATATAGTACATGACACTATTATGTCCTTGGATATCGAGATCCTATATTCTCTGGAATCATGACGTTCGGTGCGCAGCCCGCCACCCCGATTTTTGGATCTGGCAGCGGGGACGTGGCTCTCGGAATCGCCGTGGTTGCATTCATGGCCATTGCGCTATACAACGCCCTCGAGCTATCGGTGCTCATCCCGCTTAGCTTCAAACGATATCACAGTCTATACTTCTGGTCACTGCTGATATCCACTGTTTTCGGTGTGATCCCGGCCACTCTAGGGCCTAGCTTCCAATTCTTCAACCTGACACCTCTCTGGCTGAGCTTGACTCTATCCAATATCGGTTTCGTGTGCATGGTGCCCAATCAATCCGTTGTGCTCTACTCACGGCTGCACCTGGTATGTCAGAATCCCATGGTGCTAAGCATGGTGAAATGGCTGGTTATTACCGGGGCATTCGTCGTTATTCCCGCCATCATTTTGGACTTTGGATCTAGCTACCTTCCAAACGAATCAACATGGACAAACGGATTCAGTATATACGAGCGGTTACAGTTGACCTGGTTCGCGGCACAGGAGATGCTCATATCTTCTATCTATATCCGGGAAACCATCCGACTCATTCGTCTCAGCCCAGAGGGAGACAAACGACGCCATAAGATCTTGTATGAATTAGTTGCCATCAATGTTGCAGCTATCGTCATGGATATATCGTTGGTGGCACTTGAGTACCTGGGATTCTACTTCACGCAGGTGATTCTCAAAGCTACAGTGTATAGCATCAAGCTAAAACTCGAGTTTGCGGTGCTGGGAGTGTTAGTCTCGATGGTACATTCGCGTGCAGACTCGTGGTCCGCAGATTGGACTTCGTCAACTTTCTCATAGCCACATGTTGAATAGAAAATAATGTTTCTGCAAACCACGATTTTCAACTTGGAAAAAACTTGTTCCGACATCTTCCAGTCTTCACATAACTAGAACATGAAATCATGCATGTCTAGACCCTTCTTAATTAGGCAGGCCTCTAGATATTACATAACACAGACACGTGATGATACCGTGTCTTCCGATATTTGTAGAATCGACGGCTTCCAATCTGCTCCTTTGATTCATAAGCTTTACAATTCTTTTCGGATAAATTTTAGTTGGTTCGTACTGTGAGCTTGAGGTGACCCGTTTGAGTTATCTCTTTGTTCAGCTCTCAGTGATACCATGTTGCGCTCATCCATGGGACTGGGCAAGGCCCGAGTTCCAGCTTTGCGCCAACCACTTTCGAACCGTTTCGTGAAATTCAACTCCGCGATCAATGTTGCTCGTACAACAAGAGCGAACTCCACCGTCACGAACCTTGACAACTTTCCCGCGATCGGCGAGAAACTTCACGGATTCACCGTTCGCGAGAAGAAGCATGTCCCGGAGCTGCACCTTACAGCTGTCCGACTGACTCATGACAAGACCGACGCTGATTACTTGCATGTGGCTAGAGATGACAAGAACAATGTTTTTGGTATCGGATTCAAGACCAACCCGCCCGATGCGACAGGCGTGCCCCATATCCTTGAGCACACTACATTATGCGGGAGCGAAAAGTAAGCAAACTGGATCACAGGAAGCCCGTTCAACTGCTAATATCACATCGCTCTAGATATCCTATTCGCGACCCGTTCTTCAAGATGCTCCCGAGATCACTTTCGAACTTTATGAATGCCTTCACCTCCTCTGATCACACCACCTACCCTTTCGCTACAACCAACCCCCAGGATTTCCAAAACCTTTTATCTGTGTATCTCGACGCCACATTGCACCCTCTTCTCAAGAAGGATGATTTCCGTCAGGAAGGATGGCGATTAGGCCCCGAGGATCCTCGCGCGCTGCTAACCGATCCCGAGCAGAAGGCCAAGCTGGAGGACATTGTATTCAAGGGTGTCGTCTACAACGAGATGAAGGGCCAGATGTCTGATGCCAACTACTTGTATTACATTCAGTTCAAGGAGAGCATCTTCCCGGCGATGAACAACTCGGGAGGTGACCCGGAGTACATCACGGACCTTACTCACGAACAGCTGTCCGACTTTTCGAAGCGCAACTACCACCCAAGCAATTCCAAGATCTTGACTTACGGTGATATGCCGTTGGGAGGTCACTTGGAACAGATTGGAGCTGTTTTGGATGGATTTGAACGGGGCCAGCCCGACACTGATCTGAAGCTACCTTTGGATCTCAACAAGCCGGTGGATGTGACCGTCTCCGGACCCATCGACACATTCTCCAGTGAAGATAAGCAGCACAAGACCTCCACATCCTGGTACATGGGAGATTCAACCGATACTGTGGAGACGTTCTCCGTTGGAATCATTTCATCTCTTTTCCTCGATGGTTATGGTTCGCCGATGTACCGGGCCCTGATTGAGAGTGGCCTGGGATCTTCTTTTACCCCCAACACTGGCTTGGATGCATCTGGCAAAGTCCCAATCTTCTCAGTTGGTGTGACTGGCGTTGGTGCCGAGGAAGCAACCCAAGTCAAGCAGGTGATCCAGAATGTCTTCCAAGAATCTGCTTCGGCTGGTTTCAGTGACGAAAAGGTGCGTGGATTCCTGCATCAGCTGGAACTTGCACTGCGTCACAAGACCGCGAACTTCGGAATTGGAGTTATGCAAAAGACCATTGCCTCTTGGTTCAATGGTTCCAACCCAATGAAGGACCTGGCCTGGAATGATGTCATCGAGGAGTTCAAGAGGAGATATGAGCAGCCCCGCTACCTGGAATCTCTTGTGGAGAAGTATCTTCTGAATGATCGTTCCATGACCTTCACCATGGTCGGCTCTCCGACATTCAACAAGGAATTGGATGACAAGGAAGCCATTCGTAAAGAGTCGAAACTTGCCAAGCTCATTGAGGAGCACGGCTCAGTTGAGAATGCCGTGGCCAGGTTGAGCGAAGAGGAACTGCAGCTTTTGAAGGTGCAAGAGGATGCCCAGAATGCCGACTTGAGTTGCCTCCCGTCGGTGCGAGTAAAGGATATTTCCCGCCAAAAGGAGCGCAAGCTTGTACGCGAGTCCAAGGTCGATGATGTGGATGTTGTCTGGCGTGAGGCTCCTACGAATGGTCTGACCTACTTCCAGGCTGTCAATACCTTCGAGGGTTTGCCCGCTGATCTTCGTCTCTTGATGCCTTTGTTCAATGATTGTATTATGCGACTGGGTACTGCAAACAAATCCATGGAGGAATGGGAGGATTTGATCAAACTGAAGACTGGCGGCATCTCGACCTCCGACTTCAACGTGTCATCTGCAACCCACTTGAACCAATTCAAGGAGGGTCTGGACTTCTCTGGATATGCCATTGACAAGAACATTCCTGAAATGCTGGAAATGCTCACTACCTTGGTTACCGAAACCAACTTCTCGAGCCCTGCGGCACCAGCAATGATTCAAGAGTTGTTGCGGTTGACCACAAACGGAGCTATTGATTCCGTTGCCGGAACTGGTCATCGCTATGCCGTTAATGCTGCAGCTGCCAGTATCTCACCGAATCTCTGGGTGCAGGAGCAGCAGTCCGGTCTCGAGCAGCTGCAAGCCACTGCCAACCTTCTGCGCGACGCAGAGTCGTCCCCCGAGCGCCTCCAGGAGTTGATTGAGAAGCTGCGTCTGATTCAATCATTCGCGATCTCAAAGAGTGCCAACCTTCGCGTTCGCATGGTTTGCGAGGCTGAAAGTGCCGCGCAAAATGAGTCCGTATTGCAGAAGTGGATGGCTGGTCTGCCCCGAGTCCGTTCGCTGCAGTCAACCGCCTCGACGGCTGGTTTCCAGCCGTTCGAGAAGGCATTCTACGATCTCCCGTACAAGGTCTACTACTCTGGCCAAGTCTCCCAGACTGTTCCATTTGTCGATCCCGCCAGCGCCCCACTCACAGTGATGTCGCAGCTTCTCACACATAACTACCTGCACCCCGAAATTCGAGAGAAGGGTGGCGCTTATGGCGCCGGAGCCAGCAACGGTCCCCTTAAGGGTATCTTCACCTTTATGAGTTACCGCGATCCCAACCCCTTGAACACCCTGAAGGTCTTCAAGAACAGTGGTGTCTTCGCCAGAGACCGTGCCTGGTCCGAGCGTGAGATCGAGGAGGCTAAGCTTGGTATCTTCCAAGGCCTTGACGCCCCAGTCAGTGTCGATAGCGAGGGATCCCGCTACTTCATGAGCGGTGTCACCCATGAGATGGACCAGCGCTGGCGAGAGCAAGTCCTTGACGTTACCGCCAAGGACGTGAACGAAGTTGCTGATCGATTCCTGGTGAACGGTTCTCGCAGCGCAACCTGCGTACTCGGCGAGAAGAAGGACTGGGCTGGCTCTGAATGGGATGTGCGCAAGCTATCCATGGGCCAACAAGAAGCTCCTCAATAGAGATCTTACCAGTCCGACTTGCATCTCTCGACTAGCTGATATATCACAGCTTTTCGAGTTCCAAGGGAAATATTTTCCCGTGTACTTTTAATCGCCCCCTGTTCGAGTACTTATGCATCACCCTGTACATACATGTATACTACCCGACCTGATGAATCTCCGGTCTTTCTTTTCTTTTCTTTCCCTCATTCTTTCCCATCTCCATACACCGCGCTACAAGATCTATACGTGCTTCGTGCACTCGAGCTCCTCACGTCTCCAACCAGCTGTCTCTATTGGTTGATGGATGTGGCATCTTTTCATTGATTTATCGGTGGGATGCAAGCGCAAGAACAACTGGAATGTGAGCCCTTGAGGCACACTTCTTATTTCCGTTTCTCGGAACCGCTCTGGACTTTCAGCCTACGCAGAGCGGACTAAAAACGTGAGAACAGAATTAGAATATTTGTAGAAATTTTAGAAAACACCTTTTTTTGTTTGTCGTGTTTATTCAACTTCATCTATCAGAAGCAGCCTATGAAGTCTTTAAAAGGAACCTAGCACCCGCTCTACCATCCGGAGGTCTCACTGAATGTCCCCGAAACATATCGTGTAAGCGGCACCTCATCTATTGTCGGCTATCTTAACGCCGCACTAGATCTTGTCAAATTCTTCTCGAAAGTCGAACGCCCCGCTCTTTCTATGTTCTGAGATAGGCGGAAAGCTTGACGTTTGAGACGGAGCACGACGACCCGTTGGGCAACTCAGATGTAGAACTTGACGGAGCCTCACTCTCCGTTGTGGGGTAGAACATGGCGGGGATGTGGCGCTATTGCATAAGTGCTCTGCAAGTGCCAACCTATAAAGCGGCCACAAATGCCAATGTTGAAGAAAGATTGTAGAATAGATTCAATCCACCAAGTATTATTTCCAACGTTTCAAACACCATATCTGATTATCATCGCGCACATCATGGCGACTAAAACATCTGCAGTGACCAACAATGGAACACTGGAAGCAAAGGCACCAGAGAACTCACAGCAAGATTCATTTTTCGAAGATGTCCACTTCCTAGGTGATAAAGAGGGTCGTGTGGTCATTCGCTCACCTCCGAAGTTCGAAGATAAAGAAGCAGAGCGCGCATACCAGAAGCAGCACTTGGCCGTCGCATTCCGGGTATTTGCAAAGCAGGGCTTCGACGAGGGTGTTGCTGGACATATCTCCCTCAGGGATCCGATTAACCCTGGTAAGCTCAACCTACATTCAACGAACATAACAACCTTGGAAAAGGTCAAGTTATAATCCCTGAGATTGGGCCTAATCTAACATGGATAAATATAGAGCACTTCTGGATCAACCCACTCAGCATGCATTTCTCCATGATCAGCGTCTCAGACCTAGTCTTAGTGAACGAATCAGGACAAGTCCTCCCAGGAGGAGCCCAACACCCAATTAACGGCCCAGCATTCGCAATCCACAGCGAAATCCACAAAGCCCGACCAGATCTCAACGCAGCCTGCCACGCACACTCTATTTATGGAAAGGCCTTCTCCTGCTATGGCCGTCCAATCGAGATGCTGTACCAAGACGCACTACGTTTCTACAATGATCTAGCGGTGTACAACCGGTATGGCGGGACGGTCATTTCAACCGAAGAAGGAGCTCGTATCGCCAAAGCGCTCGGTCCAACATGTCGGAGTGTGATTCTGCAAAACCATGGCATGATCACTTGTGGTCGGACGGTGGATGAAGCCGCATTTCTGTTTATAGCATTGGATCGATGCTGTCATTCGCAGTTGCTTGCTAATGCGGCCACCGGACCGGGTTGGGAGAAGATCTATATTGGCAAAGAGGAGGCGGAGATGACGCATAAGAAGAGTGGGAACTCGAGTAAGATGTGGTTGGCTTTCCAGCCATACTATGATCAGGTTGTCAAGGAGGATCCGTCTGTTTTGGAGTAAGTGTCATGCATGTTTTGAGTGTGATAGGCCTTGCATTGTGATGAAAGTACGAGTTGCTAGTCTAGATTGCTAAAAATATAATTCTGGTGCCATTGGAGATGAAGATCTGTGCCGACTTGAGTAAGTTGCATGCACAGACACATAAATCCTTATCATCTATACGGAAATAGGTATGTATTAATAGATAGTTATTTTAGGCATGACTGATGTCTGCCAATTATCATTCCTGCACTATATGTTCTATCCATGCTAATCCAAGGGTATAAGCTAATCAAAGACTCTCCAAAATGCCCATCAATGCTGCCACAAAGTAAAATCGTAAAAGTAGGAAGAAGTTGAATCAGACAACTCGTTCTTCGACCCATATCTATAGTGTATTAGCCAATGAATTCTCGTCAAGCGGAAAATCAAACATACCTCCATTTTCCCCATTTCGCTCCCTTCCCGTCGAGCAATCTCTCGGGCTGAGCCTAGGAGTAGATCCAGATCCTCCTGGTCCACCATAGTAATCATATCACCATCATCTTGGACCTTGATTTTTAAAGAATGTTGGAAGCCGAACTTCTCGCGAATGCGAGTCTCAAAATCAGCATATTCAATCGTGGGCCCGATTATGATATACCGGATATCATCTGGTGCGTGAACCTTGGTGCGGAATTTTCGTACTTCTGGTCTTCTGGAGTTGGCACGTCGTGAGAACCGTGCTGGGGATCGTGTACGCCGTTGCCGAGAAGGCGAGTCACCTTCAGGTGCGGCGCCTACAAGCTCAAAGCCTCCATCTTTCAAGGGTTCGCCTTCGCATACTTCATCGACATATTCATCTTCTTCGTTGATATATTGTGGGGGGTGGTGTCGACTTCCTCGCCCGTAGCCTGAATTAGGATGGGGCCTAGACCCTGGCAATGGGTCGCGCGGGTCAGCTTGTGCGTATTCTTGACTGGGCGAAAAGTCATTATCGCTATGATTCCTGCGGTGCCCTTCGTGAGGGCGGGAACGGTTTGGATCTTGTGAATACCCGCGGATGTTCTGTTGCCGAGAAGCCGGCCCACGGGGTTCCGATGCTGTCCGTGTTGTTCCGATCCGTGGTTTGTCTGTAGATGCTTGAGAATATGGTGCCGGTGCGAGCGGTGCTACAGCCTCTGGTACACTGGGCCGACGGTCTAAGGCAGCGCCTGTTCGTTCTAGGTCTAACCGTAGCGAGGGCCGCGCATTATTGCGAAGTGAGGAACTGCGATGGTGGCTGCTCCCTGAAGAGGAACCATTGCTAGTAGAGCGGTCGTCGGGTGGAGGTGTTGGTGGAAATACGTTGCGGTTCAATGGAGGCTCTGATTGTTGACGAGTGCGGCTACTTAGATTCTTATGGACCATATTCGTGGCCGCATAAGACATTCCATCCCGGTCCTCGAACGCTGTCTTGTCGATGACAATGGGTCGCCAGTTATGTTCTGCGCCCTGACGGCGGTCGGATTGAGCAACCAAGCGGGACTTGCCCAGATAATCTTTGGATTTAAGGTTCTTGACTTTGGCGGCATTTGGACGATAGATAGTTCCTACAGGAATCGAGAAGACCGTGTACCCCTAGTTCTCGGTCAGCGAAGGTATTCTCATCAACTTCTGTCCTAAGAGACATACTTCTGCGTTTTCACGTATGGCATCCTCGATGACGTCGTGGTCTTCCGTAACCTTCTCCCTGGCAGCAAACTGCATGTCTTTCATACCGGGTTCGACCTGTTGGAGGTAGATATAGCATAGACCACGATTGAACAACACCTCACACGAATACAAACGAAACCTCAGGCCCAGTTGTTCATAATCGATGGACGTGTTTCCTCGAAGATAGAGTAATGTGTCGTTGAAGTTCGCTAACGCTTCCTCGAAGTCTCCGAGTAAGAAGTTCGATACACCCTGTTGAAAGTAGGCGATGGCAAGGTACCGATCCAACCCAACTGATCGTTGATAACAATCAATCTGCACAATCGCGTTAGTGGGAAATCCCAGCCATTTCACATCATAGGTCGACGTACGGCTTTTTCATGCTCACCCAAAGTCGCATGAATCACACCAAGGTTAAATAGGATCTTAGATGTGTCTGCAATCTCATTGAAGAGCCGGATGGCTTCTTCAAACTCCTGATGATCATAGCAATCCAGGGCGGTAACCCACGTTTCGATTTCCTGGCTAAAATCAGTATGGGGTATCATGCAATGCACCCTTATTTTGCCTCACCTGTTTCAATGACATCCTGCCAATATGTGATTCAAGAACAACACAATGGCGTCCTAAGATCCTCAATTGACCACAGTCCCAGACAAGATTGAACGGGGTTTCACACCAGGCCAGGTCAAGCACACAAATAGATCCAATATGTACACCGCTAATCGGCGGGGCGGGCAAACGTCACTTCGGCGGGGTCCTCAAGTGACATATAGGGAGAACCCCCCCCTTCAACTATTATTAAAATCTGTTGGTACCAATCTGGACACGATGCCGAGACGAATGTGAGGAACCAAACTTTCGAAAAAGATGCTAAGGCCCGTCACCCAAGGTTTGTCGAAGAGGAAATGAGCTGCGGGTCGGCTTGGGAGCGGGTCACGACCCTGATTGGAATCTCCTGAGGGTCGTGATATACCGGAAGGTCTTTTGTTCGCGGGGAGAATTACTGGAGGTTGGATACGATGCACGCGATAGAAGCCGATGTGATCCCGCCCAAGGGGAATCGGGGAAATGATCAGTCAAAAAAATGTATTTATAGAATCGATCCCGCGATACTTCCAATAGACCCGGTGGTTGATCGAATCAAGGACCAAGAGTACCCGCTTTGGGTTGAGAAGTGAAGGTGGTGCGGTTTCTCACCTCCGATCACGGTGGCAGGAGGGTCCGAGTTGCGAACGCCGCGAAGTGGATATCCCGGCAACCTGGAAGCGCCCCATGAGGCGGATAAGGGAGAACGTGGTGCAGCGGGGAGTGGAAACAAAAGGGGGAATGATGGAAGATTTGTCGGAAGCAAAGCGAATGAAAAGCAAAAAGCAGAAAAATCCAAAAAATCCCGGCTCCTGCAGAGGGGCTGCACCGAGGGGCAGGGACACCTAACGCACAGCTACTGGAACGGTTAGTCAACCCGAAGAGAAGCGCCCAGTGAATGGGCCAAAAATAACTCGCGTTGCACCTGCAGGAGATTTATGCACGCTTCGATCAATCAGATCAACGAACCAGCAATTTATTAGTTGACGCCTGTGAGTGGACAGCTTGGTCTTTTTTTTGGTGTCCATGCATCGATATGGATCTCCCTCAATTCATCTATGACGGTATAGTAGTGGCCCAGTGGGGAGATCATATTGGGGACTCGTGGCCAATCCCTTGGGAATCATTGTCCAGATTTGCGACATGGGTCATCTACTGTATGACCCCTGTTACACAACCGCGCTTGTGCATGGGCTCATTTGGAAAAGATTGATTATTTTCTTGTCAACCCTTGTCCGATTGGACTGAGAGTCGCGAATCTTCATTTCCGATGTGAAGAGGGGGCGGGGGGAACAAGCTGTGGGACTGGACCCATCACAAGGGAACGACGTTTGGACCGACAGGGTTGGTGGTTGGCTCGAGCGAACGGGCCGCGAGGGACCGGAATAAATTCCAAGGCTGATGTCCACAATCTGAGTTTCTGCAGCGAATGGCGCTGTCATTGGTCCAGGCCCACTGAACTCTTGCCACGGCGCTTCCAGTGCTTTATTTAGTTGTCCAGTACCCCATCTGCGGGGAACTTGATTCCTTCTCGCTTCGTACATACCATTTTGAGAGGGGAAGGGGTTGGGAAGCGAGCTAGGGTTAGCGTGATGCTTAAAATGCACGAATAACCAGATTGGACTAGTGAATCCAAGAAACCGGAAAAAGGAACTTTTGAAGCTCCAGGGCTGATGCATCATCTTCAATCACCTGATCTCACCCAGAATGTCGGGACTTTCTTATCGTTATCGTTATCGTTATCGTTATCGTTATCGTTATCGTTATCAACGATCAACGCCACATGTAGTAAGTTCCGGGCTTAGCTGGGTAGACTTGAACAAGATTGTCAAAAATTACATTCTTAAATCATTGTCTGTAATGTTACTTATTTCGAGGTCCATAAGGCTGGTGTTCTAGATACAGTGTTGCTCCCAGGGGGTTTTACTCATGTCTCAGTGAGATGAATTTCAACTAATGTGGATAAAGATTTCGTCCCCGGCTTCTAAGATGGATTTAAGCAGCTAAATACTAGGTTACTAGGTATAATGCATGCCATATCTACTAGCACTACTGTAGGTGCCCCTACGTATGGAGTCTGCGCATGTAAGTAAAGCCTCCAGAACACTAAACCATTTTCGGTACCCGCCTTCCCGTAAAGCGGCTCAACTAGGCGGTGACTCACTTCTGCCGTCATTAAAATCGAAGGATAGAGCGAATCTCGACGCTACAGTTCACGGTTCACGATTCATTCATACTTGCATTTACTATTCTACAGCTGGGAGACAAGTCAACATGCTGGCATTCACTTAAATCCTAAATTCACTAAAGAACTCCTTCGTTCTGACCTGTTTCATTCTCTTTGTCCTTTCCCAACCATCCCGACTTTTGCGCCATGACTTCCTCTCGTCCGCATGCTGCCGATGAGGCGGCCTACCTGCAGGCACTGAATGTTGATGTGCAGAACCAGGATGACCTGGAGCGAGATCTCGCTCAAAAGGTTAGACCTCACCTGCAATCTTCCTGAAGTGCTGGCTAACATGCCTTAGGCCGACAAGTTACTAGCTGAGAAGGCCGAGGAAAACGAGACCAAACGCCTGGAAAAGGCTTTGGCTGAGTTAAAGTATGTACCTCTACAGCCCTAATGTGCTAAGCTCGCATTCTTACTTTTGCCCAGCAAAGCCGATGCCCAAATTCGACGATTAGAGGATCGCCTCGCCCAGCCCTTGGGCTCCGCCACCCAACAACTTCGCCGCGTCGAGCTTGACCGACTTAAGTCGCGCCGGGCTGAACTAGCTAAGGATGTGCGGGATATTCAAAAGCGAATCGATGGACAACGAGAAGTCCAGCAGACGGCTTCTTCTAGCCATGGGTCAGGTCGGTTGGCGAACGAGTCTCGACGCGACTACCTCCTGCGGACCGGTCAGATCACCCCATTCGACCTCATTAATAATGGTGGATCAGAGGGGCCTGCTGCAGCTCTTCAAGATGCGCTTGCAGGCGCAGAGGATGAACAAAGAGTCAAGGAAGAGCGAGAACAAGCCCGCCACGATGCTTCCCACCGTAACCTTATCCGCCCAGGCCACGACTTTGACGACAGCGAAAGTAGCGCCACAAGTAGTGTAAAGCGCCAGAAGGTGGAAGCCGGCCCTTCGTCTCTCAACTCAACACCCGGATCAACCCCAGTTCGACTTAAGATTCGCATGCCCCGCCGTTCCCTCTCCCCTTCGTCGTCAGCAAGCTACGTTGCCTCCGAAGTTTCTAGCGTCAAATCCGAAGATGAAGAGTACATGCCAGATACAATTCCCGAGACAACGTCGACTGGAAAGCGCAAACGACATCTGGGAATCAAGGACAAGGGGGATGAGCTGGAGGATCTCAGCGGTGTGGACGACGGCGACGAGTCTGTGTACCAGGACCGTTTGATGGTATGGACGAAAACTCGCAGTGAAGCTCGTCAGCGTGACCAGCCTGATTATCAGGATGATCCCAATGAGGACGAATGGCATAAGCCGCATCCTAAGTATCCTGATCTTGAATTGCCCAATGGACTCAGCATCCCTGGAGACATCGCACATTACCTCTTTTCATACCAAAGAACGGGTGTCCAGTGGCTATGGGAGCTTCACCAGCAGTCCGTCGGCGGCATCGTCGGAGATGAAATGGGGCTGGGAAAGACAGTACAAGCTATCGCCTACGTTGCTGCTCTACACCACAGCAAAATGTACTCCAAACCTACTATTGTAGTCTGCCCTGCAACGCTGATGGTCCAGTGGGTCACTGAATTTCACAATTGGTGGCCAGCGCTGCGTGTCTCGATCTTGCACTCTTCTGGGAGTGGAATGCTCAATCTGAAAAAGGAGAACAGACGAGAAAATGCGTTGACCTCGGAGATGGTGGGGACTGGTGGTTCTCATAGTCTTTCTTCTGGCCAGAAAGCGGCCAAGAAGATTCTCAAACGTGTCGTCGAGGAAGGCCACGTTCTGGTGACAACATACTCCGGCCTGCAGTCCTATGCAGATGATCTGACCGGTATTGAATGGGGGGCCGCCATCCTCGACGAAGGCCACAAAATTCGTAATCCTGACGCCGGGATAACTTTCAGTTGCAAAGAGCTGCGCACACCTCATCGCATCATCTTATCCGGAACCCCCATCCAGAACAGTCTTATCGACCTCTGGTCTCTCTTTGATTTCGTCTTCCCAATGCGCCTCGGCACACTTGTTACATTCAAGAACCAATTTGAAATCCCTATCCGTCAAGGAGGATATGCTTCCGCCTCCAATCTGCAGGTACAAACTGCTGCCAGGTGTGCGGAAACATTGAAAGAAGCCATCACCCCGTACCTTCTCCAGCGATTCAAGACCGATGTCGCATCTGATCTTCCGAAGAAAAGTGAGCAAGTCATTTTTTGCAAACTCACACAGTACCAACGTTCTATGTACAAACGGTACCTCAGTTCGGAAGATATGCAGTCTATCTGCAAGGGAAAAAAGAAATCCTTCGCAGGCATTGATATTCTCCGCAAAATTTGCAACCACCCAGACCTTGTTGATCGGCAACTTACTCATCTCGGGAGTGACTACGGCCGTGAAGATCGCTCGGGTAAAATGCAAGTTCTGAGGAGCCTGCTTGAGCTTTGGAGGGACACTGGACATAAGACTTTACTCTTTGCCCAAACCGTGCAAATGCTGAACATTTTGGAAAAGTTTATTTGTTCTCTCGGGGGATTCACATATCGTCGGATGGACGGATCGACTCAAATCCCTAAGCGACATGCAATTGTGACCGAGTTCAATGTCGACCCGGACCTCCACGTATTCCTCCTGACTACGAAGGTAGGAGGTATCGGCATTAACCTCACTGGTGCTGATCGAGTCATCATTTTCGATCCCGACTGGAACCCGTCCACTGATATGCAAGCCTGCGAGCGTGCATGGCGTCTTGGCCAAAAACGCGATGTGACAATTTTCCGGCTCATGATGAAGGGCACCATTGAAGAAAAGATCTACCACCGACAGATCTTCAAGCAATTCATGACCAACAAAATCACCAAGGATCCACAGCAGCGTGAAGGGTTCCAACTTAATGACCTCTATGATTTGTTCACGCTCACCGAGGAGGATGACCAAGAGCTGGAAACGACACAACTCTTTAAGGATGCAGAAGTCACTTACCAGGAAGAGCAGAAGGAGACTCCGAAGTCCAACTTTCCATCTAGGAAGCGTCCCACTGGCATCAATTCCGTGTCAAAGGGCAAGCCTCCCTCTCCAATTCATGTTAAATCTGAAGAACCCGACGACCTGGGCACTGTTCAGGGAATCGCCAACGTGGAAGACTTCAAAACTGCAGCCGGTGTCAAGGCAGAAAATGAGACTGAAGAGAATTTCAGTGACCAAATCGCCGATCAAAATGGCGAGGGCAAACAAGCAGAAGACCGCCTCATGCATAGCATCTTCTCTCGTTCAGGTGTCCACGCTGCCCTTGAACACGACCAAATTATAAACGGCAAACGAGTCGTCCAGGCAGATCCCAAGATGGTTGAAGCCGAAGCTCGCCGTTTCGCCAACGAGAGTGCCGCTGCACTCCGTAAAGCTGAAGAAGCCGCTCGCTCTGTCCCCATTGGACTACCCACATGGACCGGCCAATTTGGTGTCGCTGGTCGTGATGTGGGTGGAAGCTCAGCGCGCCCTGGTCGAGGAGGACCCTCCTCCGCTTCTCTCCTCACAAATCTGAACCCCGGCGCTGCGTTGAACACCCAGCGTCCTTCTACCCCGACTTACATGCCTCGCGGCGAAGAGTTTTTACCCCTAATTCAAAACTTCTTTCAGTCGCACCGTGGCCCTATAACCTCACAAGTGATTATCAACAATTTCAATCACTATTGTGCCACCGAACAGCGGCAGCAGGAATTCTATGCTGTTTTGAAGAGAGTTGCTGAGCTCGGCCCTCCCCAACGGGGTCGTAGGCTTTGGGCATTGAAAACAAGCAGAAATGCGGCTTCTCCTCGCCCGCGAGCTGAGGCTACTTCTTCTCCACGTCCGCGGACCTAAGTCCATCTTTATTGATACACACACTCTATGATGAAGAAGAAATATTTGTAAGATAGGCGAAATTTACGACGCTATGACTGAGAAGATGAAAATGACAGCAGAAGACTATCAATGAATATATTGGAAAGCACCTCCCAGACCTGGCCAACGCGGGACTAGTAACTTGGTATCAAACCCGCTTGTCAAAATCACAAACCGTCTAGGTACGAATCAAAACTAAATAACAAAAACGTGTGAAACTTTATTTCGAATCAAAAACGGAATGGCCCCCTCACGGCTAACACCCAAATCCTGAGGCAACTCAAGATCAATCGAAGTCTGGTTTGGGCGGAGTGAGCACCGTCTGAACTTCATCTTCATGATCCCACTGATCCCGATATTCTTCCATCAGCACACGAGCAGCCGGTGCCCTTGCAACAAAGTCTACCACGGCAGCAACGGGGAACACAATGTGAAGTGCAGAATATACACCAGCGCTAATGGCAAAGCCGGAGAGAAAGCAAATATAATATATATGCGTGAAGCCCACCGGAACAATGATGTTGGGATTGACATATGCGATGAAGCCAGGTAACGATGGGGCGGTTCCACAAACCCACTACAATCATATCAGCACATGCTTTCCGATTTTTGATCATACCAAGCGGAGGGGAAAAAAAGAAAAAAAGAAGCCAGATGGAACACTTACCCCGATAACAGCTCGCCAATCCACACCCCACGTGTACCAATAGATGCTAGAACTATCTCCAACGAATAAATCCTCAACCTTGATCTTGCCTTTATTGACAACGAAGTAAGAAGCGATCATCAGTCCAGTCATAGGGCCCAGAAAAACAGAATAACTGCTCAGAACCGTGAGGAAAGTCGTGGCGGTATTAACAAGCTTCCAGGGGTTACAAGCAATAGAGACGATAGCAGTGATATAAGCTCCTCGGCGAATATTGATATACCGGGGGAAGGTCGCCGCCAAGTCAAAGCCTGCAAAAACATCAGTAACTAATGAGTATTGGGTAGAACGTGAATATACTTACCACCCGCCAACGAATTCCCAGGAACATTCACACCAATCTGCGAAACAACCAAAGCAGCACCCCCAAAGAAAGCCGCAGCCCTTGACCTGGACCCCCCATTCTCAATCACAGCACTGAGCAGCGTAGGCAAATTCCACTTCGCCCCACCATACCGATTCTGCGTCGCAGCTGTAACCAAAATACCAATAATGGAGCACGTAATGCCGTAAAAGGGAAAACTGATAAGCTGGCCCCAAATCGCATCTGTAGGTTTCCTAGCAAAACGCGCGTAATCATTTTGATTAAGAATACCCGCCGCGATGGAGCCGATGGTACTAATAATTCCGAAAGCGATGTTCCACCCCGTGGCATTGCCGGAGCCGGAGAGTGTCGAGCCAAAGCCACTGTCGCCCATGGTTGCGAGGGACCAGATTAGAAGCACAATTTCAAAGATAAGGATCGTTGCTGCGGAGGCGTAGAAGAATGTGTTTAGTTTGTGCGGGCGGATCCAGATGAATGGTAGTGAGATGAGCATGAAGATTATGTAGGCTACGAATGTCGCTGTTGTGGTACCTGTTGATGCGGCGAGGGTGTTTGGGATGCGGGATTCGAGGTCGGGCCATATTGCTTGCAGGCAGACGTAGATACATTCACCTCCTATCCATGCTTGGAAGCCATCTTGTTTGAGGTTTGTTAGCGTGATAGAGTGGAAGGAACGCGGGTATGCTTACACCACACTGTAAAAGAAAAGGTTTAGTAATGAGGTTATTGGGGATTGGAATGTAAATGTGTCACTCACCAATAGAAAGAAGAATACGATTCCAGATCACAAATGCACTTCCGTACATTCCCCATACATATCGGTTAACCACGGGAAATCCCACTGTCCATGTTAGGATATGAAGTACACCCGGTATACGATCACGTACAATAATAATAGGCTCCCGGGATAGAGTTCAAGATAACAAACAAGGTTGCCAGGAGCTGTCCAGCGACAATAGCAATAATAGCTTGCCACCATGTCAATCCAAGTGCAATTAGCGAACTACCAGTCATGTAGGTAGAGATATTAGAGTTGACAAGCACCCCTAACAAAAATTAGCATGAAACATCCGCCCATACAACGAACCAGCATACAGAAATTATGAAACGTCCAGTGCCCCCAAGTCCGCCGCCCAGCCTCAATAGGTTTGATATCATTGTTGATCCATCGGTCCGGCACGACTCCGCCCTCCGCGTTAATCTCGATTCTCTTCAGGAACGCCCTGACCGACATACCGAGGGAGAAGACGTGAAATCTGGCGAAAGGTAAAAAGGAAAGAAAAAGACAAGAGAAGGCATGGGTTATGGTCGGGTCGGCCGCTACTACATGCTCGATTTACTCCGCACTTGGTTTTGGGGCGCGTATTTGTGAGACGAAAAACTATCAGATTTCTCTAATACATTAGTGCAATAGATGGAAATACAAGTACTGGCTAGGTACTAGACAGTGCTCAGTTGACCAATTACCTTGTTAGATAAGGAGGAGAAACATCCCTGCTTATCAAGTTATCAAGCTATCAGCTTATCCTTATCAAAAGTGCGGTCATGCATTGTTGTTGCAGCGCATCGTGTAACAAGGATTAGGATAGCGAGGACAAATCAGATGGAAGAGAATAGGCGACGACGCTACAGCTTGATTACCACCGCGAGAGCGCCCAGTCGAGAAGATTTCATCCGCGCCCCAGATATCGTGGAAGATATTACGAGAAAAAATAGAAGTAGACAAAGGCCAAAGCAAAGATCATTTTCGGAGGGTTTGACTTGTGATTGGTCGATTGGAGTGCATGGATCTCCGATCAACACGGGGTTGCTTCGGGGCTCGGGGTGGATCGCGATATTTCTTTGTCTCTAGGAACGCCACTGCACTAGACTACGACAGGGTCTCCTTTCCTTTTATGGCTCTCAGACCCCGACCCCGACCCCGACCCCGAGATATGATAAGTTCTGTGATAAGGTGTGGTGGGGAAGTAGATCATTGGAGTAAGCAACAATACATCCGGTAGGTGCATCCGTACAGTTTAGTAAAGAGGTCACGGTGCATGCACGAACCTTACTTATCTGACTACCTTAAGCGGTGATGTACATACGAGATGACCCTTCCATATCTAAAGTTCTCATTTCATTTTCATTCAACTCTCACCTCCCATATTTTCCATTACTTCCCTTCTTCCAAGAAAGCCAACGTTAAACTTATACATTATGACTCGTGGTGGTCTATGCCGTATCGGCGTTGATGTAGGCGGAACTAATACCGACGCCGCTATCATTGAAATCTCGGCCTCGGAGACGGAATCAAGAGGTGTACGCGCTTCAAGTAAAACGCCTACAACGGTCGATGTCACATCTGGGATCCACACTGTGATCGAAGATGTCTTGTCAAAGTCGTCTGTTGATCGTCGGGATATTCTAAGTGTGGCTATTGGCACAACGCATTTCGTGAATGCTGTTGTGGAGGCAGATGCCCGACGACTTAGCAGGGTGGCTGTTGTTCGGCTCTGTGGCCCTTTTACAAAGATGGTAAAGCCCCAAATATTGAAGAATTGGATAGGATGGTCAAGCTAAATATCGTATCAAGCTGCCGCCATTTTCCGACTTTCCATTGGAGTTAAAGGATATAATGAGCGGACCGGTGTTTTATCTAGATGGAGGTAGGTATAGAACGTTCTTGCTTTATGGTTGATGGATCTAACGGTATACAGGACTTGAGATTGACGGGCGTGAGATAAATCCATTGAACCCAGCCCAAATCAAGGAAACTGTTCGATCCATTAAAGCCGAGGGAATCGACAAAGTAGCTCTAGTGGGCATCTTCTCTCCCCTCGACGCACAAGGTCTCCACGAAGAAACCTGCAAGCGACTGATGCTAGAAGAAGATCCATCTTTATCAGTAGTATGCTCACACACAATCGGAGAAATCGGGCTCCTAGAGCGGGAAAACGCAACGATCCTAAATGCCTCAATTCTAAATCTCGCCCGAAGAACAGTTCGTGCATTCTGTGAAGCGATGAAAAAACTTCGTTTAGATTGTCCTCTATTCCTGACTCAAAATGACGGAACTTTGACCGACGCCGCTACAGCAGCGGAATTACCAATCAAGACGTTCGCATCTGGTCCTACGAACAGTATGACAGGCGCAGCATACTTAGCATCATTAGACCGCGGAGAAAGTAGGACTCGCTCTGAAACTCAAGTTCTTGTGATTGATGTTGGCGGTACGACAAGTGATGTTTGTGCATTACTTCCATCCGGATTTCCGCGACAAGCGCCGAATTTCGTTGAAGTTGGTGGTGTGCGCACTGCGTTTTCGATGCCGGAGGTACTCTGTGTTGGGCTTGGTGGAGGTAGTCGTGTTATCTATGACCAAGCTTCGGATAGTATTCAGGTTGGTCCGGAATCAGTTGGACATTATCTGACTAGCCAGGCTCTGGTCTTTGGTGGCGATGTCTTGACTACTACTGATATCGTTGTGGCCTCGGGGAAAGCGGATATCGGCGATGTAAAGAGGGCGAGGGCTATCTCGCCTGGCCTTGTTTTCAAAGCACGCGTGCAGATCAAGAGGATCCTCGAACGAGCAGTTGAAGACATGAAGGTTTCCGATCTGCCAGTTACTCTTCTACTTGTTGGTGGTGGATCAATCGTTCAAATGGATGATCTGGAAGGTGTTGCAGAATGTATCATCCCGCCACACCATGATTCTGCAAATGCCGTCGGGGCTGCGATTGCGAAGGTTTCTGGTGAAGTTGATATCATTGAAATTTTAGATGGTCGAGATGAAAAGGCCGTGCTAGAGGGTGCAAAGCAGAAGGCTATCGAAGCCGCTGTGGCCCATGGTGCAGACAGGAACGACACCAAGATTGTTTCCGTTGACAAACTTCCTCTCCAGTATGTGACCAACAAGGCTACGCGATTCGTTGTCAAAGCTGTTGGTAGACTGGCAATATCTGGTGATTTTCCCCCGTTTACAAATGGGACATCTTCACACGAAGGATCCGAGATTGTCACGAACGGCGAGTGCGATCCAGAGCCAGAAAAGCAATTCAGGAAGAAAACATCGGAATCGCTCCAATCCATGGTTAAGTTTTCCGCCTTCGTGGATATCGAAACTTATCAGCCCGATGTTCGAAACGGTGTATGGTACATCTCTCCCCTTGACCTAGAATTCATGGCAACCGGAACAGGTGGTCTCGGAACTGGTGGTGGAGGCTCCTCATACCTCGAATACTTACGATGCCTGGAAAGCCTTCGAGATTCTGGAAAGAAAATGCGTGTTGTTTCCCCAAGCTACATGACAGATTCAGATATCTGTGTCTTCGGATCATGGTATGGTGCACCAAGCGTGGGGAACGAGCGATTAGCGGCCGGAACGGAGATTATGGATGCGATAGATGTCTCTGTCAGGATGGGGGGCCATACCCATTTCGAAGCTGTGATGGCGGATGAGATCGGTGGCGGAAATGGACTTTCGACTTTCCCTACGAGTGCCTACTATGATATTCCTGTGGTGGATGGTGATTTGATGGGACGTGCTTACCCAACAATGGAACATGGTCAGTCTCTAGCTGCCGGTATTAATTTCAACGGCAGATTGATCTAATTGATGTCCAGGCACTCCATACGTTTACGGCGAGCCTATTACCCCTTGTGCTATGGCAGATGCTAGAGGAAACACATCTGTGATTATGGTAGGTACCTTTTATATCCAGAAAGGCAAACATTCATTGACTCAATGACAGAACGCTGAATCCAACTCACGAGTCGAGACCATGTTGCGCACTCAATGTGTGGATTTGGGCCTCAGCATTGCCATTTCTGCTACACCCTTGACTGGAAAGGCAATCAAGCAATATGCCATTCCGAACACAGTATCGCAAGCATGGTATATCGGACGTGCCATTCACAGAGCAAGAAAATCGAAAACCAACCTGGTCGATGCGATCGTAAGTAAACTCGCTTCAACAATATGCACCATCTCCTAACATAATCGAACAGTTCGAAACAACCCCCGGTTACCTTCTCTACTCCGGCAAGATTGTCGACGTAAAGAGAGATGTCCAAAAAGGATACACAATGGGCCAGTGCACGATTATACCCCTCAGCAACGAGGAACAGGACCTCGGCGGCCCAGCCAATAGTCCCTTTGATGATACCCGCTGCTTGATCATCCCATTCCAGAACGAGTTCCTCTACGCTGCGTACGCAGATATTGCTAACCCGACTGATTCCTCCAAACATGAGATTATCTGCACAGTCCCGGACCTCATTTCGATTCTGGGCCAGGACGGTGAAGCGATAGGATCCCAGGATCTGCGTTATGGTCTTCGTGTTAACGTGATTGGTATGGCTGCGCATCCGCTTTGGACTGGGGATGAGCGGGGATTAAGGGTTGGTGGACCGGAGGGATTTGGGTTAGATATGGAGTGGAAGAGTATTGGGCCTTATCAGAAGCCTCCGAGTGTGATTGATGAGTTTAATAGAGATTTTTAGATTATATTCACGGATAATGAATATACAGTTATTGAAGAGATGAATATAGACTTTGGATTACTGAACCTCTGCGTATGTACAATTCTGCCGCATATTTACTTATCGTAAATGTTACAGGCGAGCTCCACCTTCCGTCAGACGTGCCCAATCCTTCTCTCCGAAAGGCTTATATGCCTCCTCGCCAGGAGCAAGCCACAAGAACTGATCTTCCTTGCCTTCGGGTGCCTTAGTACCAGTTAACGCCGGATCAACGCCTTCATCTCGGAGCGGTACTTTATTCTGCTTGTTGTTATGAATGTGACTGGAATTTTCAACCATACGCAGGAAGACAGGGACAGCATAACGAGGCAGCTTAGAGCGCGTAAAGCGGGCCAGTTCCGCAAAGTCAATGCTTTTCCGTGCCTCGGGAGCAATTTGAAGGGCTGCACAACCAGCGCGACCTTCGTGGTTGGGGATGAGGACACCGTAGACGTTAGCTTCTTGAATACCGGGGAATCTTCCCAGGACCTCGGCCACTTCTGCGGTTGAGCTTTAAGAATTCGAGTCAGCCAGATTATTCCCGTCAATAGGGGAAGGTGGAAGGGAAGTACTTACACGTTCTCACTCTTCCATCGGAATGTGTCACCAAGTCGGTCGACAAAGTACCAACGGCCATCATCCTGTCGACGAAGAGCATCGCCAGTGCGGTAATACAAATCACCCTTGACGAATACATCGCGCATGAATTTTTTCTGTGTAGCTGATCCATTCTTCCAGTAGCCCTGGAAAACCTGCTCATTCGGAATATTGACTAGGATCTCACCACCTTCCTCCAAAGAAGGGCGAATAGCGAATCCAGTCTTGCTATCGCGAATAGCTTCGCCAGTTTCCGGGTCAATGGAAACAGGAACATAGGTATTCCGGAAAATCCCACGCAGTAGTGCGCCATGGTGACCAACACATCCAGACGTAAATGGACCAGCATTGCCATTTATCATGTTGAATATACCCTCACTACTGCTGAAGAACTCGAAGATTTCAGGAACGCCGAACCGGTCCCGGAATTTGTCCCAGACATCGGGTCGAAGTCCGTTACCGTACATGCCTCTTACTCTATGGTTCTTGTCCTGGGGAGAAGGCGGAGCCGCGAGGAGATAGCGTGCGGTCTCCCCAACATAAACGAAGAAGGTGGCGTCGCAGTCACGGATATCAGTCCAGAAATTACGAACGCTGAATTTCGGGGCTAGCGCGACGCTGACTCCGAGTGATAGAGCCGTGCCGACACAGATAGCTGCGGTGCCGTGATAAAGCGGCATGCAGCTGTACCAACGATCTCCATCCGGTCCTGGCTGATCGCCAACGGCGACAGAGCGCGTGGTGAATCCGCCAAACATTCGGCCCATGGTGAATGCGGTAGCCTTGGGCATCCCGGTCGTACCAGACGTATACAGTAAGATTGAAGGGAAATCTGCCTTCACATCAAGCGACATCTCGACCGGTGGATCAGTGGTTGGAAAGGTGCTGATATGGTCCCTGAACGAGTCGTTCAACGTCACGGGCTTCATCCCAAGTTCGGTCGTGAGGGTTGCCTGGCAATCTTCGATACTTGCGAGGCAGGTTGGATCCTCGTCTGCTAGGATGAGTGTTGCACCGCTAATCTTCAAGCAGTGGATCAGTGCCTCGCCTGAGAGGTTGTAATTGATTGCGGCGGGTGCACAGCCAATGCTCCATAGAGCAATCCATGCGAACAGAAACTCTGCGCGGTTTTGGAGGTAGAAAGCGACTAGGTCGCCCTTTTTAACTCCTTCGGATAGGAAATAATGGGCATATTGGCATGCTTTTTCATGGACATCACGGTAGGTGTATGTCTGTTCTCGGGTCCAGATTGCAGTTGTGTCGGGGTATTTCTTTGCTGTTTCTAGGAAGACGAACCAAGCATTTACCCGACCCTCGGAAACTGTTCGGAGGTATGAGTATTCGTAACCTACTGATTTGAATGGATGAACATACCGGCACGCGTGAGAGCACGCTCTCCCCGTTTCACGGCTAGCAGGACCCCTGTATCTTTGCGGATGTGGAATTTGGCATCAAGATAAGCTGCTAGAGTCGTTCCGCCGGCCAGGGCAGCTATAGCAGTACCTGTAGAGTATTAGGTATTGAAAGACAAAGACAAGGATCAAATTGACAAACCGAATCCCATTGGAAGTGTGGTTGGGATGATATTTTCTCAACAAATGTGCCTGATCCGCAGGACCGAAAACGGGCAATGACGTAGATCGTAATAAATGGTAAAAGATTGCAATGAAAGAAGAAGCAAGAAGCAAATCAATGACTCGATTGTATATCATCCAACAACAAAAAGAGAAAGGAGAAAGAGTGATGCGGTGTAATCAAGACAAGGGTATTGTAAGCCGAAGCTTGGAAAGATCCTCGGCACAACCACGACTCGCCCCCACTTTTCCCAATAGCCATCTCAACCCACCCCGTTGATTCGAGCAAGAAAGCCATTCCATCTGAGGGGCTAAATGGGGCTTGCGGGGAACAAGAAACAAATCAGAAAATAAGGCGGCACCTCGGTTCAAATGGATCCACTGACTCATTTCTGGAAATCGCCCCAACATAAACTGTGGGTCAGATCTAGCAATCACGGAGTTCTGTCGACGGCACAAGACTGTCATGGACTCCTCGGACTCTTCGATCCTCATCTTCCTTCCACCTCCACGCCTCATCGCGGTCGGCCCCGTTACTTATCCCATATATCACATTTGTCACGTAGCGTCCGATGATGGGTAGAAATTTCCAACAATGAAATGAGCCTCCAACAGCCAGATAAAGGTTGGATAAGTTAGGGTGCGGATGCCGTGTGATTAATGGATCTTGCGAGGGAGTGATTGCGTCCCAACAGAGACGAAAATGGTCGACTTCGCGATCTTTTGCAAAAAGTTGAGGTAATCGGGCCTTAATTGAGTCGACTGTTTGCCGACGAAGGCCATCAGGAATGGCCCGTTGGTGAACTGGGGGTATGGAGATGTTTTGCCCATTATCTGTATGAACAGTGTTCTTGAATGAGGCCGTATTGGTAAATTTTATAATTCCCGAAGGAGTTGGGGGCAATGTTTCACCTAAAAAATAAGTTATTTAAGGATTTCGATGGTTCGCACCATGCTTACCCTGTTCACCATACACATAAACCGGAAGCTGGTCGTAAAGCGGTCGCTCTGCGTCTGTCAACTGGTAATGCACTACACAAACACCAGCCGCCGTGAGTTGACTCTCCATTCTGGACTTCTGATGCATACCCAGTTGGTCCTCAGTCAAAGTCATTAATTCGCTGGTCCAAGCTCCCGTCGCTAGGATGATCTTCTTAGCCGTGTAAAGGTTGCCACTATTAGTTTGAACTCCTCTGACTCCGTATTGATCTAGCACAAGGCGGTTGGCCTCGTCAACCTTATATTGAACGCCCATGCGAATGGCTTCGTCTGCCATGATTTTGAGGGCAGTCCCAGCATCCGCCCATCCAGCTGACGGGTTAAAATAGTAAGAATCAAACGGTGTTAAATCTGCATCTTTCAGTATTCCGCCCCATTTGCTGCGAACTTCATCTTCTGTCATATCTATGGTTGGATCTGGACGTCCACTCGTTTTTAAATTGTTGCGAATTGTTGACGTGAGATCGTTGCCCCGCTCACCCATTGAAATCCAACCGGTTTCGTGGTAAATTCCAGCGTTGGTGAACAATGGGTTCTTTTTCCAGACACCAATCGCTTCAAATGCTAGGTCCATGTATAGAGGGTCTGAATAGTCTGCCCGGATAATTTTGTTGAAGTCTGTGGATGCAGCAGGTGTTGATGGAGGATGATCCCGATCGAGAAGTGTGATGCTGGATGGGCTGGAAGATTGCTTAGCCAAATAGTAGGCCGTGCTGACTCCAAAAATCCCAGCGCCAACAATCAATATGTCGGACTCCATGACGGACATTTTGGGATACTCGGGTGCTGATGGTTTTGAGGGTTATGATGGACGGTAGAAGAGGAAAGAACGAGGTACAGTGATTCTCGAAATGGCCTTTACCAATACACATTGTGAAACTCTTTTCTGGCCCCACCGCCAAGACCTTAGCGCAGATCAATTATTGAGCGGCCCGCATTAAGGTGCGGGGAGCAGTGAAATGCGCAGTGTACATCGTAGAAGAAAATTGCGCATCCTATCCCAGTCTCAGCGAGGCGCTACCGCCTCGCTCGAACCACCTCAGTATATGTAGATTCTCATCGAAAGAGGAGGTCAACTACAAGATAGTGAGAGGCAAAATATTTGAGATCCTTGGTAGCGACGATAGGACTGCTACATCCCCGGTAAGTAATAAGTCCTATTCTTCAGGCATATCGCTGACGCTAGTGCTAGTCCCACAACACTATATTCGACAATTATGATAAATTGATTAACCATTCTGGAGGAGATATGCATATTGGACACTAAGAATTTCGATTCTAGCAGCTGGGCGTAGGTGGATAGTTGCTAAGAACCGAATTATGTATATAGATCATCAGTTTAAATATATGCCTGTCATTTGTTGGGAGAATATACTGCTACAATGATATTCAAAATCAATTTAACCTCCAATCTCTCTCTCTTTATTTCCCAAGGCCGAGCCTCAAGCGCACTAGTCCGTATTAGGATATCTTTCCGCCGGCCTTACATTTATCTATGTATCTTGGATGATAAGTCCCCATAAATTATAGTAATTTTATCGTTACGCTCCCACTGTTCCGGCGATCACCATTTGGGCCCAGAAATAAAGCGCATAACCCACAAAGATCCCGAGCCACCCACGGCTTTTCGGCACAGAAGATCTCCCGAAAGCATTCTTTGCAACAAAAAGGTCGCTTACAACGAACATAGCAGCTCCCAGGGCTCGCGAGTGCAACCAGTCGGTTGGAACGATCAACGGGGACGTGGAAGTAGCGGCAGCAAACATTGTACTAATGATAACAGCATAAACAGAAACCAATGGCTTCATATCCGGAGCAATACCGAGGTCCAGTACATTGGTCTGGAGTGAGGAACGTGGCCGGGGATATATGACACCCAACCAGTTTGCAGCGCCCAGAGTCCCTACGAACGTGGCGGTAAAAGCCGTCCAGGAGGTCTCGTAGGAATCTTGCAGGAAGGCTACAGTGTAGGCTATATGAGCTGCTGCGAAGGCGACGATACCGAGTTGGAAAGATATCGATACTTTTCCCTGCGCTTCCGATTTGCCGGAGGTTAGGTTTTTGCTGTCCAAGCCATGGAATTCACGCCGCGAAGGAATAAGAAAAAAGTCGCCCAGCAAGGAAAAGGTAAGGCCGATGGTAATGAGACGACGATAGTCTGACCACTCTGTGGATGGTAAGAGCAATGGGCTGCTAAAAAAAGCAACTGAAGAGAGCATTTTGAATACCGCCGTACCCATGTGTGATCTGGATTTCCATTCCGAGAAAACCAACAAGGGCAGCGAACCCAGCAGAAAGCACGCCGAAGTCGAAATTGACATATCCAAGGATCTGTGGAGAACTGACACAGGATGAAATGAAATAGGTGTTTGGATATACGGAGCAACTGAAGTAATGGCCAATCCATCCATGGATGTTCTGCCTCTCATGATTAAGCAGTTTTCTTGGCGACAAGCCGAGGCACCACATTTGCTTGTGAGACCGAGGTCCTTGTTCTTTTGGCCTTATTATTATAGTCCTTGTTTAGACAAGTTAACAAATTGTGTAGTAGCTATATATCTCTCATTGATTTACAAGTTTAGTTTAGGTATGAATTTACAATGAGGTTAGAATTTACGGCAATTTAAGTGGTTTTGTGTTGGTATTCCCACAGTTACAACTATACATATAGGCAATCAGCATATTAAGGCCCGTTCAATAATTTACTCGCGCTAAGACCTTGGTGGTGGGTCTAGAAAAGAGTTATCAAGTGTGTGTTGTTCAAGGCGATTTCGAGGAAGACTATATATTACTGTATTATACACAGCGCATTTCACTGCGCCCCTCAAGTTAATGTGGCCGGCTCAATGACTGACCTACGCTAAGGTCTTGGCGGTGGGGCAAGAAGAGACTGAGTGTGCACTGGTCAAGGCGATTTCGAGAACCACTGTACATGGGGCTAATGCGAGGAAGTGAACAGGGATCACAGGTACTAAGCATGATGAGAAATCTCTCATATGCACGTATTTATTAGACCATTGAATCACAGTTGTATTGTAGTCTCACTTAGGTATGGCCATGAATAATCCCAAAACAAAGGATCTCAAATATGAAAAGTGCCATACTATCATCTGCTACCAGATCTATATATCCATGTACAGTACAGTACATATACGGTTTTTAGGTGGGGTTCCTCGGGAGTTTGGGCCCTCCAAGTTTGATCTTGTGTTCTTGAAGGCATGTTATTTTCTCTGTCTAGATAACAGCAGGCTTGAGCTAATCTCCATCATCTCAAAAAGATCTCCCTTAGATGTGAGGAACCTTGGAAGGTCTACGCAGTAAACATGGGGTGATCGGGCAGAATGAAGTCGGTGGGGAGATAAGCGGCAGAACCTCTCTTCCGAATCAAATCCGCAAATCCGCATAGATTCATCATGGCAGCTTGTTCAAATTCAATTACCACGTGGTTATTATGACCGAGAGAAACTAATCACCTTTAATTGCCCTCAACCTGACTTAGGTGTCTCAATCCATATATAATCTCCGAAATGCCACCACCAAACCCCCAATCTCAACCGATGGTCAAACCACGCATCTTGAGCCCTCGCGACGCCAAATCACTCGCCGGCGGCCACAAGAAACCCGAGATCAAACCCGACACACCGAAATATGCCTCCCTTGAACAGCAAAAATCATTGAACCGCGGCTCTCCCCTCGTCTCTAAGTGGCACCTCCCCTCAGCATTCTCCCGTCTGCGCGAGCGCTACGCCGCCCTTCCATCTCCCGTGCGACGCACCTTTCGTGTTCTCCGTGTCCTCGCCCCTATTATACCAATCAGTCTCTTCTTTTCCGAACATGTCGCCCAGATCATGTGGGTGCGCGGCCCGTCAATGACCCCCTACCTGAACGAAGACTACGACCAAATGCAAACACAAAGCGATATGGTACTCGTGAACATGTGGCCCTGGGGCCCCGTCTTCCCATGGGCAAGGTCAAAACGAATTGAGCGGGGGATGGTTGTGACATTCCGGTATGATCCTAAATTCCTTGCGGACTCCATTCAGATCGGTGGAACCGTCACGCCGAGATGACAAGATCGTGAATACTAACATCCATTGCTTGACGTATAGATCACCGGCCAATTCTAATCACATCGCTATTAAACGCGTCGTCGGCCTTCCAGGTGACCGTATCACCACCCGCGAACCCTGTATGAAACGTACCCAGATCGTCCCATTCAACCACGTATGGCTGGAGGGCGATGCGGAGGATCCGCGCAAAACGCTTGACAGTAATACATATGGACCGGTCAGCATCAGCCTGATTACAGGACGTGTGCTTGGTATCTTGGGACCGCGGATGCGTTGGTTGAACTGGGAAGACTGGGAGGCTGGGAGGTCGGGTGGGCCGTCAACGGACTCACAGGAGAATTACCGTCAGAGTGTGCGGGATCGCGTTGTGAAAGAGGCTGTGAAGCTGGAGCGACCGGAGTTCTAGGAGGTTGTATGATATCACTGAGTGCTTGATACCCCTAAGGTCTGTGGTCAAGACGTTGTAATTATACTGATCTATAGATGGCGCCTTAGGCACCCCTGTATTATATTTAAGATCATTTCTTCATCATAATCGCCTTTGGACCATGGAAGTCGGATCAAGAAAGCTCGCAGAGAGCTCATGGGCTTGGTACTATCAAAGTGTAGATCATATGCTTGAGGGCACGGGGTTCTTGTTCCGCGGAGTCTCCAGATTAGGCTCTCCACTCTTCGGGATAAAACCTACCGATGGGAACGACAACATGTGGTCTCTCAAATTTACCCCGAAATTATTCTCTTGAAAATATTCCAAAAAGTCTTCCGGTGAGAAGAGGTGAACAGTACCTTCCGTCTGTTCCTACGTGAAAGCATAAGCCGCCAACCCCAATAAACCCCGCACTACCAACCATCACCTCCAATTTCCTAGTCGACCACCGAGTCGCCAAACATACAATGCCCACCCCAATTGTCGACTCCCACATCCACCTATTCCCAGCCTCGCACCTCCCAACACTAGCATGGCATGGCCCAAACAACCCACTCGGTTCGCAACACAGCATAGACGAATACCGACACGCAACATCATCCATCTCTACAAACCCAGCTGCAACAAAACACCTGCGCGGATTTATTTTCCTAGAAACAGATCGCATATCCTCTATCGCAGAAGAAGACTCAGAGAATCCAGGATGGAAGCACGCTTTGGATGAAGTATCCCTTCTCACGCGCATCGCACTTGGTGAGCCCGTCACAGGCGAAGGACATAAACCCATTGATCAGGAGCTTTGCCTTGGCATTGTACCTTGGGCACCAGTCCCCGGCGGCGCAGAAGTACTACAGAAGTATATGGAGCAAGTGAAAGAGCGCACGAAAGCAGATTATGTATGGCGCAAGGTGTGTGGAGTGAGATATCTTGTTCAAGATAAACCGGCTGGTGTAATGCTTGAGGCAAAGTTTGTAGAGGCGCTACGATGGCTTGGGAAGCGGGATCTTGTCTTTGATCTTGGAGTTGATGCGAGGAGTGGCGGATTACATCAGCTGCGTGAGGCTGTGGAGATGATGAATAAGGTATATCGGGGTTTAGAGGAGAGTGAACAAGTGACGATTGTGATTAGTGAGTTTGGCATCCTGATTTAAGCTGAAGCATCATACTGACTGTATAGATCACCTCTGCAAACCAAACTTGCGGTTGGACTCTGAATCGGTCCCTACTCATGCTGAGTATATTGAGTGGAAGGAGTTGATTACGCGCATGGCGTGCGCGAGCAATAAGACTTATATGAAGCTTTCTGGTGCTTTCTCCGAGCTCCCGCCACTAAGCGCGGATGGTGATGCAGATATTGGTTCACTTGTTGAGCGTTTGCAACCTTGGACGGACGTTGTATTTGATGCCTTTGGTGCGGAACGTGTGATGTTTGGTTCAGATTGGCCGGTCTGCACTATTGGTGGTGGTGGAAATGATGTTTCATGGAATAGGTGGAGAGACGTGGTCGAAGGAATTTTGGAGAAGCGAGGTCTAACAGATGAGGAGAAAGAGGGGATATGGGGACGTGTAGCAGTCAAAGCTTACGGAATTGATATCTAGAAAGATGAATGTAAGAATGTTATAGATGCGCTCGAAATCGGTTTCATCACTTTGCTCTTATGATTTTTGACCTCTATCTTGGATAACGCCATACCGGTCAAAAACGGTTAAAACACAAGGTAAATTGCGGCAACTGACCTTTTCTTTACTTACCTGTACAGGGCTCTACATTAACAATTCACGTCCACTGTAGGAATAGTACCTTTTCGTTCAGCACTAGTCTAGACTTGTCGAAGATTCCCTTCTACTTCCTTGCCGCTCAACACAATAGCATCACGTACTAATTACTGTGCTCTCTTGTGCTTCTATTGCTGCCCTTCCTCACCTACCTCGACCTCTTCAACCCTTCCAACTCCACGCTGAAGGTCCTGAAACCATCTTTTAAAGCACAGCCTAGTCCACCAGCAAAATCAAGACACGGCAAGTTACCATCAGTTACACGATGTCTGTTGCCGACGAGCAAAGCGCAGGGGCAGGGGAGAGATATCGTCCCCTCGACATCTCCAAGAACGAAATCCGCTTGCTCTCCTTCCAGAGCACTCCCAAAGACACCCAAATCCGGCTCAATCTACAATACGTATCCCTGAACGATTGGAAGCCCACATATGTCGCCTTTTGTGACCTGAATACTTTCGAAACACAGCTCACAGCTCTCCGAAGCCTGGAAAGAGCGATACAAGTACCTTGCTGATACCCCCCGACGCGATATTTACAAAGACCTCACAAGGTTTGCTTGGGGTGACTATGTCTGCTTGAGCTACGCATGGGGAGATCCCAAAGAGGAAAAGGCTACAATCTTTCTCAACGGCGTCGCAACAGCCGTGACCACAAATCTTGAAGGAGCTCTGGAAGACCTGCGATCCAGCTTTGAGTGCCAGCTTGGCATGAAAATATGGGTCGACGCTCTGTGCATCAATCAAGTCGATATCGATGACCGGAGTGAACACGTCCTGCGCGTGAAGGATATTTTTAGCGGGTCTTTCTCCGTCACTGCCTACACCAAGGAAAGAGGTTTGCTGGATCATGAATATCGACCATTTACACACCGGTTTCTACAATGTGAGGTAATCTTGAAGAAATTTGGCCGGCAGGTTCTTGAAGAGGCTCTTGGGATCCGAAGTCGCCACCGGAGTGCGTCAAAGGCAATTAATCAACAAATTCTTGAATCATTGGAAGACATTGAAGACATGGTATTTGACGAGTACGAGTTCCCACAGCCTAGCGATGACCAGTGGCTATATAATCTTGAAGCTTCACAGGAGGAAGTCTGCATGGAATTGTGGGTGTTATTCAAGCAGGAGTATTGGTCGCGATTATGGGTCATCCAAGAGCTAGCCTTTAGTCCTACGACAACCAAAGTGCAATGGGGGAAAACACCAATTCGTCTCTCGACTATCCAAACTCTAGCCGATATTGTGCTGACCAATTCCCTTTTACCACGGTGCATTTCTGGCGCCAGGGCCCTGGAGCTGGAACCTAGCCTAGAGCTCATGGCATTCACAACTAAGTGGAGGACACTGCAAACTACATCAGGTGTTACTGCACGACTGGATAATTCCACTATCCGACAGCTGAATATGCTTGCCCAAGAAGCCAATTGCTCACTTCCACAGGACCAGGTCTATGGTCTACTAGGCTTATTTCCGCCGCCTGTATCAAGCGCCGTGGTGATTGATTACAGCCGAGAGACAAAAGTGATCACTGCTGAGTTTTGTTCTATGGCCCCGGATTGGATATTCCTCTAGGGTATCTACAGCACGTCATTTGCGTTCAAAGTCCTATTCCCAAACCCTCATTCGGCCTGAGTATTTGTTATGAAGCAGTTTGCTGAGTCGCAAAGCTATGCAAACCGGTAGAAATGATGATTAAGCGTTCATCTTTTGGCTAGCGATATACTCTATGGAACTAAGTCTTCTGTCCCCCTCTGATAATCCCTAAATCTCCGCAAACTCCTCTCATTAACATCCTGCACCAACTGAATAGTCGCAGCATCATCATCAGGCCCCGACTCATGGCGTTGGCCACATTCAGCTTGCACCCGGGCACCCGTGTTCGCCATTAGGTATGACGGCCAATGTATCGCATAATAACCTTTAAGGTGAATCTTCTCAAGTCCTCGAATCCCCGCCAAAGCACGTATGAAGAGAACATTGTCCCCCAGGCCTCTTTCTTTAGCCCCTCTCTCACGTGTCAAAGGAGATTCGCAATTTGCAACCCATGCAAGCTCAATATATCTCAGACCAGTCGCTTCCGTAGAAAAGGTGCTGAGTAATGTTAACCACGGTGAAAGTTCCGCAGTATACGGTATCCATATGTCCAATGACCTCACAAACTTGGTATTTGTAGGACCAATCTGTGCCATGAATCGAAACATCTGCGTCGGTTCACTAAAGTTGAACACGTTTCCTCCATAAAGTACCGAGGCCGCTTCGCGGTGGATCTGCGTACATGTGTATAGTATTGCCGGCTTCAGTGTTCGATAATGTGGAGCTTGGATCATGTGTAAGCTAATCATTTTTCGAGATGTTTTTCCAACTGCCCATGATGGGCTTTGTTCAGGATCGGCTTGGCTGATAAGAAGAAACTCGTATATTTGTAGTCGGATTTCGACTGGCAACGTCAGAAGCGAAGGTTTTGCGTTGACTTTATTTCTCGGTGATTGAATTGTAGCTTGGAGATCTCGGCGGGACGGTGTAGGTCTGTTGCTTTGGGCTGATGATGATTTTGTATCGGTGAGGTTAAGGTCAAAGAGCGCATTGGCAATATCTGGTCTTCTGAAAGGCATCGCCTTTCGAACGGCTGCAAAATGGTCCATTTTGGCCTTCAGAACATTTTGAATACATAGAAAAAATCCACAGCTCTGGACATGCGAAGCATTGGAATGTCGACAAGGAGCATACAGCAAGCATCGCGGGGGGCGGGGTGTGACCACGTGATGGAAGGCAAGGGTGTCTAGCGACAGGCAACAGATGGTTCGTGCATATAGAAGATTTCGCAAATGCTTCCGCTGGATTTATAAACACTAAATGCTCTAAATATTTACTGTAGATTAACAAAGAGTCCACCATCGACCAAAAGTTGCGCGCCAGTCTGCGTTGAAAAGAGAAAAAGTTAGCATTCCAGAAATAGCAACAGCAGAGCCTCAAGAATTGCAAACTCACCACATAACTACTCAACTCCTCACAAGCCAAGAAAACAGCAGGCCCAGCCAAATCCGGGGGCTGGCCAAGCCTGCCCAATGGGATCCGCCCTTCCATATACTTCTTCTTCACCGGATCAGCCATATCGGCATCATTAAGCTGTGTGCGGATAGTTCCCGGTAGTAGCGCATTGCAGCGAATACCATATTTACCCAATGCCACAGCGCACGACTGCATCAAACTTAAAACACCGGCCTTTGTGGGTGTGTAGTGAGTCTGTTCGCCACCGCCAACGAGCGCAGAAATGGAGCTAATACCGATAATTGAACCACCGGGCGGAGATTGAACCAATGCCATCTGTCGGGCAGCAGCTTGTGTGGCAAAGAAAGCACCAGAGAGATTGGTGGAGACTGTGTGGTTAAGGAGGGAGGGTTCAAGCCTGAGATTTCTGTTACTGTGATGTCTTTGGGGTAAAAGAGAAAAGTAAGAGAAATTGGTTTGGCTTACTCGAGGAATTCCGCAAATTGGCAAACGCCGGCATTGCTCACGAAGACGTCTAGACGGCCAAATGCCTCGACGGTCTTCGCGACAAAATTCTTGCCAGTCTCAGGTTGTGAGATGTCGCCTGAGACTGTGATGAATCGGGTCTCAGCGGCGCCTGCTTCGATCTCGTTCACGTCTTTCTTCAGGGCTTCTAGCAGGTCGTCTTCCTTTGGTCCACCTAAGTGGCTGATTGCGACCTTGGCGCCGTGTCGGATGTAGTCGAGCGCAATTGCCTGAAGATGAATAGTCAGTTCAATTGTCCTTCTTGATAGCTTTGGCCTTGCATACCCGTCCAATACCAGTCAAACCACCGGTGATGGCAGCCACCTTGCCAACAAGTAATTGGGGGAGGGGCATTGTGATTGATTATGGTGTTCGGCTCGTGCGTACAATTGAATCTGTCAGACTCTCCCGAAGTCTCTGGAAGGTGTATATGGAGAGAATTGGAAAATGTCTTGAGAACTTTTTTCCCGTGTTGCGACTGCTTCGCGTCACCCCGCGGACATGACCTCGGGTCTCGCGGTGATGTTAGCCCGAGTGTGGGGTTAATCCCCCCACATTATCAACGGAGGGGCAAATTCTTCCGTGGACATGCGCGAGGTGTATTCGGCCGAACTGAAGGCGAATATTTGATCATTTAGCTAAATTGACCCACCAAATAGATTCTGTGCTCACGTGGGGCCTTCCGCAAATTTTGGGCAAATTCGACCTCAGGATTTACAATCGCACATTCTCTATTGGCAAGACTTTGTCTCATCCTGAACTTTAGTCTATTGGATAGAGTAATCATAAGGCTATTTATGTACATGAATTCATTGCAGGTGAACATTTCGTGAGAGCAAGAAAGATGGCCAAGGAAAACAAGATATATGCAACGCCGAAAAACTCAAATGCTTAGGCGGTGCCATTGGCAAGCTCCTTGTTATCAGGGGCGGGCAGGCTCTTCTGGGGTGCCGGGTTCAAGAGTGCATGGCCGGGAATCAAAGGAGCGTTGGGGTTAAGCTCAAGACCGAAGCCAGGCTTATCAAGGATTGAAACGTCGAGGTAACCCTTGGTAGGAATGGGCTCATTTAAGAAAAGGTTGCCAAATACGGGCAAGACGGAGTGACCATCGGCAGAGTTGGCCAGGTATTCTTGGAAGGGGCAGTTGGTTTGAGAGACCACAAAGTGGTAAGAGTAAGGGCCAGAAGCATGAGGAACAACAGGGATATCGTAAGCAGCAGCGAGAGCAGAGACCTTAAGAAGCTCGGTCAAACCACCAAGCCACATCACATCAGGCTGGATGATGTCCAGGTTACGGCCCTCGACAAGCTTGCGGAAACCGTAGCGGGAGAACTCGTGCTCACCTGTGGTGAACTTAACAGTGGGATGGGCACGCTTCAGCAAAGCGTGGCCATCGAAGTCATCAGGGGACAAGCACTCCTCCCACCAGTCAATGTTCAATCCCAGAGCCTCACAGCGCTTGACCAGCTCAATGGTGTAGGAAACGGTAAGAGACATGTAGCAGTCGACGCGGAGAGGGAAGTCTGGTCCAACACTGGCCCGCATTTGACGGAGGTACTCGACGTTTTTCAGCATACCCTCGGTTCCCTCATCGGGTCCGTGAGGCAGAGCAACCTTGGCACCATTGAATCCCGCTGCTTTGGCAGAGCCAGGCTGGGGTCCAGTGCAGTAGAAGTCCAGGCGAGACCGAGTTGCGCCACCAATCATCTTGTAGACGGGCTCCTTGCGAATCTTGCCAATCAAATCCCAAAGAGCAAGATCGACGACGGAGATGGCAGCCACTGGAAGACCCTTACGACCGTAGAACATGGAACCACGGTACATCTTCTCGAACAGGTTGTTGGTATCGCGGGGATCTATCGTAATGCATGCGTTAGAGTGATATCGAGCATCATGCATTCTATGCGACCTTACCTTCACCAATCAGGAAGCGCTCGAAGTGCTGGTGAACCAGCCAGCAAGCAGGGGGGCCACCGAAACCAGTGGCAAAGCCCTTAGTTCCGTCCGTGGCCTCAATCTCAACACAGAATGATCCCAGGACATTGATGCCCCAAGAAGTACGCGAACCGCGGTACTGTGCCCACTTGGTCATGGGGGTGGAGATATTGCTGTCAATCAACCAGTGACCACCTTTGACCTATGTGCAGTTCATTAGCCCATTGTATTTCCCCAAACTGACGGTTGAAGCTGTTCATACATTGTGGTAGTCACCACCGGAGCCGACACCATCAATGACGAAGGTGCGGATCTCCTTGATGCGGGGAAATTCTGTTACTGAACCCATGATTGCCAGGTAAATGTGATCGAGACAAGAAATGAATTTACAGTCGAATTCTCAGAGTTCAGAAAGATGCAAGAAGAAAAAAAAGAAAAGCAAAGAAACGTGGGGGGCCGACACTTTTTCAACGAGCGCGTGTCGAGGGGAAATCCAGGCCTCGGGCGAGCAATGCCCCGAGCTGCGGGACGTCGGAGTATCACCGTGAATAACGTGGGGTATTGCGGCGAGACTGTCCACGATTAAACAACGACCCCAATTATTTTCATAATTTATTCCTGGTGTGTCAATATGTTTATCCACAACTTGCATCATCGATTTATTCTACTCAATAGGTTCAATTCTTGGGGTCTTGTAAAGCTGTTTCAGACCTTTTCCGCACTTCGCTCAATGAAAAATCAGATGCGACGTTTTGTTATCCAAACTAATTAATCCAAAGAATAAACGGAATATCCTATCAGCAACATATCTCGGAGAGATCGAATTCCCCTGTCAATAATTGTATCGCATGTGATATGCAAGTATAAAAAGCGGGGAAACGTGGGGAGAGTTGCCTTAAGCACCAAATAATGCCATTTGTCGTTTTCACACAGATTCCGTCATGTAAATTCATGTCAACTTGAAATTTAAGGATATTGATACATTTAATACCTTGAAATTTTGAAAGTGACTGTAATTCCCGGCAATTTTAAAGCAATTATGGAGCCAGGGGTCGCTTCCCGAACTAAACCTGTTCAGGCCAAAACCAGGCCAAATTTGGCCGCGGCTCTTCAGGTACCGTAGAGCCAGATCAACAAGTGTGAATACCCAAGAATCATTCAATATGAATGGATAAATATCTGTCTCTATCAGTCCAATCTACCTATTCTACACATTCTAGCTACCGTCGTCAAGCACTGTTTATTCATGCAACAAACACTGCTTTAGCAGCACATGGTCCAACCGATCAGTCGTAATGTACAAAAATCGAGGGAGGTCCCTGGCCGCATCGGGTTCAAGACCCAATCCCCTGATATCCTCGAATTTGAACTCAGGCATCGCTCCACCAGATCCAATTTACCCATCTGACTTCCTGCAGCATGGTACAATTCATCAGACCAACCCTCTTTATCCGCAATCGCTTCCATGTGAGATTTACGATCCGTCATACAACCCCTTCGAAAGTCAAGGCAACACTTCACATAATGGAAATGGCATGGGTGGTCAACCTGCTCCTAATTTCGTTCCGATAAACATCAACCTATTTCAAAAAGATTTCATGATGTACCCGGATCAACAATCTATGGGTCAATCATCACCTCCACTGCCCAAACCAGACATGCTTCTCAATCAATATAATACACCAGCATCTCTCAGCCAGGGGAGTAAGTCAAAGGCGCATTCTTATTCCCCTGATCTTCGATGTAGACCAAAGGCAGTTGTAGAGCCCATCGGGTCCAAGAGCTCCTTTCCCGTTTCATCCAGTGCATACAGATATGTACCTAGTCACTATAGCAAAGTCGTGGCGAACCAGCCTTTGATCTCTATGAACTCAACAAAAAGGGAACGGCCCTCGCCCCAAGCATCTACTCTTCAGTGGATCGCGGAAGATCCCACAAGCAAACATCGCCACCATGAAAAGAGAGTGAGGACACAACTGGACGTTGAGAACCGAAAGGAGGACATTCAAAAGCTCAAGGAATTTGGTGGAGCGTGCCTATGGTGCCATCGGAGCAAGAAGAAATGTGACCCTGCCCAAAATTGCCAGCCATGTCGCGTCAATAAGCGCAAGTGCGTTCGGAGTTCTTCACAGCTGTGCTTGATAGGGCATTTCCAGCCACCCACTCATGGGAACCCGCTCCTGTCTTTCGGCCCTCCCTCTCAAGAGGCGTTGAATATCATGTATCTCATGGCTGACCGGGCTTTTTCTGATATGCCTCTTGCGAAGGTGCATCTCAACATTCAACACGAAGATAGATTGCCAGGATTAGCTGTGACTAAGGACGACATGGACCCACTCAAGTCCGAGACAAGGCACCTCATCAACGACTTCATTTTTCAAGCGACTACTAACATTCGTTCTCCCGAGCTGGAAAAGCTTACTGGGGCTTATTCAACTCACCCTTTGGTTCTGACAGCAATCAAAATGACCAAGGCATTTTTTACTATTCGGAACCTGGCTACTACACAGGTTCATCTCTACAAAAATGACACTAACTTGGCTCGATCAACTCTGTTTTTGTTATTGATCGTCAGTCTACAAAACCTGGCCGGGGCTTCCAACAGCTTCACACTTGAATTATGTGAAGCACTACGCCGAAGAAACTACGAGCGTATCAACCCCGCCCCAAAGCACCAACTTCCGGGTTCATGTAGCTCAAGTCCAGTATCATTAGCTACAGAACTGTACTTCCAAATCGTGGAAGGTTTACTCGGGCTAACTGGAAGCCCGGTCGTCGCACTAATTTTCAAGAATGTGGAGTCACATCTCCAAGAAGTACACGCCACTCTGAAGAGTATACTTGCCTCAATTAATGCTAATCATTCAAAACGCGCCAAACAAACAGTCAAACGCACTCCAGGTGGACAGATTACTGCCATTCCATCCACCCGATACTTCGAATTAAATCTCTGGGTGGAATGGGTAGACACGAATGGGCACATCCGATCAACAACAGCAAATGAACAAGGCCATGCCCCTGAACTAAGATATTTTGACGTCGGGTCTCTTATCCAAAGTGGCATTGACAGTTTGGAGTCCCTTGAAAAGTCCAGAGAGGAAGACCAAACAAGCCCCGTCTTGGCAGAAATGCCTGCTCAATCTACCTCTACGGAGACAGAGACTGACCATGGTTCTAATACTGAGGCTTTTGACAGTCCTTCTGCTGAATCTGGCATATTTGATGATATTCTCAACTCGACTCCTTGGGACTGGGTCGCTGCGGATGATGAATTCTACTTCGGTTCCATGCATGATCTATAGGTGGTATTTTCTTTTTTATTTGATTTTCCAGTTGCTTGGTTTCTTTTTAATGTTTAGTATGGGCTTTGCTAGGTATGCAAGAAAATTACATCGATATACGTGGATTGCTAATTGCGCGCCGCGATTTTCGATTTATGTCTAGTCCTTATCCAAGTTCTCTCATTCTAATTAAATATTGTTCGACTTGACCCCCATTTCCAAGGGCTGATGGACTCCATATATTAGCATGAATAAGCCCACAAGGCTAGAGAAGCATAGTAAGTAGCTTGGGTAACTATAGCTCTGTATAATATGGGCTCGGATGTGGTTGTATCCAGCTTGGCTTGCGTTTGAGGTGTCTAAAGAGCCTCCCTCACCAGGACGGATGACTGAGATACCTAATCAAGGCTTCGGTACTAAATAATCATTACGCAGTGGTCGAGTTGATACAATCAATCATGTATGTTAAACTATCGAGGTTCAGAAAGGCATGGAAAAGTTTCAGCTGAATATCAACCTTTGCTTCCCAGATTTCCTTCCATAGCAAACTTGTAACTCCTCTAACATCCGATTGAGCGGTGAATAATTGCAGGAATTGGCAATTCTTTTTTATCCGAGTCGAACCCAGGACGGGAAATATTTGGAAGGAAAGGGATCTCAGGAAACTCGGGTTGGCCTTGCACAACGACAGTCCAGGCGTGAAGCAAACCGTTCAAAAATAACTACGATCAATCTGCCAAATCAACCATTCTCGCTGCATTTTCAGAATCACGAACAGTGTGGACTCTCAAAATTCACTGAAAGGAAGATGTTGCAAAAATTGCCGGTAAACCATCTCCATGGAGGAATGATCAAACTGCAAGGAGTGAAGAAAGTCTTCGACTCCATCATGGTCGCGAATGGCCTTGATGAACACGTCAAAGATAGTTTCAAGATCGAGCTCATGGTCTACCAGAAGATCAGCCAAGGCGGCCTTCCACTCTTGAAGAAACTCAGACTGATGTTCATCGTTCCGGAATTTTACTTCCATCCAATTGTACATACCATTGCACATCCATTTTGTGCAAGGGTCGTTGTATCTGCCATACTCGCATGACAACGCGTGGTAGGCCGCTTTCAGGTCAGGCATGTGCGAAACTAACCCCATGGGAACCGGTCCGAGTGTCATTCTGAGCAGCACGCTGCCCATGGCGTTCAGCTGGGTAAAGGTACGAGACGTGTCAATGCTTGTAGCAAGGGGAGTTGCGGTTTCCTCCTCTACCATGTCGTAGGGCGATCTGGTCTCATCAGCAGATAGAAATCCAACACTTGAGTATCCATTGAGATGGATTTCTGGGGCTCTGAGTGTCCCATCAATGATTTTCTTGAATCGAGGATCGATGGCTGTGATTCCCATGATAAACGCACGATTCCAGGCCACCCAGTCTGTGTCATCGTCACCTTGGAGCTTGGGGACAAAGTCACACAGCTTCCAGTGGCCCGATGTATGAGGCATCGTGTCGCGGGACAGAGACATGGTATTGAGTGATTGGTAGTGTTGAAGTTGAAGGAGTCAAGGGAGGTTTCACAGGCACGATGATGAAGTATCATCAAGATGGAAGAAAGAAAGAAAAGGTTTCCTTATAGAAAGGTTGAGGGCCAGATATGGATCAGCGCTGGTAGGAAAAGATTACGAAGAATACAAACTTCAAGGAGGAAATCACCGGAAAGTCAAAGAAGCTGCAATATCTTTAGTATATTGGCTCCCCCACACTCATGACACCTCAGTCCTAGCACACCATTCTCTCATTCTTATCTGAGGAAGATCAAGTGAAGTGATGTATATAGCAAATTGAGTTATACGTGCTTGAACATAGTACAACCTTAGTAATTTAACGAACTAGCCTTTAAGATCTGGACTAAAAGAAGGGATTGAAATTTGACATACAGTAGTATTCGAAATCAGATTTACCTCTACACTCTTAGACTTTCATTCCCGAACCCTAGCTTGAAACGCGCTAGTCTAATTTTAGCCATTCCCCGATAATTCCTGGCGGGCTGTATTGTACTAGAAGACGCGCGCGTTGCGCGCATCGGCCCTGAAACGATGAAAAGAAGTGGGTGGTAAGATACCGTCATTCTCGAAATCGGCTTGACTAATATGTACACACTTGAGAACTAGTTTCCGGACCCACCGCCAAGGCCTTAGTGCGGATCGGTTATTGAGCGGGCCACGTCTAATGATGAACTAATAGTGATCTAATAATGACTATTCAACTACCGATCTAGACATGCGAAAATGACATAACTACGGTACATCAAGTATGCTTGTATGTACTTTCTGCACTTATTTGTGCCTTGCCATCCTTAAAGGTGATTGTCGTTAGCTATATGATCTAGACGCATCGGTTAAACTAAGTGAGTCATTGACATAGAAATAGATCGGTTCTAGATGATCTATATAAGGTACTGTAGTATATGTAAAGGCGCCAGTTAATCTATTTAAAGGTTGAAAATTCTCCAATTTTCTCTAAACTACTTCTTCCTATCTTTAATTCATCAATCTGCCAAAGTACCAGACTACCGTGTTTTCACTTTCTTACCTTGAGAAACTTTTATATCAATTATGAAGGTCTCCTTCTTTATCTACACCCTTATTTTTGGAACGGTTTCCGGTATTGATTTTCCAAGGTGCAGGAAGCCGAGTTCCGAATGTGTCATCGCATGTCCTCAAAATCAATGTAGACCGGGCTATATTTGCTGTGTAACCGATTGTGTGAGTACATGCTATACGCGGAACAAGCCCCTATTATATTCACTATATATAAGCTAATAAAATATGGACCTAGGGAGGGCGAATCTGCGAACCAATAGAACCGATGTGATACGTATAGGAGTTTCGTGTAAATTACATCAAGGGAGGTCCCAGTGTGTTATGTAAAATATAACTTCTATTTTAAGAACCAGAGGATCGACAGAATTACTATATATGGATTAGCGTGTTTCAAGCTAGGGGTTCGGGAATAAAAGTCTAAGAGAGTAGAGGTAAATTCTGACTTCGAATACTACTGTATATAGTTCAAAACAAAGTCTTATTTCACGCCTAGGTGGCTATCATGATTCACTACTACAGTAATTTCAGTACTGATGAGGATTACATGCGACACAGTAGGCAACTTCATTTCTAGGGACATTACATGAATTTAGAACATACAGCACTTGGGTATCCACAGAAACTACGCAAAAGCCATCAGCCCGCCCGTACCGATGCCCAGCTAAGCAGCGGAAGTCAGGAAAGAAGTGGGGCTTGAGCGAAGGCGATCCATCACCATGACCAGACAAGAGTCGTGTGCTGCGAACGAGTTCGTAGAATGAGCTTTTTACCACGGCCTATACCGACTACATCTTTGCACCCATCAACAGCTATTACATCATCATCACGCCCATATCCATCATCGACATCACGTGTTTGCTCGTTACCAAGAAGGTATGACCGCGAACTGACAGCTATACCCCAGACTTGCAAGTTCGATACCCAGGGAAGATCTCGGGATCCTAAGTCATCTATATAACAAGAGTCTGAATGATCGGGATCTCACTCAAAGTCCATGAAGTTGAATCAAATTAAGTCCTCGACAAAGCCCTGGTGTTGCTCTTCAAAGTTCTTACTATTGATATCACCAGCATCATACACCAATGGGCGTCTCACCGCAGTTCATTGATTGCTGTGGGTTTATCAGCAGCAATTAGTAGTTGGAACCTCTAAACCATGAAAGGGTTCAATTTAGAACGATTCGTATTGCTTTTGAAATTGCTATGTCCACCTTTCAAGCCATTGACACATAATCACCAATTATGTCCCAAAAGAATACCGTTGTCATATAAATCCACACTCCAACGTACAACTTATCCAAGATTATAAAATTAAGTCTCCTTGAACTCGTAGAGACCCTCGGAACGGTCCTTGACCTCAACCTCAATACGACCCTCCTCAATCTCCTTACCATCAACCTCAATAGTAGCACGCATAACATCGCCAGCCTTGACCTCGCCCACACCCTTGGGGGTACCAGTCAAGACAATATCACCCTTCTCCAGTGTCATGACACGGGAGATCTGCGCAAGCTGTGTAGTAATACGGTGCAGCATGAGGCTAGTCGAATCAGCCTGGCGGTCAACACCGTTAACCTGAAGGCGGAGGAAGGCATCGTGGGGGTTAGGAATGCGAGACTTGGCGATGATTTCGGAAATGGGCAGGAAGGTGTCGAAACCCTTGGCAATGGACCAGGGGAGACCCTTCTTCTTGGCCTCGTCCTGGACGTTGCGAGCGGTCATATCAATAGCGAGGATGTAGCCTTAGCGGTCGGTTAGATTAGTGGTTGTGTGATAGGAGGGAAAGAAAGCTCCAAACTCACTCTCAATGGCCTCAAGTGCGGACTTCTCATCCTTGGGGTCAAGATCGCGAAGGGTCTTGCCAATCACGAGACCCAATTCGACTTCATAGTGCAGGCTGACGCCCTTGGGACGGAGGACGGGGCCTTCGCCGGGGAGGAGGATGGAAGATGAGGGCTTCAGGAAGAAGAAGGGCTGCTTGGGGGTCGCGCTGTTCAGCTCTGCAATGTGTTCGCTATAGTGCACGATCAATGTCAGCGTCAATTCGTAGAGACGGGTTTGAGCGCGGGATGGTTGAGGCGGAATTTATCCGTCTGTGGGGAGAAGACTCACGCGTAGTTACGACCGATACACATGACCTTCCGGCAGTTTGCTCTGAGGGATGATGCCATTGTGAATGTTGATTATGTCGTGCGACCGAGAATTTTAGTCTAGGTTGTACAGGAGGAAAGGAAAGTCCAGGGGAATTTCGAGATTATGACTCCGGTCAAGCTCCGGTCGTCGCAAGTCCGGCAATGCGGAGAAATCGGCGGCGGCCCCACCCGCTTGTATCTTTATCCCCCTAAGACACCTTCACTGAATTGGAATTGACATTCTATGTCCTCTGATTGGGTCAATTACGGAATCTTTTCAAGAGCGTCTTGGAATTTGATGCACAGTAATTGAATATACTGACGATGCTTTTTAAATCTAAGTAGTTCAGCATTTATTTGCAAGCCAGGACTAGGAAGACGCCTCGGGTCCTTGGCCCGATGATCGGAAGCTATCCCCGACGTGCAATGTGTCGCAGGTTAGATCAACTGCATGATATGCAAATGATGTAGAAATGCTTAATTTCGCCTGCATTCTTGGCGTGGGGTGCATAGATAGCCGTGTCGCCAAGAGAATTGCTTTGCACGAACACAAGAATACTAATATGGTTCAGCCATCGCGCTTGAGTTATATGTATCCTGTGCTCGTCACTCACCTCGGAAGTAATGATTCGAGAACCATGATCAATGAGGTTTAATAGATTGCCTCCATGTATTTGCATCGTGTTTCTGCAGTAAATTCAAGGTATGTCAAGCAGGTACCAGAAAGCATTTCCCATCCTCCAGCTTTTAAGGGTGCCAGGTGACTGTCTTGGCCAAAGGACCACCTCTATCATAAGTGACCAAAGCAGTATGCTGATCAATAGCCATAACACCAGGCCAGAAGCTCGAGGCCGGCGAAATAACAGTAGACTGACTCCATCGAATCTGCCCATTCTGCGGCGGTCCAGCGAAAACAGCCTTAATCGAAGCATGCTTAACCCACTCGACCTTCGGCGAATCCTCATCAGTCATAAAAACGACAACCATGGAGCCATCCGCAAACGACGTGACCTGCGGTGATCCCGCATTATGTCCCGGCTTCGGCCGGTATACCTCATGACGATTATTCCAAGAAGCCCCATCATCGTAAGACACCAGTGCCTCGATACTAAACGGGCCGTGTCTCGTAGTCTCAAAGACCATAACCAGGGCCTCCCGACCGTTATCAAAGGTGGTCGCGATGCCGTTCATGCCATCACGCAAGGGATCATTGGCACCATGCAAACAGACAGCATGACTCCAGGTGCTTCCCTGGTCGTTTGAGGTAACGAGCATTGTACACTGGTTGTTGGGCGCGAACTCTTGCGAGTACGTGAGGTGCACTTCGCCCCGTCTACTGAGTCGCATGAACGGTTCCCATATACCGAGTGGGGCTCCTTTCTCGGCTGCCTGGGATGCGAATTGCCATGTACGGCCTCCATCCTGGGACCTGCAGACTGTGATACGGAAATGAGTTGGGCCATGTGGTCCGACGTCGTGATTGCGGAAAGCTGCCAGCACAACACCAGGAGCGACCTCTAACAAGAACATGTTATCCACGTCCCCTGCGGCGCGTGTCACCTCGGAGAGGTTCTCGAAGGTACGGCCGTTGTCGGTGCTGCGGGCTACGCAGAGAGCACGTTTTCCATCTGGGAATCGTGTGAATGAGGATAGAATCGATCCATCGGAGAGGCGGGCGAGGCGGGGGTAGGTGCCCCCGTTCGGGTGGGAAGAGAGTGGGCGCTCATCGTTGTTCACTGCCGCACGATGTTGGAAAGGCTGCTGTTGGGCTTCATTATGTGAGTGGCCTCCCAAGGCGTTGATAATTTTCTGACCGAGATGTCCAGGCATTTTGAATTGTGGTTAATAGTGATAATTGGAAAGGCAAGGGTTGAATGCAACCCGGCAGCCTATTATGGTCCCTTGTTACGTCATAATCACAACCTTGGGCCTTGGCGGCGATCCTTTTTAAACTGGAACATGTTACAGGTAAAATGAGCTTTATAAAACTACCTGTCAGGACAGCCTGTGAAAAATTGTTAGCGGAAACCGGACATTGGTTTTGGAAGAGTAGTGGAGTTAGGCTTTAGACACGAAAATTAGTCACGGCGTTTAAGCTATGATTCGGAGTTAGTGCAGCGCAATCTCCGTGAATACATTCGTCACGACATTTCTGCCTGCAAAAATCCAAGTATTTAATATTTCCAGTGTAATTCCTAAATATTGCTCTCATCTCGCAAATCAAATACCTTGAAAGATCCATACTCGAATCATGCCTTCATTCGTTTACTCTCAGCTTTTCGTCCGCCCTACCTACCCCGAGGGATCTCTAGACGGCCAGACCATCCTCATTACCGGCGCCAACGTCGGTCTTGGATATGAAGCTGCCCGCCATGTCGTCCGTCTCGGCGCCTCCCGCGTACTCTTAGGAGTGCGCAATGTTCCAGCCGGAGAAGCAGCCAAGAAGGAGATCGAAGAATCAACCAAGCGCCCCGGTGTTTGCGAAGTGTGGGAGGTAGATCTCGCCTCATACAGCTCCGTCCTGGCCTTCGGAGACCGTATCTCCCAGCTCCCCCGTCTCGATGGCGCTATTTTAAATGCAGCAATCGCTACCAGAGCCTTCCAGCTCGCTGAGAATTATGAGCGAACAATCACTGTCAATGTCATTAGCACCCTGCTCATGGGACTTCTCATCCTCCCGAAGCTCAAGGCCACGAAGAAAGAAATTCCTTCCAGCCATCCTCACCTAACATTCGTTGTCAGTGAGGTCCATGCGTGGGTGCAGTTTGACGAATGGCAGGAGGAGAACACTCTTCAGATCATCTCCGACCCCGCAAAGGCTAAGATGGGCGAGAGGTATCCCTTGTCAAAGCTGCTAGAGGTTCTGGTGGTCCAGGAGCTTGCTGGGCGAGTGCGTGGATCTGAGGTCATTATAAACATGGTAAACCCTGGCCTTTGCCATTCACAACTGGGTCGAGAGGCAGGCTGGGGACTTTGGCTGCTGAAGCAGGCTTTGGCTCGCTCGACTGAAGTTGGATCACGCACCCTTGTTGCTGGTATTTTGTCTGGGCTTGAATCCCATGGTGCATATCTCTCTGATGGAGTTGTCCAAAACACAATGCTTTCCGACTTCGTGCGCAGCGCAGACGGAGCTAAGGCTCGGGAGAAGGTTTGGAGTGAGGTAACAACTGTTCTTGAAGGAGTGCGACCTAAGATCTTGCAGAACATCTAAACCATCAGTGGCGCGTGTTATCTCTAGTCGATATACTATTCCCTTGTAATGACCAATTAATGTAATATTTCCTCTGTTTTCTATAATATGTGCACCTAGGACTTTCTTGCCTAGCAGCCTATAGGTGACTGGTGATAGTCATAACATTTCTTATATTTAGTCGACAATTCAGACTCACAGTCTGGCGGGAAGAAGATGGAACTTGACAGCCTTTACCTGGGTCCAACCCTCGAGGGCATCCTCGCCCATGTCGCGTCCATATCCACTCTCCTTCACACCACCGAAGGGAACATTGGGGCTTAGCATCGCCCATGCGTTAACGGTTACTTGTCCAGACTCCAACGCCTTAGTAACACGATGCGCGCGGTTGATATCGTTTGTGAAGATAGCAGCACTCAGCCCGTGAGCAGAATCATTAGCCTTGGAGATGACCTCTGCCTCACTGGAGAATTTGGCGATACTCTGGTGAAGGCAGGGTCAGCATGAACACATAAGAATATTTTACAAGTGACAACTTACAGCAACCGGTCCGAAGATCTCTTCCCGCATAATCGTTGCGTCGTCAGCAACATCCGCAAAGGCAGTGTTCTGCACAAAGTATCCCTTCTCGCCAATCCGCTCTCCACCGAACAGCAAACGAGCGCCACACTCCTTGCCCTGACGAATATAGTCCAGAACCTTCCGATGTTGAGCACTGTTCACAATTGGACCCTTAGTAGTAGCCGCGTCCAACGGGTCACCGGCAACAGTTGGGGCGTCGGCGGCAGCCTTCTTATACGCCTCGATAAAACGGTCATAGATGGAATCTTGAACATAGATGCGCGATCCAGCAGCACAGATCTGGCCATTGTTGGCGGTGATACCAATACGGGTCCAGAGAAGTGCATTCTCAAGATCACAATCATCGAACACGATCGACGGGCCCTTACCACCGAGCTCAAGGCTGACTTTCTTCAAATTAGTCCGCGATGCCGCCTGGAGAATCTTTCGTCCGGCGAAGGCGCTTCCTGTGAAAGCAATCTTGCGGACTTCCATATGCTCGGACAGAGATTGGCCTGCACCGGCACCATCTCCGGCCACGATGTTCACCAGACCTGCTGGAATTCCGGCTTCCTTGACTAGCTCAGCCAGTCGTAGACCATACAGGGGGGAGTTTTCGGATGTCTTGATGATCAAAGCGTTACCGGTCACAAGGGCGGGGGCAAGCTTCCAGATAGTGATCATTCTACGTAGTCGTTTGTTAGCATTCTATAGAAACCATCGGGGAACAGGAAGCCACTTACAAGGGCGCATTCCAGGGCACGATAGCACCGCAGACGCCTAGAGGCTCTCGGTGGGTGTATGCAATACCGCCATCCAGCTCGAGTGTCTTTCCATCAATCTTATCAGCCCATCCGGCATAGTATCGGAGGCATCCAACCGCCTGCGGAATATTCATTCCCATGGAATCGGTGAAGAGGGTGCCAGAATCGACGGCCTCCAGAGATGCCAGATCCTGTGCATCACGCTCAAGTAAATCGGCTAGCTTCAGAAGAATACGAGCACGTGCAGCCCCGGAAACTGCCTTCCAAGCTTCGAAGCCGGCTTTGGCGGACTTCACTGCTTTGTTGATATCTTCCAGCCCGGCGGCGGAAATGGTTCCGAGCTGTTCGCCTGTCGATGGGTTCTCCACTGCCAATGTTTGGCCAGTGGCGGATGGAACAAACTCATTGTGAATGAAGAGCCCGGTCGGAACTTCCAAGTATGTAACGTGTTAGTGATCTTGAAAGGTATATCTGTAGCGGGTATATCGTTGTCAGTCCTTACCGGTAACCTTCCGACCCTGCACTCCGGTGATTGTCAACGAGGAGGACATTTTCTGTGAGTGGAATTTCAATGGTCAATGTTGCAGCGACTAGTGGATTTCAATCAATGATCAGCTGCCCAGGTGAGTATATATAGCTGCTTTTCAAGGTCCCCCAGAAAGCGGGGGCTGACAGCCGTTCCGCGCTATCGTTCCGCTTCCGAGTACGTTCGGCTTTCTTCATTGCTGAGTAAGGGAAGAATGAACTGGTTCACGCCAATTTAGCGGATAAATAACTATTGGACTAATGAACAAGTGCGTATTAAGTTGCTTGGACTCTTGGCTGGTGCATAATGTCTTATCGGAGCCATTCCGAACGATGCTGGGGTCCTGCAGGGGGTCCTGCAGATCGGACACTTTGACACTTTAATAGATATGATATTTGATGATCAAATGCCAACAACTGATAAATAATTTCGCTTTGTCATGAAATGGACTATGTTTGTATAGTGGAAATTATCAATGGTGTAGATTGTCTTGGTGCGCGGAATCAAGACCGACACCAAAAGGACATGACCAAAAATGAGGCTCCTGATCGGCGGTCCGGCGCTTTAACAACGCACCTACATTTATCGCGTTGGTTTCCTACTAACTACCAAGCCACTATTAACAAGTAACTAGATTTTGATTTTTGGTTGATCAATGGGTATCCACAATTTACATACTGATTCCAAAAAGAACCTCTAGCTTCTAAATGTATGGCAACTTCATGGTTGCATGTAATTAAATGATTGTGTAAGTGCCCTGGCTAGTCGGGCTGCTCACCGTGGTGTTGCATCAGGCGGCCATAGTAGGCACTTCCAGTGCACTTCTTTTACGGACAAGTTGCACATAAGGACATCAAGAAGCAAAATTCAAAAAGAAGGGATGCAGGGCTAGTGCTGCACCCGGAGTGTGCCCTTCTATTCGACCAGGATTCCACTCAATCTCCTGCTTGTGTCCGATGTGCGCATCCTGAGTTTGAGCCTGCGCTAGATGAAAAACCGCTGCAGAGGTGAAGAACTACTATGAAGATTGTCGACCAAGCGGGGCTCAATCTCAACATACTTTAACCGATAAGGACGCGATGGGTCTGCTTCTCAAGCCCATGAACAGATCAGATTACTCATTCCCAACGGTGGCCGTTACCGCCATATGTAACGCCTCAATGAGCTCAAAGTGCCAGACCAATGATTCGAGGCGCTCGCGAGTCTTGCTGGCTTCCATGTAGAAATTTCCCAAATTTCGAGGGCACGTCACATATGATACTGTTCCAACTTCTCCCGGCAATCCAGAAGTTGCTGCCAAGACACAAAGGGACAGAATTATTGTTGGTGACTTGCGACGGAGGGCATGCGTATGGCTCTGGCTCCGATGCCGACGCGTTCGATATTCGGACGTTGCTAGTGACTATTGAAGTTAGGCTACGTTTCTCGATGTAAAGAAGCAGTCTCCAGGGGGGTTTCAAGAAGCCGTAGTGTTCAACTGAAAGGATTCCGGGTGGGAAGTTTTTATAAAAGTAAGTGAGAACAGGATTGTAGTTATAAAAGTGGTTGCAGTAGTGAAAGGTGAAAGGGGAAAGGGCAGGGGAGAAGTTCCAACGCCAGGAAGTCGAGGGGGAGAAAAAGGGACATTGCGAAGAGCAATTTGAATACTCAGAGATTTGTGACGAGATCTTAAGTTAGAAAGTAGTGAATAAGATGATTTCCGTCAATAAACTCATTAGAACTTTCACTCTACCATTGTATTGGAATCCTCTTTGATCACAAGACATTGCGATTACTCCAATTCCGGAGGAGACCACTGAGCCAGAATGAGAAATATCAATACTATATCTACGCATGAATAGTTCCAGATAAATATAGCGAAGGGAAACAACGAAGCATAGCACGGAAATATAGGGAGAGAGAAAGAGAAAACCACAGAGACGCATCTATATAGCGCTGACCACCCAGAGCACATGATTCACAACTTATGTGACTCTCCAGAGCTCTTTGTAACTCTATTACATAGACTAAAATCTGCCATATACAACGCGCCAAGTTCGAAATCGCTCTGAATTAGGCAATATTTTCCCGTTATCGGAGAACGCCAGATAAGCGTGTTCCCCGCACGACCCCAACTGTGTGTCCCACAATACCGGGCTTCATCGCTTTTGACAGCTTAAGATCCAAGATATCAATCATGCGGCGAGTCAAAAAGTCCCGGAACGGATGCGCAAGGTGTAAAAGCAAAAGGGTCAGTGTGTATGCGTGGTCCCAAATTGACACATGCTAATCTACCCGAACAGGTCAAGTGCGGAGAGGAGAAGCCTCATTGTAGCCGCTGCACCCGACTTGGAGTTCGATGCCCGGGATATGTCCAGTCACTCCGTTGGGTCACAAAATATGAACAGCCTAGTCCTGGTGCATCATCGGAGGGCCAACCGCCTAGCCCTGTGCCATCTATCTCGGTGCCGAGGGAGGCCCCGGCTCCAGTCGGGGATACACTGTCACTCAATAGCCCGAATTCCGGATCGCGACTCGAATCAGATGGTTCTGTGTTTGAGTTAGATGACTCGAATATTCTTTGTGACAATCTATGGGACCTTCAGGGCAATCGATCACTTCCGGAGTTAACCGACCTCTGCCCGTCTTCCCCAGCACCTTTGTCGGCATCGGGTTTCTCGCAGGTCCAAAATTCACCATATGATTTTGCTTCATCTGGAGACATGGCCACCGATGTATCCCATTTCTTGTCATTGATTGGCCCGCCCCAAGAGGAGACTACTAATGGCGGTAGCGTTTATCGAGACTTCTCGCCATCGACTATCGTACGCAGTTATCCACCCGCCTCACAACATGCCAATTCACGAGACGTGATGTCAATATCTCGCCCTTTGAACAATCCATCATGGACGCTTATCGAGTACTATTTTAAAGAGGTTGCTGCACTCTTCTCTAGCTACGATAGCCAGATGAACCCTTTCCGCACGACCGTCTCTAGACTATGGGGCTCATCACTGGCTATGTGTCGGACAATGCAGAGCATGGCCGCTGCAACTCTTGTGAACGATTTCCCACAGTTTGGACCGATCGGGCGAAAAATGAGAGACGAGGCCGTCAGTATCATCACACTTGAACCAGCAATGGACGACAAGTCTTTACTGGCACTCCTCATGCTCGGACAGACGGCTAGTTGGCATGATCCAAAAGATTTGGGCATTTCATTCTTTAATTTGCTTCGGAAACGTCTTAATTCTGTTTCCGATGGATCTAGTACGGAATCATTGAACTTCCCGGACAGTCGCAGTAACAATTACCGTTTTTTTGAGGAGGCTCTCATATACTGGGAGATGCTATTATCATTCGTCGCGGACAATGATTCTGCGATGTTCTCTGATAAATCATGTGCATCATCTATGGAAGAATCGCTTGTCCTTCAACGCGTACCACATCCGTGGACTGGCATCGCACGAGATGCACAATTTACAGTGCATGAAGTTGGTCGACTTATTCGGATAGAGCGAAAACGTATTCGTGCTCGAACTTTCACATCTCACGACGACATCAGACGAGCACAGATGGCGATCGAAAAAGCACGCGAGTTGGAGGAGCGATTGTTGAACCTTGCTCATCTCACAGAAGCTGAAATCGTCAGTACCGGCGACGATGATACTCCAGTTTGGCACCTTCTCACTGTTGCAGAGGTTTATCGATGCACGGGCCTTATACAGCTGTACCGTGTCTTCCCAGACTTACTCCACAACCGTCTGCCAAATCCCGAGGCAGCCCAAGTTCCAAATTTCGCAAGAGGAACACCTGGCGACTCTTTCTTCCCAGTAGATCTGGACTGCATGAATCTCTCCCCGGGCTTTGGTGGAACAGCCGCAGGTCCTACACCCGACAAAGCTCAGCCATCAAATCAACACAACACCCACCAATCTCCATCATCGACCTCCTCCCCACACATCAACATTTTTTCTCCCTCCTCGGACCATCAACAACCCCAAGCGCCAAATTTCACAGCCCAAGACACATCGTCCGACTCATTATACGACTTGTGGCTCACAGATTTTGCCGTCACACTTATCTCACGCCTGAAAACCATCCCCTTTGAATCTCGCACCCGCTGCCTCCAACCATTGCTGTTGGTTGCTTCATGTAGTGAGCTTCGTCTACCACGACTACCCGCCGAGCAACCGAATACCCAATTCAAAAACAACCAGGATGACAACCCCGCAAATAGCCAGTCTGAAGATGACATTGAGACACCAAATATATCAATGGAAGCTATTGAAGTGTCCCAAACTCGCAAGTTCATTCTCGGTCGTCTCACATCCTTCCTGCATGTCTTGCCACCCAAGCCAATTCATGTTTGTGTAAATCTTGTGAAGGAGGTATGGAGAAGAATGGATGCTGGGGAGGCCAATACTTACTGGATTGATGTTATGATTGAAAAGGGGTGGGAGACAACTATGGGGTAAATTTCGAATCATTGTACCACTTTTGTCATCAAATAAAAGTAGGGTTATCACTACTGCTGCCGCACCTACCAGAGTTTCCCGGCCTATAGCCAAGAGAATTCCGAAAGCATACGCTTTATTCCCTTCCCCATTGTAAACGCCCCACATCATGAATCTCGAAGGCAATTTGCAGTTGAATAGCCCTTCAGGTCCACCATCACGGAAAAGTTGCTTTCTAAGACGCATAAAAATGCCGTAACCTTAGCTTAGAACGTCCCTATACCCTGTGAGCTATAGGGACCCCAGCTTCCGCCAGGGTCTTGCCGGACGCTAATCAGAATAACTACAAGAACATGTACCAAAGTCCTCGCCTGAAGGCTAAGGCTACACTTGGATGATCCTGTCTAAGTCTGCTGGAGCTACGCTATTTAATTATAATGTGTAAAACTCTACCCACCGCCTCTCCTCGCCGCCTACTTGTTTTGTCTGCGGAGTTTTACCCAATAATTTGCCCCCATAAATTAGATTTACGTTCAACTACCTCAAGCTATAGGTGCCATCCTTGGATGAATCCCTTATATGAACTATACCATTCAAACGATCAACATGATTATGCATTTCATTTGCCGGTCTGCCAAGGATTGTGACCAATGTAGTTGCTCGAGCTTCTTACATATCCTTTGCAGCATGCCTGGAGGGCGAAGAGCTCTAAACACGGAAGATATGGAAGCATTGCCATTAAAAGTTGTTGTGAAATTCTACGACCATGTGGCCAGACTTCCTTATCAGACACTGATGCTTCCATTGGAATATTTGGCGTTACCCACCGCGGAAAAGATCCCCAAGTTGTCTAAAACCAGGCACTACTACCCAGTACGTGGTCTTTATAACCCTCGGAGTTTGCAAATCCCTTGTTTTCAAACTAACATATGCAGATATATTAATATTCATTGTCCATTGCTAAATATTTGACTATACTATTATAATAGTTAGTGGACTATGGGTGTAGTCATCACTCCCAACTCTCCCCAAGACCCTCTCCGCTCTTCCCCCTCCACCTCCTACACCCCTGCACTCTTTTTCCCTCTTTTTGTCTCTTTCTCTCTTTCTTTTTTCCCTCTTCCTCTTGCTATCTGCTTGCTTTTGCTATCCTCTTACTTTGACTATCCTCTTGCTTTTGTTTTTTTCTCACCCTGTCAACAAACCTTGCTACCTAAATATCTGATTATTTCAGTACATATCTTCTCCCGCCATGTCATGGGAGACGATACCGGTCACAGCACCGACTGGCAATGGCGTAATGAACTGGGAACTATGGGTTGAAGAAGAGGCTGCGGAGGAACATGTGGATCAGTCAGTGGGCCTTCCAAGTCGCCTCGCGGTACGACTAGACCCCATATCGCCAATCTTGACAAGCGGTGGAAATTTCGATGCCTGGTTGAGACGAGTCAGCGAAATCTTGGCTTCCAACGACCTAGTATTTTATAGCTAAATATATAATAATAGTTTTCGCGTCTATTACATATTAATAGGTCTTATAGACCTAGAATTAATAAGTAGTATTATATATAAATAATTTCCTAATTAAGTCTATAATAGTAGTTCTAAAAAGGAAAGTGGTAAGAAATTAAAAAAAGAAGAAAGAGAAAAAATAAAATACATATAGTAAGGGACTATAGCGTAGAATTAAGATTATTAATCTAGGGAGGATTTAGAATTCAGAGGTTAATGTATTTAAGTAGTAGAGTGTCTAGGTAGATATAAGAAGCCCCTAAAAATAAGGCTAGGCCTACGTTACGAAGTTATAAGTATATAAGCGTGAATATAGGATCTTTTCCTATAACTTTAGAAATATAGTAGAGTTAGCTTTAGCTTTCTAAATAATAAGTTTAATATACCTAATATATCAGTATTTACTTTTAAATATATATTCTAATCTCCTAGTATATCTTATCTTCTATTAAGACTACTAATAGATTAATTATTTAAAGGTCTATATAGGCTAGGTATTTAATAAAGCCTTATCTTTCTTATTATCTTTATATTATTTATTAATTAATTAATACCTACTTAATTACTCTCTATAGGTTAAAGATAAATTCGCTATAGTTATAACTTAAGGGCTTTAAATATTAAGGTAAAGGGATAGTGTTACGGACCCACTTAGCCCACAACGAGGACAGGGGCTAAGAACCAACCGATTCCCAGGAAGGAGAGTAAGGCAACCCAGAAAGTCACGTGCCAGCGCTCAGGAACTCAGGGTGAGCGCTCAGCGGCAGAATGACCCAAAGCGGGAGTAGCAGACATTATCCTATATATATGCAGATCTACACATAGGATCAGGAGCCTCACCGCCTAAGGCCATTTCTGGCCCCCTACTCACCACCACAATAAATACTCTTAATCGCAATAGAACAGTTAATAAACACGTGATATCCTATCCTAAGATAGGATAGGAATCCTATCCTATAATAGGAAAGGATCTTATCTCAGCATAAGAAGGACTAGGATATATAAGGACGGTCGTTACTATATATATATTTAGTTCTTTGTGTTTAATTATATATTATTACTTAGAACCTATAGTTCTAATTTTATTACTTATTTTATATCTAAGTTAACTACCCTACTAGGAGAGATATACTTAGTCTCTTATTACTTAATATAGATCCTAAGTATAGCTTAACTAGGCGCACTATCTAGTACTACCTAATAAGAGTCTATTCTATAGATCTAAGTCTATATAAGGCCTATAGGCAATAGTATAATTACGACTAAGACTTAAGGATAAGCCTTAATGTATATATATAATTACTACGAATAATACTTACTATAACTAGTTAGCCATATATAATATATTAAATACCCTAACTTTGTGAAATAATGTTATAAAGTAGTAATTAAGATAGCACTATTAATAAGACTAGTTATCCTGTCTTAGATAATATTAGTATATTCTTATCCTAATAGTAATAACGAGATATTACTATAGAGGCCTAGTATAGCTAAGTAAATATAAGCTAACCTTGAGATAATTAATAACTAACTTAACGTACTTAGTAAAGCTTATAGTAATAATATACCTAATCTCTAGGATTACCTAGTATAGCTAGATGCCTAGATTATTAGTTTAGTACTAGCTTTATCTATACTAGTAGTTAAGCTACTAAAGGTAGAGCCTTTTAATAGAACCTAATCTAAGTTAAGGGGGTTCCTTACTTAGATAAGAATATATCTAGATATAAACTAAGTAAGATTAACTAACGAAGAAAGTAAAGTTATCTTTGTATTAATCTACCTATATAGATAGGTATAGGACTAGTTTAAAGTCTATATCCATGAGTACTATAAGAAACCACGCGATAAGTAGGGCATAGCTACCTAAAGTATCTTTATAGACTATAGTAACTTCGTAGCCTACTTAAGTAAGATATTTAGAGAAATTAATATAACTATAAACGCTAAACGGAAGCTAGTAGTACTTCGCTAAACTACCTCCGCTACCGCCTATACTATATAGTTTATATAAGCTATAGTAGTATTAGAATAGGCCGACTATACCCTTATTCTATAATATATAAAGGGACTAAAATCCTATATAAAAGACGAACTCGCGTGTATTAACTAACCGACTATAATAATAGAACTAATCGATATAGTGACGCGATTTAATAACTGATACTTCGACTAATAATAGGAAAAGAAGGAGGTTAAATATTAGAGAAGGAACCTAGGTTAAGGAAACCGCTTTTAATCATAAGACTAAGGCTATAGAGCCCTAAGATAGGATAACTATAGCCTATAACTAATAGACCTTAATATAGTAAGACTACTAGATAAAGAATAAAAGAGACATAAGAACGATAACCTATACTTTAAGTATAAGAAGCTAGGATACTAAATTAAGGATTATAGGAGCTATAGCGAATAGCCTATATAATAAATTAGAGCTACTTAAGAGCGAGAGGGCTATAACGAACTATAGCGACTCTATACTACTAACTAATTATAAGAAAAGGAAGAGTAGAACTAGGGACTAGCCCTAAGAGAAAAAGAAACTAACTAAGCTAAAGAACTAAGTAAAGAGTTATTTAAAAGAGCTAACGAAGAAATAATATAGTAGTAGGACAAACTTATAGATAAGCTCTAAAGAATCGAGAGCGAAAATAAAACACCTAAACCTATATTATAAGAATTAGAGTAACGCTTATAGAAGATACTCTATAAGAATACTAAAGTCCTAGATAAATTAGACTTAATAAAGAAAGAAATTAAGATATAATAGGAATAAGAGTTAGTCGACGAATTCCTAGGAATAGAGGATAAAATCCTTAAGAGTTAAGGATAGACTTAGTATAGAGACTAGAATAACACTAGCTCCTAGGATCTAGTAATAGAGGAGTAGGGACCTAGAATATTATTCCTAGGACCTAGACCGCACGACCCTAGGGGACGCGCGGGTAGGGCCCTAGGAGCTGATTAGCTCCTAGGAGCGGGAACTAACGAACTAGGATATATAACTAATATCCTAAGAGCCTTAGAGCCCTAAAATAACGGTTATAATATCCTAGGAACTATAAAAGTAGTCTTCTAGGACCTACTACTTAATGAACTAATTAAATAAGCTAGCGCTAATAATAATACGTCTACGCGCCTAAAGAAGTAATAATACCTTATAGCTATATAATAGGCGGCTTATTTAAAGATTAATATAAATATCCTACTTAAAATAGTTAGAGTACTAGTTGACTTAGGAGTATATAAGAACTTTATAGACCCGCGATATATTTAAAGAATTAAGGCCTTACTATATAAGAAACGGTAAGTAGTACCTATTACTAGACTTAATAAAGAAAAATTAGGACTAGGTATTATACACGAAACCTAACTATAGTCTATAATTATAAGGACCTACTTTAAAATAATCTATTTTAATATATCGTTACTAGGAGGATATAATATAGTACTAGGAATACCCTAGCTAATATACTATAATCTAATTATTAAATAGGATAGCGGATCTATCTATTTCTAGAATTACTAATATAAGGAAATAAATTAATAATAGACGGGTATATCACGAGAAACGCGAGAAAGGACACTAAGTATAGAGATAAGTAATCCTAAGGATACTCTATAATAGGAGAATATACCTCTACTAAAGGTAATAGACTAACGGCCTATAGATATAAGCGTTATTAGGAATCTAGAATAGAGACCGAATATATTAGATAATAAGCTTAAGGAATATATTATAGTATATAAAGAATTAATAGCCTTCTATATAATAGGAGAAGGAGTATTAGAGCTATCTAAAGAATACTAGGAGTTTAAGGACGTATTTATACTATTACTAATAGACTAGCTACTAGAGTATAGACCTTATAACTATAAGATTAACCTTATAAAGAGTAAGGAACTAATCTATATAAAGATCTACTAACTATCTAAGAAAGAGTCTTAGGTACTAAAGGAGTATATTAAAACAAACCTAGAGAAAGATTATATCTAATACTTAATATTATTAGTAGGATACCTAATCCTATTTATACTAAAGAAAGATAGAAGCCTATGGCTATATATTAATTACTAATAATTAAACTTAATTATAAAAAAAGATCGATATCTATTACCGCTAATCTAAGAGATTTAAGACTAAATCTATAGAGCTAAGTACTTCTTAAAATTCGATATTATAGAAGCCTATAATTACCTCTAGATTAAGGCGGGATATGAATAGAAGATAGCTTTTAGGACTAAATTTAGACACTATAAATATATAATAATACTCTTTAGACTTACTAACATACTAGTATTATTCTAATACTTTATCTTTAGTATATTAGAAGACTACCTAGATATATTTATAATAGTATACCTAGATAATATCCTAGTATTCTCTAAAATAATAGAGGAATATAGAATCTATAACTAGAAGGTACTTTAGAAACTATAAGAAGCTAAAGTAACTCTTAAACTAAAGAAGTACAAATTCTATATATAAGAAACCGGATTCCTAGGATACGTTATTAGTAGTAATAAGTTTAGTATAGAGGAAGAAAAGGTTTAAAGCGTCCTAGAGTAGCTATAACTAAAGAACCTTAAGGAAGTTTAATAGTTTTTAGAACTATATAACTACTATTAAAGAAATATAGACGGCTTTAGAAAGATAGCTATAGGACTTAATAAACTTACTAAGAAAGACTAGAAGTAGGAATAGACTAAAGAAGTAATCTAATTATTTAATAAACTAAAATAACTATTTAGAGAAAGACCTATTCTCTATATATTTAACCTAGAACTACTAATTATAGTAGAAATAGATATATTAGATTATATCCTAGGGGTAAGGATAACTTAGGATATGATTATTAATAATATTAGAGGACCTAAGATAATCGCCTTTTAGTCACGGAAGATAATACCTATAGAGCTTAATTATAATATCTATAATAAAGAATTACTAGCTATAGTATTAGTATTTAAAGTATAGAGACTATATCTAGAAGAAGTAAAATACTAGGTTTTAGTTAAATCTAACTATAAGAATCTCACGTTCTTTATAATAACGAAAGAACTTATATAATAATAAGCGCGATAGGCTAAAACGTTATCTTAGTATAATTATAGAATCGAACACTATAATAGATAAGCTAATAGCTAAGTAGATATACTTAGTAAAAGACTAGATTATAAGAATAGAGTTAAAGAAGCTATACTAGCTATCCTAATCTCTAATAAATAAGGAAACCTAATCTATAATTATTAAACCCTCGCTATAATTAGTAAGTTATAAGATAATACCTAGCTATAATAAATTAAGGAAGTAACTACTAAAGATAATATATTATAGTAGATACTTAATAATAAAAGTAGATAAGTAATCCTAGATAAAGGAATATTACTAATATATAGATTAATCTATATTCCTAGAGAAATATAAGAAGAAATCATCTAGAAATACTATAATAAGCTAACTAAGGGATACCTAGGGATTAAAAAAATAGTAGAACTAATTACCTACTACTTTTATATCCTAGGACTATATAAGAAAGTGCGGAGATATATTAGTAGATATAATATATATTTATAAGATAAGCTAACCTAATACCTACCTTATAGAGAAATATAAATATCGGAGGTACTAATAAAACCCTAAGAATAGATTATAATAGACTTTATTATAAAATTACTAGAGTTAGAAGAACACGATATAATCATAGTTATTATTAATAAACTTATAAAATATATATATATAATCCTGACTACTAAAAGAATTAATATAAAATAGATAGCCTTGATTTTGGTTAGGAATATCTTCGCTAACTATAGAATACCCTATAAGATTATATCTGACTAAGATAAGTTATTCACCTTAAATATATAGTATTTATTTACGGACTAAATTGGTATTAAGTATAGACTCTCTACTACTTACTATCTATAAACTAATAGCTAAATAGAATAGACTAATTAGACGTTAGAATAGTATCTACGATACTATATAAATTACTAGTAAGATAACTAGTTAGAGCTACTACTAATTATATAGTTTTCATATAATAATATAATATATATAATAATAAAAGAATCACTATTCTTCGCGAACTATAGGTATAATCTTATAATTATTAGAGAACTAATTAATAATTATATAATAGTAGAATTATTAAGGATTCTAGCTACTAGAATTAAAAAACTATATCTCTAAATATTATAGGATATTAAATTCGCTAACCTACGAATAAAAAGTTACTATAATAAAGAATACTAAGAGGGTCTAGAACTAAAAAAGAGGAAGAAAGTCTACCTTCTATAACGAAATATTAAAACTAAGCGACTAAGCGATAAGCTTAACTATAAGAGACTAGGACTATTTACGATTAAAGAAAAAACTAGACTAGTGAACTATAAACTAAGACTACTATAAAGTATAAAAAGAATATACCTAGTATTTTATATCTCGCTATTAGAAAAAGCACTAGATAATATAGAAATCGCTATTAATATAGAAATTAAGGACGCTAGTAAAGAAGAATATAAGATTAAGGAAATCCTAATAGATTAATAGTATAATAATTAGTAGTAACTTTTAGTAAAATAATAAGGATACCCTACCTTAGAAAATATATAGGAGCCTATTAAGAATTTAAGAGACTACTACTAGCTAGTTTAATAGTACTACTATAAGGCGAAGAGGATCTATAAGAGACAGTAGTAAAGAAAGCATTAAAGTTAATATTTACCTAATTAGTAGAAGATAAGGGAGCTAACGCTAATATCTATGTTAGAGTAGTATCTTTAGATAAGACTATAAAAACCTAAGGATTCTCGATAGTAAGGCTAGAGTGCTTAATAGCGGCCTAAGTAGCCTTAGCTTTATACTTAGTATTAATATACTCTTTTTTAATATAAGCTAACTCTTCCTTTTCGCGATACTTAAGTTCCTCTAACTTAGTAATATCTTAATATTTATAGATAAGGAAATCGCCTATATGTTTTTTTAATAACTTCTTTTATTTCTATAGTCTTAATAACTTAGCTAGTATCTCCTCCTCCTTATTATTAAGTAATAACTAGAACTAGAGTAGTTAGCGCTACTCTATATTAGTAAAAGACTCCTTTAGTATCTCATACTTTATTATTCTACTTACTTAGTTATAACTAGTATAATATTTAGACTAGTTAGATCGAATATAGGTCTTATTTAAGGAAATATAATAGAGATAAGGAACTAAGGACTTAAAACCCTTATACTTAATTAGCTAATAAAGTTTATAACTAGATACACTAAAGGAAGATATTATTAGTTATAGAAAATAAAGAAAACCAAAAAATAAAGGACCGCACTTACCTAAGGGGGAGCCCGCGGCTATAAGAGAAACACCCTTCTTTCTTTAAGGATAAAGAACTAAAAGAGGAGGAGGTAATATTACGGACCTACTTAGCCCGTAATAAGGATAGGGGCTAAGAACCAACTAATTCCTAGGAAGGAGAGTAAGACAACCTAGAAAATCACGTACTAGCGCTTAGGAACTTAGGGTGAGCGCTTAGCGGTAGAATAACCCAAAGCGGGAGTAGTAGATATTATCCTGTGTATATATAGATCTACACACAGGATCAGGAGCCTTACCGCCTAAGGCCATTTCTGGCCCCCTACTCGCCGCCACAACAAATACTCTTAATCGCAACAGAACGGTTAATAAACACGTGATATCCTATCCTAAGATAGGATAGGAATCCCATCCTATAATAGGAAAGGATCCTATCTTAGTATAGGAAGGACTAGGATATATAAGGACAGTCGTTACTATATATATATTTAGTTCTTCGTGTTTAATCATATATTATTACTTAGAACCTATAGTTCTAACTTCACTACTTATTTCGTACCTAAGTCAACCACCCTACTAGGAGAGGTATACTTAGTCTCTTATCACTTAACATAGATCCTAAGCATAGCTTAACTAGGCGCACTATCTGGCACTGCCCAACAAGAGTCTATTCTATAGATCCGAGTCCGTGTAAGGCCTACAGGCAACGGTACGATTACGACTGAGACTTAAGGACGAGCCTCGACGTACGTATACGACCACTACGAACGATACTCACTGTGACCAGTTAGCCGTGCGTAACAGATAGACTAGGTAAGGTCAAAGATATTAGATATAATTCAGACGTAGAATAGATAAAGACTAATCCTTAAGGAACTATCTTATTCCTTAAGTATATAATCCAAGGGGCGGTCGCTCTTAGCAAAATGAGGCCGGCCGCGGGTCAATCAGAGGTACGTCTTCTGGCTAGAAACTTCCTGAAAACACTGCTTCAACATCTATCTCAACACTTCAACACCCTGCAAAAACGGTGGCCATCCCTATTAATCTACGCAGACGGTCTCTACGAAGAGACGTAGCCGAAGTAAGATAAAAGGCGCCAGATTTCGAGCCCAGAAAAAACCAGGACTTCCCTCCTCACACTCCCATGTCTCATGGTGTCCCTCTCTTGCCTGCAGGCTTGAGAGTCTCCGTGGCCACGGCTTTCACTGCCCCGAGCCCCGCGAGTGTAAAAGGTGCTCCGCAGTACAAGTGATGGGGAAACTTCTGAATCCGATATAGGCCCCGATTTTAAAGATAACTTTGAGGGAAGATCGGAGGAATGATAGCGGAGACAAAGGCGTGCTATTTCATAAGGTAGAGCCATTGAGACCGACTAATCAAAATACTGCGCCTTTAAAGCCATTTAAAGCCGAAGTTTGACAGGGTTGCATTGATTATCTAATCGTATTTCTCGTCAACTCGTTTATCTGAAACATTGAAGTACTCCTAACTCTTCAGCCTTGACACATCGAAAAGAATGAGTCTTGCTCTTAGTAGGAGTCCAATCAGCCAGCTATTTCGGACCTTCACTATCTCACCAGTTACATCGCGCACGCTCCATCCTGGGCAAAGAAGTTGGCATCTGAGCCTCCCCCTACAAAGATACTGCTCATCGATGTCAACTTCACCGGCGAATCCTATGCAAAAACACACGCGCCCACCAGCTCAATTCCCCAAAGTGCAGGAACAATCTCCACGCCACCCATACATCAGCTCCCGCAGCAACATTGCTGACAAAATAGAGCATTGGCTTCGTAAAGATGGCCATCGCGCATGGGGTTTTGTTATCTACCGCTCTACATACCAGAGCGACGCAGACTGGGAAGAATTGATGCGCCGTTTGCTCGCCGATACTACGGAGTCCCTGGAAAATATGGCGGGCCCTGATTTACTTGATAATCTGGCCTTGACCGTGTTTGACGACCCACAGAAATTTGATAGCGCAAGCACAGCGGTGATTCGGGATCACTTTAAGCGGTGGGCGTCAACTGCCGAACAGGAGGAACAAGGGACTGAGCTTGATCCAAACCGGGTTAGAATCCAAGAGTCGCAACGATATAGGTACTGCATTCAGATAACCCAAGAGATGCTAGAGTCAGTCCTTGCCGATGAAAGGGAGAGCATGGCTGTTGTGCGCATTATTCGGCTGGATTGGGAGGAGTACAGTCCGTACGAAGACGGGTTCAGATTTGACGATGAGGGAGAGCCCATTGAAGGGTGCACTCTGGATGATGTAGGGTGGATAAACGTTCCGTTTAAGAGTGTGATGGTTCAGACTTATAGTTACTTGCGTGGGGAATGGGAAACGGAATACCGTCGTCCGCCACATATATCTTGTCACCCGTGAGACAAGCGTGGACTAAGCTATATGGGAGCGGATAAGACTACCAGTTTCCTATTTGTTTCAATTTTCTTTTTTTTTTCTTTTTTGAAATTGTTCAATTGAGGCTCTCAACTTAAAGTATTCTAACTTGAAGGGGTTTATATAGTATGTATGTACCAAGTCTACTATAACATCAAAGCCTATCGTGCACATCTCGGCTATGTGGTCATCCTCACCTATCCCGAGGTCATGTTATATCGCGTCCAAAAAATCCCATCTAGCTAGAGTTTATCTAACGTGGAGGCTGATGGGTTCTTCACGACTGTAATCGCGGTCATAGCCATCCTAGGAATTTTGTTTGTGAAATAAGCCAGAGCCTGAACGAGCTCGGCATATATTGCCAGATTTTTTCCAGCTGCCCTCGCATTGGTGTAGGGGCCGATTGCCGTACGAATTGCATCAACAGCCCAACCTTGACCGAAATCTTGAACAGCCTGAAAATAGTCCTGAGACCATGCCCACCACCAGTCTTCTAAGCCCGTCTATCCGGTGGCTTCCTCGATGTACCTCCATTGGAGAGCAGCCTGCTGGAGTACCTTGTTCATTCTGACGGTGACCTGTCCGTCTCCGAGATATTCGAAGACAGCGAAGCCCTATAGTCATAACTGCTGTTAGATATCGTTTGATTACATGGTAAGGGTAGTAATTGGGGGGCATTTCAATCTTACATCTCGCACAGCCGTAAGTAAGTTGGTGACGGAAGTGGTATCGTCCAATTTTACTGCGGCCCTGGCTAGTTCTCCTATTTTGTCCATGCCGATCGGATCTGCCAATTCAATGATTCGGCCCTTCGCACCGTTGATCTGCCAATGGGTTGGTAGGAGGGGCTCGCGGTAAAGATTGCTTCCGAAGCACTCCATGATACGATCGTTGGGAGTGTTGGGAGATGCTCCGGTACTGCTTCCGATAGCAGGGTATTCTCCGAGCGCGGCATTGGCAACATTCCACACATTTTGCCAAAACTCCAGTGGAATGGGAGTGAGGTTAGAAAGTGCTCCTGATTGGAGCACACCGCTCCAAGCAGCCTTAATGAAAGACTTCATGACTTGTCGCTATTTGATATGGCTGTTAGCATATGTGCAAGCTAACCTTTAGCCCTAGTATCCTGGTGGGGTGGGTAGGTAGGGGCCATACATCAAGAGTGTGTTCTGACTCGAGTCTGAACTTTGTTCCCAGGCTAGTAATTGCCCCAGATGGGATTGTCATTGTGGTCAGCCCGGGTCCCGTGCAGTACGTCGTGGCGAGAGTAAAGCGACCACAACAATTTAAACACCTTAGAAGGTTCGGACCCTGTGAAACATGGCGCATATTCCATTTTCGGGACGACCGCAAGGCTCGGCGTTGATCGGTTATCTGGCCTTGAGGGCCAAATTAAACGATCTATTAGGCTTTCGAGTGATCTGAAGCCGAGATCAGCCGGGAATTGGCCCGCCCTTCTTAGGTGACCTATCAATTGATGAGACGTGGAATTCTGGTTTGGAACATCCACGGATGTTAATTATCTGCGATTTTATCTTTCTAATCCTTGAGAGATCGCTAAACAACAGGGCTGGATGCTGGTCTGTGGAATAAAGGAATAGCTTCTTGGCTTCGTGATACCAATGGCGGCTAGCCAAAGAAGATTAAAGGTGCAAGAGGAGATAAAGAGTGGTATATATTTAAACTAGTAGTTTCAAGGCAAACAAATAGCGGAAACCAGTTTATGCAGCCAAATCGGACAAAGCGTGGCACATGGGGAATCGAGATTCATCGCCAAGGTCAAAATGCGTTCGAACTGGGGCCCTTTCAACAATGCGGGGTATATATGGAACATTTGCATTTCAAATGTCCAGCCGTTGGTATCTTAGAAAACGACACCCTTCACCTGCGGCTTCTCCTTGACGTTGATGTCGCGGATCATTATAGTCCAGGGGATAGCGAGAACCATGATACACGTACCGATAGCAAGCAAGCGCAGCTCGGCGTACCCGTAAGCCTTCTGTATAGCGATTCTCGTAGCCGAACCCAGTGGGTATCCTCGCTGGATGTAAAGGCTGTTATAGATGTTGTCAAAGTTCGACATAGCCGACTCGGGAAGGTAACGTTTCAAGGCGACAGGGTAGGTGTTCTCCCAAACAACGGTACTAATAGTAAGACCGGCACTGTCACCGATTGTACCAACAACGTTCAACAAAGCAAGAGCCGAAGCGAAATGTTGGTGGTCAACAGCGGCGAGAATAGCCAGCTGCTCGACAATGATGAAGCACGCACCACCGATGGCGATGAAGATCTGGCACATGATCTGATAACCGACGTTAAATTGGGCGTGGCGGAAGTAGATCATGAGACCCTGCGCCAAGATGTAGAGTGGAACACAGATGTATAGGAGCCACTTGTAGTGCCCGGTCTTGGAAATGGAGAAACCAACGAACAGCAAGAGAACACCGGAGACGATATCGAAGATGTGGTTTATCCATCCCGCTTCCTGCGGAGTCAGTCCGTTGACGACTTGTAGGAATGATGTGAAGTAGTAGTTCCAGCAATAGTAGGATAGCTGGTATGTGGCATCCAGAAGACAAGCCCCAATGACGGTACGGTTCTTGATGTAGGTGATGTCCAGCATAGGTACTGGGGCCAAGAACTTCTCCCAAAGAGCGAAGAAGAAAAGCATGGAGAATCCAACAACAAGCATAGCAATAATATAACCCGTTGCCCAGCCGTCTGGGGCATAGTCCGCAATGTCGAAAGGAAGTTCGAAGAGCACGAGACCAACGGTGAAGATAAATACGCCAATGACTATTCAAGGATTAGAGGATGAAAAAGGGCCTGGGAATGGTATTGCAGCAGAACTTACTGTCAAACTCTTGAATCCAGTGCCACGCGCTCTCAAAGAATGTGCGACCGCTAGGCAATCTGACCGCATGGCCCTCCTTCTGGGCCTTGTGGAGGGTATGCTTCAAGGTGAAGAACAGAGGGGCAGCAGTGATGGGAAAGATGATCGCCCAGGTTCCGAATCCCCATCTCCAGCCGTCGCCAGGGAGAGCATAAAATTCCTGTCCAACGGTAGGACCAGCGAATGCTGTAATGATATATGGAGAAGAGGTAAAAGCGTAAGCAAAAGCTCGATTTTGCAACTTGGTCATATCCGCCGTGAGGACATCCACACAGTACTCCATTCCACCGAACCCCATCATGTAGAACGTCTAGCATATCAATTGTTAGTACCAATACAATCACAGATGTCATCTGTTATAACTTACATATCCAGCACAGTAGATGGAGAATCCATCACATGAGGCCATGAGAATCAGGCCCAGGGTAGAGAAAATGGTCATGAGCAGGAATCCCTCAGCTCGACCCCAAGTATCAAGCATTTTGCCCATGGGGATGTAAACAGCGGCTGAACAAGCATCACCAATAGCAGTAGGGAGACCAGAAAGCGAGTGATATTCATAGTAACTCGCGACATAAGGACTGATTGTGTCGTAAACGGATGCCTGGAATGCATTGACGAAGTACAAGAACCAAATGCTATCGAATTGAAGGGTCAGATTCCGAGCCAATATCAGAGAAATAGATCAACAAGACATACTTCAAAAACACCAGGAACATGACTTTCCTCGACCAAGTCAAGGTCATGGCCTCTGCATCAGCAACACCCTGCTGCAAGCCTTCCTGGGGCAATTCCGCTCCATTATCGTTGATGGGAACCACATTATCAGTAGCACCAGGATCCTTCTTCTCCGGCGTTTCCTCAGCAGTACCAATTTCGACCGAAGAGCTTCTTCCCTCTTCATGCTTCGTCCGACCAAAAACATGGCGGGCCCTGCGCAGCAAGGGGCGCATCTGTGTTACCGCCATAATGGATGGTAAACAAGGTGGAAATAAATGGGGAAATCGAGATAAATAAAAAAGGTAAATTGAGAGATGTTACCCAACTTAAAAAGCGAAAGATTCCGATGACAATCCTTGCCCTTATAGAACAAAGAGCCGAAGTCGGATGCTTGTCGGAGACTAAAAGCACACGCAGATGCAAAGGACCAACTGATTCTGCGCAATGGATGATGATTTGTTATGTGGAATGCTTAGCCCCCTACACGATGCACTCCAGCTCCACCTGTGGCTAATGGGAAATAAATAGAAAAATCAGATTCGCGTTCAGCACTGAGACCAGGACTGATCGGCGCCAAGAACCCGGTGATATGTGGGTCAGCACACGACTTGATGACCGTTCCATGATTCGAGACAGCTCATTCTGTTTCGTAAGGGAAACGGGAGGCTGTTTGAAACCTGTTTAAGTTAATATAATCATCCGGTGTTAAAGTACTTGGCGTAATTCATCTCGATTTAGTGCTTGGATACCACGGTGTTGTCAGCATTGAAGTGGATAGAAGGGCCCTAGTAGGTAATGTATATGGCTGATCATTCAAGCAGTTATACAGATAGATGAGCTCCAAGAAGTCCAAGATCTTTTTCTAAAGAAGAAAAAGTCAAAAAGTCAACATGGCCTGGCATCAAGATCTAATCAGATGCCCGATCTTATCTCATGTGGCCTGTACAAGCAGGGTCGTTCGCGTAGTGCGGCGCAAAGAAAGGGATGTGGATCCACTATGGGTCCAACCCCAAAGACCCTGAACATGAATGGATAGTTGAGCCTTGTTTGGCCCCAAGAATGATGGTTCTCCAACACTCGAACTTTCTTCTTTGCCGTGAACGAGAGATTAATTGTGGAACAGCCTGATTATCAAGCAATGAAATTATCTCGGCATCCGCGCAACGGGCCGGAAAAACTCGTAACAAGCAACAAGCCCAAGACTTCCAAGGCTTCTTACATTTCCAAGGTTTTAGGAAAGTTATCAGATCTGCGTCGTGAGGGGCCATCTTCGGCTCTGTCCCGCCAACTGATCAGCCCACTGACAACGTGGAAAGAACTTTTCTTCCCTATTTTCTGTTCTTACGCATCGTCTACGACTGATCTTCTCGTAACGCTAGCGGGGCCTTTTTAAAGTTTTTCTATATGGGGATATTGCGTATCTCCTTAGTAGCCAATTATCAACACTCGAATGGACTTACTGGGCTGGTACTTGCGACTACCGGAGTTTATCTGATCAAATTACACGCATTAGAGATTGATACAACATCGATCCGCTTTTCTCCCAAGCCCAGACTGCTACCGCCGAACGAACTGCGCCCGAAAATTCAGTTAGCCGTGATGTATGTTACTCCTTACCTAGCAATATTGATCATGGTGGTATAAACGGATAATCTATGCAAAATGTAACACAAGGATGAAATGCTGTAGTGTTTACTAATAAAAAGGACTAAGTTACTAACTTACAAAACCCCCCGCCATTAGTAATAATGAATCTGAGATCGTGCACACTATTCGCATGCTTTAGAAAGAAGGCCTTGAAAACATTGGAATTAATGATCTGGTGCTAATATCGAGATTTCAGTGCTGAACACGACGATAAATATATATATGGTATGCAGATCCTGCAGTCTTATGGATGGCGAAATATCCGCCATACACATGTCGTCAGCTTTCGGGATAATGCCCAGCTCGTTTGCCATACCCAACTCGACGCTCGGCCTTGCAAACAAAAATCGGCATATTGCGCGATAAAGTTAAGTAGGAACTGATTGATATGTCGTCATGTGCTCATCTCACCAGATTGATCTGTACCAGTATCGAACACCGCAGTTTTACTGGTCGATATTGTGCACGCCGAAACAAGACCTCAAAGGTACTGTCCAACACGTATGGCCAGAAAACAAGATATAAATTTGTACCGACGTATGACGCCTGAACGTGAATGGAGTACAAGGGTACTAACAATATCGTTAGTTCAATTCACGGAACAATCTCACGTGCCAGGGCCAGAGATGTGAAGACGATCCACAATTAAGGTGACGTGAACAGTGTGCTCAATTGTAACTTTTTCTGGCTCACCCAAGACGACCAACCTTCGTTATCCAAGTGCAAAGCATTTAAGGTTTCAAATGCACCATGCTTGCGTGGGAGGATCCGAAATCGTGTCGTGAACATTGTATTTACTGGGCACCACTTTTCTGGACCCAACCGACACTGCAATTGGATAAACTATGACTAGAAAAGGCAGTGAATAAACTCCTCTAGCTCTGATTGGTTTAAATGCAGATCCTTATCCCAGGTAAAATCAGGAGTCAGCCCGGTAGCTACGAGATAGTTGCCCGCTTAAGACGTGATGTTAGAACAAGATCTAAGGCTTACACAATACGTGGCTAGAATTGGTACCGGATATTATATAATTATCTACCCAGACTTGGCCACAGCTCCTGGGTTTTGAGCGTTATTATTGGACATGACAAATTGATAGTCGGAAATTACACCTTCCATTTTAGGAAGAAATGGTATTTATATTTCAATCGAGTATTTTCACAGTCACACGACCTATCACTACACACAGTGGTGTTGCATGAGTAACTAACTTATGAAACCCTCTTACATAATATTCTGCCATGTTTCCTGCCAGCAAAAACCTCACATTCTTAGCTAAATAAGCGTAGTACGTAGAACTTACAACACTGAACATGATTGAGAACATTCTTAATAACGTACCACATATGTATTATACACAAGAACCGTGTCACCTGGGAGCGTATCTGCAGATCCTTGTGAACGTATCCAGATTTCCGAAGTCCCTTATAAATTGTGTCCATATGACTATGTCAACTAGTAGCTCATGATATGTAGTTGAGCTTTAGAATGTAGTGCCCCGTTGGTCAGACGTTGCCTAGACCTTTGGGACATAACCTGAACGTCACTTGGCGGGGGAGGTAGGTAACGCATTTCTTACGAGGGAAAGAGATGGGGGAAAAAAGATACGGTGAGAAAGAATACAAGAATATTGTAAATCAATTGAACTATGTACAGCAATCACTTTTTGTGTTTCATCATTCATCGCGGAAATTGCCGCGGAGACGGGGTATCGTCTAGTCATCTCGGGGAATTCCACATCAAATCATCCGTCTATTACCATTCCAGAAAGTCATCAAATACGTCATGTGCAGATTTACAGCTGCTCAGCCCAGGGGGCAGAGCCGGGCTGCATCTGGTTAAGCCACTTGACGAGCTCAATGAGCTCGGCGCGGCGCTCATCCTCAAGCTGGTCCTCGTCGGCAAGAACAGCCTGGAAGACGGGCAAAAGGCGAGGGGTGAGTTCGCGGATGGTAGCATCCTCCCACTTGTACAGCTGGCAGATCATGCGGTACAAGGGATCGTTCTCCTCGTAGTCGTTCTTGAGGGGCAGGATGTTCACCAGGACGGGCAGAACATCCTTGGTGGGGACAGCCTCGCGGTTGCGGAGGATCATGCGAGAGACACAGCCGGTGGCGTTGTCCTGCAGGCGGGAAACGTCCATCTGGAGGCACTGCTCAAGGCGGCTGAGGATGGTGGGGTAGGCCTTGGCCATCTCGTCAGCAGCCTCAGAGTGCTCAACGAGGCGACCAACAGCGTAGGCGGCGTTGGAGCGAGTCTGGGGGTCCTCGTCACCGAGACGGTGCAGCAGCAGCTTAAGGAGGGTGGAGGTCAGGGGAGTGACGGCAGCACCCATTCCGTTGATGCACTCAGCGAGGACGCCGACAGCGGTGGCACGCTCAAGGGACTCGCTGGAGCTGGCGAAGCGGAGAATGGTCTTCTCGAACACCTTCCACAGCTCAACGAAGCTGGAGCCAAGAGCGGTAGCCATGCCGGAGACGACGTCGAGGGCAGTGTCAACAACGACCCAGTCGAACTCGGAGGTCTCATCAGGACCATCGGTCTCATCCTCATCCTCGAACTCCATCTGGCAAGGGTGCTTCTTGCTGATGATGTCGGTGATCTGGTGGATAACGTTGGTGAGAACGCTCTCATCAGCGATAAGTGCGGGACCGCAGAAGCGCAGGTTCTCAGCCATGTTGCGGTTGATGTCCGCGACGGTAGCACTAGGATGGATATGTTAGCAAATGTGCGCCAAATATCATCTGATCGAATAGCAATGAGGGCATGAGTAGTTATCATTCGTGATAAACGCGGTTCACATCACGCGTGCTCTTTGGCACGTCAAAGTGAGCTGGGTAAGCGAGTAGTATAATCATCTAACATGGGGAGGGGACTGAAAAGGCAGAATATGTAAGGAAATAATGAAACGTACCGGTCCTCTTCCTCAGTCCACATCTTGATAGTGGCAGTCATGAGGATCTCACCGAACTTCTGGACCTCCTTGGCAGGCTGAACCTGCAGGGGAAGGCCAGGCTGCCACTTGGCCATCTGACCGTTCTCCTCGGCAATGGCAAACAGCATGGCGTAGGAGCGGTGGAGGGTGCTGATGGTGCTCTTGCGAACACCCTCGTAGTGGTGGTCGGCCAAAGGCATGACCTGCTCAATGGTCTTCTCGAAGTAAGGCAGGAAGGAGCTACGGGTGTGGGTAACAAGGTCACCAATGACCTCAACGGCGATCTCCTTCTCGAGGGCCAGAGGGGTGGTGGCAGTGATGTCATCCCAATCATCCTCATCATCGCCGATCTCGATATCTTCGATCTCGCCTTCGAACTCATCATCATCGTCAGCGCTGGCAACCTTGACCTTGCGGCCCGCAACGGTCACCTCCTGGCCAACGAGGTCCGAGGCAGCCTCGCCGAGGGCGACGTCAAGCTCAGTCTCGTCCTGCTCAATACAGGCGAAGAGACCGTTGACAGCACCCTGGAGGAAGGGAGAGAAGTGCTCGCCGTAGACCTTGGCCATGGCGCCCCAGAAGATGTAGGTGCTCTCCTTGAGGCGAGAGTGACCGAGGTTCAAAGCCTCCTCGGTGGCGCGCATCAAAGGCTCCACGTAAGGCTGGTAGCGCTCGGGGCCAGCAGCAGCAGCCATTTCGCCCATGGCGTCAGTGACACTAGCGCGGAGGTCGAGCTCGGCCTCGCTGTCCTTGACAGCGGCGAATTCCTGCAGAAGGTGCATGGACTCATCGAAGAATGGGAGGAAAGAATCACTGGCAGAGGAGGCGAGGGATCCAAGGGCACCGGCAGCAAGAGACTTGATCTTGAAGTCGGGGTGCTTGAAGAGGTTGTGGAGGATGGGGACGAGCTCAGACAGGTAGGGAGCAACATCCTTCTCATCGAGACCATCAACAACGGCATCCACAGCGCTGATACCAGCCTTGAGGATATCAACGATAGGACCCTCCTCCTCACCCTTGTACTCTTGCATAGCGCTAGCCAGGTTCTGGAAGAGCAAGGGCATGAGGGCCTGGTGCTCAGCAGAGAGGTCCTCAGCAAGGTCATCGGCCAGACGAGCAACGGTGTGCAAGGAAGCCATGCGGACCTTGTACTCTCCGTCGGCAAGCAGCTGCAAGACCATGGGGAAGATATCCTTCATCTGGGTGCTGATGAAGTCAGGGGCACCCTCAACACACATGCCGAGAGCCAAGATACCGGCACGACGGTAGTTGGGGTCGGCGCTGTTGAAGTACTGGCCAAGAGCCTGGAGCAAGGGAACAACGACCTGGCTGGGAGGAAGGCTCTGGGAGAGCAGATCAAGGAAGGCCAGAGCGGAGCGGGGGGCGGTGATCTCGTCATCAGCGGCAGAGTCGTCGTCGAGCTCGGTGACGATGTGCAGAGCAGTGCGAGTAAGCTGCTCACCAACGCGGAGACCCTGGATCTTGACCTTGCGGTACTGGATGCACTGCATCAGGAAGCTGATGGCCTGGGTGCGAACATCCTCGTCAGCCTCAGTGTTGGCGGACAACTCGTTCATGAACATGACCAGGTCCTTGAGGTGAACGTTCAACAAGGCGGAGTCACAGCCAAGAAGAGTCTGGAAGACCTCGAAGGCCTGCATGATCTGGTCATCCTCGCCCTGGTCAATAGCGTCCTTGAGCACGGCAACCATGGAGGGAACCATGTCCTGGAAAGCCTTGACGGGGCCGGCGTGAAGCTCGGGCTCAATGTACATGGCCAGCTTGCTCAGAGCTAGCAGAGTGTTGATGCGGACCTCGGCGCTCTCGGGATCATGGATGGTCTTGCCAAACAGGGTGAACAGGTCCTGGAACTTCTCCTCGAAGGTCTCGCCGAGAGTCTCAAGGATGGTGAAGAGGATGTAGATGGCAACAGCACGCTCATCCTGGTTACCGCTGTCGGCAGCCCGGAGGAGGATGTTGGGGAGATCGCCCCACTCACCATCGTTCAGATCAATCTTAGCAATAGCAGAGATGATGCGAGCAATGGAGTGACGGACGAGCGAAGAGCTCTCACCCATGGTGGAACGGAGCAGCTGCTCGCGGACCTGGGGCTTCTGCTCGTTGCCCACCTTCAGCCAGTGCTTCGCAACGAGGGACCGGGACTCGACAGCGGCGAGCTGACGAAGGTTGGAGTCATCGTGGGCGGTGGCGATCTGAATGAGGAGGACAAGGGACTCGGGCTGGCTGTAGAATTCCTTCTGCAGGACGCCGGTCGCTTCCTTAACATTGCCCTGGGAGGCTGGAAAGCAAGGGTCAGCTGAAAATTCTTGAATAGGAAAAGGATTTGCCCTATATGCTGCTGCATACACGACATATCATTCAGTAGTACATACGGTCGAGAACAATCTGCAATTGCTGCAGGAATCGTTGCTGATCCATAGTGGCAGAATATGAGGGTATCGTATCACAGAAAATTTTTCCTTTCAATCACAGGTTTCCGTCCCAAGCTGCCGCTCTATAAATGTAAGAGCAGCGGGACAATGATGAGCAGCTTGTCCCTGGACAAACAGCTCAATATGAGAGGGGTATCACAAACAAAAAAAGAAATAAAAAAAGGAAAGGAATGGTGGGGGAGAAGAGAAGAAGAAATAATAACGCGGCGGAAGAAGAAGAAAAAAAAAGCTCAGGGGTGGAGTGGGTCACCTGATTGGGTCTAGTGTGGAGGGACCGCGCTCTAACGATTGGTCAGGACTTTCCCTTTGGGCATGGAATAGCGTCACGGTGCTTTTTGGGTCGCGGCACGCGTTAGGGTTTTTCCATGCAGAGATTTCGAGTTAGGGAAGCTATCTATGAAAAGGGGAAACAGATTTTGACCGCAAAGCGGGGAATCATACTACACATGCCTTCCAATTGCCAGCCAATTCGCGTGCCGGGGGACAAGCATGGGACGGATTATCGTCATCCGTACCATGGACTTATGTCAATAGTCTACTCATATTTACTGGTACGTCCATCATCTAGAGTAGCCCCTGGCTCCACGACTAGTATATACTGGAATTACTTCGTCTAGCACTTACAATAAACACTGAGCGTTGTTATTTGGATATGACAAATTGATAGTCGGAAAATTACACCTTCCATTTTGGGAAGAAATGGTATTTGTATTTCAATCGAGCATTTTCACAGTCACACAACCTATCACTACACACAGTGGTGTTGTATGAGTATAAAACCCTCTTATATAATATTCTGCTAACTTATGTTTCCTGCTAGCAAAAACCTTATTTTCTTAATAAGTGTGAACTTATAACACTGAACATGATTGAGAACATTCTTAACAACGTACTATATATGTATTATACACAAGAACTGGGTGCTTCAAACTAAGCTATGCAATGACTTTGATAACTGAACTTCCTTCCACATATTTGATATTGACATAAACCACCTTAGTTCAGTAGCCATCTTCGCGATCACATTACCTAAGAACAACAACAACGACGACGACAACAAGACTCCCATAACATGACCATGTTCATTAGACCAACTCCATGCAAAACAAAAACAAAAAAACCACCCGAAATCAAAGCGAAAACACGAGGGATATAATATTCGTCAAAACCACCCACTCCATCATCAAGGCCACAAGGTCTGCAAAAGTTCCAAATCCTGCGCAACAGCCGGACTGTGTCTCGCACAGTCCTCCAAAAACCGCATCATCTCGTCATTCCACCGTTCCCAGCCTGGTGGTAGTGTTTCGCGGACACGGGTACTGGGTGAGTGTGCGATGCAGTAGAATAGGAGGATTTGACCGAAGAATCTGGATGTGTTAGTAGAGCTTGTCGTAGAGGAAGGAAGGGGAAAAAAAGGGGGAGAGGGGAAGGAAGGGTAGACTCACTGCGAGCAGAATGCAAATTTAATCGGGATACAACTCCTCATCTTCCGGAAGATTCCTTGCGTAACGGGCCAGTCCATTGCATGCCGGAGCCCACTTTTGATTTGCTCGATATCGTCGTCTGTTAGTTTATTTGGGATACGTAGGGCTTTATAGAGATATGGACGACCAATATGGAATTGCGCGATCATGTATCGTCCACGAAGCATCGCGTCTGTTACTGCTAGTGCAGGCGAAAGCGGACGATTCGGATCAGCCGGTCGAGGCGATGATATCGGATGTGGAGAGGCGGGTGTTGAAGGAGATGGGTGGTGCATTGTGTGATCTCCTGGAGTTGGGTGGGAAGGTGGGAGACCTGCGTCTGGGAATTGGATAGCGGGTGGAAGATTGTTGCGCCATTGTTCGAGTTGGTGACGCAGTTCGGCGTTCACGGCGGGTAAGGGAATTGATCCTGAATCAGCTGTAGGGTGTTAGGTATACGTTTTGCGGGCGGGTATTGCCGAGAGATTGCTTACAGTAGAAGTAGAGGGAGTGTCGAATGCGGGTGAGGATGATTCGGTGTGCGACTTGGGCGAGGAAGTGGTATTGGAAGTAGGAGTCGTCGACCACGTTGGATAATGGGTAACGGTTCGCTCCGTAGCCTGTTGCGGCGAAGCCAATGAACTTTGGGATTGGGACTTGCTCTTCTAGTCGGGAGAGACCGCTTGGTGGGAGGTGGAGCTCTTGGACGAGAATGGTTTCGTTCATTAGGCAATTCCAATAGACGCGGGATTTCATGTCGCCTTCCCACTCGTCGTAGTTGACGTCGTGACTGGCAGGGTTAGATGGATGTTCGATGGAGTTCTCATATCGGCATATGGGGCGAACTTACTTGGTTAACATTGACAAGCAGCAAGTGGCGGCACGGTGAATCATTGCCCAGGCATCCATAGGACGAAGGATTTGACTATAATATACACTGCAGTGAGTTAGTAATGGACTTGATCATGGATCGCAGGGAAGGGTTCACGCACGAAGAAAGTAGATAGAATTGACAACTCTGGATATCATTGTCACACATCATGAAACCGATACGCCGACGCGCCTCATTGAAGAAGCGCAGACCCGGCTGTTCTTCATAGACGACATTCATCCACTCCGGTGCTTCAAAGCGATGACTCGTAGCTCCAGGAAGAGGGTAATTCCCTTCTTGATGGGCGAGCACCGCCTGACAGCCCAGCGCCATCACGGTTAGAACAATGCAACTTTCCATCGAATACCCGAACCCACTTTCAAGGGCCGAGCCAACGGTGAAAGAGAAGAAGTAGCTCTTATCCATGATGGGAGTAAACGGATTGAACACGCTAAAGAACGCATCTGCAAGACCCTTGATCATCGACATGGGCACTAGCTCGAGCCATTGCTCCCCCGCATGCAGAGGATAAGGCGTGGTGAACATAGGCAACGGTCGGCGTGTGGATTCTAATTCGACCACATAATTCTTGCCTAGTGTTTCGTAGGCTGCGAGTAACTGCTTGGGAAGAATACTTCGCGCACCGGGCCACACGATGACACCGTGTTGACTGAATGAAATCGAAACACGACCCGATGGGTCTGGGGCAGATTGGTTATCTTCCCAATCAAAGTCATCCTCTTCCCGTGCGGGCGTGAAGGAAGATGACATAGCTGCGACGCGGCGATTTTCACCAACAACCGCAGGCGATGCATGTGTCTCCTGCGCGACAGAGACCTGGCGCATTTGACCCCGGAGAGAGTGAAGATCACTTAAGATGGAAGTCGGGATATTCTCCAGCTTAGTCTCCAGTCGATGCAGAGTACTCATAATCATAGTGAGAGACTGGTCGCGTCTGTTAAATATTAGTACACACGGCTTCAATTATCCTAGTAAAAGCAAAACTCACTTGGATGATTTGCGCTCATTATAAACACAGTCCAGACCAAGGGACTTGCACAGTCCACATTTGGGGCGCGACTCGTCGCATCTTGTCTTCTTCAACCGACAAGTCTCGCAGGCCTATAGAAGTTAGTAGGCGGTTGATTTATGATATCGCGATCCAATTAGACCGCAATGGGGCCATAATACATACCACCGTGGCAATGAAATTCCGAGGCTTCTTAGACGAGGTCGTGCTCGGCTCCTGCTCATCGCCTGGTGAAAGCAGGTCGTGGATGGCAAGCAGGCCATTGCTGTCTGTTTCGGGTGCCTGGCTTTCCCTAGACTCCTCGAATGAGCGCTTGCTCATCGTGCATTATGGAGTCGCGTGCAGTGCGCGTCGTGACCCCCTCGATATTGTGAAAATACGCCAATGCCGACCTGTTTTTTATCGCAAGTGGGGCGCTCCGGCCTATCCACCAATGGGAGGCGGCACCCGAGTGTGAATCATCTTTGTCTCGGTTTTCCTCGGTGGATCAGTCTAAATAAGCATTACCTACGTCAATGATTTATCTATAGGGTTGAGCAAAGCTGACTGGGGGTCTTAATTGCATTTTATAGAACATACCTATGATTGTTATTGGGCGTATGCACGTCATATCTGTCGGAAAGCTATGACATCAAAAAGAATAGATAATAACCATAGCTGGAGGAGCTATGGTCCGTTTATTTGACAGTTGCAACTCACTTAGCGGTGGTGAGACATTGCAATGTGCACCGGTATGGAACCGTCCAATGTCACGCAGAATCGATGGCCCACGGGACCTGGACAGTGCTCGTTGTACCGGGAAACATCAACTCATTTGTGGCCCCGCTTGGGGTTGATTAATGATATCCCTCTGATTAGATAGAGACTTTTTGTAACACTGACATGCTGATTTCTCAAAGTGCACGGGGTTGTCTGAACTTGGTTTGTAGTTTCTAGCTCAACTTTGACAGCCGTGTACATAGTAAGATCATATTTTTTCCATCAAATGCTGCCTGACGCAAATAGAACAGGTGCTCGGGTCAGATGGTGCCGTCATAGGTGGCGGCCAAGGTCCTCAATACAATACTTATCTACAAGCCGCACAAGGTAAGATGCTGGCTAATTATATCAACAGAATTTTACAGTCAATGGGCTCGGACGAACGTGCACAAAATCACCGATAAATTCGAAACCCGCCTATATCTACCTTATAACCCAGCTCACATCACCGCATGCATCAGCACATATCATCAGGGTGACCCCTTACTACAAACAGATGACCATCAGAATCGCGTTCCACAAAAGATCCGTTACTTTGCCGATCTCACCAGACTCCCCAGTTACGGCGACGCGTGCGATCACGCCTCCACCAATCACAAGCCACGACGTGCCCATGCCGCGTAGATCATTCAGGTGTATGGCCCACCACCTTAAAAAGAAAGTATTCACCCCGAAGCCATACATCGCATGTGCCCTCTTCTCCAAGTCAAAAATGACTATCAGCAGTTGAGCTGGCGAATAGAAATGAAACTTTGCTGGTGGGTGGACACTGGAAGATGGCCACCCGCAAAGGACATCCGTCAGCCCAGGGGCTATATAATGGATTGCCCATATTCCTTCAAATCCCCCAAATTTGACGTTCAAGCATCGATTCTTGTCACGCGACCGGCTCTGCTTTATCACAACATGTATAAGGTTTTATTAGCGACTTTGGCCTTATCCGGGCTTTCTGTTGCACGTCCCGACGTGTATCTAATCCGACATGGTGAAAAGCCCAAGGAGGGAAATGGACTTAACGAGGATGGGTTGGATCGAGCAGAGTGTATCCGACATGTCTTTGGTCAACATTCGGATTATAATATTGGGTTAATACTCGCTCAGAAGCCTAAGAAGAGTGAGTTATCTCAATGTTTCAAGCTTTTCGGAGTCACATGTTGTCTCCTACTGGGCAAGCATAAATCTCTTGTGTCGGAATAAAGACTAAGCAAAGCTTAATCCAACAGATGGGAAACGACGCCGACCCTACGAAACCGTAAAGCCACTTGCCAAAGACCTGGGAATGAAGGTTGACATATCTTGCAATCGGGATGATGCAGATTGTGTCCAGAAGGCCATCGCCGATTATAACGGAAACGGAAATATCTTAATTTGCTGGGAGCATCATCGAATGACAGACCTTGTGGAAGTTCTTGGGTATGAGGATGCACCACAATACCCAGATGATCGGTAACTGCTCCACGGTGTTGACAATGAATGAGAGTGAAAAGGACCATCGCTGACGGGAAACTGAACAGATTCGACCTAATATGGAGTGATCCATTCCCCTACACGAAAATCACGGAAATTAAGAGTGAGAAATGCGTTGGTTTGGACTGGATGCCGGAGGACTTATAATACATGGATGCATTATGAAGAGCTCGGACTTTTTGATGGGTATCATCAACGACCCATATTTTATCATTGCCGGTGTTACCCCTGCATTAGTCTTTACTTAGCGAGGCATTTATCATGGGTTTCTATACATTATTTTATGAAAATTGCGGATGCTGCCATGGACTACGAATTTTCCGGAAATAGCCGGAAACAGCCGGGCCAGAGTGGATCGCGAAGAATATGCGAGTCGCGATGAACATTACCAAATGCAATTATTGAGATCATTTATCAAATCAAATTAGTAAAAAAAATGAGAAAATATTTCCGTTTCAATCTTTTCGAGCTATATACTGCTCGTTTCATCCTCAAGTATCATCAAATCATACGAGAATCGCTATGTACCATAAACACCGTAAACCCTCAGCAAGCGTACTCAGGCCTTGTTGGGATTCTTAAAGTGGCGCTTCAATGGTGTCCAACTGTGATCATTGTACTCCTCCTGAACTTTCTGGCAGGTCTTCAGACCCCACTCGGAGACACCGACCATCAGAGCACTGTATCTTACGTTAGCATATCTCAATTGATAATCCCAAGATTCAAAGACATACCTCTCAAACATGAACGCCATGCTACCATCACCAACCTTCATCGGCTTAAGCTCCGCATTGCTAGCACCCTCAAACGCACTTGCGTCCGGGCCATGCGCACTCATAACATTATGCAAACTAGCTCCAGCCGGCTGGAAACCGCCTCCCGTCTTCGCATCGTAGTTACCAGCAATCAAGCCCATGAACTCCGACATGGTGTTACGGTGATACCATGGTGGACGGAATGTATTTTCCTGAACCAACCAGCGAGGCGGGAAGATGACGAAGTCTGCAATGGCTGTGCCAACATGGTCGGAGGGGCCAGTGAGGACAGTGAAGATTGAGGGGTCAGGATGATCAAATGAGATAGAGCCAATGGTGTTGAATCGGCCCAAATCGTACTTGTAAGGGTAGTAGTTTCCGTGCCAGGCGACGATATCGAAGGGTGTGTGGTCCTGACGAGCGGAGTAAAGAGAGTTGGCGAACTTGCTGTAGAGCTTGTATTCGGTTGGTTCTTCCTCGTCATCGAATGCTGCGACGGGGGCTTGGAAATCGCGCGCATTGGCAAGACAGTTGGAACCGATGGGACCTAATTCGGGGAGCTGGTAGTGACCTTGGTATAGCTCACAGATGTAGCCGCGGACGGGGCCATCGGGAAGGGTGACGCGGTATCTATGAGAATGTTAAATAAAGCGGAGGTTTGTAATTTTGGACTAGTTCTTACCGAACACCGCGAGGAATCACACAGATCTCATTCGGGCGCAGGATGATGCGGCCCAGTTCCGTCTGGATGTCCAATACTCCGTGTTGTGGCACAATGAGGAAATCTCCATCGGCTGAGTAGAAGGCTTCTTTGCCCATGTCCTTGCCTGCAGCATAGAGTAAAATACCCAATCCTTGCTTCAAAGTTGGGTCGCCGGCTCCTGCAACCAAGTGCAGGCCGTGGACCCAGTCCACCTTCTCGTCCAAGTCGAAGGGGTTCCATCGGAGCTGGTTGGGGATATGGTGTAGTTGATGCGTCTCTGTAGTCATGCGGGTGTGGTATGAATCCCGCTCCTCGGCGACGAAGTTCTCGTGTGCTGCTGCGGGGATAATGCGGTAGACCCACGTCTGCTTGTTCTCATGGCGGGGTGCGGTGAAGGCGGTTCCAGACAGTTTCTCGGCGTATAGACCATATGGAGCCTTCTGGGGAGAGTTGTGACCGATCGGCAAAGCTCCCTCGATAGCTTCGGACCTAAAGATTGAGTTAAATACAGCCTGTTTGAACGGTTCATGAAAGACTCACTCGTGATGGGAGTCGAAGCCAGTCTGGTAGGAGTACGGATCAGGGTGTGAGAAGGTCGTGACAGGCATGATGGCGGTGAGGTCGAGAAGTTTGACTGACAAGAGACAGACAAGACGAGAATTTGTATTCTCTTGACCGAGGGTAATTCAAGAACCGTCTAATTGCTGTAAGAAACAACTCCGCGATTATCCTTTGCGTCATTCGCATTTACTTCCGCGCTTGGATGCGGGGCCGGAGCAGTTCCGCACATGCCGGAACACAGACCGAGGGGCAGGCTGCGCGAAGACAGTTAAGTTGGCCAAATCGCAAAATAATAGTCTACTTTGCATCTTTCTTTCATCTCACAATTCACCATGGCTTCCTGGCTCTCAATCCCCAAGAACTCGCCGTTCTCATTGGCCAACATTCCGTTCGGCATCATCTCTGCCTCTTCATCCAAAGTACCCGCCATCGCGATCGGTGACTATGCTTTGGATCTAAACGCATTTGCTTCCTCGGGAGGTTTCTCTCAATTGCCTTCCATTCAGCAACATTTGAGTGTGTTCAACCAACCCACCCTCAATGCCTTCGCCGAGCTGGGCCGCCCTGTGCACCGTCAGGTCCGCGAGTACTTGCAGAATGTTTTCCGCGCCGATACCCAGTACCCCCAGGTCCTTAAGGATAACGCGGCCCTGCAAAAGTCTGCCCTTATTCCCCGCTCACAAGTGACCAATCACGTCCCCATGCAAATTGGCGATTACACCGATTTCTACGCTGGATTGAACCACGCCTACAACATTGGAGTCCTCTTCCGCGGAAAGGACAACGCTTTGCAGCCTAACTACAAGCACCTGCCCGTCGCCTACCACGGACGTGCCTCATCTGTCGTCCCCTCCGGCACCCCTCTGCACCGCCCGAGCGGTCAGATCCTCGCTAACCCAACCGCCGACCCTAAGATCCCCACCTTCTCTCCTTGCAAGAAGCTGGATATCGAGCTGGAGTTGGCCGCTTTCATCAGCAAGCCCAATGAACTGGGCAAGCCAGTTTCCATCGACGAGGCAGAGGACCACATCTTCGGTCTTGTTCTGATGAACGACTGGTCTGCTCGCGACATCCAGGCTTGGGAGTACATTCCCCTGGGACCCTTCAATGCTAAGAACTTCGGTACTACCATTACTCCCTGGGTTGTTCTGATTGACGCTCTCGAGCCATTCCGTGCTCAAGGTCTGGAGCCTGGAAACCGCGACGGTCTCCTCCCTTACCTCCGTGAGAAGCGCGCCGATACTGCCTACGAGATCCCGCTTGAGGTCGAGATTACCAACAAGGGTGGCCAGCCCACTATTATCTCGAACAGCAACGCTCGCAACCTTCTCTACTCGTTCCCCCAGATGGTTGCTCACCACACTATCACTGGATGCAACTTGAGATCGGGCGACTTGCTGGGCTCTGGTACTATCTCTGGTACCGAGCCTAAGACCCAGGGCAGTTTCTTGGAGCAGACTAACGGCAAGACCCCACTCAAGCTTGCTGATGGCTCTGAGCGTATGTTCCTTGAGGATGGAGACACTGTTATTCTGCGTGGTCTTGCCGGTACTGAGGGCAACTATGTTGGCTTTGGCGACTGCACAGGCACTATCTTGCCCCCTGTCTCGTTTTAAAAGGAACATGAAAGTAAAAATAAAGAAATGGGATTTTGAATGATGACTATGCTTATAACGAGATTGCTATTTCAGTACAAACTGAAGCTTCAGATAGATCACAATGACATGCATGATCTGAATATGAATCGAGTCTACTCAACTACCTCCTTCGTAAATAACCAATGTACTAGCGACCACGCAAATCAAAGTACCTAAGAACTCCAACCTACTCCTTCGCCCTCAACTCCTCAGGCGTATCAGGCTGATTCTGCCAATGCCCCCTAATCACAGCCTGCTCCCCCTCCAAATTCCTAATAATCCCGCACGTAACCGGAAAGGCCTTCAAATCAACCCCAACCCTCTCCGCACCCCAAGCAGCAGGGATCAAACAAATATCCGCAATACTGATCTCATTCCCAACGCTAAATTTCCCCGCAGATCTAGCCACAGTAGCCTCATACGCACGCAGCCCCTCCTCAATCAAATCCTTCGACCAAGAAGCCCGGTCCGCACCCAACGGCGCAACCCGTTTCAAAATCTTGAGATTCGTAACAGGCTGTACATCACAGGCGATAATAGATGCCAGCGTGCGTGCTTGAGCCCGAGACTCAGGATCGGTTGGAAGGAGGGCGGGTCCTGGGAATGCTTCGTCCAGGTATTCCAGTGCTGCTAGGGACTGCGTGATTGTCACTGGTGTTTTGCCTTCATTTTCGATTATAAGGGCTGGGAGGAGGCCGGATGGGTTGATTTCTTTGTGGGCTGGTGTGGATTGTTCGTCTTTTAGGAGGTTGACGAATATGGGTGTGTAGGGGATTTCTTTTAGGTTGAGGGCTATGCGGAGGCGTGCTGAGCATGAGGAGCGGAAGTAGGTGTAGAGAGTTACTGGCATTTTGAGCTGGTTCTTGATGAAGTTGGAATAGAGGTTTGTGTGAGGGAAGGCTACGAGGGCGGTTATTAAGATTAAGATTTACTCCCTAATTAGACCGGTTATACTATACGCGCTATGGTTTCTCGGTTTCCTGATGCCGCAATGCTACTGTACAGCTAACCTGTAGCATACTTGACTGCGGAATCAGTCCCGTTATGCCAGTTCCCGTTGCTTTCCGTCTCTAAGTGGGGCTTTTACCCCACACTATGCGCCAATCATTGGCAGTTCTCACTGGACCCAATATGCCCCGCTCAAAAGCCAGCGGAGGGAATTGCCGTTATTGAGACCATAGTGACTCCCGGCCTATACCCGTGGTGGATCAGGCTGCGTTTCTAAACCGTCACTCAAAGCCCGGCTGGCCATGCTGGCTAGGTTTTTGCTACTGGTAACAGTCCATTGGTGCCCATTTAAAACAAATTCATGTTATCTTACTGCTAAACGCTTCTAGAAACAAGGCATACAAACGTTAAAACCAAGGAGAAAAATCGCGAATAAAGAACTTAGGCGAGCACATAAGTGGGATGCTAACCAGGAAGAATTGAAAGACAAGCAGCGCCATTGTAAATCGTACTTGGGTAAAAAATAATCAAGGTCTTCAACCCAAAAATGAGGTGCAAGCAGCAATCATCGACCATGTTCCAGACTTGGCACAATGACAGGCCCATACTTGACGACACTCGCATATGCCCCTTCGCCTTGCACCATGAAGTCTGCCGCCAAGCTGAGCTTGGGTCTGGACCCCGGTGGCGTGTTTGCGCCATAAGGAGTAGCAGCAACAACCTCGGGGTCGTAAGCGACGATAGCAACGTAATTCCTTCGGCCCATGAGCTTGCGATTTTCACGCGCTTGTCCATTAATATCCGTCTGGAAGATCTCCATCATGTCCTCTTTGGTATCTGTTGGTGAAGATGAGGACTTGTGACCGTTCGCGGGAATGTACAATGGCTTGTTGCTACTATGGAGCATCTTCACGACGTAGGAAGGGGGCGGGGTATTGACAGATGGAGAAGAAATGAGCTGGTACATAGTTTTGTGGTCGGAGGGGTTGCTCGGATCGTGAACAAGACCGGCACCGCAGACATTGACGGCACCCGAAAGGAAAGTCATACGAAGAGATTTCTGATGGGCGATGCCCTGCAGAGTACGGATAAGATATGTGCGTTCGAGGTCCTGGAAAATTATTGTTAGGAAGCGATCGGAGATCAATTTGGAGCTAATACATACCTTGGATTCGTGAGTCCATTGGTCACGCAACTCGTCCATGAGATCAAACTCGCCGAATGGACTCAGGATACCGCCCATCAGACCAGACTTGCCCACGGCACGCTTGACAGAGTCGAAGCCAGAACCAACGAACTCTTTGGCTCCTACTACACCGGCCACTGAGCTAGTGACCTTGCCCAGCAGATTGTAAGTTCCGGTGACGGCCCGTTTTCCAGTAGCAACGGTCTGAGCAATATGCTCCGCAGTCTCCAGTCGGGGGTAGATCAGTGGCACAGAAACCATCCAAAGACAGTGCTGTACACTGGGTGGCAGCATGACAATCTTCGGGAAAAGACCTTGATAGGTGGGGCCAGCCATAACCTGATGAGGGTTGCGTTCCGAGCGACAATCAGGCCCAACAACAACAACGCCAGGACCCAGATATTTGACAAAGTGCCAGCCAGTGCCAGTGATTGTGAAGAGATCCATATCGTTATTAACGTTTCGGAGAATGTCCAGAGTGGTATGATGCTGGAAAAGAAGATACATCTCGATACCGATACGGCCAATGTTCTTGAACATGTTTGAGAATTGCATGTGTTCGGGATAGGAGCCGAAGCCGTCAAAGCTGTTGAGGATATGAGCCACAGTCAAAGAAAATAAATACGAGGACAATACTCACATATCATGATCATCGATCTGACAGACATAAGGGATCTGAGCAAATGATTCCCGGAGGTATGGTTGGTCAAAGTGGCTGGTATAGTAGTGGAAGTATCCATGGGAGACATCCTGTTGGTTCGCGGCAGTCCATGGAGCATTCTTTCTGGCCTCTTTCCCGCTGATGGTCAACCATTGTTTGAGGCATGGGATTTCCTTCCACATGCGATCCGCGTATATCTGTCCTCCCAAACACAACTGCGCGTGGAAACCACCAATCTCATTGTGCTTTTGCATAATGTCCTTCCACATGACACCCACACCACCGAGGCGAGCTCTCTCATTGGCGTTGACATTAATCGAAAAGTCATTGCCAGATGTTGCAATAAAGCGCCAATTAGTTTCATGTCGGCCTGCGACGAGGAACTCATAGCGGGTGCAGCCCAGGTGTGAAGTGATTGCATAAGTCCATTTTGCGGGTCCCATCTCCTCCATTTGAATGTCAATCTCGTACTTATAGAATGTCCAGCGTTGGTGGACCGCAATATTGACCGCTTTCAACTGTCTTGGGTTGGGAGACAGATCAACACTCTGGTGGAGATGGATCGTAGGAGGCTGCGCGGCATCAGCCACTAGAAGGATGGAGCCGAGCCAAATTCCGCGCTCGATATCCATATTTGTGTATCGCAGATAGGGGCCGAAATAAACACCATTTGTAGGGGCCGTCTTGTACATATCCATACCACTGCTCGGTGGAGGTCCAGAGAAGCCTACCGTGGGAGATTGGAGACTCTCGAAACCCGGGGTTAAAGGCACTCCAGGAGAAGCCATGGGTTTTCCAAATACTGATAGCCCCGGTGATGCCATTGGATGACTACTATACACACTTCCGATGGGAGACATGGGAGTCTCGTTCAGATTCAATGGTGTAGGGCCTTTCGGGAACTCCCACTGAGTGGACTGTGTTGCCAGGTGGATGTAATAGTACTGGCCCGAATTTGGATCCATATGCGCAATCCAACCTTCTGGGAGGGGCGGAGGAGATGCCGGTGGAAGTCCAGAAGATGGGCCAGGTGATGTCACCTGTACTACCTGGGGGGCCTGCTGGAATGTAGGCTTTCCATTGGCCATGGGGTCCTGCGGTGACTGTCCCACTGGAGTCTGCTGGCGAGGGTCGTTGGCAAAGGCGGGATGATCCTGTGATGAGACTGTAGGGGCTGGAGAAGCGGCTGCAGCCATAGCAGGGTGGTTTTGACTTATATTTGCTGGATGCCCTGCCATAGCAGGACCAGCAGCTGCTCCAACGGCCACTCCAACGGCAGCTCCAGCAGCGATACTGCTCCGCTTTTCTGGTGGATAATTGTTTGTAGGTGCAGAAACGCTTGAGTAAGCAGGTGGGGGGGAGGAGCTTAGGCGCATTCGATCAAGATCTTGTTCTAAGGCATTGACTGGAACCCGAGACTGTGGTGACTGCTGCTGTTGCGAGTGCGGCTGGAACTGAGGCTGTTGGGGCTGGGGTTGCGGCGGTGGGCTGCTCTGTTGTGATGGATGGACTAGGCTGTTTTCATCACCACTTACAACATCTGCGCCTTGGTACACAGTAGGTGGTCCATGTGGCTGGGAGCCCGGCTGTTCAGTGGGCGTCCATGGTCTTTGTGCTGTGGGCTGCTGTGGTTGAGTAGGCTGTTGTCCAGCATACTGTGCCGCACGTCGTTGCGCTGCAGCACTTTGCGACTGCAGACCAGCAAGTGTTCCGGTGCCAGCAATTCCAGAAGCAGCATAACGAGCTTCGATATCCGATGTAGGGTGCTGGCCCGGACCCACTATGGGCGTCTCTGGTGGCGGCGGAGATCCACGCTCAGCACGGGTTGTGGAAGTTGACGCAGTCGAATTGATCCGATTTATTCCACCGGATTGAGGAGGGTTAAGGGTAGAAGGAGGGCGGGCAGAAGAAGGTCGCGAGTTGGCCCGCTGAGGAGGTGGAAAGTATTGCTGGCGATAATCATATTGAGGCATCTCCGGCGCCACATTCGTCGGAACGGGAGCAGCCGCTGGAGGACGAGGGTATTGTCTAGCTGCTAAAGCTTCCCGATCTGGCGCATCTGGGCCTGGAGATTCGGGCAACGGCTTCGGTGCAGCCCCTCGTCGCTCGGCCAGCGTCGCGACTCGTGGCTCACGACCATCGCGCGGGCGCAAAGCCAGGGGGTAATCGGCGGGGCTCACTGAGCCTGAGCCCAAGCCTACGGGCGGGGATCCATATCTAGTTGGGTCGGCGGGGCGCCCATCATTGGAAGACGAGCTGCGCATTTGGAGACGGAGTCTGTCATCGGGGTACGGCAATGGAGCGTTGGGTGGACTGCTGGCTGATGCTGGGGAAGCCGAGTCTCTCTTATTGATTCTTAAAGGCTCGACCCTGGGCGACTCGTCGGGCCTGTTCGAGGAGTTGTTAAGGAACAACTCCTCGTCCGGATGAATGCCACGACTGTCGCCGGGATTCATTCTGCAGGATGAGACGATCTGGGGCCAAAGTGGAAGTTGCAGGATGCACGAAGCCACCCGGGAATTTATTTTAAATGCCTTGTCACAGGGCTAAGCGCCCTGATGGTTCTGCTGTGATTGTCCTTAGCAGCAACGGAGCGGGGCATCCTGACCGTGGTGTCTGATTCGCTGTTTCAATGGGACTCCATCCTGGATAGATTGATGATTGGTGGCGGGGTAGCACATCCTGGGCGCTTGGAGAGCTGAAGGCAACTTCATTACGGCCCAATCCTATTCCAAGGTTTCGATGATTTTGATCATATGAGGAGTCTGGTTCTCAATCAAAAAACAAGACTGTCTCAATTGACCATAAAGAAGATAACTTCTGGAACTGTGAAATGGAGTCTAGAAGTAAACAAGGGAACCCTGGAACGATAGGGTTCCGCTCCGATAACAATCTCCGTGGGTGGACCTTGAAGTGCATCCAAGGCTCTTGTATATGCACCTCCTGGGTCTTCTTCACATATTTCCGAGCTAGGGAGCACTGACTGCAGTAAAAAAAACCTAAGCCACATCCATGGATGGCTAATAGGTACTCTCAACCACTACCTACGATCGGTAGCCCTGGAGTCCTTGGTCTTTCGCCGAATATATATACAGGAGCTGTGCTTTTGTATTTCTAAGTCAGAAGTCTCCTTACAGCACTATATAAATACATAGACACTTGTGCATTTATCATTAATAATCCCACTGAGACATACCAATGTTTAATGAATAACCAGACTTTAATTCCCAGGAAAGTTGACTACCTCAATGGACATACAACATGCATGCGATTGTGACTGGCTCACATATCAATTACGTAATCACCGGGATGATCGATTCAAATGTTTAACCACATGTAAGTTTGCGCTTCATCACATCATGGCTTCTCTTCAATTCCAGGGATTGCGCTCCGTCATTCGGGGCCAATGCAGCCCTCTGCGGTATCAGCAGCGTCGCTGGGCTCAGGTCCACGATGTTCGCTACCTCGCCTCGCATCACGACCCCAACCATGTCTTTGACAAGTATCGGTCCAAGCTGGACCAGAAGGCCAAACAGTGAGTTCTGGAAGACAATGTGGCTGAAATACCACACTGACGAAGAATTTGTCTTCATCTAGAGAAGGACATGACTCCATCGACTCCCTGAAGGAGGCCTACAGCGAGAAGATTCAAAATTTGCGCGTTAAAGCATCCACTGTGGCTACCCCAGAGCCGGAGACGCCCGCTTCCAATACCAAAGAACCCACAGCCGCCAAAGCCTCTATTGCTCATGCTGCCCGCGAAGTGTCTAGCCAAGCGAGCCCCATCAAGCCGCTCAGCTCATACCTGGATGTCGAGAAGATCCGCGAGCTCCCTCCTAAGGAAGTTGAGGCCCTCTGGCGCCTTCGCTTCGCCAGCAGCTCCACCTCCATCTGCGCCGCCATTCCCCTCGAAATCTACCAGCGTATCATGAGCGCAGCGCGCCAGAATCCACAATTCGTCCTTCCCCTTCCCCGCCCGTCAACCGAGGGAGAGCAAGAAACCCAGGCCGACATCCACTTCCTGCAGTGGGCATTCCACCCGCCGGCAGGCGAACCTGCGGCGCCCTCTGGCGAGACAGTCAACACCCACGTTTCCACCGTGATTTTTACCCACCTCGGTGCCTTCAAGATGCACGGTGCGTTTGCTCAGCCGCATACCACTATCACACACTACTTGGATTTGGCGGATGATAAGGGACTTGTCCTGATGCACGGTCAGGTCGTGCCTGAGCGTGGTGTATCCACCATGGAGGCTACTTGGCTTGCTAGCTGTGTGCAGCGCTTCTATGATTTCGAGGGCCAGGCTAGTGGCCGGAAGAGTGAGCTTGTTCGCATGTTCACCCAGGGAGATACCGAGAACTTCAAGGTTGAGGAGTTGATGGCCGAGGCCGAGAGGATCCAGTAGATTTCCTGTACCATTTGAGGTGCCCTGTACTATATGTCAACTTTACATAGATATAATGTCCAATGCCAAAAGGATTTGTCGGTTTTTGTATACTGTCTCTTCTCATTTGTAGCTCTATTTTGATTTTTTGGGGAGGCTGGTGTTTTCGAAAACTAGTGATTATCGATAAGGCATTGCAGTATGATAGACTGAGGCTTTTGCGATTTACAACGGCCAGCTGAAACAAAGGCACTCTCTTGGAATTCTCGCGCGCTTCCCAAAACCACCAACTCAGAGCTTCGACTTCTTACCTGTGACATTGGCGACCTCCTCTCCAGACAAAAGGAAGTCGGGGTACTGGAGGTTACCTTGAGAGGAAGTGCCTCCAGAGACACGCCAGTTTGCACCATCAACTATTTCACGTCAGTTTTCAATATTGGTAGCGTCATATGGAGTTTAGGTAACATACCCACTAGTGTCTGACCGCTAACATAGTTTCCAGCGTCAGAGAAGAGATACACGGTTGCATCCGCAATGTCTCGTACATGGCCGACGCGACCCAGGGGCTGACTCTTGATGTATTCAGCTTTGGCATCCGATGGAAGTAGACGTTCCAAGCCCTATTAGACTAGTCAGATCGAATGTTCTCAACGGGTATGATATAGATGTAATAGGCATAAACTGACATCTGTGGCCTCAATGGGACCAGGGGCAATAATGTTAGATGTCATGCCACGAGGGCCATACTCGATAGCAACAGAGTTTGATAGAGAGTCGATGCCCGCCTTGGCGACGGAAACATGAGCCTGGAAGGGCACGCCACGATAGTGGAGGGTAGCGCTGACGAAGATAATTCTGCCACCGGTACCCAGCGGGCATGGGTTAACTATGAGTAAAAGTTAGATATGACCATCCAGTAGTTGCCGGAGCTTGACTTACGTTCAGAGTCGACTCTGTGCTTCTTACCCGACTCAATGAGATAAGGTAAAGTAGCCTTAAGCGTATTATAAGAGCCCAAGACATCAATATCCATAACGGACTTGAAAGCATTGACTGAAAGTTGCTCAATAGAGGCCAAGAAGTTGCCTGCGGCACCGGCGCTATAGAAATGTTTAGCAGATAGACCCTGGAGGAATTTCAATAACATGGGGAATCCATACATGACAAAGTCGATACCACCGAGCTCCTTCACGCAGCGCGCAACGGCATCCTTCAAGCTGTCGAACTTGCGAACATCCACTGCGCCGATACCAATTACTTTGGCACCGGGGCGGAGAGTCGCCATCTCCTTAGCGGCGCGCTCGGTTTTCTCGACATTGCGACCGATGATACACGCATTAGCACCTAGGTGAACAAGTGCCCGGACCTGAGCGCTACAAATGGTACCCGCACCACCGGTACAGAAGACCACTTTGTTTGCTGTGTTGCAGGTTAGTCAAGCGGGTCCTGGGGTCTCGATCAGACTTGGGAATATGAGATGAATTTACCGAAGATGCCATCCTTCCAGATGTCACTCATATAGTCTTTCTTCTGGAGCGGCATTGTGAAATATTCCAAAATGGGGATTTACTGATGATGCCCAGGTGATAGCAGGAAAGACTGATATATAAGGCAGTGTGACACCGTCGCCTTTTCCCCACAAGCCGCGGTTCGGCCTCGGCTCATTCGGGGAATGACACCGCGCATAGTTATGCTAAGCACATAATCCACTAAATATGTTTAAATGTGGAGTAGTTTTATGTTGACCTCCTCGCTGAAGTCTTTAAAGCTTACAATTACATTATTGGTCAGCCTAATCGTTATTTACATAGCTTCCTAATGTACCTTTATCATACTGCGTGGTAAAATCCCGGATGATGTAGGCAGGGATCGAAGTTATTAAATTTACACTTAGCATCCTACCACATAAAAAAAGAAAACTTCTATAATAATTAAGATAAGATTCCCGGTTTCATTCATTTTATCGTCATTTCCAGTATGATTGCATTGTTGAGAAGGCAAATAAACGATGAAGAACTAGCGGGCGCTGATTGGCCCAGGCCTGGGTCTGGCGTCACTCCCGCCCAATTCGCTTTTCTTTCCCGACTATAGAATCACGTATCAATCCCCCAACCCACTTTTATCCACCCATTTCATTTGGATAAACCGCGAATAATCCTTGTCTAGCGATGGCCTGCCCTATAACTGTCACCAAATTCGTTGGGACCGTGTCTCTCGGTCTGCTGACGGTAGGTGCATCCTCTGTTTCCGCGCAACAGTCTCGGTCTCGGTCGCAGTTTAACTAATCGAATCCATCAGGGCATGTCTTACTCCAATGCCTCAATCACCATTCCAGCTCTTAAGCTCCTCCCCTCCTCCACCGCCGCCTCTCGCTGTCTCAATGAAGTGAAGCGTCTAAGCCGCAAGCATGCGCTGCGCCTGTCCAGCTTGACCAACACATGCATTCTCTTCGCCTACTTCATCTCCCCACCTCGCCGCCAACACCCATACCTCGTCTGGATGTGCGTGGTCTCGACAGTCAGCTCCTATGGCCTTGACCTGTTCTTCAACCGACACATGGGGCTCAAGAATTGGACCCTTGCCACCATCCAAGACACCACCGGCCTGGATCTTGGGCTCACACCCGCTTCTAAGAAAGAAGATGACTTAGTGATGGTTGACGCTGAGGAGGATGTCAATGGTGAGAGCGTGCAGCGCGAGATGGACCGGGAACATCGGCTGCAACGTGTGCGGACCTGGCTGGCTGGGCTTGCTCTGTCAATGGGCATTGTTGGTCTGTGGGGAGATAAGAAGTGATGAGAGTGACTATTCACAAATTCATCAGGCTGTGAATGCCTGGGCTGGTACCTTGTTCATGGTTTCGGGACTGGGTTGATTATTTTTCTTGTTAAGTTCGGCGCTATGGCGAAACACTGGATGTTGATCGCAATACTTTCTCTCGGGGGCTTTGAGCCAGATAGGCCATGGTCGGGCTTGATACACGGGTCGACTGCTGAATGGCGCTATTTGGTTTACTATGCTGCTCTAATGCCTGTCAATTACTTTGGCTTGCTTGTACATCGAAATGAATCCAACGTAGATATATTCTGAAAATCCTGCAGCCAATATGTCGAAAGACCAATATCCAATATTGGATTTTAAAGTAATGCTCGTACTACGTATACTTAAGAATAACACAGTGGTATCCGTTTATCCGAGTGATGATCTGCCGGGTTTGGTAAATGTCGTTTCTGATGGATGACACAGCGCCACATGATGTAGAAAGGTGGTGGTGGGGGTGGGGGTGGATCACCTCCCGGAACTAGAGCGATTTTACGGGGTTAGGCTATAAGAAGGTCGCTGAGGCCACAGAAACAGTACAAGCAAGATAATCCAGTCTGTCAATATCTTTATTATGCACGCTCATCTGCTGCTGGCAGTCCCATTCCTCTACCTCGGGCTTCAAGTCCTTCTCAAGCTCAGCAGAGCCTTCTCCTCCCCACTAAAGGGTATCCCCGGTCCATTCTGGACTCGTTTCACCACTTTATGGTATTTTGACCGATGTCGCAAAGGAAAGTTCGAGCACGACAACATCGATCTCCATCAAAAGTATGGCTCGATAGTCCGCATTTCCCCAGATCATTATAGCATCAGCGATATCTCCGACATCAAAACAGTTTATGGACCTGGTTCCAAGTTTCCTAAGTCTGCATGGTATGATGGCTGGAAACATCCTAAGCAGTGGACTGTATTCTCAGATCGCAATATCAAGAGACATTGTTAGTTGAGACACATCCTTTGTGATAACATCCAAGGTAATCGGCTAACAGTTATGGGCATAGCTGAAAATCGAAAGCGATTTACCGGGTTGTATTCCATGAGCTCAGTAGTGAATTACGAGCCCTTTGTGAACCGTTGCATCGACATATTTTTCCAAAGATTTGACGAGTTTGCGGATCGAAAGCAGGTCTTCGATCTCGGGCACTGGTTCCAGTGCTATGCGTTCGACGTGATTGGAGACATCAGTTTCGGCCAGAGATTTGGTAAGCATTCTGTACCAAGAGGTACCCTATATGATCTGTGATACTGAGCCTTTTTAGGGTTCTTGGACCATGGCAATGATATCGATGGCGCTATCAACGCAGTGCACCAGGTGTTGATCTACAGTACCCTAGTCGGGATCTACCCCGAATGGCACCAACGTCTCTTCGGGACTCTGAGCAAGTTTAAAAGTTCTGGTGCGGCTGGCCGAGCCTATATAGCCAAGTTTGTTCGAGACAAGATCAGCTTTCTGGAACAAGAGCGCAACAACATGGAAAAACCGGCAACAGAAACACCCAAGACTCAAGACTTTTTGACTAAGATGATGAAGGCTCGCGATGAAAATCCGGAGAAGGTGACTGACTACCATTTATTTATCATGGGCCAGTCAAATGTAGCGGCTGGATCCGATACCACAGCCGTCAGTCTGTCCGGTATAATGTGGTACCTCCTGAGCAGCCCAGAGGCACTGCGCAAACTCCGTGATGAGATCCACGAGTTCACCCAGCAGGGCCGATGTAGTGACAAGATCACCTTCAATGAGACCCAGGAGATGCCATACCTCCAGGCGGTCATGAAGGAGGCCCTACGCTTGCATCCAGCTACCGGTCTACCCATGTGGCGAGTAGTGCCTGCCGGAGGGGCACAGCTCAGCGGTCAGTTTTTCCCAGAGGGGACGGTAGTTGGAATAAATTCCTGGGTTGCACATTATGATGAGCAAGTGTTCCCTGAATCAAAGGTATTCCGACCGGAAAGGTGGCTGGAGTCGGAGACTGAGCCGGAGAAGCTGAAGGAGATGAACCAGATGTATATGCCGGTAAGTTTGAAATTCTTTGAACAGTCCTAGAGGCCGGTTTCCATGATTCTGATGTCTCTACTGGTGGCATATTGGCTAACAATGAACAACAGTTTGGGTTGGGCTCGAGAACGTGTCTTGGAAAGCATATCTCCATTCTGGAGATGTCTAAGTTGATTCCCCGTATAGTGCGCGACTATGATTTGACTCCATTGCGGGCAACCATGACCACGTCGAACTTTTGGTTTGTGAAGCCGACAGACTTTGAAGTGCGTGTCTCTCGGCGAGCTAAGGAGTCTGTCGCCTAAAGAAATGGAAATGAAGTGCTATATTGTCATCCCTTGCATCATATCTAGATCTTAAAATATACCTGTATACCCGAGGTCATGAGGTCACTTTTCTCATTTCCGCTGTGAAGGATGCAATTATGAGCCTGCATATCGGATAGATCAGTTCCAATATATCATATTTTACCTAGACTATCTGAAATTCGAAATAAACCAGAGCTTGATAACCTTGATAGCTACGAAGTAGATAGTAGAAGTCAAAGTGGTCTTTGTCAGATCGACGGGAGGCCCGTGCAAAGAGTGCAAACCCGCGACCGTGCGCCCGTCACACTCCAAACGCGCCCCATCCATCATTATCTTGTACCCCATGTAACTTGGTCTATGGCAAATCGGACATGTTCATTGATCTCCTGCATCAATGAATCCTGGTGCGAGATCCTGGACCAATCAAATCTCCATCCTTTGAAGAGAGCCTCTCTTCCACCCTTCGCTCTCGTTCTCCTTTCCTGAAATCCTCCCCCTCCCAGGGCATCTCCCCCGGAAATCCTCGGGTGGCATCTTTTGAGCTTCCTCAAATTTTGCTGCAACCGCCTTTGTTACGACTTACGATTTTCCCTCGGGTCCTTTGTGTTAGTTCCTCCGCAGCCCGATCGGCCGATTCTCCCTCGGGAACCTGACAACTGGACACGAAGATCATCTGAAACCCTCCCCAACCACACACACCGGATCACGCCGCGACCCTATCTTAGCTCGACCTTCACTGCGATCGCTTCTTTTGACCATACCATGCTCTAGCGGCGCACTTGAAATAACGCCGCGCCCGACCCTTATACGCCCGTGCTCGACCCTTATACGCCCGTGCTCGACCCTCCCCACTCAGCTGGCGGCGTGTCCTGCGCGCCCTGCTCTTGGATCCGCATCCACAGCGCCCCGCACATCGATGAGGTCTGCTCGTCAGAATTAATTTTACATCTATAATCGGACCGTTTGATTGACCGCTGGGTCATCGCCTTTCCGAATCGCGCTCGCGCCCGGATTTAAGCTCCGCACACTGGTCACGGCGTAACGATACGACTACAGAACACAGCTGCACTTCACAGCTGCTTACGATAAGCTTCACGACGATTGATGGTGACCTACGTTGAGTTTTCGCGATCCTTAAAATCCCAGCTGGCTGTGACTTGATCGCACCCCCGCGGAGGGATTCGACCAGGCCCCGGATCAGCAATGCCCGTCCGGGAGCATGACGAAGCTGATCGTCAGGGCTCTGAGAGCTCTGGGAATACCAGCTGGATATCACAAGAAACAGTACGGGATAGCGAGGGACCGCCCAGGAATCCGACCAAGTCAGAGCCTACTGGTCGTGATGCTGAGCCGTTCCCCGGCACCCTGATGGCAAGGTAAGCATCGAAACCTCCGATAATGAGCTTGGTGACTCGTTTCGGAGCAGCAGAGTTTTTGCAACCATGATGTGGCCCATGTACTGATAAAAGATAGGTCCGGATCGTCACAACCTACGAGAATTGACTGGGGGTCTTCACATTGGTCATGGAGTTCACCGGATATCTCGCCCACCGAAGAACGTAAAGGATCTGGCTTCAGCAAGGACCGAAAAGCACTTACGATTCTTGGGGCTGGTGATGATTTTACACGATCCTTTAATTCCAGCGCACACCCCCCACCTACCAACCCCGCTCGCTCTAGTCGAGATGGACTTGATTCGATCGCACCGTGGGCAACGACAGCCGGCTCAGACGGAGCTGGGACTTTTTTCAATGACTATTCTGAGCATGAGGCATCTCCAGCGTCTGCAACATTTCGCCCGACAACAGGACGGACCTTCGCCAGTGAACCAGCTGAAATGGATTACAACCGGGACCACCGGAGACCATCCACTGCGAGCATGACAAGCAGCCAAGGATCCAAATCAAGTATCAGTCATAAATGGAGGAAGAAGTCCAAAGCAGCCACCGATGACTACACGGCCTCCGATGAGCCAGACGATGGCCAACAAAACCCCCCAAGCAGACGAGGAGGACCTATCGACCAATTAAAGGCCCGTGAACGAGCAAACTCCGACGGATCAGACCCATCACATCGGCCTTCGCGATCACGAGCCGAAACACCCTTACCATCAAGTGATATCACGCCTTGGGTGTATCAGAACATAAAGGATGTCTCCCATTATGGGGAAGCCCCCGTGCGCCAAGTACCCATTGGGCCTGACGGTCAACGACTTGAATCTCGTGCTGGAACCCACTCTGGAACTCGGGATTCCAGTCGACGCGGGGTCAATGGACACAGACATTCTCGGAGTAAAGAAGAAAGACCTACGCTTGCAGGTGACCTGGCTGGCTACCATCGCCCCTCTGGTGGGCGCGATGACCTTTTCCTGGGTCTTAACCCCTCCAATGACAGCTACCTCACCTCGTCTACGGCTATGAGTTCAGCCACCAATCTTGGTGGTCGGTCTGCGAGTCCAACTCCAAGTGTGCAGAGCGCCATCTACCGCGATAGCGGCCAAAACTCTCCAGGCGGTCCACCCACCAAACGTGGCATTTTTGACAGAGTGGCAAGACATCTTAAGCCAGGATCTCACAAACCGCACGACAAGACCAAGCGTGACCAGTCACCAAACCGGCGCAGACAGCCCAGTCTTGAAGGGATTTCTACCCCTCGTCATACGGACTCAGCAGAGCAAGAACGGAAGAAGGAACCTGGCAAAGGGCTTGGGATTGGTGCGCGCAAGTTTCCTCGGCGCGGCTTCACTCATTTGGGAGAACTCCCTAAAGATGGCCCGTCCCAAAAAGACGACAGTCATGTTTTCAAGCTCAACACGGATCTCACGGATCTCAATGGTATTGTTCGCACCGACCAAGGACTGATAAATCGTGGTCTGGACGGCACAACTACGCCGCGCGAAGAGCCCAACCTACCTGACATGCCGCAGCAAGATCAGATTATCGACGATAGCTGGCATGCGCCTGACAGTTGGCAGGTCAAGAAGCAGCAGAATGACATGGAATTGGAAGCACAGGATACCGCTCCGAAGCCCACTACAGGTCTTCGTGATCGTGATGGGCCCTCTTATTTCATTCGAGTCTTCCGCATAGATCACACTTTTGCCACGCTTTCCGCCGGTCTGAACTCGACAGTCGCTGAGATTCTCTATATGCTTGGTCGAAAATCGTTCTTGTCTGATCATCTAAATAACTACGAGATAGTACTACGGGCGAATGATCTGTCCCGACAACTTGACCACAAGGAGCGCCCGATTCTCATGCAGAAGCAGCTTCTAGAGAAAGTCGGATACACAGAGAAGGACCGAATAGAGGATATCGGTCGCGAGGACCACAGTTATCTCTGTCGTTTCATCTTCCTGCCTACGAAGTTGAGCGGATATACTAGCCTGGAAGCCGATCCTGGCTTCAGCAAGATGCAGAAGTTCAGTCATGTGGACCTTCAAGGTCGAAGCCTCGTTACCATTCCCATCACCCTCTACAAGAAATCTTCGGAGATCATCTCTCTAAATTTGTCTCGGAATCTATCACTGGATGTCCCAAAGGACTTCATCCAAAGCTGCATCAATCTACGAGAGATCAAGTTTATTGGGAACGAGGCCACATACTTGCCGACCAGTTTCAGTTTAGCCAGTCGATTGACTTATCTTGATGTGTCCAACAACATCTTGGACCAATTGGAACATGCGCACCTTGACCGACTCACCGGCCTTGTGAGCATCAAATTGGCAAACAATCAGTTGACGAAACTGCCCAGCTACTTTGCAAAATTCCAGTCTCTTCGAAGCTTGACCATGTCATCGAATAGCTTCAAGGTATTCCCGGACTGTCTCTGTGAGCTGAAAAGTCTGGTTGATCTGGACATCAGCTTTAACGGGATTCAAGAGCTACCGAGTATTGGTCGGCTGACCACGCTGGAGCGACTTTGGATGACAAATAATAATATGAGTGGGCCCCTTGATCAGTCCTTCCAGAAGCTTGTCAACCTGAAGGAGATTGATGGGCGCTTCAATGCGGTCTCAAATATTGATAGTATTTCCCGGCTTCCACGGCTGGAGCAGGTGTTCTTTGGCCATAATTTGGTATCCAAGTTCAAGGGAGCATTCCCGAGACTGCGCAGCTTGCACTTGGATCACTGTCCCTTGACCCAGTTCGACATTGACGCACCCATGCCTACCCTATCTTCACTCAACCTTGCATCCGCCAAACTCTCTCAGCTTCGCGACGGGATGTATGAAAACATGTCCAATGTTTCCAAGCTGATTTTGGACAAGAACCATCTTTCATCAGTTTCGGTACAGATTGGTAAATTACGTCGCCTTGAACATTTCAGCATCATCAAAAACCCGCTCTCCTCTTTACCTCCCACTATTGGATGCCTGACCGAACTTCGGGATTTCAATGTCAGAGAGTGTAATTTGAAGGCCTTACCTGAGGAGATCTGGCATTGCTCCAAGCTAGAAACACTGAATGTGTCAACCAATATCCTGGCAACTTTCCCAAAGCATGGTGCACCGATTCCATTAATGCCTGGCGAACCAGCACCAACCCCTGTGTCAACCCCTGGAGTGATAGGCAATCCTACCTATGAAGAGCTGGGACCGCTTAATGAAGTGGATACCCGCCGGCAAAGTGAAAGCTCTGGTGGGCCTCCTGTATCAGGAACATCACCAAGCGGCTCCTATCGAAATCCGTCAGTCGTTCCATCCGTTGGTCAGTCTAGAAAAGTCTCAGCAGCATCTCGATCGGCCAATACAGAAGGGAGCTCGAACTCTAGAAAAGACTCATATTTCTCCCAACAAGGGACAGCGATTACATTTGCAGGTTCTCTTCGAAACCTGTACTTGGCTGATAACCGCCTGGAAGATGATGTGTTCCGTGAGCTGATCCGCCTTCCTGAGTTGCGGATCGTCAATCTCTCCTATAACGAATTGACCGAGGTGCCCCCTGGGGTTCTCAGACGGTGGCCATTGATCTCGGAGCTCTACTTGTCCGGAAATGAGTTGACTTCCCTTCCATCCGATGACCTGGAAGAAATAAACCAACTCAAGGTCCTCCATATAAATGCGAACCGCTTCCAGGTTCTGCCAGCAGAGTTGTGCAAAGTCAGCAAGCTGTCTATTCTTGATGTCGGGAGCAACGGTCTGAAGTACAATGTTTCTAACTGGCCTTACGATTGGAATTGGAACTGGAACCGCGGCCTTAAGTACCTGAACTTCTCAGGTAACAAGCGACTTGAGATAAAACCCAATATCTCATCCTTGGGCCCGCCTTCGGGCAATGGCGCAGATCTCACTGATTTCACATCTTTGACACACCTGCGAGTTTTGGGATTGATGGATGTGACTCTTACCATCCCCACCATCCCAGAGGAGACGGAGGACCGCCGCGTGAGAACATCTGCCTCGCTGGCTGGCTCCTTGGCCTATGGAATGGCAGATACACTGGGCCGGACCGAACATTTGTCCATCATTGACATGATCGTCCCACGTTTGAAGCCAGATAATGTTGAGACATTGGTCGGCATGTTCGATGGCCAAATCAACTCAAGCGGTGGTTCTCGAGTTGCAAAATATCTACATGAACACTTCACCCCTACCTTCTCTCAGGAGCTGAAAAAGCTTCACCGGGATCAGGACGAAAGCCCCATTGATGCTTTAAGACGGGCTTTCCTAGCCTTGAACAAGAATATGGCAGGGTCTGCTTACCGGTCGATTGATGATCGCGAGCTTCGGCAATATCATCGCGGATCTAATGCTTCCAAACAGCTCAACCAGGACGACATTCAGTCTGGTGGAGTTGCAACCGTTTTATACTTGAACAACATGGACCTCTATGCGGCAAACGTCGGTGATGCGCAGGCAGTCCTGGTCAGGTCAGATGGCTCGCTCCGCTATCTCACGAAAGTTCATGATCCCGCTGAACCAACTGAGCGAGCTCGCATTCGTGCCGCAGGAGGTTTTGTGGCCCGTAATGGCAAGCTCAACGATACTCTCACTGTGTCTCGATGCTTTGGTCATTTCCCGATGATACCAGCCGTCATCGCCGCCCCTTCCACCATGCACACAACCTTGACAGAACAGGACGAGATGATCATAATAGCTTCAAAAGAACTTTGGGACTATGTGACACCTGAACTTGTTGTCGATATAACCCGTGGGGCGTATCCTGACCTTATGTTTGCAGCTCAAAAACTTCGAGATTTGGCCATCTCTTTTGGTGCTACCAACAAGCTAATGGTGATGATCCTTGGCGTGAGCGAGCTTCAGAAGAAGCAAAAGAAGTGGCCACGGCCAAGCGTTTCCTTGGGTCCTTCTGCCTTTCCAGAAGACCAGCTCATTTCTACATCCAAGCTTCGCAAGAAGCCTCGTGATATTCCCAGTGATTCTCGCCTTGCGCGGTTCGATTATGTGGATGCTCCTATTGGTGAGCTGGCCATCATTTTCACAGATATCAAGAAGTCAACCGGCCTCTGGGAAACATGTCCGGATGCTATGCGCTCGGCTATTCAGATCCATAATGATATTCTTCGACGGCAACTCGGTATCATCGGTGGTTATGAAGTCAAGACAGAAGGTGATGCTTTCATGGTGGCGTTTGCAACAACCACTGCTGCCATGCTATGGTGTTTCAACTGCCAGAACCAGCTTCTTGAAGCTGAGTGGCCTACCGAGATCCTTGAACAGCCACAGTGTCAAGTCGTTATGGACATGGACAACAACATCATTTTCCGTGGTCTGTCTGTTCGCATGGGGGGACATTGGGGCGAGCCAGTCTGTGAAAAGGATCCGGTGACCAACCGCATGGATTACTTTGGCCCCATGGTGAACCGAGCGTCTCGAATCTCTGCCGTTGCCGACGGTGGCCAGACATTTGTCTCGTCCGACTTCATGAGCGACATACAGCGCAATCTGGAGGTCTTTGCGGATGCCGAACGTTCTGCGTCGACCAGTTCCACCGACAGCCAGTCGCGAGTTGACAGTCTAGGCCACAATATTCGTCGTGAGCTACAGCAACTCAATAGTCAGGGTTTCGTGATCAAGGACCAGGGCGAGAGAAAATTGAAGGGACTGGAGAATCCAGAACCGCTCTTTCTTGTCTACCCGCATTCGCTTGCTGGTCGCTTGGCCGCTCTAGAAGAGGCCAACGATGCAGGCGGCCCGGCTCAGGTCACGTCTAACTCGGAATTGCAACTCAAGACCGATTTGATCTGGCATCTTTGGGAAGTCACCCTTAAACTGGAACGGATTTGTGGTGCCCTGGAGAATCCAGCCGATCCACGGCTCAGAGAGCCTAATGTTGCTCTGTTCAACATGGTCAAGAACCACGGTGGCGAATTGAACGATTCCACCGTGATCAGCCTGGTTGATCAACAGGTCACTAGAATTGAGGCTAGTTTTTATCTCTTTCCCCCAATCTTCTTTACATTATATTAACAAAGCTCTAGGCAACTGTCAATACTCTCGCTGTGCGGAACTTGATGCGTCCTTTCAAACCAGGCGATCATCTCGAAGACCATGCCGTTCCCATTGGCGAAGTGATGCAGCAATTGCAAACCCAAATGGCCGAATACCGCGCCTTAAAAGAGCAGATGGCCACCGGGAGTGCAGGCATTCCCATCGGGTCACCTCCATTTGGTGGCACTCCTGTCATGCATGCTGCTGATAGTGGCAACACATCTTCCTCATCCTCCTTCCTCCATCTCGCTGCGGCAGCCGACACTCCTCGCTCCCTCGATATTCAACGCAACGCTCATTGATCTCAGATCAATGATTTTATTCGCTATTATAAATTCCCCTTCTTAATCCCTGGCCCACTTGGCTATTCAATTTGGTTTGGTTTTCGTTTTTCGCGTCACGTTTTATGGACGGCGTCTTTCCAAGGTTTGGCTGGAAATCTTTCAGTCCTCTCCACGAAGCATTAGGGCACGGGAATATGGAGGTTATTTTCGTTTGGAGGTCTTTACCTTTTGCTCTCCTTTGCTCTGTGTAATTTTTATTCAAATTTTTGGGGGTGTATGTCGCAAGATTTGTGAATAAATATTCTACATATATACGTCAAAGTAGCCGCAAGCCCGTTCAACGTAAGCCTTACAAGGACTAGAACACCCTGAACTTGATGACAAATGTATCGGTGTAATTTGACTGCGGCAAAATCGAGGACAAATGGGATCGCCCGGCGGCTGAGTGACCTGAATGGTCGTGAACAGCAACTGAATCTACCGATGACAACAAGGCCTAACCAAGGCAAGGCCAACATATTTATGAGCCACATGACTGAGCCTCTGCAAATAAACCAGCGTATCTCCATCTTGATCTCTTCTTCTCTTTGACAACTACAGGCCGGGCCATAGTACAAGAATTTTCTGTTCGTCTGGTTCTTCTTTCCTTTCTTATCTCCTCTGACCCCCGACCAAGGTGATCGCCCACAATATTGGAGCAATAAGTATCAGTTCTCTATGTTGAGATGCTCAACTTGCCATTCAAGCAGGGTTTTCGAGTTGAACAAGGTCTCAGGATGAGTCGAACTTAGTTTTCGTTGCTGTTTGGTCACGCACGTTTGAAGCAAGTCTATCGCTTCAGCACTTCGGCCCTGGCTCCAATATGTCGCCGCAAGGTTGGCCATACTCGCCAGCGTGTCAGGGTGGTCTGCGCCGAGCTTTATCTTGCGAGTCTCCATGACCTGTACCTCGAGCTGCTCGGCCTTATCTAATAGGTCCTGGCTTCTATACGTCGATGCAAGGTTGGCCATAATTGTCAGTGTGCTAGGGTGGTCCACGCCGAGCTTTATCTTGCTTATATCCATGACCTGTGCCTCGAGCTGCTCGGCCTCGTCCCATAGGCCCTGGTTCGAATATGTCGATGCAAGGTTGGCCATACTCGTCAGCGTATCAGGGTGGTCCACGCCGAGCCGAATCTTGAGAGTCTCCATGACCTGTACCTCGAGCTGCTCGGCCTCATCCCATCGACCCTGATTCCAATATGTCGCGGCAAGGTTGGCCATACTCGTCAGCGTGTCAGGGTGGTCTTCGCCGAGCTTAATCTTGCGTATCTCCATGACCTGTACCTCAAGCTGCTCGGCCTTATCTAATCGGTCCTGGCGTCTATACGTCGATGCAAGGTTGGCCATAATTGTCAGTGTGCTAGGGTGGTCCACGCCGAGCCTTATCTTGCTTATATCCATGACCTGTGCCTCGAGCTGCTCAGCCTCATCCCATCGGCCCTGGCTTCTATACGTCGATGCAAGGTTGGCCATACTCATCAGCGTATCAGGGTGGTCTACGCCGAGCCGAGTCTTGCTTATCTCCATGACCTGTACCTCGAGCGCCTCAGCCTCGTCCCACCGGCCTTCCAGTGCGTATGCATCTGCTAAAATCGCAGTGCTGGCAAGAGTGTCTTCATCTTCAACACCGCAGGCCTTCTGTCTGTATTCCCTTGATTTATTTGCCATTTCCCTCGATTTTATGAAATACCCGCTTTCTTGCGCGTACCACGCGCCTCTATAAAGCAGAGTAGTCCACTGTTGTATAGAAGGTCTGGATTTTGGGCGTTGTAATTCCGCTGCCTTGATGTGTGGAAAGAGTGATCGACATTTCTCCCAATTCTCATATTCACCAGTCGGAAATTCCGAGCATAAATGATATATGAATTGCTCTTTCCACTGCTCGAACTGGCCATGCATTTTCAGCCATGTGCGTACTGCTACCTGCACTAGTCGATGCATCGTGAAAGAGGTGTTATCCTCTCCGATCGTGATTAATGAATAGTGACTTAGTGTTGCAATATCATCCATTAAATGATCGTCAGGCTCAGATTCAGATGAGATATCTTCATTCTCACTGGAACCTTCTTCGTGCCTCTCTAGGTGCAACTGCTCATTATTTTCTTGGCTTGCATGAAGTCGCAGAAGACTCTCATGTATTCCTTGTCGATCAAAAAAGCTCATCAGAGAGAGCAGATCCGTTGCAGACGGTTGCATTCGTTTAATATAGTCAAAAGAAATTTGCCATGTGAGTAGGACAGAGTTTTTGGCTTCCCAGTCTCGGTAAAGAAGACTAGCCTCATAATCAAGAAGTCGTGCTGCTTTTTGGTCACTTTTCTGCACTTTTTCGAGATAATCCAAAACTGAGCAACGGGGCATATGATGTGTGATATATGCAGCGGCCTGTACTATCGCGAGTGGCATATAGTCAAGGGCCTTAACTAGCTGTATCATACTTGTCTTTTCTGCGGATGTGCTTAGCTTCCTCTGTAGTAGGTTCAGCGCTTCGGCGTCATTCATCGGATGCACTTCAATGATATCATTATAGCGAGCAATATCCAAAGCTACTCCTTTATTGCGACTTGTCACAATGATGGATCCTTTTGAATTTTGGAAGAGGTATCTTAGTGGTGGTTGCGGTTGCGTCGAATCATTACTCTGGGTGGTAATCGTCGAGGGCGTACGAAGAAGCTCATCGTCATCAACATTATCAAGGACGAGAACCCATTGAACAAGATCTTCGTCTTGTAACCAAGCGCCAATAAGTTGGAATATATTGGTATTGTGGTCCTGAGGAATCTTGGCTCGATCCGCAAGTTCTCGAAGACTTTTTTCGCAGCGAGCCACATTACTCGCATGGATCCAGAGGATCCACGTATCAGGTGACTGCTGTCGAACCTGGTGACAGTATTCGATCGCAAGTTGGGTTTTCCTATTTTACAGTCAGCGGTGAATGGGCCGCCTTGAGGACGACTTGTTCTCACCCCACGCCGCCAAGTCCGACAAGAGCTATTCTAGACCCTGGGATCAAGGCTTTCTTATGAATTTGTCCAAGCAGCGCATCGCGACTGACAAAATCTGGATCGTGCGGGAGTGGCACGGTCGATATGGGCTTAGGGCGGGGCTCCCGTCGCTCTGAAGAAGAGGTTATTCGTCAACACCGGTAACACGCCCTTTTTAGGAGGTGGGGAACCTACCCGCTGGAAGGATGATCTGCCCATGATTGACTCCAACCTGGAACCCTGCATTCGCGTCACCAAACGATATGGAGGTCATTTTTAGCCTGGCATATACCTGATGTTTGAGGTCTGGCGCTGAAAAAAGGCGTGGGGCACAATGATGGACCACCGTCAGCTTTATCATCAGGTGACCTGGCGCTGAATGTTGGATGATTCGAAGCAGCAGTACACAGACGAGGGACAGATTACAAGTATTTAGTTTCTCTGTGTAAAATTTGGAAGCTAATCTCGTATTTAGTTGTACAGTAGCTTGGAAGGATCAGATGGTTGTGACACAAATGATTTGATTTGGGGTTTCTATCAAGTATAGCCTTGATCCAGTCTTTCCACCATTAATTCCATCATGCCAGACAACTAGAGTTCATTCGACTTAGTTCTGGCCCGACCGACTACCTCCGCGAACCTGAGACTTCCCCGAGGCCGAGGAGATAGGCTTTGCCGAACCGCCGCCAGGCAGGCTAACAGTCTTGCCCTTCAACCAGGTGTTCACAGTAGAATTGTAGTACAAAGTGTGTCCCTGGCTGTGAATATTCTGCAAGCTCGTAAGAGAGTCTGTGAAATTCTGAACAACAGTATTGGCAGTCATAGTCCAGGTGCTCGTAGCATCAAGGCTAACACCAAAAGTAACGTCTCCATATCCAGAGTATGCGGTACCAGTCCAAGAGCTGTGCTTAGCCAAAGACCAATCGATAGAGCTTCCATTGTATGCAACAAGATCACCAGTCATATCGGATTCAGTAACAGTGACAGTCACCTGAGCAGGGGACAAAGCACTGTTATCGGCGTATCCAGCATAGTAATCGAAGTCCTGGGTGATCTGCGAGTAATTTGCGACAACGAGAATGCCCGATTTAGTAACAAGTTGCGAGTTGGCCAAGTACGCCTCCGCAATGATATTTCCAAACCACAGTCCCGGCATCTCAGAGCCAGTAGTGGTGAACTTGGTATTAGTCAAGTTTAACACCGCTCCACTCTTAAGGGTGGAGCTACTGAACATAGCAACACCACCAAGGAGACCGGCGGTACACTCGCACTCGACCAGGTTAGCCGTCTGGGGACCATCGGAGAAAACAACGGGTCCGTTCTCTGATAGACTGACTACATTCGTGGCGTGGATCTCGCCGAGTGCGTAGAAGGTGGCGGAACCGATACCGGCTGCGTGTGCTACGCTATCGTATACGTAGATGTATCCGCCTGGCGAATCGCCCGAGAAACTGGAGGAGCGCTTGCCTCCAGAGTAGACTTCGATGTTGCGGCCGATGATGGTTCCGTTGCCTGAGGCGTAAAGGCCGTGGCTGACTGGGCCGGAGGAGTATAGCCAGGCATTGTTGACGTGCACAACAGTGTCGGTTCCGTAAGAGTAGATCTGAGCTGCACCATTGTGAACGGTCACGTTGATGTTGTCGAGAACAGCGGTGGAAGCGTTTGCCTTAAGATAAGGGGATATTATTAGCTACGTTTCCAGACAAGGAATGGAAATGGAATGACTTACCACGTTGATTGCAGCATTGAAGCCCCAGAAACTCGCATCATCCAGATTGGTCGAATATCCACTCTTGTCGAAGTTCATATATGTGCCGGTGAAACTGGCGTCATTTGCAACGGAAAGAACACTTGTGTCATTGGCGGTAGCAGACCAAGTAACATGGTTTGCGCTGGAAGCCTTCCCATCAACCTTGTGAGTTGCCAAGACTAGTTATTGTATCAGCATGCAATCCAATTGTCACTTCCCTCGTGGCATTGAGCATTTTACTTACTATCAGAAGGCTGCGAGCTAACCATTGCAATGTTATAGTCTGGCACGATAGCATTATCCGCTGCCCACAGTGCAGGATTGATCACATTGGAAGGATCCTCAATTGTGATCGATGCCAGCGCAAGCGCAGGCAAAAGCAAGAGAGAGCGGACCGCCATTGTATCAGAAATTCAAATGAGAGGCTGGGGGGGGATTCTGCTTGTCTGATCCTTGAAAACATGATCGCATTCCAATTCCTCACTTTAAATACTTTGGTTTGTTTACGCAACATGTGGACACGCACAAAGCCACCTGTGAGGATTCCCCGCAAATCGATCCATTGAAGGGGGTAAACCTCGGGATGGTGGAGAAGAAGTATTGATGACAGGGGAAAATCTGGGGAGATTAAGCTCAAAGCGGGGAGATGATTGGCATTCAGGAGAGAAAGCTTCTGTGGGCCACTCCAGCCCTAGCCTGAGACCCCCACATCCCGAATATATATGGAGAGAAGCAGGTGTGCAATCCTATAGGAAGTTTGAGAGACTACCTAGCACGCTTCTGCCAAGGTGCATACGCAAGCTTTTACATGGGCCATATCCCGAAAGGAGGGGAAAGAAGGCTGGGCTGTTTGAGGGGAGGTCTCGAGTGCTCTCAACTTGCAGTGGTGAATATTTTCACTTTCCCCTCATATATAAGTAGGCCCCTGAGAGACCTCAGCCTGGATGCTGTGCGCTAGTGGAAATTTGCTAAGACACCTTCGTAATCTTGGCATAGGCTTTGGCTATTGCAGTCATGAGTACTGTTGTTAGGACAGACGTGCAATCTTCCAACAATGGGGACCTGAACGGATTTCAGTTATAGGTATATAGATGCGCCAGTATTTGCAAACAACAAGATTCCCCCAGGGAACATTTCAGAAAATGCCATTTTTGTCGTCAGCTACCGTTGTCCCACTTCAAATTGACTATTTTTTCGCCTTATTCTTTCCGTTCACATTCATTGAAGCGCATATTGGTTGCGAATTTCCTGAGTCTTCGCCGGACCTCGTACAACATGTAAACTTGACCAGCTCACCAACTCCTCAGTGTCACGAAGAAAGCGGAACGCATATGACGTGCGATACATATCATTAATGCAAAGATGATCCCCCCTTGCCTGAAGAACATAAGTCTGCTCATCCCGAGTATTCACAGGAAGAGCAGGAACAGGAGGAAAATGTTCCTCGCCACCGTCTAAAGAGATTCTTCCATCGTCGGTGAAATCAAAGTTGTGGAAGAGATAGTCCGCCTCATCGGGACCGGAGCCGACTTTCACGAACCACACGCTGAGCTGTGACGTCGCGTCGCTCAATCGCCAAATATACTTTTTCGACCAGGTCGCATTTGCCATACCTGCCAGCGCAGGGGGGAGTGCGGAGGCGGGGAACTGGCCACTCTCGGTGTAGAGCCAATCCTGATCTGCGGGGAGTTGGGTGAAGGTCGCTGTCCCGCTAAGTTGGCCATTGATTTCATTCACATTTGTGCTGCGTAGTGTGCGAGTAAGCGACCATCGCGAACTGCTTAGTGATTTGAGGATGGATTTGAGGGCAGTATGCGAGGGAGCCATGGCGTTGGTCATGATGCGCGGGAAAAGAGGGAAAAGTGGCAGAATCGCAAAACGCGGATCTCTTCGTGCTATTCTCCACTATGACCAATTTTCACTTTGAGGGTAAACAAATTGTTTACAGATCTACACGCCTGCAAAATACGATAGTTCTACTGTGGCAATGAACTCTAGTGAATGGAAGTATCGAACATGAGATTCCATGTACACGTAATTAAAAGTTGCCAATTGTTTTTCTTTGGCTACTCACGAGTCACGCCGCTCCCGTATCGCCGTTATCGGGACAGCAGATGTATAGAAATTCGACGATACTATGTGCTCCAGATATCAGTAAAGACAAGATCTCCTAATTGCAGAGCTCATAAAAAGTACACTGGAAAGGTAATGGCTATCTAGGTGACTTCGATTTGCAGACTATGCAACTGGTGGTATACATAAAGCCCCCAAGGATGTATAATCGCGGATCAAATACTCTGCACTGATTGCAGTGCTGACGTGCATGTGATAGGGTTTAAACCACTATAGATTAATCCATGGCCAATGCTCTCAAATCACTGGTTACCATTTTCCCAATCTGAGCTCATGGTGTGAAGGGCTGTAATCTTGTGAAACCGCCAACTCATCACTAAGGAAGTAGATGCCCAACCGGGAACTTCTTGTGAGGACCTTCGCAACTTCGAGCCATGGACTACATTGGCCTTGACCCCGGGAAAAAAAACCAAACTCTTCGATTGCTTAGCTACACACACTACGTAGACAACTCCATGTTTGAAGGCAAAGGCAAGGCGGTTAATGTGTTGATCGAAGATTCACCGGGAACGCGGCACCGGCAACGAGATCATCTTGATTAGACAGGGTCTGCACGATTGGAACATATTCAAGTGGTTGCCTTCTTTGATATTCCCCCAGATGACCCAGAAAACGGAGCAAAGGAACCTAAGAAAGCGGGGATCTGGTCCGCATGGTAGTTTGCATGTGCATGGCAAGGCAACCGGATATTTCCTAAAAGAGGGGGTGTTGGCCTGTTTATTGAGGCTCTGCTTGGGCATAAGTCCGGCATCTTTCCATGTTGTCGCGCCTTTGTTGTGAGTTGATTGGTTCAAGATCTTCATCGGCTACTAGCGACCGTCATGCCCAACATCTTGCATCCGCCATCAATCCACATCAAACTGTTCCCTTTGAATGGCGCTCTGATGAACACGAGCAAGGAAGTTACCATTGTTTGGCCGAAATGTGAATATGAGATAGTTATAAAGCGTCGCCATCCGAACTCCCGGCATCAAAGATTCCTTAGGATGTCCCGGTAGATCCATCGACCTTCAAGTTGTCTATATATTCCACCAATATCTCCATATCTCCATATCTCCATATCTCCATATTCAAAAGTCTACATTGACTATTTACTTCCACCATGGAGCCAAAGAAGACAACAGAGAAAAATGCCCCTAAAGGGGGCCCGAGCCCTCAAAGTACAGGCGCCTCCACCACTGCGAGCTCCAGCCAGAAGTCTCCCACAAGGTACAACTCGCTGCTCTTAAATATGCTACAAAATTTACCAAACAAGAAAGCTGATGCAGATTTTTCCAATTTAGTCACTCTCAATCTATGCAGCGTCATGACTTGCAGGGCATCGGAAGCTGGGCCGGGGTGAGTACAGGGGATCCGTTTTGACCAAGATGAATTCAACTGACTCTTACATACAGGCTAAACCAGGGAGTGTATCTGGATAATGTACTTGCAGTTACACGGGGGACAGACAGGGGGCAATGGAGGACAGCATTCAGGAAATGGTGAGCCACCCCAACGCGCAAGGAGAAACCAGCGAATTGACCCAGCGATTCAAGCGTGTCCGTGAATAGCCGAGATTAACATTTACTCTGGAGTAAATGAGATACACTTAGTGGCAATGATGATTAGATTGTCGCCCAAACGGGGAGCGCACCGAGAGTGCGATGGGATATCATATTTGATCGTCGGAGGGTTACCAGGATTGGAAGGAGTCTTTTGATCGAATTATGTTTGCTGCATGAGAACAATCCTACCAGAGATTTAATGCAGGTGACATGATCCGAACTCGCCATCGGACAGCACAAAGCCCGAGATGATCGTGTGCAGATTGTAGATGCACCTCTACCCGTGTTTCCCCCTCTTTTCGCATCTTATCCTGCTTCGTCGTTGATACGGTTCCATCATGTTTATTATTGAATTTCTCTTTCTTTTTTTACCATAAAGTTCTTATTTCCGGCTCCTTGGGAATGTTTGCTTCCAGCTGTTGATCCGCCCCATTCAATATACTGATCGAAAATGTATTGGCCAACCAAGCTCAATAAATCGCCACGCGATGCATATGTAGTATCTTTTAGCTAACTGTACTTCGCATTCATACCCAAGTTGAGGCCCACACACGAAGTTGAGCCTCTGAAGCAGTTCTTTTGACCCGATTTCGCCGGGGTAGGTGCTTCTGACCCGAATTCCAGGTTCGTACGTCGAGACTAAGGCTTGGGGTAGGGCTGATGGTGGATACCTTATGTCACATTGGGCATGTCGGAATCATTTTTTACCAATTTGATTTTTCTGCAGCCCTGGGGTATAATTTAATGTGGAATATGCACGCTAATCTAGCAATTATAGCAGTCGGCGCTCCGGTTACCGGCCACCGAAACGGATGAGAGCGACAGAACCGGCGCTTCACGAGTGAACATAGTTCCCCAAAGTATCTGCACTCGCACACTACTTGATTCCGTGAACATGTCTCTCGATACAATCCTCCAAGTTCGCTGGAGGGTTTGATCATGGAAATGAATATTGCTTGCCTATCAGGGATTCATGGCACCGACCCTGATAAGACAAGGCCCCACACAACTTCGCATCTCCAGACGAATTTAGATACAGCAGTTGATGAGCAACGCCATTCACTTGTACAAGTGGGATTCGAAAGGTGGCGATTCATTCAAATGGATTAAGTTGATGATTTCAACCCAACAGGCCGAGTGAGTATAGAGCTACCAATAGCCACCAGGCTTTTTGCATTGCAGATCGCGGGGAATGCTCGTTGCTACCTTGGGCTTGTTCGTGTGGGTGGCGATACTTCTGCTATTAGCTTGAGAAGTACTCCATGAATCAGCTCCAACATTAAAGATATAAGAATTATCTTTAGACGTAATGATCCAAGATCCAAGAGCATATATTCAACATTTCATGATGGTAACCGTGGTTGAAAGGAAAAGAGCGGGGTATCGTGCAATCTTATCGCGGGATCATTACCTCATCCGTCGCGGTAATTGCGAGGTCCGCGCCGCCGAGACAGCTTAGCCTTGTCAAGGAACTTCTAGATGACTCATTTTCCCCCTTCACCTTCGATTTATTACCTCAAGTACTGAGCTCACTGTGAGCAATAACTCCAATATGGCCGATTCAGCAGCGTCCCCTTCCATTGAGGTGCAAAACCTCTCCTATAAATTCCAAGATGGCTCGGACGGGCTGGAAAACGTCATACTAAGCCTTCCACCAGGCAGCCGGACGCTCCTTATTGGAGGTACGTTCTTCCGACTAATTAGTGTCCTGCACACGGGAACTGCCCAGCAGCTAATACTCGCGCACAGCAAACGGAGCGGGAAAAACCACCCTGCTTCGTCTGGTCTCGGGCAAACGCTTGGCACCTACCAACACCATCTCGGTAGGCGGCAAGGATCCATTCAAAGACGGCCTTGAAGGAGTAACCTACCTTGGTGTGGAATGGGTTCTCAACGCCATTGTCCGCACTGACATTGATGTCCCCACACTGCTCGCCTCAGTGGGCGGAAATGCTTATCCGGAGCGACGTGACGAACTTGTTGACATCCTCGACATCGATCTCCGCTGGCGCATGCACGCCGTGTCAGATGGCGAGCGCCGCCGTGTTCAGCTAGCCATGGGTCTGTTGCGCCCTTGGAAGGTTCTGCTCTTGGATGAGATCACGGTGGATCTCGATTTGCTTTCCCGGAGCAACTTCCTCGCTTTCCTCAAGCGGGAGACTGAGACACGACCGTGCACTATTGTATATGCGACCCATATTCTCGACAATCTTGCACAGTGGCCCAGCCACTTGGTACACATGCATTTGGGTAAAGTCAAGGCCTTCGGAACAGTAGAAACGTTCCACGATCAAGTTCCAGAGTGGACCTCTGAGAACAGTCGTCTCGGAGAATTGGTTCTTAAGTGGCTTAAGGAAGATCTTGCCGTCCGGGGACCTCGCAATGGCGTGTCGAACCAGGCCAAAACTTATGATGCCGGCGGCATCGGGGGCTACGGCTATGAGAAGCACGACTGAAAAGCCTGATTCCAGGCCTCCTCACGTCTTCTTTTTTGCATTAAGAATCGCATACTTTCTTTTCTATTGGCATTTCTTCAAGGGTCTTTAACAATTTGCCGTTCAACATTGGATTCAACCAAAGGCATGGGCTGGGGTTTTGCGGGCATCTGGGTGGATCGATTCAACATTTGGGAGTTTTATATGCGACCATGATTCATAATATAGATAGCTCGCAAGAGGTGACTACTAGAAAAAATAAATCAAAGTTTATACTCGAAATCGCAGTGTACGAAAATGTAGTCACTCTGTGCTTTATCGCTATCTTTTTTTGTTTCCAAAACGGGTTGAAATTGAATTCATGCCTGAGGCACGAAATTTGCATCATTTGTTGACGCGTGACGCGCCTTGGCCTTTGTTTGACCTTTGAAGTTTCGATATCTTGCCAATAATATTCCGAATTTTGGGGATTTTGAAAGAAAAACCAGTGCCTTTGCAAAGGGCGATTGAATCCGATTGGCCTCGCTGGCCACCGGATACTACAAAAGAGGACTACTTCTTCTCTGGACGCGCCTCAGCTTACAACAATCCACCACGGCAATGCGCTCTTCCGACGAATCCGACTACTTTGACGATGACGATTTCGTCGTCCCTGATGATGACGCCCTGCCCGGACCCCGTCCAGCGAAACGCCAGCGTGTCCGACCTCCGACGCGCCATGAAGACCGGGACGGTGCCTCGTCGACAGATGGGTTCTCCGATATTGACGAAGAAACATTCAACGAGAGCGAACTAGCCGAAGCTCATGACAGAGGAGATTCCCGTTCTAAAACCCGCAGTTTTATACCTAAGCGCAGCAACATCCAAGAAAACATCTTCGTGACTCAGTTAACACAACCGCACTCGAGCCCTGACCGAATACGTGGACCAAGGTGGAAAAAGCCGGACCCTCCATCTCGCCTTGATATAATACCAACACCGCAGGCTAGTGAGAGGGGTCGAGAGTTTGACAATTTCTCTGACGACGATTATGATGGACTAAGGGCTGCGTTGGCTGCTTCCTTAGATTCATTTGAGGTGGAGAAAGCTGCACGAGGTACCACAAGCACGCATTCTGTGGACAAGGCTGTTCCTGCAAGACCTCCACCTTCTGTCAGCGTTAATAAAGCTACACCACAAGATGTATTGTTCGAGCTCGATGACATCCCAGACGACGCATTCGACTCCTCACCCTGCCTGTCACCAGTAGCACACCCTGCTCAAACAACAACATCATTTTCCTCCGGCGCCTCCCGAAATCCTTCGTTCTTCCGACAAACTACCCTGTATGGCATGATTCAGTCAAATCCAGATATTTCACAGCAACATCAAGACCCCGGCCCGCCGGACAAAGTCGAAGCTCCAACCCATCACAAATTAAATCAGGATGCGCTCAACACGTGGTGGTATCCCACGAATTTGGGCACCACTCGAGATTATCAGTTCAACATCACTCAAAAGGGCCTCTTCCATAATCTACTCGTGGCCTTACCTACCGGTCTGGGAAAGACGTTCATTGCAGCGACAGTCATGTTGAATTGGTTTCGCTGGACGAAAGACGCTCAGATTATCTTTGTAGCACCGACCAAACCATTGGTATCGCAGCAAGTTTCGGCATGTTTGGATATTGCTGGCATCCCGCGCTCTCAAACGACCATGCTTACTGGAGGTGCAGCACCGGGCATCCGCGCTCAGGAATGGCAGTCAAAACGCGTCTTCTTCATGACTCCTCAGACATTGATCAATGATTTAAAAACCGGAATTGCAGATCCGAAGCGAATTGTGCTTGTGGTTGTAGATGAAGCCCACCGTGCGACCGGAGGCTATGCCTATGTGGAAGTAGTAAAGTTTATGCGGCGCTTCAGCAACAGCTTTCGTGTTCTCGCCCTGACAGCCACGCCTGGGTCGACAGTCGAAGCAGTGCAGGGCGTCATCGACGGCTTGGAAATCTCACGGGTAGAAATCCGTACTGAGAACTCTCTTGACATTCGGGACTACGTGCACGCTCGCAATATCGAGATTGAGACTTTTGAATACTCGGAAGAGATTCAATTATGTTTGGATCTTATGTCCGAGGCTCTGCAGCCCCAGATGGATCAGCTTCGAACACTCAATGCTTACTGGGGCAAAGATCCTCTAATGCTTACTGCTTTCGGATTGACGAAAGCCAGACAGCAATGGATGGCCTCCGACGCTGGCCGGAATGCCAGCTTTGGGCTCAAAGGCATGGTGAACGCCATTTTCACTGTCCTTGCCAGCTTAGCCCACGCCATTGACTTGCTAAAATATCATGGAATAGTCCCGTTTTATCGCCATTTGTTACATTTCAAGTCGAATACCGATGGTCAGAAGGGCGGCAAGTATCAAAAGCAAATTGTGCAGAATGAAAGCTTCAAGAAACTTGTCGCCTACGTTGATCCCTGGTCTAAAAACCCAGAATTCATTGGCCATCCTAAATTGGAATACCTGAAATCCGTGATTTTGAATCACTTTATGGATGCAGGAGAAGGACAGGAAAATACCGACAGCAGCAAGCCGGGTACGCGTGTCATGATCTTTGTGCATTTCCGCGATAGTGCCGAGGAGGTTTCGCGTGTATTGAAACGATATGAGCCCATGATTCGACCACATATCTTCGTTGGCCAATCCAGTGCCAAAGGCTCCGAGGGAATGAGCCAAAAGACCCAGCTTGACATCATCAAGAAGTTCAAAGCGGGAACTTACAATACCATCGTGGCAACCTCTATTGGTGAAGAAGGTCTGGACATTGGTGAGGTGGACCGTATCGTTTGCTATGACTCTTCTGCATCCCCGATCCGAATGCTGCAACGTATGGGTCGAACTGGACGTAAAAGAGCGGGAAACATCACATTGCTTCTGATGAAGGGCAAGGAGCAAGATTCCTACGTCAAAGCAAAAGACAACTATGAAAAAATGCAAGAAATGATCGCCAGCGGTACTCGATTTACTTTTCACGACGATCTATCTGCCCGGATTCTTCCTGCGGGCATTCGACCTGTGCCCGACAAGCGAATCATCGACATCCCTCAGGAAAACTCGCAACAGGAATTACCCGAGCCGAAGCGCAAGGGTCGTGCGCCCAAGCGGCCACCCAAAAAGTTTCACATGCCCGACGACGTCGAGACTGGCTTCACACGTGCCTCGACCTTAGGTGACGAAGGCGCAAAGAAAGCGAAACCTTCCAAGACACCCAAGAAAAAGAAGTCTGACACACCCAAAAAGCGAGCTCGGACCCCTGAAGTGCTATCCGAAAAGCCAACAATGGCAGAACTGGATAAGGAGTTTCCATATGCAATGCGTGACTATGAACGGGCTATGCAGGACCTTGGCGACGTCACAAACACTCGCACTGGTTTTTGGCCCCGTCCTGAGGAGTCGGTAAGGAGATCAACTAGGCCTACGAAGTTGATTCCTCATAGCTCTTTGAGTCACCGCATCAGCAACGTCATACGAAACATGGATCAGGTCAGTCCTCGAGGGAATTGAAGCATATTGTACGATAAGATGAAGCGTTGATTGAATTCGCCGAGCCTGAGTAGAGCTTGAGCATCTCACTTTGTTCATAACGAGATCTATTTCGGAGGTTTTTTTTTTTTGGAATAATATACCCCACCATTGAATGAGAATGAAGATTGGAATATTGCCACCCCGAGCACCGTTCAATCTCTGTGGTTGAAGTTCTCACCGGTGTCATCAATCAGGTAAACATTGGAATTCAACCCCAAACATCCCAACCAAGAGATGTACAACAAAGAAAAGTTGGGCAATAATCTCTATATAGCTCCAATTTGCGAGTCCTTGGTCGATTAATAGGTCGCATGGATCGATTGAAATTATTAGGACGTTGATGATTTCTTAATCGTGTGCGACTACTCTGCGGATCCATCTATCCCAAATTTTACGAAGCAAGTTATATAGCAAGTTATATCTTTCTTGGGCCTTCGTGCTTGGTGTTCACCGCCTAGAATGACATTGCATCTCCGTCAGTGTCTTCCTTACGGGATCGGAAAGATGATCAACTCGATCTAGTAAATAATGAAGCCTAAAGTCTCGTGTTACTTGTTAGTCACCCGGGAAAGTTGTTTCCCCTTTGAGCTATTCATGACGTAGAACAAGCATTGCGATACCCGTGGAAGCAGCCTTAACCCGTGCCAGCGAATATTCAAGGCCTAGTAGGTCCGTCTCATGCGAGTGATCAATATTCGTGGCCAATGCATCTCGATGCCACGGAATCAATTTGACTCTGATTCCAATTCAACTCACTCGGTCGAAGCTTTGACCGCAGCTTTAATCAATGATCCTACGTAATTGTGCCAAGAGAGGGATGGCTGAAGCGAAAAACGTCCATTTCACACTAGTGCTTACGAACAGGGGGGGGCTTAACTACTTCACTTTGTATTACTCAGTAAGCAGGCTTCTATTAAGCGGTGTCCCCGACAAAGGAGGTCAGCGCAAAGGGAAACTGGATCTCGTGACCAAAGCAAAAATATCAAGAGTGGCTGATGTTCGTATTCCCAACATTTAACATATCGCATCATTCTTTCCCCACCAAGGAACAGCACAACAGCATCTCCGTATCACTTTTTTTCCCCATTGAAGATCGCCTGACAAATGAGATAGATTATCAAGATTTTTGTCTAGGTAAATTCAAGTATGGCAGATGAAGAACCACTCCACCCGATGGTTCCGCCGTTTGGGCGCCCCATAGCAGTAGCGACAAAAAAGAAAGCAATGACCACCTTGTTTAACGTGAGGATCTCCAAAAAATACGTCCTTAAATATTGACTGATATTGAATTAGATAATGAGAGATCAACTCTCTATCTCTACGTGGTTATTGCTAGGTGCGGTTGCCCAAGGCCTGGCCGTACTGGCTCTCCCTGCGTTCTATGCAATTCTACCGGCTATGGTCATTCTGTCGTACCGAGTCATCGATACCTTTCTCATGACAGTGGGTCTGAAAAGGAACCGATACATGGATAATGTCATCATGGGGAAATTCACCGGACAAATCCCCAATTCAGAAGGAGTGTATTCCAGCAAACCAGCCGATGAGAATGTGGTCTCTTTTCAGCTAATCACAAGATCAAACCAGTAAGTATGTAAAGGTCCTCTTCCGAAAGCATTAATCTGACGAAATCCACATAGCCCTCTGGGAATTTTCGCTCCTGGAGCTCGCGAGATCGCCACATTGGCACAGAATATGTATGCTCAGTTAGCGAAGGAAAGAGAGACATATGGATGTCAGCTGCACCCCTAGCATTGAGTGTGTTTTAGAAACTGATTTCAAAACCAGTCCTCGGTTCAAAAACCCTGATGGGAGCAGATGAACGCTCCGCCGGAAACCATATCATTACCATGATGTATTTCCGCAACCTGGAAGGCATCCACCGATTTGCACACGGACCGATCCACACCGATACGTGGAACTGGTGGAATGCCAAGGGTAAGAAGTATGGATACCTCACCATTGCGCATGAGCTATATTCTTCACCGAAGAATCAATGGGAGAATATTTACATCAATGGGGAACTGAGCGGTCTTCGTAAGTCATGTTTTTGTTTGTTGGCATGCATGACCATGAGCTAATTGGACATCTCTGTAGCGGGGACCAAGGTCAAGGTCAAGAAGTTCGACGAAAATGGCAAGGAGGATGGGTGGGAGTATATGAATCCAGCTATCGATGCACGGAAGGGGAAGTTGGCCAGACAACTTGGAAGAGTGAACCGCAGCTATGAGAAAGATGATACAGAGGTTGACTATGATTATTGAGGGGCTGTTAGTTGGAATTGATGTTATATTCTTGACGCGGTGCTTTATGTTTTCTAAGAGAGACAAGCGAGCTACGCTCATACGGAGTTTCAAAGAAGCAAAACGAATCGAACCACTAAGTTTCTTCAAAGATAAAAATAAGGAACAATTGAGAAGAGAAGCCTCTTTTCCGTGAGTAACATGATTAAGAATAGACAAGCCTGCATATCATATCGTAGTCGCCATAGAAAATGCCTCAAATGATCTGAATATCAAAGCGCATATCAAGATCAAAGCGCATATGAATAAAGTTTTTCCCTTTAGACGAGTAAGTAATAATCCGAGAAATCCGATGAGTGCCTCGCGGAAACGCCCCAAGAACCAAGTATGCAACAACCTTACCTATACGAGTACCAAGCAGACCGTCATACTCCGGAGAACCATGCTCCCAAGTCTGAGGCACAGAGGTCTGACCAGGAAAGTCGTCATAGAACTTCTCGTCGTAGATATGTTCGTGAAAGAAGCCTACAGTGTTCCTGTTAACAATATCGTTAACGAAAATCGAGCGTAGATCATCGAGTTCAAAGTCCCGCTGGTAGAATGCCTGGGCAATAGAAGAAGCCTGTGGCACATCATCCATCATCTCACGGGTGATGTTTCCTCCTATCCGAGACCGCATCATAACATCGATGATAATGACACCGGATCCCGTGCATCCCGACCAGGCTAGCAAAGGGGAGTCCAGCTCGAAGTTCTCATACTCTCGGACAGAATTGATGACCTCTTTCTGTTCAAGTTGCTTGATTGCCGTCAACACGTGTCCCTCGAAATCGGGATCGGGATCGACGGGCCGGGTTGAGAATCCCATGCCTTCGTATTTATTCACAACCTGGGAATATGTCAGTGTGGATCGTTCAATGAAGCATCCGGGCTCACTTGGATCATCGATCCATCGTCGACGCTGGGCTCCCTCAACTTCAACAGCACCAAAAAGAGGAGGCCGGCTAGGCAGTGAGAGAGTAGATCTTCCAGCCATCGATGCGGGTTGATGTAATCTGTCGAGGGTAAGTGTAGCTGATTTTGTTTGGTAAAGAAGAGGAAGAGCGGATATGTTCGTTGTTTAAGTAGTTTATTTTGGTTGTTGATGGAATACTTGAGAGATGGGTGATTCTGTCTCTTTATATACCTTGGCTTCGAATTCACTTTCCAGAGAATGGCATTCGTACTATTTACGGCAGAATAATATCATTGTCTTTCTGATCAAAGTCTTTATCAGAATATACAAATGGATTTTTATGGAGACAAGACCTTTGTCGTAATAGTCAAGGGCTTTATTATAACAATCCAGCTAATTATAGATCTGCTTTGCAACCAAAGAGACCAGTGAGGTAAATGTGTATTTCAGGACAATAGATCAATGCCATGAAGAGCCAACCAAAGGAATTCTATAATGGTCCAAACTATTCATTGTTATGCCTGGTCCGTGGTTATTGACCATTTCCGATTGTAGCAATTTGCTACACTTTCTCGGTCGGTCCGTGAGGTATGACGTACAAATGAGCTCCATAAGATTATTACAATGATCGTGCATACATGTAAGGTTTAATAGTTGATAAAAATAGTTGAATTGTTATCCAAACGATGATTTTCCAAGATGCTCGACTGTAGAATGGATCAATTCTTTATCAATATCTGGATTCGAATCTATGGCTACGAGAGACCAGGCTGAAGATTCCACACAAGAAGCCAAATATTGCCGGGGCTACTCACACTAAGCAAATGGTACTTCCATACAGAAACCTCTCAAATTGCACAGAAAAACGCCAACACACAATCCTTGCCTCAGTGGTCTATTTTATCGGCTTCTTTTCAAATAACTTCAGAATATACTCACTCTCACAAGCAGCAGCAACATCCAAACTTGTCCTTTGCATCCCGTCCTCAGCCATAGGATCCAGCCCTAGTTTCATCAAGTATTTGAATCGCTTAATAAGCTCCACCGGACGCTCTCTGCTCCTTCTCCCGACCCCGCGGCTTGCAAGAAAATGAAGTAGTGATGACCCATTATTGTCGCATGTGAAGATATCAGCACCTGCCTCTAGGAATTGCTTCAATCTTGGATCGTCAAGTTCTTCCACTTCCATCATTGATGTAGACGAAGGATTGATGTTTTTGGAACGATAAGATACTTGGATTCCAAGTTCAAGGTACTTGAAGAGTGGTGTCTCCCCGCGATAGTTTCGGGCGTTTATGTCAAGTCCAAATTCCAAGAGTCTTTTCAATAATGACTCGTTTCGACGTTTTGAGCATGCCATCTGGTGAAGGGCTGTATCTCCATTAGAGTCCGGTTTGAGGGGATCGGCTCCGTTGTCCAGTAGAATCGTAGCGTACGCATGAGTGTGGGTGCGCATCGTGTAGTGTAGAGCCGTTTCACCGGCTCGATCGATTACATGGACGAGGTTGGGGGTTTTGACGAGGATTATGGTGAGGGTCTCGGCAAATGCAGCATCAAAATCCCAACATTCACGTCCCACTATGTGGTGGAGTATTGTCTTTCCATCGTTGTCTTGTGCCATGACATCGCCCCCGAGATCGATAAGCCTTCGAAAGACAGATTTTGCTCGAATGTCTGCGTCCTTGGGCTTTCTTCTCGTCGAGCTACCCGGCCTGTCAATATTTTTAGATGCAGCCAAGAGCAGAGTGCTTCCAGTTCCATCGCGGCGTTCAAGGTCAAGAGATTGGATCTGGAGGAATGGCTCCACAATGTGACCACCCCCTATAACTTCATGAATCACAGTGGAGCTTTTCTTCGGCGACTTCTTCATGTTCTTCTTTGCGAGTCGGAAATGAGGACGAAATCTGCTATCATGTGGTGTTGGTCGTTCGGTAATCTCAGAACAAGTAGCGAATGGGTCTGCTCCATGTCGAAGGAGAGACTCGATCATATGTTGCTTCATTTCGAGACCTGCAGCTTCGTGATTGTGGATATCAAACATAGACGCATATAGCAGCGGGGGTATTTCGGGATCAGCCATTGTGGGGTCGTTTAATGTAGGCTTCATGCGACCAATGCGTCTCAAGTTGGCGTAATCACACCGAGAAAGTAGGATTTCCAGAATTTCGACCTGGCCAGCTTGTAACGCAGTGAATATGGCGGCTTTATCAACTTCAGCGCCATGCGTGACAAGAAGCTTCACCAAGTCGACGTCCATTCCAGCCTTTAATAGGCATGTGCCACCATCACCATGAACCGCATTGACATTTGCGCCAGCTTCGATTAGGATTCTGGTGGCCTCCTTGGAAAAAGTTTGTTTGGAGTCAAGTGCAACGTGAAGAGGCGTCATCCTATAACCATCCAGGGCTTCCAGATCTGCACCTTGACTTATCAAATATGGCAAAGCTTTGTCCACATGCCACCAATTGTGCCCACAAGCTAGATAATGAAGGGCACCAGTGACACGTAATCCATTACACCCATATTCTGCGCGTTTAGCATCGAGACTTACCCCGAAATCTTCAACAATCAACTTCAGGACATCCATGTTAGGAAGTCGGCGACTGCAGGCTGACATTATCAGTGGTGAAAAGGAAGCAGAATGGCGTCCTGCCCTTTCCATGTTCTGGGAATCAGGAACATCCAGTGCTCTCGCAGTTTCTGGTGTACACACTCGAGCGAGAATATCACTAAAGCCCCCCTTTGCAAGAGTATTCAAAGCCGTGTCGCCACATTTCTGGTGAAGAGACAGACAATTTCTACTCGAAGCAATCTCTTCAAAAAGATGGTCATACCTGAAGGCCAATGCAGACTTCAGAGTCTCTGCCAATGCCGACGAAACCTGGGCTTGCGTCCGTTCTTGCCCTTCTTTATGCCTGATTACCTCTCTCAAAGCATCCTTGGCTACATCACGGTCATGATGTACTTTGAGGATCCTTGGTTGAAGATCAGCATGATTGACAACCTCTTGTTCGGGGAAGCAGCCGAGCCTAGACTCGAGGCAAGACAACGTATAGCCAAATCCACCCTCCACTGCTTGGAGCCAGACAGCTTGTAAAGCGTGAGAGTCACGGTCAATGATAGCACCATACTCCTTCAGTATGTCCATAATCTCACCCACCCGGGCGTTGTGATACTTCTTGAGGACTGTGCTGGAGTCACTGCTATGGTTTGCGCATTTTTGAGATGGAGGTTTGACTTCAGATGGGTCGTTAAATGGACGGGAATTGTCCATCACCATGAGACCAGCAGCGTTCAGTCCTCTCTGTGAAAGGTGGTGGTCCCACAGCTTAGCTTCTTCTTCAAACTCCGCTGACGACGCAAAGGGCGAAATCCCGTTTTTGTCAAGAGCATTGGGATCTGCTCCAGCTTCAAGTAATGACTTGACAGACTCGAGCCGACCGGAACGGCATGCATAATGGAGCGCTGTTTTCTGGTCGGTGTTTCGATGATTAACAAATTGAATGCGGGCCGTGTCCTCGAGCTTGAGGAGGCGAGAGAGTACCATGTCCAAGATGCCGGACTGACGTGCACGTGCAGCAAGATGGAGAATTGACATCCTTTCATGAGTGGTTGTCAGTAGATCAGCTCCCGCATTGAGAAGCATGTAAACCAAGTTTTCGGAGATGGTCGCGGCAAGATGTAATGGCTGAATCCCGTCGATGTCACTCGGACTCGGACTAGAGCAGATTTTCAGAATATAAGAAAGGGCTTGGCTTTTCGGAGCATCAATCGACTGGACGTCACTCAACGAGCATAAGACATGTAAAACTGTTCTACCTTGGTTATTGGGCTGGTTTACATCCATACCCATACTGATCAAGGATTTTAAAAATTTCAATTTGTCCTTGATTCGCTTGTCAATGGCAGCTTGATGCAGAGGCGTGTTTCCTTCGTAGTCCGCTATCAGAGGGTCCAAGCCAGCGGTTTTGAGAAGTTCTAGGTTTCCAATCCTTTCAGGGCTTTGAAGACGCCCGTTACCACTTTCTTGATCGATGCTGCGATGCCACAGGGTTCGACCCTCATTGTCACGGCAATCAATCCGGGCACCCTGGCCGATAAGCATTCTGACGAGGTCTGAGGCATATCTTCCGTGTGAGTTTGATCCGAATCGAGCAAACAGAACAGACTCGCCCTTGTTATTTCGAGACTCAAGGTCCGCACCACCGTGCACAAGATTTTCGATGGTAGCAATGTTTGCACTAGCATGAATTTCGTGCAGTGGCGTATTGCCTCGTTTGTTCTTGACATTCGGATCAGCGCCTGCGGACAGTAACGCACCAAGCACATCTTTGTTAATTCGGCTCTGGAGGAGCAAATGCAAAGCACTGTTTCCATCAAGATCCTGGGCATTGACATCTGGTTTGTACTCCAGAAACTGGAGAATCTCTTTGAAGTCGAGATGGGTAAGACGACAAAGTAGTGGCGTCTTGCCATCTGTGCTTCGAGGTTTGTTGATATCAACCTCCCCACTCGCTAAAAGCAGATCCAAAGCCTCTCGATTCGCTATTCCCTTTTTGTGAATCGGTGTTTCTCCAGCTTCGTTCTCGGCAGAAGGGCGTGCACCTGCCTCTAACAGGAGTTTGATGAGGTCGACATTGAACTCACAGGCAAGATGCAAAGCTGTTGATCCTTGCGGAGTTCTTAGGTGCACATCTGCCCCTGCGTTTAGCAACACTGTTGCGAGTTGCGGTGAAGCCTTGGTAGGTCTTACATGAGATTCGATCAGAACATGTAAAGGTGTGAGTTTTCTACTGCGGTCCAGGCTCGGGGGAAGTGTAGTTGTCGAAACCAACGTCGTTAGCCCCCGTGACACAAACTTGCTTCCGGAGTCAACGCCGAAAATGTTTGGATCTGCGCCGGCTTTTACCAAGGCTTGAATGGTTTTGAGGTCCAGGGATCTGCATGCCTTGAACAGCGCGGTGCTCTCTCGCAATATCGCATTAACGTCGACGTGAGGTTGCTGGAGGATAAGATTGACGACATCTCCCTGCCCTTTTTCCGCTGCCCAATGGAGAGCCCGGTGAAGATCCTCGCGATTCTGAAGAAAAGGGAGGAACTCGGCAACAGCTTCAGTATGGCCGCCACGACAAGCATACATCAATGCCGTGTGGCCTTTCCAGTAATCAGACCTGCCCACCCTTCTCGTCTCTTTGACGGTCAAAGGATCGACCCCAGCATTGAGCAGAACCTTAACCAGATCAGCATGGTTGTACTCAGCAGCTCGATGTAGTGGCTTTAATCCTCCATACATCTCAAGATTTGGGTTGACCCCATGGTCAATGAGAACCTGAACCACATCTGCATAACCATGAAATGAAGCCGATTCCATACATTCTGTTGCAGGCTCTTTGTCCGAAAGTCGGATATCACCATTCTTTAGGATATGTTTTGTATACTGGGCTAGCCCAGTCTTGGCGGCGACGTGAAGTGGTGACATGTTTTCGATGCATTTACCGGACCACGCAAGATAAAGCCAAATGTTACATGTTCGTGAATCTGAAAACAAATTATCAAGAAAAGGGTAGAAGGAAGAAATATCTGAGCCTGCTTCTGCTGCTCGAAGTAAATGCGTGTACCAATTCTTCGAAGCATATTCCAAGAATGGGAATTGCAATCGCACTTCACGTTTCTTTGCCGCTTCTTCTTTCCAGGAAGTTTGAGTTCTTTGGTTGTTCTTCGCTAGGGTATCAAGACAGCCTGATTGGAGATAATCCAAACAGGCTACCGCAAGGCGGTGATCGGTTGGACCAGGCTGAAGGATAGGGTACTCGGACTCTTTAGAAATTGTCGAGCGGGTGGACCCCTTGAGAAACTCGGTGAATGAGTGATGAATGACTGACACGGTCTCATCAGGAAGAATCTCAACAAGCGGGCCACAGGCTGCCCTAACTAATTCCTTGGTTTCCTTCAAGCTGCGTGGCCGATCTGAGGTGCGTATAGTGGTCATCATTTCCGCGATATCAAGGAGACGCAGTGGCCGTGTAGCATGAGTCACAAACTGCAAAATAAGCAGTTGAATCTCGGCTGAGATATTTGAACGCTTTGCATTTTCGCGCAATAGATCATTATATGTGGTGTTAAGGTCCATTGGCAAGGCCTTGAGCACCTCTTGCGTATCAGCACCAGGTCCAAGAAAGGCGTCCATTGCCAGTTTGGCATACAGAAATAGACCATTGGCCCGACCGGGAACCGCTTCTTCAATGACACCCCAATCATCTCTAGGTATAGACGAGCTTCGAAGTTTGTACTGGACATAAGAGGCAATATCGAGGTCCACTAGTCGCTCTTCTAAGCGAATTTGCGGAACAGAGAATCCTCGTAGAGAGGCATCCAAGGAGGATATTGGCCGTGAAGTCATCAGTACTTTTAGATTGGATGGGCGCCACTGGCCTAATTCTATCAGAGCGTGTAAAAACTCGTCATTTCCTTGATCCATCTCATCTAAGGCATCGACGATACAGTAGGCCCTAGGCATAGACCCCAGCGCTAGCCTAAGGTCTTTGAAGAGATCACTCAGAGAGAGGCTCTCAAGAGACTTCCCTGCATCGATGTACCCTTGTAATTTAATCTGGATCAAAGGACTGTAGTGTAACACTTGGCATATCCAGTCTCGCAAAGCAGCGATCGGCTTATGGTTTGCATCGATGATTTGTCGGAAAAAGAAATAGATAACCGGGATCTCCTCTTTGCGTACCTGATCGATAATTGAAGCGGCCATAACGGACTTTCCGGAACCTGGAATGCCTTTGATCCATAATAGTCCATTATCACCGGCCGGAGAGTGCCACTGCTGAAAGATCCCCGTTGACTTGAGCCAACTACCTGTCCCCGCTAGATAAGAGGCACGATGTCTGCAATATTCGCTTCGTTCGAGGTCATAAGGGGTTGGCTGTAGCCACCTCTCGATATCGGCCAGCTTCTTAGCTGGCAGCGGTAGTAAGTTGTCCGAGTTGTAGTCGCGGATGTCTTCGTGTCCAATGACGACGGCATCACTTTTATCAGAGTCGGATACATTCATGGTCGACATTCCTGGGCGACTTGCTTCCCAGGAGTTTTCCAAATTGGTGGGTACCTAGTGCTGTGATTTTCTTTCTGAAAACATTTTCTTTCCTGGGCAGTTCATTGTACTAAAGCTTTTGTTGGAAAATTGCAAAGATGAAGAGGTTGAGTCAACGCCATGCGCTAAGATCTTAGCGCATCAATAGCGCATTAGTTGAGCCGCACATCCGAGAAGTCCTATTAACCCGTTGGTGGATCACCCACTTACGAATAACAGGGGCACAGAGGAGCTGAAGTGGGTAAGCGGGTCTGAATTCGATTGCGGGTCAATTTAAATCCCCAGCAACCTTACCTAGGTACGTAGCTAAATTGCTGTAAGTTGTGTCATGTGTCGTGAGCTTCTATATTGTACCAGATTCATGTTTTAGAAACCTGTACCAATAATCATGAAGCCGTGGCCGGTATTTATATACATTCAAGGCTATTCAAAGTCCACCGAAGGTAGCCCTCTTACTTCCAAGGCTGTGTTTATACAGGTATGTAATATCTCGATGGCTTCCATCCAAGTGACGGAGCCCTGCTCGGACCTCGGAGTCTGGTTTTCGATGGGTCCTCGCCCAACGTTATCCTCGCCAACGAGCCACATTAGCCAACGCACTACAGCGACAGCCTTTTCGATGTCTTTTTCGTCAACAATGACACGACCTAGGTAGTCGCATAGGACCCCCACATCCTCACTATATGGACCATGGCTTGCGAAGGCAGAATGCCATTCGCCGACAGATTCGCGGAGGTCAGGCAACTGTGAGAAACGTTGTGATGTAAAGACTGGCCGCTTGGGGAGAGGAGGGAGTGGTAATCGTTTGTCTTCCGGTGCGGGTATAGAAATAGACGCCTCGGGCTCGGTATCTGGACCTGAATCAATAGGGGGGGCAGGTTCTGGGAGGGGATGTTGAACCGAAGATGATCGCCGTTGCTCATCCAAGATCTCTTGTCGAATATCCTCAGGCAGTGCTGCTAAAAAGTCTGCTGATATTCCAACGTGCTCTTCGACGGCTGGAGAAGGTTGGCGAGGAATCTCTGGCTCGACAAAAGGTACGGCAGTCGTCGGCCTTGAGACAAAGCTTGTCAAACTTTGTGATCTGTCATCGATCTTTGAGAATTTTGTAGGACGGCCGCGTCTTCTCTTGGGCGGTATAAATGGTCTCTTTGCCCCAACAGATCCAGAAGATGACGGACGGGGAACATGCTCCAAGGGAGAAGGAGCTGGTGCTACTTGTATGGCAGACGGGGCTGATATCGAAGGCGGCTGCTGGTTGTAATAACCTAGAACCTCATCACGCAAGTCGTCTGGTAGAGCTGCCAAAGTTTCAGGATCAAGCTGGGACTGAGGAGGTAGCACTGGCGCTGGAATAGGGGGCCTTGGAGCTGGTGTTGGAGACACGGGATTTGCATGAGGAGACTTGCTCTGCGCCACGAGTCTCGATCTGATATCGCTGGGAAGTTCAGACAGGACGGCTGGGTCAACCTGAGTAGGCATAATGAATTGAGATCCTGGAAAGTCTGGGGTGGTGTGGACGGCACGGCCTGGCGTTTGATATTCAATACGGGGTGTATTATTCTTTGATGGACTCGTCGATTCGGCACCAGTAACAGTCTTCTTACGCGATGGAGATTTCGCAAAGCTGAGCTGTCGTTGACTGCTATCGACATTCGCTGATGACCCAGCTTTGAGGGGCTCAAGCTTGGTCATCTGTACACCAAGCCCCCGCAAATCACCTGGGGAGAGATTGAAACTCCTCAGCATTGAGATGGCCTCTTTGGCCACGATATCAGTGGCATTGGTAGCAACGCCCAGAACGACGCTTTTATTGAAAATATCACATTTCCCATGCCCGAGATGCTTCACTGGTTCCAGTGGTGCATCTATTGACCGTCGCATAACCTTGAGGGTGAGCTGCTTACCCTTCACTAAGTTTTCCACTAATCGACGGTTAAGCTCACCACAGAGGGATTTCACAAAGTCTTCTGCTTGGTCTTGACTGGTGAATCGAATGCCCCAATTGACTTCTGCGGAGACTGATTTTCTTATAACTTCGTTTCCGACTTCTGCTTTGTCCATCCCTCGAGAATATTCCCACATTCGGATTCCAGTCTTGGGTCCTAGGCTAGAGACCAATCTTTCACGAGTGAGGTTTCTAAGATCCTTAACAAACTTCACTCCAAGATCTTCTAATTTGGCACTCAAGCTGTGTCCAACACCCGGAAGATCCCGAACTGTGAGGTCCCCTATGAAATCCAATACAGCTTCGGGCTTCAATTGAAATTGCCCCGCGGGTTTCGCCTTTCGCAGGGCAACTTTGGCCTGTAAAATATTTGCACCAATACCCACGGACACCGCACATCCAGTCTTCTCCTTAACTGAGTCACGCAGCCCTTGAGCAATTTCATCTGCTTTGAATTGTTCTCGATCAACAGACCCCTCCGACACACTTCTCCCGTCAGAGCCCCCTGCCTCTAAACACAGCTGAGTAACGTCGATGAGAGCTTCGTCAATGCTCACACTCTGGACAACGCCATCAATTGCCAGGACCGAGTTATAGAACTTCCGACTAGCCTCTTCGTAGGCAGGAAAATCATACGGTAAAACTTGAAGCTGTGGGCACGCCTCCAGAGCACCCTTCATCCACATGCCGTTTTTAACACCTCGCCCACGAGCAATATAGTTGCAGCTAGCGATCTCAGAGCCGGAGCCGGAACCATGCGCAATGGCAACAGGCTTGTCGCGGAGTTCCGGGTGTTTTAGAAGGGCCACAGCAGCGAAAAACGAGTCAAAGTCAACGTGGAGAATATACCTTCTTGCCCCAGCGACCGGATTCTTTCTGGGAACCTGGGACTGCAGCTTCTCTTTTGCTGCCGCTTGTAGCTGCGCCTTCAATTCTGCTTTCCAGGTCGACAGATGGTGAAGCCGAGACTCTCGATAGAACTGTTGCAAAAACTCAGGGTTCACAACACTGGACTTTGCCATTCGTGGATCTGAGAGAAGTTGGGCATTGTATTCTTCGGATGTCATTTGCGCGTTCGATTGGACGGGTGGCTTTCGAGGGGGGGGCATCTGTTCACTGTTCCAGTGCGACTCGGGTACGTGGTCGTCATTATTGGCGGGTATGACACTAGCTTTCGGCGTATCTGGGGTGGTCGGTGGTTCCTCGTCTGGCGGATCATCGGGAATGGCTTCGGGTTTCCCATCGACCGAGGTGAAGCTGGGAAAGTCACCGTAATCTGATTGCGAGGATGCGGTGGCCGGATCCATTACGGGTTGAGGCATTGATGACACATTTGGAGGGTATGGAGAATTCGATCTTCTATCAGCTGGGCTCATAGCGTACTCCTGTGAGTTGCTTTTGTGACTGCCGCGTCGTCGGACTGCAGCAAACACGCGCAACGGCCATGGCCCGGGGTGAAAACACCAACGGAAAATCCCACCTGCTTTCGAGGTCGCAGTCTTTCCTAACGATTCAACGGGCGTCTTGGTCTTTGGCCGGCAGCTCTAAGCAAGGAGAGTGGGCTGAGTAGTGACAAGGCGGACGGCCCCAGATGCGGAGCTGCGGAGATGATACCGAATCGCGCTAAACCGTCAACTGGCCAAAGGCGGTGAAATAATAGTGGCACCTTATCCGTTGAGATGCGTACTAATATGTACACTGGGTCTACGACTTGATCAAACATTAATTTCTCGATGTTCTATTCAATGGATAATGGCAATTTTAACATTCATTCTTATGGATATTCTCATAACAACCGTCTAAGGTATCGAAAGGGGAAAAAATAACACGGAAAGAAAAGAAATAACTCAGCAAATCCAGTGCTGTTAATTCATGCTGAAACTGTAGTTGGAACACCGTTACCATTGACTTTCTCCAAATGTTCGACTGCCGACGCCTTACTCGTTCCGTTTGTTGTCACCTCCGTGGGATAGAAATCCACCTTGCCTCCTTCCTGGATTACTCCAGCCCGGTCCAGGTAAAGGCGAGCCCGAGTGTATGGGTCCGTCTTCCAGTGGTTGACCCGCAACCGCTCTGCCAGGAAGGTTCTTTGACTAGCCGCAGTCTGGACCTTGGTCTTATCCTTGGCCTTGGCTGCATCGTTCCATTCGGCGGTGGCAGTGAGGAACTCCTCGCCGATTTGCAGTCGCTCCCGCAGAAGGGCATCCCGGGTAGTGGTGTCTTCCATTCGATCATTCTCACCCTCCTTGGGCTCGATGTATTTGTACTCCCAGTTCTCGTCGCCACCAACACCCTTGGGCAGTTTGCTGCGGTCGATAAATTTGGTCAGGTCGTCGGCGGAGCTGGTAAACTGCACCTTGGCAGCGATATCAGGGTCCATCCAGCCTCGAATGAGCTTCCAGATGCCTGTAATAATAATGTTAGTTGACTGTCTCGTTCATTTTGGAAGACCAGACGTACCAGAGAAAATCCAGGGGGCATTGTGAATCAGCATAATTCCTAGGGACTCCGGGTAATTGGCCTCAAAACACTTCAAAATAAACTTCACTGGCGGGTATTCCATGTTAGAAAGACCAAATCCGGTCATGTCGAACAGAACACACTATGAAGCACATTAGCGAATGCCAAATAATTTCCTCAGGAGTATGTCACCTACAGCATTCTCAACCCCACCATGCATAGTAAGTCGGACAGACTCAATAACATGGACAATATACCGCTCCAAGGTCTCTTCACTCTGAGCACCAGGCTTGTGTAGGCGGACTTGAATAACAACAATCGGTCGGCCCAACTTGTCAGTGCCATGCACATAGCTCTTGCCCATGCGCATCTGATCAAGAAGATCCTTTCCTTCCTTCTTCTTACCGGCATCAGAGCCCTTCTCCTGTTTCAATGCATAGAGCTCGCCCTTTGCCATTACATCGTCGTCCACGTGCATCTCCTTGACTCGCCAGACAATGGCTTCCATCATCATCGCGAATGCCTTGCAGACGTCCCACTTACGCGCACGAAGGAATCGCAGCAACAAGGCATCCGGGTGGTCATGCTTCAGAAGCTCGAGGACACCCTTTCGCAGCTCGGCGGGGCTAATCTCCGACATGGACTTCTGGACCATCTTGGTCTCATTGGGTCCAATGCCAAATTCCTTGAGGTAGGCCATGAACTTCTGCTGGTAGGGTCTTGTGAGGGTGGGGACGGTCTTGTCGGAGGCGGTGCTTTGCGCGGTTGGGGTGCGGCTCAGGAGCGACATCCGTCGCGGAGGCGCGGATGGTGTCGGACTTGCGGGATGTTCTTCAACACATACGTTGGCATCCTCATCGGAGGGCAGCTCGGCTGCTCTGAGCACAATAGCCCATATCTTCTGGAGCTTGGCCTCCTGGTCTTCGTTGATGTTCCCCAGGAAGCCAGGGCGGGGTCCTTCCGTGGCCATTGTGTTCGTATGCTGAGTGCGTGTGCACGACTTGTTGGAAGGTCAATTGGGTTCGAATGATCAGGTGAGAATGAAATTTGGCGAATGGAGCATTCTCAAGGGGCCGTCTTGGATGATATATGAGCAATCGCCACCCCTCTGATCGGCCCCAATCCACATGAAACCCCTTCTTATTTTAGCGTCAGCCTCGGCCCTGAAATGGACAATAAAAAATGGTTGAGGTCCATGCGACACTCTTGTTTCGCCGTGGACGATCACATCCCGATCGCGGGCAAGGATCAGCTAGGCCCGCCCACTGGTTCCCCGGATTTCCCTTTCAAGTCGGTGGGATGGAACCTCGGCCCTTTCGGGAGTAGGAGGATCCACTGGCACCAAAAACGAAGGGAATACATGTGGTGTGGGAGGCCGCAATTTTGAGAGTAGTTCTGGAGGTCCCCATAATCCACAATCACGACGCCACTAAAATTGCTCATGAGACTCCGTGTTGGCCGCCCCATCCAGTAGAAACCCTCCGGTGCCATGACCCCTGGGTTACCCTCTTTTTCACTCTCACATACTTCGCTTGTCATCTCTTGAGTTTAAACTCGGTTCACCATCATTCTACTGTGTCTGCAGGTCTGGAACCAGTAATATGCAAAGCCGGGCCCCACCACATCCCCTCGTTCCTGATGCAAAGAACCGGAGAGATATATCTCATTTCGGTTAGTGTCAATGAATGCGGATCGTCAACTCAAGAGCCGTCTTCCCCACACCCCAACTTTACAATGGTGGGCTGTGTCATTGCATCATAAATTACCCCGCGGTACCCCAAGCCGATCATCTAGGCCCTCAATCAGCACTCGACGATACGCTGTAGAGCCGAAGATAACCATTTGGCATTCAAAATACCGAGTTCATTTTAGTTTCATGTGTTATCATGCAAATGAATCACGTCAGGCATGGAAGTGGAGACATGATCAAGTCTGAGGTCTGCTAAATTTCAGTCTATTGTTTACCCAGTTTCGTGATGGGACATGCAGAAGGTACCCACTTACTACTGATAATTGAGCACTTGGTGCCCCTGGCTTCTTCATTGCTTATCTTTGGGCTAATCTTGGATTTCTAACCTACAATGACACCGGAATAACGCTCCCCTAATTTCGTGTTAGCTTTGGAATACGTACTGTACTGTATATATAAATCAATTGTGAAAGGCTCAAAGGGACAAGACTGCCAAGATATCATGCATCAAATAGTATAAACTCAACTTAATCTAAAAAAGATTTCACGAGAGAGAAGACCTCGGGTCAATGCTTTATGAGATCTCGGGGGAAGCGAACCAATGCTAACCCTCGAAATAATAACGTATCAAAAATATCAGTCGAAGGTCGGAATACTCGCCGTGGAAATAAATAAGACACTGATGGCACTCACATCGTTTCACACCGCTATTAAACACCATCTCAAGGTTTGCCGAATCATATAAAGGTCCTCTATTGCATCATCTGGAGTTGGTTGTATGTTCCAGTCCATAAATTTCGAGTAGGTCGCTTTGTGCATGTCCAATGCCATCTTATCATGATCAGGGTTCCAATCCCGGATCAGTCGACCAACTAGATAGCCAAGGATCTCTAAGATCTCCAGAGGTCCCGCGCGTACCGTATAAGATCAATACTTTCCTCGAGATTGCGAATCAAGGCGTTAAATATTTTGATGGGTTTGCACCGATGGAAAGAAGAGAAACAGAAATGAAATACTATGATTTAAGGTACCACCGTAGCTCTACGCGCTAACACCAACACTCGACTTTGATGAACCTAGAACTAATAGCCTCATATCTTCGCTGGAGCAAGGTCTTGAACAGCAAATTCGATAACAAAGACTAGACCCGAGTATTTCAATTGGCCAGTCTTTGTATTGACAATGATATTGACTCATAAATCGGTGCTGCAAGTAATCAATAGTATCTACGCTTTATTGTGGCATGTTCTATCCCAATAGGAGTTTCGCTTCCGCTTGATCCACACTAGTAGCCCCTTGATGAAGATGTACAGCGACCAAGCATGTATTTTGTGAATAATGAAGTAGCAGTATGCACCTTAAACTCCAGTACCTATATTGCACGTTCTGGTAAAGCAGATGCCACCAGTCTATAATGAGATATCGAAATGATTTGGGCTATTCAAGCTCGCTCAGAAGTTTACAGAGTTTCTCCCAGACCGAACATTCTGATCGAGTTATTCCAGGTACTAGCAGAGAATGTTAGTAAGTAATTCAGTCCAAAAGACTTGAGTACCACTTACGCTTCACAAACTTCCTCAACGGAAATTCCTTTGACCTCAGCAATAACATGAGCGACACGAGCGATGGCAACAGGCTCATTCCGGCCCTTGACCATACACCCCTTCTGCCACTTCTCCTTCTTAACCGCCTTCGGTAATTCAGGAGCTCCACTCAAGAACTTCGCTGAAGCATGTGAAGGGCGAATCTCACACTGATAGATTTGTTAGACAACGCAGCCGCATATTCAGAGACAAAACTTACCCAGGGACCATCCGTCTCAATCTGAAGTCTTTCTAATGGTACAGCCTTCACAACCTCAAGGTTCTCCTCAGTCTTCATACTGCACCCATTAATACCAATATCAAGACCCAAAGCAACTAGTCTCTGCATCTCCTCCATCGTTCCCGTGAAACTATGCACAAGACCGCCCTTTGGCAAATGGGGAAGCTTCTCGCCAATCAATTTCTCGAAGTCCTCACTTGCAGCACGAGAATGGAGGAAGAGAGGCATGCCAATGTCGATCGCAAGGTCTAGCTGGGCCTCGAAATATTTCAGTTGAGGCTCCTTCGCACTGTGGAATAGTCTGTCGTAGTCAAGACCAATTTCGCCAAATGCAACAGCGAATCCGGATTCCTTGGACTCGATTGCTAGCTTTCGGAGCTCCTCGAGCATCTTTGCGGGTCCTTCGGGGTGCTCATCGAACATCTTAGCTTGACAAGGGTGTACACCGACTGTGGCGTAGCAAAATCCGGCTGACAAATTCGATTGTTAGCGTGAACCAAGGGTCCTGGGTGGAAACAAGCTTACGGTATTTACGGGCAATTTTCACAGCTTCCTCGGACTCAACGAGGTCTGAACCTGTGACCATGAACTTCTCACAGCCCACGTCCCGAGCACGCTGGATAACATCGTCCAAGTCACATTCGTGGGCTTGCTTCCCGTGATAAGTTCCACTGAACATAGGGTCACTCAAGTTGATGCCAATCTGATAAAGGAGGTTAGCTTCCAGGCGCTGCGGGTCTCTTTCAGGAAGCCCGGAAAATCATACATCGACATAACGAGGAGGTTTAATTTCGTCCGCCATGATGGTTGAAATCCGACTGCTTGCAGATGTAGAAAAATCTGAGCAAGAGTATCTTATACGATTGTGGAAAAGGGATTGAGTCCCTTGAAAAGATCCTGTTAAAATTGTTAGTTGAGACGAACAGAGGGCTATAGTCCAACGTGGGGCCACGAGTGGGCAACACGGATGACTCGATTCAAGGTTCCGTAGTGGAACATACTTGGCTTATTCTGAGACAGAGAATGAGTCAGAGCAGGGCTTAAGGATACGATGCTTCTGCTTGCTGTTCCTCTCCCAATCGAGATGCTGGTATGGCGAAAGGTGTTTAGTGGAGTGCTTCCTAGGAGCCTGATATGCATCCAAATGGTTTTCCGTCTATTTTCCTTTGGTTTCAGCCAGTCAAAGCTCTCCTGTGGTGAGAATGAGCTTTCGCTGAGAATATTGACACGGTTTGTGTTGGCTCACGAAAATTACCAGCCACAGATATGGCTGAGCTCGTGGCTATTGTGGCGGTGTATGATAACATAAGCAGGCGGACCCATACTGTACATTCACACGGAGAGAAGTCCGGGTGAAAGTCGGTAACTCACCGCGATCTCTTGATGGTCTAAGACCATCTCAATAGCTAGTCGAAGAAGTAGAAATTGGAAGTTGGTTTAAAGTAAACGACTTTTTGTCAAAGAGGTCAGACTGAAGCTTGAAGTCGAAAGTCACGACACTTCTTCATACTTATCGCTTTCGGGGCATTGAGTGCCCAGTGGTTTTGTCTCCGAACTAAGGTCATAAACTAAACCTCTCACTCGCCTCGGACCTTCCTTAAACAGCAGTGTTGCCAGTCCGGGGTAAGTCCGGGCATATTACCGGGGTGGGGAGTATTCGCTCACTGGCCCGGGGAATGACCGTGATAAGCGCGCTCCTCCGCCTTCGTGTCTGTCCTTGCTGAGTATTAAACCTTCTCTGGCTGGCCAGCTTCTTCCTCCACTTTGTCAATTTTGGGAAGTTCCGTGCAAGATCAAACTAGTCACTGATTTCGAGTGTCACGACCTTCACTCTTTTCATGATAATGACAGACCAGAAATTACTATCCGTCAAGGAGGTCTCGGGGCATCAATCACCCGAGGATTGCTGGATCGTGGTAGACAATCAAGTTTGGGATGTAACGGATTTTCTCGATGAACACCCTGGAGGGTCTAACAGTATGTGATTCCTATACTTACTGTCAGTAGATTACGATTGACAAATTCGCTAGTCATTCTGAAGTATGCCGGCCGTGATGCTACAAAGGCCTACTCGCAAGTACATTCGCCGAGCGTTCTAAAGACAGGCCTAGCACCAGAAAAATTCAAAGGTGTCTTTGATGAATCCACAATTGACGAAGACTGGATTAAACCTCCACCAGGCGAAACTGCCAAGTTACTTCTGGACAATGAAAAGCCACCATTGGAAACCCTGATCAACTCCCACGATTTTGAGGTTGTCGCCTCCAAAACTGCGAACAAAAAGACCTGGGCATTTTACTCCAGCGCATCTACAGATCTCATCACACGAGACGCCAATAAATCCTGCTTTGATCGCATATGGTTTCGGCCTCGAGTACTCCGGAACGTGCGGTCTGTGGATACTAGGACAAAGATTCTAGGTGGCGACTATAAACTCCCACTCTTTGTCAGTCCGGCAGCAATGGCCAAACTCATCCATCCAGAGGGAGAATGTGCGATTGCCCGGGCGTGCGAGAACAAGGGTATCATCCAAGGCGTGAGTACAATTTCTCTTGGACACGCCTTGATCTTGCTAACAATCAATCAGATCTCGAACAACTCTTCTTTTACTTTGGATGAACTGCGCAGTACTGCACCAGACGCAAATTTCATTTTCCAGCTATATGTCAATCGGGATCGAGAAAAGTCTGCCGAGCTTCTCCGACAGTGCTCAGCCAATCCCAATATCAAGGCAATCTTCGTGACTGTTGACGCTGCATGGCCTGGTAAGCGTGAAGCGGATGAACGAGTCAAAGCAGATGAAGGCATTTCCGTCCCAATGTCACCATCTAAAGCGCAGAATGACAAAAAAGGTGGTGGTCTGGGTCGAGTGATGGCCGGGTATATTGATCCTGGTCTCACATGGGAGGATCTGAAATGGGTCCGACAGCACACCCATAAGCCGGTTTGTCTTAAAGGAGTGATGTCCGCTGATGATGCTCTCATGGCTATGAGGGCTGGTATGGACGGGATTCTTCTCAGCAACCACGGCGGTCGTAATCTCGATACTAGTCCACCTTCCATCATTACTCTGCTGGAGATGCAGAAAAGATGTCCCGAGGTCTTCGATGCTATGGAAGTGTATGTTGACAGCGGTATCCGTCGCGGAACGGATATTCTGAAAGCCGTGTGCTTGGGCGCAACGGCGGTTGGAATGGGTCGGAGCATGCTTTTTGCGATGAACTATGGACAAGAAGGTGTTGAGCATCTCATTGATAGTAAGTTACCCTCTTCACGCATCCAATCCTCTTTGTCTGGCATGTATATGGATGCTGACCAAGATGTAGTTATGCAAGATGAACTAGAGACTGCCATGCGCAACATTGGCATCACTTCATTGGATCAGGCATCCCCGGACTATGTCCACACAGGAGATGTTGATCACTTAGTCCCAGCTTCTCGCTCACATCCGTATGCTCGAGCTACAGCAAAGGGCCGAAAGCGGAGCTCGAAGCTTTAGCAGTGAAACTATTGATAAATGTCATAGACCTTCTGTATAGATGTTCTGACCAATTCCATTTTTAAGGACCACTCATCATGTCTGTTGCTTGTGTAATGGAATGTCTTCAATTATAATGTATGAAGTTAGAGACGGGTTGAGTGATCTGTACTGCCAAACCTTGGAAGTATCAAGTGTCTGTACATAATAACCTGCTAAGACCCCATTACTGCCTCCTATCTCGACCCCATTCAAGCTCACCCGCTCGCTCCCGTTTACGCTCGCGTTCTCGATCCCGCTGTAGGCCTCTCTTGCGACCACTGCCACTACCACTAGCTAGGTCCTTCTCCTTCTCACGAGGGTCGATTACCATGAGCGAGTCCACGTCAGCTTGGTGGTCTTTCTTCCAATTCAAATCTTTGCCCAGAGTATCCTTGCCAAAGCGAAGCTGGTGGGACATCCATCCTTCCTCTTCTTCCGCATTATCCGCTGTAGCAGTTTCCGGGTCATCCCAAGATTTGCACGACTGGCAATTCACGATGAAGTGCAGGTCGCAGAGTTGCTCCTCTTCATCATCATCCTGAACTTGACTTTTTGTGTCTTTGTTGGTTTGTGAATCCTTATTTGATGTTTGAGCTGAAGCCGATGTGTCTGCGCCTTCGAGCTTCGCTTTGAAAGCATTGAACATTTTAAGTGCTTCATTCTCTGCTGAGCTTCTGGACCCTGCAACGGATGCAGCGCCATTGGTAGAGCCTGGCGGAGGGCGTCTCCGACCTCGAATCGCAGTGTCGGGAATCATTGATTCAAGAGCCGACTTCTTGTGGCCCTTGTCGGCAGGGCCAGTGTCAACATTGCGACGCATGGATGCCTTAAGTGATTCAATCTCGGCATTTGTCCGTGAGAGTTTGGATTCCTTTACAGGTGTAGGTGATCGTTCGGGTGATTCAGGGTCTTGTATGGGGAGTTGGGCCTGCGGTTCAGGTGTCTTCGGACGTTGTTTGCGCTCTGTTGATGGCGATCGTTTCGGGGATGGAGAGCGTGCTCGCTTTCGTGGCTGCTTAGACTCTGTTTGTGGTTTCGGGGCAGACTGTGCATCGCTATTCGCGCCAGGCGCATCGGCAACTAATTTTGTGTTGAACTTCGGTTTTGCTGGTCGCATAGGAATCTCCTCCTCGCCTTCGTCCTCTCCAAAACTCAGTAAGACTTTTCCAGCTTTGGGGTTTTTCTTCTTCTTCTTGGCTGCCGGCTTATCACCTGTTGATGTTGAAATGGTCTTCCGATCCTTCAACTTGCCTTCCATCGGTCCCAATTCTCCTACCTCGCAGGATGTCACTTTCACGGGGTATACAGGCTTTTCGGTGCCTTCAACACGCTCTGCCTCGGCGATCTTCAACACATTGAAGATACTGTCTCCCTCCAATCGCCCAAACATGGTACATTGCCCATTCAGCTCCCGCTCGGTGTTGTCGAGCGTGATGAAGAACTGACTACCGTAAGTCCCATCCTCGCTCTTGGCCATGCCAACCAATCCACGCCGGTTAAAGCGCAGACGACTGTGCAGCTCATCTCGGAGAACCACTCGCTCGTTCGGATCGCGCGCGTCGGGATCGTATTCGAATTCCGGATATTCATAAATGGAGGTACCACCCGACCCTGTGCCTGTCGGGTCACCACCTTGGACGAGGAAGCCCGGAGAGACACGGTGGAAAATAGTTCCAGTATAGTAGTTGTCCTTGCAGTGTTGGAGGAAGTTCTTGCAGGTGAGAGGGACCTGGTTTGCGAAAAGAGCGATGTGAATTGGGCCAACGGTGGTATTCAGCGTGGCCGACGCAGTCGGAGTGGGCACGGTGGCATACTGAGTCGACATGGTGTAGGGAGAGTGCGCGACCGGAATGCGGCCCGGCGGAGGAGGAGGGGTGAATTGAAGGGAGATCACAGCTCGTCGTCCAGTCCGTAAGGGCGCGCCGTGAAAAGTGGACGGACGTCATGCAACACGTGACAGCTCTTCTATACATCAAACCCAAAACCACATCGAATCAATTTTCAATAAAATTTAGAGAGAAAGATAAAACCAAAAGGATTTGGCTTGCCCTCCAGGACTTTGTCTACTTTAGGCTGGCCTAAATAGAGAATGTATCTTAGTTTCGTAGGACAACGCATTCTGCTAGATGCACTACTATATTCATGTCCTTGATACAAAAAAGGTTTTGCACTTGAGCAATTAAGAGTTGTTCTGACAATAATCCTTAGATCATTCTCCGCTACCATATGTGGTATTCCAGGACTTCAAATGTTGGACAATATCAGATACTTTTGAAATCCCATCAAACCCTATGTAGCAATATCTAGAGGTCCACCGGCCTTAATCACTGTCGTCGTCCGAATACATTTGTCCACCAGAACGCCACTGTCCGAATCTACCACCCTCGCTCCCAGAATGATCAAAATCAAACTCTTCGTCATCTGATACTGCTCGGTTTCGGTATTTTCTGTAGATGGCAGTAGGGTCATCTTCCTCGTCTGATGAGGATAGCTCTTCTTCCGGGTACTCATTTGCAGGGTTGTTTTCAGCTGTTCAGTGGCATGATCAGTAATGTGCTTTGAATTCATAGAAAGAGGCAAAATCCTACCATTGGAGTCGGCATCTTCACTATCCCATTCCTCCTCGTCGTCTTCAATGAAATTCTCCCAGTACTGCTCATCTTCCTCGGTGATTACAATAACACCAACACCCGAGTTGACTGCCTTGAGCTGCTGCTCGGACTCAATTTCAGCTAGTGGGTTTGCGAGCCTATCGCTTTCCTCTAGTGGACGTCGAATGTAGACATCATAAACGTAGTCGTCATCATCATCGCTGACCGTTGGCACCACGTCGGGTTTCTTCTCATCACTTGCCGGAGAAGACTGAGATATCACAGCCCTGGGTTGCTTAGGGGGATGCGGCTGGTATTTCAAGGGCTGCGGTGGTTTGAACGGTGCCCGTGGTTGAGGTGATGGCGGGGCAAATTTATCATTCAAGTTCCGAGGTTCCACATCCATATCTCGCTCAATATCTAGTGCAACCTGCTCAAATTCCTTGGCTAGACGCTCCGATTCTTCATCCCAAGTGCTCTGCTTCGCCCGCGCAGACTTCTCCAGTGTCTCTGAGAGATGATCTTTCGCAGCAGAAATGGCGGCTTTCCGCTCCTCTCGCCATTTCTTCTCAGCTTGATTCACGACAGGCCTCTTTCTGGGTTTTGCTGGTGGTGCTACCTCCTCCTCAGGGGTCTTGATCCTGATGTTTTCTTGGCTTTCAGATGCTTGATGAACCAGATCTGCGATCACAGAGGCTTGGCGTGAATGCGGCTTGCGCTGAAGTTGCTCCACTAGAACAGCTATGCCGGGCGAAGGGCCATCCGCTCGGCGCTTCTGAATGCCAGCGCGTGAGCCCGGACGGGAGCCCGGGGTCGAGACGCTGGGTCTGGAGATCTGGAAGCGGCGCACCGATTGCACAGGGCGCGGAGAAGTTGGTACAGAAACAGAGACAGGCTCTTGTCCAATCTGTCTCCTTTCAGAGGCGAGCACGCTACCAAGTGGTACTGGAGAAACAGATTGCGGGGTAGGAGGACCCTGGATTGCGCGCTTGCGCTTTTCTTCGGCTTCTTTCCGAGCTGCCGCAGCTCGCTGGGCTTCACGAATCTCTGCACCTGGCGATGTAGCTCGCACGGTAGGGATTCCATTTGAAGAATTGGTCCGCGCAGTTGCAGTGCGATGAGGGGGAATTTGCAGACTGCTCACTGAGCGGGGACTACGTAGCAATCTCTGTGCAGCTGGGTGAGGGGGCGTCGAGGCGCCAGAGTCAACAGGACTTCCACTGCTGTTAAGCGTGACCCGATGGAAGACATAGTCAGTGAAGCGGCGCTTGCCCGGGTGCAAGTCGGATTTAATGTCTATCTTGTGTTAGTGGGGGTTTATGTTATGAGGAACTAAACTTTGATATAGCGGGGAAAGTCATGTAAAAAGGATATGTAGTCAGATGGAACTCGAACGCAATATGCAAACCGAGTATCATGACGGCAACGAAAGACCAGACGAAAATAAGTTGCAATTGCAAAGCACGTTCGACATTGGTGTTGCTCTTGAACGTAGAATGTGGGGTAGAAAAGGCACAAGAAAAAATAGAGGAAAGGGGGCAAAATCCTACATAGTGTTTCCACAGGCTCTTCTTCGCGTCGCCGCTTGATGTTGATCTGTTCTGGAGGAAGCGACATTTTCAAATTTTGAGGAAAGGTGATGATAGCTTGAGTCGGAAAGTTTGAAGGTTGGAGCGAAAGCGAGTGAGACCAGATCTGGTTAAGCGCCATGCACGTGACCTTGGAGCTATAAAGCTTGGAACGCAATTCGAAAAGCTACGTTGTTTTAAGAAGTACAGATCTTATAAATGCAAATACAATGTATCTTTCGATTCGATTGAGCTGGGCATTTATTCAGTCATCGAAAAGGTTCTTCCGGAAGAACGCTACAATCCTACGAGCAGCTTCTTTCCCGACCAGCGGATCCAGTTGCTCCTCGTCCATATTAGCTATCTCACTGATGTTCTCCGTCTCTAAAATAAGACGATCCAGCGCTTGCGGTGTCACACCAGGTACGGCCCGCAGCATATCTTGTGGAAGGAGGTTGAAGGTACGATGCTCAATCCCAGCCGCAGCCATGACATCACCAGATTCAGCTCCAGATATATCAATGTCCAGACCAATCTGAACAGCCCGAACCGGGTCAGGCTCGGGGCTATTCTTTTTGAGTTCAGCAAAGATCTCGGCGGTCTGGTAGGGAGAAGATGACCAGATAATTTTCAAGCGTGGGAATGTAAGTGTAAGAAGAACGAGTAAGTGCTGAGCACTTTTGGCGTTTGATGAGTTCATCATTGAACTCGAACTAGTGCTGGTTGCAGCCCCGGTAGAGGAGAATCCTGACTCAGTCCGTATGTTGCCAGTTGTGAATGCATCAAAGGTAAAAGCCTTGTCCTGGTCGAACTCGATTAGGAGGAGAGGGGTTTTGTAGTGCTGAAGCATTGTTTCAGCTTGGTTATACAGGCGACCATTCTTCAGAGATTGCAAGAGATCTTGAACAGACTTTCGCTCAACGCAAATATCGGGAGTGAGAATATAATCGCCCACTGTGAGTTGAACGGGAACCACGATCGTGTTGTTTCCATGCAAAAGAGACGGAAGCGCACTTCGGAACTCCCGCACGTCGACCACCACCAGTGGCGGAGCTGCCGTTGCTGCAAGTCGTCCACCTCCAGCAATACGTGTATTGACTGTGCGAAGAAACTGCTCTTGTGGGTTTTCGGCACTCTTGTCATGAGTCAAAGTGACAGCCATATTCTAGAAAAAAGTATTAAAAACCATTCCATCATAGTAAGAGCTTTGTGACTCACCCCTTTCTCCCTGATCAACTTGGTGAATGAGTCTTTCTCCCGACGCACGGCACTCAGGTATCGCTGCTCTTCAACTGACCCACCATAATACAAGAAATATACCTTCACATTTCGTCCAGCGTGAGAGCTACGGTACACCTCAACCCTGCGAATAAATGCAGAGTCTGGCTCATACATAATGATATACCGCGGCCGAACTTCTTCTAGAATGTGTTCGTCCATATCACCATCATATGAATGGATCATGACGAGGTCATTCATATCGTAAAGCTCATAGTAGTCTTCCATGTCCTCGAGTTCATCGATATCGATCTCAATTTTTTGCGTTTCCTCGACCTCGGTAGGCTGGATCTCATTGAGAAGATTGATGACCTCAATAGGCTGCTCAACTTGAGTTTGAACACTGCTGTTTGGCACGCGCGCAGCTGCAGAGTTGACTGCTCCTCCACCTCGCACACGACGACGCTTGTTTGGCGGGGGTCTTCCTTGCTGTTGTCTTTGACCCGATGCTACTCCTGTTGGAGTTCCGGGCTGACTCCCATCCTGGGATAGATTTTTATTAACGTTCGACAATGCTCTTTTCCAATTGAGGTAGCTTCGTAATCGGCGTCTCATGATGACATCTGCCGAAGAGCCTTCCTCGCTTGGTTCGTCTCCGTCTCCATCTCTGTCTCCATGTTCGGGCTTTGATACGGTCCCAATTCTGGTACTCATAGTGCCGATGTACTCACGAAGCTGATAACATGTTTTGACCTCACTGCACATGATTAGTATGGTGCTATTTGATTCATCTACATTTGTTGGGTGCAAGTAAGCATCATGTTCAATCTCCTGCAGAACATCTGCAAGTACATCCCATTTTGGAAGAGGTTCAAGGACAGGTTGCAATGCAGCTGAGAATGCAGCCGAAGACGATGCATCAAGCTTCCCTTCGTATGCTCTTGACTTGGCTGTCTGAAAAAGAACATGCGCAGCATCAAGGAAAAGCCATGGCGAGTGATTGTGAGGATTGGATCCTGGAGGTGGCGCACTCCCCATCACAATTGTATCCAAGAATTTCAGAAAAGACACCGAATCGTATGTAAGCAGAGCACTGTGATCATCAGAAAGCAGTAATAGAAGGACGGGCACATAAAGCGACGCACTGGAGGATAGATTGAAGATCTGTCAGATCGTTGACAATTTGCTTGGTCCGCTTGGACACTCGATGCCAGATATGTTGCAGCTGCCTTCTAATCGCCGCTGCAAAATTTCTGTGCAGGGCGCTGTCCAAGGTCCACTCTTCCATGTCTAGACCGGTGTTGGCCTTGCGAAGCTCCGCAACACTGAGCTCTACACATTCAAGCACTGCGTTCTGAATTTCTCGCATTTTTGAGCTCATCGGGACCTCCAGCTCAATCACTTCGGCCTTGCGGTCCCCTTCCAGTGCCTCAGACACAGCAACATGGAACCTGGGCCACAAAGATGCCTTTCGAAGAAAGAGATTGCGCAGCATATTAGCTAGCGGCGCAAAACCTGTGGTAAATGGCTCGGGAGACTCCGAGAAGGCTTTCAAAAAGCCGCGCTTGTTCATTTGTCGGTAGATACGCACGATGAACGCCTCCAGGGACGTTGCAACCACCTTATCAGCGTGTAGAATGACCATTCCCGTTATCTTCTCAGCATCAAGCAGCTTCGACAACAGATCGACAACCAATATCCTGGATGTCACACTCAGAATACCACCCTGGGCGTAGATTCGCTCTCTGATGGGGAATTGAATTAGCACAATGACAATCGACCAGGGAGATCGTCAACACCCACCGCATAGATACACTCGCTTTATCAGTATTGATCACTTTCAATCCTCTAGCCAGTGGAGACTTGCTTCGGCCATTATGCTCTGACAACGCTGTTCATGGACTGTGTAAGTGACCACACTACGTTAATCCAGAGTAGATATCGTACCCTCTCCGATCCACTCATTCTCTCGGTCATCCGCGCCAACTACCAACACCAAATTATTTCCGGCCGCATCGTGAAAGTGAAGGAAGTTCGTGATCAGGTGTAGGAGTCCCAGGCCGCGAGCAAGCACGACCAGCTCATCCTCAGCGCGTAGTTCGGTGAAGATGTCCTGCTGGTATTGCTAGTTGGGAGTGCGTTAGTGATGTCGGTAGAGGTTCAAGGAGGATTGGGGATTTACCAGGGGCAGTGACAGCTTCACCGGGGCATTAGTTCGTTCCGAAGGCATGAGGAGCCCGTCTTGACGCGTTGGTAGAGTACAGGTTTCCGCGGATGAGCTCGCTGCGAAGTCACGTGACACTGTATGATGCATTGATGGGGCAAGTATTTCAGCTAGCGGCGGTCGATAGCTGCATTCATATCTCACCAAGAGCTAGTTTTTAAGTACCATAGATATAGTGTAGCGAATATTTCGGTGCATCCGTCATTATTTAAGTAGCGAGTCTAAGTTATTTCGTATATTCAACTATTGTACAATGTTCTAACAACCAATAAACGTCTTCAATCCAGAAACTCCATCACCAGTTTAGGGATTTGAGTTACGCCCTCTCCATGGATAGCACTGACAGGAACCGCTCGCAGTTTCTGTTTCCAGCCATCAGAGTGTCCAGATGGGTGCTCGACCGTACCATTCTCCACTGCAGTTAAATACTCTTGGAGCGCCCGGTACTGTGGTTGTGTGTGCTCAAGGTCAGCCTTGGTAGCTACGACAAACCAAGCCTTGGTGTGGAGAGGAGGCATGGGGAGATGGGGGAGACCTCGTGCTGGCCTGTGATACGTCTCCTGAGGCGTGTCATCTTCGAACTCTGGATAAGCAGCAGAAGACGTGTCCCAATCGATCACACCCCGCGGCTCATCGGGAACGGACCCAGGTTCCGAGTCGCGAATTCTTTCATACTCGCCAAGTTCGTGCCATAGCTTCTGCAGCTCTTGTACGGGGTCACCGTTACTCAGATCCAACACAAAGGCCAGGATGCCCGCCCGATCAATGTGTCGAAGGAATCCGAGACCAAGACCCCGGTCGAGGTGTGCACCTTCAACAAGACCCGGGATATCCGCAATCGTAAAATGAGTACGGTGTTTCTTTCCCCGGGTCTCTACCAGCGGTCTGCCTCGATGATCGTCAACGATAACGGTGCCGATGTGCGGGTTCAAGGTTGTAAACTCCCAGTTTCCGATCCGAGTGCGACTGTTCGTCAATGATCGCAGAAGAGTGCTTTTTCCAGCGTTGGGCTTGCCGACTAGACCAACATCTGCCAGCAACTTGAGTTCAAAGTCAAGCTCTAGCCTCGTTCCACCTTCGCCCCGAGATGCAAATTTTGGACGACCCCTAACACGACCAACAAAATGAGGATTGCCTAACCCACCGGCACCGCCAGCTGCCAGCAACATAGGCTTGTCCATGGGCGCTGAAAGATCAAGGAAGATCGGAGCCTGAGGTTCCATTGCAGCAATGCCCTGTCGCCGCGGTTTTAATCGAGGAAAGTCAACCGTCAAGAAATCGGCTGGATTGGCGCCAGGATAAAGCACCCAGCGGTCAAAACGAATCGGAGTGATTTCATCATCTTCCTCCTCTTCCATCTCCTCGATCTCCTCCCCTTCTTCCATGTCCTCTGACAGCTTCGCGCGCTGCTCGAGCCGCTTCTCAAGACGCTGCGCACGCCGTTCTTTCTGCTCAGCCTGCTGATCCTCATAAATTTTCCGCCTCGTGGTCATCTCCTCTGCAACAGGATCGTGGCGATCTATCTCACGAACTACTGTCCCAACGGGTACCTGGATCAAGACATCGTCGCCACGTTTCCCACCCATGCTTTTTCCTTGTCCGTTTTTTCCTCGGCTAGCCCGGATGATACCCCTTCGGGCGAGTTTGTGTAGACTGGTCAAACCCTCCACGGCTTGAATGTAAATGCCTCCTCCACTGCCACCATCGCCACCATTCGGTGGACCCTCTTCAATATATTTTTCTCGTAGAAATGCAACACAACCGTGGCCGCCAGCACCGGCATGCATTGTGACAGAACATTTGTCCTGAAAAATGAAGCGGGAATAGTCTTCTGGCGATGGGTCTAAATGAGATAAATCTTGTGTTTCATCTTTGGAGGGAGTCTCGGCGAATTGGGGGGTGTGCTTCTCCGTGGTATATAGCCTCCGATTGGGAATGACTGCTCGAAGGGTTCGCGGGAGGAGGATTTGGGAGTAGACAAGTCGCCCAGCCCGAAGTGGCTGCTTTGAAAGGAGCAGGCAAGCCCGTTGGTGCGGCATCATGTTGTAATGGTTATTTCAGGAAATTCAGGGTATACACGACTAAATTAGTTGTTCGACATGTTTTGTGAATTGCGACCAATATATATGGATTTCAATTCGAGATCGAGAAGCGATGAGAGGTTGATGAAAAGATGCAGAACAAGCTGAGCTGCAATCCAGAACCAAAAAGGCAAGCTCTATCGATAAGGGTCACGTGGAGATAAACGATGTTCTCCGTATGCAATTGACAGCCCAACTTTCTTCTATCTGCGCAAATAACTGTATCTCACTTCCAGTAAATGTAATGCCTGGAATCTGTTGATTGGTAATCATTAGCAAGGTTGTTTTTCAAGTCGGTGTCTCTGAAATGCTCACACTTACACTTTTGCATACCAGCTTCCACATGGTCATATGTTTTCTCACTCCAGAATTATATATGTATCTCGGAATTTCGCGGGGCTTACGTCTAAACAAAATCTTCTCAAATGCTTCTCACCCCAATTACTTCAATATCAAATTAAATAAACTAAATCAAAATAATGAACATTGGAAACCTCGGCTAATCACCAGCGGAACTCGCCGTTTCTCCGTGCGATAAGATACTCCAACTTCTCCAATGTCGGAGCAGCGGGGTATTGCGCCGGCCCCTCTCCTTTTTCCCGATTTAGCAGGTGGCCAGAGACTCGTATTTCATGCAACCATAGCGCGGAGATTGTGTAACATCATATAAAGAAAGCTCTTCCACCCATCACTGACACACCCTGAAAATTTGTCGAGTCTCCAATCCCTAGACCATTATGCCGCTCAACTCGAAGGCTGTTTATGCAAAGGAGAACGCGGACTATGTCCCCTTTGCTAGTCGGCGGAGTACCGTGCACAGCAAAAATGGCATTGTATCGTGCACGCAGCCCTTGGCAGCTGCGGCGGGGCATCGCATTTTGAGTCAGGGTGGAAATGCAGCGGTATGTTTTTGATTTCTGACTCAAACGGAAAAGATTGGAGACTAATTCGTTATTCGATATCAGGATGCTGCTGTTGCTGTTGGTGAGTCTGGGGAACAATCTTAAGAAGATCATATCCTAATCGCATGGAATGCTATAGCTGCCGCAATCAATATGTCTGAGCCCTGCTCAACCGGTATTGGCGGCGATATGTTCTGTCTCTTTTATAAGGCCGAAACCAAGAAGGTCCATGCTCTGAATGGATCGGGTCGATACCCCGGCAAAGCTACACTGGAAAAAGTTCGCAAGGACCTGAACATGGCTCCTGATGCACCGGGTAGCATTCCCTTCCTGAATGCTCTTGCCGCGACAGTTCCTGGTGCGGCGGCGGGTTGGGTGGATACAATTGAGAAGTTTGGAAGTGGTAAGCTGTCTTTGGAACAGATTCTGCAACCTGCTATTGAGATGGGTGAAGATGGCTTTGTGGTTTCGGAGCTTTCGTCACATGGTGTCAGTAATTGATCCCTTCTGTCACTTTTGTTACCTGTGAGCTAACATGTACGTATAGTGGCAAGAAGCCGAGAAAATATTCGTGCAGCATCACCCAACTTCCGCGAAATGTTGAAGAAGGATCCAGCTGCCAAGGATGGAGTGCGTGCTCCTCTTCCTGGCGAGATTATGAAGAACCCCACATTGGCGAAAACCTTCCGTACCCTGGCAACCGAGGGCAAGAAGGGCTTCTATCAAGGTAGAATCGCAGAGGAAATTGTGAGGGTGGCTCAGAGCTTGGGAAGTTATTTAGATCTCGAGGATCTGGCACAACATGCTGCGCAGGGTACACAGGAAGTAGATGCCATCTCACTGAAGTTCACTGGCCAGGATATTGCGTCGAAGCAGTCACCAGGGACAGATGGCACTAACCAAGGGGTTGAGGTCTGGGAACACCCACCTAATGGCCAGGGTATCGTTGCACTAATGGCTCTCGGTATCATGGAAGAGCTAGAGCGTGCTGGCAAAATCCCGAAGTTCAGCCAAGACCAGCATAACTCCGCAGAATACCTCCACGCTGTGATCGAGAGTTTGAGAATCGCCTTCGCAGATGCGGGATGGTGGGTGACAGACCCTGATGTTGAGCGAGTGCCATCGCAAGGCCTTCTCGCTCGCGATTACCTAGCTGAACGGGCGAAGCTCTTTTCGCCGGACGGTGTAGCTGAGCTCTTGGACCACGGCAGTCCAGCACACAATCATTGCGACACGGTATACTTCGCTGTGACAGATCGCGAGGGTAACGGCATCTCGTTCATCAATAGCAACTATGCTGGATTCGGCACATCTATCATTCCCGCTGGCTGTGGCTTCACTCTGCAGAACCGTGGTGCCAATTTCTCCTTGCAGGCTGGGCACCCGAACGTTTTGGCCCCCAACAAGCGGCCCTACCATACTATTATCCCCGCCTTGATCACCAATGTAGAGGACGGGTCACTGCACTCTGTCTATGGTGTGATGGGTGGCTTCATGCAGCCACAAGGCCATGTACAGGTCCTACTTAACATGCTTGCATTCGGATACCACCCTCAAGCGGCTCTTGATTCCCCGCGTATTTGCGTCAAGGCGCCGACATCCGAAGATCGTGACCGCACGGTGTGTGTTGAGGAGGGAATCAGTGAAGAGACCATTGAGGGTCTGCGCCGTCTGGGTCACAAGATTGAGGTGCTCAAGGGTTGGGAACGGTCGATGTTTGGCCGCGGGCAGATCATTCGTCTACACTATGATGATGACCAAATGGTGTACAGTGCGGGCAGTGACCCACGTGGCGATGGATTGGCCTTTCCGCTACTCTAATGTGCTGAGAACTATTCTGTCCGGCCTAAACATTGCACATATGCCAAGTTATAAAGCCAATATATGAAAGATCCGACTAAATAAGCAAGAATCTCAAATCACTGTTATGCTCTGGGGTTCTTATTGATGCCCAGATAGATATCATATGTCCAATAGCATGGTATTTTTGAGCCACTTCGACTGAAATTGTCGGTAGATCTACCAAATCGTACAAAGTTACATCCAAAGGAATCCGGAGTCATCGGGTTGACAATCAGCCAGATTTTGCTCGCGGTCCAAGACCAAGACAGGTTTTTGTTAAATGTGATCCAAAGTAAAATCCAAAACGCCCCCACAAGTGCCGAGATCGAGAACGCTTCAACAGGGATATTGACACGTGACTGACTGAGAAACTGTCGCCACGATGGTATTCAGAGACAGGAAAATGATGATGATAGGTGCAAGTAGTGATCTGAAAATGGCATAATATGCACTGGTGGAGATCAACTCTTCAAAGATGCCCTCGCAATGAGAGAACTCAATCAGTTCAATTCATTGTCCTGCATGCGCAGGATGAAGTTGACCACGACCGCGGCCAAGAGAGCGATAGCCAAAATGGTGGGACCAAAACGGTCATCGAAACCGCTCTGGCCACGGCGACGGATACTTTGAGCGCGCCAGTGAAATGTGACGACTGCATAGATCATGGCGGCCATTGCGATAATGGTGAAGAGGGCCGCGGAGATGCGACCGATACGGTCACCGAAGTTCAGCAAACCGACGGCCAGACCGCCCAAGATAACGGTGAAGTTCAACCATGAGAGGAATGTGCGCTCGTTGGCGAAAAAGACCTTGGGCTCAACACGAGTGGGGAGGGCGATCCGCTTGCCTGGATACTGTTAGTTCGCTGTGTTGCATTGGAGAGGTTTGCGGAGAGCTATCTGGCGGATTGTCACCTCAGGGACGCCGACGGAGCTTGGGGCTTGAATTTCCAAGCGAACCAATTCACCTGTCGGTATCCCGTCGGGCAAGCTGCAGCGGAAAGAAGCAGTGTTACTCACCCGGGGCGGTTTGGAGAAGAGGTTGGCTAGACATGACTCGAGGAATGCAGTGGCGGGATTGTGAGGTCGTACGGGATGGAAAGGGAGGAATTCCAGCAGCAGCAAGCCAAGTGAGATTCGTTTACTTCTCCGGAGCTTGAAGAGAGAGAAATGTGTGTTGGGAAGAAATTGGATGGAGGAGATTAAAGAGAGAATCAGAGCAGTTAAAAGAAGAGTAGCAGTGAACCAATCCCCGCTGCATGACGAGAGAAGTCGCGACCGACAGAGCAAGCCTTACCGCTTTGGGCCTAGTGCCAGTGTAGCTCCGCCGCTGCGTCTGCACGTGCGCCCAGTGCTGATATCGCTTGGCTCACAGTCAATCCCAATTATCTTTAGCACGAAAAAATCGTTTGGCGTGAAACCAACGCCATTTCTTCGATCCATACTAAATATCCATGGATCTATCCATTTAAACCCTGGAACCTGAGTAAAAAAAACCATTTTCCTCTAGGATCCAGGCGCCTCAGGACCTCGAGTATTCCAACACGATTATCACAATTGATCTGATCGGCGTATCATCCACCGAGAACGGCAATTGCCAACGTATTACCGTATTGGGGCGACATCCGGCCATGGGACCTAGAACCCACCTGTGTACGGAGATATCCGCTGCCCATTTAGACTCAAACAGAATTCATCCAATAGAATAAGACACGGTTAAATTGCGGGCTACTACTGTACGAGTAGCCGAATCTATGCAGCCCGCCCTGCGGCAGAATTTTCCGGCACCTGGCGGCGTGGCGATCATCCGATCCCTTCTCAAATTCTATACAAATCATTTACCCCATTGTTGTCTGATAATTTTAGAATAGAAGCACCGTTGCTCCCAACGTTGGAAATGAAACCCTTACGGTTGGGAACCCACGGCGGGATCTGGGTCCTCTGTCAACCACCCCGCTCGGGTTATCGCGCCTTGTTGACCCGCCATATCTCGCGGAAATTGTCGGCCCTTTTTTTCGGACTGGGCTTTTCTCTCCGGGATTGGTTATACATAGGCGAGTCCCGTCTTGTATGACTTGGCATCGTAGCCAAGTTAAACAAGGAGTTCGGAACGACGGAATGTGTAGTTCAGCAGCTTTAAATTTTGCCCTATCATTTTAGGCAATTGAGCACGTGCGCTTTGTATAGCTTCGAGATTTTTTTCTTCTTCGATGGGTCTAGTGCATTGGAGCTGCAGATGCAAGGCGTTGACCAGTCCACAATAGGCAGGAGTGTCCGCCGATGCCCATAGGTTCTGCCGGGGTGGGGTTGTCTAGGTCAGCCACCTGGACATCCCTTCCCGCTCAACAGGGCTTTTCTAACATCTAGATGCTCTTCCTATATTTATACCCGCTGCAAGGTTGACCTCGAGCCGAGACATGACTCATGTCATATTCCACCCCCACGTAGCCTGGTTCTCTCTTCACTTCATTCGCTTACCCGCGGCCCCCACGGCCTCCTCTGTAGAGAATTTACCCGACCATGAAATATGAAGATTTTGAGGTCAGCGCACAAGAGCTTCAAGTAACGAAGCCATAGAATCTCTGATTCAATGGTGTCATAGCAAGTCACGCAGAATTCCCATAGCTTAGCAAGTCCCTATACCTCAAGGGAGGTCACTGGAGCCAAGGCTTCGCCTTGTTCTCTCAGACGTTAATGACAACAACAAAAACAAGCAAGTCACCCGCCTTCCAGGGTGACCATGGCTGGAACTGGAACAGACAAGAAGTACCGTTCCAATAAGCCAAAGGCGAAACAAGAGGATCCCTAGGACCATGAGTTGCTTAAGATATGGAATACCAATGACAACCATGGAACCTTGGACGGAACCACCGCCAAAAGGCGTTGCCCAGGGACACGTGCGGATCCCATCAAATTTGAATTTTATAGACAGTGGATCTCATTTCACCCAATTCCAATTGAGTTTTCACACAGTTTTCCGACCGTTGTTGCGGGGGACCTTGGGAGAATTTCATTGCTGAGATCAGGAAGCTTAATTACCCTGCAAACTGCATTGAACAAACGCTTAAGTAGTGGGTCTTATGTCACCAACCTTAATGTAAACAAGGTGTTTACTCTAGAAGTAATAGCACTTGAGCACAGACTCCGACCATGTGTACAGGGGCACGCAGCTACCGTTATCTCGGATGCTCGCGAAAATGAGGCGATAGGAATACCGCAGCAAGAAGCGTATTCGGCAAGGATAGGCGCCTCAACTCACCAGCCCATGACTGCCAATCCCGTCCATGTGAAGTTTCAACGACAATCTAGGTAACTATTAACGGCATCTGCACTTATCTGACTACAAATATCTATGGATTAAACCATAAATTAGACGTAAACATTGTGGCCGCCCGGTACGTTGATCATGCCGAAGCAGATCTGCAATCATTATTCCTTAATGGGTAAGCAGTGCGAGTATCCAATCAGAGCCCGTTGGCCATTATTTAGACCAATGACTGTACCTAATATCAGGTGAACATGGTAGGACTTGAACAGAAGCAAAACTTAATCATCAGGAACCTCGGTCTGACTGTGATCCCAAGAACATGAGCAACAACACGCCATATAACTCATATCTAGCCACATAGCCCCCATGCAGCCCCCCCGCCAGTAGATTCCCACTATCAGCAATCACCATGGGTACCCTCGTCAACCCAAAAGACTCTATGAAGTCAACCTGGCGCCAAGACAAGAGCCAATGGTCTATCCCCCATAAAATTCTCGAAAGAGTTAACCTCTACCATGTGGACCTTGACCGGGAGGTTCCCGTCCATGCTAAGACGGATAAGCTGCCATATCTACCAGATTGGCAAATGCATCGCTGGATTCTCTTCCACGCCTGCCTTCCTCTTATCGTCCACCAATTATTTGTATCACTCACAGGGTACCAATTCCACCCCGTCGTCGCTTTCATCTACTACTACCAAGCGGCACGCCTCTTCGCGTTCCGTGAACTGCGCTCAATGCGCGAACTCGGTCACAAACATGGATTCCTGGACGGAGATAAACATGAGCGAGATGGGATCCCCGACTCAGGAGTAGGGAAGGCACTTCTATCAGTCGTTCTCGCGGGATTTTTACGCCCGCTGTTCTCCGTCTACCTCACTTATAACAAGACTGAAGCGCCCATATCTTTGAACTGGACATGGGTGTTCGTCGAAGTCAGTCTTTATAGCGTCGTTGTGGACTTCTGGTTCTACTGGTACCATCGACTGATGCATGACGTGAACGGTCTCTGGAAGTACCACCGTACACACCACCTCACCAAGCACCCCAATCCGCTACTGACAATCTACGCGGACTCGGAGCAAGAATTTTTTGATATTATCGGTATTCCGTTAATAGCATTTTATACGATGAAACTCATGGGGCTGCCAATGGGATTTTACGAGTGGCATATTTCTCAGCTTTATGTCTTGTTTGCGGAGGTTGCAGGACACAGCGGTCTTCGCCTCCATGCCTGTGTACCAAATCCTATGTCTTGGTTGATGAAGATTTTTGAAATGGAATTGGTTATTGAAGATCACGATCTTCATCATCGGAAAGGGTGGAGGAAGAGCCATAACTATGGCAAGCAGACTCGTGTCTGGGACCGGATTTTTGGAACTTGTGGAGATCGAATCGAGAGTGTGGATTCTAATGTGGACTATGATAACCGAGCGTTTATGCCTATCTTTTAGCGGGTTTGATTACCGTTGGAGCCTTAGTGTTTTCGGACTTCGGCTGAGTATAACGATAGACTAGAGATGAAATGCAGTTAGCACAGACCATTCACGAATAACAACTCAAAAATTTCGCGGCTCACTCTGAAGTTAAACCCAATGCTCAAATAACTAAACCACGAAAGTCGCCCATCAAATCTAGGTTATTCTTGGATGTTTAGACAAGGCGTCTAATTGGTAAAAAGAAGCGTTTCTTTACGCCACTAGCCGAGGTTTTTAGATGCGTCTCAGCGTCTTAGTTCAAAAGTGGATACGTATTTGTGGACAAAAAACCAATAGTCTCGCTACGAACTCACACGAACCGTTCGGTGGGGTCGAATGACCCAATTCCGCGTGTTTGTGAAGATCTATTGTTGGTGGGGCAACTTATCATGAACACAAGTTCAGTATCAACACCTATCGATATTTCATGCATTTCACGGAGATTTTCAGTGTTACTCCAAAAAATGATCGACAGGATGCAATCACTTAGTGTTGTTCTGCTCTTCTGTTTTGATCTTTTCTTTCCTTGCGGGGGTTCTCTCGAACCGGTGCTATGACCTTCGCCGTGCCGATCCATCGGCACACGATCCACTGAAGGGCAACATGACGGATTGGATTGGACCTCCTACAGATGCCGATCAAATGTAGATAGACAATCTTTTACGCCAAGAAGACACCCTCTACGTCATGGTTCTTCCTTTTCAGCTGAGGAGCTGATCGGGTTTCTACTTAACCCGTCCATCTCTGCTGGTTCCACCCCTGGACCTTGTGCTTCCTCTCAATGCTGGCTTGTTCCACTTTCAATAATTAATGGCTACCAACCCAGAAACCAAAGCCCCTAATGGGTTAGCAAAGGCCGAGCCAGTTAGGGAAGTCCCTGCTGGGACAGACGCCGAGGCCAATGCAAAGCTTGCGGAAGCATGGAAGGAGATGGAAAATCGGGTACAAGAGCTTGCCAAAATGTCTCATGGCAAAGATTACGACCCGAATCTACAGCCCAGTGATGTAATGGCAAATCTGGACGCTATCCAGAATCCGAAGAAAAAATCATATATCTCGCCAGGTGTCAAAGAAGCCTTCAATAATACCCTCACAGCCGTCTCGAAGGTTGGTGGTATGATCGCAGATGCTGCGTCCCAGGTAAACTTTCATAATACGAAACACATGCGAAGAGTATGCTAATCCATGACAGGTCTTTGCCCCAGCCGGACAATGCTACAACGCTCTAAACTTTGTCATCAGCGCCTGGCAAGGCTACCAAGAAGTCTTCGGTGAACTGAGCTCGCTCTTCGGAAAATGCGGCGAGTTTCTGGATCGACTGCATCATTATGTCGCTGGCAAGATGAACGCAAAGTTGACCAATGTTGCCTGCGAAGTGCTACAGCTCTTTGTTAGTGTCTGCGACCACGCCATGAAGATTCGTCATTCCGGCCGCTTCAAGTTCAAAACGTTCATGAAGATTGCCTTCTTTTCTCAGGATGACTTTGCAGGCTTGATCGGCCAAATGGACGGTCTTACAGATAAAGAACAATTGCTTGTGTTGGCCCAGACATACGAAAAGGCATCAAAGGCTGCCGAGTATTCGAAAAACACAATGGGCCTTTTGACCGAAGATCGAATGGAAAGATCCGAGCAGAAGAAGGCTCTCAATGATAGGAGTCAGATCTTGAAGATTTTGAATTTCGATAACACTTCAGACACATGGGATAGCACCGCACAGGCTCCCATCGCAACCTGGGGAACGACGTACCAGAATATTCGCCAGCATAATGTGGAAGGAACGGGTCAATGGCTTCTCTCTGATAAGTCCTTCCAAACTTGGATGAGCCCAACGACCGATACCCCCGTTCTTGCACTTGTTGGCCCTGAAGCCGCGGGCAAAAGCTATCTGGCTGCAACGGTCATCAACCACCTGCGTACGCAGGCGACCGTACAAGTGGAAACTTCTAGACGTCTCGTGGGATTTTACTTTTTGGATGAACGGAAGGCCAACGCAGGAATCGATGTTCTTGGCAAGTCGGTCATCTGGCAGTTCGCTGATGGCGATGCATCGTATATGCAGTCGGCTGCGGCTACATGTCGCAAGGCTGGTACCATTGATCCCACTAGGCTAATGCCTCGGCTGCTTCTTGAGAACCACGATGAGTTGGAAAAGGTTGACGTGACCTTTTTCATTGTCATCAACAAGCTCGGCGGCAAGAAGGGGCTTGTCCACCCGGCAGTGGTGAAGTTTCTCCAACAGGCTGCTCGTTGTCAACGACGCACAGTTCGTGTGTTGTTCACCACCACACAAGATACCATCGAACGACTCGAGCGAGATCAATTTACATGCCCTGCCATCAAGATTCAAAAACGGAACGCAGACGATGCCATGAAGTATATCGACGCGCGGATGGACAGGATTGACTCGCTCTCCGACACCAGGCAAGATGGCATCGCTGAACTCCGACGCGATATCCAAGACAGACTCTACAAAGCAACTAAGGGAAACTACTACATGATGGATAAGACTCTTACCAAAATCAGCTCCTTGGATTACGACAAAGATATCTACAATGCTCTGGATGGTGCAGGCAGAAGCCTCGAGGACCACATAGTTGATGATGTGCGCAGACTCAACGAGACCCTTTCAGCCAAGGAGATCGACGAGATGAACAAGATAATTCTGTGGACTAGCTTCGCGCAGGAGCGAGTGACAATCGATATCATGTCAGCAGTGCTGCGTTTCAGGAACGATGCAGTTTCCCTTACTCCTCTAAGGGAACGACTCAAGAAGAAGTTCCTCCTTTTTGAGATTGACAACGATGGTTATGTCGCATTTCGCTCAGAGAAGATTCTGGACGCCATCCCAGAGCGAGTCGCTGCAGCCAAAGAGCGCCAAAAAGAAAACCCTGCCGTCAACATAGGCGAGGTTGAGATTCTTCGGCACTTCCTCAAATCCGTGTGTCCCCCGGGGCTATCAGAGAAGCTCGAAATGGAGCAGCATTTTAGGGAAAAATTGAGCGCTCGGCAGCAACAAATCTACCGTGAGGATGAGAACAATGCTCACTTCCAGCTTGCCAAGGTTTGTCTTCATGCACTGGCTAACAAGGCCGGCGAGAAGCTGAGGCCGCTACGCGGGTACGCTTCCCGTCAGCTTGTTTACCATATATCTCAAGTGGACTTGGCAGAGATTGATCCTGAGCTAAAGGGACAAGTTGGCCCTGATTTAGTGAATCTTTTCCGTGATCGAGACTCTATTGATAATCTTCTCTGGGCCACCAAGGCTGTCCCAACCTTCCCAGCCTGGCTACTGGAGAGGAGCCAGATGGCTAAGATTTGCGATTGGCTGAGCAGAGACAGAATCATCGCCAATGTCAACGATGAAGGAAAGAAGTGGCTCGCCGGTTTGTTTGGAACTGCTGAAGGTCACCAATTTGCAACGATTATCTTGCCTTGTGCCCGTCGGATGGCAGAGTTGTGTCTCAAAGAGGAGTCATCAGCCCTGGTTACGGCGACCGCATTTTATTCCCTAGACGAATACTTTGTTAAGGTGAGTTATCTTCATTCTCTGGATATATCTTATACTAATGGTATTTCAACCAGACGGGGGCATTCAGCGAAGCTGATACGCAGCATCGTGCATCTCCAACCCATCTTTCCGCAGTCGAGGGCCTGATCAGATCGGAAAACCTCGCCTCGAATCCAGACTCATTGTGGGAAACCCAAATGGGTTATGTCTATGATAGTTTCTCCTACTTTTCGAAGGCTGAAGAAAGATGCCGCAATGGGCTTAAGGATACTTCCAAAGGTGCCAACGCGCCCTGGCGAACCTTACTCCTTCTGGCCAAGGTTGTCCAGTCACACGAAGAATCAATTGGAATTTCGAAGCAGCTTATGGAGCGCTATGAGAATGACTCTACCTGGATGGCCGCAAACGAGAAATCATTTGCCGAAATGGCCTTTATCCTTGCAAACCGGTATTGGAGCACAGAAAGGTCCGAAAAATCAGGGAAGAGATATTCTCAGTGCCTGCAACACGACCCTACCAACACCAACTTCTTCAAGGCAATTCTTGCACGATACCATGATACGGAGAGATGGGAGGATCTTGTCGGTTTCTTTGAACAGATGCACACCCAGTCTCAACTTGCCCCCATGGCGCTTAGCCTGGCGTCCGAAGAGAGACTTCATGTGATCGTTCTGCTTGTCGCAATTAACACAAAGAAGTACTACATCTTTGATCAGATTTACCCAGAGGCAATCGCCATGGCTACGAAGAACAGAGATCACAACGCTGCGTTCTATCTTCGTGAGTCCTACGCAGGCGCCCTCGCCGTGCTCCCCGAGCTCCCGCTGGAGAAGGTCACAGAATTGCTGGAAACAGCTGCAATGGAGGACATTCCCAACACGACCTTAAACCCAACAGTCGCCTTCTTCCTCATCGGGTACAGATTAGGAAGAATCTACCTCGACAAAGCGATTGAGGTCAAGAACGCCGGAAGGCCCGAGAAGGCAATCGAAACCCTGAGGATGATGAAGAAGGTCGTGCCCGAACAGGTCAATGAGGATCAAATGCGTCTTCCCCTCCGTCTGTTTGCCGCCAGATACTTCAAGCAGCAAGACGACCTGGCCACTGCCTACAAATTTTCACACAATACTCTGCAGATGGCCATCGAGCTTCTGTCTGATGACGACGACAGCAATGATACCCTAGCCTTCACCAAGATCTTACACGCTGCTATTGCTTTTGGTGACGTGAAGAATGCTCACGCAGCTCTCTCGATGTTGAAGGTTAGTGAAGGGGACCAATTTTTATTCCGTTGCAGCTGCAAGTGCGGAATAGCATGGGACTCGCCGGGTAATATGTGGTGGTGTATGGACTGTATCAATATGGTACTGACCCCACACTGCTACAAGAAGGTTAAGAGTGGTGAATTCTTCAACAATGTTTGCCACAAGAACCACAGTCATTTCTTCTTGCCCGATTTGGAGGAGTCGAGATTAAAGAATTTGCCTAAGAACCATGTACCATGGGGAGATGAAGATATCCAGCTTGAGGATTGGAAGAAGGATATTATCAAGACTTATAACCTGGGACAGAAGAATAGGTGATCCAGGCCCTTCTGATTTGGAACCTGCATTGTAATTATTGTCTTTGAATCTATATTTATCTCTATTAAAGCATTCAAATGCCCCAATAGGACTAAAATACGTAGAAGGGCAAGTTGAATTCCAGTAATGCCTAGAGGTTCGCTGTGGTCCGTTTTAGTATGTACTTAGTCGCAGGCAAAATTGATATGGCCACTATTCGGTTCTAACTCGATTGAATATCATAACTTAGTCGTATATATTGACCATGTAATGTGTCTTCTATCGGGTGAATCTCGGAGCGTTACATATCAAAAGTGGCGCCAATTACAGCCTCGGAATTGGAGGAGTTGGTGGCCCCTCCAGCCCCTCCAACCTCCCCACATCCGCTCCGCAATCCGGATAAATTGTATCGCGCCAGGGATGAACCACACTCGTGGACTCCGATCTTTACGGCTTCTGGTCTTTATCAATTTCGGTCATTCAAATTTCCTCACCACTCCAATTCCTCTTTATCGCAAGACATTCAGCTTCGTCCCTGTATATAAAGGCCCATTGCCAATCACCCGCACCAGTCCCGCCCCCACGCTCCGATGCCGCTCCCTTCACTCCCTCTTTTCTTGGCAGCGCAACAACATGCGCAGAACGATGCCGACAAAGTCGCTGTGATCGATACCACAAAGCGGCAATCATTCACTTTCACACAGCTTCTCGAGGATGCAGCGGCACTCCGCAAACAGATCCTAGAATTGCTGGGGCTGACAGCTACGGGTGATTTGGAGGAACGGCGCATTGCGTTTCTTGTGCCGAATGGCTACGACTATGTTGTTACTCAATGGGCCACGTGGGCTGCGGGTGGAGTTGCTGTTCCTCTCTGTAAGTTATTGCCCGTTCTTCGCGCGATTTAATTATTGCTAACAGCTACCAGGCACAAGCCACCCCGCCAAGGAGCTCCTATATACTATCGGCGACTCAGACCCTTCATTGATCCTTATCCACCCCGCCTTCGAGAAACTCGCTCCAGCCTTGCGCGAAGGATGCACCACAGATATCCCATTCCTGGGACTTGACCCGTTCAGCCGCAACGACTCGCCCTCCTTGCCCACGTTCGTCCCCGCATTCCCGCTCAACCGCCGCGCTCTTATGATATATACCTCTGGAACAACAGGCAACCCCAAGGGAGGCGTGAGTACACACGAAATCATCGAATTCCAAGCGAGCTGTCTGGTCAAAGCCTGGAAATACAGTCCATCCGATCACCTGATCCATGTGCTCCCACTCCACCACATCCACGGTATCATCAATGGCTTGACGGCTTGTCTTCTGAGCGGCACCACGGTGGAAATGCATCCCAAGTTCGATCCAAAGGTTATTTGGGAACGCTGGCAGGACCGTGGCTCTTCTACTATGTTCATGGCTGTACCCACCATCTACTCCCGTCTGAATGATTACTTCGACGCCAACATCCGTGGAACAGACCGCGAAGAAGCGGCACGGGAGGGTGCGAAGGCTCTGCGTCTGGTTGTTAGCGGATCGGCTGCCCTGCCCACTCCTGTCAAGACCAAATTCGCCGAAATCACCGGCCAGATTCTGCTCGAGCGATTCGGAATGACCGAAATCGGCATGGCGATTAGTTGTGGACTGGAATTGGACAAACGGGTCGATGGAAGTGTGGGATGGCCGCTCCCTGGAGTTCAAGTCCGCTTGACTGAGAAAGAGACCGGACGTATCATCGAAGACATCGATCAGGATGGTATGATCGAGATTAAGGGTGGCAACGTCTTCCGTGAATACTGGCGGAAACCAGAGGCAACGGCTTCTGAATTCACGGCCGATGGGTGGTTTAAGACTGGCGATGTGGCTAAGCGGGATTCTACCGGGGCATACTTCATCCAAGGTCGTGCATCTGTTGACTTAATCAAGTCTGGTGGGTATAAGATCTCTGCGTTGGAAGTGGAGCGCAAGATGCTAGCGCTAGAGTCGATTCAAGAAGTGGCCGTGGTTGGACTCAAGAATGAGGAATGGGGCCAGCAGGTGGCTGCCGTGGTCAAGTTCCGTGAAGGAGTATGTTTTGGTATCTTCCAACAATGTTTGTATTGGATGTCACTAACATGGATTAGGCTACCCCGTTGGAGCTTCGTGAACTCCGCACTGTTCTAAAGACTGAGATGGCTCCTTACAAGGTCCCTACAGTCCTGAAGGTTGTTGATGGTATTGAGCGCAATGCCATGGGTAAGGTCAACAAGAAGACCATCATTCAAAAGTATTGGCCCGATAAGGCCTGAGTGGCAATCCATGAGTGAATGACTGTGCTTAGCGTATATATACATAGAAGAATTGGTGATTGGGACAGACATGACTCCCCGTTGTTGACTGGAAGATATCTCCATGTACCGCTGTTCTTTGTCCATGACGTCATAATCTCAATAGTTGAAATATCACGTGAGTATTACATAATCGCTAGCTTTCCGTTGAGTTTTCTTCCCGTGGAAGCGCACTTCTGTTTTTCCTTTCTTCAACATATTCACGGTCTCCATCATACCCTTGTGGACGGAATCCCCATTCCATTCGCAAATTTTAGCATGAGACCCAGAGCAATTGAGGCTCGTTCTAATCCTGGCCCCTGCCGTGGATCGGTTTACCGTTCCCCCCGAGGAGTTCAGGTTCGCTTTTGAGCACACAACTCTGGTTTCAAAACTTGACTTGTTTGTCAAATTTTGAACTTCAACCTCTTCAATGAGGCTTCTGTATCTCCATGAAAGTTGATGTCGGGTTCATCGTGACCCTGGAGCGAACTGCACTAAAGCTATCACTGGCGCTCCCAAAGCCCCAGCCACGTCTCCGCAGAATATTATGTTGTTCCACGCAGATACGTGGCTGCTGGCTTTGAGACTGATCGCATAACTCCCATCAACATTACTAACAAACAGGACGCGGACCGCATCGAATCCCAGATCGTTCCACACATCCCCATCTCCCCTTCGGCACTTTCGAAGTCTCGTTCGTCTATTGCCCAATGATATTCGAGGTCAAATTTGTGCCAATAGTAAGCTCCTCCAGTTCGACAAAAGATCTTTCTGGAGCTCCTTCGTGTTACGTCCGCTCCCTCCATGGGGCTGGATGTGTCTAAAGTAGGAGATACATATCTGTCAATTTAGCATTACATAGTGAAGCAGTACTGCTTAATGAAGATCATTATTTAAGTTTAATATCTTCCAATTGCATAATTCAATTTAATAGTAGCATGCCTCCCACTTGTTATGTCTGGAACACCCACCGAGGATCCTTATCGCCCAAGAACTCACCCTCCCCATCCCCAATATCCTCACCAAACGGCTTCAAGCCCTTAGCGTCCATCTCCCGAACCTTTCTAGCATTCTCCCGCCGCAGCACAGCCCACAAAATCCCAACAACAAAGATATTGGCAACAAGGTATCCCAGCGCAAAGCCATGTCCAAGGAAATACCGCGGACTGTCTTCAGTGCGGTACAACTGCGTCCCAATCACGGCACCGATATTCCCAACACTGATCTGTAGCGCATTCGCAATACACCGCTTCGTCTGTCCAGAAACATTGTTCGCAGGCCAAGACAGCACGATAGCGACGGATGGATAGATACCCGCGGCCGCGAAGATGGTACCTACATAGGACACGCCGGCTCTGTGATCGGATAACAGAAGAATATAGCCGATGCACGCGAGGGCCGATGTGCCCATGATAAAGGGCGCACGGACGCGAAGCTTCTCCGAGGCGACGGCGACACCTAGTGTTAACACGAAAGCTACGGCGTATGGAGGGACGGAGAGTAGCTGTGCTTGAGCTGAGGAGTATCCGAGTTCCTTGATAATAGTTGGCTGAAATGCCATGTTAGTCCACGGGAATATATAATAGAAATTAGTGGACTCACCAAAAATAGGGACAATGTGTATAATGGTAGCGACATAGTATGAAACCCTAGACAATATAGCCAGACTTTCGGATCCTTGAACGCATCCAGCACTGCAGACCAAGTGAAACTCTCATCTCGCGTGGCATCGTTGTCATTCTTCAAGCGAAATTGAATGAACTCTCTCTCCCCGGGTGATAGGAATTCCGCCGTCGATGGGTAGTTGTATACCCAGAAGTAAGCGATCACAGAGGCGATTACAGTGACCAGTCCTTCCTAAACATCGAACCTGTATCAGCCCAAGAGATCGCATCACGTCGGAGCGTTAACTACTTACCAGAATAAATATCCATCGCCATCCACTATAACCCCCCACACCACTCATATGCGAGATTCCCTAGTCACGGCGTTAGCTTCACCTCTAACAAGGAGTGTTTTTGGAACACACCCAAGCAAGAATGCCACCAAAAGCACCAGCCAGACTTGCAGCACTGAAAAACAGACTAACTCGATAGTGCTGCTCATTCCGCTTATACCACATCGAGATATAGTAAACCACACCAGGGAACAGTCCACTTTCTGCGACACCGAGGAAGAATCGTGAGGAAAGGTACCCGGGATAGTTCTGGACCACACCCAATAAAGTTGCGACAACCCCCCAGATCAGAGTTAGGGTTGGAAGCCAGGTTCGCGGCGATGCCTTTTTAAGGATGATGTTGCATGGGATCTCGAATAGGACGTAGCCGACGAAATATAGTGTAAGACCGGTGAGGTACTGATCTCCGGCTGCGCAGATATTCATCACGTTAATTCAAGTTTCTTAGATCGGCTGTTATGGAACATACTCATTTTGATATCGGTGGTCATTCCTTCCAGTTTCGCGTTTCCGACTATAATGAATAATTAGTCGGAGTATGTAGCGTACAACGATTTAGATGCGAACCATTGCTTCGATCTAGAAATGATAGCAAGTATAGCAGTGTCAAAGGAGGTAACAACCGATAGTCCAATTTGCGAAGTAACGACTTTTCGTTGATGCTGACAGCCTCCGCAACGCTACTGGACGAAGGCGAAGTAGTGACATCCTTCGCTTCAGGAATGGTAGCCGCATCGACTTCCTTTTTTTCACTGGTAGAAGCCATGGTTGTAATCTGATCGGAGAATACTAGGCGAATAATAAAAATGTAGAAGATTGAGTTTTGTCATTACTAAAAGATAATCTTGAATGTCCCAAAGCACATCATCAACCGTGCGCTTCACGCGAGGGGCAACACGATGTGCAGTCTCAGGTGTTGCATCATATCAACTCCCGGCCGAGAAACTCAGTTTAGATAAGAACCAATTAGAATCAGTTGAAAGGTGATAGTGGCTAGAGCCAACGAGTGAAAACGAAATGCGGCGATGAGCAATCTTAGGGTTGTGATGACGAGCTCGGGTGGGGACCAAACTTTGCGTCAGGGACCACAACTCCCATGTGGAGAATGTATGTTGGAACAGGCTTTTGGTTGGCTGAACCTATGAAGAAGCCTTGTTTAATTCCAACATGTCTATTGTTTACCAATAATAGATGTGTAGAGATATTAACTCCTGAAGAGAGATAGAAAGAAATGATAGTGCGTTTTTGTAGCAATATCAAATTTGTATCAAGTAAAAACTATTGAATATCGATAGAGTAAATTTCACAAAAGTCACAAGTCTTCGAGATCAGCGACGTGAGAATGAATCAAGCCACCGACTCCAATCCCTTTTCTGCTCCGAGTTTAATATGTGAAATATGAACATCGAGCACATGATGCCACAAGGGTACAGCCGCCAGAGGTAGCTTACAGTCACAAGTGTCCCATCCACAAGTCAGACTACTCACGATGTGCTCCTTCATGATATGTGCTCGCAAAGACTGTCGGTCAGGTAGGACTCGTTGACAGTTGGCCCATCTGCATTGAAATGGGTGGTGAAAATCCGCCACTGGTTGTTTGATTTCGCGCGTCGTTTCGGCGATTGCTGAGCGGCGTGGGCTTCGCTTCAGGGACTTGGGATCCGGCGAGCTTTTGGACGAAGAGCTTGGCTTCGGGGTCTTGCGAGCGGGTTGTCCTCTGGATGGTTTCGTGACCCGGTTTGTATGGGTGGGTGTCCGTGCCGCTGGTTTTTCGATTGGCGGGGCTTTGTGATCTGGCGATACCGAAATGTCGACTTGTGGCTGAGGGGTAATATTGAAATATGGAGAGCGCTGAGGCGGAGCGATTATTTTCTGGGTCTTGGGAGTGGCTGGGTCACTTGATGGCTTCACGACTCGATTTGGACGGTTTGTTGTTCGTGGCACCGGTTTCTCAACTGGACAAGGGGTGGACGGGGAAGACGACTGGTGGCTTGCGGATTCAAGAGACCTGCTCTCAGATGAATGCTGCTGTCTCAAGCTGGAGCGTCTTTCTACTGAAGTCTCTGAGCCATGGGGGAAAGTGCTCGTCGTCATGTTCGAAGTTGAGCGCTGGGGGGATTTGGCGGGTACGGGGTCAATGACGTCCCAACGAAATGTTTCCAGGTCGGAAGAAAAGTTCACCACTGCGATGTTCTTCCGCAAGACCATTAAGTGCTGATTCAACCCATTTTCAGTTGGATGTTGATTCGCTGCAATCAGCACGTCGCGGGCGATTGTAGTGGCATCGTATGAATCTTTGATAGCTGCGTCTTTGGTATCAAGAGGTTGAACAAGTTCATCTTTCAGGGCGATGTATGATCGGGAGGAAGTGGTCATAACATAATCAGAAAACTTGAATGTTGAGCTCTTTTCCTTTTTGATTGACTCCTTCTGAGCAGCTTGAGAGGGAGAACGCCGAGGGATGCGAATCAGGTTTGTATCGGATTTTTCCAGGCTTTGTAGCTCGGGTTCTGAAGGCTTCCGCAAGGGGAAGATGGACGTAATTCGGTCATGTCCGGCGAATGGTAGCGAAGGTAATTGGCAACGTTGGTAAGAGCTTGGATGATCACCAATAAGCTTTGCGCTTGGAAGTTTGACGTGGGCGTTTCGAATAGGGTGGCTGCTAGGGAGCAAGCATGATCGCGATGGACAAAGTGCCTGTCTTGGAGCCATGATTGGGCCTCAGATTGCGTATGCGTAATTTGAAGCTCGGCCTTCGAAGATCAGACTGCCCAGGTGTGAAATGAAAGGAACATTCAAGATTGAAGATGGAGAGACTGTGGATTATGTGGTGGTGTTGTCTTGATGTGTTGTGGACAAAAGCAAGAATCAGTGAATGACGTTGTTAGAAATCCAATGCTGGAAGCTATGGGAAATTTCAACAATGTTCCAGGTTGGAAGAAGATTTAGGAGATTATCAGGATACTTCATATTCATTTGCTCAGACTGTACGCCCTTTTCAGTTTGGCTTTTCCGTATCTGATGTTGGGACAGTGAGTACATTTCATAGCGCAAATTCACCAAAACGCAACCCAAACAGTATTATTATGCTTTTTGCTCCTTCCCCTTTGTATCTAATGTACATTTCCTTGAACCTGTTCATCCACCCTTTTGGTACATGTGATTGCATGGCATGGTGTACATGCACGCTGGCTGCCAACATATACCTGTCTGGGACCTGTGCATACCCGCAAGGTCACCTGATAATGGGACTGATAGCCCTACTTCCCGAAAGTATTATTATTGCCCACTGAAACACTGATTTTATATAAATGTCCTCTTTATTAGTTGCAGAGACACACTCTGGCTTTCACGCTGATATTGTAAGCTTGGCATGCAACGCTAAATTGCAATTCTAACTCCACCTGACTCTGGACCGTTAACCGAGCAGATGAAACTTCGTAAGAATATATATGAATGCGAGTCAGGGGTTAGTAAGCGGGGAAGGGGGATTCGGGATGCTGCTAATGGAGACGTGCACGCGACTACTGGGACCGGACCACGTTGAGACTTTACCCAGCATAAGAGACCTAGCAACGATCCGTGGTCACCAGAAATAATGAAAGGTGGAACAGCTGTGGGCACAGGTACATAGTGGAGTACGGTGAATGATCGTTGATGGTGGTTCGTTGGAATTCAATTCCAAGGCCTCTTTAATAGCAGCCAGGTGACATACGTCACTGTGTTGACTTGATGTAGGAAGAAATAACAGATGAGGTCATATCTCAGGTCGAACCGCTTCAGTAGATATAAGTACTTCTGACCCCCAAATATTTATCAAATGCAAAACTGTATCAATTCTTTTAGACGGAAAAACATTAAAAATGAATATACGAAAGCACAGCATACCAAAATCACACCATGTGAACAACATGTTTTTCCAAATCTCAAGCCCCCTTGCTGAGCTCACCAATATAGTAGATCGCATGTAATCTATATAGCTAAGCAAGTCTTTTGCCATCTATACTCTGCCAGTGCGACTTTCAGTGCGACTATGACTGTGAATGTCACTACTACTTCCCGACAAATATCGCTGCACTGGGTCCGGATCTCCAGAACCGCACTGAGAGACTCTGCGTCCAGCCTTCTTCCTGTCCGAAGCCAGGGTCTGTGCGAAGGGGCATTTTTCTCGAATAGCCGGTCCATACCAGTAAAACACGTATATGGGAATTGTGAACAGAATGGCCAGGAATCCGAGGAGGGTAGAAGGCCACTCGAGCTTATGAGTGGTGCCCATGTTAGAGTACACTATATCATGTTAGAATAGCTTCTGGGGTATACAAGGCCGGTGACGGTAGTGCTCACTTGGTATGGAGTACATGGCAGCCACTCCAGCGAGGAAATCGCGAGCGAATCCATTTCCTCCGGTTGCCGATGCGGCGTATGGGCCATATGACGCAATCATGTAATCGACTGTAGCCATATAGATTGAGAACTGGAACTGATGTTAGATCAGAGCGTAGTTTAGTGAATATTATGGTACTTGCATTGGCTATTGCAATGAGACATGAGAATATCATGGGTGCAATCCAATGGACATGCGGTGGACCCAGACTAGTCCATGCAAATCCGAAGAGGCCGATTGACAAAAGAGGAGCCACTATTGCTGTCAGTGGACGTGCATGGGGTATAAAAGTTGATCATCAAGAGAACGCACCCCATAGTAACCAGTAAAGACGAGCTTCTGGTTGTAGACCGTCGGGATCTCTTTCGCGAATATGGTTGTGATGGAGGATCCATGGTAAGAACGAGAAATAGGCGATGAAATAACCGACGAGAATTCTATATTCAACTTGTTAGCGCAGCACACTTTCTTTTTATCATTCATATAGGTCACTCACGGGATAAATGCCAAGCCAGTGTCAATGGTACTGAAATGCCATTGCTTGTATACCGGAGTATAAGATTGCAAGAAGGTAAATATCAAGGCATCACTGAATCCGCTGAAAAGCGCCAGACACAAGACAATCGGCTCACGAATAAACATGATGAAAGGACGAGCCCAGATCATGAGAAGATATCGTAAAGTCAAACGACTTTCTTTCAGCTCGTCGCCGCTATAAACCATCTCGCCTGCGGCCCGTCTCTTCTTCGCTTCCCTAGTGATGAGAATACTGCACCGTGTTTCTGGGATTAACATATGCATGATCTGCACAGAGCCTCCCAGAATCAGCTGCAGCCAGAAATTCCAATGCCAATCAAGGTATGTGGCCACAAAACCACCCACAATGGGGGCGAGGACAGAGCCTGTCACCGAGGATAACACAACATATGCGACGGCCCATTGCTGATCCTCTGCTTCCCACATATCGGCCACCATACCCAGTGTCACTGAGCCGCCTGCAGAGGAGACGCCGCCTAGCAGACGACAAACAACAATGGTTCCAAAATTTGGTGCCAGCGCACAAGGAATCTGCCAAATATTGACCAGGAGCAGACTTAATTGCATGATAGGCCATCGGCCAAATTCCTCACTGAATGGGGCCCAGAACTCGCATCCAAAGGCATAGGCAATGAGGAAGTCCATTTGTCCGACACGAGCGGCTTGTTCCGAGATTTTGAAGTGTTTTGAGTAGAGGGTGATGCTGCTGGCGTAGAAACTGGCATTCCAATTCATGGACAACTGAACCATGAAGACGACCGATATGATAGCCCATTTCTTGTACGATGGATACGAATACCCCAATTTGTCGTAGCACTGCCACTCCTTCAGCTCCTCTCCTTTGTCCGTATGGCCATTCGCATCTTCGTTGACTCCGTTGACTCTTCCCTCGTAGTGGCTCCGTTGGGGTGTTCCACCTGGGGAGCGGATCCGTCTGTTTTGCTGCTCCTGCTTTTCTAAATCCCCATCTGTGGCCGTGTACGATGATGCATTCGACATTGCTAAGGTACTTTAGATCGAGCGAAAGTTATTTTTTGGCATGCGAAGATGTGACTCGTCGGCGGAAGTGTCATTCTCCCCAGAAGGTAGCGATTGGATAGTATACACAAGAAGGAAATCAACGTCTCTAAGTACCCTGGCCATGGATTCTCTCATCTTGTATATTTGGTAGTATGTTGGCCGTCCAGTGTGACCGTAGGACTCTGGGGAAACCTCCGATTGGCTCAAATGTGGTATATCAGTGGCTCGAATAAGCCTTACCAGATTACGTCGTGTGTTGCCTGGTGTGGAGCAAACATCCGGGGACAATGACCCGAAATTTCGTCACGGATTCCCCCTCCGCAATTTGGAGATGGATGATTTACAGGCCGCAACTGTACCCCGGAGGTTTGCGGAAGTTGAACGAGTGTAATCCCACTCACCGGATCTGAGTTTCCGATGTGAAATATTCTGGAGGCGTTCCATCTAGACTTCCCCAGAAAAGCTAGTAACCCCCGGGTTTCGGTTTTTGGGGACCTATGATAGATCTAGGGCTTATTCCTATTGGGGTTTGTCTACTCTGTGGCCAATAAATAGGGAAAGGGGGCATCGAAGGATTAAGTTGGAAGAGCCTAGACCTACCAACAAATCAAAGAAATAATACACTATCCATGAGAGTACGAGCACCGCGCAAGAGATAACAACATTAGATTAATAAGCGCTTGACATCTCCACTAGATAAACTGATGACCACTCAATAGCTCTAGCCTCTAGGTACTTGGATCAGTTAGAGCACAGTTTGGGGGCATTTCTCAAGACTGTGAATATACATTGGCTTCAATATAACTATGAACAAGCTATTAACATTTGAACTTGTCGTATGCTGAGTAGTCTATCCAGGTGAGACCGTGACATTATATCTTTGTTCGCCACTTATCTTCTCCCAATTTGGAAGAAGCTTTGACGTGTGGCCATTTCTTAGATCTATCTGGCGTGTTCTGCCTCTTGGAGCTCGCGTCTGGCCTAAAGGAGTTGCGTAGTGCGTTTACTCACTCTTCGAATTCAGTCTCTAGCCTCAGGTGTACCGCAGAGGCATTGTATGGCTTAGCTAAGCTGATAATGCGACTGGGTCGGGATGAATATTAGCCTATGCCCCCTGTTAGACTTATATCTATGGTCGAGTGACATTAGACGAGGTTCAATATAGTCATACGTAGAATAATGAGGGGTAATCGCGTTCCAACGCAATAAAAACAAAGAAGAGTTTCCATCTATGGTGAGGCCTAAGTTATAAAGGGGAAGACTACTCCCCATACGTTCATAGTAGAGATTAGGTCCCCAAATACAGGACCGACCGCCGTCGGATTCCGGTAAATGAGGTACCGAAGTACTTTTGGCCCCCGCAGTCTTTTTGTCTGAAATACCCTTGGAGCCACAGGCTCCTAGGCTCCACAAAATCCGCCTTTTCTCTGTCGTAGACTGCCTCGAGCTTTGGGGCTCCTCCTATCCTTTGCCCAACATGGCTCCCATTGTAATCTCCCAATGCAGCGTCACCGATGGCGAAGCCCTAGCTGCCAACAGCATCCCCGCCTTCTGGGCGGATCCGAACTGGGTCCTGGCCTGGCGCCATCGGACCCTCGAGTACCACATTTCGCAGATAGCCCTGCGCTTCCCGCGCAATCTGCTGAATAACAGGGCGACCTTGCGACATCAAAAAGCAGTGGATCCAGAAACGGGTCACATACTCGGCTACGCCCGGTGGTGTCTGCCGTCATCTCTTGAGATAAACCCAGATGGCACGCCAATATGGCCCGAGGCCCAAGTCCCGGCAGTTGAGCCTGAGAAGGAGGCAGAGATCCGGCGGACTGCTGAGACTGTTGTCTGGGATCCTAACAACGATGCCGACGGGGAACTGTCGCATCGTGTAGACGCCCTCAAGGAGGAAGTCACGCCAAAGACACCGCATATAAGTAAGTTATGCATTAGCGTGTGACTCTAGAGATAAGTATATCCTAGTCTAACATGTTGGTTGATAGGTCTAGAATACCTGGCTGTGCACCCAGACAACCAGCGTAAAGGTGTCGGGACAGCGTTGGTGAAGAGCGGGATGAACCAGGCGGACAAGATGGGGTTAGCCATTTTTGTTCACGCTTTCAGAGAAGGAGTTGCACTGTACAAAAGAATGGGCTTTCGACTCATAGCAGAGCTCATTCAGGATGACTCTGCGTATGGTGGCAGTGGAGAGTATGGTGCATATTTCCTCATTTATGAACCTGAATCGAGAAATGACCGGGTTTCTGAACTGACGATAGCCTGGGATACCGTTGATTCTGAGCTGTCTGATGGGATATAGTTATATTATTCCGACTGAAACGGCATGGATCCGGCGGGCTGTCGATCTCTCCGGGGAAGCAATTTTATTGGGGTCTGCAGCCGACAGCCGACGGCGCAACCCGGTGGGGAAATCACGCCATGAGCCCGATTTTAAAGCTATAGACGGAGCTTTTATGGAGCCGGTTAGGAGCCGAGTTGGGTCTACATTTAATTTTGTGCAGATGTTTGAGGTCAGTTTGTCCGGTAATGGCTAAGTGCAAAGTGGGGCACATGGGTTGAGAAATATAAAACCAGAGCTCTGAAGCTCTGTGCAGCTCCAAATCAGCGCGTCTTTCTTAAGTGCTCCAATTTTATCTCCAAATCCAAATTTTCAACCGGGGCTTGTCCGATGACAGTGGCGCTGCCTCTTGCTGCATCGTCTGATGGCATTGGCTAATTGCCCTGGGCCTTCTTGGAGGCATGCTTACGACGAGGTTTCAGGAACTTTTGGGGTCGATCCGGACGGAAAAATTGTACATCTGCCTCTTCGCGTAATCTTACTGTACATTCTATGGTACGTTCTTGTAGCACGCATGCTCTTACAGCGCGTTCTTAAACACGTGTCTAGCCGACAAATCAATCAGGTAGCATTTTACTTGAATAACAATCTTGCCGCTTGGCTTAGCATGGATGATAAGAAAAGTGCCCATTAACAATACCCTTGAATCCGAATGTCTCAGGAAGTCGATGTCCACGGGTGATCTGTGTAATATGTGACATATATATGGAATTATCTGCAGGCTAAATCAAACAGGTAGGTTGCTGATAGCTATCCCTTTATACAACCAATAATCAATGCGCCATCAATGCCAATAACTCCACCCAGGATATCTCAAACCGTTGTCAACCGTAAATCGCAAAAAAGGAAGGCTAGAATATATATAGAGGGCTCAGGTGGACTCGGCCCACTCAGTCCAGGCCAATTGGTCCGAATGGACAAGGCATTTAATCATATCGGGAGGTGCTGTTTGCCACTGAATCGTTTCATTTTCATCCAGCTTTTGGTTGAGGGCGTTGACATGATCGCCAACATAGCCTCGAGTGTGCTTCGTCTCGGTCGCTTCGTTGTCCGAATAAGCCACATTCACAGACGGCACGGCTAAGATCTTGCCAAGACCTTGGCTGTACAAGTCCTTGGCCAATAACATAGGTTCGCCCATGTAGCAATCCGCGTCTGTTTGCTCGGCAGGCCGGAATCGAACAGTATCTTCTGCAAATGACACAGCGTTCAATGTCACCATACCGCCCCAGCATGAGTACACCTGCAAAGGCAGAAAACTGTCGTATCGCGGCTTGTTGAGTCGGTCATCAAAGAACATATCGTCGCTTCCGTCCAACGACCCATCGGGTGGGATCTCGAAGAAGGTATTCCCGGCTAGCGAGCGTGATTCCCGGACATCGTGGAAGACGGTTCCATTGAAGATCCAATCAAAACCACATGTCATGTGAGCCCCTTGGTTGACATGTTGGAATAATAGTTCCAGTATATCTTCAGGACACATCGCAATATCGTCTAGAAATATAACCACCGCCTCTGGTGAGTACATGCGTGCTAGTGCATGGAATGGCTCTACCTCTTCGGCTTTCAGCGGCTGCAGCGCCTTATTGCGGAGGGTTGCAAGATTTTCCTGGCTCGTATCGTCCCCATCCACTAATGTCTGACTACTGGTCGCGAGAAAGTACTGCACGCCTATATTGTCCAGGAACGGCTTCAATGCTGTGAGAACATCCCATGTGCCATCCTCCGATCCACCATCAACAATCGAGATCGCGCAGTGCTTGGCACCCAGATATTTCACAGTCTCGACGATACTGCTCATCAATCTTGGAAGAGTATCAAGAGCCTCATATGGGTTTAGCGCAAAGAAGTACCGCACTGGGCTATCATTCTCCATGTCCCGCAAGGTCTGATATCTATCCGCAATATCGGCAGGGCAAGAAACGCGCTCATAGGGCCATTCATCTCTAAAATTCAATATCGAATGAACGTATTGATCGACTCGTTCATGCGATATGCGATTCGTCGGTTTAGACCATTGAGGCCATGTGTTCTTATTATTCCACTCGGGACTGAATTCTCGGAAACTCCCGCTCGATCCCGTGGGCACTGCGGTAGACGTTGATGCGAAGGATTCGTTCGGGATATTGTCTGTTGCCGCATCCTGTACCGGGGCTGGTATCTCGTTATCGGGGATTAAAGGTCCATTCGACGAGTCGGCGACTTGATCGTATTGCGGGATCGTTGGTAGCTTGCCATTGAAGACGGAGATGCCAAGCTCGTCATTCCAGCGAGTATAATACATAACTAGCTTTGTTCCCAGGAATACCAGGCCCATAATTATCGCGACCCCGCCCAGCAGGGCCTGGTAGAGCCTGTGCCTCATGACGATCATCGCACCTCGACGATCGGTCAAAACAAGGGGTGGAGGGGGGAAATATCGTTTCTTTGTTCCATGCAAGTTTAGTTCAGGTTCAATGTTGGGTGTGAGACAAAAGCAAAACTCGAACACGCGCAAAAGCGCCCAAATGCATCTCAGGGTTTTGATTAGGATGACACGTCGAGATTGTCGCATTAAGCATACGCAAGCAGGATCGTGGATGATCCGAGTTCGGTCGCCTTATGACCGAAAACGGCAAGTGACCGCGTGGCCAGCGACCAAAACAATATAATAGGATAGGAAATCAGAAAGAAACATTCAACTCACCCAAGATAGGTTCAATTCGTGCAAATTTAAAGCTCTCTAACCGCGTTTCAGATTTTTCTATGAGAATCACATTGGGGTAAAATTGGTAGCGATCGCTGGAGATTTCAAGATCGGCATTGGCTATTTAAGCTACCAACTCATGTCCCAACCAAAACAAAAAGGGGGAATGGTTCAAGTGGCGCGAGATTGCCATCTTAAGAGTTCATTGAACAGTCGGCGCTAGATGACTTATCCGGAGACACCATTCGACATTAAAATGCATCATTCAATGGAAAGAGCGCATTTCCTGGATTGAGATCCTGGTTATCTTTCAATGAGCGTTGTTATTTGGACATAGCAAATTGATAGTCGGACATTACAACTTCCATTTTTGGAAAAAATGGTATTTGTATTTCAATCGAGTACATATAATACATATGTGGTACGTTATTAAGAATGTTCTCAATCATGTTCAGTGTTGTAAGTTCTACGTACTGAGCTTATTTAGCTAAGAATGTGAGGTTTTTGTTGGCAGGAAACAAGGCAGAATATTATGTAAGAGGGTTTCATACTCATAAAACACCACTGTGTGTAGTGATATGTAGGTCGTGTGACTGTGAATATACTCGATTGAAATACAAATACCATTTCTTCCCAAAATGGAAGGTATAATGTCCGACTATCAATTTGTTATGTCCAAATAACAACGCTCCTTTCAATCGGCGCACGGACATCAGATGGAAAATGGGAATCAAATCCGAGTCCCAGATGACTAAGAGCTACTGTGGCTGGAGTACAAGTGGGGGCTTAAAACGCATAAACATGGCTCCACTTCTCCATTGCATGAGCCGATGGCCGACTGGCGATTGATAGCTGCCGAGCACGAAATGCGGCACCGTCATGGTGCAGTGCATCATGTCATGCAGCAGGGATCAGCTGCCCCCGATTATAAGAGTCTCGTGCAGCTACCCCTCCTGTTACATTTTCCCCTTCAATAACCCCGGAGTCTCTTGTTTCTCGGCCTCCCTTCAACTTCTACTTTAATTGACCTCTACACAATTGACCATGACGACGAAACGCCCCAACTTCATGGTGATCGTCGCTGACGACCTGGGCTTCTCCGACGTGGGTTGTTTTGGTGGCGAGATTCGTACCCCTCACATTGACAAGATCGCAGAGGAGGGGTTGCGATTTACTGATTTCCATGCGGCGGCAGCATGCTCGTGAGTGTATGAGGACCCAATCATAATGACGATCCAACTAATTGCGTCTCCTCAATTAGTCCTACTCGCGCGATGATCATGACCGGCACAGATCACCACATCGCAGGTCTGGGTAACTTGATCGAATGGACCAACATCTCCGGACAAAATGGCCCCAAGGGATCCGCGATGAGCACGGCCCCGCAGCGTGGTATGCCAGGATATGAGGGGTACCTGAATGAACGCGTGGTCGCGCTTCCCGAGGTCTTGCGTGATGCGGGGTACCACACCATGTTATCGGGCAAGTGGCATCTGGGCCTGACCCCCGAGCGCTCCCCTCACAAGCGTGGTTTTGTTCGCTCATTCGCCCACCTTCCTGCTTGCTCCAACCACTATGCCTATGAGCCCCAACTACGCGACAATGACGATATCCCCACTTTCATCGAGGCCAGCTACATCGCATTGCACAGTGAGGATGGAGAGTATGTGCGCCAACTTCCTGAGGACTGGTACTCGTCAGACGGCTACGGAGATAAGATGATCGATTATCTGCGCGAGTGGAAGGAATCTGGTGGCAGTGCTGGACCTGACGGAAATGGAGATCGCCCGTTCTTTGGTTACCTGCCCTTCACAGCGCCCCATTGGCCACTTCAGGCACCGCGCGAGTACATCGATCACTACCGCGGAGTATACGACGAGGGTCCCGACGCTTTGCGTTTAAAGCGCCTGCAACGCTTGAAGGAGCTGGGTATGATCCGCGAGGATGTAGAGGCGCATCCTGTCGTTGCGGACGAGATCAAGGACTGGGATGAATACACCGACGAAGAGAAGAAGAAATCCTGCGTATCGATGGAAGTCTTCGCCGGGATGGTAGAGTGTATCGATGCCAACGTGGGCAAGGTGGTCGAGTACCTGCGCTCGATTGATGAGCTAGACAACACTTTCGTCTGCTTCATGTCCGATAATGGCGCGGAGGGCGCCGCCTACGAGGCTTACCCTATGGTGCAAAACGGTGTCATGCCCCACTTGCAGAAATACTACGATAATAGCCTTGAGAACCTGGGTGCTGGAAACTCATTCATCTGGTATGGTCCGCGCTGGGCGCAGGCCTCCACCGCTCCCTCTCGCCTCTACAAAGCTTACACAACCGAGGGCGGAGTACGAGTCCCCTTCACTTGCCGCTTCCCCAAGAACATCAACCTTCAGCCCGGCGATTCAACCGCCGCTAAGGGCGGTATTACCGATCAATTCTCCACAGTCATGGACCTGGCACCCTCCATCCTGGATATGGCCGGCGTCAAGCACCCGGCACCAACATATCAAGGCCGCGAAGTTGTCTCCATGCGCGGCCGTAGCTGGCAACCCTGGGCTACCGGTCAAGAAAAGCGCATCCACCCGAAAGACTTCATTCAAGGATGGGAAACATGTGGTCGAGCTGCACTCCGCTGCGCCGACTGGAAGATCGTCTTCATCCCCAAGCCCAAGGGCCCGGAGAAGTGGCAACTGTACAACCTTGTCGAGGACCCTGGTGAGATCCACGATCTTGCGGACCAGGAGCCGGAGAAGATGAAGACGCTTCTTAAGCTTTGGGATCAGTATGTTCTTGAGACGGGTGTCATTCCTCTTTGTCCTGATCTAGGGGCTTTCCTGGAGGCGACCGAGGCTCAGATGCCGGAGAATGCTTGGATGGAGTTTGATTACTGGAAGACTGGTGCGAGGGATGCACCTGAGAAGTTTACTCGTGAACCTCCTCGCTTCCAGCGGAGCGTTCAGCAGTGGTAGAGGCCAGCTCTGGAGGTGGCCCTTGGGGTGAATGTTAAAACAAAATAAGTCATCTTCCAATGTTGTTATTATGAGCCAATGAAAATAGAATTCAAAATATTCGTTCGATAAATGCAAAAAATTTCCAAAATTGGTGTTACCCTAAACTTTTTCCAAGATTTGAACATTAAAGTGATATTCATGAAGCCACTATCTTCGCGGAAGTTTAGCTTTATCGTTCTCCAAAGTTTGGCATCCCGCTTCCTTCAAAGCGTCCACATGGCTACATTTCCCGAAACTCCAATTACGTACCACAATATATATCATTGTTCTCAACTTTAATTCACTCGATATATAGTTATGTAGATACCCAGACATGACTACAAGTGGTATCTAGATGCGCAAAGCCAAATCAACAGATCAAATCTATATTTTAGTATACAAGCCCACTATAGTACAAATGTAAGTCCTCCGGAACTTCTCAAAGACCCCTCTTAATAGCCCAGAAATAATTCCCCCAATCCTCAGATCCAGGAACAATCTTCCACCCCAAACCAGGCACATAAATAGTACCCACACACTTCCACCGTGTGCCCTCCAAAGCCGCAGCCCCAGCACGAGTAACAGCCGTATCCGCAGCACGAATCAACGCCTCCTGCGACCAAGCATACAACTCAGACGGGTTCACAAACTTATTCCATTCATGCGTACCACGCGGCACAACACCAATCGGCCACGGTGCCTCAGCAATAACCTGATTCAAAATAAAAGAAGGAAGTGTCCGCGCAATAGTAGATCCGACCAACCAACCACCCGGCTTAACAGCACGCAAGCAGTTAGCGAGGAATGCTTCGGGGGTGGTAGTCTTAAAATCGATATGCTCAATAACCTCAAACAGGGAAACAACATCAAATTGCGGGTGTGTAACTCCAGATTCAGACGGGGATTCCGATTCCGATGCAAGCACATCTTCCAGTGTGGTATTTAGGTAACGGAACTTCCCGCTGCGAAGATGCGAGTCGACAGTAGGATCCATCCGGGCGTGGTTCTTCGCAATCTTGATCAGGGCCGTTGTGGGGTCGATGGCTGTCATTGATGCGGCGCGGGTGGGTGTTGGTGCCTCTGCGGATGAATCGAGGGGGATCGTACGGGCGAGTGACTCGGCGAAGATACCACCGCCGCAGCCGATATCGAGGTAATGCAGGTTTGCGGGATAAGTGCCCGGGGAATGGGCATCTGCTGGTGGGGGTCCTTCGGCGAGACATTGTGCGATGAATTCGTGGCGGAGAGGGTTCATCAGATGTAGGACTCGAGAGTGACCCATTGGGTCCCACCATTCGCTGGCGAGTTTAGAGAAATGGGAGACTTCATCGGCGGAGACTGAGGATGTGGAGTGGTTGCGGATGAATTGTTGTTTTTGCGGAGCGGTCGGTGATCGAGCGGTGATTTGGAGTCGGCATGAAGGCCTTGAAGTTGTGGGTGCGCGCAAGGCACGGAAAGGTAGAGAGCGGGGGCGAATTGTTGCCATGTTGAAGAGAAGCAATTAGGCTTTGCGATATGGTAAGGTCGGCGCAAGCCTCAGCAAGGCCTGCTTTGCTGAGCTTTGGTAAGGTTCTGTGATATTGGCGGTCTAGCGGGTAGTTAGAAGGCAGTTCCGAGGAAGTATATCGCGTATAGTTGGAGAAAATAGGACAGTACATACCAAGATTCACGTATTATCCGGAGCTCCGGATCGTCCGTGGGGAGCAAGAAGGTTGAAGCTATCCCCGATCGCAGAATCTCCGGGCCAAACAAGACAAACGTGCCAAGACACCCGGAGCTTCCAGCCAGACCACGTAGCTTTCAGGGCGAGTCAGTGTTTCCAAGGTTCTAATAAGTTATATCCTGAATTTCCCAAAATTAGTATTGTACGGCCAGTTGAAATTATGTATTTCTTTCAACACTCGAATTGTTTCTTATTGAATTTGTATTCCTAATGCAAGACATATGTACTAAGCAAGTCATGCTCCCCAGTCCAAGTCCTATGCTTTAGCCCAGCATTTCCCTGTCCCCGCAGCCTTTATACTATGGTAGTCACGACAAGTCATGTCAGGGACAAAGTGGAAAAGCACATCAAATGATAAGTCAGCAACTTGACATGTGAAAAGGAAAGTGTTGGGAAACGGGACTTTCACATGTGAAAGTGGTTCAAGTGGGGAAGTGATTGGATCCACGTACTCTTTGACCTGCACCAAGGACACGAGATATCTTTCCTGTTTTACTCAATCGCTATGACCTTTTCAAGTTTATTTTCCTGGTTATGCCCATTTAGATCTTGTATAGCAAACTTTGATCCCTGTCGAATCGCGGCACGCCATCGCTCCGGATGGGAGTGACCCGGGGAACCCATTGGCCCTGAAAACCGGACTCGAACTCTATGGATTTCCAAAGGTTCAACCCACTAGACAACATCCAGTTAGCGGCGAGCCTTGGGACCCATGCCAGCATCATATCTTTCCATCTCAACAGAAATAGTGGGATGGAATTAATTAGAATGGGTCTAGCTTCCAAAGCTATAAGTTGGAGCTACCAAGCTCCTTCCTGGTCAAACTCTTTTTGCTACTGCAACTTGAGACGAACACACCTGAAGGTCCCTCGATGACCATACCTTGAACCGTCTAAACCTATAACCGAAGTTGGCGCCAAATTTCCATTCCATGAGCAGTTCCGGTTTTCTCCCTGTCCCTCGTTACCCCCGCAATTCCACCTGAAAGAAACAACAAAATGTCTTTCATCGATACAACCAAAGATCTCCCCGCCCTCTTCAAAAAGCAAGTAGAGGCGACTCCCAATGGCATTGCGCTGGAAGATGGGACCACCACATACACATATGCCGAGTTAGACCAAGAAGTCGATGCGCTGGCCACTCGACTCCGACTGTATGGCGTCAGCCGTGATTCGTTGGTTGGAGTGTTACTACCTCGCAGCGCACACTACGTGATTGCCTGTTTGGCTGCGCTTCGTGCGGGTGGTGCATTTCTGGTTTTGGAGCTCGCATACCCCGCGGGGCTCTTAGCCGACGTTATCGAGGATGCCCGCCCCGCCGTTGTCATTACCCACCAAGTGGAGGCCCCCAGAGTGAAAGCACAATGCCCGGTGATCGCATTGGACGAGCCCACACCCGAAGTGAACGGAAGTTCGAAAGAAGCCGCACCACTACCAGCTGATGATGATTTGGACCGTCTGGCATTTGTTTCTTACTCTTCCGGCACCACAGGCAAGCCCAAGGGAATTGCCAACCCGCACAGAGCACCCGTGCTCTCATATAACCTGAGATTTGGAATCCAGGATCTGCAACCGGGCGACCGAGTAGCATGCAATGTATTTTTCATTTGGGAGATGCTCCGCCCGCTGTTGCGTGGTGCGACGGTTGTGACCGTTCCCGACGATGTTAGCTATGACCCCGCAGCCTTGGTGGATCTCCTTGCCTCTAAGCGCATTACCGAAACCCTCATGACCCCGACATTGCTAGCTACCGTGCTTTCTCGCTATTCCGCCGGTCGCATTGCCACCCGTCTACCGGAGCTACGAACACTATGGCTAAACGGCGAGGTGGTGACCATGGATCTGGCCCGTCGGACGATTAACTCTTTGCCTGACACGCGATTACTAAACTGCTATAGTGCATGCGAGACACACGAAATTGCATGCGGAGATATTCGGGACATGATTGATGACTCCATCTACTGTCCTGTTGGTCCTCCCCTTGATCCTGAGCATATGTATATTTTGAACGAGAGTGGTGAGCGGGTAGAAACTGGTGCGGCCGGAGAGTTGTTTATCGGTGGAGATCTCCTTGCCCGAGAATACTTGAATCTCCCAGAGACGACGGCAAAGGCCTTTACTCCGGATAAGTTCGATGCCACACCTGGTGCTCGGATGTACCGAACTGGTGATTTGGCTCGTCAACTGCCTTCGGGACTTCTGGAGATCACCGGACGGGTGGGTGCGATGATCAAACTTCGCGGTTACTCTGTTGTCCCTGCGAAGGTGGAGAGTGACATCTGCAAGTATCTGGCTGTGAGTCATTGTGCCGTTGTAGCTCATGGAGATGGCCTGGAGCGACAGCTGGTCGCATACGTCGTGGAAGATGCCGAGGCAGGAGACCGTCCGGCAATTGATGTTAACGAAACTGGTCATAGCCCGGCTGCACGCCGTGTGCTTGAGGAGCACCTTGCTCACTATATGATTCCTGCACAGTGGGTGGTCTTGAAAGAGCTTCCCACGAGTGACGTCTCTGGAAAGGTCGATCTCAAAAGCCTCCCCCCACCTCGCAGTGCCAGCCCGGTTAGCAGCGAGCAGTCTGTGGACAAGGACCCCATTGGCATTAGCGACATCGCTGCTATCTGGGCCAATGTCCTTAAGACTTCAAAGACTCTTCTGAAGCCCGAAGATAACTTTTTTGACCTGGGAGGCCACTCATTGTCCCTCGCGGACTTGGCATCCAGAGTGTCAAGACAGTTTGGCTTCCGTGTTCCTATTCCACGCCTTGCAGAGAATGTTACACTCTCTGGTCATCTAGATACAGTGCGCGCCATCCGAGATGGACACACTGCAGCCGTTCAAGCGGACCTTCCAGCTGTTCTGTTGGCCGACTCCACTCTGGACGACGATATTAAACCTCTCCCCAACACCACCATGACTTCCATTGCCTCTGCAGAGACTGTGCTCTTGACCGGTGTGACTGGATTCTTGGGTGCCTTCCTGCTGAGTGATCTTCTTGAGAACACTTCGGCGCACATCATCTGTCTGGTCCGATTCAGTGATCCAGAAGATGATGACCAGGCTGGCGGTGTTGCTCGTATCCGTCGCAACCTTCTGGACCTGGGACTGTGGCGTGACACAATCATGGAGCGCGTGGAAGTCCTCCCTGGAAACCTGTCCAGAGCTCGTTTCGGGTTGTCGCCTGAAAATTTCGACGGCCTTGCGTCTCGAGTCCAGGTCATTGTTCACGCTGCTGCTACCGTCAACCTAGTCTACCCCTATGCTGCACTCCGTGACGCCAACGTTGGCGGAACAAGGGAGGTCCTCCGTCTGGCCTCAAAGGGTGGCGCTACAGTTCAGTATGTCTCCACTAACGGTGTTCTGCCCCCCTCTCCTACTGGTGGCCGCGGCTGGACCGAGGATACTATGCTGGATATTGCGGATGTGCCTACGAAGCTGCTGGACGGCTATGGCCAGACCAAGTGGGTTGCTGAGCAACTCGCGCTCACGGCTAGTCAACGCGGAATTCCAGTCAAAATCCACCGATGTGGTACCATCAGTGGACACAGTCTGACTGGTTCCGCAAACGCGTGGGATCTGCTCACTGCATTGATCGTAGAGTCCATCCGTCTGGGATATGCACCAGACGTTGACGGCTGGCGTGCAGAGATGACCCCCGTGGACTTTGTCAGTCAATCCATTATTCACCTTGCCACACAAACAGAGAAAGTCGAAAACCAGCCCGAGCAAACGGTCTACCACTTGGGTGATCCTGATCCTATCAACACTCGTATTGTCTTTGAGAATCTGGCGGGGCTTGGTTACCCTACTCAACTACTCCCCTGGGATGAATGGGTAGCTCTCTGGATGGAGAAGCGTGGCTCGACCAAGGGTGGAGACGGTGCATTCACCGTCGACATTCTTCGCAGCGGTATGCCTACCGTAGAATTCCTTCGCGGAATCGTGGTCTTGGATAATGCCCTGACTCGGCCTTTCCGCAAGGCTGTCGAAAGACCCAAGGTTGACCCCCTCCTGCTCGAGACATATGCCCGCCACTGGTTTGCTCGTGGCTGGCTTCCTAAGGCCCCATCTAGTCGTCAGGCTCTTGGCCGCTCACTTGCCTCCTGGCCAGCTTCCCGCGGCCCTCTCAGTGGACAAGTCGCGGTTGTCACAGGTGCTTCATCAGGCATTGGCGCTGCAGTTGCAGCGGCACTCGCCAAACAAGGATGCGATGTTGCACTGGGCGCCCGGAGACTGGATGCCCTCGAATCAGTCAAGCGCAATGTCGAATCCTTCGGTGTCAAGTGCATTGTCCGTTCAACCGATGTGACTAACAAGACTGAAACTGAGGCACTCTTCCATGCCGCCCGAGACGAGTTGGGCGAAGTCGACATCCTCGTTGCCTGCGCCGGTGTCATGTACTTCACAATGATGGCAAACACCCAAACAGACGAATGGGAACGCACCGTGGACGTCAACTGCAAGGGTCTCTTGAATTCACTCTCATCCTCAGTCCCCAGCATGCTTTCCCGTGGCAAGGGCCACATCGTGGCTATCTCCTCTGATGCGGGTCGCAAGGTCTTCCCCGGTCTGGGCGTGTACTCTGCCAGTAAGTTCTTCGTTGAGGCTACCCTCCAAGCTTTGCGTCTTGAGACAGCCGGGGCCGGCTTGCGGGTTACAAGCATCCAGCCTGGTAACACATCGACTCCATTGCTGGGCATGTCGACTGATGCGGAGGCCGTCAAGAAGTACGGTGAGCCGTCTGGCGCGAAGATCCTGGATCCTTCTGATGTGGCCAATTCTATTGTGCATGCTCTCACTCAGCCGGAGCATGTCTCTGTGAATGAGATCTTGGTGGAGCCCAGAGATGAACCTATTTAATTGCTATTCTTCCGTGTTTTATTTATGATTATGTTTTGTTTGCAAATATAGACTTCTAGTATATAGATTAAGAATCAGACTGAAATTATTATCAAGTCACAGTGTCATACTCGGCAGTTACCTTCTAGTCTTCCAAAATTATTTTACTCTTCTTTTGGTTCCCACGGTCATACTATGTTTTTAGAAACATCAAGAGAATCTGTCTTATGCAGAAACAAGTCTATATTCATCGTGTTCTCCACTACCCAACCTCGAATACACAAAATCTCAAGTCTGTATATACAAAACAAAATGCAAAAAATCTATATAAGTTCCATGGTATCATAAGTCAGACATTCATCGCAGAAAAGACATGCATATGCCAGCATCCGAACTCAAACACATGCGGTTCTCAAAACTCAAGTCCACCTTGCTGACCGAGACCTACTAGCCCAAGTCCATTCCCCTGGCCATTCGCATGGTCCAGATGCTCACTTTCTCCCAGAATCTCATCCACACCTCGATCCATAGAAGCCAAAAGATTCCACCCCGGCTCATCAGCCCAAGATCGCTGGCCTGTCTCACCAAGCGTAGGCAGGAAGTTCCCCATATTAATCGAGCCATCGAGTCCGATAACATTTTTACAACGTTCCAACAACGGTGCAAAGAGGTATGACGGGGATCCTCTTATTTGGGAAAGAGTATGTAGGATTCCCCATAGGAGTTCGCGGGGGTCAACGGCTGATTCGGATAGTCTGTGGACGGCTTTTGAGCCGAGAGAGCGAGTGACATCTGTTACGCAGACGCCCATGTCAAATAGTTTTTGTTCCTGTATTTATTAGTCAACGCCAAAGGAAGAGGAGGGAGAGGAGGATGAGGTATGCTTACCATTCCTATTCCATGTGCATCCACCGCACCCTGTGACGCAGTCCCGATCACACTCATCACGGCTTTACCAACTAACACGGGTAAATGAAATGGCAAGACCGACTCGTCCTTTGATCCGGGTTGTGTTGCATGGCTCATAGATAGTTTCCACATCATAGCTTGAAGCCATTGTTGCGTGATGAGGATATCAACCTGTTGGATCTCGAGAACGCCGTCCAATGTTATTGGCTTGCATAGACTGGATTGAATGACTGATGTCGGTGCCTGCTCGACAAGTCCGTCGCCGCCACCGGCGGAAACCCAGTCGTATAGATTTGCGGTGAGTTTCTCGAATATGTTGATCAGATTAATGAAGCCGTATGCTAAGATCGGGTCTTCTGAGCAGAGGACTTGTGGTTTGTGGATTGAGCTGCGGAGCATGACTGGTTTGGATTGTTGGAGGGCGTATCCTCTATTCATGCATTAGTAAAACAAATAAAAGGGAAGGTCCATACGGGAATGGTGGGTTACCTTTCTGTAATAAAAAGAAGCCAAAATACCCTCCTTCTCTCCTCAGCTTCTTCAGCCTGGAAATCTGCATAGGAAGACTCCCGGTGTAAACCCAATGTACAAGCCATGGAAGTAGCCTGACAAAGATAAAACCACGCATGAGTCTGCTTATCCAAGTTCCCATATGAAGCAAACAAGAAAAAACTTGTCAAAAGATTCTCAATGCTGATATCCTCCACAATATCGCATTCCCTTCGTGCCCGCACAGCCTCTTCTAACAGTTTCTCTCCAGAAACGAGTACATCCCCATCGCCTAATGTCTGCATCCTCGCCGGATCTTGAACGGGATTCGCGCCATCAAGCTTTAGCTGGATATGTGTTGCCGCACACAACGCAGCTAGAAACGCATACCTCTGCGGCAATAACCGCTCAGGCTGGTGACTATCACGTCGAAGCTGATCACCCCGCACGACAGGCATGATGGGGAACAGGTATTTCAGGTAAACGTTCACATGCGCGAGCAATATCTGTGATGATAAACGTGCTATCTGTGGTGGAATCATAGGTCCATATGCGGAGGAATCAACGGTATTGATATCCGTCGAGTCAGGCGAAGAGCCCAGCTCCGGCGGTGGGAGTTGTGAGAACGAGTCGGAGAGATCATAAGTGTACGATGCATCGTTGATGCCGAATGCGGGCGAAGTAGGTGAGCTTATTCTGTAGCCCGATTGATCGGAGAATGTATCTGCGCTATAGATTTGGTCTGGGGTTGCGGTTTCGCCTCGTGCGGGGATCGGATGGATCGGCGCGAGGGGGTAGAGAGTTCGGAATTTGGGGCCCTTGCGACGGAGGACGTCGCTGTATGAGCATGATAATAGTAGCCGTTGGCATTTATCGCATGGTAGATCGCGGGAGCATTTTATTTTGCGGCGGCGACAGTTATCACAGGCTTGTTTGGTTGAAGGGGCTTTGGATGGGCCCACGAAGTCCATGTTTTAGCGCAAGCTATGCACTGATACAACTGGTAGAAGTAGTTCCAAGGTTAGGGCGATACACGGGGCATAGTGGGTTTGAGGGATAGTCCAGTGAAATAGTCCGTGAACATCTGGGGTATTGTATTGACTTTAATAATCCACGTTAATTAACGTCAACATGCTCCATCTGGGGAAGCGCGGGGCGTAATAACATTTCGACCCCGCAAAGGCCCATGCACGCCTAGTATAGTTTGATTATATGGTGTGATGAGGTTATCCAAGGATCCGCTTCTTGCCCGATATTGTCACCGGTGCCCTTGATACCGTATGTTCCATGGTACTAGGATTGGATCAATGATCAACACAAGTAGATTACTAAGTTTACGCTAAAACCCCACTTCCCAGGCCACAATACGCTTCAATCCCACAATCCAACCACAACAGCCGTGGAAACTCCAGAAGCACATGGAAACTTCGACTAGAACCTTGGAAGCACCCCCAATCCGGGAGATTATAATCTCACTCCTGCAGGGGCGTCCTCTAAGCGAAGTCCATCACCGCCAAGCCAAGCCGACGTAAGCTATGGCCTCGTTCTAGAAGGTTTGGATAATGCTTTCCTCAGCAATGACCCTTCCCCCCTCAGATGAAATGAAATGACGGGGGAGGACCAATGCGCGATTTTCTGGCTTACCCTGCTAGCGCGGCCCGCTAAACCACGCCTAGCCCGTCTCCGCATATCTGCAAGGGAAACCAACGGGGTCCCCAGGTTGAACAGCATAGCCGATCCAATCAGGATCCTTGTCCCCCTCGTCTGGCGTTCCTGTTGTGGTTGAGAGATCCCGAGATTGTGGGCGGAGTTTGCTCGGGAAGCCGAAATACCGTACGCTCATAGGTGCTGCCCTCTTCCCACTTTTTGTCCCCATTTGTGAACTAGTACATCCCCCGTCATGGTCTCGTCAATATTTGTAGCCTGGTGGGACTGTCGGATACTGCCGCCTAGATCTGGGGAGCTGGTAAAGAACTCCCCGACATTCTGGCGATTTTGTTGGTCTCTCCGAATATCCGGAGTCTGGATTCTGGATATCTCCACTCGATATGGGGCCATCGCGTCCCCACTGAAGCTAGGAATACCGAAGCTTGATAATCACACAAATGTTGGGTCATCGGCAATTTTATTCTGGGAAATGGCGGTGATCGAAACCTCGGCAATGAGGTTACAGTGTAGTCCTGGCCACTAAGCGTCGAAGGGCCTAGCCCAGTCTGGTTATAGAGCAAAATTACGGTAACTGCAGTACATCATCCATGTTCTTGGTCTTATTCTTCATTGGTTTATCACATGAGAATGGCATGCAGTACTCGGCCCGGTATGTCACTTTACCTGAAACAAGTTTTTATTCCAGGCTCCATTTCATGACCAGCGGATTGTATGCTTTTAACAGCCTTGGATATAGGCGTCCATACTATACATCATTCCCGAATCTTTGACTTCGCTCAATTCTGCCTACTGATGCTCGATTTTGTTAATGAGGGTGCCCACATGTGGCAGCAGCTCAACGGCAAACTCATCGCCGGCTTTAAGGAACTCCTTCGGGGTTTTAGCCACACCAACCCCGGGCGGGGTCCCTGTCAGAATGATGGTCCCGGCGGGCAAGGTAGTACCCTGCGATAAGAAGCTAATCAACTGTGGCACTGTGAAAATGAGATCAGTAAGACGGCAGTCCTGCATAACACGACCGCTCTTAAGACCACGAATCTTGAACTTGCTAGCATCGGGCATCAGAGCGGCAGACACGAGCACGGGGCCTTAAATTGGAAAGTTAGCTATGATCACATAGGAACATGTAGGGAAAGTCATCATACCGATTGGGCATGCGCCATCAAAGCCTTTTGAGAAGGACCACTGGCTCTGGTTCATCTGTGAGGTCCGGCTCGACACGTCATTCGCGGCGGTGTACCCGAGGACATAGCTCAGGGCCTCGGACTCGGGCACATCCTTGGCGTCGCGACCGAGGACGATGACCATCTCCGACTCATAGTCGCCGGTATTATCTTTCTGGGTGATCTTGGGGAGGACGGTAGATGCGGGCCAGGGATCGGCGAGCGAGGTGGAAGGCTTCATGAAGAGGGTGGGCACATCCGGGAGGGGAAGGGACATTTCCTTTGCGTGCGAGGCATACTGTTAAAAGCATCGAGTCAGCATATACTTCTAATGGTCCATCTAGAGGTACTAGGGTATCACTCACATTCAGGCCAATGCAGCGGATCGTTCCGACCTCGGTCTGCGCAAGAGGAGAAAGAATTCGAGCAATGGACTCTGTCGACCCGGTAGTTGATCCCGGACTCAACATAGATGAACCCGAGAATGGGCGCACCGAGACATCTTTGCCCTGGTACACGGCCAAGCCGACATCTAGTTGCGGATCGACCGGCTCGCCGATGAGAACCTTGGCGGGATTGGATTTAGGAACGAAGCGCACCAGGCCTAGAGATGGTCAATTCAAGTTTTGATCATGGAGCTGGAGTTATCTTACGCGAAAATGTAGACGCGATCTTGGACATGATTGATTTACGGAGAGAAGCTCCAAAGCAGTCGCGAGTTTCTTATCGGAGTATTTCTACCCGGCACTCCCACAATGTGGGGAATGGTGACGCAGAAGCTCCCCCACAGTGTGGGAGAAGCTGTAACGAAATCAGACGCAATAGCTTCAATAGCTTCAGAGCTCCCGTCACATTTCGCTCCGATTATATCGCCATAATGTCAGTTCCAAAGGCCCTTTCACTCTTGTCACTGTCCACACTGTGCCAGAGCGCGCCAAGCGGCTTATCGGCCGTGTGGCCGATCTATTGAGCGACCGGTATACCATTGGTCACATCGACAATTGCGAGAGTGAGCAACACATTGAGTTTGAATTGTGGTGGGTTTAACCGTGCATAGATATCGACGAGGTCGAGGCTAAGGTCAAGAAGCATATGCCGGACGTCCTAGTGAGTTCCACAATAGCGAACTAACCAGGCGACAAGAAAATTAGCTTGCACAGTTGCCGGTATAGTTCAGCGAATCGATGTGGTCCGATGAAGAGGCTCGGCGGATTCATGCGATCGCCAGGTCAATCAATCCGAGCATTAAGCTGCACGCCATACGGCCTATACCTACTGGCTTGCGGGTGGAGCGTGGTCCCGACGCGATTGTCCAATATCTTTGCGAGAAGGTGCCACCACTGCTGAACAGTTAGATGCGCTGCTAGAATTTAGATTAGCTATTAATATCAATATCATGGCGTAATGACAAAAAGTGGAGGGCATTGAAGCCGGTGATCTATGCAAAGGAGGAGCTCGAAAGGTCACTGTAGAAATGTCTCTCAATAGTTTCTGGTCATTGTAGCGTTAGGAAAGGCTTGTCAAATCCTAGCTGAGTCCAGGGAATCAGCAATTAATATGTGGGTACGACATGCGATAATTTACCGTTCTTGTGTATGATCGGACTGATTCACCGAGTTGCGGGCTCGGCGTCAGCGTCACCGCGGATGACGCACCGCCGAATCCCATTAACTCCGTTAGCTTTCTCTCCGCGGTTCCTGAATGAGTTTCGGTCCTCCCTCATTCTTACTCCCATAACCCAACGCCTTATCATCCCACGATGCGCTAGGACCGCCGTCCTATTCTCCCACCATGGCGCACGCGACGCTCCTCCGATCTCTACGACCACGACCAACCCCCCTCTCCCTCCGTCCTCTCCTCCGCCGACATGTCCACCCCGGTCGATATCAACCCTTTGTACCACCATCACCAAGCTCACTAGGCGCACCCCAAGCAGCAAAGACCTACACCCGTACCCGCAAATGGCTCCGGCGATTATTCTACACCTCCGTCACTGTGGGCGTAATCTACGGCATCGATAACCAATTCTACGCCGCCTCACTAACGCGAACCGCACGAACATTCTCCGTCGGCCTCCTAGTTGCACTAGACTACAAGATCAATTTCACTCCACATCCTCCGTTCGCAGCTTCTATTGCAGCGGTGCATGCTCGTAATGCGGAGCGCTTATCGGATCTCCTACGTTATAATGGGGGACTCTACTTGAAGATGGGCCAGGCCATCGCTATGCAGTCTGCAATCTTGCCTTCGGAGTTCCAGGCGATGTTCGCGCGGATGTTTGATGATGCGCCGCAGAACGACTGGAAGGATATTGAGAAAGTTATCCGGGAGGATTTTGGAGCATCGCCGGAAGAGGTCTTTGGGGTCTCGTTTTCTGGTGAGCCTGGAAAAGGTCTTATGGAGCGGAAGGCTCGCGCGAGTGCTAGTGTTGCTCAAGTGCATTGGGCTCGTCTACCGGATGGAAGAGAGGTGGCGATTAAAGTTCAAAAACGGGAGATTGCTCAGCAGTTGGTTTGGGATTTGTGGGCTTTCAAGTGAGTATTCTGCTCCGAGAGTTATGGTTGCTTAGGCCGAGTTGAATACTGACACTACTGCAGAGTCGTGACATACATATACAGCAAAATGTTCGACATCCCCTTCTACAGCTTGGTCCCATACATCAGTGAGCGTCTGTCGCTTGAAACTGATTTCGAGAATGAAGCCACCAACTCTGAGACCATGGCTCGGCTGGTCGCTGGCGAGCCTAGACTGCGTGACCGTGTATACATCCCGAAGATATACCGCGAGTTGAGCTCGAGACGTGTTATGACTGCGGAGTGGATTGAGGGTGTGCGACTATGGGACAAGGATACGATCACGCGGTCCTGGCGCGGCGGTTGGAGACAGGGCAGTCCAGGGTGTCACGGCACTCCCATGGACCAGCCGAAAACCACCCCCAGTTCTCAAAATCCGCGGGCCGAACAGCTCAAGCCTGAACGCAACTACTGGAAAGGACAGAATAATCGCGGTGGACTCGGCCTGTCTCTGAAGGACGTCATGACAACCATGGTCGATCTGTTCTCTGCCCAGATGTTCCTCTGGGGCTGGGTGCATTGTGATCCACACCCAGGCAATATCTTCATTCGTCGCAAGCCATCCGGAAAGCCAGAGCTGGTCCTAATTGACCACGGCCTGTACATCCATATGGATCCCGAGTTCAGACACCAGTACGCTCGTTTCTGGAAGGCGCTCTTAACCTTTGACAATAAGACGCTCGGTGAGGTCGCCAAAGGATGGGGTGTTAAAAACTCAGATATGTTTGCCTCCGCAACACTGATGCGTCCCTACAGTGGGGGTGACTTGTCAACCCAGCGCCATATTCAGGGACTGAGCAAATCCGAGATCCAGGAACGTCATTATGAAATGCAGCAAGCAGCCCGCAAGGCGATCCGCGACATTCTCGGTGATGAGCAAAAATGGCCACAGGAACTCATCTTCATCGGACGAAACCTGCGCATCGTCCAGGGAAACAACCAATTCCTGGGCTCGCCTGTGAACAGACTCAAGATTACTGCGACATGGGCGTCACGCGCGCTTGTCGAGGCCCCCGATCTCCCGCTGTTGGAGAAAATCCGGAACCTTGGTCAACATTTTGTTTTCCAATTTGTACTTTTTACCAGCGATGTATTCTTCTATTTCACTAAGGTTCGTCAGTTCCTTCATCTGGGCGGCGGTATGGAAGATGATATCGAGGCCCAGATGCAGGGCATGGCTAAGGAAATGGGCGTAGAGCTGAATCATAGCGTGTTTGAGGGATAGAGTCTAGAAGACGAGACGAATTAAGATACCTCTCTACTTATACCATCTAATTCAAGACCTTCGGGTTACGATTGCTCAACTCTTCCATGTCAATCAGTGTTCCTCATTGCTTATGTCCACATCACGCTGAAAACCCGGTTCGACGGTATGACTCTCGCTGCAAAAATCAAACCCATGGCCAACGTCAATACTGCAGTAAACGCAGCAAGAAGTCCCAGCCGCGCCACAGTCTCAACACCCGATCTCTCGAACTTGGTTGATCTTCGCTGTCCCAACCGGGTAGTCCGAGCCAGTGTCGGAACATACTTAAAGTCGAAGCGAGACTCGCGACCAAGACCGATCTTCTCATCTAGAATCATCTTATAAAAGTGTTTGCGACGCAGCTAAGTCATAGGTTAGTAGTGCATGAAATGCCAGGGGAAACAAGCAGCAGGTCAATAAACATACCGAAATCATCATCCGATCCATGAAGTGAATCCGCGGAATAATATACGACATACCAGAAACCCAAAAACAATAACCCCAAATGAGCACTCGATAATAAAGACTTGACCTCGGAATGTCCAACTCATCCGAAAGCCTCTCCCCATTCAAAAGCCGAGTCAAAGCCTCCATGAACTCCTTAGAAGCGTATGCCGGAGCCGTATTCTCAAGACCAAGAATAATATTCTTCGCAAGAACTCTCCCAACATCCGTCGGATCGATCTCCGAAATCAACAACGACTCCATAGTCGCCTTCGCCGTCTGTGTATCCTGAAACAGGTCTGTCGGTGTACCCATATACCACGCCACGAGTCTCCACAGCGCAATATAATCTGCGATCTCCTGCTGACTGAGAAAGATGCCTTGGCGTGGTAATCCGAGCCAGACGACTGAGCTGCAGAATGTATTGATTGTGCCTATGCAATCGAGGTCGTTTACGGGTGTTCCGTATTTTTGCACATCGTAATAGTCTGGTTTCTGGCTAGTTAGGCTTAGGATTCGGAGGCGGACTGTTGAGTGGAGGAGTCGGACTCGAATTGTGGATATCTGCCCTTCGCCGCCTGGCTTCATTCCTTCGGCGGAGCTGTTTACTTGGAGGACGTGTTGGAGTGTTTCGAGTAATCGGCGACGGACTACTTTTGCATTGAAACCGCCTGTTCGGGAGAGGGTTTCTACGACTCGAATTGCGCCCCTAGGATGGTTAGTCGGGATCTTTTCTTTAATGCCGGGGGAAGCTTACATTCCGCCCAGCAGGCTTTCGAAGCTGAGCTATTCGAGGAAAGTAAGTTGAAGTCATGAAGGATTCTCTGGATGTTTGCTCACAACGTTCAGAATCGGGAGCCCATATCGAAAGAACACATCTTGTCCTCGTTGGATCTGCTCCCAATCTACCCATTCGGGAACTGTATTGACCTGTGTCCACAGTTCTTGAAGCTTCGGATCCTCATCTGCGTGGTCCTTCAGTAGGGTGTATAGATCCTTGTGAAACGGCTTATCGGAGTCCCCGCCCGTAGGGATCTTATTCAGTTGTTCAACGCACTCATCGGCGAGAGTATCATAGGTATAAGCCATAGGTCTAAGTTCCGCTTCAGACCGATGGAGGTTGGACCAATGGAAGGAGTAGTCCCAGTAGTGGCATTCAGTGCTGTTGCCATGCCGAGAAGGTTTCAGAGCCATGCTAGCAATCTGCTTGAAAAGACTGGCAAAAATTAATTCAAAACAACAGAGATACTCTCCTGCCCTCTACTCTGTGGCGGGGTTCTCATGATGATGGTTTATATGAGGTCTCTTTCTTTCCCTGTATCAGATCCGAGTGGTGCAAGCCGTACCGTGGTCCGTGGTCCGGGGAGCAAGAGGGGTTGGAGCTTTCGCATGTGAACCACGTTTTTGAGTGATCGACATTTTTGACACACATCAGACACGGCATATCTTATGTTATTGGCTCAAGTGTAACTGTCATTTGTGTTTTGATGTCTAACCGAGCGTGACTAGAGAATTTTCACATGCAGCTGGCCCCACGGGATAATGCTGCATAAGTGGGCTTTCAGATACATCGCAAATGAACAAAGAGAGCAAAGAGAGCAAATCAAATCCGATCATCAGAAACTCAAGTCAAGGTGACTTGCTTAGTCTTCATCCTGGGCATCCACCTCCTCGATTGTCTCATCTTCAGGCTCCTTGGTCGAGTCTTCAGGGCGCATCTTGATACGGTTCCAGCGCTTACAGGCGGCGTTGGTGGTAATGCCAAGCTTCTCAGCGATGGCCTTCCACTCAGGCTAGTGAGATGGCATCAACACAATGACCACAAATATGAAGGTCTGAAGGTTTACCTTGAAGTTGCCCTGAGTGGTGATCATCTGATAAAGGAAGACGAGGTCCTTGTCCATGTCTTTGGGACGACCGGGAGTCGCCTTCTTAGCGGGGCTTGCTTTGGTGACGGGCATCTCGACTGTTGTTTCCTTTGTTAGAGCAATCAGGTAACGGGGTGGAAGACGGGGCGATTGTTACATACAAGATATGTCGGTAGTTGTCTGTTGTCTTTTGAAAATAGAGCGGACGTGATTCCAAGGTTTGTGGTGGAATGAGAGTTACAGAGGTAGTAGAAATCTTTCTCGTAGACTGACATTAAATGCTCATATATTTTTCATCTATGCTTTCAATGTATATCAAATATGCTATACCTATGACGCGTGAGAGGTAGCGCGAGTCTTCCGTTTTTTGGTCGCACCCCTACCCGTTTTATTCGAAGTACTCTTTCCTGCGGATGTGGATGTAGATGCAGATGTGGGGTCAGCCCCATTCTCCACCGGCTCACTAGGTGAGCCCTGGGCTATCTGAGCTTGCCGGTGAAGGCGGCCGAAAGCTTTCTCCATGCGACTCACCCCGCCGCTACGAACCCGAGGCGCAAATGCTCCAGCACCCTGAGCGCCTTGCATGAACTGTGTAATGTTCGACTGAGTACCTTCTTCTTCTCTGCGATTCATATCTCGGATCACAGGCACCAGTACCTCGTCCGTGCACTCCGGACTCCAACCAATCGTCGACATGAGAAATCCTCTCAGGCCGTTCAAATCCGGCACACCCCACTGAAACTGCGAGGGGTCAGAATCAACCTCTGGCTCGAGATAGGCGGCCTCTACCCGCTCATCAGGGAATGAAGGAGGTAAAAAGATCTTGGACGCCTTCTTGCGGAATTTCTTTCGGAAGGCGAGATGCTTGTCATCTGGGTCGTTGATGCCCATCTGAAGTTGTGTCCACCAGTCACGAAATTCTTCCAGGCTTGAAAACTCGGTTATTAGTTCGAGTGCCGTCACGGGTCCAATACCAGGAATGCCCTCGGTATAATCACTTCCCAGCAGATGGGCGAAGCTAATAAGCTTTTTGCGGTGAAGGGAGTATTCTTTTTCAAAGTCGGAGGCCAAGTAGCATTCAACATATTTGCTTTGGTTAAACATGTTCTTGTATACTCGAGTTCCACCGAAAAGGAACGTATCGCTGTCGTCGGTAACAATACCATCTACAAGTCCCAACGACACTAGCTCGGCGCACTGTGCTTCGGCCTCCATGGGCGCTGTGATGTAAGGAAGCCCAAAGAGTTTAAGTAACTGCTGGCACTCGTTGATCATGATTTGAGTCACTTCATCTGCGTCACGTCGGTCTTTCTGTTGCTGGTTTCGTAGTTGCTTGAGCTCTTGCTCGTAGTCAAATGCGGACTGAATAGGTGCGGCCGAGTTCAAAGTTTGAGCAAACCGGGCATGCTCTTCAGATTCCTCGGCAAGCTGTTGCATGAGCTCTTCATCCTCAGGGTCGCTGAACTCGCCATAGTCATCCATACTTGGATCAGGGTGAGTAGGCTCTTCCAGTGGCTCAGCGCGCTGGTTAGGAGTAGCAGTGTGGGAGACCACAGTGATTTCGGGGCCTTGTGGGAGTTCAGGCAAGACATCTTCGAACTCTGGCTCAGGGGAATCCTCGGTTTGTGCGGCTTGTGAGCGTTGCTCTTTGTTATCGACTGTTTCCTCACGTGGTGGCAAAGCTCCGTCTTGAACCTCAATACCGAGAGGCCCTGTGGTTGGAGAACCAGTGTCTTCAAATTCAACTGCGACGGATGGCTCAGCGGGGGGTTCTTCCCTAGTGCTGGTTTCCTTCTTGTCATCGAAGATTGGCTCTTCATTCAACCTCGCATCGACAGCCTCTGAATTCAAAACATTGGTGCTTGCAGGAGTGGCCTTCTCTAGCATGTTTGAGCCCGTCTTGGGTTGATCTTGTTCATCTTCATCCAGTTCAACTACTTCCTTGGTGTCGGGCATCTCATCGACATCGATAATCTCCTTTGGGTGACGGTTTGAGAGAAATAGATGATCAGGCTCTTCTGGCTCCTTCCTATCGTTGGAGTCACCAAACGTTGGGTCTACAATGAATTCCTCATTCAATTTCGCGCCTGTGAACCATGGCGGTAAAGGCTCTGCCTTTTGCTTCTGGGATGACTCCTTCAGAAACCCACCCGCGTTCTCATCAATGTGGGTCGCTTGATCATCTTTGGGAAACTTGGTCAGTTTGATTGACTCGAAGGGGAGAGGTCCATCGAACGGATTTTGTGGTCGAGATTTGTTTGTAGAGACTTTTGTCTGGGCGACTGCGGCTGCAAAATCCATCCCATCGTCATCGCTTTCACTAAGCATTGGATCCGTTATGGCTGCAGCGTGCGGTATCGTGTCCATCGGTCGGTTGATTGGAATATCAGGCATTTCATCATCATGATCTCCGTTTGTCTGTAAAGACAGGGATATGGCTTTCTGGAGCTCATCGTCTTCATCATCATCGAAGTAGCTGTCAACGTCTCGATTCTGATCAAGTTGAAGAAAAGGCCCTTCACTCGGTACGAAAAGCGAGTCATCCTCAACCTCTTGTCTTCGAGATTCTTGTAGAGCTCTGCTCATGTCAGAGTTTTCTTGTGATTGTTCTAGCGACGAGTCAAAGACACCCTCTTGAAGAAAGGGTAACTTAGGCAGGCGGTTGAGGCCCTCGATCGGCACATCCTCAAACTCCTCATCCGATTCGTCAGACCCAGACAATACATCTGGCAAGCCGATTTGATCCACATCAATTGGTTTATCCTCTTGTCCCTCGTCCTTATTCCCCACCACACCCAGAACCCAGCCTCCTTCATGCTGGCTATCCTTCACGAGGACATATTCCCTGCCACGTTCACCTGCGATACGCTGCCCAGATTTGTAATATGCCTCCTCCCCATTCATGCCATTGATATTCATAAGTCGTTGCGTTAGGTCGTTGCGTTCTGTCACTCGCTCGATTTGAAACCTAGAGAAATCCATGCGATTGGGGAACATGACATCCAGCTGTTCCTTGGAATAACCCATCCTCAGTCTGCTCCGGAGTCGAGCTGCATTCAGGATGTTATATCGATCTGTGGCGGGAAGGCTGAGAAAGAAAGCGCTGTCGAAGTCGATTTTGGAGAAGTCATAGAGATTGATATCTTGCCCTCGGTGAAAATGTCTCGCATACTCCTCCAGCTCTTCCTGTGACATGATTCGAGGGTCATTCGGTGCGCCCATCTCCTCCAGCGAGGAATCTAGGTTCGGAAGGTGATATGCATCCTTCTTCTTGAATTTCCGGTTCTGTTGCCGTTCCTTCTCGGTCAAAAGGAGCTCGTCTGCATATACCGGAGCACCAATTTCTTCTTCCTCCTCTCCACGGACACGCTTTTTGCTTTGTCTCCGACTCTCGGCTTCCTCTTCAGCGATCCTTTGCATTTGAACTGCGAGTAGCTTCCCGGCCGTCCTAGACGCATCCTCCCTCCGTCCTTCGCGCCTTCTCTTCCGCTTATTGATCGTCTCCCGCTTGAGAATTGGAGCAGCGCCATCGAATACAAAAACGGGCCGAATACCGACATACAGAAGCTTGCATATCCGGCGAAAGAATCCAACAATGTGCGAGTTTCGTAGTGCATTTCCCTCCTTGTCGCGTACTGCTTTCAGGAACTGGTAAATCCAAATTGACGCGTCGACGGCCAGCCGTTTCTTATTAAGGGTTTCGAGTTTGATAGGTCGGGCGCAAGGCTGTACGACCGTCCAAAGACCAGTGACACCCATGATAATTTACTGTGACCTTCACACAGTATGCGTGAATGAGGTGAGCTAATGCTCATGGGAGGGTCCGCGGGCAGCTCATGGAGTTGGAGAAGATGATGACATCGGTCGCAGATGAACGGATCCACCTTACCACGCGGAGTGGCGCGCCATCACGTGATTGCCCCATTTGGCAAGATTGGATCCAGAAAGAGCAGGTGCGACTGGGGCTGTATGAATCTCCAGGACTAGCCAGGTATCTTTAGGCTCGGGTATCTATGGATATGTACGTATTTGAACTCAAGAATTATAGGCCAATGTAGTACGTAGATCGTGAGCTCCCATAACCACTATTTTTTGAAGATTTATGCCTCGTATCAACGAGAAGATATTCAAGTGGGGGTAGAACACAAGATAACCGTTTGAGAGATCATTCAGGTCATAATCTAGTGATAAATTTATATTCTGTAGCCTCATAGCCACAAGTTTTACTGGGCATAATCGAAAGCCATTCCACGACACTTCAGCCAAAGAGACCGCACAATCTCTAGCGACGGCGATTTCGCACCTCTAGCAACAAGTAGAGACTCTAAGAACCGAGACTTATCCTGCGCTGAGAGAACTGGTGTTTGCTGCCCATTGGCATCGGTAACCTGTGAATCTAGGGCATTGAGAGCAGCGTTAAGGCTCGGCCGTGCGAGTGCCATTTTCTTGAAGACGGTTCGCCGAAGCACATCGTTTAGGAAAGTCAAGTCAGAACGTGCACAGCGACCTGCAATCTGCCTGACCAAGGTTTCACATAAAGATGGGATGAAACGCTCCAGAACTTGATCAAGAGCCACGGTCTCTTCAGAAGATCCACCGCGCAGGTCCATCATGGCTATCCAGAAGGCCGTTCCTGATCGAAGGACGAGAGGTTCTGGCCTGGTTAAGGCGTGAAGACTAAAGTTGAGTAAAAGGGCAAAGGTTGGCGTGCCTTGTGATACGGGGCCAACGGCGGAAGGAAGTGGCTCTGTGAGAGAGAATAGAATAGCGTAATATTTGGGCAAAAGGCGTGCAAGGAAATCAATCCCGGCATTGGCAGTTTCTGGATCATAAATATCGGGGTTGTCAAGCATTGAGGCGAACAATTGCGACACATGGATGATCAGTTCCACAGCCTGGTCTCGAATTTGCATTGCATGAGAGCCATGAGACGCAAGAAACGAAGATGCCGTGGCCATGATGACATCTGTGCCCGAGATTCCCAGTGGAAAGCTTTTGATGAAGTCGACTGTCAATGAAGGAGGGAAAACGAACAAACCGGATGACTCAGTATAGCCAGCTTTGAGAATATCGCAAGCTGAGTCAATAATACCGCTGTCAACAGGAAAATCCACAATAAGGAGTCGCATCGCCTCCATGATGAGCTGTTGCGCCGGGGCTCCAGGGCCCACATTCCAAAATGACGGTGGGTATGGATTCTGCTCCTGTGTAGCATCGACATTGATAACTTCTTCTCCATCAGACCGAAGGCCCCTTCCAAGACTGGCAATGCAACTTAAGACAAGATGACCGTGGACCCGGGCGATATCATATGCAGAGCCAGCTGCTTCTTCGCGTGCTTTATTGGCCTCTTGGACGAAAAATTCCAGAATCCTTTCTAAGGTTTGAACTTTCTGTTGGTCTGAGTCTAACTTCTGTATGATTGTTGCAATTCCCTCGAGGACTCTGGGCATTGTAGACACGGTTGCCGTCGGTTTGGTACGGAACTGATCTAATCGATCAAGGAAGGTAGGGAGTTCTGTAGTCAGCATTCGAGAGCATGACTTTGAAAGTGTCAAGATAGACCGCGAAGCCGGCTGGGCACATGACTCAAAACTCAGGGATTCAAATAGGATGTTCAGAACACTGGGCAGGAGGAAGCTGTGGCGTTCAAAGTATGACTCGTATTTACCGAACGAGTCAACAAGTGTTTGACGTGCCTTGAGCGGAATGCCGGTCTCCCCACCAAGGCACAATTGTGCAAATGCGTTACTTCCAAAAATAGAGTCCAAGCACTGGTCCGCATGGCCATTTTCATCAACCGCCTCGGATAGCTGAGCAAGGCAGAACATAGCGGCTTCGAAGCCCCGCCAATCAAGTTTTTCAAGATTAGTGGTAGCACTCTCTTGGAAAACGCTGACAAGCTCCACGCCCAGAATCGGATATGCCGACAGGAGGTAGTCGCAGGCTTCATGGCGGAACGCATTGAATTCGCTCCGTTCATCGTCACCCCAGTCAGCCAGATCACTAGGACTGGGATACAGCAGTTTGTTGAACATGCCCAGAACGACTTGGGCCATTTGTGCCTTGACTATTTGGTATCTCGAATCGGTAGACTCTAGTTTGTCCGGGAGGCATTCGGCAATCTCGCCCCAGTATTCTAAGGCGCGGGTTGTAGCTGATTCGTCAATGGCGGCGTAGCCTGGTGTTTTGAAGATATTGTGCAAGATGGCAAGTATTTGAGTGTTCTGGGGCTTCATTGGGTCACTGAAGAGATCAAAGTTCACGTGGGAGACATATGCCACAAGAAGATCAACGAACGTCATGCTGTCAGTATCCTCATCTTCATCAGCGATTGCGATCAAGTGTTTTGTGACAATCGAGTCGGAAAGAATTTGTGACATGGTGAAGATAGAGTGGTTGTCAAAGGCCCAGGAGCGGGTCTCAAGGGCTGAAGTTAGTACAGTTGCTGCGCTTTCGTTGAAGGTTGGCAACCTGAGTGCCTCTATGATATCCTGGCCACATGCAACTGCAAGGGCCTGGGTTTGCTTGTCCCCGGAATGGCGATGGTTTCCATATACACTAAGCCAGGTCTTTCAATGAAAATCAGAGTTAGTCACCTTCCCACTATACAATCATGTTCAGGAACATTCTCACCTTCCATGAGCCCATAGCCTCATTACCTAGAATGGATTCCAAAGATTCACTGCCAGCTTCAGAGGCATGGTATGCGATCTGCCGGATGATGTATTGGACGAGCAAGAAAGCATCGCCAATATTTTCCACTACTCGCTGAATGGCTGAGCCGACCATATCCTGAGGTTCAGCCTCTAGGCGCAAAGCTTCCTCGGCCAATGCGACCGAAAAGAATACCAGCGCTGTAGCTTTCTGGGTATTCAGAACAGGTAGGACTCCATTCAGGAAGTCTACTGTCTGGGAATCTGACTCGGAGACGTATCCACCATGTGCAAGGCTTGCGGCTAATTGCCAGAGGGCTCTTTTCCAGGAGCTTGCAGAATTGCGGAAGACGGCAACAAGACTCGAAGCAAGTTTCCTGACTACCATAGCCTGTTCACCTTCATTCACAATTGTGATATAATGGTTGATAAGACGTTCCAGAATTTGCCACGTCATCGGCTCTTCAATATCACCTCTATCCTTACAGTTAGAAATGACAAAATACTTGGGACAAAAGGCTTCGATGAAACTTGGACGCATTTGAAGCGTTACACGAAAAACTTACCCAGATACATTGATCTTCACTGTGAAAGTAAGAGCTCCCATGAAACGATGATGAGTGGAGTTTTCACGTAATAGATAGTCTGCAATTTCCCAGGCATGCTCGCCTTTCTGTAATTGCTGTAACCGGGTTTGAATTTCATTGATTCTGGTTGGATTGCGCTGGTTTGCGGGATCATAGAGTTGGGTTACTAACTGAACCTGGTGAGCATACGCGTCCAAATAAAGAACAAATGAGACAATTTACCGCATGAGATTCCAATACTGGCTCTGTGGGACCAGGGCCCATGTTTGGGGAACGCGTCGCCATTTCTGAGGTAGAAGAGAAAGAAAGTGGGATGCGAGAGTATACAATGCGTATCATCACGTGGCGATAGAATTGTATTGTCACGTGATGGTGCCCCGCTATAGCCAATCATCTGTCAGTTTCAAAGCAACAGAAGATACAGGACTCGTGCTAGCTATGAATCGGATAGAGTGGTCTAGCGATGCTGGAGTTAACTGCCTCACTTATTGATATTTTTGCCCGGGAAAGGCATCTGGACGGCCTGTTTGCTGACTTCGGAGCTTAGTAATATAAAGTCGCATAAGGCACCACTCATTCTGAACGTTCTTCTACAGATTATCACAATTATTGAGTCATGTTAGCTAAGGTTAACAGCCTCGAGATATTTAGCTACTGTTGCGTGCTATGTTGATATTGAATTTACCTTCATTATACATTGTAAACGCGTCTACATGCGTGTCGTCAAGTGTCCCACTATCAAGCTATAGTGTCCAAAATATATTGCCTCATTATATAACCCCGCACAACGGAATGAAGATACCTAACACATCAATCAAAAAAGAAAGAGAGAGAGAAAAGAATGCTGGTGGAGGGGTTGGTATCCTCGTCTACCACCTCTAATTCACAGTGCCCCGGCGGCCCTCCGGCGCACGTTTATGAGCAGTTACAGCCTTCATCACCTATTTGCGGCAGATAGACCTTTACCCCCTCCCCTTCCTGCTGCGCTGGTTAATGAACCCTTCGTCGCCTTTTTGCGGCGAATCGACAACTGTCCCTGTCGCATCGGGCACGTGATCCTGGTTCATAAGGTGCATCTTTACCACTCGACCACACCGACTTTTCAGACAAAATCTTTATTAATTTTCCCTCTTAAATAAATCAACGAAGCTTTTTCAGCCAACCTCCTGCTCCTCATAGCTTGGCCTACCGAATCACCCGGTTGGGAACTATCATTTAAAGTGGGCTATGACCGAATACACTAGTACGTGATAGTATTTTCACCATTCTCTCAACTCTTCCAAGGTTTCATTATAGGTCTCCATCCACTGCTCTCCACTAGCCAATAGTAATCTGTACCTAGACGGCCTAAGTAGTGAAATCTTTTTCAAATCAACAAGGTAATGCTTCAATCGACACTCGGCTCCAGATCAATGAGCCGCCTCTTGCCATATCTTGTGGGCGCCCACGCCTAGAAAGCACAACAGTTGCCCCAGCACGCACGCAGATACCTGCAATAATGTGAGTCCACGGGTTGAAAGTGCTCGAAACTTGTTACAGTCGGATTATGTAGTTCGAGGTTTTAAGCCCTCTGTAATACGTAGTATATAGACACGGGGGGATGGGGGAATGTTAGGTCACTCGTGGTGCCTAGGCTTGAAATAAGTTGTTTGGAAGTACTCTATGATACTCTATGATGGCTATGTTGTTACAAAGCCTCCCCTACATGCAATTGACCGAAACACAGCTCCTCACCTGCAGCATCCCCATTTCTCCACCAAATCGATCAATGAGTTTTCTTTCCCTCAAGAACCGAGTCGTGCTTGACGTTCTCTTGACTGGATACATTGAGCTTGTCAATGTGATCAAGTGGTAGACGCAGGAAGTCATGTTTATTCTTCCAAGTTACTTGACTCTCAGCGAAGCCTTCGCTCTCAACCGGGGATGGTGGTGGATCAGTAATCTTAGTAACAAGGTATGCCGTAGATGCCTCCGCGACGCCGTACATAAGTACGCCAATGAAGGGGGTCTTCAAAACCACGGTAAAGGCGAACGAAAAGCCGAATAAAACGCCCTCACGATCGCGGAACCAGCGGCTCTTCTGTTCCGGAGTAAACTTGATACGGCGGAAGTACGGTTCAAGCTAGATGTTTTGTTAGTTGGTTCGCCAGGCAGAAAAATGATCACTAATACTAACAAGTTCGCGCATCAGACTTCTTGATGCAAAGTAAGTGTGCAGGAACTGGATGATATATGTCTTGGGGAGAACCAGTCCAGCACCAAAAATGACAACAGCTGGCGCAGTGCCCACATGCGATTTGAAGGTGTAGAAACTGGCCGCAGGCATAACAAAGCGACCAACGATAGGGAGCATGGACAGAGTATACACTGCTAATCCCAGCCCAATTTTCTTGCCGTATCGATTGGCAAAGGTCATGAACACCTCCATTTTGGGACGTGGTTGGCGAGGGCCTCCTTTGGTAGGAAACAATTCCAGGTTGGGGTAGTACATGGCACGCAAAGTGTTGGGGTCCTCAGACTTGTGTTTCTGAGCGTATGTTGTGTCCACCCAGTGAATGGATTGCATGAAACTTCACCAGAGTCAGTAAGTGCAAAGCAAATCTGGATCGTATAACCTTACATCTCATCAAGAGTTGGCGTAAGATGACCCATCAAGGTCATCAGAAGAAATGGCACTTGGAGAACAGATTTGGATAAGAACTCAAGGCCCTTGAGAAGATCGTCGTCCCATGTTGCGCTTTCCAGGTCGATTATCCAGGAGATAACGTAGAGAACAAACTTTAGGCCGATTATCTATAATTGGATATTAGAATCTCATATTTAGGGACACTGGTAAAACAGCTTCAAAAAGTTGACATACCGGAATTTGGATAATTAATTGGATGACAATCCCAACAGCAACTGCTATAGCTGCTTGACGGAAGTGCTCATGCTTGAACAGATCTGGATTCTGTAGAGCACGGACAGCTGCGATTGATAACAGTCAGCTTCCAAGAATCATAGGGGCTTGGTCAAATTCGCAATCTCCAACTAGCTGCCTGGGTGGGCCCTTGGAATAGGCAACACACAGTTGCACTCGTCAAGGGCCCACGAGCTATCTATTCAAGGCCCCACACAAACGTTGTGTGTGCCGAGAGTTCCGAATCAAAAGGGTTTTCTTGTCTGCAGGTTTTGATCTGCACAAAGGGAGTATGGGAGACAGACTTCCTACCACGGTGAGCTGGAAGCCACGAATGACGGCATTGGGCTCGAAATTCGACATGATCGAGCCCGATTGAAGTCTCACACCAACAGTGAGGTGTTCTGAGGGATTTTAATGTCTCAAATGTTCAAGTGCGATTAAGGAGGTTAAAAAGAACAAATTGACAGGCATCCACCGTTTATAAAGATGGAGGAGCTGCGTCACGTCACATGTGGCTTGTGGCCTGAGGCACTAATATGAGCCTCCCCACGCAGAAAGGCACGCGCTCATTGCGCCGATAACGACCCTCCAACCACCAATGTGTTCACCTCGCGGTGGTATCGCTTTGTCCACCCATGACAATGCCCGAGCCTCAAAGTGAGCCCTTGGGTCAGATACATGCTATCCGGCGCTCGGTTACTTTCCCCACGAAGTTAATCCCGCAGTCGACACGCGGTTCCGGTGCGCCAAATCCAAATGTTGCGGAGAACGTCATATTCTATCATCCCTCGGCGAAGATAGTCCATTTTGCTCCCAGGGCACTGGCCCCGATCCCGTCGAGTTCCGCGCCCACCGATTTTGATTATCCCGTCGATACCATCGAAACACTCCCCTGGCGCTCTGCGACGGAGCGAACCGTCGCAACTGCGCCACTGAGACTTGAGAAAATCCATGGGCTGACCGTGTTCCTGAAATGTGGAAATGTTGTGCATGCGATTTTAAAGAACTCACAGTGCTGGTGCGTGGATGGAGTTTCGAAATTTGTCTTGCGCATTCGCCCTCTCACATATTATCGCATTGAAATACCCCACGAAACCCAAGAGGACAAAGGGCTGGTGGACGATTTGAAGATCGCGCTACCAACAGTACTTCGCTATGAAGTCACACCATGTCCTTTCAAGCGAGAATTCACTGTTGAGCTCCCGGAGGAGGCTACCGCGCCTCGGCGCAAGAAAGCCTGGCGCCCCAAGGGTCGGAAGGAGGGCGTGGCGGTATCATCCGGAAGCGACCAAGGGTCTCCAATCGAAGTCAAGCCAGAATGGCTTGATTCTGCCAGTACTGGAGATGACACTGACGGAGCGGCAACCGATGATAGCGCAGCAATACCCGAGCGATCTGACAGAATAACTTCGGACAAGCCAGCGCGTGACACATCGCCTTCTCTAAGCATATCTGAGCTTCCTGCACAACCAAGGCTTATGAGACGATCGGTTACTGAAACACCACAGACATTCAGTAGCATCCGAGCGAAGTTTGATGCTCCTTCAGTTCTAGAAGAACAGCAAATTATTGAGCCTGCGCCTGTGGCGGCTGAATCTGAGTCTACGGTTGAATCTACGGCTGTGTCCGAATCTGTGCCGATTGCTGAATCCAAACCTATCGCTGAAAATGAGCCTATCACTGCGTCCGAGCCTACGCTCACTCAAACTACCCCAGCGCAGCTTCAATTTACTGCACGCCCTGATGTATTACAAGTGCAGTCAGAGCCCATATCTTCCATTCAAGTAAATGAAGAGCCTGCTGGGGTGATCGCCAACCTAGATGAGCCTGTTGAAGACGACAAAGAAGTGGTCGAGACCTCGCTGGCTTACGCGAACCATGAGTGCACCAAGGCTGAACGTGAACTTGAAAGCGAGATAGTGGTACCTACTGAGCCAAGTATTGAGAACTCCGACACCGTATCGCATGAAATTAAGCATGAAGCTGGTCTTGTCAACCATGTTTCTGAAGTCGATGCTCTGGAGCCCAGAACTACCGAGGATACACCACCAAAGATCAGCCAGGAGTATGCCCTATGCGAGTTCAATTCAAAGGGTGAGAATGAGCTTGCTGGCTCCATTCAGATCGAAGCTAAGCCTACTGAGTTCCAAGTTGCTGAGAGCGAAGTGACTCAACCAAGCCAAGGCCAGGCTCAAACAGGGCCCCAATCCTCCAAGGATGAGCAAGTGGGTGACGTCGTTTCTGCTGAATCTGAAAATTTTCACGATCATTCGTTCTCATCCACACCAGAATCTTTTCATTCGGCGGAGCCCCATTCGCCCTCCGACTCAATCTCCACCCATGCTACTTCCTTGGGTTCTCCTGGCAAGGTGCAGAAGTATAAGACGGCTCATGACCCAGACTCATCACCAGTGTATCCGCCCACAAGTTTAATGCCATCTGATACGATCAACAGCGTCGCAATCTCCAATGCCGACACGAATTTGAAAGACAAGCCCTCCAATATTGACAGATATCAGATGGCCCGAGAAGATCCACCTCGGCCTTCATTAAGTATTCCGTCAACCTCAAGGCAATCCACCACACAATCTGCGTCTCCCTCAGATCTCAATTATATGAGTGCCGAGTTCCGTCGCCGAGCACAGGCGACCAGACAACGTGACGTCTCCCCAATGCCGGCCCCTTCTACTATATACCAGCCGACCGCTGGAGAAGAAGCTGCCTCGCTGATCTCCAAAGCCTTGGCTCTTGTGCTGGTACCACCTATCTCCCTATTCATCGTTTTGCTCCATATTGCCGCCCGCATTGTCATCAACCCCTCTGTCAATTCCACCAAAGCCATCTCCCAGTCCGGATCACAGTCATCTTCCAAGACCAAGGTGCCCGAGGATGACTTCAGTTTTCCCTTGGAGCGTGAACAATCTTCTGAATATGAAGATGCTCAAATGACGAAGCAACTTGATCCATGGGACCTTGACTAGGTAGATTTTGCTCTGTGACCATTATTTGTTTTAATACTCCCTTCTTCTTCTGTGTGACTTTTGCACCATTATCTGATTTAATACTTCCCTTTTCTTGCATGGAGATGACGACGTCATTTTGTTTATGATTATTGGACATCGGCCTGTACGATTCACGGGTTGGACTTGGGGCAATACGCCTATGACACTTTGTACTCTAGCGCTGCATACCCAATACGAGACCTCGGGTCAGACACTGATCATTGGGTGATCAAATCATTGATTTTTATTCTTAAAAATATTTCTGGCTGATAATCTCCCGGCCACAGCCAGTGTATGTCGTAGTTGTATGGTCTTCCAGCTGGATACAGGGCACTCCACCCCCGATGCGATCCAGGAAGCTACAGCATTGAAGTAGATACCGAGAAAAAGAGCCATTGCTATTTGATGGAGGGATACATATATGAACCCATGGTACAATAAAAGGAAAAAATCAACGTATAGAGGTATCCCAAAAACGCCACAAGCGCCAACTTCACCTCGCCGCTCTCCCCATGCTTGCAGACAAAGAATGCCTAATGGCGGCTGAGACAGAGAGAATCCAATAGGTTCTTCTTTGCCTTCTTTCCACGTGAGACCATTTTTAAGCTAGAAAATAGATCTAATTTGCGTGAATCTTCTTAATGCGCATACCACCCTCGTAGAGGCCACGGTCCAGAGCCGCAGCGACAGTCAGGGTACCACCGATGATAGCACAAACACCAGTCAAGAAGCCAGTGAAAGACTTAGGGCGTGTCTCACGGTTGATCACCTTCATGGGAGAGATGTCGTAGTTGAAGAAGACCCCAGGGATACCACCCGCAGCATGCATACGCTCCTCGTGTCCATCAGCAGCATCGTTTCCACCCTTGAGAGAGCGCTTGTGTGAAGTGACAGAGTACTCGTGGGCTTCGATGCTGCCTTGAGCTCCATAAGCGAGACCGTGGCTGCCGAGAGGCGCCTTATCATAAGCACTGTGGATGGCAGTCGAGAATGTCGGATCCCAGCCCAAGGGCAGGTAGGATGTCGAAACGATCTTCAGGAAATACATAAAGTTGAAGTCGGGCACATCCGTAGTCTGGGAGGTTCCATCAAGCGGGTTGACATTGTGATCATCAGTCCATTGCCAACGGTCAGCAAGCTCCATGGGGAGCTGAGGACCAAATCGGAGTTCGTGAATCTCGTGCGCCATTGTGTGCATGTTCTCGACGCCTGATTGACTGTCAAGGTAATAGTTCTCCAAATCGTGGGCGTGCATATTCTGGTTCGTGAAGCTGCGACCGGGTGCAATGTGGAAATTGCCGACCACCTTGTTGACTCGAAGGACACCTTCAATGCGACATCCCTCGCGGCGCTGGGCCTGCAGTTTCTCGCCATATCCTTCCCGAATGCACTGCTCCACGTTCTCTCCAATGCCAAAAGCCCATGACTTTTGCGCATATGCCTCACGGACTTCGTCGCAAGTGTTGCAGCAGCGTTCTTTGACTGCATTGGTGGGCGCATCTGCTCCATAACAATCACCGCAATAGTCGGGGTCCAAGTGTTTGGCGGCATCGGCGGGGTGGTGTCTATATGTCGCGTCAGTTCTTGGTGCTTTGGTGACCCCGAGCGGGTGCTCCAAGGAGTGGCACTTACAGGTCCAATGATTGGACATCAATGACCTTGCCTCCCTCTGCAGCAGAGGCCAGGCGAACCTTGTTCACACCGTGCGCAACGCCCACTTGCTGCTCACCAGACACATCCATGACATCCAATGTCAGAAGCTGGCATGGCAGCCGGGGGAACGTCATGTTCAAGTGGATTTCCATTCTCTCGCCTATCCGCATAAGAATCCAATGTCAGCTAACTCTCCATAAGATCCAATGCGTGTATGCAGGTATGTCTCATACCTCTCGACTTGTCCACGATAAGCTCCGGGTGCACCACAACTCGGCGGTAATCAGCCCATTCTCCCCAGACCAACCAAAAGACCACTAGCAATGAGGCAATTGTGATAATGCCGCCGGAGTTGGTACGAATGCGCGCATCTTCGACGGTCTTGGCGAAGGCATCTAGCCTTGTGAATCGCGACTTTGCGGGCATCTCGCCAGGCAATTGACGACAAAGGAATGGGTCACCAGGCCTTAAAGAATGATTTAGATTGACACGTAGTCTAGAGGTCAAAGGAAAATACAGGTTAGCAAAGTGGACGAAGAACGCGCAAGCTAATTGAGTAGCTTCAGTATGGCGGATTGCGCCGAGGGGTATGGCAGAACAATGGAAGGGGAGCCATGGTCGGGTCGTACCTGGACCGGATGAGATTATTTGAATGCCCTTGGTGCCTGAGGGAATCCCGGCAAGCCAGTCATGAAGCAGAGCTGTTGCAAGCTGGTCGGTTCGATCTTGAATGTATTGGAATTACTCCATTCTGAAAGGACAGAACACAACCCCTGATTGGTGGGAAATGCTGACACATTGTGGATATCACATGATCCTGCTCTACAGTATATCACTGTGAATCGCGTGACCACCATCTATGTAGTCCTTGGAAATCATATCTTCCAAGTTATTATTATTCGGATTGATATTTAAATTTATCAACAATCCTTAAGCTCCATGGTTGCATGTATTGCGGCGTGATGTATGTTCTCCAATAAACATGGTTTATGGGGGCTGTATTGGCTCCGCGGCCCCCACTAAACTACATTAATGGTTGCCCTGATTGCCTCAAAATGCCGCAAGCCACTCTTGGCTAAAGTACTAATCCTATCTTTTAGACCCTCTCATTATCAAGCACAATAGGTTCTCGGAATCAGCCTGAAAAATGGGCAGTGCAGACCCTGCTTTTTGCCGCCACCAGGTCAACTAGCAGAACTATATAAATCCGCATAGTCCCATAACGTACATATGTGCAGCTATTTACCATTCTTCGCGCAGTCCCACTTCCAAGAATAACCAAGTCACCTCTATACCTATCTGATCATGGCTACATGTGACAACTGCAATTCTCTAATAAACAGCAAAGGGCCAGTTGAGCCAAAACCTATAATACTTGACCTGGCGACAGCGGACCATAATCAAGAGTTTTTCTTCACGCACACGGGACCTCTGCGTATCAGTATGAAGGTTTTTGCAAAGAACGACCAAAATTGCCCTCTCTATTATATAAGTATCACTGGCTCTTTTGGCGATGATACCGACCTTTCATTGCATGCTGGTTCTGACAGAGACCAAGCTCTCTTGGGGACCTGCCATTTCAACAAGTTTCATGCATCTCAAATCCAAGTGCATCGTCAGAATGGTCCGAAATTGAAGATGATCATGATCAAGGAACATGGTTATCACTGGTCCATGCCTTGGGTATATCATTCGACTGAACAAGGCCATACAGAGATGGAGCGCCACTTTTATTGGAGGGCACAAGGAAGAAATACATCGGCATCATCAGGGTCAGGCAAATTATGTTTGGAGCTGTGTGGTACAGAATACGCTGACGTCTATGCTATCTATTCTGGGGCTGCGCCCGGTACTCGGAAAGGAGGCATTTTACAGCTGAGGAACAATTTGGGGGAAGAGTGGAGGACGATGGTGGTTTTGACACTATCTGCCTTGCTTGAAAAAGCCAGGCAGACGAGGGCCCGAGATGGGAGTTTTAGTGTGGGCATGTTACTTTATTAACAATAACCTTGGAATTGATTTGAATAATACAATTCAATTTGTATATGGAAGCATCCATGGATGGTTTATATCTAAATTAGATTGAATGTTTAAGCTTGAGCGCAACCTGGCCACTGGGGTGGATGAGAACTCTCCCGCAGCGGACAAAAAATATATACAGTACATATTTATCAAAACCGCAGTTTGTGAAAGCCTCACGTAATCGGATCACTCTCAGATCACTCAATCACCCAAGGAGAGTATGACAGAGATTACAAGATAACATTCTTAAGGAAATTACAGCCCGTTATATCCTATCGAAGGGTGATACTGCATTCCACACGTTCAACGGGCACATGTTCAGTTGAAACACGCGGAATCCTGGATCCAGATCTCCCCCACAAGACTAACCGGGTTTCTAGTTGTGGGCAAGAGAGGGGAAGTACCTGGATATGTAGGAAAATTCTTTGATCTCTCATGTACCTTCATTCAGGCACCCTAGGATGCACCTGGGCAGGTATACATATGCATGATGTAGTAATAATGGGGATTTTGAGGGGTAAAGAAGTGTGTAGCAGATACATTGATCTTGGTAGGGCCCCACACGGAAACGGAGGTAGTCGGTACCACAACAAACTTCCGCCCTTGAAGTGCGGAGTCATGTAAACAGTAAACAAATGCCCTAGACAACCAACGAATATCGGATTTCTCTCCCAGATCTTTCCAACATCCTGATTACATCCTGCTACTGACTGCGCTCATCTTCTACCCAGAATTCCTTCTTTTATCCAGATCTTTCCGACGATTCGTTTTAGCGCAAGTGAAATCTTTCCTCAAGGGCACCGCCCTAGAGCAGGGATGATGAACGACGTGCCCAGCGTGATGGTGAGCTCCCTTACACATTTCTGGTCCTTGATCCAAGGGAATTGTGGTCGCATTAAAGAAACAAATAGTTCTGACATTTCCGCGACCAGATCCAGCGACCCAGCCCAGACGACATGGACATCGACTCCGCTCCCGCCCAGCAACGCTCCTCGCGGAAGCACCTACGCAGCAGCGACGACGACAATGATCTAGAATGGAGCTCTGACGTATCCGGCCAATTTGATGATGCCGAGGAACCCGACTTGGAAGACTGCAAATCCCCATCTGCAAAGTTCGCGAAACGTCGCCGGTCCAACGACTGGCCGTTGCCGGACGAAGCAGCGGACTACGGAAGCAATGGCAGCCGAAGCTCGCGCAATGGAAACACATCTTTGGGACCCAACTACAAAGCCTCGCCTCGCGCATCGCCTCGGGGGTCAGCTGCATCTCTGCGCAACAGACATAAAGCGTCTACCAACAGCCCTCGGCATCACCTGACTCGGCGGTCTCGTTTCGTTGAGGCGAATATGAGCGATAGCGTTAGCGAGCGACCGCCCAGCATTTACTTGCGTGAGAACAAAGGCCCTGGTTCGCAAAACCGTACATCTGGGATTTTTCGATTTGGCAAAGCAATCGCGTCCGCTTTCAATCCATTCGGCGGTTGGAGCAAGGCCTCGCCTGAGAACGCAAACAAGTCTCCCCAGAAAGATGCCCTCACCCAAGCCGAGGAAGCATATGCGAATCTCAAGCGCGCTGGCTACAAGGGCACGAATAAGGGATCGTACATGCAAAGCCAAAATGTCAACGCCTCCAACGCAGATCAGACCTGGCAAGCTATTCAAGACAAAATGGGCTATGGAAGCCCCAAACAGAAAGCAGGCCCCCAATTCGAGCCATTGTCACCTATCCGCTCGCCTTTGCGATCCCCTTCAAAATCTTCCAAGCGCTCATCCTTTCAGGATCTACGCATTCCATTCATGAAGACCCACGAACAACCGCCCGCGACATCTGCATGTCTAGATCATCCGTCCGAAGACTCCGAAAACCAAGGAATTCGGAGGCAAAAGTCTCGCAAGGAACTCTCACGCGAGTCGAAGCTTCTCAAGAAAGTTAGCAACCTTGAGGATAAGCTGGAGCGTGCGCGACGAGAACTTCGTCATCTGAGTGGCAATGAGGAGCGGCTGCCATCTCCAACTCTAGATTATCGACCCATGAGCCTCGAAATGGACCCTGGGAGCTACCCGCGAAAGTTCGTTCCGGGCGCACTGCCAAGCGTGCCATCCGAACGATTGCTAGATCAGCAGAAAGCCGTTTCTCAATCTCCTGAACTTCAGGCCTTCGTCTCTGAGGAGGGAAGAAGTGCTTCGCCGGAATCTCAGTCAACGGCTAAGTCTCCAAAACGGCGACCATCGTCAATGGGTAAGGAAAGCTCTTCCCGTAAAAGGAAGTCAACAGTTCCTGAACCAATCGCTAGTCGGAAACCTCTTCAGCCCAATCCGACGGACCACCTTGACGACGAACGCCCATCCGAATACGACTATTTGATCGACGCCGGTCTGCTCAGCCCACCACGCTCGAAGTTGCAGAAATTCGAAACCGGCGACAGCCCGGGGTCTGTGGACCGCACACGACACGTGGACCATGGAGCTTCCGCGGCCCACGACGTGGTGGATTCAACGCATAAAAGGTCCTCACATGTCAAGTCTCGAAAATCCTCTCCCAGCGCCAATCGCTCACCAATGTCAAAGAATGTAAGATCACCACCTCGTCTCCGCATGCAACGCAACCGATCGGAATTGCGCTCCTCTATTTCCACAACCTACACTTCTCCCACCTTAAAATCCGACCCTATCGCCTATGACTTTTCTTCCCCCCCACCACCATCCAGTGAAGCCCATCAGGCCTTTTATCTTCAGTCCCACCGCCAAATTGATCCAGATCATCCAGCTGGCGCTTCACCCACCAAAGCACGACCTAGCCTAAGACGGCGGCATAGTTACGACGTGGATATTCCTCCTGTGCCTCCTCTCCCTAAAGAACTCCGCATGAACGCTATCAAGGTAACCGGGTCGCCCACCAAATTACACCATCCTGTAAGAGACTCTGCTCCGCCAGTCTTGTCTCAACAGATACTGCCGGGTCTAAAGGATCAGGCCTCGAAGGAAGAACGATTTCTTTGGCCGGAGGATATTTTTTAAGATTGTGCCGACAATGAGCAAGATCTCGATTACTCTTAAGCTGAGAAGCACTTGTGTTTGTTTTGAATGATTTTACTCGCCACTGGCAGGTGATGTGATGAGGTTATGACTTTCTGATACCCGGGATTTATGTTGTTGAATCCCTGTCTTGTTCTATGATTATGGTTCTTGTGCCTCCTCAATGCATTTAAGCGATATGATTCAAGACATAAATTTCAATTCTTCAGTAGTGCCACAGAAAGCCTGAACATGGTTTAACGCCCAAATTAGTCTAATCTCGATGAAGCTCTGCATCCTTGGGAAGCAGCAGCCAGCTCACACCCGCAGCACCAAGCAAGCCGACTAATATCGGCTGCAGCACCTTGACACCAACTTGAGCCGCGATGATGCCCGTAATAGCCGGGAATATAGATCCGCCGATCTGTCCCAGCACAAAGACGAATGCGATTGCCGGTGACTTTATTTCCGGGGCGAATATCTTTGATCCAACTGATATGCCCTGCGCACAGCAATTTACGTTAGAAAGTCCTACAACTTGGAGGAACATGAAACATACCGTAGCGAAGAATGGACCAGAGAAGAACCCCAACAAACTGACAGCTACAGCCTCAGTGATGATACTCGGGACTCTGGTGATTCGTTAGTGTCTGATATACGCATTAAAGATAGATCGTGCTTACAGCCAGAACACCAGCTGGAGCCCAACACACAGCACCGCGTATATGAAGATCATGCGCCGTTCTCCGAAACGATGCGTTGGCTCTGCAAGAATCAATCGGCCGAGGAATCCGCCTCCATAGTAACCTGCAGGTACATATCCCATGTCTTTGACGTCTCCATTACGGACTTTGACAAGGTATTCAACCATCCATCCTATTAATGTCAGTCTATACCCTGAAAAGAAAACAACGCCACGAAGCTTCAAAAACAGCACTCACCCCCAGAAGTGATCGTCGCTCCAAGGAAGAAGAAGAAGAACAGACTCAACAGCCAAACACCCGGTGTGCTCAAAGTAGCTTTAATCTCCCTCAGAGCATTCTTCCCCGTAGATCCCCCTTCAGAGTTCTCCTCCCGTCGTTTCCCGAGAGCCATCCGATCATGGAACGAAAGCGACACAAAAGCAAGATTAATAACACCCAACCCCAAGGGAAAGATATAAAAAAAATTCCACTGCGAATTGGCATTCGCCGAAGCAACAGCTGTAGCCACGAACGGGCCAGCGAGACATCCGGCCATATACATCGCATGAATAAATCCAAGCCAACGGTGTGCACCGCGCTGGGATGAGACAAAGGTATTGGCATGTGTGTCATTGAACGCTTGCCCGAGACTTGCGAGGAGAAAAGTTACCGCGTACAGCGGAAATGGCGGAAGCCAAGTGCGGAGCACATGGGCTAGGATTTGGAGCGAGGCCCCGAGGGTTAACATCGCGCCTAGATCTAGGTGTTGAACTATAAAGCTGTTGGATATGGCTGCGAAGAGCCAGCCGAAGAATGTGACTCCATATCTGTATAATTATCAGCTGGGGTTCCTGTGGTGGTGATGTGGTGATGCTTGTACTGACAGTACTGCGACCATGTTTGTTCCAATGTCGTATGAGCGGATTATATAGGGGATTAGGGAGCCGAGACTTCCGTCGTTGACACCTGCAACGAAAAAAGAGACTCCGGCGCTAAAGAATTTTGGGTAGAGCCATTTTGTTTGTGGTTGGTTTGGTTCGGATTCTTGGAGGATACCTGGTTCCGGTTCCTGGGTTCGAGTACTAGACCCTTGAGTCTGAAGAACGATTGTCTCTGTCTGAGTTTGAGTAGTCATTGTGAGTCGTGACAGCTTCCAGTGACGAGGTGCGAGATTGGTGGTCCTCGAGATTATATAGCCGGGGAATAAAAAAGGGAAGCGGCAGATCGGGCCGTTTTCGCGCCAGTTACTAACTGATTTGGGAATTTAAAACGTGGGATGGGCGGGGTAAACTTTCGGTGGGGCGAACCTGCATAGAACTACGCCGGTGAAGCACGGTAATTGGCGGACAAGGCAGATACCAGGTGATCAACCTCCAAGGTAAATATTACACCGATAGAATGATTTCATGATGAAAGTGATAAATGACTCAGAAATTAAAGAAACAGAGAAAAGAAGAACAGATATCATGCCGGCCGAGGGATTCGTACCTCCATCTTGACAGGACCGCCAAAATGACTGAATTGTTGTTGAATTGCTCTATTACATGCATATCATGTTCATGAAACTAATTTGTTTAGATTTGATTACTCTTGCAAATCGTCTTGATGGACTGCCATTGGCGATTGTTATCGCCGGTGCATTCATGCGTCATACTGGAACAAGTGCCATTGAGTACTTGCATTATTACCAAGAATCCTGGTCCGACCTACAGTTTCAGTCAAAGCCTGGACGTGAATACCAGCATAACTTGCTGCAAACGTGGATGATCTCATATCGTGAGATCGAGAGGCGAGACCCAAATGCAGCTCTGATGCTACTGCTACTTGCTCAATATGATCACCGAGATATCTGGTATGAAATGGTTAGAAATAGCCGCTTTAGCTCAGATTTCCCTGCCTGGCTCGAAAAGGCTGTATCAAGCAAATTCGCATTGAAAATTGGAGTGAGAAGTCTCATCGATTTCTCTTCTCTCGACATTAAAGAACAAGATGGAAGCTATGTGATGCACCCAGTAGTGCAAGACTGGTGCCTTCAGCTTGCTAGCGCGAACCAAATCGTGAATTCCATCCAGCTTGATGAGCTTGCGTTGATATCTGTCGGATACTCCGTCCCTGATGTAAATGACAAGAATTATCCAGAGCTTCAGCAGCGGCTGATTCCGCCCGCGAATTTTGTAATGCCATCGTAACTGGTCGGAGAGCAATTCTGCAGTATAGGGAGCCTTCAATGGGTTAGGCAACCTCTTTCGAAACCAAGGCAAGCTCAAGGATGCGGAACTGAAAAACAGCCGAGGCTGAAAGTAGAGATTTTTGAAAGTTTATTAAGCTTAAGGTTGCCATCGAACCAGATGGTTCGATCGCGGCAAAACGACTTTTCGCCGCGCCACAATGCTTCTTTGCTGATCCCGTTGCCACCGCCCCCATCAATCCCGGAATCTATATTTCCTGCGATATTCCACCAGATATTCCATCAATCACTCTCATGCATCCCACACTCGTTGAATAAAACCAGCATGTCACTCGCTTATGCGTCGGTCCCGATCAAGGTCGAGGGCGTGAACCTCAACCTGTCCACAATTCATAGTTTCAAAAACGGACCACCAATTCTGTTCCTGCACGGATTTGGTTCCTGCAAAGAGGATCTAGCCGATATACAACTTCACCCAGACCTTGAGCAACATGGCTTCATCGCATTTGATGCACCGGGTTGCGGACACTCGGAGAGCGACCGACTGTCGGCGACAGACATTCCTTTTCTCGTCGCAGCTTCAGAAGCACTCCTGGCGCATTTTAAAATCACCCAGTTCCACCTGATGGGTCACTCAATGGGCGGACTCACTGCACTTCTTCTCGCTCATCGGCATCCAAACCGAGTTCTAAGCTTTGTGGATATCAAGGGCAACCTTGCGCCAGAGGACTGTTTCCTGAGTCGCCAGATCTTCACATTTCACTCGGATGACCCGGAAGAATTCTTCCAACAATTTATCGACCGGACTCGGAAGGCGCCGTCTTTTGCTAGCCCGCTATACTCTAGCACCCTTCACGCGCGGGTTCGTGTCGAGGCAGTACGACCAATCTTCGAGTCGATGGTCCGCTTATCGGATGAGGAGGATCTTTTGGGAATGTTCCTAGGGCTGCCTTGCCCGAAGATGTTTATGTTTGGGTGGGAGAACCGGGGGCTGTCGTACCTGCCGCAGTTGAAGCAAGGGGGCGTGGAATTAGCGGAGATTCCGAAGAGCGGGCATTTTCCCATGTACTCCAACCCCGTTGAGATGTACATGCGGATGTCGGTGTTTCTGAACAAAATTCGGCCGAACTAAGGCAACAAAATTTTTGTAGATATCTTGTCTTGAGACAAAAGATAGAATAGACTGCAAATTCTTATACCAAAGAGCTTATTTTATGTTAATAGAGTGCCTGTTGAACACAAAATACCTAGAACCTCGCTGTGGCAGCAACTGGCGTTGCGGTTTGACGATGCCGTGCCGCGACCCACATCTTAGTGGGGCTTTGAAATTGCCTACCAATCAACGTGAATTATTAATATCAAAATCCACATTTCAATAACCTCTACGATATCGTCGATCATCTCAGACTTTTTGACTCAGAAAACCGCGAAGGTTAGAAAAAAAAACATTGCATTGTGAAGGATTCGAAACCGGAACCTATCAACTCTGCCTGCCTTCGCCGGGAGTGTGCGAATAGCATCACTGACATCGCCGAAAAACTCCGCCAAAACTCAATCAAAACTTCTTTTCCACGTAACACACCACAGACTGAGAAATTACAGAAACTGATAACATTTTCAGAATCAGCTGGTAATTATCTAGCTAAAAGTTATAAAAAAGTACAAAACACCCGACGCTGTCGAGCCTCTTGATAGCAGGCGTACGCACTGCTACCAAGCGACTCTTCAGCGCCTGATGTTTACCCGGATGATTGACACCAACCAGCTCAGGTCCCTCTGGATGGCCTGAGCTGTTCCCACAGAATGGGCTCGCTGATATGGGAGGGTCTTGCCACTCGACCACACGAATGTCAATTTATACCAGGATTCCCCATAAGTCCTACATAAGGGAAGATTGCTAATCTACCACTATTTGGTTACGGGCATCCTCTTGCCCCTTTGGTGCTTAGAGTTAGAAGCTTGACCCTGCTTGACTCCTGTATTACTTTCCTTTGACTCTTGACAGTCGATATACTTTTACTACCCGTTTGAATCAACGATTTTATTTTTTCGAGTCTCGTTCACCACTTGTTCTTGAGGCGCTGAAGTTCATATCATGATAACAACACAATAACTACACCATAACAACACAATAAAAACATAATAAAAACATAATAAAAACAGATCATTTCTTGGAGTTTTTGACATCTTCTTTCGCAATTTTTGTACTTGCCAATATTATCTCGAGGTCAATAATCCTCGTTGATGCTGCAGAGCACGGTGATATCGAGAAATAGATACAATGAGTAATGGAAACCAAATGCTCTTCACGTTCAAGTCATTCTGTCATTGATACACATTTGTAAGCCGTGTGGGGGGGAGTTGAATACCTCGCTGCCGATCTCGCCCAGTCGCACTTCGGTAACATTGTCGGTTACCGACTATCACTCGGCATCTGGGTATTTTACCACTACTGCTATCTGCTAAAGATGCGGAGTTATAGGCAAAAGAAAATGTATGCAAGAAAATCATGGTCCAGATTTGAGATCTTATTTCGCCGAGTCACGGTACTCGACGCAAATAATAAAACCCGTGATATGGCTCGCTCAACATGTTTCTCTTTTGCCTGTAAATATCCCATCAACATGTTTCTACAACAAAAGCATTCTCATTTGGATTCCCAATCGACCAAAGTAAACAATATGAGCGGATCCAAAATCCTGGACAGACTTTCTGCACTCGATACCAACACCGTATCCGATGCCCTAGACTTCCTCGGCCTCAAAGGCGCCACACATGGTCTCCTTCCACTCTGGGACTGCCCAAAGATTGTTGGACGCGCCAGCACCGTCAAAGTGGGCCCGAAGACAGATGCAGCTCCTACAGCCCATCTCTTGACCCCGGTCATCGATGCTGTGACAACAGATGACCGCGTCCTCGTCATATCCGGGGGTCTAGAGGGGATTTCGTGCTGGGGAGATATCATTGCCAACGCCTCGAAAGTGAAAGGCATCCGCGGAACCATCATTGATGGCATGAGTCGGGACATCGATGGTAGTCGTGACGCCGAATATCCCGTATACGGCCTTGGTGTGACCATGATCAGCGCACGCAATCGACTGGTGCAAGTTGATTCGGGCACACCTCTGAAAGTACGAGGCGTGACAGTCCATCAAGATGATTATGTGATCGCCGACCGATGCGGGACTGTTTTTGCGCCATCCAACCGTATTGAGGAGATTCTGGAACTGGCTGAGAGGATCGATCGCCGACAGAACGGTATGGTTGAAGCCGTTCGAGCTGGGCAGCCTGTTTCCAAGGTCATGCATGATAGCCAATTCGAAGCTATTAACGTGAAGAAATCATCCCTCGAAACTGAGGCAGCGCAGTATGTTCAGAGGAGTCCAAGGAATCCTAGTCCCGAGGATCAAGAGTTGGTCGCCCTGTTCGCGGGTTCAGACACCCCTGCCGTCTCCGATGCGCTTGACAAGCTTGGTATTCCTGGACAGGCACTCGGTATCATGCCTTTGACCGATTACAAAAAGATCACCGTCGGGCCGGCCTTCACCGTTCGCTACGTGCCAGCCAGTGACCCACCAGGAAGTGTTGGCGATTTCATTGACGATGTGGCTATCGGCGATGTAGTAGTCATTGACAACGGTGGTCGCACTGATTGTACTGTCTGGGGTGATATCATGACACAGTACGCCGGCCTCCGAGGCATCGCAGGATCTGTTATTGACGGTGTCTGTCGTGATGTGAACCGTGCTCTTGAGGATGATTACCCTCTCTTCACGGCTGGGCGTTGGATGCGAACGGGCAAGGACCGAGTTCAAGTCGGAGGTGTGAATGAGTCGATCGGTGTTGGCAAGGTCCGGGTCAACTCTCGCGATATTGTGGTTGCTGATGCGAACGGTGTGGTAATTGTCCCGCGAGCTCGGGCCCGTGAAGTTGCTGAAATCGCACGGCGGATTGAAGAGAGCGAAGTTGGCATTCGTCAAATGATCGCTGCGGGAGCCACGATCGCTGAGGCGCGGGAGAAGTCCGGTTACCACACGCTGCAACGTAAGGGATAAAATTTAGTCGAAATAGAAAGTCACAACCTCGGGACTTTACATTGGAGATAGCATCTAGCAATTAGGAATGATTTTTTTGAATTGAAGAGTTAGAAATACATTTACTTCGAGTCCTCGCTGCATACTTCCTGGATAAGATTATTGGCAGTCTCAATAGGACGGGCAGAACCCTCATATTCGAGATTGAAGGGCAAAAGAGCGCTCGGTATTTGGGGCAGTGACCGATAATACTTAGTGACTCACTGTTTGGAAGTGGTAGTTAATTGATGTTCAAACACCAAAGATAACAAAGACTCACTTTTGCCACCGGTGTTGAGCCCTACTCGGCATATTGATGTTTGCCCGGTACCCTCGAGGCTTCATGACGGTGTTCTATAGATAAAAGGCCCAGGTCTCCCTAGACCTTAAAGAGAACTCTAAGGATAGACTGTACCCACCAGTCATGATGGCCTCTATACACAACCCCCAATTGCGCCTTCTGAATGCTTTGCGAGGTGGCTCAAAGCCCATCATGACCTTTTTAGGGCTCCCTTCCTTCCGCACAGCACAAATTGTAGCCCAAACCGGTCTCGATGTTTGTACATTGCTTGCATAGTTTATTTTACTTTTGCTGAAAGCTGTCCAGGGAATCATTATTGATTGTGAGCACGGTCATATCAGCGATGACTCCATGCATAGCTCGACTGCTGCAATCGCTGCAATGGGAGTGTCACCTCTTGTTCGTCTCAGAATGACACATTCAGATTTGATTAAAAGAGCATTGGATGCTGGTGCACAGTAAGTACATCAGATCCTGGATACAAGGTCACCTAATTAATGACCCGAAAGTGGAATCGTTGTCCCCCAAATTAATACCGCTGAAGAGGCCAGGACTGTTGTCTCTTATGCCAAATTCCCTCCACAGGGATTTCGAGGACAGGGTTCAGCATTTCCAGCAATCACCCATGGTATTGATGTGCCGACATATATGAAAACGGCCAACGAAACGATTATCACCTGTGTCCAGATTGAGTCGAAAGAGGGGGTCGAAAATGTTGATGAGATCTGTGCTGTACCGGGTGTTGGTAAGTAGTTGGTCTCTGTAACGCTGAATGAGATATTCACTAATCTCAATCCAGATATGATTCTCATCGGGCCCAATGATCTTGCGTTATCAATCCTTGGCTATGTTCCTGCAAAAGGCAACGAGCCTGAGTTTGTCAGTGCCGTTGAGAAGATTGTGGCCGCAGCAAGGAGACACGGTAAGTGGGTCGCTCGATTATCGAATGATGGGGCTCTTTGTAAAAAGCATTTGAAGGTGTTTGATACTGTAGCGATGAGTTATGATATTCGGGCGATTCAAAATTGGTATACAGCTGAGCTTCAGGTTGCGCGATCGTGACATTGGAAGCTCTGAAGGGTAGATATCAAACTGGAATACACACTACCTGAATTACATCAATATAGTTTTACCTGGAATATTTTTACGTAGGAGGTAGCTGCGTAGCAATAAAATGAAACTTCAATGGGATATTCTGATAACAAAAAGCAATTTAATGCTTGACATCGAGTCATTTTTTCCATTCTCTTTTCTATTTTCCCGTGATTTCATGTCGTAATACTTCACCAATTTTTTTGAAACGTTTTCCTTCTTCAAAAAGCAACGGCCAACCTTTGGAAAGCAATCCCTCAGAGCAGTGACATCCAGGTTCCGATGCTCTGCGCATCAAAAACTTCGCTTTGCATCTCTGCCAATTCATTCTGGACCCAAGTGTCAGCCTTCTCGTAGACAAGTTCCCAAAGGTCCTTAGAGTCCTGATAATCCCGCTTCAGCAATCCCATAATCATGAGAGTAGCGACAAAATTCTCCTCTCTCTCCACCAGAGCATCGCGTTTGCCAAAGTTCCGGAGTATAGTAGTGACTTTGGAGCGCGTTTCATTCATGTCCATTTTGATGATGTTGAAAAGCTGCTGATCCCAAGCCCAGCTTCCCTCAAAGGTCTGCAATCCAACCAAGGAATGCACCTTTGATTTTGGGCTTTGAATGACTGATGAGCCAGATTGAAATATTCTCCGCTGGTTAAACATGCTCCCTCCTGTTGCTGGTGACGTTGGAGAGTATTGGGGAGATGTGAAAAGCCCACTTGGAGAGGGACCAACGCTTGCTGCAGCCTGTCCAAACATGCTCCCTCCTGTTGCTGGTGACGTTGGAGAGTATTGGGGAGATGTGAAAGACCCACTTGGAGAGGGACCAACTCTTGCTGCAGCCTGTCCAAACATGCTCCCTCCAGTTGCTGGTGACGTTGGAGAGTATTGGCCAAACATGCTTCCTCCTGTAGTTGGTGCTGTTGGAGAGTATTGGCCAAACATGCTTCCTCTTGTAGTTGGTGCTGTTGGAGAGTATTGGGCAGATCCGAAAGGCACACCTGAAGAGGGACCTGCACTCCTTTGTCCAAAACTGGCAAACTGGACTTGACGTGATGCTGCCCCTGGTGGAACGTATTTGGAAGATCCGAACAGTGCACCTGACCGCGTGCTAGCGCTTGCTGATGACCCGAATCCTGCACTAGCTGCGGGCATTACTTGAGCACACCCCATCATCATGGGAGCATGGCCACCAAAGCCATTGTATCTAGTAGCAACAGATACTTGCACCGTTTCAGCCTTATATTCATTTGGCTCCTTTATTCCAGAACCGTTGGCCTGATCAGGGTCGGTTTCCAAAGCAACGAAGGAACAGTATTTGCCCGTGATCTGGTACTTGATACCAAGATTCTGACATTCACGAGCTACGATCTGTTCTTGAGTTTGGGAGTGAAGCTGCTTGAACGGGTTGCCACTTGCATCTTTGATGTTCTCCAGCCAGCCGTGTCGCTCTTCTAGTTCAACGACGGCTTTGCGAGATGCAAGCTGGTGAATGGTCTCTCCTTTGCCAATATCAGTTATGGGAATTCGCAAGCACAGGGGACCCTGTTTGGATGTGGCGTTGAATGTAAGAGAACGCGGGATTCTGTCAGATTCAGGGTCCAAGAGTAGATATGCGGTCGTCCTGATGAAGGGGTAAAGGGGAGGGATCTTGTGTGGGGCTTGGATGGCCTTGGGTGGGGAAAATACGGAAAGTGTGTCCGAAGCTCCTCCAACGACCGAAGTTGACCCCGGCTCCTTGAAGTCATCGCTGAAAAGGGAGATAGGTGGAGCAGCTGGCTCATCGACTACAACGCTGGACTCGACTTCTGTTTCAGTCGCGGAAGGGCTGGCGGGATTGACGATTTCAAAATCTTGATCCACCGTGTTATCATAGTCAACGTCCAGTTTGTAGTCGTAGATATGGGGCGTGAGAGCTCCCTTGAGCATCCGGACGACACTCTTGTCTAACTCTTCGTTCTGAAGTACTGACTGAGAAAAACCTAGGCCGGCTCGTGCAACTCCTTCGATCAAGGCGTGGGACACTGCATGACCGATACCCAGCGTAAAGAAGCGAGCGGTATGCCCATTGGCAGTTTCTCGAACAATTTGAAAAAGTGATTCTTGGTCCATTATCTCACCATCGGTGAGCAAGAGAACTTCTAACTCCTTCCCCGCAAGGCGGCTTTGCACGGTAGCCTCCACGGCCGGCTGCATATTAGTACCTCCCATATCAGCTTCAATGCTATTAACCGAAGAAAGGGCCTCCTGAAGGCTTGACTTGTCGTATGCTTTGCTGCTTGGCCATAGAAAAGAATATCCCGAACCGAAAGAGCAAATATTGAAGCACACTCCAAGAGGCAAAGATTTCAGGAAAACCCGAAGAGCATCTTTCAGGGTGCTGATATTTCCACTCATACTCCCACTTCGATCAATCACGAAAACGATCTCCGGCTTATTGGGCGGTAGACTGAATTTGGGAACCAGAGTAGCCATCAAGGCTCGCTGACCTAGAATAGCCGGGTGAGATTCAAGAAGTGCGCGAGGATTATCAAGTCCATCAGCTTTGGCAACTAAAACAAAGTCGCGTTCCAGTAGGGCCTGGCTGTCCTTGCTTAGGCGTAGAGTAGCAGAGGCCTGAGAAGGCTCAAACCCATGGGCATCTGATGCGGTAGAGGAAACTCTACCAAGAGAGACTTTGGGGGAGTGGCTTGGGGACTGAAGTTCTCGAATAACTGATGATTTTTCCAGCAGAATATCAGCCGTGATAGAAATTCCTTCTAATTGAGCTGGAAAGCCAGAGCTTTGCTCGGGGGGTGGCATGGTCATCACGTTTTGATAACGAGGGGCAATGGAGTTAGGCAATGTGTAACGGACTCCATCGAGTTGTGCATCCTGCTTGAGTTCTCCAATAAAAGTGATTTCGACGGTCACTTTCTCGTTGGCTGGAACATTTCCCAGGCGGATGGTGAAGACATCGCTTTCGGTGGGAGATTGATCCATTATGGCAGCTGACTCGTTTCTGTCAACAGCATTTTGGTAATCAGTGTTGGCCTGTTCCTTGGATTTCACTTTGCTATGGAGAAGGCGAGCGCCAACGTGACACTGGAATCCGACAACACTAACGCCATCGTAGAGAGGGAATCTGTATGAAGCCTCTTCCAGGATGCATTTGGATGGGTTGACAAAGGTCTGTGTCAGTGTGGTACGAGCAGCGGTGGAGAATATGGTAGCATGGGCCTTGAGGGAGACCTGGGGCAGATATTGGAAGACATTCCCAACGTAAACACAACAGCCACAGCTGACTTGTGCCATGATTTTGTGGAAAATTGATATGTTTTTATTTGTTTTTATTGATTCAAGTGATTGGATAATTTTGTTGAAGGTATGGTTGAAGAATATGATTAATGATGAAGTTAAAAAGAGAAAGAGAGAGAAAGAGAAGACGTGAGGTAGATATAGACTTTTTAAAGGAGGTGAACCAGGCATCCATACACCAGTGGACCCTGGAGCTTTCCCGCTCAGCTGTGCTCCGCCCGTTGCCTAGAGCCGCCGTGACTCATGTTTGTCATAAAATAAAGTATAATTCGATGCGAATAATCCAAATTCGACTCTTTGCTACTTCTACCCATGACCCATCCCTGATTGTTGTAAATCAAGACAAAGATGTTCCACATGTGCACCTGGGCATACAGTAGATCCTTGCCATTATAGTGCCAAGCCACCAGCTCCGGCTCCCAACCCTCCGGCGGCTCTTAAATATTTAATTTACACATTTGGAACATAGCCATTTGGAAGCCTGCCACAGGTGATTTAGGTTATTTGATAGATTCCCATCAGTACATAGCAGCATGATTTTCAACTTGAGGTTTCAGCGTTTCTCAGATAGATACCAGAGAGTTCAAAATATACCTCAAGCTACATTTATACAGATACATATTATCATATCCTATAGACAACTCAACAAGTCCTCTTCCCGAACTTGATAAACCTCATCAATCTTCTCCCCAGTCCCCTCTCCACAAGCAAAATCCCGATTAACACGCTCAACAAATCTCTCCACAAACTCACTAGCAACCTCATCAACAGTAACCCCATTCACCCCGACCCCCTCCAAACTCGTCACCTCCTTCCCTTCCAAGCCACACGCAACAATCTGCTTAAAGAACCACATCGGCTCCTCCGTAACATTCAACCCAACCCCATAGCTACTAATATTGCGCCGCAGATGCACACCCACGGCTGTAATCTTTTTCGGGGTCGCACCGGCAGAAGCAGCAGGGTCTTGAACCCAGACACCTGGATCCTCGGTCGTGAATCCACTGACGCCATATCGCTTCAGCACGTCGATGACACTGTTCTCGAGAACACGGATATGGCACCGGGGTGTTAAGCCCAAACGGCGGAGGTCGAGGATCGTGTATGCGACCATCTGGCCTGGGCCGTGGTATGTTGTTTGGCCACCGCGGAGGGTGGGGTGGTACTCTGCTTTGGGGGCATTGATGCCGGAAGGGGTAAGAATGGAGCGGATTGGCTCGAGGGGCGGTGGGAGGGAGAGGTGATTTGTTGGTGAGTTGGGGCAGGTGTTGGAGGGTGGGAGGTCGCGACGACCGGTTGTGTAGACCGGGTTTGGGGTGAAGGTGATAATGGTTGGGTCGGGTGCTGGTGGGTGTGCGTGCCCTGGAAGGTTGTTCTTGAGATCTGTTTGCGACGATAGGGAGGCCGGAGAGGTGAGCTTTTTGTGTGTGAGGAAGCGGCTTGTGAGTGCTTGTTGGAGGCTGGACACTCGCGCGAAGGGCGTGGTGTGTGGGAGGTGGAGGTGAGCGAGTCTCATGACGGTAATTTAGTCGTGAGAATATATAGCGCGTACTAGGTGTTATTCTCCGTGATTCATTGTAGAGTTGGAGGTTGGGCGATTCGGTTTCCCTCGGAGTTGGAAGGTCAGGATTTTGAGTTGCGGAGAAGCTGGGAGCTCTCCGATAAGATAAGTCATGAGCTACGTAGACTATGACGATCATGGAGGGAGGCTCTACTACGATTTTTACACCTTGAATGCAGGCTTTGGCACTTCATTGCTCATTTCATTTTGCTTCGTTTCCAAATGTTGACTAGTGCATTGCATCATATAAAAATAAAACAACATCGCGAACACTTGGCTTTTCTGGCTATAGTGCCAGCATGAACTCGAACTCAGCCGTGGAAAGATTGGCTTGCCAAAGAGATCGATGAGTTTATCTCAGATCTCCTTGCAGTGATACAGAGCCTATTGGGGCGACCCACTATGAGGAGACACCATTAACCAGTCCCTCCTGTTCATTCGCGGGGGGAAGCAGGATCCAATCCCGCACACCACCCTTCCAATCCGCAATGCGACCCTCGCGCACCTGTACAGTAACCACCCGCACATCACTATCAATCGACATACTGGTGCGGCGCGCAGCTGGGTCTGTTCGCTGCTGCTGACCAAAGAGAGACATTTCCTCCTCTTCGAAGGTGTTGTTCTCCAGATGACGCTCCTTGCACCAAGACTCCTCCTCCGAACCAGGTTCCAGGAAACGCGCTTCTCCAGTGATAGTAGTGGAGATACTGGAGAGGGCACTGGTGTTCAGGTTGAGGAGCAGGCTGGCCAGTGATGAGCGGGTAGCGGCGGGTGGGGGAGATCCGTCACGCCCACCCGGCGCGCGAGTTGGCGGGCGGTGGGAGACCCAGTCATGGACGAGCAGGGATAGGCGAGGGTTGGAGAGGAGGTGATTGGTCTTTCGGGATGCGGGGTTCGTGGTCATGATGATGGTAGGGTAGGGGTCGAACGGGGTGGAGGGGAGGTAGGTGTAGGACATCAGAGAAATATGGGGAGTGAGCTTATCGTCACATGTTGCCAGATGGAGCTAATTGATGGTCATGGTCAGTATTGATGGAGCTTGGATTTGGGTAGATGCGCGGGGGATTCGGAGGTTGCATACGAAGCGGGAGTTCTTCAGGCAGGCGATGACCTCTGAGGGCAGGGAAGTGGCCTCATGGGGGTGGGTAGTCGTGGCAGACGCCTCGTAGGAAAGAGGTGGATTGATAGAGTCAGCCATGGTGACTGGATTGCAAGCTTGTTTGGAGCTTGGACGGAGGAGTTCGGGATGGAAGATCGATCTGTCGAGGGCGGTGTCAAGGTGGGCTGGGTGGGCTGGGTGGGCTGATATCAACGTCATCCAATTGGACATTCTATGTACGCTGCGGATAAGGTTGAATCTACATTATATTCTGGAAACCTATGGAAGTTCAACAGAGGCTCATGGTTTAATGTTCAAATTTTTGGAATTCTTTATAAACTAGGCTATCTTTATATTAATAAAATCGGATCAGCTTCCTCGACTGATAAGTCCACGAGCTGACCTTTACAATCAAATATTAACACCAACTCCGTGCCATAATTCGCGAAAACAGAATGTAATGAGATCAGAAAACAGTTCATCAAACTCGTGAGTCATCTTGTTTTGTATATGCAGGTGTTCATCGGTCAGCGGCTTAGAAGGACCAGTTTACTCATCGTAGAGATCCATGTCGCCGCTACCATCCTCCATCTCTGCAAGAGCGTCGTCCGAGTCGACCATTGCTTCATCGGCGTCAGAGTCGCTTTCGCCAATTTCGTGATTTGGCAGGACGTCGATGCGTCCATCAATCATGACCACGCGAGCGATTTCGCCATCTTGAATGCTGCCACGCAGGATGAGAACGGCAAGACGGTTGAGAACCTCCTTCTCAATAATGCGACCGAGGGGCCGGGCACCATAGGCGGGCGAGTATCCAGAGGCACCAAGGTAGTCTTTGACTTCCTCGGTACATTGAATAAGGACGTTGCGACCATTGTGCTCCAGTCGCTTCTGGACCTCAGCAAGTCGTAGATCAACAATCTTGCGGATCTCCTTCCTGGTAAGGCGGTTGAAGATGACAGTACTGGAGATACGGTTCAGGAACTCGGGGAGGAAGTAGTCGCGGAGAGCACCCATGACCAGCTCGCGAGTTTGCGGATCAATGCGACCGTCCTTGGTCGTGGGCCGGGACAGGTACCCAGCACCCAGGTTGGAGGTCATGACAACAATGCAGTTTTTGGCATCGACAATGCGGCCTTGTCCGTCGGTAATACGACCGTCGTCCATCAGCTGGAGAAGAACAGTGAGAACTTCCTTGGCGGCCTTCTCGACTTCGTCAAACAGGAGAATGGAGAAGGGGCGACGGCGCAAGCTTTCGGTCAACTGACCACCGGCGTCATGACCGACATAGCCGGGAGGTGCACCGATCATCCGACTCAGTGAGTGACGTTCCTGGTATTCAGACATATCGAAGCGGATCATGGATTTGGGATCGTCGAAGAGGAACTCCGCTAGGGCCTTGGTAAGAAGGGTCTTACCGGTACCGGAGGGACCGCAGAACAAGAAGCTGGGAGGCGAGTTCGGGTTGCTAAGACCGGATCGCTGAAGTCTAATTGCATTCGAGACGGACTGAACAGCCTCCTTTTGACCGATGACAAGTTTGCCCAGGTACTTTTCCATGTGGAGCAGCTTGTCCTTCTCGGTAGTCTTGAGTCGGGTGACGGGAATACCGGTCCATCGAGCAACAATCTCGTTGATTTGTTCGGGACCGACGGCATCGGCGAGCAGGGCTTCGCCAGCGTCACCATGGGCAGCCCGGCGCTCGGCATCAGCCCGGGCACGGTCAGCCTCAAGGCGCTCAATAAGGGTCTTGGTTTCGGGGATGGCATAGTATTCGAGATCGGCCGCGGTGACAGTGTCGCCTGAGCGCTCTGCCTCGTCACGCTTAACCTTGAGGGAGTCAAGCTTGATCTTGGCATCTTGAACTTCCTTGCTGCGTTGCTTTTCGCTTTCGTACTTCTGGCGCATGGGGCGAAGTTCTTCGGCGACATTGGCTGCTTCCTCCTTGGCAGCTTCCAATCGGGCTTTAGATGCTTCGTCTTGTTCGCGTTCCAGAGCGTGAATTTCAATCTGAAGCTGTCGTAGCTTGCGCTCGAGGGTATCCAAAGCTTCAGGCTCAGATTCTCGAGTCACACGAACTGCGGCGGCAGCTTCATCAATAAGATCGACAGCAGAATCAGGAAGACGACGGGCTGTCAGGTAGCGGGCCGCGAGAGTAGCCGCAGTGACAATAGCACCATCAAGAATGTTGACACCGTGGTGGACTTCGTACTTCTCCTTAAGACCACGAAGAATAGAGATGGTTTCTGAGACGGAAGGTTCCTTGACTAAGACTTGTTGGAATCGTCGCTCGAAGGCTTGATCCTTCTCGATGTACTTGCGGTACTCGCCCAGGGTCGTAGCACCGATGCAGTGGAGCTGACCACGAGCCAGCATTGGCTTAAGAAGGTTTGCAGCGTCCATGCCGCCCTCACCACTAGATCCAGCGCCCATGAGCAAGTGAATCTCATCAACGAAGAGGACGATAGTTTCTTTAGAGTCTTCAATCTCTTTGAGGACACCCTTCATACGCTCCTCAAACTCGCCGCGGTATTTGCTGCCAGCCACTAGAGACCCGACATCGAGGGAGAGGAGGCGGCATTGGGCAAGATTGGCAGGGATATCCGCATTGACGATACGACGGGCCAGTCCCTCCACGATAGTTGTCTTACCCACACCAGGCTCACCAATAAGGACGGGATTGTTCTTGGTACGCCGACTCAGGATGCGAATAACACGTCGAATTTCCTCCTCGCGACCAATGACAGGGTCAATCTTACCCTCACGAGCTAAAGAAGTCATATCAATGGTGAACTTCTTCAAATTCTCGCTCTCACTGTCCGCGTCTGCTGTTTTGGAGTCCACGCGCCGTGTACCACGAATCTGCTGGACGGCGGTGTCGATTAATTTAACATTGGGGATGTTGGCATCGGCCAGGGCGCGCTGGACCTGGGAGTCCTGAGCTGTAGCCTGGATTAAGTGGTCGATCGCCACGAAGCTGTCCTTTTGGGTCTTAGACAAGTCGGTGGCTGACCGGATCACCTTGGCGAGTGCGGGAGAGACGCTGACAGACTCTGGAGGAGGGTCTTGGCTTGGTAACCGGACCAGCAGCTTCATCAATGAGCGATCCAGCAGCTGGGGGTCACCGTGGGCTTTTTCCACCACTTGGCGGAAAAGTGGTGCGGTCGCAGCATCGTGTGAGGAGTGGCCGGCGGGCTGTTGATCGTCGGCATCGTCTTGCGAGGGATTTAGCAGTGCAACTGCCAGGTGGAGAGGGAGAATTTGGGAGTGGGCGTATTGTTGGGCCAGAGCGCTGGAGTCCAGCAAGGCCTTGTTGGCACGGTCTGTAAATTGGGCGCCGTTCATGTTGAACGGATATGTATTGGTAAGATTAGTCGAGATGAAAGATGGATGTGAAGGTTGGAAAGTAGGTAATGAGTTGAAAAGATTAATTCAGTGTGGAAGATCGTCAGTTATAATGGTCGGATGTGGCGGGTGTTGATGATGTAGTTAATATACTCGTCGGCCGACCCCGCCGATGCCTCATGACGCCACGACAACCATCCACTACGTTCCAGAACATGCGGGAATCACGTGAGAACCTTCCATGAATGGGCTGTCTTATTAGTCCAAGCTCCTGTAAGTGGGTCTACCGCTTCCCGTTAGGGTAGCTTATTTACTTTGTTTGCATGGCAATTTTATATGTCTGATACACTTTATGGTATGGAGTTTCTTATTATTCAACGAGAAAGTATCACAGATCTATCTCTTCCTAATGACTCAAATATTCCACTTACTCCATAGAACAACACCCATGTTCGATACCGTCTCACAAAATATGAATAGCGAAATTCGATCATTTGCAATGTTCTAGTCTCTTCTCGATCCTACCACTCACCTGAACCTATACAGCCCAATGGACGTGTCTTTCCGACTGACCATCAGAGTGATGGAACTCATCATCTCCGGTAGTTGAATCATACTGGTCCGAGGGAACGGCGTCCTGTCGGCAAAGTGGGCAAGTGATACTCCGAGTAAGCCATTGTGTAATACAAAGGTAATGGAACAAATGACCACAAGGCAGAGTAGTGACCCTTCCTCCGAGCTCCGGAGGGTTAAGGCAGATGGCACACTCCACTCCAGAATCAATCATCTGTTGGTCAGCGTCCGTCGCGGGCAGGGTGTGAAGGGGATTGGGCGTCACGGGCCCCTCTGGCTGCTCCTCAGTTAGAAAATGCAGTTCATCGTTAAATAAACCAAACTCAGGCAACTCATAATTGATTGTTGATGCGATAATAACAAGCCTCAGATAATACGCTCTGATTGCCCATTCATCCCCACTGTTGACCAGCTCCTGGACCTCCCTGTTTGAAAGACCTCCAAGCGAGGGTATATGGTCAAAAGGTTCATGTAGATCGGCTTCACTGCCTGTGAGGTCACTCCCGTCATCTGGGATCATCTCCGGTGTCTCTTCTCGACCGTCCTGGGACATTTTACTAGACGATGACTTACCTTGGACTAATAGGCTTTGAGCCGATGGCTAGCTGTTTGAAGATTCCGAAATGGTGAGAATAGGTATGGCAACTATTTGAAAAATATGCAGTTGCTTTAGCGACGTTGTGATGAGTGTTTGAGCTTTCAAATTTGGATGATGGCTCGAGATAGATGCAGGAAAAACGGTAGTTTTTATATCATCATGATCATGCACACGTCCAGCATTGTTTTCGTTGATTCTTTGTACGGCGTTAAGAACAAAGGAGCAATCTAAATATTACCAAGACTATAGCTACCATTGTATGCATTGTTCCAAAGTGTGGTTATAATGGGAAACAAAGATATCAATGAGTGACCTGGCCTCTTCTGGGACTGAACAATGGCGTCGAGGAAATGGGACCATCCAGTAATTTTAAGACTTGACTTTCATGAACATTCCTTGTATATTAATATCGAAGTCCTTTGTCATTATGTCTTGGTCAGGACTTTCATTCAAGAATAACAAATAATCCCAGCGAACGAAGCTGATGTAGAGTCTGAACACGCATTGAAGTATTGATTTTCGATATTACCTTGCAAAATGACTCAACTGATCGCAAAAGAGACCTTTCTTAGACGTCAAATGTTGGAAATATGATATAATTACATTGAACTTGGCACATACTACGACTGTCCCTGTACATCAATCCGTAAAATGTGGGGCGATCGGCCAGGTTCCGCGCTATGAGATCACCAATCCTAATCGCTCGTCTCAATAGCATAGTCCTTCTGTACCTTGTTCAACTCAAAATTGGATGATATTTTATTCCATTTGAACTTCAAACAATTCCTATAGTCATTTTCTGGTCGGGTAGAATAGATCTAGAGCTGAGCTGTTGGTCTAGTCGTAAGCCAAGGCGCATGGGACGAAAGTCATGACATCATTGGCTCCGCATCCACCCGCTCTAGCTGCTACCGGTTGATTGCGCGGTGTTGTTGACCGGGGAAGCCAAATTCGGTGTGCAAGACCAAGAACAAGGATGTCAAACCCGGCACGCCGGGAGGATTAAGTGGTCCCCATTGTGGCAACATCCAGCTATCATGTATGCCCATAACAGTACTAAGACTCCATTATGAGGTCATGGCTCTGGCTAGAAGCAGATGGAGGGGTGTGCGCAGGGCTTAATCAAGGCAGCCTCTCACAATACAGTTGACCTCATCCTCCGGTCTTAGTCTATAATTACCCCTCTTCCCTCGTACTTTCTCCCATCTTGCATCTCTTCAGTCTTCCTCTACACAACAACCTACACTCAATCCTCCACACCACTTCAAACATACACTCCATCCACCATGCCTATTCCTGTTCCCAAAGCCGACCACCTCAACGACCTCTTCAGCCTTAAGGGCAAGGTTGTCATCGTCACCGGTGCCTCGGGCCCCCGTGGCATGGGCATTGAGGCCGCCCGCGGCTGCGCCGAGATGGGCGCTGACCTCGCAATCACCTACGCCTCTCGTCCCGAGGGCGGCCATAAGAACGCCAAGGAGCTCGCTGAGACCTACGGTGTCAAGGTGAAGGCCTACAAGTGCGACGTGGGCAACTGGGAGAGCGTGCAAGAGCTCGTCAACAACACAATTAAGGATTTCGGAAAGATCGACGCCTTCATTGCCAACGCTGGCCGCACCGCCAACAGCGGTATCCTCGATGGCTCTGTCTCCGACTGGGCTGAGGTCATCCAGACCGACTTGACTGGTACTTTCCACTGCGCTAAGGCCGTTGGCGCTCACTTCAAGGAGCGCGGCACCGGCAGTTTCGTTATCACCTCCTCTATGTCCGGCCACATCGCCAACTTCCCCCAGGAACAGACTTCATACAATGTCGCCAAGGCTGGCTGCATTCACATGGCCCGCTCTTTGGCCAACGAGTGGCGCGACTTTGCTCGTGTTAACAGCATTTCTCCCGGATACATCGACACTGGCTTGTCGGACTTTGTGGAGAAGGACGTCCAGGACCTTTGGAACTCTATGATCCCCATGGGTCGCAACGGTCAAGCTAAGGAGCTGAAGGGTGCCTACGTCTACCTGGTCAGCGATGCTAGCTCTTATATGACTGGTAACGATCTCCTCATTGACGGCGGTTACTGCGTGCGGTAAATGCATCCTGTACATTAACGACTTTGATTTCTCGGCTGGTACCACATCTTTGACGATAATGTCGCTTCGGATTAATGAATGAAGAAAAGCTATTATATTGCCAATTCTGTTTCTTGCCACGTAATAAAGTAACATACCTACCTATCACGCAATAGCCACATCGCGTGATCTCAGATAGCGATTAAACTGCTTCGTGATGGCCTGGCCATGATATCAAACAGACAAATCTACGGACGAATTGAAGAACTCCACATACAGCTCTTTATATTATTTATAAATTATCTATCAATCTTCAAATTTATTTTGTGTCAAAATTAGGAGAAGTCTTCAAAGTGACCCAATACAAGTTTGCTTTGCTGGCTAGAGTATTCCAAGGCTGGACAACAAAGGTTACAAATGAATGCCCGAATGTCCGAGAGTCATTTAGGGCGATGAATGACCAAAGGTCATGAAGCACAATCAGCTCAAAGGATCTTTGACACTGTTTTATAGACAATGGTAGGTGACAGGTAGGTGTGAAGCAATAACAATGAAACGTGTCTGTGGCTTCAGTCTGATATTTCCCTTATATAATAAGGTGTCTGCGTTACCTAATAACCATAGCAGAAGCCCATTAGGCACCAGTCTATGATCTGGCGGCATGCAAAACAATCGCTTTTCCCTAAAATTCAGCCTAGTGGCCCCGGGTGCTAACTTCATAGGAGCATACCCACGGTCAGTCAACGAGCTGAGCCGCGCAGAGGTTAGGTCGCTGACAGAGATTCTGCATGTACACAACACCACAAGGTCTCAAGTCGAACAAGTCCAAAGGCTTGTCAAAGCCCTCCCAAAACGACTTCAGCGTCAGCGAGTATCGCTTTCAGGTCTGAACTTCAAGTCTTCGGGACTATGTGATCTCCACCGACCCATGAATGCTGACGTGCTCCGCGATATCTTAAACCTCGTCCAACGAGAGGTAACACAATGCTTCCATCCATTCGACCGACACCCCCAACTTGTTCGTCCCACCGAAACGTACATTCTGAGCAAGTTGCGCGCGTTGAACGGAATGTGGACCAAACCTGTACTAGGCAGCCCAGTCGTGCCGGCCGCCTGGCCGTACGAGATCAACGGCTGTATAGCATGCATCCTCGCTCGGATTGCAGCGCAAAAGGAAATTGTTCTTCTTCTCCGAGTAGCACTGCAGAGCCGGACCCGGACTGGCAGAACTCATCGACCACGCAGACTTATGATGTTCGTGGATGAGTGTATGAATCGTTTCAGTGACGAAGATGCCGAGGAAATATTTTCGATTTCTAGCAATTTGGCATATCGCATGAAAGATATTCGAAAGGCTTGTAGCAAGGTACGTGGTAAATATGCCAGTCCAAAGCGGCCTCGATTAGTACATAGTGGGCTGGAGAATGTTCCCGCGATGTCGGGAGCAATTGATGGCCAGGACGGTGACCATGATGGAGACAGAGTGGGAATTTCTGCACAGACTGTACTGCCATCTCAGAGAACACGTCACTCCACCAATACCGACATCAAATGGGCTATGCCATCAGTGCCTCGGTGTTCAGGGTCAATATACCCAAGTTGTTCTGCTCAGCATCGAGATACGAAGCAATTGGATAATACAGATAATACAGACCTCCAGCTTGTGCAGTATGAGACACCAGAGACATACAATGAATATTGCGATGACAATCTGTTTCCTTTCCAGGGCGATGAGGATGACAAGGCTAATCTGGCCGATGAGGAGTCCGGGGGTTCAGATTATGAGTGCGATTCTTTATTCGAACACAGTTTTGTTTGGGATGGATGTCGTTTGGTGTAAATAACAGATAAAAAGAGAAAGAAAAAGAGAAAAAACGGTTGTCTCACCAAGTAGCCCAATTCCTTGTAACAGGACGGTGTATTCTGGCGACGCCATCCCAGGGTGGAAGTGTCTCTGCAGAATTGCTTCCCTCAAGGGTCACTTCCATTGCTTAGCGACAAACAGCGTCGCGGATTACTCGCGCGAGTGAAGTGTCGACCCCAGGATTCGTACCAGGCACCTGTGCCTGCTGGTCAGGTGACCGAAGCAAGGTCGCGGACTTGGCGGTGAGCCTTCCACTAGGTTATCCATGACAGATTACTAATTCCAGATCCACATCTGATATATATACCTGTGAATCCTAGCCATGTTTGTTTCTCTCATTCAATTCTGCAAGCATCTCCAGGTTCTGTTTTCTAGTATGGAACCGAGGGAACTTAAGATATACATTATCACCGTGAAAAGAACAGTAAGGGCATCAGTGTTAACCTCGAGGTATATTGAAAATGCACGGTATTCGCTAAAATAGAATAAAACATCCCTCCAAATTCCAATGATCTTATGTCGTAGCCTTTCCAGGTCTCAATTTTAATTCACGTTCCCACAAAGCTTCTGTCCAGAATTAGATCAAATTTCCACGAAGCTCTTGTTCCCGCTCAATCGCCTCGAACAGCGATTTGAAGTTTCCTGCTCCAAAGCCGGAGAAGTTGTGCCGTTGAATAATCTCCATGAACACGGTAGGACGATCCATCAAATGCTATCATTCGATATTAGCATGCATCTCACCACAAGAAACGGACGTTAAAAGAAAGCTTACCTTGGTGAAGAGCTGCAGCAAGTAGCCACCCTCATCAAAGTCAATCAAAATATCCAAGCTGCGAATTGTCTCAAAGTCTTCATGCAGCACAAGTCCAGACTTCTTCAAGCGGGCCTTCATATCGGTGTAATAGGTCTCGGGAACCTTGATGAACTCCACTCCGCGGGCCTTCAGGTTGGTGATGTCACGGATGATGTCGTCGGTCAACAGCGCGATGTGCTGCACACCAGCACCATTGTAGAAATCAACGTACTCCTCGATCTGGGATTGCTTCTTTCCCTTGGCCGGCTCGTTGATGGGCATCTTGACCAATTCGTTGGGGGATGACATGACGATACTCTTCAAGGCGGAGAATTCACTGTGAAAGTTAGTGTCATCTATTGATTTGACTAGAGTTGCCTTGACTTACGTGCAGATTTGGCTGTCGTCCACAGACCAGAAACGGTGGAATCCAAGGGCCTTCTCGTAGCTAATAAATCGTCAGCACTAGATTCCCTCAATTTGCCATTAGGCGAATGACTGCAGAGGAACTTACTATTCACAAATCTTGTCCATCTCATCCCAATCCTGGTTTCCAACACAGTGATCGATCCGTTGAAGTCCCACGCCAGGCAGGAATTTTGTAATAGGGTCCTCGGTTCCCGCTTCCAGACGGTAGCCAGGTAGAAAAGCACCCTGGTATGATTTGCGCTCGATCAAAGTGTGTGTAGTCTGACCGTATGTCTGGATGGTCGCAACCTTAACTTGGCCGCCCTCATCCTTGAGAACAGTAGGAGTGGAGACCGACTTAGCACCGTTCTTGACGGCAGCAAAGTAGACAGCATCCACATCATCAACTTCGAATGCAACATCCTTGACTGCATCGCCGTGCTGCTCGAGATGGTGGTGAATCTCACGAAGCTGGTCTTGTTCTTCGGCAGTGAAGCGGTCGATCTGATCCAAAGAGCGGAGAGGTGAGGTGAGAATGAAAGTGATATCTCCGTTGCGAATAACATGGGAGCAGATGCTACGGTTTCCAGTTTCGAGACCGCGGTAGGCAATGCGCTTGAATCCCATTCGGGTGATGTAGTAGCTCGCGGCTTGCTTGGCGTTTCCGACATACCAGTGGACGTGATCGTAACCCCGGTAGCTGGTGATAGAGGATTCCTCGTTCACCGTGGAAGGGGGTGGAGTACTGGAAATAGCTGAAGGGGCCATTTTGATGGTTTTTCTTCGAATCCTCAGCTGTCTTCGTTGTTGGACAATATCTCGTGGAGCTGTAAGATAAGATGAGATGGAGATGGAAGATGTGAAGTGAGATGATATGGAAACGACGCCACAAGTTCTACTTTATAAGAACCATTAAAACGACCTCTATTAACCGTACCGGGGCCTCTGCGGATATCTCATTGCATTCATCATCATTGGTGCTATCATTGTAAGCAAAAGACCCGTGCCACAGCTCGGCTGGGACCGCATCCTGGGATTCCCTGAAATAGCCGGTAACAGCCGGGCCGGATGGCTCGCGGATATTGGCTGCCCTCCTTTCATACGTTCTTTCTACTACGTTTTTTTTTTCAAAAGATCTCCTTTGTCTTTCAACTTCTTATCATATTCAAAAGTTTGAAAATTTAATCTTTCGTACCCTAACACTCGTTCCCTTCACCTGGTGGCTATTTAACTCTTGATAACAAGTCTCAACCAACAACACCACTACCGGAAGCGACAGATACCACCATGACATCAGTCACAGCTTCCCGCCCATCGTTAACCTCTAACGATGCTGCTGTTCTCCAAGCCCTGTTCGATGCCGAATCTTCACCCTCATCCGGAGTCACAGTTGATTCATCACTCCCACCATGGCCAGCAACCGTGCATCTCTCACAAGAAGACCTTCTCTTGGCGAAGAATCGTGAAATTGAAATCATTCGCGAGTTACAGCCAAGCATGAATCCAACCTCCGAGAACGTACAGTCGGCGGTCAATAAACTGGATGCTCTTCTTACTCAATACCCTACCTACCCACCCGCATATACCAACCGCGCCCAGGCCTTGCGCATGCTAGTCGATCTCCAATTTAATGACACGAACTCAAAAACCGAGAATGGTTCAGACGATGTCCTATTCACACCTCAGGCTGCAGATATATCTTCTCGAATCTTGGCGGACTTGGGTCAAGCTATCACTCTCGCCACTCCGGCTTCGCCTGCTGACCCGGTGTCCTCGGGGCAGGCGCGGCTACTGGCTGACGGGCACACACACCGAGGGTATTTGCTATTGAAAGCTGCGCGGGTGAAGAAGAATCAGGCTTTGCAAGAAGAAGCCGTGGGTCCGGATCGCTTGCGAGAACTTGGGGCAGATCAGCTCGAGGAGATGGCGAGTCGAGATTTTTTCTTGGGAGGAAGATATGGTAATAAGGTCGCGCAGCAACTAGCCGTGCAAACGAATCCTTATGCGAAGATGTGTGGCGCGATTGTTAAAGAGGCCATGAGGAAGGAATTCCAAGAATTCGAGGGGCAAATACAACCCTCGACATAGTCTAGATGCTGTGATACCTCATGATCATTCTTGGCGTTTGGAATTTTGCATATAGCGATAGTAAATTCTTCTCTTCAATAGTGTCTACTTGAACAGTCCTCTTCATGCTTACAGATGGCATCATGGGTATGCTTACGTGATGCTAGCATCCGATCAAGCTTATCGTGTTCCGAAAACCAGGTCTGCGGGGCACTTTCTGTTCGGGTTACCCTAGCAGTAAGTGACCAGGTGCAAAATTAGGTTAGCATGTCTTGATTTCATAAGCTATAGCTTACCTGAAGCCGACGGCCAGCGCGTGACAATTTGCGAACCGACCAGGGAATGCCGAGTTCGACCCGACAGATATCAATATGAGAATGTAAATGTGGGAATGTCCGTGGTGGGCTTTTGTAAAATATATCTTAAGCTACTCATCATTTAGAGTCTCAAGTCACAATTGTATTTTACGAGGTCTCAATCATGTACAGGAACGCCTGGCTATGTCCCATGATTTGTACGACTCGATAAGATCGGATGCGGCCCCGGCTATCGGACCGACGCATTCCCCACGTCAAGAAGTGAGGAAACGGACCTTGAATTGCATATGAGCAACTTTATTCAATTAATCATTTCTTCTACTTCCCCTCAACTACCAACAAGTGAACTACCCAATTTTTCAAACCCCAATCGCGCACAATGTCATACGGAATCCAATACGACACATCCCTGGCCCCGCCCCGCGCGGCCGCCATCGTCAGCTTCATGCAGGAGTTCTACCGCACTAGCGACACCGAGTCATTGCATGAGAAATATGTCGAGGGCTTCACAAGCGATGCGACCCTGATTATGGGTCCCAAGGAGGCAAAGGGCAGTGATGGTATGTATCCGACCCGACTAAGCCGAACATTCATGATATCCGCTGCATCCATACTCACCTCGCAACCTCCAGCAATTCTTACTCTTCGACACGGTCTTTGGACTCATGTTGCGTCGCGGAAACACACTCCCACCCGCATTTTCTTCGGTGGGGAGAATGAAATCATGCTCTATGGTGGAGTGAACTACCGTCTCAAGGCAGACCCGGAAAATGACGTCTATATTCCCTGGGCTGGACGAGTGGTTTTTGCGCCGCAGCAAGAGGGTGAGGGTGTTAAGATGCAATTTTACCAAGTTTACTTGGTAAGTGTTTCTTATAACAGGTTAATTGGAACTTTGCTGACAGCTTTAGGACCCGTCCGCGCAATCCGGCAAGAAATAAGCGGTGGAGTTTCATTCAGGGAATTTCCAAGTAATGATCTCAACAATAAATATGTAGTCCGGATGAAATCAATATTCTTCAAAGTAGATGTTCACTTCAAATTTTTGATTGGTAACTTAACCTACTAAAGTCTGCAATGCTTCAAGTTTCAATGAGCTCGCTCGGAGCTACCACTTATCTTTACAAAAAAGCTTGAGGAATTGGTATTTTGGTCATTTTTGCATCGATGGACAGGCCACACACGCCAAGTACGCAAGGTATAGTGCACTATATTGCCGGAGTTAGATGGTCATTCATGGTGTTGGGTTGGGGGTGGGGGTGGTATAGGTAGATATGCTCACGCAAACTTCAGGTCCTGTGGCATTCAGAAGACTTGGACAGGCGAAGGCATCAGGACAACAGCCAATTTGTGACCCTGAAGAAATACATGTTGTATTTGCCGCGCACTAAATGTTATTTGTCAATGAAAGGAATGAGCAGCTAGCTCCTTAATACTTACGCATGTGCTTGTAGCGCTACAAAGTGTCTGGTTTGTGGGGCAGGCTCCACATGTGCCGTTGATGCAGCTCTGGGTGGCTGTGCACTAAACATTGGGGTTCAAATCACTAAGAATTCTTTAAATAATGGAGACTCGGAATTTGAATCATAAAGTACCTTGTTACCACAACTTCCACAGTTGTTTATATCCGAAGTGGTATTTGTGCATGCACCGGCACAGCAGTTGGGTGTTGTTCCAGTGCACTAAAATTGTTAGTAATGCCAAGCTTCGATAGTTATGTCAATTGACGGCACTCACGGTTTTAGCACAGGTTCCACAATTCGTTGAATTGGTATTTAAGTTGACACATATTCCAGAGCAACAACTTGGGGCTGTTACAGAGCACTGAGATGTGATACATTTAGATATAATAACCCAACAGGGAATATAAAGTAGTCAATCTTACGATCGTTCCACACACTCCACAATTTTGGGGATCAATTATTGTACTAGTACAATTCCCGCTGCAGCAGGTCGGAGAGGTCACTGAGCACTAGGAGACAGGATGGGTAAGTTATGAGCGGGTAGAAGATAGAAAGATCAAGATCCTGAAGGGAGGTTTACCGTGTTGTTGCAAGTCCCACATGTCAAAGGGCTGCTGCTTAAATTCATACATATCCCGAAGCAACAGCTGGGCGTGGCTACTGGACACTATGTTTGCGTTTAGTTAGTGACATTTCTTAATCGTGCTGGGGGAAATGTAAAACATCTTTACTTCAATGTTACATGCTCCACAGTTCTTGGAATCGGTTGATATGTTGGAACATTTGCCAGCACAACATGAGGGGGTTGCTAAAGGGCACTAGTGAGATTATTAAGAGCATATATCAGTAAAGATGATATCAGCTATCCCGCAGGTAGTGATTTTCAAATACTTACTGTAATATTGCAAGTGCCGCAAGTAAGAGGATTGGTATTCAAGTTGGTACACGTACCATTGCAACAAGCGGATTGAGCCGCAGAACACTATAAGGACAAATCAGACTTTCCAGCCCCATGAGTGAGTAGACTTGAGATACTCACTATATTAGCGCAAGAACCACAATTTGCACTATTTCCACTCAAATCAACACAGGTTCCAGAACAGCATCCCGGTATTGTACCATTACATGGGGTAGCCGAACAAGAGCCACAGTAATTCGGGTCAGAGTTGGTGTTAGTGCATGTTCCTGAGCAACAACTGGGCACTGACGAGTTGCACTAGACGGATGTCAATTTCTCTGCAGCCCTATAGATTTGAAGTGACAGGGTAGCCTTACAGCTTTATTGCATGCTCCACAGTTCGAAGCGTTGCCAGACAAATCTCTGCAGGATCCAGTGCAGCAGGCTGGAAGTATTCCTGTGCAAGCATTGCTGCAATTTCCACAATTCTGGACGCTACTGTTGATATTCGTGCAATTTCCGGCGCAACAGGTAGGCTGGACTGCATTACACTGTAGAATTTCATTATTTAATTCTCACTTCAAGTCTTAGGATCAGCTTAAGCCTACTGTGTTGTTGCAAGTTCCGCAATTTGCAGAATCGAGGCCTAGGTCGCGACATCTTCCAGCGCAGCATCCCGGAATGGTCCCAGCACACTATTGTCAAAGCCACGTTAGCAACCGGTTACTTGGCATTTATCTGAAAGAATAACAATTAGGACATATCAGTCTTACCGGAGGGGCCTCACAGGATGCGCAATGAGCGGGATCGTTAAACAGATTAGTGCATCCTCCGTCGCAGCAGTAGACACATTTGCCGTTGCACTGGTCAATGGGCACAGATTAGGCAATCATTTTTCTAGATCAAAATTGCATGGTCGAAGATCCTCTCACAGTATTATTGCATGACCCACAATTAGATCTGTTGCTGGCAAGATCAACACAATTTCCAGAGCAGCAGCTTGGCTCTATTGCCGGACATAGATGCGCTGTGCAGGATGTTGAACATGAACCACAGTGAGTCATATTACTGCTCAAATCCACACAGTTATTGGTGCAGCATGCTGGCGTTGTTCCTGTATTACACTATCACATTCCTTGAATTCAGTGAATCTATCCCGCTTTAAGAGGATTCACCAGAATTGAAAGCCTTACAGGTGTACCGCATGCTTGTAGATCAGCTGGAAACGATGTTTCAGATAATATACCGGCGCATGCAGCTTGAGAACCAGCCTGGAAGTCAGATTAGGCATCATAGTACTTTTAATTCCAATAGCTACTCATGCCCAGAGCTTCATTGAATCTGCAATAGACTTGTTTACCTACATTGTCCCAAGAAAATTTCTCGTGCTGAACTTTATTTCGGATTTTCGGAAGCTGTCCAGGAACCACGGGATTTGCGATGGTTCTAGCATCATGAAACGTAAATAAGACAGCTGGCTGTTTGATCAGAATACCTGTTCAAAGTCGGGGGAAATGGAAATGAACAATCTCATCTCACCGCATATCAATAGCGAGGGTGTCAAAAGTTTCGCCGTCTGGAGTATCGTCATGGCGGGGGAGTGTGATGCGATTATGATAACCCTCCCTCTATCGTTCGTTAGTAAATCAGATATTGAGGGGCATAATCTAGAAATGCAAGACCCAGATCACGTTTTGACGAGCTGCTATCTTCAAATATCTATGGATACGGATAATAAAAAACCTATGCCGTGTTACAGCCTCAAGGGACAATGTAACGGAGGGTTGAACCACGTCGGTGCTCTAGTCCTCCATGTTACATTCCCCCGGACGTGCTACCAACGACTTCAGCCGTCTGAATGGGTGTCAATTCAAGCTTGTATTTAAAATTCGACATCTTAGACATGATGCTAAGTTACGAGCACCCCATTGCTTTGCACAGATCTTGGTCTTAATTAGGTGGCATTGTAAGACTATTCTGCGGCTAATACCGTCACGGGCGTCCTCGTACTTAAATTAAACGTTTCCTCCGCCACCGTGACCGACAGGTTCACTTTAAGCCAGTTTATAATTCGAAGATTATAGACATCAAAGCTGGGGGGAATTGGCTGCACTGTCTCAAGTCGCCTTCCTGCAACACTCAACCCATCGGAATGAAGAACCATCTGGAGAACACGCCCAAGATCGACCGTTCCCTCCCCCATTGTAACCTCCCAAGGAAAATCGTCCATTCTGCGCACGGCATCCTTTAGGTGCAAGTCCTGAATGCTCGAATGTCCTCCGACAGACTTAGCAGGAATTGAACGAGCAGAATTACTAGGTTGATTATAGTCCGCTTCCAGGGAGGCTCCGTGGTACTTGACAAAGGTACAGGTTTCGACAGAAAGTGAAACTGAAGTGATCCAAGCTGTTCTATGAACAGTCTTAATCTCTTTGCTCGTATCATCGCCTTGGATTATAATGAGGTTGAGGGGTAGAAACGCAGGATTGTCAAGTTGAATCGTACTCGGAGTATAAACCTCAACTTGGAAGAAAAGCTCCGGCACTTTAGATGAACCAAAGCGCTGCTGTGCCCTTTGCTTCATAGATAGGTTCGAAGGACCAACGTCCGGCAATAGACGATGGCTTCGGACTTTTCGCTGGAATATTTGTTGTGTGATTCCGAATTCATCAAATTCTTGCAGAGGTTGGTGTCTCAAGGTGATCGGGTAAATAGCAGTGTGTTTTCTTTCAATATCCCGGCCGGAATCGCTCTTTTGCAAATATCGCAATTCGGCCTCCAGATAGTAATCGATCCAAACAGTCGACGTGGCCAGGCCACTCCGACCGACTGTGTTGATCGTTCCTGGTAGGTAATCATAAGAGACATCATATTTTCCATATATCCTTCTTGGCGGGTCAGGAGTAATTTCTGTTGTAAAAGACCAAGAAATGGGGTTTCCACCCTCTAGAATCTGTAGGGGTCCTTGAAAGATGGGATAATGCTTTGCGAGTAGGATCTGCTCGGAAGCGACCGACTGAGTGGCCGCACCTGCAGGATCGGTGGAAAATGAACCGCTAGTGCCGGCGCCAGATCTACTAGTCTGTATGCGACCTCTCAAAAACACTTTCAGGTCCGCGTTGGCAGTGACGATGGGAGAGCAGCGAACCACGTCGCCGATGACCGTGTCACCCGGGGCAAATGTCCAGCCCTCGGGCGCAGCCAAATCGATCCGGAGGGCATCGTTGCCCACTTTGACAAGTGGCATTCTCCTGAAAGAGGTTTGTGCAGTGAAAAGACCCCGTTTACTTTCCTCCAGAGACGCTAAAAATAAATCGTGTACCGGATCATTTGCAGGGGAAGTGGGGTAATAGTTCCGCCCCTCGCCGCGACTGATTAGTAGGTGGGATGACCTTCTTTCATTTATCCATCGGTGCTGGTTAACATCGGAGGTCAAAGGAAAATTGCATAGAGCCTCAATTTGCGGTTCATCATTCTCTAGGCAGAGATGAGAAGTCGTTGGGTTCAGTTTCCAATGTTCCTGACCCGGTAATCCTACCGTAAAATGAACAAATGTCCTATACATTTGTCACTAGCTAATGCTATCTATAGATGACAATATGATACAATCTTGGAAGAACGCTGAAAATATGCGTGTAGCATCTATGGATAAGTTCCCAGGGCTCTAAGGAGGGGGGGAATATGATGTTTCCCAAAGGACGCCAGACACAGTATTCCAAAGTCTGCCTCGATACATCTGATGTGTACTCGGTGTACTCTCAGACAATGCCGTAGCCCATCCACCACACGCCCCAAATCAACGGTCCCAAAGATCCCAGCACCGCTGGGCCAAACGACATTTCAAGTATGCACCAGATCCATACCGTCCCATATGCAGGTGCTGTCTTCATCATAGCGTAACTGGGGTTATCGTTTGTAATAGTGATCAAGTGCATACCCAGCATCACGGCGACTGGTAGGAAGACAATCGTTCGGAGACTCGGGGGTAATAACAAGCGTCGTAGGAATGAGAAGGTGAATTTGTCTCGTGTGAGTGGGAAGACGAAAACCGGCTGCGGATTCAAGAAGCTCCATCGTGGAAGCCGGAAGGAGACGATGTGGCCGTGGATGAAGTGAACGAGGAATGTGAGTAGTGGGAAAGTCATCATGACTGCGTCCTTCACCAGGCGCGGTACGTCCGTAGATTCGGCGTACATGTACGCAGCCAGGTAGGCGAGAGTGAGGTGGAGGGTTGTGAGGGGGATAGAGAGCAAAACGGTATCGAGGAAGGGTGGGAGGGGCTGGTCGATGTCGGTGTCGTCTTCTTCATCATTGTTGTCTTTGAGTTTGGCATCTCCGCGGGATGGCTCCTTTTGTCCTCCGATATTCTTTGCGATTTCACTGTTGATATCGCCGTCGGTCTCCACAAGAGCTCCGGACGCGTCCACTGTCACGAAACGTGTCCCCGTGGACTGGGCGGACTGCCTTGTTTTCCTTGTTGATGCGGGTATGGCTTTTGAGCCTGCTAGCTGGCCGCGGAGCTCATTCTGACGCTCTTCAATGATATCATATAGTGTTCTATGCTCTTTGGGGCTCGTGGACGGATCGTCGCGTGAGGGGAGGGAGAGAGGGATGTCGGACGCGGTCGAGACAGACTCGGAAGCCGCAGCGCGGCGCTGCTTTCGATTTCGTGGGGTATTCATGGATCGAGAATAGGAAGCCGGGGATCAAAGTTGTAGAGGTCGGGAATATGTGTATTGACCAAGAAGAAAATTGTGTGGAGCAAGGGACTCGGCGATAAACTCGGGGTTAAACCGGGGAGCAAGCTTGGAGTGCACCGCCGAACCTGTAGATCGATTAGGCATGAAATGTTCAGTGAATTTCTCCGCTGATGGGAAATATGCAACCTTTCCAAAACCAAAAGTGGCGAATTGATTATCCAGATGTCCCAAGCTGTGGCCTATTTGTGTGAGATCGAAGTGCATATGTGTCAAGTGAGACATTCTATCGGTGCCTGATTAATCAGGCGCCACAACCTTGGAAGCTTCACATGCACCTTGAACCATTAGGTCGTGGTCTATCTGGAACTGTACGCCCGTTTAAGCATTTGAATTCTTTCTGAAGGTGGTATTTCAAGGTCGTTTGCTTTTTCATGATGCCCATTGGAAACTTTTGAAATTCATTTAATGGATGCACTTGTAGCCATAGGTATACCTGGGCTGAAATATATATATGAAACATGTCGGAGCAATAGCCCGTCTGATTCTCACTAGGTAGCTTTTTAAAATAGTCAGGTGAAAGCAACATACACCCGGAGTGCAAAAATTCAATACAAACAACCTTGGAAGCCCTCAGTGCCCGGATCAACTTTAATGTTACCCACCGCCTGTTGATCTCACTGGTGACAAAGATTTCGGTTGCCATTGGGCATCAGGGAGTGGACGCCTAAATAGCTGACAAGGGGTGAGATCTGTCAGAAAATTGAAATTACGAAGTGGCGGAAGTCAGATTCCCGTCACCCCGTCTGATGGCAGAAATGTTCGGAGTCGTTGTGTCACCAAAGCCAACAAATCAACTATAAAACCCATGTACCCCGCGGGTCCCGCAGATCCCCCATATCCCCCACCCACCATGTTTCCCCCACCCCCTGCAGCTCTCGACTGGAACGACATTGGCTTCAAAGTCCGCGACGGTAGGCTCAATCAAGTCCAATTGAAAACAAATATCTAAACAGCAACAGTTCACGGTCATGTTGAATGCCACTTTTCTAAGTCCGGCGGAGGCAAGTGGTCTGCCCCGCAATTCGTCACTTCGCCTTTTCTGGCGATACACGGTATGGCCCCCGGCCTGAATTACGGACAGCAAGTCTATGAAGGGCTTAAGGCTTTCCGCCATGCTGGCGATAACAAGATCACCATCTTTCGACCGGAGCGCAATGCAAAGCGAATGCAGCATTCTGCTGAGGTGGTCTCGATCCCGCCTGTTCCCGAGAAACTGTTTATCGAGGCCGTCCACTTAGCCGTGGCGGCCAATGCCGAGTTTGTTCCGCCTCATGAATCCGGCGCTGCGATGTACATCCGACCTTTGCTGTTCGGCTCTTCTGCGCAGCTAGGCTTGAGCCCACCGGATGGGTATACACTTGCCGTGTTTGTCATGCCCACCGGCGTCTACCATGGAGCTAGTGCGGTCGATGCCCTGATCCTCGAGGACTTTGATCGGTCTGCTCCTCATGGAACAGGCTCGGCGAAGGTTGGGGGTAACTACGCCCCTGTACTACGTCACAGTGATCGCGCGCGCAATGAAGGGTTTGGCATCACGCTGCACCTTGATAGCGCAACGCGCAGCGAGATCGACGAATTCTCGACATCGGCTTTCATTGGAGTTAAGGGCAGTGGTTCGGATGTTACGATTGTGCACCCCGATAGTCCTAATGCTATCGACTCAGTCACTGCCGCATCTGTAGGCGAGATTGCCCGGAAAATGGGCTTTCGTGTGGAGAAGCGCCGTGTTAGCTACGATGAACTGGCTGATTTTGACGAAGTGGTTGCGGCGGGGACAGCGGCCGCTCTGGTGCCGGTGCGGAGTATCACTATGCGGTCGAAGGGGAAGAAGTTTGAATATCGTTCCGGAAACAACAATGAAGGCGGTGAGATCTGTGTGAAACTCCTACAGAATCTACGCGGTATCCAGTCGGGACAGAAGGAAGATACATTTGGATGGAATTTTGAAGTGCAAGCTCCTCCCAAGGGATGGATGGAAGATGTCAGCACCGAAAAAACGGAGTTCAGCGGAGCGAACGTGCCTTGATGATATCAGGGATTAAGTCCCTTGATTCCATGCTAGATAACTAGAAATGTTGTTTAGTGAAAGGTCAGGGAGCCCATACTCCAGTCCCTCCCTTCCGGAAAGGGATAAACGTGACAGAATCGGAATGCGATGTTGCAGCGTATTCGTTTGCGGCCGCGAGCCACTTTTGACATCTTTGTCTGTTATCTCTAAAAATTAATTGGCTTGAGTCAATCGAATCAACCCTCTTCCCAAGTCTGTTTCTTGTCGATCAAATGTCGCGGCCTGGGAGTTCCCCGCCCGCATTCCTCACCGATCCCCACCGTAGACCAGAACCATGGATGCCACGATACAATGACAGCTCTAGGGTCACACCTCAATGGATCCCGGTCTGATTGCAGATAAAATTAACAGTCCCATTGTGATAGTAGATCCCCATGCGGTTCAATCGTGGTACCTTTTTGTCAAGTCCTGGGTCAGGGCGGGACGGTGACTCGAGGGATACACGCCTTGTTACCATGCCAGCACCCCCATTGTTTTTGGAATGTGATTTGTGATCCACAAGAACTCTCTTGTTGGCCAGACCTGGATGTTACGTATGGTTTCCTCTGGCTCTGCGAGATTTCCCTTCCTTTCTAACCATTTGCTTTAGACGCTGTCCGGAGGCGTGTGATAGCTTTGCAATTGAATTCCAACAAACATTTTATTCGACATTGATATAATTGGGGAAAAAGAGAATATAGGCCATTCTGTCGCACCTACTGCAAGCTCATCCTCATATTATAATATCTAACGACCCCGATGCGCGTGCTCGGCGTTTCGCAGCCCTCATGGGCGAGGATATTAGCCGTCGCTCTCGCGGGAGCATCAACAGCTCGAGCAGTTACATTGGACGTTGAAGATGGCGGTATGTGCATGTGCATTTGAAATATAAGATTTTTCCACAAATCATTGACTAATGCCATCACAGATTCCATCAAAATAGCCGCAAGACAAGTAGCCACGAACATGATGTCCTACTATACCGGAAATAGACCGGGCGACAATCCGGGAAATCTGCCAGACCCATATTACTGGTGGGAAGCTGGCGCAATGTTCAATGCATTAATCGACTATTGGTATTACACGGGCGACGATAAATGGAACGACATCACCATGCAGGGTCTACTATGGCAGGCAGGAGATACTGGTGCCTTCATGCCCAACAACCAAAGTAAAACGGAAGGTAATGACGATCAAGCTTTCTGGGGATTTGCAGCCATGTCTGCCGCGGAGCGGAACTTCCCTAACCCTCCCTCTGACAAAATGGGCTGGCTCGCCATGGCCCAAGCAACTTTCAACACACAAGCGCCTCGCTGGGATAATTCTTCATGTGGAGGAGGACTGCGGTGGCAGATCTTCACATGGAACAACGGTTATAGCTACAAGAACACCATTTCGACTGGTGGATTCTTCAACTTGGCAGCGCGTCTTGCAAAGTATACCGGAAATTCGACATATCAAGAGTGGGCGGAGAGGGCTTGGGACTGGACCGAGGACGTCGGATTCATGACACCCGACTACCATTTCTGGGATGGCGCAAGTGATTTGAGCAACTGCACCGATATCAACCAAATTGAGTGGACCTACAACAACGGTGTCTTCCTCCTCGGCGCGGCGAACATGTGGAACGTAGTAAGTATACAGCGCACCTGTAACTTAAATCATCCTGACTAACGAGGTGCAGACTTCCGATCCCAAATGGAAAACACGTGTTGAGAAAATCCTTGAGTCGTCTGAAGTTTTCTTTTCAGACAACCCAAAGAATGTGATGTTTGAACGAGCGTGTGAGACAGTCAACACATGTATGGTCGATCAGCGATCTTTCAAAGGCTATCTCGCCCGCTGGATGGCCGCCACCACGCAGATGGCACCATTCACCTACGATCTGATCATGCCGAAGCTCAAAGCATCCGCAACAGCAGCTGCACAAGCCTGCGATGGTGGACCGGAAGGCACTACTTGTGGCCTTAAGTGGACAGAGATGAAGTGGGACACCACCACGGACTTCGGTCAGCAAATGGCGGCTCTCGAGGTGATTCAGGCGAACCTCATCACGAAAGTTGCCGCACCAGTCACTAGCGACGATGGCGGCACCAGTAAGGGAGACCCTAGTGCCGGAGGAAAGCCCCCACAGCCCACACCAGATGCGTTGTCGTACCCCATCACAACTGGTGATCGGGCTGGGGCCGGTATTCTGACTGCCCTGATGATGATCACTCTGGGAGGATCAGCGGGATGGCTTGTTTGGGATTGATTGCTATATTCTTCTTCCAATGGCTCCTCTTTTCACACAAGGGTTCTTCTTCGTTTTTATCTTTGTTTTCACTTTTACTGCAGAGGTCCAACGTCGGCGTGGTGCAGTTTCTTGCACAGCGCTCGAGCCCTGTACATAGTCGTCGCATTCAAATGTACTCAGTTTGGTAACAATGGATATTGATTGATTTTTCTCGAATTAGATATGGGGAAAGAGCAGCAGGTTGGCACCAATTATACACTATACAAATCCACCAGTCCCAAGTGTTTTCGGAAATTATACCAGACGCTTGCATGGAATTTCCGTAAATTGAATTCTGGCAATGCAGGGCCTAGATAAGATCGATGACGAAAAGCGGGGGAAATTACATGGTATTTTGACACAGTACTTTTGCCTTAATCCTAGCCAATACCGAGGCACACAGTTCCAAAAGGAAATGCAACAGACATTTGTGTGGGTAACCCTGTAGGAGGCGCAACCGTGATTCGACATTTGCCCACGGTTCCTGATATCCGCACCACTATGTCGGGTCTCGTCTGACCCGAACAAATTTGGATAGTTGGCCGATAGGTACCCGTGCCCAGGAGGCCCGGGATTAGCATCAGGACCCATTCCTCTCAGAAAAAGGGGTTAGGTGAGCTGAACCGCTCGCTCGGCAAGTGAACGTCACAATGGATATCTAGCGGGGAACCAACACCGTCCCAGGAACCTGATTGCACGCATTAGCGACACGGGAAGGAACAATGGGAATGTTTAGGGCGAATTTTGGGGACCTATTGCGTGGCAGTGTTCATGATTTAATACTTTTCAGAAGTGGGGGTGATGTCACAACTCGTTAGTATTTTTGGCCCCCAGGGCTGTGAAATGATCGGCTTTCGAGCCATTCCTAGATGAGACATAATCAGCGCTCTGGAAGGGCCAGAACCATCCAATCCTTGGATCGATAGCTTTTGCTAGGAATGACAAATGGCATTGCCACGTGCGATCGCAAAAAATTGCAAAATAGCTTCGATAAAAAGTTCGTACTTCAAATGTCTGTTTCAAAGGTCTTGACAAGGTCCTCGGGGTTGTTACTTCGGGCTTGGTGGATCTAGCCGAACCAAGCTAGAGCCCGCAAAGGACCCATGGATTGGAGTTGGGACCTATCTATGGATGTTTACGTCAACACCCTGCAGGGTCTTTCTATATTTATCGGAGGAGTTATAAAGAATTGGTGTTTGCATGATCGATGATCTACTATCGCGAACATAGATGCGAACGTTGGTAGGAACCCTGGGGAATTATGCTTCTTAGTAATTAATGCGGAGTTTTCCAAGTCCGACAGACTCCATAGCTTAGCTGTTATCCCCGGCGCGACCGATTGGAAACAAACCATCGGAGGTTATCGACAAGCTTGATATGAAACAGTAGCGCGTGAAACACCTCATCTTTTGCGAAGTACGAGATATGGGATAAGAGGCCTTGCCACCGACGAATTTCTTGCCCCAAGGTACGGGATCCATAAGGTTGCAGCATATATCCACTCCGCACACAAAGACAGTAATGTAAGAGATGTACCGTGCTTCGCATGGACGTCCTGCTCCATTGCCACCTCGATTCCATTGCCCCTTGGTTTTGAACCCTGGCTGGGATGATGACTGCGTTTCTCAGGTGCTGATAGGCGTTTCAATTCCTTACTGTTGAGGCAAATTCATCATCGTGATAGTAATCATTATGCTTCCTGGCAGATGATAGGTTCCCTATCCTAACCAGTAGTATCTGGAGAAGTCAATATGATTTTAGGTCGTGTTGGCCGGTCGGAAATTTATGCAGGACTGCGCCGCAAGTTGCCGTCCCTATCTATACATAGCTCCTTAGCGTCCGCAGTCTAATCTATGGATAGCATGGCGCTACCCCAGTAACTCCAACAGTCCAATGCAAGTCCGCCAAGGCAGACTAGCTACGAGAACAATGTATCTGGTAGCAGTAGGACCCTGTTGTTCTGGATGGGGGTTCCTGTAAAGGTAAGTATGCCTAATTAGGCAAAGATGCCTGTCTAGGTCAAGTGTTGAGATGAAACTGTCTGTGCTTGGGGGCATTTAGTTATTAGGCGGACTTTTGAAACCCACAGTGGAGTAACGGTTCCCCCGAGGGATTTGGAGGGATCGAGACGGTGTCACGGATCGTAGATCAGGTAAATCCTGAACACATGGGAGGTTCCCGGAGAGTTTCACACGTCTGAGTCAGGAGCGCTAAGAGGGTACATTTCTCTATCTCGAGTATGGACCGTGTCACTGTGCCACGCCAACGGTAAGTAATTAGAACTAAGTATAATTAAGTCCACGGGGGAAGTTCCACTTCCCGGCACGGCTGGTACAACATTCCCCGCAGTTAAGTGGTGGATTCGCAAATTTAGGTGGAGTTCATGTTGACAAAGCATGTAACTCGGTAATAGTGGCGAATTAATACGTACAGTACAAGTTGGGGGCCGAGTCCCTGGAGGGGCCAGGTCCAGTCGAACATTGTACAATCCAGAATGTTTCAGACTTACTCCGCCTGCTAATGGTGAACCCGATCGTAGATCATGATACTCAACTAGGAAAGATCTCAAGTAGGAAAGCTGTCAAATCTCCCCGGACCACGAACCACATGGTGCACATGGCCGTGGATTTGTGGCGCAAGAGCTGGTGAATTTTTAATTTATTGGTATTTTGAATCTTACATGTTTCCTCATGCGTGTTAAATGAGTGGAATGCAACCCTGGTTAGGATGTTGACGCGCTGATCAGGTAAGGTGTAGATTGAGCTGAGCGATGCAGTATCCCATGGATTTATCCCAAGCAATGAGATTAGGTGATTATGTACGTTATAGGAAGTTAATAATGATCAAGCGTATGAGTACTTGAAATAGATTCTAGTTCGAACAGATGCATGCAAGAAAGGGTGTTACTCGAAAGGGCAGATTCCGGCCCCCAACCCGAACTGTACTGCCTGGCGTATTGCGGTATTCCTTTAGTGACACACAGAAGTGGGCCCATTGAACACCTGAAGAGCCCAGCAGCTTATTCCAATGATATCAGCGCTGTCTGCGCGAGGTGCAGGTACTGCATGACTAGCCCCCAACCTAACAACTTTCCCCCCCTAAGACAAAAAACGCTTGCTCCCGGGGCTACTTTCAACCATCCTCCACCTTCTCTTTGTCAACATCCAACAACAAGCCACTGTTTCTCTCACCCACAACCGAGTTCTTTGTTCGAGTAAGCCATCCTCGATAACAAAGACACCATTGCGACTACAAATCCACACCCCGGGATTATCGGGCCCCGATCGCCGGTAGGTGAAGACTCCACTCTATCCGACTCGAAAGAGAGAGAGAGACACACACACAGAGAGAAAGAGCGAGGGACTCGACAAACGGGTTGGAGATATGGTGGGCTAATTTTCAATGACAGAAGTAGACATACGAACGATGCTCCAGGGTTAGGAGATTCTCCCACTCTTGGAGCGACATCTAAAGGCGGAATCCAACCTCAAAGATGGTATCGCCGGTCACATTTCCGTATACTCGACCAAGCGAGAATTCCATCACAAAGGACAAGGCACTGAAGCCCCTTCGTCCGCCGCCACTTGACCTCAAAACTGGAAATAAATATCAGTTGCCAAGGATCAAAGCCGTCCGCGGTAGTGTATCCGGGGCCGACGAGGGGACAGAAGTACCGTTAATGATCGAGCTGGCGGCTCATAGGCCAGCCGCACCTGACGCTTTAGGAGGCAAGCCTTACGAGTGGATCAACATGGATGTATCTAAGGGCCGACCGTGGGAGGGCGACGTGGAACGTCCAGTGTCCCCTCCCCGATCTCTGCGCACTATTATTGACCTGGACTCGCCACTGGGCTCTGACGACGAATCCGACATTTCTCCCATCTCTGACGAGCGACCCGCGGACCACTCGAGTAAGGTATTGGCTCGCTTCTTTCCTGAACTCCAGAGCAATTTCGCTGTGATGGCCCCCGAAGGTCTGGATACGACTTCGAAGCCGAGGACCGGTCGCTCACGAGTTGAAAACGAGATCCAGGCGCGGGTGAAGAGCCTTTATCATAACTCGGGTGATAACCTTGGTCAGGTTTTGGGTTCCAATAGCCCATCTGATGAGAACTATTTAAATAGACCCGAATCGTCCGACTATAGTCGACAGACGTCGATGGCGAGCTTCGGTACTGATGTGGCATTTCGGAAAAACATGTATCGAATGACCACAGACTCCTCGAATTACTCTCCAGTTCAGGCGGGGGTTTTCGATGAGACGCCGAAAGCCTCCAAGAGGATGAGCGCAGCCAGACCAGCGCCGACCCGATTTAACACGACGAGCTCAAAGAGTTCGCGTTCGAATCTACGGGAAATGAGGAACAAGCCACTCCCTCTTGCACCTCTCATTGAGCCGATTTCTACCGATTCGCATCACGATCATCACGACCGTCAACAACCGTCCGCACCCCACCACCATTCTTCATCACAGTGCACAGACTGCACGCCCCAACACCACAATGTTCCCCACTCGACGTACGCAAGTCGCAATCGTCAACCCCACCGATGCCAAACATGCGGACATCGCGATAATCGTCATCGTCGAGGTAGCCCCAACTCGCCGGAATATCGCCAAAATTCACGAAATCACCAACGCCATGTGTCAACCTGGCAACAAGCAGCAGATGAGATGGAAATTGAGTTGAGTTTGGATGGCATGAAGAGGCGGTTGGTGTTGGAAGGCCCACTCCAGATCAGTCGCAACAATGGCGAGTTGGTAGCGGCGCGGCCCGCACCCCTGCCTCCATCCCAGAAACCTTACTCCGAATCAAGCCAGACCACGAAGACTGCGACTCGAACCGGTAGCGTTAGTTCACGACGGGATAATGCCGGATCTACTAGTAAAAAGGGCCACAAGTACAACCGATCAAAGGACTCCACCGACTCCAACAAAGCCAAAACCCCCAAGGCCAAGGATGAGCCGAAGAGTCGCTGGAAAGGAAATTCCAAATCCAATGAGGGCACAAAGGGTGATCTTCTTAAATTGAAAAAGTCTTTCTCAATCTCCAGGGCAACGTTCACCCGGAAGCAAAATCCGACACGGTCGGACCAGCACCGGTTGAGCACGTTGAGCTCACGGTCGGAGACTTCAGTGGACCCACAGGCCGATCATGACCCGACTGACAAAACACGCTTGTCCCTTCACCTTTCGCAATCGGATCCTAACCTTGAAAAGGTCCTGGATGAGGACGACCCGTTATCTCATAAACGGGACGATCTCCTGCTTCAATTACCTCGACTACAAACAGACAACTTCGGCTTCAAGACTTTGCTCGACCAGTTTGCTCCTGACACGCAGACTGCCTCGGGCAACCCCGCAAACTCCAAATCCTCCTCTTTGCAGACTGACAGCTTGGGCTTCACAAGCGTATACGAGCAGCTTGTTCCTGCACAGCGGTCTCTTTTGACCAATAAAGTGCAGTCCCCGTGGCTCGACGACACCAGAGATGCCAAGGAAGTCATCCCATCATCTACCCTTCGTCCGCCGATTATAAGAGATGAGAAGATGGTTGTGACAACCAGTAGGATGCGCCAGTCTGCTTTCATCTCCACTGCCAAAGCAAGCAGTGTATATTTCCCACCTGAGGAGGTATATGAACTTGCCGCGGGGCCAACATCCCCAGAATCCATCATGCAGCAAAGGTCTGCCATTGCTGTTCGGTTCCAGGTGAACTTCCCCTTGACTGAGATTGTGGACTCAATTGTTGAAATGATTATGGAGCGAATTACATCACTCGACGATCTTTTCAATTTTGTCCTGGTAAACAAGCGCTTCTACCGCGTGTTCAAAAACCGGGAGCTGCCGATCATCAAGAGTGCGCTCTATCAAATGTCACGACCTGCATGGGAGCTGCGTGAATTGAGTCCTCCATGGACCACTGAATGGCAACATGTCTTGGACCCAGACTCCCAGGTACCTGAATACACACCGTCTCTGTATCTGGATCGTTATGCTCAAGATATTTATACATTGGCTCAACTGAAGTCCATGATTCTCATGCGGTGCGCCCCATTCATGCGCCGCGATACTGTGCGCGGTTTGGCTGGATTAGACGACCAGCGTGCTGAGGAGGTTGATAATGCGTTTTGGCGAATCTGGACATTCTGTCGCATCTTTGGTAGCGGCAAGGGTCGCGAAAACGACCTTGAAGGCCAAGTAGATTGGCTAAGAGGAGGAGTGAAGGCCCGGAAAACCCAGGGCTCATCATCTTCCATGACCGAGCCTTTCGGTATAAACAACGTTCTGTTCGAACCGCCTGAGGGATTCGCTCATGGCAATTACAGCGGCCTCACACCAACGGAGCTGTATGATATGACTGAGATCTGGACTTGCTTGGGAGTTTTGGTCCAGCCCCTTCATGCCAAGTGCATTGAGGCCCGCAATGTTGGTATTTTCAAAGGCATCGATGTGCCCGAAAATGACCCGGTCCGCGAGGAGACCGTTCTTGGTAAGTGTAGCGTCAATCACATGCGCAGAAGCTGTATGCTAACCTTTGAATCTAGAGGAGTGGACATCTTATGTTCTCACCCTTGGCTTGTCCGCAGTCTTGATGGTCAGCTCACTCAACCCCTCGGAAACCACAGCCATCACCTTCGAACGGGCGAATGCGGTGGGCCTTACCAAGTGGGAAATGACGGAAGGTCAGAACACCCGGTCTTCGTTCATGAAAGAAGCCGTATCGCGCGTTTACGACGACCGGGAACGATACTCTTTCAGTCTGCCGTCTGGCTCAGCCGATAGTCCATGCGAATTGCCATCGAATGAGGTCACGACCCGGGAAGAAGATAGCGAGCGTCGGCAGGTATTCTCCCAAGAAATTCGAGTCCAGCGCCGGGAGGGACGGAACCAGTCGTACGGGGGTGACTCCTTCGCAATGGAGCGACCCATGTCTACATACAGCACCATCCTGCACAGCCTCGGAGGCAGCATCGGAAGAATTGTCAACAAAGCGCCCTCTGTACCACCGGTACCTCCTCTTACATTCGATCGATCATCAACCTCGACCGGAAGTCGAAGTCCTCCTCCCCCTGGAACACCGAATTATGCTCCAGGGACTCCCCAGCATGCACCGGGCACACCCACCCACACCCCGAACTACATGCTTGGTACCCCAGGCCAAATACCCACATCGGAACCTAAGACACCTCTCCTCCGCAGTCCCCCACTCTCAGGCTCATTCATGCCAGCCCCTCTCCAACTCCAACCCCAAGTCCAAGACCCTGTCGACCGAGCCATCTCCCGCATGGTGAATGAACTCGGTTTTTTCGAAGACGACGTTAAGTGGGCCTTGAAAATCACCGACACCGGTGAAGGGATTAACGTCCAGGCTGCTGAGCAGCTTCTACAACAACAAAAGAAGAAGTCCGACCGTAATCCGTTCGTGGCTCGCGGACGGAATAATAATGGGAAGAACCCTTTGCTCATGTCGGTCATGAAGCAGCAGGGCACCCAGGATTCGGGTTGGCGTTGGGCTTGAAGCGCAACTTGTGCTATTACCCTTGTACACTCTCTTTGCCACGAAATTATTATGTGTTTTTAATCCTGCTGTTAGCGATGTGCGGATGATTTGATTTCTTTTGTTGAACCCCTTACCAGAATATACAGAATCTCAGAATACAATGACCGTCTAAGACTATTCCTTTCTATCTACCCTGTTAGCTATTGTACTTCACGGTACCGACAACAGACTCATCGTTCAGTCTTGTTCACAGTCGACCAAGTTACTGCGGCAGATGCCCAAGTGGGGGCGCTCAGCTCGCATCGGACCTATTATCTGGAGAATACCAGCAAAGTCTGGATATTAATAAGGAATCAAAGAAACAAAATGTATCCACGCTCGGGCAGAGTATCTCATACCTCAACGACTCACTAGTTGCAGTCATCAAACCCTAAGTGGTAATTGCAGCCACACTACGACTGGTTTTCAGGTCAGCTGATATGACACTAATGACCACTCAGCTATCTGGGGGGACTTTCTCTTTTTGATCCCAAAAAAACAAAACAAAAAAAACAAAAAAAAACCCTATAACTATAAAGAAACGTGGCTAACAAATTGAGGGGCTTGGGGCTTAGGGGACTTTGACCCTCTTCCTGTGGATATTTTGAATTGATATTGAATAAATAGACAGAAAATAGTCCTCTTGATCTATTTATGTTTTTCTTTAGTTATATTTGCTTTATGTTGGGGCCGAAAAGGTCGTGGCTAGCTTTGCAATCTGAGAATCTTGTTATGTATGTGACTTAGTATACAAATGAGGATTTCCAATTTCGAGCCAGGACATTTCGTTTCCAAAGATCCCACGTATGATTCTTGGCATGATTCTTAGCATGACAACTTAAATTTTTTTTTTTAAACTTTTGCCTTAGACCTAGATCCCTTTAGACTTATCCCTCACGTAAATTTATGCTAATTAACACCCTTAACAACCCCGCGATCTCTCCGCCAGCCACTCCGCTGAAGGGCCGTCCCGCATTTCGGGAACGGCCTTCGTCGACTGGTCTGTCCCTTGCCTTTGCTTGAATCGCTTTCATATTTGAACATTTCATGTACTGTATTACCTAGCCTAGCACGCCCTTATATACTACCTTGAAGTTGCCAATACAAATTGGATTTATGGGTCAAGAGGCCGGAATACTATGCACTTCAGATTGGACTATTTATACCAGAACTAATGATAGTATGAACCTTCGAAATACCTGGAAATTTGATTAACGTAAAGGAGTACATAACCTCAGTGTATCATTGATGAACATGCAAAAATCAAAACAAGCACGACAAATTAAACTATATCTATACTGCTTTTCCCTTTTCTTTCTCAGCCTTCTCCATCTCCATGAGGTATCGCAACCGAGCAACGGCCTGCTCCAATTCTTCTGGAGTAGGCATGTTGACAATCATGAGGTACAGAACATCCTCTCGGAAAAGCTTATACTTGTTGCCCTGTTCCTTCTTCTTTCTGGCGATCTTCTCTTTGAATGTCTCACTTGGAGGAAGACCCTGAAGACCCCGCTTTCGGTCATTCCGTTCTTTGATGGCAGAGCCTGCTCGCTCAAGCATACTAGGCTTTTTCTTGTGCGTGAACTTGCCACCGGTCAGGGTCGAGATGAGAGATCCGCTGTTTGCTGGGTGATTGGGATCATTGTAGCGTGAAGTAAAGGGCTTTCGGTTTTCCTCAGCGACAGCCAGAGCAGAGCCCTTGTGATCAGCTTCCTGTTTCTGGTTAGTGAATGTTCTTGCAATCTCTTACAAAGAAGTAAGTGTAACTCACGAATTCGATCTGCCTTCTTCTGTCGAGGTACTCATGGGCCCATGTTCGTGAATTCATAAACGAAGACTTAGCCTCCTTGCCCTCCTGTTCGCGGAGTGCAGCTCGGTCGATACGAGGATAGATTAGCGGTGCACACTCAGGGAGCTGCATCTGGCCATGAGTTTGGCCGCTTTCCAATCTGAATCCCTTCATGCGTGACTTCCACGCATTCATCTCAGGGTGCTCCTCGGTATTAGTGAACTTTGCAATGGTCTCGGCGGCATCAAATCCGTTTGTAGCAGGTGCCGGACCCGCCTCGGGGTCACCCTCCTGTCTCACACCTGACCCGCTGATGTTGACCTGCTCCATGGTGAACATATCAGCGAGCGGATCCGAAGCGGCGCCGTTCTTCTTCTTCTTTTGCTTGGGAGGCTTCTCGTGGAACTTCATGATCATGGCGTATTGGCCACGGGGCATGAAGACCTCTTGGTTGACCTTGTCAAGGTAGCTGGTCGTGCGCTTGCGGATTTGGAATTGCATGGCCGTTTCTGCGATAATTTGGACGGCTAACGCAGTCAGAGAGACTGACAGCAAGGGGGACCAGCCAGTGATGTCGGCTGTGATAACGAGGACCTGGAGCCACATTGAAGCCTATGATAACGGTCAATATAACCACACAGTGGGACGGCCAGTGACATATTGTGGGATAACGAACCTGACTCGCTTTATGGAAGTCGCTGATGAACTTCAAGAACACATCTTGGCCAATACCACAGTCTTGCAATACGGGTGCATAAGCGCGTACGAACCCACGCCTCTTTGCACCGGGTCTGCGCTGGGGAATAATCACTGGACATGGAAGCTTTGTCTTCGGCCCAGGTGGTCCTGCCATGGCCACCAGCTCACGAATCATGCGGTCCCTCTTCTTCTCCTTGGTCTCTGCGGAGTCATCCTGATGGATGGCATCGGGGTCATCCTCAGTGTTCCTCCTAGGGAGCTCACCGGGCACACCATCCAGCTCATCATATGCTGGCAACGCCTCGGAAACCTCATCGAGCTCCCATGCCTCCTCGTCACCACCATATTCGCGTTGGTTCTCATAGTGGACAATATCGTCATACTCATCTCCCGACTCCTCACCGTCCTCGTAAGGATGGCTCCTGCTTTTCTCGTCAGGGTAGGTGGAGTCGCTCGACCGTCCTTCGCCTGGTGAGTAGGCCGGGAGATCTTCATCAAGGCTCAAGTCTCTCAAATGCTCGTGGGCGTCTGCTTCACTTGGAGGGACGGTAGGAGGGGTATCAGTAGGGAAACTGCGAGGGGTCTCATAGGCAGAGGCAGAGGCAGAGGCAGGAACAGAAGCAGAGGGCGAGGCAGAACTAGAGCCTTGCTCTGAAATAGAGTCTTTGTTACGGCTTCGGGCAGCATGAATGGCTTCAGAGGTGAAGCCGATGCCCGAACCGATAAGTCTTGCGAGCCCTTTACCCATAGTGGGGGCCGTAAATGTCACTGCAGAAAAAGATCCTTGCGAAACAGCAAACCTCTTCTACGGGGGTGTTTACATTCTTTATATAGGGCTGGGAGGGGGGGGGGCTGTATTGCATGGGTCTATTTTCAGCCAAACCCCCCCTCATCACATATTACCCCTCCGACCCACTGCTTTGGCCAGATTAGGGCACCAGGATGCTAATCTGCAGCACCAGGATGGGGACTGCATCTATTGCTGAAACGAGACAAGCCTTTTGCAAGGATTAAGCGCTGGGCCCCACCTTTTCTTTGTCCCTGACGCTGCAGTGGGGCCTTCTGATTGGATCGCAACAGTATCAGAATCCGCCCCCAATCTAAACTCCGTCTGGCTTCGTCACCCTCAGATGATAGGTCAACAGATTACACGACGGTCTCTCATTATCCAGTTGAAACCACGCATTTACAGCCCCCAACGCCATTATCCCTCATATTACGCCCCCCCATTAGCCCACGATAGCCTCACGTCGATCACTCGCGCCCCCAAAATACATAAGTCACATGACTACGGTAAATGCATAGGCGGCATTAACACCCCGCCGTAATTTATTCAGCATCGCGATCTTGCGGATTCACTGCCGATCGCCATTGTCAACAAAACCCATCTCCACTGTGAGTTGAAAACCAACTACAAATTCCAAGTGGGCAGAGTGGTCAACACCCTCACACCTCAATATGGCAACCGAACAACCCCAAGACACCTCAAGCCAACGAAGAGCCGACTTCGAAAAATTCAAAAACTACACAGCCTACACCTTCCTCATCGCCTCACCAGTCCTAATCGCTCTTCCACCCCGCAAACTAGACCATCTCACCGTCCTACTAATCGGTGCATTCGGCTTCTCTGCGAACCACGTCATCCGGGAACAAACCGGACGCAGTATCGTTGAGCGCATCGAGTCCCGCATCGCTCGCCCGCGCATTCTCAGCGACTTACCCTCCGAACGTGCGCAGGAGGTCCAGATGCGATTGCGCGCGGCGCGGGAAGCACAGTTGCGTGAGGGTGGTATGCCAGCTGATGAGTTGGAGAAGTGGAAGGCGTTGCAGAAGCAGCAAGAACAGGGTATTGCGGAGCGGGTTTGGTTGGGTGGAGAGAAGGAGGGATGGATGGAAAGGCGGTTGCAGAAGGAGCAGGAGGCTCTTGAGGAGGGCAAGGGGTATGGAGATTTGATTTCAGAGTATGTTTGGGATGTGTGGAGTTGGGGAAAGAAGAACGAGGAAGAAGACGATGATTAAGGATTGCTGCAATCCGGTCACATTTTTCTACTTGCCGTCGGTGATTCAACTTGCGTCTGGCTAGGTTGTTCACTATTTGCGCCTGGCGCCTGTCACTATATCTTTGCGCTTGTCTTGTACCAATACTTCTGTCGAATCAGCATCGGGATCGGGCGTTTGGTCTTCTACTGCTGCATCTTAATCTTCACGTCATATTTCTCCACTCTGGGACCAGCTATGTCTATATTGAGTTTACAGTCTATAATTTATAGGGATAAAGCCCAAGAGGAAGGTTTTTTTTTTGAGACATTTCATTCCTGAGAGTCTCCGATACATAATGCAGACAAAAGACGATTGTACAGGGTATATAGAAAAATAACAAATTGAGAAAGTCGACAACAAAAATCAACCAGAGACACCGTTGTGGCCATGACTCCACGCAGGCAAATCTGATCGGCCTTGATTGCGACGATGTACATACACATTTTGCTATGTGAGAATGTTTTTGTGAGTTTCTCAATGCAACAAGAGAAATGTCAACAATCACCCTGTGATGATAGGGCGTGAGTGTCCACGAGGTCAAGCAGAAAAGCTATTGTGGCCATGACTCCACGCGAGCAAGTCTGTTAACCATGATTGTGGCTTGACAATTTGACAAAGCGTATAATGCAACAGACACATGCAGGTTAAAAAGTCTCCAAACAATGCGCAAATTGAACCATATTTCCAATTCATATGCCACAGGCATGCTCAATCCGTTGTCTTTGATTTTGTTCGACATCCTCCATTCGGGCCGTCCACTTGATAGTGCCACGGGGGCCAGGGGAAACTCCGTGGGCTTGGATGATGTGCACGCGCGGTAAAAACCCTGGCCAGGATATGATTGTTCAATTCACATCCACACAAGTTCTCCCACAAGAAAATGAAGTCCACGCTGCGCCGATCAAGTTGACAGAGATTGCAGAGCTCGGTTGGGTTTGGAGAGTGATCAGGCAGCGTGGACCTCAAACGTATCCAATTCAAAGGTAACTACCGAGTTCACGTGCCAGGATTTGAAGTTCAGACTCAATATCGGGTGACAGGGTGTCCATGCACGGTAGATACCGGAACGTGGAAGTGTTCCCGTATCCCAATTTTTGCATCCTTAAGGCAAGAATGTTAGTTTCAGATCTAAGGTATCTCAAGCACGGATTCACCCAGTTTCTCGTATCTTCGAGTCTTTGGTAAACCCTGACAAGCAGCCAACGTGCTTTCTTGGCCTCAACGAGGAACGAGGGCCAACTTACAGATGTTTCACCCAGTTGAAAGACGTCGACCATTTTTATGTCACCGTCTGCGTCCTATTCACATGTCAGCTCATCTCACACACATCCTGGAAGATTCAATACTTACATAGATGCCATTTGGTCGTCTTTGACGGTTCTGATTGTTCTCATTCGAGTTTCCACCATAGACTCGTTGACCAGCAGAATGCATCCTGTGATCAAACATGGGATGCCGATTCCCCCCAGCAGTTGCGGACTTGCCTTGCCCTCTATATTGCTGATTCCAGGGGTGCCCACGGCTTCTGTCAGGCTGACCTGGGCCCTGGTACCTATCACCATCGTAGTCCTGCGGCCTGCGGTACTGGCCACGGTTCCAGGAATGGTGCTGGTTGCCAGGATGACGGCGCTGTTGAGTTGTTAGATCTAATGACCTATCATTGTCAGTCATTTCAAGATCACTTACGTCGCTACCAGAGGAGCCTTTATCCTCATGGACCAATGGTCGCCGCTCATTGGTAAACGCTAGGCCGTCATTGCTCCAGTTGTGCCAGTCCCTGCCCTGGCGGTTCGTGTGGTGTTGATTGTAGCGAGTCCGTGAGTTTCCGTTGTTCGTCGATCTTGGGCCATTGGCCATTTGAATGTCAAGATCTCTGCCGCCGCGACCATGCCCACTTCTGGGTCCCTGGTGGCGGTTGCGTCCGTTGTAAGACATCTTAAATTGATTGGGAGACATCTTCGCTTGCTGGCGGACGCAATTTGGGTTCCAAGACTTTCCTCCCTGGGAACTGCAAACAAGGGGAGCTCTTTCGTTGCCTCGCAAGGACTGAATTTCGACTTCAGGGGTTCTCAGATGTTTTTCTGTTTTTGAATTCCAATCAAGAAACAATTTTTAACGATTTAAACCTTTTTGGCTTTTTGAACGATTGAACACGCAAAATGGTTTTCTCAAGAATTGACCTGACCCCCTACAAGTTCAATCACGTCGAGGCAACTTGGAGCCCAGGCCCGCTTGAATGGATGAACCTCAAGGGAGTACTGGTTCGAGGGTGGATATGTTTTATTTATGGCTGAACTGTGGATGGACGACCACGACCGAAGCTTAGGGCAGGGTGGAGTGGAATGACTTTGACCAATGGAGGTTTTGACTTGGAGTGCACGAGACCAATGAAGGGTCGTTTGACTGAGATGCACGTGGAAAGGCTTTGTATAACTTGGCCTCTCTCAAAGAGAGATGAAGGAAGAAAGAAAAAGTCGGGAGAAGAGGGGGGAAGATAGTATATATACTAGTATCTCCGACACTGGATTGGGAAGTTGATCCTTGGAACGATGTTCTTGAATCTCGATCAAGCTCCGATCAAGACCGATCACGAGATAGGTTATGTCGAGTAGTCTAGAAGGAGTTCCGACAGTCCAGAAGAAGTTCCGACAGCCTAAAAAGGAGATCTACTAGGCTAAAAGGAGAAATAGTGAATGTGACTCGATATCAATTTATATGAGTCAAGGCGGTACCCAGGTGGGATTGGGGATTGTATTGTTTTTGTATTAGTTGTCTTCAAAGACGACGTCGGGGGTCTTTATGGCATTCATCACAAAGACATGGTTTTCATTGAATGCTTAGTCCGTTATGCCCTAAGTAGAATGGTGTTTTGAGATGAAAACCTTGGACAAAGCAACTAGAATAATATCGTGAAGCTATACTTGGATTTAATTAGAGCTTACAAAGAGTATCACAATAAGCATTGTCTTGGTTCATTCTTGGACCTCGTAACCAAAAAAAAAAAAAAAAAAAAAAACCCCCCATTGTTTGAGATCCATGGATGTCTTGATCTGCAACAAGTGACAATTAGGGCTGGATGAAAAGGCAGTCCAACCAGCAATGAGATATATGGTCACCCACAGAAGGCGACTTTGGAAGCTGACAGATCCAGTGGTGTGTATGCTAGGATTTGATTTGACCCGCCTTCTACGTAGGTGTTGTATCTATTTCCAGTGGGGTTCCCAGAAATTGAATTCCAAGGTTCCCCAAGTTCGTGCACGGACAAAACTGGGCTTGCTGCACTGCAGTGTTCCTTGGATTTTTTTTAACGGTTTAATTATAGTTTTAATTATAGATCTAATAAAAATTTGCAACGGATGATGCCACATGTCGTACAGTACCTACTTGGGTACCTACTCGAGTACTTACACACCTGTGTGTGCTCGTGTGTCCCTCCTTGGATACCCACGTTGACTCTGGCATTCGATGTGATTCCTCTGTAGACTGTTACGTAGGAAGGGACTGAAATTTTCGCCTGTAGAATTGACTTTTTCTTGGGCTTTCCCTGCTTCCGCGATAAGCCAAATAAGCAGTCGAGATTCCAATGGACTGGCGCCCCATCCGCCAATCACCGCTCGCTCTTCAGCACGAACGGGAGACTCCACTGGTGCCGTCATTGTCCCTTAGCTAGTGACAGCTCCAGGCCTAGATACGCTGCGGAGTAAAACCTGCTGCCCCTCCTCCCTGATTCTTCCTTCCCTTTTCTTTTCACCTTTCCATCCCCCAGATTTTTGTTTCCATTTCTCAAAGTCCTCCATTCTATTCTCCACATAGCTTGGACTCGGGTTTCATTGTTACCTTTGAGCCGATCACTCTTGGATCTCGGATCCACCATGGTGCTGATCGACAAGCAAGAGTATCTTTCCGAGGAGGAGAACCGCCTAAAGGAGGACCGCGAACGCACTCGCTATTGGAAACGATGGGGCCCTTATGTGGCCGAGCGTCAATGGGCGACCGGTAAGTCCGATTGGGGAAAGTGGGATGTGGGGGCATCGAGCTAATGATCTCATCGTTCTCGCCATGTAGTACGCGAGGATTATTCGTAAGTCAAACCACCGAAATGTCATCAATGGAGGAAAAAAGCTAACTTTGCTCAGTGATAATGGTGATGCTTGGAGCTGTAAGTCAGCATTTTGGAAGCGCACAAAACTGCAACTAACCGTCCAGACTTTTCACATGACCATGCCCGGTCGCGTACCTTTCGCTGGGGTGAAGATGGAATTGCTGGTGTCTCTGATACTCATGGAATCCAAAATATTGCATTTTCCTTCTGGAATGAGAAAGAGTAAGTCGGTCGGAAGAGACAACCATGGGAGTTACTGACAAGTGCCATAGTGAGTTCCTCAAGGAGCGTCTGTTCGGCCTGTCCAACCCACAAGGTAACCACGGTGAAAGTGTAAAGGAAGCGCATTTCCATGTGGATAATACCCCAACGGTAGGAGTATCTCGAGCCCACCAGAGGTAACTACTCTAATATGACTTTTCTCTTAGCATTCGTACATGAAGTTTCTCTACAAATACCCCCAGAGCAAGTTTCCCTACGAGCAGCTGGTGGAGGAGAATGCGAAGCGATCGCGTCTAGAGCCAGAATTCCAAATCCTCGACACCGATGCGTTCAAGGAGAACCGGTACTGGGACATTTTCATTGAAACTGCCAAGGAGAGTGATGATGCGGATGAGCTGCTTTTCCGGGTTATCGCGTACAACCGTGGCCCAGACCCGGCTCCCTTGCACATCGTTCCTCAGGTCTGGTTCCGAAACACCTGGTCCTGGGGATATGAAAATCAAGGTGAGAAACCAACTATCAAGGAGGAAGGCCCACGAGTTGCCAAATCCAACCACCATAAGTTGGGTGAGCGCTACGCCTGCTTCGCACCATCTCCCCCGTTGGGCTCTGGAGACGAGGATATCCAGCCGGAGTTGCTCTTCACGGAGAACGAAACCAACAATGAAAAGCTCTGGGGCACCAAGAATGATCAGCCCTACGTGAAAGATGCTTTCCATCGCTACATCGTCGACGAAGAGAAAGCCGCTGTCAACCCAGCCAAGGAGGGAACGAAGCTCGCGGCCTGGTATGCCTTTGACGATGGCGACGAGGTTCCCCCGGGAGAGTGTGCGGTGGTTCGATTCCGTTTTTCCCTGAAGAAGAACGACTTCGTGGACGAGGAAGAGCTCGATGATGTGATTGAGGCGCGTCGCGCTGAGGCGGATGACTTCTATCACCACATCAGCCCCCTCCCTATGAGCGACGATCTCAGGAACATTCAGCGACAGGCTTTCTCCGGAATGATGTGGTGTAAGCAGTACTACAACTTCATCTATGATCAATGGAGTGCTGGTGATCCAGCTGAAATTCCCCCGCCGCCTGGCCGAAAGGGCATTCGCAATCAACAGTGGCGTCATCTGCACATCGATGACATTTTATCGATGCCAGACTCGTGGGAGTATCCATTCTTTGCTGCATGGGATACCGCATTCCACTGTATTCCTCTCGCGATGATGGACCCCGATTTTGCCAAGAAGCAGCTGGATCTTATGACTCGTGAATGGTACATGCATCCTAATGGTCAGCTCCCTGCCTACGAGTGGAACTTTGGTGATGTCAACCCACCGGTGCACGCATGGGCCGTCTTCCGCACTTTCAAGATTGAACGTAAGATGTATGGACGACAGGATCTGGATTTCCTCGAGCGTGTTTTCCAGAAGCTGCTTCTGAACTTCACCTGGTGGGTCAACCGCAAGGATTCAGATGGCAAGAATGTTTTCGAGGGTGGTTTCTTGGGCCTGGATAATATTGGGCTGTTCAATCGATCTGAGCCTCTGCCGACAGGTGGTGTTCTTGAGCAGGCCGATAGCACAGGTTGGATGGCTTTCTATTGCCTGTGCATGCTCAACATTGCCCTGGAGCTGGCCAAGCACCGGAGAATCTACGAAGACAGTGAGTCCTTCCATCTTAACCAACGCAGGTCACATCTTCTAACATACTTCAGTTGCATCCAAGTTCTTCGAACACTTCATCCTCATCAGTGATGCGATGACGTTCCGCAACGGCGAGGACAACATTCAGTCCCTGTGGAACGAGGATGATAGGTGAGTCTTGATAAGCAGGTCATCTAAAGAGTATATTAGCTAACACGCGCAGCTTCTACTATGACGCCATCTCTTACGGTGGGCCATGGACTCAGCAATTGCCCATTCGGTCCCTGGTTGGCTTGATCCCGCTGTACGGCGTGCTCACCCTGGAGCCGGAGCTGATCAATAAGTTCCCCTCATTCAAGCGACGACTGGAATGGTTTGTCGAGAACAAGGCCGACGTCGCAGAGCGCAACATTGCCAGTATCAAGCGGCGAGGCAAGGATGATCGGCTGCTCCTCGCACTCGTGAGCAAAGACCGCCTTGAGAAGATTCTGAAGCGAATGCTGGATGAGACCGAGTTCTTGGCTAAGCACGGCATCCGGTCCATGTCCAAATTCCACGAGGAAAACCCCTACTCGATGGACGTCAACGGGGAGACCTTCAAGGTGGGATACGTTCCTGGCGATTCGGACAGCGCCGTGTTTGGTGGCAACAGCAACTGGCGTGGGCCGATCTGGCTGTGCGTCAACTTCCTCCTGGTCGAGTCACTCCTTCGCTTCTACATGTTCTATGGCGACTCCTTCAAAGTAGAGTGCCCGACTGGCTCCGGCGAGTACATGCATCTGGGCCACGTAGCCGAGGAGCTCCAGCACCGAATGCAGCATCTTTTTGCTCGAAACGACGAGGGACGCCGTGCCTGCAATGGCCAAAATGATCTTCTCGATTTCGATGAGCACTGGAAGGAGTACATGTGGTTCAATGAGTTCTTTGACGGTGACACCGGTCGCGGTCTTGGTACCTCTCACCAGTGTGGCTGGACAGGATTGATCGCCAAGATCATTCATGACACAGGGTAGGCTCAAAACACTTATTCACCTCGTTCGGAACTTATAACTAACTCTTCCCAGTATCAACTGCCGTCTCCCCCAGACCCCACGTGGCCCCTTCGCCGCCGCCTCCCACTACTTCGACGATATCTTCTCGCGATCCGGACGCGGTCGTGGAATCGGCTCCAGAAGACCATCTGTCCGCCGCTCTTCTACAAACCGGTCTATTGGAAACCGCAGTGACTTTAACTCGACCATCGCAGGTGATGCCACCCCTGCGACATCGACTATTCTGGACGACGAGGAAGTGATGAGCCCCGTCAGCCGACGCGGAAGCACGCTCTCGGGAGATGGTGAGCGTGAGGAGCACATCAACAACTACGTGGAAAGCCAGCTGCAGCGTGTGCGTAGCTCCGCCTCAATTGCGACTTACGAGGATGAGCTTGAGACACAGGCTGAGAAGGAGAATGGACACTCTGGCCAATGATTTGGTCATGCATTTGGCGATTAGATCATGGATTTTTTGTCTTATATTTTGTTACGGTTTACGGCCTACATTTAATAGATGTCATTGAAGATATCAGAGTTAAGCTTTTTAAATCTGCCATATCTCTCCTTATACACTTTGGTCGAAATGCATAGGCTCGAATTATTGTCTTATTGTTATTTTTGCCCTCTGATTACGTGTATTGGCATTGGGACAGGAGATAGTCAGAATGTGAGACCCATGTAATTGAAACCAGTCTCTGAACGTACTGGAGCGGCTCGGTGTCTAAAATACATTGAAATTGAAAAGATACAAAGTGACAAAACCCTTGTCATTCGCCGAGCCATGCATAAGAATTCAGCCCCGCAGCAAGTTTTGTTGCACAATGATTAATTGTGTTGTATGTGAAAGCAGAGACCAGTCCGATGAATTTTGTTTTTGATAGAAAGCAAGAATAAAAGGGGGGATAGGACTTGGACTGGCTCGTGTGGCGTTGGTAACGTGGATTGATCATGATGTAGGAAGGTAAGCATCTGCGGGTAGAGCACCCTGGGCCTGATTCGAATGATGTTAGTATAATGTTCAAAATATGATGAAGTAGAATGTGTGTGGCACGCTTACCTTCAACTGCTCAAAGTTGTTCCATGCGGCCTCAAGATTCCATCCGTTGCTGGAGAGCGCCATCTCAGAGTACTGAATGGTCATACCGGATTTCGCACTGATCTGCGAGATTAGCTGTTCTTGCTGAACTTGGGTATCGGTCTTGCCTGGGCCAGGCAAACCGTATCCCTCTGGGAAGCCGGGTCGAGGGGCACCGGGTACAGCGAGAATAGCGGCAGGGGTGATAGGAGGGACCACAGCAGCTGGAGGAGCAATGGCCTGGGGGATGGGCTGAGGAATAGCCTGAGGAATAGCTTGGTTCTCTGGGCTCCATGCTTCATGTCCGCCGTAAGCGCGAAGCGCGAGGATGTCGTTGATGACTCGGATGCCACCAGGACCATTGCCAGGGCCGATAATGAAGCTTCGATCAAAGCTGCGTGTCTCCATTTTTCCTCCTAGGCTCTCCTCAAACTTGCCGTGGACCATAACCAAGAGACCACCGACACCAGTGGCGCTCTGGCCAGTCTGGTCGGGAAGTCCAGGAACGGGATGGCATTCCACGAGGCACTCCTCGGGGTGAAGAGCCATATCGCTGTGTCGAGTTGGCGGCAAAGTACTCCACAGCTCACCGATCTTCGTCTTGCCAGTGTAGGTACGTGCCATTCGTGCGGGGAGGTGGCTGATCTTCAGAAGGTTTCGACTCTTCTTGATGTAAGGATCCCAGCTGGCAGTATCGGCCTGGGCGGCTTTGGGTGCAGTAGTATTGATGTTCATAGAGAAACTCGAACCATCATCGTAATAGCTGTTTAGAAGTTCGGTTCGGTTGCCATCGTAGCCAGCGAAGAACGTGCGGATGAAGTTTTCTGCGATCTGGGAATCATCTTGGAAGTGGGGTGGCTGAACAGGAATAGGCGTCTTCTTTTGGGCCGCCACCTCTTCTGGCGTGCGAACCTGGACGTTGTTCAGGGTTTGCAGTTTAGGATACCACTTCATCATGGTGTTCTTGAAGCTTTCGTCGGTGCTGAAAGGATTTCCAGTCAAGTCCAAGAATTCAAGATCGCGGAATTTCCAGCGCCAGCCGATCATCGAGTGGGCATCCTTGAAGTTGTTGTTGGAGAGATCGAGGTTTTTGAGGCCAGGAATAGTCACCGCGAGAGTGGTCACGACGTTGATGTTGGCAAGTTGGTTGTCTGCTAAGCTCACGCTTTCCACGGCCTCACGTCTCTGCTTTGCGTCGGGAAATCCCATATTCCAAACCTTCATGAGAGCCGGGAAAAACTTGGACTCTGTTGATGTTTTGTTGAACATTCCCATGGCATTGAGATCTGTGTCGGTGCCCAACTTGGAGAGATCAAGAAGTTTGGTCTCAGGGAAGTATCGTTTGGCGAGGAAGGCAGTCATTTTGGATTTCACGTCCACTGTCTCCGGGGAGAGACCGCTAGCAGCGCCTATCTCGCGATCAAGCGCCTCGGTCGAGGAGGGATCATATGGTTCCACGGTAATATTAACTCCAGCGAAGACATTGCCATTGATTTTGGACATTGGTTCTGCCAAGTCCGGTCTCACAGATACAATAAGTGCGTCTCCTTCAACCCGCGACTAATCGAATGTTAGCCAGGCGCAAAGAACTTTGAGAATCACAAAGCCATCTAAGCCAAGAAACGTAATGAACCACGGGAGGTAGCGACCGTCGTCTTTCCAGGAAAGTCATATTCGACCAAAGAGCCAACGTCGGACCGGGTGCATGTCGAGGTTTATGTATATGGTGGCCGCAATCTCGAATATTATGACATACCTTGGTGATTTTTGCGCGGGATCCTGATTTGAGCGTATTCAGTCGTCGTTCGAGGTATGCAATGAGACTTTCGACACCGTGGTCGCGCCTGGATGAAGCCTTGCTATTCTTCCAGCCACGGACGCTGTAAAGTTCCAGTCTGTCTGCATTGGTGTTTTTGCCTGATCGGATGCTGAACGAGTCCTGGGAGTTGGAGATGGCCTTCTGGATCGCATCGATATTCCTGTCGCGTCCCTGCGTCCGGCCAGATGCTGCGGATCGACCTGTGGAGTTCCGCCCGGTGTTTCCCCGGCCTCTCTTCCCTCCTCCACGCGCGGCGCTTGTTTCCATCTCCATGTCCCCATCTCGGTCGGTGCGCGTTGGCCCCCGCTTTCGGATGCCACCGCGGTCGGCGCCACCAGGACGACGGGACTTCATGGTTTTCATTTTGTCAAGGAGGTATGCAGTAATAGGCGGATTTGTCGCAAAATGTGGGAGAAATTGGGGAGAAATGATCGGCCCAAAGGCCTGTTGATTGATTGCGCGCGGCGCGCCTTGGTCAAGTAGGAAGGTTCGGTCGCATACAACGGATTAGATATTGGTGGTGTTTTCGAGGATGCAGAACTGGAGCAATGGAGAGGAGGAGGAGCGAAGGAAGAGATAGGGAATAAATAGGAAAGTTTAGGCAGCGAACCCACCCCGGTTGTTACAGAGTGAATTCCTATCGAACAAAAAAAAGTGACGTGCAGGTCACATGAGGCGGTGAATGACATCCATCATGGTCATGTGCTTCACGGCGCACCAATCAGCATTCTCTGACCCTGCAGTACTAGTCCTCTTTGGCCTCACTTTGTCATGATTTCCCAAATCGGATCCATGACCTGTATTTACTGCAATAAATGAGTCAGAGTAGTGATTTCTTCCCGCAAGGAAGAGCCCTCTTACCTTTTCAGCCACTATGCAATCCTAGATGAATAATATTTGAAATTTCCAGATGATAGCAAAAGTGTCTTAAAGATATATTTTCATGAGGAGCTTTCCCGTTTGGATTTGGAATAAGTCCTCTAGGTGATATATGGAAACAATCTAAACTCGCTTAATTTTATGCTCGAAGGCGCTCACCCTCTGTTTCATCCTCTTTCAGACCCAAGTTTTGTAAACAAGGCGCATAAAACAAATTTCCACGCCATGCTCCTAGAGCTGTTCGGGACGCCACCAACGCCCACAATAAAAGGACGGCGGCGCTGAGAATCTGGAGACAATCATGTTAGAAATGTGTTGAGGTTAAGCAAGCGTCGTACATACTGTTCCAAAGACCTTGAAAAACATAAGGTCCAGCTCTTTCCCTAGCTCCATTGTATTGGCCGCATATACACCTAGTGGGAATGTAAAGCCCCACCATCCCATGTTGAAAGGGAAAGGGGAGCTGTGAAGAACAGTCGCAAGGGCAAAGACAAGCCAGATCAACCCAAAGCTCCACATGAGCAGAGATATAAAGACACCAAGAACGTGAGCCATTGATCCAGCAATAGGATCGATGATGTCGGAGTCTTGGAAGAGTTCACGAGCGACTTTGCCGATGTATAAGATGCTGCAAGTGGTAAGCCCATGTTCTTCTGAAAAAGACAACAATGAATGCGCAGTTATGGATATCTTACCCGAATCCACCAAAACCCAATGGTCCTAAGGGCAGGAAGCAGCTCACGATTGCCTCGCGTGGAGGCAGTTTGTGAACCGCCAGTCGCTGGTAGTAAATGACAAGCACAGTCAGTGCTAATGGCGTACCCATACCCCATAGAATAAAGGAGGCTAGAAGGGTTCCCATTGCATGGGTCTTGTTAGGTAGAATACTGGCGATCTCTGCACCGACACCGGCTGCGACAATTGTTGCGGCTATAGGTAGCAACTGAAGCGCCGTGATTCGGTCCAAAGAGGTGATATGTCGTTGCGATATCCTAGCAAAACGTAATTAGCTGTGTCGCATAGTGAGAGGCCCAGTTTGATCCTTACAATATGAACGATAGCGAAAGTGTCACTGAAGCTGCGGCAACGACATCTATTATCCATAGCACCCACACAAAGGATGAAGCCCATTCTCCCCAGCGGGGAACACAGACGAGAATCAACATCTCGATAAGAGTAGCGAAGCCCATGGGAACAGTTGCTAGGAAGAGGGAGTTTGTCGGATCTTGGATCATCACCCGCCATATCTCGGGATACAAGATGTATCGCACCAGAGACGTGACGAAGGCCAGGGCGAATATGACAACATTTAGGACGAAGAACACAATGGAAATGTAATAGAGGACTGGTGATGAGAATGGAATGGAGTTGAACAAAACCGAGACAATTCCGGTGCCCATTGTAACTGCAAACCAGCTACAGTCATCGTTAGCGGTCACTCGCCCGAGAGATCATGGTATGTGTGATTCATGGATGCACATACGATGGGCTGAAATTGCGGACCACTCGTCGCCAGCCGACATTGTATTTAGCTGGGCCCTTAGGCGCAGCGGCCTTTTCGGATTTCGCCATGTGCAATTTAGACAAGATTTACAGAAGTTGATGGAGAAGTTGAGCTTGCCAATTCCCGAGGCTTGCTGAGATAACGGGCCCGCGGACAACCCAGTGGATCCCGCGGGAGCCAAAGCCAAAGAATCTACAACACGCGATTCCCAAAACAACTTTGACTTTGGATTTTGGGCATAAAAATCATAGTGGATATTTGAACAGACAATCCGAAGTATCTATAATAGCTTAAACAAATCTCAACGCCAGAAATGATTCCCGCTTTCTGCTTTCCGTCTCATGCAGGTTATTTACCACGCACCGACAATGCCGGCAATCGGAATGTCGATACCGCTTGTATATGAGCTAGCATCGCTGAGGAGGTACACGTAGGCGCCGCCTAGCTCACGCGGGTCAGCTAGACGGGGCATACCGCCATAGTACTGCATCTTCAGGTCCCAGTCCGGCGCGGTCTCCACGTAGTATGTCATAGCGGTGCGAACGAAACCGGGGGAGATGCTGTTGACGCGGATGCCGTGCTTGCTCCACTCCATGGCCAGGGTGTGGCACATATTGCGAACTAAGAGAGGAATAAAGTTAGAATTGGTGTGAAACTGTGAATTTGGCTTTATGACTTACCGGCAGCTTTGGTTGCTCCGTATGGCGCAGAGGGAGCGGCCTTAAGGTTAAACATATTAGCATAGTTCGTGAAGTTCCTGGGGGGATAACTTACTCTGTTGGGACGGTAGGAAGTCATACTAGAGGTCATCACAATTGAGCCTTTGATACCGAGCTCAATGAACTTGCGAGCAGCAATCTGAGCACAGAAGTAGGCGCCATAGACCTAGAATTGGTTAGCACAAGTTCTTCGAGTACATTTCTAAACACTTACATTAAGATTGAAAAGCTTCTCCAGCTCGGAGCGATCGAATTTCAGAGCAGGCTGGTGCTTGGTCATGCCTGCATTGGCTACAAGACCATCAATACGACCGGTCTCCTCAACAACCTGGTTGATCGCCTTCTCGACACTCTCTTCGGAGGTGACATCGGTCTGAATGAACTTGAAGTTGGGGTAGCGCTTCTGCAGAGCTGCGAAGTCCTCGCCAGGCTCCATCAGATCAAGAGAGTAGACCATCTTCGCAGAATTGGCGAGGCACACTTCCGCAATACCCAGACCAATGCCGCGGTTGGCACCGGTAATGGCAACAACCTTCTGACCCAGGGTAATCTGCCAGTTGAAATCGTTGTCCGGCATAGTGCTGAGGTAGGGAGCAGGAGTCTCGACCTTGGCAGCGTCGGCTGCAGTGCTCTCGGTAGCAACGGGAGGCATGTTGATGATGTGAGAAACAGGAAGAGGCCAAATGAAAATTGTCAAGTAAATTGCCGGAGAAGATGCAATGCGGAGAATTTTGTACCGTTGTAGGTGTCGTCCCCAGCTTTAATAGAAAATCTTGAAGCATGGTCAGCTCCCTGCATTGCCAAACAAGAAACCCCTCCACCCCTCAATTGACAACCGGGCTGATGTTTACCCCGGGCTCGGAAGTTTGCTTCGAATCGAGGCTCGGGTCGAGGCGTTGGTGGTTTAGGCTTGCCGAACTTATCTGACGTCACTTTACTGGTTTTCGGCGAGACCCAGGAATGGCAGCTCCATTCTGACACTTTTGAAATAAGCCAAAAGAGCTTCTCGTGTTATTTATCAATCAACTTGTCTGGTTGCTTAATCATCTGCATATGTCAGTCCGCATCTCAGAGACATCCCGTACCGACAAGGGTCGAAACGGGATATGTGTACTGATAGAAAACCGTATAAGTACTGCATATATGTGCCATGGTGCATCATAACATTGGGGACCCCTGCAAAGATGTCCAGGACCTCTCGCGTTGGCTGACAAAAGTCCCACGCGGGTGCCTCGAGACGAGACGAGCGGCACGCCAATAGCGATAGAGTTTGTGGGGACGCCGCATGGCTTCGTGAATTGCGGAGGTGGATCCTATCAACCCCAGTCTAGTACCAGATCAAGGATACCGTATGGAATGGTGGATGGCCAGGTGTATTGCCGTCATCGCTAATAGCAAAATACGGAAGAACGATCGTCAGCCGTCGACGTACAAGGGGACATAAATATCCTGTTCGAGGGGTTCGAAATGCTCCCTTGCAGAAGAGTTGTCTTCGTTACTCACTGTTCTTTTCCGCTCCAATAATCATGGATTCGTTCGATTTTGAAGATACATCTGGAAAAGAGGTTTCCTCTAAGCAGATTGAACATGCAGGTGTGGATGAGACATGGTCTCCTGAGGAGGAGAAGGCCCTGGTCAGAAAGATTGATCTGATGCTATTGCCGGTGATATGGGTCATGTACCTGTTGTCCTACATGGATCGTACAAAGTGAGTTGGTCCTCCATCTCATCCTATACACATATGCTCACAATGCCTCTGTTAGCATTGCCAATGCAAAGGTATCCGGAATGGAAGAAGACCTGAACCTGAACTCGAACGAATATTCAGTTGCCCTGGTAGTCTACTTTGTAGGATACGTGGTATTCGAAGTACCCAGCAAGTGAGTCATTTGTTTCTTGTGGGTTATCTCCAGCAGTCTGCTTATGGTGACTTTTTCAATAGTCTTGTTTTGGCTCGCACTCGGCCTTCGATTTTTCTCCCGGCAATCATGATTGTCTGGGGCGTCCTCACCTGTCTCATGTCTGTCATCAAGAGCTACACACACCTTGTAGTTCTTCGGATCCTCGTTGGAAGTGTTGAAGCCGGATTTGCACCTGGTGTTCTCCTCGTTCTATCATCATGGTACAAACGCACCGAGCAGTCCAAGCGCTTTGGTGTGTACATCTCGGCTGCCGTTTTGTCTGGAGCATTTGGTAGTCTCATTGCTGCGGGCATTGTGGACGGCCTAGAGGGCGCTCATGGTCTTCGTGGCTGGCGGTGGTTATTTATTGTTGAGGGTGCTGCTACCATTGGCTGTGCTTTGATTTCACTTTTCATTCTTCCCGACTTCCCTGCTACCTCGAGAGGCCTATCTGAGCGTGAAAAGCATGTTGCTGTGGCTCGGTTGGCAACCGAGAATGTGACCGCACTGACCGAAGATACTGCCCTGTTGAGCAACTGGGGTGCGGTCAAGGTTGCCGTGAGGGATTGGCGCACTTGGGTGTTTGTTGTTGGGTACATGGTAAGCTTACCCGTCTGCTCATCGCCCCTTTGTCTCCTCATCCAAACTAAAAATTCTTCTTCCTTAGGTTATTGTCGGATCCAGCACTCTCACCTACTTCTATCCAACCCTCGTCAAAGGCCTCTTCGGGGACGCCTCCACTTATAAAATTAATCTCCTCACCGTCCCAATCTACGGCGCGGCTTTTGTCGCTACTGGCATCACATCATACTTCAGCGACAAGGTGCCCAACTGGCGAGGACTGATAATTGCCTGCTGGTTGACTTTTTCTCTCATATGCTCGATCATCGTGTGTGTAGTCTACGACTACACAGCGCGATATGCTCTGCTAGTCTTAATGGCATGTGGTCTCTGGGCTACCAATGGAGGTACATTGGCATATGCATCATCAGCTTTTGCTGGTATGCACCCGCAGGCTCGAGGAGTCAGCTTGGCCTTGGTAAATGCCATGGGAAATCTGGCGCAGATCTATGGATCGTATCTTTTCCCGGATTCTGACAGCCCCAAGTATATTATGGGCTTCTCGGTCATCTCTGCAATGCTAGCTTTAGGAGTTGTTGTGTTCAGCGCTTTGCACATCTGGTTCCGCCGTCGCTCAAAATCCTTTATTGAATAATAATTACAAAGCTTCGTTATGTCTTATGTTTAGTTGAGCTAGGCACGGTGTACATTGAATATTTCTTTTGAAAATATACCCATTCAAATTTCATCCCGTATATATTGCACTGTTGTACATGTAAAAACAATTAGACCCTGTCAGGTCCGGAATAAGATACAATCAAAGCTTGGCCTGCAAGACCGAGTGACCTTTGGACTAACTTGAGGATTGAGAAAGCCAGTCCCTTTATATTTGAGAGACCGCAATTTGCAGCAAAGCACTTTAATCGCCTGTATAAATGTGCTATCCAATGCTTGATGAGAAAAGGTCCACTGAAGGACCACAGAGATTGTGAAGAAACCAATGCCACATCCAGGATGGGACCGCAAGGCATCGTCTCGCCGTTTCTGTATTGCACGATAACATAACGGTTGAAAAGAAAAGAAATGACGCTTGTCCACGGCCGGGCAACATGTCCTAATAGGATCCGCAGGGGAAACGGCTTGTTCCTGGAAGGTGGGAAGGGATGAGCGGGAAAAATTCGATTTATCCAGACATGGATCGACACCTCCAAGGATACACGCAGAGTTTTATTTAATTCGTTGACGGATTGTTTCGCATATCGATGGGTCTCATCTCATTAGATCATGGAGCGAGTCTTTCCCATATTCAAGCTCTAGTTCCTTTCTCAGCGATGCCAACGGCCAGCGAACTGTGCGCTGACAAGAATCGAGAAGCTCTAAGAGGGCCAAGCGTTCATGTGGAGTGTAAACACACATCCCAGCTGGAATGAATTAGAAAGCGTTACCCATTAGTTTCGATTTGAAAAAACACTTACCTCCAAAAAGAGTATGCAAACAAACGATATTTGCTGCATGATCCTGAGTATCCACCAACCGCGCGATTCCGCAAATAGTGTTAACAGATAATGTTAAAAGCTTTTGTGCCGCCCTGAAATCGTCAAGCCCTCCCGAGGATGGCCTGTGAAGCACCACAAGAATTCGAGCAAGGCTATGAATTTGTAATGCTCCTGCATAGGGCGCCGGGTGAACCCAGATTGGAGGGAATGTTTCAGTGGTGGAGACAACGGGAAGCGGACTGTACTCGGGTGGTAGATGATCATGCCATTCCTGCAGCATGTAAAGCAACTCACTCCCGCGTTCCAAGCGGCGCTCCAAGTCTGAAGCCTTTTCCTCTTCTTTTGAAGCATAGTTGACGCATTGCCCGAGTAGATATGTTGCCCGGGTTGCAAGTTCAGAGGCGGTGAGTACTGACACTGGCTTCTTGGGGTTCCAGAAGCTGAAGATCCGACGTCGCTCGCGCATGGCAACCCAGACATCCTGTCGAAGCCAAGCCCACCAGACGGCTGATCGGAGTCCTCCTGATTCACCGTCATTATCTTGAAACCGCTGGATCCAGAACACGCCTTTCAAGTGTCTTTCCCAGTCCTGATTTGATCCATCGATCATTTCGTAGGTGCTGATAAGAAGAGCAGTGGCGATCAATTCATGACTGCGGGCGTAGGAAGAATTTTGCATGGCCTTGTTCAAGTGATGGAGAGATTCGTAGTAATACTGGACAGCCAGGTTGCGGTCGATGGTAGTCTCATCCACAAAGGCACGGCCTAAACCTTCTGACTCAAATTCGTGCAGTGAGCGATGACGCGCAGAAAGAGCCAACAAGGCTCTCATCAATCCAGCATTTCGGAGAGCCAGATGTGGAACAGTAGAAGCAAAATGGCTCTCAGGATCATAAAAGTCCAGCCACTTGCTTGCGACACGCACAAAGTGCTGGAACAGATAATGTTCCAGGGGTGATAGTTCGATTAAAAAACCTGGACTCCACGATTGTGGTGCACTAGATAACACTGGTACTACCTCCGGGGGTTGCGAAGCCAGTCGTTCCGCAATCTCCGGATCTTGTGGAAATGCCGCCGCATTGAAGCTTTGGCTCTCCCGAAGCGTTCGAGGCTGCAAGTTGGAGCTGTTTCGTGGATCCTCTCCAGTATCAACATGTGCTTGGGATCTTTGCCGAGCGAATTGCTCAGGGGGAGACAAAAGGAACCTGTCGTCCGCATTCGCCGCGTCCGTAGCTAAGAGTTCAAACCAGCTCAGGGGCGCGGCTCGTGATGAATAAGAGCTTTCTGTTCCCGGTGATGGGACATAGCCATATGGCGACCTTGCTGTTGAAGTAATTGCACTTGCCGACCTAGGGTTTTCAGACACGATCGTGCTGGTGGTAGGCCGTGATCTTAGCAGTGGGCTTTCTCGCTGTATGGGTTGTTCCTGATCGCACGCATCGACCAATATCTGAAGAGGCTGATGGACAGAACTTCGGCCATTCATTTGCTCTACAACCGCCGCCCCAATCGGGACTTCCAGCACTGGCGCCTCTGCTGGTGTAGCACGATTGTAAGGCGAGTCCCGAGGTGCATACACACAGGGGCGCTGGCCTTTCGCACAAGGGCCGCATTGTGGTTGTACCTGATAGTCCAATTAATTTGTTTCTTGGCTTTTTTGATAGTCCGTGGGGGCGAATGATACATACTTCGTCGCACTTGACATGTCGCCTCTTGCAGATCAGACTACATAATTACGCGTTAGTGGACATGATAACAGCCACAAATCTGGGGAAGAAACTGACCAACCAGTGGTTGCACGGAGCCCGCGGCCTCGGGATTTGCGCTTTTGCCGAATGGCGCCCTGCGGCTTCGCCATAGCGCGGAGATTGAGCGCATGTGTGAAAAATGATCGCGACGAGGTCAGCGGGGGAAAACCGCACTGTGGGGAAAAGTGAAACCTTGATCGGTGAGTGGAAAGTGGAGTTCGCGGCAGGCTTCCGAATTCGTGACGAGGAGACCCTGATTACCCTGACACACCGGAAATTTGTATCCTTGTCTTGATTTGTATAAATGAGTGCAGAAATGCAGTTAATTAGATTAATCAATTTGACTAATCTATGGCCGTAGTTTGATTATCGAAAAGCATATCTTCTACTATCGTCGTGCTGCGTGGTACGGCACACGGCATCTTCTCTGCCAAGGGCAGCCTCGCTATAGTCAGTAGTTTGACTACTTCATGGATGACAGTCCATATATAACGTGTGGAGTGTTATCAAACGCAAGTACCCAAATAAACCCTATCCTGAGTTACCCATTAGACTTTGAGCATGCGAGACACTCCACATGGTCGGGTCAAGTACAGCCTCGAGACGAGGAGCCGAGAAAGAGCCCACGAATAACAGTGGCCCCGGATCTATCTTCCCATAAAAAAGATCTAGCAAGAACGATAAATCTACTCTATCCTCCATGATCTAGATTCATCTCCGCAGTTGGCGTATGGCCATTTCTGGGGTATCCGAGTGTCCCAATCAGATGACGTATTGATAACACTACACATAGTACTATATAACACTATCCATGTGCCGAGTTGAATGAAGCCTGGAAAACAAGCCTGCGAGTTCACCCAACTTACCAAATCACACACATTGATAAACGACACCCTCTTTTCAAAATCTGAGGGAGGAGGAAATGGAGTGCATTCCGAGACCTCCCTGCTTATGCTTACCGAGACTTTCACATACTGCCAACCTGGTCTCCTGAAGTTCCCCCCCAACCCGATGATGTTTTTTCATGGCTTCAAATTCAAGAATTTCCTTGAGTCTACATCTCTCATGCCTCATCCCTTCAGAATCCATATAAGTACGTATAGATGTTGATTATGAAAGTGAAATCCGGAACTGACAAAGTCGTTACATTAAAGTAGATATCAACAAGCTCCATTCATGATACGTTCTGCTCATCCTGTCGTAGATAAACCAATAACCCCATTCAAAATTATAACAAGATTGTAACTATACTTTGCATTCCTGGTGGGTACAAATCCTCCATTCGCCATCAGAAGCCTGAGACCACGTAGTATGCGACGTCGCCCGGTACTTCCTACCCTCCCTCTCCGCATGAACCTTGCATGTCACTGTCGCTGCCATCAAATCAATGATGAAAATTCGAACTTCATCGATCCGATAAGAGTCAAATCGGTGAAATGGAGCCCTCAACGCCTTTCTAAATTTGTCATGGTCCTCCAGGGTGAGGACCTCTTTCTTCGGGAACATGAAGTTGGCTTCTGGGTTGCTTAATTTGATTAACTCGGAGGCCGGATCGGCACATGTGAGAGCTGTCCAGAGCGCAAGTTCTTTATCGGAGACTTCGTCTCGGATTCGGTCGTGGATGTCAGGCATGATGGGTGGAGGTGGAGATCTAAGTTGAGTCAAGCGATGGCTGATTAGACATGTCACGAATCAGCAGAAAATTTGCGAGACATACCAGAATCGATGGCAAGCGATATCTAGAGGCAACCTTAGAAGACGCAGGGAGAGTGTCCTGGAGGCTCTGGTTGTTTTAATCTGTTGCACACTGGGTGAGCCAGGATATTAAATGACGTCAGTGGGATGACATGACGGGCTTTAATTTATTTCTGGCGATCAGCCACTGATTCGGTCATACAGGCACTGTTGTGGTCCTTTCCAGGTGGCTCCTGCCCCACGATAACGACCAGATCGTGTCACGGTGGCTTGTGCCCGCGCGTCATTCTGTGCATGCGTCATCAGCCTGGTGATGCTTCAACGTTGGCTATATCCTGCTGACCGACAAATAAAGCATTTTTTTGTGCTTAATGGTATCTAGAGAATGCCACAGACAAGACGAACTGATTTTACGAGGAATAAATCAGTACACTTGGTGCAATCTTCACAGGATGGGCTGGCCATGTGCGTAGGATGGACCCTGGGCAATTCCAAGGTTCCAAGGTTGTCATAGGAGCGAGCAGTCGTAAACCGTGGAAAGTGTCATAGTAGCCGACCACATGTGCAGTCAGTATATTATTATGTCTGAACGTTCAATTTAACTCTGGACATAATACAACTAGTCCTTCAGTGCATGTCCCTGAGCTGATGGGGCAGATCTGGTGGGAAACTGATTGTGTACAGTGGGGCCCACCAACTCAACGTGGGAGGCCGATTCCTGTTGAATAATCTCCACTTCCTCAAATCTATAGTTAGATCAATCAGACCGTTGACAAACTGAAATATTAAAAGAAATATCAACTCAGATCTTCTTCACCGGGCTGCAGGGTCTCACGCACGTTTTCTGCCCGAAGACCTTGGCGTGAATCTTGGCGGGCCTCAGGCAACTCAGTATGCGGAGTAGTGATCACGCAATACTATTCCTCACAGAAAAAGTCACATAGAAAACAGAAAACTTCCACCAAATGAGCCCAGACAAAAGTAATCCGAGGTCCATAGTCATCCAATCAAGCCCAGAGACCTATACGAAGCACACTTTACATGTCAACGCAAGGGAGGAGGTTGATTTGTGATCGCCAGGAACAAAATGACTCTGATTGGTATTGCAATTGACAATATTGCAATACCCAACGGTTTCTTTGCTTTTGTCCTAAATACTCACATGCACATGCGTGCATTCATAGCCGAAATCGCCCCGAGTGATTTCCGGAGCGATTGGACTGCAACTCACGGGCTATTTAATAATCCAACCGAAATGACTCACTCAATTCCAAGTCTAGCATTGAACCCCAGATTTGCTCGGTAGTTATTATATCCCAGATTTGCTCGGTAGTTATTATCTCGAGAGTCCGCATCACGCGGCTATTTATTCTGGACTTCCCTTGAACCGATCCTGCACGGGCCGTCATCTCCTAATATGAGGCCGATCATTGGCTGGTGAAGGCCTCTGTGGATCTCCCGCTCCTGATTAATGACGCAAATGGAGAGCTCAACGAATGCGGGTTGCCCACAGTCAAAATCGCAAAAACAGTCATGAAACCACTCTGTTCCTGAATACCGGAAAAATAAGCCTAGACCAACCTCGGTTACTTACGGGCCGATATCGTAAAGAATTGAGTTCAAGGTTGAAGATCGTGGTGAAAGAAAGGAATCAGTCTCCGAGGGAAACGAGAACCCGTACTTGAGAGCTTGCTTGTTGGGGCCAACGGGGCTGGACTCAACCCTTTTCCTATTTCGCCCGTCCTGTAATGAGTCCATTTGTCTGCAAAACTTAAGGTTGCCCGTAGGATCCAATGATAATGATCAATCCGCGGTCCTGCCTTCCCCACATGATTGTCGTAACCGTCGAGCCGGTGAATCTCCCCCTCCTTCGACTCATCAACTCCGTATAATAGACTTCTTCTCCTCCTCTCCTTTCTCAATTTGAACTTCCCACATATAACTCACAATGTCTCTCCCCATTCCGCGGGGCCTGTCCCGGACCGTTCTGCGGTCCTACGGCACCGTCCAAGGTCCTCCCAGCGCTACCTCGCTCGCCAGCCGCATCCCCAATGTCCTGATCGAGGCAACTGCTGCGACTGCCCCTCGCACCAACTGGACCCGCGAGGAAGTCAGCGCGATCTACAATACCCCCATGAACCAACTTACATATGCCTCGGTAAGTGTAGATTTGGTGGCCGACCATGAATAGATGCCCTAATTGGCGCCCCGGATATCAACTGCCATAGCCTCGGCCAAGCCTCAAACATCCGAATTAATACTGATATCGTACAGCAAGCACTTCACCGCAAATTCCATGATCCATCGGCCATCCAGATGTGCACATTGATGAACATCAAGACTGGTGGATGCAGCGAGGACTGCTCATACTGCGCCCAGTCTTCAAAACACAACACCGGCCTGAAGGCTACCAAAATGAGCCCTGTGGATGAAGTGCTAGAGAAGGCACGCATGGCCAAGGCCAATGGCAGCACTCGTTTCTGCATGGGCGCCGCCTGGCGCGACATGCGCGGCCGGAAAACCAGTCTCAAGAACGTCAAGCAGATGGTCTCGGGTATTCGTGACATGAACATGGAGGTCTGTGTCACACTGGGCATGATTGATCAGGACCAAGCCAAGGAGCTGAAAGAGGCCGGTCTGACGGCATACAACCACAACCTCGACACCTCGCGCGAGTTCTACCCCACGATTATCACGACTCGTTCATACGACGAGCGTCTGCGCACCCTGGACCACGTTCGTGATGCCGGTATCAATGTTTGCTCTGGTGGTATCCTCGGTCTAGGCGAGACTGACGCCGACCGTGTTGGTCTTCTGCACACTGTTTCCAGCTTGCCTGCTCACCCCGAATCTTTCCCTGTCAACGCTCTTGTCCCGATCCCCGGAACGCCGCTCGGCGACCGAAAGATGATTCCGTTTGATCGTTTGCTCCGGACTATCGCTACCGCTCGTCTTGTTATGCCCGCCACTATCGTTCGTCTTGCTGCCGGTCGCATTGCACTGTCGGAGGAGCAGCAAATTGCTTGCTTCCAGGCTGGTGCCAACGCCATTTTCACTGGTGAGAAGATGTTGACTACCGACTGCAGTGGATGGGATGAGGATCGTGCTATGTTCGATCGCTGGGGCTACTACCCCATGAAGAGCTTTGAGAAGCCGGAGGTACCGGGTGCCGATAAGACCACTGTGACCCCCACCCCCACTGAGTCAGAGAAGGCTGCGCCGGTCGCAGCTAGCGTCTAGATTGGTTAAAGATGTATGGTTTTGCTTATGTTTACAATTATATGGGCATCTTGATGGTGCTGTCTCCCAAAAGAGACTCACAATATACGAAATAAGATCAGTCGGTGGTTTACTATTCACATATCCCAAAGCCTTCTTTTCCAGTATGTAATGATGTATTGTACAGTAGACTGCGTAAGTTATACAAAGAATAAAAGCCGAACCAATCACAGCTTGAATCCGGTCTGTTCAAGCTTAAAGTTCAAGATCAAGGATATCGATGATCAACGAATCAGGGGAATTCCAACAGGGGTCGACTGCCTGTAGTGAACATACTCAGCACCGAAGAACTGAATCAAGAACGTCTCCTCACCTATAAAGCCAAAATGTCAGTAAATCTCCACAGCAATAGAAAACAAAGAAAACTTGGAACAAAAAGAACCACTCACGCTTGATTCTCGTAGAAAAGAACTTCCACAGCACCAACGAGTACGCAAAAAAGCACACCACATTCCCTAGCACTAATTGAGTCCCCAATCCCCACCAAAAGAACCCAAAGTAACTCGGATGCCGCAAAAACCGATATAGCCCATGTGTAACAAGCATATGACCCGCCCTATGCTCCGACTGCACATGGTGATTGAAATTACTAGCCGCCTGCGCCATAGCAAAAGACCTGATAACCTGACCAACAGCCGTAAGCAGCAACCCAAGAACCAGATGCAGCGGAATAGAAGTCCCAAACACAGGCTCCTTCACAGAAAGCAATTTGCCCAGCGTGGATTGTCCAGGCCAGAACACATGTGACACGATACATTCCACGACAGCAGATCCATGTGCCACATTATAGGCCCACCCATTACTGGATAAAAGGAAGGCTTTCACGTCCGCAGCGCGCGTGTTGTATGTAGCCGTGATATAGAACTCGAGAAAATGGAACACGCTTAGCGAGGCGATGAAGAACGGGACGCGCCAGAGGGGTGTTGGGAAGACAATGCTTAGGAGGATGGTGACTGTGCTTGTAATGCCGAGGGCTGTACCGATAAGGAAAGCGCGCAGGGAGATCCCCGATAGCGATTTCGTGCCCTTTGGATAATTTGAGACGTGGGTGTCTCGGTCTGCGGAGCTGTCCTCCGAGTCGGCGGAGGTGGTGCTATCGCGTCGGCCGGGAATGAGGGAGGATGGGTGCCATTCTTCAGATGGATTTGGGTGAGTTATGCGCTCCATTGGCCAGGAGATATTGGGGTCGCCTTGGGTAGGCTCTGAGCCTGATGTTATGGAGTCGATGATCGAGGCCATTGCGTCGGGTCAGGGATAGCTGGGTCGGCGCACGTGGACGGGGGAATCGCAGAGGGTTGACAGGTTTATGTGGCTGGCCCCAGGGGCAGATGGCTATCGAGGGCCTTTTATAGCTGGGCTCGGGCGTAGTTCATTATGAACTGGGTGGTGGTGGAGAACAATCGGAATTTGGAGAGATTGTTGTTCTTTCTTTTTGGAAGGTTCCCCACATAGCGCGGCCTTAGCGTTGTCTAGATCGCCAGGGACTAGGTTTTGGGGAAGTCTATGATTTTACCGCACATGACTATGGAGGGTCTACTTATACAAGAAAGCTATTGAGGGCAGCGAGTAGACTTTGTGTTGTCTCAAAGATGTTCTTCGTAGCTCTACTTTTCGCTGTCGTGATAGAAGTTGACTGTAGTCTTCAACGTGAAGGCTTTTGATTTCTCATTCCCGAAGGCCAGACCCGCTGTCCTAAGCTCTATATTTTGTAAGACTGGGTATATACTTTTATGTCATGAAAATGGGCTAAAGTGCTCGGGAGATCAAGCTGTCCCACTAACGGCCTGCTGAGGCTTTGTGCGGCCCAATCCTTCCTTGGCGTAGAAGTCCATAGGATACACTCCCTTGTTTTCAGTGTCCCAATTTTCACGCACACCAAGAGCAATAAGTGCCTCATAGGGTGTGAGCAAGGGACGGGAAAATGCATAGCCCCAGTCGATGCTGAGTCGAGGACAGGCAATTTGCACCCAACATTCGACATCTGACATGGAGGCCAATTTACCCGGGAAGATCTCACTCAAAAGCAGGTTTACTACAGGGATCCCACGCTCGGCCAAATGACGCTCGATCATGGCCATGGTGTTGGGATTTCCTTGGCGGCCCAGGGAGCCTAGGATGATTCCCCATTTCTTGGCAGACTTTGCTGTAGCAATAGCATCGCGCCTGATTGTATGCATCTCATCGTGGTCATAACTCTCTCTTGTCAGAGTACGCGAATAGGGATCGTATCGGTATGCGGGAATAGTGGGATTATGGATCATGGCGGATTCGAGATGGAAGCGGCCATCTCCAAGATAGAGAATGACATCAATTTCGGTCTCAGACAGTGTTGGGGATGTGCAACCAAGAATCTCGCCTTTAGAAAGAGGCATAATTTGCGGGACAACAACACGGAAACCTGCACGCTCAAGTACAGGCTTGAGACCATGAAGGGTCGCGTTAAATTGGATGGTACCGACAGTGGCGATGGTTTGACCGGGCTTGAAGTTGCGTTCAAGAGTGGCAATCAGGTGAGTGGTATCGATACTGATATCGACGAAGATGTATAATGTCTTGATCTTAGTTACGTCCACTGGGATTAAACAACTGTGCGCGTAGTGAACGAGCAGGTCGCAGCCAAGAGCGCGAGCAGTGTAATCGTCAATGCAGCAAGCACCGTAGGTCACGTCGCCCATAATCAATGTCTCGATGCCGGGGCAGAACTGTTGGAGGATATCGGAAATTGTTGTGGCGAAGATCAGCAGTCCCTCGGGGAACTGTAGAGCCACGCGCTTGGCTTCGGACGTGCGAACACGGTGGATAGTCTTCGGGATCTCGAAGGAGTAGTTCTTGGGAAGTAATTCGATAGCGGCTTGAATATCGGGGTCATTCAGGATTTCTGGCGGAACCTGATTGAGAGTTCTTGGGGTTCGGCGGGGTGCAGCTGGTGGGAAAAAATTGAGTCAGCGATGCCACTGCACGATGTATGAGGGGTTGTTTTTTTTTTTATACCTTTTTGAACAGCCGTGGACTCGACATCTCCAGTAGTGGGGTTGGACTGAGCCTGCGCTTCGGCAGTTCGTCTACCCACGAATCGCTTCTTAGGCTGACGGAGGGTATTGTCCATTTTGAAAGCGGTTTGAAGTGATAGAGGGGTGATCGTGAATTGATAAGACGACTTTTCCCCCGCGGTAATCCGTTTTTCTGCAAAGGCGGTGTGGGTGATGGGACGATCATGGACAAATACACGCTAGGCCCGGAATGGCCAAGTGCTCTCCGCATCTCACGAGCTCCCCCTCTCAGTACTCTCGCCCTTCTATGCGTCTCCCGTTCCACCTGTCTGATTTAAAGCTGCTCTGATATTCAAATAACGCCGCTATAATCTCCTGATTGAGTTTTCCACCATGCTAAGTCGACCTCGGTTGCGCCTCTTCACGGCTCTTCGATCGCCCATATCTACACGGCGGCTTGCGACCGAGTCGCGGTTAGCCTCGGACCATGTTCGCATCGTTGAAGTCGGTCCTCGAGATGGATTGCAGAATGAGAAGCAGTCCATCTCAATGGAGACTAAATTGGACTTGATTCAACGATTAGCCAAAACCGGCGTCACCACCATAGAGGCAGGGTCCTTTGTCCCGGCAAAATGGGTGCCACAGGTGCGAACTTCGGTGCAGTTGGATCTCAGAAAACCACTGACATTGCTTAATCGATTTTATAGATGGCCAGCACTTCGGAAATCTGCGAAAAACTTCTGGTATCGCCACCTTCAGCTCAACATACGATTGCCTACAACTACCTCGTCCCGAACATCAAGGGACTCGAGAGCTTAGTGCGAATCATGGATGACACGGGTGTCTCGGCGAATGCGACCGATGTCGATTCTAAAACTGCAACTACAACAGAGATATCCCTATTTGCGGCAGCCACCGAAGCATTTTCGAAAGCCAACACAAACTGCACCATTGCCGAGTCCCTTGAGCGGATTAAGCCAATTGTCACATTGGCGAAGACCAGGAACATCCGGGTGCGTGGATATGTCTCTGTGGCCCTGGGATGTCCTTACGAAGGCCCCGAAGTGAACCCGTCAACGGTGGCGGATATCACTGCAACTCTTCTAGAAATGGGCGCCGATGAGGTTTCAGTCGCTGATACCACGGGCATGGGCACGGCACCACGAACGATGGAGCTTCTACAAGCATTGAAAGCAGCCGGCATTGCCAATACGGATCTAGCTCTACACTTTCATGATACCTACGGGCAGGCTCTAGTGAATACGCTTGTGGGACTGGAACATGGTATTCGGATCTTTGACAGCAGCGTTGGTGGCTTAGGCGGTTGTCCATATTCTAAGGGTGCGACTGGAAATGTTTCCACAGAGGATCTTATCCACACTATTCATAGCCTCGGTATGCACACTGGCGTCAACCTAGAGGAAATGTCGCGCATTGGGTCATGGATTAGTGGTGAGCTTGGGAGGGTGAACGACAGCCGAGCGGGCAAGGCGACGCTCGGTAGACTATCAGAGTCATAATATAGTCTCTTTCTGATTTCCAATCTCTTTAATGGGGCTTTTTCATTCCCCTCGGCACAAAACCTTCACTCACAGCTGCCCTGATATTGCATGAAGTTTCATTGTTCAACTGTTTGCAGAAGTTCGATTGAAAAGGTCTTCTCACTTTGCCGAAAAGAAGATAAAACATTGATTGTTCATAACTTGATCGAATGATATTTCGCAATCGCATTTTAGTACTACGCCTACAGCTCCCAAAATTTTCTATACATTCCGAATTGTTCGCATACTCACTACCGTACCAAATAATTCCGGTCAGTACTCGGTACACAGAAACTTAAGACAGCCGGTACAAAGGCTCTCTTTCAGAGACCCATTTGTTGCTTTATTTAGAGCTGCAGATCTCCGCCGCATTATCCCATTCTTAGTCTTTCGAGAACATAGTTCATGAAACCAAACAATTGTTCATGACAAAGACCTTTGCTAAAGAAAGGAAACAGTCTATTTCAGTTGACGACATGCCCAGGTGTCTCATTCGAGAACTATATAATGGTGCCATGGACTCGAACTTTGCACAACTCACCACTACAATCATTTTCATCCAGACAACACCATCGTAACTTGACATCAATTACCATAAAAACTTACTCAATTTTATTTTCCTATGGCTCCTTCGACTTCAACATTTGGCATCCCACTTCCTGGGCACATTTCGCATTTCCCTGGAGATTTAAGTGCCCTACCTCTTGAATTGCTATGGTTGGTTTTTGATCAACTTCTTAGGGAAAGCCCTCATCTGACCCACGGTGCTCTTTGCTCTATTCGAAAGCTAGCGCTTACGAACAAGCAAGTGGCAGCGCACATCGATTCGTGGCTACAGCATGGCAATTATATTGACAGCGCTGTTCGTGACGTGCGTTGGTGGACCTACAGTACTGCAGAGGGCACAATGAATGAGAACAACACGCCCGTTTATCCAATCACTAGTGACGCATCTGATATCATTACAGGAACCATTCGAGACGATTGTCCAGACTGCTTTATTTGGCTGCGTAAGCTTATTCAAGACCTGGATGGTACCGGAGTGAATGAATACGGCTGGAGCTTTATTGCCATCGCTGGGCACCATGCGTCTCTCAAGATGCTCAAGTACTTCTTCACTATGAACACGTACCACAGACCTTGCATTCAACTGCTTTCCCATCCAGCCAATGTTGCTCGTCCGATAATGACCAGCATGCGTATGATAACCGACCAGCACAACGTGGAGTTCCTTAGAGCTCTTTTTAACTTTCTGGGACCTCGGATTCGTGAGTTAAACCCCACTACTGGCAAGCTAACCCCCGAGGAGAAATTATGCCTTTGCGCATTTGTGACTCCCCACTTCGCTGAACAGATTGAGAAAATCGGCGTTACACTTTACGAGACTCGAGATGTTCTACCGTTGAACTGCAATGCATACCATGCAGCTGTTCTTAACAGCATCGAGTTTTTAGATTACTTGTATGCAAACTCGTCGCTTCCGATTAACGCGCCTGATGGCGGAGGTGAGACCCCCCTTCATTGTGCGATTCGTGCTAACCGACTAGACTCTGTCCTATGGCTCAACGAGCATGGTGCTAAACAGGACTGCAAAGGCTGGTCCAGGCTCACCGCAGCTCATATTGCCGTTCGGCTGACTTCTGTGGAAAGCGAGAAAATGTTGGAAGTTGTTCTTCCGGTTCCTACACTTGATTCTGAGGCATTCGATTCTAGTGCTCTTGGCACCATGCTAAGGACACTGGTGGAGGGCCTGAGAGACACCGTTCAGAATGAGGCGACCAATACTAACACACAGGATTACGTCGCATTCAAAAACATGCATGAAGAGCGAGCTATCAGGAAGTGTAAGTTAATCCTGAATGCGGCTTCGACTACTCATAATTTTGCGTCCAGCTTCGCAAATATGGAAGTAAGTTTCAGAAATTTTCATCGATCCGGTGTTCAGCAGTTTAACCAGGCGAGAAATATGGCCATGAGTCTTGACTTTGGAAGATTGGCGGCGGTCATTCAAAGCACTTCTGGTATCGAGGTGAGCCCGACTTCCGCCTCTCGAATCAGTTAGATAGAACTTTGTTTAATATGTCATAATTGAATTTGAATTTTTCATCAAACTTTCATCCAGTAGAGCACAACAGAGCAAAAATTAGATAGAGGATGTGACGATAAGGGAAATGAAAGTCAAAGGTCCGTAAAAAGAAAGCCCTTCAAGTGTTTAGAGAAAGGGTGACTCGTTCAAAGGCGATTCTATTATAACAGTTCAATTCTACCTAGTGCTTCCCGAGTTTGTCCCTTGCTTATGTCGCCACTTATTCATCCCGGATTTGGTCTCTCACTCATTCTGTAATATCAAGCCTGAGAACTATATTTAATTATGTGACCTTCGAGGGTCTGTTTCTTCTATAGTCGAGCTAGATGTGTTTACCCTGGGGCATGGTAAAACAGCAAGCCGGACATTATTAGATCAACGATATAAAGCCATGGGATCTATGCTCATTGTCGGCTTATTATCAAGCTAAGAATATTCATGCTTTATTTCCATGATCTAATTTTGTACACGGGGCTTTACTAGCCTCGAAACAAACAATGAAGTGCATAAAGCTATTATCAGACCTCGAAAGAAACAAAGGTCCAGCTGTTGACACTGTCTTCCAAGACAACCAAGCCTTTGTACTTGGACAAAGAACAGAGTCAAAGGGACAATGTCACAATACTTCAGGGAACAGGAATCTCGAGATTATAAAAGAACCTCATTACCAACTCGAACAATAGTATTATTTCAACGATCTCATTATTTTGCGTCGAATGCAAAGTTAATTTACATCACCTTTCCGATTTTAATAGTCATCAAAATGTTAGGTATGTTTCCCGACCTCTTTGCGTATGATGTGGTGATCTCAAACGAGGTAAATGAATTTCCCAAGGCAAGAAGAGCCCTTTTTGATCTTCTCTTGCAATGGAGCAAGATCCTTAAAGATCTAGAAGACCAATGTATTGCTGGTGTTGCTGCTATGGCTGGAATTTTAGGAGACCTTGCTGGAAGGTTTGACATTATCAAAATGATAGCCTACGAGGAGGGTGCGTCTCCAGGTCGTTGCTATGGCTTGAAGTGTGATGTAATTCGAACTACGCTTCATGATGTGCGGAAGCGACTTGAACAAGATCCAGCAAGCAGATTTCAAATGGCAGAAGTATTGGTCATGCTCAGCAAGCATGTTGGGAGACTGTCACTGAATGCGTATGATGCTGAAGATGTCTTTGCGATCAGAATGGATACAATGATCGATCTTGTCGAGAAAAGATTTCAAGAGGATTACCCGGAAGAGAATCCCGAAGCCGAGCGCAAGCATCTCGAGCTGTATGCAATCTGGGACCGCCTTTGTGTGGCCATGCCCTCTTGTGGCTGTCTACAATGCGGCAAGAGGCGGCTACTCAATGCTGCCAGGTAGGTCTTCATTTTATTGGTGAGTACTTTCCAAGGTATATGTTCTGCTCTCTGACTGAATTGAATCAAAAAGTAACTTTATTTGGAGTGCTGACTGGAAATTTCATAATACAAATGAAATCATATATTCACATAGTAGACCTAGTATATTGTCAAGCACCTGAGCCTAAAGGGCCGCATCGTAGTAGTAATTCGGGGCTGTGCATCTTTTGCGAGGCCAACTTTCAATTTCCTTTTCAAATTTAGCGAGATCAGCCACCAAAAGATTTCCAATCAGCATGACTCTCCTCCAAGTGGGTCTCTCGTATAGCCGAGGTCCCCCTCCGTTGTCCGAGCGCCAACCAGTTGCAAGGCTTATTGCGAAGACTTAAAACCCTGATTGACCTAAGATTATTAGAAAGCACGGCACTTCTTAAACCCAGTCTTAAAACAAGCATAGATAATCTTCTAGGCTTGGCTGTTGATCCAGAGAGACCATAATGTGTTGAAACGCTGGCCGCAACCGACCACATCGGCCGGGTCCACTGGGTCAGTTGTGGGGGAAACATAATTCCCCGCGTTTTTCAAACAAGCACAGAGTGGGATTCCGGGCACCAATTGCAATTGCTAAATAGTTGCATATTCGGTGGGAATAAAATATAACTATTAGCAATAACTCACCATGGCGTCCCAGGTTGCATAATTCAAAGGTCGCAAGGGTGGAATTCCCCGGAATTATGAGGGTCCCACCAGATCGTTTGAGTGTGGTACTGGTGTTGATCAACGGGGGACGCCGATGCCCGCACAAAATCACCAGCTCCGGTTACGTATGGCTCCGGTATGGGACCTGTGAGCCTAGGTTAACCTGTTATGGACCCAAATTTCGCATATAGGGGTCCGCTTGCCACTTTATGCTAGCTGTTTTCTTTGGCATACAGAAATTCATCATTCTTTAAATCATGGGGCTCAAACCGTATATGGGCCTAAGGGGCAATGCCCTTCTCCGGGCAGCTGTTATGCTGGTTGTGTGCCCGACCTTTACTTGTTATGGATACAATATGAGTGTTGCAGGTGGTTTATTGACCCTCGAGACGTTTAATGCCCAATTTCCACGAATGGATACATTGCATGGCGATGCTGCGACTAAACATGAGAACGCTACTATTCAAGGTTAGTGCGGCTGAAATATGGTTATTTTGGCTCCGGAGTCCGGGCTAACACGTGGGCGTCATGGCAGGCACGGTTATCGCACTTTATACTGCGGGGGGTATCTTTGGTGCCCTGTCCTGTATCTACCTCGGCGATCTCCTGGGCCGACGGAAGGTCATTTTCATCACCAATTTCATTGCTATCATCGGCGCCATTCTCATGGCTACATCATTCCAATTTGCTCAATTTATTGTGGCTCGGTTGATCCTTGGCCTGGGAATTGGCGGTTATCTTGCGACAGTCCCGGTCTGGCAGTCCGAGATTTCCCCTTCACATAAGCGAGGTTCAAATGTTGTCACCGATGGCATCTTCGTTGGAATCGGTGTTACAAGTGCATTGTGGATTGACCTCGGTTTCTACTTTATCAAAGGCAGCTCGGTGTCCTGGAGATTCCCTCTCGCCTTTCAGATCGTGCTGAGTCTCGTTGCTATGTCCTTTATTATGCTCCTCCCCGAGTCGCCTCGTTGGCTCATAAAGGAGGGTCGGATCGAAGAAGCCCGGGAGGTTCTCCAAGCCCTTTTAGACGTTGGGCCTGATTCCGAGGTAATCACAAATACGATCTACGATATTGAAACATCTCTAGCCAAAGCCGGGGCATCATCGTGGCGTGACATGTTCACTATGGGCGAGCAGCGACTTTTCCACCGCGCATATCTCGCTGCGACAGGTCAGATGTTTCAGCAAATGTGCGGTGTGAATTTGATCACCTACTACGCAACAACAATCTTTCAGCAGTATCTTGGCATGGACGGTGTGCGTTCTCGAATTCTAGCTGCCGCCATGGGTCTAACACAACCACTAGGCGGCTTCCTCGCCTTCTACACAATTGACCGTCTGGGTCGCCGCCCTCTGATGCTCTGGTCTGCGGGTGCTATGTCAATATGTATGGCGATTCTTGCAGGCACAACAGGGCAAAAGGGTAACACCGGTGCTCTCGTTGTCGCGGTGGTGTTCCTTTATGCTTTCCAGTTTATTTTCACTGTCGGCTACTCCGGCCTGACGTTCCTGTATGCCGCAGAGATGGCACCACTACAAGTCCGCGCCGCAGTGAACGCCGTCTCGACTGCCACTGTGTGGGCCTTCAATTTCCTATTGGCCGAAATCACACCTATTGGATTTGACACCATCTCCAACCGATACTATATCATTTTTGCCGTTACAAACGCGGCAATTGTGCCCTGTGTATATTTTTTCTTCCCCGAGACCAAGGGACGCACGCTGGAGGAGATTGATGAAATTTTCGCGCAGTCCAAGTCTATCTTCGACCCTCCTCGTGTCGCTCGTCGTATGCTCCAGGTCCAGGTTGGCCAGGAGCAATCTGACAATGGCGATAATAACACTTCCAGCGATGAAGCTGTGAAGATGAAGGTATAACCCTAGAGGTTTTTGCGATCTATCTGAGTACAGTCGGGACTGGCCTGTGGCCACCCAAAGTGAATCTACATATATAAGCCCCGGGGCTAGCACGATGAATGGGCCTCGACCCAAATGAATTTTTATCCTGAATAATTTTCAGACTTCTTCACTGTCTTGATAGCCTGCTGTAGAAAGGCCTTGTAAGCGCGGCAAATTCATTGTAGAAATTACTCCAACATCCCTTCACAGAGACCCCGAGACTACTACATATATGGCCATACGTAATATTCAATTTCCAAGGTTTATGACTGATGGGGGGGGTCGGTACGAAGTGGAGACTGTCCACAGGGGAATAATACTTGTTCCTGTTTGACATATGCAGACTTGGAATATTGTTAACCTATAATTGAACCTTTGTTTTAATTCGAGAACTCAATCCGAAGCTCCGATACTTATAATCGCGTAAGTGTGGCATCGGCGATAGATCTAGTCACCGAGCGCCGAGATTCCCCGCACTCCTTTCGTTTCTCCAACTTGGAAGCTCCAAATTGCCGATCTGCTCGTCTCCATCACCAATGAAGTGCTCCACTTTAGCCTTTATCTCGGCAACCATTATCTACAACGGATAAGAAGGCCGTGGCGGAATGGCGGAATGTTTTCTGACGGGCGATAAAAGAGCGGCGTGTCCTGGATAGTGCGTATACCTGCAAAAGTCAAACAATCTAGGAACCGGAGAGTCCATCTCGTGAAAAATAACATCTGCTACTACCGCATTTCATAAGTGATTGAATCTCAGTTACTTATCTGCTCACCTCCAATTACACACCTCTCCGAGCGTAACTCGAGGCAATGGAAACCACTCGTCGCCCCTGTCTGAAGGACCTCGCCCACCGCGGCGTCATCCAGGGTGCCACGATCTCACCTAGTGGGAAAAAATCGGATCTTTGTCACTACTTCGGCGGTGTTCGATATGCTCTTCCTCCCTTCCAGCGATGGCGACGAGCTCGCCGGTTGCCGTCGACCTTCAGCTACGGCACCCAACAATCGCCCGGTCAGTGCGACAGCGGAGCGGGGTTATGTCCGCAGCCCGGCTTCCTCCAGCTCTCACCTGAGAACCCCGACGCCTGGACCGAGGATTGCTTTCAGTGTAATATATGGGTTCCAACAGGCCAGCCTCCCAAAGGTGGATGGCCTGTTTTCGTTTTCATCCGTACGTTTATACTCAGCCAGTTGTTGAAGTATATGGTGGGGAGACTAACCTGCGAGTACTAGACGGTGGCTGGCTCCAATTTGGCTCTCCAAATGGCTTCAATGCGGGAGCCTTGCTAGGCGAAACGGATTTCAATGCCGTGGTTGTCATGCCTGCATATCGCGTGAACCTCTTTGGGTTCCTTTATTCGGCTGAGTTGGCAGAGGATGCCGCGTCTGTCGGTGAAACAGTGGGTAACCATGGATTTTGGGATCAAAGACTGGCATTGGAATGGACAAAGGAGAATATCCATCTGTTCGGTGGAAACCCCGACAACATCACAATCTCTGGGTATTCTGCGGGTATGATCGAGCCTCTGTGCCCCCATCTCAGACCCAAGCTGACTTCAATTTCGATTAGGTGCCAATTCTGTCTTCCACCAGTTAGCGTATGACCTCCGCCAACCCGATTCGCAGGCCATTGTCCGCCAGGCATGCATGTTTTCCAACTCGCCTGCCGTGCAGCCCAAGAGTCCAGCCGAAACGCAAACACAATTCAACCAACTCCTCACTGCACTTGGAATTCCACTGGCTCTTTCCGGGAACGAAAAGCTGGCCCGGCTCCGATCGCTGCCAGCTAAAGTTCTCCTCGACGCAGGGAAGACTATTGATGTGCATCAATTTAGACCAACGACTGACTCCGGTTTCATTCTTCCAACACTCTTCGAGTCTCTCGACAATGGCGAGTTCGCGCGTAAAATGCTCGCTCGGAATGTCCGACTTATGCTGGGTGAATGTCGCGACGAAAGATATCTATACGCCGTTTGGTTCCCACCCAAGGCTAACACATTATCTGCACTCCGGGCACGTCTGATCGCCGATTACCCCGAGCGAATTGTTGACGCTGTACTCCCATTACATTACCCTGATGGCCAACTGCCATCCGATTGCAAGGACTGGGTCTCTGATGCCTGGGGCAAGATCTATGCTGATATGCAGGTCCATCACATGCAGCGTGGCTTCATCCATGCGCTCACTTTTAATACTGGGGGTGTGGATGCATCGAGCCTCGTATATAGGTATCGTATCGAGTACCGTGCCAAGTGTATGGATAAGGCGATGCCGATCGAGTGGGGTGTGACGCACTCTTCTGATTACCCGCTGTGGTTCTGGGGTAACGGGGATGTTCTTACTTCGACAGAGAAGAAGAACACATATGAAGCATTGACTGGTCCCTTGGGTCGTTTCGTACAGGGCCCCACTGCGGCTGGTCCAGATACATTTGGCTGGGGTACCAGCGGGCAACAAAATGTGCGAACGTTCAAGCCAGACGGGACGGTGAAGATTGAACGTGATGCAATGTGGGACGAAGGAGTGAATGTATGGAAGAAACTTAGACAGGCTGACCAGTCTAAGCCAAAGCTGTAAATACAAACTCTTTGATTAAATACAAACAGAACTAAGTCCACGGGCTGAGATGTCTATGTGGAAGTCCCGAGATCCCGTGGTCTACAGGAGTTATATACATGTGCATAATATAGCATGACCGATGAAGTATTGCTGTAAACAAAACAATCATTCAAGTTCTCCCGTGCCCAGGTGCACTATCCTGAAACACGCATACTTGATATCCAACTGCTCAGGTGAGTCCCAAGCTGATCATAGCTTCCACTCATGAACATTCTTCAAACCGGTGGTGCCCGACTTGTCGTCTTCATCCAAATATCCACAAACACGACCCTGAGGATCCCATTTGCGCCGAATAGCCATCAGCCGTTTGGCATTATCATCAGCCCAAAACTTCGTCCTGCGAACTTGGAAGTCCGAATCACCCAGGTATGCTCCGACCGACTGTCGCTCAACCTTCTTCATCACATTCTTCACCCATGCTTGGCAACGCGCGTCGTCGGATTCCTCTTCCCAGACTGTATACAGCGCAAAGTAATGATCGGACTGCATGCTGAGGGCCATATCTGGCAGCTTGCGGCGGCTGCACGGGTTCATCGGATACCACAATGCGAAAGCCTTTCGATGGGGCAGGGTGGTGAATGCTTCCTCCAACACCGCCGGGACATCAGCGTCATTGTTGATATACGCATTTTCTGCACAGTAGCGATGCTTTTCGGGATTGGCGCCTTCCTGATTAACGTATTGCTCTTCAAGACTATCTTCCTTGCAGAACCATTCATTAATGGCTCCATCGGGACGAGTCTCTTGTGCTGGGCGGAGTGCCTTCTCTGCCTCCTCTGGTGTATCTTTCATAACAACGAATAAAACGAAAAAGCACATTTCGTCGGAGCCTTCTGGGTAGTGTGCGATCGCCGCAATTTCAGTGTCGTTATCGAATGTTTCCGTGATTGATAGGAGCCAGTCAAAGGCCTTGCGGTACTGACTGATCGGGTAGACATAGCCGGAAGATCTGAATCCTCTCTTCGGGTATGGAGTCAAACTGAGATGGAATCTGGTCACAACACCAGGGAAGCCTTGACATGAAAATTAGTATATATATTTTGATGAATAAATACATTGAACATACCAGGACCAGCTCCCCGAGCCGCCCAGTACAAATCCTGATTCTGAGTCGAGTTGCAATGAATCAACTCGCCCTCAGCAGTGACTACATCCAACCCCAGGACTCTCTCACATGCCCATCCCCAGTTCTGTGGTTTTTCAAGTCAGCAATCAATGAAGTTCTGGTACATATCTCCCAAACCTACTCGGCAATTCCAGCCCATACCACCCTGAAGCAAAAACCCACCCAACCCCACATCCGGGCAATGACCGCCAGGGAACATCAACCCATGGTCCTTGACCAGAGCGGAATTGAGCTCGCGGCCGGTCATACTAGGTGTGGCTCTTGCCACTCTGTTTTCTGGATCAACCTCGACCTGTTTGTAGTTCCCCAGGTCGATCAGAATGGAATTGTCGCGAACACTCCACGCAGCCCACGAATGCCCCCCCGATCGAACCGCGACGCGACACTTCATCTCCACAGCCATCTTGACTGCTTTGACGATGTCCTCTTCGCTGGTGGCCTTCACGACAGCTAGGGGGAATCGCGAGGGACGGCGGTGATTGAACACGCGACCAACACGCGCTTCCTCGTAGGCATCCTTGGCCGCAGAGTCTCTCCAAATTATGTCCATATTGATGGGAGTGTGCTGTGAATGTTTTCCTAGGGGGTTGTAAGATTCGAAGTGTGAATTTGAATTCGTGTGATTCGAGGTGAGGGGCTGGGTATTTGTATCACTCCAAATTTTATAATTAGGCCGGGTTCCAGAAACACGGACCAAAGAGAACGTGAATTACTGATCGGGTGTTGGGGTGAGGCGTGGTAAAGGTCATGTGGACCTCGATTCCCCGTGGGGTTGTGGTGCGTAATTGTGGTCCACATCCCGATGAGGGGATGTTGGTAGATGCATAACCAACAGTTTGACTATCTGGTTATGGCCCAGGTGCTCGTTAGTTTGGCCTTCTTTATCAGGCCACTATGACCGACGCGCTGTCTCAATTTTAATGATACACCGTGTAACCACATGTACATTTTTCACACGTCTGAATAATTAGTACGTACGACCGTTATTAAGGGGTCAATGATTTCAAGCTCTCGCACATTATACGGGCAGCTCTAAAACTCGCTGCTCATATATTCGCGTTCAGGGTGGGTTGGAGATGCCTGCAAGTATATCCCAAGTCTATCTATATCAGGCGAATATTTGCATATTCTCACAAGTCGAGGTAGCCTAGCTTCTAGCGAGTACCCTACGAGAAAGCCAAATGAAATGCGATATTAAGTATGATAAATATAAACTCCTATAAAGTACAGCAATTGCAAAAACAGCCATCTACCAGTCAGACCATTTTTTCCAAGAGATATCTTCTGTGCCAAGATTCAGAAACCATGTAGCCTTCCGTGTGCCCAACATTATTGTAGACCTCGGGCGGAATTGGCAGGATAAAGCAGTACATGTCAAAATCCGTTGTGTTGACCTCTACGTAGTCTACAAAACAGCACCTTACCTCCGCTATTCGCTATAATATGTCAACCCTGACATTGTAGCCAAAAAGCAGCAAGTGGATTCTCGAAATAAATCCTTTATTTTAGCCTTTCTTGTGGGGTTCGATGCGGCTGTAATGGGTAAAATGTTGCCTTCTACGACTCAATTGTATCGTGGATTAACCAAGGGGTTATGGCGCTACAAATAACTTCACCTACCTCGGAATGCGTGGACTTGAGCCAAGATATATTTTATCCGGTGGACATCCGTCGAGTAATCTAGCTATCACCGAGGCCTACCTATGATAGTGGACAATGAATGTGAGTACTGATAACAATGTTTAGTACTAAACCCCAAGACGTTGTGTTCAATATTAAGAATTATAATGGAGCCCATCCCCCTGTTAAACCAACGCTTTTCATCTGCGCACCATACGATTGGGCGCACATCTCTGAACCATTACACTTTGCATAGTGTGGCTCACCAGAAATCTACCTTTCTATGTAGACTCAAAAATGAGTATGCCGGAGTCTTGATTATCCCATCGAATCGATCTGAATATTGACACTAGAATTTTAAAAGACGCGTGTTTGAAATCTGGGCTGTAGCAACCGATGATCGGTCCCAATCCGAGTCAGAGCAATTCAATCTTGAGGTGGGCTGCTGATGGATGCAATATAGACTCAACTAAGTAATATCTGGATACCAAGATCCCTTGCGACCATGATGGTTATCCTGGGTTCATGCGCGACTATTTTGAAAAATATGCAGAAAGTGACAGTTGGGACAGGATGGAGTCTATCGTTCTGTAGTAATATGCAACTGGAATTTGATTAGTTACTTGAATTAATTCCTAATTAGGTAATCAGATTGAGCTCGCAAATTCTTACTTTATGATTCTGTCACGGATGGTCATTGCTCCGGTTGCTTCTTATGCCACTTGTGAGATAGGATCTCCGAAGGCGTGTCTGAGACTCAAAATGGAAGCCTCACTATAACGAGACACACCCTCTGAAGACGAGAATGGAGAGCCCCGATCACAGCAACTATAAGCCAGGAACATGCCAAGCCCTGTCTTTGTAGTGACATCAACGTAAGCCTGAGCCCATTTATTTCCGCAGTCAGAGATCAAGGGAAGGCGTGGGGAAGTACGACGCTCACGCTTTCAGGCAAGTCGATCCTTGAGGGTGCTATGCAGGGGCGTGTTGGATCAAAATAGAGGTGATTGATAACCCAGACCTTTTGATCCCAGGAATCGGGCTCTGATTCACGAGACTTTTTGATCATCCTGCGCATGCGCATGCGCCATAGGTTGAAGTGACCTTCTTATTTTCAACAGGATTACCATACTCAATATGAATGTTGTGATTGAAGAAGCCAGTTTGCGAGGAACTAATAAAATATTTCTTCTTCCTGTCAACCAAATTTATCGCCTGAAAATATGTCAGTTCATACCTAGGGTCGACGTTGTTAACGGTGCAAAGGTGTGCAAGATGAGAGTTCAGTGGCGTCCCGGACATTCTCCGAGGATGCGAGCTGGATCTCGTCAACGTGCAGGTCAATCAAACAAAGCAGCATTCAAAAAAACCATAGGTATGATCGGGTTTCGGCAGGGATGCAGGGCAACCGGCGCCTTCATGAGATCCCGGTCGCGACAAGGCTTGGGTCATCCCGGACAACAGCCGCTAGGGGAAACCCTGTCAATCAAATCGGACACGCCTTGTCGTCCGGGCTTGGACTTGGCGTGGGACGGGATGTCTACAGGGTATTGAACCGGGGCCTAGCTTTCGCGGTGAACGGGCCGGACAACCGTCGCATCTGCCAGAGCCAATCTGACGCGCGATCGCGCAGTGGAGCCTCCTACCATCTGGGCGCGGGATATGCTCCGGATCGCGGAGATAGTTCCTGTCACGATAAGGAAGGTCTGCGCTGAGTGTTTCGCTTTTGTCAACCATGATTTCAGATACAGTGTGGACACATTCATAAATAATCGAATGCCTCGCAAGGGCGACGGTGGATTGGGGTGTCAATTTCAAATTTCGGCGAGAAAACCGACCAACATGGGATCTATTGTGCAATCCACTCTACCGGCCGATTTTATTTGGGGGTTTGCGACGGCTGCTTATCAAATTGAGGGAGGTTTCAATGAGGATGGTCGCGGACCTTCGATTTGGGATAAGTTCTGCAAGATCCCTGGCAAGATCGCTGGTGGCGGATCGGGCGATGTGGCGTGCGACTCTTATCATCGAACCCACGAGGATATTGCCTTGTTGAAGGCATGTGGTGCTCAGGCATATAGATTCTCAATTTCATGGTTCGTTGAAAAAAGACAATTATTCGACACTTTCTGACTCTCAAAGGTCTCGGATTATTCCACTTGGCGGCCGCAATGATCCCATCAACAAAACGGGCTTGCAATTTTATGAAAAATTCGTCAATGACCTGCTCGATGCAGGTATCACACCGATGGTCACACTATTCCATTGGGATGTGCCTGAGGAATTGGACAGACGCTATGGGGGACTTTTGAACAGGGAAGAATTCGTCGCCGATTTTTCGCACTACGCCAGAGTTATCTTCGAGGCATTTGGCTCCAAGGTCAAGCATTGGATCACATTCAATGAGCCATGGTGTAGCAGCATCCTCGGATATAATACTGGGGACTTTGCACCAGGTCGTACGAGTGATCGCACCAAAAGTGATGTTGGTGACGGATCAACAGAGCCATGGATTGTGGGCCATAATATTCTAATTGCACATGGGTCGGCAGTTAAGATTTACCGTGAAGAGTTCAAAATACGAGATGGCGGTGAAATTGGCATGACCTTGAACGGTAAGTGACCTGCGTGCCACAAGGACTTTCCAAGCTGATTGTGGTCAAAATTCAAAGGCGACTGGGCAGATCCATGGGACCCAGAAAACCCAGCCGACATTGAAGCGTGTGATCGCAAGATCGAATTTGCCATCTCCTGGTTCGCCGATCCCATTTACCATGGAAAGTACCCAGATAGTATGATGAAGCAACTGGGCAATCGACTACCAACCTGGACTCCAGAGGATATTGCGCTCGTTCATGGTAGTAATGACTTTTACGGAATGAACCACTATTGCGCCAACTACATTCGCGCCAAGACGGGAGAGCCCGAGCTGGATGACCATGCGGGAAACCTGGAACTTCTTCTCGAAGACAAAAATGGGCACAGTGTCGGGCCCATCACACAGTCCCCTTGGCTCAGGCCGTGCGCAATAGGGTTCCGAAAGCTGCTCAAGTGGCTCAGTGAGCGCTATGGATATCCCAAGATCTATGTGACGGAGAACGGAACCAGTGTGCTAGGCGAGAATGATATGCCTCTGGAGCAGCTTCTGGATGATGAGTTCCGCGTGCAGTACTTCCGAGATTACATCAACGCTATGGCTGATGCATACACCCTTGACGGGGTTAATGTCCGTGCTTATATGGCCTGGAGCCTGATGGAGTATGTTTCCCCGCTTTCTGTTTTGCGAACTAAATTAATCATGGTATTTTAGCAATTTCGAATGGGCGGAAGGTTACGAGACTCGTTTTGGTGTGACATACGTCGATTATGAGAACGACCAAAAACGTATCCCGAAGAAGAGCGCAATGAGTCTCAGTAACATTTTTGAAACCCTTGTTGAGAAGGCGTAACTCAAACATGACAAGGATCTCTCATAATTTGTTTAATCTCACATTACTTGTTCCATGTATCCTTGGTCTTACCTTCTCATTTCCTTTGAAACTCAAACTTGTCGACAACAGAATTCGATATAGATCTCTCTTGTAGTGCTATCTGTGGAAATCTTTGCACTAGACAGCTTGTTCATATTTTTTTCCTGAGTCAAGGGCTATGATTGGCTTCTGTACGACTAGCCAGATATTCAACCATATCTGTCCGTCTCCATGTAGCACCATCTCCGAACCTGCAGTTACACTCCTCAGAAAATAAAAACTTCCAAAAAAGGCCACGTATTCCAACTTGAGTGTCGTATGGAAGGGAGATAAATAGCTTATTCACACTAGGAAGGTGCTTTGCAGCTCGAATAGGTCGTGATGAGGCTCTTCAAAAAGTTACGTCGAGTCGTTGATAAAATATTCAATGCTAGATCAAGTGCATCGCATCCATATTCTCATGTACCATATGAAGGGACACACAGTGAAATACAACAAGGAAGATACATTTTCCCCGCTGAAAGCGAACAGCACGGAGCCACCATTATCGGTTTCCCATCTCGTTCCTCCCTGCCTCCCGACAAATACGACGCGGTCTGCATCGAGCTAGCAGAACTCGCTACTGCCATCGCTGAATTCGAGCCAGTCCGCATCTACGTGCGCCCGGCTGACAAGACCCTCTTAGAGTCCCTGCTCCAAAACACCGGCAAGGATCTGTCATGCGTGACCATCATCCCTTGCCCAATCAACCACTGTTGGGTCCGCGACACGGGACCAGTCTACATCCGTGACGCGACGGGCAAATTCCCCGATCGACGTTTCGCAATAAACTTCCGTTTCAACGAGTGGGGCGGCAAGAAGCCTGACGGTGATGGTCTATGCTGGGGTCAGCGATGGCCACCGTTAGATGATAAGGCGCCCCAGGAAAATACGGACTTTGCACGCTGGGTCATTGATCATGACTCCGAGCCTGCCCCTGTGACTCGGATTGATTCCCCATTTCGCGCTGAAGGGGGCGCGTTCGTGACGGATGGGGAAGGGACATTGTTGATCACGGAGAGCAGTGTTACCTGTGACATGCGCAATCCTGGTATGTCCAAAGCTCGGATTGAGGGCGAGCTGAAACGATTGCTGGGCATTCAAAGGGTCATCTGGCTCCCCGGTCGACGTAACGTGAATATCACAGATGTGCATATGGATGCCAAGGCGCGCTTTGTTCGACCTGGTGTCATCGCCTACTCTAAACCACATGACACGGCCGTCGATGTATGGAAAGAGATATCCGCGGAAATCTGGGAGATTCTAGGTCGTGAACGTGATTCGAAAGGTCGAACTCTGCAGATCCATACTATTGAAGAGCCGGATCCTCGGGGCTTGACCAGTAGTGCCGATGATGAACTCTCAGCTAGCTATGTGAATTTCTACTTTGTCAATGGGGGACTGGTCATTCCAAAATTTGGAGATGAAGAGAGAGATCAGAGAGCTCTTGAGCTTCTATCATCTCTGGTTCCAGATCGAGTCGTTCGGCAGGTATATACCAACGCCATTCCTTTGACTGGAGGTGGGATACACCGTGTGACCCAACAAGTGCCGTCTATGAGGCGATAAACATATGTCTTTAATCTGTTCCAGAATCATTAAGTATAATTTATTCATAGACTTGCAGAATGATACTTGCCTACATACCTCGGGAAAACTATGTGCGAGACCAAACAGTGCACAATGTGCTGTAGCTCGGGATGTGTTTACCCGCTGGCACGGATGGTTTGCAAAGCTGGGCAGTGTAACAACAAAGCATACCTTGGAACCTTTGAAACTCTTTACTTGTATTCGATTACTAATTATCGACGTGGGTATGCGGGCCGAGCAACCGATGTGAAGCCAGTACTTGAGTACTTGTCAGATGCCTTCCGGCTAAACGTCGGGAGAGGGGTTAGCTCCGTGGCGCTTTGAGCAGGTGAGCTCGAGCTCCACTTGCATTTCCCCCCGCCTGAGCTGTGTCGGGACGTGTCGGGGAGACTGCGATCCTTTCCTTCCAAGATTCTATCATAAAAGCCTGTCATAATCCCCGCTTTTTCTGATCAACAGTGATAATCGATTTTTCACGCTTGGATTTATCATACGCGGATGAAAGTCGTGGTTTAAACATACCAGGACTTCCCAAGAACTTAATTATATACTTCCGACCTAACGTCAAGGAGCCTCAATATCATGGCTCCCATTGATGTGGAGAAGGCTATCGAGGAGCTCACATTGGGTGAGAAGGTGGCCCTCACAGCTGGTAAGCACAATTTCCACTCCCATGATATTAGCACATGTCCATCCTCCAATTTCTGCCCCCACCAACCCCCACCATTGGAAAAAAGCGTTAACCACGCAGCACAGGATCCGACTTCTGGCATACAGCACCCATTCCGCGCCTCAATATTCCTTCGCTGCGCATGTCAGATGGCCCGAATGGAGTCCGAGGTACACGTTTCTTCAACGGCATCCCCGCCGCCTGTTTCCCATGCGCCACCGCCCTGGGCGCCACCTGGGACGCCGAGCTGCTGTCAGAGGTCGGTACATTAATGGGCGATGAAGCGATTGCCAAGGGTACACATATCGTTCTGGGTCCCACAATCAACATTCAGCGGTCTCCGCTCGGCGGTCGCGGGTTCGAGTCTTTCTCCGAAGACGGTGTGCTCTCCGGTACTCTTGCGGGGCATTTCTGCAAGGGTATGCAGGACAAGGGCGTCGCGGCGACACTGAAGCACTTCGTTTGTAATGATCAGGAACACGAGCGGATGGCCGTGAACAGCATTATCACACAACGTGCTTTGCGCGAAATTTACCTACTCCCTTTCCAGTTGGCTATGCGGATCTGCCGGTCTGCGTGTATAATGACTTCTTACAACAAGGTCAATGGTACACATGTTAGCGAAAACGAGTTTTTGATCACTGATGTTCTGAGGAAAGAGTGGGGATGGGACGGTTTGGTCATGAGTGACTGGTAAGTTGATTTTCATCAAATAGACCTGGCAATTTCTGACATTGTTCTTCGCAGGTTTGGTACCTATAGTACCTCCGACGCGATTAATGCTGGTCTCGATATCGAGATGCCGGGTAAGACCCGCTGGCGTGGAGAAGCTCTTGCACACGCCGTTTCCTCCAATAAGGTGGCCCAATTCAAGCTTGATGAGCGTGTGCGCAACATCTTGAATCTGGTCAACTGGGTAGACCCCTTGGGCATCCCTGAAGGAGCCGATGAGATAGCGTTGAACCGACCCGAAGATCAGGCTTTGATGCGTCGTGCGGCAGCGGAGTCTGTAGTTCTATTAAAGAATGAGGGCACCACCTTGCCATTGAAGAAAGATGGGTCACTACTTGTTATTGGACCTAATGCCAAGCAGGCTGCCTACTGTGGTGGTGGCTCGGCTTCCTTAGCACCTTATTACACTGTGACTCCCTTTGACGGCGTCTCAGCGAAGAGCAATGGTGATGTCAAATTCTGTCAAGGTGTCTATTCTCACAAGGAATTACCACTTCTTGGTCCCTTAATGAAGACTGAGGATGGCAAGACTGGCTTCACTTTCAAGGTGTACAATGAGCACCCAAGTGCTGGCACAGAGCGCACAGTGGTGGATGAGCTACAGCTTATTCCCTCGCTTGGGTTCCTGATGGACTATGTCAACCCTAAGATCAAATCGATGACCTACTATGTAGACATGGAAGGATATTTCACGCCTGAAGATAGCGGACTTTATGACTTCGGCGTGACAGTCGTCGGTACTGGCCGCCTGCTTATCGATGGTGAAATTGTGGTGGACAACACCAAGAACCAGAAGCAAGGCTCTGCCTTCTTTGGCACAGCCACTATCGAGGAGCGCGGTGAGAAGGAACTCAAAGCCGGTCAGACTTACAAGGTTGTCTTCGAGTTTGGTACTGCACCCACCTCCGATCTGGACACCCGTGGAATTGTGGCATTTGGTCCTGGTGGCTTCCGCTTTGGCGCTAGTCGTCGTGTCGGCCAGGAAGATCTGATCTCCTCTGCCGTGGAGCAGGCAAAGACGGCCGAGCAGGTTGTCATATTTGCAGGCCTCACAAGCGAGTGGGAAACTGAGGGCTACGACCGTGACCATATGGATCTCCCCCCGGGCAGCGACGAGCTAATCACCCGCGTGTTGGCTGTGAACCCGAATGCCATCGTGGTGATCCAATCCGGCACACCCGTGACCATGCCCTGGTTAAACGATGCACGCGCCGTGGTGCAGGCCTGGTTCGGCGGTAATGAGTGTGGCAACGGTATCGCAGACGTGCTCTACGGGGACGTGAACCCTTCCGCCAAGTTGCCGGTCACCTTCCCACGTCGCCTGCAAGACAACCCCTCCTACGTGAACTTCCGCTCTGAGCGCGGTCGTGTCCTTTACGGTGAAGACATCTACGTGGGCTACCGCTACTTCGAGAAGAGCGATCTTGCCCCCGCATTCCCCTTCGGTCACGGTCTCTCTTACACAACATTCACCCGATCGGACCTGAGCATCCAGACCGTTCCCGAGGAGGCCAAGTACTCTGAGTCCGGAGAACCGATCACCGCTGCTGTCACTGTTACCAACACTGGCTCCATTGCTGGTGCTGAAGTTGTCCAGCTTTGGGTCGTTCCCCCAAAGACAGATGTCAACCGCCCTGTTCGTGAGCTCAAGGCTTTCCAGAAGGTCTTCCTCCAGCCCGGTGAATCCAAGACCGTGCAGCTCGCTGTTGAGAAGAAGCTTGCGACGAGCTGGTGGGATGAGCAGCGTGAACAGTGGATTTCTGAGAAGGGCGAGTACGAGGTCTTGATCACTGGTACTGGTGATGAGGAGCTCCGGGGTAAATTTGAGGTTGGCAAGACCCGATTCTGGCTTGGCCTGTAAATACTACAACTGATGATGACGTTGTCGATGATTTGAGATGAATACTTCGGGAATACTGATATAGAATGGGATACTATTGTGACACTATTAGGTTTTTCTATAACACCAAGTGTCAATATCCAACCTCAAAACGATTTTAGTAATGTCCGGATTTGGATAGTCCAGCCCGATCTCTGTTTTAAATTACGTATTTACGTAATGTTACAGAACAATACCCGCGCACTGTGGAAGCAGGCTGATCCACAACGGGTAGTCTCGGTGAAGAGAATAGATGGCGAATTATCTATTGGATGCGTAAGAGGGGCAAGAGAGGGGCAAGGGCACGCTCCACGAAAAGGGTGGACCTTGGTTTGTTCTGTTGCCTATCCATATGGATATCCCTGGTATGTCAGTCTTTCCCCAGAGCGTTCGGCGATCGGTCGGACGGGAGAGCCTATCATGTCGTTGCAACTTGCTCCTCCATACCTACCAGTGGCTATTGTATGACATTCCTTGGGGGCAATGGAAGGCAATAAAATGTTGTTTGGGTCATATGCTCCAGATCTTGGATTAATCTCGTATCAATCTCGATCTGGCATGATACTCTTCTAAGGTTCGCAATATTCATCTAGATCTACCAATGGGCTTCGAATAATCATAATCTCTAGAAATTTTATTTATCATGCAACAAATCGGCTCGTAGCTCATGTACAACGAATTTTGAAGGCCCGAAAAAGACCAAACGTAAAAGAAAAAAAAAAGCTGAAACAAATTACCATCCGCGACCAGCCATCTTGTCAGCCTCGGGCATCTTCTGCACATTAATACCAACCATGGCCTCGCCGAGACCCTCGCTAACCTGAGCAAGAACCTTGGCATCCTTGAAGTGGGTAACGGCCTGCACGATAGCCTTGGCGCGCTTAGCCGCATCACCGGACTTGAAGATACCCGAGCCAACAAAGACACCATCACAGCCAAGCTGCATCATCAGCGCAGCATCGGCAGGGGTAGCAACACCACCAGCAGCGAAGTTAACAACGGGGAGACGGCCCTTCTCAGCAGCCTCGCGGACAAGCTCGTAGGGAGCCTCAATCTCACGGGCGAAAGCGCGGAGCTCGGGCTCAAAGTCGGGGCTGGACTGCATGATACCACGGGCCTTGGCAATCTGGGCATTGACAGTGCGCATGTGCTTAACAGCCTCAACAACATCACCGGTACCAGCCTCGCCCTTGGTGCGGATCATAGCGGCACCCTCGGAGATACGGCGCAGGGCCTCACCGAGGTTACGGCAGCCGCAGACGAAGGGGACCTTGAATGTGGACTTGGTGACGTGGTAGACATCGTCGGCGGGGGTAAGGACCTCGGATTCATCAATGTAGTCAACGCCAATGGCCTCGAGGATCTAAGTCGCGTAGACGGTTAGCTTTCAAAATACTTCAATTTTATTTGATTTTACCCCGCGACGGGAACGTCGATCCGCCACTTTGCTAGCGCAGGGTCGCAAGGCGATCGGTCCACAGAATTATCTTCACGTACCTGGCACTCGACAAAGTGTCCAATGCGAGCCTTGGCCATAACAGGAATAGTGACAGCCTCCATAATCTCCTTGATCATGCCAGGGTCGGACATGCGGGCAACGCCGCCCTCAACACGGATATCGGCGGGAACACGCTCCAGCGCCATAACGGCTGCGGCGCCGGCCTCTTCGGCAATGCGGGCCTGGCGAAGGTGAGCTGTTAGCTATATTTTCTGGAGAATTGATTCGGAGAATTAATTGAATTGTTCAAATGACTTACCTGCTCAGCATTGACGACATCCATGATCACGCCACCCTTCAACATCTGTGCCAGACCAGCCTTGACAGTGAAGTCATTGCTGAAAGTACCGTTCTGTGCCATTGTGGAATGTGGGGGGTTGTGAGGGAGGGGGTAAAATATGGAGAGAGAAATAGAGAAGAAAGATGGAAAAATCGAAGAATAGAAGGAAAGCTTGAGTTTAAATTAAAAAGTTAAGGCAAGAGCATGTGAGTCAACAGCGAGTTACTTTCCAAGAGTTCCGCTTCAGGCCAATCAAGTGGGGTGTGCCCCTCGTGGAGCATTACCGTTAATTGAGTGCAACGCCAACTTCCATGTCCATAGCTCTGCGAGATCGGGGCCTATCAAGGTTTAAAGTTACCCGAGGATACCGGCTTTTGCCCAGGAAACATCTCGTGACGGTATTTCTGACGTGTATTCTTTCAACCCTCCAGATAATTTGCTCATTCAAACTCGCTGCCCCGGTGTATCTTGGTGCAATTGATCGACCTGCATTACTAAAGCCAATTTGGAAAATATTACAACCGCTGCCCTGGATTCAAGTTTTCCAATTCCCGATTTCCGTAAACCTTGGAACACGCGCAAGGGGTCCCTACCAAGTTTGCTTAGTGAAGAAATGAAAGGCACCAGACTGCGCAAAGGACCTTGGAAGTTAAAGACGGTGGAGGAAATGTAGCTTTAATGATTGAATCTCAATGTGTCGACCACGTCTGTATCAAGGTTTAGTGGACGGGATGGTTTGAACTGCCTCTATATATATTTGTGGGCCGAATGTTGATGGACTCGGCCCCGATCATACTGGGCACCGGCAACGTTAAATTTCGGGCACTTGTTACTTTGGTAATCGCCGGTGTTCACTCCCTAAGTCTCTAATAAAGCAGACCCCGAGGCCCAAGCTCTTGGCTTCTTCCAAATGTGACAGTCCACCTGGGCACGAGTTGTTCCGCTATGGTATCTACTCACGCCCAAGGAAAGCTCGGGAATGAGATACTGCTCCAAAAAATGATCGAGCCAGCTTGCAGGGAGTTGAGAAGCAGAATACAGAAAGGATTTAACGCCGTTTAGTGGAGCATTTACCTATCTGAGTATACCGACATTCACATAGGCAGATTCGTGGGCTTGAAAACATGCCTCAATAACACACTTTGTTCCTCCGATGACATCATCGTGCTTGTTTGATATTCAAGCATTGCGAGCAAGTAGCCAAGACACGCTATAAATTCAGTCTAAATTCTCTTAAATGGACATAAAAAGAGATAGCTCGGTCGAAGTTACTGGACTTGGGCGACGGAGATTAGTGTCGGCCCAGGAATCTCGGCCGAGGCAACATTAGGGATAAGTCCATAGCTAAATCCGACTCGGTATGAGGGGTAGAAAGCGGTGAAATGTCGACTGTCAGGTGACAGGAAGGCCACAGATATGAAGCCTGAGACATCCATGTGAGGTTGTCCGTTAATTTCAAGCAATAATCTTGACCGCTCACGGTTCAAAATGGCTTCTCTTTCTCCCGACTCATGTTGTTACAAGGGTGTTAAGCATGAAGGTGCTGCCAAGGGCAAGCTGTCCCAAATTTCTGGCATTGAAGCATACACCGTCTATCCAGAGAGTCAATCCACAGATAAGGCAATCTTAATGTGCGTGTTTGATTCCGTAGTGTGTTCAGCACAGACTGACGGTATTATAGTTTGACCGATATTCTTGGACACCAGTTCATCAACATTCAGCTCATCGCTGACCAGTTTGCGGCTAATGGTTACTGCGAGTACCCCAAGGCCTCGGAGGCTCAAACACTGCTGACTATAATAGTTGTCGTTATCCCCGACATTTTTGAAGGTGACCCGGTGCCGCTGAACAAACCGGGCGAGTTCGATATGGAGAAATGGCGTGCTGGGGCATACAACCCCAAGGGCACCGCACACTCGCCGCCTAATGTCGATCCAATTGTGGATAGTTGCTTGACAGCCATGCGGGATAAATTCGGTTGCAAGGTAGGAAATCCCCTCTTTATCGGATTTCTGGTTACTAACATCTATAGACCATCGGCGCCGTTGGATATTGCTTCGGGGCGAAATACGTAGTGCGCTTCCTCCAACCAAGCACAAAGGTGGATGTCGGATTCATGGCGCACCCAAGTGGTGTTACAGAGGAGGAGTTGGGCGCGATTAAGGGTCCCCTGGCAATTGCTGCTGCTGAGACTGATGCGAAGTTTCCACCCGAGAAGCGCCATAAGAGCGAGTTGATTCTACAACAGACAGGATTGCCTTACCAGATCAATCTATATAGTGGTGTGAATCATGGGTAGGTTTGACGAGAATCTGATAGTTTTTCGAGATGGCTGACTTTCAACGTGATCTAGATTTGCGGTGCGCGGTGACCTGAGTAAGCGTGTTGTGAAGTACGCTAAGGAGACAGCGTTTTTGCAAGCTGTTCAGTGGTTTAACGAACACCTTTGAAAATATTTATTTTATGTTTTCCTTTTAAATGGTGGTACCAGGGATCGAACATGGGATCTTGGGAAAGTAAATGTTCTCGCTCGAAATTTAAAAATCCTCATTTGTAAACAAAGTCTCATGCATACCAAGATTCCCAAATCTCAAACCTGGCCACGACTATTTTGACGCCAACATGAAGCGAAACTTACCAAAAGAAAAGCTGTATTGGATGAACTGGACTACGATGTATCTCTAGATTCAATATAAGAGCAAATAGTCCACAGTAGGTGGGTCAGAGTTCCCTAAACCTCCTAAAAACCTCCAATTTGTTAGTCCCGTTCATTTATAGTTCTTTTTTTGTAGAGAAAAGTAAGCAAGCCCCTCCAGATGGACTAGTGGTAATGACTGTCAAGTCAGGTGATTCTGGGGCGATCCATAACCCTTACTGCCTGGGGACCAACATGGTTGGTAGTGAGTGACGAAGGATCCCCTGGCTCATACGTTGCCCACATGAGTGGCCTAGGTGAAGTTGGAGGTCACCTGGCTCATATGAGCAACGCAGGTATTTGCTTTTTGCTTCTTTGCTTCTTTGATACTATTCGGACTTTACTTTGCTCGTCTTTCCTCTTTACACAGTCTATCCGCGTTGTCATTAAACCCCGGTCATTTCATGAATATCGACAAGGGTGATCTAGATATAAGACCAAGTAACGCCTCCATATTGCCTCAAATTTTTAAAGCAGCCATAATGGAACGTGGCAGCGGCCAATTTCACAGAGGAGTTAGTCCAAGATTCATACTTCCATTCACAATATCTACTCAAACTGCTTGAGAGTATCATCTCTCTCCCTTGATCAGTCTGGGGAGCAATACCTGCCCATCTGTAGCCTTTCGTAAGTACATTCCAAGCAACGCGCTCATCCCTGCCTTCTCAGCAAGATCAACCCATTCCGCAACAGATACTACTTCAAATTGTTCACCCGTTCCAGCCTCCATGACCTCTTGAACTTCCTCCTGTCCCAACTCAAGCTCTCCAGATTCATAAATAAATCGCAAATCTGGGCTTCTTTCAGTCAAACCTGACTCATGAACAGCCTCCGCGATCTGTTCTGCGACTGTACCGACCGAAATCAAATTAAAGCCTCCTGGCCATGACTTCGTGTCCGGAATCCTCCTCATCTCTTGAGAATATCGCATGATATTGCTCATTAAATCGAGCTCTGGCGCATCCGCCCCCGAAACGCTGGAAGGACGGTGAATCCAGACTGGAAGGCCGAATTGCCTGCTAGCTCGCTCCAAATATACCTCACATACCCACTTGGCTGCCATGTAACCGTCGTCTGGAACGGCAGGAGGACTGTACAAAGCGAGAGACGATTCCCCAAAGCTGGGTAGGGATGCAAGTCTTGTGACAGTTGCAGACGATATGAAATGGAAGGGGATGCGACGTGGTAAAGCAAGCCTGGCAAGCTCCTTCGTAGACGCCACATTTGTTAACTTGAGAGATTGGTAGGTCTTCATAAAAGAGACATCAGCTCCGTTGTGGATAATGACATCGGCGCGACTGAAGATTGAGACTGCCTCAGAGTCCAACAGCCCCAACTGCGATGCGCCAAGGTTTCCATGATGCACATGGACTTTCGGATGCGAGAAACTGTCGGGTAGTTCGGCATGAGGGCGTCGAACAGCAAGGCAATGTATAGCTTGAACCTTTTCATCATCCAGCAAGTTACGTAGAATCTCCTTCCCAATGAACCCAGTTGCTCCTGTAAGAACCACAACACTGGACCTGGAGGGCGCGTTCTGGTTGAAAAGGCTGGGAAGAGTATCCCGAGAAGATGCAAGCAGCTCATCAATCTCCATTTCCCAGTCAATGGATGCTCCAATATTGGCAGATGATTGTTCTCCAACCAGAGAGGCCATGTCATGCAGGGTACTTGCTTCAAATAGCTGATTTAGTGACACTGATACATCGAGCCGCTCCCTGATCAAAGATTGCAATGTGACGAGGGAGAGAGAGCTTCCACCACAATGGAAGTACTCTGATTGCGATTGAATTGAGTGATGAGAGACCAGCTCCCGAGGAATTGTTTCTTGCCAAAGCTGACGGAGGGAAGCTTCCAATGGTACAAGATCCTTTATCTTGGTTCCCTGGCGTGAAATCTTTGGAATGGCTAGGCTCTTGACGGCTGACCGGTCCACTTTGCCGGACGTGTTCTGAGGCAGAGCGTCGATTGGAATTATGGCTGCCGGAAGCATGTATTGTGGAAGCGCGAGATCTTGGGCCAGTGACTCCAAAAACTTTGTTTGCATATCAATTGTCTCGAAGTCAACCGCAATCACAAATGCAACCATAAAATTTTGATTGGGATCCTCAGTTGAGGAACGAGGGGAGACTACCACTTGCAGAACTCTGCCCTTGGCAGCCCTCAAAATTGCAGCCTCAATTTCCTCGACGTTGATGCGAATCCCATTCAGCTTAATTTGATTGTCACCACTGATGCGACCCATGAGAACAAGGCCGCCATCCTCTGTCAGTCGAGCCCGGTCGCCGGTTCGATGAATGTTGGTCCATCCCTGGCCTTGGAAAAAGGCACTTGCGTGGTGATCAGTCATGAATCGTTCCCTGCTTTTGTCGGCACCGAGATAGCCCATAGCGACACCTGCCCCTCCAATCACTAGCTCGCCTGGCATGCCAATGGGTACCGGGTTGAGCTTATCGTCGACAATATAAATAGAGTTGTTGGGTAAGGTGTAAACACCTGGGGACTTGTCTTCCGCTGCGATATCAATGTCCATGTAGGGGATTTCCGCTGAACTGCAGGCCATTGTTGCCTCGGCCGGACCATAAGCATTGATGAGTCTCAACTCAGGTTTCGCAAGACATTGAAGCTCCTGCATCAACCCAATGGAGACAATTTCACCACCAGAGACTGCAAGGCTCCAGGAAGATTCTTTTAACTGCAAGCCCCCGTGACGAATCCAAGAGAAATACTCTGTAGGGGTTGCAACTGTGGTAGTCACATTTTCAGATCGAATGAGACTTGCAAGCGCTGCTGGACTAAGACGATGTTGGGCGTCAGCAATGATCAAGGTTCCTGCATTGCTGAGGGACAGTAAGATTTGACAAATGGACATATCCCAGGCGTAGGAAGACTGGTGCAGGACCACTTCCTTTCCTTCCCGAATACCCCAAGCCTGGCTGAAAGCGTGAATTTGATTTGAGAATGCCGAATGGTTGATCATGATGCCTTTTGGTACGCCGGTTGAACCGCTTGTATACATAACAATGGCTAACTGTGTGGCTTTTGCCATATTTGGTGCTGGGATGCCCGGACTTTCGCGGAGGCAAGACACGTCAAGCGATTTTAATGGGGTTTGCAGTCGGCTAATATCCTGCGCAGTAGTTGCATCAGTGAGAATAATACAAGGCGCAGTCTCGGAGACGATGATCAATAATCGATCGGTTCCAGACTTCTTGTCTAGAGGCACGTAGGTTCCACCGACATGCCAAATTGCCATCATTGAGCATATCCAATTCGCGCCAGGGGATTGAAAAACTCCGATAGCACCCCCGGGATGCACGCCTCTTTGAAGCAATTCAGTTGCGATGCTGCAGACTCGACTTGAAAATTGCGAGTATGTGAGCTCAACCCCCCCTGGTTCTCTAAGAGCGACATGGTCAGGATAGGATGCTGAAACATCATTGATTCGGTGAATCAAGGTTTCGGGCCATGGATTCTCCATTTCAAATCCTATCAGTGGTTAGTATTTCAATAAAAGAATAGGTAAAGTTTATGAGCTTACCTCTACTCACCAGTAACCCTTTCTCAACATCATCTTTTGAGAATAACGATGGCCAGAAGACTCTTGTGGCCGGATTCTGAATGAATGCTTGTAGGAGGCTGTGATAACTGCGAAGAAGGATCTCCGCATGTTGCAGGTCATACAAGTCCTTCTGGACCAGCAAGTAAATCGATGTCTCTCCACCGCCGATATCTACAACATCGAGATGAAGATCGTAGGAGATACCACCAGTCGTCAATAAAGATCCACTGGCAACACACCCGCAGAACTTGCGAGATTCTGCAACCCCAGGACGGTAGTTGAAGGTAACCTGGAACAGCGGACTGTGTGCTGTAGATCTAGGAACACTAAGCTCAGACAGAATGACACTCAATGGGATATGAGCATGTGAAAATGCCTGTTGAGATATGGACTTCGTATCTTTTAACGCCTCTCCAAACGACTGGAAAGGCTTCTGGTGGAATCGGATTGGAACAAGATTGAGGAATAATCCGATGCTTTGCATGACATCTGGGTCCTTGCGATTGCCATCTCCAAGGCCGATACATATATCTTGCACATCGAAGAGCCGGAACAGAAGAGTTTGCCAAACTGCAAGATGAAAGTGATACGGTGTCACTTGAAACATGGCTGCACACCTTTTGATTTCATCTGAAAGGTCCTTCCCAAGACGCATGTGGGCATTGTGGGTACCAATGCCTGAAACGGTGGGCCTAGCTGGCAGACGCGAGAATGAAAGCAGAGGCGCGACCGGGGGAATATCAGTAAACTCCTCTCTCCAGTACTGAAGGCTCCCTTCCCAGACACCAGTCTCATGATCGCGTAGCTGTCTCAAACTGAAGTCAGGGTATTGAAGCATGTCGTACGGCAGAGACAGCCCTTTGTATGCTTTCTCGAGGTCCGACCAGAATATCTCGAAACTGATGCCGTCCATGTTGATGTGATGGAAGCCACAAATCAGCCAGTGCTTATCGCCCCGCAGAGAAAGTAGCTGTATGCGAAGGGTCTCTCCGTCTTCAATCTTGAAAATATACGATCTCATTCGATTTTTAAAAGTCTCGACCTCTTCCTCGTGACTGATCAGGAAGCGCTCTAATCGTAGTGAAGACTTGTTCCAAACGCCCTGCATTCCTTGTTTGTCCTTACTCAGGAAGAAAAATGTTCTCAGGGCTTCATGATGCTGGCCCACTGTTTCAACTGCTCGGGCCAAGTCTTCAATTCGCAAGTGTCCTGTTAATTCAAAGACTGGAGTGACATTGAATGCGGTCTGGTCCTCAACGAATGATCTCAGAAAGTAGAATCGTGACTGTCCGTGCGACATGGGAAGAGTTCGCTGGATTTTTGGTTTTTGACCAAGATCATGATCTATGATATCCTGAACAGAGCTTGCAGATGACGATGTCTCGTCATTCTGTTCCGAACTTGAATCACCGGCCCGAGCAGATGTCACCGAGCTCGCACTGCCAATATTATGTGATGGAGCATACTCCAGATGGAACAACTTGGCATCGTCACTAGACTCGGAGACCGGTGTATTCTGTACAGACTCGGACTTTGGAGAGCCTATCGGTGATGAACGAGGAAGCACGACTACAGGATTCTTCGAAAGGCTTTCCTCATCATTCTTCACGTTAGGGATCAATGTATCAGGGAGCAGACTGCCTGCCGAATCTAGGAGATCTCGCACCGATGCCGCATTGAAAATCTTCAGTACTGGCATATCAACGGAAACCTCCTTAATGAACCAAGACCGAAGATCTACAGCAACAAGTGAATCCACTCCGAGTTCATCTGGACTCAAGTCGAGAATATCCTTATCCGGATCGGTCTGAAGGGCAGATCGCAATTTTATCGTGAAAACATCTTGAATCGTTCGTTAGGTTCGAGCTGTTCGAGGTTCCTAGAAGGGGTAATCATACCTTGAAGAATATCTAAAACCTCCGCGTGGGAGGTGGCGTCGAGGAGCTGAAGTCTGACAAGAACTCCTGACTTATTTTTCTTGTTCGTCACAGCAAACGAGTTGGACTTAATTACCAAATGCTGGAAAATGGGATTTGCGACCCAGTTTTTGGAGTCATCCTCGTCAATCCTCAATGAACTGCACAGCTCTGAGCTTCCCGTTCTTTCAATGCAGGAAAGAACTCCTTCGGCAAATACCTCCCGGAAGTCCTGCTCTGACATCCAGGTATGACCGACTCGGTAAAGATAAGATTGTTGGTCCACGTTCAACTCTCGTGTTACATAGCCATTACCGACGATTGCTCCAATGTTGATGGCATACCCAGCTAGTCCTCGATTCCGACGCTGAGCGGCCAGGCTAGCCATGAACATATTTGCAGCATTGTATGCGACTTGTCCAGGATTACCGGTGATTGCAGCCATAGACGAGAAGAATATCATGAAATCTAAAGTGTCCTTGGAAAAGAGCTCATCAAGCAAAATGCTACCTTGAATCTTAGGCTGCAGAACCTTTTCAAGCCGAGGTAGGTCGAGGTCTAGGAACATTGTGTCTTGAAGAACCATAGCTCCCTGTGCAACACCACCGATCCGTGGCATAGTGTTGATGATCTGATTGTAGGTACTCATCACAGACTCACGGTTTGTAATATCACTGTAGCTATTAGAATACGACATATCTTGGAAACTGAAAACGAAATGGCCTACTTGGCAAAAACTCGGACTGTGCATCCGCTCTCAGCCATTTGCATTATCCAAGCTGCATCCACCTTTGGATTACGACTGGACAGGGCAATATACCGGGCACCTTGCCTGGCCATCCAATGACATAGGGAAAGGCCAAGTCCTCCCGTAAGCCCAACGAGCCAATATGTTTTGCTTTGGTCGAATCGGACGATAGAGGTTGCGGGAAAGACCTGTAGAGTGAGGTTTTCATTGTCCCAGGTGAGAAGGGCTTGTTGACCCAAACTTGGCTGGCTGTGGATAAGGCTTGCCAAGGTGAAGGTTGGAAGCCTATTCAAGTTGACTGGGCTCTGGTCTATCTGAACCTTCAACCACAAGGTCTGTAACTGAGAACCGACCTCATCTACACCCGTTGGACTAGGCGAGTAGTTAGAATATTGCATTGTCAAGGTACGCTCGGTTTCCAGTCGGCATCCATCTGGCAAGCCATCCCGAAGGCGAGACAGCACGTCCTGGTCGCCAGCGAAATTGAGAAGTCTGACAACATTTGGTGGTATCAAGGCCATAGTTTCACGTCGCGCAGAGTGTCTGTGGATAAAGACCCAGGGCTGCGAGCAAAATCTATTCTCTGTGGTGAAAAGAACCAAACTGATTCCTCTCTGCGCTGCATGTTGTATGAGTACTGCGGCCAGTGAGAAGTCCGGTTCGAGGACGGCAATGGAACTTCCAGGAAGAACATTCCTGAAGAGCGATTGAGCAATGAAATGGGAGTAGAGACTGATGATCGATCGAAAAGGTTCGCCTTTTGAGCTCCTGCATTGCACCCGCCAAGATGTTGGTACGTGTATGCATGAACCAAGAGTCTCTGAAAGTGCGACAACATCGGCACCCGTCTCGCACTCCTTTCCAGCAATCAAAAATAGATGAACTGTTTTGTTTAACATGACAGGGCGCAGCAGACATTCCGTAACTTGGATTTGCACGCGATCGTGTGACAAATTGGAGGAAGGATATTTTCCTTTCAAGACTCGATAGTAACCATCGGATCTGTCAACCACGACCACAGAGGACTTTCGCGGCACACTCTTCACGATCAGCCGTTTTGAGGAATTGTACCGCTCATTTCTTTCGGTGTGCAGTTTCAATCGAGGAATGAAGAACTTCCCACCGCGCAAGGTGATCTGCGGTTCCCTGTACCACAGGATCTCTTGGAGTTGGCCTTTTTGCTCCCAGATGTCTGTAGCATCGAGCTGGAGGAGCTTTTTCGCTATGAAATCCGATTTAGCGTCTTGAATAGAATGGAGATTCATGCACTGCACCCTTAGATGGGGCATTTCAACCTGGAGTGTTCGTTGAACACCAACAATCATGTTGGCAGATGGATTATCACCCTGTGCACCGCATCCGACCCACAGAATGTTTTTGCTTTTCTCGAATAGCGCTTTGAAAGCTTTCAACTCTTGGCGTGACATCGAAACAAGCGCAGGCTCATCCAAATCAGAAAAACAGAGCACGGAGCCCATGACTCGAAGGTCTGTCAAAGAAAGATCCGCTAGTGAAGGGTAAAGCACGATTTTCCCGTAGTGTCTGCCAATTGCTTCCCTCACATCGAAGGCTAAGGAGGTCGTAAAAGAGCTTTTGCCGCCAATTACTGTCAATGATTCGATTCCCAAGGTTTCATGATTCGGCGCCAAGGGGTCGCGTAGAAGTGTCACTCGTTCATCAACGGCCTGGGTTAGCATCACTGAAAATGGAACCGGTAACCCCCGTGGGCAGCTTATGGAGACATCACAACCAGAGAATCCCGCGTTTCTCATGCAGTCACTCCATTTCTCCATGGATATACACGGTGACAAGGTACGTCCTTCTGAATGACCCATCCACCATGCGGGAAGTCCACCTAAGATGAGACCAAATCGCATCACACTTGGATTCGTCAACTCCAAGAGCAACAAGTACCCGCCTGGTTTGATAAGTCGGCGAACATTGGATAGTGTCGCTTCAATGTTGCTCGTCGCATAGAGTGCAAGTGAGGCTATCACCAGGTCAAATGATTCCTGGCCATGTCCTTGTTCTGCGATGTTTTTTTCAATGTCCAGGACTTTAAATGCCATCTTAGTCTGGTGTTCTTGGAACTTGTATTGTGCCTCATCGAACTGACTATCCAAGATATCTGTGTAAGTGTAGGAAGCAAACCCTTTGTTCAATCCACGCAGGATCCATTCAGTGGTCTCGCCAGCGCCAGCGCCTATACATTTGTATGAGCAGTGGGTCACATGCTAAGTCTTCGTTCTCGACTTACCGATTTCCAGAACATTTAAATGTGGATAGCGGTTGCTGATCTGACCACAAATATTGGAAATATGCTGCAGGTAAAACTGAATTCCAGATGCTTCGGAGTAAAATTGACTTAGCACGTTGTTCTGCATGAGAATTTCAAGCAAGTTGACTTCTCCACGGACAATCGAGGGCAGTGATTCGCCAACCAGTGTCATGATTTTGATATCAATGCTCTCCGGGGATCTAAACACGTCAGTCTCTGACAGCCTGAATTGCAGAAATGGTGGGTTATGATTACTTGGAAATCACCTGCGAAATATCGGCTAAGACGTCATCACTACAATTTGATGGGACCCAGGGATGCTTGCCTGATTTCACACTTGAGACACAGTGCCTCGCATATGAAAGCAAATGGCTGTGGTGCGTTGCGACCGCCGAAATTTCAGATTCATCAATCGATAAGTGGAGGTTTTTCAAATAGAAATGCGCAACACGCTCCATCGCCAGTAGCTCCGTTTGATCTCTGAACTTCACGTCGACATCAAAGTCACCCCCTGTCGCCTCTTCGGGGACCCACTGGATCTCGGTGAACATTGGAACATCGGTAGCGGCTGTCAAGGGGGTGAGCGGAGTTGTTTGGAGCCCTTGAAGTTGCAGAACTGTGTATTGGCCATCGGATGAGTATAGGTCCACATCTCCAGAGAGCTCGGAGAACCTAGCACTCGCAACCGAAGAGTAAAATGGAAGATTCGAACCGGGACCTGCCAGTTCCAAGGCGAGAGCCGGGTTGATTCGAATGCTATCAATCTTCGTCGGGAGATATAGCGTGCGTAGACGGCCATCGCCAGGAAAGGAGTACGCTAGCATGATTGCCTGAATCGCACCATCCAACGATCCGGGATGAATTAGCAAAGGTCTCTCCGTGCTATCTTCTATTGGAACAGCGATGACTCCAGTAGCATGATCCATCTTCCTTTTCATATTTGAAAGCGCGTGGAATGGACCTGTATAACCGAATCCAAGATCGTACACAAAGTTGTAGAATCGATCAGTCTCAATTTCCAAGAATGAACCTTGGTGTTCACTGCTTAGTGGTAGATCACCATGACTTGGAACACCGAGAAGAACCTTAATTTTTGCGGAAGCATGTAGTGACATGGGGGAAGATCCTTTGTTTGCATTGGAATAGCAGTTGAAGTCTGCCGTCACCGTCTCAGAACCCTTCTGCGCATCAGAGATCTTCAAAGCATATATAATCTCCACCCCAACATTCTCGTCCAGAACAAGGGCTTGACCAATGATAAAATCTTGTAAGTCAATCAGCTTGATTGATGAAACACCGTACCGTTCAATCAGAAGCTCCACGGCCGCGGAGATGTAGCCTGCTGCTGGAAATACAATTTGCCCTTGCACTTGGTGGTGTGAGAGCCACGGAATTTCTCTAGTATTGAGGTAATTTCGCCAGCGGATCTCTTTCTGTGTGCCGTCTGGGCATTGGACTCCGAGCAGAGAATGAAACTTCTCGCCGCCATCCCGAAATGCTGTCGAGGTGCGAGACTCATGCCAATAGACTCTATCATGGTCCCATGAATACGTTGGTAATCCCTTCACAAGTCGCCTTGGCCCATCTGGAAGGGTACCGTTGTCGAACTTCTCAAAGTCCACTGCATTCCCGCCAAGGAACATCCACAGTGCTCCAAGCGCAGACGAGAATGCCTTTCTGCTATCCTTTCCCCGGTTACATGTTCCTGTATAAGGAAGCTCATTGCCAGACACCTCTTGTATTGTTTGCAAGGCAGGACCTTTAAGTGCAGGATGAGGGCCAACTTCGAGCGCCATGTCAAAGGGCCCAAGTGCAGCTATCGCATAGCTCGTGGCCTCGGAGAAAAGAACGGGGTTGACCATATTGTTGCTCCAGTATTTATCCACGAGGATATCATTGACAGTTTCAATGTTCTTACCATAGACGCTGGAGACCCAAGTTGTACTAACATTCGAACGATCTTGAATTCTGATCCTGCAATTCTGAAGGGCTTCGATATAGGGAGCAGCGCATGGTAGCATGTGGTGAGAGTGGTATGCTTTATCAACTTTGAGCAGCCGCGCAAACTTCTTTTCATCCTCGAACACCTCCTTTGCCTCCTCGATGGCATCCAAATCGCCAGAGAGAGTGATGCTGGCAGAGGAGTTGCTCGCAGCGACACAAATTCGCCCCTCTAGAGTCGGCATATCGCAAAGTTCCCGGGCATCTTCGATGGATGTTCCCACAACCATCATTGCCCCCTTGGCTCCATTGATGTCCGCCGAATACTGTAAAGCCCACCCACGATAGTAAGCTATTTTGATTGCGTCTTCTGCAGTCAGGTAGCCAGCAGCATAAGCAGCCGAGATCTCCCCCGAAGAATGTCCGACGACTGCAGTGAATACAATGCCCGCTGCGCGAAGCAGGTCGACAAGCATTATCTGAATAGCTGTGCAAAGGGATTGTGCGAACAAAGCCTGGCCTATGCGAGATGAGGTGTTATCTTTCAAGATTTCATCCTTGAGCAACCAAGAAGGGCGATGGTCTCGGGGAAGATTCTGGAGAGCGTAATCAAGACGGGCAATACATTCGGCGCCTAGTGTTGATCCAAGCAACTCTGCTCCCATTCGAGCCCATTGGGCACCCTGGCCAGTGAATATACCGAGCAGTTTGGGTTGTTGGATGCTTTTTGTCTTAGAACCCAGTGTAAAATCCGCGGATGACTGTGCAGAATCGTCCAGTTTGGCAACGAGATCAGCTGTGTTGGACGCTGAGATCGTCACTCGCACGGGCAGAGTAGACCGACGACAGTTGAGGGTCCATGCCAAATCGCGCAAAGCCACGTGAGTTTGACCCTTCAGGTAATCAGAATATCGAGCCAGTGTCGCAGAAAGTGACTTTTCTGAGGAAGCGGAGAAGTTGAATGGTGTAAAAGGAGGACGGGTGGAGTCTGCTCTTGCACTGCCATTTGTATCCTCAAACGATTCTAGAATTGCATGAGCGTTTGCCCCACCAAACCCGAAGCTGTTCACACTGGCACGGCGAACTGCATCATCTGGGAGTTTGGGCCAGTCCTGGGCCTTCTTTATGATTCGAAGATCATTGTAGAAGGGTTTCACTGCTGGATTCAGCTCGTTCAAAAGAATATTGGGCGGAATGACACAATGCTGCAGCGCCAATGACGCCTTGAGCACTGCCGCCAGGCCTGCCGTGCCTTCCGTGTGTCCAATTACTGTTTTGATTGATCCCACGAAAAGTGGTGGCTCTCCGTCGGACTTTCGGAAGTAATCTGCCTGCGGTCCAAAAAATGCTGTGCTGATGGCTTCTGCTTCAACCGGGTCACCTGCAGGGGTTCCTTGAGTAACTTGTCAGTATCGGAGTTTTCAAGTTCAAATTTTGGCTATCGAGGTCATACCTGTTCCATGAGCCTCAAAGTATTGAGGCCGATCGCCAGCTCTGGTTATGTCAAGTCCCGCTCTGGAGTAGGTAGACCTGATCAAGTCTGCCTGGGCATGCGGATTAGGCATCGTGATTCCTTTCGTTCGCCCATCTTGATTTGTTCCAGTTTCACGAATTATGCACTCAATATGGTCACCGTCGGCAAGTGCGGTGCTGAGTGGTTTAAGGACGACAACTGCAATACCGTCACCTCGAGCATATCCATCCGCATCCTTGTCCCACATGCGCGACCGTCCCGTGGGGGAGAGCATTTTCAATTTGCTCTCAGCGACATATTGTTCAGGGCCCAGAAGAAGATTTGTTCCAGCTGCCACCGCTATTTTTGTCTCACCAGCACGTAAACTTTGCACTGCCTGGTGCATCGCAACCAGACTCGAAGAGCAAGCGGTGTCGATGGTCATCGATGGACCATGCCAGTTGAAGAAGTAGGAGATGCGATTGGATAGAATGCTTCGAGCCGTTCCAGACGCGAAATATGCAGGGATGTTCTGAATATCTCTACCCAGGAGATCTGCATAGTCATTCGTCATCAATCCCACATACACACCAGTGTCGGAACCTTGCAATTTCTCCATGGGCAGCCCAGCTGATTCAAGACTCTCGTATACTGTCTCTAACAGCAGGCGTTGCTGAGGATCAATCGCGTTTGCTTCGACGGGTTTGATCCCAAAGAACTGGGCGTCGAACAACCGGTGATCATCGGATAGGACATAGGAGTGGCGGACATTGCTTGTTCCATGATGAGAGCTATCTGTATGATAGAAGGCATCGGGATTGAATCGACTTCTTGGTATTTCAGTCAAGATATCTCGGGGTTGTTTGAGTAAATCCCATAGCTTGGATGGGGAAGTAGCATCACCGGGGAATCGGCAAGCACTTCCCACAATCGCAATGGGCTCCCCTCCCTTTGGGCCGTTCTTGGACATTTTAAGCTTTAAATTTCGCAGGGTCTTCGCTGTTCAAGGTTGCCAGTATGTATCGTGTCGTTCTCTTCGGGAGCCGAGATTTGTAAGGCGACAAAACCCGGTAAAGTATCACCTTCATTTCCCCCCAAACTGCGACGGGCAAGACTTATCAATGTTTCGAAGCTCTGAATGATGATCGAAGCCTGCCTCCTAGTCGGATAATAAGCTTAGTAGTATTAATCTATATATTTCAGCCTAATCCGAACCGACATAGCGCTTCATACATGTGGCATCAATCTAAACGAATTAGATTTCAATACTGCCATGTAAAAGCAAATTCGATTGCTCGATCTGGACTGAACCTGCATCTACTGCATCCTTCACGCTTGCATTGTGCATCAAGCCGCCCTGGCAGGTTGTGTGCAACGCTCTTGGAGCGCAGGTTTCATTGGTGATCGATTTTGATCAAGACGAAAACCGAGACCGACTCCGACTCCGAGTGTGTGGTCCTTTTTCGGGGATGTCGTGACAAGGATTTCCGTAATATCAGCTTAACCCACGATGTGATGATATGACCTAATTTTTCTCTCGTGCTTTCACTTCCTTTTACCTATTCTTCTTCCAGGACTCGATATATGGATGAATGTTAAGAAACCAATCAAAAGACTCGTCAGGGTATCTATTCGCCATTTCGTGGGTTATTCCGATGATCTGGTCATTTCGTACTCTGTCAACTGTCGCAACGAGTGATGGGGTTGTTCAATGGAATGAGGGTGGTGGCGTAAGCACACATGGCCGCCAAATTTGGAACGCCATGCCTGAATCAGCTTGATTCTGTACGAAGGGCAAAAGCTATGCAGCTCCATTACTGCAAGAAACTCCGGAAAAATGGGAGCAGTTCATCACTCCTAGGGGGTAGATGGCACTCTCGGGACATCAATTACCAGGCAGCTTTGACTAAGAGCGCGTAGCGAAGTCGTTCGACCCGATTGCCTACCACAACTTATCGGGCATTTAAAAACTGTGATATCAAAACTTCATGCCACATCTAGAACTGGCGTTCATATGTAACATCTTTGACCCTTTGGCCGACTGGGATATTATTTGGGGATGCAGGCTTGTGAATTCCAAATCGAGAAGGCCACATCGAGTTGTCAAGTATCCTGACCATGTACGTACACAGGTAACGAGTAAAGTGACCCTCACGTTGAAAGCATTGAAATTAAAGATTTATTTTGAATTAATCAGTTAGGAGATTCGTTTGGGCATTCCAAATGCGTACCCAACCACAAACCCAATGCACCCCTTAATGTTCTCAGTTCCACGTATCACGTGACGGAATTGCACATGGAATGTAATACTACGTACCCTCCTGAATATCTCCAAGAACTCTGGGTATGTAGCCCAGATCTCGTCACGTTTCAATCTACTCCTTCAACAAATCACGTCCCCGATTTTTGCGGGATTTATAGCTTTTGCTTTCGGTGTTGCGTTTCGCGCTCTCCTCCTGGGCAAGGGGGCGTTTGCAGTAGGCAACCACACGTCGCATGTGGTCGATCTCTGAATCCGAGTACTCAGATGGATCTTCGTCGGGGTTGTACTCGAGGGCCTGTACAATTTTCCGACCACTGTTGTACTAGTCAATCCTGACATATTAGCCCCCAATAGCATCAAAGTCAAATTTACCTTTCATGGCCAATAGTCTCCCCTGACTCGTTAGTCCATCCCGATGAAGCTGACTGTTCCTCTTTAAGCCAATCACGCAGTTCGTTTGGGCTCATATTGACGAGCCCATTGAACTCCCTGTCAAATAGCTTCTTGTTAGTTTCGATTTCGAGGGTGACAAGGCCAAAATGTTAATGAAAGGAACTAATCCTACCTGATAACGGTGTCTCTGTCCTTCACCATGGTTACTCCTATTTCTTGAAAGCAGAAATGTTTGTTGGTAAATCGTCTGCACGTTGGTGTCTGAGTGAAAGACAATTGAGACTCTTGTGGTCATGAAATTTGTGGCAACACCGAGTGGTCTTGATATCATGATACTGGCATTGCGCTTCCCTGAACTGCGCGGTCACGGCATATTTTCCAACCGAATATTGAACACTAGCAGCTTGATGAACTGAACTTCATAGACACAAGCAATGACTTCTTTGCTGCATCCGCGGAAATGTCCAGCTAGAACTGCGGACCGTCTTTGCCAAGGCCGCCAAGGCTGATAAAGAATGCCAATTTCACTGGTCGCCTTGACCAAAGATCCCCGCATTGCAGCGCCCTCCACAAACATGAGCTTACTCCTCACCTTTTCCCCAGTCTTCAGAAGCTATGCAGTCAGGAATACCAATAATTACTTCCACTGCTTATCTTTATCCAATCATTCTCGTGGCATGTGGACCAAGTTCACGTTGGGACTGGCTAAAAAGGGGACCAATTGCATCTACATTGTGTAAAAATAGTAAATGTATATAAGGGGTATTTTTCCACCAGCGCGCTGGATGCCTTAATGTTACTCACATGTGCGGGGCTTGACGATTCTCTATTTGGGTCTGATTTCTTTCTAGACGTTAACAACAGCGCAACTCATTAGGCTATCATGATGTCGTTCGACGCGCTCTCGCCCCGCGAGGTCATTGAGTCCGTGGTGAGGTCTGGAATACAGAAAGGTAACATGCGACTGGACAAGGTGTTTCTAAGCTCTGTCTCCGCCGGTTGCTTGCTCTCCTTTGCCTGTGGCACCGCTTTAAGCACAAATGCCTCCCCATGGTACGCAGATAATGCCGCTGGGTTGATTCGAACCATTAGTGCCTTGGTATTTCCATATGGGCTGTGCATGATCATTTTATCCGGTGCTGATCTTTGCACTGGGTCATTTATGGTAAAGGATATTCACATACTCCCTGTATCAGTTGCAATGCTAACCATGAGCCAGTATACAACCGTTGCGGCCTTGCAACGAAAACTACCCTGGTGGAAGATGTTGGTCCACTGGGTCGTCACATTTCTTGGGAACTTGGCCGGAGCTTTGTTTATGGTAGCCATCATTTTTGGCTGTAAGTAGCACCTCCAAAAACGACAAAGTAGCACTTTGGACTCCATCTAATCTTCGATCACTAGACGGTGGCGTCTTTGAAGCTGACCCATTCAAATCGACTGTCATTACATATGCGACAAAAAAGCAAATTACTCCTGAGTTTCACATGATCTTTCTGCGTGGAATTGGGTGTAACTGGCTAGTTTGCCTGGCATGCTTTTTTGGGATGCAGGGACATGACCTCGCATCCAAGATAATGGGCATCTGGTGGCCCATTTTTGCTTTCGTTTCTCTCGGGTTTGACCATGTTGTGGCCAACATGACATTTATTCCCCTTGCTATTTGGCTAGATGCACCGGGAATATCCGTTGGCTTGTATATTTGGAAGGGCATCATTCCCGCGCTGATCGGAAACATTCTCGGTGGCGGTCTGTTTTGCGGTAAGTGAAACATGTGTCTCGCTTCGGTATGAGCACCACTAATAAGGTGATTAGGAACATACTATTGGTACATGTATCTTCTGGATCTAAATGCGATCTCGATTCCTGGTCGGAAAAAGGACCGAGATGAGACACAAGTTGGTACTCCAGTTGGTACTCCAGATGGTTTCTCAAAAGAGGGAGACATTGAGGCAAATGCTGGAACCTCGAGCTCAGCATGAATCAGAACTTCAGCAGTTATCCAGGTTGTAGGCCACTTCCCAATCGCCGGCGGGCTCATGCACAGGTAGTTTGAGCTCAGGATTGTGCCTATTCATTGCCCTTGCAAACAGCACCCTGGCGTAAGGGGGGTCAAACACGAATGTTGTTTCGCCAGTCACAGAGTTTTTAATTTCCGCTGTAGCCAAAACCTCATCTATAGAGATGTACTCCTCCGGGTTTGGCACAGATGCCTTCTCAATTTGCTCCTTTATGTGCTTTGCAGTCTCAGGATCGAACCGGGTGTCAAGGAAATATAACGCGTTTCGGCCGGCAGCTGCCACGTACGGAGTATCCGGCGCCACCACCTGGAGGCCATATTCCCTTTCAATAACCTCAGGTACATAGCTGCCCCGATATTCCTCTTGGTAGGTTGGCGAGCCCTCACAAGGTCGGAATGGGTTCAGAAGCATGGCGAGAAATAGGAGGAAGAATATGGCAATTTAGGGACAAATTGACTATCGATTCTGCTTCAAATATTTGTGTGCCTCTGCGGATGCTGTGTCTCTTAAATAATCTATGACTGGCCCGGCCTTTTCATAGCTTTATGTTCCTGCACTAGATTACATTGATTGGTGGTTGCCTAGGCAGCACAATAACATGTTGGGTATGAGACATTTAATGGTTTCATGCTATAGCGATGGATTATTGATGACCAGTATCCATATATGCAGAATTAGAAGCCAGGGATAAGAAGGATAAGTGGGCACTAGTAAAGATATGTTGTGATGGCTAAGGTTGCTGAAAATTGTTCAGTGGTCTCATATCAACCCACCAGTCGGGGAGCCCGGCGCATATGGAGCAGCAGCATCACAGAGGTCTGCAACCGTAGCATCACTATCACAATGTGGTGGCCAATAGTTAACCATATTTTAGATGTCGAATTTTTGAGCGGGGAAAGCCGCCGATAATTCTCGATTATATGCCTTTGAATGCGTCCTCGACAGGCTAATTTTCACATGATAAGCGGGAACGACGTATACCGATGATGCGACTTGCTGCATCAACTTGTGCAAGTCTAGCTTTACCTGTTACTAAGCGATATTCGAAATCTACGGTACGTTTAGACTGCCCGTCTGTACCTACATTCGGTCCGTTTTTCTAATTGAAGGGCACAAAAAGGGTCCACAGGTATTTTAGTTTTTCGACATCTATGTCGCAGATTCAAAATTATTGTTTCCATTAGAAATTTGAAATCTTCTGGAAATATGATCTGAATATTTGAAGTCTCGAAACAGTGCAGATAAGACATGACCTCCATAGAGCGACATGTAAATCAATTGACCAATCACAATGACGAGTGGGTCTTGGTCGTTAGCCTAAGGCGGTTTGCATGACTAATCTCTCTGCGATCGAGGCAAAGGAACGTCATTGGAACTTGGGAACCATTGGACGAGATAAGATGCACCCTCTTAACTAAGGACGACGTCATCTCCCGTTCCGGCCCTGTTAACCATGTCCACAATGGCTGGCGCGCCTTTGGTGGGAAATTCCACGAGAGTGGCCCCTCGCCCCGCCAACCCCGCCGAGTCAGTCACCGAGTGACAAGAGAGATCCTGCAACCTTGTAAGACTTGCTCTTTCAAATCACACACATCAGCCATGGCCACCGGACAGCCCAACCTCCTTAGCTTTCCCAGCACAAATGCGCTAGCGGAGCAATTACGCCCGTACGTTCTCGCCAGCCAGAATGTCGCTCTAAGCCGCCACGATAGCTTCCGCATCGCCGTCTCCGGTGGCTCCCTGCCCACCGTGCTCGCCCGCGCACTGTTAGCCCCCGGCAATGGCACCCCCGAAGATACCCCCCAGTTCTCCAAGTGGCACATCTTTTTCGCCGATGAGCGTGCCGTGCCCCTCGACCACGATGACAGCAACTACCGCCTGCTGCAGGAGGAGCTTTTGAGCAAGATCCCCACGGAGCTCGGAGCTCCGGTCGTACACCCCATCGATACCGAAGCTGTTAAGAAAGATGATACCCAGGAACTGGCCGATCTCTACCAAGAAGATTTGATGCGGGTATTTGCTGCCAGGGACAGTGTCAAGCTGCCTATCTTCGACCTGATTCTTCTGGGCTGTGGTCCCGACGGCCACACCTGCAGTTTGTTCCCTGGTCACGACCTCTTGCGCGAGAAGGATGCCTGGGTCGCGCCTGAGAACAACTCGCCCAAGCCTCCCCCCAAGCGTATTACTCTTACTCTCCCCGTTGTCACCTCTGCTGTTCACATCGCATTCGTCGCTACTGGAGCCGGCAAGAAGGATATCATGAAGGCCATCTTCGATAGCGAGGAGGGTCGCAGCCTTCCTTCGGCTTTGGTTAACCAAGGCGGTGGTGAAAAGGTGAGCTGGTTCACCGACCATGCTGCCATCGATGGGGTTGCCTTCCCTCGTCGCGGCAGCCTGTGAGGGAAGATTCTGGCGTCCAACCGCCTAAGCAGACAAAATAAATTAGAAAAGCCGGGCATTATGGCTTGATTGCAGCCTTGGCCTATACATGGGTATTTGGAGCAGTTGGTGTGATTCCCTGTTGACAATGTGCGATTGGGCGTGAGTATGTGATTTCCGAGCCTGATATGCAGCTCGAGGTATCACTCGTGCACGATATTTCCTGCTATCTGCGTTTTCAATCCTGTTTCAAAAGTAGCAATACCTGTCAGAATCTCTGTGATAAACAATCAAAGTACCCTCCAACTTCCTCGTTGCTGTCTTCATAGCGCCAAGTAAGGTTCCACACAACTAATTCTAAACTGGAATAGTCCTCTACTTAATAGTCTCTACTTAATAGTCTACTTTGCTATCAAATATTCAATACGATATTCAACTTCTCAGCAGAGAGTATCATCGATCAATTCTGCTGGGGAAACGGAAATACAGGAAGCCAAGGCTCCGCTTGCGTAGCAGGATATCCCCCAGCCCATGGCATCAGGCCAACTCCTTCAATGCCCGAGCCAACAGCAGTATCTGCCGGTTGCCATGTCCACCCTAAATCTGACATGAAAAGTGTCTGCAGCTCTTCAAGGCTTGCTTGGCCGAACTCGACGTTGTTTGAGGCATCCGTTGCTGGACCGTCAGTGGGAGGGCCGGTGGCTGAGTGGTCCAGGTCAGGGTTGGATTCAGGAATCGCACTATTTGGCGCAGATGAAGTGGTGGCTTTTTCTGGAGCATGTCTTTCCGGGATTGACTTGCGTGCCATGCGGAAAATAGACAAGGGATTGAGGACATAGTCCGGAGCACTTTGGACCGGAGTGCCAGGAAGACTTTCACTGCACGCACAGTTAGTAAATTTATGAATTTAGTAGACTGCAGGGGGATATATCTACCTTGGATCTTCATCGCCTGTTTGACATGGGTCATCGGGAATACTGTTCCGGGCGACTATTTCGGAGCCGATGCCGGATCGGTCGAACATGGTCTCTGCTGCAGAACACTGTACATGAAAGACTAGTTAATAATAAAGATTAAAACACCCGGTAGGTGTTGGTGACTTACTAATGAGTTTGCGATGACACTCAGAGACCCCATCAATTTCAAAGCATCAATATTACTCTTCAAAAGTGGCAAAGTTTCCGCGGTGATTATCTTTGTTTCCTCGGCGCGTGGATCAAGTATTTGAGTCAGATGATACACCATGATCCGACAGCTATCGTATGTAATAGTTGGGAGCCATGAATCTGCCAACGCCCTTGTCCCATGTTGAGCTGTCTGGCCAATAATGGTTGCCAACGCCCTGGCAGCATCGAACAAGACTTCTTGCAAATGCCCTAAGAAAGCATGTTGCTCTGGAGGAAAGTCGAAGGCGGCACGAAGTTTGTAAAGTGCCGGCGCCCCCAATCGGTACAAGTCGCATATTGTTTGATAATGTGCGCAATGTAATACGCAAAGAGCGCCGAGTTGAGACGAGTCTTTTCGGATATAAATTGCATTCGGCGTAAACTGCAAACTCGCTGGCAGGGATTCATACCAGATGCGACAATCTCGGTCCAGAATTGCAAATTCAGACTCTGCTGCCCAGGGAACCATCGCTTCATCGAGATGCTTGATGTATCTGCATCCAATGTGAGTATTTTGCAGCTATAGAGAGAGGCTATGTTCAATGTTCAGTCCAAAAACTTACCTAAGAACTCTTTTGCGAATTGAAATATGGCGGATAAAATAAGCCATCATCCCCATATTCGGCATGAGTGCATCGCTTTCGAGTTCGCCAGGTATGAATTTGAGCCAATTACCAGGCTCCAGGGTCTCAGTGAGACATGGAATTTGCTGAATGAAATTTCTTTCATTGCAAGGTAATTGGATCTTCATATCTTTCTCATCGACTAGCGTGAGTTGGTCCACCCCACTGCCGACAAGGGCATCCATAATATAACAGCTCCACATTAATCTTCGTCGCGACTCCCTAGCCGTAACAGGGGGACCCACTCCAACATTCTGGCAAAGAACATCCGTATTGTACTCCAAGTTAATCTGGAGTGCTTGAGTCATTCGGGTTATAAGTCCACTGAGCATAAATGCATTTGCAAAGTTCCCCATGCGGACTGCATGGTCATGCAGCAAGACCGACGCCTATAATTGTTCGACTGTTAGACCTTCTTTTGCAAGAAAACGGCATCATACTTTAACTTACCATTAGCTTCTCAATGGTGACCGTATCAAGCGCCTCGAGAATTAGCCGCTGGGCACTCTTAGCCCATTCGGCTCCGGCCATAAGGACATATTTTGTTGGAAGAGGAGATATTGTTTCACTGTAAGATAGTGCATGAAATCTGTATTTTGTCAATCCTTTTTGGTCGCCAGAAAACATAAGGCAAATAAGACTAGGCTTACTGGCCGCCCAGTGCGCAAATTATGTGCAAAAGTGCATGGCTCTGATATCGTTTGGGGCCATCTTTGTCAAGTCTTTGAAGGAATGAGGGTCTATGAATAAAGGCGAAGCATCGTAAAGGGTGAATGTTGTTGAAGAACTCTTCGACCAGTAGTCCAATTTTGCCTCGGTCGGGCAAATGTGATGCAGTCAGCCTGATGGCAACATGTTAGTCAATCAAAAAAGCACCATGGACTTCTAGGCTCTAACTACCAATTTAAAGGGAGAGCGGCAGATTCGATGGTCTCTTTCAAGAGCGATTGCTCAAACGATAGACTTCGGGAATGTGGAGAAATATGGCCGAGCCTCATAGTCTCATGCTCAAGCTGACTGCTCGGGGACCGATCAGGAATAAGTGAAGGTGTTGAGAGAGGCTTCTTGCTGTCTGACGAAACATTATCCTCAACGCGCTGGATCCAGCCTGGCTGTGAGGACTCTGAATAGACACAGTTGTGACCTTTCTCTTGACACCTTCGGCACGTCGGTCGCTCCCCCGAGCACTTAGTCTTGCTTGCACGACAGGTCGTGCACGACCTATAAGTTCTTTTTCGTTTGGAGCTCTCTGCTCTGTGGTTTGCAATCTCATGGGCCTGTGAATTTGGGGAAGCTCCATAGCCCGAGCAAACAAGCCGCAGTCGTGCACAGTTTCCACATTCACCTGGTTTTTCGTCACATTTGACCTGTTTTCAAAAGAAAGCGAAAAGGTTAGACAGTCCTAGGACCAGCAAATCAACTGAAATTATCTCACTTTACGTGCACGACAGGTACGACAACCTATCAATGTCAATATATTGAGCTCCACTGTTTGTATAGTCTTCACACTCACCAAATCGTGAGCGTGATGGCCTAGGGGCGTTTTTGGATCTCATGCCTGTCACCAATATCAAATTCGCTTTGCGAGTTTTCCGAAATAATCAATATGTTGACAGGGAGGCATTGCGCCGAATATGTGTCGGGTCATCGGCAAATAACGGCCTATCGGCTGACGTAGACATGAGGTGGTGAAATCCATGTGTTAAATGACGAGATGGAAAAGCGGAGAATGCGGGGCTGCAGGCGTTTTGGGTTCACGACCTACAAAAACAAATCAATCCCGTCCCATTCGTGAACGATCAGTATTTAGCCTCTCACTGCCATTCAAACTAGGTATTTCCTCTATACTACTGAATAAATAGATGCTGAGGTGTGATATTGTAATGGGTTTCAATCACAACATTGAAATCCCGAAACCGAAACGATGGGCAATATATATGTAGTCCACCCTCCAGCCATTGGCTATAAGATGAGCAAACCACCCACCTCCTAGTCCATGGAAGTGAAAAAAAAAATTGTGATATAATAAAGGAGTTCGACATTATGTCACTGTTTCTTCAGGGCATTGGGCTACGGTCACCACCCGTAGACTATTTTTTGCAATTCTGCAAATGCAGCTTCATATTCAACGCCGATTCTAGCTATGCACAGAAAATTTGGAATCAGGCGAAGTTTCAGTCTAGCGCTGTGGCACACACAGAAATTTGCACTCCTGTCCTGCACGCACTGACAATTGAACAAGTAAACAGATGGCAGTTAGGCACTTTGAAATTACGACATGCTTAAAACCCTGAATTTTCCATTCCATTTCTTTCATCTCATATACCAAGTGTGCCGTTCAAATCATAGACAATATTTCCCGCATCGTGGATAGTGCCTTCAACAATGGAGGACACTTTCAAAATTCCGAATTCTCAAACGGTTATACTTCAGCATGAAGCTGGGTTCCTAAAAATAACCCCTGGTGTGCCAATCCCAGAGATCAGTCCTCATCATATGCTTGTATCGACCAAGGCAGTGGCTTTGAATCCTTGTGATTTCAAGATGCCTCTTAGATTCCCCACACCGGGTCTCTGGGATGGTTGTGACTTTGCGGGCACCGTTGTGGCACTGGGAAGCCAGGTCGCTACCGATGGTCGATTCCAGTTGGGAGACCGTGTATTTGGAGCGGTTCAAGGCTCGAAGCAATCCGACCCTCAATCCGGGGCTTACTGTGAATACATTCGCGCAGAACCGGATTTCACGTTCCATATGCGCAAGGAAATGTCCTTCACCACTGCCACTGCCCTCTCAGGAACAGGAATCGCGACTCTTGGAGTCGCGTTGTTTTGGTCACTGCAGCTTCCAGGGAAGCTGGATGATCCAGTCAGCAAGGCTGAGGATGTCCTTATATATGGCGGAAGCAGTACTATCGGATTAATCGCGATTCAAATGGTGAAGCTGTAAGTCGTGTTTTCTCCTGCAATCCACTTTCCTGAACTCATGCGTCGCAGCTGTGGTCACCGGGTCATCACAACGTGCTCCCCTCATAATTTCGACCTGGTCAAACACTACAAAGCGGATCTTGTGTTTGATTATAATTCTCCGACTTGCGCGAAAGACATCCGAGCTGCAACCAAGAATACACTTCAATATGTGCTTGATCCATTCTCGGAAGCTAAAACGTTGCGCTTATGCCACGAAGCGATGGGTCGGACCGGTGGTCGGTACTGCGCCCTGGAGCAATACCAAGAGAGTCTATGTACGCGGAAGACCATAAAGCACGAGCTAGTGATGGGAGGAGCTATATCCGGGAACGGTGTTGAACTTCCGGAGCCTTATGGTATCCCACCTCGTCCAGAAATCGGAGAATGGGCTCGACCCTGGTATAAGTGCGTCCAGGAATTGATCACGGCGGGGAAGCTCAGCCCTGTCCCTATGGATATTATTCCAGGGCGGTTTGATGGCATACTCAACGGATTAGACGTTCTCAAGAAGGGCAAGGTATCAGGAAAGAAGCTTGTTGTCGCTATGTGAATCGTGAAACTCGGGGTAGCTAGTTTATTTACACACCTATAAATGCACGATACAGTTTTGATCGGTTCTTAAGATCCTAGTATATTGCTTTCGACCACAAACGCTTTTTTCAAGGTTGACGTCTACCTGGGTCAGATTCTTCAAGACTTCGTAAGTCGTTTCAAAGAAAAGAAAATTATTTTCAATGAGAAGGAAAAAATCCGAACGCAAAAAATGAAGATATAAATCATTGGGAGACGACTTATAAATCCTACTGTAGCTTATTCTCCCGAGATCACTGGTATTCAGCCTTCCCCCCAACAGCATCGAAATCGAGTAACTTTCGAAATCCATTGACATCTAACACGACCGCAACAAAGAAAATGCGTGACTATTCTCAATTTAGGCATGGTAATCATAGACCATTCGAGCGGAAACCGGCTCATCCTTCTGGGAGTTCTTCGAAGTAATGGCGTTGCGAGTGAGGTATCGTTTCCCATTGATCATCTCGAAACCCCAAAGCACATGCGCAGTCCAACCCATCTTAGTATTGTAGGCAGTCTCATCAATAACCATATTTGAGGCACAACCTTCTTCAAATCCTTGGCGAAGCACATCGTCATTGATGTCTGCGGTATTTATGTACCGCAGCTGCATATTGATATCACCAAAAATTGGAAGAGACATATCTTGCCCAATCCCGTTCAGAGGGCAGGATGTCTCGCTATTGAATCCACCAGGGTGAACAACCTGCTTCACATGCATGGTCGTAATAGAGCCAATGTCAGATAAGGGGTCGGTGGCGCTTTCGCTGCTGGCATCCAACAATGAAACCGACTGGGTGATATGCAAAGTGAGGCTGGCGAAACGGAGAACCTTCCGGGTAATCCACGGTACACCTTGCTATTTTCGTTCAGCCGGCTACGAGATAGCTCTTTTGAGAGAATATCCATACCAAAGCAAATACTCCATCAGGATCATCGGAGAGCTTCCTGTTCTGGGGAAAGCGTTAATAGAATATCCAAGTCCGCTAGTAGCAAGTGGAAGAGGCGTACCAAGCTCCATGTTCCAACCAAGTTGGTGATATCTTTGGAGATCGGAGCAGCCATGATTTCCTCCGGAACCTGGCTTGATTGTGGCTCAAAGAAAGGAAATACTCGTGGGCTCTGGTTGTTCTTGAGAGGAAAGGTAAGTTCAAATAACAGCATGCGTAGCACCTGTAAGATCAAATCTCGGACTCGGTATCGGTATCGGAATTTGCGAGGATGAAGCTGAATCTTTGATTAATCGGTGAATCGGACTTGGCGTTTTATGAATTTATGTTCAGTTGTGATCTCAATTTGCGAGGGCATCATCTGTATATGTTAGCATGGATTTCCTGCTGGATAATGTCTCAGCTAAGAAGGCAATCACGAAAGGAATAAGGGCCAAATAAAAGCTCCTTATGGATGAATCTCTTGAATTATTCTAAATCTGTAGCCCTGGAGGTCACTGGATCACAAATTTCGCTCGTTACCTGGCCAAGGTTTGCCATATATTTTCGGTTATTTCATCTGAACTCATATAACTTGAATATACATGGATCCAAGTATTTAACAGTAAATTCAAACAGAAAAAACACCATTTAATCAAAATTGCAAGTCAGTCGCATAGCCCTTCATTAAATATTTTGTGCCCGGCGCGTATGTTGGACGAAAGTCAACCGGCAGAACACTTGTGATCACACAACCACAAACCATATGAAGCAAAATTATTATCATACACAGATTGAATCATTCACAAGTTTTTGCAAACAGCTCATTGTTTCTTTGAGCGGGATTCCACACTCAATTTGTTCCTGGGTCATAATGTGGTCTCGTACGGAAGTCAGGGGGCCACTTGCTAAAACAGACGCCAAGGGACCCATACCTCCATCCATCTCACTGCGAGACATCCCTAGGGCGTGTTCAATCTTTGCCAACATATTGGTGCTCAACTCAATCAAGACCTGGACTTGAACTGTCAAGTCTCCCTCCATATGAAACTGGCCGTGCTGAGAGCTTGGCAGTAGTAGAAATGCAGCAGCATCGGCGGGTGGAACAAGTAGAAACAGTTGATAAAGTTGCCTGAAGATAGCATGATAGACACGAATAAGATGACAGTATGCTGTGAGCATACCCATAGATGTAGATACGTCGCATGCTGGTGGTATTAAACCTCTCGTCTGATCTGACAACGGTGGATTGACTCTGTGGTTGGATGCATCATGGGACGATGCGGTAGATTCACTACTTTGCTCCGCACCCTGTGGAAAAGGCTTCACATCCTCAAATATACTTGCTTCTCCATTTGGAAACTCAATGCTCGGAATGAAGGGTAAGGAGTCTTCCGATGCACCAATCCCAGATTGGAGAATCTCTAAGAATTGTCTGGAGTGATTGAGCATGCGAAAAACAGGGATCTCGAGCTTCCCCCCTGAAGAGCTGGTATCATCACCAAGAAATGTTGAGGGCTGTAAGATATCAGAGCCTGTTTCCAAAAGCTCGAGATCATCGATCATCTCCAAGTTGAGCTTGAAGAGCCTTTTGTGCATATCGTAACTTTTTTTTGAATGCCAATCAAACATGCCAGTTGTGCGTTGCTTCTCATTCTCAACGGCAAAGGGAATTCCGTCCCAGGGAGCTTCCCAATGACTGTCCACGAGAGATGGTGGGCCCGTGTTTAAGGGAATTGGGGCCTCCGAAGGCAGGGAGGATATAGCACTAATATTCGATTCATCCTGAAGATTGAAAAAGGGATCCATTAGGAGCGCATGCGAGGCTAAAGATTGGTGATCCGCGGGGCAGTCAGATTCGAGAAACAAATTGTCAACCGGGGGCTGCGAAGAACAATATTAGTAATTTATTAACATCAGGAATGTTGGTCAATGCTCGCCATAGAATAAACGCCAGTAGCCCAGGCTGATTGCTGCTCATTCCAATTGTCGAATTGAAATGGTGTAGCAGAATAGGTAGCGGCTTGGAATCCAATATCCCCTGGGAAAGGGGGTGAAGTCTCCGTATTCCAAGTTGAAAAGCTCTCTGGATATGTCCAGCTGTTGTGTCTTTGATGTTCGGCTTTATGGAAGCTTCCTGATGATACAGTCTTCTTTACTTTCGAATTGAAGGATTTATGCAAAATAGGCATAGAATGTCGCTCGGAGCTCAAGAATCTTGGATTGGAATTCCCTGCGTAAGAGCAATTCCCATTCTTTGAAGACAGATAGTTTGAGGAAGGGTGATTGACACTTGTCGTACACACGACCTGAGCTTTGAGACATCTTTCGCATGACCTGCCATTCACATGATCACGTTCGCAGCGTAATTTGAATCCGCGACATCGATCACAGGCTGATCTTCGCGATTGTCGATAATTAAGAGCCGGGTGCATCTTAATCAACAGTAATAATGGATTCACGAGTGTTTGTGGATGGCACAGTTAAGACGTCAGGTATGTGTAAGTAACTGGATGTGGCGGAATATGTGCCTTAATGACAGGCCATGATAAGTACCAATTCCCGCCATATACTTCAGATATGACCAATTCGAATATGATCTACTTGCATTTTAGACTAGGAGCTAGGCCTAGCAGATGTATAGCTGTGTTTGAAATACATGGCCACGGTACTGGGTCTCTGAACATGTGTCAATAGTGGAGCAACAACAAAGTCTCCGCTTAATCAAAATACACTTCTCTGGATAAATCTTATTAATCGTTGGACGTAGTACTATCTCCGGAGCCGTTAACCCGAAAGACAACACAAGCTAGCAGTGCGTCAGATATGGATAAGTGATACCGTGTCTCTAATCTATCAGCATCTATGAATGTATGAATGTAGACGACTATCTGATCCCCCACAAAACAGAGATGACAAATGTTAACAGGAAGCTGCCTTTGAGAATATTACACAAAACTACACAAATTAAGAAGCCCTGGATCTGGATACACAAGGACAAATGACTTTCTCATTTAGGTAGGAAGCAAAAGCATAGCATATGTCATGGAGAAGACTGATTTAGCCCAGTATGACAGGTTCATGTTATCAAGGATACCATGTGAGTTCCTGTATGACAAAAGAGCATTGACAACACACTATCGAGAGCCCAGGTGTTTGGTTTGGGAATAGCCGCTGAAGTCGTACATATTTATCTCAGGCCGCCGGAAAATTAAAATCAGAACCAACCAGGGATACTAACTAATGGAAATTCTGTTTGAATTGGCGACCTTGGTCGAGAGCCCTTCTTTTCTGCCCCATTACCCCTACACTGTCGGTTTTGTTCCGAACCAACTATAATGCTTGGGTCGCACGGCATCTGTAGCTTTAGTCCAAACGACAGGATAAAAATAGGTCGAGGTACAAATATCTCACCGTGCGTGTACAGTCATGTCTCTTTATTTGTATGAATTTTGCGCATGTGAAACAAGGTATAAAGTCAATCACCCTCACTCAATCACCCTCACCCTGCCTCTTGTGAAACGGATGTTGCATCAACCATGCGGTGATACACATTGATTAGGCCTATTCCAATTTTATACTATCTATCTGCGTGTAACACGAGTTAGCCATGCCACAAACGTGGGCCTGTGCAATGGGTAGGTTCCTAAATGGTTTGTCTTGGTATTTAGTCGGTACCAACTTGTTGGAAATGCCCAGACTTGCCTCTTTACATTAGCACTCCTGCCTAGATGTTGTATGACAGCATTTTGCCAATGTAGACTTGACAACTTTTTAAAAGAGCGTCTCAGATCGAAAGCTGAAACATGTCCAGAAGCATTTGTTATTTAAAATGGCCCTTAGAGCTCACCCAGCAGGTGGCTGTTTATGGTCAGCGCTCTGCTGCAGGAAAGCGAGATGAGGCAAACCCCTCGAATATGTGCACTATAAAGCACATGAGAACGTGGTCGTGTCAGGAGTCCTGCGTAGATATAAGCTGAATTATTTAGAGCCACGATGTGCAGTGGCTATGTGCAATCTTTAATATCAAGTCTTTAACACGACTTTCTTGACCTGGATGGTCGCCACTGATAGAGAAAGGTCTGCGCTATCATGTATCTTCGCCAACTTTTAAGTAATTGGACCGAAGAGACATTCCAAATTTCGTGCATAATAAGCTGTCCCTGTGGTCCAAACCATGATCGATCAAGGGGGGGGGGGGGCAATCATTCATTTTTAGACTAATGTATCGAATGGCCCCACTGGAGACAAAGGTGAGCCAAGAAAAGCAAACAAATATATGCTATGAATGCTTCTTTGACCGATGTTCATTGTCAGTTTGCTCACCAAGAAATCCATGCGCTCGCAAAAACCGGCATACTGATGCTCACGTAGTGAGGGGGGTGTAAGCCTCGGTCCGCCCAGGTAGAATGCGGGGAAGTCCACACTGCTTTGTACATAGACGCCTACCTGCTCAGGTAGATGACATAGAGAATATCATTGCTATCAAACTCCAATAAAAAAAGCCCGTCTTGTGAACAGCAGTATGAATTTCGATTTACCAGATGAATTGAAACTCCACCTTCAATCTATAGATTCTTTCATAAATTCCACGATCCTTCCCCTCCAGCACTCAGAAGACAACAACCGGTTCTTCGACCACAGACGAGAGCATTCCCGAACAGACTGGGACAATGATGGTAACCCACGTCCGGAGTGGGAGACACTTTTGAGTCAGGCTCGCAAATTGAGTGACGAGGCAGGTCTATATCGCTTCGCACTCCCCAAAGAATATGGGGGCGAGGAGCACCCCAATACGAACATATGGATGTCAGCAATTCGATACCACTTGGCCTCACATCCGACTTATGGAGGCGGACTTGGTCTGGCAAACGATTTGCAAAATGAGCATAGCATCGTGGGAAATTTCCCTGATATCTATATGATCCACCATTTTGGCAGCGAAGAGCAGCGCCGCACTTTGATTCCTGCTCGCCTGCGCGGTGACTTTCGGACAACCTTCGGTCTTACAGAGCCGGACCACGGCAGCGACGCTACCTTCATGTCTACTGTAGCTCATCGCAATCGTGGCGGCTTCGAGATTACCGGGATGAAGAAGTGGCAAACGGGTGCGCATCATTGTACTCATCTCATTATCTTTGCACGCACTTCTGGCCCGTCTGGATCTGCCAAGGGCATTACTGCATTTCTGATTCCACGAGATGCATCTGGCGTTCGGATCTTGAGTTATGAGTGGACAATGAATATGCCGACGGATCATGCAACGGTTGAGTTGGATCATGTCTGGGTGCCAGAAACTGCCATATTAGGATCCATAGACAATGGTTTGGCCATTGCTCAGACTTTTGTGCATGAGAATCGTGTCCGACAAGCGGCTAGTGCCTGTGGCGCTGCTAGATTTTGTCTAGAGAAAAGCATCATACGCGCTCGCGAACGCAAAATATGGGGGGAGGGTAAGATGCTGGCGGATAACCAAGCAATTCAATTCCCTGTGGTAGAGCTTATGACTCAGGTTGAAATGCTGCGATTGTTCATACTCAAGACAAGTTGGGAAATGGATCGCATTGTTGCTGCAAGCCGGGTATCAGGCAGTAAAGTGCCACCGTGGGTTGAGATCGAGCGCAAGCTGAGTGACCAGGTGTCGATGTGCAACTTCTGGGCGAATCGGTTATGCTGTCAGGCTGCCGATAGAGCGATTCAGGTCAGTATCGGATACCCTCCGCGCTTATTGAAGGGAAAGGCTGACTCAATAGATTCACGGTGGGGATGGTTACTCGCGTCATTACCCCTTTGAGCACATATATCGCCATTTCCGACGGTACCGGATCACTGAAGGGGCAGAAGAGATCCAGATGCGCAAGATTGCTGCATACATTTTCGGATTTGTGGGACCAAAGAAAAAGCAGCTGGACGCCGAGGAAAAGTTGAAGGCTAAAATATAATTTTCTAGGCCATCAATTTAGCTCAAGATAATATCACAGTATATTGGCAACAAAATAAACTTTTATTTGAATGGTATCTCTGGTAAACAAATCGCTGAAAATAACCGTCTATAGTCGATACAAGACAGCAATGAAAATCCGAAGTAGCAGATCATACTAAAAAAAGACTGTCACTAGTTCAATGTTATAAGATGGGTGGAGCAACAAATGAGTCGGGGATGCCCTCGAAAACCCAGTTGAGAGAGTCGAAAACTTCAGAAAAACCAGCCTCGCTGAAAAATGCCCCGCTTTCATCAAATTGAGCCGGTAACATCAATGATGGGTCCTCAAGGGATATGTCCTGTTGGCGGGTCTGGAGTCCCGGTGCCATAGTGATATCCATATTTGCTGCTGCTGCCGCCGCTGTACAGAAGGAAGTGTCAGCATGGGTTATTTAACCACCGAAGCCTGAATTAGATACCGACCTTGCATTTCTTCCATACTCTTCACTGGCCGGAACCGCTGTCGCCAGCGCCATACAGTATCGTAGACGTGGCTCATACTCATCCGACAGCGAACCTTTAGTTGAAGACCGTCTTCACCAGCTGGCTCTGGCCCAGTCGCGTTCCACATTTGAGCAAGAATATCAGCGAGGCGGATGGGTCGATCGTGGTCCATGACGCTGATTCGGCGGATGGCCGAGATAGCGCCGTTGAACAACAACTTTCCGTGATTGAAGTCAATGTGTCTGTTAAAGCTGCTCTTTAAAAGCTTCATCAAGGCAAAAGCAGCGGAAACAATCATTTGAAGGATGTAATTTGTCGAATGGCCAATAGGTTCGCTTGGGTCAGTTTCGAGGTCGAACACTCGCCCCAAGAACGACGTTGTTGCGATGAAAAGCTTGGCGAGATTGTCGCTCTGTGCGCTGGAGCCTAGAAAAACAAAATACCGGAAATGTAGCTCGGCAGCACGTAGGTGAATCATATTAATCGCTTTTGAAATCGTTAGCCGAGGCGTGAAATACATCCGAGTTACTGAAACCTACCAGAAATCTCCTGTCCAAACTCAACTTCCATGTCTCTGAGTTCACTCTCAAGTATCTGGACGACTACAAGCTTCTCCCTACTGGTGAATTCACCTGAGTCGGGCTTGCTACTATAGAGAGATTTGGTCACGCGATCACAGAACTTTTCAATGCGCAGCCGAATGGCAAGTTCGGGGGGCAGGTGATAATCTGCGTCCTTCAAGGAGCTAGGCTCAAGAGCCCAGTCGTACATTGTGCTTGGGGGTTGACCGTAACCAGTCGCAACGCTTTCATATAATTAGCCAAAACTTTTGTGTTTGTGTTGGGAGGCGGAGACTACATACTTCTGAGCGACCATATTGCATATAATCCAAGTATGTAAGCGATCCTTCAGTGCTTCACCTTGAGCAGCCATCTGGAATGTCGTGAACTCCTCTGCCTGAACTGGGCGGTGTAAGCCCAGCTGCATGGCAATCTGCATCATCAAACCACTAAGCATAAATGTAGCATCGGTTCGCTGACTGGTCGTGGGGAGAGGCCATGTGCATAATACACACAGTGCTTTGACTACTCGATAATCCTGAGGGACATTGGTAATGGTCGACCACAATAGACGGCTGAATGGCCCTGACAATGCACTCAATAGACCTGGATCAGATGGCGATCGTCGACTAGCCACACAGACAATCGTCCATGCTAGCAAAGGACAACGACCAAGATAGATCTCGGGGGGTTTTGGCAGATTGAGAAGCGGAAGAAATGGGTGGTAATATTTGAAGTATCTTGGTAGAAATGTCAGCTTGATACCATAGAGCACCTATGGGATACATACTGTTCAAACAGTCGTGCGACACGAGCTCTTGACAGGGTAATATCTTCAAGTCTCCATGGTGTATTTTCGTCCTGTGAGAGGATAGAGCCAGATCTTTGCATCGTCAGAGGCGTAGACATAGAAGGGTGAGTCTCTATTGGAACGGATACAGGACGTGACCGATCTATCGCAGAAGATTCACGCCGGCGAAAACCTTCTTCTGAAGCTTGTGACATCTCATCACCCGTATGGTGTTCACTAGTTTGCTCATGTTCAGGATTAGGTTTAAGCTGTCGACGAAGATCTGCGATTTCCTTCTCCATTTCCGCATTGCGTCTAGGTACTGTTCAGTAAATTCTCTAGTTGAGGAGGCCAAAAGACAAATTACCTTCGCTTGGAGATGCGTTTAAAGGATTGTTCAACTTTGCAATCAATCCCGAGCCTGCGGCAGCGTGAGCATGCCGCGGCAGGAGTTTGTACAATGTCACATCGTAGCTGATTATTGTCGCGACGGCATCAGTATAGCGCCAGCGCGGTGTTTTGGGTTCAGGGGACGACGATATGGGCACGTCTGTTTAGGCGAGTGGAACACGGGGTTCGGAGAATGGACATGTGGCTCACCTTCTGTTGCTTACACTCATTACAGGCCTTTCGGCTTCCACCTCGGCGCTTGCCCGTGACAGGCGGGGTCTTCTCCATCTCGCCTGATTCCGGGCTTCTCTGCATGAAATTAATGCCCGGGGTCGGGCGGGGAAGACTGGGGGACCGGAAGTCGCCTTGGGGAATCAAAGGTAGGCCATTCGGGGCCAGCAAATTCCGATAGTCTAAGTCCATTAGGATCGGCCTTCGTTCGCCCGATATAAAACCCCATCGAACGTGAGCAGTTTGCTCGTGATGCCTATCTGCCGGAAATCGGAGAAATCAGCGCAGGTGAGGAGACTTTGAAAGGGGGCAACACCCAAGGATTCGTCGTGGTGGAGCCCTTGCCCGGTTGATGATTTGATGGAAACAACGGAGCGGCAGTCGGCAGTTTATGCTGAGTCATCTTAAAGCCTGAGGCAGAATAAATCAAGACCCCAATGTCTCAGGCAATAAGGCAGAAGTAACTTTTCCCCAAGCTGCACCGTTGATATTGATGTGCCCCCTACGAGTACATATCTGATCTTCGTTTTAGGATTCAGATCTTCCAATATCAATTCTTCATATACTGCACATATATCGCAGAATAGATCGTTTCACATTGTTATCCTACTCCTGATCACTGTCCCAGCTTTCTGGGTAGTACGTAGAATGTGCCAAGTGTATAACGTACTGGTTTTTTCTTTATAGTGAGGCTATTATTATTCGCTATGGATCGAACATCCCTGATCGCCTTTCTGTAGCCAATGATCGGACAAAGGGCGACCATGCTGGCATGATCGAGGGGATCGAGTGGATCGAGTGGAGCAACCCTGGAAAATGAGGGGAAATCAAGGGTTCCGCACATATGATACGCCCTCAAGAGTTTCGACCGGAACGCAGAATTTGGCCTGTACCTGGGATAATTTTTGTCTCTTCTCTCTTCTAAGAGAAGGGACCGTTCTCCTCGGCGCTTTCCCTCACACAAACAAGCATGGCTCATCGAGTGTTGTCGTTGCTTGCGCTCGCCCTCGGCGCGGCCGCATATCAGCAACCGTTATCTTTCGACGAGGCCGAACAGCTCAGTAAGCTTCGCAGTGCGATCAAGAATGTCGTCGTGCTGGTACAAGAGAATCTCTCCTTTGACCACTTTGCCGGTGGTCTTACATACAATAGCAGCATCGATGGCTTAGTGAATCGAGAATACTGCAACCCAGCAAATGTATCTATACCCGACACCTCCCGCCAAGTTTGCGCAGCCAATACCGCACAGAACATCGCTGCGGATGATCCCAATCACAGAATTACGGGTATCAATATGCAATTATTTGGATCATATCACCCTCCTGCGCTTGCTGAATCCTCCATGAACGGTTTTATCACCGAGCAGCGAGTTTCCTACCGATTGGAGCGCTTGGAGAAACAACAGGAGCTGGACAGGCCCGGCAGACCTGCAAAAATACAACATGACGAAACACGAGGAATGTCACCGGAAATGATCGACGTACTCGAGCGTGAGCGTGCAGCTGAAGTCATTGATTATTTTACACCCGAACACATTCCTGTTTTCAATGCGATCGCAGAGAACTATGTCCTTTTTGACCGGTGGTTCGCTGCCGTACCCGGGCCTACCAGCGACGAACGAGAGGACATCGACTCATTGTCCACCGACACCCTCGCTGGCTCTGCAACCTGTTTCTCTTCCGAGCTTTCAGCCGCAACAACTTCAGCCTCCTTGACCTCGCTCGTTTCGTGAGCCTTCCGGTTCAATGCACGCATAAAGTCATCTGCCTCAGCAGCGTACTTGCACTTGCGCCGGATCGCAGGTCCATAACGGTAGAAAATGAAAGGGAATGGGACACAGGCTAGTGAAAGGAAGGCGGGCACGCAGGATGCCCAGTGGATTCCCAGGTTGTTGTACATGTATGTTGTGAAAAGAGGGAATCCTGCGCCGAAGCATGATCGAATGATGGAATTGGCGGCAAGAACAGATGCCGCGTAGATCGTGTACGCATCGATGAGATAGTTCATGACTCCCAAGAAGACGAACACCATGCCGAAGCCGAAGGGCGCCGTAGCGATCACACAGACAATCCATGGAATAGATGGGTAGTTCGTCCATGCAAACCAGAACAAGCCAATGGGGATGGCTACACCACCAAGCATGGTTGGTGGTAGACGTGCTTCAGGAGGTGCGAATCCATTGTGCTTATTGTGGATGCGGACGTAGCGTTTGTTGTCGTACATGTTCAGACCGACGGCGATCATCATTCCAATCATCACAGAAAGGAAGGGCAAGCTGCCGACCCCCTCGCTCCACCCTCTGATCTCCTGGAAGACAATTGGGAAGGCATCGAAAAGCATGTATAGTGTGCCGTACACGATCGCCATGTAAAGAGAGAGCAAGAACACAATAGGCTCAGCGAATAGGAGAATCCATGGTCGTTTGAGAGCAGTGCCAAAGGCATCCCGGGCAGATACCTTTCCGCGATCAATGTCCATCTTACTGAGATAGACTTTCCCGCTTAGTTTAGACAAGCGCTCTGCTCTCTTACGAAGCAAAACAGGGGCGTAAGTCTCTGGAACGATAAGACATCCCAACATCCAAATCACACCTGTGAAGACAGCCAAGAATCCCTGCACCCATCGCCATCCAGCGTTCTCGCTCAAGAAACCTCCAATGACAGGTCCGAGGGTAGGTCCAAGAAATGGTGCTCCAGCAAAGAGGCTTGTGGCCAATCCACGCTTCTCGGCAGGGAAAATATCAGCAATCACACCACCCGCGTTGGTAAAAGGGGATGAACCAAAGGAACCAGCAAAGAAACGGAGGATAATAAGGGCGTATGCATGCTGAGCGCCCGCTGCGCCAGCGCAGAATGCAGAGAGTGCGAAGAAGGTGATCAGATAGACGATCTGACGTCCAACAAGCTCACTCATGGGAGCCCAGAGCAGGGGGCCGACAGCAAATCCCAGGACGAACAAGCTCACTCCCAGAGTGGCTACTTCTTCACCAACATGCAAATCGGTGAGCACTTCATTAATTCCACCAGCATATGCCGAGGACGATAGCGAGACTGCGAGTGTTGCGAATGCGACCAAAATTGTATAACTCCATTTTAGGCCGGAGGAAAATTCCATAGGATTGCGAGGATCATTGGGGATCCATTCGACAACATAAGGCGACTCTTCGGTACCTGCGCCAGCGTAGGGATAGTCGATTACTTCGGGTGTGCAAACGCCTTGGTCAGTGAGGATGCGCCAATAGGGGATGTGTTGTGGTCTTGGCGCTTCGGGAGAGCCTTTCTCCGCTGAAGACATGTTGAAATGCGATCGATTGTTGAACAGGTGCAGCACTTACCAGAGTGCAGTCTGGTGGGGAGACTTCATTCTTTTAAACTAGGTCTATGATCGAAACAATCAGGCGCAAATCACCCTATTGCCTGACCAATATTTTACAAATTTCACAAACCGTATCAGCTGAACTGCATGGGTAAACAATTACGCATCATGATTTGCTGCATCATGATCCACTAGGCGGAGTGGGCATGCCGTTTTCCCGAACCCATGAAACAACCGGTTGTGTTATCGGCAAGCCGATCGATCGGATCTCTGCGCAGGGTGACTGCCGTGTGCCTCGGCGTTGGCAGACGTGTATGATACAGATGTGTGACAGACCCACCTCGGGTTGATCTCTGGCCAGATGCCGATGTACTCTAATTTCTAGAGATAACAAAAGCCCTGGAAAGTAAGTTGCAAAGTCAAGGTGGTTGCTCGATTCGTGGATTTCGTGGCTACTGAAATTCGCCAAGCCTAACAGCGCTGTGCCCCTACGTTCATCTATTCAACTCCTCTCATTTCTAACATGTCTTATTGTCGCTGTATCAATGTATATGAAATTTGGAACCTACTATTGTTTTATAAATGGGTCTACGAATAATTTTCCAATAATTTCTACCCAGGTATCAAGGTCTTAATTAGGTAACTGAGTGTCACTGAGTGTCACTGAACGTTCTGCGAAGGAATTCATTTCCGAAGTTCAAAAGAGATTGTGAGAACAGAATATATTACGTGGTGACAACACAGTGTAAAATTTTCAGCCAGCTAGGTCAATCGGACGGATAAGTCTTGCTCGGGAAAATAAGAAATTGAAAAGGGGGGAGTGCCCAGGGTCCCTAGATCCTGAGTGCGGTTGAAATTCAACAATATCCAGATGTGCTTGTCAAAACGAGCCGCCGCCCTAGCCCTCTCAGCACTCCAGCAAACTTGTTCGTGGGATTTGAGGGAAGGCTGAATTCCTTGCAGAGCGTCCAGAGCGGTGGGGGCATGATGTTTCTCAGGTTTTTTTTTTCCTATGATGACTGGAATTGTGGATCTAGATGGAAGCTTTAAGTGATGAAAAGGGGAAACGGCTGATCTTGGAGATGGTGAAATGAGTCAGCCCTGGAGTACATTTAAGTAAGTGCCTATCTACAAGGATTGAGTGTGGACTTGAAGGGAAAATACATACGGGGGCCACTTTATAGCATACTGCGAATAGATGGTATTGATCGCATGATTTGAACGAAGAATTAGAAATGCGAGAAGTCACTTTTTAATGATAACACCTCAATGGTTCCAACGGAATATTCTGTGAAACCATTCAAAATATACAGCCTTGGAAGTCTGTAAGTCCGAAATTCGATTGTAGTATTTTATCCGTAGGCCTTTCTGTAGGAACTAAAATCCCCTTGGAAAGTATGCAAGGTAAAAAAAATATATCATCATAGCTGAAGGATTTCTGTATTTCAGCGACCTGATTCCAGTCATATTCCTCAAAGTGAGCGGCAATACTTATTTGCCACCTTCATGGCATTTGACTATCTATGCTGGTGATAGGGCAGTCTTGAAAGACCCATGGGTTGTTTTAGGTGTGACAAGGTGGCCAATTGAATTGAATGCGCGTGGGATACCTGATGCAGCGTAAAAAAGGCATGGCTATCTAGGCGCGTTAGTTTATCTTAACCGTGGTGGGGTGGAATACACATGGAAGTCTCCACTAAGTTCTAACCCAGCCTTAGTGTCAAGTAAAATCTAACTTTCCATCTTGATGACACGTCCTCGGGCTCTTCGTTCCGAGATCACGTGACTCGACCTGCGACTATTCTCACCCTCATTGTTCTGATTATTGGACTTCAAGCTCTCGTGATCTCTGGCGTAAAAGTCCAAATCCACTTCCAGCCTTAATTTTAGAGCTCTGGCAAGTAGCAATTCAGGATCCCGACGTGGATCGTGTTGTCTTACCTTTCCGGTTCATTTACCTAATAAAATTCGTTCTCCGCGTGTTGAATATGTGGGTCGCCTGGCAGTTGACCCACTTTATTCAAGCGAAAGCGGAAATTCTCCATATGCTGTAGAGAAAAAAAATCTCGCGAGCTTCCTCCCGAGATATACCCTGATCGCTTTTGGACATCAGTTCAAGCTCCTCTTAGCTTGCCTGACCGCATATACCCCGGTCGCTGTGGTCCAAGATGCCTCCTAGGAATGTCACCTCAGTGGCGCCAGCCGCCCGAAACTCGTCGACTTCTTACGTCTCTGGCATTGATTTCGGCACGGAGCAAAAGGTTTCCCAGGACATCAAGATCGCCGATGCCGAGCAAAATGATGGCGAGGAGTCACAGCCTGGGCAGCTTAAGCGCCGCCTTAAGAGCCGACACTTGCAAATGATCGCTATTGGTATGACCATCTACCATTGACTCAGTGAAGTTTCCCCCGACTAACAATGATTTATAGGTGGAACTATTGGAACTGGTAAGCACCGGTTCGGCATATTCAAACCAAAATTATATACTAAGTCTATTAGGTCTCTTCATCTCGAGTGGTACTGCCCTCGCGGAATCCGGCCCCGCCGGTGCGCTGATCGCATATATCTTCATTGGTACCGTCGTCTTCTCTGTCATGGTCTCCCTCGGTGAGGTCGCGACCTACATCCCCATCACCGGTGCCTTCACGTCCTATGCTGCGCGATTGATCGACCCCAGTCTCGGTTTCTCCATGGGTTGGATCTATTGGTTCAACTGGGCCTCCACCTTCGCCGTCGAACTTACAGCCTCCGGAACGATTATACAATATTGGCGACAAGACCTGAACATTGCCATCTTCATCGGAGTCTTTTGGGTCTTGATCACGGCTTTGAACTTCATGCCAGTCGGATTCTATGGCGAAGTCGAGTTTTGGTTCTCTACAGTCAAGGTTGTGACGGTGATCGGCTTCATGATCTTTGCGATTTGCGTTGATTGTGGTGTTGGAAAACAAGGCTACTTGGGCTTCCACTACTGGAAAGAACCCGGTGCTTTTGCCACTCATCTTGTTGAGAACCCGCCATCGGTGGGAAAGTTCATCGGTTTCTGGGCTGTGCTTATTCAAGCCGGTTTCTCGTATCAGGGAACTGAGCTGGTCGGTATCGCCGCTGGCGAGACTGAGAACCCCCAGAAGACTGTGCCCTCGGCTATTCGCAAGACCTTCGTCCGCATTGGTCTTTTCTTCGTGTTGACCATCTTCTTTATTGGCTTGGTTGTCCCCTACACCAATGACCGGCTCACAACAGGCACAAGCAACGGCTCTTCCTCGCCAATGGTTATCGCAGCTGATCTTGCTGGTATTGCTGTGCTGCCAAGTCTGATCAATGCCGTTCTGTTAACTGTGGTTTTGTCGGCTGCCAACTCCAACGTGTACAGTGGTAGCCGTGTCTTGACCGGTTTGGCTCTCGAGGGCTTTGCGCCCAAATTCTTTGCGCGCGTCACTAAGAAGGGTGTCCCATACTACAGTGTGGCTTTCACCGCTGCATTTGGTCTCCTTGGTTTCATGAATGTGTCCAACAACGCAGGAACCGTCTTCAACTGGCTGGTCAACCTCTCCAGTGTTGCTGGATTCATCACTTGGTCCTGCATCAACGCATCCCACATTGCCTTCATGCGTGCACTTAAGGCCCGGGGAATTTCACGCGACGATCTTCCTTACAAGGCTATTGGTCAGCCGTGGTTGGCTTGGTATGGTCTGTTCTTCAATATCCTGATTGCCATCACTCAGGGATTCACCTCGTTCATCCCCACCTTCAATGTGACTGACTTCTTCATCGCCTATATTTGTGTGATTATTTTTGTTGTGCTTTATGTTGGACACAAAGTGTGGACACGCTCACATTTCATCTCTCCTGCCGAGGCCGATCTTGATACTGGCCGAGTCGAATTTCAGAAGGAGGAGGAGGTACCTCAGCCGTGGTACTGGCGTGTGTGGACTTGGGTCGCCAAATAAATAAACAAACGGGGCAGTTTCATGTCGTGAGCATGCATTCTTAGTATGCATCGTGGCTATTGATGTTTAGAAGTGAAATGCATAATGTATTTACCATCTGTATTATGATGATGCCTGACTCCCGATTTCAGTCGCAGGTCCATCTTCTTGTTCAAAATTTAATTACTCATACCCAGTTGAATTGCCTTGCTGCAATCGAGACACCACCTATTAGCGCTGTGGCCCCTGTACAAACAACAAGGGTGCCATACCCACTCCCATACACGCCATATGCAGAGCCTTGCCAGTTATCTGCCTTGAGCAACGCTTCACTAAGCGGTCCACTAACCAGATTACCAATCCCTCTTCCGAATTCCATGAATGGATAGATAACGCTCACATCCGCTGCCGGATTGGCCCGCCCAATTTCCTCTGCCACTCCAGCCCATGTCGCCGTATATCCGCCCGCCAGGAGCCCATATGCAACACAGAAAACGTAGAGAACCGGAATGTTGATAGCAAACCCCCAGAGGAAAAAGACCGCTAAAACTGTGCCAACGGTTGATACGAGGATACATGTGGTGCAATGGTAGCGATCAGAGAGAAATCCCATGATCACGGAACTGAAGACCCAGGACAGATTGATCAGTGTGACTGTGAGGGAAGATACGATCTCGCTTGCGCCTATGCTGCGGGCGTATGTGGGGAGATATATGGTCGGCAGGAAGAATCCCAATGCTTCGACTGTATTTCCAAGCTGATATATGTTGTACACTCTGCTGAATAAAAATCTCAAGCTCAGCCTATCATAGCTGGGAGTTTTAGAGGGTGGTAGTCGAGGCTTGTGCCAGTAAAGAAAGGGTAAAGCAAGAATGAACAAAGTCACTGCGGAGACTCGTAGTGTTGTCTCGATTCCATATTCGCCGAGGAGCCATTGAATAAGGGGAGGAAATATGACTCCAGAGACTCCTGATCCAGCCTGTGTACTAAATCAGCGGCAGTTCGATGTAGATGAATAGAGGTAAGTTCCTAATTGAACTTAGAATCCATACCAAAGAAATCCCGAAGGCCAGCCCTTTTCGTTTCACAAACCACTCTGACATGTATAAAATTGATGGCGTATATGAGAAGCATGCACCAATTCCAAAAGCAACCCCTTGGGCCAAAATGAGTTGTGTGGTATTAGAAGCGAAGGAGCTCATCGCCAAGGAAGCACAGACAATTACTATGCCCACCGTTGAAACCCAACGGGCGAGCCGCGGAATCAGAATCATCATCATAATCGTGAAGGGGGCAAGTAAATATGCGATTCCCTATTTCCATCGTTAATAAAATCAAACAACGCTTTAAACGGGCGTGAAAAAAAATTACCATAGAGCATGTACCAATAACAGCTATATTTCTAGATCCTTTGAATGGCTCATGAACGCTATAATAGTCCTGGAATATACCAAATGAAAAGGCGTATCCTGGATTGAACCTTTTATTAAATTCATTCCACTCATTCCTCGACTCTGATTCGTGTCTGAACGACTTACCCCATACTAATGCTTCCAGCATGGTAGCGGCTAAAAGAAATAGCCATGCATGAAGACCTCCGTCGACCTGAGGCAGATACTCTTCATTAAGACCATCTTTGAACCCGGATTTCTTGCATAGAGCACTGGGTGGATGTGCCTGGCAGCTGCCATTGAGTTTCCGGGTCGGATCACCATCACAATTTCCTGAACATAATGATGAATCATTATCCTCGGAATGTGATAAAGACATGCTGAAACGGTGCTGATTAATTATTTCGGGGAGTCCAACGGTCCTCTATATAGAAACTTACGACACAAGGGAGAAGGAAATGGGCTTGGATCAGCTTAGTAAATGACGAGTCCACCCAAGGCGTGCTCTTCCACTAGGGCCTCGGGGAGCCTGGGAAACATGCTTGGGGGTTGCTGCTTGGATATTACATATGGTGCCCGGGTGGAACCACATACTTTGCATTCTATCTCTGTGGCGCTGCATACTTGGTTTCACAATATTCCACAAAATTCTCCAATTGGCTACTCAAAAATAATGCGTACTCGTCCACATCAGTTTACTTGACACTTGGGTCAATTTCGCGGGCTCTTGCACTGATCAGAGACTCTGTGTCTACTTCGAGGGACAGGGGAGAGCGACATGAGGGTATTTCCTTTCCAGTCAAAGCAGCCCACAAGAGCATTATCCTATTCCGCACTTGTATTACCTGTCACTGGGGCGAATCAAGGTTTCGGGAACCAAGGAGTGGGAGCTGGGCGCATGCCTAGGAAATAATTGAAGGCAATGGAATGTTGATCAATGCCACTCATACACCAAGATCAATCCCGCCAAACACTTTCTAACCCTCTCGAGGTGGACTGATAGATAAGACCCAAGGGGCATTTTCAGCCATGAAATCGTTTCTTTTTTTGATTTTTTGGAAACTACCTATAAATTATACCTTCGCTCGGGTGAAGACACCTACATGCTATCTATATATGGTCTTCATCTGTGATCAAGTGGGCAATTTGTGTTAATCAAATATCAACAGCGTCAACTACTTTGGATCTTGAATATGCGACCAAATATCGGTGTAAAAACAGTCCATAAAAGTGCGCAGGGCATAAAATTTTTCCATAAATCCATCTAACAAAGATAAAAAAAGTCTAATAACGCGCTCATTCTAACACTGACCTCCAGGGTCTCGTATTCATGATATCGATGCCCTCAATCCGAGCCATTCCACCTTGGCTTAAACAACAAGAATAGTTGTCGAGAAGCGCATTCGTCAAAAACAGGAAATATGCCGCGGAAAAGGAAAAACCGCTGTCAAACGTAGTGACGCCACGTCGTGGCCATCAAACATAGGCACGAACGGGTCCCATCTCAAATTCTTCAACGCTTCTCAGAGCTTCTTCTTTCTGGAGTGCCTGATCCTTCTGCATCTTTTTGAGAATCTTTTGTTGCTTCTTCTCCGCACGACTGATCTTCTTGAACTTCGAACCCTCTCCTTGGAGTAAACGACCGGGGTGAAGAAGGTTGATGGCCAAGAGGGCCAGTAGCATCGGTGAGGCATCGAAGACATACTCATATACCTCGTGAAGCAGAATAGGATTTGTGGATGAATAACCCTGGGCGTATTGAACCAGACGGAAGACAATACGAACCTTTGAAATTGTTAGCTTCATTTTTAATTCATATTACGATGCTGATAACTCACCGTGATCATTGTCAGTGCAAAGTAGATGGCGTAGAACAGCCATCGCCACGGGAATGAGCCGTTGGTCATCTTCTCTGAACGATAGCCCATGCTCTCCATTGCGACCATGGTTAGATGGAGTTGAATGGTCAAAACGGTGAAACAAATGATAAATAATTCCTGAAGTCCAATACCGCCCATGTAAATGTGGATTCCCAACAGTACCACATCTTTTTTAGCGTTCTTGCCTGTGGTAAAAGCTGCGCCAACCATCTGAACAAAGAAGGCGAAGATGTCAAGACAGACAAAGATCATTCCGAATCGGCGCGCAGAGATACCACGAAGCCTCTGGTCGGGGATGTAAAAGTTGATCATACGACCAAGGGTCATGTAAAGGAAAGCGTTAATCCCTGTATAGAATTAGCGATCGAACACTCGTAAGTTTGTCCAGTATCTGCTCACAAATTGGGGCTAATAGGAAAAACATCGTGTACAAAGTGTTGATGAGGTTAGAAGATTGATTACGAGTTTGAATCGAGCGGAAGACGAATGCAGTGAGCTCCCACAGACCACCCAGGATGACCACCACAGCATATTTCTGTGAAGACGTCAGATATAGTTAAAATTTGAGAGTTTGAATACCTCTTACCCTCTTATGAATGATCGCTTGGGCCATATGGACCAAAGTGGTTAATCCAAACAGAGCGCAGAAAAGAAGGGCAGCAGCCAAAGAGGGTACATAGTAAAGAATCACATCGCATGCATCTGGAGGTAAATATCCATTTTTACCGGCCGTCATTTTGATACATGTTGAAGTGGATGTGGCTGATGCCGTAGTGGTGGATGCCGTAAGGCTAGTCGTTGAAGTAGCCATAATTGTAGAGTGTTGGATTTTAGATTCTTGATTATGTTGAAATAACTGGCATATCAGCTACGAGGTATATATATACTGTCAATTTTCTGGGTTTCCCTCCTCTGGTTAGTTCCCTCATTTTGCCTGCCTACAAAGGTAGGCATTGGGTGCAAAGGGTGGATAGGGCTGCCCCATGTTAGACTATTTTGGGACCGTCAGATCTGAAACGGCGTGACCAATAATATCTCAGGCCTATCTGGGGTTTTATAGGTGGCTTGGCACCAGACTTACTTAGGTATAAAGCCCGTTGCGGAGTTGCAATGGTTGGTCCACTGGTTTATAGATCTTATATTGATCATCACCTAGAAACACAATGCGTTCAGTGATATGATTCGCCATCATATGCCAAGGGTTCGATTTCACTATGTAACTGATTTATTTTCTCCCTAATAGATATCAGCTACTCTAGATGTTTCCGGAATCGCTGTTCGCCCCCAGAGCCCGACCAACACCAATCGATATAAAAAGAAACAGTGAAAGTTGCATGGATTTCAATATTGGGGCCTAGTAAATTTGACCCCCAAACCTCAAAACCACGACACTTTACCTACTAGAGCTTGGTGCAGTTTTCAAAGTCTTAGCGTTTCCTCTTCGAGCATATCTGTCTCCATCGATCATGTTTGTTTCCGGCTTGCCATCCGCCCCGGGGGCTGGTTAAATAGTGGAAGTCTCAGGGGTTATGATCCTTGAAGATCGCAACCCAAATTTCAAAATGCTTTTCTTTTACCTGGTGCTCCTCGGTGTGGCTATTTTAATCCACAAACTTGAATCATTCAAAAATTTCTTGTTTGATCCGGTAATGTGCAGCTCTACGCAGGCACGAACACCTCCATATCCACGCTACTTTTTTTTTCAAAGGATGAAACGATACTGCCTCGGTCACTAAAAGAGTCCAAGGGCTTTTGCTGGTGAAAATGTCATTGATGTGGGCAAGTTACTCATACGAGGCTGGTGCCTGAATGAATTAACTGCACTAAATTGTGTCAACAATCTCATGATCACTTGGGTCATCGCCAATCATATAACGAACGTTATTTTATAGGAACCTGTATTATGCCGGGGTTGCAATAAGATATTTATTTCAAGACAATGTAGTACATTCATGCCAAGGAAGACAAATACAAAAACTCCCGACGAATGCACCACTCTTCAACTATCCCGGCGTACACGCGCGGTTCGTACACGCCAGTAAGCTCTTTCAGTCGGCCTCCACCCAAGCGATATGGATTCAGGCCCAGGTCACGCATAAGCATATCATTGTACTGTTACCATGGCTTATTAGTCTCGCCTCAGAAGAAATAAGAGCATTGGCTTACATCGATGGCATCAACCTCCAACCCACTTCCAGTTAGTGATCCAAGAACACAGTCTTCAGATATCTCTTGGTCCATAATCTCTTTGGATAAACTTGGCAGGCAAAGCGATTCAGACGGGCAGGATCCATTATCAGTGCTTGACTTGTCAAACCCTCCAGTTAGAAATACGGCAACCCATAGTGCCTGCACCTCAGCGATGACGGCAATCGTGGACCCGAGAACCACCCCGAGTGTTGCAAAAGAACGATCTCCCTTGGCAACTAATTCTGGGGCAACCATGCGACGAAACAGGCGGTACGGAATAAATTGATTCGACCCGCTCCAAAATGGATCGGATTTCTCCAGCAGGACACATCCACTAGCGACCAGTCTTTGCTTTATCGCTGGCTCGAGCGCTGAATCAAGGGCTTGCCAGTATTTACACTGTTCTTCTGTAGTGGAATCAAGAGGGACCTCAATCAAATTCTGAAGATGTTCGCTCTCATCTTCACAATTTTCCTGGAGCCCGGAGCCAACAATCCCGGACAACCCAAGGGCGAGCCGAAAGCTTGGTGGCATGGTCTTGATTGGGACGATTGGCTTATACCCAGTGGCATGCAAGACAAGATCAACGTCATCGATATTTTCTCCATTTGTCATTGATACTGTAATGCCCTGTTGTTGTGTTGATCCATCATATTTTGAAGATTGTTCTGAGATTGATTGAATGGTCGACCGGTGAACCTTCACATTTGATGACCTTATTGTATCCCACAGGTCACGCTGGTTGGCAATACCAACACTAGTACCACAGGAGATAATACTATTAAGTGTCAATTATTGAAAGTCCTCAGTCCGGAGTATCTCTTACCTTTTGTTTGGTCGAAGAAGCTGCATTTTCTCATCTGCGTCATATCGTGCGAAATCCTCCACGCTCCGATCTATTGACTTCCATAGCCAACGCATGCACCATCTTCCAAAGGGATTTCCGTGGAAAAGACGAGCTAACCATGAGCCGTCCCCATTTACACTCCAGTTCTGTAGGAAGAGGCGCTTGGGTGCCTCGTAAGAGCATGGACTCAGATAGTGAATGAATCTCGTGCTTACTGCCTTGTCACTGGCCACAACCGCACCATTTGGGAGAGAAGATGTTGGCGGAACCATCCAGGCCGGGCCTGAGCTATCCTCTCGAATAATCCAATGTACTTCAACATGATTTTCTGGTGTAAAGTTCAGATGCAATGAAGAGTCCTTTCGATGGAGTGTGGCAAAGAAATGAACCAGGTCAAAAGAAGACTTCGCTCCCCCGTAGACAACAACAGACCGTACCTTGGACGCAGAACATTTCTTCGTCTGTGTATTATTTTTCACAGCCGCGACGGCTCCGGGAAGAGGGTGATATCCCAGGTTCGTGCGAGACCAGCCCCCAATATTCTTGGCGTGCATGACACGCGTGGAATCTCTCCTGGGGCTCTGGAATCCATCCATTTCTGGTAAGTTCGGGACTGAGGTAAGACCGGTTGCCAAAATTAACTTGTCGCATACTATATTGATGAGTTTCTCATGACCGGTTTGGTGTTGGTCCGCAATAACAACCCTGAGGTTCCATTCCTTGGATTTCAGGCGACTGATGCTGTTGACCTGATACCGGTTAGCTTAGGGAAGATCAACAAGATTGAGAAAAGCCGACCTTCGATTTCAACTTGATGTGTTTTTGGAGACCCCATTTCGCAACCCATGCGTGTAGGTAACGGTTGATCTTCCACCCAGGAATAAACTGCGAGTCCCCTTCGCTTTGCTCCCTGGGGACAGCGTCGGTGAGTGACAGATCACTGAACTCATACAGACCGTACGAGTTTTGGCTCAGCAGGTTTGGATAGAGACGTTCCTCTGCCCAGGTACCTCCAATATCTGATGCCGCATCAAGCACGAGTAAGTGACACCCATCCGCATGATTCACCTCGTGACCGTCTTGCGCAAAGCATGATGGAATGGTCTCCAGCTCAGCAGCGGAGTCAGTCTTTTCTTGACCATTATAAACGCCCTTGACTTGTAAGTAGGTTTTTGCAGCAACAAGGCCGTAAAGACCTAAGAAGATTAGTGCTGAGTCTCGTGTTTTGATGGGGGCCACGAACCTGCTCCCACAATTACCACTCGCTCCATGTTTTCCTGTCGCGGAAGACAAAACGGAAACAAAATACTCGGAACGTTGGAAGAGAAATCCAGAGGTCTCTTTTAGGGAAATTTCCAATATTTCAAAATGATTGGATTGGGGTGAGAAACAATGAATGGACTTGATATTGTTCAGGTGGGGCGACAGCAATCAACAATCAACAATCAATGAATCTAACCTCTGGGGAAGGCGCGATACCCATGAACACACTTTTCTTAGGAAGGCGCGATGCAGTCGACTATAAATCCCATTCCCCTCCTTTTCCTCTTCTTTGAATTCCGAACTTAAGGTTCTCTTGTCTCAATTCCTGACTCTTCCCCCTCATTATCCAGCTCCAGGAAAAGAGGACCATACATGTGGAAAACCGCATATTTAGATATCAAATAAGACTCAGAATGAGGTTCATTGAGAAATAGTTCGCTAGACTGGCATAGTCCATACCTAAGGATGCATAATCTCAGCGACCTCGGGGATTGCAAGTCCACCTTCAATATATATACCATCCATGGATGAGGTTTCACCTGGGGATATAAGAACCACCTCAGTGAACCTTGGGACCATTACAGATTGATTGTTTGACACCAAAAACCTCGCTGTACCCGTGGATAAGCATTCAATATTGCTTTATGTTTACTACCTATTATAACAGGAGCTGGAACTGCAGGTGTCATGTACTGCAAAGTCAGGTCAATGAAACCAACTTGGAGTTGACCGGACGAGCGCTTAGACTTGCCGAATCGGGCGCGCTCCAATTTACTTAACGAAATCACTTCCAACTACAGGCATATGTGAACAGTGCCATTATAACAGGCTGGAATCATAGTATAGGGGGGAAAACATGAGCATTGATTATAATTCTATTTATTTTTAAAGATGGCAGGCCATCGTCGTCGAAGGAAGCCGGTGGTTTCGGCATGGATATGGGTGCAGCACTAGGAGGGACGCTTCGCATGGCAGTAAATTGACTCAATAGGTACCGGATCAGAGTTCGAATGATCACCAGGAGGGAGCAATGAGTTCCGGCCAGTGCAGTCTGGGCCACTGTAAAATTGAATCAACATGTGTCCGTGAAATGGAATGGGCATGGACAACTTACTTGAAAACACGGCAATACTTCTTGACGGACACAGTCAGAACCTCACTACGACGGAATTAGAACAATGAATATCGCATTCGGTGAAGACAACTTACTCCTGCCCGACTTCGTGGCAATCATCCAATGGCACATCGATAGCCTTGCTGTTTTCCATGGTTTCAATGCCAACCTATGGGCCAAATTAGTACCCCGAAAGATGCATTGCAGCCATATGAGGGGTGCAAACCATCGTGCGTGTTGTATCCTTGGTCGCAGAGACCGAAAGGAGCATGAAGCTCAGCAGGGCCAGTTGCTTAAGTCCGTACATTTTGGAAGCGTCGGCTCGAATGTCAATAGAGCTTGGATTGCTTGAGGATACGTACAAGAGATGCAGACATCCGTGGCAGATATTCCATTTTAAAAAACATATCCCTTGCTTCCAGCAAAGCATAGGGGGAGACTCCTTCACAGGCTCGAGGGATCGGAATGTATGACGACCTTTGACCCTTGTATTTCCCTTGGCTTGTTTACTGGGGTAGGATGCCGATCGCGGGCCTTCCCCACAGTTTGTCACTTTCTCCCCTTTAACAACCATGCACCCTCATTCCAAACGACGACGCCTCGCGAACGAAGTTCAATTTCCAACTACGCTGCATGGAGGCCCTTTCGGCCTGTCGTCTCCACAAAATTCAAATACCGTGAACAATGACTGGTCGTCCAAACCGCAGCAGGGCCATGCTCCTGCATATACACCCTCCGATTCCACCGACGGCCCTACCTTCGCCTCCCCACTTGGCAACACCAGCTGGGGCCATGACGGGTTTTCGCATGATCCGGGATTCCTTGCATCGCAGGAAGAACTTCGCTGTATGCTTTTCACAATCGCCCAGTCCGCTGCACCGACAAGGGCACCGAGTCCGGATGAACACGAGCAGGATACCGAGGCGCCGCAGGGAGGGGAGCAAATGCATATCCGACCGGTGATTTCGAATGCACGTCGAGTCCAGTACTTGAAGAACTATGTGGGACAGGTTGCGCCATGGGTGAGTGTGCTCCGCGGGCTATGATCCGGATGCGACCGTGGAAAAGATGGCTGATGGATTTACAATGCAGCTCGACATGTTTGACTCCCAGTGCACATTTCGCGTGCAGATTCCAGCCCTCGCTCGCACATTTCCTGCGCTTCTCAATGCTATTCTTGCTATATCTGCTCGACAAATGGAAAGGAAGGAAAGGATCCAGGACTCGTTTGATAGCCTGGAATTGTACCAAGAGGCTATTCGTCTGCTCAGTCCCCTGCTGCAGATGCGGGACCCCAAGGTTGTGGCAGCCTGTGTTCTACTGTGCTGCCTTGAGATGATGTCTGCTCGGGCGCAGGATTGGCGCAAACACTTGGAAGGCTGCACCGCACTATTCGAGGCCTTTGAAATACACGGCTTCAGCAGTGGAATATTGCAGGCAGTATTCTGGTGCTATGTTCGAATGGGTGAGCAATATGACGAGTGCTATGGTTGGACCTATATCTAACAGACATAGATGTATGCGGTGCGCTGATCTCTGATGGCACGGAAAGTACGCTTCTTCGCCCCAGCAAGTGGCTCGCGCCGGATTGCAACGAGGAAGATGCTGCCCGTTTATTCCAAGCCGCTCAATCTCCGGACATGCACGCCAATTATGCCGTTTACCTTTGCGCGAAAACATGCGAGCTAGTCTCTGACCGGACCCAATTTCTAGAATTGGGTGTTCGGAATGATTGTACAGGTGACACTTTTCATCGCCGCTGGCTTGGCATCTGGGAGGACCTGCAGCAATGGATTGAGGATCGACCCCCAGAGCTCCTACCGGTGCACACCACCTCCACCAAGCCATTTCCACATATCCTTTTTCTACACTGGGCGGCCATTTCATCCAATCAGCTTTACCATACTGCATGCATCCTTCTCCTGAACACAATGGTGAAGAGCATAAAGCTGCGACCAGCGCCAGCTGTCTCTGCACTATGGCATGCCCGTCGTATCTGTGGAATCTCCCTCGCAAACCCTCACCAGGGATGTTTGAACAACGCCATTCAGCCCCTATGGATCGCTGGTCGTCTTTTCAGTCACGTCTCAGAGCATACAATAATTATTGATATCATTCGTAGGATAGAGGCGGAGACTGGTTGGGCTGCTTGTTGGCGCATTCGTGACCTCGAGCTAGCTTGGGGATACCAAGTTCCCCGTCGCCGTCAGACGTCCACCCGACAAGAGGGATGAAGCACTTGATCAGTGGCTTTTTGAACTTTTTTATGGTTCAAGAAAACCCCAACCCTCCTCTAGATCATGTCGCAGGTTGCCGATATCCCATCCAGTGATCCCCCGAATGCTAGACAACCCACGAATGATTTCTTGCTGCTGAGTCTCGTGTGTCATGCGCCGAGCTGCTGTCAAGAACGATGCCAGCAGACATGGATCCCAGCATTCACGCCTCTCGTTGTTCAAAGCAATGCTGCATATCCTCTGGGCATGCCATAGTGGAGACATTGTCGCGGAACGGAAGTCTGTAATACGCGCAGTGCGCGGTCTGCTATGTAACAATAGCAGCATGGCAGTATGGTAAAGTTGATTGCTAAACAATCCCGCCCCATTAGCAAAAAGGACCACCGGGAAACCTTGTACCGACTCGATCTCCTTATCCACCTCGAGTTCAAGCATGGGCTGGAATCCTTGTGGCCGTTCGTGATACCAATTTTCAAGCTCCTCTGCCAGTTGCATCCACACCTGGAGCGGCGGGTTTTGCGGTGATGGGTCTTCGTTATGCATGAATTCTACGGCCCGTGCACAGAGCCACAGAGGACGGTGCGCGTAGCAGAAGGTAAAGCGGAACGGATCTGTCCCAAATTCTACATCTGCGAGGTATGGAGATAAAGGAAGCGGAATTTGAAGATTGGTGTCGGTGGCTAAAGCCGCTCCAAGATCTGCATCCAATGAGTTGTCAGTTCTACCCTCCTTTGTTCAGGGTGACGTGATGTTGTACGTACCGAATCTCATAAGCAGCCAGTAAATTGCAGAGTTGAAGTCTCTGCCAACGGTATGTGGGCTGAGAGCTTTCAGGAGCTCTGTATCAAGACCTCTTTGCGAGGACCAAGCACTAAGGGTGTCCATGATGCAAGTTCTTGTCACATCCAGTGCACGCAAGAACGCGACGCTCGTGATATCCATCTGTAGATCGGGGGCTTGTGGGTCACTGCCGATTATATTCGTTGGTCGCTGTAGATTCATTGATGCCCTAGAGACTGCCAATAGGGAATCCCACACCGGACGCGAGACCATGGCTAGCTGCAAGCCTTGAATACCAAATGACTGCCCAAGATCACATATATCCAACTAATGATATAAGCCTCTGGTTTGCCTTTCTATCTGATGAAAACTTACCCATGGTGCCACATTATATCTGTAATGACGAAGTAGTTCTAGCGTTTCTGTCGTAGATATATTTGGTCCTGAATCGTGAAGATGAGGTATTGTACCCGGAGAGAATACTGTGCCAACATCGGGCAGCTTTGAAGGAGTGATCGCGTGATTCAGCTGAGATTCTCTCGCAGTTGGTGAAATTGTGAAGTCCGAGATAATCAAATTGGGCTGCATCATATCAGCTCTACTCGATCCTAATGCCAGCAGACCAGCCACTGCAGATTCATCCTTGTCACTGAAGACTCCAGTCGAGGACTGTGAAGGTCCATCATATGGCCATATTGAGAGCTCGGTGTTAGGAACCTGTGCCTCTGTAGAAGGACTCGAGCTAGGTTCGATAAACGTTTGGTCTGGTTCATTGCCGGCAGGCAATGGTCTCTCTGCGGGTATATCGGGCTCGTCGTCCTCTCTCTCGGGTTTCTCATTGACAAACTAACACTGGGTCAGCAGTGTCCTCCTATGTTCTTATCCCCAACCTACCCGAATGGCCTCATATCGAGCAGATGGAGTTTCCACTTCAGATGATTGAACAGTTTGTGCGTTCTTGGTCAGAAACGTCAGTTGCGGTCCATACTGGCATTGGAAGTTTCGATCGATGCAATTCCGACACTGGGGTTTGCCTTCGTCGCCTATATCTTGCATGAGTTTGGATATACCTCTTGTCTGAATGAAAATATATCTTATCACCACCTACACTTTCTTCGACGAACGCGACAGCGCATACATCCTGTTCGACACCGTGTCAGCCGCCGAGCGCTCTGTTTATTGTCCGACATGAAGGTGATGATGCCCAGGAGGGAAGTGCATGCGCTTAAACGAAAGAGGAAGGCCTAAGCACCGTCACGTGGAGTATCCCGAGGTTCAGATCTGGACAGGGCATAACTTGATTGACTTCATATCTCAAATTATCTGGATTTGTCAGATATCACCGCCCGGATGGTCTAGTGGTATGATTCGCGCTTCGGGAAAGTCCCAGATTATGGAATAGTCTATTGTGCGAGGTCCCGGGTTCAAATCCCGGTTCGGGCCCATCTATCAAAACTTTTTTTTTCTTTGGTCTCTTCTATCTTTTCCTCTCTTTCTATTCTTTTTTCATCCATTAAATTCTGAATAAATAAACAAAGTTGAATTTAACATTTTAACACTGCCTAGTTGCTTATATGTATGACCAACCCTTTGCAAGTTTGCTCCCAATCTTAGTATCTGGCTCACGCCCCTCGTTGCACCGAAGCAAAATACCCTGTATGGCCTGTTGTGCTTTGCTGATGATCTCCATCTCCTTTTCCCTTCCTCCGTTCGCCATTTTTCCGTCTTCAACCAGGATCGCACCGTTCACCACGGTCATGTCTACATCGCGACCGGTACACCCATGGACAACACTTGTAACAACACTGACCGCGTGGCTTTGGAACTCGCCAGTCCAAGGTGCAGACCCAACCCCTCCGCGGCCATATGGATTGAGCACCACAAAATCTGCCTTCTTTTGCTCTTCGAGACTACCGATCTCGGCTTCAAGTCCTAGAGCCTTGGCTCCGTTGATTGTCGCCATCTCGAGTGCAGTCTCTGCCGGGATCAACCTTGCATCATGGTTCACACCTTTGTGGAGTATGCCGGCCAAGTGCATCTCCTGGAACATATCATAATGGTTCGAGCAGGGAGCTCCGTCTGTTCCCAAAGAAACGTTAACCGGGGGGTCATGTGCAAGCATAGCGGGAACCGGCGCCACCCCGGAGGCTAACTTCAGGTTCGATGTCGGATTATGAGCCACAGAAGTTCCCGTGCTGGCGAGTAAAGGAATGTCAATTTCCTCGTCAAGGTTCACCATATGTGCGAGAACGAGATTATGCGTTCCATTGGACTCTTCTTTATGGTCGGCACAGAGCTTTGCATCCCGGATGAACTCCATAGCACTGCAATTGTAGGAATCGTGATAAATATCGCGGTCCCGTGGAGCTTCAGCACAATGCATGGTTGCCGATATTCCGTATGCGGCGCATGTTTCCCCTAGTTCATGATACTGAGAAATCGGTGCTCCACGAGGAGTACCGGCTGCAGCCCAGACATGAGTTCTGCCATCGTGACTACCATGGTATGCCTGATGCGCTTTGACAAGCTCAGGGATTGACATGGCAAGCAGGTCTCGGTCTCTTGGATCCGAAATTGACAATTGGCGATTGGTTTCCGTGAACTTCACTAATTTGCCCTGTGTGAAAACTTAGTAACACAGATTGAAAAATAGGCACAGATACCAGTCTAACATACCAGGCAGCCCCGAATCCCCATTTCTCCCACAGTGTTGCAAATTTGATCAAACCCAGCGCGATACGTCAACATCGGATCAAGGAAGCAGGTCGTTCCCGTCTTTAACATTTCCATTATGGTCAGGCTTGCAGCATTCACGCCATCATCGCCCTCAAAAACAGCCTCCAATGGCCATATCGCATCACATAACCAGTTATGCAGCGGCAAATCCTCCGCCAACCCCCGAAGGAGAGACTGGACGAGGTGAGCATGTGTGTTGATGAGCCCAGGAATGATTATTTTGCCTCGGCAGTCAACCTCACGCGCTCCATCTGGAAGGACACTAGGATATGGGCATTTCCCAATCGCTGTGATCAGGTCGCGATCAATACGAATATACCCATTGCATATTATCTGGCGCTTTTGATTGACGGTAATTATGGTAGCGCCATAAAATAACTTGCAGTCTGGTGCAGAGATATCTTCGGTGATAGCCATGATGAATTTAGTTATTTGGAAATGAGCTTGAAATCCGAATTGGAAAGTTTGCGCAATGCTCCATTTTTGTTTCGTCCCACTTGAAATCCGGGGATTCGGGGCCCCCAGAACCTCGGCCGACGCTAGGCAATCAGATCCTTATCAACAACACTGTGCCGATAGAGATAGTATACAAGATACAGTCCGCGATTTGAGATATGATACAACACTTCAGCAAATAGGACTGTCCCTGATTATCTTCGTTGGTTCTTCAAAGCAAGATGATATATATGAGCTGCTGTCAGGGTCCGTCTTTTAGATGGTTTACTTGTGTGGCTACGCTCCACATAATTCAATCCATCCAGAACAATGATCATGGATACCAGCCGGAGATCACCGGAGAAAGAAGACGCGAATACACCAGTGACAGGATCTTTTGAAGGCGACAGACGGTCACATATTATTGAAATTACGCCGGTCGCCGAAACCCGATGGCAATATCTTCGCCGATACTTTACCACATGGGAGGGATGGGTTGGCAATTATGTACCTGCACTTTATTCCACATCACTACTTGGTTCAAGCCTACTAACTTCAATTTGCAAAGGATTATCTCTATCTCATTACCCCGAATATTTGGCCGCTGAACAAGCGGTACAAGGATTACGAAGCACCATTCTACGGCTTGAACGATGAAGTGCCGATCATCCTCACAATCATTCTGGGCCTGCAACATGCCTTGACAATGATTGGATCCATTGTGTCTCCCCCTCTTGCCATTGCAAGTGGTGCCTTTTATCTCAATTCAGAACAAAGCCAGTACCTCGTCTCAGCAGCCTTCATAACCACCGGCATTGCAACCGCTCTGCAAGTTACCCGAGTCCATTTGGCCAAAACCCCCTTTTACATTGGAACCGGCTTGCTATCTGTGGTTGGTCCTACTTTTGATGTTCTTGCAATCGCTTTTAGCTATGCGGACATGCGCTATAAAAATGGTACATGTCCGACCTCATCAGATGGATCATACCTACCATGCCCAGATGCCTGGGGTGCGATGCTGGGAACTATGTTATGCACAGCCTGGATCCAGATCCTGTTATCATTTGTCCCCCCAAAGACCCTGAATCGTATTTTCCCGAAGATTGTCACTGGAACACTCCTTTTGCTAGTTGGAGTATACCTGATCTCGAGTGGCATGGAAAACTGGGGCGGAAGCTCGAATTGTGATGGTGGGACAGGCTTCTACAGTCTTTGTCCGGATACTGCTGCTCCGAAACCACTACCATGGTAATATTTTTCTAATCTTTACAACTGACGGAAGCGTTAATTCTATTATAGGGGAGACCCGAAGCTCATTGGGCTTGGCTTCAGTGTCTTTATCACTATTATCATCGTGGAGCTTTTTGGATCACCTCTTATGCGCTCCGCATCCGTCGTTTTTGGTCTAGCGATGGGATGCGCAATCTCCGGCGCTACAGGATATTGGTCCCGTGATAATATCGATGCAGCACCAGTGGCAACCTTTCTCTGGGTTCATACATTCAAGCTATCAGTAGATGGTGCACTGGTTCTGCCTCTTCTGATCATGTTCATCTGCGAGGCTGTGAGCTGTATGCCAGATATTCTCGCTACTGCTGAAATCTCGGGTGTCGACATTGATGGGATTGAATTTAATAGCAGAATTCAAGGTGGAATCCTGTGTGATGGCATTGGCAGCTTGATCAGTGCCTTGGGTACTGGGCTCCCAATGGTCAGCCAGGCAGGTAATAATGGTGTTATTTCTCTTACCGGATGCGCAGTATGTCCTCCAACCCATTCTTGGTATTCCATTTTGCTAATATTCTGTCTACACAGAGCCGCAGAGCCGGTTGGTGCGCTTCCGCTTTTCTAATCCTCATGGGTATATTTGGCAAGTTCGGTGCAGTGTTCGGCTCCATGCCGCCATCGGTGCTAGGCGGTATGCAAGTGTTCCTCTACAGTACTATTACCGTCGCCGGTATCAGAGTACTCAGCCTGGTGCCATTTACTAGGCGCAATCGTTTCATCCTTACGGCTGCGTTGGGAATTGGCTTCATGGACATTGTTTCCCCGAGTTGGTTTGACAAGGTTCTAGATTATAGTGGATCGAATGTCAATTTAGAAGGGTTCGAGGAAGGTATCAGCCTTATCGTGGAGACACCGTTCATTATCGCTGCTGTTGTTGGCGTTTTGCTGAACTTGATTTTGCCATATGATGTCAAACACACTGATGGGCATCAACAATCAGCACTCCCTTCTTAGTAATTATTTATACAATTTAATCAAGTATTGGTCAAGCTTTTCAAAGTTCTTGCTGTACGCATCCTCGTTTCGAAAGAATACTTTAACAGGCTATTATCAACGTTTGAGAGAATTTATTGACCTTGATTGGGCGTGGATGATCTAGATCAAGCCCATGGTGGGTCAGTTTAAACAATGGTGATCTTGAGTCGAAATAGGGTCCGCGTGATAAGATACTTTATGCGAAAAGAGTGATCCTGGGATATAAAATGTGATTCTGGGATATGAAATGTGATCCTGGGATATAAAGTGTGATCCTGAGCGAGATGTGCCTAAATCGGAGGAGTGATCTTAGGACACCTGCACCCTCCCCCCAAAGGTATAAATACCCCCTCCTCCACTGCTTTCCTCCTTCTTCCTTTCTTCTTCCTTCATCACCCCACTCCCAACTTGGGACTTTCATCTTCCATCTCTTCCAAGTTCAAGCTCAACCTTTCATCCATGCATCCATGCATCATACTTCCATCATATCTTTTTCACGTTTTCATGTCTTCATCATGCATCCACTATGCATCTATCAACCCAATTATCCTTGACATCAATCGATGTTCATCTTCCTTCTTGACACTCTTGTCATCACACCCTCCCAACTTACCTTGACGAGTTCCAAGTACGTTTACAATTGTCATTCCCTATGTATGCCTCCTCGCTGACCTTTCAGAATGTGCAAGTCCTCTCAGATGACCTCCCACGATTTGCTTCCACACCAATCGAGTCTGCTGAAAAGCCACTCTTCCCTCCTGAAGCTTTCCCATATCTCGGAACACAATCCTCAAGCTGACGTCACACGGTTCACTGGCCTCTCCTCCCTGAAAATATGTCACTCATCTGAGTGTCAGGACAAATTCAGTTAGGACATGGGTGTACAGCTCGTCACAACAAACCTCAGTCTCATTGTGGTGTGGAGGCACAAACCACAGGTTTACAACATCAGGCATGCGGTGAAGAAGCACCGGCCAAAACCATCTTGTTACTCAAGCCCTCTCTGAACAGGCGTCACGTATCTACCCAGTTTACGTGTCAGGACAAATTCAGATTGGGCTTTGACCAGGATAAACACATCCACCTTCGATAAAATTTCCAAACAAAACAAAACAAAACCGCACATGAAACACAACACAAAGGAGATGAACCAACAATTGGCGTCGAATGAAATACATGGGAATGATGGAACACAAAACACAAAATTCGATACAAAATCAAAACAACCACACAAAACAAAAAGGGAATGAGCCAGTTGAAAGAAGAACGTGGGAGTGGTGCAACAAAAAAAAGAACTTGTTGATACTGTCTGTTACCTTGGTGTTTTTTGGTTGTTAAATGTCGTTGCTTTTTTGCTCATGTTGGAGGGGTTGAGGGTCAACAATTTGTATTTGATACCCCAAAGTCGTGGTTCTAGGCAAGGCTTGTCAACATTACTCTGCCAGAACAATCAAAGTGCATACACTACCAATTCCTTTAAAGTCTTTGATGTTCCGCACAGTAGATCAACACGGACCGTGACACGGACCGGGCGAAACTGATAGAACGAGCCGGCAATGGCATGCCCCACTCTTCATGGCCATGTGGGGACGGGATGGATACGGACCGTAGGAATAAGTTGTTAATTGTTGGAATTATTGGAAGTTATAAGAATCTGAACGCCCGACTCCGCATTGTTGATAATTTCATATTTCATTAACATTATCCTCGCAATGGACAAGTCGGCGCGCATTGTAATCGTCGGAGCCGGTGCTTTTGGTCTTGGCACCGCTCTCAAACTCAAGGAGGAAGGCTATACTTCAGTCACCGTCCTCGACCGCTCAATGCCCCCAGTTCCAGATGGTTCAAGCAACGATATTTCACGAATCATTCGTTTCGACTATGGCGATTCTGTATACGCCAAAATCGCGAAGGAGGCTTTCGACCTCTGGAAAACCCCGGAATTCTCAGATGCATTTTACCAAACACCATGTCTCTGGGTGTGTCAAGAGGGTACTCCCGAACAGCCTGTCCAACCACGCGCCCAAGAATACAGCGAAAAGACAAAACGTGTTCTGACTGCAATGGGCCAGCCATGGCATGCGGTCAAGAGTGTGGAGGAGGCTAAAGAACTATGGCCCAAACTCACTGGGAAGCTGGCAACTCCAGGATTCGATGGATTTTACAACACATCGGCTGGTTGGGCTGATGCTGGAAAAGCCATCGGTCGCCTTGCATCTCGATGTATTGCCGCTGGTGTATCATTTATCACTGGTCCGAGTGGTCAAGTCGAAGAATTCGAGAAGAACCAGGATGGCACAATCAAGGCCGTTCGCACTGCCAACAACAACAGAGTGGACGGTGATCAGTTTATTGTGGCCACTGGTGCTTGGACTTCAAGTTTGGTTCCTGCCTGGAATTCAATGCTTGCAGCCGGACAAGTTGTTGGATATCTCAAGCTCACTCCAGAAGAAGTTACTGAGTTGAAAGATATCCCAATTTACTTCAACTTCTCCACTGGTTTCTTCTGCTTCCCTCCCCATGATGGGACTGGCTACTTGAAGGTCGCAATTCACGGTTTTGGCTACACCCAGCAGTCAGCAAAAGCCGGTGTGTCTGCGCCCGGTGCATCTGCGGTTGCCTCGCGGGCAAACTTCGTTCCTGAGGATGGAATGAAGAGACTTCTGGCCGGTATGAAAGACATCTTCCCCAATCTAGTGTCGAGGGGCTTTGAGCGTGTCGGAATTTGCTGGTATAACGACACTCCCACCGGTGATTTTATCTTTGACTTCCACCCCGAGCACAAGAACCTCTTTATCGCGACTGGTGGCAGTGGACAGTAAGTCACCCTGGCCATTCAACTCCGCTCCAGTCATTAACATTCTTGTTCTCTTAGTGCGTTCAAGTTTCTACCCGTAATTGGAAAGTACATTGTTGGGAGCTTTCAACGGGATCTCCCTCAGGACTTGCTCAGCAAGTGGAAGTTCCCGACTCAGTTTAAGGAGGCGTTCCAGGGCGATGTGTTTGCGGGAGATGGGAGCCGTGGTGGGCCAGAAAGAAGAGAATTGACAAACAACGAACGAAGCACTTTCGATGTTGCTCTCCGTGCCTCTGCGCGTCAGAGCAAGATTTGATGAATTATTTCCCATCATATGTATACATTATGGCTCTGGACACCCATAAATGAGAAATATCAATGCTATCACCACACTATAGGTAGAGTCCGCCAGGGTTGTTGAACTAGAATACCAATTTCTCTTGGGCCAACCAACAAATGATACTATACATGGCCCAGCTGTAGGAGAAACAATAACTTTGATTTGAACCCTATTTTTGCTCCTTTTTCCACTTTGACAATGTATTGTGGGCACGACACAGAAACTTTTGTGATATCAATTCGGCATTCATCAATCCATGGATTCTACTAAACTTTCTGTGTAACGGTGTCAGACCCGTTTTGCGAAAGAGCTGCAGCTAGGCCACGATGAAGAAAACTAACGATAGTACCACATGACAGGTCATCGTGGACTCACGTGGTCACAGGGTAGAAAGATGTGAGAAGCAGATGCGAGGTTCATCCAACCGGTCGATAATTGAATTTAAAAAGATAATTCTTAAGAAAATTCGAATGCTTTGAAAGACAAAAATCCGATCATATGAATTGATATAATTTTCGGAACATATCTTCTGTTTTCTTGATAACAATCTCGCAGCCAATAGAGTCAGGCAATGTCTCTGTGTGTGCGTTCAAGGGATTCGGGCGGGTCCAGTGGAAGGTCATGCCTGATCAGGCTTGCCTTCCCCCCTCATTTTACCTGCAACCCCAACCCCTTAACCCATCGGCGATCACTCTCCGCTTCCGCCGGCGCCCGGTGCGGTGAACCGCAAACCCCTGCCAAATGTGATACGTGTTCACCCCGTGATGATGCAGTTGTCAGCCACTGGAATGGCAGTACGTCCTAATCGTAGAGGGAGGAAGTACGCGGCTGGCAATTTTCAGTGTCATGGTGGAGCAAACAATTCCAAAGATAGCCAGATCAAACTGAAGCTTGATATTCACTGATAAGCAGTTATACTCGGAGAAAATTGTGTAGATCCAACCTGCAGCTGAGTTGGTGGTCAATTGATCTATTTGTGATTTAACTTTATGGTCCTGTTCGTGAGATTTGGGAACACGCGATCGCATGAAATAAGGCCTGTCGCCACTTCATTGCTCTAGCTCTAAGCTAGATACGATCGAGATGTTTCTACGGCTCATGTGATCGGGGAATAGCGCGTCGTGAAGGGTGAGTCATGTGTTGCGCCACAGAAGTCTCTGGCTTTCATTTCTTTGAGACAATCGGTTTAATTAAACCTTGGGACAGAATCAATACACTCGTATTTGACGTGTTATCTGGAGAGCAACCCTCACCTCGAGGTTTATGATGGTAAATTAGCCAGACCTGGTGGTGCTTTAAGTGTCCTTCAGAGACATAGTACACGAGCATGCTGGTATATATATCTACTCCAAATAATCCATGGATTGCTTTGGTACCTCAATTGTTTAAGAACAATAAATTCTCGCTATAGCATCGGACTAATAATAGTAAAAAAAAAATTTCGCTGCAGAAGGGGCGAACCCCAGGGTCTACATACCTGGGACCACTTATAAGTTCCGCAAGAGCGAGGCTCTTTTCCAGCCCCTGCAGGCCAAGAGGCACTCACTATTCTATATAAAAGATTTTGGGCAAGCCTTACCATTTGTAAAATCGATATCTGATCAATGAGCGATTTGCATTAGTAGAGACTCCCGAGGTCTACGCTGCTCATGCTTCAAGGTATCTGTGGACTACATGCAGTACTTAATATCAATTGAATGCACTGCTTTTTGCTCTTTTATACACAAATATCTCTGACTTCTAGATCGTATCGGTGTGACTCTTTAAGATAACATCATTTTTAAGTTAAAAATAGGTTTGAAGGGTCGTAGGTAGGTCCGCGGTGGGGTGTTTAAAGAAGAGGAGAGTAGTGGGCATCGTTTTAAGCGAAGAACCTCTGGAAGCTTTCATGTTCTCTATCGATAGGAACTTCAAGGGTTGGTATCAGTGAATAATCTTGCCAAATCAGCATAAATTAGCACCTTCTATCATTGCTTCCATGTCAAAGCAGGACAAATATCCTGGTCTTTTACTATAAATAAGACACGGTATACGGACCGACAAAGCGGGTGGCGTCTCGCAGAGATCCGGCTGAAAAACCGCTCGCCGTCTTATCTTTTTATGCCATCCAAGCCACAAGAAGTTGATTCGGTGGTGCATGTCATTGACACCCGGAGCCAGATACTGGAGCCGATCACAGGACCGGCACCGGCTTCTAGCCGTGGGCCCAACAACACCAATCAGAAATGCCAAGCCGGTGCTAAGTATATATGATGCCCCTTCTCATCACCAAACCAGAGATCATAATTCAAAACCAAGAATTTCAAGCAAACTCAACTCGACATGACATCAATGCTAAAGAGCTATCTGGGGTATAGCGACCCCGCGGGGGACAAGGTTCCCCAGAAGACTTCGCTCGCAAGAGCTCTTCCGGCCAACTGGTACACCTCTCAAGAGATGTACGAGCTTGAACGGCGAGCAGTTTTCTCAAGAAAATGGCTCTTGACCACACACAAGTCGCGTCTTGCAAAGACTGGCGACTATCTGAAGTACGATATCGCGGGGTTCCCATTCATCATTGTCCGCGACCGCGAAGGCAATATCAATGCATTCCACAATGTCTGTCGTCATCGCGCATTTCCTGTTGTCGCAGATGATGCAGACAGTGGAACCACGCGAATCTTCGCCTGCAAATACCACGGCTGGTCTTACGGCTTGAACGGAAAGCTCGCCAAGGCACCGGGCTATCAAGAGCTGGAAGGATTCGACAAATCAAAGAATGGACTGTTTTCTATCCATGTCCATGTTGATGGTAACGGATTTATTTGGGTTAATCTGGACAGCGCTGAGAAACCCGAGATTTCCTGGGAGGACGACTTCAAGGGTATCGACTTGCAGTCGCGATTCCAAGACTTTGATTTCAGCAAATACCAATTCGACCACACGTGGGAGATGAACGGCGACTACAACTGGAAGATCCTTGCCGACAATTATAACGAGTGTTACCACTGCCAGACTGCGCACCCTGATGTTCCCTCGGTGGCCACCCTTGAAGCCTACGATGTGGACACGAAGAATGCTAGCATTATTCACCACCCTGGTGCCACGGAGGAGCAGATCGCAAAGGGCATGAATATTTGCAGCACTTATTACTTCCCCAATGCTTCGATGACCGTCTCGTGAGTTCCACCCTTCAATGGTCATTCATTTTACAGGATTGCCTTTGCTAACAACCAGGAAAGACCACACTTCTTCTTTATGCAGCGCTTTGTTCCCACCTCACCAACCAGCTGTGTCATGCGCTATGAGGTCTATCGCCACAAGGGCTCGAGTGACGAGGACTTCGAGAATGTCAACCAGATGTTCAAGCGCATCATGGCCGAAGACAAAGAACTGTGCACCAAATCTCAGGAGAACTTGAATAACGGTGTCTTTGTCAATGGTGAACTCCACCCGAAGCTGGAGAAGGGACCCCTTTACTTCCAGGGCATGATGCGAGACCTTGTTACCGAGTTCCACAAACGTGAAGAGGGGGCGGGACAACAGATTTGGCCATCTCGCCAGGCCCTTCCTGCCACTGCTACCACAAGCCAGGAGGATATGGATTTCTGCACCAATCTGACCACTCAAAAACAAGGGGCTGATTGCTCTACGCAGGCTACCGGGTGCTGTGGGGGAGGATGCCAGACAGCCGGTAGTCAGGCGCTTGCTTACTGATTGTTATATCCGCGGCCGCATTTTAGCGTGATTTTAATGTTAGCGTTCATTGGCTTCTACCCGCTAGAAGTTCACGAATAATGTGCCCATGTTTTTATTTAGCTTAGCTTATCAACCGCCTACACTTCTTATTTTTGAGTCAAGCATTTAAGGCCAGTTGTGACTGAATCGATATCTAAGGTTTATTAGGATACGGTTTTCCTAGCAAAGATCTGCTATCAAGAGCGTAATCTTGCATCTGCGGGGTCCTTATCTTGACAACGTCACTAAGACTTCAATCAACCTTCTTAATTGGGAACCAGTGTCAGATAGTGTTACGGGGATAAAGAGACTAATTTTGCCGATAAATATGGATACCTTAATCATATATGTGGGGGACGCCATTGGTACGAATCGGTCTCTTAGCATGGATCTGCGACCGGGATTCTGTATCGCAGTATTTTCACGTTAGTTGCAGGATAGATTTGCCCTTTTGAGTGGGTTAAGTTACATTGTAACCCACAATCCTGTACACAGACCGTTTCCAATCCGATCACTTGACTCTGCGGGGACAGCAAGTCAAAGCCTAAACTAGCCCCAAATAGGCCTTCGGCGCGATCTAGAATGCGCGTTCGTTTCCCGGAAGACTTTCCATCGCTTATCGCTCCGTTCTTTCCCCGCACCGATCGTCATAACTCCCTCCTACTTCCTCTGACGTTATTTTTCTTTGTTGCTAGCAACAAAGAGTCATCGTTGCAAGACGTAACCAATACATTTTTCTTAACATACTATATTCTTCCCAGAGTTTCCTTCGACATTATCAAGTCATATAATGCCACGGGACGGCAATCGTGGTAGATTGCGGTCTCATGAGGCTTGTCTCAATTGCAGGTAAGTCGCGTCGAGAAACTGTTTATGTTTTCTTTTGATTCTAACTGATTGATGTCTAGGAGGAAGAAGACGAGGTGCCCGGCCGAAAAACCAGCTTGCTCAAGTTGCGTTCGCCTTAACCAGTCATGTCTCTACACCACTACCTCAAAAGGCTCGCGCGGCGGACCATCGGTATGATCTTATTCCTACATCTTCCTCCATCCCACAAACTGACAGCTACAAGGCCGACCGGCTAGCATATCTTGAAGAAAAGATCAATCTTATTCTCAGCGGCAAAGGGTAAGAGGAAAGACCTAAACATTATGTGTCTTTGAATACTAACATTATGACGATCTAGTCCCCCCGATCAGAACAAAGTCAAAGCGCAGGATACTCACGAAACAAGCTACTCCATCCCCTCGGGTCCATCATCGAGCGAGTTCAGTGGCAATATAAATGAGCCATTCCTCGGGCTTGGCTTTGAAGACACGAAAGGCCATACCCCCTCTCGAGTTTCCCGGGCAATCGAACTCTATTTTCAATACTGTCACCGACAACCGATATGGTGCTTTGAACGGGAAGAAGTGAAGGATCCAAGCTACCTCTCTGAGGAACTCGTTTGCAGCATTATAACATTGACCTCGCGTTTCTCTCAAGATCGTGACGAGGTACAGCAATATGGAGATACTGCACGGACCTTGGTCATGCTTCGTATCGCGAATGGAACCATCGAGCTTGAAACGATTGAAAGCTTGTGTCTTCTTTCGTACTCTTCTTTTCTAGGTATGGTCTATGCTTGAAGGGAAACGCAAGGGAGGCTGACAATTTTTAGATGGGAACGGACCACTTGGACGATTTCACCTGGGTCTCGCTCTCCAGCTTTGTCGCTCTGCAATGCTGGATCTGAACTCTACGTACGGAATCGAATGTCCATCCGCCGAGCGCAAGAAAAGACTCTTCTGGAGCCTCCAGTCCCTCGAACAGACTTATGGCCAAATGGGTGGCTTATTGAGTGCTCAAGCTGAGGTTCTACGTTCATTTTATCTTTCCACGGGCAGCGACCAGGTTCTCGAGAAACCGGCCCACCACCCCCCGCCCCTACCTAATGATACGCTCGGCTGTACAAGTTCATCTGATATCGGAATTTGGAATTTAGCCCTGCATTTTGGATGGGTGTGGAATCGCGTCAGAAGCTATGTTTTTGACTGCGCACAAAGCAAGTTGACAGAACCCTGGCGACATGACTCGATGTACGCGATGGTCATCTCTGACCTTACTGAGCTCGAGAACAAATTGTCACTTTGTCATCGATATGATTCGGTCAAATTCTACGACCGTCGACCAGATGAACTACGGGTAAACCGAGATTATTGGGCTTCTTGGCTCAAGTTGCAGTTTACATACCACACTATTTTGACAGTGTTGAATCACCCTTTCCTTTATATTGTGGCCTCTCAGTACAATCATAAGTTGACGATTCCAAACACATTTTGGCGACGATCCTCAGAGGTAGTTATGCTCCATGCCACCTGGATCGTTCGCATGATTGATATGGTCTCTGAAAAGAAAATGCGATTAATTGATCCGTTCTTTGGGCATGCCGCTGCAATAGCTGCTACAGTGCATCTTTATTTCTGCTGTGCTGCCGACCCGAGACTGAAGTACAAGTCCAAAACCGACTTTTCAAAATGCAGGAGATTCTTGAAAAGCTTTGTTTCATTTTCCCCTGCCTGTGAAACCCTGGTATGCTGATCCCACCTGACCGCCAGTCTTTCAACTAACCTATTTATCAAGGACCGAACATTGGATAAAATGACACGCATTGCCTCCGGCTCTGAGAAGGTGGACTTTGATTGGGAGCCCTCGAAGATTCATCTAAGCATTCCTCTGATGTGGGATGTGCTACAAATAAAATGTTTTCCAACATTTGACGAGACACCCACAGCCGGACTGCTCCATCCTACTCTGATGCCTATCGCCCTTGAAGAAGACAAGGAAAATTCCTCTTCCACCCTTGAAGTGATTGTCGCCATGTCTCCCGACATCACAGTTAATACTACCGATGGCGGCTCGGCCGCTCACATACCACCGAAGATGCCCCGTATCGCTACATCGGCGCCAACATCCCCAACTGCTCCACTTGCCGACAAGCTTGTGGCCCCTGCTGACAGTCTCATGGCTAATACTCCTTGGCTATGGGCCGACCCCTCGCAATTTGTTGACATGGAGACTCTTGGTTATCCTGAGTCGGAATCAACGCTGGGTAATATTGACGGTTTTTCCGCCTGGTGGGATTTTGGAAACTTATAACGAGTATCATATTCATTTTATCTCTATTCCTACTTGACGAGAGTTTCAGGTTCACAAATTACCACTCCCAAGGGTTTTCACAGCTTCACAATGAGGCAAAACTCCCTGACTAGTGCCCGGATGACCCCAACGCGAACAACCCAAAAGAAAAAGAAAACGCCTCCCCATCATGCCGCAGCGACTGCCTTCAACTTCTCCTGCAACGCAGCAAAATTCCTCTTCATCGCACTGTCGGTAAACTGAGCCCCGGTCACCATTGGATACTTCTTCAGGGGCCCTTGGATCAACGCATCCTTGCAGGGCTGGTTGAAGTATGCAATGCTATACCTATCCCCAAAATAATCACCCGGCTCACACGGCGCCTTGACCCGATGAAAGGTGGACTTGAACCGATCATCCGACCAAGACATGAGCAAGTCCCCAATATTGCACACGATTTCCCCCGTCTTCGCCTCCACCTTGGTCCACTCGTCCCCAATCCCGAACTCCGTGACCGACTCCCGCCCCGGACATATCTCCAGCCCACTCTGCCCCTCTTTCTGAAAGAGTAAAGTCAGAAAGTCCCAATCGGCATGTGCCCCAGCGCGATGATACACTTTGCCGTCCGCTTCCTCCGGCAGTGCAAAGTAATGAAGTAGTCGCATCGTGGTTTGAGAGTCTGGTCGTGCCACATCGTGGCATTTGATGAAAAAGTCTTCAGGGAAACCCAGGCCTCGAGCGAAACATCGCATAAGTTTTTCTGAGATCCCCTGCACCCGGTGCATGAACTCCAGGGAAGTAGTTTGGAACCCTGCGAGATGCTCGTCTGCAACCCATAATCCCTTCATGTTATCCCCATATTGCAACTGATAGGACTCCTTGCTGTCGGGCTTCCCAGTAGATGGTCGAATTTGTGAGTTTTTCTCCCACCCCACATTGTTGGTATTCCAGGGTACTGTCTTCTTTGTCTCGTCCGGGAGCTCAAAGAAGCTCTTAGATGTCATGAAAATGGATTCGATGTCTTCTTTGGAAAGACCGTGGTCGATCAGTGTGAAGAATCCAACGTTTTCCGCGGCGCCGATTAATTGCGTAGTGATCTCATCGATGCGACTGTCGAAGTTCTGGAGGGAGATCTGAGGAATCGGACGATCAACATATCTGGTATGAGCCATTTTGTGAATATTGACGTGACACAGGTACTTAGAGGGTTTTTTGATGCATTCAAAAGGACAGGAATCCTGGTCATATATAAATAGAAGGATAGAGAGTACATAGAGCTGGTCGCATTATTTAATCATGGTCTCGTCTGACCTATCAGCCACCTCGGCCGAGGCGGTCGGCCGAGCATCCCAGGATCCGCGGGTGTCATCCTGAATAAGATTGATGTCAACGTAGGAGATACTAGCACGAACCTTAACAGCTGAGTCCGATGATGATAGCATTCTAAACATCACCTCTCTTCACATTCTAGTCAATCTGTCCATGTGAGGTGTGCCATTTGGGCTTGACCGTCTTCGTACTTAACCCCAGATAAGAAGGTCCGCTGCTGCGTAATGCCGAGGATTAATTGGCTTTTGGCCCTTCTATCATAGATAAGCCAACCTCCACTTGTACATCTACTTCTACAAACATGATTTCCGGAATCCACCGAAAGCGTTTAGCATGTGTGGAATGCACAAGACGCAAAGTGAAGTGCGACAAGATTCTTCCATGTCGCAACTGCACCAAGAAAGGAACAGCATGTACTCGGCCGCGCGAGCGGAATTCTCCGAGCCACGGCGCTACTCAATCCGAGCGCCCTATCCTGGCCCGGCCGACGACCCATTCTGAAGTAGATGCCTCAGGGATCATCGAAAGGCTTCAGTCTAGAGTCAATGAATTAGAGGCTGCGCTGAATGAGTCCCACGAAGCTTCTTCACAACCCCGGGTTGTTAGGCCCGATCCTTCAGTCAACAGCGGTTCATTTTCACCGGCAGAGGCTGCACAATCCCCCTCCTCTGTTCGCAATTCGACTCATATTGACGTGGAGAATACACCCAGGGAGGTGGAAGATGCTGCGACAATACTCGAGTTCCTTGCATGGGGCCGTCGGAAGGACCCTACATATCAAGATGAGATCGCAAGACAAAACAACATTGACCATTCACCCGGTGATGTACCCGTTGAAGACGTATTGGAAGATGCCGGCGTGTCAGGGCTATCAGCAGCTGCTCTGTGCCAGGCCTTACTTCCAAATAAAATGAAGGTTTATGATCTAGTTCGGTACCATCGCGACTGCCTACTTTGGTATCACGGATCGTTCCATGCGAAAACCTTCCTATCAGAGCTAGATTTATTCTACGAGAAATACGATGGTCAGATAACCGGAGCTGGACTTCGTCTACAGTGGATAGCACTTCTCTTCGCCATTCTCACAGGGTCAATGGCCTGTGCGCCGAGACCGATTTCTCGATCATGGGGCTTTCGCGACCGAGAGAAAGACACTTTATCGAAACGCTGGCTGAAAGCTACAATAGCATGTCTACATGAGGCAGACTATATGGCCTGTCATTCTATTTACTCTGTCGAGGCGATTGCGACACTTACCATGTCTGCCCACATGCTAGGGCACTCGAACGGATTCTCGGTGCTGCTAGCCTCGGCGGTTCGAATCGCACAAGGACTTGGTTTACATCAGCTGGGTGAATCAAGTGATACCGCACCATCTGGTCTCATCGATCGGGAGATCGGCCGCCGGGTCTGGTGTCAGCTCTGCATCCAAGACTGGTTTTCGATTCCATTTACCGAAAGCTACTTAATACACAGGCTGGGATTCAGCACGACAAAGCCTCAAAATTGCGATGAGGAAATGAATCTTTTGTCCGACGATCACCCATCTGTGACAAGCTACTCGCGTCTCTTCTATGACATCGCCGCTCTGATGCCCGGTCTACAAGATGATCTTATTTCTTGTAATACTCTTTATACTCGATATGAGGAGGTATTAAAATATGATCGTCGTCTGCGCACGTTAGCTACACAGCATCTTCCTCGCTATCTGCAAAATGTTCCGCTTGATCCTGACTGGCCATGTTATGTTCCCTGGGCACGGAAAAGCCTCGCTATCAGCTCTGCGCATAAGGTTATAATGATTCACAGAAAGTTCTTGAGTTTGAGCTTTTCCAATCCCATGTTCGAATTTACGAGAAAGACTTGCGTGGCTGCGTCAAGGACTATAATTAAAGAGCAGAAGGAAGCGACTCGAGGTGGTGGACCTGTGTTGTGGATACATCAGGCATTCAGTGTTACAGCAAGTGTAAGTGATGACTTCAACACGAGACTCACTTCTGTTGACTGACTAACCCTATGTAGATTATTTTATGTTTGGATATGTTCCATCAATCGGTAGCAGATCGTCAATCATCTGAACACCGACAGCTGATCGAAGACGGTATTGAAATACTATCGCATTGCGAATCAGACATGATTGCCCAGCGTGGTGTATCCCTATTGAGAGCGATGCTCGACGCCGAGCAGCTACACAATCGCGGGAGATATCTCGTCCCTGAATTGCGGGGGCCTTCAGTTCTCCCAGAGTCTCCGTCGCGTGAAAACGGGCTTGATATCGCAGACATTATCCGAGCCTTTTATCAACATGATCGCGCTAGTGTACCAGGCCGGTCCAAGTCAATTTTGCAAATCCCATCTACTGCCAGGGCAACAAATCATAGACACTGGTCTGAGATCACGAGTATAGAGCCAGGTATGCTATCTGGAATTGATATGATGGCGCCGCTTGGAGTTGATTACGCTGAAGGACTGGAGGACATTCTGAATCTGGCAACAAACTATCTTAATTGAAAACTGTATGTATTGAGTAATGTGGGAATTGTCCGGGGAATATTGTGCTATGTACTGGGCCTGTGGCCACATGTATCCGAATGTACTAATTAAATGCTGTCTAAACGGTAAAGATGACGGGCCAGCCGGTATCACAAATAGTGCTCCTTCGGAGTGAAAGAGGAAAGGAAAAAGGAAAGATAACAAAGAATGGTTGTAGCGCATCGCGAAAGGCCAGCCGCTCAAGCCTACTAATTGGTCTTGCGCACTTGTGTGACGGGCGCTTCGTAGATACGAGAGCCGTGAACGTAATATTGCACAATAGCGAAGATGATGACAACGCCAAACACTAGGATCGACCAGTTCATATTAACAGGGGTCGGGTTGTTGGCAGTGGGGAAGAAGGTGAAAATGATCGAAAAACAAAGCCAGGCAACTGCAAACACGTTGATGGGCATTCCGAACCGACCGAGAGAGAAACGAGAAGGTGGAATTCCGCCTGGGAGGCGCCGAGCTCGAATGAAGGCTAAAATGGAGAGAATGTAAGTGGTGAACAGTGCGGCAATCATCACTGATGCAACGGCGTTGAAGGCGGCAGTTGATCCGATGTTGATCAAGCTGAGCAAGACCGTAATGATAGTGGAAACCAACACGGACGTGACAGGAACCTGGGTTCGGCTGTTGACGTGTGAGAGGGACTTGGAAAACGGCAGCGCATTGTCGCGGGCAAAAGCGAAGGTCTGTCGGGAGGCTGTGGCGAGGATACTGATGGCGCTGCAAACTTCCATCACAAGGATGATGGCCGCCACGCCATTGGTGGCTGCCATAGATCCAGTGGCATGCTGAACAGCGGGGATGAACGAGAAGCCGCTCGCTGGGTCAAGAACGTCGGCAATGGGTCCCATAGTGTACAGGAGGGTAACCAAAATAATAAATCCCAAACCACCATTGACCAAGGCAGTGGAGACCATACACCAGGGAATGACAAAGGAGGCATTTTGAACCTCTTCGGCCATGTGAGTCGCAGCGTCGGGTCCAGTCCACGAGAAAATCGGGGTCAACTGGCCCACCAGACAGGCCAGGCCGATGCTGGACCATCCACCCGAGTTTGAGAACTCTTTCCACACAACTTCGTTAGGGGCTTTGCCAGATGACATTGCCCACATTGTAACCAAAACTGCGACAAATCCACCCAGGTGAAGGAACAAAATAACACCCTCGAGGGAGGGCAGAAACTTCGCACCGTAAGTGTTGATGAGGGTTCCGATTGCCGCGATGGCAATCGTCAGAAGAGTCCCGTGCCAGCGGTGGAAGTCGTATACATAGCCGGTGTCGCCGGAGTAGTTGAAAACGAGCAGTCCCTGGATCAGGGTACCACACAGGAAGCAGATACTAGCAAAAGCAGCTTGCCAGCCCAGCACTGATAACCATCCAGTAAGGTAGCTCAAGAACCGTTGCGCTCTTGGGGGGCCAAATTCGCTGACCCAGTGGTATTGACCAGCAGATGTTGGCGACCTGGAGAAAAGTCAGAACCTATTGTGAATGTGAACCGACTCATATATGGGAAGACATACACTGAAGAAATCTCTGCCATCGAGATGACCGCAGCAAAGAATCCAACAAAGGAGCCAATGTAGACATAGATCATGCCGGCGCGACCGCCGTCAGTCAGGCCATAGGTACTCGTCCTACGGACAGTCAGTATGCATCCGATGCGATCCGAAGCATCGCGATCCTACTCACAGCAAAATCGACTCCCAAGTAGCCATCAACGTCGTCGTGAACCCCAGGATCGAGTAAAATCGGAAATTTCTCTATAGCGGGCTAGTCAGTCCACGCGCTCCACGCGCCTCCCCACACTACAGTTCCAACGCACCTTTAGCTGCTGGACCTTGCCGAGGCGCTGCATATCCCAGTCATCCTGATCCGTAGATTCAAGAGCAGCCGCGTGGGCTGTAAGCTCCTTATCGTGCGACATATTTGCGTGAGGAAATGAGAATCAACGGAGGACCAAAACTTCACAAAAAAATTGGAGATCAGAAGAGAACAGGGGGTCATGCAGAAACGGGGCGATAGCCAATCAGCAGTGATGAATAAGTGGGAGGCGTTTCTCCGGGTGGAGTTTAAAACGAGTGATCAGCATATCATTTTTGCCTAGTTAATCGCTAGTGCGCTATGACGCATTTCCCGATTTTGCATTATTGGTTCCTTCTCCAAGTCGTTTGAATGAGCGGGTTTTTTAATGGAGTCGTTCCCCTCCTACATGCGTATCCTCGTGGAGCATTTATGCATGAAATGCTGTATCTAGAATAATTGCGTGGTGCGGGTGTGGTCGCACCTCCCGTCACCTCCCGTCTTCCCCCGGTCTAGGGGGTAACAATGGCTCTGTGCGTATGCCGTGTCTGTGCTGTGGCGGGCTTGGCCAAGTCTCGACCAACTAAACTTGAAGCTCAAAATGACCGTTGTATGGACTTTGATCCACTAAGAACAACCATGGTATTCCGGGTGGCGCCGCCGAGCCAACTCAGAGGGGAACGCAGACTGATCAACACTCCATACCTTCAAAGATAAAGTGCTACTATCAGCAGAAAATCACATGTGAAAATACACAAGGCAGAGAAGCGCGATTTATTTCATTCTATAGAGCTGAGTCCGCCAGGCGCGCAAAGTGGTCTGTCAAAGTTCTGACCTGAGACGCGAACAGGCCCAAAAATGGGTTGAGACAACTCCACTTCTCGGCGGTTTCTGGCTCAAATTCTAATAGTTCGTGCAATTTCCTTTGATTGTTGAAAGGTACTTTTCCGTGTACTCTGATTGCATTCTTAACTTAACTGCCCTCAGGTTTATTGTAATTGATAATAAACGACCGCACGATGTAGCATTTAGAACTGATCCGCATACGCATATAGAGCATGTCACGCTAGTCCCCTCAACTGCCGCCTATAGTGGCTAGGGAATGCATTATATAGTTGAAATACGATAGACTCAAGTTTTATTATTGATGAGCCCTAGCTGGAACGAACTCATTAAACTTCATTGGTCGTACGTACATGTAACTCCACAACATGTGTACACCGGTCGTGGTCGGGGCCAATCAACGCATGAAGAACTTCAGTGCCAAAATCCAGTAACCTTTGACTCAGTTTTCTTATACATGAAGAACAAGAACCTTCCAAGGTTGGCAACGTGAAAGGCTGTTTTTGAGCTTCCAGATAAGAAGGTTGAAAGAGAAGAATAAAAGTAGTATGAGAATAGCCTGGGCAATGGAACATCATTTTATTCATACGTTTCTAAGTCTTCGTTATAAAATCGAACTAACCAGTTGCATCCGCATCCCCAATGATCATATCCGCGAGCTTTGTTTTCGGACTCCTGATGTGGCTTATAGTGATGAGTGTATAGCTAGCGCGAGGCTGAGCAAAGCTTGTGGCGGCCCTCAGCCTCGTCCAAGGCGGTGCAAATTGGAAACGGCCCCCAAACCCCCCTTCACCATCGGCTTAATAAAAACCATGTTAGACGCAAAAAGCGACCCAATTTCCAACGTTTGGGTGCTTCTCGGAGAAGAAAAAAATAAAAATGCCACGGCGCTATGCTACTGGGAGTCCAGCCTTTAAATTCGACCTCGCCGCACCAGCGGGATGGGCCTATGCACCAGGCGACACCATCATCGGCAGCTTGGTGCGAAAACTACCAGTCGTTACCCCAAATGCCTCCATAAGTCTATCCTTCATCGGTCGCGTGAAGGTCAAGATAACCGTACGAAGGGGACAAAATAACAAATCGGTTTATCGTGACAACTGGCAGCTCGTGGACTTCCACGAGCCTGTCATCTTCAAGGGACCCTTGCATCTTGCCGAGGGGAGTGATGAGTCACTGAGCTGGCCAATCTCTGTCAATATTCCACATGAGCCCATGGAGTTTTGCAGACGAAACCATAGCCAGAAGTGCAGCTTCATCCCACTCAACACAGACCATCCTATTCACCACACTTTGCCAGGGTCCTTCTATTCCGAAAGTTCGGGATGGAGTAACACTAGCTCATCCGAGTTCGTGGAATATTATCTACAGGCTCGGATGGAATACCAATTTGGAGGAAACGACAAAACTTATGAAGCCCTCTGTCCTATCACTCTCCGGCACCCAGTCGCAAAGACTAGTGGTATACCAAAAATGATCAGGCAACCAAGACTCGTCTCCACTCAGCGACTACTTTCAGGAATGGAAGATGCAGAGCTGTCTTTTAAGCAGCATGCGCAAAAGTTCTTCTCCTCGTCAAAGGTGCCCACCTTTCACTTCGACCTGCTTTTCACCGTCCCGACATCCATTCAACTGGATGACCCAAACCCAATGCCTCTGCAATTAGAGATCATGCCCGATCTTGAGAAAACCAGCGACAGCATTAAAGATGTCGCACAAACTATCCGTGTTTTGGAGATTGAAGCAACGCTCCACGTCAAGACCCATTCTCTGGCAGCCGGAAATTTTACGGACTCGGTACACAACAGTCAATATGACGTGAAGCTCGGCTTGGGCCTGCAGAACATCATCGCAGCTCTCGAACAGCCGCTGCTCATTACCACAGGCAAAGGAAACGCGCCGTTAAACCTCGGCAATATGTTTCAGCTGACCCTGCATGAACTCGGTGTCAAAGCTGGAAATCGAACGTTGCCTTTGGACTCGTGGAGAGGAACCGTCATCGGGCCATCTTTCACAACGTATAATATCCAGCGCACTCACTCGCTAGAGTGGAAGCTTTCTTTAGAGATGGCGGGAGAGAAGGAAAAATTCAAGTTTTGGCAACCTGTGGAGATTATTGCTCCAGCATAATCGGGACGTTTTGAACTCTCTTTTATTTTATTTTCTAGCTTGGTTGTTGTATGTTAGTATTATACCCAGATCAAGAGAAGCTCGTGACCAGCAAGTGCTACAAATAATTCAATGCTTTTCAAGAAATTTGACAACGTATTTGATAATAAGGGGTAGATAAGGGTCATGGCGCACGGACTTTCTATCAGATCAACGTTATATGTTATGCCAGATTGCCTTGTTACTGAATTAGTTAATTAACTAGCATGAGAGGATGCATGCCTGAGGCACCAGAATGGATTTCTACGGAGCATTATTTCCAAAACTCGCCCACCAGCTCCACATCCCGGCAAGATTGACAAAAATAAACCGCTGTGGAACAAAGGAGAGAGACATCTTTTTAAATTGGCGAATCAGCAGCACTGACTGCAGATGTGGGCCCGCTTTGAGAATATCCAAAAACGTAGGGGTCTTCGCGATATGACACGCACACACGAATACGTATGTGCAGAGACTATGTGCCGAGACATAGGAGTGGCTGAGTAGCCATGTGGCGCTGGACCAGTGTACCGAATAAGGTAAGTTGATTCGTGACCCTGCGGGGCCATCATCTCGCTAGAAAAGACAAAGACACAATTAGTTCACCGTTGCATTCTCCGTTGGGAGTCCACCATTTACCCTGCGGAGTTAGTAGACGGATTGGAGCGCTATGTATAGCCGAATTCAACCCAATTGAGGTCGGCATTGGAGCTCATCCTAATCCAGTATCCCCCGCCCGACTTGGCTGGTCTAAAGATCCGATTTGCCTGGTCTTAACAATGGCGTATCATTACGACTGGATGGCATAAGAGGCCATCGGAAATCAGATTGGAAAATAAAGAACTAGTTCGTTTAGTTTCGCTCCGCTCGTACTCCGTACCGCCCTCCGTTTTGGGAGATAAAGACGGAAGTTAGAGTGGAGACAATAGTCTCTCCTTATTCCCACACAAAACCTTGGAAATTGAACGAATTTTCAAGGATTATTGCTGCAGTCTCCCCTTTCATAAATTTGGTCATTCATAGCTTTCTGATTTTTCTTTCTTTTTTACCTGAACGATACGAACCCACAGATATCCATGACGGCCAGGCGTTGCCAAGTACTAACATGATTGGCCGTAGATTGCCAAATCGAATCCACATCCGACACTTCGCAGGCGCCACATCTTGCCGGCTGCAACGGAGGACGCGTGGGCGATGGCGCTACGGTCCCTGGGGCTTTGACGGGACTCTCTGCGAAGTGAGACCCACAGCCCACTCTGACTGGTCAACTCGATTAGTGGTTCAGTCGAGGACATCCACAGATAATCAATTAAACCCGTCCGGGCAAAGAGTAGCTGGTACAGGTACGCAATCCCGCCAAACAAAACTCCACCATTGCCTTGGCAGGTGGAAAACCTTCTATGGAACGCCGAATCAGAGTGCGCACCGAAGGATGTGCGCCACGTTTTGGGCTAGAGAATCTTTGCTTGCGGGGAGGTCCAGCAAGGGCAGGGTTTGTCTCGGATAGTCGGCGAGGCAAGGTTATGGAAGGGGTGGCGTCTCAAATATATCTGCTGTAGTGGTCCCATCACTGGTCTGCTCAGCTCCTTTTGACCCTTTTCGGTATTCCACATCCCCCCTGAAAGTCGTTGCTGAGGACTTGCAATGATCCAATGTTCATGCGGGCTTCCTCCGCCACTATGCGCTTGAGCTCTTGGCTTGGCCGCAGCGATCGACCTCACAAACTCGGATCTCGTCGTTTATTTCCGGCGCTTCTGCTGGCCCTGGGAGGGTGCATCTTATTCTACCTCTGTGTCGTGCCGCAACTTCTCAGATTCCGATTCCGATTTGGCATGAGCAGGTATGATCTGGGATTCTATGGATTTGGCCCTTCACGAACATACCACTCTTTTGACGAGGAGTCCCCGATCGTCGAGATTTCTCCGGCCGGCGCGAAATGCGACCAACGATATACCTTCCTCGCCCCACGGGGCGATTCCGTCAGACACCCTGGGCCAATGATCCTCGACGCTCAGGGCGAGCTTGTTTACAAAAAATACAACTTGGGAACGACTCAGGATTTCAAAGTCCAACACTACAAGGGCAAGGATTACGTCACATACTGGCAGGGAGATGAAGAAGATGGACATGGTCGCGGATCATGGTATATGGTAAGGAATTGGAAGCCTTCTCCTGGTTTTTCCATTGGCTGCAGGGGCTAATTTTTGGACTTGGCACTACAGCTGGACTCGACCTACACCCCTAAATACATTATATCCCCTGTTGGCATTCTTCAGGGCGATCTCCACGATATCCAAATCACAGTCAACGATACCGCGATCCTTACCATTTACGAACCCATCCCAGCCGATTTGACATCCGTCGGAGGTCCCGAACTCGGATGGCTTTACGAAGGCGTTGTTCAAGAGGTTGATGTCGCGACTGGCGAACTATTATTCGAATGGCGATCGTCGCATACCTACCCCCCGGAAACCAGCTATGAACCGCTGGGCGACAGGGGTCACGAACGAACCCTCGGTTACGATTATTTCCACATGAACAGCGTGGACAAGAACGACGAGGGCCACTACCTCGTGTCTGCGCGACACACACATACGGTTACCTGCATTGACTCGAACGGCCAGGTACTCTGGACCTTGGGCGGAAAATACAACGATTTCAACGACGATGGCTTCGCAACCAGTTTCAAGTGGCAGCACGACGCTCGCTGGCGCGCACCCAATCGGATCACGCTCTTGAATAACGCGGCTAACGACAACGGAGACCTGTCTGCGGTTAGTCAAGGTCTCCTAATCGAGTTGGATATCCCCGCGCGCGAAGCCAAGGTAGTGACAAAATACGACCACCCGCAACACATGATGGCCGTTACACAGGGTAACGTTCAGGTGCTCGATACTGGGAATGTGTTGATTGGATGGGGCCACAGCGCCGCGTTTACCGAGTTCTCGGCCGATGGCGAAGTGGTCTGTAACACGCACTTTGGCGCCTCGGCCTACTTCACTTTTGGCCGAACAATGTCATACCGAGTCTTCAAGGACAATTGGGTCGGTATGCCAGACACTCTCCCCGATGCCGCGATGATAGGGGACAGCGTATTTGTCAGTTGGAACGGAGCGACCGAAGTCGCTTCATGGGCTCTTGAAGCCTGGGACGGGGATAACCTTACAAACATGACATTTTCCGTTGTTGACGAGGTCCCACGTTCTGGATTTGAGACCGAGGTTCTATTCACGCCTGCCGTCACCTCTTACTTCCGTGTTGCCGCTGTGAATGCAAACGGTGAGGTCATTGGCAGGACTGAAGTTGCTTCACGGGGCCCGGCGCCTGAGGCAAGCTTCTCCTCCGATCATCCGTGGGGCGTTACAATCATTATGATCTTTTCTTTGGGTTGTCTTTTGTGTGGATTATACTGCGCTGTGTTCCGTCGTTTAAGGCGTCGCAGACCGGATATGGGCGGATTATACCAGCTGGTTACGCCCAAAGATGATGAGGAGAGTAATGAGCATAGTCATCTCCCGATCTAAGTCTAAGTGGGAGCCGGCGTCCTTGATACCCCCCTTGGTTTCTTATATAGAATTGCATATTTGTCCATATTTAAATAGAATACATCTGTACAAACAATGTCATGAACAATTTTCCAAACCTGGCTTTCATTCTTATCACATTAATCCATGTAACCATGTCCGTCTATTGGGTATCAAGTACTGTGCAGTATATGAACGCTTCAAAAGATTCTCTTAATGCTTGGCTTCATCCACATCGGCGCCTCGCACGTATTGCTTTCGCGCCACCTCTGGATCCCAGAGTTATCCCACCCAGCCGTGAGTCTATTGGGCGGGACCTTCTTCTCGGCTCCAAGACGTATTGTGCGAACAAACACGCATTGCCCGGATGAATCCCAAGTAAATGAGAGACACGAATCGCTATCCTCGCATGCTTGCCGACACGCACTCAATGAGCCGTGCGCTGCAGACTCCGGTGGCTCAATATGCCCGCCAAAGTCACTGTTATCCCAATCGACTCTGTCTGGCAATGTTCCCAATTCAAGATAGTCGACTAGGTCAGGATATAGGACGGGGTTCTAGGTAAAAGATCAGCATTCGCATCTTTGATGTCAGAATCAACGGGCAATCATACCGTTCTATCCCGCTTGCTCTCCCACTTGGCCAATCCCGTCATATCGGAGAACAAGGACTTATGCAAACTGATGACAGGCTGACACCAGTGCTTGGCATCGAAAGGAATCCCATGCAAAGAGTGCGCATTGAACATGGGCCACAATCCGGATATATTGATACCTTTTTGATAGAGTGCAAATCCAAGGACCGAGTCTCCACAGCAGTCGCGATCCACCACTTCCAGATAGCGGTCGCTGACAGAGGGCTCGAGGTATTCTCCATATTCTCCGACATCACGCTCTGTCAGGATCTCGACAGCCGCCCTGGAAAGAACGAAACCAGAGCCTCCATATGCAAACCACACTCTCTGTTCATTTTCCAGCCAAAAGCCAGGCGAAGGAGAACCAAAGTACAAGGGCACAGCCGGGTCGAACTGATCCAGTAGTCTGAACAGATTATCCCAGAAGAGATACGTATCTGTCTCGATGAAGACGAACCATTCAGCTGTGGGATTCGCTTCCTTTGCACGTTCGATCATAGGCAAGAACTTGAAGCGATCTAGTCGCCAGCCATCACCTCCATCGATGTTCTTGTCGCCGTTCCGCAACGCTTCATATGTTTTGAAGTCGGTGAGGTTCAATTTTTCAGCAAGGGGTGCCAAATCAGCGAGAACATCATGCACACGATGTCCATGGAGCTCGGTCGCACGATCCGAGACGACAAGGAGGTTGGAGATGCAGCGCGTCACTGAGTCCATAGATGCATCGATACGGTCTGCGCTTTCCGTCGCGCCGGTTTTCAACACTACCTGGACGCGACCAAGGATGTTTGAAGGAAAGTCGGCGCATATATCTTCCGTTGTGAACGGATCTTTGGATTTATACTTTTGAAAATGGGTGATCGTCTGCCAATTCCAAAAGTCCGGTTCTGGATCTTTCTTTTCTGCGGGCAACGAGGGTACATTATGATCGAGACTTTTTTTCCAGCCATATGTTGCGAATAGAAGTATGGTGGCTAGTGCTAGAAACACGCCTAACAACTTGAATTTGGTCACGTTGAATAGTCGCGTCAAAGGCTTGGTGGTTTGGAATGTGGGCGTAGACATCATAGATGATCGGCGGGCACCTGGCCGTGATTATGAAAGATGTGATGCCAAGAGAGCCAACTTATGGGAATTGAAGAAAGGGGACAGTCAAGACAAGAAAATTTCTCTAGAATGATCGCCGCGGATTGCAGTAATGTGCCAAATCAGAGCAGTAGAGGATCCAGGCAGGGTCCATAGAAGAGCGGATCCGTTCACGGAAATGCTCTCCACCATAGAGATTAGCTTAATGGATTCAATGGAAGTGCAACAGGAAAGCATTTGAAGTGTTTGAAGCAGAAGAGGTCTTGAATTGATACGGGGAGCTTCCGGTTAGGAATCTTTTGATAATTTCCCAAGCCAAGCTATCATAAACTGGATTCCAACTCATGACGAGGGCTATTGGCCTGATCGAGCCACATAATTGGTTCACAGACAAGAAACATGTGGGACTCAAGCAAGAGCGAATCCACATCTGTGCAAGAATCTTGGAATTATACCAAAATCACTGGATATGTGTCGATCCTGTGCCTGGGCCAATTGCCGTAGTGCTTGACGAGGTTGATAGCCTGTAGCCTGCGTCTCTATTTGAATGTAACGGGTGCTCTGGTGCTTCTATATTTCTTCCACTTCCAGGGACCACGGGAATGCCATTTTCGGTGTTATCTTCCGGCACTAAAAGAGCCCCTTGGGACGCCCAATAAGTTCTTATTTCGTATCAAGGTCGGTCAACACTGCTACAGTAGTATCGGAAGCCCCCACTTCTTGGCGGTTATCCTCTCCGTTATATAGCGAATGCCGGTTGCCAGCCTAGGCCTACCGGTGTGATTGTAGATGCTGCAGTCTTCGGGATAGACATCCTACTCATCTTGGCGCATGGTGCTTTTGTGATTCCCTTCATCCTTCCCTCTATTTTTCGCTCGACCGGAACTGTTATCGTGTGCAAAATGCAGGCTTATCACTCCGGTGAGCTCGGCCCGGGACGATCGCCTCGGAGGTTCTTGGCACTCTAGATTGTGGCCGTTTCACGTTCTCTTGCGTTGGTTGCACGGATCCGCCCAGGAAGGAGGAGATGTGGTGGAAAGACATGAGGTATTTTTCTATATAAAGTCCGATGTCTCCCCGGGGGTTTGCAAGACACATTTCAATGTATCAGGAACGACGGGGAGCTGAGTCATTATGAAAGAAAAAGGTGCTTGAAAAACGGACAAACTCCGCACTGTTCAGCCCTACAGATAAGTGGAGAAGAGTTTTCTGGCCAATGTCGTGATTGAGCGGGAAATCCGTTTAGTTCGCCGCGGCAACTCATTTTTCCATTTTACCGCGACTTTCTCCTCCTTTGTTTCCGAGACTCTCACATTCCTCTATACTCTTCTACTGTCAGATCCACATCTCCAATAAAATTGTCAACCAGACCTCGCCTCGCGCGCTTACACGGACACAAATGGAGAAACAAACCGCGGCCCCGACATCGGACCTGGAGGCTAGCCCGTCTCCCGAGATGCGCAAAACATCAACAATCACACGCCGATGGAAGCAAGAGCTAAACCCCAGCCATGCTGATCTTGTTTGCTTGCTTCTCTGTTTCTTGACTGGCCTGTGTGACAGCAGCGCGTACAATGCCTGGTCCTGCTTCCTGGGAATGCAGACGGGTATGATTCACCGAGCACAAGACCTCAGGAACACATATTGACTTTAAATTGTATGAACAGGTAACACCATTTTTCTTGGCCTCGGCGCGTCCAACCAGCCCACCAGCAAGCCGTGGGGTTGGCTCAAATCCCTCGTCTCTATCACCTCCTTCTTCACCGGCGCAATGATCTTCTCCATCTCCATGCGCACGGTCGGCTCCCTCCGCCGCGGTACCCTTTTCGTGTCCTTCCTCGTACAAACAGTCCTTATAATCATCGCCGTGGCTCTCATCCAAGCCAATCTCATCCCACACTCCTCGAACGATTCAACCCTGGATGGTGGACCGCTGTTCTTGGAGCTCATCCCCATTGGACTGCTGGCTTTCCAGTCCGCTGGCGGTATGACCTGCAGTCGCGCGCTGGGATACAATGAGATCCCGACAGTGGTCCTGACAAGTGTCTACTTCGATATCGCGTCTGACGCGAACATTCTCCAGAAGCCAACCGACAACGTCAAGCGCAATCGCCGTATCGGAGGTGTGGTTTTCTTGCTCATCGGTGCCATCGTTGGTGGCTGGTTGAGTCGCAGCAGCGGTGGTATGGAGTCTGCGCTGTGGATGTCGGCAGGACTGAAGCTCGTTGCAGCCTTCGGTTGGTTGTTCTGGAAGGCCAAATAATTCACTAATATTGTTCCTCTTATGTTCTCGTGTTGCGCCTCTTTTCAACAAGCGGGAAAGTCCTTCGGGCAAAGATCGAATCGCTAATTTATCGCATATACATTATAGAAGAGCGTCTTTTTAGACTTACAGAGATATACCTTATTTGCTCATTTTGTCAAAAATCACATTGAATTTCGTTCAAGACCCGCTAGTAAACTCGCACGAATATCAGAGAACGCTCAAACTAAGCCACTTGTAACAGTCATCAATCTTGGAATGTTACTCCTGTCCGTTCCGTATCATAACCATCTTTCGGGTACCTCTGGAGTGTCTCGTTGCTCGGATTCGGTGATCTCATTGCGTATGTCATTCAGTTTGCTCATGGCCCGCAGCGTCAGATAATGCTCCGCACCAAGCTTGCTCGTTGAGATCTCTATGATGTTCTTCTGCACAAACCGAGCATCATGCAGCCTCTCCTGCTTGAGACAAAGGAAAACAAGATTGTCCATACTAGCCAAAATGGTCGGATGATCTTCCCCGAGCAGCTTTCTCTGAACCTCAAGCACATGTAGCTGCAGCGCCTCAGCTGCCTCCCATCTGTTCGAGCGCAAGTGCATATCTATCAAGACATTCATACTATCCGCCGTATTAACATGCTCGGGACCAAACACCGCCCTGGAAATATCTACAACCTGGATCTGTAGTGCCTCCGCCTCCTGGGCTCGAGCGCGCCCCAGCGCCAGAAAAACCTTTACAAGACTCTTCATCCGCTCGAGGGTCATCGGATTTCCTTCACCGAGGATGTTGATACTTCCATTGACTGCTTCACGGAGCGCAATCTCTGCTGCGATCCACTTTTCTTGCATTGCGAGTGCCGTGGCGAGATTGCTGAGGCATTCAAGTGTATCTGGGTTCTGGGATCCCCAGACTCTTTTTGAGCTTGCTGCAAGTTCGGTATAGCCTGCTTCAGCATCTTGATATCGGCCTTGTTTCATGTAAAGCATAATCAATTTTGCTTGTCGGCGTAGCGTGTCGGGGTGCTCATGTCCAAGTATTCCTCTGCTTTCGGCTAGAACTTCTGTGCTGAGGGCTTCTGCCTTTTGCCAGTGACCGGATGAGTAGTATATCTGACTCATGAAGTCTTTTGTTGCGAGAATTGATGGGTCCTTTGCGCTTACTTGCCTATGCTGTTCGTCCAATGCCAGTTGCATCATCTGTTGTGCAACCGGAATATCCCCTCGTTGGAAGGCAAATGACGCAGCGTTGTGAATAAGCGTTACTAATTCCGTGATTGACTCGTTTGAGCATTCCTTGGATAGGTCTGTTATTGCTGTCTGGACGTGGGGGAAAAGTAGTTGGCATGTCTCCCAGGTTTCTGTGGTAGGAGTTGGGAATTCCTTGCTGATTTTGGTAAGGAAAATTTGCTGCCATTGATCGAACTCTCCATGTGCTTTGAGCCATTTTTTGGTGGACCATTGGACAAGGTTTTGCATTCTGAAGGTTCTTCCCATGATATCCACAGTGATTAAACAGAAATCTTTCAATACCTCGACGTCATCCTCAAATCCATCCACAATGGTAAAAGAGGAAGCATCTGAAGTGTCCTCAGCATCATTCCTAACTTCAAACTCTTCATTTTCTGGTTGATTCCGTAGAAGGTATTCGGGAATGCCTTGTTCGTCAAAGAAGCTTGCGAGAAATAGAAGAGCTGCAGCAGATGGTCTGACTTCGAGAATGTACTCGATTGCTAATTGACAAGGTATAACTAGGCATTCTCTCATGTTAACATGATGTTGATCAACATCAGTCAGGCTAAGAGCATTGAACTCGCTGTTGCATAGATCATCGACATATCGTCCCACGGAATAACTAGCCCCTCGGTAGTTGATATAAGCTGCTGCGATGACAATTCCAAGCTGTAAAAACATGAGTTCTTCAAGAGCCATGCCGACTGTCTCGGTGTCTGTTTCCGGATGTTTCAACTTCGTCTCCATCAAAGTCTCAGCGTAGGTCGATCTCATCGGATGGATCAAGACAAGATCTCCACGCCTATCAAATTGTTCCACGATTTCGAAGCTTCGGGTCGTCAGAATGATTGTTCCATTTTGGCATCGACGAAGAAGATCGAAAAGGGAAGCAGGACTTAGGGGGCCTGCTTCATCAAAGAACCGGGCATTGTCGACGTGATCCAAAACAAGCATCCATCTTCCAGGTTGCTCATTCTGCAACCAATCGCACAAAATTCCAAATTTATTTGCGTCGGGATCCTTGTAACCAGGAGCCTTGACACGTTCAGCAAGGCTTGCGCAACTTTGCTGGAAGCGAGCTGGAGTGCGTGAGTTGATCCACAGGACCCATGCATCCGGCGACTTCTCCCGCACTCGGTATGAGTACTCGATAGCTAGATGGGACTTTCTTCTCAATATTAGCGGCTTAGTACTTCCCCTCGGCAGCTCTTGACGAACCCTGTACCTCCTGCGCCAACGAATATAACTGGACGCTCTGTTTGGGAAGAGCATCTGAAGTGGACTTGGCCGACAAGGCCTCCAATATCAACGAAATTTGGATCGCGCGGAAAAGGCACGGTGGAGAAAGGCAACGGCGCTGACTCAAGATCTAAAGACATCTCAAAGAATGGCTCAGGTGCGTTCCGACCTGTGTGAGGTAGATACGGATGCAGTGGGACCGAAGATGGTCTCCAGTGTGCAGACCTGTGATAAGGTCACCAAATATATTTGGTACTTTTGTAAGGCATACGGCAGTGGGGTAGTTTCGATTTCAGAAATCTAGGCGGGCAAAGCGTCAATAAATACACGAGCCTAGTCAGCCTCAGCCTCATCATGTGACTATGAGGTATAAAATGCCCCGCATCTCTGCATGGATGCCCTGTTTAAGAGTGCTTATTTCTGGTAGTTTAATGTCCATCGCGTGCTCTTGCGTTGTTTGTGGATTTAAACACACAGTGAAGTGGAAAGTACGTGGATATGGCATTATATAATATCTATTGTTCGAATTCAACACTATGCATTGCACTGTCGGTACATACCTGGGTATGTACTTGATAACATTACTGCTTTGAATTTCGAATAGTGCACCTTGCCTGACACCATTAATATGGCATTCGACTAGCTCTGCGTTGTGTTCAATTAACAGCCTTCTAAAACTACCTGACCGTAGGCCTGGGAGACGGAGATCGATAACTTCTCCGGTCATCATAGCTCTTAAGAACTTCTTTGCGGGGGTTGAAGTCCAATTCTGATGCGTCACAGTCGTTCCCGAGGTCTCTTAGGTTCTCTACCGAGCCGAAACTGAAGTTTCCACTAGAGTTTGGGCTGAACAAGGGAGGACGAGGAGGAATAGGTGGGGATCTCGAGGGCATCGGGGGTGAATAGCCTTCGAAACTAGCTCTACCCTAGGGAAGAGAACATAAAAGTTAGCGCATAATCTTTTTTTTTGCTCGAAATAATCCTACCGGCAACTCTTGGGGGCTATCCGATCGAACGTGCTCTTTGGGGGCGGTATGCTTGGGTGTATTGTTGTCGCTAGAGTTAGGCGTGAATGACTTCTCTGTTTGTCTTCCCGGGGATCGTTTCTCATGGAAGAGAGAGATGTCAGACCGTGACATGTTGCCTTTCATTGTCTGAAACGAATATCGCCAGCCCATGCCGAGACCCTTCAATTTTTCGCTCTCCAGATATGGCGACTCAATGCGGGATGCATCTTCTTTATGGTCTTCTTTCCGGAACACATTAGACCACCTGTGCCCTTTTCGGTGCACTGAGGGATCAGGAGACAAGTTAACGTCATCTGTGTCTTTCGATTCGGAAGACTCGCTGATAGATAGTTTTGAACTGTGTCGTTCTGGTTTGGCGAAAGCCTTACTGCTGAGATCGCTGAATCTTCCGCCCAGCTGAGTGAGGTTACTGGACTTCCGAGTGCTCTCCGAGGCAGCAATACTTGTCACATCACTGGGTGTCAAATCTTCCTGGTCGTGAAGGTTTGTTACATTGTTGAAGAATGGCTTGATCATATTGCTCAGATCCTGAAGAGCTGCAGCGCTCGTCTGAACGCGTAAATGCAATCGATCGCATTCTAATCTTGATTCTTTCGAGGAGACCGATTTTTGCAAGTTCTTGACATGCACACCAAGGGTGCTAAGCGCCCTCCTGAGGTCTCCTTGACTAGCTGCAAGGGCATCCCAACGATCTCTCATGATTTGAGCATCAATCGAGTGTCGCTGGCTACCAGTGACTGCTTCTTGTGACAGTTGAACCAAAAGCTCTACTCCTGTTTTGACTCCGCGAAGCGCACGGCTCGTGGTCATCAATTTTGTTTTCTGCTCGGCAAGTCGAGCCGAAATATTCGTGGCCTGACTGACTTCATAGACCAGATATTCCACAAACTGTTGAAGGTTGTCTATATCAATTGAGATATTCATTCGCCATACTTCTTCAGGGGCAATCGATTGTAGAAGCTTCTTGGCATAAATTGAAGCAGACGCAGCGGCATATCCTTTCCACACATCGTTCTTGTGTGAGTCGGCATAATCGCAGATCCCTCGAATATGCAAACAGGGAAACTTGTTTGCTGCACTAGCCGGCTCTTCCTTTGAGCATAACACGCCGAGATCCTTTCCGATATTGTCTCTGACGCCCGCATGTCTCGTGAGTTTGTCGGTTGAACCAATTTTCCCGGAATGTACTTTTATGCGATCATAGTCAGGACGCTTAGATCGAGATACGAGGTTTGTTTCATCGAGCGAAGAATGGCATTCAGAGGAAGAATCGTGTTCGAAATCAGCCTTCCAAAGACGATCGATAGAATCCTGCGGTTTTTGATAATCGTCTTTGATTTTCTGGGTCTTGGTAAACGTCTTCTCCAGCAAGCTGTAGAGGTCTAAGCCTTCATCTAGTTGGACTGCAAGACTTTGTGTGCCTGTGAAGAGAGCCCGACCCGCCGGCTCGACATGGCTGGAATGCTCGAATCCATCGGTCGCGGCCCCCACATAGCGAATGATTTCAGTGCCGACCACGATATCACCCAATCGTATGTCATTGGCGAGGGTCGGTATTCCTCCTGCGATTCCTACGATAAGCAAAAGCCGGATCATGGGGAAACTGCTTCTCATATCATCGGCAGCATCAGAGGCAGAATTGATGCCACACTGCGCATTTTCGAGACATGTGATCAACACATAATGGCTTCCTACGCGCCCGTAGGTGTAGGTATTGCGATCGCCCCTGGGAAGGACGAAGTTTGTGGTCTCAAATTCCTCATCTAAAACTTGTCGGGCTGCCGTGTACTCTTTTCTGATCGCAGTGACCCAGCCGACGGTGAAGTCACCATGCGACGGAATCATATTGGACAATTTCTTGACCAGGAGAATTATGCGGGAGGTACTTTGAAAGAGGGGTTGGCTCTTGGGAATTATTTCCAGGGTTAAGCCAGGTGCAGCTTTCCCACGTAGCTAACGCCATCTCGCTTTTGACGCGCTAGGATCTGCGTGGAGCGAATCGCGCTCAGCCGCAGTCACCAACCAGAAGAGGCATGGACTGTGACCAAGGTGCAGGAAGTTGAGAACCGGCCCGTTCCCTGAAACTCTCTGATTTGTTGCCTTTGTTTGACACGTCATGCGTTGAATAGGGGGAAGGGTGGTTCGGAGGGGCTAACAGGGATTCCACTCGCAAAAATGGGTTAGTGGTGCAGCAGGGATCCTGCGGGTTTGGGGCTACTTCAAGCCTCCCGGCGCCTAGAGCATTCGATAATGAGAACCGAGGCTCATATCACATATGATATGGATTTAAAAAGCCGTGAAAGAGAAGAAATTGTACTGGCCAAATTGTTTGATCTTTGATAGTTGTCTATGGATGCTTCAAGGCAGCCAAATGGCCCCCAAATTCCAGCAACGACATTCATCATATTTCTCACGTTACATGTTGATGAAACACAGGGCATTAAAATTGTCTCTTGGTGGCCAATCATCATGGGGTTTCTTTTATGCTCTGATATTGAAAACCAGATATACGCCTGTATGCAACTAATCTATATGTCTTTGGCACAGCAGGCCATCTATTTCCATGGATCCTGCGACATCAACTCTTGGAACATTTAATTATACACTGCAACTCTTTTTACAACACGCCTGTCTAGAGAAATACCAGAGCAAATTATATGACAGTACCCTTCACTTGCTTCTTGTCGACGTTGAAGTTCTTCCACATGAGAATAGCTGGAATACCCAAAACCAGGATGCAGGTGGACGCAATGCAGTTCATTCGCTGCGAATAGCCCCAAGCATAGGCCGCGGCTTCGCGAACTGGAGATCCAACTGGGTACTTCAATTGAGTAACAAAGCTGCCCTCGAAGATCGCTTCAGCGTTCGCTTGTTGGTCTGCAGGGAGACGGCTGCGGAGGGCCCCAAGATAGGTGTTATTGTAGATAGCGGCACAAACTGCATACCCGATCGAGCTTCCCACGTTGTTGAATAAACTGATCAGAGATAGTGCCAACGGAATGCCTTCGCGATCACCTCCTGCCATGGCGGCCATGTCATTTCCAATAACCAGAGTACCACCAGCAAAGGCAATGAAGATTTGGCACATGACGATATATCCAATGCTCTGGTCGGCACCACGGAAGTAAATCATGAGACCCGAACCGAGCATCATTAGTGGCAAACCGAAGCATAGACATGCCCATTTGAAATGCTTGGTCTTATAAATGTACAGTCCCATCACGACGGACCAAAAGCAGGAGCCGACGTTGTAGGTCTGCATAAGGTAACCAGCCTTCGTGTAGCCGAGGTCATATACAACGAGCAGGAATGCTTGGAAGTATGTATCCCACAGGTCGAAGTTGAAGAATAAGACAAGGCTGAGCAGACAAGCACCGGCGATAGAGCGATTTTTGAAGATTTCCCACCGAATGAAGTGCTTCCGTGCAAAGTATTTCTCCCAGATTCCGAAAGCTGGGAAGAGGCACAGCCCAATCACAATCATAGCGATGAACTTGGCGCTGGAGTATCCAGCGAGGCCGTATGATGTCAAGCTGAATGGTAGCAGAAAGAGAATGAACGCAGCCATGATGATGCAAGCACCAATTACTGAACGCAATCGTTAGCCAGATCGACAAAGAAAACAAAAAAAGAATATTCAAAAGAATGAGCATACCATCAAACTCGTGGATATAGTGAATGATGGATTGCAACGTGGTCCGGCCACTTGGCTCCCTCTTGAACACCCCCAGCCTCTGGGCTTTCTTCTCGTACACCTTAAAGACAACACACAGAGGGATAAAGACGAACGGTTGCACGATGGCAAAGACACCAAATCCCCAGCGCCATCCTGATGTCTCAATAAAAGACGTCACGGCCAATGGAGCAGTAAAAGCGGTGCAGATGAATGGGGTTGTGGAGAAAGCAAAGGCCCAGGCTCGGTTGCGCAACCCCGTGGTATCCGCGATGAAAATTTCCAAAATGAGATAGATGAAGTAGTAGCCAACCCAATACAATGTGTATCCAGCAGCAAATGAGCTGGGTCCATTGCATGCAGCCAAAATGATCATACCAATGAGATAAATCACAACCGAGACGAAGAGACCCTCGGCACGGCCCCACAGATTCAGGGTCTTTCCCAGCGGTAGTTTCAACACGCCTCCCACAATGGCCGAGGTTATATAGGCCGTGGTGACCTGTGGCGCAGCATCAAAAGAACCTAAGACATACTGCGACAAATTCGTCAACATGGTCTGGTGGAAAGCCAACATGAAATAGCAGACCCAAATCCTAATCAGATTGGTCACAGATTAGCGCTAGTCCATTGCGGGGAAGACCACTTCTTTCTCTTTAAACCACAACTCACCAACCATATATCCCGAACACAACCTTTTTGGTATAGACAAGTGCAGCAGCCTCAGCTTTCTGGAGACCAATATCGGCATTCGCATTGATCTGGTCAGGGTGTGCCTGGACCTCCTTTTCATCGTGCCACTCTAAAGATTCTTCACCCGGGAGATCCGAAATGTCGTTTTCAGGTGAATCTTGTTTGGTAGTATCATCCTCGTAAGCTGGAGGTGGGAGAAACGGCTTCGAAGTCCGACCATTTTCATCTCGGCCCCGAATAGTGTCGATGACACCCATATTGGCGGTGATAACTTAAATATCTCCGGCGAACGGTGTCCCGATTATCTATAGGCGGGATAGAACACCAGGGCGGGTAAAGTGAAAGGTCGACGAAGAAGCATGCAAGGAGGGGACGATCAGCTTTTTCTATGCATATGATTTGAAAAAGGGTCTAAAACTGGAGAACGAGTTCCGAATTCGCGCTAAACTCGGTTTCTGGAACGGTCTCCACATATTCCTTTTTGATTCGTCTTCTGGGAGCGTACGAGTGCCTTGTCGGAGCGTGGCGGGATCAGATAATTAAAACAGGGATTCTTGAGTTGCTTTTGGCCCATAATTGACCGCCAATCACCGGCGACTCCGAACTTTCAGGTGGAATATGGCCTGCCGATCTCGGGCTATAGGATTATAGGAATAATTGCATGCGATCCCTTCCTTGTATGAAAACTGCTTGGTGGAAAATATCTAGATATTAATCGATCGCTGTCCATTTCTCGCATTGTCTTTACTCTCGACACTATCCACAGTACAACTGAGTAGATCAATCCCGCATTTGATATCTGCTCGTTCTCTCTTAAACGCTTTGGCCCCCACATGCAAAATATCTCTATAAGGTCATCTAGCCCCTAATTTCCTATCTAAACCGGTATCTGATGGATCATCACTGAGATTTTTTTTTGGTTACATGATTGGGTTGGAAACAAGACAAACTTTATGGGGGCCGAGTACACTGCCGCCACGGTCCGACCGTTCCCTGCAACCGGCAGGATTCCCCTGGTCGCCCAAGGTCAATTCGTTATACAAAATTTTCTTCCAAGGTTCCGAGCCATGTGCTTATTGATTATCTGATCGGTCTTATAAGATCTCAGCGTGGCGGCAGATCTGCATTTCGGTGAAAACTGGGTTCGGCTAACTGAGCCTATAGTACTGTATTCTGATTGACATCATAAGTGATCGACCCTCGTATTTCGTACATCTAACCTATGTTTCTGCCTATTTATTTTAGCATTACCATTTATATCTTTACCTCATGTTCACTAGGCATTTTCCTATGGACCCCTTGCTTAGTGTCATCTGAAGGCGAATCCTATCTGATGATGGGTTTTAGCCAATTTGATCGATTGAGCGACTGAAAACTCTGGCTTAGATTTCAATATTGAAGTTGACTACTACCTTCGTATCCCATCATCTATTAAACCTCTCGTATACAAGTATACAGCATAGGCAGACTCTTCTCATATGCATACTTGGTCCGATTTTGATGCAAGAAACACTTCGCCGAAGCGTAACTTGATCCGAAGCCGTATGACGCTAGCAAAAACCTGTCAGCATGCAAAAGTCCGATTTCAATATCATCGCCGGTCTAAAACCACCTTGAGGCCGTTGAGACAGGATTGATCCAGTCCACTCAGAGCATTTTGACGTGAGTGTTGGAATTTCAATAACGCTCCGAAAGTGCCCAATGAGGTACCAGGATATCCTTTGACATCCGTTAAAAATAAGGGTGTGGCTGAATGTGTGGCGGATTACGATTGGTCACCCCTGTACGGATGATGAGCATTGGGCCCTTTCTCATCACAGCCAAATACGGATCCCACTTGGTCAAGCGCTCATTTGCATAAATTTATAATGCGAGCTATTGTCAGCAACACAAGAAGCTCTGATGGCATGCAGATCCATGCAGCAATAGGTAAGGAGAAAATGAGAGGAAAGAACAATTTTCTTCACGATGTTGTCATTTGTATCTGATAACGAGAAGATATAAAAATCCATATATGGCCTACAAGGTTGGTCTGGGCATCTGATAGCTTTAAAAGCATTGACTTTGAAAACAAAGGTTTGACTGGGGCGCGTCACATGACCTGCACATGTGACATGTACTAAGCAATTCAGGAGACTGCCAGACTGGCCATCTTGGGTTAGCATGTTCTGTTTCGTCGGCATTTAAGCAAGCCAAGACATGACAGGCCAGGTATGTGACTCACCCTGGTTCTGAGACATTTAGGCAGCCGTTAAACGACTTTATTTAATAAACCTGGGTACGCCGTGGTCTTGGATTTTGAAAGCTCAATACAACTCTCACGCTTCAGTTCTCAAAATTGTCCCCAAACATGGGCAGATGGGTAACACCGCTTTCTTCGGCGCTAAGGACCACTATCTGTCATAGATCGGACTCATATCTCCTAATTTATTCGTCAGAATGATAAGTTATCGATTGATTTTTACTGAATGGGTGTCAGGAGGTCAGCATTTTCCCCAGGTCACATAGAAACCATGCGTTGCGTCGATTGAATTCCTGGTGAACCAAGATGAAGCAGTTTGTCGGCGATTCAACCAAAATGGGTAACTAACACCGGACCTTGATCAGTTCGCAACAAATCACTGAAAGTTTAACACTGGGTCCTGTTTTGCCGAACGGAGTCCACCTCCCGAAATGTGATCTAGCCTTCTCTAGAACATTACTCGAATGTCGCTTAGCCATCAAGGATCCTTTATCTCTCAACGCAATCATGGAAACCCGGATGAATGTTTCGAGATTCTACGAGGAATTATGCGGAGATGCGTCGGACCCCCGGACAGAACGAACGATACCCCCCGCCCAATCTCCCTATAGTGGAGATAAACACGGGTGGGGAGCCAATCCAAATTTGCCCTCGGCAATTTGAAGATAGCTTATTTCGAAGGACAATGCCATATTACCATTGGGTGCCGCGATTACGCATGCTCCCCTCCCCCCTCATGGCCTCGTGGCGAATCTGTCAGTTGTCAAATAGGATGATATCTATTCCCTAAGACGGCCAAATTCATCGTATCGCGTGACGCGGAAGGGCCCAAGCTACGCATTTTGAGGGGCATTAACTGGGCCATCGTTATTGTCCATGGCTCATTCGAATGGACCATCCACCGATAACCCGGTTTTCCGGCCCAGCGCTCTAGTCCAAGAGTACATGCGCCACCAGACGGCATATGCACCACCAGACGGCATATGCACGATGGCAGGGAATATCTATATATTAGGGGGCTTCTCCCGAGAACGAGCCAATCGGTCTAGGTCCATTATTGTTCCCAATTACCAGCATGGCGGACGGACTCGAGGAAAGCCCCGTCTCCACGCCTATGGAGGACACAGAAATTACAGAGAAGAAACCTGATTTCTCTTTGACTGAAAAGCCGGACATTCATGATCTTGAAGTTGCCAAAGGCTTTGTAGCCCAAAAGGATTTCGTGGGACATGTCTCAGACGTTCCCCTTGGAGAGGGTATTGTCCCCGATGATAATGATGAGTTCATTGATCCTCGTCTAAAAGATTATCCTATTCCTCTGGTGGCCAAAACGGTCGACCTTCGCAATGACCCAACGCAAGTCTATTTCGTTTATCCTATATTGAATTGCCTCGCCCACTAACATCTCACACAGGGAACCAATCTTGACCTTTCGGTTCTGGGTCCTATCCACATTTTGGGTTCTTGTCGGTTGCGCCCTCTCTACCTTTTATTACTTCAAGCCTTATTACAACAGTATCACCAGTTATGCCGTCCAATTATTGGCTTGGGGCATGGGTGATGCTATGGCTCGATATTTGCCCACGAAACAGTTTAGCTTCTTTGGATATAAATGGTCTATGAATCCCGGCCCTTGGAATGCCAAGGAGCATGCCTTGATTGTCGTTGCCTACTGGGGCAGTGTAAGTGTAGCTTCATTTCTCTCTACATTCTGTGTCGCTGATACAACTTGATACAGTGCTACACGGCCTATGGACTAGGCCCGTTGTCCGCCATCGAGCTTTACTACGGCGAGAAGCTTAATGCCGGGTGGTCGATCTTCTTCCTACTGGCGTCACAGACAATTGGATACGGCTTTGCTGGTCTTTTTAGGGATGTCCTGGTACGACCACCTTCGATGTACTATCCCGGTGTACTGCCCAACGTGTCTCTATTCAACGCCATGCATAGTAGCCCATCGGCAACCAAAAAAGCCCTCAGGTACTTCGCCATCGTTGCATGTATCACCTTTGTCTATGAATGGATCCCAGAGGTGATCTTCCCACTTTTGGGGTCGCTTCCATTGATCTGTTGGTTTGGTCATGGTAATTGGAAGGCGTATGTCCTGGGTTCAGGTTTCTATGGATTTGTATATCACCCCATTGCTCCATTGATATTCAAAGAAGCTGTACTAATTCATTATAGGGTATCTTGGATTTCTCTCTTGACTGGAACTACATCACCTTCCTATATCCATACTACACCCCGCTCTGGTCGAGTCTCAACTCTGGTCTCTTCGCCATCTTCTGTGTCTGGGTTCTTTATCCAATCATCTACTTCACCAACACGTTGAATGCGCAGAATTTTGCCCCCATGGACACAGGTACCTATACGGCGAATGGCAGCACTTATGATGTTTCGGCCATTATTGATTCCAACAATCAAGTCAACCAAACCGCGTTGGCCGAGTACGGAGCTCCTTACTGGTCTCCATCATATGTGTTCTACTGGTTCTGGACTTTTGCGGCGCTTACAGCCTCAATGGTTTATGCGATCTTGTGGTACGGAAAGCAATCGTGGGAAGGCATCAAAAATGGCTGGAAGAACAAACGCAGCGACTATGATGATCCATATCTCAAGCTCATGTCCTTTCAAAAGCGAGTGCCTCACTGGTGGTATCTGACACTGCTTGGTATCTGTGCGGCGATCGCCATTGCTCAGGGGTATGAGGGTAACATGAAGCTTGACTGGTGGGGATTTGTAGTTATCTGTCTCTTTTCATTCGTCTTCACTTGGCCCAACGGTATTCTATGGGCCGTGGCTAATATTCAAGTTGGCATGGGTTCCTTTAGCGATCTGCTTGCCGGGATCATGTTCCCGGGAAAGCCCACAGCGGTCCTATCCAGCTATACCTACGGATACTGTGTGCTTGAGCAGTGTCTCAACCTGATCTCGGATTACAAATTCGGCTTTTACATGAAGATCCCGGAGCGGGAGATGTTCTGGGGTCAGCTTTGGGGCACCGTTCTGGGTCCCTTTATTAACTATGGCTTTATGCAGCTCATTGTGGATCGTGAGCGGCCATTCTTGATTGGTCAGCGGACCTCCGCGGCGTGGGATGCGGTACAGACTCGGTACTACTACTCCAGCTCCATCATCTGGGGTATCCTCGGTCCTAAGGAATTTTTCAACAACCGGTACCCCTGGGTATACTATTCTTTCGTTGTCGGTGCCGTGTCTGTTCTTGCGGTTTGGCTTGTGCAGAAGTGGAAGCCCAAGTGGAACTTGGAGCATTGGTTTAACCCAACCTTGATGTTTTATGGGGGCTTCCTATTCCCATACTACGAGACGGTGAACTTTTTCACGTCGCTGATGGCTTGTATTTTGTTCATGGGGATCCTTCCCCGGTATGCCCCAGTGTGGTGGCGCAAGTACAACTACTTGACTGGTGTCGGTTTGGACTGTGGAACGCAATTGATGACCTTGGTAAGTCACATCCTTCCCTTCTCCTGTCTGGCTTGATTCTCACATTTGAACCATAGGTCTGCATCTTTATCGTCAATCTGCCTAACCTGAGCTTCCCTGCCTGGTGGGGTAATAACGCTGACGCAACAGACCGATGCTTCCCACCTGCAGATTTACCTCCATATGTGCAAAACTGATCGAGGAGTATGCAGATGTATGTCCAACCTTTATCATGAAGTGAACCTATTTTATTGGAAGAGGGATCGCAATTGTTTGGCTTACCAAGCATGTGTGTCAATATGATTCATGTTCTTCAGATCAATCTTTTTAATCTCCATTAAATTACATTCCCTGCTATATAACCTTCGAACTACGTATGACAGCTCAGCTGGATGGGTAACCGTCAGGGGCCGTTGATTCTTGGTTTTTGCATCGTGGTACCCACATGTATTGAATAGCCTAGTTGATTCAAAACAGCCATGCAACAAAGATCACAGGAAATACATTTAGATGACCCTATACCACCGCCTCAGTCTTCCGGGTTGAGCTCTTGTACAACGCCCTGGGCCCTCTGCAGAATTTCCTCTGTCGCCTGAAATCGCCGTCTCAGTGTCTCGGCTACGGCGGGCGCTTTTTCCGCTTCTGAAAGACGACCCTCAACCGCAATTACCGCATTCAAGTCTCTCACCATACACTGTACCTCCTCGGCCACTTTAATCTGCAAATCATCAAAACACTCATCAAGTGCGTCTATGTACTCTCTTCCAGCTACGTTAGAAAGATTGGCAAAAAGCATCGAATGCGTCAGGTGGTCATTCATGATTTTCTTCCGGCGCTTGTCACTTCCCGCTCCTATAGAAATGATTAGCAAAATGGTAGTAAATGCAATACAAATTACAAGGGTCTGACAAACCTCCTTCTTGGTTGATCTTGGCATATGCAGGTTGCATCAGGCCTGAAATGTACGAGCTGGCATGACCGAACGCCATGTCTCGTTTTGTGTTCCTTTAGATCTAGTTAGAATAGTGTTTGCGATTATCCATGAGCAGGAAGGTCATACTCTGAAATTTGTTTAATCCTCTGCAAGGAATTCCAAAAATGATCTTCGACACATTTTTTCCTGAGCTCCATGCTTCGCTGCAGATTTTCCAGGGCGCGCGGTGCAAGATGAATATGCGCTATTTGAGACTGTTAAGTGACCATGCTACAACACCTTTTCCAGGACTCAAGCTTTTGTTGCCCAAAAAAAAGACGACTTACCATCAATTTCTCCACGACATCTGTTAAAAACAGTGCAAGTATCTCTCGCCAAGATTGCTTCCTGCATGTGCAGCCAATTCTGTATATTGTCCCAATTAAGGATGAGCTGATCCTGTGCTGGCTGGAGTAAGTCATTATTCCAACAACGACCACCAGGTACAGCGCCGGTCGCATGCTCTCCAAAATGCCGACAAAAGGCAGAATACGTCGCATGGGACCACTAGTAATACCATTAGAGCTGAAGCGTTTGGTTAAAAAAGCCTATGGGGGAAACCTACTCCTGCCCATTCCTGGCTGATCTCAATGCTTCTGGCCGTCCAGCGAGTTAAAGATTGCCCTTAGACTTTTATTAGAGGGCAACAGAGTTCATTCAGCGAATAATAAACTCACGAATTACGCCGGTAATGCATTCGTTATAAAGACCAACCAAGCCCCGGCGCGAGATATGAGCCAGTCCCTGATTAGAAATGAGTTCCTATTGAAAATCAGAAAACTTAAGATCTTAAAATAGGCTACTCAGGGCCTAGTATGCCGCTCTGGGTTAAAGATACCCGATGAAAAACATCCTGCGCATTTTTCAGAGCCTGTCGAAGGATAACTGTATTTCCACCCATGACAGAATCTGTTCCAGACAACGCCCACTGACGCAAGGAGGAGAGCAGAGCTGGTACTTGATGATTCAAGAATGTTGATATTGAGCGCATCAATGCTGCAGATGGCACTAATTGGCAGTAGCGGCGCAGCTCCCGAATTCCCGCAAGATCAACGTATGCTTCTTCCTCGCTATTTCCGCTAAAGCGGTACTTGGAGTAGAGCGTGTTGCTAACGCAAAAGACCCTGACATTTTGGTGTCTTGCGATGAGACCTTCTGATACCTGGAGGTTTCGATGAGTGGTGAGAAGTTGCCGCATACTAAATAATGACTTAGTAGGCCGACAAAAATCTGAACATCATGCAGGTTTGGCTTACTCAAAATTCAACTTCGATTCCTTGTCACTATTACACATTCAGCAGACAGGACTATTGCACATTGGGATGAACAACCTACCGTAGCTCCAATACTTTGACTGCTAATTCCGCTCGCCTGGCAACAGATGTTCGCCGTGCTCTGGACTCGGTTGATTGAATTTTCTGCCGGACAGCCTGGATTTCTTTATTCATTTCCTTGACTCGGCGAGAATGGGCGTCATCTCCACGAGAAGATTCTTCAGGTGATATGTCCTAAGAAGACAAGTCAGTAAGCACATTCCTATCTGAAGAGCCGCTTCCAATACCTCCGACTTCGTGCAAATGATTCGTCGTGGCTGATCATCTTTGCATCTTCGCAAGATGTCTTGAATCGACGGGTTTGTGCAGGCACGGCCGATTTCAACCACAACGAAAACTTCATCGCAGCTATGAGAAAGATACCGCTCGGTCGCTCGAACTCTGGCAAAATTCAAATCGCTGAAGCCTAGTACGGGTTAGCCCAATTCCCAACTCTGAGGAGAGGGCCGATGGAATGCTTGGTGCGTACCAGGTAGATCAGCCATCACTAAGCCGGTTCTCAAAATGGGTGAATTGAGATATACCCTGCAAAGACATCAGAAATAATACTGATTTCGAGGACAGTTCACGAACCTGATCAACTTGATGAATGGCCAAAGTGCTGGTTTACCTTCACGAGCATTACTGCCGGTTAGCATATCGAGGACATCCCTGCACTGCTCGATATCACCAGCAATCACAGAGTATTCAGTCGCATCAAGTCCACCGGGTCGGTGTGCTAAGCCCGCTGAGGCCCATCGCTCTAACTGTGCAAGAAGACTTGAATGGGCCCCTTCGTAATCTTCGGAAAGGTGCTCCATAGTTAAACCTGGTTGGTCATTGAACAAAGATCGGAAAGTTTCCCAGGCTTTCTCGGCCTGAGATTTACACTTTATTTGCTCCTCGTGCGATTTCAGCTCCAAGCAGAATCGAGTGACATGAAATTGACGGAAGATGGTAAGAAGCTCTCCAAGGAGATCTTTCATCTCTTCTAAAGTCATGAAATCTGCTTCAATGGTGAAAGGTCCGGTATGGTTGTCATCAACATGTCGGAATTCAGTCACGACGCAGGTGCAAGCCATGCCTTCGCTACTCTGTAGGTGTATGTTAACAGAACTGCGTGATGTGTTTAAGAAACGGATGAGGAAATGGAGACATACTGAGCGTGACAGGCTCTGCTGATCAAGCAATGAGTTGATCAAAGAGCTTTTTCCTAGCCAAAAATTAATATTTGAATAATAAAAGGCGTGAGTAGACAAATTTACCAACGCCAGAGTCGCCAATGAAGCCCACAGTCCGAGTTACTGGATACTCAAACATGCTCATTTTCTCAGTCTGCTTAAACAGGGCATGAAGAGCAGAAGAACGATCTTGGTTTAACTCAGAGACTTTCATGATGTCGGCCAGGACACCCAATTCCTCTTTGACCTCTTTCAGACCATCCTGAAGTCGATGATTATAAACCGGGGCAGCAGGAAGGGGTTCTTCACGGATATGAACGGTCTGTACTTCGGCTGGTTCTTCAATGTCGCTATTTTCATCACTATCCGACATTTCTTTGTCTCCTGTGGCATCATTTTCGGGGAGAGGGGTTTCCTCTCCGTTACTTGAGGCAGGAAAAGCTCCAGGAACATTTGCATAGGCTTGCGTAGAACTGGAAAATATTGAACGATTCCTTTCAGAGATTTGCCTACCATGAGATGAAGGTAAAATCTCAGGTCTTGGACTTGGAGAAGCATTATGCTGATGTCCATAAGTTGAGGGCGAGCTACCCGGGCTTAGCCATCCATTTGGTGACCTAGATGGAGGGGTATACATCACGTCTGAAGAATCGTTCAGACTCAAACTCTGGAAGAGAGGGGTTGATCTCGGAGTGTGTGGGGTCAAAGCTGAGTTTCCTTCGTTACTGCTGTCCTGCGATGATGACGAAGGAGTGCATTGCACTGCGGATAGCGAGCTCATCGAGAATGTAAATTCAGAAGATGGAACGGCCATTTTTATGTGCCTGCCTTCTGACCGGTACGGAATCAATTGGTTCTGACCATCGGTGAGAAGGAAACGCCTGGTTATAAGGGGGTAAAGATGATTTGGTATGGACGATGGACCCCACACTCTGAAGCGGGCTTTCTTGCTGCTAGCTGCGCCTACGGGCTCCAGGGCTGTACATTAGCGCCGTGTTTCATCCACAATCATGCGCGCGCCATGAGTGTGGATGAAACACGATGCCAGCATAGTTCCTTCTCGTGAGTTAGTAAATTTGCCGTAATTCTTACATCCGATTATCTTAATCTAGCATATTGTTCACAGCATATTTTGCACAGTACGGATCATCTTGAATGGCAGGAGATGTTTTGAAATTGTCACAGTCCAGGAAACCATTTTGGCCCCCACTTGTTAGCGGGTCTAGGCGAATTCCAACCCCTGCAAACGCGAAGTCATGCGTGCGCAATTTCGGAGGAACCAAAAGATCTATTGGTCCAGAATCATTCGTTCTTTTGTCATAAACGGGGATCTGAATTCTTAAAAAAAAAAGGAGCAATCTCGGAGGAACTCGGTACTTGACTGTGCAGCGACTTTCTCTTAGTCAGTCAGGCGACTGAGAACTAGAGGAATGAAGTATGCCCGTCGATGCTGCCCGCTGCAAATTTCTTTCACAAATTGCCATAAAGGGCATCTGATGACCGGAGTCTTCGTTCGCTCCTGTCAGTTGTTGGGTTCGTTTCTCGGGCGCCCGAAGAAATGGCGCCTAAATGACCGGGACATTGAAACATGGAGACTCAGGGATTGTGGATCTTGCTCAGTCTCTAGGATTGCGTTACAAATCTAGCTGTTAGCAACAGGTCAGGCAAGGATTATAAGCAACGCGGAACCAATCAACTCCAGTTCGCCCAGAAAAGATACATCAATAGTGGTTGTATCTCAGGTGACATAAACGAAGAACCATTTCAGGTACGATTTACCCTGTCACCATCTCAATATGTTTCATTCTATGTTATCATAATTATAGTTAGCGACGTATTTAAGTACGCTGTTGATGTGGGATGTTTTCCTAACATAGGAAAGGTGAAATGAACTTAAGAGTTTTGTAATTGAGGCTTATGTAAAATACACTAAAAATCGGTGCTGAGCCTTCTTTATCTATAGGCGAAATATGAATTCAAATAAAACATCATAGCTTTTATGTGTGACCGGTGGACTTACTTTACGCCTGGCTTTGAACAACGTCATTTCTATGTTCATACAGGCACTGGTCAAGGGTGCATGATAGACTTGCAAACACCCATGTTCCTCTTTATAGGCGTTCGAAAGTAAGTGGCTTACTTGTAGCACATATAAATTGTTTCTTTCTCCGCTTTTATTGAACCTACTCTAGCCCATATTGAGTCAACAATGAAAAATCCATTGAGCTGCTATATACCCAGTTCTAATTTGGACCGCCGGTCATTTTATTGTAAATACGGGAAGTCTTCGTTAAGTTCGACATGTTTTATACAGAATGCCCCACAGGTGTGGGACTGATCTCTGTTTTACAAAGCATTAAGGCAAAGTCGAATGAGTCGACAGCCTGTCATAGAATGTGGCAATGCGACCTCTCATCAGCCACTGTGTAGATCAGATCATGTAAGCCACCTGATTTCGAGGTTTTGTCCTCAAAATTACTAGTTTTAGTGTGTTTTAGGTGGCTCCAGGCCGCTAACCCAATTCTAGACTAGTAAACCGTTATCAGTCAAAATTCCCCTCAAATATTCTCTCTTTTCTCTCATACAGAAACATGTCCCAATTCCAACTGCCATTGGCTGCACCGGGTAAACGCTCGTATTACTATAATTATCTGATGGCCCTCGGTGATGCCGGTAAGACCCCTAGTATTTTCGTTTTGTCATTTCTCTCTTTTCTTTTTTTCAATTCATATTTACACTAAATAGCTTACCTAAATCCAACGTATTCCCTCTTAGATCTCTTCCTCGATCGATGGTACATGGTCAATGCATCTCTTTTGGATCTCTCCGCCTTATATGTTCATCTACCCCTATAATGCAGACCAGATCAAGAATTCCTAATCTCGACAACAAATGCACATGCAATAAACTAGCAGTCGGGAAAAGAGCGCCACGTCAGAGACTCATAGCGTGTCATTGCTCAGGTGTAAAATAGGGGTGTTTACAACTGTACGGTGGGAACATCGGGGAGTGCGGGGGTAAGGCGATTCGGGATTTTTTAAACGACCCGAAAATACCGGGACGTGGCTAGCATGGATTTATTGGCGAGGAGGGTCTCTCCTCTTCCTTAATGACCAGATTTTCAGCACAGCCAGCATGTTTAGAGGTCTCAGCTCAGCCCTCGCGAAAACATTCGAGAACCCCACGTTCATGAATTTCGACGAGGCGGCAGCAACCGTAGAGTTGCCAATCGGGTTATTAGGCTTATGGATACAACAGGGATACATCTTGCTGCTGACCGCAGCGGTATATCTATGTGGATTCTCGGTCGTTCAACACTTAGCCTCAGAAAACCAGTGGTTACTAGTAGGTCGTCGTTTCAGCCAGCCTCTCGGCGAACCATCGAACTAGGCTAAAAAGGGGCAGGAAAGAACGCCAAACCTCACCACTTCAAAATTGTGGCTTTTTTCTCGCCAGCACTTTGCCGGCCATATCCGAAGGTCCAAAAATACATACTGTAAACAAAGTGTGCAGATCTGCCCAATTTTAAGTTGGTAGATATGACTTATATTCTTACTTTTCGCTATAGGTGCGTCCAGCGGCAAAAGTCCATCACCCAATACTCATTCATTCAATCTAGTTTTTGTCAAGAACGAATATAGAAAAGACAGTCATGTAAAATAAATATATGAATATTATAATTCCTTCGAACGAATAAGGATGACATGTCAAAAAGCGACATTTCCACTCCCGTAATCTATATTCTCAACGGTATAAGAAAAAAAAACACATCCACTCCTGAAAGGGACAAGTCCAGCTGCCCATGTGGACTGTTACTATATTTTCCACTGATTTTTCTTCCTTTATCCATTTCTCTTTCCTTCACTTCTCTTCTGACATCTTGATCAAATGATCTGCACAACAGATTGACGACTTCTCTTATATCCTATCGTTCCTTCACTCATCTATCTTACAAGCACAGACACATTGTGGGTGTTCTTCTGGTCAACAATCAACATGTCAGAGCTTCAAAAAATGCCTTCGTACACACCGCTCGAAGCCGCAGTCCCTCCGGTGCCTTCAAGTGAGATTTTAACTGATCTTCAATGGGAGACCCTTATGGCTTTGGCTGATACTGTCATACCATCTATTCGTGTCAGTGGAGACGCTTCGTCTAACCAGAAAACTGTCACGGACAGCCAGTTTGAATCTGCTGTGTCTAAACTCGCGGCAAATATCCGGGTGCCTAACGCTGCAGACGTGGCCAGGGCCTATTTGCAAGAGAATGCCTCTTCCTTTCAAGGGTTCAGAGATGGCCTCCAGTGCCTCTTTGCAAATGACGTCCATGAAGAAGGCCGAAAAGGACTGTGCATGATATTGGATATCCTGAAGTAGGTACTGATGCCCTGCGTCGGAGAATTTTGATTGCTAACAATCCTCTAGTACCCGTGCGGGTGCACTTCTCCTGACTGGTTCGATGATCCCAGTTCAGAATCAACCACTGAAAGCCCGCGAACAAATTTTTACAGCATGGGGATCTTCTAGATTGCCCCCAATTCGTCTCATCCACAGATCTTTGCTGGCCATGTTCAAGAAGACATGGATGATTTCCAGCCCTACATTGCCAAGCGCTGTGGGAATTCCTCGAGTTCCCGTGCATGGTAAGTCCGCCGACGGGTTTGAATACGAGTTTCTGCAGTTTCCCCCAGGTAATGACCCGGAAATGATTGAAACAGACGTGGTGATCATCGGCAGCGGCTGTGGAGGTGCTGTGACAGCTAAGAATCTTGCTGAAGCCGGTCACCGCGTTTTGGTCGTTGAAAAATCATACCACTATCCATCAAAATACTTTCCCATGGAATCCAGTAAAGGACTTGTGAATATGTTTGAGGGATCGGGCTCAGCTCTCACCGATGATGCGTCGGTTGCACTTTTTGCTGGCTCAACTTGGGGCGGTGGCGGCACGATCAACTGGGCGTGTTCGCTGCAAACCCAAGCCTTCGTACGCAAGGAGTGGGCTGATTCAGGCTTACCCTTCTTCACCTCGGCCGAGTTTCAGAATTCTCTGGATCGCGTCTGTGACCGAATGGGTGTTAACACAAAGCACATTAAGCACAATCGGCAAAACCAGGACATCCTAGAGGGTGCTCGCAAGCTCGGGTATGCTGCCGATATTGTTCCGCAGAATACTGGTGATGAAGAACACTACTGTGGATATTGCACAATGGGATGTGCCGCCGCGGGAAAAAAGGGGCCAACTGAAACCTGGCTGGCGGATGCGGCTAAGGCTGGTGCAATTTTCATGGAAGGTTTCAAGTCGGACAAGATTACCTTCACCGAAAAGGGCGGTATTCTAAACAGAGAAAAAATTGCCACTGGTGTGGAAGGAACCTGGACCCCGAGGGACTCATATCTCGTCCCGGAGCAGGGTAATGCTAGGAAACGGAAGATTGTGATCAAAGCGAAGAAAGTGATTGTGTCATGTGGCACTTTCAATAGCCCTCTTTTGCTTCTTCGCAGTGGCCTGACAAATTGGAACATTGGTCGAAACCTTCATCTGCACCCAGGTATTTGTTCTCCAATGATTTGTTTAATAGAAGTGTGCTGATTTCCTACATAGTGCTTTTTGGAGCCGCCGTCTTTGATGAGGAGATTCGACCCTGGGAGGGCTCTGCGCTGACCACCGTGGTCAAGGAATTTGAAAACCTTGATGGCCATGGTCACGGTGCCAAGGTCGAAACAACTGTCACCCTCCCGCCACTCTATCTCCCAACATTCCCCTGGCGTGATGGACTCGATTATAAGATGTTTTGTGCCAACCTTAGCCACATGACAAGCTTCATCTCCATCACCCGGGATAGAGATTCTGGACGAGTCTACCCCGACCCGGTTGATGGAAGAATTCGTGTACAGTACACGCCTTCGGCATTCGATCGACAGGGTGGCCTGGAAGCATTGATTGCCAGTGCCAAAATCGCATACGTTTCTGGTGCAAAGGAGTTTCACACCTCTTACGCGGATATGCCACCGTTCTATCGATCCGAAGAGGTTTCAGGACCCGACGGATTAGATGAGGGTATAAATAATGCGGAATTCCAGACATGGATTGATCAACTCCGTCAGAAGTCGCCCCTCAATGTCGAGAAAGCTTTCTATTCCAGTGCACACCAGATGGGAACGTGTCGAATGGCTAGCACTGCGGCCAAGGGCGTTGTGGACCCCGAATGCCAGGTCTGGGGCACCAAGGGGCTTTATGTTATCGATGCATCGATTTTCCCTAGCGCTAGCGGCGTGAACCCAATGGTCACTAACATGGCTATTGCCGACTGGGCCAGTCAAAACCTGTCAAAGAATATGCGGAAAGAAAAGACGACTGAAAACCCGTCGGCACGGCTGTAAAGAGATCACTTGAAGAATGTAATGGAATGGCCACCATTTGCGAAACGAAGCAAATTCCTTCGTTATTATATGAGCAAATATTAATATTTTTTTTGGATTACTCTACCTCAAGCGCTTTTGCCATTGATATTCCTTTGCTATTGTGAATTGCAAATAAATTGAATTGCAGCATGATATAATGGACCGCAGGGCATTGTACGATTCAATTTATGAGGGAAGGCTTAAAGTCCTCACGAGTGAAAGAGTGACAAGGTTGCCCAGATAGCACCTTGTTTTCAATGTCTCTGTTGCGTATATTCTCGCACTTTGTAATCTAGGTGACAGTAAAACTGCCGCCTCGGGAAGTGATCGGCTCCGGGAGCATAGGGTGAGTTAGTCACCTCGCCGCCCTGAGCAGCTCACTGAGCAACCTGACCGGTCACTCGAATGCTCAGGCTGTCGGCCTAGTTGATCTCATTTTGCCTCTCCATTCTCCAAGGTCCTCCGACGATAGCCGCACTGCTTACTGTCTACTTCCTGTGTTCTTGGGAGCGAAGACCAGGATATGACATACTCTCACGTTGCTATGGTAACTTCTTCTCTTTCCTCTCGTACTCCTTGTTGGTCGACTCAACCTGTCTTCCTCTTCCAACCTGTGCTAGAAGTTGACTATATTACCATCTGTACGCTGTATTATTGACTGTTTCATTTACAAAGCAGCAAATACTTCCCTTTTGTCTTCTATTTTCCATTTCCAGGGCTAGCTCGTTCCCACTATCATACACTGCTAATATCGGGCAAATTATCTTGTGCTTAGCCAGAAGCCTTGACTGAGTCAACATTCTGTGCTACGCAACGGTAGACATCATCCCGATCTGAATGTTACTTTAAACAATAAGTCCATCACACGATCTATACCGATCTTATGTTCCTGGGAACGCTTCCTTCGACTCCTCCCTGATCTAGCTCTGTGACTGACTTCTCAGATGTGACTGATTTCTCTCTGAGACGTATGAGTTCAGTCGCCTTCCACTTCCTCTCGAAGACGCAAGTATGAAGGGCGGCGGAGGCACCCGGAAATATATCGATGGGTGTTTTGACCTTAGGGGGTGGCTCAAGGGTTTTTCCTCGAGGTTATCTTCATCTTATAGGTCGACCGTCGACGCGAGGCCTTCTGCGGCGGAGGTCAGTCTCGGCTATATCCATTTCGAGGCGCCTAGCCCTGGCTCTCTGTATCTGCCCTAGCCAACTAGTCCGGTCTGCCGCGCCCATGGTTTCCCAGATGTGGGCTGGAGGCCAAGCGGAGTCAAGTGGGGCAGGCGTAGCGCTGCGAGACTGGCTAAACGTCATGGTAGGAGAGAGCGATAGTCAAGGCTTATCGGCGCTATCGTAGTAGAGGAGGAACGTGAACACAAAATCGAATCTTGACTGCGTGAGCGATGACGAGATAGCTACAGAGGCAAGCAACTGACTCTCGTGAGGCAGTTGTTGGAGGGAAGCCCTGATTACTCCGTAGTTGCTAAGCTTCTCATCCTGCACGTGGGAAATCTGTAAATCCGGCCTGGCATTGGCGGGGTACAGCGTGCAACGGGATCAAGTGTGCAGTTCTGCCGGAGCCGTAACAAAATCCAATGCATAGTATAAATCTGTCGGAGCAAGCTATGATAGTATGAGCTAATAACCTGATGGGACGAATAAGGAAGAAGTTTAGTTCAAAACTAATTCGGGATGATTGAGTTAATTAGTTAAAGAAAGAACGAATATCATAGGGCAGGTTGAAATACCTCATGGATAGCTACAGTATGATATATGGCGTTATGACAACCGAAATGAAAAAAGATAGCAAATTGCTATACAAAACACAAGTCAAAGTAGGTCAGTGAGAATGTCCCCTTTCTGGCGCTAAGCTACCGCTGAATGTCTCTCGACAAAATACAAAATCCAAGTCTTATGTACCCCTGGCTTCCGCAGCCGAGGTGAACTCACTTTGCTTTCCGCAAAACACATACAGTAGCGCCCGTGGTGTTTTGTGTTTAATTTCTTGACTAACAATTTCATCCCGTTCTGGTCTTTAACAATACATCGCTCTGTTAGAATCCTCATCAGCGGTGGTTTACCCCATATCAAGTGTACTTCCCGTCGTGCAGTAATATTTGCGAAGTATTACGGAGATCCCAGAATGAACCCGCATTTCATATCGTTCCCACTGGCTTAAACAGGGGTTTAGGGTGCGTGCCGATCACTGTAGATTGGCGTATTGATCTTCTAGTCTCGGTACTTTGAAACCTTATGTCAAAGCGAGCTGAATCGGTATAGACTAGTATGCATAGGGACGAATGAGAACTACCGGAATCATGTAATGAAGGATTGATTGATTAAAGAAGGAAACAACTAGAATCGAATGGGAAAAAGGGGCAGGTTGAGCTGTCCCAGGGCGGTGTAACCGAGTACTCGAGTGACCGTACCGATGTCGAGGTGTTACAGTACCCGCCATTACATACAAAACGTGAAGAAAAATGGGTTGGTTATGGACAAATCCCATGTGACTGTAATAAACAACTCCACTTTTCCACGAAACCTTAACCCGTTTCTTTTTCGTTTAGCAATACGAATATCATCAAGCACAATCAGTCCAGTTAAGGACCAGATAACTAGGTGTCCTTGCTTACATGAGTAGGGAAGAGGGTGTGGAAAACCCCAATCCTCGGAGTGTCGAGAATCCCCTAGCACAAACAAAGGAATCACGACACAAGTGAAACTACACCATTCCGGGTGCTTTTTACTGCCCCTCTTTCCTCGACAATAATTATTCATTCTCAAGCTCAAATAATCTAAACTATTTCTTAAGCTAAGAAACACCATCCTGCTAAAAATTAAGTAATCTTGGTTTCTCGCTGTTGATATACAATGACCTTAAAAATCGCATTTACTGTGGCGTTTGGGGTATACAGCCCGCTTGTGAATTACGTTAGTATCAATGCTCTATATATCTTACCCACTGACTAGTGAAACCTGTATTACCACAATAAATAGAGTTCTTATCATCGCCTACCGACGTGAATGCCTGCCAAATCGGACGAGGTGGGTCTATTGCCGTGGTATACTTTCTCCGCCTCGCTAGTCTCTGATACCGTAGCATTATTAGGCCTCTTTGCTAGATAGCCGATGGAACATCAATGTCAAATGTCAATTTCCAGTACCGTGAGCCCCGCTGTTTCAATCCAAGGAACGACATGCACTCCGGGGGCCATAGGCGGCACTTGAGAGATTCGCAGAACTTCTGAGTTTAAATAGCAACTTGTTGGACCATACATCACCATACTATCATGTCCGTCAGTTTGTGACAGACTTCCTGTCTCTCGTAATGCTGGGAACAAAGCTCTTGCTGTGCGCTCTTCTTGGTGCTGGAAGTATTGGTAAGTGATGAAAGCGGAGGAGGAATCCCGGTCCTTAACCTAATAACTGCTTATTCATAGTACAAGCTTCCTATCTCCCGACTGTCCCATCTTTGCCCTTCAATGTGACGGGCCATGGGATCTACTCACTCGACGAAATCCAAAACATTATCGTTGATACACGCTACGCCCAGTCAATCACTGACAAAGGTCAGACCTTGATACCTCCAACTCTATGGGAATTCGCTACGACATTCCAAGAGGATGTGGCCGATTCCTTATACATCAAAATCCCCTTGAAGAAAGGCTACACCTGGGCGTCCAAATCCATCTTCATCACCCTTGATACCGAAGGCACCTACCTGGACGCTGCTGGAAGGCCAACATCTGAGGGCTATTCCATCACTGTCGGAAAGAATGGAATACAGATTGCCGGGGCGAGTTCCCTCGGTGCCTGGTGGGGCACTCGGACTTTATTGCAGATGGCAGCCATCCAAAACAAAGCACTTACCTACGGGTCTGGCCGTGATGCACCGGGCTGGGCAACCCGGGGAGCCATGGTTGGTTTTTTGAGGCGGCATAGTTTGTATTTAAGTCTAGTACTAACCACTGTCTAGCTCGACTGCGGGCGCCACTACTACCCGCCCGACTTTTTGATCGAGATGTGCTCTTATCTCTCGTTCTTTAAGCAAAATGAGTTTCACCTCCATCTGAGCGATAATCTCTTCATCAACTACGACACATATACAACCGCAGAGAAATGGGCGTTGTACAAAAGCTTCCGCCTGTTGAGCGAGGATCCCGCCGTCGCCGGACTCAATCGAAATCAAAATGAGTCTTATACCAGAGATCAATTCGATAAAATCCAAAGACAGTGTGCACGCAGAGGCGTAACCGTCATCCCGGAAATCGAGGCACCCGCACATGCGTTAGTGATCACAACCTGGAAGCCACAGCTAGCACTAGACGGCGACCCGACCCTAGTCAATATTTCCCACCCTGATGCATTGCCGACGATGAAGACGATTTGGAAGACGTTCCTTCCGTGGTTTCACTCGAAGACAGTTCACATCGGCGCCGACGAGTATAGTGCCAAGCTTGTTGCAGATTATGACCGATTAGTGGGCGCCCTTAAATCGTTTATCAAACAGGAATCCGGAAAACAAACTCGAATCTGGGGCACATTCACGGCTTCGAGAGGCTTCAATGCCTCGAAAGATGTGACCATCCAACATTGGGCATCGTATGAAGATAACCCGTACTTTGATTACATCAAAAATGGGTGGAACGTGATCAACTCGGACGATGCATTCTATGTGGTCACAAAATGGTCGGCCTACTTCCCTCAGCGGATGAACAAGACCTTGATATTCAATGGCAACCCGATGGGCGGTTCTTACGCGCCCCACATCTTCGACACGGCGAACATGACAAACAACCCTCCAAGAAGTGACCCGAGAGTCGTCGGCCATGTCGCACCCCAATGGAGCGACTTCGGTCCTGTCGCATCAACCTACCTGGAGGCCTATTACGACTGGCGGAACGAGCTTCCGGCGATGGCAGATAAGCAATGGGGAGGGCAGCTCCTCGAGAGCGAGTATGATGATGTGTTGGAGTCTGTAATTGCCATGGTCCCTGGCCAGAATCTCGATCGTCGCGTGAAGTCCAAGACCAACTTGATAGTGAGCTACCAGTTCTCCGAATCTGGAAGCCACCCAAAGCAAATCAAGGATAGCTCTGGCAATAGCTATGACGCGATTTCCCATGGCTGCCGTGTCCATAGCAGCACTCTCCACCTTGACGGCGACTGCTACCTCGAGACGCCGCTAGGAAGCAAAGGTCGCAACTACTCACTTTCATTCTTCATCAACCCCTCTGAAAACTGCGGTGTGATTTTCTCCGGTCCTGACTCAGCCTTACTAAACGGCGAAGGGTCAAGTTACAATGTCAGACTAGCTACTAGCGGCAATTCCTACGCCCTCAACTACAGCCTACCAATCAACACTTGGACACAGGTAACACTATCTGGATTGGGTGATGTCACGTACCTTACAATCTCAGAGCAGACTTCGGGCGTTGCCAAAAAGATGGAATTCTTGACGGTCTTCCATCCAAATGCTGTCGCAGCAGCAGACGGGGTTATGGACGTGTGGGATAAAATTGCTATCGAAGCACCTTTGAACAAGATCGGCAAAGGAATTCGAGGCATGATCAAGAACGTCACACTTTTGTCTCATGACTAATCTTGCGAACTCTGGCCATTAAGATCTTAGCAAAGAGACAAGTGAAGAATACGTCAGGGAGAAGTGGAAGAGCGCGTAGTGCACGGTCTTTGGCGTTAAACAAAGTGTATATACTAGCTCGTCGAGGGCGCCAATATAATCTCTATTTTTTGGCACTGAATCGAATGTGGAACAGGTAACTTGCGTATGCAGCAGTCGTACAAATAGATTTATCTGATCGTCAGGTCTCTCCGTGGGCCATGTCCTTCTAGGTCATCTGGAGCAATTGAAATCTACGTTTACGTTGGTCTCATTCGGTCATCGGCAGTAAAGCCCTTGCTTATCTCTGTGGTAATAACGGGAATCAGAATCAATGTCTGGAAAATTGTTTTCCGTCGAGTGTAATCCTACCGTGAGAATTTGAAGCTGTTTCTTGAGTTTAAGGATATCTTAAGATGCATAGATTACGAGTTGAAGGAAAATTGTGAACGAAGATTCGATAAGGGATAGCAGTCAATAACAACAATATTAACAACAATGTAATCCAACGAGCTCGCAACTGCCAGTTTTCGGATCTTTTCAAGCTAAAGAGAAGAAATGGGCCCATTTTAGGACATTGACTTCGACTTATGCGTGGGAATTAATTCCTGGCTGAGAACGAACGAAGCTTCAATCTAGGATATCTCAGTAGGCGCCCGGTCTGGACGACCACGATTTACCTGGTGAGAGCTGTGGCTTAGCGTATCCTGACTTAATGTACGCCATTGGTTCGAGAGTCAGACCCTCAATCTTTGCCCCTGATTCATCCTGGGCCCAGAGACTCAATGTGACGAAATTCTCCCCGTTGTGGTTCAGAATGCCCTCCGGAACAGGGAATGTCGTTTGGGGACCGATATTGTTCACTGCCAGAAGTCAACTTTATCAGAAGGGTGTTTGGATACAGTAATGATTAGGAGAAATGCATCGCGCGCTTCTGGGAACGGGGTAGCGGGACTGGGGTTTATTTACCATATTTGCCGAATTGCCAGCCATTCACGAATATCTGAACCCGGTAGGCTTTTGGGATTAACGCGCTGTTATTAGTGAATTTAAAAGCCATAGGTATATCCCAACCGAGAGGGACGTCTAGAGAGAATGAAGTCGCAAAGAACCCAATGCCCGCCTGTTCGAGTCCGTTATCGATCGGGGATCGAGTTTTCCATCTTTGAATGGGAGCGCCGGGTAGGTGGTAACCTTGTCGTTCAGCGTAGAACGCTCCCTCGTTCAATGGTCCACGGCTCGGGTCAGTGTATTTTTCGCCCCCGAGGTTACCAGTAATCTTCCAAGAAATGTCGGACTGGTCCAAATGGCCGTCCAGGGTATAATTTAGAATCCCGCGTGGGGTTTTCATTTCGTCAGAGTCAACCAAGAAGTTCATATCCAGTCCCATATGATCAATCACCACTGTAAAGACGTGATGAGACCCAGTCTTAAGTCGAGGCAGCGAAAATGTTTGATTGTGGCTCGCAGAATCCGGCGAACCGGGCCAAGAGCCCAGCAGGCTAGAGTCTAGGTATGCCGAGTGTGCGTAGGCATTTCCACCTTGCGTGGTAATCGAGAAGGTGTATTCGTCTCCATTGGCAGTGAAATTGCCGCGGTATATCAGCGAACCAGCGTGGTATCCATAGTCGCTAGCATAAAGCGACGTGGGCGTTGTGAGAGACCGAGGATTGTTTGATGTCTTGGGTGTGCATTTCGTCCAGTTGTCGTCCGTATAGCCTCTTCCAGTCTCAGGGAGTGTATCGATATATTTCCACTTCATTCTCCGGAGGTCCAGAGATTGAATATTGGGCTTTTCGTAGTCAACTACGGCCGATAGACGGTTTTCGTTGATTCCTCGCTTTGTTTTTAGTGTTTCCCCGTTGAACGAAATGCGCGTAACACCTGCTGGCGCCCCTGCCACGACCTCGATCATTGTAGTTTGGTTCACATCACCGCAAAGATAGATAGTTCCCTCGGAGACAGACGCATTGCGCATGAGGTACCCTCCGTTCACAATGAGCGGCGACCCTTTATGGTATGGCGTCACAGCAGTCGAAAGGGTCGAATTTAGCACCCAGTAATTGTATGCTTCATTACGCCACAGCAAAAGAACATCTAGTGCATCTCCAAAACTGATGGTGCGACGCGTAGGAGTTACTTTCCAATTGACGATGACGGATGCGTTTTGCTCCTTGATAATGATGTCGCCCCTGTCGCCTTCGGTGATGGTCGGCTTTGGAAGGCTTGCTGGGACAGCAAACTCGTGGGTTTCGCCTTCCCCACCGTAAAGTATCAGTACCGATCGGTCTCCGGAATCAGTCCAGTAGAATATCTCCGCTGAAGAATAGAAAAGGTGGATGTCCCCCATGATGTAGTCGGCCACATGAATCTTGGAGTCACGTGGGGACAGAGTCAGAGTATTTTGGATCTGCGGCACCGACACGTTGCCTATGCCTGTAGCGACATTCCAATGGTAAGAAGAGGGAGTGAAGGACATATAATCGCCGTGACGAACAATATAGAACCCAGTCCCAGAAGCTTTGTCGATCAAAGGAGTCACTGCTAAGTCGTTGACATCTGTGAATATTCCATAGGATCCATTCTGCGGTTCACTGGTCAAGTAGGCTGGTGAAGCACGAAGGAAATTAGCTTCAAGTTTGGCCTCGCTGTATTTTTCTCGGCTGACTTGGCGGTCCTCAGTGATAGCCGATCCGAGATCATAGGAGGTGTATCCGAGCGGGTGTCCCAAGTTGCCCCAATTGGTGCCTCCGTAAATCTGCGTATTTTTTGTTTCGTTAGCTGGGATCACGTTGGGTTATATGCCTGAAATTGAAACCTACCATATATAGATTGAGGACACTAGTTCCAATGGAGTAGACAGACTTGTAGAAGACGCGTTCGAATGCTTCGTTTATTAGAGCCGCACACTTATCAGCTCCGACGCCTCCCCTACGAAGTATCAGTCTTGCAATGGAAGGAAATTCGCGGTCTAAGATCGCAGTTGGCACTGTACCATGAATCCGAGCTCCCTCCCTGGAATTCATTGATCACCATCGGCGACGAAGAGCTTACCGACTCGTGGGTCGTGTGGTTCATAGCAAAAGAAGGCAGACCGCTTACACTATTTTGAACACGGTTCCAATTGGATGGATTTGTACCTTGGGAAAGATCGTTAGCCAGCGCCAATAATTCTCCTTCGAGAGCTTAGAAAACCTACATAAAGGACCATAGCCGAATGGATAGAAATCAACACCGTAAACATTCACTGCCCCAGCCCCGGACTGTGGGGCAAAGTTGCCAATGGAAGCCACATCGTTGTTAGTGAAGGGGATGTCGACTCCAGCATTACGGTACTGATCTTCGATGAACTTCATGTAGTCCTTACTCAAGCAAGAAACTGTGTAGTCATTGCAGAGAGTGTACTCGTTCTCGATCTGCACCATGATCACGGGGCCACCTTCTGTAATTTGGTGCTTCCTGATCATATCAGCCATGACCTCGAGGTAGTTCCTGGTGGCATTCAGGTAGTCCGGTGCGCTAGTTCTGAGGACTCCCTTGACACGCTGTATCCATCCAGGGAACCCTCCACCAGAGACCTCCCCATTGATGTAAGGCCCCGGTCGCGCAATGAGGTATAGCCCAGCCTTGGTTGCGGCGTCGAAGAAGGGTTCTAGGTCAAACGCTCCATCCATTCTCAAGGTCCCCGGCTCGCCCTCCAATAATGCCCAGTTAACGTAGAAGGATACTGCTGTGAATCCCATCGCCTTGATTTTCTGGAAGACGTCGAGCCAAAGACCAGGAACAGGAAGGCGAAATGGATGAAATTCACCAGAGTATACCATAAGACGCTCTCCGTCGATAATCATAGACTCGGAATCCCATGTAACTAGATCATTTGTAGTGACCCCAATTCGAGGAGACAAGCTGGACCTTTGCACATGAGCAGTGCTTATCTGCGCGAGCAGGAGCAGAGCGGATGCGCGTGCGATCCACCGAAACAACATCTTGAATTTCTGGGTGTGAAAGTGAAGAGGCCCCGAAAAGGCGGAGTAAATGCCATATATAAAATAACTTTCTAGTGTACTCCGTAGAGGTAGGTGCAAGGACACATTCATGATATGAATGACGAACCAGATGGTCGGGGGTATACAAGGTATATTCCTCGCCTTTCCCAATTATCCGTAGTTGTAGAACCTCATGGAGACAGGTTACTCTGGAGAGTGACATGGATTGACATGGATTCAGGACCGGGAGGAGCAATGATCTCCATGGGCTTCCTGGGGTGCATACGAGTGTCGTGCCGTGGTGACACTTGCGTCGTCCGCTTTTTACTGTAGCCCACATGGCACATAGCATGAAACGTCACGATCAGTAGCTACGGTAAATAAACTGGCTATGAATGGGCCATAGTGATACACCATACACCCCCTTATCGATGTGGGGTATCAGTCTCCTCCGGCGGGGTTCTCCGGACGGATTTTGTGGGGCACACCCTTCAGCTAACCTACCCCATTTTCGTATACCTATACGAAAAGGAAGAGAACTTAGGTTCCGGGGTATGTACTGTACCTTGAAGCACGGGCTAGCAGTAACTGTGTGAGCAAGCTGGGACAGTAAAGGCTAGTAAACTCTAGAGGCGAATGAGATAGAAGACAGAGTCAAGCGGAACCAACTTTGGATGGAAAGGCCGATTGATTGAAGTAAGAACAAATGTCACGGAGCAGGTTGAGTTAACCCACAGACGGCTCAGATACTCGGTGTTATGACAACGTAAAGCCAAGGATACCAAATTACTATACAAAAACACAACGGAAAATGGGTCACTCACTATCCCCGTCCTAGTGGCAAGTTACTGCTCCCCGTCTTGACCATAACACGCGAAGCCCCACGAAAATCTTGCCCGAGGATGTCACACGGCACAGTTTTATTTCGGGCTAACTGTCAACAATGCAACCTAGGTTTGAAACTATGGTTATCAGCAACGCCCGGCTCCATTATTGAACAATGATGACATCCCTGATTGTCTACCCTGAGTACCCTGGAGTGAAGGCTAATCAGATCCCTGAGCAACCATGAGTGCTCAGAGAGCAATCTGTGATCATTCAAGGAGCATACGGAAATGGCGGGCAGAAACAGATCACGTGTAAGCTCCATGACTAAGATTCCGGTACAAATGACGCTTAAAACACCGTCAACTGTAGCCGTTCTCGGCGTTGAACCTACCGTTACCCAGCATTGTGGTGTAGTCACAATGGCAATGTCTCTTAGATACATACATATATTTGAAGAGATAGGACGGAATGAGGCCTGGAGTTGACATTCAAATCTAATGAGTGTTTCATGCATAGTCATAATTCTTAAATCTCTCCACATCATATATGTTTGGTCTATAAAACTTCCCACTTTGGCAGAATTTAATCCTTGACCGGCGTGTTTTCCTAACTAGACACGAGGATGAGGTTCAGCTTTTCGTCAATCTTGGAAGAAGTCGGTCATACTCGTCTCAGGTACTTCGATTGAAGCTCCATGAGCGCATGCTCAAAATTTCCATTGCTCGCACCAATGCCTCATTAATTGGGGCGAAACCGCCTCCATCTGCCGCATCGTCGAGCTGTACTCCTCTGTTCGTGCCGTCGCAAATGAGAACGCCAATCCAGCACCGGTGGCAGCTGCCCGGAATGTGTCCAGCAGCTTCAGCGCAGGATTCTGCTCCACATCCCCAGCATGCACCTGGCTTTTCTCCAGGGCATCCACCCACTCCTTCAATGAGACAACTCGCTGAATACGCTCGCCATAGAACTCACGCAAAGTGGGCACCAAATTTGGCCAGTCGGTGACATTCTTATTCAACGCGTGGAAGTACCCATCGAGCTCCTCGACAGACTTGAGGGCGGTCACCCCAGATACCTCCAGCACCACATTAGCAACATCCTCCACAGGCACCCAGCCCAGATGACCCATCAAGCCCAGGGAATCAGGCAGAATCCCAAGGTAGACGGAGCTGCGCACCAGGCTGGGTACCCACTCCTGCGGATTCCATTGGCCTTGTGCTCCACGCGGACCGCCAACCTGTCCCACACGGATTATGGTGCGTGACACGCCAGATGAAGCAGCCGCAGCGTCGAGGATCATGCTACTGGCGAGCTTGGACTGACCGTATCCCGTTCCAGCGAGAGACCAGTCTTCCAGTGCCGATTCCGGTACGACTCCGTTCGGCGTGGGCCAGTGATCCACTGTGCCTACGCTGGAGATGAAGGTAATTGGTACATTTTTATGGGCGCGCACGACAAAGTTGACTAGGTGCCGTACTCCGCGGAGGTGTGGCTCGAAGGAGGCGATTGAAAGATTGAAGTTCACAGGCCAAGCGTTGTGGATCACGCGATCTGCCTCCCGTGCGAGTCGGTCAAAGATATCGGCTGTCAGCCCGAGTGTCGGCTCGGCTAGGTCAACCTGCAGGAACTCAGCTCGCGTGAAGTCTGTTGATAGGCCCCGGGATGCGCTCGCCTCGATCTGCCGGGCCTGACCGTCGGCGGCTCTATTGAGGCAGATGACATGGCGCACACCAGTATTCACAAGGGCTATGTCTAGTAGATAGGAGCCTATTGTGCCGGTTGTGCCGGTGATGATGAGGACTTGGCCTTCGTCAGCGGGAGCGGGCTTGTTAGTGATGGGGCTCGGGAGGTTTTGTGTGTATTTGCCAACAAGGGCGCGGCAGACTGCAGTCTCATCAGCCACGGCGGTGGCGGAGGGGGACGACACAAGAGAGTAAGCGAATTCCGCCAGTTGCGTGATTGTGGGGTAAGTATAAACGGTACGCGGCTCAAGGGCGGCTTCGCTAAACTGCACGCCGGCTTTCGCTAGACTGACACGAAGAACCCGTACCAGTTGGATCACTTGGAGCGAGTCGACACCCGCAGCAAACATATCATCATCCATGCCCAGGGTAGGCAACTTGAGGATACTCTGTATCGCGGCGCGCACCCCACTGACAAATGCTGGATGGGATGAGAGATCAAGGTCGACTGCCTGGGCCGACACGTCACGACTGACATCGAAGATCTTTTCAATATCGCTTTCGTAGATCTTGACCGTCATGGCACGTTGAATGGTACCCTTGCCGGCACGGGGGAAGGGGCGCTCCGGGTCCGATAAGAAGATATATTCGCGGGAGATCCGGCCATGAGCCACCGTATCAATATTGACTTTCTCAATGATAGGCCATATGTCATCAATGAACCGCTGCTTATCTTGCTCAGTCTCGGGATGCTGGACCGGCTCGATGATCAAGGCGGCATGGAATTGCTTGGTACCGACGACCTGCGCCCCTAGAACGCCTGCGTGGCCCATGACGGCGCCTTCAATGGTCGTGGGATTGAGCTTCTCTCCAGTTGAGAAGACAATGATATCATCGGCCCGGCCCACATAGGTCCAGTGGTTAGCCAGAGTCGGGTGTGGCCGGTATAAGTCCTTGGTGCTGAACTCGTCTAACTCGGGGAAGACATAGAAGCAGGCCTGCAGCCCAGGGTGATTCTTGTCCCGACGGACAATGACTTGCTCGTACGTACCATCGCCGAAGGGTCGCCAGTCAATACCTATCATCTCTGTCGGAACGATGAACCACGCCCAAAGGGAGGGATCAGGTTGTGAGTAGTAGGTCATGTAAATATATCTGTTTAGGTTCAGTAAGCATGTCGTGGGGCGAAAGTAATATGCATCCCACTCACTCAGTTGAACCTATAGCATTGACCAAGTGAACTCCCTCACTAAGCAGGTGGTTGGCTGGGACAGGAGCTACATTGCCTGCAGCGAGAAGAAAATTCCGTTAGCGCAATTCGGCACAACACCTGTATATCACTAACCTCCAGCAAATCCTGCGACATTTAACTTCTTCAACTCATCTATGGCGACCTGGGAGCGCGACATCTGCTCCAGGGTAGCTGGGGGCATGAGCGTCCACCCTGGGTTCGAGTTTTGCAACCACTCAGTCACATTGTCAGCGGTGATCGGCACCGACGGGTCGCGGAATGCAATCGGTGCGTTATAATAGAAGCCACACAATGTTGAAGTCATGATGCCTGCGGTGTGAAACAGAGGGAAGATGAGGAGGTAACGGCTGTTCTCAAAGCTGGTCCACGTGGGTAGCCATGGCAAATTGCCTTCATACGACGGGACGGCCCGGTGCAGATCGTTCAAGGCAAGCTTGCCCTGCGTGATGACCACCGGCTTGGGAAGGCCGGTGCTGCCGCTTGTGTGCAACACTACATAAGGGTCCCATTCGGCCTCGGCGAAGGTCTTCAAGTATGGAATTGGCGCGACATCTTCGGCAATCCACTCATCCCATGGTGCAATGGCCACACTCTCCATGCCTGGTCGCCCGTCCACCCATGGCTTGACCAAGGAGGCGTATTGAGAATCATGGTAGAGAAGGTCACAATCAGTCTTTTCGAACAGGTTTAGCTGGGCCTGAACCGAGTTACGCGGCGAGATGAACAAAGCCTGGTAGCCAGCCTTGACTGCGCCGACCACAAAGATTGTGTACCGCGGATCCTCTAGGCCGATGTAGGCGACAGTGGGAAACGTTCCGGGCGGCGGATGCCCGCCTTTCTTAATGAGCATGTGGGCTACATAGTTGACGGCATTAGCGACCTGAGCCCAGGTAATGATCTTCCACCCATCGCTGGGGCGGCCGTTCGTCCGGGGGATTGAAAAACACTCGACATCGGGAGTTGCGCTGGCCGTTGCGTCGATAACATGTGGTATCAGACGCTTCCCGCACTCTCCTCCATGAAGAGGAGTGACCGCTGGATCCACAATCGTTCCAAAAACGTTCACGCTCATGCTGTATATGTCCTCTCAGTCTTTGGCGTTCGAGGTGAACCGCAATAGATAAGGCGGACTTCGAGGCTATTTAATCCATGACGGTGGATATCGACCGCTGGCAGATGTCCAGCTGTCAAACATTTCAGCTCCACCAAGTCAATGGGCTTTTCCAGTCAGGATTAGCACGGATCCACTGCTTTATGTGTTTTTTTTTAAAAAAAAAAAAAAAAGTGGCATGGGTTGCCGAGCATTGGGTAGAAAAATACAGATTGTTGACTTCAGAATTACTAGCGCCGGTGCGGTTTAACTAGCAGTTCGCCGCTATTCCTATTCCGCATTAGCGTACCAATGTACGTGGATAATCTTGCTAAATATTTCTCTTTTCCTGATATACACAAGTCTGACTCTCAGTTCGTGGCTTACAGTGGCGTGTACTTTTCCTTCCATTGGTTTCCCCGTACTGTATATTTCACTGTGTATCTCAAAATCGGCACAACGTTAAATAGCTCGATCGTATTTTCCTGGGGTCCTTTCTACACGAACAATACACTCCGGAAATTCCGCAGGGAGTGAATTCTTTGCTATTTTCTTTCAACTTCTGCAGAAAGCCATAGTTGAGATGATGTCTGTAAATTCAAAAATCGACAGGCAGAACGCGCATGTTCCTTGGTGCTTGTATTTACACATCATTTCGCGATGACGGGGTATCCCGATAGGCGGGGGGCAAGATACCCTCCAGCGCCGCCTTTATCTGAAGTGCCAGTGTACGTGAATGCCATCGGTGTTGTTGCGTATAGCCACCCATGATCCAGATGTTGTCAAGGTTTAAATGGCGCTTCCACATGCCGCGGATTTCGCCCTCGGAGTCAAGACTCCAAGTTGCGTCTAAGCGGGAGGCGATCTCACGAAGACCCAGAAGATTTTGATTCTCACCATTTGGGACATTGGAGAACCCCTCCACCGCAAGTGCACCGCCCAGAATCTCTGCAGCAGTGTCACTCACATTCACATCGGCAAACCCAGTGCACCACACAATAGCATCCACGTCAACACAGCTACCATCAGAGAAACGGAGACCCGTTTCCGTATACCCCACAGGCTCAACATTAGCCTTGATACCCACTTTACCCTCTTCAATCAATTTGGTACCACCAACATCGACATAATGTCCACCTGCGCGCTCGAGCAAATTGTGCATCAAGGCGCAGTTGGGGTCTCGGCTATCAAGAACAGGGAACCCAGCTGCCTCAAGAGCTGCATAGCGCTCAGGCTCCTCCCATGCAAACATCGCAAAAAGGCCGCGTCCTAGTTGGCCATCTACTACCGATGGTAGGGAGAGGAAAATCTTGTCTGCGGCCGAAACACCGCCATCATAAGCACCAAGACTGATTTTATGACAGACATATTCGACTGGGAAAATATACGTTGGGGATCGGACATTCATTGTAGCATCGAGACCTGACGCATGGCAGTCTTCGAGAACATCAAAGGCTGTATTCGCGGAGCCGATGATCATAACGGTCTTTATCTACTCAGTGAAAGTCCAGCAAGAGGTTTTGTAGGATATTGCTCACCTTAGCACCCTGCTCCTTCAACGCTGTGGCATTTTTGTATCCGGCCGAGTGGATGTTGATGCCTTTATAAATCCCCTTGTCTGCTATTTTTGGCAGGTTCGGTTTCTGCGATCCAATACCTGTTGCCAGGACGAGCTGTTTCGACACTGCTGTGCGCTGGCCAAGCGGACTTTGGAAGTGAATTTTCCATCTTTTCGTGGCCTCATCATACTGAGTGAATTGGATCTTAGCTGAATTGATCATGTTCAGATTGAATTTTTCCGCATATTGTTGGACTTGTGAAGTCAAATCCTGTCTTGTTAGTAAATGGGGCGCTCGAAGCTCTTTTCCGTACTCTGATTCCTGTCAGTATTCCCTCTTGCTAGACTTGAGCGAGGAATCGGAAAACGGTCATGAAAGCAACCATCTTACCCATATAAGGCAAATCACAGAATGAAGTCGGAATATGAAACTTCATGCAGTCATATCGAAGAGCCCAGTTATCACCAACACGGGGGTTTTGTTCAGCCAAAACGCTCTCGACGCCCAGAGCCTTGAGACGGGCTGAAAGAGCGACGCCACTATTTGAATCAATATCAGCAACAACACACTGTGGCATTGGCTTTTGCTTGTTCTATCTTACGCGTTTCCGCCTCCAATGATGAAGACGTCTGTCTCAAAGTTCTCTGTGTCATCAAGTTGCCTTCCAGGGGATTGAAGCAATGTTTTATCCTCTGGATGCAAGTCCAAGCTCTCAAGTCGAGTACTCAATACCCAAATCTTCCAAGCAACTTTACTTTTTCCGTTCTCGATCACAGGCAAGAGTATCATCTTCCCACGGCAGGTGGTAGCTGGCATGGTGGTTCGGAATACGAGAGGGCAGTCAATAAATTGCTATGCAAAATTCAGCTTTGAGGTCATGTTCTTGCAAATCATATCTATCGGATGCCTGTGTTGCACTTACAAGTACTGGCGTGGCTGGTAGGAACATAGCCGTCCCATCGACCTCAATACCTTTTGAAATGCCTCTGAGCTTTGCCGTTTCAAGCAGTCCAGCTGCAATAATACCTGGAGTACTAAATGTACGCAAGTGGTAGGTCAGAGACAACTGATCCTTCCAGTATGCCTGGTCAGCATAGAAGCAATTCTCCAATGTTTCGGCGTCACCAGCAGTCAAAGCAGCATTGAAGATATCCAGAACCGCAAATGCTTTGTTGGTTGCTTCATCAACTGTCATCGAAGCCGGATCAATTAATCCAGGGGCAAGGGTGGGCAGAGGCTGCTGATCCATCATTTTGCGCAGATCTCCCCGCGGTGGATGCTCATTGTTAGAGAAGAACTTTCTACCGTCTGTGATGTCATTTAGTTTCTCTGGTGCTCCACACATTGCAATAACAGTCCTTGGAAGCGCAAGACTTACTGCTAGCCATAATTCAATATCGATATCGAGCGTGGGGTCGATTGTAGTGGGGTTTATAGGAACACTCTCACGAAAAAAACCGGATTTGGGCCCGGGGGGGGGGGCAGCACACGGTGCATAAGCCTCCCGCAAGGCCTCCCGCCAAAGTTCCTAACAATGCTCCACAGTTGGAGCGGAGAACACAATGTCCGTGCGATCCCAGTGGTCAATCATATGTGTTTTTGACACCTCGAGCTGTGCCGCGCTGGAACCACTGATCAATCTGGTCTTTTACATGACGATCAATTTTTCAAGGGGTCAACGGACGTCCATAACTTTCATATATAGATAAAGTCAAATTCAGTGTCTTACGTACATCACCTGCCAAGTTCTTACGACCATAGGGCGTCGGTAACGAGCATGATTCACAATTCGGAGTAATATTATCGAGTACATGCCCAGGTACCTATACTTACTTGCTCGCACTAGGCTACCCCGGGACATTATTATATTTACGAATGCTGCACTCAATGTGAAGGTGATTAATTAGTGATACTAGGTAAGTCGGCTCTTTTTCTTGCCTAGGACTGAAAAGTTACTGCAGCAGTCTCAAGGTATCTTATGACGTTCTATGTTCGTCAACGTCACGTTCTTCTCGCAACCACCTTTTTCTCTTACTGATACCACGCGCCGATCGCGATTTTTCATTCAAGCTTCTTAGCACCTACCTGCCATGCATAACGCTGATCCGATTTTTTTTGAATGGGCTTGGAGGTACTGAAAACATGAATGACGACGATACAACCGAAAAACCAGGGCAATCACTCCGAACTCGGAGAGAATGCTCTGTTTCTGACCAGCAATGATGCCATTATGGAACTTACTCTTCTCACCGCGGCCAATTTTTCATGTCACCTTCAGGACATTCCAGCTAAGAGCGCCTTCCTCCGCATCTACCAACAGAGTCCTGTGAGTGGAATTCGAGCCAGACAGGCGAAGTAAAAATGTTTTAAAGGGCTAGAGAACGGCCCTTACTCGACAAAGTCGACTAACGTGATAAGGCCTGACAAATGGCGATCAATTTCAATGAAATTAAGTCAATTTGTTCAGTACACATTATTATACATATTTTCTATACTTCAAGTCACGCTAACGGTCTAATCTACCCGGGCATATTTGAACTACGCCTCTCACTGAAAGGACAAAACAGGGATAATGCGCTTTACCTACATAATACCGTTACATCATGTGATTTAAAACTAGAATTGCGCTGTGTTCAATCAATGATTTCCCCAAAAAACATAGATTAAAATAAGGTTCGATTCCCAGAGTATACTAACTGCGGAAACCTTGATAAAATCGCGGAAACTCGGAACTCTCCGAGTATCAGCACAGTTTGGATGTTGTTATCATTTTATCTAATTTTAGAGAAACAGCTTATTAAAGAATCATGCCATCAAGAATGAGTCATCTATGACTCTAAAGTACTTGTACAAATTCATATCTAGACAATCTCTATATAACGCCAGTGTTGACACCCCTGTTTCTACCGCCTGGCATTCCTACATTGTGATTGGAGTGTAATTACAGATGAGTGGTTCTGCCACTTTTGACCGCACGCCTCCACCTTCTGACTCAAAATTTACATTCGGATCAAATGTTATTCCGCCGGTCCCACTTGAGAAAACCATCCCACCATCCCACCAGCTTTCCCTCTCCCTGCGCTCACAAGTATCATACTCCGTCGCAATGGAATTGACAGCGAAAGAACGATTCGACCTCATCCGCGAAAATCTCGCGGAGGTTTTGAACCCCGAGATCATTGAGGGTATCCTCGCAGAGGGCCGCCACCCACGTATCTACTGGGGTGAGTCAATTTAGATACATAGGCATTTATGCCTCAACTGACCTTTGTCTGACATTAGGAACGGCCACTACCGGAAGACCTCACGTTGGATACTTCCTCGCTGCTTTGAAGATCGCTCAATTGCTCCGTGCCCAATGCGACGTCGTCATCCTGCTCGCTGATATCCATGGCTTCCTTGATAACCTGAAGGCACCTCTTGAGCTTGTCGAGAACCGTGCTCAGTACTACGAGAAGGTCATCACGGCAATCCTCCAGTCTGTCGGCGTCCCCACTGAGAAGTTGGAGTTTGTTCTTGGCAGCTCCTACCAAAAGAGCCCTGAATACGTTATGGACGTGTACCGCCTATCCAGCTTGATTTCCGAGTCCGATGCTAAGAAGGCTGGCGCGGAGATTGTCAAGCAAACCGACAATGCTCCTCTGAGTGGTCTTCTGTACCCGGTGCTTCAGGTGCTAGACGAAGAGCACCTGAAGGTTGATTGCCAGTTCGGAGGTATGGACCAGAGGAAACTCTTTGTCGCTGCCACAGAATGGCTACCTAAGCTCGGTTACCGAAAGGTATGGCTCCTTCGTATTTAGAGAGGCCCATATTCTAACATATTCATTTAGCGCGCGCATCTTATCAACCCTATGATCAGCGGATTGAAGGGTGCTAAGATGAGTTCTAGCATTGAAGGTAATACTTGTTCTATGCTGTTTCGCTATACGTTGCTATGAATACTAACAACCAAAAGATAGCAAGATCGATCTTCTAGACTCTGCTGATAGTATCTCGAAGAAGATCCGTAAAGCGGAAGCAGCCCCTCGGGTCGCTGAAGACAACGGAGTTATCGCACTTGTGGAATCCGTTCTCCTGCCCGCCGCCAAACTGAAGGGCAAGGAGGAGTTCATCGTCGAGCGAAGAGACCAGGAACCATTAATCTATACTGATATCAAGCAACTTAAAGAAGATTACACGAATGATATCGTATGTGTTATATCTCTACCTCATCCTATGTCAAGATAACTAACCCCTTTATAGTTAACGCCACAGCTTCTTAAGCCTGCTGTGGCAGCGGGTCTTGTCAACCTTATGGCACCTATACAGGCGGCCTACGAAGCCTCCCCAGAATGGCAGGAGATCACTTTGAGAGCCTACCCGCCTCCAGTTGTGCAAAAGAAAGTAAAGAAGGTCAAGGACAAGGGCAGTCGCTTCCCAGGTGCCCCAACCCAAGAGCAGCCGAAGGCTTCTGAAGAGTAGTACTTCGGATAGGCTGTACCTGTTACTTAACAAATCAAGTACATATCATCCAGAATATGAGCAACATGACACATTCCAATGGCTTAAGGTGATTTTTGTCCATTAAGAAATATAATTTAGTTGAAGCTTCGGAAAGCAATCCACTCAAAGCGAAGTAGAGGTTGAGCACAAACCCCTCGAGTGGAACAATCCCTCTAATTCCGGGTAAATATGCCGCGGAGTCAAGCTGGCGAGAGCCTCGGCGAAGTATTGGCGCCAAGGATGGCCAAGGACCTCCAACTTTCGGTGCCACCACTGCCGCTGAAGAGGATTCAACCGCCTAGCCTGTGCGATGCCCACTCAACCCAAGCTACACTGTGCTTATTAGTCCTCGTCGAACCTTCCATTCTCATCAATCTCATTTGACTAGTAGGTTCCAAGTCTCATCGCTTCCACTTAAGACAGCCTCTTGGCTTGGATGCTCATGATGATCGGCGTGACATCTTACCACGAGGCTATCTTCCTGGTCGTTCAACATTACTCTACCTCAATTTTCGTCTTTGGCAGTTCCACTCTCCACATGCAAGGCCCAACGGGCACCCGGCACATCACCCTGCGTCCTGTATAATTTTACGCAAGTCCCATATCCAAAGATTTCACCATAATCCCTTTAGCTTGAGAGCAAGCCTTCTTTCCAGTTAATGGCGCTACGATCCCGCCACGGCGCCATGGTTACTAAACACGCGCCATGCATTTTGCCCCGAGCCCACTTCTTGGCTGGATGGCCAAGAAATTTTGCTATATTGGCGGTTGCTTTCTATCCAATCAACTTGTTACTTTTGAGGCACAACACTAGCCCATGACGCAAGCTAAGATATTGTCCTCCTCGTCATTCTTAGCCGCGGCTCATGCGCAGGTTGGTAATACTATTTGGGCCTCAAGTCAACGTTTCCTTGTGCAATTGAGCTATGAGGCGGAGTCGTGCAATCTCCCGATGGGCCCCATTTCTCAAACCAAACCCCCACATGTGCCTGGGGTCTTGTGGACATAAATACGGGGTATTCCGAAGCCGTTTGAATAATTTAATTTTTTCCTTGTCCATCTTGCTTTGATTCCCTGTTATATCAAGCCATTCTTTGGCACGCAGAGTTATCACATCATTTTAATATAAGATTTGAGAAACATTGGATCAAAGATTGGACCAAAGATTGAACACCCAACATGTCATCCCCCAAGTTTGCTGGCTTGTCGGGCAAATGGCTCATGAGGGCCGTGACCACTTGTGCCACAATGGGCTTTCTCTTGTTTGGCTATGACCGTATGTTTACAACACTCACTTCACCTCGAAGAATACTCACATGAACCCAACGTATACAGAGGGTGTCATGAGTGGGATCATCGACGCCGACCCCTTCAATGATATTTTCACCGCAACCAAGGACAATTCAACCATGCAAGGTGTGGTGACTGCCATCTACGAGCTAGGTACATTTTCAAATCACATTATCTAGCAATATAACTAACCAGGTTGCAGGATGCCTTGGAGGTGCCATTTTTAGCTTGGTGTTTGGCGACTGGCTTGGACGGCGCAAATCAATCATGCTCGGTGCAACCGTCATGGTCATCGGCGTAATCATCCAGGTCACTGCGTTTAAGGGCCATGTCCCTCTGGCCCAATTTTGCGTCGGCAGAGTTGTGACAGGGGTTGGCAATGGAATGAATACTTCGACTATTCCAACCTACCAAGCCGAGTGCTCGAGATCCTCCAACCGTGGTCTCCTTATCTGTATCGAAGGAAGTACAGTCGCTATCGGCACCCTTATTTCTTATTGGATTGACTTTGGGGCTTCCTATGGTTCTCCGGATCTGACTTGGCGTTTCCCGATCGCCTTCCAGATTGTTTTCGGTCTGCTTATTATTGTCGGAATGTTCTTTCTTCCGGAATCACCCCGTTGGCTCTTTATTCAGGAACGATACGAGGAGGGTGAGACTATCATCGCGGCTCTTGCCGCGCAAGAGATATCTCACCCTGATGTCCAGCTTCAAAAGACTATCATTTTGGATTCAATCAGAGCGTACGTTCTACTCGTATACCTACCTTAGACTCGGATGTTTCCAAAATTGCGCTCTGCTGATTCCAGGATACTGATTTATATAGTTCGGGTCAAGCAGCAAAGTCCACGCCCTTGTCTGCGGTCTTCACGGGCGGAAAGACGCAACACTTCCGACGTATGCTTCTCGGATCCTCTTCTCAATTTTTCCAACAAATTGGAGGATGCAATGCTGTCATCTATTATCTCCCAGTTCTGTTCAAGAAATCTCTCAACCAAACAGATTTCATGTCAATGATTCTAGGTGGCGTTAACATGATCGTTTACTCCATCTTCGCCTGTATGTCTTGGTTTTTGATTGAGAGGGTCGGTCGGCGTAAGCTCTTTCTCAGCGGCACTGTTGGACAATGCCTGTCAATGGTTTTGACACTCGCCTGCTTGATCCCCGGTACACCTGGACCAGCTAAGGGCGCAGCTCTTGGTCTTTTCATCTATATCGCTTCCTTTGGGGCAACCTGGTTGCCGCTTCCTTGGCTTTATCCAGCGGAAATCTCGCCAATTAAGACCCGTGCGAAAGCAAATGCCCTATCGACGTGCACGAACTGGACCTTCAATTTTCTTATTGTGATGGTCACACCAATAATGGTACGAAATATTGGCTGGGGTACGTACCTATTTTTCGCGTGCGTTAACGCTTGCTTCTTCCCCGTCATTTATTTTTTCTATCCTGAGACTGCTGGCCGATCGCTGGAAGAGATCGATGTGATCTTTGCGAAGGGATACTCGGAGAATATTAGCTATGTACGTGCTGCAAAGCAACTGCCATTTCTCTCCAATGAGGATATTGAGCGAGCTGCTATGCAATATGGATTTGTTCCTGCAGAAGCTGGTGTGACGCCGACGGCATCTTCTAGCAATGAAGATGTAGAGAAGAGCTGATAGGTCGGGCGGGGTTCGGTGCTGGAGCATATCAGTATTGGCATTTGTCCATATTTTCTATAGGCTATTCAAAGGTGTTTTCCCAAGGGCTTGGAGCTATTGATCCAAAAATATGCAACATAGTCTCATAGCTGGGATGTGTTTATAGGTTTTTTTTCCCCCTCTTTTCTAGCAAACACCAACTATCATTGGCTTCTGCAAACCCCGATCGGCCCCGTAACTCCCAGACACGCAAAAAGAATTGGCAAAAAGAATGACCAGACTGGGGCTCGATCCCAGGACCTTATCGGTGTTAACGATACGTGATAACCAACTACACCATCCGGCCAATGCTATAAAGTAACGGTATTCTAATAAACTATATATGGTAATTTTTCTAGTTACGATTTTTCTTAACCACGATTTTCTTGCCATGGCTACCCTCATGGTTTTCTTGCCTAGCCGGCAAATGCCATGATTTTCCTCCAACAGTGCCACGCAGAACTGTGGTTTTTGCGCCATCACCCCCAGGTTATCACGTATCGTTAACACCGATAAGGTCCTGGGATCGAGCCCCAGTCTGGTCATTCTTTTTCTTTTGATTTTGAAGTAATCTTGAATAGTCTGATTTTGCTTTTTGTAAATCATTTCTATTTATACGTATAATGAATGTCGGCCGAAATTAGCATTGCGAGTACATTGATTCATCGTCGAGCACATCTTTTGCGGCCAACTCCCATCGCCGAGTTTCCTGGATGAAGCGTGGGAACTCCATCCCTTGATTTGACACTGTTGGATGTAATGGGCTCTTGAAACTGGCGCCCTGCAGGCCCTGAAGTATGAGATCCCCGCCTCTACCAACGCTTTCCTCGAAGTCCCTCAGGATCTGGATTATGTGTGTATTTTGTAGATGTATGAGTGCTTGGACTTATGGTGACTGCTGCGCGAGGACCGACGGAGAGATTGTTAGCATTTGCGGATGCATTTGCCGATGTACTTATAGCTGATCATCTCGCATATAGTTGCCGGAGAAGAGTCGGAAAGTGCTTCGTTTGATCGCAAAATATGTTATATTCTCTTGGCCTGGTTGGTTGACGGAGAAGATATTTTCTAGGAATAGATATTCTCTATCCGAAAAAAAAGTCTCCGCATCTGTTATTCCGCAACGTCGCTCCAGAGACCACTCTCGATTTTTATTCTAGCTATGCGCAGGAATCACTCTTTAGACTCCGCGAGGAACCAGTGAACAAAGAATATTAGCGAGCCTTATGGTATAATCGGATATTTCTGAGCCCTGATAGGTGAAAATCTCGGGTGGTCTTAGGCGTGTAAGCAGATTCTGTATAGCTTTGAGCTCTACAGAGTCACCCGTAGGTCTGACCTGATATCTAGCCGGTGTCGTAACGCCTGGTAGAATGAAGCGAAGTTTTCTCACTAGGCTTTTAAAGCGCTGCCACACTTCCAAATATTTAGGGCAGCGGGTCATTAAACTTTCACGATGTCTAAGGGGGCGTGAGTCAGTTAAGCTGGGGAAGTAGCGTATGGCGAAGAGAAATACTTAATAATATGCTGACTAGAATTTGTCGCCTCCACATTTTACTTATGTCTATAGAGTGAATCCGTCTTCTGAGCATTGAACTTCGAATTATTTATCTAAAACCATAAAATACCGACGTAATGCCCGGCGTATAGTGTCTTTTGAGTTTTTTGGAAGAAGTTTCTTTATAACATCAGGCATTGGCTTTAAATACTTCATATTTTTAAGAAACACGTTTAGCGATGGAATGATTATTGAATATCCTAGCACGGAATCTAACATTTTAGACCTTATAGTAGTATCGCGAGCCATAGGAAATGCTAGCCTATTCTAGAAGATGTCGGTGATATATCGGTGATCGGCTAAAGATAAGAAGGGATATCGACCTTCTAGCATCTTAAGAGTATTCTTATTAAGTAGGAAGTGTTGCCCGCCGGTAATAGAGTGCCCACTAGGCTAAAAGACTTTAGCCAAAGCCTCTATGAGCTCCTGCCCAAAGTTAGAGAAGACCTATCATAGTATTATATATAAACTTACCTCTAGATAGTTTAAGCTTAGGAGATAAGTCCCTATATACCACGAAATCCACAATAGAGGGAATTAGAGGAGTGCATTAAGACTTTCAGTAAGTATAGAAAATTGATATTGGTTTTTTCTTAGTTCATAGATCCTCTTAAACTCCCGATATTTCGTAGTAGACTATCTTATAAACTACTCGTTCGCGGCGCTTATATTGCCTTATCGCTGATAATAACGGATATTACGAAATATCTCGCCATCGCTAAAGGTATAAGATCTAGAATAACTGCATTCTCTTAATCTCTTTAGGCAATTTTCGTCTAGTTTTTGGGGATCGTAAACATTTATATTCTACCAAGTATCATATAGTGGTAGCCATAGTAAGGCGGCTGCGATTCGGTGTTGGCCTTAGAGGCAAAGGACTTTACGGTCATTCGGTAAGACTATTATATTGTCACCTACCGAAAAATGCTTAAAGTCGTCTTTAGGCATCAGACCTACTATCTAAGTGAGTGGGTCTAGTCGACGGCAGCCTTCATGATCGAAGCGGTGAAGTAGGTAATCGGTTCTTACCGGATCATAAGCGCGAGACCCGAGGGTGTCAATATCATCGAAAATGAGCTGATCCAGTTGTTGGATTCTAACGGACCCAAGAAAGGCTGCCGAAATCCTATTAGAAATATTTAAGTCCTCTGCCATGTTGGTAGAATATAGCCTTGGCCGGCGAGTGCAGATATCCTAAGATAAATTGAATTTCGGAATTGCTGTTACGCCATGATTTCTTACGACAGGCCATGATTTCCCCTCGACAGACTGTTTCTGGGGACAGGCCACAATTTCCTGCGACAGGCCACGGTTCTTCATATCCCAAGACAACTGATTTCCCACGATAACTGATTTCCTGCGACAGGCCACGGTTCTTCGTATCTCAAGATAATTGATTTCCTATGACAGGTCACGGTTCTATATATCCCAAGACAACTGGTTTCTTGTGACAGGCCATGGTTCTTCATATCCCAAGACAACTGATTTCCCACGACAGACCACAGTATTACTATCAACAGTGGCAAAACAAGTGAACTCGCGCTGGGGCTCAATTGCAGACTTTTTGAGTCTTTGCTCTTGATACAAATGGAACGCTACGGGAGCTTTGGGCCCAGAGATGGATGTTTGTTTAAATCAGCAGTAGAGTCAGATACTAGAATTCGAAATCATCCATAAAGACACTTCCTCTCAAAAAGATTCTCCCATGAGCCGGACCCTCTTGAAAAGAATATCCTGTTCGTGTGTTTCCAAGCGCTCGTCCTGTACTTTTCAAGGCTTCTCACGACTTCACTCATAAGACGCCTGCATGATCTCGGATGCCACTCGAGATTCAGCTCTCATATCTATCAGTCTGCCCTTCAAAGTAGTTGTCTCTTTGCCCGTCCCAGGAGCCGAACTTGAAGCTCTAGGAGCCAAATATGGACTCGCGCCAGCCAAAAACGAATTTCCTGACTACAGTCCTGTAACTCTGCTCGTCGTAGAACTCGAGTACGAGTACTTTGGTTGTCTTAGAACTGCGTGAGTCTTGCGACCTGTGTTCTGGAACTGATTTGGTTCTGCGACTCGGGTTCTAGAGCTCACTTGGTCGTGGATATTGAGTTCGAGTACTTCCATAGTCTCTACCTAAGCTCTAGAACCGCTCTTTTTATTTACTGGTCCCCTAGCATTGTTTTCGACATGGTTGTCGAATATTGTATAATTTTCTTCTGCATTTGTAAACGCACTACACATGCTGCTATTCCAGCATATTCAAGGGGTGCCTGTCCCATCTACGCATGGGCTTCTGGTACGCGATAATTACTTTTTCCGACATGAGAGAGCAGTAGTCGCTCCTCACAGATGGCTGGTAGGTGAGCCGTAGTCGAGACTGAGGGACAAAGATGAAAGAAAGATCGGTCAGGTTTCTCACAGGGGGCCGTAACGGGCCACTCATTCTTTTACTTCCCTCTTTTCGCAAGGGTGTGCTAAATCTAGACATCCTTGTGTAAAGTCGATGGGAAACACCTGTTGTTATACGGCATTGACCAGCTGATAACCATGCCCTTATACTTCTTTATAGTGCCAAACGCAATGCCGATCGGGCATTTCCCCTCTCGCAGCTCATTGGTGTATGGCACCAGATCACGTTCATGGGGAACAAAGTTCAATCAGCTCGGGGGGCCGCATCGGAGACAAGACTGGCATACCTATATTTCCCGAGATCTCGTGGCCTATTTATAAAACTTTCCTGTAATATTCTTATGCAACGCCGGGTCCTCTCCAGTCCATTGCATGATTAGCTCCCTGTCATTCTGTCGGGGCCGTTCCGATGTAGTTCCTCTTAGTTCCGCTGGCGTCATTTGTCAGTCAAGCTCGTAATAACTCGAGAAGATCGCCTAATCTTTCAATCACTAAGCGCGCAATATTTAACCTGCTCAGATAGTTATTTGAGACGCAGATTAAATTGCTGGGATAAATACATAGGAATTCCATTTTCGGTAAATCCAAATCCTCCATGACTTCGATGTTCCACGTCTCATGGAAACCCGGCAATGACATATTCAAGGTTCGATATTGCACAAGCGCACGCCATCACACATACACCATTGGGACTTTGGATGACACACTTCACGCCAAGCCAATTTAGCCCATGTCTGAATGCTATGACCCCTAGTACTGTGCAACAATCTATTCTTCGTTCGTGTTTTCGTGGCAGCTGTCTCTATGAATAGAGCCAATACCTTCCCTGCAAATCTCCGGGGGCAATGACTTGATCTTGAAAGGTCTAGCTTCATTAATCTTTTACCAGTCTCGAGGGATGGACCGACATCCTTTACACCAATGCAATTTATTTAGTGTAATGCCATATTTCGATATCATCCTTGACAAAATGGAGCTTGTGTCTCCACTTAGCAGACCCTTGGCCTCTGCATCTAGCCTTCGGGCCCTTTGTATCATTCCCCCCTCTTATGATGGAATTGCTGTCTCTCAACGAACGTTATTTGGTTGTCAACCTGGTTGCCACAATTGGATTGGACGAGAGACCTGCCAGGGCAACGTGGGAAAATACAATTTCAAGTGATGCAAAAGCTCACGGGATAGCTGCAGCGGAAATACTAGATAAACAGCTCATGCAACGCATGTTTCTTCTCGTTCCATGCATCAATCCTAGTATCACGAGCTTTGACGTCCACACTTCTCGAAGTTCTCCCTCTTCCACGTTCCGTTACATCTTTCACTCGTCCAAGAAGAGAAAACCATTTCCATTGGTCCTCTTTTTCCCGGTCGCTTGACGATTGACCGCAATGGCCTGGAGGCGTCCCTTTAGTGAACGGCCTGTTGGGGCTGGTAACGTGGGTGATGCCCAGGTCTCAACGACTGACGGCCAGTATATCAGCGAGAAAGGAGGCAACGATGCACCACCAACATACCAAGATGCATCTGGCGCCCCAGTCGAGAGCCATTCGCCATTGGGATATTCTGTTGGTCCCGTGACGATCACTCTCTTGAACATCACCATGATGATCGGCGCCGGTATCTACTCAACACGTAAGGCTGCGCGAATCAAGACATTCATATCCACATGGGAGCTAATATCACAAAGCATCATCAATTCTGTCGGGTACGGGATCAATCGGCGTGAGTCTAATTTATTGGACCTTGGGTTACTTGGTATGCATCAAATGCGAACCGAACATGTGCATCAACTGACAAATTTTCGCTCTCTAGCTTTGTCTCACGTCAGGAGCTGTATATCTGGAATTCACAGCATACTTTCCTAGTCGATCCGGTGGAGAAGTCGTGTTTCTGGAACAGGCATTTCCCAAGCCAAAATGGCTCTTTCCGACCACCTTTGCCGTTCAAAATGTCGTTCTTTCGTTTGGAAGTGCCAATGCTACGGGTGAGTGGATATCGGCCGAATTGACGTGAGCCATCACAGACTGACTTGCACCCGTTCAAGTGATGGCCAAGTATCTCATCGCCATATCGGGGCACACGGGCACCAATTGGCAAATAAAAGGCACAGCTTTGGCATGCTACAGCATTGCTACATTGAGTAAGACCCACTTGCGTTGGTTGTCGATTCTTGGAAGCTAATGCGGTACAGCACTCGTTTTTCACACAAAATACGCCTATTGGTTTTCGAATGCAGTTGGGATCGTGAAGATATGCACGATTATTTTCATTATTATCACAGGTTTTGTGGTTCTGGGTGGGAATACAAGGGTCGAGAATCCCAAGGCCAACTTTCAAGATGCGTGGGCCGGTTCCTCGACTGCTACTGCATATGGCTTTACGACTGCATTATACCGCATCATTTTCTCGTACGGAGGTTATAATAACGCGTTCAACCTCGCCAACGAGGTCAAGGTACGATGACTCCGAGATTCGTGAGAATTAGATGGCCAGGACTGATATCATGAGTCAACAGAACCCAGTCAAATCATTAAAAATCTACGCCACAATTGCTCTGACGGCAGTCTACGTGTTATACATGTTCGCCAACATTGCCTTCTTTGCCGCCGGTTGGTCTAGAATTATTTCTCTCTACATGTCGGGTCACGGTACTAATCACAATCCGTTTCTTAGTTCCCAAGGAGGAGTTAGAAAGCTCCGATCTGACGACCGCAAGTCTCTTTTTCCAGAAAGTTTTCGGCGATAGTGGTGCAGTTCGCGGTCTGAACTTCCTCATTGCCCTGGCTTCATTTGGTAACATCATCGCCGTGATTGTTGGCATATCCCGACGAATCAGAGAGACTGGTCGCCAGGGCGTTCTGCCTTTCACATCGTTCTGGGTTTCCACCAAGCCCTTCGGCACACCTCTAGGCCCATATGTGGTTATCTGGTCTCTAACTGCGTTGATGATTCTCGCCGTTCCTGCTGGAGATGCTTTCACTTTCGGTGTGTACTTCATATCAAATATCGTTGGAAGTCGACCCTGGTTTCTGAAATGCTGATATTTTATCAAAACAGTCAACGATTTGAGCATTCTCCCTACCGCGGTCTTCAACCTAGCAATGGCTCTTGGCATCTACGTCGTTCGCTGGCGCCGAAATAACGCAAATCTCCCCAAGCCCGAATTTAAGGCCTGGAACATTGCTATAATCTTCAACATTCTTGTTCAGCTTTATCTTCTCGTCATGCCCTGGTACCCGCCCGCAGGTGGCAGTGATGCTGGTGATGTCAGCTTTTGGTATGCGACATATGCTGTTGTGGGAATCGGACTGTAAGTCAACGCATCCTCCATTCTATGTCCACTGATGCTAACAAGCAATATGCACAGGCTTCTCCTGTGTGGTGCCTATTACTGGGTCTGGGCATTCTTGATTCCCAAGTTGAAGGGATATCAGTTGCGACAAGAGCTGATCCATCTCGACGATGGGTCCCAGAGCAACCGACTGAAGAAAGTGCCCAATGAAGTGGTTGCTGAATGGGACGCGACGCATGACACAGCGGGTCGTTTGATTGAGCCTCTGGCCGAGGAGATTCAGGTCCACGGCAAAGGCATTGAAACGTCTTCAAATGATAGCAGTTCGTATGTGGGTGGGACAAATAATGCCTCTGTCACTATCAAAGACGGCTCTTATGTCTAGTGAGATGCATGACTCTTGATGGGTGGGGTTTCCGGAGTGATGACCTTCTGTGTGAATAATCATCCATGACAATGGAGATCAGGTTGTATCCAGAAAACAGCTCGAGTATATACTGAAATGAATCAAATCCAATATTTCTGTCAATATCTCCAGTCATGAAAGCAGAATTGATTTCTCCACATAGATTTTGTATTAAAGGGCGGAATGATGTACAAACCACAAATGGCACAAATGGAGCTGCAACTATCGGAAGCGCATTGATTCCCCATCATCACTTTCAAATTTGAAAATTTGACCCAGCAAAGATAGATGAGGAAGAAGATCAAGAACCCGTATGAATCCTCCTGGGGGCGGCATAGTGTTTGCACAGGACTAGAGACGGGTTTGGTGGAGCTAATTTAGCAAGATAACAAAGCTGGGTACTTTTTTAATGATCACCGGTTGGGAAGAGCCAAGTTAGTTAGCACAAGCAACCCAGTGAAGCGGAGCTGTGAATCTACCTCGCAAAACGCCTGGTGGAAATCATCCAGCAGGGGTCGAGCTGACGTGGCAGAGGGCGGAGCCCAGTCGTCCGGGCCAATGCCGAAACATACTCTAGCAGGGGGGAAAGCCAATGGGAAGTACGTGGGCGGAGGCCGGCGCGTAGGAAACTGTGAGAAATATGGAGGGTCGATGATGGGTCGTTACAGACACGGGTTGATTTCATAAGCGAACGGGCACACTAGGTCCCGAAAAAGGCAATTCTGGCTCCGCGGTTACGGAAGGATACGTGATAACCAACTACACCATCCGGCCAATTGATATATGGTGCCTCACCTATATCTTACAAGTAGGAGCAGCAAGTTAATGAGAATTTGGTGGCAAAAACAAACAAGCCGCTAAACCCCATTGCGTAATTCACAGGGTACCAACGATACGTGATAACCAACTACACCATCAGGCCAATTATTATATCGAGCTTCAGATATGCTCTTCAAAACAAAAATACCCCAATCGCTGAGCCTTTATTCTGGAGAAATTGGCCACCGTAGGCTGGCCACGTCAATGGAGAAATTCCCGAGTTAGTCTCTCTGACATATATATATACGTATTGAGCATTATTTTACTACTACATGATTACGCATCCAAATGTATGCCAACGTTTAGCCAAAAGACTTCGAGAATAGACAGATACAGTAGACACAATTGGAGTACCTCTTCTTGGAGAGGCACCTGGGCAGGAATACCTAGTCCAATCTTGGAAGTTGAATGATTATCAAACTCCGGAGGGCGCGACAAGGGGCTCTTAATTATTGCCGCTAACCCCGTCCAAAGGTCTCGTTGTTTGATAGACAAAAATGAATTTTGGCAATTCAATGGCATGGTTGTCAATATGCAGCCCAGAATTTGGCTAAGGATATTTAACAGAAGTAGAAGACTACGTACTTAGTTCGAACAATCGATGACAAAAGAGGATAGGGAGATCATCTTTCAGGGTCTATCTCGACTTTCTAACCAGATTGCTTCCGAAGAAAAATACATTCAAGTTCTTATAATATACACGGATTGAAAGGTCCAAATTAGCAGTAATCAGAAGCTAGCCATCTCAATCCAACTAGCCACAAATGCCAACCGGCGCCCCTTATCAGCTGCCATTCGACGGGCAAACTCGTCAAAGTTGAGTCTCCCGCCGTTTCCACCGCGTTCCTTGGCTTCACGTTCGACCTGATTCAGGTATGCCCAGCGGGCAAGTGTGCGCGAGGATGGTCGGCGAGGAGTGCTAGTAATTCGGGGTGGAGTGGGTGATCTTTTTGGAGGGGGAAGAGGCTGCATGGGAGAGGGAGGGAGAGGGAGTTTGGGAGCTGTTTCTTCAGCTTCCCGAGAGGACAAGTGGGGTGATGACGGGGCAGGCAGGGAGGTGGTGCGATTGGGCGCAAGGCGAAGCTGTTCTGGGAGATCAGAGTTTGAGGTGTGAGAGGATGTTTCGGTGCCTGGCCCATCGGTGATGACTTGTGGCTCATCGCGGAAAGAGAGCCGAGGCCGGAGTGTCTCTGCTTCCGGACGGAACTGTGGGAGGGTTGGATCGTAGTCATGAAATTCATCAATAATCGACCCTGATTCCTCATCGGAAGATTCACTGTAAGATGCAGCATCGGAGATATGGAGTTCGCCATCCGGATGAGAGGAGCTGGTGACCGAAGCAGTGTCGGAATCATCATCGAAAGACAAATCCTGGCCGTGTTCATATTCACTTTCCTGGTCGGCAAGGTGTGTAGGTTCAATATCATCATCCGATGCCACAGCACCAGTAGACGTAGGAGCGGCGAATACTGGTGCTATGGTGGGGCTTTGCACGGCGTAGCCGGCGTGTTGCAATAGTTCATCGAGAGATCTTTCGCTCGTAAGATCTTGCAGATCCTTCTTATCTATTGCCTGCTCAGGTTCCTTGAGAGGTGGCGGGGGCGGGGGAGACATTCGCACAAGCTCGATCTCATGGGCCCATTTCTTGCGATCCGCACGGGTCCGATAAACCTCCATGAGCAGATCTTCCTTTTGTTTGAAAAGGAGATCAAGGAGCTCATTGAACCCTTGCTGTGTGACCTGGTACAAAATCTCCTTACCGGCATCTCTTTCGACCTCTGGAATTTCGAAGCCACCCCATCGCTCACCAACAGGAATACTCCGAGAAGATGTCGACGGGTTGGATCGAACATCATAGTCGTCAACAATATCATCCTGGAACCGAACTTTGGAAGAAGAACGTGAGCGAGGTGATGGTGGGTGTGAGTCGATTGGCGATTCGTCCATCGAGTCGTCGTCGCTCAAGTCGTCAAAAGTCGGGTCTCGTTGATAGCCTTCGGGTATGGTGGCGCCGTCTTCCTCGTCGGTATAGAAAGCGCGACGTCGCCAGCGTTCGTCAATTCCATTTCGGCGGGTTTCGTCAATTCTTCTTTGATCTTCTTCACGCATTCTGTTGTACACTGCTGTCACGATACGGGCCCTATCGATCGGATCGATGATGTCTTGAGGGGGTACATACGTTCCGAGGGCCTCAATAATATCCTCCTCAAGAATATGCTCCGGTGGTGGCCAACCGCCACTGGCAACTGACGACCCTGATTCATCCGAGTCACTACCTCCCTCATCTTCATCGTTGTCCCCACCACCCATTTGAGCGTGCTCCACGATGGACCGACGATGGATCGACACAGTACCTGGAAGCTGCAGAGTAGATGGAAAAATTGGTCTCGTTCGACCAAATTGTTCTCGTGCAGCAGCGTCTCCTATCACCGAGTGTCGGTCTCCAGTGTCGTGCCCGTCTCGTCTTAGGATTCCACAATTATCGAATATTTCCATGTCACCCTCAATATTAACGCGCTTTCCTTCACCAGTTCGCGAAATCTCACCAGAAGGAATGTTACCAGGAAATGCTGAACTAATGGGCTGGCTACCAAGAACAACATCGCGAGCTCCACCTTCAAGAAAATCATCCTCCATGCCGGCGACCATATCGCGAGTAAGTTCTCGACTGAGTGTATAGTACGCTCGGAATACTCGAAGAAAATCTTTTCGCTCGACATAGCCGTCGCCGTCGATGTCATACCCACGGAAAACACGTCGCAACCGCTCATCGTTGCTCTTATTGTTGAGACTAGCCAAACCCTTCAGGAATTCTTCAAATCCAATGAGATTGTCACCATTGGTGTCATAAAATGCAAACATGCGATCATAAATCAGGCTTGGTGGAGGTGGTCGAATAGATGTGTTGGGCACAAAGCACCGATCAAAGGTCTTTCGATCAATGGCCATGTACAGCTTGTTAGGATCATCAGCCCATTCATAATTTGCAAGACAGCGGAATTGGTCCCAAAGCGCATCAAGCTCAGTATTTTCAAAGTTGGTCTCTCGGGTCAAACGTTTCGCCAGCGGCCGTGGAAGGCTCCGGGGCAGCATTGCAGGTTTTCCAGGATACCAGACAGGTTGTGATTGACGCGAATTCCCCAAGAAGGGAGCTGGGATTCGAACCTTATAGAACAAATGTGTTTTTATGTGCACTTGCATTGCCTCGCATGTCTCACACAGATCGTAATCAATGCAGTTGGCACACCGATAGCGGATGCCCTGAATAGGCATGGCTCCGCAGCTATTGCAAGTGACACCACGATGAATGTACCCATCCCTGCGCGCCTGGTCTTCCGCAATGTGGTAAAGCAAATTGAGCAGGTTTTGGCCTTCCCGAGTAGGCGATCCATCATTGTTGCCGTCGCGCCAAGAGAAAACGCTCTGGTCGTCTACGCCTGCCTCTCCACCATCAGGATTCGGAGGAGCCACGTCGGGGAAAGTCGACGTCGAAAGGGTGACACGTTCGCCATTTTGTCTTCGCCGACGTAACTCATCACCGTAATTGTTATCAGCGTTAAACCGGATGAGCGCCCGCTCGATTCCCGCACTGGAGATTCCTCGTCGCTGGAGCTGCTCAGTCAGGTACGTCCGCTCGGCTGTTTCTTCAGGAAGAGTATGTGAGGCGGGGAAGTCAAGCGCAAGGAAGGATTCTAGAAATGTGTCCTCCATCATCTCGCGCATACGCTCCGCATGAGCTGGCGGGACGCCGACTTCCTCCATCAGCTGGTCACGGGTCGCTAGCAATGATGGGAGCAGGCCACTTTCCACGCGCCGGCCATCTTCTGTCTCGATCCGAAATGTCCCGTAAACTCCATTCTGACGCTCCAGTTGTTCCAGGTGGGTGATTGCTCGGTAAGAGGGGGTTTCCGTGATTGCTAGCTCCTCGGCTTCGGCTCGTCTTGTGCGGCGCACGGCGCCTCGGCGGCGGAGGGGGGTTCGTGAGGTATTTGACGAGACTACATTGTTATGGATGTAGAGAAGGGCGTAGGCTGCTGCAACACCGGTGAACAGGTACAAGATGGGTCGATACCGTGTCAGTGACACTGGCCCGGAGCGCGACTCGGACATGGCGGAGCTTGAGCAGGTGAAAGCTGCAGGGAGGGTGTCACGGTGAGTGGACAGTCATCATTTGATACCGATTGGGATTTAATTCGAAGAATCCTGGGATACCCAACGCCTCACACCGTCAGTATCGAGTTCGAGGTCGAGGTGTCATGAAATTCGAACTTGGTGGAAGATGAAACGTCACGGGGGCGGAGCCCCAGAAATTAGGTGTCACATCAGTTGACTAACTAATTATACACTTGCTAGTTAAACACACACCAGTAACTGTTAAGGGTCTATTTAGTCACTCCATTAAAGACTGCCACTTTATTCTTGTTCATAACTCAAATTTTTGAAATATCTCTGGTGCGGATTGGTGAAATCAATAATAAACATTTTCCAAGGTTAACCCTGGTATCGGATAGGAAAGCATGCAACAATTTTAGATCATGAGTCTAATGCAAAGTTTGACCACTCAACTATGCAACGCTAGAAACAAAGATAAACATTGGTTACGGGCAACAGGAGCCCAGATTAAATGACTGATCACCGTTTGAGTTTGGCCTCATGCATAAAGCAGGCGCTGAAAAGGGCGAAGAACACCACCACGGTTAGAAAGCCGAAGCCCTTGTTAGTTGCCCAGGCGTAGCAGTTGCGGACAATCTTGGCAACCGCCGGATCCAATTTATTGATATAGTTCAGACTCTCTCGAACCCGATCGACGATTTCATCAATGTTCTTGCTGTCATGTAGATCGGAATGAAGTCGCCCTCGCAGAAGCTGTTGGACCAGACTTGACGATAGTGAAATCCCAATCACGGAACCTAAAGATCGGAAGAGGTAGGAGCAGGCCGTAACCACTGCCTGGTCCTCCATTGTTGAGTTTGATACTGGTAACATGGTCAGCGACGAGAGACTTTGCATGCCATAACTAAAACTCACTCAAGCCAATCAAGGTCGATGTGACCCCAATTCCATTGCCAAATGCCGACATGACCATACCAAGAATCATGCCGATAGTGCTTGTCATGGCCCCACCTGACGAAAGGTAGATCAAGAAGCAGCCCGAGGTCAAAGATGAGTATGCTGCAAGCGTGAGCCAGTAATATTTCCCAGTCCACTTCATGATAAGACCAGCGAGAATCGACCCTGTTGCACCAGACAGAATGCTGGGCAATAAACGCAATCCAGCAATAGAGGCTGATACACCGTCAACGGCTTGGAAATAGAGTGGGATATAGAATAAGGCGGCGAACCAGCCCCCGAAGCTGAAAAAGTTGCAGCAATAGAGTGAGAAAAAGGCACGGTTGAAGATGATGTGACCCGGTGCAAAAGGCTCAGCTGCGACGTATAATTCCACAATAACAAAGAGAACGAAGAAGAACGCCGACAAGCTCAGTGAAACGATGGTTAGCGGCATCGTCCACGAAACATTGCTGCCACGATCCAAACCAAGCAGGAGACCTAGGACAGCACCGACGAGAACAACCGCGCCAAGGAAGTCAACGCGCTTTAGCTTCGTCTTCCAGTGCGTGTCTTCGCGGGCTGGAAGCTTGAGCATGAAAGATACAGCAATAATAGCCAGGATGCATATGGGAAATTGCAACAGGAAAGCCCTGTGTTCCTTTGGTTAGACGATTTAAATTGAGCTTGGAAAAATTGTCAAACATACCAACGCCAGCCAATGTAATCAACTAGGATCCCGCCCAGGGGCGCACCCGCGCTCGATCCAGTGGCATAAACGAGATTGATAATCCCTTGCCAGAGACCTCGATCGCGGAGGGGAACCAGGTCACTCATTAAGATACTGACAACAGTGGTCATACCACCGCCTCCAATGCCTTGGAAAACCTAATTCCATGTTAGTCGTATACTTCGATGGGCTTGTACTTGAAATTGACATACGCGTGCCGCAATCAGTTCATTGATATTACGTGCAAGTCCACAGCCTAGATTACCAATTCCAAAAACGGCATATCCGAAAAGCAGACAGGCCTTCCGGCCAAAGATATCGCTTAATTTTCCGTAAAGCGGTTGAAACGAGGTTAAGGTCAGGAAGTATGAAGTGGCAATCCAGCTGGTTAAATTAAGAGCTTTCAAATCGCTACCAATCTGTCCATAACTGGCCATAATAATGGTCTGGTCCGCAGCTGACATGAAGATCTACACGTTCATTAGCCGAGGCCTGCGTAAGTTGGTGCGGAGAGCCAGGAGAAAAGTCAGGATGGTCTTACACCTAATGAGATTGCAGGAATAATATATTTGAGCTGTGCTTGTGCATCTGGAAACGGCTCCTTGGCTTGATCCTCTTCATCTTCTCTTGGTTCTGCCCATTCCTCTTGGGGGATGTCTATTGCTCCGGTAGTGGCAGTACCATTGCCGGGCACCAGCAACGGGGAGGTCTCGGAGGGGATCCGCTCGGGCGACATGATGACAAAACTATGCTTCCACTAGTCAATTGCCATAGATATCTCACCTCTATAAGCGAACTGTGTCTCTTTGAGTCACAACCTTGAGTGAGTCAACAGGAAGAAGAAGCAGTTTATTCATAAGCTCTCAAACACTCACGTGGTGATAAGCGGCCTTCCCCCGCTCGGAAAAACGCGAAGAATAGTCGATTGAACCAATCAACGAGTGCGATTCGTCGCATTTCTCCCCGTTGACGTGCTCAGACCCCGTCGGCAAAATTGGGCCGTGATAAGGGACTGATACAAGACCATGAGCTCGCATAATCTAAAAGTCCACCTGGACAACGCGATAACCGACTTCCTCTATTTTTTTTATTTTTATTTTTTTTTTCACTCTTTATTGATGTACTAAATGCAGACAATAGTAGTGTCAACATCCGCACCTACGTGATACTCCTTACAGACTACCGCATCTGAAATGTAGGATTTGCACATTTCGTAGTCAGGGACTGTGGAAATACAGCCCCACCTATCATGATAGATGAAAAATGTAACATTAGACCAAACAAACTTGCTATAGGGTTAAGTAATATACAGGTAAAAATCCACATCTCTATTATCTTTTGAATTATTGCTAACTTCCTGCTAGCTACAGCTAAATAGACATGGGCAAGAAAAAGCACCGACCCAGTGGGTATTACTCCTAAATTACCTTCACATTAGGTACAGAAACCGCATAATCAGGCCTTGGGGTAGCCTAGTGTGAGTTTAGGAGTAGTAGGTGTTGAGATATGTAATTAATTATATTACTCTGATTTACAGTTTCGACGTGATATTAATTATTTTTAGTGAAGCATTGAACTAACACTCTGTGGCGTTCAATTAACAATCTCCGTATCCAGTGTGTTGATTGCGGCCAGAAGTGATTGGCACTATGATGGTTTCTTCAGGTAAAGTTGAACACATAGGTCCCCGAAGAATGTTTTTGAGATTGAGAAGCGTTATTCCTGGACGGTATACCCATCAGCCCTTATACCTTTACCGTTCAGCTTTTGGTGAAAGTAATTTGGTAAATAATCTCGACTGAGGATCGGTTAGGCAACTAAATGTTAGATGAATTTACCAATTGGGTGTGAACTAATTTGCAGGATCTGCCTATTTCCTTAGGTATCGACTCCAATGCGGTGTATAGGTGCCTAGTGAGCAATCTGTCTCGTTCATCTCTCACTTTGATAGATCATTTCTATTCCCCCTTCTCTCTTCACTTTCCACACGTACACCCTCTTCCTCAAACTCCCACTTGATCCGTCTTCATCAAGAAACTTGTTGCCAGTTAAAGAACATGTCCACCCCCATCAAAGAGCTGTTGGATAAAGAGTACAAGATAGTCAGCGATTTCCTGCAACAGAGATCAACAACCTTCGTCAAGCTGTTGAAGGTTCAAGACGAAGTAAGACACGCAAAGCTCTTCACCTCTGAGGCATTGGTAGTATGCTAATCAAATCGTGGTGCATTTCTTAGGTATGGAAGTCTCCAAAGGCTGATGAATACTTCAAAAGTCAAAAGGCACGTGCTGTTCAAACTGTGTCCGAAGAACAAAGGGCAGGCTTTTTCAACATGATGACGAAGATCGGCGACTACTTCCAAGATCAAGAAAAGTTAATCCCTCCTCCATCGAAGAGATTGAACTTTGATGTTCTTGATCTGTGCATGGCACCTGGAGGGTTCTCCGCAACTGTCTTGAAATACAATCGTTTCGCACAAGTCTGTGCCATCAGCCTACCCACGGACGAAGGTGGACTTGAAATTTATCTTCCAAACTGGCAGGAAAACAAACGGATCAAAGTGAAGTTGATGAATCTCACTCTGCTTTCTGCAGAGCTCGGGTTCCCGGACTTGGCCTCGCAGGATCATCCCTCGGCATCCAAGTTTTCGAACTACATACCGTATGCAGGACGGCAATTCGACTTGATATTCTGCGATGGACATGTCCTCCCAACTTCTGAACCAGAACAGGACTCGACGTCCGAGATTCGTCGACTCGCAGATGCACAAATTGTCATGGCATTGCAACGGATCAAGTCTGCTGGGACTATTGTGGCGCTTTTGCATCAGGTCTACAACCCACGAGTTTTGCGGCTCCTGAAAGCATTTGACAGAATTTCTCAGATTACTCTTTTCAAACCCCCCTTTTGTCACGCAAAACGAACTTCGTTCTATCTCGTGGCGAAAAATGTGGATCCTCAACATGAAGTCGCGCGTTGTTTGCTTCGGGATATGAGAAAATCATGGAGAGCACGTACCGCCAATGCTTTTAATATGGAAACCCCCGGAAATCCAATGGAACCAAATGACGACGAGGAGGACATGGAAGATATCATGCAGTCATTTGGAGGAAAATTAATTACTCTCGCCGAGCCGGTATGGAAGATTCAGACAGAGGCTATGGAGAAGGCATTCTTAAGAGGGGAGGAATGATGCTGGCGAGATAAATGGCTAGTTCAAGGAGGCGGAAGAAGTGTATTATTAGTTATTATTAGTTAAAGACACAGTATTATGAATTTGCAGTGACTGGTGTACTACACTTGTCACTTGAGAGGACCATATGTACTTCGGCAAAGGACTAGTCCTGGACAGTACTAGCGGACACATGATTTTAGAGCCTCAGGCACAAGGACGGTTAATATTGCATGACGTGACTTGCATGACTCATCCCCCGGTCGATCAATTTGGAAAGATCGCTGAATCAGCCAAGGGCCGATACCGCACCACGTGACTGGGGTTTGTTCCGGGGTTCTCCAGCATTCAGGAACCTTGCTCTGCTCTTGTGAAAGATTTCAAATCCAGCTGCATCATGGCTGCTGTCACCCCCAAGCAGAAGGTGGTTGTGGTGGGCGCGGGACCAGTTGGGTCCCTAGCGGCGCTCTACGCGGCTTCCCGCGGCGACGAAGTGGAGGTATATGAATTGCGTGGAGGTATGTGTCAAATTCCAATTATTTGAGTCATTTCCTATTGCAAAAAGAGAGGAGAGCAAGAGAATACAAGCCAAGATGAGCTACCAAGAAAGATGCCCATTGGTTTGTGGTGCGGGCTACATCTTGCCGAGGGCAATAAAATTTTATTTATTGCCATTCGATCCGCAAGGTTCCCATTGCGACATCAATCCAGTGATTGCTCTCGCAACCAGAAGCCAAAGAAGAATGGTTTCTGCGTCCCCAATACACCCCTGTGCCTCTTTTCATCCCTGTCGCGAAAATTTCCGAAGGAAAGTCAATAATGTTTTCCCATTCGTTCTGTTTCCGTAGATCTCCGCGACCCGACTACTGTGCCGTTGAACTTCACCAAGTCGATCAATTTGGCTCTCTCAGAGCGCGGAATCCACTCTATCCAAGAATCGCACCGGAGTGGATTGGTTGAAAATATCCTCCGCAATACAATCCCGATGTATGGGCGGATGATCCACGGCCGAGACAACGGCGCCCTGTGGGAAGCCGCTCAAGCCTATGACGTCCATGGCCGGGTATGCACATCCATGCACAATCCCATGTTTTGCAGGGGCCCCACGTTACACAGAGTTCGGCTAAATAGCTAATAATGTGTGTATAGGCGATCAACGCCGTTGACCGTGGCGCATTGAACAATGCCCTCCTCGACGAGTTAGAGCGGACACCCAACGTCAAGCTCTTCTTCAACCACAAACTAACAGGCGCAGACTTCTGCACTAACAAGGCCTGGTTTGAGCGTCGCATCCCCGGCGAGACACCCCAAGCCGATGATCTGGGTATCGCAGGCCGAGTCCCCGAGATCGAAGTCTCCTTCGACTGCCTCATCGGCGCAGACGGCGCTCACTCCGCCAGCCGCTTTCACATGATGAAATTCGCGCGCGTCGACTACCAACAAGAATACATTGACACTCTCTGGTGCGAATTCCGCATCCCACCCACAGAAGACGGCGAGTTCGCCATTTCCCCGAACCACCTGCACATCTGGCCAGGCCGCGAATTCATGTTCATCGCCATTCCCTCTGCGGACAAATCCTTCACATGTACCCTCTTCGCGCCAGCCGCACACTACGCCACTCTTGAAAATTCCCCACAGGCTCTCCAGGCTTCGTTCGATGAGCATTTCCCCGGTGTTTGCCCCGAGTTGATTGACCCAGAAGCCTTGGTGGAGCAATTCGCTGTCAACCCGCACTTACCCCTCATCAGTATTAAATGTAAACCGCACCACTACAGCTCTAGCGTTGCGATCATCGGCGACGCCGCTCACGCCGTACTTCCATTCTACGGCCAAGGCTTGAACGCTGGATTGGAAGATGTGCGTGTACTGTTCGAGCATTTGGACAAGCATGGAGTCTATGATTCGGATACAAGCGTGTACACTCGTAGCGTGCGCCGACAAGCTGCGTTCCAAGCGTATACGAACCAGCGATGCGATGATACACACGCTATCAACGACCTCTCGAAGCAGAATTACCTTGAGATGCGCTGGGGCGTCAAGTCGCCGCTGTATAAGCTGCGGAAATCTATCGAGGAGACAATTGACCAGCGCTTGCCATTCCTTGGGTGGAAGACGCAGTACGCGCGTGTCAGCTTTAGTAACCAGCGCTACTCGGAAGTTGTGGCTGCTGTGCAAAGACAGAGTGAGTTGCTGGGCTTGGGTCTCAGCTCAGCTTTGGTTGTCAGTGTAGGCGCCTTGGCTTTGCTGCTGTGGAAGTACCCGAGAGAAGCTTCGCCCGTAGGATTGGTGCGGTGCGGGTTGAGACAGCTGGCGAGATTTTGGAGAGGAGTCGTGCATAGGTGAGAGTTTTGCATCATACGAAAATAACTGGCATTGTCGAGACTTCAGAGATTGAAATTGGAGTTTGTACTTTATCATGATAGACTTATTTCGGGCCCATATTCGTGCTAAAATTGACCTGCTGCAAGCCGTCTTTGAACATCACCACCCTGTATAACCTTGACTTCGACCGTGGAGATCAATTCAAGTCTTCAAGTTACGCAAGCCACCAAAAGGAAAGAAAAAAGATACCATGGATGGATTTTCAACGCTGCGAGGCTGGTATAATAATGCCTAACTAAACCAAAGAGAAGAAATAGCCTAATCCCAATACTTAATGAGGCCGTCCAGACCACCAGTAACCACCTTACTTGTTTCTTGCGGATGCCAGTCCAAGCAGGTAATAGCACCACCCTCCTTCCCACCAGCCAGAATCTTATGATACATCTTTCCAGTCTTCCAATCCCAGAAACAAACATAGCCACCGCTATCACCCGAAGCAAGGAATTGACCATCAGGGGAAATCTTGATATCAATACCATACCCGGCATTATTGTGGCCACGGAAACTCTTCTTGCGGTTCTGGCGGAACTTGTCGGTTGCCCCGTAGACGACGATCTGGTTATCGCCTGACTGGAAAGCGACATATTTGCCATTGGGATGGGGCGTAGCGCGAGTAAGGGCAAACATGTAAGGCTCTGCGATGAACTTGATGGGCACGGGAATACCGTACTCCCACGCACGAAGAGACTTATCGTCGGAGGTGGAGATGAAGCGGCGGTTATCATCGACGAACGTGATGGTGTTGACAGCAGCCAAGTGGTGATCGTATTCTTGGACCAACTCGCCAGAGCGGGTATCAAATTGCACAATCTTCTTGTCGGACATACCAGCCAGGAACTCGTGCGAGTGTTCAGGGCTCGGGTTGAAGCGCACAACGTGCGGCGTTTTACCTGTCGAGAATCGGCCCAGACACTTACCGTACTCCGTATCCCACAGCTTGATTTGTCGGTCGTAAGAACCGGTAAGGAAAGTCTTACCTGTGGGGTGGAAATCTGTGTCTGAGATGGCCTTCGAGTGGCCTGAGAAAGTACGCAAGAGCTCGCGCGAGTGGTACGCATCCCAGATCTTGGCCTTTCCATCCGCGGCAGAAGAAAGGAGCAGATGTCCGGAGCCAGGGAAGAAGCGGAGCGAAGTGATGGCTTTGGTGTGCGACTTCCAGGTGTGAACAAGCTTCTTCGGCAGGTAGTTCTTGATACTGCCGGGCTCCTTGCGCAGATCGATATCCAAGTCCTGAGGAACATGCATATATGTGCGGCCCTGGTAATCGGCCTCCTCTGAGCCATGGAACTCGGTCGTCTCCTCCTTGGAATAATCGCCCGCGTAGTCGGTGGCCTCTTTGCTCATAGCCGGCATGAGTGCCGCTGGAGCGGAAGCCTCATCGCCTTCTTCCACATACTCCTCATCACTTGCCAGCTCGCGCTCGTCGCCCGACCCAACCTCAATTTCTTCGTACTGTTGTTCGTTCTGATATTTCGCCCACGGGCCTAGGTACGCGCCTTCGCCCTCGACAATACTCGAGTCACCCTTCCTCTGTCGCTTTGCGCGCCATGCAGCAGATGCATCCTTGCTAATTTTCATCTGAACGACGTCTTTACCTCCGTATTGCGCGACATTGTCCATGTTTCCCACGAACTGATCTGGGCGAGTCGGGTTGCGGGTATATCCCAAGCTTTGGAACGTGCGATGTTGCGCAGCGAAAGTGGACTCGCTGATCGCAGCCTCCTCGGCGAATCCAGTTGGTACATTTTTGCGCTTAATGCCATTGCCTGCGCCGACAGGTTTGAATGGGTTGATCGGTCCTTGTGAAGGCCGTGTCAGATCATCGTAGGTGGCGTTGTAGGTGAGGGCTTGAGAGGAGGTGTTGGCGAGAGTCATCTGCATGTGTGCTTGATCCTATGGGGTTGTTAGTATTATCTGTGCACCTAAAGAAAGGGACCTAAAGAATTTCGAATAGAAAGGAGGGATGAGGGTAGGGGACCAAACCTCTGTATTGACTTCTGGTGCAGCAACGACCTTGGTTGCGGTCGTCACCGAGGGTTTGGGCACACTGGTAGTGTCATCGTCGCTGGAGTAATACCCAGCGCCTAATAAGCCCGACATTGTGAATATGTCTGAGCGAAGTTTGAGAAATTCAACCTCGATCACGACAAGATGAAAGTTTAGGGTAGTGGTTTGGCGGTGGAAATTTACGGTTGTCGGCAGAACCCCCGAGTGAAGACCGGAGCAGTTGATGACCTCAGATTCATGTACCATAACTGCGACATAATTGACATTCGCGTAGCTCACAACTTTGCCGGTAATTACGTTGAGTATGAGCTATCCCAATTCTAAGCTGACAAAACAAAAAATATATGGACCAAACTGGGTATCGTACGCTTTCATTGCCAAACCGCTTGGGAGGTATATACAACTCACAGGCCGAAAGACATGATAAGATAACACAGAAGGACAACACATCATGAAAATGAAGTACAAAATGAACAAACATTGAGCAAGACGCTGAAGGGAGTACGTGAGCCTCTTCCAAACGCCTGCTCAAGCAACCAACACTCACATCACCGGTAACTCTCTATCGTCGCCGCACCGGAGGTCCAACCCTCTATCTCAAGAATGGAAGCACAATTTCTCTCATATACGGCATTAGTCCATCCCTACTAGATAGCCAGGGTAACAAATGAAATCGTCAAATCGTGGCTGCCCAGAAACCTGGTCGCATCGTATCTTGCAAGACTGTCGAGTTTAGACGCGGGCATCGATTGGGAATGCTGATGCGGATATGTGGGAGAATACAATGCCGGCGAATAATGTCTTGAGCTAGTGAGAACGACCGTGGCGCATAGCATTATCAGTCTTATCGCGAATTCAGTGTCCCTCATCGCGGATCAGAGCAACAATCATGCTGTAAAGGTAGAAGAAGAACATCAAGAGGCTGAAGCCGAGCTTGATGAATGATTCCTATAAAACGGGCGGGTTAGTTGCCACTCGATACCCAGGAGAATGGCACAGGAGCTCAGGACTAACCTTCTTGTGCACATTCAGCTTGCGGAAGATCTCAGTCGCATCCAGGAGGTGCTGGTTGTCGTAGATCCTGTAAGAAACCCTGATTAGCTCTTCTGCTACGCGTATTGGGGAGAGAGCTCAGAGAGCGGCGGCAAAACATACTTCTTGGCGTTGAAGGCCAGGAGAGGCAAGTTCAAGACAATAGCGAGCCAGTAGCCGTTAATGACGAAGAGAAAGGTAAGGAAAGCGTGAACGGCAGCCTCGGGAATAATGTAGGCGTTAAGACGGTTGCAAAGGTCGATCGGGTTGATGTAGTCACTGTGGGAAAAGGGGAGGTGAGAATTAGTCAAGCTCAGAAAAACTCCCACAGACCTGTCGAATATTCGAGCGATTGTATAAGGGGGAACTCACCACTCCAGATCACTGTACATGATCGTGAAGAAAACCTGGAGGAACAGGTTGACGGCGTTGATCAACACCGCCAATAGGTAGAGCCACGCTTCACCAGACATTGTGGGTAGAAAGTTGAGTCGACGAGGAGAAATGAGAAGCAATGTCGTAGGAAAAAACTTTTTAAAAAGAGTCAGCACTGATGCAGCGGAGGAGGCAGTGGATGCGAATGCTGGGGAGCTGTTCAAGCGGAGCGGAGTGCAGAGCCGGAATTGGAGATGATTTTTGTGGGGTTTGAGGGCGACGGAACGCAGAGAAATCAAGCAAAGATATTCGGGAGGGGATGCGCACTCACAGATCAGCACCTGCGTGATACCTAAGCTCTCGGGTGGAGACGCAGATGGGAGTGCAGGGAAGTGAGGAGGTGGATCGGGACCGTGATTATTGCAAAGTATTGGGTTCGTTGGATTAGCGAAATCGAGCGAAATCGAGCCAACCTGAACGGGCGGCGGTGGGCAGCAACTGGCGCGGGCATTAGCGTCATTGGGTAAAGTGGAGGGGCTGGGGCAACCACGTACTACACCACGGGAAGTGAACCCCGAGCTTCCGAAGCTCCAGCTGATGAAAATCTTGATGAATAAGATGAGCTGTAATTTTCTGGAGATGCCTGGAGGTGGAAGGGAAGGGGAGATAAGAAGCTCGATGAGCCGCGAAAGATGACGTCGCACACGTGTTCTCGGATGCAACATGTAGACTTGCTTTTTACATGTGGAATGTAGCTAGTGGGAAATGTTTTAAAATGTTGTTAGGAAAATATCAATCATTATGTGACTACCAGAATGTATAGATGGGCCCAGGGCTTGGATTATATACATAAATCAACTCGCGTTCTTTGAAAGTCCGAGCGGCCTCGATATTGAGATTCTCATACAACCGTGGCCGGCTAGATTCGCCCGATGCTCTAAGCAACAATTCTCTGGAAGACACAAAAGACATAACGCCCGAAGGAAATAGATCATGGAGTATGAGAAGCCGAGAGGGAGGAGCCTAAACGTTGGTATCAAGGCATTCTATGCCTAACGTTTCTCGACAAGCAGGAAATGCATCGCTGCGTATGCAATTATGATAAAAGCCCCTGAAATGACGGCCAGTCCAATAACATCATGCCAGTAGGCAAGAGTATTGAAGCCAAATGCGCTCAGGATCGAGGCTCCGGGCACTTCGATGTCCAAGCCGTACTTGTGATCGATCAGGGTAAGGAAGGTGACCTCATTCACAATGAGGGCCTCAAAGCCATAGTGGAAGATTGAGAGCTATGTTATGGTTAGTAATCCGTAGAAATATCGGGGCATATAGGTCAACTTACGCTTTGTAACCACAGAGCGGACGAGGGAATGGCATCATGGTTCAACAAGAGACCGGCGAACAGCAAGCTGAAGAGCATGACCAGGCTACCAATCAAGTTGGCGACGCCACCATCACGGAACACAATACCGATAAACAAGCAGATGTTGGCAGCCGCAAGGTTGAACAGAACCAACACCAGCATAAATCTAAAGAATTCAGGCCATGCGGGGATCAGCCCGGTCATGGGGTAGACAATGATGCCCATGATAATAGGCGGGAGGAGCCGCAAGGGCACAATGTCGAAAACGACCTTGGACGCGAAGTAAGTGACTGGATGGTAGTAGCCATTTGCTCGTTCCCGAACAAACAGGAGCCGTTCAGTGGAGAACACCGTGAGACTTGTCAAAGTGCTGAATCCGAACAAAGCAAGAATGAAGAAGAAGAGACCAAGACGGTTCTGGAAACCCTTGATATCGTCGGTCAACCCGTAGAAAAGGAACCCAGAAAGCACAGCCAGAAGGATAGAGATTGCATAGTGGGTAAGCATCAGCATCGGGTTACGATAAAGATTGCGCCACGTGCGCTGTGACAAAATGAGGAACTGTCGCGCCAAACTGATACGGGCAATCTTTGGCGGTACAGAACCCTCCAAATGAGAATTCGGCGACCCATTGGCAGCCTCAGCATTTTGAACTGCTGTCACAATCTCGTCGTGAACCGAGTGGAAGACGTCAGAATCTGCGTAGCTGGCAACAAGAATATCAAGGTCACTCTGGCCTGGGGCTGGGGGTGGTAGCTGATCCGGATCATCAAGGATCTGTGGGGGAACGTTGCCCGGCTGACGAGAAAGACGCAGCCATTGATGCGTATTCTCAGCCACATCGAGTGTGGCATCTTCTTCATCGGTCTTTGGCGTAGCCGGAGGCTCTAGATCCTTGTGATCCTTGCGTCGTGAGTAGAGCTGACGATCTTGCTGTTGCTTCAGAGAAATCCGACGATTGTGTTTGGGTCGTCGACCTGCCTCGGTGGTGCTGCTAGAATTCTCCTCGATACTGACGTTAGATACGCTGGCAACGGATTTGATGGCTCTCAGGCTACTCGAGGCAGTTTTGGGCGGCCGTCCGTCCACCGAACCAATTTCATCTGTATATGAGCGTGAAGAACCGGCATGCATAGTCAAGTCGACGAGATAGTCCGCAATGTTAAAACCTGGTGGGCATGTGTATCCAATTTGGTCGAAATACTGCTGACATGTCGAGAATGGCCCGGAGTAGACGGTTCGGCCACTTGCAAGCAAGATAAGCCGGTCAAACAGGGCGACAATGTTTGAGCGTGGCTGATGAATGGTGAAAATGACCGTGCGATTGTATGTCTTGGCTAAAGTGACCAAGCACTCAACCACGTTAAAGGCGTTGTAAGCATCCTGGAAGAATTTATTAGCTTGGAGATCTCTGACGCAAAGTGTTGTTTAACATACCAATCCACTGGTGGGCTCATCCAAAAACAGAATGCTAGGGCTGGTGACAAGTTCACAGGCAATACCGACTCGGCGTTTCTCGCCACCAGAGATGCCGCGACCACTACCTTCTTCCGATCCAATCAACTGGTCCCTAATATGGTAAATTCCCAGCTGTTTCTCGACCTCCAAGACTCTTTGCTCCTTCGCCGCCCGGCTCATATCCCGAGGCAGCCTCAAGAGAGCACTGGTCTGGATAGTCTCATGAACGGTCAAGGTTGGCAGCATAGTGTCCTCCTGGTCGACAAATCCAATCATACTCTTGTAATCATTGTCACTGATCTTCTCTCCATTAACGAAGAAGTTACCCTGCACTGCACCACGCTTGTTCTTGCGAGCAAGAATATCAAGGAAAGTTGTCTTTCCAGCACCAGAAGCGCCCATGATTGCGGTGATCTGTCCCGGGGTCGATGCACCTTGGATACCGGAGAGAATCTCCCTACCATTCAGGTGGTATGAGACATTATCCCAGTAAAGAGATGCAGGGCGGTGTTCGGCAAGTAATCTCGCAGTATCATCGTCAGAGTCGTCCGACAGGGACAAGCGCATATAGCCACGGTTTGCGGCCCGACGAGACAAATACCATACAACCAGGATAACAGCGACAACGAAAAGTGCACAGCCAGCAATAACACTGGCAATGAGGGGGGTATTGATCTTCTTAACGGGACGCTGATAGCCTGGGAGATCAGTTTTGTACAGACACTCTCCAGCGTCACAGGACAAGGAAATACTCGGGTCGCCGAAGACTGCACTGATGAGGCCGTTCATCTCTGGCTCGGAGAAGACGCTCTTGCTTCCTTTTTCGTCGGAGATAGTCTGAAAAGTGGCAGGACCTTTGATAACCTGGTCGAGAAAGTCACCGAGGTCGATGGATCCGTCCTGACCGCAGAGGAACCGACCAGGAACACACTTGCACTGGACATTCTCACATCTATAGCTGGTGGTATTGGTGTCGTATCCCATCTCCAACCCCCATTCACAAGTATCTAGACCACAGTAGAAAGACTCCTTTTGGTCCACCCAGAATTGGAAATTGCAGCTATGGTCCTCAGCTTTGCAAGAGAAGGTCACCTGCGGCTTCTGTTTACCAAGTTGGTCGAGAATCTTCCGATTGGTGACATCACACATCTGGAAGTTCTGTTTGACAGTGGCACCTGATGTGTAGCACACGCCATCTTGACCTTCGGGCATCATCGCATCACAAGCGCTATCCTTTTGACAGACGTTGCAGTTGACGCCGCCCCAGCCATCCTTGCAGTCACAGGTCGCCCCACTTCGAGGCGGGCGATTCTCACCATCGGCGAGTGAGCCACAAGTAGGCACAGAGCAGTCATCTCCTCCGAATCCAGCGGGACAGGAGCATTTGCCGTTGTATTTGTTGCAGGGAGCGGAATGGGTGCAGTTGTAAGAGTCTAATTGGCAGTTGAAACAGGGAGGACAATCGGCAGGTCGGTCATCGAAAAGGGAGACGGATCGATAGAAGAGATTTGCGTCGGAGAAATCTTCCCATGCTGCTGTAGGGATCGCTTGGGAGGCCAGCGCAATCCCCAGGAGAAATGCCGACGCTGACCGCATAGTGAGCAGGGAATGGGTTGAGTCCCCCGTTCTGAAGAGCTGTAGTACCGGCGATCAAAGTGGGAATGCGAGGATCGCCGGGAGTGTTTGATGGCGAACCGATATGTTGAGCATGGGGTGGTTGGGGGAAGAAGGGCAAAGTGCGGAGTGGAGTTGTAAGATGACGATGACGCGGGCGGAGAAGCTGGTGCCTCGTTTGCCAGGGACTAGCCCGTGCAATGAGCCGCACTGTGATTGGGGGTTTGCTTAGGCCTCTTTTATGCAGGTACCTGATCGACAAGTAGGATTTACACTTTCAGTGTATTCTTTCATTGCAATATCGTATTATTCATGCCTGTTGAGCCCATGCACCTCTTCGGCTTTTACCTGACGATGGATCCATGTGGGGACTCCACATGGGCTTCGCGCCCGAGGATAAGATGAACTTCCGAAAATAAAGAACAGATTTCTTCTCCCTCAAAGAAGTGAATCCTAAAGTAATGTTTGTCACATCAATAGCCCTCGGTAGCGACGAGTCGAAACCCGCATAGTAAAAGTTCAGCCATCAAGTCACAAGGTCGGGCAAAGACGATAAACACTCGGATATAAGGGGCCCTAGTAAACGATGACGAGTGGTGTGATATTCTGCCTTGAAAACGAGGTCGTAAAAGTCAAGTAATACAACTTTAGAGCCCATATGTTCAATCCAAAAGGCAGTACCGTGCCCTAGTGATACCTGCCAATAGGTATATTTGGATTCGTCATTCTGTTGTTGACGGGCCATATCCGGCATAGAAATACTGTCTACAGGGGCATTTATAATTGACCCGTTACATTAGAGGTACTGTACTAGGTAAGGCGCAGTATTCGAAATTCGGAGTAATGCTATGGAGTACACAACCAGGTACCTACTGATTCACACTAGGTCACCCTGGAATGTGAATGTGATTAAACAGTGACACTGAATTGGCGCCTTTTTGACTAGGAACGACATATGATTGTATATCCCGGCTCGGATAGAGCGGTGTATTGTATCCTAACTCGAACTAGGCGAGGTCGGAGTGCTCAACTATACATGATTTAGTCAAACCTCCAAAGGTGCTCGACATATCATACGGAATCGCTAGTCCGACACAACAGCCCACTTCTCAAGTCGTAGTGCCACATATCACTACCAAGTCCACCCCAAGTAAAAAGGCTCTCAGTAGGGTCATACTTGCGCTTAATTTGAAGAAGTTGATTGTAGTTGTCGCCATAGAAATCACGCTTCCAAGTAGTGCTGAAGGGATTCCCTTCGTTCATGTAAGCACCCGTGTTAGGGGCCCACTCTCTCCAAACAGGCTCTATATGTGCCTCATACCACTCGGCACCCCTTTTCAAGGACTCAGTCGCGTCACCGGTTGCGTTTATTGATGCTCCGTATGACATGACATGTGCATACGCCTCACGCCAGGCTGGGAGAACGCTTCCACGCATCTCTTCCGGAACGTTAGCAGGACCAAAGCCAGCTTGCAAGCCAAATAGAAGAATAGATCCGGTAGAGTCTTCATCTACCAGAATTCGTTGAAGGTATGTAATCAGATCCCTTTTGGAGATGTCGGAAAGCTCCCGTCGGCCTAGGAGACGGCTTGTGAGTAGGCTGACGACTCCGGCGTCGGTGCTAGAGCCGGAATAGGTGTAGTATTTTTTGGTATTTGTTGGGGTCAATGTGATGTTCAAATAGCCGCCATAGGTCACGTTTCTGATCTGGTCTGCCAAATTGTTGATTGTGACGTTCATCTGCTCAGTGGTCATGTTGAATCCAGTCAAGCTGATAGACGCAGCGGCACCAGGGACAGTTTGATCCAGACCCAGGAGTGCCACAGTTTCTTCTTCTGTGAGGGCAGTTATACTGCCTGTGAGACCACTGTCCATAATTTCCGGAATTGAAGAGACCACATGAGCCAAGGCATTCCAGGATCCAGTCTCGCTAGCGTTGGACTGATAACCGGCATAGAATGCAACGCCGCCTGTAACCATATTTTCGGGAACGGGGTGTGTCTTCAGAACGTATTCTGTTACCACACCAAATTGTCCTCCTCCTCCGCCACGAACAGCCCAGAAAAGGTCTTTGTTTTGCACAGCGTTTGCAACAAGGCGACGGCCTTCAGTCGTGATGACATTGACCTGGTGTACTTGATCTGACGCAAGACCATAGTGGCTAGACAGCCACCCATGACCACCGTTTTGAATCAAGCCACCCAGGCCAACAGTGGAGTCCTCACCACCCACAATAGCTCTATTTACCTTGTTCGCCGCAAGGTCTGCAGAGCCCCAATTGTGTCCACTGCCAAGTATCATCACGTCTGCAGTCTCGTTGCGGCCAGGTAAATTCCAATTGGGTCGATGCTCGGCATGCTTGAAATTGTGAGTCCAAATGGAGATTGAAAATGCACCGGTAGAACTAAAGAATATTTAGTGAGGACATTGATGTTCAAATGATCGAATTTCTTACCGGCCGTTTAGATCATGTCCAGTCCCCTTCACAATAATGCGAATATTGCGCTGAGAAGCCCATCTCATCGCAGTAGCAACCTGCATTTCTGTTGTGGCATTCACAATATACTGTGGAAGACCACCAATGGTGCATCCTCTAGACTTAGTGTATCCAATCGCACTTGGTGGTAGACAGGAATTGTTGGTATATATCGGGTAGTCGATACTCTCCGGCCAGGCAGCGTGGTATGAGGCATAAGTCCAATGATTCTCCACATCTGTGCAATTTGTTGGTGACTGGAATGGATTGTCGGGGTAGCATGATGAAGCTGCAGGAGAAGTTCTGAGGAGAGTTCCCTGTAATGTGTGGTTGAGAGCATGCCATTCGTCGGTAGATGGCCAGTTCAAATCCCGGGGAGAAGTTTTGCAATCTTGGATGGCAGAAGCTGCACCAGCGTGAAGCAGATATGAAATGACTGCTTTGTAAAAGAAGCAAACCATAGTTGCTATAATGTTCTAGACTTGCAGTCTGACAGCTGGATTCAATGCGAGGTGCTACATATATCACTACCAGATCCTTTATACCTGTTGATTAGACGTAAGAACAAATACGAATACGATTTTATAGCATAGAAAAATCCCTGCCAAGAAGGCCAAATTTCTTGAAAGTCTAGGGTCTGTGTGGCTGCCTACATTTCCTTGGAATGAAAGAGTGGTCACAATGGGATTGTCGATCAATTACCGTTTAGGCTGTGTGTATCGTACCTAGCCAAACGAAGAGGAAGTTCTTGTCGTACTCGTATCCCGGTTGTGCTTCCATAGCAAAGGAGTGGGTATCCTTGCGTGGATTTGTGGACTGAGCATTCAAAACATTGTTCGATTGTAGATCAACCATACTTATGGAATCCAAACTCATTTTCATATTTCTTCGGCTTGCCATTGAAAGGTACCTGAACTGGGACTATATCGGGTGTTACCTAATAACTAGCTAGGCAACCATGTAGGATTGAAGAAAATGCTACATCTTCAAATACCCTGAGACATAGAGTCATTTCACAGGTTTCGTGTTTGGATTGAATTATATAGCTCCTTAATTGTCTTAAATCCTGCATTCGCGAGCTCTAGTCTTGTACGCATGAACTACGTATGACCTGGCCTCGGATGTACTGCATACTTATTTCTTTTTAGGGCTCTATTCACACATTTTCCTCTGGAAATTTGGATCTAAGAAGCCTTCCATTACTATTTATAGTCAGGAGGGTTTTGATGTGCTGGTATTTTAATGTCTGTTCCTGTATGGTAGACCGGATAAGATGCCTTGGATGATTGTGAAGCTCCTTCGAAGCTGCTGTCCCAAGCGCAGAAATTCGTCGCACCATATACGCCTTGTTGTAATCGCTTATCCTGTAAATTTGTGGAAATGGAATACGAACGGAATCTTGCCATTAGTCCCTGTCCTAGCGGGGCTCCCGACGAAACATCTTATCGCGTTGCCTTGACCAAAAAAAGTATAAAAATAAACGTGAATCGTACTCGTACTGCCGCAAATCCACTATAGTGGGGCCATACTGTAGTGCTAGTACCTTACGGAACACCTCCGGCAGACTTCCGCTAAGATTTTTATCTACATACGGGTCGCAATTTGTTATCAAAAGCTAGATAAAATACTGACGCAATGATTGGAAACAATATTACATGAGTTCTACACCATATTTAAGACCCCAGGTCGGAGATACAGTCATCATAAGCCTATAATTGCACGGCATATCTTGAAAATCCCTTAGTCTCACGTTCTGCGTTGATGTTTTGATACCCATGTGGATAGCTTGCTTTGAGTGAGTTGGGTGGCTTGGAGAGGGTCCAATGTGCTAACTAAACAAGCCACATTCTCTTAAAATACCTGGTTGCCTTATACATATCCTCCAGCACGAATTCACATTAAAGGGGCCTGTTGCTATTAAATATGGAACTTGCTATATCAAAGAGGTCAAAGATTCATTTATACTCCCTTGAGGCCCTACGGACACTATTGCTTGATGCTTCTCAATTCTTCGGGCCTTTTTTTATTGAAATCAGTCGCCAAGATGGCCACCTCGATCGACGTTCCATCTATCGATAGAATCTCTGTCTTTTTGGCTTCTTGTCGTCATCTCTTGAACTACAATGCTATCTCATCATTGATTTCTCTATTCTATCTACTTTGCGCGGGCTCTTTGTTCTTTGATGTTGTTCATCATATGCTACACCGTTGCGAAAAGTCATCCCATCCTCTTTTCAAACGCCTGGCACGAATTCACCATTACCACCACCTCTATTTCACACGTCATTTGCAGTTTGACAAAAAATACCTTCGCCAGAATCAGTTCCAAGCATTGCCTCTTGAGCTAGCGCTTCAAATATTTGGAACCATATTGGGGTATACTTTTTCCACCTTGGTGACACCTACTCCCCTGGTGTGGACCAAACCAAATCATGTTTGGTATATTATTGGCTTTCAAGTAACGAGGACCGCTTTTGTTATTGCCACGAGCGGCCGTGATTCAAATCATCTCGTCTACCAAACCGCGCCGAAGGATCCTAACTGGATATTCGTTGGCCCAGAGTTTCATTCACTCCATCATGTCTATCCTGATCGCTATATCAGCTCGTTCATCAAAGCTCTTGACTGGATTTGCGGTACTGCCTACTCGTTCAGAGGCAAACGCTTTGTGATTACTGGAGCAAATGAGGAATTTGGCCAAGCAATTGTGGCTGAGCTTGAGCGTGAAGGGGTAAACGGCATTCACAAGTTAGATATTGGTACTGATTGGAACCATGATGATTTTGAGAATGCGATCCCACTGCTTTCCAATTCCGACGTTCTGATCCTAGCTCACAGCTTAAAAGGCCAGGATAAAGTTGTATCAAATTGCAAGTCTGCTGTTCGACTTATCAAATTGTTCAAGAAGCACAAAGTCACCAACCGCGCTGGTCCAACACTTCCAGAAGTATGGTACGTTGGCAACGAGAGTGAGGTCCATCTATCTTGGAGAAATAGACGAACCCTACGTTGCTCTCAGCAAAAAAGAGGATTTCTACCACATGCTCGTTATTTTTATGATGACACCAATATACTTTACCGCCACATCGTCCGATCGTCGTTTTGCTCGATTATGAAGTTTGGTGTTCAATCAACTGCAGCCCAGGAAGCTAGTTGTGCAATCTGGTGGATCCGGAGAGGTGCCAGATATGTGACAGGATCATATATAGGAGCTGCGTACTTTAATTATCTCAAATTCATATTTTCCAGTCCATATGCACAGGATGATGATGAGGTGCCTAAGTGACAAAAATATATAGCATCGTCTGACTTATCTGTATTATTTGTCTCAAGTTCAATGAAAAAAACAGCTAACTCCTAGATCCATTAGAAGGCTCTATCTACATAAATATAATCGTCATTGGAAAGAACCCAACTTATAGGCCTTGGGAGGGATGATCGCCTACTTCCACACTGTATAACTCAAAGGCCACGTGATACAGCCAATTCAAGTTGTGGGCACTCCACGTGATGCGGGGATCGGGCCCAAGCCCGAGATGGGAACAAATTCACTTCTCCCTTTCAATTCATTTCATATCTGAAGGTCTGCATGAGAGAATAGCCCACAGGAAAATACACGATCTCAGACATATTCGTGTGGTGTCCACGTCATAAACCGACGATATGGTGAAGATCGAAGAGTTCGCGGTTGAGCAGGTACCCTCCCCGCATTCCAGTATGACTCGGCTTTCTTTTTCCGTTTCTAGAGACCCCTATGGGCAAAGACTAGTCCTGACAACTTAATAGTGGATGGATAAATACGAAACCACGGCCAAGTACAACACGGCTGAGACCTGCTGCGCATCCATCTCGATCGACGATCTCCGTGAGCTTTCCGAGGACAAGGACACCAACCCGTTGGCACAACTACAATCCACCAAACTTACTTATGGTGCGATAAGAGGCTCCGACAAGCTGCGACAGACTCTGGCCAACTTGTACTCCGCGAAGACACCCACCCCGTTACCGAAAGACAATGTTTTGATCACGGCTGGTGCTATACAGGCCAATTTTCTAGCTCTGTATACTCTGGTCGGACCAGGAGATCATGTTATCTGTCACTACCCAACCTACCAGCAGCTTTACTCGGTTCCCGCATCTCTGGGGGCCGAGGTGAGCCTCTGGAAATCGAAGGAAGCCGATGGGTGGGAGCTCGATATTGAAGAGTTGAAAGGACTCATCCGTCCCAATACCAAACTGATTATTATCAAGTATGCTATGAAATACATGGGTTTATGTCAATAGACTTGGCTAACTCAAGTTTTCTTAGTAATCCCCAGAACCCCACGGGAGCAATCGTCCCGCGCGACCATCTCGAAGATATTGTTGATATTGCTCGCGAGTCTTCTATCACCATTTTGGCCGATGAGGTGTACCGACCCATTTTCCACAACATTAGTCCCATGGATCCTCAGTTCCCTCCCTCGATCCTCTCGCTTGGATACGAGAACACCATTGCCACAGGCTCCACCTCCAAAGCGTACAGTTTAGCTGGACTGCGCGTGGGATGGATTGCATCGCGAAACCGATCCATTATTGAAGGTTGTGCCAGCTCTCGGGACTATACTACGATATCCGTTGGCCAGATTGACGATGCCGTGGCTAGCTTTGCTCTGGCGCCGGAATGCATCCATAATCTTCTCCAGCGAAATATTGATCTTGGCCGCACGAATCTTGAGATCCTGGAGAAGTTCATTGAAGATCACCGGTGGGCCTGTTCTTGGGTGAAGCCCCGTGCTGGTACTACTGCCTTTGTTCGGTTTACCAAGATGGGAAAACCGATAGATGATGTGGCTTTTTGCGAGAAGTTACAGGAGGACAAGGGAGTGATGTTTGTGCCAGGTAGCCGGTGCTTTGGAGGAGGCGAGGACTTCCTGGGCTATGTTAGAGTTGGATATGCCTGTGAGACCGACGTGCTCGAGAAGGGTCTCGATGCGCTGCGAGAGTTTATGGACGAAGGCTACGAAGATGTGCCTGCATTGAAAAAGAAGAAAGCGCCACAATAACCATCTTCCTTGTGACATACATATTGTACCGACAATTAAACTCTTCCCAACAGTCACGCCAACAGGCGATCAGTTTAACAGTAGTTCAATGTGCCTCGGTCCGTCAGTCTGAAATTTTGTGATACCGTTTTAATCTGTTCTGCTAGTATCTGTGCGGGGAATCTCACGGCAAAACCAATCAAGGAAGGGAAAACATGATCGCATGTTTTGCAGATCCTTTAAGTCTCTCATATCAGCCGAGTCATGTGAAGGTGGTGCAAAGTAACTTCTCAATTTTGCCCGATCAAAAAACACAGATAAAACGTCAACTTATCCTTGGGATTTGGGGTGGTTTCTCCCATCGAAGTGCCCCTTTTCATGAGAGGAACAATCCATAACCGATTGATTTCCACAACGTACTTATTAAATGTTCCACTTGTATCACGATTAATGTGGAGCTTTGAATATAATGACGCGGTGTAGCCCACACCTTCATGCCGGTCCAGCCGGATCGGCGCGAAGATGCCGAGGCATCTTGGCAATCTCACCTCAACTTGCGCTCCCCTTGAATGTTTCATTGCCACCCCACCTCAGTCGTATTTCATTATTACTCTCAAGTCTACGATCTACCCACGCGCCACCCTCAAATCCCTTTGCCGGGCCCATAGGGGCACGATCTTGTCGAGCCAACCTTATCTTTTTGCCTGACAGAGAGCTTCAGCCTTAAACCTTTACACTCCACAGCTGAAAACCGGTCATTGCACTCAACATGCCGCTGCCTTTCTTGTCTGGTGGGTATAAGCTGCGCATGACTACAAAAAAAAAGAATGATTTGCTGATCATTACGCTCGACTTACAGATGTGCCTTTGGGCATTGCTCTTCCGGCGGCCGCAACAGCTTTAGCCTACCTGAACGCGAAACACTCACTCTTTTACGATGTTGACCTTCTCAGGTCAATGTTCAAGATGTTGAGGAAGAGAAATACAGCAGAGAAGGATGATCGCCTGAACCTCTTCTACGTCCTCGAGAACCACGCCCTCTCCCCCGACACCGCCGACACTGATTTCATCGTCTATAACGGCCGAACATGGAGCTTCCGCGAAACCTATAACATGGCCCTGCGCTTCGCCAATTGGTTTAAGAACGTCCACAACGTGGATCGCAAGGAGATTGTCGCCATCGACTGCATGAACTCGTCCACATTCCTGTTCATGCTTCTTGGGCTGTGGAGCATTGGAGCGGTTCCTGCCCTCATCAACTATAACCTGGCTGGCAAGCCTCTCACCCATTCCCTCAAGGTGTCGACTGCCAAACTTGTTGTTGTGGACGAGGAAGTCCGCAATAACTTCTCACCGGAGCTGATGGAGACATTGGCTTCCCCAAACTTCCGTGATGGGAAGGGCCCGACCGAGGTGGTGTTTCTAACTCCCGATGTGGAGGCCCAGGTTTTGGATATGGAACCCATGCGGGAGGAAGATAAGGCACGCGCTGGCCTACTCCCGCGCGATATGGCCTTGTTGATTTACACAAGTGGTACCACTGGTCTTCCCAAACCCGCAATCGTCAGCTTGCAGAAAGCCTGGTCCAGCACTTGCTTTGTAGGAAACTGGATGAAGGTGACCCCTGCAGATCGCTTCTTTACGGTAAGTGTCCCCAAGTCTTTGGAAATGAAACCCCACCGCTAATTTTAACAGTGCATGCCTCTATACCATGCCTCGGCAGCTCTACTCGGATTCATCACTACCCTACAGGCTGGCGCTACACTAATTATTGGGCGCAAATTCTCTGCACGGAACTTTATGAATGAGGCTCGTGCGAACGACGCAACAATAATTCAATATGTCGGAGAGACTCTTCGATACATTCTGGGGGTGCCACCTCAGATCGATTCGGTCACCGGGGAGGATCTAGACAAGAAGCATAATATTCGCATTGCATTTGGCAACGGCCTCCGTCCCGATATCTGGAATCGATTCAAGGAGCGTTTCAATGTCCCCACTGTTGCCGAGTTTTACGCTGCTACCGAGGGCACAGCCGGGGCATGGAATCTATCTTCCAATGACTTCTCAGCAGGCGCTATTGGCCGGAATGGAATCATTGGAAACATTATATTCAGTCGCAATACTGCCATTGTAGATGTGGATTGGGAGAGCCAGGAACCGTGGCGTGACCCGAAGACTGGCCTCTGCAAGAGGGTTCCTCGAGGCGATCCTGGTGAGCTTCTTTTCCGGATCGACCCCACAGACCCCAGTGCAGCGTTCCAAGGCTACTTTGGTAACTCCAAGGCCACTGAGAGCAAGATTGTGCGCGATGTTTTGGCCAAGGGCGATGCGTTTTTCCGCTCTGGTGACGTGATTCGATGGGACAAGGATGGTCGCTGGTACTTTTCTGATCGACTAGGCGATACGTTCCGGTGGAAAAGTGAGAACGTCTCAACCAACGAGGTGTCCGAGGTTATCGGCTCCCACCCGGAGGTGCACGAAGCCAATGTCTATGGAGTGGCGCTGCCGAATCATGAGGGTCGTGCTGGATGCGCGGCTCTGGTTTTGAACCAGCAGCTGGCTAGCGGTAACGCTTCCGGTCCAGCGCTGAAGCCCTCGCGTGCCACGCTTGAGAGCATTGCTGTGCAAACCCTGAACAACTTGCCACGCTATGCAGCTCCGCTCTTCCTCCGGTTCATGCCCGAGATGCAGTCAACTGGGAACAATAAGCAGCAGAAACACATTCTGCGTACTGAGGGTGTTGATCTATCCCAGGTCTCGAAGAACGACCACATTTACTGGCTTCAGGGCAACTCTTATGTTCCATTTGAACAGAAAGATTGGGATCGATTGAACCATGGCCAGGTTCGTCTGTGAGCGTGTCGCCGAATTAGAGGATGTTCTTGTGTCCAGCGTGTTATTTCCCTTGATTTTTCCCGGAAGTCTTGTTCTTATAGCTTTCGGCTTACGTATTTAGATACCCTCCCCACTGTCCTTAATGACATGTCAACAGTATTTGCATCATTTTCAATTAGCCTGGGCAAGTTTGCACGCGCAGTTTTTATTCCTATCTTAGCTATCTTAGCTACTAGGATCCATGTCGATGTGGGGCTATGATACCACCACTCTCATCCTTTCTACCATACCAGGACTCCAGTCCTAACAAATTATATAACTGAGGATGTCATAGATCTGATATCCATTAGATATTAACAATTGATTATTAATAGTTTAAATCTTTATTCATATAAAGCGCAAATGTTGATCAGATCTGAGGTCAGAGGAGGAAGGAACAAAGTACACTAGTTCTATGGTACAGATGGGCGAAGGAACAAGAAACATTGAAGAGATTGCTGTATTAAAGAGAGTTTTCAAAGGAAAGAAAGGTAGAAGAGGGAGAAGCACTGATCTATCTACATGATCTGGTCACATGTCCTCAATCAATAATTAACTTCCAATTGATCGAACAGTCACAGCAAGTCGCGAGACTGCACACCAAAAGAAACCAGAGACTAGCCGCCACAATTCTCATCACCCTTGCTCACAGCTTTCATGGTTTCTATAACCCAAGATCATTACGACAGAAGAAACGAGCTAGTCATGGAGCAAGCCGTGTGAAAAGTGGTATGTTATCAAATGGAGCTTCACTTTCGCCCTGACAATTCCTCTGAGAAAGCCCAGAAGACCCCGCCCAGAGCAACCACGCCCATCACAGCATGGCTTCCAAATTGCTCCACAAAGCTGAATGGCATCACGGCGTTGGTTTCGACGGGCAGCCTCAGTGCCGTGTACGCGAACCACGGCACACATAGGTAGATCCAGGTAAGCCCCCATATGAAACCCAAGATCCCCATTCCATCCAAGCAAGAAATTTTAGCTACCTGAGTTGTGCAAATGTCCTCCAACTTGAACAAGACGGGATTTATAATGAAGAAGAGGAAAATTGCCCCGAGGTTGTCAGGAACTCCCGCATACACGGCACTCAGCACATGAAGAAAGCCAGACATGGAGAAGACTAACAGGAGATCGATTAATCTCTGTGCCTGAAGGGTAGATGACGCGCAGGATCTGAGACGTTGTCGGATATACCGACTAATTGTAGTCAGGGGCCAACGTAATAATTGGTGCCAGAAGTTCCTTCAAAATAAAAATACATAAGCAAATGCAGTAGGAATATGTAGAGTTCATTAATAGTTTTCCGACAGAGGAAAATTGGAGCAATAGAAACTTTTGACACAACTTACGCCCAGAAGCTTCGGATGGTGAACATTTGTAGATGTCGCAGGCTCCCAAATAGTGGTGGCCAGTCCTTGGGAGAGGTGAAATCCAAGAGAACAGAAATCGTAGCAAGGACTCCGTAGACCATTCCGAAAAGTAAGCGCAGGTTGGCTGCTAAAATAAAGGAAAGCGGGAGTCGGGCTATCAACTGCTCCTTGGTTGAGCCAGCGCTAAGAAACTCCGCCCCTGCAGCCAAAGCATCTGGCCAATTCAGGTGGAAATATCTCAAGGCCCCAAAATTCAGCACGTCAAGGACCAAATACTGCCAACCTAGGACAATTACATTTTTGGTAATATACCGGCCTTTGGAGGGCTCTCGACAATCTGGCCAGGTTTTTATCTCCCACGGTGTTCCGATTCCTCGATAACTTGTCACGCAGTTCAGGCCAGCACAAAAGCGAGCAAAACTAGAGCCGATAGGCGTGTTAATCAATTGGTGGATCTCCACCTGGAGGATCGAAAAGAGACTAAAGAAATGGAGAAGTTTGACGATGCAGGAGAATGCGAAGACACCACGTAGTAATTCCGGCCCAGGTAAAAAGGGCAGGAGGCGAATTTCAAGGATCGCAAGGACTATTAAGCAGAGTGTACACAATCGGCGTAGTATTGATTTTCTGACAGTGAAGGCCAGAGCAGTCGAAGAAACTAGGTACTCGCAGAGCACAAGAATGCCCAGCCTCCAGAGACACGACATGGCGATGGATTTGAAGCAACAAGTGTGATGTTTGAGTCCGCGTGAAAATTAGAGCAATTTTGGATGCTGCAGGCACTTTTCCGCACTCCAATTTAGGTTTTTTCGTGGAGTAGTTATATACGCCACTCCGTAACTTCGATACTTCTGCGACCAGCCTGTGGATTCCTTTGAGCCCCTTACAGACTACAACATCCAGGTACATAAGACCTAACATGCGCACCCCTTGCAGAACACAATCCCTTGCAGAATCCAGCCTATCACAGATCACAACTCTCAGATCCGCTGGGCCTATAATGTGCGCTCCTTTCCATCGCGTCCATAAAGGCCCTCGAAACTTTATCGAACAAGACTGAATGAGAACAAATGGAAGATTCGTCCAACAATACCTGCCTTTCAGCCGGGCAGGCAATTCCATTGTCATCCGATATTTTGTGTCAGGATGGATTTTACTGTACGGTTTCTGACTTTTCCATTGATTTATATTTTCATAACCAGTTCCAGGCCCCTCAAATAACAAACAGAACCTGCCAATTTATTGCCCACCTTTGCCCGACTGTCTCCTGACACGGCTCCAGAGCAGTGACAACTTATGCGCGGCATCCCAAGGGAAACTTGAACCGGTAGTATGTATGCCAGGATTCTATTGTCCTCCTGGTGGACAAGAGCAGATTGAGTGTCCACAGGGTCATTTTTGCCCTTTGGGGACGGTAACTCCATACGAATGCACAGTGATGTCAATATGCAGTCCAGGCAGCTCATACCAAATTCCACTATTGGGGTTGTTCCTTTGTCTGCTGCTTGACGTGGTGATGATAGGCATTTGTATCATTTTGCGGTCTTCATCGCCGTCAAAGAAACTGAGACAATTCATTCGCTTAACCCGCCATCGTTCTCATCCCCAAGCCGATGAGGACGGCTCAAAAGCGAATAGTCCACGGTTGCAGCAATTTCAGGATTTCTTCAACGTGGACAACATCCATTCATTTTGCCTGAATCTTACCTTTACCGATATTTGTCTCCGTCCGCGGCGTTCGAAACGAGAGATTCTGTCTGGTCTGGAGGGGACCATCCATTCGAGCTCAGTTCTCGGAATCATAGGAGCTTCTGGATCTGGTAAATGTGAGGATCGCTGGATCTTCCTCTCCAAGACAAAAGCTAATCATTTTTATGCACTGTAGCAAGTTTTGTTAATATCCTATCGGGAAGAATTCGGCCTACTCAGGGATGGGTCACGATGAATGGCCGGAAAATTCAACCTGCAGAGTAAATTTCCCTCCCATATCTTCATAGAGCAAAATCTTACGTACTGACAATTCAACTTTTGTTCTTCGTTCATGAAATAGGCTAAGAGACCTGATCGGTTTTATTCCCCAGCATGATATAATTCTTCCTGACATGACTGTTCGCGAGAATATTCTATACTCCGGCCGTGTGTTGCTTGGCGGGCAGCTGTCTGATCAGAAAATTCAGGAATACGTAGATCTCCTGATATCATCACTGGGTATAGAAACTATCCGCGATCAATTAGTTGGCAATCTCCTGAAAGAAAAGGGACGAGGTATATCTGGCGGTGAGTATAAACGCGTGAGTATCGCCCTCGCGTTAACTGCCGCACCGAGGGTTTTAGTTCTGGACGAGCCAACGTCTGGCCTGGATGCGACAGCTGCACATTCCCTGATGAAGCTTTTACATTCGATCTCCCGCCAGGGTATCATGGTAATCTGTGTGATACACCAGCCGCGCGTCGAAATATTTCGTCTCCTGGATGATGTCCTCATTCTGAATGCTGGGTCCCAAGTGTATCTTGGACAAGCAGCAAAGGCGCAGGCCTTCTTCGAGCAGTTGGGCCACAACTTCCCCATCGCATCAAACCCAGCAGATGTGATCCTTGATGTCTTATTGAATAATTCCCACGCCCAGCATTGGAAAGGAAGCTCTCTACAGGTATCATCAGGGGACAATCCGCCTTCTGAAAATGGGACAGCAGAAGACTTGACTACGCTCTCTGACGCCATCAAGAAAAGACGAGCGCCTTGGCCTCGCCAACTTTGGCTCGCCTTTTGCCGGAGTATAATCCAACAGAGCCGACAAACCACAGGTCTCGCTCTAGAGATTGTATCCGGTGCAGTTGTTGGCCTCATGATTGGATTGGCCGCTTTTGAATCCAGAGGCCACTTATTCCAAGGAATCTATCACAAACCATTTGAGCTTCTTTCGAGTGCCGTCGAATATCGCCTGATAGCTGAGCAGGGCCTTTTATGTTGTCTCGCTATTGGTAAGGCCTCTTTTGCTTCTTATCTGACCCCACTGCTTTTGGCTAATCAAGTATCATGATTCTAGCTTGTGCCGCTGGACCTCCGGGGGTGAAGATATTTGGGGAGGAGAAGTTGACTTTTCATCGAGAATCACAATGTGGTCATTCCCGCAGCGCCTATTTTCTGGGCAAAAATCTTGCCGTCTGTTTCCGAATGCTGGTGTCGTCCTTACATTTTACAGCATTTTACTTGATTTTAGCAGCTCCTATGATCCCATTTCACTTGCAACTTGGTCTTGGCTTTTTATATTTCTACTGTAAGTTGGCATCTTTCAAATCCGGGTTGTGTTCCTTTAGTGTTAATATTTATTAAAGGTATCTACGGCCTTGGATTCGTTGTATCAGCCGTCACGCGGCGAGAAGATGGACCAATGTTGTGTATGCTATTGAGTCTCATAGTTTCAGCCCTGAGTGGCTGTGCTCCCCGGCTATCCACTGTGCGGGAGTGGCATCTGGAATGGTTTTGGTATTCGTGGCCAGCAGTAAGCTATGACTTTTCCATTCACATATTCAAGATAAACTGACCTATCGTTAATGTTAGACTTGGTTCTCAGAGGCGTTTTACCAGGAAAATACGGCCCCTGTCGCTTACCTTTACAACATCCAGGCCGCTTTCACTTTCACTGGTTACAAGTCAGGGAGGACTGGGATGGATATGGGGTATGTATATCCCCGTTAGTCGGTGTGGATTTTGTAACGTTGCCACTGACCTCACAGGTTTCTCGCTTTGATTGGAACTCTGTACCGCGCATTGTCTTATTTTCTTTTTGTCTTTTGGGGTTGGAAATCCGGATAGCGATCAAATTCAAAATGGGATTAGAACCAGGGAATCGACACAATCACTGTATCTAGTTTAGCCTTTGTCAAGCTAGGCATCGGGAATGAAAGTCTCGGAGTGTAAAGGTAAGTTTGATTTCGAACACTATGGATGGATGCCGATCCACATTGACTTAATACCCCAGTTTATTCACACTCTAGTCTCTAAAGCAATATCGCTTTGGGTAAATAAGCCACTACTCACACAGTCCACACGGGCACCTCATATGTCCTTGTTGCCCCGCAAATAGCTGCGGGGGCTAACATGGAGCCTCACTTAATCTACCAGATGCACCATACATCTTTTCAACGGGTTTAATAGTATTTGCCAAGAATCTAATTCTTTCCTATTTTTACACAGCAAATAGCGCACCTATTCTACCGAAAAAAAGACCCAATCATCACCCTCGACACTCTCTTAGTCGCATGGTTGCCTATAATCACCTGATGTAGCCCCGGGGGCCGAAAAAGCAGCTCATACGAGGGATCGGCCCTGACGATCCTGACAGTTCTCACAACCCTCCTTTTCGCTGTCACCGTCTTTCATCCATGCCTGCCTTATCGACAAGATCTGAGAAAAAGTTGTATGATCTTAGCCCATCATGACTTCGAAGATTCCTTTACCGTGGTTTATTATTCTTCCCCTGGCCATCTTCTACGCCATCTACTGGCCGTTTACCACTGCGCACAAGACTTTTAAATATTGGAGAGAACGTCGACCCATTCGCCCACTATCTCGCACTCGAAAGCGTGCTCTAACGCTACCTTTGCCTGAAAGCTCATGTCGCGGTCGTAAACCACAACGGACACATAACCAATCACAGTCTCTCTTTTTACATCGATTACCGTATGATATTCGAAGACAGATATACGAATATGTGTTAGCACCACCGGAAGTTCTACATATTATGGATACCCACTCCGGCCGCCTCGGCGGTGTCCGGTGTTTTGCCTCGCGCCCAGAGGAAAAACCAATGAAGCATTTATGCACTCATAAGGGCTCTGACCACGATCGAGACAATTTCCGGCAACCAATCCATCTTAGCCTTTTGTACTTGTGCCGTCAAATGTCAGTGAGAGTCTACAGAAAATATTGGTAATCATTACTAACAGTGATATATAGATATTCAGAGTCGGTACATGTTCTCTATACAAAAAATACCCTGGCTATACAGGACGATGTCCTTCGGAAACTTCCAAGTGCAATGTTACCTCATCGCCTGACATCTATCCGTAAAATCAGTCTTGAAACTATTATAACAAGTAAGACTGCTCGTAAGTCCGATTTTTCACATACGGTGTGGAAAGACTCCAATCGAATTTGGATGGACGCGTGTCAAGTTCTCTGTGAGATGGGCACCTGTGACCTTCAAAAACTTGAGATCAGAATTTACTATTTTGCTTGGGTGCGGAAGCGAGAAGGGGATCTCGGGCCCAATGATGACTTACTTCTTGGGATGCTGAATCCTCTCCTTCATGTGAAGGTCCCAGAGTTCCGCGTCATCCTTCATAAGTGGCCACAGCAAAGAGAAGATGTGTTGCGTATTCTTGGGGCGGATCCTCCGTTTTCTATTAATACGGAAGGTTTGACCAACATTGAGGCCCCGAATCCATTGACACAGGAAGAATTATTGGCACAGGAAAGACATTTACTGCATATAATCCCCCACCCCGGCGATTAATGCATGCGGTTGAGGATTCGGAAGATAGCAGTGATCAGTTTGAGTCTGCAAACATTCCCTTCGCCAGCTACCGCAGCCCGCGGCGTGTTTCTTCAGCTTGAGAAAAACCATAGCTGGTGATAATATCGACAAGCTACTGCCTTTGCCAGGGTTCTGTTGTTTGCGGGCGAACGGCAACCTTTTAGCATCCTAGGATATAGGCCTCTAATAATATCACTAACTATAAGTCCGTCTTTATAGTAGGCCCAGAAACACAAGGGCTAGCCCACTCATTAGCCATGATGATTATAGCCTTTAATACAGTATACGCTAGATGTTACTCTACCCTTTTGTCTCGTATGTGCCTGGTCAAAGCGCAAAGATTGATGTCCCATATTCAATATCGCTTTACTCGGCTCTGACGCTTTCGAGGAAATTTGTTGGAAGTGCTCTCCCGCCCTGAGGACCTTAAGCAAACGATCGCGATGAAAATGCAGACTGTGAACTGTCCTTGGACCACTTCGGTTAGAAACCTTGGAGACTGTCTCGGCCAAGATATCCAAAGAGGCTCCATTCTGGAACAGCCACCTGATTTCTTTGAATTCACTTCTGTCGTAAGATTCGCTACAGAGCCTGTTGACCACACCTCGGACCTCTTGATATGAAGCACCATTTTGGGTCAACCAGCTTAACTGTCTTCTATAATCGTTCGAACCAGCTGCGCGCTCAAGAAGGTCGCCACAAGGAATATACTTCAGTGATGCTCCACGTTGGATTTGAATATCCAGGCCTGGAGTCATACCATTGTTGCGATAAGCGTATGACAAAATGTGGCCTCGCGATATATAATGACACCTTTCTAAGTGACACTCCTCATACCACTCTTCCAGCCTCTCGCCATGAAGGTCTTCAATAATTTTCAAAATGGGCGTAAGATTGTCACAGCCAAATAAGGACCAAGTTTGACGGCAAATTATGCGGAACTCTAAGTAATCAAGATGGTTGATGTTCATTGCGATTAAATTCAAAGATCTAATGGCAGTGTATGAAAAGAAGCCATCCTGCAATTGTTTTCTTTACTTTTCTGAACTTTATTCTGAAACACGCTAGTCCCCCTTCGATCTAGTCTGTTGTAGGTTCTTGAAATGGTTTGTAACGATAAATTACATGTTTGATGGGTTTATAACTTTCCTGAAACACAGATACAATCATTACGCTACAGTATTGTGGTTATGGAGAGAAGAGAAGAAGAAAAGCAAGAAGAACAAGAGGCGAGCACTGATCTAGGCAACAGAGAGCATCACCTGACCTCTCAGCAATAGGGACACCTGAAAGCCTTCTGCGGGAATGATTTCGACCTTCTAGATGGAGTAATTTATTTCGCTAAACCGACAGAAACACAGACCCATGTGTTGAGTTTAGAGGGTCCGCTGATCGCATAGGGAATTTCTAGGGGCAACCCACTCACCTCACTACTGGATTTTAACCGCCCGCGAGAAGGATGATAAATAAAGCATCGATCTTGAACTGCTTACATATAGACGCAGACTCCCTACGACAAGCCCACAGTGATGGCTTAAGTGGCATTATCAGGGCAGGCCACGTATTATATGTCAGCCTATATACCGTATTTCCTTCAGCAAATTTTGGCTTCCTTTTCCGGATTAGTGCTCACCCCTTCGCCGCTTTTACTCACTGAGCAGATCTGGGCACGGCCTCCGGCTCAGTGATCGGATCAGTGAGTCTTATGTAAGCCTTGCTCATGCTCAGTGAGCCGGGCCTGAGCAGACTGATCGGCTCACTGAGCCTGCGCAGTAACGTGATTCGCTCACTGAGCGCACTCCACAGGAGGCCAATCACATGCGTGGGCTACCCCAATAAAACGAATTTCACTACGCTGCCTCAAGGCCCCATTCGCTCAAAACAAGAATTTCATCATCCCAATCAAAAGCATAGGGCCATGCCCACTTGACTAATTACTATGCTCATTTCACAATGAACGACGTGATCGAACGGAACGGGTAGCAAATTTTGGCCTATCAGCTTCTATGTAGCACTCTGCTCCCAGGAACACTCAGCTCTGCTCATTTGTTCTCGGCTACCCCTCAAGTATCACCTATCTGATCTTTTGCTCCTAGGAAGTATGATAGTTCACTTAAGCGTGTTTGGCTTTTTCCCGTTCCTGGAAACACATATTGGCTTATAAAATAATGACCAGACGGAAGCGATCATAAATGAACAATAATATTTTGTCTCCAGAATTTTCTAGTCGTTTATTATTCCCGACTCGTTACAGGATGATTCGAAATCATTTTCACCACTATGTTTGCACCACATAGTCCCATTTCCAATTCTATTTCGAAACACTCTAAATCTTTATTTGGTTTAGCTTATTACAAACACGCAGAAAGATACCGTAATGGATTATCATATGATAGAGTTCATGTATTCTACGGGAAATACTCTATGATTGATACGTTTACTGTATTCAATCATCCCGCCGGAGCTATAATTCTCGACGTCATGTTGATTCTGTTGTGAACTTGGTGACTCGATTCGTGAACTCTGCGTGGAACTCCGTGGTCAGGGACGCGAAAGTTCGTGATAACCTGCGGAGGACCATAATCAACACCTTAGACGGGAACATTCGAAATACTCATCAAGAACTCGCAAAGCTGGTGGTTCGTGGTTTTTTCTTTGTTCTTTTGTTCAAAATGTTCCACAGCCCTCAATCCTCTTCGTGTTCTGACACAAGCCCCAAGACACTAGTATGAGGCCGCACGGTGTATGCGCTATGTGATTGGGGCATTCAAAACAACATCCCAGTCCGGGCCCACCTTAGAGCCCCCAAAAGCAAGCGGCAAAATAGCGCACTGACTGACCCTGTGAATTCCTCTTATTGACCCCGGTGGGTCTTGACAGAATTCCCAACTCGCCTGTAAGTCGGACCCCCAACCACTGCGCGGCTGTGATTAGGGGTCCGACTTGGGGGCGAAAACCTTATTGCGTGTTAAAGCCACTGGAAAAGAGAGAAATCTCCTCCCAAAACCGGCGTGCCCAAGCTGCTAATCTTGGGAACCCTGTCCCAAAGTTTCATTTCACCTAGACTCAACGACTCTCACAATCGCTTCCCAGACAGAGGAGGGCGGTTTCCGAGTCGGTGCCTTGTGGTAGCTTTCAAGGCAGATGTTCGCACTCCCCACAATGTCGGATAGGCATTCCCTTGGACAAGACACAGAGTTACGACAGATTCCCGGGAACCATGAAAGTACAGATCCCCTTATCCAGAGTGATTCTGGAAAGGATCTAGAAAGTGGATCTGGAACCGACCGAAAATCACATAGCAATGACGGGACGCAAAAGAAAAGGAGCATATTCAAATTTCGCCGCCACAATGCCCGATTCGAAGGATGGAAATTTACCATCTTCTTGGCTTTCATAGCAAGCTTGATTGTTCTATTCTTCAATGTGGGTTTTGTACTCTACAGCACTACATATCGCTGGCAGACGAAGCACAGAAACACAATTCTGTACGAGGGCGACTGTGCCAAGGTGCACCGGTTGAGCATTGGATTTCATCTGCTGATCAATTCGTTGAGTACCGCTTTGCTGGGTGCCAGCAACTTTGGAATGGTATGTATGCATCGCAAGTGTTTTGGAATTCGGGCCGTGGATTTAATGGCTTCAAATAGCAATGCTTAGTCGCACCGACCCGACGGAGCATAGACCAAGCACACAAGAGTGGCCAGTGGCTCGATATTGGTGTACCCAGTGTTCGCAATCTATTCCGAACTTCTTATGGACGCTCACTTTTGTGGTTATGTCTGGCATGCTCATCTCTTCCCTTCCATTTAGTGTATGGTTGTCCTTTTATTTGATTTCCTCTGAGTTCCAATGTTTGTCCAGTCGCTGAATGGAAGCATAGATACAACTCGGCTGTTTATGCTACAACTGCAGCTTCTGCCTACGACATCTACGCCGGTCCTGGCTCTCTTGTGCAGAAGAGCCTAGAAGAACTAGTCATCGACTATGGCTATTATACCTCCACACCGGATTCCTCTTTCGAAGAGCTCTACGGTGCAGCAAAGAGTGGAAATCTAGACCGTCTAGACAACTATCACTGTCTAAATGCCTTTGCACAAGCTTATCAAACAACATACGAAAAGCTTTGGGTCGTGAGCGACTCCACTAAAGGGAACAACACCTACGCTTTGATCTACACGAACCCTGTTTTCAGCCCTAGTGGTTACGGATACGGCGATTTAGGCCCATATGATTGGATATGCCCCAGCTCCGCGGAGTACAATTGCAACAGCAAAGCCCTATCGGCAGTCCGGACAGACATTTCCCAGAATGCCTGGACTGTGGGAAGTCCGGGAGGACGGGAGCGTTTCAATGTCCAGTACTGTATGGCAATGAAGAAGGCACAGCATTGCAAGCTGCAGTACTCATTCCCGCTCACAATGGTAGTAATTGTCTTCAATCTGATCAAAGCCAGTGTTCTGCTCTACATGTGGCTTGGAATACCTGAAGCGCCCATACTCACCATTGGCGATGCTATTGCGTCCTTCCTGCGCCGGCCGGATTCTTACACACGGAATGGATGTCTTCTTGCCGGCGCTGAAGTGAGACATATGGACCGGGCTACTTCAGCAACGTTCAAGAAAAAGCCCCTTCGCGCACCGAAGATCTTCGATGATAAACGGAGACGCTGGGGCTCAGCAGCATCTGGTCGCCGATGGACATTTAGTGTGGCCCTGTGAGTCACCTGCCTTTCATCCATACCATTTATAATTTATACCGAGATACTCCCTCTCCTGCCTCTCTATCTAACTCTTCAAATAGTTGGCTATTAGCAATCCTTGTCTGCATCGCCCTTCTCAAATACGGAATCGATGAAATATCCGCCAGGGGATCAAACCTCAACGCCTGGACCATTCAACTAGGCACCGCCAACGCAAACACCCTGATTAACGGTACCAAGTGGCCCACCACCCTCTTGGCCAACGTGATAATCGCCAACTTGCCGCAACTAATATTCTCCTGCCTCTACTTCGCCTTCAACAGCCTCCTAACCTCAATGTGCCTCGCCGCCGAATGGAGCGGCTACGCCAACAACCGCAAATCCCTCCGTGTCTCAAACAACCCCCAATTCTCCCAGCGAAGCAACTACTTTCTTTCAATTCCGTACCGCTACGCCCTCCCACTCATCGTCCTGTCCGTAACCCTGCACTGGCTTATCTCCGAAAGCCTATTTGTTGTCGGCATCGAAGCGTGGGACATGAACATGATGCGTGAACCCGACAGTGACCTTACTACATGCGGCTACTCGCCCGTCGCCATCTTGAGTTCCATCTGCGTTGGGGCGTTGATGTTCATTTGCCTAGTCGGATTGTCTTTCCAGCCGCTCGAGTCTGCCATGCCGGTGGCGGGGAGCTGTAGTATGGCGATTGCGGCGGCCTGCCATCCTCTTTTTGATCCGAATCGGCACGAGGATGGCGGGGGAGGAGATGCGAATTCGGAGAAAGAAGATGAGGATATGGGGCTTTTGCCGGTTCAATGGGGGGCAGTTCCTGTTGATGGCCCTATGGGGCATTGTAGCTTTACCAGTGGTGACGTTGAGATGCCTCAGAGGGGCCGGGAGTATCAGTGAAGAAGGCACATTGACGCACAAACTTTAATAAACTTATTGAAAATGTAAAAGTAGTACCTATCTCTCGCATGGATACTGGTCTGGATCTCTCGAAGAATCCGATGGAGTTCGTCGCGCGTGATCCGATTGCGCACATCGGTGTTGACCTCATCCAACTGCTGCTGCAGGCTGGTGATCTTCTCTTCCGCCTCGAGGAGCTCCTCGACTCTTTTCTGCTTCTCCAGGCCCATCTGTCGGATCGTTTTTTGCAGCTGTCCACGTTCGACCCTGAATTGCTGCGCCGCATCCGATGCCGCTTGCTGTTGCCCCGCGAGACGCGACCTCAGCTGCTGCTGGCGCTCACTGGCGGTCCGGATCACCTTGGTGCAGTTTGCACGGACGACTTCGAACTTTTTATTGACCTCCTGTCGCTTTGAGTTGGTAGCCTGTCCGATAGTGGTTGTCAATCAAGCCCATGCGGTCAGATATAAATGTCCTCGGGAGAAGTCAAGGTACATATCATAATGTTTCTTTGTCTGCCCGGCAAGATATAAGGACGAGAAGCACAAGTGGCAGCAGGTTGAGGGTGGGCTGTACGAGTGAAGGATAATCTTCCTTCTGAAATAAGCCCTCGAGTGGATTCGGCGCGCTTCCGCGCACAAGCTGGGACTCTAGTCATGTTAGGTGGCAAATAAAGCAAGGGAAAGATAGAAAAAGAGAGGGAGACCAGAATCGAAGAACCGTAAATAAAAGCGATCGAAATAAAAGAGACGGAGATAGAACATACGGAAACAGCTGCTGTGATATGAGACTAATGCAGATTAGAAACACAGTTGAACCGGCGGAATTACTGCCAAAATGTATGTTCTCGATATTTAGTCTCAAGTTGCCGTTTTGCAGCCAGTAGCGCAATCGATCTATCGCTGCGAGCTCTTCGTCCCACAGGCAAAACGGACAATAGCCAGGGCGAGTGATTATATGGCGATATATTATAAGTTCGCAATGTCGAGTTTTCCATGTCCGGAGATGAGCCTAGCAGTGATCCAGCCATTAATCTTCTAGATTCCATTCCATGCACTCGTAATAAAATCTTAGACTTTCTTCGGAAACCTAGAGATTAAAGGCCATCTATCGTTTAACACACTCGTGAATATAGATGCTTCGCTCGTGCTTTAGAAGACTAAATATGTTAGTATATATTATTCAATTAGGGGTCCCTTTTATTACCTTATGATATCTATTTAATAATATCTAGCTAGGTAAATACTTTAAATAGGGCTTTCGCCCAGAAGATAAATATATTAAAGTTAGCCTAGGTAACTAGAGCTAAACTACGGGACTAGAGCTCGAATTTATATTCTAATATTTTAGATAACTAATTCTTCTCTCTTTCGCTGACTAGTATTAAGCGCTAAGGTATGCTTTAGAGTTACGTTATTATGCTCTAGTTTTAAAGAAGAGATGGGAGATTAAGCACCTCATAAAGCACAGACAGTGCGGTAATTAAGGGCCATCAAAATGTTGATGGGTCAGTAATCAGTATAGGGAACTTATGCTTCCTCGGGGATATACGGCCAGTAGACTAGGTGGTCAATAAATGCCTCTTAGTAATCAACAGGGTATAGGTGCAAGTGAGCAGCCAATCATGATCACTGAGTGCTCACTAAGTGCTCACTAAGTACTCACTGATTATCGCTGGTATATCACGTGACGATGGTGAGCCGCTCAGTGAGCCTAAGCCCGGACTGAAAATTACTCAGTGAGCCTAAGTCTAAGCGCCCTCATAAAAGCGGCGGCAACCCGAAAAGGAAATCCCCACTTGTCAAAGAAAATCTAGTACGTATAGTGACATATATCATGTGGCCTCGAAAACCCCGCTAAGATCCTGGTGCTGGTGGGGCGGTGGGGCGCTTAAAAAAGACCTGAACTTGTTGTGATTTGTGAGGTAGACAGCCTGGGCCTGGAGCCTGGAGCCTGGAGCCTGGAGCCTGGAGCCTGGAGCCTCGGCCTCACGGCTAGCTGCCACTGGAGTCGTCTAGTCCGAAGAACTAAATAAAGCCCCGTCGGTGCCAGTAGCTTTCTTTTACTCTCGTCGGTCGTTTCAAGCCCATCCCTATCGCTGCGCTGCACATGGCACGACTGTTGAGCCTTCCGGATGAGTTGATTCTTGCCATCATCAATTATGTGCAAGCAGAGGAACAGACAACCTTGCCATTCTATAGATGGGGAGATGCATATAGAAGTACGATTGAACGAGAACGACCGAAACGGATCAGAGACTTGCGCTCTTTTTGCCTCGTTTCACGTCGCTGTTATAATCTGTTGAAGCCAATAATTTACCAGAACATCTATGTCCGCAATAATTCATTCCAGAATCATCCTCTGGATCAGCTGAAGCGCACTCTTAAGAATGATCCAACACTTGAAAAATCTATTGTTTCAGCGATCGTCCCTTGCAGAAACTCGATATACGATGTTCGTCATTTTTTTCGGTTCCCCAACATCCAGGCCCTTACCATTCTCCGGTTCAATGATTGGGAGCCTATGGAAGTCGAAGGCAATCAGCCTGTTGGCAAGTCGCCAGTCACAAGCCTGAACTTGATAGGCTGCGGGGCGCATGAGGAGGCTCTGGCCGCCGTACTGAGCTGGCCAGCCGCACTGGAAGTGCTCCATTATGACGTCGAGCAGGGCGAGTGGGAAGGCCCCTATGGCGATGAGCCCGCTAAAAGCTGGACATGCGCTGCTTTTGTGCGCGCCTTGCAGCCGCAGAAGGAGACCCTAAGGGAATTGACCCTCACCCGGCCGTGGCTTGTCCATGAAGGATTGTTCAACGGACCACGCATCAACCTGAGAGATTTCACAGCTCTAACCACGCTCCGTATTTACCAAGTCTTTCTATGTGGAGTGGACGAACCTATCGAGGCCTGGAGAAGTCTTCCTCGCAGCCTAGAGGAACTAGAGGTTTTTTACGATGACTGGGATCTCACTACCTTCGAAGAAGACGATTTCCTGCGGGGTCTGCTACTGCATAGAGAGGAGCACTTACCCCAGTTACGTACTATATCGATCAATTCGCCGGAAGAGCCATGGGACACTGAAAAACAGGAGTTCAAGCCTGCCGGCCCATGGACGCCGCCATCTCCCCTGGCGCGAGCGTTTGAGAGTACAGGCGTGGATCTGGACGTATGGTTGGGCCCTACAGAGTCCCCAGAATTCGAAGGATTGGACGCTGCTCACATCCACGACCAGCCGAGAAGAAGACGCAGAATTGATCTATGGACCGCCCAGATTGTCTCATCTGTATGTAGACTTAGATTAGAGCTATGTCGGATGATGGTGGCAACGTTGAGGAAATGGGCCTATTGAGAAACATACTTAATTTGTCTGAAGACCGCTTCAACCTGAATGTGAGATCTATGTATCAACTCCTTTCCCTCCATATGATTTAGATCATCTCGGTTATAGGAAGGATTACGACCACTAACTTTCTTGTAGGCATCTTGTAAGATTACGTACGAAGATCCAGTACCGTACAAGGGACATAATACTGTGTCCCTCAATTTCATGCCCGTCAAATAATTCATCTGCGCTAAGACCTTGGCCGTGGGGCCAGAAAATAGTTATTGACTGTTTATTGGTCAAGGCGATTTCGAGAATGACTGTAAAGGGTCTAGTTCAAGTCATCTCACTTTCTCAAACAACAACCAAAAGCACTAGAAGGGAGAAAACTCAAACAAGGACACAGAAAAGCCATGTAAAAAAAGTTTAAAACAGCTCAATCTTGGGATCCGCCAAGGAAAGAATGATCCAAAAGGACAAAGAAAAAGGTGGGTCGTTCGAAGTAGCAATCAAACAACAAACGACGAGCAGGCATGGAGCAGGGATCAAGGATGTACAAATGAGGCGGCACTTAACAAAGGGGGGGGGGGGGAAGGGGAGCGCAAACGAATTAAATTCAACATGTTGGGGGGTTTTCCGTCAGACTTTTTGATACTCGCTGCAAGATGTAGATACTAAAGGGACGAGAGCCCCTAGTTCTCCACAAATCTACAACTTTCACTATCGGATCTCATGGTGTCTGAACAAAGAGCGGATTCCAAGCTCCAAGGCGAACCTAGAACCCAGATTCCGGAACCTCAGAACGAACTTAGAGAAAATTTCTTTGTGTAGATGTCATCATTCGGAAACAAACACCTCCAGTCTTCGTGACCGCACAGACAATCCCTTATTTATGTAACTCCCCCATGCTGCCATCACCTCATAAACCGGCAATCGAGAAAATAAAGTTGGGAATCTGCTGATAAATTCAGGTAACCGTTAGAATTTAAAAGCAGGAAAGTGCAGAGTCCGGAGGGTGCGCGAGGAGAGGAAGAAGAGAAGGAAAGGAAGAGAAGAGGAGGCCCCTTTTATGGAAGCAAACTAAGCACGAGTCATTCACGTTCTTTGTGGACTGGAACAACGTAGTGCGAACCGGCAGATTCCAAAAGTTTTCTTTTAGTGTGACCGTTTGTCCGTTTGTGATCTGGCCCATGGTTGGATTTAAGCTTCGCCAAGGCAAGACCCGCGAGTCAATACTCAGATCTGATCTGCCCTGGAGGTTACCATGAATATTTACCTCTAATGTATTATAGTCAGAACCACAGACTTACATGGTCTGAGCTTCAGTTCATGCTAAGTTGAACCTGCATTTGGAATGCCGAGGTGCGGAATTATGATAGGATGCGTTCCGCTCATCCTTCCCAGCTTTCCCCGCAGATCTGCAGATCGAGTATATTTGCTTTGATTCTATCCCTTTCCGTCTTGGTTCCTCCCTCCTCTCCCCCCAACACATCTGCACACCTTGAACAGACCCTCCAAGGCTCTTGGTTTAATCATGGGCGCCGAGGAATTGAAGCTAGAAGCTACACAACAAAATGATACCTCTTCTGGCTCGGAAGACCAGGAAGATTCACCTCTGGTATGTCCTTCCACAACATCAGATGCAAGATTACTAACAGTATTCTCTCCAGAATTGGTCCTGGCTTCGCAAACACGTTATATTGATTCAATGCAGCTTCTTCGCTGTCTGTCCCGGTTTCACAAGCTCTATTTTAATCCCTGGGATCAATGACATCGGTCAGGAATTGGGCATCACCTCCCAAACAGCAACCTATCTTGTATCAGTCCATGTACTCTTCCTCGGACTTGCACCCTTTTTCTGGATTGTCTGCATGAATGCCTACGGGCGCAGACCAATCCTAATCACGAGCATGTTAGTATCCTGTTTCGCTGCTCTTGGCGGAGGTTTCGCGAAGACCTACGGCGGCCTCATGACAGCACGTGTGTTCCAGTCATTCGGCATCTCAGCAGGCTTTGTTTTACCCGGTGTTGTTGTGGTGGATCTCTTCAGTGCAGAGCAGCGAGGGCAGAAAAATGGAATCTGGGCACAAATGGTGTCGATTGGGGCACCGCTCGGTGGAGTGATCGGCGGACCCGTCGTTCGGTATGCTGGGTGGCAGTGGGTAATGTGGCTGACTGCAATTATAAATGCTGTTCAGGCAATATGCTTTATCTTTACATGTCCGGAGACATCATATAGTCACCGCAAAAATGGTTATGCCCCGCTTCGACTACAATATGTCTTGGAGCCGTTTTTGATTCTTCAAGCGCCGCATATTGTTCTCGTCGCATTTGCGTACGGTGTGACATTCGCCATTGTCTCTGTGGGGCTCGCGACTATTGTGCCCATTGCCCTCGAAAAGGAATATGGATTCGGTGCGGTCGCCCAAGGGCTGTTCTTCTTTGGGCCTTTGATTGGGGCTGTGCTCGGCGAGCAGCTGGCAGGCCCAGGAAGCGACTGGATTATGAAGCGAGAGCGACGGCGTGCTGCTGCCGCCACCAGCAACAGGCCGGAATCTCTCGAGCGCCGTCTCATAGTTGGTCTTCCTGGAGCGGTGATGGCAGTTGCTGGGATCTTGATCTTCGGCTTATCGTTGCAAAACCATACCCATTGGATCGGGCCATGCATTGGGTTCGGAGTCGCAAACTTTGGGTTGCAATTGGTTACAACTCCACTGAAGACTTATTGTGTTGACTGTCTTTCCTCTCATTCGGGTTCTGTGCTTCAGCTCATAAATGCCACTCGCCAGATAATTTCCTTCACGGTACCGTTCTGGAGTCCCGAGCTGGCAGATCGCCTTGGGTATGGACTAGGGTATGGGGTGGAAGCTATCATCTTGGCTACCATCTTCACAGGTTGTGTTCTGGTATTGTATTGTGGTGCATCTTGGAGAAAGTCCTTGTCAATCAAAGGACTCGTGAATGGCCCCTAGTGTCTACAATTAGTTTTAAGCCGCATACCCAGAATAATTGATGAGTCAGTAACCAGAGAATACCTTTAGAAGCCATGTATCCAGGTCATCATACCAGAATTACCGAATCCCGGGAATTGCTTAATCAAAAAGTCGGTTAAAACAGATTCAGGGCCCACTGGCCCCGCAGATTAATTACCCGCACCTAAATGCTGGGTTTCCCGGTTCAACTCCGATGGCATCGGACGAGAGCGCACCGATGACGATGGCGCGGGGTGTTGTTGACCGACGTTTGGTGGATCCGTGCTCAACTATTAAACAGCAACCAGCACATCTCTTAGAAAATACTTACTGAGATACACAATTTCACACAAGCCGCAGACATGTCTATGAACTTTGATGATTGCGGCGTTACCCGTGAGGGATTCCCCCGCCCGTTCCCCAACACCCCTTCCAATGTCCTTGAGCAACTCCGTATGGATGGTAAAGTGGTTGTTATCACTGGTGCGGCGGATGGAATTGGATATGCTGTAGCGGAGGCCATTGCTGAGGCTGGTGGTCATGTCGCATTCTGGTATAACTCGTGAGTGACGGGTGTCCGCGGACACGATCAAATGATGCAAACTGACAGCTGGCAGAAATGATGTTGCGATCCAAAAAGCGAAGGACTTGGGGGCTTCGCACAATGTGAAAACAGCCGCTTATAAAGTTGATGGTTAGTCCGTATATTCTCACGCTTCAAAGAACTGGACGCTTACTCTGAATATAGTCTCTGTCTCGACCGAAGTTCAAGAAACAATTGCTAAGGTAGTGCAAGACTTTGGCAAAATGGATGTTTTCGTTGCAAATGCAGGTTCGTTGCAAGAGTGACTCTAGCCTCCTAATTAAATCACTGACCCCGAACAGGAATGGCTATCTCTAAGCCCATCTTGGAGCAGACCCTCGAGGAATATCGCAAACAGATGTCTGTTAATGGTAAGAACACCCCGAGCGATCATCCTGAATCAATTAATAATTTACCCTCTAGTCGATGGAATTGTCTACTGTGCAAAGTATGCCGGTGAAGTATTCCAAAAGCAAGGCTTCGGCAACCTGATCATCACATCAAGCATGAGCGGTCACATTGTCAATGTACCCACTGACCAGCCTGTCTACAATGCCACCAAGGCTTATGTCACTCACTTTGGTAAATCCCTTGCGCGTGAGTGGCGCGAGTTTGCCCGAGTCAACATTGTTTCGCCGGGCTTCTTCGATACCAAAATGGGTGCTAGTGGATTTGCTATCAATGAGGCATATCGAATGTCCGCCTTGGGGCGTCAGGGTCACACCAAAGAAATCAAGGGCCTGTACCTGTATCTTGCCAGTGATGCCTCCACATATATGACCGGGAGTGATGTGCTCATTGATGGTGGTTATGTTCTGCCTTAATCTACATGTTCTAAATTTAAAATTCAAATACATTTTATCTCCAGTATGACTCGATTAGAAGTGGTTTCCATGGGGCGAAGGCCCACTAGGTATTTGTAAAGTCCCCGGTCACGAGATGTACAAATATCACGTCCGAGAGCACTAGCCTGGGGTATCAGAAATATATCACATGTTATCAATTATATTGAAACGTAGGTATCTATCAGGGCTACTGTTAACCATTCGAGAATGAATTTGTGGATGAAGTAGGCTAGTGCTTACTTAGTATATTCTTAGTCAAGGAATGTAAAATAAAAAATGATTTAATGACAAGGCTAGTCCACCGACTTAACAGGAAGGGATTAGCCTTTATACGGCACATAAGCAATCGAGCATTGTTACACAGGCTTCAACCATAGTCCAACCGTCCAGGGATATCATGTACCTCAGGCATGCTCAATCTGCGAAACACCAATATCGAGATCCTTGAAATCGGAGTCTTCGGAAATATCGGTTGAAATTCCAAGTCCTCGCCTGATATTTGACATTCTTATCATATCAGATTCTCCTTGGTTACCCCCGAAGAGCTTATCCATCTCCTCAATAGCAAGGCCCCGTGTCTCCGGGACAAAGAAATACACCCAGCCGATAAGGAAGAGGCAGAATCCTTTATATGCAAGTAAGCTTTTGTTCCAGTGAAAATGCACGATTAAAAGGGGGAAAAGGCCCACCAAGAAAGAAAAAGAAAGTGCCAAATTTGATAGCGGCAAGCATCCTTGGATAGATCAATGCTACGATGAACTGAGTTTCCATTAGTATTGTCATTATGAATTTAGCACGCAAGACTCACATTGCTCAGCCAGTTGGTGCCAATTGCCAGTCCTACGGCCTGTGATCGGACACCAGGAGGAAAGATCTCAGATGGAATGATCCAGTTGACACAGCCGATGCTGAAGGCGAAATTTGCGATATAAGCCCAGACAAATGCAGCACATGCCCATCCAGCAGCGGGATGACTCCCCCAAGACCCGTTGTATACTGCGTATATTGTAGCCACGAGAAGTTGCGAGATGGACATTCCGATACCACCAACGATCAGCACTTTCTTGCGACCCCATTGGTCCATGAACAAGATGGCAGGAATTGTAAAGACGAAATCGATGATTCCTACCACGCCAGTTGCAAGTAAGTCAACTGACTCACCAGTCATGCCGATATTCTTGAAGATTGTGGGCGCGTAGTAGATGATAGCATTGATCCCGGTAAACTGTTGAATAAATTGCATCAAGCATGCGATAAGCAAGCGGCGATTGAGATGTCGAACTGTGATTAGAGATTTGTATCTCTCTATTGTTACTTGGATGGGCGTTTTTGCATGGGGGTAGAGAAAAGAGGTTGTCTCGCGATCGAATTGCACTGCTGCTTTGATTTCGAGTAGCTCGAGTCTGATGCGGGGGTCTGTATCTGGAACACGACGAATACGAAGCAGTGTTGCCTCTGCCTCCTCTTCACGATCTATGCACAGGTTGATTAGCAACGATCATAATCTGGTTGTGTGAATGAGGCGTCTACACAGGGATACCCACCTTTCAGAAGCAGCCACCGGGGGCTATATGGTAAGAAGAATGTACCTACTAAAAGGACCAAAGAAGGAATACACTGCAAGGCAAGTGGAAGTCTCCAAGCAATTGGAGACTGTTTATCCCCCGTTCCTCCAATGTGTTGTGTTCCGTAGTCAATCCAAAAAGCAACCATGATACCAAAAGTAATACTGAGTTGTTGCAACGAGACCAAGCTACCTCGAACGTTCGACGGCGCAAGCTCGCTAATATATAGTGGGATGACCATGGACAGCCCACCAATGGCCAGACCAGCGATAAAACGACCGACAAAGATCATGGCAATTTTCTTGGCGGCAGCTTGGATGACCGAGCCCACGAGGAATATAACATTGGCGAGAAGAATGGACCATCGACGTGAGAGGCGGTCGGCAATGGGACCGTTTGCTAGTGCACCAACCATAGCTCCCAGTGTAAGAACAGCCACCATCCAACCTTGGAGTGTTGAATTTGAGGCGAGAAGAGGAAATTGCTTGCCCTGGCGATAGAAGGTTAGGTAGGGTTGCACTGACGAAATGAGGAAGGTTAGTCACTTACAAAGTTATTCATCACCAAAACACCACTAATGACCCCTTGGTCGTAGCTGAAAGGCTGTTTAGTATGGTTCTGTACACCTGATTTTTGATAGCTCTTACCCAAACAGCATGCCACCGATGCTAGCAAAGACCGCCATGAACAATATGTAGGGCTGACGTAAAAGTCCCCGAATGCCTTGGGTATTATGAGTTAAGAATCAAATTCTATCCAGTGTGATGGTCATTCCAATACTTACCAGTATCGCCATAAGAGATGGTCATTGCCCCCGCAGCTTCTGATGTCGTAGCAGACACCATTTTCATAGTAGTTGTCTCGTGGGAAGATCTAAATATACGATACAACAGATAAAGTGATTGAAAAGTCTCAATTTTAGAGAAAAGGCGGAAATGCGAAGGACTATCAACATTAATATATGGGGTTCGTCGGATGTTTCCCCGACATCAAAATCCGGGGAAGGTTGATACAGTGCATGCGCCAAACAAAGAAAGCACGTCGGAGCAGAACCCGCCGACAATCGACCATGTCTGCGTTGCAGAGCTAATAGTCATAGCTAGACATAGAGATGCAATCGCGTTTCATATTCGCGGAACAACTAAACCGTAAGGGCACTCCCTTGGGCTACCGATTCATTGAGCAACGAGACTTTTGCCACATCTTAATGAACATGAGAGCCAGTGATATACGCTGCGTGTTGTGTTATACGGCTTAAAGATAATCTGAAATTGTCTTTTCCCGCATACTCTCCTCATGTCCTGGATAGGGTACCGTCGGGCAACAGCGCACCGACGAAAGTGGAGTATCCGGGCTCGGGATGACGCCGATGTATGTAGCATGATTCAAGAAGCAGCCAGTCGCCTAGTGTGCCAGGGAAGACAGTAGTCCGGTGTAGATAAAATATGAGACAGAAATAGCAGAGCTAGAGCTATCTTTCTTGCTAGGTAATTTAAATTTCATCAGCTTTTCCTGCCTCACTGGCTTCTCCAGACACAATCAGCTTTTCAGTTCTACCGCAGCTCTCCAGCTTTTCCCCGCACTCCCACCTTCATAGCCCACAACTACCTCATTCCGCACAACATTATGGCGCGTTCAAATGAAATCACCGACCGTGAGGCTCTCACCTCCCGCGCTGTCCCCTCCATGGTGTTCAGTGACGGCAGCTCTTCATCGATGACAGCTGCTCCTATGGTCCCAGTCGAGAGCGACCCTTCAGTCGGGGCTCAAAAGCGCTTTTCTGTCCGTGGTAACGCAGTTGTCACCGGGGGTGCCGGTACTTTAGGACTCCGATCCTGTGATGCCCTCCTCGAGCATGGCCTGGAAGGCCTCATGATCTTCGACATCAACCCGGCCAACTCACAGAAGGAAATCACCCAAATGCAGTCAAAATTCCCGAATGCCAAGATCGGCACTCAGAAGGTCGATGTTACCGATGAAGAAGCCGTTCGCGTTGCGATGGAGGAGACTGTCAAGCAGCTTGGATCTATCGATACGCTGGTCTCGTTCGTTGGTGTGGTAGGATGTGTCGATAGTCTTGAAATGCCCGTCGCGCAGTGGCGAAGGATTCTTGACATCAACACCACGGGCTCATTTATTTGCGCCCAGGCAGCAGCTCGACACATGGTGAAGCAAGGAACAGGTGGCTCGATTACATTTGTGGCATCGATCTCTGCGCATCGCGTCAACTTCCCTCAGCCTCAAGTTGCATACAATGTTAGCAAGTCGGCACTTCTGATGCTCAAAAGTTGTCTGGCTGCTGAATGGGCTAGGTATGGCATTCGTACCAATACTGTTAGCCCGGGGTATATGGACACGATTTTAAACGAAGGCGATGGTATTGCTGAGCATCGGCGTATTTGGGCTGAGCGAAATCCCAGTGGTAGAATGGGAAGTCCGTCGGAATTGACAGGAACGATTGTTCTACTTGCCAGCAGTGCTGGCTCTTATATAAACGGCTCTGATATTGTTGTTGATGGAGGTGCCATTGTACTTTAAACGGTAGCTAGACAGGTGGGCTATTTGGAACTTAGAATACTGACAATCCTCAATTTAACGACTGCGATTACACATGGTATTCGAATAAGAATATTTCCCTTCACTACTATAATGAGTCCGACTCCACTAAGTACGTGGCTCTTTGAGATTTGCGCTTTAAGTAGGACTTGTCTTTTCTACTTCTTTCTGAATAATAACTGGATGTTATTTCAAAATGTTGTCTCAACGTAATATATGCTTCGGTACTTCCCGTCGGTCGACTGCGCTCCGACACTCCCGCGTCCACTTCAATGATGCGGGGAGAGGCATTCTACTATCCATGCATGAAGCCTATGATCCATATAGTTTTTCAACATGCGAAAGAATTCGAGAAAGCCACTGAATTTACCGGCACTACGAGCATGCATCAACTGCCAGAAGAGAAAAACTCGGTGTTTCCGACCAGGGAGTGAAACCGGACCATGTTCCTACTGCACCAGAAAAGGAAAGACATGCAGCTTCGAGAGTCCACCGGATCGAACTCCATTGACTAGAAAAAATCTAGACTTAGCTGAGCGTCGGTGCACTCAGCTCCGATCGCTTTTGCGCTCGCTCAACCCAGACCTTGACGTCAAAGCTGCTTTGGAACAGCTCAATTCCGAACAAGTCGTTGCAGACTCGCCTACTTTGAATGAAAATATAGAGCTTACTCCCGATAGCTACGAATGGCACGAAGGGTCGTTATCTCCGGAAGAAGCGTCGCCAGACGGAGATACTGCCTTCACTACTGATGGGATGGCTACACTTTCAACAAACGACTCGGGCTACTTGGGTATGTGTAGGCTCGGTTCCGGAACAAGACATCCTTTATTTTGACTGACCTCTTTTCTCAGGGAGTAGCTCCGGTTCACGACTTTTGGAAGAGATAGATCCCCAAATCACAAATAGAACAAGGCAAAAAGGGCGACGCAGATCTCATCGAAGGCTTTATCGACCGGGAATTCCTCCACCTGAGTCCTCAAATTTGGCTGTCTGCCATGCTACTAGCCATCTAATCGATGCTTATTTTCAACTCTATAACAGCTACTTCCCCGTTCTGCATGAGAAAACGTTCCGCGATAGGGTCACGGCAAGCCAACAACAAACCCCGCCAGTCTCACCCTGGCGGGTCACATACTACATGGTCCTTGCTATTGGTCATTGGGCATCGAGCAAGGAATCCGAACATCTGCAATCAAAGTTTTATACGGCGGCACGATCGAGCCTCTCGTTACAGATGCTTGAATCTGGAACAGTGGAGACGGTGCAAGCGTTCTTGCTCATGGGCAATTATTTACAGAAAAGGGATCGAACAAATACCGGCTACAACTTCATTGGTCTTGCGTATAGGATGGCAATTGGGCTAGGCTTGCACCGGGAGCCTATTGGAGTAGAGGATACCATTGGGCATGAGAGGAGGCGGCAACTCTTCTGGACTATATACTGCTTTGAGAGCGGATTCAATATCACGACTGGTCGCCCACCCACGATTGTGGATGGCTTTATTGACATTCGACTTCCTCGGAACGTTGATGACAAGGTAATTAAAGTGACCCTTTCGGTGAAATTGATCTTGTTCGATACTGACATTGACCGGAAAGGCCATCTCATTAACATCACAGGTCCCACCAGAGGTTGACTATCCAACTATATACTCTGCAATTATCGCCCAGGCTCAGCTAGCCAAGCTTGCCGATGCCACTTATCATGAATTTCTTCTAGCCAAGACTGCTGGGTCTCGAATTGAGTACAGACTGGCTGAGTCTATGGAACGCGATCTCTTCCGCTGGTACAAGAGCTTGCCAAGCTATTTCACCTCGATGGACGTTCCCACTTGGTTTCGTGGGCCACGGGCTGTTATACTCTGGAAGGAACAAAACTTACGGATCTTACTCTGGCGTGGCAGTCAAAGACATCATAGCTTCCTCCCAGCGAAGGTGAACGCAGATGCAAAATGTTTGAACGTCGCTATGGATAGTATCCACGACATTGCTACCTTTTGCACGATTTATGAAAGCAATTTGTATCAAAGTCTGGCATGGTACGCCACCTACTTTTTGTTGCAGGCTACATTAGTCCTTGTGGCTGGTTTTCTTGACAAAAACTCTCAAATCCAGCCAGAGTCATCAGAGCTGCATCACTCGGTCTTCCAATCTCGAAACTGTCTCCGAATGCTAGCCGCTAGAAACAAGTCCGCAGCTCGTTACCTGGAAATGCTCGATCTTATCTGTAGTCAAGTTCAGTCTCCAATTCCGGATTTGGAGCTAGGTCAATATTCATGCGACCTTTCGGACATGCCGATTGGGGGAGGCATTGATGCCGCAGGGAGCGACATGCCTGATGATGCGCGAAATTATGTTGATCTGCCGAGTGAAAATGATTTCATGCTCCCTGGGGAAAATCAATTCGCTTTGAATGACGATGATACCACGGATCCAAACCTGCGCATGCTTATCAACCAAGTTTCGCAGGATTTCACTGGGAGCATGCCTCTTGATTTGCTATTCAACGATTGGATGAACTACTCCGCATAAAATAGCGCGAAAATAATTCTTATATACAAATCCGATAGTGAACTAGATGTTTGACGTACTGCATTCCGAACTTTTTTTTTTGGTTGATCTGCCTTCTCCCTGGCTTTTTCGTATAGTGAACGAGATTCAGCGGAGATAAAAAAGCGGAGACCGAACATTGCGGGAGCTTCACGTTCCTCATTTTTGCCTACTACCCCTCCAACGCCGGACCACAAAGTGGACACTGAATACCTTGTCTATCGGCATTAGGCCCGATAATCTACAATATCTGCCTGCTTCTCCGGAAACTATCATTGGGCCCGTACCTTGCTCATGTCCGAGCCTGCTAATAACCCGGACCCGCTTACTGCGGAGACCGGGGTACCTAAGAAGCGAACGCGGGTCCAGCTTTCATGTACAGCATGCCGATTCCGAAAGTAATATTCCAGGTGCACAGACAGAGGGCATACATATACTAATAAAATCGCAGATTGAAATGCTGCCGCACATACCCATGCACCAACTGTATGAAGCGTGGCGAAGCGGCAGCATGTACTTATATCGGTCGCGGGCCTCGAGCCAAGGCCCAGCACGAGCGCTCCAGTCCAACACTTGTGCAGGATCGACTGCAGCACTTGGAGAATTTAGTTATGTCGCTAGCTCAACAGCAGAAGCCCGGCGATCAAACTACTGATTTCAATACTGGACTGCCGCAAGATAGTCTGGGCTACGATACGCCTCCTTCAGCTAATGACCGTGACACCAAGTCGTCACCTCGCGATACAGGAACTTTGGTTATCAGTGATGAGGGAACTAGTTATATTGATAGTGCGAACTGGCGTGCTATTTTAGAAGAAGTTTGTGTCTCAACGGTACTTGACTGGTGGGGAGAAGGCTGACTTGACTGTGCAGATCAATGGAGTGAAAGAATACTTGGACGAACAGGAGGACAATTCCGATTATGATGCGACTGAGGAGGATCCATATAGTGACTCTTCACCATTTCTTCTGCTTGGCATGGCAAGAAAAGTCACCAAGCAAGAACTTCTCGCCGACATTCCGGCACGATCGGTTGCTGATCGACTAGTTTCTCGCTTCTTAAAAACATTTGAACCATCAATAGGTATGTTTAAGGGCTTGGAAGTGGGGGAATTTATGCTGATATGGGAGATAGTTGTCATTCATGTCCCAACATTCCGCAAGGAATATGAGCAATTCTGGAACAATCCCCAAGGCATGTCAAGTACTTGGATTGCATTGCTATATGCGATAATGGCCTTGTCTATCTCGCTGCTCCATCGCAGTGAGGAGCCCTTTCCAATCACCCAGGTGGATCCGATGAGCATGTGGGATGTTTTCCGAAGAAAAGCTTCACAGTGTCTTGTCGAGTCGAACTACTTAGTTCCTGGTAAATACAAGCCTGAGGCAGTCTTCCTCTATTCGATTTCCGAATTTCTCCGCACTCAGGATACTCAGATTGGGATGTCATATCTCCTTGGGATTACTATTCGGCTTGCGCTGCACATGGGGTATCACCGCGACCCGAGTCACTACCCCAGCTTATCCGCATTCGAGGGGGAGATGCGCCGGCGTTTGTGGGCAATGATATGTCAGCTTGACACTTTAGTTTCCTTCCAAAATGGTCTCCCGCGAACCGTACAGCACTACTATTGTGATTCTGAGATACCTTCCAATCTACTGGACACCGACTTTGACGAGAACTGCGTCCAGTTACCACCTGGTCGACCAGATGAAGAGAGAACGGCCTGCTCATACACACGAGCGAAATCACGTCTCATGGCAGCATTTGGGCAGATTTGCGACTCGGCCTACACCCGGGAGCCAGTGTCATATGATGAAATCATGGCGATGAATCGTCGTCTCGATATAGCACACGATCAACTGCCTTCATTCTTCCGTGCACGACCTATGTCTCAGTCCATGGGCGATCAAACAGATCTCATTCTATGGCGGTATAACCTGAATCTGATCTATCAAAAGTCTCGCATCGTCTTGCACCGTCGGTACATCAACGAGACACATGGCAAATACGCCAATTCGCGAAGGATCTGTATCGATGCTGCCAGTGCGTCACTACGGCATCATGCTGATATCTGGAGCGAATCATTGCCGGGTGGTCAGTTGTATTCGGAGCGATTTCTACTCAATTCCCTTCAAAATACCGATTTCATGCTCTCCGCTATGGTTCTCTGTCTAGTGCTATCGCATGCCAATGACAGTGGAGATCCTGCCCGAATGCAGACACGGGAGCACAAGGATCTCCTGTTACTATTGGAGAATACACACAAGATTTTCAAGCAGACTCCGCGGCGGTCTACGGATACCCAGCGGGCCTTTGTTGCGCTGAGCATCATGCTCAGCCGAGTTCAAGGCCGCAGCCTTGAAAGTCTCACATCAAATGTCGAGGAGGATACGAGTGCAATGGAGAGTATGTACGCCCATATTCTGGTATCTGCTGTGTTACTGACTCGTCAACTAGATCAAAATATTTTTCAACCAATATCCGCGATTGGACAACAGCAGTACCCAATGGTTTCCCCAGGGGGTATGCAGGCTGATATGTATACTAACACCTCCGAGACTCCGTCTTATTCTTCTCTGGGGGTTATTGATGATATGCTTAGCACGCCTGCTCAATTGGACTGGGTATGTTACGTCTTTGGTGCAGTACACTGATGGAACAAGCTAACGTTTTCCTTTTAGCGTCTGTATGACGGCCGAATGTATGGGTTTGATACGGCTAACCAGGACAGCCTGTGGTCTGCGGCGCCTTGTATTGATTCCAATGGTGTGGAGTTTGCCTTGCCTCCTAATATCCAATAAAAACCTGGGAGCCCTTAGGTAGTCCTGAACCTTGGAAGTGTTGCTCTTGGCTGCGTCTCTCCGCAGCCACCTGAGCAGTTGGCACCTGCAAATACATATATATCACATTATCCCCGAGCATAATAAAACCTTCGGATCAAACAGTGTAATCTGATAGTGATGCTATATAGATAAGGCTGAGCCAGTCCTCTACTCTGTCTTGAATAGTTGAATGAATTATTTTGGTTGCATAGCGACCTTATCTGTTCATACTGACCTGGTATACAAAGCTCGGCCTCGGCCGCAGATCCCGATCCGCGGAACAGGGAACTTTTCTCAGTTCGTACCAACTTAAGAAGCTTCAACTCGAGCGATACGCCGCAGAAACCTCATTCCTCTCACACCTGGGCAAAAATCCGCCCTTCCTACCTCTAATGCAGCACACCCGGGCTCTGCGATTTCAAAATCGCACAATCGCCACACTTGCCCGGCCTCAATGCGCCTCGCTGCGAGCAACGCTTCCAACCAACACAATCATAAGGGAACGCCCACTCCCCTCACGCCAATTAACACCGCCATGTACATACAAACTCCAAGAACGATCCTTCAATCTCTCATCACTCTCCTCGTTCCTCCCCACCGGCAACAATAACGGCGACAATTCGCCAAAGCGCGTCCTAAAGGCCTCCCGCACACTCCCCTACTCACCCGCCCTCCTCTTCAAAGTGATTTCCTCCGTTGAAGAATACTCCGAGTTCCTGCCATTCCTCAATGCTTCTACTGTTACAGCGCGCGATTCGCAAACGGGGTACCCGACGCAAGCGTTCTTGACCATTGGGTACGGCCCGCTTAGCGAGACGTTTACTTCGCGCGTGGATTGCGACCCTGCGAAGGGAATTGTGGAGGCACAAAGTGGCGCGAAGTTTGGGAAGCCGGAGGGTAGTGCTGGTAGCAGCAGCTCATCTGGACTTAGTAGTTTCTTCCCTGGAGCGACGGAGGGAATCTTCGAGTACCTATCTACGCGGTGGGAGTTGACGCCGATTGATGTGAAAGGTGGATCGCCGCAGACTAAGGTCAACTTGGAGGTGCAATTCGAGTTCCGGAATCAGTTGCATGCCACTGTTATGGGTGCAGTGGAGGGTCAAATGGCCGGTGTCATGATTGAGGCATTTGAGAAGCGAATGAAGGAGAAGCATGCCAAGGGCCAATAAACATAGAGGCCTTGGATATATTGGATCAGCGCTTTGTATACTAGTTGTGTTTTTATTTATTAGTACGAGATCCATGGATATATAGAGTGCATACAGCCTTGGACATATAGAAAGATATGGACCATAAGTGCCAAATTTAATTTCTATTGAGATGCGCTGTACAATTTTCAAGACAAGATTTTAGAAATGGAAAGGAAAAATAGAACATGTTAGTATATAATACAGATTATCCAAACACCAAAGGGATATTATCCGCTCAAGACATGCTCAGACTCCGAGCCTGGGCCATCGAGGGATTCGATCGCATAGAGCTGATAGCATTGTAGTTGTCGAACACAACGTCCCAGTTAATACGATCCCACCAGCGCTCCAGGTACTCGGCCTTGCCGGCAATACCATAATCCATCATCCAGGCGTGCTCCCAAGTGTTCACGCACAGAATGGGCTGCACATCAATAGCACCGGGGGCTAAGCTCTTCTGGTTCTGGGCATGGGCGCCCATCGAACCGGCGAACTGATTGCCCAGCTGGGTTTCGGGGGTGTGGGTGGCCATGTCGACGGATTGGCGCCGGGAGTGGGCGGCTGGGTAGGGGGAGCCGGCGTTGTAGGTGCAGAAGATCTGCATCATACCCTCACGCTCGAGGTTCTTGGCGAGCCAGACGAAACCGGGGCCGAACATGGAGTTGGCGGTGGCCAGGAAGTCGAGCTTCAGGGACTCGACGGACGAGCAGGTGTCGATGATGTCCCGGGCGAACTTCTCGGGGATCTCGGTGGTTTGGGGAGACTGCATGGTGTTAGATGTCAAGATAGTCCAGATGTGTGAGCAGTATTACTGACCAGGCAGTTGAAGAAAAAGTGGTTGTTGTGAGCCATGGAGGCGTAGTTGAAGACCGAGGCCATCTCCGCGCGCTTGGAGTATTTGACCAGCAACTCTCCAGGCTTAGCATCCGCGTCAACGGTGTCTATCGCACGGAATAAATCAAATCAGTATTCGGTCACACGTATATCCATTGAAAGAACCGTCAGGCCATTCAATTGTCCGCAGGGTGAGCTGGACTGACCTTGTGTCAACAGGTTGAGTTTGTCCACGAGGAGGTTCTGGTATTGGGTCCAGGCGAAGTCGAAACCCTCCGGCGACATGAATTCCGGAATTCCATTCTCCTTGTAATATTTTTCATTCTGCAATTGAGGGATGCGATGGAGAGCACGGGTCTGGAAGCGTGGGATAGCGGAGGAGATAGGTGTCTGGAGAGCAACGCGATCAGTTTCTGTGTACGCGACGGGGAGCGGCAAATGTGAGCAAGCCGATCTTACCTGGATGGAAGCCGCGCGCAGGGCGGGCCGGGCAAGTCGGCTAAACATGATGTGAGATAGGAGACTGGACGTGATCTATTGAGCTTTCCCAAATCTCGAAGAATTTCCCTCCCGACGCACTTCCCCATCAGGACTAGCGTGGCTTATCTCATCTCCCCACTATGAACCAATCAGAGTTCGTCCAAGTACATCGGCTTCTACCGGTGTTTCTCTAAGCGCCCACGATCATCTCTGGCCCAGCCATGATGGGCCATCATGCATTCTTCAGGGGAAGAATCTAGCTTAGCGCCCATACTACCATGATATTCGCGATCTTGTTGTCGAACATGAAACTCACGAGCCCTAGCTTGGGCTCCCGGCGCGTGCCTAGAATAGATTGTATGCCTGGAAACTGGGAAATGAATGGGCACCGACAATGCCTCTTCTTTGTACGAAGTCGCCTGGTTTTGTTTCCTATCTCCTACTCTCTTTCAATTTCAGCCTATCGTTAATCTCTTTGTCCGTTCGTCTGTCCCTATCATCCCCATTTAATATTCTTCTCCGTGATCTATTGCTTTTGAGCCTGCATTCATACCAAATATCGGATCAGCGTTGATTTTTCAATATACTTACTGCCTTTTACTACAAACCTCCGTCAGATGAGCTGTCCGCTCTGGGGAACATCGACATTTTCAGTCCACGCTCGCGCCGCCAACATGGCTAGATCCACTGCTAATATGATGGCCAAAGGGTCATTTCTTCTCTTTCTCTTGACCGTCATGACTTCCGTGAAACCAACATATGCGTTTAATGGGCTTGAGATTCTTCCAAGAAGTGATTCATGTCCCAGCTCATACGACTCATGCGGAGGAAACGTTCCCTCGGACTTCTGCTGTCCGTCATCCTCAACTTGTCTCGTCCTTGACAACGACACTACAGTGCTCTGTTGCCCATCCGGAAGCAGCTGTGATTACATATCACCAATCACCTGCGATATTCAAGAGCAGAATGCCACTGCCTACCCAAAAGCCTCAGTCAAGACGACCTTGCTCGATGAGAGTCTCCCAACATGTGGCAAGGAATGCTGCCCATTTGGATACACCTGTGAAAACGACAACCTCTGCTACATGACAAACTCAACAACCACAAGTACAACCACAACATCAAGTACCGCAACTTCGACAACATCAACATCAACAGCCTCATCGACCACCGACCTCTCAGCCTATGGTGCAACATTCACACCAGTATCCTCATCCGTCTCCGCATCCTCCCTCAACACAGACTCAACCTCTTCTTCCAACTCAACCGTCACCAGTTGTCCCTCCTTCCCAAGCAAAGCAGTACTAGCAGGCTTCTTCCCGGGAGCCCTCTTCGGCGCAATCGCCGCCCTTTTGATCTCAACCTGCGTCCGCCACCGTGCCGAAAAGAAAAACCTAGCAGAAATAAAACAAGACACCAAATCCACTGCACACAACTGGTCCAGCCGGTCCTCTTCAGGTGCTGTCCTCGGGATCTCAAGCCCCATAGCCTCAGAGGATGCCTCCTACCGCACAGACTTTCTGCTCCGCAATCCAGACGATAAGCGTTCTTCGATGAGTTCCCGGTCCATGCGTTCTATGATAAACCGTTCTGGCTCTCGGGTGCGCAGTCTATTTTCGACTGGTGTACCCGGACTAGACAAGGATGTGCCTCCGCTTCCTACGGCATCGGAGCTCCCTGTGCAACCAGATCCTGTGACGCCGCCTAGACAGCGTGAGCCTAGTACCGAGAGTATCAAGGTATATTCGCCACCTGCGGTGTTCATGCAGTCGAGGCGGTTTCTAGGGCCGGAGCCTTATCCGAGTCGTATTGCGAGGCCGTCGACTACCTTTACGGATTTGGTGCAGGCTGTTGGATTTAATGATCCGAAGGGAAATCAGTCTTTCAAGGTGCATGAAGTGAGGAAAATTACCTGATAAAGATGTCTGCAGAAGTTGCAGTTGAAGGCTTGGGTTTCAAACTGGGTTTGCGTTGGCATTTTGGTTGGTGTACAACATTTGCGATCATTTAAGATCATTTCCTTTGTTTATATACCTGTTCGACGCGTTTAATTAGCAAAACTTTCATACGTCGGTTCTAACGATGTTCACTGAGTGTATATGTAAACGGCCAGGGTAGCCGGGGTTAGAGCTGTTAGCTGAAAGTAATCGTTTGATGGAAAAAGTATATTTAAATGATGTATGCATATAGTTTCTAGGATGCAAGAGATGTAAAATGAATTAATTTGCCGCAGCCTTTCTAGCTTTCCATCCCGCGACAATTCGCTTTAGCTCCTTCAATAATCCAACAATCAAAGGCACACCAATGGGACCCAAGAGAGGCAAGTATACTGCAACCTTGTGCTCATCTGGGAAATAGACCTGACCAACCATACTCTTCTCAAAAAAGCTACGCTCTGCTTCGGTCTCGGCTACTCGTGCACTGGCAAGAGCGGCGGCAAAGCGGCCATCCCGAAGATAAGAGCAAGTAGCAGAGAGATGGGTCAAGGTAGTGGAAACCGAGGAAGCGACAGTAGCCGGGATAGGGATGGAGGGAAGAGACTCCGTGAGACGAGCCAGAGATCCCATGGTAGATGAAGCGGAGAGAAGGAGAGTAGCTGCTCGGACGCGAATGAGGGTTTGAAGACGGAGTGGTAGAGAAGAAGGGGTAGTTGGAGTTCCCAAGAGAGTCAGGAGTTGATGAGAGAAAGTCATGAACGCAGGCCGCAAAGAATCCTGCGTCAGGTGCGTTGGGTTTGACGGGCCACTTGTATCTGCGGAGAGTGTTGGGTTAAGAAGGAATACACCACCCCACTGCGGCACGATCCAGCTCGAAGCACGGTTCTCCTTCACGACAAGCGGGGATTGTGACGGGGCTGGAACATAGAGAATGAAGTTGAGGGTGGGGCCGCTGCCAATGCTAGGGTTGAGAGGCCACTCAGCAGCATTGATGAATGCGCTCAAATCCTCTTTCTTCAGCGTCCAAGCGGACTCCGTCTCATCATAGACCGGTGGAGGTGCCATCGGTGAAAATGTAGCGTAGAGCTGGACCTGAGTATCAATCGTAAAGTTGCTGATGGGAGCAAATGCATGTAGAAGAGGGGAAAGGTACTCCTTAACAGCAGCCTCAATATCCCAAGAAGATGGCACGGAGCCAGGAGTGAACAGCGAGAATGACAAGTGGTATGTGTCAGCGTATTTCATGGATCGACGGAGTCGCCGGCTGATGCTCTCCGAATCAAAGCCAGCTGTCCCGCCCGAGAGGATGTGGGCAATAGTGGCCTTCTCCTCGCTATAAAGTCCTTGGAGCTCCTGCGCAATGAACGCTGACAGAGGCGGATTGGAGGACGATGGAAGGGGAACCTGGTTCGGTGGGTAGAATACATCCAGCTGTGTTGTGTCTGCATGGAGTTCTGATCGAGGGGCGGCCAAATCCTCTTGGGGGAGCACCCGAACGGTCAAGGCAACATCCGCGCCCTCTCCGACTTGATCAATGCCTCCAATACGCTCTTCGCTGTTGGGAGGGATTGCGCTGGTGTCGTTCGCCAATTTGAGCCGCAAATGGTGAGCGGCGAATTCATTGAGATCGTCAAGGGTATGCTGTGTGGTGCGCAGGAGGTGCTGGGCCTCGGAAATTTGCATTGCAGGTGCTGCAACATGAATATCCAAGGGAAAGACGGGGCGACATGTCTAGACAAGCGATTGTTAGCCATCTCATTGTTTGTTGCGGCCAGCCTGGTGAGGTGGTGTACCTTGCCATCGTCCCAATCTACCATCTCCTGAATTGGCAGGTGTGCCCGGTAGATAGATGTTGTCTTCCACCATATTGGAAATCCGAGAAAGATAATCACAGCCCAAAACGCAGCAATAACTCGGAATCGCGTCTGAGTGGCCTCGGGGGTCTCGGGGGGTGGAACGCGCTGGACGCTGGATTGAGGGTTCGAAGCGGCCGAAGCCTTCGGAGACTCGCTGTCTCCATTTTTAGCGGTCATGTTAGGGACATGCTTTGTGCCGTGAACCAACACAACACTCAAGCAGTAGAGAGTGGACGAGTGTTGTTGTCGGGGAAAGGTGAACCTTGAAAGGCGGAGAAGGGACCAGGTGGCGCTGGTCAAACCAGATGTACTACATGCCTGCCACTAAACCACCAGGATTAATTGAAGTACTTTCTTGTATCTCAATTGCATGCCTCTGTGTCATAAAAATTACGCTTATTCTAATGAAAATATAAGCAAACAATTTCTTGGTTGTTTTTTGCCTTCAACGCTCGCGAATGATACATACATACATAAGCATCATGTATGAGATTCAATCGGGTATATTTTCGATGCATTTAGACTAGACAGTGTTCCACGTAAATCACATAGGGTATCTTAACAAATAACGCCGTTCTAATGTAGCGGTCAGGCCTACCAGCCATGGACCTTGCAGTACCCACCTCCCTTAGTATTCCTTCTCGAAGATTTTCTGGATAGGTTTTGCAGCCTGCATTGCAGAGGTCAGTAATGAATAATGAAAGCGAGACATATGATTGCAGGCACATACATCAATGAATTTCTCGAGGTCCTGGTCGAGGTTGGCCAGATCATCCTTGCGCTTCTTATTCTCCGCGATCAAGGCCTGCTTGTGCTTCAGCAACTCCTGGCGAGCCTGCTCGAGTTTCTCTCGCTCCGCATGCTCGTGATTGATGCGCGCAATCATCAAATCATGTTCATTAGTCTCGCGGTGTTCGGGGAAGAGTGCGAGGAATTCCTCAACAGGTATTAATGGCAGTGAAAGGTACTTGTGGCTGTCGCGCGAATATGGGAATTAGTAAAGTTTCACAGGGATAGGAAGTGCCATGCAAGGCGCCAATTGCACTTACTCGTAGGATTCACAAGCTGAAATCTCACCATTCAGATGTTTCTGCTCGTAATACAAGTTCTGCAGCTGGAGATGCAGTCGGTCGATCTCCTGGCGGGCCTCGGCGGTGGATTGTTTGGTATCGCGCACACGGAAAATCGCATCACGGTTCTGGCCGCGCAGCTGGGCGAGGAGGGCAAAAAGAAGCTTCTGCTGTTTCGAGGCGGCCAGCGATAATTCATGGACTGAGATGCCGGCGGGGATGGTTTCTGGATTCAGTAGGGCTAGGAGTTGCTGGCATTGGGCAAGAGTCTCGGCGCTGGTGCTGAGCACGGGCAGCAATGACTGGTCTGTGATGATCTCGCTGATAGCCATAATGCTTTAATTCGTCTAGGGATCAAGTGGCGATAAACCAGGGAAATCTATTCAATGGAGAGAGTTTTGGGGACCGATCGGACTAACAAAGTGGAGAAAGAAGAAGAAGTGGGAACGAACGGATCAATCAAATGACGGCACCGCTCAACCCATGTGAACGCTGGGCCGAGTGTGGTTGGGGAAGACTTGATCCTGAACTTTTGGTCATTCTTCCTTTCCCGTTCTCACCCCCACCTTGCAGATATGCTGTGTACATAGGGGACTCGCCGTATTCTCTCCTTAAACTTCTCCACGGTTCAACGAGTCACCTCTTGCTTATCCCTGAGCCGTTCAGCCTCCCGGATAACTCCGATCACCCCCCGTTCCTGAACACAATCCTGCAGCCCTGGAGGTTCTCAGATTGACGCTACACGAACACTTACCTGGCTGGCCATAGCGATGGCCTGCACAGCATCATCCATGACGGTGGAAACATATCCAGAGGAGTTGGAGGCGGAAAGAGCCGTCTCGTCCTCTGTCGCAACCCCAACTGAGGGGACTGGTCTCCTGCGAGACCGACAACGAAGACACTCCTATCACGCCCCGAGAAAACTCTCCTGTGACTATCAAGATGCAGATACAGTCTTCATTAGAGTGAGAATTGCCTTGGCTTTTCGGAGAAGGTCACTTGTTTCTAACTTTCATATAGGTCGAACTTTTCCTCGCCGAACTCGAACGCCGCATGCATTGGATTGAACAATACCGAAAGTCCCACATGGATCAGGTTGACGCCAGCCTCAAACGTGGATATGCTACTTTGGAAGCCGTGCGTGATCAATGCTCTATCGCATCTGGTGAATTGATGGGCAGTGGTAAGAAGCAGGCCAAGATCTTGGTGGAGACTTTGGAGGACCGATACCATGAGGCACTGGCGACCAAGGAAACATTGGAGCAGAAAGCACAGGCGGGCGTCCGGTTAATGGAGTCATTCTTGTCAGAGCTCGAGTCGCGGGCGCACGCAGTCCGTGATCGAGGAATCTACGGCACCCTCGATGACGGGTGGAAGGCCGTGGATTCCAGCCTGGTTCACGCCCTCGAAGTGGTTGACGAAGGAATGGAACGTGCTCGCCGCGCCCGGGATTTGCTTCGGGAGAACATTGAATCCGCCCTTAGCCTGGCGGAGCAAAAACGCTTGATCACTTACTCCGAGTTGCCGGATCCCTGGAGAGTCAACCCGCATATCCTGAAAGGATACCGTTTCACGGCGTCCAAGGTTGAATGTGTCTCCTCAGTCTTCTCCTTCTCAAACGAGTGGGTCAACATCTGGTCCCATGTTATCGGTCTTGTTATCGTCCTCTCTATCGCTTTCTACTTCTACCCGCTTCACACCAATTTCCACCTCAGCAGCAAAGCCGACATTTTCATTGCTGCGGCTTTCTTTGCTGCTGCCTGCAAGTGTCTGGTCTGCAGCACCATCTGGCACACAATGAACAGCATCGCTTCGCAAACCTTGATGGAACGCTTTGCCTGTGTGGACTACACGGGCATCTCCATGCTGGTAGCCGCTTCGATCGTGACTACTGAATACACTGCTTTCTATTGTGAGCCAGTCTCGCGATGGACCTACATTCTTCTCACCTTTTCCCTGGGTATCGGTGGTGTCATACTCCCTTGGCACCCGACCTTCAACCGCCATGATATGGCTTGGGCCCGTGTGGCCTTTTTCGTCACACTTGCGCTGACTGGGTTCGCCCCCCTTGCGCAACTATCTTACACTCGTGGTTTTGAGTGGTGTCTCTACTTTTATGCCCCAGTCGTGAAGAGCATTCTTGTGTACTTCGTCGGCGCCTGTGTCTACGCCTCCAAGATCCCCGAGCGCTGGAAGCCCGGTCTGTTCGACTATGTTGGCGGCAGCCACAACATCTGGCATTTGGCTGTATTGGGAGGCATCTTTTTCCACTACCACGCCATGCAAGACCTGTTCGCAAACGCCTTCCAGCGTGCGCAGGGAGAATGTCCTAACCTGACCTCATGAGCGAGTTCTTTTACAAATGGGTCGACACCCACTCGCACTTACCTTGCGCTTCTTCATGTCCATGACAAACCATGACACAACCAAAACACGGAAATAAACGAATGGACCCATTTCAACGTTGCTTCTTAGATCTGGATGTTTCCGACGGTTTATACGAGGTCCTGTCGACATCCCATAGACATTTTTACATGAGCCTTGGCCAGTTGGTCCTAGGATGCATTGGGGGAGTTGATTGCAAATCGTTATTCATTTTCTATCTCTCGAAAGTCGCATATGCTTCAAGGGATTTGCTCCAGCTGGGTCGAGCTGTTTGGCTCTGATCATTCCTAGGTGGAAGCCTGCATATTTGTTTGAGTTCTTGTACCTACTTTGCGTCATCAACTGACCTTCCGGTTTATTTTGTCTTTTGATGTTTTCTACTATGCTAGACCCGACTTGTCTTTTCAATTTAGAAAGATTTGTTTTCAGTGCTTCACATAAGACATTGTTCCTGTTGATTGTATATATGTATTTCAGGGCAACGCAAGTCTATCAAGGTGAATTCTATATGCAAATATTTTATCATCAAACTCGTAAATCCATGACTCGTATGCTTCCGATGACCACACTTATTGCGTATTTGTGGGTAGCAGAGATCTCTCGTCCAAAAGTCAAAGCGTCGAGTGGCCTGTTGGTCTTGCGGGACAGGACACCAATGCCCAGCATATATGCAAATGGCTTTGGCAGATACAGCCGGCACTGCCGTTCAGGCATCGGCTTCGTTGTTGGCAAGAGTGTCCAATCACCTGCCTGTGGTGTTCAAAATGGTGTAACGGATTGTGACACCCCAATTCACTCGACATTCTCAGCACTAGCAACATCGCCGCCACGCTTGCGGAAATGACCCTGCATCCAACAGCGGTACATCTTAAGCTTGGTGGAGCGGTTCACAATGAGACGTCGATCGGCTCCCAAATGCTTGACCTCGAATGAGGTATTGGCCTCCGCAAGCTGAGACTCCGAAAGAGGGTTCTCCAAATCGACCTGCAGGCCCTTCTCCGGTGTCCACCGACCCCACATCTGGACCAACTCATCGTGGTCAAAGAAGTACACTCGAGTACCATCACCGCGAACATAGAAGTTCTCCTGCATGTAGCGACCCTTCTTGAAGCGCACCTGTGCCAAATCTCCACGTCCATAATCACGGAACAGAACCTGGCCACCGGGCTTCAAGAGACGGTAAATATTGCGCAAGGCAAGGTCCCACTGGTTGGGATTTAGCGCGGAAAAGATAAAGATCAGGATGATGACGTCGACGGAGCCCTCAGTCAGACCGGGCGGCAGAGAGTCACCGTTCTCGTCAGGCACAGCAGCAGCGTCCCAAACATCGGCGACCATGTACTCCGGGTTATACTGGTCACTCTCTCGCATGACCTGCACAGCATACTTCGAGAAGTCACAGGCATGCACCTTCAATTGCTCGTTCTCATTGTTCCGAATCAAGGGGAACGCAGTGTTGCCCGCTCCAGCGCCAACCTCCAACACAACCTGGGGGCCGGCATCCTTCTTCGTCACCTCCGCCAGCACTGGGAACTCCTGCTGCAACCACTTGCGATCCTTGAAGAAGTTATCGGTGTTATTCTTGTAGAAAAGATTCCACCACTTGGCGGGGTCATTGTTGAAACGATTCTGGTCGAAGTCGGAGACGGGCGCAGCGCGCTGCTTCTCATATTGAACTTCGGCGAAGGCTTTGAATTCGTCATCGGGCTCAACGTGGTCCCAGGCATTGAACTCGAAAACATTGTCACCCTCTTCTAGGTATCGGGAGCCGAATTGGAACGGGTCGGCGCGCTTCTGGTTGTTGGAGGGGTCGTGAGAGCGGGAGGGGGGGATTGTTGGTGGTTGGACATTCTCAATGAATCTGTGAATATCTTTCTCCGACGACATATTGAATAGGCGCGGTGTATTAGCAAGTGTATTAAAGGAGAGGAAGAAAAATCGGTTGGAGAGTGGGCTTTGAGTGGCGCGGGGAAGTCCAAAAAAACGAAAATCTACAGAAAAAAATAGAATTGATCGGCGGGTACCTGATTATGTCAGGTCTTATCGGCTCTTATCTCTCCCCGAGGCTATTGATAAGGATTTATAGACCAAGATTTAGGATCAATAGCCATACTAAAAGGTGGATATGGTCTAGGTACTTCGAGGTAAAATGGAGATCAGGAATAGCTGGGTGAAAGGGGAAGTGGGACGAGCATCATGGCTAAAATGGGAAGGGAAGTAAACATGCGGGGGGAGTGTGTGGATAGCATCACGGTAGAATCACGGCCGCGTGAATCGCCTCACCAAAACGTTAACGAAACGAGCATGAGGGGGAAGGTTAAGGAATAAGATGTCAACCCCTAAACCATCGTGGCCCAGTGGCACGAGCACCGCTTGAAGCCTTCAGTTGGATTTGATCCCCAACGAAGGTGTGTGAGCCACCTCTGACGAGACTGCGCCGGCTCGATCTGTAGCATGCCCATTCTAAACCGCCATGAAATAGTATTCCTTTAATTGGTGATGGAGTATGAAGATAGGGTTATGTCGAGTCAATATACAGCGATTGGCCCTGGAGCTTGAAACAGGTTCACATGAAACCAGGATTCTTTTTGGATTTTCCATTTTTTTACTTGATTGTTTTTTCGCATCTATTTGATTCATTTCATTAGACTGGTTTCTTCTTTAAGCCTTATTGATGTGGAGCTTAAAGGTATTATGTCATATTGATGGATAACTAGTTATTCCATACCACTGTGGCACTCACCAAAGTCACCACTGTTTTCATGTCTCAACATAGAGGTTTTAACTAGCTTCTACTCCACTGATCTTTTATAATATATGTTATCCTAGTACCTATCTAGGTGATTCTCATCATCATTGAGTTACAACTGTCGTTGGTTCTATATCTACATCTGGTTAGTTCCGAGTTCAGGGCTCTTATTTGCCTCAGGCACAAATTGCTGACATCACCTACCAATCAGCATGGCCGGGAATTTGGATGCCTGCAGCAGCCTCATCCTCTTGCTTTGTTGTTCCCTTTTCTTTCTTCTCAACCTGTCGTCGTGACTGAATCGCTTTACCTGGGGCGTTTTATTGTTGATTCTGCTCCTTTTCGGGAGTCTGATCAACCGGAGCGTGGGATTCTCCAACTTGCTGGCCTTATCTTGCTGATCCATTGAGGCTCAAGGGTCCCGCCCGATCTTTACCGACCCATCCAAAGCGACACACCATAGACTCTCCAGTCTTCATTCTTTTATATTTTACAGACTCTGAAAAGCTTCCCGCTCTTATCTTCTCTTTAAATTGCTTCTCTTGTATGCCAAAAGCAACAGGAAATATCCTTCTCATCCCGCCATGTCGTTCCTCTCCGGCCTTTGCGGCTGCTTCTCTCGCGACCATGCTTCCCCGCACTCATCATCTCAACCCGAGATGCAAACCACTAGGCAAAACCAAAATCATACCCACAACGGCATTCAAACTGGTCGCTTCACCCTCTACGGTGAGGGCGAGTTCATCCGCGCCGCAGGTTCCAGCGAGCAGGATTGGCACGGACCCCCGCCGGCTGACTCCCCCGGAGGCTATGCCAGCGTGGTCCCGCTTCCACAGTACACGCCACGACCGATGAGCATTGCGGAGAAGACCCTCGAGGGGAACATGCGTGACCCTCCGATCTCCTCGGACTCCAATCCATATCCCGCTGACGAGAAGAATCGCCACCTCTACGATGAGGATGTGAGCTCTGATGGCGCTTCTACTTTCTCGTATCCTAGTAGCTATGGTAATACATCGACTGCGACCCGGGAAACTCCGCCGCCACCTTACTCACCTCGTCACTCGGCTATGCTGTCGAGGTCCAGATCTTTCTCTATTTCATCGGCTATGGCCGTGACCATCAATGCTCCGCCTATGGCCAGGGTGCATGGTGGCCATGGCGGCCGAACGACGGCGCCTTCGTCCGAAGCGGATGATGTCTCTATTCGTCGTCATCGGAGGGTCTCGTGGGAGAGCCGATGACGAAGACAACAAGTATATCAACACATCAGCGCAGCATACTGCGTATTCTTTTGATTTTCTGGCATAGTTGTCATCATGAGATATGAGCCGCATATGATACTCGAGCTGGACTCATGTATCGTCGCACTCCTGTGCCTTGCTATATTGGCTTATTTCATCATTGGTTGTTGACAGCTCACTGCGTACGACGCGACGATTGGCACGTTTGCTTTTTTATGAACGGAAATATGGGACATATACTTAATAATGATGATAGACATAGCGGCATTGGACACTGTTGTCAATATTGTGGATATTTTTGGGTACATACTGTATACCACCACACACAATGCCCACTTCAATCAAATCGAAAACCTTCAATGATCATCAACCGGACTCCAAACATGGCTAATAAATGATCCATATCCAGCTTGAAAGTACGCATACCGCAGAACGAGTTTCATGGACTCTACAGCGTCGCCTGTTTCCGCCTTTATATCTACACCTCCGTACAGGAGACTTACTTCCTGGTCTCAGAACGAGTGGATCCTCATATTTTTTTAATCGCAAGCAGATCGTAGTGCACTCAACCCGTACACTTCTCTTCATATATCAATCCTCGGCCTAAGAACCTTTTCTCGTCTCCCAAACGAGGAACTTGAAAACCATGTGGCAACACTGGTGAGCCTATAGCGCTGAAATGGTGCAGCTAAATTCTAGGAATCGGAGCATTAATTGAAGATGTCTGACATTCGGACAGGAAACCACATTTTTGTATGTTCATGTGATTGAATGGCCGGTCCTAGTAGATCCAATTGATCTGCTTCTCCGCCCAACTCTAATTCAAAGGGTCGTCGATAATTGCATGCAGGCTTCATGCATCGCTGCCCTAGGGCTCACAGAGTTTCGCTTATTGGAAGCGTGATTCACTCATCCCTAGATTCGAAGGACCGGAACATCCAGGCACCCCACACATGCCTGTCTACAGTGCTTCACAGCTTTGGTGTTAGCTCGATCCACAAAATCTACAGGCAGATCAAGCTTAGCTTACGGACCACAATTATTCAACTATCATCTATCGTGAATCTACAAAGATGCCCGAAATCCCTTCTTCCACCATCAGAGTCGGTGACTTCATCCTTCTTGGAGGTCGGGCTTGCCAAGTCATCCGAATCGATGACTCTTCTGACCGGCCAAAATACGTCGGCGTGGACATTTTCACTAATCAGCTGCGCGAGGAAACCGCCTCCGGATCGATTATGACGGGTCCTGACTTCAAGTACTATCGCCCGCTAGACATGTCGGATGGCTTTATAACGGGTATGGATGAACTGGGCACTGTGAAGCAAGAAATCCTTGTTCTAGACGTGTCGAATTTGTGGAGTCGACTTGTACAAGCTTTCGAGTCTCGTCGTGGCCCTGTTTGGGCTTGGGTTCTTACTGATAAAAACAAGGATCTTGTTGTGAATTTTGATACCAAGCTTAGACTTAAAAGGTGAATCAATTTCAGATGGGCCGAGTCATATTCTCTACCTAGTAAATATCTACAGTCTATCTCACCAGATGAGAAAGTCAGGAGCTGCGCTGTTAGAGAAGATACCCAAGCGCGTTCAGTTCTGTATGACTGGGGCTCTGGTTTGGAAGTCGGAACTTCAAAAATGCAACTCCATAAAATTTGAGAACATTTAAGCATCTATCCAGAATGGGCTACTTGGTGCACGCTTGTGGATGCCTCTTCCAGCTACTGGTGCATTCTTTACTGTCAATAAAGCGCTTCCATGAGACGTGTTGCCCGTAGTTTGGGAAAAGATTCCTAAAATGGGTGGTTGCTCAGCCAATTATGGTGCGTATGAAACAAAGACAAGGTACGATCATTTTGGATTAAGATGTATTAAAAAACTCCATAGCAGTCATATATGAGCAATATGTTGTTGGGAATGTGTCATTTGTTTCACTACATCTCACCCCATGAGGTCATTGCATCCATTTTCAGAACCAGTCAAGTTTGTGTCCGTGATTTGATAATACTATGCTTGAACTCGGATATGGCGTTCTTGTGAGAACATGTTATCCTTGCTTTAGAGTAGCAAAATTTGTTTTTGAGCGTTTTTTGAATATTTCCAGGCTCACTATAACCCCAAGGATATACTCCACTCCACCGTAGGATCACCAAAGACAATCAGGATTTGCGTCGTCACACAGGTCAAATATTCAGGTTTCGCCACATCAGCATTCAAGTCAGTTCATGCATGGTTGATGGAAGGTGGAGAAGGTGAGATTTCCTTTGACTGCTTCCCTTGCTGATCCCCACCCGCCGGGAGATTTCCGACGCAATCTCCGCTGAAAGTCCCGATCCTCATATTTGCTCGACGATCCCTGCATCAGCGAATGGTATTTGGAATTCGGAATTCGGAAGATGGGCCTTTTCCCCTTTGTCCCCACCAGGCTAGGCTCCCCGAGCGGGTCTCGGACAGACGCATCACATCCATGGCTGCAAGGACTTTGCCGTAACCTTGTTTCAAATGACTTGAGTGGAGCTGATTGTTCTAGAACACCAGCTTTGTGATCCTATACGACGAAAAATCTGAAACTGTGCAGGTTGGATCGGTAGAGAGCTGAATTTCAATGCGATGTGGCGCTGAGTGGAGTACGTATACTTTCTGGCATACTGCATTTTGATTATTATATCACACATTTTTTACCCTTGAGTGATGTGGATCCAACCTCAGGTCGCATAAGGGAATCTAGAGCGACAAGTCTTGTTATTTAATTGGTAAAGGAGAAGATTTAGGTGCGTAGACTTGAATGCCCACTGTAGTGTTGTGCTTGGCCTAGGTAGGGACCCTTTTTTTCAATCTGATCAGGTGATTCCCAATGAGGCTCATCTATCGTTGTGACTTGAAACAATTTGCTTCCAGATCAGCGAGGTAAGAAATGCAACCCAACCTTCGTGATAAAATTGGCTTTTAATTATTGGCTTTGCGGCCCTGACATAATTCTTCCACCGTGGAGGAGAGAATGGGTGAAGAATAACAAGATTCTAATCAATCCGAATTGGCTCTGATAGTGGATGATTAAAATGTTGGAAGGGGCGATGGGGATCAACATACCGAAGCGACGAAACAATATCCCAAACCAGATAATAATTATCGCTTCCAAATATTGCTCCACGCAAGCACGTTCGTAGTCTTGGTAGAACCTTTCTCGAGTATGTTTTAGCCTTTTGTAAATAGCAGAGTAGGAAATGCAGATCAGATTGTAGATTATAGGAGGTGAACAGTTAGGATTGCAAAATCCATTAATAACGAGACCATGCTTGATGCACATAATTCATGATTCATACACTCGGGTTCTTTTTGTCTAAGACATTCAAATGTACTAAAATACTTAACCGATCTGAGCATTAGAGAAATCCATCTCTGCCGAAGTATTAGCCCACGAGTCTCACAACAACCGTAGATACTGGAAATAAGTATAACTTACCAGGATGATCCGCCTTGAACTTCTCCAAAAGCTCTTTCTTCTTCTGCTCATCACTGGTCAAGCCACCCGCCTCCTTCTGGCGCTGGTCGTACATCATCTTCTCGACCATGGCGCGGGTCTCACCATCGAGGTCACTCAGACTCGAGTTCTCAGGTGTAATTTTGGTGACATCGATCTTGGGGGCGCCTTTGACGACATGCGGCCACCACTCCACCTTGTTTACCTTGTCAAGATGAACGATGACTTCCTTGCCAGGAGGATTGGAGGTTGTTTCAAGGGTCCAGGAGGATTCGTCGACAAGAATGGGGTGGGGGAAATCACCCTACGTGAGCACAAAAAAATATATGCGTTAGCCGATAATCGCATTGTCCTGGGGAAGTGACAGAAAGGATAGCGGGGGCGGGGTAACTATAGACGCACCTGGATAATAGGCTCTTGGCCTTTAATCGCAACGCTAATCTTCGACTTGGTCAGGGTAACAACCATGTCCCGGCCCTTGATATTGGAAGGGATCGGCGCAGACACCTCAAGGTCGCGGATGGTCTGTGTCCATTTGTAAGGGAGCTGGGCCTGCTCGGCAGCCTCGCGAGCCTGGCGCTCCTTCTCCTGGAGGTCGCGTTCAGCCAGTTCGGCGGGGGAGAGATTCTGATCAGGATCGGCAGAGGACATGGTGAAAAATTCTTGGTGGCGGGGCAGGAGGTGAGGTTCGATGCGAAGCTTGGAATAATTACAGGTGGGGGTGATGCCGAAGGGCCGCAGTTTAACCCTAAATTATGATTGGTTCACTCGCATTTTTATGGATCCCAACTCTATACCAAGCTATCGATCTGTCTCCAAGAAATCGACACCTGTCATAATGATTCTAGACCAGATACATTTTTTCACTGTGGAACCGAATTCCAGGCTCTCTCCTATTTTGGACGCATCCCGAGCGTCGACCAACGATATACATAGCCGCGCTATACGCGTCCCGTATTCCCCGCCTCCTTGCATGAAAAACGACGTAGCCGTCCAAGACAGGAGATCAGTTTTGACAGATCCTAGAATGAATGGCAACTCGGCAGGCCCTAACGTCCTTGTCAAAGGAGGTAAAAGGGGGGAAAATCCCACAGAATTTGATTGATCGGCAAACGGTACGGAATGCTGTCAAAAAGAAACGGTCTGCAGGGGGAGCCGATCGGCATTGAATACGACACGAACCGTTCCGAGGGGCTTTCGATCTCTTTCCTTTTTTCCACATGTTTCTTTGCCGCCAAATGCCGAAAGGATTCTGCTTACTGCGTACATGTAGAATACACTAGCCGGTCGCCTGATTTTACCTGGGTGCAGGCCAACTGTTACACCGCTTGTAGCAATGGCATTGTTGGCGACGGCGTAGCTGAAAGTTGGGGCATATTTATGTCCCGACAGTTTGTTCGGCGAAATGGGATGCAAGTAAACGACGATCACTATACTGCAGGTGCTATCTACAACAGTAAATGTACGCATGCGCCGTTGACCGCGTTCGTTATTGACTGCAATTGATGGCGCGGGCATGCATTTGGAGAAATGCAATAGCGGTGGATTCGAAGAAAAAGAAAATAGAAGGCACTGTCAACATCCTCAGTGCGACACGTATGTGAATGTTCTGAAGCACGTATATTGGTGTATAGGGAATCCTCGATTCAAATTCTGGCTAGTGTGTAACGATCGGCCAGGGATGTCTCCTTGGAAATGCAAGTCGCGCCTCAAGACTCCTTCTTTATAGAAGATCTTCATTCAACCAGAAAAATCAAATCACAGGAGACATAAAAAAAAAAAAATCGACCAAGCATGACGATGCGCAAATGCCAGTGTCCATGTCCTCGACCCAATCGCCCTCTAATCCGCATCACAACTCCATAAAACGAATGTGGCCCTGGAATCTGGGGGTTTCCCATACTTCACTCGCCTGGGATATGCAACGCAAGCACAAAAAGAAAATGATATAGACAAGAAAAGAAAAGAATGTATCCATCCTAGAACCCCCGCTGAACTCCATTCATATTGCATAGCGAGCGTGATAGAGCGTTATAGTTGAGATTATCGGCCCGAGGACTGGCTCTGCTGGTCTGCCCTTCGCTTTTCTTCTTCTATAGTCAAGTGTCAGAATATTGTTCTCACTCCCTGCATACGACATATCATATGTCAAAAGTAGAGTTGGAGTTCGCGATCAGGATCATACCTCTAATTTGTTGAATCTTCAAGTTGGTATCTTCCATGAGCTGAGCCCAGTGTGCCTGATAAGACTCGATACTCCCGAGAGGCTTGCCGTCCTTGCCGACGGGCTGTGACTTGACACCTTGGGATTTGATTTGGTCCATTGTGAAAGAAGTGTGGTAGAAGTAGAGCGAGGTTGTATGTGCGAGAAGATATTTGCGAGAAGATATTCACAAGAAGAGACGCGCAATAAGTCTTCAAGGATCTGGTTCGAGGCCGTGTCAAGAAATCCAAAAAATGTCAAGAGATCCCCAGGCCCCTTTATATACACATCTGGAATCCAGAGCGTGAAATTCCAAAATTCCAAAATTCCTAAATTCGAATTAAATTAAAATGATCCAAATTGGAAAGAGTTGCTGGTTCCAAAAAAAAATATTAAAATAATAAAATAATCGCGAATGTTTGCTCGGGGGGCAGAAACCGGTCACGAGAGTCACAGCCGCAGAATGTCTCCATTTCTTTTTTATTTTATTTCTTTTTCTTTTTTGGTTTCCACTATTTTTCACAGCTGCTTACATGACATGATTACGCCATTCAAGTCAGGATGAGTTGGCTAGTCCTCCTTGGGAAGGGGGAAAGGTAGGTATTGTCGGAACCAGCTTCACCGACTCTCTTTGCGCCCCTGGATTCGTCCACGGCAGAACGGTCCGCACAACCTCAAGGAGAACCCGGGTTCACCCCAGTAGATACAGGTTATTGGGCGCAGATCTACCAGCAGTGATTGGTCGTTTCAAGGGGAAAAAGCGTCAGAAATAATGTAGACATGAGAAAGCCAGGGGGAGAGCCGTCCAGTGAGCTTGAGGGTCCAAGCTGAGATCTCATTTCCGCACAAACTATAACAAAAAACAGAATACAATCATTACTAGCTTAGGATATCAGTACTACTGACATGGATTAGAGCAAGAAAAAAAAGAGGAATCATAAAAAAAATTAGAGTGGCGCCTTAGATGTTGTGTTCCCCACGCCCTCCTTTTACCCCCCCCCCTCCAACACACCCCTGGAACCTATAGAACGACTGTTGATGTCAGAGCGCAGGCTAGTGGCTGTGCGTGCTGTGACAATGGAAAGCTAAGATCCCTAGTCAACCGTACTGCGGGATTCTACCAATCTAAGGTAACCCGCTAAGCCCACCAAATCCCAAGGGCGCCTATAGGATACCTTCCTGAGAACCGCACCCACCCCGTACCAATCGGGGGCTTTATCACCACATCCGCGCCAACCGATCTGATGTCTAGAGCCTAAGGGGAAGGGGGGAGAAATCTAGTTCAGCTCCGTGTGGGTAAGGTGGATAGCTCGGGTTCCAAGGATAGTATATGGTCCACCTGGGTGGGTACTGTAAGGCCACAAAATCAAAGAAAAAGGGGGGCCAAATACAATAAAACGCATGATAGATGCAGCCGTCAGCGTAGTTGTACCCGGGGAAGCGGATTGGGTTGATCCCTTGAGATCGGCGCTTGGACCGCTCGATCGTTCTCAGATAACTACAAGCAGGAGTGGTTATGTAAGTCGCTTAAGCACAGCCGGCACGCGTCTATTGGTTCCATCACTTTATTCACCGCCGATAAGACAGTTCCGTTGCAAGGCCGGTTTGCATGCCTGTTTTTTTTATGGTGTTTTTCAAATGGAGGGGTGTCTGACTCAACCCCCACGTGGTTGCATGCATGGTCACCGTTGCTGTCCTTGACCGCATCATCTACCCAAGTACATTCAACCACGTACTCTGACCTCTTGAAGTCCGAGTGCAAAGGAGTCATTGGGTGATATCTGTACCTTGTTGGCACTTTGCTGTATAGGACACGGACCCGTACGTCACCGACCTAGGGTATTCCCGACTATCAGATGACCATTTTGATGCCATTTGTACGTGCCTAATGCTTGTGCTCCATACATCATGCTTCGATGGCCGATCTTCACCTGTCTATCGGGACTTGACAGCACCGCGCACCGCTTCACTCCGGTTATCGCCAGTTTGCTATGCAGGGTGGCTGCGTGACACTCGCGTCGGACCTTCAGCGCGACACTCGCAATGATGTCCGTCCGTTGTCAGAGGCGAAGCAAATAAAGTTTCCGAACCAGTTTCATTCTTCACTATCGTGGGAATCTTGCTTTCCGGGGGCGTTGTCTGCACTGACCGGTTATCATTCTATTATTCTACGTACTGGCAAATATTCTATCCTGCGTTGACCACGTAGGCCCTAATAATATGCAGAACATCGACTGAGAAAAGAAAGGAAACAGATCATCTGTGCACCCAGAATCTAGTATAGAAGCCAAGAAAAGAGCGTAGTCGTTAGTATACTCTATTATACATTAATGTACCATCTATCACCCGCTCTCACCCCCACAGACGGAAGCCAAAAACAAGCCCCATGGAAGGACCACAGAATCCAAGGCTTGCGGGCCCAACCGCCCCGACAGGCGGTCAACACCGAAACAAGTCAAGGGGCCGTGTCGGGGGCCACTCTAGGGCCACTCTAGTATCGGGGAGTCTTCTCATTCGAGCGGATGGGGCGGGTGTTTTTGCAACAAAGATACCGTGCGGAATGGTACTTTTGTCACCTATGACAACACTTCCGGAAACCATCATGGCTTTTTCAAGGAAGACAACATGTACGAGAGACCTCGAGCCTCAGGGAAAAAAAATGGGCCGGAGTACACCTCACCTACATTCCGCCATGCCACGTCAACCAAAAGGGAATGCACTCGACGATCCGTAATCTCCATCACAAGACTCATCGCATTTTCCTACGGGTATTTCCCGAGTCGAAACAGGTATCCTGAATCCTGAAGCAAGACTGATGAGTGCCCGACCACCGCCTGCTGCGTCATATGAGTGACAAATCCCGGATCGAGTGAGCAAAAGTACTGATCGCCCGGAATCAAACTTCCCCTGTGCAGGCAGAAGTACAACCGTCCTAGGCACTCCCGAGGGACCGTGGAGGAATTCTCGATTTGGATTAGTGGGTAGCGATAGTCTCTAATAGTTGCAGGACTCCCATACGCCGAAGTTGAACCGGGGCAACGACGGGGAAACGGGTAGGTCATTTATTTACCGGTGCATGAGGTTGATATCTGCCAATCATATAGCCGCTGGTGACGGGGTCTGATCACCTCACCGCTGCAGGAAAAGTCAAAAAATCAAACACATGGACTATACTATAGCGTAAAGTATTAGGTTCATATCCAGTGGATTCTTGAAGACTTGATTTTAGGTGCCTGTCAGCTTAAGAAGAAATAATGTAATTTCTCAGAGGACTAGTATTGGTCGTTCTCCGCTAGTAGATAAGGACAATACCAATATATGGCCCAGTGAAATGCCTTCTTCCTAGTGATAAATGATAATGGTGAAAGATGTCTGGTCAATATACGCCATGCCCCACCCACTCTAGATCACGCACTCTGTCGGGGTTAACCAGCCCCGGACAGGATAAGCGACATGAAGATCGAAGCGAAGACGGAAGGAGGAAAAAAAGAAAAGATACATCGTAAATGTAGCTTGGTGCCTGCGTCCATTGGCCAGCCACGTCGTCAGGCCGATTTGTGTTCCTGCAAACCCGTAGTCCAAAGAGTAGAGAGCGCTCAGGGCATCCATCTGCAACTCTGGTTCGGTTCGAAAGGAGGGGTTGAAACAAAGGGGGAGAAAAAAAAAGAATCCAGAAATGCGCCCCGCTATGTTGCAACGCATGGTTGATCCGCCATGGGATTCATTGGCTTGGCTCAGCATGCATGATTCGCTTTGCGTAACGTGTTCCACAATGTGAAAGTAAAGTAGACAGTAAGGATAAAAAAGATAAAGATGAGAAGTGAATCCCCGCTGGCGCCGTGATATATGGTAGTTCGCTAAAGTAACCGAGATCGAGACAGATATAAAAAGAATAATATGGCTAAAAAGAATAATATGGCGCCCAGCGGATAATATCGAAGGAAGATCTGGTCCGGGAGCGGGAGCGGGATTGAGACACAAAGACATCTTATTCGAACTCGTAAAGTGGCGTGATATAATTGGTCCCGGCAACGAATAGGGAAGATCCCACTTCGACGTCCGAGTCCACAGGCGGTTCCAGGGAGCTGCTAGGCAAAATATCATCGGACTCGTGATTGTCGATGGGCGTGACAGGAACTCCATCATGCGGACCATGCTCGATAAAGTCGAAGAACTGGCCCGCAAATTCAGCCACTTCATTGGCCACTTTTAGTTCCAAAATGCCCTCTAGCACCTGCATGTCCCTTTTCCACTTGCGCTCTCTGCGGGCCTTCTCCTCCTCTCGACGGCGGCAAGCGCCATCACGAGCACGGACTTTCATGCAGTTTGGGCACAGATAGTTCTCTTCGCAGTAGGTGCACTTGCAGGGAGGATTGGCTGTCACACAATCCTGGCAGACATACACCGCACAGGCCTTGCATTCTCGGAGTGAGCTTGAGCACCGCTGTCGCTGATCCCCGTGGGACCGGTACTGCGGGCAAAAGAAGGACTGACAGCCTTGCCACCTTGGGACCTCAAATGCGGACTCAAAGTACGAGGAAGAGGGGGAAGATGACCCGGAATGATTAGACGGTGGTGCGGAGAAAGAGCGAGTAGGATTTCGAGGGAAAAGAGACGGGTCACCGGTGGGTGGGTCCGATAGATTGTCATCTATGATAATGTCTCCCTGTTGGTCCTCGATGAAACTGCTGTTGGTGGAGTCAACCAAGCGCTGAGTGCGGAAAGGAAGATCAAATCCCGATACTTGGTTGAATGATGCATTGGGGGATGGAGGGTTGACCGCCGATCGGTTTTGAATGGTCATTTTCTCAAATGCAAGGTCTCGGTAGCCACAGATACGCAGACGAAGACCACGGAGGTCATGCTCGATACAAAGTGGCTTGGAGCAGCTTTTGCAATGCACCTTCCACTGTGGCGAGTCGTAGCAATCTTGGCATAAGTTCCGGGGACATGGTGAGACTTGCCGGTTGGGTGGCCCTAGCAACCACTTCATCATGGCGAGGTGGCCGGTCTCCAGGGAATAATCCGGTTTGCTAGGATCACCGTAAGCGTACTTTGGGAATGTCTTGCTCCACTCGCTAACGGTGTACTCGAGGTCCTCCCAACCTCGGTTACGAGGCAAAGGCACAGCGCGCACTTGGTCCACGTCTCGACTAGGAGTGCCGATGCTGATGCCCCCACCTCCAGAGAAGATAGGTTCCGTGCAGCACCAATGAAACTTGAGGGCAGGATGTGACGTCGGTGCTCCTCCATGGAACAAGGGAGTGCTTTCAAGAGGATTTGCGATAGGATCCTGCATCGAGCTAGGTGAAAGTGTAGCTCCAGGGGCCCACCAGAAGGAGTTGGGAGTTTGTGGGTCGTGTTCATGATGATGTCCGGCAGATGCACCGGAGTTTATACGGTGTAGGTAGGGCCGCTCGTAAGCGCAACTGGCACACAGGGTTCTGCGGCACCCCACGCAGTGCATCAGAATACTGCATTGCTCACATCTTTCTGAGATATCCTCCAGGCAACCGTCACATTTCACGTTTTGCACGAATTGAGTATGGCTTCGACGAAGATGCGCGGGAGTCATCTTACCCTCGCCCATGTCAGGCCCTTCGCCTGTGCCAATCGCTTCTCCGTTGCAGCCCGTGTCGCAACTCTCCCAGAGCTTCCCATCATCTACATAAGGGCGATGTGTAGATGAATCAACTGGCCCAATCCAGTTCTTGCATCTCCAGAGTCGATCAAATACCACCCAGACTTCAGGGGAACCTTGCGGAACACGCATGGAGACATATCCGCGCCTGCGAAAACACCTGCCAGCAGGTGTCGTACACCACGCGGTATCCGTCCAGATCCCCAATTTGTGGCAGAGGTTGACAAGTTCATGAGTAGGCTCTGAGTCGGAATCCTTGCGCAACAGCGACGCAGTGAGATAAGGCCGGCGACGATGATGGCGGCATCGATATGCGTAAAGACTCTTGAGCGCTAACCGTTTAGTCGCCGGGGAGCTGCCGACATTCCTTTCCATGTCCACGTCATATTGCAGTCCGAACATCGTCAGATAAGGGATGATATGATACTTGAGAGAGACATTCTTGCAACCGCGAACGGAAAGATGCTCTAAATGTTCCCTGCGCGCATGCAACACCGTCGAAATCAAAATCTGACCTGAGACGGCCGTGTTATCCAGCTCCAAGCTCCGGAGGCACCCGCTGAATGGGATCACCACATGCATTAAAAGCTGATCCAGGGCGTATGGGCGGGATTGACGTTGCGTTTCGAAGTCTGACATGCCCGGGATAATAATCCGACTGGCCGGCAAACTCCCAGATGGGTAGAGTAGACGGAATGAGAGAGACCTCCATGCGATCGGATATGAGCGAAGGAACGTGCGAAGGTAGTGTGAGGTGTGGTAGAGCTTGATGATGGTGTCGGTCGGAATTTGGAGTAATAAGGACTCTATAATGGGAGCATTGGTAGTGATCACGCGCTCAAAGAGAGACAGAGGACGTTCCACGGGGAGGACCGAGTTTTGAAGGGCCGTTTCTACCAGCTGTTGGGGCTCTTTCTGGGGATCGATGGCCTGTTGTTCTGCCATGATGCTGTGGTGGTCCATGGTGTGGGCCGCGGGTATATTAAAATCTGGGGTTCTCGGTCTTCAGGTCGAAAGGTCCAGGAACGCGAGATCGCGAGTCGGTAGAGTAAAGGCGCAGCACATCATAGGATGCAATGAATCGATTAAAAATGGGAGAAAAAATCACATCTCAAGATAAGCCACCATGCAAGGCCATCAGACGTGAAGTATAATCGATAACGGTGTGAGATCGCAAGGGCGGAGTTGGAGAATCTGAAGGGGGAGCGAGGGGGGGAGAGAGAGGGGAAGCAGGATAAATGAGGAGTTGAAGAGTGAGAAGAAGGTCCACGATTCTCAAACCGAGACAACCTAACAGCTAAAATCTGGAAAGAAAAGATGATTCAACGAAAGCAAAGGTCTAAGATGCAAATCAAAGAAAAAGAAGATCAAACTTTCCACTTTCTTACGGATGCGCCCGTAGCCGTCATGTGATGCTAACACTATAACTATCTGACGGTTTATTGCTTCACGCCATATACATGAGAAGCCCCTGTGAAGATATATCATACCTCACTAGTGAACTAGTGTACCGTGTATGTACTTGATATTCAAAGATTGACAAAAAAACCGGCTAATGTCTCTCGCCTGATTCGCCAACCGTATACCCCCTGGCAATACCCTTGCGCCCTTCCTTGACCAGTGTACTCTCCGACTCCTCCTCATCGTATCGAATGTCAAAGTCACTGCCCAATCCCTTCCAAGTCCGTTGCGACCGTAGGAATTCAGCCCCTGGTGATACGGCACCGCCGATCATCGCCAGATCGCCCTTAGCCCGCCGGGCCAACGCCCTAGCAGCCGAAGGCCCAGACGACCCATCGATCGCGGCGGAGGCGCGGGGTGCGGGATCTCGCATCGGTCGCGAATGGGAAACGTAGCGCCCAGTACGCAGGTCGAACTCGGGCGGTGCAGACTCGGGTTCCGACATGTCATCTTCCTCATCCATGGTTGCACCGTTTGATGTTTGGTCTGCTTCGTCCGACTCCCCATCTGGCTTGTCGAGGATGGCTTGGAAGTTGCTTTGCCAGGATCCAGTCCATACGCGTTCGTCGTCACTCTTCAGCGCCAGCTCCAATTCAAACGGTGTGATAACTGGCGTAAAGAAATCCTTGCTGTCGACCAATGAGCTCTCCCAGCAGCCGATCACCACCCAGCCACCAATCTCACTGAAATTGGCGATTTTGGCGGCGTTAAGTTTGCCTACGACAAACATGTAGCTCTTCTTGCCAGCGGCGGCAATCTTTTCTTTCACATGATCCACGATGCCCATGTAGTTCTTTACACTGAGCGTGTTGATCAAAATACCCCAAATAGGGACTGTTGTGAGGCGGGTAATCAGCGCATATCGCCGTCCCAGTAATGCCGCAGTAGATGCCGGCAAAGGCTTGACATGGTTGTTGCCTGGGTTATTGGTAGGGTAGATATGGATAGCAGCCAAACGAGAAGCAAGGGTCAATAGAAGAGCAGTTGGTGGATCGGAGATATGGAACAGCTGCCAGTCGGACAGGGTATTGGGTGCCTCCCTGACGGACCCAGGCACAGAGCGATTCGGAATGGCTGACGAAGGTTCATGGATTACTTCTGTAGCAAATAAATTGCTGTATCCTTCATCGACAAGGCGCTTATACACGTCCTGGATATGACCGGAGTAGGTGACATCGGCTGCAATGATGACTTTAGTGGTCAGATCCGTATAAGTTGTCTTAAAAGCCTCCACGACGGGGTCTATCGACAGTGGTTTGTTTGTAAAAACATATATCACCGGCAGCCTCGCAGTTGGGGACAGGCAAGACCTCCCGTAGTGCACCGCGACATCAGCATCCACATGCTCCGCGGCCACTTCATCCACGCAGCATGTACCGTAGGAGGTGTCAGCCAGAATGTACAACCGCGGCGACCAAGTCTCGCGCTCGTCCACAGACAGCTGAGACACACCCTCTGTTATATTCCCCTCTGTACCGGTTTGACCATTGGACTGTACCGCACTTGTCCCATTCGCACTGGTGATCTCCGCTGAATTAAGACCGCGGCTGAGGAGCTGAAACACCCGCGGAGCATCCGGGAGCATATCATCGGGAAATTGTAGAGCGATGCGCTTGTATCGGGCTTGGCGGATTTCCTTCAAGGTGCGTTCGATGTCGTACGTGATCGAAAGTTCGGCATCGGACAGTCGCTCAGAGGCATGGATTGGGGCGACAGGCTCGGCCAATTCGAATATGCGGTCGTCCGGAGTGGACAGCACCGGAGCTGCCTCCATCTGAGTACCCATTCTAAATTAACAAGTTGGTGTTGGTGTTGGAGGGGTAAAGACGGGAAAACCAAAAATTTTGGAGAAAAAAAATACGATCCCCCACTTCCCCTCCGCTGATAACCATGATTATGAATCAGCCCATTGGTAGATGCCCAACATGCCACTTTTCTCTTGAAGGTAGCGCTAAATAGCATCTGATAGGTCTAAAGAAGCAAAAATCATGTTTCAATGGATTCGAAATCATATGAATACATTTATCTGATCTACAGGTTGGCACTTGCCGGTTCACCCACCCAGACCCTGCGAATCAACTCACGAATCGGTGCCCGCTCAATCGCCCGTGGGTTCCAGTAAGGGTTAGAAACAGCAATGTCGGCCGCCTTATCAATATCCTCCTCCTTCATACCGAAGTCCTTTAGGCCACGCTTAACCTTCAACTTGGTCAGCAAGACATTCAGACCATGGATAGCGTCGCCATTGCTATCTGGCAGGGCATCCGCGAGCTTCTTCATAGCCTCGGGGATGCTGGGCGCATTGTAAGAGATGGCATGAGGCAGGACAGCGGTGTGGGTCTCTGCATGAGGGAGATTAAAGCTGCCACCAAGAGTGTGGCACAGCTTGTGATGAATGGACATGCCCACACTACCAAGGCAAGTACCACAGAGCCAGGCACCGTAGAGAGCTTTAGAGCGGGCGGATTGAGAAGACGGGTTCTCAACAATCTCAGGAAGGGCGGATGCAAGAGCCCGGGTGCCTTCAATAGCCATCATGGTGATGATCGGGTTGGTGTTGCGGGCGTAGAGCGCTTCGACTGCATTTCCAAATGGGTTAGGCCAGATTCTTCAAGGCTTCCAGCAATTGCAAACTGATGTTCAGAGCTACTTACCAGCATGAGCAATGGCATTGACTCCACTGGTGGCACTCATAGCCGCTGGCAGGGTCATAGTCAAGTCCACATCGTAGATGACAGTACCAGGCAAGATCTTGGGATCAGAACGCGTCTGCTTCAATCCATTGGCCGTCTCGCCTAAAATAGGAGTCATCTCGCTACCGGCATAAGTTGTCGGAATACAGATATGAGGCAATCCAGTGCGAATACTAATCGCCTTCCCTAGACCGATGGTACTTCCACCACCAATAGAAATCACCGAATCAGCACCCTTCGCCTTCGCATACTCGAGAGCCTTGTCGGTGATATGTGTTGGTGTGTGCATAGTAGCCTCGCTGAAGATACCAGCCACTTGGCCCTGGAGCACATCCTTGACGCTCTCGGCCTGGCTAACTTGCTGGGGTGTTGACAACACCAATGGAGAATTCACCTGCAACCGCGAGATCTCCTCGGGGAGTTTCTGCAGTGTACCGCTGCCGAAGACGACGCGGCCGGGATTGGGGTTGTACTCGAAGGAATCCATCTTGGGGTTTATTGTAAATGGCCAAGGCCATTCATTCATGGGCGAGCCAATGCAGTCTTATAATCGACTATCCACCCCACACCCCACCGTGATCCGATGAACGTCATACGCTACCGTGGGGCCGTGGGGTCTTCCATCGGCAGTTCGAACTGAGCTTGTTTCCGAGGTCGGATCGATTACGGTCTATGAACTACATTTAGATCTCATTTTGGAGCTTTATATGATAATATAAAGACTGTGAAACCTGCCTCGCGCACCACCTCCTGAAAAATGATCTAATGACCTTACAATCTCTGATCGAGGACTATTTTAAAGAAACGCGGAAATCCCCCGACATTAGTTCAGCATGAATAAGCACTCATTTCTCGGATATACATTACCCTAATCTTAAATCCGCGGGCATGACTTCAACCTGCTAGAATAGAATGGAGCACAAAATGGCTTAGATTGTAGATTTTTTAGCATTTAGATTTTATTCTGCAGATGGGTATCAGATAATGCTGCATTAGTCCATATCGGCAAATGCCATGACGTGTGCACCGCTTTCCTTGCGGTTGGCCTTCTTCTGCTTCTTGCGCTCCCGTGCATTGGGCTTCTTCTTTTCCCGATCGCTATCATCGGAATCATCACTATCGTCACTGTCATCAAGCATATGTTTCCCACCGTCCATATCATCACCGGCACCATCGGTCGCGACAGCTTCGTGCCAAACCTTGACAATCTGCCCTCCGCCCGAAACCATACGTCCCTCGACATCCCACCCCAGTCCTACAACACCCTCAGTCTCGTCATGCTGAACCTCTGATATAACCTTGTTCGATCCGATGCGCACAAACTTCACCAAGCCATTGGCCAGGCCAGCGGCCACGAGCTTGCCATAACCCAAGTCGTCCGGAGCAACAGCCATTGTATCGATCGACTCGCCACCATCATTGCTTCGCTCAACGTAGATGCGCTCATCCTGGTCATCCCATACGCCCTTCTCCCATAGCGTAATGATGCCGTTCGAGCCACCCACAAGCACCTTCTCTCCGCGACTAGTTCCGCTGCTTGGCAATCCACCCATGTATGCGGAGCTAATTAATTCCTCCTCTTGGTCTTCACTGCGCACAAGCACACCTCTCCGTAGATCAGTCACTGCCAAAGTGGTTCCACCAGTTGTTACCCACTGCTTGCTGAATCCGGAAGTACTGGTGTCGGAGGCAGGCAGAGGGGTCAGGGAAGAAACGTAGTCGTCGTGCGGGTGATGCGACTGCTCTGGCCGAGCGGAGACCTTGGAGTAAGGAATGCGCAGATCGTAAAGGTGGAGAGCGCTGGAGTCTGTCGCAAGTAAAAGAGTCTGGGGAGAGAGAGCATGAATGATAGTAGGGGAATCGACGGAGCTAATAACGCCAAAGCCGTACATTAGCTTCATTCAATCTCACAAACGTCAAATACCTGTCGCTTTTGCGGATCTAGTTACCCTTTCTTTTCTAGTGGAATGACGATTTTGTTTTCCACCTGTCCCGTCTCAGACTTTGCGGCCTTGACGAGCCCATCGGTACCAGCCGAATACAGCATCTCTCCATCAGTGCTAAATCCCAAGGACCGACAGCTACCCTTGTGCCGTCTTGTCCGCCACATGGTCTCGATATGACCCTTGCCACTGCGACTGGAAGAGTTGGACGCTGCATCATCTTCGCTGCTGGCGTCTTCAGACGGCAATCGGAAGGTCTGGACATGGCCTGAGGCTAGACCCACGGACACTACAGGCTGTCCGGGGTGGATGGCCTGAGTGAAAAGGTCCGAGGACAGCGGAAGGGAGCAAACCGTATCGAACATGATTGTGCGGGAAGTGTGACCGGTCGGAAAGTGACTGAATCACTGAGAAGGACCAATGCCTTGTATTTGGGGTGCTAATGGTTTATGAAAGTGGTTTTTATGGTTCGCGAAGCTTGAAGCTTCCGTTTTTTCTTTTAAGCGGGCCGAGGATCTTCCGTGGTCTTATTGGTTCAATGACATCAACGTAATAGAACTGTTTACTCCGTCTCTGATATTTTGCTATATTTTGTTCGAATGTGACAAATGAATAATCAAACCAAAACAATATAATGAGAGACTCGCTCTCGAAAGAATCGAAGTTCAAAAAGCAAAAAAAAGCAAATTGTACCCAACATATCCCCAATCTCTTCTCCACTTGTCCCACCGTCATACCCGCAAAACCTCATAGTGGCCAACTTCTCACACTTATGAAGAGTATGTCGAACCGATAGGACCAAATTTGATGCCTGAGAAGACCACATTGGCCGAAGCAGACGCAGACTCAATGTTGCTCGGCGCGCCAGACGAAGTAGAGCAAGTACCACGCGCAACACCAGGGTCCGAGGCGGTCGCGTTGGTCGGGTAATCGCTATCCAGCCAGAGCATGTCGGAATAGTGGTCGTCCCACAAACTCAAGACAAGCACCATACCCTGCTCCAAACCCTTGCTCATGCCAGACATACCGCCATGCTGGGAAAAGATATCCTCATCCCCGAACGCGGTCTTCTGTGCTGTGCAGAAGTCCGATGTGATCGAGTTTCCGGAGACGCCGCTAACATCGGATGCTGAGTTGGCGATCACCACGCCGTTTTGGACGTAGATACGCTTAATCTCGCTGAGTGTTCCAGTGTCAGTGCCGTCATCGGTGATGAATTGCGTGACGACTGTCATCTTCGAGTTGGTATCGATGATCTTGTCCGGTCCGAAGAAGCTGGTGTTGCCCATACGGTAGGGGTTGAAGTCACATCCGTCTGGATCGCACGTTCCACCGTAGCGGCTGCTTGAGTATGTGCCGCCGCAGTCATCTTCTTCACACATAGTCTGGCTAGCAGTGTCGCAAGGGTGAGGGGTTAGAGCAGTGGAAATGCTGTTTGCTTCCCAAATGTCCATCTCTGCGCAGCAAGAGCCGTGGTTGCCGATTCCAGAATTGGCATCATTTGTCGAGGGGACCCAGCCATCGACGTTACCCTGTATCATTCAGCTTATGAACCCTTTTTTCTTCTCGCAGCTAAACTCACTTGACCATTGATGAACTTCAGGTCCCGAGGGCACTGAGAATCACAGTATCCAGTACCGTACTTGGCACCAGCAGTATTGTTCGCATACTGGGACATACCTCCATCTGAGTCCATGGCAACAAAGTATAGGGCTCCGTTAAGTCCACATGGGAGGTTGGAAACATCCACATCGAAGGTGAACTCGTTGTTCAGAAGCTTGAAGATCTGATAGGTGCTGTCATCCTCCATCAGGTACAGTCGTGAGCCGACGTTGGAGCCAGTGACAAATCCTAGAGTCAGCGCATCTGCATCGGTTGTCACACCGTAGGTGGACTCGTAGTCCGCGCCATCCAGGGCGCAGTTTGTGGCACAGGTAGTGTCATCGGGGCAAAGGGTTGCATCCCACTATTTTGATTGAAATGTCAGTGGTCATTACGGTTCCTGATCCATTTTCGGAGAATATACCGTGTTTCCAGTGTAGCAGTTTGTGTAATCATCAGTCGAATGCACCCAACGCCAGTTGGAATCGATAACGACCGAGCCAGACTGCTCAGTGCAACTACCGCTAGAAGTGCACTCCTCCCAGGTAAGAGAGGGATGGGTTTCGGTGGTATATGTGCCAACCTGCTGGGCACGAGCAGCTGCCATCAAGGCAGAGAAAAGGAGGGCCCGTTGAGCCATGTTTGGACGAATTGAAAGGAAGGTGTTTTATGGTCAATGGATTTCCTGGCCTGCAGTTGAAGAACAAAGTCTGGGGACGCGAAGATGATACTCCTTTATATAATGTTTTCCAGCAGATCTGCATCTGCCAATTCTAGCCATGTCAGACTCAGCCAAGTTCTTCTAACACATTGACTCCAACATAACGGAGCACCAGTCCGTCGCCGAATTGGTATGGATGAAGACAAGAAAGACTCTTCATCAAAAGAACGGGGGTTTCCACATCGGGTAACATCCGTGTCGTGTATAGATTTGGATGTGGACCTTGCTCCATGATCAGGATGGGAAGGATCATCGTTAGGCTCAACGGATGTCTCGTCAGGGTCTCAAGCGGAAACAAGGCGGCTACTTAAGGGCTAGTGGTTTCAATATCCACCACAACGCACATTAAGGGTTTTCCGATCTAGCTGTGTCGATGGCCGCGTATTCTCAAAATCGAGTGCATTGCTTCAAACAAGACAAGAACTAGCTTCTCTCTACATCTAAATTCCCAAGATAAAGACCTGTTGATGATATCTGATCGAAAATCCATGCGGTTGGGTTGCGTATAGTGCCAAGTGTCATGAGACGCATGTGGGGTGGCTGAAGCCCCCAAGGGTGCCACTAGATTTCATAACTGCCGGAAGGCACACATCGAGCCACAGACGTAGGAGTATCCATCACATCCTAGGTTCTGGAATAATTAAAGACTCGGAGGATTGTTCTGCATGACCGTTTAGGTATAGGGCGTTTCAGATGGACCAGACCCCTCCCGGGTAAGATTGACTGGGCACACGGAAAAATATATCACAAATTGTCCTTCAATAAGAGGAGGAATCCCAGGCACTCTCCCACGCTATGAACCTTTTAATACGAAACAGAAAGTTTCTGACGTCTAGAAGGCCCTAAAGATACAAGGCACTATTAAGAACCCAATTTCGACCGCTTGACATAACAAGGGTACTTACGTCTGTAGGTGCGATGCTCTGAAAAGGTCTTATGTACTGCTGCAATCAACTTCCATTCATCTAAGATGATAATTTGTACAGATCTGCCGGATAACAATGTACCTGTCCATTCTCCAGCTCACGCTCTCGTGCCCAGGTAAATACATTTCCTAATGCGTCACGGCAGTCTCATTGCATTAGTTAGAAAAAAAAAATCGAAGTAGAATTTCTGTAACTTCAATTCTAGCAATTCAAAGCAGGATCTTCGTACAAATTTGGAGAAAGTCCGTTGTCGATCTTTGCTTCCAAGAGCAGGAAATGCGGCCTAATTTGGATTATGGGTTCCTGGGCGCTGGCCTTTTAGCCTGAATTCCATGAGCTGGAGATATGATACGGGGATAGTGGCCGTATCTGGGGTATGATTAATTGGAGCTTCTACAAGTTTTCAATCATTGCGTACTTAAGACATACTTCACTTAGTTGTACTTGATTGTCCACCAAGGAAGTAGAAGAATTTCAATGTTTTGATCCGATGACGTCTTATCTGATCCTTATCGACCACATGGACCTCGGCTCCATCGGACTCAACTTTCTCATCCATAATTCACCTCCTTAGCAGCGTCGCATCACAGGATCACGGTATACTTGTCCGTCCCTCACTCTATAGTACACCAATAAACATTGATCGGCTGTTCCCGAGGGGTTATCCGCTAGTAACCATGGCCCTGTACCACCAAACCGTGGATTTCCTTTCCGACTCCTGGGCCAACCAGCGAACACAACTTCCCTTGCTGGCAGTGACTGGCGCTTCGTTTACACTAGGCCTGCTACTCCGGTCCCTTTTGAACCGCGAAGATACCTGTGGCGACGTTCTTCCTTCCCCGCGCGCGACCCTCCTGGGGGGCCTCTCGGATGAGGAGAACCGCAAACTGCCTCTCCCCAACGATAACCTTCCCGGTGCGCGCGATGTTGACAGTCCATACTGCTCGCTCCGGGTATACGAATGGGGTCGTGAGGATGGCCCGAAGGTGTTGATGGTTCATGGTATCACCACTCCCTCTATCGCTCTGGGCGGGGTGGCCCATGCGCTGGCGGACCGGGGCTGCCGTGTGATGCTCTTCGATCTGTATGTCACTTCATAAACCACACAGTCCTCTGCTTTGGCTTGGTCCGAGAAACTTACTAACATTGGATGTCCAGTTTTGGCCGAGGATACTCTGACTCGCCGGCGGATCTTCCTCACGATAATCGTCTTTTCACCACACAAATCATGCTGGCTTTGACATCATCGCCGATCTCATGGACCGGTGCGGAGTCCGGCAAATTCTGTCTCGTCGGGTACTCCCTTGGTGGTGGAATTTCTGCTGCATTTGCCTCTTATTTTCCACACCTTCTGTCATCGTTGGTGCTTTTAGCTCCTGCTGGCATGATGCACGACTCCCATGTTAGCTCACAAGCACAGCTTTTGTACTCCGGAGGCATCATTCCAGAAAGTATACTTGAATACTTCGTCAAACAGCGTCTGCGAGCGGGGCCGTTGGTGTCTAAGCCTAAGGATGGAAAGCTCCATGTGTCAGATGCGCTGAACCAGGAAGCCCCCAGCGGAGTTGCCGCAGAGGCTCAGGTGCTGTCACGGGAATATCCCCACCTTAATGTCCCGGCCTCCATTGTGTGGCAAGTCGATCACCATCATGGCTTTGTTCATGCATTCATGTCCACCATGCGTTTTGGCCCCATCTTCCGCAAGCATCAATGGAATAACTGGGCACGCCTTGGAGAGTACCTGAGCGCGCAAAATAGTGGTTCGTCTGAAAATCGAGGACCCAAGGGTCTCCCAAGCGATAAGGTTCACATCTTGTGTGGCAATACCGATGCCGTTATTGTTAAGGACGAGCTTGTCACAGATGCCACCGCTGCCCTTGGTGGAAATGCGGTCTTCAAGTTCTACGAGGCAGGGCATGAATTCCCCAGCACCAGATACGAGGAGGTGGCGTCATACATCCTAAAGCTGCTTTAAGATGACTAGTGTGGCATGGTCGTTTCTTGGAGAATTCAGACATTCAAACTTTCTACCGCGTTGGATAGACTAATGATTACATACATAGACAAAGGAGCCATTTATAAACACAGGATATCAAGCATGCTTCCTCTTCTTTCTCGTCCTTTCCCTCTTTCTCTTCGTCCACTACTTTCGGTTCTTCATGATGTCATCCAAAGCATTGACTTGATTTGCTAGCCCAGCGAGATGAGTGGATCGTTCTGCAGCAGCTGCGCCAAGGTAATATGGGCCCTCCGAAGCTGGAGCCCGGGCATATCGGTCAACGCTGCTGTGGCTTGCGCGTGGAACCTGACTGATATTGCTCTGAGTAAGAGAAGCAGTGGTTGTAGTACCATTCTGAGCGCTAGGTTCCCAAACATGTTAGTTATCATGATCGTCTTCAAGCCGGTCAGAACTGTACTAACGTGGTGGATGATTCTGGGCGAGACATGACTGCAGAGTTTCTTGTTCTTGTTGGTTGAAGAACTTGGAGATTGACTGATTCAAAGGTTTGATTGTGATAAGATGGAAAGGATACAGAGTATTTATATAGATACTTTGGAATCTCGTTGATAGTGATGATGGTTGAAATACTGTTGTATGACGATAGCATTATAAGCGCAGGGAATGTCTCCTTTTATACAAAGACAAGGCCTACGATGAGGCTATGCTCGAGCCCCAGGCATGCCTTAACACACGCGAGCTCCCCAGGAGCTTGCATCGTGGTATCCACATGGACCCGAGAAGAAAAATCAAAAAAAGAAAAGAAAAGCCAAAAAGGGAAGAAATTAAGCTAAGCAAAGAGAGGAATGATGAATGGATGATCATCTCGCATCGAAAGTCCACGACAGGATCCACAGGCCATGACCCCTGTGACACCATTCCGCCGTCAGAGTCGAGGCGCCCGGGGTTGTCCGCATGAACGACTCTTTCTCGTATGCCCCAAATTCCAGTTCAGCGGACGCTAACCTAAAGTAAAAATAGCGTGGGAAGTGCATACCCGCTAAAATGTTTGAAACAGGCGACGAGGCGAATACAATTGGACCGGGCTCTGCATAATAATGGGGCTGCGAGGCAGGTACAGGTGCCGGATGCAGTAGTGTGAGCGAGCGGGCCCTTTCAAGGGCAAATATTATTCAAAACAGTCGGCACATGGCCAACCACATGTTTCAGCGCGGGATTAAGCTAGATGGGGTATATGGGCCGTAGAATGAGGGAAGGGATGGGAATATTTTCACGCGGGTTTACGCAGGTTCAACGGGGATCATCAGTGAGAGATCTAACAAGGGTCCCCAAGGGCAGGGGCAACGTCATCTGGAAGAGCCTAGATGGTCGATGCAGGGTTGGCGGTAAATGCGCGCGTTTCGAAATGACTCTCGCGTGGGATTTACTCCCTTGCAAACTCTTTTTTTTTTACTTTTGCATTTCTATATTTTCATATTTCTGTTTTCAAAAATTGAAACATGTCGTGGGACCAACGTGGTCGATCACATGGAGATCATGCATTGGGCGAGGGAATTTAGAAAATCATGCTCCTTTGAACGTTGATTAATTTAAAAACAGTTTAGGATTGGATACATTCTCCCGGCCATGCGCAGAGTTATGCTTGTTCGTTTCCCTTTCTCGCGATAGCGCCGGGTGATCCCTTCTGCGAACACGCATTATACGTGGAACAACGGCCTATGCGGAGATAATAAGGCCGCAGGTCCATACCAGCCACGTATTCTTCGTACTAATAGCCTTACAAATCATTTGATTCATTCTACATAGCCATAATACCAGCCGCTGGAATGCGAAGACGCCGGATCAGGAATAGTGAGAATCGGACAACACGCGAACGCTCTGTTTCAGGGCGAATCAAGGGTTCTATCTCCGAGAAAAGGGGTAACACGTGGATTTACGTTCATGCAATTTGCGCGTTTGTGTATGACGAGTCAAAATCCTCGATATGGGAGTTCCCGCATATAGAAAGTATCAGCAAAAATGGGGGCGATGCCCAGCCACTAAGTGGCGTTCGGCTGAACTCCTCCCCTGGTACGTACTTGTCTTCTTTAGGGTAGATCAAGGCCCAGCACCGGGGCACCGGGCACTGCGTTTCCGAGATTGAGCGAGAACGAAGTGGGGATAGCCGAGTGGCTGAGCATCATTGCCGGTCTCATAGGTTTATCTCCCGAGATGAGCAAGCAACAGATCACGATTGGAGACCGATGAGGGGGATATAACAAAAGCAAATACTGCTCACCAATCTTTTTTAGGCTAGCGGGTCGCTCCCAATGAACTTGCGAGTTCACTGCCGAAGTATGCAGCTGAATGACCGCATAGACGTTCTAATGATGCCCAGTGCGGGATAGCAAAGCCACGAAAGCCATATGGAACCGGTGTTTCAGATAATTAAGTTGCTGCTCCCACGCGTTCTAAGAGGAAAACATTCCATAGCGAGCAATGTTTGACGACGTTGTGGGTCTATGCAAGGCACATCTGGTCCAAGCTCCGGCAACCTTATCTCCTCATAGGGTCAGCTACTAATTACGCCCAGCGTCGATCTCTTGGCTCATTTTACCGTTCGTATGTTGTGGCCCCCTAAGCACTGTAAGACGATCAAGTGGATCACCTGAAGGGAACTGATGATCGCTTAAGCTGACGTTGGATGCTTGGAAGATACCAGCTGGGTGCTTTGTACCACCTTGGCCCAAACTGCCGGATTCCCGCCACAGTGCACCCGATGGCAGCCCTAAAGACTGCGCTATTTTCCATTGTGAAAAAGCAAAGAGAAAAGAAAAACAATTTCGAGGATCAAGTGAACCGCCCCCGTTTTTTCCTAAAGAGAAAATTTTAATTGCTCAATTTTCTACCTATCACAAGCAAGAAAACCCCCAAATCGAATCCTAGCAAGGGATGGGTGGTCAATAATAGTTCGCAGGGCGTCGATCAATGCAGCAGTGATCGCCCAACCGGCCCATCCCTTACAGGAAACTTTGCTTTCCTCAACGCTTTCTCAGTCTGAAACGAAACTCTTAAACTACCCATTTGCAATCGGTTTAGGTTCTGAAGAGCCGCTGCATCTCGTTGCCCTCGCAACGTTTTCATCCTGTGAATTTACGGCTACAAGTCAGATCATCACTGGAAGTAGTATATAGTCCGAGCTTTGTTGAGTATACGGCTAGGGATAACTTATCCCTGTTGCTTCACTTCTAAAATAGGACATCTTTAGCGAGTCCTTGCAAAATCTTGGAATGGTAGCGCCCTCCAACAGCCCTTTACAAATCAGACAGCAAAGTGGGGAGGGATGGGAAAAAAGAAAGGAAAAAGGGTAAGAAAAAGGGTAAAAAGATAATACAAAGCCGTGGATCCTAATATTATTGGAGATCGGGCAGGCTGATCCCCCTCACTCACAACGGAAATTAGATCCACAAGCCAATCTGCAACACTATTCAAGAAATCACACGCAGTGGGACTAACCCAACATCCACAAGTCAAGTCGCTAAACTCGTGTTGACGGCATGGTTGCTTTTTGCTAACATGATTTATTTTTACCCGCGCGTGGACATAATCAGGCGCACAGGCAGCGATACTAACCTAATGCAGGAACACCTTCTGTTACGTCAATTTTAGCCTGAAGCTTGATAGGCTGAAACATTAGCTCGTATTGGGCGGGCAGAGATTGACATAGTAAGTGAAATTAAACAAACTTGGGTCCTCAACACTTCCAATCTCTTGCCTTTTGGGGTCGGAATTGTTAGTCTCCTACTTGGACAGGCAAGGCAACCTGATAGAGCTTGTGTCAAACGAAAAGTGGAGTATCTAATTTCTTTTTTATTTTTCGAGCTGGAATGACTTCATTCGTGACAGCATACGAATTTGACCAGGTCTGGAACATGACAATTTCAGAAGCTGAGATTGGGTCATGGGATCGTCTCCGTGGAAAATGACATCGCCAGCTAGCCCCGTGGCTTGAGATTAGCAATCAGGTATGCTTTAATTCAGATGGTGATAGTGATAGGAGAGCTCTAAGGGCTCTTATCTCCTAGTATGATTCCTATTTCTTCGCTAATAGATATGATTCAAACCCAAAGACACGAATAGCAATTTCATGGTGACGCTGATGTCCCGAGGCGTGTTAATTTAGGATTGAAACTTCTCTAGAGAAGGAACGATTTCTGAGATCGGTAGCAATCTATTATCGAAAACTCGCTATTAAAATTACGAAGCAATATTGCTTCTCAAACTTCTTTCACACAAAGACTCTACGCGGATTACCACATCGGTGATACCAGATAGGTAGCGTAAAAATATTTCATGAAAATTATCTTGTCAAAGCTTCCTATGAGAACATTTTATGAGAGGGAAACAAGGGCTAAATCAAAGGTGACGAAGGAAGAAGAAGGGCTGATCAGAGAGAGAAGCTTTTCTAGTCAAGGCAGGGTCATTAGGCCCAAAAGAGCACCTGGGTCAATCACTTTGTTTGAACGAGAGTCTTCTATACGCTGACAGGGAAGTAGTCGGATAAGAACTACAAAATCTATGCTTACTTTTCAACCATTTCTCTTTTCATTTAAGAACCTTCGAAAGGGATGTTACATGTCACAGCATTGAACGATTCATTCAGAAATTGAATGGCATGAAACAGACCCATAGTATCTGTGTCGCATCAATTCCCCATGTTCACTTCTTAATTCATAGTTGTACGAATGTGCACTTTTAAGGATCAAAGTCTCGACAATTCCATTTGAGGCCTTTCTACCGTTTGAGGCGGAATTCGGTTCCAAGTGAGAATGACTTAGGTTCCAGGGAATTAATTGATGCAACATACCCTTCAGTCGTTGGCAATCTTTACCCCCTACAGGAGATATATTATTGTGTAGAGTGTCACTTTGATCTTAACTAGCTGGACACTCTCTAGAATCAGCTAATTCCTCGCGAATCTCGCCACGCGATGCCGAGTAGTCCCATTCGAAATTGGAGACCAGCTGACTTTCACTTGGTAGCAGAGGAGCAGGCAATTAAAGGCTAGCAGGATAAGAATTCGAGTATGCGCTCGCTTCTCGGTCGGTCCAGCATGGTCTTCATCAGACTTGTGAGACTTTGCACCTATTTTCATCAGATGAGCAGACATGTTGCCGCTAGGTGTTTACATAATGATTCGTAATGATTTGAACCGAAAACCAGGGTCACTTGGAAGTTGTCCAGATTTATTATGCGATAGTATGTTAGTGACCAGCCGCCAACGAGGTAAGAAACGGTCATTGTATGTTTCTGGTTGGATCAAGCAGGACAAGTTTGTAAACTGAAATATTTGTCTGTTTTGATAACTACATATTTCCACGGTATAAGGCCTTGCCGTGATGTTGAAGTGCTTATCAGCGTACCTACCCCTATTGACCCTCTTCACATTACAGTAGCACAGCATACGTCAATCAGCAGTGGAGATCCTAACCTAATAGGGACATTTTTCTCTGCCTACTGAAAAGTTCAGCGAAGATACCATCCTAGTCAGTGTCAGCTGCTCGTTATATTCGTAATGTTTATTTCAAAGACCCCTGAGGTTCTTTTTTGGCTCGTTCAGACGTTAAAACCCCGCGAATGTGCACAGCACGATATACGTGTTTTGAAACCAGATACTGCGCCCGCATAGCTATGTATTTGACTGTAAAAAAAATCAAGCCCGAGGAAGCTTTCAAAGGCCGGGGTTTAACTTCTTGAATGCAACAATTAAATAAAACAGAAAAAGATTTCCGATTGATACTTTACGGGCTGTGGTCGAAAAAGCCATGACGTAACCGCATTCAAAGCGATCGGCATGCAACCAAAACCTGGATTGACAGGGACGAGCTTTTGGGTACCTTTCACCCCGAAGAACCCCAGATTGAAACTTGCAATAAACAAACTCGATCCATCTGTGGGGGCAACTAAGCGAAGCCCAATTTTTAGATGCGCGTCGCCCGTCGTATATGCTACCATAGTCATGGGGTTGCAGTATGCCTATCATAAGTCCGTTGCCACATTTCTCCGCGCCCTTGTTCGACCCAGACTGCATATCAACCCCAAGCCAGACGAGACAATATTCGTCCCATCTCGCGATGAAGGCCGAACCATCAAAACCAATGTCTACGGAACAGCGGAAAGCAAACCAACTCCCGTTCTCATCAACTTCTGCGGCAGTGGCTTTGTTCTGCCCACCTTCGGCAATGATGACGAATACTGCCGGTTCGTCGCAGACAGGACCGAATACACTGTAATCGATGTTCAGTACCGACTTGCACCCGAGAACACCTTCCCAGCCGCTTTTAACGATGCTGAGGACGTTGTGAAATGGGTACAATCGCAACCAGATCGCTTTGATGCTTCCTGCATCTCACTTTCAGGGTTCAGCGCTGGAGCTAACATCGCGCTCGCGGTGGCATCATCATCAAAGCTTTTCGGAGGCGAAGACCAGAAGAGCATATTTAACACCGTTGTTTCCATTTACGGACCGACTGATATGGCTCTACCAACTCCGGAAAAACCGCTGGTGGACTCCTCCAACTGGATTATGAGGACAATCTTTCCAAAGTTCTCCCACACTTGTCATAAGCTACTAAACCCAGGCAACGTTGATCCATATGATCCCCGTATCTCCCCTGGATTTGCTGATCCAAACAATTTCCCGGACAATGTATTGTTTATCACCGCATCACAGTGTGCATTTGCTATTGAGGCGGAAAGATTGTCAGAGAAAATCGGTGGCATCGATGGAAAGGTCTCGTTGAGTCGTCGAATGGATGGATGCGCCCATGGTTGGGATAAGGAGGCTATTCGTGGCACGCCTCAGTGCAAAGCGAAAGATGAGGCATATGCATTGGCAGTGGCGACCTTGCAGAGGGGCGAAACAGAGGCCGCAAAAGCTAGAGAAGCAGTGGCTTGATTTGATACCCATGATTTACATCTTGTTACCTTGGAAGACATCCCATTCCATCATTTGTGTTGTATTTACCTGCAATGTCTTCCAAGATTGTTGATACCGGTTGCCAGATTTGTCAGGCAGCGATGCTACCGTTCCATGTTTAGATCTTTGCTTTGCCTCAATTAGACTCTTCCCTAATGCAACTCCCTTTCTCGTGCTATCTTCCCCGCCATCACTTGCTCAGGGCCCCGGAGGATTTCTTCATAACTTGGCCATGAATACAGAGGGTCGCGTCAACTGCTTTTTCCTCCGCACGTGTACTTGCTTTGCTCCATGGTTGTCCTGGATTGACCCCGGCTGTTGCTCTCGACGCTCAATGATGCTTTGATTCAGAATTGCGAGCCGGCTCCGTCTCCAAAGCATCAAAGACTAAACCTTATCACGCGAACAGGATATGTACGTTGGTGATATGTTGCCCCGCCATTAATTGCTTAGATCATAGATGTGAGACGTGGAGTAAAGCGGAGCCAAGATGGGGCAAGTCGCTGGTGCAGGATTGGTTCCATCGTTTTATGGCTCCAGTGAGTTTGACTCCATATACTGACATTGACTGATTTTGTAAGCTTGTTTAGACGCGACTCCGATCAAGTAAAAAAAAAAAAAAAAAAGCAAAAACATGAACGGACAAATAAAGACACGAAGTCAGATGATTTCCACATGACCGCGCTAAAAGCGCGTTATCGGGATACGAGAGGCAAACATTCCATTTCACCTTCTCACAGCGGCTAAGACCGACTCAGTCATGGCATCCACCACGTACTCGGAATTGTGCGAAGAGATATACAAGCGAATCACAGCCAAACTACAGGGAGCCCCCGAGGACGGGCGCCGCTTCGCCGCAACAGGGACAACCAAGAAAGTGCTGACTGACGATGTTTTGCGACGCTTTTTCACCAGTCTTGAACTTCACGACGGGGTTTTGAAAACTGCCACTTCTAACGAAGATCATTTGATAGGGAGGGTTGCTGAAAGAGACCTGTATAACTTTTTGGCTACTCTGATCTACATCACTTGCAGCATCCACGCCGCGCGAACCTTTGTAACGGAGCTTGTCGCTCACGATGTCTGGCACGCCGAAATTTACAAGCTGCCAGTGAAGCGCAATGTCTTGGCTGATGTGTTCCGGGATCAAGTTACAACAGACAAATTTCTTGAGCATCAAGCATGTTTCTGCCCTGTGGTTATTACCAAGTGGGAAGAAATTCCCATTGAGAATCCGGACAGACAGCGTCTTCCTTACCTTGAGGAGACCTTTCTCAATGAAGGCTCATTTGGTGCAGTATATAAGGTAAAAATCGCCAAAGGACACTTCTACGATCCTGCCATGAAATCTGCGAACGACGAACCAATAGAAATTGCACGCAAGGACTACATCCGATCTTCCCGAGAAAATAGAAACGAAACCCTCATTATGAAGCAAATTTTATCTGCGGAGTGGTCCTGCAAAAACATTGTGGAAAGCTACGGCAGTCTTGCAGTTGGCCTAAAGACATATAGTCTGTTCATGCCGCTTGCCATGTGTGATCTATGGGCATATATGATGCAATATACACCCCAAAAACCCGAGAAAGCGGCAATTATCAAAGCCGCCCAGGGCCTTGCCAATGGGTTGAAATATCTTCATACCGGGATCACAATGGGCGATGGCGAGAAGCTGGTTTGTTATCATATGGACCTCAAGCCCAAGAATATTCTGGTATTTCCAGAGGAGGTAGGTGGAAACATCCATTATGTTTGGAAGATCAGTGACTTTGGTATGTCTCGTGTGAAAAGTGTGAAAACAGAAAGGTCTGGGCTACGAAGCGTGGGAGAGAATAACTTCAACGGTCCCTTTGTTCGACGTGAACAACCAGAAGACGGTTCTGGAACAATGAATCGTCGAGAACAATCAACTTACCTTGCACCAGAATCCATCTCTGCGAACCGAAATATGAAGACCAGTAGTGATGTATGGTCTCTCGGCTGTGTCATTAGCGTCTTGTTCGCATATTTGGAAGGTGGCGCCGCTGGAGTAACCAGCTATTCTGATAAGAGAGTAGCCCATTCAAAAGCAGAAGGCTATGATCGCTTCTTTGTTCGGGACGGAGGATTTAAACCCTTTCAAGTCAATCCCGAGGTCAGAAAATGTCATGATTATCTGATTGTGAAAGCAAGACAACGAAACCCCAATGAAGGAGCAGCCGTGCGACTTACATTAGAATTCCTCGAGAATGAGGTCTTCAAAGACCAATCAAAGCGATGCAACGTGTCTGCCGTGGAGCAAATTATCCAAACCACAAGACTGAGATATGAGAACCTGGAGCAACCACCAATGGAAACCCAACACATGCCGAGGAGGTCCAATTGGATGACGAAAATGCGCAACCAACTCTTGAGTTCTGGTGGAGAAATAAGCCATGGTGTTAATCGCAGGCTTGAGAGGATTTTTCTGAACGATAATGAGCCTTTCAAGGGATGTGGAATCTCTCCAGATGGATATATTGTTGCTTTTTGGACTGATTTCAAAATATCGATTTACACATCCAATTCGTTGCCTATAGCAGGGGCGAATGAACCAGTTCCGGTGGTGAAACCAGCAGGGGAGTACACAATATCTGATTGTATCTGGAAATCCGTGAGCGTGACGGACAAGTACCTGATAGCATCCACATCAGGGGGAAACTTCGAGGTGAGAATCTGAGTCTTTAATAATTTGCGAACTACTGTCCAAAATTTTAACCCTGAATCCAGTGCTACGTTTTTGATTTCCAAAAGGGCCACTCGCCAGGTGAAAGCCTTCAGTACCCGCGTCATACCTCCCTGCAATCGCTCCCAGAAATCAAAAAATTGGCTCTGTCCCCGGACAGCAAGACCATCGTCTTTATTCTGCGTGATCCAACTGATGAAAACAGGCCGGGGACCCTGTACCGTGCTCCAGTCAAATCAGTGGAACACTGCCAGCGCCAATTTGAATTGGATTGGCCTGCATCGGATGCTATACAATTGTTCTTTTCAACAAACGAAGATATATGGATTATCTTCCGTCCACATCTTACTTCCCGTGACTGGGAGCACAAGATACCGATCTTTCATATCAGCTTGAAATCAAGACAGATAGATCCCCTCACAATTGAATTGCAAGTATGTGCTTACCATGCGAGGCTATTGGATCATTTTCGCCGACCTGCACTAACTAAGGACAAAAGGGATTTGACATCACCAGTACTGTGGGCATCTTTACGACCTTGGCTCCCTTCAACGAGGTTCCCGATGCTTGTGCGGTCGTCACTCGCGAGGAAATGCTTCACGTCAGGAGCCTTGACCCAGAGAGCAAGATTCAGTCGGCCGCGGCAGATATCCACACCTATCGAGTATTGAAATTGATGATGGGCTGGGATGATAAGCGACTATTTGCCGTTGGAAAACGGTCCGCGAATCATAAAATGCTCTTGTTGGAAATGACAATGCCAGGACCGGCGAAAAAAACCTTGATCAAAGAGCTTGCTGAGCTCCCAGGTCTTTCAGATGATGATGAATTTGCCGAGAGGCTGTCTTTTTCGGGAGAAGAGAAGTTCATTCTTCTCGCTGCCCTTACGAATGACAACCGACGCGCGATATATAGGTTCCGGATTATTTGAGTCAGATATCATGAATCTTGAAAGGAAATATCAGTCTAAGGGAGAGCTTATTCAAAGTGTCGTCATTTCATATGTCTTTTGTATCGTGAGCACATTTCTTTTGCCTCTTCTACCACATAGTCAGACTTTTCAGATCAGCATTGGACGAATCACATTCAATCACGTATTTTCTTTTCCCTAGTGAGTATGCTCATCAGGAGTTGGTCATTCTATTTATCAACTATTAAGCTTGAAAATTCTGTAACTCCGTGTCAAAGGGGCTGGTTCCTGTAAACCTTCGCATCATAGCCTGAAAGCTTCTTTGCGGAGCCGTCGGACCTCTTTCTGTAAGTCTGGGTAGTGCAATGCTCTGGTGGTGTCCTAGCAAGTAGTAGATGAGAAATGTGAGAGCAGTCAGCCCGGCCGAGGCAGCGAAAAATATCCATATCATAGATGTCCCAACAATGGTTGAGTTGTCTTGGTCCATCGCGAAGAAATTCATGCCAAACATGGTCTACCACGGTTCGTTAATGGGACTAAGCTCCTGTTGGAAAGAAAAGAAAAGGATCGACGGTTACTTACTCCAATAAATGATGGTGGAAGATACAACAAAGATAGTCTGGTAATGAAGACTGCCGATTTGTTTAACTGGAAAATCTGCTCATTCTGCTCGCTTGTGACGACTTGGTCGCGGAGCAAGAGTGTATCTGCCAAAAGTCGGGCGACCGATTGTGTTCTTTGCTGTAGATGCATGGAAGTGCGGGAATAGGTAATGCATTGTCGACGTTGATTCTTCAGATTTTGTAGCCCAGACTGTGTGCTTGGTGTTTGGTCCATTGAGCTGATGAGTGTAGAGAGTTCATCGAGAACATCTATAGCCCCAGCCAGTATTGTTGGCATTTGCAGGAAATGGCCTTCTAGTTTGCTCAAGACGTTGAGGTTATTGTATTTCAAACTCAAAGGCTCGTCAATGAATGCCGCATATGTCGTACTGGCCAGCGGCAGGAATTGGCGTTCAAGTTCCAGAATGCGTTCTCTCCATGCCGGCAGGTATGTTGAGAATAAGACCGAGTGCAGCCAAAACGGATCGGTCTTTACCTCCGCACCAGCATTCCGTAACAACTCCTCTACTTTGAGGAACGCCTTTGACCGGGGAGTCGGGTTGATCAATATGAACGTGCTTTGCGATGTGGCGGAATCATATCTATGGTACAGGCCGGTTTGGCGGATGGTCCACTCACTGACCTTTGCCTTGTACTCGGGGTATCTTATTGTGTAAGATATTTCTGTTTGTTGCTTAGTAACTTGCCCCAATCGTAAGTCATGTTGATTGATATTTTTTTTACCTATGCAAGAGCCAGTACGAGACTCGGCGTATGGTACACAAAAAACTTGCTCCAAGTCTAGACTGTATTGGTTGCGATCGAAGAAAGATAATGGGAGCTGCCAAAACGCTGAGTTGATATCGTGGTGATCTACAATCTCATCAAGCATTGGCTTTGTTATCTGCAGCGGTTGCCAGGAGTTTGCCTGGCAGATTGATCTAATTCAAGTTAGCCATGGACGATGCCAAGCATCGAGAGACTGACATCAGGCGACACGAGTATGTGTGAGTTTGAATTTTCTGAAAATGTGTGGATAAATCTTCCAGCGTGAAAAAAACATGTTTCTGACACGAGGTCGTGGCTGAATCCTCGGCATCTGAGCCAACATCAAATACCTGGACCGGTTTGATTATTCGATCCAGGCAACAGTTTGCTATAGAAGGCATGGTTGTAAAAATAGACTTTTAATGAGCGGATAGACCCAAGATTCCAAGATGAATAGATATATTTGCAGGTAAAAAACCATTGTCTCATTGTCTCGACGTAAGGCGTTTCTGGGCGCCATCAGGGGGGGGGTTCGCCTTCTGCGCCTCATGCTACATACTGCGCCTTGGCCCCACGTGTCCGTATCACATTGCCTATCACACTCACTCCTCATCACTCTCGGTTACCACTCGGGCCGGCCTGAAAGGGTGTCAGCGCGCTAACTTGTATTCGGTGAAAGTATCTTACAGAAGTTCGATCTGGGTTACAAGTGTCAGTCAAAGTCTATGCAATCTGGGTGGGGATCATCACGTACAGCCTCAACGCGCCTCGGCGCGATGAATGAGTATTCGTCATTCTGCATCTGCTCGAAGTTAGCCTAACAGAACTGGGGCGAGCGGGTCTAGAGATACAAACCCTAATTTTAAAATCCTTCACATCAGGAAACAGCTCCCGTAGCCGGGCTTCCAGTCTTTCCTTTCTGAGATAATGGGTGGTAGTGTTCTGTCGGGTCTGCTCTTGCACAGCTGCGCCCGGCATAATGATCGGAAGAAATGATATAACGCGGGGCCAAGCAGAAATCGTGGACCTCCCACGAACTCATAAACCAAACGCTGCGGCTGAAACAAAAGGAAGCATGCCCATTTGGGCCACGTCACGAACACCCTGCATCCGCCAAAGAGAGGGGAAGGCCCCGTGTTTATCTGTGGCGCAGTCTTATCACCCAACAGATACGAGGTTATCTCCGCACTATTTTCAGAGTGGAAACAGCCATCCACCTATAGGAGCCCCTCGGCAAAAAAGAAATTATGCCTGCAAGTTGCCCGGGTATCACCCGGGTGCACACCCTGATTGGTGGGTTGGAGCCATTGCAGATAAGTATGGGGGCCATTCCCTATCCTTCTGGAATGAAACCAAGATCAGAATAATGCGGCTCATACTCTCCGAATAATTGGATTAGCACATTCCATTGCCAAAGAAGCAAGGGGAAACAGAGCGAACGGTCAATGCCACTTCAAAATGTCACTGCCACTTGAGTTACACGACTGGCCATCGGAGAGCGTGGCAGTGCCTCCACGGATCTGGTTGTCCAACGCCATGGCCAGTGAACAGCCGGTAGATCAGAGAGGAGAGAGTCCAGATCTTTTGAGTTCAGAGTCTCATCAAGGAGACGTTTCCAATGCTCGGAGCGCTTCAACCCAAGAGACCCTCACAAATTCAGTGGATGAGAGCGGATTTAAAAAACGACCCGAACAAATAATAATTGTCGGTCCTCGAGAAGACAGAAAGGTCAACCGAAGGCTCAAAGGCATTCATCTATTCATGATCACAATCAACGCGACGCTTGGAATTGGTCTCTACTGGCGAGGTGGTCAGATTCTCGAGCTTGGAGGTCCTTTGGCGGTTGTCTTGTCCTACTTTCTGGTAGGCTGCTTGGTATGGGCTGTCATGCAAGGCATTACCGAAATGCTATGCATTTGGCCAATCCCGGGTGCTCTCTCGGTGTATGTCAGCAAGTTTGTTGACGAGGAGTTGGGCATCGCTGTTGGCATCGCATACTGGTAAGAAAACTGCAGAGCCTATCAAATGCGATTTATGAGTGAATTTGTTGTTCAAGATCGGAGCTTTGCTAACCAAGACTACAGGTTTACGTACTCAATGTCCTTCTCCACGCTCCTTGCAACGCTAGCAGCTGAATTTGACTACTGGTCTGCTTTTGAGAGCCGTGGCGTGCATGCAGGGCTCATCTTCCTGGCCGTCCCAGTCACATTGGTTGCTGTCAATATGCTCAAGATCGAGGTGGGTTCGATCACTACCACTTCGCTGATCAAAACACTTCTAACAGTCTGTATCTAGTCATACGGTCTTTTAGAGGTCATAACAGGATCTTTGAAGATTGCATTCATGTTTATAATCTTCGTTTTCTTGATCCTGATCAATAGGGAAGGTAAGATGATTTCACTTTGGATTGTTGTCACATGGTGGCTTGTTGGATCCTCGAAAGATATGTACTAAGTTCTTCAAACAGAATCAGATAACGGGGCTCCACTTGGTGTTGAGTGTAGGTACATATCACTCCCATGATACTATTCCGACTCTAATCGGCACTCAAATCTATAGATTGGTCCTCGCCTATCAGTTTTGATGACACAGCTGCCAAAGATTGGCCAATTGCATTATTGTAAGTCTTCGGCAATAATCTCAATGTTTTCAACCTACTGAAAAGTCCACAGCATGTGCATATCAACAGCAGTCTTTTCATTTGTTGGGGTCGAAGTCGTTGCTGCATCTGCCTTGGAAGCAAAATGGCCTCAGCATAACCCCGACGCAGAAAATTCATCGGCCAAGCGTTCAAGTTATGACAGCCCCCTAGTTGGAAGTGGTGTCAAGTTTTCGGCCATATACATATCCGTCCTTGCAACAGTTGCTTACACCCTGAGCGGATTTCTCGTGAGTATCGATATTAAATCCGACGACTGCAAATTACCTCGGGTGACCTGGGATACAAAGAATACGGATTGTAAAGATCCTGGCAGTCATTCGGCTTTTGTGATGATCGCCTCGGGCTCTAAAATCCCTCATCTAGCGACTGTATTCAATGTCTTTCTCGTTTTTACCTGTCTGTCGTGCGCGGGTACGAATCTCTATATCTCATCGCGTGCATTATTCGGCCTCACTAGCCAACTCAAAGGGGGCAAGGGACAGAGATGGCATCTACGCCTCTTGGCGAAGCTTGGTAAGACAGACCACCGAAAGGTTCCCAGGCGGGCCATAATATTTTCCGCGGTGGCATTTTGTTGGATCCCATTTTTGCAACTTGTTCGAGGCTCTGAACAAGCTCAGGTCTCTATTTCGATGGTAGGGCTTGCTGGTCCGTTCTTTCTTTCCTGCTCAATTGACAGCTAACATTCGTGTCTAGTTTATTGAAGTTCTTAGTGAAATGGCATCTGTTGGTCTCCTGATTGTGTGGGCTTGCGTCTCTCTCGCATTTATTCGCTATCATGGTTGGTCAGTACAGAGAAAGATCTGATGCATGATAGTTATTAATCATTATCAGTACCCAAACAATAATAAAAAATCCAGAGTACCTTGACCAAGAGGACGTTGCCCAGGCCGAGCGCAATAGCCGCAACTACCCATATCGCAGCCACGGTCAGCCCCTATTGGCCTGGATAGCTTTCGTGGGCTGCTGGACTGTTCTACTTGTTATGAACATGTCGCCAATGTGGAGTAGCTTTTACTTGCTACCTTTCCTATCGTCCTATTTGACAGTAAGACAAAGAAGTTTGCTGCTGCATATTCAAGAAGGCTAACGAACTTGGCTTAGATCCTGGTCTTTTGTGGAATGTGGGTATTACTTAAGGTGCTCCGAGGAGCAAAGTGGTCCCTCGTTGACTTGTCACGCCCCCAGCGAGTCGCTGCGATATTGCGGAGCTTGCATGAAATGCGCCAGGCCACAATGACAGATAAAACACCATTACACTGAGGGGAGCAGAAATGTACACCTAAAATAACATGTATATATAGAACTGCAAGAACAATGTATACTATCACCAAAACAAAATACATGGAATAAAGTTAAGTTTTACAGGCAGGCGCAAAGCCAGCTTCACCACGAAACCCCCCCCGGACTACCAAAAATATGATGTTTAACGACATTCCACACATGATGATGCAGGCTGTTCAATGCCAAATGTAGTATATAACCGCACAGTGGTGCCAGAAAACAAAAATTCATGATGTGATATCTCGTGCTTGTACATAAAGATATGGCTTCCTCCAAAGCCAAGTGCGAATCATGTATTAGCGTATCCAAGGTAATCGCCACAATTTACCCGCTCCGTCGCGCAAATTAAAGACGGTAACCGACGAGCGAAGTCAATAAATGATACGATAATTGCGCCTCAATCGTCCCCGCCTTCAAATTCCGCTAATTTGCGGCCCCCCACCCGGTTCCGCCCCCCGTTCCTCAAGTATGGGGGCGGAGCCATTGGAAACAATTTCACGTTCCAGTGCGTCGACGATGAAAGGGAAATAAAGGAACGCAAATTTTCCTGATTGTTTTCATACACGTCTGCTTTCTATCAATTCCCGCCTAGATTTTTCTCTATTTGGCGAACCCACTTGTTGAAATCCAATATTGACATTGAAAATCTGGTAAGTACTTCTGCTGACGTCGAATCTGCTTAGAGTACACATACTCCATAGTAATGTGTCGAGAAAGGATGAAGAAACTTGATTCGGGACATAGAATTGATGATTTTTGAATGGTACACTGATCATGGACTAGATCGACTAAGCCGTCCATCGCTTTGAGTCATCAAACTTTTCCCAAAACATCTTTCACGATCCATATTACTTCCAGTATAACGAGATGTGTTTAGCTGGGGCTCTCGGTTTCCTTTTCAACAGTAAAGACAAAGAACGGAGGCAGTCTGGTTATGGCAGTAACCCTGCCAATGCCCCTCGGAATCCTGCTATGAGTAAAAGCCCTGGCAACTACCCCATGGGACCCCGGCCTGCTACAGGCTCCCCTCCTGGCGGGCAGGCGCCTCCCTATCAAGGTCAATAGATGTGCAAACTGTGAGTGTCCTCGGCTAGTCGCTCAAGAAGAAATGGGGGTAAGGCTTTTTGTTCAGAAGTTTGGAGGATATCTGTGGCTACTTCACTTTTGTTTCACTTGTCATCTCAATTTCCTTTGTGTTTCTCAGCACACAGCTTTCGTTTTTAGACATCATGATATCCAACCGCACAGCTTTACTAGGCCGTGGGAACAAAGGGGACATTGTAGGCAATACTTCCATTGTAATGAAGTCGCGAAATCAAATAACCATGAGAAATTTCAGACATGCTGCGGGTTTCAATTAGGTGGCCATGTTGGCTAGTACCCGTATAGAATTAACTTCGTCAAACCTGGACCCTGGATTTATTTTAGGCGCAGCCCCTTAACTTTTTTTCGGTTCAGGGTCTCGGCCCGAGAAAGCCCAGCGAAGTTTCTATTTGGTGACACATCGGCCGTTGCTTGGGATACACTTTCTGGCGCTTGGCGAGGCTCCAAATGGAGATGATTCGGGGTCTATACCTAAACTAGACTAAACGGCAAGCACTAACACTATTGTAATCTAGCGGTTTTATCACGCCATGGTTTTACAATAAGCGCTAAGTCGCCAAGGGGCAAACCGTGGCATCAATTAGGCTGCCGATTTTATAACCTCGCAAGGCTGCTCAATTGGTAAGCTAAGGCTAAGCCCCTGACTTTTAACGCAAACTGACCTCGAACCAATTACCAGCCATGGAAATTCCTTCTGATAATACGAAGTGGGGGTCAGACTGAGGTGATCTCAATTTAAAAAGAACGCTGTGGGGTCCCTGGGGTCCCTGGAAGTAGTTCCAAGATTCTTTTCTCTTCAAATCTTCACCAGTCAACATGCGACCATCAACACCCATCAATTCGATGGTTCGCACTTGGGCACTGTGTGTCGCCTTGTTATCGACGCTCGTCTTGACACTATCTGTGCCCGATTTGATTCCCAGTCCCACGATCGCGGCCGCGGCCGATCGCGATTTACGATCGCGGGCCGAGGATCCTTTCCTACTCCGAATTATGCCATTGGGCGCGTCCATAACCAATGGTTATCGGTCAACTGAGCACAACGGCTATCGTGATTATATCAGACAGCAGCTACGCTATAAAGGCTGGGATGTCGAGATGGTCGGGAGTTTAAGGAACGGTACGATGATTGATAATGTGGGTGATCACCAACTTCAAAGAAACTTAGAATGGAATCTCACAGTTATTTTCCACTGCAGTTTAATGAGGGTCACATGGGCTTTAGAGTTGATCAGCTATCAACGCAGGCTGAGAAAACCACCCCTCAACAGCCTAATCTGATCCTGATCAAGTGAGCTTGTCCATTTTCCAACAGATATTCAGAGACTAATGTATCAACAGTGCTGGCACCGACGACGCCTTGCAAAATCACAAGGTTGGCACCACCGGAGTCCGAATGAATTCTCTTCTAGACTTGCTCTTCGAGAAAGTTCCCAATACGACCATCATTCTCTCGACACTTTTGCCAAACAAAGCTACCCCACAAGTGGTCGAATGGATCAGTGATCAGTATCGCACACTTGCTGCCAAGCGGCGTAAGAGCGGCGACCGAGTCGTCCTAGCCGATATGAGCTATTTTATTCCCCTTGATGAATTGGCAGACGCAACTCACCCGACAGATGCTGGGTATAAGAGAATGGCATCGGTTTGGTGGGCCGCAATCGAGGACGCTTTACAGGAAGATATGATTCAACGCTTCAACTACACCATCACAACCAAGCTGGAAAAGTCATTGGACAACAGCACCAGCAATCCTAATCTGCCATCCTACACGGCTCCTCCTCAGCCTACGAATACGAATAATGCGCTTTCTCTTCTGCCCCGGAGAATATTGCTTACAGTCGCGGCTCAGCTGGTCGGTGGTAAGTTCCAAAATCCCTTATTCACACCCTCAACAACACTGACAGAGATAGTGCTGGCGTTCCTATGAGACGCAAATTACTTATATCGACCTTCAGACATTTTCATGTGCGATGCATTTTATTCAAGCAATACCCCATATATCATTGTTTTATCATTTCCTTTCACGGACTCAAATTCTTGTATATTATTTCAAGAGATTCGCCATGAATAGGGCGAAATTGACAAAGAAAGAGATTCGAATCCTGCAAACTAGAATACAGAAAGCTCTTTGAGAAAAATCATCCCCAAAAATAGATGACCCATTGATCAGGCTGCGTCCTTTGTGTATTATTCAATATAAAGTAGTCATTGAAGTTGACGCTGATGAATTCCATATCGTACAACAAACCCCGTTGGTCTTCATATCACCATTATTACTGCCTCTTCTTCACAATGCCGCAAGTTACGCGATCACAAGGAAAGCGAAAGCAGTCTCCAGGCCTTCTACCTCCCCTACCGCCGTCGAAGAAGGCCAAAGGGGCCCCAAAGGATGCCAAGGATGTCGTAAAAAAAGCTGGGGCCAAAAGAAAAGTCGCTGCGGAGCCAGCTGGTGAATCCAAAGGTAAAGAACCTGCTGTTGGAGAACCTAAGCCGGCGGCCGAAGCCATAGTACTTGATTTCGATCACTCGTACGTTGGAGAGATCAAACCTTCTCCTCCACGTAAAAAGGGTAAGCGCCACGAAAGATGGAGACACGAAGGCCCAGAGTCCCTCGACGACACAAAAAGGCTTCCGACTGGTTGGAAGGACACTGAGCCAGATCTTAGTGACGAGTGAGTCCCATGTGCAGTTGAGACATCCGAGGCTTGCTGATTTCTTTGTAGTGACTGGGATGCCCAAATTGAAAGATGCCTGGAGAGGATTGAAGATAATATATTGGTCAGGCGGTTTGAAAGCAAGTTGGAAACTTTGCGAGAGGAAAAAGCGGATCAAGAGTAGGAACCTTCTTTGACTGAATACATCCTCCGTCGTAATGATCAAAGGGGAACTGACATGTTTTTAGTGCGCTGGTCGCATCGGAGCCTGCAGGCCTCTCTTGGCCCGTAATCCAACGGCTGCAGTCTCTGAAAAGAACACATGGAAACTTGGCCGAGGAGGACCCTTATGTACAGCTTCCGAACGTGGAAGCCGTTATGAAGGCTTATCGATCAGGGAAATTGACATGGAATCCGGGTTTGATTACCTATTGGTGCGATGGTGAACAGATTTGTGAACCTCGGCCTTTAAAATGGGAGGAATTTGATCAGGTCAAGAAAGACCGGCCTGGAGAGGATCGAAGTTTCTGGATAGAGGGTGTAAGATCAAGTTCTCCCTTTACTCACAGCATATAAAACTCTAATGATCCACTAGCTCCATGGTACCAAGTCTATTGGTTTGTTTCCAACTTTCAAGTTGGATTGCGACAAGTGGTTTATGCATTATGTACGTACGAGGTTGTCCTCTCTGCACGTTCGGCACAGTTAACAACCTGAATCTAGAGTGAAATAGGAATCCGCCTTCCAGGTACCGACTTAGAGCTCACCATTAACGTGATGGACGACAGTGGCTCTTCTGTTCTGACCATCTACGAGGGTGATGTAAAGGACCTTATATCACCCAGACCGGACAAAATCCCGAGGTCATTGCTGCTGGGCGTGTGTGACACGGATACAGCCTCAGGGAACATGACACTTCCTTTTATCCGAATGGAAATCTCTTTTGTCTACGAAGGCGTGGAGATGATATCCTGGATTCCAATACAATGCGCTCTCCTGCCAGGGAAGTATAAAAGCACCAGAATCCCACGACTTAGTGGCCCTTTATTGCGGTGGTTGCTCCTTACTGCAACGGTCCCGGATGGTGAGGGCCTAATGTATGTTAGTAATGATGTCGAGAACCTGATCAAGAACCTACCTTTTGATGTTGATCCTAGTGAGGCTTCTATTCCGGACCTAATTCTGCAGCCGATGTCGGAAATGGGCATATAATCACCCTGGCTCGACTGGTTTGGGTTGCCTCTTACCTATGGCGTTGTTCTCAGCATGTATCTTGGCGGTTTTTGTTAGCTTTACGTCTATCCTGTTATCATCTGTGATATTTAGTCTTTTTTACTTCTTCAATCCAATATGTTTTTGAGCCAAAGTCAATTTTCTCGCACTTGTAAGGATCAGCATTTCCACACTGGGGGGCATCAGTCTTTTCTGGGAATCCTGGCCACATAAATTACTGGTTTATTTTCGGAAGGCACGGTTAATCTGTTTGAGGAAGGCACGGTTAATCTCTTTTATAGGAAGGCGCGATGCAGCCGACAGTTTAACCCCCTTCTCTTTTTTTCCGAATTCCAAACCCTTCTCTTCTTTTTATTCCTGCCTTCTCTCATTCTCCCTCGCCCTTGCAAATCGCATCACACATCACATTTATTCTGTCTGTTTGCTTTTGGACTAGAAAAGCAGAGAACGATACGCAAACTGGTCAGTAGGGTATCATTTCAAGACATCAAAAATGAGACATACTTGGAAGCTCAATGGAATTTGAAGTAAATTTTCTAGTACTTGAAATAACATTCTCTAAATGCTATCTTTATTTGGCAACTGTGTAGCACGGATATGCCCAGTTGGATTCTATGCATGCAGTTGAGGTTCTGATAGGCCGATCATCTTACAGTGGTGACCGGTCTGCATGCATGTCTCACCAACATCGAATGACTCCAGGAACCACAGCCCCTGGTCAAAATCTTCCCCTGAAACCAACCCCTGAGGCTCAGGTTCCCAATTTTCCAATTTGACCCAATACGTCATTCACGCTCTTTGCAAAATACCAACCCACCATGCTACCATCACCACGTCAACGAAAGCAATCATCGCCTCACATAACGCCCGCGACAAGCCAACCACAATCCCTGCAGCTAAAAGTTACACCCGCTCAACGCCTACTGTCTTACAATGATGTCCCAGAATGGTACTCAGACAATCCATACATCCTCACAGGCTACCGCCCTATCTCAAATTCCACTCAAAATTGTCTATCCAGTCTCTTCTACCTGCATAACGAATCAATCAACATTTTCTCCCATCTAATCCCTGCGATAGTATTCTTCCTCGCCGAGTGGACACTCTACCAATACGTTCAAATATGGTATCCCCATACCCCAGTGCGGGACCAGATCATCTTCGCGTTCTTCTTGCTGACTGCGACGATCTGTCTGGGGATGTCGGCTACATTTCATACACTCATGAGCCATTCGGAAAGTGTCTGTAATCTCTGGTTGCAGCTGGATTTCATTGGGATTGTCATTCTGACTCTGGGTGATTTTGTTTCCGGCATCAATATGGTGTTCTATTGTGAACATGATTTGAAATGTATTTATTGGGAGATGGTATGTGCAAGTCCACCTTGATATCAGTATGGCAAAGTCTTGGGTGCTAAATAACATTTTTCCAGATCGGGATACTCAGTTTACTATCACTCATCATACTTGTGAATTCAAGATTTCAAGGTCTCCGCTGGCGCACTTTTCGCGTTGGAACTTTCATGGCAATGGGTCTTTCTGGTATCGCACCTCTTATCCATGGGATTGCCCGTTTCGGCTTCATGCAGATGATGAAGCAGTCCGGGGCTCCATTTTACATTGCCGAGGGGCTGCTTCTTGGACTCGGAGCTGTTGTTTACACTGTCAGTTTTCACGTGGCTTGCCAAATTCGGGAAAGCTTGCTAACTAAACAATGTTTCCAGACACGCGTACCAGAGTCTCTGGGTTCTGGAAATTTTGATCTTTTCGGATCCTCTCATCAGATCTTTCATGTCTTGGTGGTGCTCGCTACAATATTGCAGCTTGTCGGGATTCTATCCGCGTTTGATTACAATTACCATAATCGGGTTTGTGAATTTTCTTAGAGCATGTTCTATGGTATAGATAAAGATCGAGGACGGAAATTATTGAAAGGATTCGCAAAGTATGCATGCATTCATGAAGCGTGACACCGTGTCAGCTCAGTCATAATCAAAATATCGCATCTATGTACGGCTCTAATGTATCTATACAAGAGTTTATAAAAAGAAAAACAGAAAACAAAATTCTTAGACCCGCTCAGTGCTCTCGGATTCACCTTGGTTCTCTTGGTGAACAGCGTGGTCCTTAATCTCAAAGCGGAATTCCTCCTCCTCCGCGCGGAGGATCTCCTTGAGCTGCGCATTGGCACGCCAGACAGGCTTGCACTTGAACAGGCGGTCGACCTTCTCCAGAGGGATACCGGAGGTCTCGGGGATAAGGAAGAAGGCGAAGAAGAAGGCGAGGAAGGAGAGCGATGCGAAGAACATGTACACTCCGTATCCCATAGTAGCGAACATCTGCTCGGTGAAGCGAGAGACGAGGAAGTTGAAGAGCCAGTTGCTTGCGGTGGTGCAGGCCTGGGCGAGGGAACGGAAGTTGGGGTCAAAGAACTCGGAGTTGATGACCCAGGGAGTACCGTTCCAGGTGGGGGTGTAGACAGCAGTCCACAGGTAGAAGAAGAAGATAGCGGCAATACCACTTCCGTTAAGGGAAGTAATGTCGTGCTTGGTGGGCTCAACAATGTAGACGTAGGCACCGATGACCCACATGCAAATAGAACCGGTGACGGCACCAACGAGCAAAAGATTGCGGCGACCGAACTGATCGACCAGGAACAGCAGCCAGATAACAGTCATAACAGCCTTGACGACACCGAAAATACCGGTCATAATGTCGACAGTGTTGGTTTGGACACCCAGAGACTATAGGAAGCAGTTAGTATGTTGTCAAACCGACAAGTCATCTGGGGTTATTGTGGAAACATACCTTGAAGATGGTGGGGGAGTAGTAGTTGATGGCATTGATACCAGATCCGTTCTGCCAGAAGAAGAGCATGCATCCCAAGAACAGACGGTAGCAGAGGAGAGGCCGGGAGCGAAGAGCCTGGAAGGGCTGCCAGAATCCCATACCAACGGTGGCCCGCTGTTCCTCGATAGCATTGTCAATGGCAGCGACCTCCTCAGTGATGTAGATGTCACTAGGGGTCAATTGACGGATCCAGCAAAGGTTGTTCATGGCCTGCGCGCGCTTGTCGTGCAGGAACAGCCATCGGGGGGATTCCCGTATCCAGAGAGAGCCGAGCAGCAGCATACCGGAGGGGATCAGCTGGATAGCGAATGGAATAACCCACTGCTTGTGGTCATCAGGAATATGTTGCTCAACACCGTACTAAATAACCAGGTGATTAGCGACGTAGTCCTAGAAAGGAAAATTTCTCGACCCATCAAGGGGTAATTCCGGGACCATGACTCACGTTAATCCAGAAACCCAGCATACCACCGATCTGCCAGCCCAGCTCATAGAGACCGACGAGACGACCACGAATGGCAGGGGGAGCCAGCTCAGCAAGGTAGATAGGAACAATGTTGGAGGCGACACCGGTTCCCAGACCGGACAAGACACGACCAGCGTACAGCATACCCAAACCAGTCTTACCAGTAGCAGCGGTCTGGAGAGCAGCTCCGATGATGAAGACGGAAGAGGAGATAGTCAAACACCACTTGCGGCCAATCCAGTGGCTCAGGGCGTATGTGGCAAGGGCACCGAAGAAGGCACCGGCGATGAAGAGGGAGACGATGTTTTCACTGATCAAGTCCTGTCCTGCAGGGCTCAATTTATCTGTACCGAACTCTTCCATGAAGGATGTGAGATCAATCGTAGTACCAATGAAGGCACTAGTATAACCGATCATGTTGGAACCACATGATGCGATAGCGGCGAGGAGGTAGACACGCCAGTTGTAGACGGATGACGGCGTCGGCCGATCCTCGACGAGATGGAGAATACCACCCATGGCTGTTGTGTGTTGAACAGCTTAAGGGAAAATTTTCGGAGGGTTGGGAAGGCGAAAAATTTTTCGACTATGGGATGGATGAAGAAGAGAAAAGATGGGACGGGAGCCAGGCTAAGTATTGTTCATTCCCCAGTGGGTTGTGGATACAAGAAGGTGTGTGGAAATCCTTTCGTTGACCATCCCCACAACCTGCGTCGCGTAGAACCCCATCCTCTGGGGCAGTATGGGGTTCCAAAGTGAGGCTACGCGACCTAGGAGGCGTGCTAAAATTCCCACGGGGTGGACACTGACCCGGGGTAGCGTTTTCCCCGGTGGAAACATTCAGCCGGGGCCAACGAATCGTTGATAGTATATATCTAACCCGGAATCCATCTTCCATGGTCGTCATGACCTCAAGCAGTTATTTCGAATTTTGTGGCTATTGCCAGGCACCAATTACTTCTACAAATTTTTGTTTTTGGGATAAGTTGTGATGCTTCATGTCAAATTGGCAGTCATATTTGTTTAGCCAAGAGGACTTAAGAAAATTTCCCCCCATCTTGAGTTTACCCGTTGTCCACAGAGGGGGGGTGTTGAGGGGACTCACCGGTGAACGTTCTGGTTCGCCACATGGTGCGTAATAATGCATGAAGAGGGTCGGGCATATCTTTTGTCCCCGGATCAGACGGGTCGCAAATTGTGGAGAGTCAGGAACTCTGTGGGAGTAAAAGGGGGGGTTAGGGGATTGTAGAGGAACTAAGGGGATCAGTAAAGTCCCGCTTGATAAACCAAGACCCCGGGCTATCATTTTGGGGGACATGGGTTGGAATGGGGTGCATGAAAATTCGTCACTAGCGTACCTTGGCTCCGCGGGGAGAACCCTTAACCACGGCGTTGCGACGGATTGTCGCCGAAGATTTCATGCGGAAGAATGGATAAACCCACGCTAAACTTTATGTGGAGGGTGACTTCGTAGTCACGTGAGATATATTCCACTTCCTCTCCTTTACGCGTACCTCATTGGCTTGGCGATCGTGGAGAAGTCTTCTCCATACCAAAGTCATTTTCTCCAGCATGATTCATTGCTCTCCAGGATGAATTCATAGCTGACATAAAGCCGATCTCGGGTAGATTTCAGGCTCTGGGGACTTCTTTAACTTTCTTTGACCTTATCGTCATAGGCCGTTAGATACTAAGAACGCCACCTGTGCAAAAACCTTATCTCCAACTCGGTGAGAACGGGAGAATATAGAGCCAGGGAATAAAGAATTCCAGCTAAGTGGAATGTCAGCCACATTTTTCTTTTCTTTGTTCTTCCACCGGGCCGAAGAACAAAACAGTTAGCATCAGTCTTGTAGAACCGCACCGAGCAGCACTGGAAAGCACCAAGTGGATCCGAGTGTGCCGGGCCCCATCTCTTGTCATCACCGGTGAGGACACTTGGCTAGGTTGAATCGAGGTCAGATGAAAAGCAGAATTTTCTGTTGGCCAAGTCCTGTACCATGTTTTCAATTGAAGACTCTAGTTGGCCGCGGTGAAGCTTGCTCGAAGCGGCCCGAGAAGTAAGCTTACTTCCAACACTTAGATTTAGATGTTACAGCGACCCGGAATGCCGAAGTTCCCGTGAGCACCGCAGACAAGCCGACATCCACGCATTCTAATGTCGCTGAAAGCTGCGTTGAAAGACTGGCAATTTAGGAACTCTATGAGAAATTTAATTACAATTCAATTGGATTCTTTAAACATACATATATGCACGACCTACCATGACCCACGGTTCGAGTAGCAGCTTTGGTGTGACTGAAGAGCTGTGCCTGGATCCGCGCCGTATCAATCAATCCATGGATGATATGCCGACGGTCTTCCAGACTTTCTAGCAAAATATCTAATCATCGACGTACTCTATTTTGTATGGATTTGTCACTCAAATTGGACAGAATAATCGAAAGGGACCTTGGGAGGAAATGATGACCTTGGAATTTCCGCAAGGTCGCATAATATATGTATATTCGTAACATGGCCCGGGATTTGCCTAGTTGGGCAACAGAACCTTCAAGGTGTAGCCCTGGGGGTGTTCGAATATAATATTATAATTGTTCATGAATGTAATTGATTTTAGGATAGGAGGCCTTGGAACAGGCGGCTTATCTACAACACTACTATTGGAATAGCATGGTGGTAAAGTCAAAGGTTTGCCATATACAACCTTGAACTAGCAAATCACAGCTCCCTTGCACTCCCCGGGCCAACCCGTTTCATCCAAATATTATGCCTGAGGCCTACGTTGTTCTGGCGCTGACAGTCAAAATAAAGCCAGCGATCACCGGGGTATCAGGATTTGATAATGTGTCGCATCTACTTGCTGCAGGTGTACAATGGCCAACTATGATAGAGGCCTTCGAGTTGGCCTGTCTCTATAGGGGTCATGTTAGAAAGACAATGGTACTTCTCTCCCTTGCTCTCACGCGGAAGGCGGGAATGTCGGAGGCATCAATATCTTAGGAGCATCAAGGTAGCTGTAGAGTGGTTTCCTCTCTGACAAAGCCCAGGCAGGAAGCCCCTTTGTCTAGTGAATGAACTCGTTAAGGAGTCGGGCCAGAAATGGCAATCGGGCGATTTCATGTAAATCGTACACTCCAGTAGCAGGAATTGACTGCGCCAATTGACGCGGGTGCCCTCCGACAGGTAAAGCAACTGTCTCACCCAGAAACCATCACAGGTATCAAGACTGGAATGTCTGGCACAGCCATCCAGCACATATAGTGGAAAGCCAGGTGACCACTGTCTGCAACCGGGGACAGATGTCTGCTTTCAGTTGGTTGATGGGCAAGTTTCACCTCATGGATTCCGACATAAAATTATCGACTGAGACACGGTGTAGATTCTGGTCAACAAGACCGAATGTTACCATACCCCGACTTCGAAGACTCTTATGAGCAACGAGTGTCCGTAGCCTTGAAGAAGAGCAATGTGATCACCAAGTTATTCCTGTATCGAGATGCTTTCCCTAATTTCAAAAATGAGGGACTCTTGACAAGTCTCGGAATTTCATCAAGTGCATCGTGGACGATGGGAGGAGGGACGCGATCGGAAGCTGTTGCTGAACATCGAGACGGTCGCAAACATTACGGGGTTAAGGGACTTGCTAACAGACGAGAGCGCGAATCAGGTCAAGTAAAGGTCATCGACTCTGCATACCTGTGGGACTGTATAGGAATAGACATTGTGGTTAGGAAGCTGTATGATGCTCGTTGTGATGAGCCAGGGAATCTCATGTTATCCCCACAGTCACGTGTAGCCGACCGTGCCAACCACAAGATTCGCTCCAAACAACGTCAACATCCATTGATAAGAGCCAGATCATTGTTAAATTGGCCGTAGGAGCCTTATGGGACCAAATATCTCCAGGTCATGAATTCATCACCAGTGGAACAGACAGAAATTAGAAGTCTTGTTGTCTGATGAGATGCGCCTTGTACCAGTGGAGCACTAGATCACATCGACTGGAAGACTGATAAGTGGTTCGTGAGCTGCCCGAATTGTGAAGATCATTAGCTGATATCCAGTTAGTATCCATAAGCAGACATACAAGCTTATCTGTCTGCTCAGCCCTTCATGGAGACCCAGGCCTCTCCCGTGGCTATTCAGCGGAGCATCTGGGATGGGCGGATACCATTAGAGATCGTCCTTGCGCCCTCTGAGAGCCGAACTTACGATAAGACTGATCCATACCTTGTATGTGTCATTGCACTATCCCGAATGGGCTCTTTTGAGCCGTGTTGATGGATGCTGTCTAGGTCTCCTGTCATCGTGTCTCATATCTCCCCTCGCTGCTCCCAAGGCTTCGAGCATTCTTCTCAACCTCGTTGATTGAGCCCAACTCTCAGCACCATGAAGGCTGGTTTACCTTCGAAGGCGTGCCCCTGAAATGGCACTATCCCATCGGCCTATTATTTGACCTCTATGCTGGCGCAGAGCCCGCCACAAGGGGTAACACCCCAAATCCCGACGCGCAAGAGGATGAATCGCCGCTCCCATGGCGCCTGACCGTCCACTTCAGTGACTGGCCCGTTGAGGACCTCGTCCGACTCGATCCAGATGGTATGGTAATGAACGACGCGTTCATAAACAGCGTGAAAGAAGCGGACTTCCTGCGCAACGGCACCGCTAAAGGCATCATGAGCCTTTCCAAGGAGGACTCTTCCGGCCTATGGAAGGCCGTTGAGAATGGTAATATTCCCACACCAAGATCAAAGCGCCCTACTGACCTCAGAGTTCTCAAACAGTGGACCTCCCATCCTTCCAGCGTATTTCAAGTATTCTTCTTCCTCCGTTATCACAACCGTTCCGCAACGTACCTGTTCGCATCTTCCTTCCGCTTCCGCCAGATGGGGATTCACCATCATTGAAAGTGGTGCAAACGCCGCTTCCTCCGTCTGTATCGACGTCGAGTATCCAGGCCAGTCAATCTATCAGCGCGCGGGCTAGCCCGAGTACGCAGCCTCAGACGGTCGGAAGTGTCTTACACATGTTACTTCCAAACTTGTTTCCAAGCCGGCGTACCCCAGTCCTCGCAAAGCCCGTATTACATGGTGCGGTACTTCCTATGTCTGCGCCTATTGAAGAGGTGGTGAGGTGCTCTGCGTACGGAGATGGCTGGGTCTACGTCGTTGTGCGAATGATGGGTTAGAAGTCTACGTCTACTGTGAACAGAACCAGTAATATATCGAATAATGAATGCTACGATCTATCGAATTTCAAATTTCCAGCTTCATTCGCTTGCGGGATGAGTGCTTTGGGAAAGATAGGAGAAGTATTTAAAATTCACCTCGACTACCTGAAACAAAATATCACTGATCAATGAAAAATATTATCGCTAGATCGCTTCATGCTAACATGATCTCTCAGCTCACCAGATCAAAAGGGAGCTTGAGAGGCGGGTATCCATCAGTACCAAAAATAAGGAAAGAAAAAAAACCGAACCATATGTCCTACACGTCTATGTACGGATGCTCACTTCCAACTAGCGTAGATTCACCCGTAGTATCCCGCTCACTGACATCGGGATCGGCATCATCATCCTCAAAAATGGTTGTTGCACTGTCTCTTCCACTCCTTTGGGGCACAGGACGCAACTGCCCTTCCTCATCAAACCACAGTGACCCAAATGGATTCTTTTTCGCAAGATGTAAAGCTGTGACTGGTGTATCTTTGTAAAAGTCTTCGGGGTTCTCAAAGTCTCCCTTCACTGGGCCGCTCTTCTCATTTGGAATCTCAATGGATAAGTCAGCGCCAGCATCAAGGAGTATGCGAAATAAGGGCTCGCGTCCACGCTCAGCGGCAAGGTGAAGTGGAGTTTTTCCTTCGCCACTCGGAGTGTTCACATTAGCACCCTGCTGGACAAGGTACTCGACAAGAGACGCACGCGGAACAGGTGATGTTGCCGCAAGGTGAAGGGGAGTCTCGGCAGAAGCCGTAGCTGTTAGCTCATTGATGGAGGCCCCGTTGCTGAGTAGTAGTTGTATGTACTCAACAGTGCGATCGGAAGAGATTTCTGGAAAGCCTGTTCCCGTATAAACGGTCTGGTGGAGCGGTGTCCAGCCTTGGAAAGACATGGCTTTCACATCGAGACCTTCATCTAGAGCCATCTTCAGAATTTCGAGACAGTTCTGGTTGGAAGGCGGGGTGAGGTGGAGGATGGTTTCACCCTTTGCTGTCTGTACATCGATTTTGGCTCCCCAATCGAGCAACAATCGGAACATGACTTTGTTTCCATTCATAGCAGCGCACTGAAGGGGTGTATATCCTTGAGATGTGCGAGCTTCGATGTTTGCACCTTGGTTCAGAAGCTTACTCACAACTCCAGTATGGACACTGTAGCGGGCCTGTTCATGGAGCAGGGTTTCACCTTGTTTGTTCCAGACATTGATATCAGCCCCGCCAATGAGGAGAAGATCAAAGGCAACCCAATGTCCTTTCCATGCAGCATATTGCAGAGCCGTAGGACCGGAAAGTGACTTCGCCTCAATATGAGCACAGTGCTGGAGAAGTAGAGAAATTGCTTCGCAATTGTCCATGTTGGCGGCTAGTTGTAGGGGAGTGTAGCCTTCATCATTCGGAATGTCAATGGCAGCTCCTTTTTCCAATAAAAACAGGATGATTCGAGGTCGCCGGTACTGCACTGCCATGTGAAGAGCAGTGTTGCCAGTATCTGGATTTTGTAAATCCAAATCCACCTTGTGCTTGACCAATAATGGGATTGTAGACTCATCGGTCGCAGTTCCCACGGCAGCATGGAGGCTCGAATTACCCCTGTGGTCCACTTTCTGTAAGTCGATGTGCTCCGCGAACAACAGCTTCATGCATTTCCGGTGACCTTTCATGGAGGCGATATGCAAAGCTGTCTGGCCTTGGGCATTCGTCGCATTGACACTGCCTCCTTTTTCAAGCAAGAACTCCACCATTTCATCGTTGCCTTGGTAAACTGCACAGTGCAATGGTGTTACACCTAAGGCGTTCTCTTGAGCGTTCACATTTGCGCCTTGTTCCAAAAGTCGCTTGGCTTTCCCGGGAACCCCAAAAAATGCTAGGTAGTGGAGGCCAGTCCAGTCGTTAGGGTACTTTCCAAGGCCTAACTCCGATGGCATACCCTCAGCCCTTCCTCTTTCATAATCCAGAGGTGGTCTTCTCCAAAGAAGCTTGTTGAGGAACGTCTTGATAAGCACTTGGAAAGTTTGCTCCTCCTCGTCCACCTCTCTAGCATGTAGACCCCAGTAAGCTGCGGCATAATTGACGATACCTTTGTTCATGATGCGAGATGGACCCCCATCGTTATGGTAGCAATCATCTACCACCTCATCGGGACTGATTGCAGACAAGCAAGCTTCTGTGATGTCTTTCTGCGCCGAGGGGAAAAAGACCCTAGCTGCAGAGCCCTCGAGGTACTCTTTCGCCGTGCGATGAACAAATCGAACAGTACCAGAGACCGCATCAACAGTCAGAAGCCCTGCGCTCTGTGTCTGCAGGAAATGCTCAAATGTCATTGATTCTGGCTTTGACGGTGTATCATCGTTAACGGCACATCGAAGCTCAGTGACCGATAGCGATCTAATTGCGTAGAGGACCCAATAGACGTAGCGGGTTGCTGATGGGCTGTGGCTGACAACTTGTTTCATTGATTCACCATATGCTTCTGCAAGGTTTTCAGGAAGCTGAACGAGGGCTTTTTCAAGTAGTTCTCGATCGTTATACTGGGATAAGAGATCAAGATGGATTTTGGCCAAAAGAAATCTGTATTAAACATGTTAGCATGGTGCTGTGATACCGAAGGGGTTTGGAAAGGTACTCACATCCCACGTGACTTCTCTACTACGGAATGGAGGATATCATCCTCAAGTTTGAGATCTGGATTCTTTTCTCCGATGATACTGCGGATGCTGCTATCCGATTTCGTACGGGCGAGTGTGTAGAGTCCAATGTCTTCTGGTGGCGCCAGGACGCTCACATATCCAGAATTATCCAGCGGCTTGGTGCCACTCATTTCTCGCAGCGTAACGAGAAGCTGGGCATGCTGCGGAAGCTTGTGCATTCGGCTTAAGACGCGGTCTTTATCTGAAAATGTATCGAGTCCATCAAGTACTAATAGTACTTTAGAGAATCGATTGATCTCGGCCCGGATGGCATTTTGGTATGCCTTAGAAGAAGCACTTCCTGCCCTAAGAGCTTCTGAGTGATACAGCGAAGAGGTCGCATAAGACAGACTGCGCTTTCGGAATACCAATTGGGCTAGAATGGTTTTCAGAACATCTATGGATGGTGCTTCTTTCCCACTCTCGCCTTGACAAAAGACAAAGACCGTCGCAACATCGGGTGAAGTAAACGTCTTCTGAAGGAAGTCGATGATAGTGGACCTGGGACGAGTGTTAGCATAATGCTCTTGAAAATTGCAGAAATGTCACATTCTACTAACGATAAGAACGTTTTGCCTGCACCCGCTGTAGGTCGCGCATTAGTATAAAGCGGAAATATATGAAGAGGCATTGTCGAAAGACTTACGTGGCCCAATACAGTATAGCGTTCTGAATCCTCCTATCAGCCACTGTCTGAAATTTGAATTCTCAAAAACCCAGGAGCAAGACCCTTGTTGTCGCCGGTTGCAAAGGTCCGCAAGTGTGATAAAGTGTTCGGAGGACAATCGACTCGTTAAACCAAGGGTCTCATCTTCGAACTGTTGGTCGATTTTTATGCCACCTAAATACATATCATTAGATTCCAAGAACAAGCATTGAACACAAATAAAAGCTCACTAGTTTCCACGTCACGATGTCGCTTCAAATCGGCTCGAATTTGCCTGTCTAATAACGCTCGTTCCCTAGGCACATAAATTAGCTCAAAGAGTATGAAAAAGGGAGTTGACTTTTCTCAATGGGATCGTACTCCGAGTCAGGTTGCATAGATAGGAGGAACATAATTTTGTATTGTTCGAACCGAGGAATATAGGTCTTATCCAAGAGATGTTTTCGGAAGTAGAAGGGGCTTACGCCTCCAGGTTGGAAATAGAGCTCTAGAGACTTCATGGTCAATCTGAACCACGAGAGAAGCTCACTCAGGGCTCGAAGGCGGCCGACTGCGACAAACCATTTCTCTTCAGCCCAGCTGATCTCGTCTTTGATGCGATACAGAAGATCCAATAAGTCCGTAAGTAGCGATAATGCCCGCATAGAAGCATCATGTGAGTCTCGTCCGGTGTTCAAGCAGCGCATCCCCACTCGCGTGGATTGGGCGGCCTGAACGAGGCTGTCGCGAACTGCAGATACATTTACCATGATGTATGGCGACTATAGACATCGAAGCGAGTCAAGCAATAGGTAAAAAGCTGGTCGTCTCGAAGGCGATGCTAAGGAAAGAATCAGGAGATCAAAACTCAATATTGCCCCGGACTCGGCACTAGTCCATGCTTACCCAATAAATTGGAGGTGTTATCGTGGCTGTTACCAACACCCACCAACATGGTGCGTGCGCCTACGCGGCTGGAGGGGTAACGGCGTAGGGTGATCCTGCACCTTATCCAGCCCCCACTAATTTTTTTTCCCATCTGATTTTCGACCCAGCAGCAATTGGGCGGCGGCTAGCTTGTGCTGAGCACGTCCACCCCAGATGGCGAAAGATGGCACCGGCATTCGATCGGCCAGTTACACGGAGGCACTCACCAACTATGGCTTACCACCACGCCAATCTCAGTCTGGAAAGAGTCTCAGGCATGGCACAGTGCAGTTTACAGCGCTAAGCAGATATTGTCCACGAGCACCAGACCAACAATAATCCAAGATATGTTTTCATTGGCTAAGAAGGGCAGCGGATTAATGGATCCTATGCACCATGATCACCCCCGCGATGCATGGCGAGGAGCACTGACCCACTAGTGCACCAGTGCCCGTGCATCATTTAGCGCCCTTGGGAAATCGCGCCTTTGGCAATAACCAATGGCAGCCGCAATCACGCAGAAAAAAATGGAGAGGTTCCAATACGTGATACGGGTCACAGTAGTTGAAACGAGTGGTTCAGGGTTTTGGGGTCAAGCACCATACAATCTAAAACTAATTGGCAGGATCTATGAACGTGAGGGGGAAACATGCACTAATAGTCATTAATTACTAATTTTTTGTTAATAAACGCCTTGTCAGTTATTATTGCTCGGCAAATTAGGACGTGTGCTCCACACCGCTACAGAATTTTTGGAAGATGATGTTAATGAGTGAGAGCCAGCTCTGTATTGAGATTTTTGATACTATGGTAAATGTTTTGAAACCGTGAGGTTCACATCTAGTCTGGGGAGCTTAGCGCTCCCCCAAGTATATCCATAAACAAATGCGCCCGGTGGCTTCCTGTGCCACTAATGCTTAACAAGATAGGAAATTCATGAGCTCGTAACATTGGCTTCTCGCCACAGCACAATCTGCGCTGTAACAGAAAGCGAACACATGTGAGGGTATGTGGTGGAAGCGGAAAAAAGAGAGTTGGTAAGTCATATAAGTCGAGTATCAATCATCATCTGGGCAATGCAAAAATTTTAAATAGCATTGCCGTTAACATTAAGGCAGGCGCCGCTTTCGCGACCGCGACGAAGAGCTTTTGCCAGCATAAGCTCGCGCATCCAATCAATGCGCTCATCCCGGGTCTTGACTGCGAAGTGGTGCGACTTAGGGCCGTTATTGAAGAATGTCTTCCGGTCAGTTGCGGTTATACTGTCCGGCGACGGAATCAGGGAGAAAGCAAATGCAGTCCCTCCACGAGTGTCATCCGTGCGCTTCAAGACAGTCTTCTTGAATGCGGCCGTCAACTTGGAGCTGGAGGCAAGCGATGAGCAAGCCACGGCGTAATCATCAACATCAATATACTCAATGGCCTTCGAGTCCTGTTGAGCAGCCTCCTCAGTTGTGAACATGCCAAGCTGGGTGCCTCGCAAAGCGAAAGCGTGCTCATTCCATTCGTGTCGCAAAAGACGGGTTGTTTTGCGCTTCTTCATCCATCCGCTGTGGATGACTTCGTCGGAGGGTTCACCAGTGGGAGAAAATGGGTGGAAACGGTAGTTACCAGCACGGGGAGTTCGCTCCAAGTCCTCTGGAGTCTCGATGGGAGACATCATCCGGCCCTCCTCAAGACGACCTAAGTAGGGGTGGGAGATCTTGCGTCTGTGATTATCAACCTTGGTAGACTCGGGTCGATCAATTGGATCCATTGCTGTGTAATGAACTCCGTTCCCAAAACGCATATTCGGGGGAACGGACTGCGAAAAGTTGCGCTTGACAGGAATGAATGGAATTGCAGTTAGAGGTATATCCACCTCAGACATGGGAGAGGATATTCCATATTGGGGGTCCTGGCGATAATAATCAGAGGGTGAGAAGATGTCAACGTATGGAGTCACACTCTGTTCAGCGACAGGCTGCTGGAAAGGTGCCTTTTTCCGAAGCACTGAAGGAGTAATAGTACGTTGACCAGAGAGAGCGCTGGCGCTTCTTAGCGATGGGCCATGGCCGCTCGGGATACGAAGCCTGGGGAGACTGCGAAGATTCTCGGCAAGAGTACCGGGCGAATCGGCTTCGGGAGAAGGGAAAGTATCGATTGGGGGAGTTGCAGGATCACAAGCTGGCTTCAATCGGCTCAAGCGCTGGAAGTTCAAGAAGTTACGCACGTTCTCCTGGGGATCCCGAGGCTGGACTCCATGGAGCTGCTCTTCCGACAAGGGCAGTTCAGACACTTGGTTTGAGCCAAGAGCATCTGAAGATGCAACAATTGAGGGAGTAATCTCGGATTTGGGAGGGTTGACAAGGCTCCGGGCACAAGATGCGTTTTCGGGGTCACCAGTGACGACTATGGGATCACCCACAGAGCCGGCAGGAAGATCCTGAGATGGGCGGGTGAGCCGAGCGTGTTGTTTTTGCCACTTGCGGCAATCCTCGCCCTTCGAGCATCTGTGAAACTTGGGGTATACCTGCTCGATCCCAACAATAGAAACCGAATCATTTGGACCAATAGCTCCTGCGCGGCGGCGTCTTCGTTGACGACGCTGGTGAAAGTCTTCATTTTCTATCAGAGGCGAAGTCGCTTCGCAGGCTACGGGGGTAGCATTGCAGCTCCTGGAGCCTACATCGGCCGTTGTAGAATAAGGAGTTGGCTCTCGTGAAACGGGCTCTGAGGGCAGAGTTGGCTGTGTGTCGTTTGAAAAAGCGCCATGGCGGAGACCTCGAATAGCAGCCATCAACTGATGGCGCTTGCCAAAAGACTGAATGTCAAGCTCCTTTAGGTCTTCTTGCTGAAGCTCCAATAGAATTGCACCAGAGATGTCATTGATAAAAAATTTCTCAATAATACTCTCATCGAAGTTCAACTTCTGTAACCAACTGACAACATTCTGTGGGCTCCAACTCGCCACATGTGTATCATCGGTATCTGATGAGTCTTCGACCACAGTCTGAAGGGGGGTACGTGGATTTGGTACACTGGGAACGGGTGTGTCCCTTCGCCCGGGGTCGAAGGTGGATGCGGAGTTATAGCAAGGAATGGCATCGCTGTCTCCCTCGTCGTCGAAGATTAAGTCGATCTCAACTGTCGATTTGATTTCCATCGATCCATTTGACATACGAAAAAGATGAGGACCTTCTGGACCCGATATTGGATTGTCATCAATGTGGAAGTGGAAGGCAGTCAGGCCAGTGGAACCAGGGGTCTTGACATCGTCAGGGGTAGAAGCGGTGGTTACGCTTGAGGTATCAAGCTGCGAAAATTCCATGAGTTATGGTTCTATCAGACTTTTAGGTTGAATACATACCGAGCGAACACTTAGTGAAGAGTTGTCCATAGATTCAGACTGAGAATCCGAGTCAATATCTGTATCCCATATCTCCGTCGACACCGATGGTGGGCTCGTAGGACGAGTGGGCTTTGATGTGAATGGCCCGCTGACCTTCGACCGCAGGTACTTGAGTGTAGCGAGGTGATCACGTTGGGCAGCCTATTCTCCCCGTTAGTAAGATTTCAGTGTGGGGTATAGATGTGTTACCATACCATTTTGAACACAAGGATTTGCGAGAATAGGTACGATATTGCTCTGCCCTAGAGGGTAATTTGCATGCAAAGTTCTTAGCTCTAGCAGTAGGCGCTAAGAGCGAAGTACTTCGATGCCTGAGGGGGATGGAGGAGGTTCTCAGACAGGGTAGCCTTGTTTGTGTGATAAATTGTTAGATAGTATATTAAATACTATATTGAAATGTTATACAATAGAATGCTTGAAGTAGGGAATATAGATCTGGATTGGGGTGGGCCATGGATATAAGTAAGAGGAGAGTTTACGAAAACTGGCGTTTCCAAAAAAAGCCCACATTCAAAAATAACCATGTAGAGGAGTTCGGCCAGTGAGAAGGATGTGACGAATTGCGTATGGCGTTGCATAGAGTGACTTGCGACCGGGGTTGTCAGGGAACGGTCGAAAAGCTACCCCCCCGTTCTTACAAGCCCATTGATTGGCTGCCTTAGAGGAGCTCGCACATCCCTCAATAGTTGTTCTCTCCTCTCGTTGGATAGAGATTAAAGCTTAGGGCACGGTCCCAAAATTATCATGCGAGGGATAATCCTGCGAGAGGGGGTGGGAAAACTAGGCGAAAGGCTTACAGAAAAGCCGCTACTGCAGTGATGGCCGTTCGGCACGGATCGATAGGCTCTGAGGCCTTGACTTGACAATCCCCACCAAAGGCTGGAGCAGCAACGTCCAATCACATCCCATTTTTTGTCACATTAGCGCTAAGGCAGCTGGCCGGTTGCTGATCACACACGGGAAAAACTACACATAATTGATCAAAACGGGACACTTAACTGTCGATAATTTTAGCAACAAGATCGGAATTAACCTTCATTCCTGTGGACTGCGTCAGAGCGTTTCCAGAAATAGAGGAATTGGGGGAAATTAAGACAAACCAACACTGGCAATACTTGGCGGCTCGATGCCAGCGCGTGCAATGACTGTTGGTGATTACTTTGTTAGCGGTGCATCTATTCCACGGCTTAGAGCAATTAGATATTTTCCATGTCGCAAGAATCCTGCGATGCACGGTTCCTAGAATTGTGACCCGTGGGGAGCTCGCACAGGTCGATGTCCGCCCGGCACATTGTGAAGTGGACTGGTCACGACAATCTAGTCAACAATCTGAATTTTCAACGCTGTCTCACCGCAGATTCGTTTACTCGTTTTTTAGGACTAGTCTATGTTCACCCAGACCTGCATACACATGTCGTCCTCGGATAAAAAACGTGCTACAGCACGTGCTCATTGGGCATTAGCTTCTTGGAAAATTCCGTTAGGCGTGGGTTCTTTGTCTCCAGAGACACCCAATGAAGTAGTATTCCCCCAAGGACATTGTTGGCTTCCCAGACAACTCCCTTAGTCGGGATTTGGGCTAAATACCTTGGATGCTACGGTGTGATATTTCCAGACTAGACATGTCCAAAGGAGAGGAGTGTCTATCTGGCTCACATATTCAACATGTCAGGATTTCATCTTTGCATGCTGTGCACATTGAATTGAATTATGTTCCTAGCTGTATTACCATGAGCCTGCTGCTTGGTATCCGGAAAAATGTAGATAGATGGTCAAATAATATACGGGACTGATCTACATAGATGTAATTACAACTTGTTACCTAATTCGACACACAAGTCGGAAGTGAAAGGCACACCCCGGAATTGGGAATCACTCGGCTTGAGAGGTAGCGCCATCGCACATCCTGTAACAAGCTGAAGTCTGATGAATTACCTGACTAAAATTTAATCAAAACTTCCTAGTAGCCTATTCCCTGCGATTTTGGGGGTCAATTGAATAGCCTTGGGTATTGGGAAGCATGATGTTTCCAGCCTCTTAGCTTCTGTTATATGTGAGCGGCTCAGTACTCCGATTGCGTTCTAGCCGGGAGCGAGTCAGCTCAAACCAGATGACAGCGCCCATCGGAATGACCTTCAAAAGAATTTTCACCAACTTTGTGATGTGACATTCCATTGGGTGATTATGCAACGGATGGAAATCCTTCTCCGACAAGGGCATATATGGTACTAATTATGGATTATTTGCTTGAAATAGCGCTTATTAGCTAGAATGATGCTAGATACAGATTAAATTAGGGTTACTTTGCTAACTTTCCTTTTCCCATATGCGGGATTTAGTAGGAGTTATTAATAGCAATTTCAGCCAAGAAGGGATTATTTTATCCACGTCATTGAATAATTAAGGAATAATTCACCCGATTTCTAGATAGTACCGATAATATTGGCGGTTAATTGTTGCTAATTAAGGGTCTTCGCCTGCAAGTACGACCAACTCCAAGGTTACCCCCGCTCGTGTTGGTTGGCTGTGGAGCTCCCGTTCTGCACGACCATGGGTCCCGAACCGCTGAGGGCTTGAGAGGAGTTAGCCAATCATACCCTAGAAGTTGAAGCTTGGCATGCATCGGCTGCCGCCCCGTCACGATCTAACTCCACCACATGTGCCTTTCATCACCAACTGTGACCAACATTCTGGTCCGAAGTGACTGGTCCCAGCACCAGCCATTTGGCAGTCTACGCAAAATGCGATCCAACAATTTTTCTAATCGCTCAATATGATTTCAGGTCTTTTTAATCGCGTTTCTTTTGACGCCCATCAAAATCGGGAGACACGATTGTGTTCCAGTAGTAACTGCGGGGCAGATCAGATAGTCGAATGGTTGGAGAAAGTGGACCCAGCGCACGGACAATGTGATAGCAAAAAGGTCTGTCGAACTAACAAATTGTCACAGACACCAATAGCCTATTAGATGCCGAGATATACTATCTTCCATGCAGGCCCCGACCAATGACCCACTAGGCTATCACGAATCATACCCAGTTGCTGAAAGTGAGGGCTCGGACAATGATCCAATCCACATGTGTATGTCAACCAACAGGAAGCAGACCCCTGCTGAGAATGATCCCAAATTTAGTCCAGGTTTGGTGTCATTTGTCCCAGCTGTAGATCCCCACCCATGTTCGCATACTCGCTGGGTTGGATCGACCAGTCCTCGCCTAGCTTGTCAAAAAATAGAAGCATCGTGAGATGCAGCTCAGATCGCAGATGAGTCCTTAAAGTCCTCACCCTCCGAGCACATCATGATGAAACATTCCGCCTCAATACCGTCTATCCCAAACACCATCCCTCGATATTAAATACCATTCTGTCTTTGAGAGACAGAGACAGCGAGCTAGACCTTGTCTGTTTTTTGGTTTTATTTTATTTCCCCTCTTGTTACCTTAAGTGCGAACGGGGTGCTCCGCTGGCGGTTCCTCAATAATTTACCAGCCATCTCTCGCGATCCTTTGACTAGACCAAGTCTACTGTCACCATTTTATCCATTTCATTCTCGACGGCAATTCAAAATGCGTGCCTCGCGCTCATCTACTACAACGGTGTCAACACCAACGGCCTCCGCAGGTTCTTCGGAGCCAGTTGACAAGAACGGAAATAAATTACACAAGCGTTCGCGCTCAGGTGGGTGAACATCAATGGAATTGTTGAGAGAGTGCGATCTAACTAGAGGTCTCTTAGGTTGTTTTACCTGTCGCCTGCGAAGAAAGAAGTGCGACGAGGGTCACCCTACTTGCAAGGCTTGCTCCAACCTCTCTTTAAAATGTGAATATAAGCGACCTATGTGGTGGGCCAGCGCAGAGCTCAGACGACAGCAGAAAGAGCGCGTGAAAAACAACATTAAGCAAACCAAGACTCTGGAGCGAAGGGGCTCTCAGCATCACGGTATGTATCCTGGTCAATCTGTCGCAAGTCCGCATTTGCCATTTTTCTCACGCTTTTCTACGTTCAGATCGCGCCATAGGCTCTCTGTCCCCCTCTATGATTGGCGAATACGACTTCAGTCGCCCAGGACCATGTCTACCCGACAACTTCGACCCTTTCACCCTAAATAACCAGCCGCCTACTCTCGCCTCGGGATCCTACTTACCACAATATGCCCCTTACGAGGTGGATGTGCGAACTGAGCGGCAGACTTTTGTCAATGATGTACCAATGAGACACGACTCTTCGGTTTCTACATTCAATGCCATGGGGCCTCCACAACTTCACAGTACTCTCCCTAACTTTCATGGAGATGAGTGGCTCGAAGAAGAGTGCTTTAATGAAGTTGAACCCCATGATACCTTCGACCCTAGCATGGAACCCGCTTTTCAAGCCCAGGTAGCGGTACCACCGCCGCCACCATCTCCTCTTAACACCGCAAAAATTCCAGTCGAGGAACTTGATAGGCCACTCCTGGACCACTTTGTCAATCACGTGCTGCGCATTATTTTCCCTATCCTTGAAGTCCACCAGCAAGGACTTGCTCGCGCTAAAGCTATTTTGTCTGACCTTGAAACCAACAAAGCCTACCTTCACAGCTGTTTGAGCGTGTCTGGTATACATTTAAAGAACAATGTTGGAATAGTATCCGATGAAATCGATCATGACATTATGCGACATCGATATGAGGCTATCTCGGCATTGTGCCAGGCTCTTAACCGTGATATCAACCACAACCAAATTCTGGATGCTACTTTGGCAATGATTTTCTTTCACTGTTCCGTTGGCGGGCCCGAGGATTGTCTACCTGACATCCCTTGGAACGATCACTTTCAAGCAGCTTCAAACTTGGTGAACCGCCTTGAGCTTCCCACTAAGTTATTGCCACCTAGTCTAGAGTGTTCGTCGGGTACTCCGTTTAGCATGTCCCTGACAACATGGATTGACATCCTGGGATCCACAATGATGGGAACTACACCCCAATTTGCCCACAACTACCGCACCAAGCACCTCAATGGAACTTCTTCTGGGCTTCGGGAATTAATGGGATGTGATGACCGAGTAATGTATCTTATTGCTGAGATATCTTGCCTCGACTCTCTGAAGACCGAAGGCAAAGTTGACGACATTACCCTCTGCCAACATGTTTCGGCTCTTGGTGCTCAACTGGAATACACCGAGCCCGCCGATCCAAGCCTAGATCACCCATACACATCCGCTGGTACTATTCGCGCGGATCAATTGACTAAGAACATGACCACTATTTTCCGCCTCGCAGCTCGCATCTATCTATGCAGCCTTGTTCCCGGGTTTGACCGGAGCCAGACCAGCATTGTTGCTCTTGTGTCCTCTATTACCGCTGCTCTGCAGTACATTCCGGCCGGCCCCTTTGGCTTTGATCGCTCACTGGTCTGGCCTCTGCTTATCGCAGGGGCTTCTGCAACTCCAAGCAGCAGCTTCCGTACCGTCTTTTGGGAGCGTGCAGCAGCGCTCGGGGATGTCGGAGATTATGGCAGCTTCGGTCGCATGTTCCGCGTCGTTCAGGAAACCTGGAGACTCACTGATGAGCCACCAATGACATTGTTGAGCAATTCTGAAAACATTGAGAACCAGCCTATTGCATCTCGGAGCTTTGCTCCGACATCACCCGAAGCCGCGGCATTTGCAGGGCGATCAATCAAAAGGCAGCAAGTCCACTGGCGCGATATAATGACTCGCAATGGATGGAAGCATCTGCTGATCTAATTATTTTTAACATTTTGTTCTATTTTTGAGAGGGACTTGGAGTAATTGAATTACCATAAAGGGTGGCGCTGTGATTCCCTTGAGTTTTATTTTCCTCGTTGGCATTTTGGGTCTCGGTCTCTTAGGACAATGAAACGATGGATATTGGACAGGAAACAGGGCGTTTGGTTTAAGACATATGTGTCATTTTGAAATTTGCACTATACCAATATCGTGCTGCATAACGAATCAGAATCCACGAAAGTGCCCAATACTTTATTATTTTCTTTGTAGGCCTCATCGTCGCGGATACCTTGTCAAATTCTGAGATCAGTGCTCTATATATTGAAATCAGTAGTTATTTTCAGAATTGATGCCCTTTTGGACTTACTTTGATGGCAAGGCCGTCCGCTTGAATTTCTCTGACTTCTCCTCAGGTCACTTTGAATCACTCAAAGAGCTGCAGTGGTGGTCCGGAGGTGCGTTCTTTCAAAGCATGAAATTAGTTTTCCTTCAAGCTGTATTTTGCGATTGCTTCCAACGCCGCCGGCCTTCTTTTATTCTCTTTTCACGAGATTGTCTCGTAATTGGACAACCTCTGTGCGGTAAGTATCGCCGATGTGAGAAAACGGAGAGGATGTGAGAGTTCGATCACAAAATGGCGACTTTCAAGGACTGTCGTCACTTAAGATGGTCAGACCAGGCAACGTTCTGTAGCCTTGCAGAGATTTTGTCCCTTAGCATGAAACTGGGGTTCAGCGCAGTGCACTATCAATGTGTTGTTTGACTTCAGTATATGTTTCATTCTTTTGTGTGAATATGATGACAATCAAACCTTGTTGACACCGTTCTGGGGGCTTTTCGATCATTATCCAACACCATGAGACTGAAAAGTGGTGGTGCTTAACCCAGAGAGATGTATATAGAAAGATCGGGTGGTAACCCCCTTCCAAGACTGCCCAGGTGGCTGTAGCGTAGTGATGTAGCAAACTTTATGATCCAGTCGTTTTGGACAAGTAGTTCGTTTTGATGCTCTTCGTCATTCCCCAAAGTAATCTCGAACTCTTTGCTTTGTTCTGACTCACTCAAGAGAAGATGAATGGTTCTAAGTCGGGATTTTTGTTTTTCAATCTGCAGACTTGGCCCCTGGTAGGTGGCTTTTCAAGTGAAGCAGCCGAGGCCGAAACATCCGGTTCAGTGCTGATTCTCTCTGTTTCCCTTGTAATGAAATAGATTGCTGTCATCAGTCTAAACACGGCGGCATTTTTGTCCGGCTATAAGGATGGGGTCTACATTGAGCATGTTGTGAGTTTGTGGGACTGGGGTTTCTCTGGCTAACAAATCTGCATACCAAAGACCGCAAGCGCGGGGGTTGAAATACTCAAGTAGTCGCCTGATATAATTGAAAAGGTCACACTAGCTTTTGAGATAGTCTGAAGAGTTTGGATCAAGGTCTCAGATGACATAAGGGGCCATCGCTACCAGATATAATTAGCTCAGCTTTGCTTGCGCGGATGCGAAACAGTATACGCTGGTTCATCGATAAGATGGTTTATTTTCCAAACATTCGAAAAATGAAAATTTCAAGCTCAATTGCATGAAACGCCGTGGCGCTAGATGCAAATCTTGAGAAAGGTTACTCCCAAAGATGCACCAAGATCTGAAAGCGGGAAGGGATGAAATGGCCAACCCTTCTGCGTATGACCTGCTGGAAAGTTGTGAGGTAAAGTATTGAAAACATCGGTGTGTTTGGAAATCCAGTTTCTCATACGAGCAGATGTGTATAGAAACTTTGCTTATATCAAAAGCTTCGACCAAAAGTTGAGTCCTGCATAAGTTTGAGGAGGCCGGGGAGAAGAAGGTGGTATTGATGATCTTTGATAGCAATAACATTCGAAAATAATCCAGCGTTAGCCACACTTGGTGGTTATTTGAAGAACAGAGTTAGACATTGTCTGCTATTCGGAATGCATTGCCTGCTTAAGTGAGGGCGTCTCCTACTTACCTCGTTCAAGATGAATAAGACACTCCGTTTGATCGGGAGACTTGGGTGATGTTTTCAGAGCATGGCTTGCTGAGATTGTCAAATGTCAAATAATAGATATTCATTCAGCTCTTCGCCTGGAATGTTAGCAGAGTGCCCATTATGCATTGTTGAACGTCCTGGCATCCACGGGTAGAACCAGTAGACCACTGTGGAATATTTTAGATGGAAACTTGTGGAATAGGTGCAAAGCTGCCCGCATATACACATTTTCGACAAGACTTCCCAAGATGGAGCCCAGACGAAAGCGAGAAATCTTTGTTTTCAATGCAGAAATAGCCACGAACCTCATGCAAAGCCTGGAGTGCGATTGGCTAGCAGCTTCCTTTGCCAGCTCTGTTTACGAAGTATATCTCAGGGTCTTGGTTGCAGATAGCACAATGGCTATTTTGAGATAAGTCGGGCAGGCAGCGCAAGATATCGACTCCAGTTAATCAAAGCTTCAAGCGTTAGCTTTTCTTTGGCGGACCAAGGGAACATGTTGCGAGCAATCTTGGGCCTCTAGCGCGTGTTGTCAAGGCAACTTGTCGTCCCTTTTGAAATGGCCATGGCGCGTATAATAGCACGTAGCACTCTGTTTCATATTAGGCTTAAAATAACTTCACCATTAGATAGAAGAAACCGGCGCTGGAAGATATCCTCTCGCTTAGTGTCATCTGTGTTGTTTGCAGATGAGCGGGTAATCGGTCCACTTTGCTATGTTGAAGTCAAGTCTTTTCTGCAATCTGAAACTGCCACTTCTTCATTCATGGTGCTCATCTGTCCATCGCCGATGGCTCTAGCTTTCTTTGGGGTATTATTGGAAAGAATGCTGCACCCTGCAGCAGGAGGGTCCTCAAGCGGGGACCTTATTTGAAACCCAGCGCGTGGTTTTCCTGGGACCCTCCCATCGACCTCGGAGCTTCTGCAGGAACAGTAAACTGCAGTTGCTATTCTTGGTAGATTGTCTCCCCAGAAAGCCTTGATTCATGGATTGAGTTCTTACTGTAAGTATCAGCATTCAATTTCTGTCTTTTCTCCATATAAATTGCATTGCACGATACTTATGGACCGGAGAATCTCAAACCTCGTGCCCTTCAAATTGTCAATTTGAAAACGAAGTCTTCAGCAAATATTTTTCTGGAAATTATTCAAATGTAAGAAGACTCAAGCTTTATTGTGGGTGGGTATTGGGGATCTGGTGGAGCATATCGGCCATTGTTTGACCGTTGTTGTTCCATTGTCAATTCATTCGACAATAAGACAATGAACTCCTTTGCACACTATACTTAGTATGCGTTGTTACGTGAAAACATTAAGGGGCTCAAGGACGGTGAACTCATCGCCTTGAAAGTTTATTCTTCAACTTCATCGCCAAAGGTGCCAGTGTTTCATTGTTAATGTGGCGGCGCGGGGGCGAGCCGCCCTCGGAGTGGACGAACCGCGCGCTCTAGTCAGAGCAAACCAGAATGGGTGAGTAAGCTGCGACAACCCCTGAGGATAATGTGAAACACCCTAGCGGGAAAGTCGATTGTCTTATGGGTCCTTGAGAGGAATACAAGTGTAAATCGTGCTTCAGATGGCGCCCGACCAGGCCATTAATCGCCGATCCTACTTATGAAGACAGCCACGCGGCTGGAAGAACACAAGATAAAGGTGGGTTTATAACAAGGGGGAAACCCATGGTAATCCTGAAAATAATTCTTTCTCCACCGACCACACAGGGGCTTAAGATTCTCAGCTGGACTGAAATTCCACGTCTTTTGGCTCGCATAGTGTCAATTTAACTGAGATCGACATCCAACCCACACAGCGGGGTTGTTGCAAGCAAAGTTATCTCAGACGGGCTGGTCATCCTTTTTTATTTTTATCATTTGTTTTTGCTCTGCTTTTTTTTACGAACCAACATTTGGGGGCAAAGCTTTGGGCAACAAAAGGTAGGAGAGGAGCCTGCGACCTGTGCCGAGGGTTGAGCGCTAACCCTTATGCAGATTAGTCCTAAAGTTGATTTCAGAATTACATATCGATCCGTATCATTACAGTCTGGCACATTTGATACGGTACCGTACCACTCGTTTCGTACGATACGTCCTGGTTCCACTCGAGCCCCCCGTTGCTCCGCCGCCCATATAGATCGACTTGGGTCCACGATTTCTCACTCCACCAACTTTTGGTCTCTCCTTATCCTCTTATCCTGCGCCACGGGATCCTGATATTCTATTTCAGACCCTGTCTAGCCTTTAAACTTGTTCGATCATTTTCTCATAACTTCTGTTGGCCCTCCAATTATCCCCCCATCTTCCCACCATTTGTCTACCAGTCGCGTCGTGCATTGACCCTGCTTGGCCCACTCTCGTCTTCTGCACTACCTCCCTTCTCAACGCCCTTTGTCTTTGGTGCTTTGACTTTCTCTTCCTATCTTTATTGCCGACTTTCCAACTCTCTGGTCTCAATCATCTCTTTTTCTACCTTGTCCCACCATGGCTCCGAATAATAAGCCTGTACTTCCCCCTCTCAAGACACCCAAAACGATGACGTTTCCCTCAGAGCTCAGTCCCTTCACAGCCACTTGCAGCCCTATAATCAAGCGTGAAGACGGACTCAGTGAGGCAAGCAGCACATCATCGCTCACCCCGCCATCTTCCTATCTTGAATTCCTTAAAGCTCTCACACCGGTCTTCGAGACTCCCACCAGTGCGGGTCCGGACTATCGGCGATTCAACTTCGAGCGATTCAACTTGGAGCGAAAGCGACGTCCTTCTCCAATTTCGGTGCCGACAAGCGCAACAAGTGATGGCCCCAAAACTACCAGTGCTGCTTTCCCACCACCATCGCCTGCGACCAGCCAAAAGTCCGTCACAAGCCCACAATCTGCAAGGCTACCCACCACCTTGCGACGACTCCGCATCCCTACCACGTGTATCTACTCTCCCCTCAGCGACTCCCCCGGAAGCGTACGAACACCCGGCAGCGCACGTACACCCATCAGTGCACGCACACTCCACTCGCCATTTGCATCATCGGATTGGAAGATTCGCTACATTGAGACACCAAGAAGTGCAGGTGCAAAGTCGGTCAGTGTGCGCCAGGTCGTAACACGAACCGTGACGTATAAGCGGACGCACTTGGAGCCTCCACCAAAGGGGAAAAGACGCAAGACCACGGATACCCCGGACGAGTAATTCTCACTATGGAAATGCATACGGTTATCAACAGGTCCAAGCGGGGACTGGGGTTTGATTTCTTTTGGGGGACCACGATTGATTAGGCGCAAACGACCTGTCCATTTTTCACGGCTAGCGAGTGATTTCGCTTTTTCTTTACGATTGGCTTTGGCTTAGGGGTACTCATGACAATTTTAGAATGATTTGCATTTTGTTTTCGCCGTCTGGGTCGAATTCGGTTCTTGGTATTGCCTAATTGGCTCACTCGCTTAGCCAGGGCTTTCCTGCACGAGGGGGTCTGGATCAGATGACGGAGCATGGAGTTTCTGACGTGTTTCTAGCTTTGTCCAATGCTTGATGTGCTTTACTGTTGGTGCCGGAGAAAAGGGCATGCAAGGCTTATTTCTTGTTCTTGTGGGGGTTTTTATTTGGGACTGGAGTTTTCTTGGTATCTAATTATTCAAATATTACAAATAGCTCTTTCACTATCTACCAAGTTCCGGCTTGCCCTTATCTTCGATTACCTCCAAGGTTAACTACTTCATACTAGTTGACATCGGACAATGGGTTTTCTGCTTCTTGGATTTAGAGCATTGGCTTGTTTACGTGTCAAGGTTTTTTAGCTGTCCATGGCTTCAAAGTAGCGGTATAGACATGGACGTACTAGGAAAAACAAAATACGAACCGTGACGTGGTTCTGCAAGGCATGGTCTGTCGTCGTCAGACGGACGCTGCATATTCGATTCGTGGGGCATAGACAGTTCCCGGATGTGTTGGTGGGGTCCGTGAGCTCCTTTGGGGAGGTCGACTTGGAATAATTGAAGGATCTGAAAGACATAAACTCGGATCTTGGTTAGCCTACCGGAAGAGAGAACGTAGGAGCCCCAAAACGGATGGACGCGTCTGGGGCTTTTCCCACGTGTTAGCCGCATTAGCTGGTGTTGGAAACACTACTACAAAGACCCAAAAACCAACAAAACATCGACGCACGGAGGATCCTGCCCACATTTAGATCGAGCTAATGCACATCCATTTGATTATTCCAAGAGGCTCAACCCGGGGTTAGTTACGATCGGAGAATAGGAAGTCGTCCCTTGTTTTCCATTCCCGCCAGCTACAGGATTCACCACCCCCAAGCCAAGGATTCGCAATGGAAAAATGGTGGACTTTTTGGCGCTTCATTAATTAAAATATAATCCTCAATCCTTCGAATAAGCACTTACGCCTCCTATAGGCTATAGATGCCGCTGATCAAAGGAATGGGAGATACAGTGCGCGTAAAACCATCCTCTTAGGGCCCTTGAATCCTACTTCCAGCCTCATTTACCCTGGCTATCCGAGCGGTAGCTATGGTTTCTGTAGGTTTAGCTGCATGGATCGGGTATGGGGCTGTGTCAGGAGCCAGCATTTTGGAAGCCTTGATGGCGGCAACGAATCAGATCGGATACATGTTGCGCCACGGGGCCCTATCCCTGTTGAAACAATCGAAGTGCATGGGCTCTAGCCCCATGAAAAACTCCCTTTACTTGAGCCGCGCACCATCATACAGTACTTTTGTTGGTGACTCGAAGGATTTTTGCTACCACCGGGATAACGCTCCCAATGTTGGAAGAATCCAGAAATATGGTCAATTGGCGCCTAGTAGAGTACTGTTGGTAAGCCACCGCCTCATTTGCTTTCATTGTGGACCGGCGGTATAGAGGTTTAAGGCCGATGAAGCCCGATCTCAAGGTTTCTAACATGGCTGTGTATCGTATGTAATATATTTGTAAGTTTAGTATGTACTACCGGCTAGTACTCTCAGGTTGCTTTCACCTGACGAAACGATCGGAGGATACCCAAGTCAAGGAGACATATTCCAAGGATCACCGGGTAAAATGTTCATTTTGGCATATACTGGAGAATTGTGGGTGTTTACAGAATTTGCAGTTTGAACTTCTCAAACCCCCCCGCAATGGACCTTGGGAGATATCAATGGTTCTGTCGTTCTGCTAAGTTATTATTACTCGTTCGTCTATGTATGAACCTGAAATTCTCAATCAAGCTTCGAGCTTAGGTGAATCTATGCGCAAATCATGAATCGATTTTACAATTTTATTGTAATGAAGTCATATTGTATTAGGGGTTAATCAGTCAGCTCCAGGAGGAACCGACAGTCTGGTAATAAAGACGGGTATTATCATCCTAAATTGGCATGATTCATGAAGATCCAATGGCAGAAACTAAGCAGTAAATTTCACCTTTGAGAAGCGGTAAATAACGGTGACCCTGAATATCTTACGCACCTGTTCTGAATGTGACCGCAAACGAGCCGCTAGCATTCCTTTGAAAACCGATTCCAGGCAAGAGACCGACGAAGTGCGGTGGGCCTCATGACCTCCTGAATTTTCTTCCCCCTCACACGAACAGACAACGTGAAGGGACAGGCCAGATGGTACGAGTGCCGGGAAAGCATCTCAAAAACTAAGAAGCCCCATAGTAGATGACTGTCCAATCATAGGTCATCGTCTTGTTACGTCAGTCCCACGGCCCGCTCATAAATCTCATTTAAGCGCCGGCGCTAGCCTGCATCAGGCCTAGCGTGTGCTTCGAGAGAGGAACCCACAACAATTGTGGCACCATTGGTCCATCTAAGTGGGGCTGTCACGCGGAGATCAGCCTGTCAAGGATGCCACCTCGGGTTTTCATGGATGTGATTTGCCTCTTGATTACATCCTTCCTGCACAAATACGGAGGGGTAAACTATTTTGGGCGACCCGGCATCGCGGTCGGACATTAGGTTCTGTGCTCCATGTGCTTCACATCCCTTAGTCTTGGCCAATAAGCGATCAAATATGCCAGGTGGAAATCATATCACCGAGTAAAGAAAAGCATGCAACAAATCACTTTCAATATTTGGACATGGTGCTTTCAATAGTTCAATCAAGTAGAAAAATCTCTACTCCCCGAAACGCCGACTCTGCACGCAGACGATTCTTCTGTCACATCATCTCGCATTTCTTTTCATGCAATTCAAGCACAATACACGCACTAAATGAGGGGGTAACAGTGGCGGTCAGCGTAGCTGCAGCAGGGATGTATGACTCCCTCATGAAGACTCCATTTTTAGAAACGCTGGTCGCATGCAAGGAACATGCTGTCGGTAGACACCCTATGCTAACAGACGTCATCTATTTGATTGACCGTCCACCCCCCAAGTATTAGGCTGCAAGAATCTATTAATGAATAGCTAGCACCAATTACTAGTGTTAATTATTGTCTAAGCGCTAGCTAGTGGACATTTTTTAAGTAGTGTAGCTAAAAAAAAAAAAAAGGGTTGTAACAGCCATTGTCCCACATGGATCCCAACACTTTGGTATGCGATCTGCGTGCAGAACCCCCTACTTGGTACGAGAATTTCTATTTTTGACATCCACTCCAATTTGAACCTCACCTGCTCTATTGAATCTTGATTCTACTCGAGAATATGATCGGAAAGGTGCTGGATGGACGTTTAGAACCAATTAATAATGCCCAAGTATTAAAGCTTCCATAGAATTGTTTAAACTATATATGTATTCATCTTCAAAAAGTCGCGGACCTCATTTCATTGCGTTTGACGCTACTAGATCTCATTAATGAAGTCAAAAATAACTACATGTCACAGCTTTCCCTCTCTGGAAAGCATAAGAGCGCTAGTTGTAGAACTTTCTTGCCCAAGGGCGGCAAGCCTAACGATAATAATAGCAATACTTGCGTTAGAGATAACTCCGGACAGCAACAACGCTAGATGTGCGTAGTAACCACTGAATTTTGATCTCATGGCAATCCAAAAATATCTCTAGGTGGCTCCTTGTATTTTTGAATAGTGTTTCTCATTGGGTTCATCCCACCAGGATTTATGCCCCTGCATGCTGCAGAACAGAGCTCTCCGAATACTAGCGCATGCCCCGCTCCCTAACCCCGTTCAGATATACAGGGCTGCATATATAGATGTTTTATATTGATTAATCAATATCATTGGCTTGTAGATGCCCTTCGCTTCTAGCCCTGAAACACGTTGGACCACTCACCATTCTCGTCTTCACCAGAACTCTGTTGATCACTCCCTCCGATCTCCTCCTCTACTATTCAATCAACTATTCTTAGAAGTAGAAACCCGTCCCGCTGTTAATTTTAGATCTTTGGACCCCCACATTGCGCTGAAGCGTGCCATACATCCAAAGCTAGCTGTTTAGTTTCCGTGATGCTCTCCTCGCCCCAACTTTCAACTCCACACCAACCATTGATCCCGCAACACAACATCGCTGTGATAGCGCGAGACGTGCATCATTATGCTTGTTTCTATTTTTTATGTCCAATCCAAATCATGGAGCATGGGTGTTTTGTTCTAAAACCATGCTTCGTTTCCGAACATGCCCTTCAGTATGATACAGTATCATACCAGGCCCACTCTCTACAGAATGTTTACAATTCACCCTCATCGATGATGTGTTCCAGTTCTAAATTAAGATATAATTGCATTGATTTGACTTTGCCATGTAATTCTCTCGATGCGCGCGGCATGAAATTACAATGAAGATGAAGCCGATCATGTTGGCATTAGATAGCAACGGCATCGCGATGTCAAGAAGCCATTTACCGAGCATCATTGAATCACACCGGGAATATCTTACTGGTAGCTTCGCCAGAACATGTCTTTGTGTCTAGGCAGGTGTCAGTCCATACGATGAATGATCCTTGGAACTACGAAGCATGCCTGCCGTTAATGATCTCTACCGGAGTCGATCAACTGTTCAACATATAGTCTTACTGTAAGTCGAATTTATTTTATAATAAAATTTATTTTTCCAAAGAAAAAGTCGAATAATGTAGGACCTTGAATCAACAATAGACTATTTCCTATCAGGATATAAATATAATGAATGGCTGGTACTTTTCTCTAGGAGCACTACTACATATCTAATGTAAGTGTGTATACCTACGCCCTGTGGATGAAGCTGCACATTAAACCGCCCGAGGTCAACAAGACTTAAAAAGAGCAGTCAAAGAGTACGTGAAAGTCCATGAAATAAATCATATCTAGTTTGACAATCTCCAGCCCTACTGTCATTGTTTCAAGTTACCAATTATCTTACTTGCTAACGAAAAGCCACTATTAATCGTTTCATTGATGTCAACATTGCTGTCGTCAGCTTGAAGTGATTCATTGTAGACAGTCCATGAAAATGCTAGCCTCGGATTGGTTACTACAGGATGCATCTTCGTCACGTTAGATCACACTGCATTGCCAAAAATAGACCATTCCGGAAAACCCATGCGGGGTCTAACATCATTGTTCAGTCGGCAAATTTCTCAAAGACTTCGAGTCATGGGGATATGTAGGTTCAAAAGACGGAAATAAATAATCCTGGAAGGCATTGGACTCATACTTATACTTGCTTTGTTGTCAGCTCAAAGACTGAAGAAAGATCCTTGAAGTGGCTTCTTTGGCTTCGGAAATCTATATTTAGACGCGGGGCAGGCAGAACCATGCACCGAATGGTCTACCCCTGCGAGATCAACAAATGGCAGAGAAGCGATCGTAGCCTAGTATTACTTGAAAGGGTAAAGATCCAATTTTTACCCGCCCATGTTTGAAGCCGGTGCATGGAGACACTTCAGTTGAATCCCGTGATCGTCCCGCCCATTTCCCTCCTTCCTCCAAGCCCGTAACACCTCTCATCTCAACTCAGCCCGGCTCACTACGTGTCTCAGTACTCATCCTTCTGTCAACCGGTGCTAAGTCCGCCCGAGTACGCTTCCCGAGATTGTGTTCCGTGCGGCCCCAACCCGAGAGACTTTTTCCCGGACCTGCATCATGTCTCGAGCACCGCCCACCTTCACACCGGACAGCGAATTCGCGGAGCAGGAGACCCCTCGCGGCTGGAATGGTAGCTGCCTGTCTATCACTGCACTGGCTCGGTTCGAGTTCGAAGCTGGCAAAGGCAATGAGGGCACAAAGATTTTGATGATCGAATGGGAGGATGACGACCTAAACCGATCTGCAGCAGAGGGATCATGGCATGTTTCGTGGACCGACAAGACGACGGTTATACCTGCCGATGATCGACCAAGTGACAGTCTCCGCCGCTTTTACTTCCTTTTACCGCCCAACGTCACCATCCCACCTGTTGTTACCTTGTCCTATGAACCCCGCGCCACAGCTGAGACCGACAACGCCCCATATATCCCCAAATCTGGACGCGATAGCTTCCAACTGAACCCATTGCCCGCCATCTTCCCACCTGAACTCGGAGCCACGGGACGTGCGGCTGGCAAAAAAGGCGTGTTGCATACAATCTGGGCAAAGAAACGCCTCCGTGTTCTTGATCGTGAAATCGAGGAAGAATGCCTCAACAATGTGGAAGGGGTTGCTCTGCACATGGCCGTGCAGGAAAAGGAATGGATTGAGACAAACTTTGGAGTCGTAATCCGCGGTGGTGAAGTTGTTTCAACGAGTCACGACACTTCTACCTCCACATCTCTCCACCCTACGGGCCCTGCGACGCCAGTATCTCCCGTCAGCGGGAGAAAGTTAACTGACAAGCTCAAGGGGTTGAAATTGCAGACAAGTGAGAAGGACTTGGCAGGATCAGGAAATGACAGTATGTCACCCAGCTCGAGTAGTTTATCTGAAATACTAACAAATAAATAGGCTCGGGCCCGAACACAGCCCACCTTCTGTCTCCACAATCACCTGATGTCGCTGTGTCTTCGTTCAGCTCGTTCAGCAATGTTGCAAGCAAGCAGGAAACATTTGTTTCAACACCAGTCACCAATCCCACGCCAACTCCAAGCACCCAGACACATCCAACCGGTGTCGAGGGGCTGAAAACTGTTGCACATTTCCCTCCGTCGTCCTTGCAAGCAGCTCAGCAAAGCATAGAGCAAGGCGGATTTGCATCTATGGACTCTATGGAGCCTCTGGACTCGATGGTCCCCCTTGTCCGTACCTCTAGTACTGATTCAGAAGATCTTTTCGCCAAAGCACTCAGCCCTCGCTCGCCTGACCTCCCCCGAAGCCCATTTTCATTCCGTTAATGTCTTTACTATGTTTGGCACCACCTGCCATCCTCGATCTCTTGTCATTTCCTCATGATTTGCCTTATGATTCCCCTTCTGCGATGTGACGACATACTTCCATCACTTTACATACGCTACATCTACAATCTCTAAGCCTTGACTTTGCATATATTCGCATCTCATGTTCTGTCCTTTTACCCCATTTCATATCATATCATACCTCGTACAGAAATTCCATCATAGTGAGCCACATGGAGCCCAGTGTACATAGACGAAATCGGACCGCACACCGTGTGGATTGCAATATCTATTGGCTCGCTCCTACTCTGGTTTTGTTTCCGCGTGGTCTGTTTCTGTCATATCTTCTCATTTCATTTTTCTCACGAGGTCAATTGAGATAGATACCATAAAAAGCCATTCCACAGCAAACGTGAATCACATAACCATTGCTCCATGCAAAACCTCGCTTCACTGTAAGCCATAGAATACACTATTCAGACAGGAAAAGCCACCACCATCGACCATCACGTGGGCATATCCAGATACTCGTCCCAGCGCAGACCCAAAAATATTTCCAGCGAATGCGAATGCCAAAAGCAATACAACATAATTCAAAGAAAGAAAGAAAGGAAGGAAGGTTACTCGACAATTAGAAGTCTAGTTTCCCTTGCTCTTCTTCTTTCCGGACTTTGTCTCAACCGCCGACGAAACGGCCTCCTCTTCCTCACCCTCGCTATCAGTCTTCTTGCCCTTACCAACCGACTCATACTCCTGCTGATCCTTGAGCTCGGCATACCACTGTCCAGCCTGAAGCACAAGGATACCAACCAGCACGAGGGCCAAAATAGTATTGCTAGCACTCAGCACCTTAAGCGAGTCCTCACGGCCGAGAATCTGATCGCGCTCTTCGGCGGTAGTAGCGAGCGCATCACCGTATTTTCCGGCAGATGCGAGGCGCAGACCCTTGACGATGTTTGCGATATAGACAGTCACGCCGCACATGTAGAGAACGAGGGAGGCGCCGTCGAAGAGCATGTTTGACTCGGAGGGCTTGTAGAGCTTGGAGATGAGGCCTGCGAGGCCAAGGAAAATGACAATGTGGAGAATGCGGGGGATGAGCGGAGGGCTGGCGTGGAGGAATTGGAGGTGGGCTTCTAGGTAATCATAGTGGGAGGCCGGGGTGGGTGTTGTGGACCACAGGATTGGGTAGTCGTAAGGGAAGAGGGAGAAGATGATGCCGAGGAAGAAGCATGTCGCTATTGCGAAGGGTTAGTTGTCAATGTTACGTTCAGTGTAGTTTTCTTTTCAGTGCGGTTGAGGTGGGATTGAGCTCGAAGACGTGGTGATCCTGAGGAAGTGAAGGTTGGTATTGGGGGGGCTTGGGCGGAACTCACGGCAGACAATCAGGAAGGTCGCGAACGACCCGCTAGTGAGGGGCATGGTGAGGATGATCTTGGATGAAGATCGTGGAGAGGCTGAGAGGAGAAACAGGGGGGAAGCGAGGTTGATGGGTAAGCGGAGTTGCCAAGGGAAATCGACCCGAGATACGGATAACGCTAATCATTATCAACGAATTGGCTCTGATAGGCGTAGATTAACAATTTCTACAATGAATAATAATGTGGACAAACTGATTGCTCCGTATAACAGATTCATAGTTATGGTACAGGGCCAGGTTGTAACGCCAGTCAGGTCACCAGCGCCGGGTGTTCATAAAAAAATGCGAATAGTGGTATCTTCCAGAAAATCTCCCTGCCCCAAAATGCAAAATGTACATGTTGAAAATGTGAAATAGAGGTATCAATATAATAAACCCAATAATAATAGTGTTCTTCACCGCTGGTATCGAGGTAATGACTCGTCCGCATGCGCCGTGCCACCCACGAGTTGATCGTCTTCATCGAAAACCGGGGCGCTAGGGCCCTCCCCGTTGCTCTCCTCAGGTGGTGGTGCACTGGGAGCGCTGACCTGCTGCATCAATCGCTGGCGTTCGAGCTCTTGCTTGTCATCACTTGGGGCAGAAGGTCCATTGGGCTCAGAGACACTGCCATTGGCAACCACGGTCTGCAGTGATGCTGCAGACGGGACATGCGACATTGCATCTGTGCCCGAGGACACATGCTGATAGTCCTGCAGGTGATGATCCTCTGGTAAGACTGGCGCGGTCGGCACCGCCATTTCAGCTGACGGCCCTGCTTCATCTTCGTCCGGCGGCTGACTGGGTAAAAGTGCTTCCTCGTGGCGTCGGACTCGAGTCTTTTCATCGACTGGTTCTTCAACTTCGGGGTGTGCAGTCATTGGACCAGGGGGTGGGAATTGTTGCGAGTACTCCTCAGGATACTCTGCCCAAGCTTCATCAATATACATGTGGTCGTCCTCTGCATACTCCCCTGGGTTCGCCTCAGACCAATCCTCTGCATCTCCATTATTAAGAGGGTTGGAAGATAAAGGAGGAGCTTGAGACGTAGTCGATTCGGCAGCAACAGACAACGTGCGTTCAGTGGTGGCTTGACCTCGCTTGGAATCCTTAGTCCCAACAACGACTTCAAATGCCACGGAAATGACACCTTTCTCCCGACGGACTCGATCTGTATCAAGAATATTGCCCGCCCAGTTGGCAGTGATAGCGTTGCCTTTGGCATCCGCCGGATTCAAGATCTGACCACTAGGGGAGAATGTGCTGCCGCCCGAAACCATGTTAAAGCGTGGAATGAAGCGATCGGGTGAGGTGATTTTGCCACGCAGATCGACCACAATCTCCACGTAATATCGAAAGTTGATCATGGCACCGGGCACACGGGTGATAGTGGGGAATGCGTCTTCGGGAACGCGAATCGAAGTTTTGACGATAGCAGTCAAATTGGTGGGATCGACGATCAATGGCGCAAACGATTGAGATAGGTCCTTTCGGAAGGTGCTGCTGTTACGAGTAGTCCCGAGGGTCAATCCGCCGAGTCCAGTGCGAGAGCGTGGGTAACAGTCTTCATAGATTGGCTTCTTCCCATTCGCGTTATTTCCGATGGGAATGGACGGATGGAGATCGATGCGGCCCTGCCGATATAAAGTAATAATGATACCATGCGCGCTGCGCACCTGTTTGCAATGGTTTATGGTGACTTTGATGGGCAATGTATCCCCCGGTAGCACGCCTGCGCGCAGAACTTCCGCCTTGGCGGTGATGGTCTTATCTGAAACGGAGGGCGTCACACTGCGACCTTCGCTATTTCGTCCTCCACCTGTACTTGTGGATGAGCTTGGGTCGCTGGCGATCTGGAAGCTCTGGCTGCTATTGCTAGGTCGACTGGAGGAGCTGACATTGCTCGGAGATGGACTCAGTGGTGGTCGGTGGTCCACGGAGCCAGCTGCGCCGCTGACCGGGGTATCTACGGAGGAGGTGTCGGGCGCTGCTGTGGTATCAGAGGCGGGGGATTTGGATTTTGCCTTGGATCTTGATCGCTTGGAAACGGGTTCGAGGGTAACGACGCGGGCTTTGGGGGCAGGAAATGGGGCGATATCGATGTTTTCAAGTAAATTCACTCGTCTTCGGCAGGTAAGTGTAGGGTTCATGGTGGTCGGTCGGGTAAGGGTGGATGTGAGTGCATAAGCGACGGTGCCTCGTTCGAACTAGACGATGATTAGCATGACGCGGTTTCACGCGACTCTGGGAACCAAAACTACCCACATTAATGCTGCTGGGCAAAGCGTATGGGGGAAGCGTCATCTCAAAACGGAATTTATAAATGCCCTCCTTTAAGCGACCTTCGCCGCAGAGAACAATTTCATCTTCAAACAGGGTCGCCAATCCGTTGCCCATGTATTCTGCACCCCGTCGGCCACGCCCGGGGCCAATGAACCCAATATCTGAATTGGACTCCCCCGCCGGTACCGCGTTCTTGAAGACCTTGACATAGCCATGGAGACAAATCACAATATGTGTAATGCGCACTGGCCGCAGTACGGTTACAATGACAGTGCCTTTGATGGTATCCCCTGGAAAGTATGAGCGCCACGGGTCATCGGGATCGATGTAGAAGTCGGTGATGCTTCGATTGCGTGACCCAAGGGGAGAGCGAAACTTGGAAAGGAAGGAGTTGGTTTTCCGGCTGACCGGCGGGGTGGAGGTCGTGGGAGGAGGATTGGAGGACATGACACACAGCCGCTACCTCCTGCATCCATACAAGATGGCGGCACTGGTGAAGCAGGGAGGAGAGGATGACCTCGAAGGCGAGTCACGGGGGACCAAAGAACGATATAAGTGAAGCCCCTGGCCTGCACGATTTGGTGGGGCTGGACTGGGGTCGGACGGGGGGAAGTGACTCGAGTAGGCAGAAGAGCCTACGGTAGGCGAGATCGATTCAGCGACACGTCCAGCGGCAAAAGGTGCAGCGTGAACCTATAGGCACAGTCCGATTCCAAACGCCACGGTATGTATCCGGGTGTCCACACGCGAAATAGAATCCCGGGTCCAGAAGAAAGGAATGGGCCGTTATGCTCGAGGACCTCCGAACCACATTGTTTCCGGTCCACCAAAGCGCACGGGTAAATCGCGAGAGTGCCTCCGGGGACTCGACAGGTTTTCGATTGATGAACTTCCGAGTCGCGAAGATGAATGCCGGATAAAGTGATTGGTAATATCGAGGAGATCGTGTGGAGGTTAGAAGGGGCCGAGACGTGAGGCTCACTCTCGAGAGGGGGCCAGACTGAAGTTCGGGAAAAGAGGCGCGACGGACGGAATGTGGGACCTGGTGTGGCGCACGATTTCAGGATTAAGGAGTTGTATATAGCAATCTGCAGAGGAAAAGGGAGGGGAAAGAGAAGGTTTGAGGAGAGAAGAGAGATTTGGTTACGATAAGCGGAGAAGGACGAGACCCAGCGATTCTTAAATTGGAAAGTCAAGCTTCTCGGAAAAGGCACTAGTCAACTACAGTCATAAGGGTGGGGGTTTTTGGTATGGATCGCTTTGGAATGATTACTCCAAGATTTGGATATGAGTCAAATTCTTAGAATCACTTAAGCCCATTCCTACGCGGGGATGTGGAAAGCGCCGGTCCCAACCTGCAACAGTGGTGAAAAGCTTAAGTCGGGATCTGCTAAGGAGATGGTTCATTGGGCTAAGCTTTTTCATTTTCACTCTTTGTTTTATTCTCTCGGATTTCACCTCGTATAAGGACTTGGGTTGTAGTCATAATCATAGTCATAGTCATAATCATAGTCATAATCATAATCATAATTATCTTAAATCATGTCTATTCCAGCTCACGCAAACCCCCGTCCACATACTCGTCCCCATAACATTCATGCAGCACCGCCGCGACCATTTGCGGGTCCCCGCCGGCCAACTCACGCAGATACTGTTCCAGAATACATAGATTATCCGTCCACTGCAACGCTTGCTGCCTGAACCCCGCTAACTCCCGCTGTAGCATCAACACCCCTTTCTTACACCCGGAGTCGCCCAACCCTGTCTCTGCCACCCGAAGCCGATGGACCTCTGCTGCAAGCTCGGCTTTCGTGACCTGTAAACTCTGGCGCGTGTCGATCCCGACTTCATTCTCCTCGTCCGATTCGTCTCGTCGCGCGGTTTCAGCGGTCAGGGCCGCTTCCCACTCGGTACAGGATTTCTTCGCTTTCTCCACTTCCGTATACACCCGGGCTAACTGCCGCTCCCGCTCGACCTTTTCGTCACTTCCAAAGCTCCAGTACCAGTTGCCGCTGCCGATCTTGTCTACCCGAATTTGATCCTCGTCAATTAGTGCCTGGATGTATTCTTTCACTTGGATGCTGTTGATAGATGCCACGGCAGGTAAAGTCTTTTCGAGTTCCTTGAGTGTGTAACAGGTTCCCGTGGTCTGCAGGTGAGTCACAATCAATGCCAGTTTGTTGGCCTTGGAGAGCTTGGGTGGCTGGTTCTCCCGCCTCAATAGTTAGAAAAAAAGGAAATTAGATAGAGGTGACGCGTCAAATCCCCCTTTTGTTTTCTTCATTGCGTTGATCTCACACCGGGCAGCTTTAGTCAATCGAATCCAGGCAGAGGGCCACGTACCATGATGTCGTCGGATGGGGCAGGACGACCCACTGAGGCGTTGCCGTCTAAGGTTCTACCTTCCCTGGCCCGGTAGGAAGAAGCTTGGAGGTAAGCTTTCCCGCTTTAGGATAAACTTGGGATGGTTAAGCATTCATGAGTGGAGGAGTGGAGGAAAGCCAAGTTTTCAAGTGGCTGATTTGTAAACAAAAAACTCCGGTCTTCCTTACAGCGACGTGGGGATTACTGTAAATTTCGATATACTATACTATTTACTACTGCGTCTACCAATCAATTTCATTTAGATGAAACCTAAGATCTGTGTATTCCGCATCGTTTGAATTTATTAATTTAAAATGTTGGCGGGGATTTCCGCTAAATTCGTCCCGTCATTTAGATCGATCGGTTCGTGGGCAATCTGGAGATCACCGCGGGATGTACGCTTAGTGTCCGTTCCCACTGGCTTAAAGTCGCCTCGCAGGAAACTATTGACTGTGTGATTGACTTCAGCATGTAACAATAATGATACACCCCGATGCGGTCATGCGAGTCCAGTGAGAACACGCATGGACTGGGCGTTAACAGCCAAGCCACCGTGGTTTCTTTCAACCAGGTGCAGGTGAGCCTGGCGTTTTGACGTATCTCGGTCTCGGGTGTCCGCCCCTTCTTTTTTGGTACGGAGTACATACAGTCCACATCAGGGTGTTGACCGAGTATGATGCATTTCTCTGGCATCTTGGGTCGCTTAGGCCCAATAGATACCAGCGTCGCATCCAGAAGCATGAGCATAAGATAGTGAAACGGATATCCAACCTCCAATCAGGCAGGTCCCTTTCTCTTCTGCTTTTTCTGCGGAGAAGCATTCCTTTGAATCTCCTCCCGGATAGCTCCGTGCTCCGCCTGGGGTAATATAGGGCCCTCGCCACTCCCCACTGCGTCTCCCGTGTCCTGGTTTAGGCCGAGGGCATCTTCAATGGTCTTTGCCCTCGGTCTCTTTTTTGGAATATGGGGGTCATTGCCATCGCCTGGGCCTCGAAATTCACTATTCCACATTGCCTCCGTCAGAACCATGTCTCCGTTTTCTCCCAGTTGTTCCTTAGCCAGCTCCTCCATCAGAATGCCGACTGCAAGTAGGGCAGACTCGTCCATGCTGTAGAAATTGTGTTTCCCATTGTCGCGAAGCTTGTGTGCATAGAAATCGGAGGAATAGGCGTGGATTGCCGTCAAAATTTCGCTGCTCGGGAGGGGGCGATCGGCGGGGAGATTTTCATGTGCAAAATAACCAGATTCATTCTCTACAATCTGTTCCAATTTTTTCGGTTTATGTCGATATAAGACCTCTTCCGGGCGAAGATAACGGCCACCCGAAGCCTGTGTATCGCCGTACCGCGTCGCCCTCGGTGCCACGAATCCGTTATTGTTGACGCGGCCTGAAGTTGTCAGAAGATATTGCTAGATGTCTAGTCTTGCCCGAAGAACATACCGGCAACAGAATCATAGAGGGTGGCAATGTGCCTGAAGGATTTGGAGTTTCTGTTGTCAGAGGTTGACAGATCAAATCTCACCCGAGATCCAGACCTTTCTCGGTCTTCATCTTGGGAAATCGCATAGTCATCTGCGATGCGATGTTCGGCGCCAGGTTCTAAAGACATATTCCTGGAATCGCCGGTGCATCGCAAATGCGCCAAAGATAGCGGTATCAAGCAAGAATGGCAATGCCGAAAATAATGCGCCGGCACAACTTTAGTCCGATGAGGTCACATTTGCTTATCGCCATCTCCGCAGCTCCTTCTACTGTATTCGCTACTTGTGACAATCCTCGATGAATGAATGAATTCCTTTCTTCTCAACAGAGCCCTTGGGTCTGTCAGCTCAAATTTCTTCCATGTTGCCCAAACAACCCGGCTAGTACATAACCTTGAGCCTGCGCCTGGGATTCGGTTCTCCAGTCTCAGAGCCCCGCGGAGGAACGAGTCTCGAGGCGATGCCACACCTTCGGACGACGAACATGATCCTACGGAAGATGAGGTCGCCCACAATTCTGGCGTGAACTGCCTGGCAATCGACAAATTTGAAGGTCGATAGTACGCGATGTCTCTCCATTATTATCGAATTGAATTCTAGTTTAACCACTGAATAGTATGTTATCTGGAGGTGCTGATCCAACCATTCACCTTTGGGACCTCGAGAGTAGAGGATCAGAACTCAATCACGTCCATCGATCTCGCGCTTTAGTTAGCAAGTCCTCGCATCCTGATGCGCACACCCATGCAATCACTTCTCTATCCATCTACCCGTTCGATCCCGAGCCATCTACCATCTTCTCAACTGCCTACGACGGCACATTGAAGCTTTCAGCGCTGCAGTCACCAGCCATAACCCCCGTTCATACATTCAAATTGGATTGCACACCGTACGCGCACTCGTTCTCCTCCCAACCTGGATCCACACTGCTGGTTGCAGTTGCGACGTCCGATCAAGCCGTTCGTCTGGTCGACTTGCGGTCTGGCCTTGCAGCCCATGGTCTACCAGGGCATAACGCCGCGGTGCTGTCGGTAGACTGGGCTCCACATCGACCCCATCTTTTGGCCTCGGGCTCCGTGGATAACCGGGTAATCATTTTCGACGTGCGCCGCGGTGGCCACAACTCTGCCATTGCGACTTTGGATATGGATGACCCGGTAGGATTGGCAGCTCCAGGCTCGGAATATGCAGCACCCCGCGAGCCCCGGCCAGCATTCTCTCGACATGGTCGTGCCCACAATGGTGCTGTCACCGGTGTACGATGGACATCCAATGGCACCCATCTGGTCACTACGGGCCAGGATTCCCGTATCAGAGTATGGGATGCAGCAAGTGGTGCAAATACCTTGGTTCATTTCGGGCCTCGCGTTCGGAACTCTACCTCATCATATCTGGCAGAGCGGGCTCCACTCGTGATACCGAAGGGATTAATGGCTCCGGGACATGAGACCCTTTTATGGCCCAATTTCCATGAACAGGATGACCGTGGTGAGATCTTCATGTTTGAGCTTCGCGACGGGACATTTGTCAAGCGGCTTCGGGTCCCTGGTATTGCGACTGGTTCCCAGGCTCGTGGCCGATCTAGTGCATTAAGTGCGGCACGGATTAACGATCTAGCCTGGCGCGGCAATGGTGGGTCAGGCGAGGGATTAGAATTGTTCTCTGCTCATGGGGACGGAACTATCCGTACTTGGGTATCTCGAGAGCCTGATGGAGAACCTACTGAGGAGGAGGAAGCAGCACTTGCTGACCGTAAGAGGAAACGCGATGTACTAGATGAAATCTACCAGGGGTTCCTTGAACCAGAGGCATCTAGAGTCCATATCTAGCAGACTATGTGGGGATGTCATATGGTAATACAATCATAATTAATCATAAGTCGTTAATCGTACATCGTAAAGTGCCACCAGGGCTAAGCTGACAACTCCAAAATCCTCCCATAAAATATCAAGACATCGACTTGTAAACGGTCGGGACACCTTTCATCTGCTCCTAGTACGAAGCCTCGATGCCAAAGAACTGTATCAACCGATCAGCAAATCGATCTGTCGAAGAGCAGAGTCAATGATTCCGTACTTGATGAATCCCAATCTTACGATCCTCTTCCAACACATAGTCCCCACCATCTCCCTCATCTCCCGAGCGACCAGAGATGTTCATCCCCATGTACTTCGACTCAATATCGGCGGGCAGTGAATTACCAGTTCCAGTAATCACTTCGCCTGTCTGTCCACGATCTTGGGTGGAACGCGGTATGTCGGTCGCATTGTCTGCTGCCATGGCTGAAGTCGGTTTTGCTGGACGATGGACGCTGAAATAGGAGGATTGGGTACGTTGACCTGGGCGTGGGATTGAGGGAATAGTGTTTTGTTTGCCAGCATTGTTGGGGATAGAGGTGCCTGTTGGTGCCATTTCGGTCAAAGAGCCTCCAGCATGAGCGCTTGGTTGTTGTTGAACCATTGTGTTATGTCTATAGGTCTGTTTGGGTTGTGTATTGATAAAGGTGAAGTGGATTGACTAAGAGATTAATTTTTCAAAAAGAACAAAAGTTCCAACCAAGCCACAAAGACATGTTTATATGATTTCGAAGATCATAGTTCCTGCATGTAGACAATCTGACATCACGGCTAAGTTACCCGAATAAGGGTCATGAAGCCATAATGATATCATCAAAGAACTTAGGCTTGCCCGAAACCAAAAAGTTGGTAGCTGAGCCGCCTGTAAAGGGACGCCTAGAGTTCTTGCGTAAGACAATACGAGGAACAGGGCATAATGATAAGGAAACTTGATTGGCGGAATGCTCAAGCCCAGGCAATTGATCAAGTTCAGAGTTGGTTTGCGAAACCGGATATGCGAGCGAGATCCGCTATTGGTTGATAAATGCGGGGAGACGCCGTCTAATCAGGCAGGTATGAGCTAGGATTCATGGTTCGCCACAGGCTGTGCACGCAATCGTTGCCCCGAGACTCTTATCAAAGAGGGAAGTAGAAGTTCGGGTCGGAATAGTTGCTACGTGAAGAAGGTTTTGATGGCTTTATTTAGATAAAAGTCAAAACTCATATTTCAGACGTGCTACCTCATTAGGTTCGGAGAACATTCGGCATTAATGAAGAGATGAATTGAAGCAGAGATACACGTTTATAAGAAAGAGAGGACATGAAATGAAGTAGTAAGACAGGGGTCTAAACGATTGACAGGATTGATCGTGCCAAGCTCTTACAGGACGAAGGCAAGCACACCGGCAACAGCGGCGACGGCAGAGATGATACCTCCGGAGACACGGCTGGCGGCACCGGTGAACATAACGCCCTTGGAAGGAGTAGCGTGACCAGAGTGAGAGGGGAAAGCGCTCTGCTCAGGGGAAACGCCGGTGGGCATGTCCAAGCCGTGGCTAGAAGCAGGGGTAACCATAGGCATCATGAAGGCGCTAGACGAGGGGGTGGCCACGGGGACATGGACGGGAATCTGAGAGTACATAGCGGCGGGCGCACTCATTGAGCTCTTGGCGGCATAGGGGTAGCTCGCGTAAGGAACGTTGGAAGAGGACCGAGCAGGTGCGGAGAACGACAAGACCTGAGGGGCAGAGCCAGACTCCATGGGCACAGCACTAGTCTGAGCAGCCTGGGAGACGACAGGGACCTGCTGGTAGACGGTCTCGGTAGCCTGGACCTGCTTGTACTGGGTCTCGGTCACAGTGCGGACGACCTCGTGAACCTGAGCGGAGCACTCAGGAATATGCTCTTCCTCACCACGGTGAGTGGAGGGAACAGGCTCGGAGGGAGCAGGGATCTCATGGTGCTCGGGGGCCTCGGGGGTGATGTGGCTCTCGGAGGGAACACTGGCAGCGTTCTGCTGATCAGTGTAGGACATCCAGGGCATCTGAGGAACCTCCTCCTGCACAGCGGGAGCGGGGACTTCGTGGACCTCGTGCACTGGGGCTGGCGCTGGCGCTGGGACTGGGTGGAAGTCCCACGAAGACGGGTGGACAGTGGTGGTGTCAAGCTTGATAGCGTGGTTATCATCATGATGCTCATTCACATTGGTGTCAACGCCGATGTGAGTGGGAGAGCTGAAGTCGATGCCACCATCGTCACCTGAAGGACCACCCATGGCAGTTCCGCCAGAAATAGCGGGAGGAGAGAAGTCATCATCATCGTCGTCGTCGTCGCCACCCTCGCGGTTAGCGGAGTCAGGGGAGTAGGCACGACGGAAGGGACGACCACGGTAGACATCCTTGTGCTTGAGATTGATCGAGTGATCGTCCTCGTAGAACTCGTTCACAGCAGTGTCGGTCTCAACAGTGATAGGCATGTTAAAGCTCTGACCACCATCGTTTCCGGAAGGACCGCCCATGGCAGTGCCGCCACTGTGAGGGTACAGGCCACGCTTGGGGAAAGCAAATGGAGGGTGCGAAGAGGGAAGGAAAACATCCTTGTGCTTGATGCTGATAGAGTGATCGTCCTCGTAATCCTCGTTGACATTCGTCTTGATGTCAGCAGTTTGGGGGGAACTCCAACTGATACCCTCGTCATCACCGGAAGGGCCACCCATAGCAGTGCCTCCAGAAATGTCGGGGTAGCGCTCTCCGTCGAATTCGGGACCGTCAGATTCACCACCACCAGGGCCTCCCATGGCAGTGCCACCGGGAATGAATCGCTTAGCGAAGGACTCAGCTGGAACCTCAAACTTCTTGGATGATTCACTGCTGGCCATGCGGAAGGAGCCGTGACCACCAGGGCCATTGGGAGGACCAGCGAACTGGGGAGGAGGGTGGTACACATGCGCCTCACTGATGGGGCCGTTGTGGATGTCCTTGTTCTTGACGTGAATAGAGTGATCATCCTTGCTGTACTCATTCACCTCTGTGTTGAAGATACCAGTAATGGGCATGTTGAAGCTCTGGCCCTCATCATTGCCTGAGGGACCACCCATAGCAGTGCCGCCGGAAGGCCAGGAGCGCTTGGGGAAAGGACCGGCTCCAGGGCCATAAGCATGGCCGAATGGACCAGCACCGGGACCAAGGCCGGGACCGGGGCCGAAGCCAGGTGGGTAGACATTCTTGTCCTTGATCTTGATGGAGTGGTTGTCCTTGTAGTGCTCATTCACCTTTGTGTGAGTGTGGACATCAGCACTGTACGGGCTAGTGAAAGTCCCATCCTTGTCATTTCCAGACGGTCCGCCCATAGCGGTGCCACCAACAGGGGCTGGGTGGAAACCAGCAGCACGTCGCTGATGGAAGCCGTTCTGGTTCATGTCCATTCCATTCTAATTTTCGCATTAGCATGTATATCTAGTGATGAACAGTCTTTACTCACAGCGCTCTGCTCCATGGCCTGGACCTGGACAGCGGCCACCAACAGGGCCAAGGGAATACCACCAACGAATCCCTTCATATTGACGGTTTATAAGACGTGATATTACTGAACAAGAAAAAAAGGTATATCGCGGGACTTCAAAAAGGTCCAAAAAGAGCGACTGTGATCAATTGATACGGAGAAGCTTAAAGAATGGCACGATCAGTCGACTGAACTCCCTAGTATACAAAGAATTCCTGGACGGCTGCGGCGCTGATTATGGCTTTAGTACTTCCTTCGCATTCATGATCACCAGGCATCGACTGCATGGCCGGAATGTGTATTCTTGGCCAGTAACTGAGCTTGAACTGTTGGTCCAGCGGACCAAACCCCACAAGAATGCTGGTGAGAATGGAAAACCAACATTTTGCTGGTTTCTTAAGGTAAACACATGCCGAATAGGCAGGTTGGGTACGTTGTGCTGCGACATTCCCGGCACTTGGAGAGGGATGAATCACCAGGGGCTCTCGGTCGGTATTCTCGAGGGAGAATACTAGCCAACCAGCTTCTCCTGTGCAGGTTGCATGGTTGTGATCGCCCTAGTTCCCGAGGCTCCACCACTATTGACCCCGGCCATGCTGTCGTGTTTACCGGCGCATGCGCCGGACCTCAGATGAAAGGGGTGGTGGAACTATGGCAGTCCAGAACCTGTTCCTCATTCGACGTGGCCAATCTGCCGCGCATCATCGTATCTTGGTGCAACAGCAGGCCAGAATTCCGAATGATATCAAGCAAGCCTTCATTTAAGGTTGTTTAGGTTACTGCAGTGCGGATGTGTAAACAATGCGACGATGCGACAACCAGCGAGGGAGTCTTCCAGCACTCAAGGATTTAATATGCGACGGCCGGCATTTTTGGTCTACATGAATACTAGCACAAGCTGTATACTCTTACGACCCTTGATATCCACTAAGAAAGTGAATAAAAAGGGGAATGTATCCCGTCTTCGACATTCCCCTCCCATCGCCCTCATTGAAGAGGACCCAACGGGAGGCGAACTTCCTATCGAGGATTATTACTCTACAGAGCCGATCAGTCCCGAAAGACCGAAGGCAACAATCGCCGTGGGGAAGTGTCACAATGACAGGACGATGGTCGTGGCAGGCTCTGATGCTTTTTTGATGAAGAAGAAAAAGACCAGAGGATGAGAATTTTTCGCGTGCTTTTGTAGTTGCCCGTGGTCACGTGTGCGGGCCGTCGTTTCTTCCGACGGTGGGCCAAATGTGGATCCCTTCACTTTTCAACGAACACTAGAGATGCCTTTCGAACAGTTTCTACTCGATAAAATGAAATTAATTCATCATGTGGTGCGTCCAACCACGGTATTCAGTAAATGTACAATGTTAGAGTCAAGGAATACTGCTCGCTCTTCTCGAAAACTCTTGACTCCACAACCAGGAGGGCAACGCCATCATCACTGCCATACCAAGAACCTAGTTCATGCGCCCAAAGGCTCCATGTCTCCAAGTACAAAGGAAAATCCCATTAACCATGATCATTCAGATCAATTGACTGGTACAAGGGAGTGGCTGACCCGAAGGTCCATAGTTCAACGGGATGGGCATCTATTCCCGATCATCAGTATGAGACTTTCTTTCCACCGCACGGTCGGAGTGCACTCACCAATTATCCTCCCAGTGATGTCTGCTCATCACTGGATTTCCAAACAGCGCCGCCAACTGCATAGGTAATCCCCAAAGCAATGCCGATCATTGTCCCAACGGTGACGACAGCGATGATGGCCTTGAATATCATGCGCTGCCGGATACTCAAAGAGTGCAGACATGATCGAGGCTTGGCCTTGCCCTCCCACAGCTTCGACCGTCGAGGGCTGTCATTGCGAAAAGTGTAGGGCCCTGCGCTCTCGAGATCTCGCAGTCCACTGCGGTTGCGGTTGGCGTTTTTCGTCTCAAAGGTGAGCTGCTCGTAGGAAATCGTCGGCGTGCCATGCGAGTAGAACGGCGAGTATGGCTTAGCACCGATCGACGGGTCGTAGTCCTGAGAGCGGCGGATATGCTCGATCTCAATTCTAGGGGTCGACTGCACTGATGAAGGAGGAGATTGTATCTTCTGCGTGGATGGGAGTTTCTCGTCGTTGCTCTTGATGGACGCGACCACTTGGGCCCCAATCACCCCAAGGCCATGAAGACTCATCGCGTCGCGTGATGTGTAGCTGGTGGATTGTTCGTCCAGATCGGAAGATCTGTGAAAGATGCTTCCTGGACGTCCTCCGGCGAGACGGATGCCTGGGGAGATTGAAGCGTCACTTGGTTGTGACAGATGGGTTGGGACTGGTGCTTAATGAATGACTTGGGTTGAGGATGGCATCTGTTGGGAGACCCTCATACATAAACAATGTAGTGACAACCTGGAATGCGCTCACAGGCGGATTGATCATTGAAATGACGAAAACAGACAAGTCATAATACTGGTAGCTGAAAATGAGCAGGTGATTTGGAAAGAACTTGCACTTGCGACTTCCTGGTCCTTTTACTTCATATCTTTCCTCATCTGATCCAATATTACCATCATTGCCAACCAAGTTATCATAACTTTTTCCCAGTACAACCTCATTGTGGCAATCAATTCCTATCCTTCCATGTTTGGGAGCTTTGTTTTCATCCCTACATACAGATTTTCACGCCACTCTGAGAACATTCCAAACTCCTAGAAAAGTAGGGATCAACTATCTTTCCAGGAAACAGAGCCTTTCATTGGTGGACCCGCATCGGAATGCCATCTCATTTGTCAATCTCGATGCTTCCTCCATTTCCAGATTATTAGCTGCATTCGGCCACCTGGGGGTAGTGCGGGGGGTCACTGTTGAGACCTAAATCCCGCAGCTCCATTCACTTCCTTTGGCCGACATGGCAGGTGCATCCTCTGCTGCTGTGACAGATCTTTGATTCGCTGATTCCAAATTTTCACAGAGTTTTCATGATTGCCCGTCCTTGCCATGCTGTACATCCCAAGGTTCAAAATCCGCCCCAGACCCAATATATCCCGTTTTCATTCCCTTTGTCCGATTGCAGCCCATAAGGATTTTATTGTGGCTGTGTCATGTGTCGTGGTCGCAAAATACATCATATGATCGGCACTGCACCATCTGGGACCTACGCTCGTTTAGTTCACCTGTCCATTCTGCAAGCGTGACACAATGGAGAGTGTTTAGTCAAATATCACTAACCTAACAACATGGATTAAGCTTATCAGTGCTCCTTTATTTATTTGTCTTGGTTTTATTTGAATATATGCAATGTTCTCATATCTATTTTTCCTGCATAAATATATCCAGCCGCTAACAGAAAGCCACCAGAAGACACGTCGAGTTCTAAGATGGACATTCATTTAGCCATTATGTATTCCATAATAATTGCATCAAAAGAAATTACTCGCCCACATATATTTGCAAACTAAACAGCCTTGCCTAAATGGTTTTGGTATTGGTCGCCCAAACGGGTATCAAGTTGGATGTTGTACTTCATGTACATGTGACCTCGGATATATATATGCGCAGCACATCAAGTAATCGATATATTTCTCCATTAAGATGAACACAGTTCTTTTTAATTACATGTCAATCTAGGCAAAATGGATCATCATTTCCAGGGTCTCATACGAGCAAGCTTATCTCGCCATAGTATTCTTACTGCTCCAACATCCAACGCTCACCTTGGTACACCTAGGGTAATGCCAGATATCCAACCTCAATTCTCAATATTGGGTGCCCATGCCTGGGTGGGTAGTGACCTCAGGAGCATTCCGAGTGAAGAGCCTTTGGTCGAAAGTGTGTGTCAGTGAATGTATTACGGATGGATTTGAAGATTTTGTCCCGATTAAGGTTACATAAATGACCTTGGCTTGTGTACATATGAATCTTAGGAATGGGATTTCTGACACCCGCTCACAGGCTACCCTCACATTCGGATGTCGGCAATGAACCCTAGAATGGGGCCTAGGGCCAATCTCCTTGATGGGCATTACCCTTTAACTTCGGCGCTAAGGACTACGTTCCATGTCATAGATCACCTGCCCAGCTGAAGCAATGCATTCCTCAAACGTTGGTCTAAGTTTTCGTTTTCCAGAAGTAGGCCTCAAAGTTGAAACGTAATATCATATGATGTTATCTAATTACCAAGGTTCCAATGTTCAAGGGAACCGTGCCATGAGCGAATTAACAAACTGTAATGGTCAGTATTTCTGTCGTTCAAGAATTTAAAGGCCATGGGATCACTTACTTCCAATAACACCGTTCACAGGGATATCAATCGACGTCGTATACGAAGCGGCATCGCTCAACAAGTAGACATAAGCACCACCAAGCTCCTGCACCTCGGCAAGCCTCGGGAATCCACCATAATACTTGAGCTGTTGCTCCCAATCAGGCTGCTGTGGAACCCAGTATGTCATAGCAGTGTTCACCAGGCCAGGAGAGACACTGTTTACACGAATGCCGTGCTGAGCCCACTCCATAGCAAGGGTGTGCGTCATATTGCGGATGCCAGCCTTCGACGCGCCATAGGGGGTGGACGGCACGCGCTGCCAGGAGTTAGTTCAAGATGTGAAACAAACAACAGTCATTTTGACGTACCTTGTTGGGGCGGTAGGAGGCCATGGAGGCAGTAAAAACGATCGCCCCCTTGATGCCAAGCTTCTTGAATGCCCGGGCGGCACACCTGGCAGTGTAGAATGCCCCAAACAGCTGATCCATTCCAGTGAGTTAGCCACCAGCACCAAAGAGGGGTTAAAAAAAAACACAACCAAGGCGACCCACGTTCACAGAGAAAAGCGATTCAATTTCCTCGGTTGTAAAATCCAATGCTGATTTGTGATTTGTCCGTCCTGCATTCACGACCATTCCATGGAGCGCTCCAGCCTCCTCAACAATCTTGTCCACTGCTGTCGAGATGCTGGCCTCTTTGGTGACGTCAGCTTGGAGGGCGAATAATTGGCCTGGGAAGCGTTTGGAGAGCGCTGCGAAATCATCGCCCGTTTCGCCGATGTCAATCGAGTAGATTCGGGCGGCTCCGTTGACGAGACAGCTCTCTGCCACACCGAGGCCAATTCCGCGGTTTGCGCCGGTGACTAGGAATAGAAATTAGAAGTTATCCCACCTCAAGCAACAAATTGTAGTTACTAACTTGCGATAACCTTGGATTCGAGTGCGATCTTGGTTTGTGGCTCTGAAGGAGCTGACTGCGCCGGGATAGAAGAAGACATGATGTCTGACTTAGACAATTCAAAACAACCGTTTTATTCAGATAATTCAGAGAATTGGCTCCCCGCGATTTTATAACCCCAGCTTTGGAGCTCATGGCTGAGCTAGTCTCATTGGAGAAACGACGCGGGGTCACATTTGGTCCTCGCCTCGAGTCCAAAATTTGTATAATATACATCATATCAAGTTAAGATCGGTGGTTCAATAGTGAGCTGGGCGCTGATTGGAGCTGTTGAAAGTGGGGAGCTTCGTGGACCTCGAGTCGAGCACATCTGCCCCGCACGGACATAGTCCGATGCAATGACAGCATTAGATGAGCAGTGATACAGTTGTGGGGAAATAAAACAACAGTCTCACATGTCAACGTACGACTTATCGATGCAAACAAATGTACATGAGTATCTTTAAGGAAACTGCTTCCAAGGTTCTTCGGAGATATATATACAGGCACAATATCATCTTACTACTCGTGATTACAGTATATAATTCAATCCATGTCAACCTCACACTCATCATCGTTATCGTAATCACCCCAAAATTCTTTTAGGTCTTCAACTCGCCATGCCGTTGCCCACCCGGTCTCGTGCTCGATCCGAACTAATGTGTCCACGATCGCTGCATGCTCAGAATAGTGTGACATTACCTTTCCGGCTATCCAGAGAGGTTGTAGGGCATTCGTCCAACAGCCACTGTGTCGCGAATTAGCACATAATCCTTGCCGGTCTGCGTTGAGATCACGAAGGAGGTTTGCTTACTGGTGCGAATTGGAAGCAGAGATAGCACATATTTGCCGCGCGTGCCATAGAACCGATTTCTTTATACCAGTCAACAGGGAATATGAGATATTATATGGGGGAGGGGGGCAACAACATACCGGCTTCTTGGAATGTTTTAAAGTCTTGGGCTTTCGTTGAAGCAGCAAGAGAGCACAGACATGATACAGTTGATTGCCAGAGACTGAGTGGCGTTAGTAAGGTTTAGACACATTCAGGGTTGATACCTACTAGCAACTCCATTGCCATATAAAACAGTTGGAAATGGTCTGTTTCCCCCTGTGTAGCCAGGTGTAGCGACAGCAACTGTGAAAACTGGTTTCATCTGGTTGGGCCGGTTCTCATGCCACAACTCTGCATGGCTAAATACCTCTTGCCAACGGTGTACATACGAACTTCCTTCATCTGTGACCGACTGGCAGGAGGTACAGGAGTGTGGGATTTTCGATCCACTGCCAAAAAGGACTCCAAGTGTCTCTGCACATAGATAAACGGTGTAGTTGGCGTATGTATCGAAATTATTCTTCGCTGAAGACAGAAAGAGCAGAGATGCCTCTACGCAACTCATATCACGAGGCCTCCAATTATGGATTGGAATAATTGTTTCTTCTTCCGAGATGAGGCCACCGCAGAGGTCTAGAGATATATCAGTGACTATTCAGTCTTGTTTTAGTGGAGGACATACCCATCCGTGCAAAGCACCAAAACAATGCCTGTTCTTCTTTGCCAGAGAAGCCATTGATACCAGCCGCCTGGATGAGATATGCACAGCCATCCAGGTGGCGGCGCCATTCTTTTGGATTACCTAGGTCTGATTAATACCGTAATAGTGAGATGATGTAGGAGACTGCTTACAGCTCAACATCTCCAAGACGCACAGAATGACACAAGAGGCAATAACAGGGGTTGTTTTGTTTTCCAACTCCGGCAATAGGAGATGTATAGCTTCTTGATAAAGCGCCAAGCTTTCTGATTGAGACTTTTTATTCTGCAACCTTTCGAGTTGTCGCGCAGATAACGCAAGCATAGAGAAGCGGAGATGAGGTGCAGTCTTGGCCATCTGAGGGAAAGTGGAAGCGAAATGGTGATTATTATCGAACATGTCGAGCTTTTATTATTAGCGAGGGCCTGATCAGTCTTCTCCCAGAGTGAGTACTCACCCATGAGCAAATTTCGTTCAAATAGTTCTGCCACAGCACATGTTCCCGTTCGGGGGAGAGGTCAATGAATCTGCCCGGTCTTGAACGCCGAGGCTCTCTTCCTGACCTGCTAAAGGTATCTGAGTCACTGAATGGTGTCGGTGTATGAATGTGAGAAATAGATCCTCGGGGGCTACACAGACTTGTTACGCCGGGTCTTGCAGTCCATAGTTGACGGTTTCGCAGTGTCGTATGAAGAGCCTCATATGTGGAGCCAGGAAGAAAAACATCATTGGTAAAGTCTGCTGGATCGGAGAATATACTATGATTGAAGAGCGGTGAATGAGATTCATATGAGCCCGGCACAGATGGCTGAAATTGAGAGCTTTGTGTAAGATTTCGGAGTGTAGTGAGGTCGTCTATCATGTATTCCGGGCTGGAGTTCAGATAGGCATTGGAGGAAGCGTCGTCCTGCAGAGAAGGCGGCTCAAAGTCACGGCGGAGATCGTTCGAATAGTGGCCCTGGCTAGTGACTTCAAGTGGACCAGTCTGACTACCATTTTCCTGGCTGTCCCCATTGCGGACACATTCGTGGCTGGGGTCTCGTGACTCTCGTGATATCGAGTGGCCAGATAATGGCGGCGACAACCCCAAGACTTGATCGTGGTTGGTATCTGGAGTGTGAGTCGTATCCGCACCTGCATGGATTTGGTTGTCTTCAGCGGTGACGTCGGATGCGGGCGCAGTGCTGTTGTTCTTTGTGAATGGCGGAGACAAGCCACGCCCATCTGACTGATCGAGATTCAGACTCAGATCCAAGACCGTCCCATTCTCAAATGGTCGTTTAGTACCCCGCGCGCGGGGAAAATTCGACAAGTTGTTCAAGATCTTGAATTTGCTTTGACGTTTGTTACTGCTGACAGCCCCTCCTTGACTCATAGAGGGGTGATCCGATTCCAATACCTTAATATTGGCATCACGGAATGAACCGAGCATGCGCCACTGACAATCCTCGCCGCGACGCTTACAGCCTGTACAGACCGGCTTGGCTTCATCACATTTTCGGCGTCTGCGACTGCAGTTGAGACACCCAGTTCGGGTGCGCCTCTTGCGCTCTGCCAGTTTTGTATGGGCCATCTCCGAGGTGAAACTCGAGTTACCCTTGTCGCTATCGTCACCCAACAGAGGACTACTAGGAATTATGTTGGCCATTTTTGAGGGTAATCACCATCCTAGGAAGCTTTTCTGGGGTGTTGATGGTTGTAGAATGACGGATGATGGACGCGACTAACATTACTCGAATAGGAGCGTTTAAGCGCTCACTCGGGCCGTTCGTATGGGGTATGTCATGCCATTGGTCAATACCCCGGGTCGAGCCGATCTGTGGAGATTGTACTTCGCGGGGCTTTCCCGAGACGTGGGGACACGGCAGAAAGGGTCGGCTTCCCTGCCGGATCATGGCTTGATGACCTTGGCAGAGATAAAATTACGTAGTGTGATGGTTGTTGCGCCCTATTTGCTAGTTCTATCTTCTAAGAAGGGTTTAGGCCCAAGTCGCGTGAGTAGATGGGCAGATACTAGGTACGGACTGTCCTAGGAGGTGGATAATATTGAAGTATAGAAAAGCAGAAATTAGAATCAAAAATAATTACAAATTACTCAACGTGTTCAGCTTCTTCAGTCCCGGCCTCCGCTGCCTTGCCGTAGGCGATACGAGCATCTACATCGCCAGCCATACCCATAGATGGGTGCCAGTAAAGTTTGACCTTTTCGCCAGTGAAGAGCTTGTCGATCTGTTCCAAGGTGAGATTGCGCGTCTCCGGATAGAAGAAGTAAATAAGAGGGAGGAAACAAAAGTTGAAGACTACAGAAAAATATTAGCCGGAGCGTTTGTTGGAAGATGTGGGAGAGTGACTGCGTACCGGCAAAGTAGATGTAAGTCCGGTATCCAATGTTCGCGATACTGACGGGCGTAATTTCAACGACCAAAAATGTAAAAATCCCTGTAAGTCATCATATTAGCAGCTGAATTATGCAGAGACGAGAGTTTCATACAATTAGTTGCAGTCGCAAGAGCTGCCGATTGGGTTCGGATAGCTAGGGGCGAATATTCGGCGGGCACTGTAGTGGGTTTCATTAGCAACCATCCTGCAGTATGGGAAGGTTTTCGATATGCAGCACATACAGAGCCATGGAATCGCTAGGAGTCCAACAGCGAAGAAGAAGTTGAACATGAATAGCATCACTGTTGCAACAAGACCTGCTGCATGGCCACCGTTCCAAACAGTGCCTGCCAAGATAGCCATACAACAACCCTGTCCAACCACCGCGAACATCATCAGTTTTCGCCGACCAAGCCTATGTTTCATTAGTGAGATTCAGGAGTCAATAGAAACAAGCGCTTCATACCGATCAATAACCCAAATGGGAATCAAGGAGGAGAAAAAGTAGGCAATGCCGTTGAACCCTGACAGTAGCAAGGCTGTATTATGAGACATTCCCACCGAATCCTCGAAAATTTCAGTTGCATACTAATTCTGGTCAGTCATGGCTCTTTGCTCTTCATGAGAGCTGACTCACGTAAGTAATCAAATTAATTCCCGAAATTTGCTGCATCATCTGTCCGCCCATGCCCAACAGAGTCCGATGCAAGAATTTCTGGTCGCCGTTCTTGAATATGAGTTTGAATGAACCTTCAGCCGAAGCCTCCGTCTCTTCCCTAATTGCTTGCGAAATTTCTCTGACGTCGATGCCGACAACGGCGTCGTTTTCATCTATTTCCTTGGCGTTCTCCTGGAGTCTCCAGATGATATGGCGGGCTTTGTCTTCGTTACCGTGCTTGAGGAGCTGTGACAGTTTTAGTATCCGTAACAAAGTAAAATAATTTGAGGGTCGTTCTTACCCAGCGAGGAGACTCGGGGAGGAACATAACCCCAATGAAGGTCAGGATGGCAAAGAGAATTTGCAGGGCAATGGGGAAACGGAATTGGACTTCGCTCTCAACAAAACTGAAGCCATAATCTGTATTGAAATCATATTAGAATCAAAACAACAATAAAGTCCCCAGTAACACTCACCAACCCAATAGGACATCATGACACCAAAAATGTTGATTCCCAGTTCGATAGCCAGCTGAATTGCTTGTCAGTGGTACGCTCCTCACAGCGGGCTTCAAGGTAACTTACTCCTCTACCACGACTTGCAGCCTTGCTCAATTCCGAATGCCAAACAGCTAGAATTAGGTTAGCAATGATCCATGGCGACTAGAAAATGAGCTCTTACGGATAGTACTCGTGTTGAGACCATTGCCGACACCCGCAATAATTCGCCCAACAATCAGTTGAGGGATTCCATACGCACTGCACTGAATAGCAGCCCCGATACTTAGAATAATGCATCCAGCCAAGATACACTTGCGTCGGCCAAGCTTTTCACCCAAAATCAATGAGATAATTGCTCCCAAGAAGCAGCCCTGTCTATATTAGATTCATCTGACAGAAATTCTATTTCCAACGTACAATTTCGTAAATAGCAACACTGTCACAAAATAAGTTGGTTAGTATAAGTCAGCATTTGTGTGGGTTAGGTACCTACACTGTTCCTTGCAAAGATGAACTTCCATGACCGGTGGACGTAGTGTCAATTTCGGGGAATCTTGCGGTAAATGCATCACCAGTCAACAGACCAGACATAACACCCTGATCATAACCGAATCTGTAAGATGATGATAAGTTAACATGTCATTTTATTTCCCGCTTTGTTTGTACTCACAGCAGAAAGCCGCTACCAGCAGTGGCCGTAATGGCCCAATGCAATGCCCGCCCCGTGAGGAATGACATGGCTAGGTCAGAGAAGAAAATATCTCTAAAGGAATATCACTAGGAGTGACCAGGCCACAAGTTTCTTAGGCAAAACACGTAGAATAGAGATCACGTTTATTCAAGCATGCTATCTAGCAGTGGGGCTTTCCAGCTCTTTATAACATGTTGGAACTATCCGGGCCAACCTCCGCAAATCGGTGGCGCCACAAGACATGTCGTAACTATGGGCCCGGGGAATCTTAAATGCCCCAGAAATGAGGCCGTGTTTGAAAAGCGGGTAAAGTCCGTAACGCGGGGGTAAATGGGGAATCCCCAAAGAAATATCCCGCACCGGGTGAGACTTAATGTATTTGACGTGCAGAGAGTTACCCTAGTCTCGATTTTAAGATTCATAAATATATGCAGCGTACTTCATTTATCCATGCCATGAAGGAGCTCCTAAAGCTATTCAAGCTCTGATGAATTCTTGCATCTCCGTAAAATAGAAGATTGACAAGACACGCGTGCCTGGGCCGAAGAGAGAAGTGGATCGTGCCGAGTCCAACCCATCGGCATCGGCTAAACCATTAAAAGCCTCAATTGCGCCACGGCTTGGCGCTTTGGGAAATTTCCCAATTTGTAAATGTTAAGCGCCTAGTTACCATGTTTTGGTGAAGCACGATTTCCAGATCCCCACATCATGGGTAGCTCCGACTTTATTCCCCATAGTGTTCGACTCCAATCCCCGCGGTAATAGCTCACTTACCATGAAAGGTAACTCTTTGCACTCCAAAGTCGCGCATGACTACTCACGCCCATAATCAACCAGACCAGTGCCAGCGCACATCGCATGATTTGTTGAGCTCAGGATAAGAGACTTGAAAATATGGAGACCTGGACGAGATCATTTGTTCTTGAAGCGTTCCACTGTGGTCCCCTGCGTTCATTTCCCTAGTTGGGTTCTATCTAACCGCACATTTCTAAACTGCCACTTGATGGGATGAAAGCCAAATTCCCTATATGAGGCGCGCATCCTCATCCATTCTCTCATAAAGCAATTTGACCCAATCTCCGTCCATTTCCCTCCTCTGATACTACAAAATAATCCAACATGGCTCCCGCTATCTCCCTCGACCACACCTTACCACCGGTTGTCCCTGAATCCAAAGAGACCCCGGCTGCTTTTGCCCCTACCAATGACCTCTTCTCCCTCGCGGGCCGCACAGTTGCGATCACCGGCGGTGGCCGTGGTCTAGGAATGACACTGACCACCGCTGTCCTCGAAGCTGGTGGCGATGTCGTCTGTATGGATCTCCTGCCTGAGCCGAGTGCAGAGGAGTGGATTGCCGTTCAAAAGCTTGCGAAGTCGAAGGGCCTGCAAGCTACTTACAACAAATGCGACGTCACCGACGAGGAAGCTACCGAGATCTTGTTAGAAAAGATCGCGGCCGATGGAAAAGCGCGCAACATGCCCTTGCGTGGTCTTATCACCTGCGCTGGAATTCAGCAGATGGTACCGGCTCTTGATTACCCCGTTGACGGGTACCGCAAAATGCTCGATGTCAAGTGAGTTCTATGGGACATGCGTAAAAAGAAGTTTGATTCTGACAACTGGTTCTCCAGTGTGCTTGGAACATTTATTCCTGCCAAGCACTTCTCACGCATTTTGGTTGACGAAAAAGCCCCTGGAAGTATTGTGATGATTGCGTCGATGTCGGGCCAGATTGCCAACCGGGTATTTTGGGCCAAATCCGCAACCTGAAAACCCTCATATATTAACTTTTCTACAGGGTTTGACTTGTACTGCCTACAACTCATCCAAGGCCGCCGTCCACCAGATGTGCCGGTCTGTCGCTCAGGAATGGGGGCAGCACAACATTCGGGTCAACACACTTTCTGCTGGGGTAAGAGCTTCATGAGATCCATTTCAAAGAGCCACAGCTGATATTCGAAAATAGTACATTCGCACTGCTATGACAGATGCGTTGCTTAGGGAGAAGCCTGAGGTAGAGGACACATGGATGCGTGGCGCTCTTCTCGGTCGCCTGGGTGCCCCTGAGGACTTCAAGGGTCCAACCATCTATATGCTCTCCGATGCTAGTGCCTGGATGACTGGGGCCGATCTACGGGTTGACGGTGGACACTGTGCCTCAGCATGAATCGTTTGCACTTATGGAATGATGAAATAGACGTGACATACTTTTCAGCGTTATAGAACCGATTGGTTAGGGAAGTACATAGGGGCTACAGCTAGATTTGAAAAAAAAAAAAAAAAAAAAAAAAATTCTACACCATCAATATGCCTCGTACAAATAAGGAAATTAAGATTCTTATAGAACAGGCAATTAAGAACTGCACTGTCAATCTGAGCCGAATATCTTAAAAGTTGTCCATGAATTCGACGTCCCATATCGTCGTCTCCGGGCTCGCTGGAATTGAAGGAAATCGCTATTTCAACGCCAATCTAGCGGTCGGAAGCTAAATTCAGCGCAAGGAAAAGCTTTACGCAGTTGGATAGACTATAACGATAGTCTTGGATTACCTGTCAAACGTCCTCAAATAGAGTGTAGATCACCCCGACACTTGGCTTGACTATGTTTCGCGTAGCTGTACCACAAGTTTTAAGCCGAGGTCCAAAACCAAGCGAGATTACCATATAAATAAGTAGTTCATTACCGAAGAAACACATATAAATGAATTCGGCGGCAGAACAATAGAACTTTATGATCATTCTAGGAGCCGGGTGAACAAAATATCGCTAGTAGACTTAGGGGATGGCAGGGTATTAGGGAATGCACGGACAACAGCACAAGTGGAGACTAATAAACACCATCCTTCGTTTGTTGCTAGGGCGGTGATCAACCGCCCAACGGTATGTAATATGATAAATAAGTTAATTCAATATACGATTTTTTTGAACAAGTAAACAATCACCAGAAACTTCCTTCATGTTTGACATGCGTGCGCATAAAAATGAAAATTAAAAGGGCTGTGATCACTAATACTACCTGTCGGCAACTGTTGTTTTCCCATTTGCTCAACGTTTATTGACTTGATCGTGTACAATGGTCAGGTCATGTCCATGATAAACCAACCCACGCGATTTCTATAACAAACTTTTGAAGGGCATTCGTTTCCTCGCCCTACAGTACGTCCCGAAACTGGTGCCCGGAGTTAGACCACACAATATTTTCAACCTCCACAGCCGAAATTATATTTAGCGTGGCGGTCATGTTAGCGCCCGGGTGAAGTAGCTCAGCCCAACTCAGCCACCTACCCATTACCGCAAGGCAGATCCGCCTTTTCTGGCAGCCCGATAAGACAAGAAAATGCCAGGGGTTAGGTGTAGATTATTTAGGCGCCATTACTGGTAAGATCGGCCGCAGATTACTTAAGGTCACTAGCTGACGCGACGGCGGCAAGAGGAGAAGTTCCTCAAACCAGCAACCGGGCTTTTACAACCCCTCTCTAGAAGCAGATTTCTTCTGAAGACTAAACTTTACAACTTCAAAATCTGCAAATCAAGGCTTTGAAGTTATGCAAGGTCGACTCTTCCTCGCGTCCTTGATCTCTTTTGCCTTGATCTGCGGCTCCCTGGCGGCAGTCCTTCCGCAACAAAATAAAACCATCACAGTTCCGGAGGATGTCACCTATGACCAGGATTCAAAGAATATTTGCACACCAATCTCCTGGACCGATTTTATTTCATTTTTCTTCGGCAACTATGTATCTCATGCCGCAACGGTGGTTACATTCCCAGGGGAACCCACACACATTAAAACTATCAACATGGTATTAGCGGTCTTCTTGCCCTGTATAGGGGCAGGTCGCGGGCTTATGGCCATTTTAAGACACACAGTCTTCCAGAAGAATCCTCTTCAGCGGGCTCTCCATTCGCAAGCATTGTGTATGGTAGTTCGCTCGCGTGACTGGACGCCAGTGCCTGGCGATTCAGTGCGCTCAATATCATTCATGCCTGATGTATCACCCATAAAAGTGGTATCACTGAATCTTTACCATCAACTTGGTATGTTTCACGATATTTTCACGCATTTCAATTCACTGATGCAGACTAGATGCTAATCGCAAGTCTTATGATAAATATATTGAAAAACTGTGAGATGCAAACATCATCCGGGTTGTTAATGCCTCTAATGTTCTTCTCAGAAAACACCATCGGGGCCGGTTCAGAGTAAGCATCGAATCACCTCCCTGGATGATTTGGCCCTCTGTCAAAACGCATTGGTTCCTGAATCTTATACCGCCGGGTTACAAAGTCTCTGCAAACTACGATTTGCCCACTGGCTATGCATTAGCCTATGTGCCGCCGAATGCCATTGTGCGACCTACCTCTTCTGGAGATGATAATGACTCTCCACACCGGGAGTCAGACAAAATTGTATCTTCCTATAGTCTCGCATCTCCATTAATCGCCATCATACAAATTTTCAATGCATCGGCCACTCTATATCAGTCTCGAGGCGACCAAATTACTCGATATGGATACGCTGCATTTGGTTTCACCGTATTGCCGTATCTAGTCATGTCTTTTGTCAACCTCCTTGGTAGTGTTTTCACTCCCACATATTCAGAGCTCTACCTGGTTCAAACTGAGATTATGGACGAGGCCATTCAACGTGGGGGGCATTTTGACAACATAGTGGGCTCACTCTCAAGCGATCCTTTGCCAGTCAAAGACTTGTTTGTGTTTTCTGGAGTTTTCAAGAATCAGGACCAGGGTCTGTGGGAATTTCAATTATCTTCTAAGGTCTACTCTTCCGGGGAGTTTGAGCCGTCCACCAAGGAGATGCTGAGATCAGCACAAACGAAAGATACCATGGACCCGGAGGTAAAGGAAGGCATTCATCCCTCATTGAAGCTACTCAGGGAGGGTTCTTCTACATCTTCTGCTTCGTCACAGAAGGAAGACGACGAACATGAAAATGTCCTTATTTGCCCGAGATGCTACCACTTCAAAGTTTCTGAGACCAAAGAATTGCCTCGGGTTCTCAAAGGGAGGAAAATTCGCTCAAGCTACATCCTGTTTTCCATTACTTTACTGGCCATTGGCACGATGCCACTTCTGGTCATTGGTGTGATGTCCCACTTCCAACCTGGTGAAAGCACAATGGCTCAGAGAGTTTGGATTCTGGGCTGGCTTTTAGTCGGAATGGTGGCAATCAATAATCCCTTTTGTGTTGATTTGATTATCATTGGCATTGATAACGTTAAATCCCGCCTGACTCAGAGACGAAATCTGCAAAATCACGAGTCAGGTCCTAGCCACCGAGAAAGGCGACGCTACCGGCAGGGAATCAAAGTTTACGTCAGCTTGGTCTTGTTGATCTGCATTCAATTTGGGTTGCTGGCCACACCAGCCATTGGCCGCTTTGTTGTGGTTGGCCAAATGCTCCTTGAATATGGTTCGTGTTTGAGTCTTGATTGACATGACACAGCCTTCCTAATTCGATTCATTTTATCTCCAACCTTTGGTATCTACCGGTCGATGGCGGTGTCGTCAAAGCTCCGGAACTCTCCCGCCCCGTTCTCCTTGGTCAAGCTATCGATTTTGGCTACAATTGCATTCAAAGTATCCTCAAATTCAACGAAAGCACTGGGCCTTATTAGGCGGTAAAATCCATATATTGGAAGAAATTCTCGGGATAGTACTCCTGTGGCAACCATCAGCCTGTGCTATCTGCGATAAAGATAGTTTCCCACTGTGGATCATGTCAGAGATAAGCTCATACTTTGAAGGGGCTAGGTTTGGTGTCATCTTGGTTCAGCCACTCGTGATTAATGGTTAAGATACCTAAGCTCTCATAGAGGTGGGGTATGGGGGTGTCGGATGTAATGAATATACAAGCGAATACAAATGTAAACTTACTATGTGATCTACAGAAAGAAGCAATACATGTCTAACTGACAGGGGTACTCCGGAAATTTTTCCAATGTAGACTAGTATATCTTGGCATTATGGCTACAGAATCAATTCAAGATTTTATGTGGTCGCACCAATTTCGGGACGCACTGTACCAAGACGAGAGCAATCACAGGTCCGCCGTTTACGATGTAGACTGACTAGGAATTCAAATGCCACAATCACTGCTGGTGTATTGGGGTCCGTGAACAGACCAACATATTCTAATATGATTTTACAGTAGCTGAATCTCAGTAGGAGATCCCTAACGTTGAATTGGCCATGCATCTTTAAGGGTATTCATTTTGATGTTCTTGATCTCATTAGCTTTGAGTGGGCCGGATTGAATTTTGAATGATTGAACCATGGTCATGATTCAAATAGAAAATTTTTATAGAGATTCTAAATTGTAGATGTGTGACTTGTACAGTCCACTGATCATTGTGGAAAGTCGGTCATCCGAGGATAATTTAAGGATATTCCAAGCATCTCATCTACACTGTTTGTCTGTACTTCTGTCATTATAAAATACCACATGGACGAAGAAAAAGTTACTTACCAGATCTAATAGCTCCGGTGCGATGTGAGATGGCGGGACTGGGGAGTTCAAATAAGTCGGCTGAGACTGGGGGAAGTTGTTTGCATGGTCCAAGAACATTGCGCCCCCAAGCTCAGGCCAAATGTTTAGATTGGCGCCAGCGAAAGGATCTAGGAAACATTTTAGTTAGCTGACATCAGTTTCATGTGATTTGCAATGCAGGACAGCTCAAAAAGATCTCCAAGATCAATCATACCAATTGGTGACCCAGCGACGGGTTCAATACTGAAGAAATCGGCGGAACTGGGCACAGCACTTGGCGAGGGGCCATTTCGTTGGTTTTGAAGTTTCTGAAAGACCATATCCATTGCTTGAATTGTGCTGGTAGACTTAGGGTACGAGTCGCCCGCTTCAGACCAGATGCCGTATGACGTCCGAAGTGCCTGAATGATCGCAGCTTTAACAAGTTCCGTCAGTGGTCTTGATTTCGGGCTGTTCGCTGGTTTATTTGAAAGATCATAATTCAGTTCCAGGCAGAGGAGGGTCGTTCCCAATAGAATCACTCCTCTCATAATTGGTGATTGAACCTTCCATCTTTCACGAAACAGGCGACCTCCGGGCTGTGTTTCTTCTTTCATCAAGCGTTGGTACTCAAGAATTTTAAGAGCGGCGCCAATGCAGGTGCTGCGGGAGTAGGAAAATCTTTCATCAGTCCTCGAAGATGCAAGATACCGATAATGCAGAACGCATCTCGCCTTTGCAAACAAAGTTATAAGCTGGATGCGATGGAGAATGGTCTCCGATGTATCCATGAGAGATTGGCTCAAAGGCCGCTCCAGTAGATATTCTGGATTGTCCAAGTATGTATCAAGCAGGAGTTGATCCAAGCGCATGACTTCTGCATAGCCTGGCCTCCGAATCGAAGTTGAGAAATCAGTGATAATGCCCAGAATTTGAGTCAGTTTGTTCTTGGCGACGAGCCACTGACAAGGCGTCGAGTACGAGCTGGGGCGTGATGGCGGTAGCTCCGTCATGTCCTCATCAAAATCACTATCCAAGAGATTCCGCGGGAGTGCAGTATCTGACTGAAACTCTCGCAATAGCCGGGGAAGCCCGACGGACATTGAAAGCATCACATCAAGATTGGTGATGATCGCCCAGACCCTTCGTCTCATTTCGCCCTGGAAAGGAGTAATGTGAGGGAAATGAGATGCATCGCGGTGGTAGCCCATGCGCTGGGCCATACGTGCAAGAATACCCAGAATGATCACGCTGTTCACCTCACCATTTCCCATTCGGTTGAACTGGGTACTCAGAGTAAAGCATAAAGTCTCAATCGTATGCGGGGGACATTCTTGGTATTCACCAAGCACCAGGCATTGATTTACCTTCTTGTCAAACTTTGCAATCAACTCGTTCCTGTTCTTCAAAGACTCACCCTCGCTTTGGAACATCAAAGCAAGAGACATAACGCCGTATAACTTTCCTATCCATATTACATGCGTCGAAGTATGATCCGCCCAGAATCGGTCGTACTGTTTCAAGGTCAGTCGTGTTCCGATGGCTTTGAAGAACGAACATATCCTACCTCTCTCAAAAACGAGGGGCCATGCAGCACTAATTTGCAAAGTTAGACCTAAGTAGAGAAAGATTTTGGAGACGTGTTTCTCACATGGCAGAGATGAGTAATTGAAATAATCAGCAACAAGTCTGTCGCAGGTTTCTCGCGAGGGTAGCTCTTCCAAGATTTCTCTATGGGTGGTAGGCTCACAGTTGGGGAACAGCGTATCCGAGGATTTTTGTATATAAAGTGGTTGGGCCGAGTCAGCTGATACCTCATGCTGTACTGAGTCCTTGAGCTCGGTGATCTGTTGTTTGAATTAGACTAGACTCAGATCACTAGATCCTCTTCGACTTACCCCATCTAAGATTGCGGTCCAGTGTGTGTCTTGTACATATGTTGTCTTGCTATCTTGCATTGATATGTGACCAAATGAGTCGGATGGGTCGCTTGCAGTCTCTGCTTCAGCTTGTGATGTCGTCTTGACTCCGTTCCCATTGGGTGGGTCCTGACTTTGAATCCGAATGGGGATCTTCTGGTTGCTGGCATCATCCACAATAGCCGTGATCAATTTCTCCAACTGCCCAATGCGTTCTGGCAAGGTTGACTTTGCTGGTGGTTGCTGCTCTTTGGTAATCCGTCCTGTCTCGCCTGCACCGGGAGGATATGTGCAAGACAGGGAGAGACCTCGTTGGCTACAAGCTCCACAAGGGTGGGTTCTATCACACCGTAATCTATCAAATCATCAGCCCGTTCAGTTCATATCACAAAATAAGCATTCTTGGATCGGCGATCCATACTTCCTCCTTCTGCACATATTGCATGATAATTGAGGCTTATCCCGTCGCCGACTCGGCGGCGGCAGTTTTCGCCGTGGCTCCGTCATCGTGCCGACACCGAGAAAATATTACTATGTAGTATATCGGCCTGTTACTCTCGGCTTATTCCAAATGTTGCTAGGAGTCGGGTACCTAGTAGGAGAGGTGCAGCGCACTAGGGGTTTGAAAACGAGGTGGGGACCGACCGACCGTCCGACCGTCCGACCGTCCGTTCCTCCGCTCCGGGATTTCCGCACGAACACGATCGCGATCTACCATATATGATCTATCACATTTGATACGGATTCTACACTCTTTCCAGGCCCTTTCTGATATGGATTCAAAATACGAAATCATAATGTAGGAATTCCAAGACAAATGATCACTTCTCAGTCGTTTCGTTTCGTAAGGCAAAACGTCTATATGGCTCAACATTGGAAGGGAACATTCGAACGCAGAACTCATCGTATTTACTCCCGACATCAGTGTGGAATCTTCAACAGTATGCCTGCAGAAGAAGAATGTCCGCCCCGGTCAGAAAGGTGAATGGCGGCATCTACCCCGGGGCCAAAAAGAACACCCAAACTCGGCGACTTGCTGGACCTCAAAACCACACGCTCTGATCGCGAGCATCGAATATTGTGTCCCCTGTGATGCTTCACAATTCTGTAATCACCAACTTCGATGATACCCAGACAAGGATTCGACTTGTTTTGAAGAGATGATCGCCATCCATCGCGGTTGAACCCTCTGGGTTCTCGACACCAAGCGTGTCATGTCCGTTTCAAGACGAAGCGCGGTTACAAATGATCGTCCCCCGCTACCTGTAGTGTTTTCAGTTGCCGTGTCTGATCCCTTGTCCCGCCAAAAGGGTGGACGGAAAAGTGTCTTATCATGCATTCGCCGCTGGCATCGCGCCACCGCTATTTGTTCGTGATCTGTTCTGGCGCGTAGATACAGAATTACTGGCGACAACAAACAGGCGGTATACGTGGCCATGCAGCCTTTGCAGCTGGAAGCGGCACGGCATGTGAGGCGCCCAGGACTTATGTCATGTCAGCCCTCAGCTCCTCAATGATATTGCAAAAAGTTCGACAGAGAGGCTTTTTCATTTGTGCCCATGCTAGCCTGTCAGATATCGGAGCTGAGGGATATATCATCTTCGCCTGGCCTGATGTTGTAGCCAATGAATGCGGCAACTCGGACAAATTTCAGAGCCAACGATGGTTGGACGGACACGAGACTGATTAGGCACGTCGAGTGTGGCCGTTGATGTGGTCAACAGATTATCATGGGTACTGACATACTGAGGATTTTTTTCAAATACTGTATGGTGCTTGGGATGTTTGGCTAGGACTATTCTGCGATGGATCTTTCAGATTTCTGTCATCGATTTTCATGCTGACAACGACCTAGGCCTGCCCTTGCGGATGCAATTGCCTCAGATGCTACCGAATAGACTGGTTGTTCCCCGTTAGTGACGCATAAAGCGAGTGACACGCCAAGCTGGCTCTTGAAAAGGGGGGAAGGGAAAGAGTCCTTAAGGGCGTGAAAGATCGACCCGAGGTATAAAATCGGACTGCAAAATATGACCCACACAACTAGGGGGCTACGGCGATGTAACGTTCAAATATTGACTTGGTTATCGAAATAAACGGCTGCCTGGCTAGATGATTATAACGGCCTCAAAATTGAAACGCATAATTTGTTCACCGCCCCGCCTTTGCCCCTATCTTTCGCTGCGATCGTCATAGTGTCCATGGTTGGCAAACCCTCGATCGTCAAATTTTCGAAACAGGGAAATAGCATCATCATATACGTAAAAGTCGCCTGCAAGAAATTCCACTTCGAGGACTGGGACACGTCGGAACTTGCCGAGTGGGTTCAGCTGAGAAGCCAAGTGAATCTAGACGATTAAATCTCGCAGCCCTACCCGAAGGCCTCACGCTAAGCTCCGCCAAGGGTTTTACTGTGGCACAACATGACGTGTCTCAGGACCACTTAGACTGGAGAATCCGGAAACCTCGGTAAGAAAACTGGAGGGCTGCTGCCTGGGCGTATTGTTGTGCTATTTTCTGGCCCAGGCAGACGGGAAAAGAAAAAAATCTTGATTTAGCACAACCAATCGCTATCGACTACGGTGGGTTTTTCCGCAAGTGGAGCTACGTAATGAAGGCTGAGCTCGTCGGAAAAATGCGCCACAGTCGAAGGTAATATTCCTTCAGAACGTATGAAGGGTAGAGTAGAAGCAAATGACCGGGTGGACCAACCAGGTAGGAACATGGCTTATCATCAAACCTTCACAAAGAGTTGTTTCAGAATCCAATGATATCATTTGCAGCTACACGTGGAGTGACATCAGGTGACCGCCCCACGGCTCAGGGATTGGGCACGGACCATAAAACAAGATTCCCCTTAAAAGGGGGCTTCTCCATTTTATCTTGGCCTCTCTTGGCCTGCCAAGATCATTCCTCTGTTCATAGTTCCATCACACTCTTAACTTATTCTACCAACATGTTCGACGCTATCAAGACCTGGTTCTCTGGCCGTGAGGCTACCGAGGAGAACAAGTGGGATGCTACCACCGTGCAAATGCAGCAGCCAAACAGCCCTGTCGGCATGAACGAGACCGTCACTCAGCAGCCTGTAAGTCTTTCCCATCGTTTTACAAATTCAAGATTGTTCGGGAATTCAGCATGCTAATATTTATATCGCAGACCCCCGAGTCCATGGACATGCACGTACGTGGTGGTGGTGATGGGGATGTCTGCTGCGGAATGTGAGTACCACCGATGAAGTGTGTCACATTGAAGTATTTACTGACGATGGTTCCCTTCTAGCTGCGCTGGTCTCTGCTGCTTCGAGTGCTGCGAATGCTGCTGCTAAATGCCCTATACCCCTAGCCAGAATGGATAAATGATTTATTGGTTCCGCCGGGCGGTTTTCAATTCATGTACATCGCTTCTGCGACAAATGATGCAAATTTGACTCTCACATATCTTCCATGCTTTTTCGCTAAACAAATTAAACACGTATTGCCTATGAGATTGTACAACATTAACCCTCTAGATTGGTGAAGGCGCTTGCTCATCCAGGTACCAAATGAGGAAGTCAGGGGTTGCGGGGAAGGAAATTAAGGTTGAGCATCTGGACTCAACCCATATCAAACTGCAGTAGTCATTCCAGTGAACGCCACCGACTACCAGCCACATATCGCCGGGCCTCGGTCTAGATGTTAATATGGAGAGATTGTGGAGACAGTGAGGATAATACGGAACTGGGCGGCTCAGGGCTTTTTTAGCCATCTCAGAACAGATTGTCCGTCGCAAATATTGGGTCTTACAACGACCAACTATCAATTTTCTACTCCTTCCGTAACTACTTTGAGTATTTCTTTCGAAGTAGAATTGCATTGGCCATATATTTTCCTCGTCAAACTCGAGTTTCCCCTTTTATTGGACGTCGTCCTGCTTCCAGTTTCGAGGACGACGTCGCCAGCATGTAGGAAACTTCATGCACGGCAGCCCAAGAGGAGTGTAATGACTTCTTGATGTCTAATTTCTATCAAGTTCTCAACAAACAGGGTTATCCTCGACACACAAACCGTCGTGAAGGCACAGCGGAAGAGCACTGGCTGCACTATGTTTGAGCAGGCACATACAAACCTTTGCTTATCTCTTGATGGCTTGATGGAAAGATTCATGATAAATAACCAAATCAAAACGATGGAATATATCTCAAAGTATGGATTGACTTCATTATTCTCTCTGCATGTATTAATCAACTCCTCATTGCCCGGCTTTCTGAGAAATTAGAAGCTGCTGGTTCAAGAACGTAATACGACAGTTACTTAAAGGACTTGTTGAATAGATATAGCCATGAAGATAAGGTGATCTTGGGAAAAATCGTCTTCTAGTGATGGAATGGGCTGCTCGCGTGATTGGTCGATTTGAGCGAGATATGTGATCTTGGGACACGCTCACCTTTCCCCGAGCCTATAAATACCCCCAATCTTCAACTCTTCCCTCCTCCTTCTTCTTCGTTTCTTCATCCACCTTCCACCTTCAAAATTTGATCGCCCCTCTATGCATCCATTGGTCCATCATGTCTACGTTCCTTCTTGACATACTGATCACACACGCACATATCAATATGCTGTTCTATTCATCCTTCATTACATGATCCATCTTTGATGACAACAACAAAACAAATTGTTCTTTTTTATCATGTTGCTTGTTCCATCCATCACCAACATGCTGTTATATCTTTCCTCCTTCCTTCATGACTTCATTCATTGGTGTAACAACATCCTTGTTTACCTTCAACATGTTGTTTAATTCATCCATCAACACATGTTAACTCATCTATCCTTGATGACTTCATGAATGCATGTATGATCTCAGATCTTCTCCTTTCGCTTTGGTCCTTGTAAATATGCTGACAAAATCTTACACTTCCTAGGCTATCAATCCTCCTCAACCCTCAATCCATCCCATCCAGCAAAAAGCAACAAGTGGTGTGAAGGCACAAGCCACTTGTCAACAGCGACAGGCATGCGGTGAAGAAGCACCGGCCTCAACCCTCTCTTTCATTGTTCTTTTGTGGCGTGGAGACACAAGCCAAAGATTGGCAGATAGGCATGAGGTGAAGAAGTACCTGCTAAAAAAAAGAAAAGAAGAAGAAGGGATATGAGGTATTTACTGGTGCTGAATGGGAGGCTGATCTGGTGGGTACTGTGGTGGGTACTGGTGGACTACAAAAATAAAGAAAATAAAAGAATGAACGGCATATTTTGTTGACTCTGATTTTCCTAATGTGACTCGGTGCAAAGAAAGGGAAATTCGGTGATATATTTAGACCCGTGTTCTAACCAGTGAAAATGAGAGGCTCTTGGAGGAAAGAATCATACTTTGATATCACTGGTGTCAACTGCCACATACCCTCTACACTGCATAAAACTTCTGTCTGCACATTATCATCAAAAGCGCTGCCTCTTGGGGGGCTTGGTGAAGATGGCGGTGACAGTGAGTGGTCAGCCCGAGATGAATCCAAACACATATAATCGAGATTGATCAGATCTTCGCATTCTCGAATGAACAGTGTGTTGACACCCATTGAATATTCATTGCCAAGAGGCATGTCGCTGGATGCAAAGCATGGGGTGCTGGTCAATACATCAGGCGACGTGAAAAGTCGTTCAGCAGTCGTCTCGTTCCCCTCTGACCTAGGCATTGACAGCAATCTTAAATCCCAGTCTTCTTCAGCTTGTTGGCGTCTTTTCGTGCTGTCTTTCGCGTTAATCTGTCTATTCAAACCCATGGACTATGGAAACTGAAATATTTAGAGTCGTTTGTTGAAACGGCCAAATTGAGTCACAAAAGTGACGACGAAGGCGATCCTTATAGCAAACTGCTTCGAGCTCACCAAAACCTCTTGAACGAAAATCGCGAACTCAGAGAGGCGCTTATCGGACTCCGTCAAAAGCTCCTGTCTATTAGCCAAACTGCCGATGTCGCTGCCAGTATGTCTTGAATCATTCTTCATAGCCATCATGCTTTCTTTTATCATGCTAATCTCCAGTGCTAATTGGGCAAAGATGATGCCACCCTCGATAATCTCATAAGGGGCCCAACAAGTCTTTCCAGGGATTGTGATGAGACTCGCGATTCTGACACATTCTCCGAGAACCAAGCAACTGGGATCTCTCAAGCGAACTGTGGCGCGAATACTACAGAGGAAACATCCACCGAGGTGACTGGCATGCGGAGCAAAGAGCATGAATCATTTTGGAGTCCTCGACGATACAATGTTGACCAGGTCATTCTCACACCGAATGTTGCACCCATTGCTCATGGTCTTCACGAACGGAGATATTCTACCCCACTTGATGAAAATTTATTGTTTTTGAACAATGAGCAAAGCCCTTTTCTGTCACCTTTTTCAAGCATCGGGGCCGTAGGCCAAGAGGTTGACACCTTTGGATTACTTCAGAGCTCAACCTTTTTTGCCGAATATGCAGAGGCTATCAAGTCAAAGGTCGTTCTTGCTAATAAAGTGGAAGCTGCGTGTAAATGCTACATATCTCGAATTTCTATCGATCAGATGGCGTTCGGATCCAAGATCTCCAGCAATAATGACCCCTGTGGTCAAAAGCCAATGGTCCGTCAAGTATCATGTGCAGCGTTGCATTTACTTGCCGCTTCCTCGGGGCTTACACCATATATTTACGGATCGGTTGGTCGTACAAACTACTTCATTCAAAACATAATTCACTGCTACGATACTAACATGTCAAACCTCGTAATAGGACTTCCATAAATATATGGAGGCTATCTGGCAATGGCGACTTCTAAGAATCGTGGAAAGCCAAATGGCAATTCCAGAACCGTTTCGACCAACGCCGCTCCAGTGTACCTCTACAGATCATCCGATCATTATTGACCTTGTAACTTGGTCCTCAATTCGTGATCAAATAATCCAGAATCAAGCAGCTCTTGATCTCGACGCTTTGACCCGCGACCTGACACTTCACACAGTCATCGAGGTTCCTGGGGATGGCGTTGCTGTTAGTGTATATAACTATACGCTAGCAACTATGCTTCCCAGACCTGACCAGGCATTTCAGGAAAGACCTCTGAATTCCTGCTTTGACGATCCAGAGTGGACATATATTCGCGTTCCTCTGAACTCACCTTTGAACTTGAGTACGGACCCCGTGGAAGCCATGATCCTAGCAAACCTGGCAGTTCAGGTGCAGAGACTTTCTTGTCAGCATCCCGCCCAAGCATTGAAGGCCTCAGCCTACCAGAGGCTTGCTCATACTCTTCATCAAGCCTTCTGTTGTTGGACACTCGTATCAACCAATTGAATAGAGGGAATCTGAGCAAGGAATTCCCAAAGAAGTGGCCAATCCTTGATTGCTCCGCAGGTACAATTTCATCTATCTTGAATAAATATCAATCTTTAGGAGATGCTTACACTTTCAATAGTCTTTCGGCGTATAGCACAGCTCCGTAATACAATTCGCTGGCAAGATGGCCGAGTTGGTCTAAGGCGTCAGGTTAAGGTCCACCTTGACATCATTTCCTGATCTACGTTTGTAGGCGTGGGTTCAAATCCCACTCTTGTCATTTTTTTATTTTATTTTTTTAAATCGGTAGGCCATGTCTCTGCGTGGTAATACCCACACCCACTTGTAATTCGTTCTACAAGTCGGAAGTGTGCGTTTATAGTCAATTCTGGCCGCTTTTTTGATTTGCTTTCTACGGTTGCACTTTTTATACGTCATTCCATCGCTTAGCACGTCCCCATACCCCATGGAAGGTCTCTGGAGCCAATGCTTTGCCTTGCTCCCCCAGATGTTAATGAATATAACAACAGCAAGAAGCCTAGTTACTTATACGACAACGAGGTAATCACCGTATCATGTTTATACCAGCATGCTTGAGTACGTTACCAAAAATAGCAAATAGTCAATAATTTCATTTAGGGCAAGCAAGCTCCAAGTGCTACAAGGTGCTTGACAAGAATCTGCATAGCTACAGTATGTAGTATATCCCTGAGGGTTTTCAATGCTTGAGCTTGCATTGTTGTATGTATTTTACAACTAGAATATAGGGACCTGTGAAAACGACGCCGAAAATGACAGCCTCTGGCGCCAGAAACGGCCGCCTTTCCACCCGTAACTTTGCATAGCGAGCCGCCGCTTGACCGCCCGCTGCCTAGTACGGCCCCCTATTCTGCACCCAACCAGGACTGTTAGTCATCCACCTCTGTCCTGCTGTTGACGCTTGACTTCAACGATTGTTCCCCCCGTTTCCACTGGCGACCAAAACGACGCCGAAAATGGCTCCCCTCTGCATCCCAACCCAGGGCCCCCTCCTTCTCGCCCAGCCTGGTCGAGCAGCTATAAGATGCTTCGTCTGCCGTCTGCCTCGGGGGTCTTTCAACAACCTTCTCATCCCACCTCCACTGCCTCGATCGACCTCGACACACTTGACTCCCGAGTCTCCTATCACAGAATCCAAGCCTTGGCCTTTGTCTCCGAATTCTCCTCATGGCGCCTGTGTCCGTACCTCCAGCTCAATGCGATGAGCACCAGTTCTGGACCGATCCCATCCTTTGCGAGGAAACTCGCGCCAGACTGAATCATTTCCGCAGTCTTGGATGGCTCCCTCCAAACTTCAAGCCCAGAACGCTGATAGGAATCGCCGTGGTCGAACGGTACTGGCGGAAGTGGGTTTACTCTTGACGAAATGAAAACCTTGTGGTTGGGCACTAACACGGAAATAGATATTGCATTCAATCTAACCAGGACTACGTGGACTATCTTCTACTGGAAGATCAAGCGATTTACATGAACTTTTTTGACTGGATGTTTAAGACGTCACGAAAGAAAGCACTTCAATCGTATGACGAATACTGGCGCCGCCTTTGTCAATACTTCGAACTATTCGCCCGTCGCAGTGTTAATGACGATATTCATAAGCAGATGCGACGCGTACGGTTGCTTCCTCTGTTCTGAAGGGATTTGGCTAACTGGAGCATGGTTTCTTAATGGCGTATTTCCGGCTGAGCGCAAAATTTCCAGACGAACGAAGGACAAGAATACCCTAGATGTGGATGTCTTTTGTGTGATCTATCGGCATCACTGGGTTCATTCGCGGTTTTTTCGTCACGGGAGTATGATCGTCCAATTTGCTACCATCCAACTCTGGTCCGCCATTACCGGGACCCGACCCGGCGTCTTGCTTCCACAGAACACCTCTCTACCTGACAACTCTTCTCTGAGCAAGCGCAAACAAAATCCCACTTTTCAGAGTGATCTTCCGAAGCACATCCCCGTAACAGACCTTCCGGACTCGGTCTGCTATCGCGATATTGAACTCTTCTACCTACGCGACCCTCAGAGCAAACGTGACGTTCTCTGTGCGGTCATAGAGTTTCGTAACCTAAAAGGTCGGCCGGAAGGTGCTGATGGGTAAGCGTGGCCATGGTCTCAAATGCTGGAGCACCGGATTCACTACTGACAGTCACTGCCAGAACCAAATTTTTCATGCACGGCGATTATCAACTGGCATATTGTCCGATCACTCAAATCATTTCTTTCGCTTTTCGAGATGGAGCGTTTGTTAATACCGACCTCACACCGGAGCTTATTTGGCGGCTCCGAGTTCCAAAACGCAGTTCCTCCCTCCCGCTCCGCTGGAAGACCGAGGTTTTTAACACCCCCCTCCTTCGGCGTTTTGATCGCACGACGTGTGGCTATGAGCTTCATCCGTCGTTGCCGATGACTTATGAGTCAAGTCGACGGGCCCTTAAAGAGTTAGGTCGAGATGCTCGATTCGAAGACGATATTGGACATTACAACTTTCGCCGTTGGGCCGCAAATGAAGTCAATCGTGAGTCACTCCAGTGCCGAATCTCCGGAAAATTTACCACCATTCTACGGAGTTCTTGTCAATTTAGGCCTGACTAGGAGCGGACAGGGAATTTCACTAGCCAGGAGCGGCAGAGGGTGCTTGGTCAGTCGGGTGACGCGGTTTTTGAAAAACATTACCAGTCACAGTTCATTGCACGCGATCTCCAACATGTTGTTCTCCTTCGACCGCCTCAGGAAGGTTTATTGCGCGTCGCTGGCAGTATGCTCAGGAAGAGGGATCCTTTAGCGCCGTCCGAGCTTACCGATACACATAGACGTGCTATTTGCCGACATCCGGAAATGCTGGAGTTGAAACGAGAGAAGAGAGAGCTTATGGCTGAGATGCGATCTCTGGCCGGCACTGTGAAGAATGCTGAAAAGCCCTTTCCACACCTTTATCAACGGCACAAAGCTGTCGACAGAGAAATGACCAAGCTTCGCAAGACTTTGGCGACCGGTACTCGAGAGACGGCAAGAAAGGATTATTTCCGTAACGCACCTGTCCTCGAAGTCGACCGACAGATCAAACAGCTTCTTGGCGAGCTTGATGTTGAATCATGCGATGCGGATAGTTCTGACGATGAGGACTGGGAGTTGCCTACCCCGAAGTACGTTTTTCTTGAACGAGCTCGCCTCGTGGAGAACTTTTACGGATCCGAAGCGGAGAATTATGACGAGGACAAGCTGCTCGCGCGTCGCATCCAGGTTACCAAGGACATGGTTGCGCTCCTTGGGCTCTGCGAGCCGAGCAGACGGGGCAATCGTGTTGATTGGAAATTCGACAGCGAGAGTGATGGGCCATCAGAACAGCCACAGGAATCCTCGCCTCCTGAAGAAGACAGTCAGAAATGCCCAACAGATGTCTGCATCATTTGCTATGGTATATCCCGTCTCTCGGCGTCAAACCCTCCTCCGCATAGATTTCCTGCCAACCGTCCAGACTCTCTTCGTCGTCATCGATAGTGCGCTCACTACACTGCGCCACCTTCGCCATTTGCTTTATAGTGAGTCTGTTCTTGCTGTATATCATATGAAGAATCATCTTACGCTGCCAGGAATCGATGTTTCTAGCCATTTTTTATGTGGTTTGGGTGACTGCATTTGCGAGGTTGGGAAGAGTGAGAACGAACGACCCTATGGCGGGTTTTGTGGGGGGGGGGTTATTTTTGGACATGTAACAGTGCCCAGACTGTACTATTCCATACTTTCATCTTTGTTACCATACAGCCCTGGAACAAATCCTTGTTTACGGATTTAGCCATATTAGGTTTAGCGTATCCCGTAACTAGGGTTTGAAAGAGTATCTCTATGTTTCTGGATATGGAAGGCAATTACGGTCGGCACTGTACATCCGCATCACACATCTTGCTATATTCAAACGCCTTTTTCATCATGCTTGTCTTGCGACGGTACTGTCTTTGACGAATCAACTCTCTCGTGGAGGGTTTATTAGACTGGGCTCTTTCTAAAGCAGCCATTAGAAGTTGATGTCTTGCTCTTTGAGGTTTCTTGAACGGAACAGTAGTTGTCAGATGGTGGGCTGAGAGTGGCTTTTTAAAGGCTGGTTGGAAATAGCACTGTACTGTGAGACATGATTTTCTTCACGAAAAGTTATCGTGGTCTTGTGTCGATTTACGTTATGAAGACAAAAATGTCACGTTAACCGCCCTCATAAAAGTGCCGTCACCGTATGGGTCGAGCCGCCCGTTCATTTTCACAAGTAGGTAGGCAATCAAAACTTTCTGAACAGATACATTACTCGTCGAAATAATATTTCCGGGGCTATCTGCCATTAACCATACTGTGGTAAGTTTGTGTACAACGTGAAAGTCTACAAACAGGGAAAAACTCGAATGCAGTTTCGGTTCAGATCGCTCTGGGACTGTTGCGCCTCATGGTGAAGGTTGAGAGATCCCAAAGAGTGTCGGTAAAAAGAGGCCTGGATTGGCTATTTTGGGATTTCCATCCCCTAATGGTGGAGGCAGCGAGATACCAAAAGAGTGTCGCGGAGACTACCTGAATGAACTGGACATTGCTTTAGCTGATACAATTATGGGATCAATACGGCGGAATGCTGTGTTTCCGTCTTTTCTTGCCCACTTGCTAGGTTGTGTTCGTTATCAAGAGGCGAAAAAACATTGTGTGGTGGGCACAAGAAAGACAATGGTACACCGTAGTCGTAACAAATATTACTCTACGGAGTACAGTACACAGACTTGAGTACGGAGTACGTGGAATAAAGAAAAGCTGTGGGTGCTGAAGTGGACAATTGGTCCACGGAATGGACAGCTGATCCTGAACGTGGGCCAAGACTGGAGACCACCGAGCGACCCTTCATTACTCAGTCTTGACGTGTAAAGAACACCCCTTCTCCCGCCCCCCCAACCCCATTTTCTGAAGTACGGTACAACTATCAATAGTATAACGCAAAAAGAATCCAAGTCCTTGAGCCGGTGTTCAAACCGCCATAATCTATGTCTCGATCAAACAGTGCGCATAGTGAACTTCAATCAAGTGCATTACATGCCTAAATAAACGGATGTGGCCAGAAGTAATATTGATAAACACGTGTACGAGATAAACTCAGTAAACTCAGTTCACTAATTGACAGTATATTCAAGCAGGAAAAAAAGAATTATGAGGGGCGGGCGGTGAAACTGTGACCGAGCTTTCTTCAGACGAAATGTTGGCGTTTGAATTGCAAAAATGGAAAAGCGGAGGGTTGAGAATTGATTGGCTACTCAACGTCCATTTCTCCATCTCGCAAAATAGGTCAAAATAGGTTCGTGCATTCCCTATTACTTTGGGAGCCCCCAGGTCTCCCACCAGAAATATCCCAACCTACTTCACAGCACTACAGTGCTGTGAGGTTCTAAGACCAGTATACAATACTCTACAGGGTAATTCGAAGTCCAAAATTGACCCTCCATGCATTACTAATCTTGATTCCAGAGCTAGCTAGGTCCATCAATGGTGACGCCATTACCCTTACAGGGAAGTGCAAAACCAGCTTCACCCTTTTACTCTCTTCTCTTGATTCTGGGCCCCACTGCCAAGGCTTTACTCTGAGAAATGAGTGCTGTTTAGTGGGGTCGAGTTACTAACTCAGCCATCTAGAAGTGTGGCAATTCACAACACAATACGCTGTATAAGATTTGGAGCCTCGTGAAACTTGGTGGCACATTCTATTAGCACGAAGGGCGATATAAATTCTGTTTCTCTCCCAGGCCCTCCTTTTACAAAGAGAGTAGAAAATAGAGGAATGATTGAAAATGGAAATCATTGACTCCTACTATAGACGAAATCGTAAGAAAGAAACCCGCCCTGATGCGTGTCCTAAGGCAAGCAAATCCCTATTAATCGCGGAACAGCGAGGCCGACAGTCAGGAGGAAGCCATAGTATATTTTTGCGGTCCAGATTTATCCATTGTCCTTGTTCAATGAAGATCGCCAGACGCGTATAGGTTGAATGAGAAGCATCATTTTCGTGCCCGGACTCAACGTCGATGGTGCCTAAGTTGGTGATTAGATATGAACCATCTTGAGAAAACTCAAGATCGTAGACAATTGCATCCGTGTTGAAAATCTCTTGTAGACCGCCCGTCGCCGGGTCCCAGAGCCGCACAGTATGATCGTCAGAGCCAGACGCCAGCAGCCGGCTGTCGCGAGATAAGGCTACCGAGGAAACCGAGTCCGAATGGCCCTCAAGAGTCTGCTGTAGGCCGCCCGTCGCCGTGTCCCAGAGCCGCACGGTGTGATCGTAAGAGCCAGACGCTAGCAGCCGGCTGTCGGGCGAGAAGGCTACCGAGGAAACCCCTGAATGGCCCTTAAGAGTCTGCTGTAGGCCGCCCGTCGCCGTGTCCCAGAGCCGCACGGTGTGATCGGAAGAGCCAGACGCTAGTAGCCGGCCGTCGGGAGAGAAGGTTACCAGGTAAACCGAGTCCGAATGGCCCTCAAGAGTCTGCTGTAGGCCGCCCGTCGCCGTGTCCCAGAGCCGCACGGTGTGATCCCCGGAGCCGGACGCTAGTAGCCGGCCATCGGGCGAGAATGCTACTAAGGAAACCCCCGAATAGCCCTCAAGAGTCTGTTGTAGGCCGCCCGTCGCCGTGTCCCAGAGCCGCATGGTGTGATCGTCAGAGCCAGACGCCAGCAGCCGGCTGTCGGGCGAGAAGGCTACCGAGGAAACCCCCGAATTGCCCTCAAGAGTCTGCCGTAGGCCGCCCGTCGCCGTGTCCCAGAGCCGCACGGTGTGATCCCCAGAGCCAGACGCTAGCAGCCGGCCGTCAGACGAGAAGGCTACCAAGGAAACCGGGTCCGAATGGCCTTCAAGAGTCTGCTGCAGGCTACCCGTCGCCGTGTCCCAGAGCCGCATGTCCCAGAGCCGCACGGTGTGGTCGGAAGAGCCAGACGCCAGCAGCCGGCTGTCGCGAGAGAAGGCTACCGAGGAAACCGTCCCCGAATGGCCCTTAAGAGTCTGCTGCAGGCCGCCCGTCGCCGTGTCCCAGAGCCGCACGGTGTGATCCCCGGAGCCGGACGCCAGCAGCCGGCTGTCGGGCGAGAAGGCTACAGAGTAAACCTGGTTCGAATGGCCCTCAAGAGTCTGCTGTGGGCCGCCCGTCGCCGTGTCCCAGAGCCGCACGGTGTGATCCCCAGAGCCAGACGCTAGCAGCCGGCCGTCAGACGAGAAGGCTACCAAGGAAACCGGGTCCGAATGGCCTTCAAGAGTCTGCTGCAGGCTACCCGTCGCCGTGTCCCAGAGCCGCATGTCCCAGAGCCGCACGGTGTGGTCGGAAGAGCCAGACGCCAGCAGCCGGCTGTCGCGAGAGAAGGCTACCGAGGAAACCGTCCCCGAATGGCCCTTAAGAGTCTGCTGCAGGCCGCCCGTCGCCGTGTCCCAGAGCCGCACGGTGTGATCCCCGGAGCCGGACGCCAGCAGCCGGCTGTCGGGCGAGAAGGCTACAGAGTAAACCTGGTTCGAATGGCCCTCAAGAGTCTGCTGTGGGCCGCCCGTCGCCGTGTCCCAGAGCCGCACGGTGTGATCGTAAGAACCGGACGCTAGAAGCTGGCTGTTAGGCGAGAAGGCTACCGAGGAAACCCGGTCCGAATGGCCCTCAAGAGTCTGCTGTAGGCCGCCCGTCGCCGTGTCCCAGAGCCGCACGGTGTGATCGTAAGAACCGGACGCTAGAAGCTGGCTGTTGGGCGAGAAGGCTACTGAGGAAACCCGGTCCGAATGGCCCTCAAGAGTCTGCTGTAGGCCGCCCGTCGCCGTGTCCCAGAGCCGCACGGTGTGATCGTAAGAGCCAGACGCCAGTAGCCGGCCGTGAGACGAGAAGGCTACCGAGGAAACCCGGTCCGAATGGCCCTCAAGAGTCTGCTGTAGGCCGCCCGTCGCCGTGTCCCAGAGCCGCACAGTGTGATCCCCAGAGCCGGACGCTAGTAGCCGGCCGTCGGGCGAGAAGGCTACTAAGGAAACCCAGTTCGAATGGCCCTCAAGAGTCTGCTGTAGGTCGCCCGTCGCTGTGTCCCAGAGCCGCACGGTGTGATCGTCAGAGCCAGACGCTAGTAGCCGGCCGTCGGGAGAGAAGGTTACCAGGTAAACCGAGTCCGAATGGCCCTCAAGAGTCTGCTGTAGGCCGCCCGTCGCCGTGTCCCAGAGCCGCACGGTATAATCGTAAGAGCTAGACGCTAGCAGCCGGCCGTCGGGCGAGAAGGCTACCGAGGAAACACGGTTCGAATGGCCCTCGAGGGCCTGTAATTCTGCACTCCATTTTTCCTCAACTCTTGGTAACTGGGATATCCAAGTGGGGAACTCTGCTTTGAACTCTCTCCGAATAATTGACATTTGGGGAGCAAATATAAGTCCTGCGCAATAAACCTGGAGAGGCGCCTCGTCGGCTATGTGGCGATTTTTAAGAATGAATCGCTTTGCATCTTCCAGAAAGGCAGCTAGCCGAGGTGACTTTCTCTGCCAGTTAGTATCAATTTTATGGTTCCAATTCAACGTCACTAACCTTTGCCAATGACTGTAAAGCTGTAATATTTCCAATCGTTTCCGAAACCCATCCAAGAAGGCTCATCACCTCTAACCAATGCAAGAAATGAAACTTCAAAAAATCTTCTATCAGTCTCCAGTTTATACCGGACTGGTCACCATTCTCTAGATGGCGTATCCAATATCGACATGCGTATCGAAGCTCAGGTGGAACATAACTCTCAAGTACCGTCTTTTCAATCTCATTCTTCCTTACGCCCGGGTTTGAAAGCCGGCCTATATCTCTCTTTAATTCTCGATTCATACAATCAAGACAATCCTTGGTAAGCTGTGTATGACCTGCTAGTTCGTCAATCCAGAACTCGTCGGATGCTGAATGATCAACTAGAAATTCTCGAAACGAGAGATGAAGAAGCTGAACGGGGGCATCACTGTCTTTTGGCACTGACACCACAGACTGGAGAGTACTGAGTCTGCGTTGGACTTTCGTTTCGTCTGAACAAATGAGCTCGGCAAGGGAGACGGATGAGAGTGGGCTAAAGAGAAGAGCGATGGCACCCACGATTCGGCGAAAGTCATCCATCCAGTAACTGAGTTCTTTCGGCTCTTTCTGCGATATAATATGCTTTAAAACTGGGAGATAGATACCGGTCAACTTTGAGTACTGGCCGTCAATTTTGTCCATCCTATCGCTCGAGTGTAAAGATAATATAGCTTGCAGTCGGTCGTCCGGCAGTTCTCCTTCACAATTAATGAATCGATAAATTGTCGCGGCATAAATGAATAGAGGAACAGCCATATTTACTAGGGCCTTAAAACTCTCTTCCCGGGCCAGCTTTTCGCTAGTCCATGATCATCTCTTATCCTCTTAAGCCTTTCCCGGAGAAAGAGTGATATATCATGCTCGATAATCGACCTCTTAATCTGATGGAGAACGATCTCATCATTGCCGATCGGTCGAAACCCTTTTATGACGAGTGGCTCTGGCCTACTGGTGATGAAGACTCGTAGTTGGACATCTTTCAAGTCGGTCAATTTAGGCAAAGTCGAAATAAATGCCGCGACATCAGCTGGCACTTGACACTCATCCAGGGCGTCGATGACAACCACCAGGATCAACGGGGTTTTTAATCCAAGATTAAGGCTCTTGAGTGGCTTGAAAAGCAATTCGTTGAACTGTTCTTGTGGATTGTTACTTCCAATACCACGCGTTTCCCTGATTGCCCTCTTGACTGGTTCCTGAAGATGAGGTAATCTTTCCAATATTTGTTTGGTAAGGGTGGTGAAGAGCCGTTTGGCGTCTTCTCGATCTGTTCCACCCTTCTTGAAGAAGAAGCTGCCACCTAGTAAGCCCTCGTCGTCCAACCACCGGGCCACTGTCCGTGACACAGTTGACTTTCCCGTTCCTGCCATACCCTGCAGCCAAAACACAGCTTTCTTATCTAGATCGGTAGCCCAGCTCTTGATGTCCTGAAGGAGTTCGGTTCGAGTCTCTTGCAGACATTCTTGAAACTCCTCTCCGGTATTTGCGTTATAATAAGCATCCTCTGCAATCTTGAGCTCCGCAAGGACCATCTTGCCATCGAGTTCATTGAGTGAGTCCATCACTTGGTCAATATTAGTAAGGATTCTGTCCGCCTTTTCGAGAAGCTGCTTTCCCCTGTCTCTCTGTTCATGCCGGTCAACTATCTCAAGCCATCGGCCCAGATGTGACTCCGCCTCATCAATGGATTTTTGGAGATCGGAAAGAGAATTTCCAGAGATGCTCTTCCAGATCAAGACGGCACGCCTGCGGTCATAAAGTGACTGGACTTGGGCAGCGAACGTTAAAACTGCTCCGTATACCTGGACGAGAGCTGTCTCAATGTGTTGATCGGTATTCGGGTCCTTTTGATATTCCCCCTCCACCAAGCTATACCGGGTAAGAATGTCTGCGAGAAAGGCGCAAGATTCTAGCCAAGCCACTTTCTGACTGCGATAGTTTTGCGTCATCTAAAAGTCGCTTCTGTTAGTTACTTGACCTTCAATTTTTTTAAAAGGGGAAAATACGAGCATACAGTCAATCCCAAAGACACAACTGCCCAGATGCTAGTTGCGTGTCCTGTCGGATCAAATGCCACAGCTCCCTGGATAAGGTCCTGAAAGCTAAGAACAGCCTTAATGATCTTTTGGGCTGGTTCTTTAATCCTGGATTTTCCTTGGTCGATTTCATATTGGGTCTTCACGGTTTCGACTACCCCATTCAGTGCCTTTAAACGGTCCACGACACCGGGATCGGTGTTCACATTATTGGAGTCGATGTTTTTGTTGGATTTTGGTATCAATATAGACTTGATAAGTTGTTGTTTTTTGGGCTCGAGATCATCAAAAGCGCGTTGCCACAGATCTGGTTTCGTAGCTGAGGCGGATGCATGGTGGATCGAAGAATCATCCACAGATTGATTCCTTTGTCTAGACTGGAAATTCTTCTTGTCATCCTTATCCGAGTGCTGCTTTCTAAAGAATTGTCTCAATTTTTCACGGACCATGGCTGACCAAGATGAATAGTCAGTTTGATTCTGTGAAGGATTTGCTGTTTGAGAAATGAAAAGGTTAGGCAGAATCAGAGGATAGAAAGCGGGGTAGAAAAGGGGGGTCTGGCGCTTCTCGAGTACACCGCCCCAACTGGACGAGGATGTTTACAGACTGAAGTGATGTACAAAGGTCCATTTAGACGTACCCATATTTCAAGCTAGCGTCTTGGTGGTGGGGCCCAGAAAGAATGAAAGAGTGTAAACTGGTGAAGCTGGTTTTGCACATCTCTGTAGAAGACTAAAAAACAAACAAGCAAAACTCCGTACCACAAATAAATCCATGTGTCACGCCAGGCTTCGTCGCGGCCTGTAATATCGCCTTTGAAGTAAGCCAACCGATCTTGTGGGGAAATATTTTCCGATTTCTTTCCACTTCATTCCCCTTTCTTCCCTCAGCTTAATCACAAGTTCGTCGTCCTTTGACAAAATTCGAGCTGACCTTCTCTGTCGAGATGATTTTTTGCCTTCATGTTCTTTAAGAGTACTCCCCATAGGAACAGTCATTTCCCCATTCTTCCGATTGCCGCCCACCGTCGCTGATGGCTCTTCCTGCGAGAGCAGTGGATCGGTCGCTGTTGTTTGGATGAACTGCACCTGAAAGGCGAGACGACCGCCTGTAGAGACATTAAGTTCTCCGTCGTGTCGCAAAGGGAACTCAAGGTTATAACAGTCTTTGGCAGCTGTTGGTTCATTTTATATAGCAGTTGCTAGTTAAGTCCGATGGTATTAAACGGTTGAGGAAAGGGCGAGAGATGAGAACGGTCTACTTATACCGTAACAACATTGACACGGATGAGCGACGATGCTAAAAATAACCTCCCTATTTCTTGGAACTTCAAAATTGGACTCTACCTTGCTAGGGTGTGTCTCTCGCTGTGTTTTTGGCAGTGTCAACGTCGGCGTCGCGCAGCCTTGGGGTTAGTAACCCCTTCCACTCCGTTCCTCCGTTTCAGGGCATCAACCAACCAACCTACTGTATCTAAAAGCTATATTCCTTCCTCAGAGAGAGGTACCCGAGAAAGAAGTTGGGGACATTCACCAGGACGATGACTCATCTTTGTCCCCCTTAGAATCGGCCAGCAGAACATTATTATTCCTCAGGCACCCATTTGCTGGTCAAACCCAAAATCGTCAAGGGACATCTCTCCCGAAAGACTTCATTGCAAGGTTAGACCATGGTTCCTCTTCATCCAGGTCTACAATCATCTCAATTGACTTTCCCAAGCCAAGCTGTTGAGCCTTCCCAGGCAGTTTCCTATGATTTTATAGACTACAGTAACACAATGGCTTGAAATGTGGCTTTTTTGATATACTTTGTTGGCCTCGCAAGTACGATATCGGACTTGTCAAAGCAACGGAACATTCTCTATTCGCGGTACTATATAAAGGAAATCCTGATTCAAAGTGTAGTACGTATTCATAGAACCTGTGCTGCGAAGATCCTATCATGAGCCCTTAGAAGCTGCCTCTTCTTTGGCTTTCTTTAAATCGCGATATGTCATCACAGTGGGGGTCGGGTATTTGGAGCTCTGGCAAGTCAGCGTTCATTCTGATGAAATGTGTCATTTTGTGTTTACATACTAGTTGTAAAGGAAGGAAAGCCCAAAAGCCCGAAGTATCCGCGGATAAAATGTGTATCTGACCTGTCTCCCGCATGCGAATACCTACGCATACATCCGTGTCATACATCTTGCTATATTCCGATGCCTTTTTCATTATGTTTGTCTTGCGACGGGACTGCTTTTGACGAATCAACTTTCTTTTAGCGGGTTTTTTGATTTGGGCTTTTTCTATAGCAGCCGCCATTGGAAGTCAATGTCTTGCTTTTGAGGTTGTTTTTGAATGGATCAGAACTTGTCAGTTGGCAGTCTGAGAGTGTTATCTTTGAGGGCTGAATGAGACAGGCCCTATAATTCAAGTGCGAAAGCTGAATATTTAAGTACTCGATACGGAAAAAAGGCATTGTTTTTCTCGCAAAAGATATCGTGGTCTTGTGTTGATTCACGTTATAAAGACAAAAATGGCACGTTAAACGCCCTCGCAAAACTGTCGTTACCATGTGGGCCGCCTGCTTATTGTCACAAATGGGGTGGGAAGGGAACTGAACAAATTTGTTAATTAAAGAGTATTCCAACGCTTTTTAGTTATTGGCTGTTGTAGACTGGTGAATAACGTGAAAGTCTATAGTGCGGTTTCAGTTCAAATCGCCCTTTGGCTGATGCGAATGATGGTAAAGGCTGCAAGACACCAAAAGAGTCGTGGAGGCTAGGTAAATAAAATTCACCTTTTTTTCCGTCTAATATAATTATGAGGATCAACAGGGTGGAATTTTGCCTATTGCTCAGCGAGTTAAATTCTTTTGACGTTATACTATTGACGGTTTACCCTATTCCAGACGATTGGGGACCTTCGTTTTACAGTTGCATAGCAAAAGTCTGGGACCGTCCCAAGTATCGTGTTAATTCTTCTGCCGGTAAATAGTGACTGCACCACTGATAGGCTGGTTATTAGTTGGCGGTATATCCATAATAAGAAAGCGGTAAATAGTAGTACTTTAGATGGCCTCAGAACTTTTGACCACTTCAGTAGCCATACCATTTCTTTATTCCACTAGTTATGTGCTCCGTGCTTGAGTCAGCAGTACAGTATAATTTGCAGCTAATACCAGATCTTTCTATTGCTCACCACCCAGTGTTTTCCGGTGTTCATAATCTACGTCTCGAATCAAACAGTGCGTACAGTGAACTTCGCTCAAGTGTCTTGCATGCCTGAATAAACTGATGCGGCGAGGAATAAAGTTGAACAACTATGCTCACTGTATTTTGGATATTCACCAAAGCGCAGAGATTCAATGTGAGGGAAGAAAAAATTATGGGGGCAGGTGAAACTATGACCAAACTTGACGTAGTTTGGCCGTTAAGACGGCGATAAAAAAAAGAACAGAGATGAAATTTGACCACCTTTTACGACGCGATTCAACAGGCCTTGGTGTTGCAACTGAAGGAAACAGTGAAATTGTTCAACATACTTTGCTGGCATCTGGTATGAATGAAATAATTGGCTAGCCAAAAGGCGGTCCCCATAACAATCGTCGAGGTCCGTACCTTTCCTATTATCTTGAGAACCCCAGGTCGCGACCAGAAATCATTTCAACCCACTATCCCGAGCAATCGGACTTAACCAGAGAACCCGGGGGTACTATCTTGCTGCCCACCCTCATCGAGCATGTCAAAAGTGCGAGGCTGATACGGGACGGGATAGAGAGATGAGAGGGGCAAGGCCTACTAGAGCTAACATACCTTAATTCCTACTATGGCTAGTATCCAGGCGTGAGGATACACCAAGCGCGCGGCGAGAGAGCGTAGCATATAGTAGTTTGTATAGCTTAGCCGCTGCGCGAAGAGACTGAATTCGGCCGCTCTTAATATCATCTAGGACGAATAGGATCCTGCCCTCTTGGTTGGCTGATTTCTACGAGGAACCAGAGCGAAATGGTAGCATAGTGGCTAGTTGAAATGGAGGGTGTTAAGAGAGAGTCGCGATTTTGGTGGGGTGTCTTACTCAGCCGTGAATTACGTTACGTGATATTGTGAGCACCATACTATAACACAGTAAGTTATAGTAATCCAACCCACTTAGAGACCTATAGTGCTAGAGCTACTAGGGCGTGATAATTCTAGAACGATTCTAGGACCAATATACTTTTACTGTACAGGGTAATTTGATGCATTAAATTGACTCGCCATGCACACTATCCTTGAGTCTACAGCAAGCCAGAGCCCATGACTACATTACGGAGTGAGGATCTAGTTAAAAAGCACTACGTGTTGATATATAATATGGGGCATACATCACTTCTAACGATATCCAGACCCGGGGTCACCGGTCTAGCCCGATTTCTCGGGATAGAGCGGAGATGGTGGGTTGAAAAAATTTCTGGTCACGACCTACCTGCCCTAGGGGCTTCCAGATAATACCAAATACACGTGACCCATATCTATTATTAGGACGCTTCTTAGCTAGCTAATCATTTCACTCATACCAGACTCCAATTTTTGAACAGCAAAGTGCGTTGAAACTCCGACAACTTCACTGTTTCCTACTATTACAACACCAAGACCTATTGAATCGTGTTGTAAACGGTGGTCAAATTTCATCGCTGTTCTATTTTTTTATCAATTTTTAAACGAAGTTCTGATATTCTTACACTCCGTTTTAACCGCTAACCTTCGTTAAGTTTGGTCACAGTTTCGCTAGCCCCCATAAAACTTTCATTGCTCAAATTGAGCGTTGGAATCTCTGCGTTGATGGTTAACTATAAACAGGGGACAGTACCCAGTGTTTGACGGTTTTATTCCTGACTACATCGGTTTTTTTTGGGCATGCAAGGCACTAGACCGAAGTTCAGCTTGTGTACGGAGTTATAGACTCACATCTCTACAATGTGCATTCTAATATTGATGTGTTTACGGAACATATGGGAAGATCGGCCATTTCGTCATATTGCCCTGAGGCCAGCTTAGGTTCTGGCCAGTTCAAGACAAACCAGCCACCCGCCAGCCACCCGCCAGCCACATTTGTGGCCTTCAGTCACCACTCTCGTAGTTAATTTTATCTTATCATGTTCCAAATAATCATCCTCAAATAGGCACGGTTGAATCTGTCCATGTCTGTCTATGAATTATGATGGGGTAGAATGCGGTGCCCATTCCTTCGTATGACCGGGTAGTCAATTGACTTTAATTGTTCTTTCCAAGAGTGTTTACATTTACTGTATCATTATGTCATTGACAAACAATAACGCGAGACAGACTTTGGTACTCCTAGGAAGGTAACCCGCGATCCTGAGAGGTTGTAAAGAGGACACCCCCATATATGACCTTCACGTTCACCTTTACCCCATAACTGACCAGCCCCATCTAGCAGAACAGCAGCTTTGTACTTGGAATATAAAATCTTTTGCAGTATTTGAGGTAAGAAGATTGAGTTTCAAATATGCAACGGCGATTTTCTGCTTGAGTACTGTGTTCACGAAGCTAAACGACCAATGGTTTTCTCAGTTTACACCTAACGCCATGTCCGATGCGGTTCTGACAGGCTCAAATGGATCAACTAGAGCCAGTTCCATTGCTGTCGACGAGGATGACGAGCAAAAGCCAGAGGAAGATAACTCGGACACCGATACAGTTCGCATGAGTACTCCAGATTACGAATGATGGGCCAACGAAAATTGTCGCACCAAATCACAGAATTTGTTCCTTACGGAATCTACTCCGGCTTCAACATTTCTCAAGTACCGCAGCTGCCAGCAATTTGACTGTACTCAAATTGCTCAATCTAGTTCTCCTATAGCGGGAGGAGAGTCAAACGAGGTAGGAAATTTCAAGAAGGGTACGTGAATGATTTCTTGGTCATCACCGATAGGGATCCTTACCAACACAATGTTATTCCAAGTACGCAGAAAATTTAAATTTGAAATTGACTTCAGATGCATTATGTGCGGCGCATGTCCAAGCTGACCGATTTTCACCGAGTCCATCAGTCAATATAAGCAAATCGACCATAGAGGCCAACATGAAATCCTTGCATTCAAACATCCCAGCCAAGCGCAAATTGCGGAGCGAGTTACGGGCCAATGTTCCGAAACGACGATCAATGCGTCTGAGCTGAAAGAGAGAATGGGGTGACGAGAATGGCAGATTTAATCCTCAAACCATTTATCTGCGTGTTGCAACGGACGACTTCATTTTGTTCTCCTCGAGAATACTACTGTTGTTACATCAGCAAATCCTGGCTTCCGGCCAGGGTATTTTTCCGAAAAATGATAGATTTGAGGTGGTTGTGGCGCCCCTGTTTACCACGATTCACACACACAGCCGCCTTCGTGTAGACACCTGAAATAGAATCATGCATGGCCAATTTCGGTTAAAAGACCATTGCCTTTCTTGCTCTGTCCTTCCATCAGCGGATCGAGACACAGAAGTGTTCTGGTTCAGTCAAGAACTTGGTCTTGGCGTTGCTATTCTGGGAAAAAACAGGAATGTATGATTGGTCCTCCGTCACTCCTTTTCTCCAACCATTCACTCGAAAGTTCCAGAAGGTTGCCTTTGCGTAGCGACCAGCACCAGGGACGTATCTCTCGTTTAAGGTCAATATTCAGCTAGGAGTCCTCATCTTACGTAGACCTGAAGCAAGGAGTGAGGAGATACGGTGTGGAGGGCCCACAGCCTATCTGGTTTCCCTGAATGCAAGGAAGATCCTCACAACAGGAAAGTTTCTGGGGGTCGCATTAACTATGGAATCAGTGCAAACATCCCCAGCCATACTCCCTATTCAGACTATGATCGCTTCGGTTCGACCGCAATAACTGTTTAGTTACGACAATGGAAGGAGAAAAGTTTTTCCTTGCCTTTCTCTCTAAGAATTTCGAGACAGGCGTTCTATCTTTTCAGCCTTGGAGTTAAGTCGTGCGCAGTTCTGCCGAGACATGAACACTCCATCATCCACCGAAACCCGAGTAGTGTTCTCCCCCACCGGACAATCCGATGAGGATCTCGACGAGCTGTATTTTCTTCCCCCCAAGTCGGACGAACCCGGCCTAGCCGTGACTCTTATACTGAATCGTGGTCTGGAGTTGCCTTCAGGCACCAATAGCTGTCCATCCTCTTTTGATTACCCCGCAGAGCTGCAACGACATGGCATCTCACCAGAACACTGGCAGCGATTCACGGAAACCATTTGCCTTGAGACTGGGCTCTTGGGCCATCAATGTACTACTGTGATCGGCCGAGACCCTGATACACTTGCTATTGGTGGAGTGATTGTTGGTATTCTCGGCGCAGTTCCTGCGTTCTTTGTTGCTCGAACAGCTCAGCAGCAGCGAAGTCTGATCGCTGGCCTGGCAGGCGACCGAGGTGAAATACTCGCACGCCACCTTTCCCATTGGGATGATTCTTTTTTCCGATCAAAAGGAATGGTCATTCGCCTGGACCTACTCGGTGGCCATTGGAATCATTTGGAAGGCATGCGACCCCATGCGATGACATGCGGAGTCCTCTTCCATATCGAACCCTGTTGCTAATACAAAATCTTGCTGGCCCGGCCCGAAAGGCTTTCAATGTTTGTTGATTGTACTGTAGGGTCTATGAGAATTACTTGCCACAGTCTATTTAATTCATGAAATATCTGGGAAACATTATAAACACTAAGCATCCTATCTATTATTCAAATGCTGCAAGTAGGACTGAAAATACTGTAAAGAGCGAAGTCTGTCAAGTCAGTATTATGCTGGAGGGTTTGGAAGCAACAACTGCTGTACTAAGAGGCTATCTTAAGGCAAAGCTCTTAATTTCAACATTCACTGGATAGCCTAAAGTCTCCTAATCATCTACTCACCCCGATCTACAGAATTTTGAGCTTTTAGACCTACGGTTCGAAGCGGTTTATTGTGACGCCTTAAGTCGCACTACATTAATTGATTGATTCCTCAGGCTTTTCGCAGCCAAAGGCTGCATGTAGCCCCCTAGTAAGTATCGACTGAAGCCAAGCTACCCTTAAATGGATGTGCTCCAGCATCCGCGAGTCGTTATTTGTGTAAACAGTATAATAAAGTACTCACTAGTGGGGCAATAAGTGACAACGGCTAATCAAATACTGGCATAAGGCGACTAAGCAACTAGGCGAAAGCGAGTGCCCGTAAACACCCAGATAATCCCAGAATGCGCGCAACCCATTTTAGGTAGTCTCGCAAGGCAAGAGGACATATATTAACTAGACAGATGGAGTCGCCTCGTCCTTTAATAGCCGTGATCTAAGTTAGTCGGCTACCTGCCCTGCGAGGCATTATACCAACCGTGAAACGTCGCACGTCGGAAGCAGCGGTATCGGCGGTATAGGCGGTGGACAGCAGGTGATCAGTGGGAAATAATATCAATATTTTACACAACCATTATACAGTGGAATAGAATAAGTCAGGCATAAAAAGCATCAATTAAGTCATTCTGGTTTAAGGTCCGCTTAGGCCAAGGCTTAAAGAGAAAATTCTTAGTAAAAGATAGGGGGCGCCAACATATAAGGAGCTGCACGTGATCCTTATTAACAAAGCGGGGGCCAGAATCTAGTATTTAGAAGTAAGTCACCGTTTAATTATCGACCTACGCCATTTTCATCTTTTAACACTCTTCGCTTTTTCCTTTCCGACCCATCTTCGTACGCACTCAAGATGCAAAGCTTTCGATGGCTTCAATAAAGCCGATGGATAGTTATTCTCCTTTCGTGACTATCCATCGCGTTTTCGGGAGATCGGACTCTTCTACATGGTCTTTTAATCCTACTTGCCTGTTAATAATGCTTAAGTCTTAAGGGTTTTCAATGTAAAGCTTACCGAACATATTTAACTAGAGATCCCACCAACGCCAGCACGATACTGTGATTAGAGATTTAACACTATTAATGAGCGTGAACGTTGAGTGGGAGGGGCAATCTAGAGGCTGTGCTACGTCATTCTGTGGTCTTAAAGTTCAGCTAAGGTGATCTAGATCTGCTGGAGAATTGCTAATCTAGGATAGAGAGACACCGTATGACCATCATTAGCCAATAAATGTCAACAACCCCACCTATCCTTATGGGGTTGGCTCGTCGATCAGTTTAGCCAAAAGTGCTAGAGCGAAGGAGGAGGCTCTATTAAAGATGTAAGAGGTTGGAACATCCTCTCGCATTACATTCACCAAGCATTATAGACGAGACCAGCCGGGGCTTACTAGCGCAGGCTATCCAGGATGCATTCACATCGTCCAGCATAGATTATAACGAAGAGTATATTGATTCCTTGATCTCTAAAGTCGATAATGATAGTACATAAGACGCTCGACTTAGCTATATACGCGCGCTTACTATGATTCCAGTCCTCCAGGCTCATCTCGCAAGTCAAGACGGCAATATAAGAGAAACCCCGTTACGAACCAGCTCCCCGGATTTACGGACGCCTCTAGCTTCGCCACCGAAAGAGCGTGGGTCCTATCGGATTTTAAATGCCCAGAAGAGGGACTATGCAAATCTAGCTCGGGCAGAACCAAGGAAGAGAAGAAAGCGGTAGATTCTATAGCGTTCAGAAAAAACGTGCTGATGAACCTTCGCTCAGCTGTACTGCTGCTGAAGGAACGATCGAGGCGGTTTGTCAGTGTTCCAATCAAGAGGTAGGCCACTCCTGTCTTCTGAATAAATTTGTCTATACACTTAGTCTAAGGTTTACCTTCCTTTAATCTAGCCTTTGCCTGACAACGGTCATGTGAAAGGTTCTCGCCTATTGAATCTCCCGGCCAACGATTTCTCGTCTTACCAGCCAGACACCGCGTTTACAATGAAAGCAATGACCTCAATATTGTTTGAATGTTTTGTGGTGAATTTGGGGATCGCACGATATGGTCATCGAACCTCCATGGCCCCAACAACGACCGATCAGAGTATAATTACGAGAAAGCAGTCAGTATCATTCAAAGGGACAATGCTCTGGCAATAGGCAAGGGTTTGCAACATCGGCACAACGAAACAATCTTCTGGAAAATCATTCTCAAGGGTGCTGCGCTGATCGATCATGCAAAGCTGCCGTCCGGAGGCGGCTTTATAGAAAGAAACGTGGGGAGCAGCGCGGCTCTAAACCCAAATCGGCACGCTAAACCGCATCCAATTCGTGATACGTTTGCACACGCGCTTGCGACCTTTAATGGGGAGTCAGTGGGCTACATGTGCAAAGATTGTCGACGAAATATCAAGACAACTAAGGCAGTTTCAACAAATTGATGGGCTTGTTGCTGATTTGGCCAAGGAGGTCGAGCATTTTGCAACATCGCGAATCTTAATATAGCGACGAGCTCTTGGCATGTGTCCAGTAATGATAGTGTAATTACAAAATTGGCCAACTCATTACGAAATATTGAAATTTCACTTTTTTGCTCGTTTCAATTACATTTCAAAATTTCTTGGCATAGCTTTGGAGGGAGTCGCTAAAGTGCTCCCCCCACCATCCCCCCATCTAACGTGGGTCAAGCCACCATTGGTGATTCCGAGGGTGTTGTGTCAACTTGTTCCAAGTGCGCCTTGTTTTCTAGGCCTGAATTGCGAGGTCGGATCAGCTCGGGCTCCGCCAGTCCTGGCCAAATCCGTCCTGTTGGTGAAGACACGACCTAGACACTTACCAATCCCATGCCATGGACTTCCTACCACATCCTATGCGCTCACACCACAGAGACTAGGCGGCTGGTTGGTGAAGAGGATGGGGTGATTTTGGCTGTTATGATGCGAAGGGGCATTCGGAGTATCCAGATTTTACGGGATGTTTAACCTGGTCTACTTGACTGTCATAATGATATAGTTAAACCGACGAATACATGTTATCACTTTTCTATCACCGTGAAATGTACCCACCATCGACATTCAAGATGGCGCCTGTAATCCAACTAGCCCCATCACTACTCAGGAAAAGGACAGCTTTGCCAATATCCTCTGGCAAGCCCAAGCGTGGCCATGGAGTAGCACAGCGAATCTCTTTATTAAGTGTCTCATCCTCCATGGCAGAGCGAACCATGGCAGTTTCGATAAACCCAGGACAGACAGCATTGATATGGATCTTATCAGGGGCATAGTCAAGTGCGGCTTGACGAGTCAATCCCACAACTGCGGCTTTGCTGGCACAGTAAGAGGCTGAGATTTGGTTAGCAACTCATGGTTCTGGTTATTCTCACGGAGAAGAGACCTCCATACGTTCCATTGAAAGCCCCAGCAAGCCACCGATTGATGAGATGTTGACTATCCAACCGCGGTCTCCAGAGGGCAGAGGGTCCTGTTTCATCATTTGCGCAATGGCATACTTCATTCCAAGAAAGACACCACGGGAATTGACCCCCTGTAGAAGTAAGCTTTTCTGCCATATCTGAAGGAAATGTCCAGTTGCCCTACCATTGTCTTATCAAATGCATCAACCGACTCTTCTGCAATCTTGTGTTGCCCATAAAAGACCCCTGCATTGTTGACCATGCTTTGGGCATACTTTAGCAAGGATCGCTGTAGGCAAAGTACTCAAACATACATGTCCAGGCGACCATATGTGGTCACTGCTGCTTTGACAAGTGCCTCCATATCCTCTGCTGCACTGGCATCTGCTTTCTTGAAGATGGCCTTTCCCGTCCTAGCGATTACCTCGTGCGTTGACACCTTGTCTTTTTCGTATCCACCAGCCCGCAAGTCGGGAGTGATGTCACTGCACACAACACTCGCACCTTCTGAAGCCAGTGCCAAAGCAATTGCTCGGCCGAGGCCAGATGATGAGCCAGTGACGACGGCGACTCTGCCTTTAAGGCTATAACAAAGTTAAGGAACGGCTACTTCACGGGAGTATGCTCGGGGCTGGAGGAAACGCCCACTTACTTCAAGATACCTGACATTTTAGTGTTTTCTGGTGCCGTTGTTTCTCTGTGCTTATTCTGCAACGTACAAGGAGTCGGAGATCGGTGTCAATTTTATAGATGATGTTTGGTAGAATTACTTGGGCAATATCAGACAGAAGCCACAGAACCACCACTACTTCCTTAATCAATATTGAGGGTGATGAATCACAATGGAATGGACTGTAGGCTCTAAATTAGAGTTAGGCAATTCAGAGCGAAGAGAGGCACTAAGTAACCAGAGTGGTCCACTTTCGGGTTCTATTGCCTCACCCACTTCAACCGTATTCATATCCGTCCTCCGAATTTGAGACTGTTAGCTGATTTCATAAATGACCATACTGTGTATACCTCAGAGGATTCCTTGCAAAATTGTTGATATGAGAACAAGTTCAATCTTCACATTCTGAGTAGTAAATGTCATCTTCCAATTGAGAGGGAGCGTTGCATTACGTAACTGTGTCGCTCCGGAGGTCGCCGACATCCGGAGATAATGAACGGCCTCGTGATCAGGGAAACCCAAGTCAACCTATTCACCCCTCGGGCCCGCCAAGGGAGGAGCTACCTAGCTTCCTAGAGACCAAGATGCCGCACCAGAAAGCTCCTTGATGAGCTCGATGATCACAGGCCAAGTCCGAGTCTGTCAGTCCCAACCCTTATAGGCCCGAGAATCATGCCGGAGAATTGCGACTTGGAATTGCGGACGCCCTCAAAAAAAGGGAACAAATCGTTCAACGGATGCTGGACCTGCCGACAACGAAGCATTCGATGCGATGAAAATAAACCACAGTGTTTCAAATGCATCAATGCCAACCGCGAATGCGAAGGTTTTGATGTCCGTCTCACCTGGCTTACTATCACGCCAGAACAGCTTTGTCAAAGACAAGCGGCATCACAATGGGGATCTAGAGATCTCTTTTCACGTAGAGACAACGATGGCGACGAGAAAACCCCTAGTCGGCCCAAACGCCGCCACATCCCTTCGCGGACCATGTTCAACGTGAACCTGCCGTCCTACAACGAGGTCGAGCTAGATACTGTTTTATACGAAGTCCAAGTGAACAGCGAACAACACGATCATGCACGTCCACTGCAGCAGGGTCCATTCGGGGTATTTCGGCTGGAGCCCCAGTCAACCGTAACCCCACATGCGAATTCCCCGTTATTTGCAACTGCTGTGCCGGCTGCTCCAACACCCGATGACCCCAAATACACCAGGGATGACGCTTTCACCTTTACGCAGCGCGGGGTTGATGACGACGGAGCTCTACATGATGCCCTATCCAGTGCCCCGGGCCATCTATCCCCGCAATCCAACCCATCTACTGGTCTAGTCAGCACAGATTACCTTACCCCCAGCCAGACAGCAATATCCTGGCATTCTCCGCTTGCTGTCTCAACTCAGTCTGATGTCGACTCTTCTCTCAAGCTGTGTGAACTACTCCATCACTGGAAACGATACCTTAGCCGGTTGATGATCCCGTTCGCAACGGAAAACCCTTACGTCACTATAATCACCCCTATGATCGAGTCGACGAATCCAGACCAGATGAGTCCTGCGAATAGTGCGGTCTTCTGGTCGATTATGACGGCATCTGCATTCAGTAAAGCCCGAATGGTCCAGGACAGCAGCGAATATACTAAGCTGGGAGAGGCTTACTATTCCAAAACATTGAATCTTCTCAGCCTTTGCTTCTGTACAAAAGAGGCTCATCAAGGCCTAGCGGTTCTAGCGGCGATCACCATGAGTAGCTTAATTGACGTGTTCCGTCCTTTGCCAGACTCCCGCGAAAGCTGGCAATTGCATCTGCAGGCTGGAAGGTCGTGGATCAGGTCGCAAGAGCTGGAGTTACCGTCTCATGACCCCAATGCTTCGATATTAATTGAGCTAATTCTTTTACTGGAGGTTCTTGGCTTCTCGTCTAAAGCAAAAGCTACTCCTTCCGTGCATGACTCTTTTTTGTCACTCAAATACAGCACAACCGACAGGTTCAGGCTCAAGGTTCCGGTGCTGCATGATTCATATCAGCTAGAACGCATGTTCGGGTTACCCCTCAATGTATTTGAGTGTATAATTTGGACAAATATATTGGTCCAGAAAGGCACCCTGGCATCCCAAGAGGATATTGAAGCTCTTGGGTTCCAGATTACCTCTTCAAATCCTGAATTCTTCCATCACTACTCGTCAGATGCACCTGATGCGTACGCTCGGATGTGCGTTCGATATTTGTTCTATTATGCCTGTGAGGTCTATTTTGAGAGACAAGTTCTGCACACCCCTGTTGCAGATGTGCAGTGGATCGTGAAAGCTGCGTTTCCGTACATTCGAGGCATCCTCTCCCATGACCATGAATTACAAGGGCCTTGCCTTTCCTGGCCTATCTTCATCATAGCGGCTGAAGCCACGGACCCGGAAGTCTGCAAGACCACTATCGCCTTTTTTGAGCTGGACTGGCCCAGGAAGATAGGAAACTACTCCGCCGCAAAGGAGGTATTACTAGAAGTTCAAAGACGACAGAAAGAGTCACATCCTGTAGATCCTTTTTTTCATTGGACCGAGGTCATGGATGAATTGGGTCTTGATATTCTTTTGGTTTGAATATGAACATGAGTAGGAAAGGTACACACCCAATTATAATCACAATGAAAAAGAACTAGCATATTGAGCAAAAATTCTCTACCTGTCCAAACAAATCTTTCTCAACCCATAATAAGTGCCAGAACTTGCACAGGCTTACTCAGTTTCATGAACACCACCCGCAATCTCCTCATACTGCTCAATCTCCTCGGCAGTCTCTCGTAGGATCTCAAAGCCTCTCTGCAAAGCCTCGTCAGGGATGGTCATCGCAATCGACATGCGAATACGCCCCTCTAAAGGATATGTGACCAACCCCTTGTGCATGGCCAAAGCAGCAAAGCGTCTTGCCGTAACAAGAGGGTTGTGATAATCCGATTTGAGCGTGATATTGAAATCCGCTCCTCGAGCGGTAACAAACTCAATAAACGCAAACATCTGCACCCAGTCTTTGGTATATTCAAGAAATTGGTCTTGGATCTTCGCCGCCCGCGCTACCAGGCCTTCTTCGTCGATGATTTTCAAGGCGGCCGTGGTACAGGCGATGGCCATGGGCGTTTGCGCGAAAGTACCTGCACACTGGTAGGGCTTGACGAGGGACATGGTTTCATTGTTCCCTAGGACGAAGGCAGCCGGATAGGCTCCTCCCGTGATGCTTTTGCCGATTGTGATTATATCTGGCTTGATGTCGTCGCCCAGCCAGTCGGAGCACAGGAAGCGCCCTGTCTTGCCTGCGCCCATCCGGATTTCATCTGAAATGAAGAGGATATTGTATTTCTTGCAAAGTAGAGCAACCTTGCGGGCGTATTGTTTGTCTTGATCGAAGGTTCTTGTTTGAAAGTTAACGAAACTGTACTGGCTTTTCAAGATGATAAAAGGTCAACACCTACGGCAAATGGCCATGAATACACTCCATGATGATAGCAGCAACATCGCCATGGTGCTCTGCCAAACAATCTTCCATGTCCTCGATGTGGCCGTACCGCAGGATCGTCTTTTTGACCGGATGCACATTGGTGAGCTTGTCGTCAAAGACTCCATACGCTATAAAATGGATTATTTGTTAGACCTCATACTTGTTCGAAGGGTCTAATGCTAGTTATCTCCAAACTTACCATCTCTTTCCACATCTGGGTTCATAATGGGCCAAATTCCGGATAATAGGCCATGGTAATTGTCTCCGACACCAAGAACGAGCATTTTGTCTGCTGAGATGCCCTTCACCTGTCGACCCCATTTCCGTGCAATCTTCACCGCCGTGTCCGCTGCCTCTGATCCAGTGACGGCGGCGTTAATCTTGTCATATCCAAACCTACGGCACATCATTTCAGCAAAGGTGGGCCAGCTGGCCACACGCAAGGAAGTGTTGACAATCGTAGCTTTTTGCAGAGAACATCATGCACGTTAGAAACTCGGCTCTTGATAAAATAATCCAGTTAGCGGGATCAGTTTTTCTTACAAGTTTGGGAAGTTGAAGTAATAGCTTCAACCAACTTAGGATGGCACTGTCCCAGACTTCCGGCACTGAACATTGCAATGAAGTCAATGTATTCCTTCCCATCGATACTCTGGATTCAAATTCGATATAAGTATTTTGTTTCAATGTCTCAAGGTAATTTTTGCGCTAATTGAACCTACCCGAAGCGTTGACCCCTGGCCACCTGTAATATACGCAGGGAGTGGTGTAAAGCCACCAACAATATACTCGCTTTCTTTCTTCATCAACTCCGCCACTTGCGGCGACAAAGCTGGAGTGCTTTTCCTGGGAGACGCCGGGAAAACATCGTGCCTTTCGCTCATGGTAGATTCAACAACTGTTTGGGTCATAGTGACGATGCGAGATTGAAAGGCTGGAGGTAGTGGGAGAGGATGTCTGTATTGATTTACCTTTTGTTTCAATGAAGACAGAACAGCAGAGTCAATATATATAGTTGATAAATTCGTTCCAGACTTTCATTCCACCGCAAGGTCCCCGTTTATTTTACCCAATGTTCATAATTGATAAGAGCTATCGAGAGTAAATGTGGCGATAAATCCTGGGCGCTGGGTGATTCGGCTTGCGATTGAGGATGCACGCTCGCTCTCAATTTCCCAACTTTTCGCAAGCAGATCTTCCCGTCGCTTGGAACTGCCTCGTCATTCAACGCGGGGGATCATTGAATTACATTAACGCGGAACATCACAGATAACCTTCAAGCTTGATCTATCGAGGTATTTCGGTATCCGGTGAATAACAACCGATTTTCAAGTATATATCTGTGGATTTAGAGATAATAATCTGCTTTGTCCTACGTCAACCGACACTACAATCTGTTCATCATAGCAGGAACCCCTCCTAAAACTCCTTCATCTCAATTTTCCACAATTCAACATGTCCAAGAGTCTCGCTGGACGCAATGCCATTGTCACGGGGGGGTCGCGAGGCATCGGCAAAGGCATAGCTTTAGAGCTTGCCAAGCGCGGTGCCAACGTCCTCATCACATACGAGAAGTCCGCCAATGCCGCCGAGGATGTTGCGGCTGAGGTCGAAAAGCTCGGAACAAAAGCAATCGCTCTCCAAGCAAGCTCTCAAAATATTGAATCGCCCCGCAAGATCGTGGCGGCCCTCGTTGAAGCATGGGGCAAAGTTCACATCATCATCAACAACGCCGGGATCGGCGACGACATTTTCCTCGACGACTTGACCGAATCCGACTTCGATCGCCACATGATCATCAATGTCCGCATGCCCACGTTCCTCGTCAAGGCGGCGATGCCTTTCTTCGGTGACGCTCCCCGTATCGTCAACCTGTCCAGTGTCATGGCACGTGTGGGGAGCGCCCAGGCGACTGCCTACACTGCCTCCAAGGCAGCTTTGGAGGGAGTCACTAAAGTGCTCGCCATTGAGCTGGGCCATAAGTATGGCGCTACAGTGAACTGCGTGAATCCCGGTCCGGTGGATACCGATATGTGGCAGCAGACAGACAAGGCGGTGCGCGATGAATGGGAGGCGAAGAAGGCCGTGGAAACTCCTGCAGCACCGCGGATTGGCACGGTGGAGGATATTGCGCTTATCGTGGCCTTTTTGAGTGAGGAGCAGAGCAGGTGGACGACCGGTAGCACGGTTTGTGCAAATGGGGGAATGGTGTGTGTATGATATGCGTCTCCGTTGGAGGTATCTATACATCGTGTTTCAAGTAACTAGTTGTTTTTATATTCCTTGTAGCGAAACGGCGCATGTGGTTTATCTCGGCTTGGGTCTAGCATGTGTTATTCTATATCTAACGGTATAGCTTGTCTACAAAGCATTGAAGACTACGCTGACTTCATTTTTAAATCTTCCGAAGGTTGACTTTAGTTGGATCTTTATCCCCCAAGTCCTTCTGCTCCAGATGCCTAATTAGATTAAACTTGATGCAGTCACAGTTCTCGACTCCAGGCTACGCAGCACGATTTGGTCCATATTGATAGCAATTACCCGAAAGGATAAAAGATAGATAATGACCGGATAGCTCTAAAAGAACAGCTAGGATAAGAAGGTTTAACTGATATTAATGGCTGTCCTAGGTTGATAAGGCGGGCGTAATCGTCGCTCCGAACTTCCATTTCCGATTGACAAATAAACGCGGGGAGACTGTGGCTGGAACCTACCATCTCGATGATAAGCCACGGACTCGTGATATGACTACAGCAGGGATATCCAGTGGCGACTTTATATAAGACAAGATAAGGTCCTAGGCGGACGGTTCGCAATCCAGCAGCACTTCTAGAGTCTGCAGTGCTCATTTCGCTTTGAACCCCCTATATCGACTACAGGAATCAATATGGCAAGCTCAAGCAAAAAATCAGCCATTGAGTCCAGTGCTCAAGCCAATTCCGACTCTGCAGTGGATGTGGGGTTTGTGGAGGAGCTGCATCGACGACCCTTCAACCTGTGGAGCACACTGGGACTAGCCTTTTCGGTCACTTGCACACCTCTATCCATCGGCTCTTACCTCTCCGTCAGCGTGGGTGTCGGAGGAAGCCCTGTGTTCTTCTTTGGGTACATCTTCTCTGCGCTGATGAATATCTGCATCTGCCTTTCTTTGGCCGAGATTTCGGCAGTATATCCCCATGCATTGGGTAAGTCTTGAATTCGATTGATTCTCTTGAGGGCGTGAAACTGATCCAATGCAGGTCAAATCTACTGGACTGCAGTCTTGTCCCCGAAGAAGTTCGCACGACCAATGAGCTATCTCAGCGGTTGGCTAACTTCTGCTGGCTGGCTCTTTTGGTGTGCCTCGTCGTGCCTCCTAACCTCACAACTCACCTGGGCTCTCGTCCAAGCCTGCGACTCAGCATTTGTGACCCAAGCCTGGCACTTCTACTTGCTTTTCATCGCGTGCGCTTCTATTGCATTGGTAATCAATATCCCACTATTTCGATGGTATCCGCATCTCCTGAAGACTATGGTCTTGTATACCAACATAGGAGCTATCTTTATCTTCATCGCTATCCTTGTCCGAGCAACCCCCAAGCAAAGCGCTAGAGCAGTGTTCGTGGATATCATCAACCTCACGGGCTGGGATTCTAATGGCGTGGTATTTTTCATTGGGCTTCTACCAGGTGTGACTGCGGTGAATGCATTCGATTCAGCAGCACATATGTCTGAGGAAATGCCTGAGCCTAAAAAACAGGTTCCCAAAGTCATGGTAATCAGCACTTTACTCAGCTTCGTCGCTGCTATCCCAATGGTCTTAGCGTATCTGTTCTCAGTTGTTGACCAAGCTGCTCTCTACAACCCAGTGGGTGGCCAGCCTATCATCCAGCTCTTTCTTGATTCAATGGCCTCATTGCCATTAACCATAATATCGTCCTTACTCCTTATCGTCTCGATGACCATGTCCGCGGTGACAGTCCTTACAACATTCAGCAGGATTTGGTGGTCTCTAGCAAGGGAAAACGGCACACCATCCCCTTACTTGTTCTCAAAAACAAGTGGGGGGAATGAATTGCCCGTCCCTGCTATCCTGTTTGGTTTCTCTGCTACGGTCGCTCTCGGCGCGATCCAGCTCGGCTCAACAACTGCGATCAATGCAATCCTCGGTTCTGGCATTATTTGCATCATGTTGTCTTACGTTGTGCCCATTATCCTGTTTATCGGAGCCAGAAAGGACCTTCCCAAGAAGCGTTATTTCAACCTCGGGCGCTTTGGGGTGGTCTTGAATATCATTGCCATTGTGTGGACCATTTTCATCACTGTATGGCTTTTCTTCCCTCTTTATCTTCCTGTCACGGCTGTGACCATGAATTATGCAATTGCTGTCATGGCTGGAGTTTGTGTTGTTAGCTTGATCAATTGGCTCGCTCATTCACGAAAGTCGTACAGAGAGCCACAAGCGGCTTTGGAGACAGAAGATGCAACGGGCGGCGTCTGAGGACTTTTTGGTGAGGACTTTTTGGTGACGATTTTTATGGTGGTGGGTATTTATTTTACTGATTCGCGTTTGGGGGTCTTTCTTTACTCGATGTCTGCTCAAGATATCCTGCGATAATTTTCTGTAGCAATAAATTCAGAGCTCAATTTTGGAATCCTTTTCCAGTTTCTGTATTTACTGTTACGCCTTTATTTCACGCCATTCTATAAAAAAAAATCAATTCAAAGCAAAGACTATGTACATCGGTCCGGTTGGAAACCCTATATACGAACCTGCAATACGGTATTTTCAAACTAAACTGATTACTGCTATGGTGAAAGAAGGTGATCTTTCAGAAATTGTGCCTGGAATGCTGCATTCCGATCAAAGTTTGGACCAGAATACGCATCGAAGTGTCCACCCGGAAGCATCTGAAGGGTCTTGGGCTCCAATGCGCGTGAAAAGGCCTCCAGAGCTAAATCAGTGGGCGAGAGGACATCATTAACGGCCACTGTCATCAATAACGGTACTGGCGCAATGCGATGAATATGAGCCGATGGACAATACTCCCGGAGCGCTTCGACGCTATGAAGGGTCAGTATTTTCTTCGGCTGCAATTCCCACGATAATGAAAAAATAAAGGGCATATACCTTTTCAGAGTAACTTGGTTTTGCCAATCGCACTTTTTAGCCCAGCTGGAAAAGAAATCATAGCTATCTGGCGTGGGCAACGCAGATGGATTCTGAGGGTTGGAATCAATGACTGGCAACATTGCAGGAGGTTTCCCAGATGCGCGATCCAATCGGTCTAGAAAATTTGAGTGAGCTTCAAATACACAGTCAATTCGGCATTGTTGTAAACTCCCTACCTTTTTCAAAAAGTACGTTCATACTTCCCACAAAGTCTGGGCGAATCAGTCTCTGGAAATTACTATAGCCATCCACGCAAGGGACTTGGGACAACACGGCTTTAACCCGCTTGTCTGTCGCTCCCACCCATAGTGCATGGCCGCCGCTGAAGGAGCTGCCCCAAATGCCGATTTTGTCGGCTTGAACGTCTGGGCGAGATTGTGCATACGTGATTGCATCGGATATATCGCTAGTCTGCTGGGAGGGGATGATCTCCAAGGGCGGCTGTCCTTGCTTTGTGTTGCTCTCGCCAAAGCCTCGGTGGTCAAATACGAGACAGCTCATTAGTAAATTGGAGGTGAAGTACTCGGCAAATGTGTTTAGGTCCATCTCCTTCACGGCGGAAAACCCGTGGCACATCACAAGACAAGGCGACGGTGTAGATGGTGACGGGCATGGTCGAAAGAACCACCCGCGAATTGTGACGTTGTCAGAGGTTTGGAATGAAACGTTTTCGGGTGCCATTTTTCAAGGTTGTGGATTTTCTATTGTGGAAGATGAAGTTCAAGCCATTAAAATAGAGGCAAAAAGTATCTCGAAAAGGTGTCTAAATTACTAGTTGATATTTGATCGAAATGCGTCTCTTTATTCTTATTCGTAAGGGAAATGGTTGAGCGCCGACCTACGGTTATGTTGACCAGACAAATTCCGGGGCATATCTAGCCTGCTATCTTACGCACTCTCATACTCGTTAGAAACTTCCTAATCCGAAATTGGTTAGTCATGTAGATCTCTAATTTTGATCAATGATATGAAGTTGATGGTCAACTCTCCAAGACAAGAAGTTCTGAGCGAGTATCTTTCATAGGCGTTATCGGTGAGGATCCTGACAGAAGCTCACACTGTGACTGACGATAGTGTTCTTGGGGAAATCATCAGCCTTGTCCAACTCAGATAGATTGTCGATTGCCTGGGATCCTCGATGGTAGCCACGAAACTTAGGATAAGCCGAGCCTCTAATATAAGGCTCCAATCCGATCGCACCTCATATGATCAACTCTCAAGTTAGTTTCTCTAAGTTGAGTTACGCTCAATCACATCTTTTACCTTGAAATTTGACTAGCCTGCTACTCAATACCAGTCTACCCCGCAAGCTTCAGTAAATGAACACCAGTCCAAATCATGTGAAGTTCCAACTAACAACCCCAGCCAAGATGGACCAAGCAGCCTACGAGAATTACCTGACGCAAGTAAACCTGGGCAAGATCCGTGACATCGCCGAACAATACTACGACGATTCTCTCGAAATTTCCTCCGGAGGTGTCACATACAATAAGACGCAGCTTCTTCGCCTGATGGATGTCACCGCCGAACAGCTCGTGGAAAGCTTTGAGTTGGTGAATTTCTACCAAGCCGAGGATGGCATCGCCGCCGAGGTCAAGACCACCTTTGTGGCTAAGAAGGACGTAACCAAGGAGCCGTTTGAGAAATCTGGCTTTCCGGAGGCCTATATTGAGCTTAAGAAAGGGGAGAGCTTTGTCGCTCACAGTTTGTACACTTATAAAATAAAGCGTGGGAAGTTTGTATTTAGTCGGGGATTCTCAGCGTGAGAGAAGAGTCAGGTCTATGGGCAATCCTAGCGGCCATGACAGAAGGCTAAGTCGTTTTATTTATCTGATTTATGTTATTTAAGGGCGGACAGGAGTAATAATAGAATAATCAGTGCAAAGACGCCGAAAAGGACGGCTATAAAGACCGCTATTTGTCACCACTTCAATGAAGTCCTCAAACACACCTGTATCAGTCGAGCCTAGAATACTTGAGAAAAATAACACCACGCTAGGCGTATGCAGGAACGATTTGACTGATCACGATGGAACTTAGATACTTGCAAAAGTATCGCCCCCCACCATCTGGGTTGTCTAAACCCAATTTGTTTTTCGCATCTGGACCCGTAGAAATAGAGCGTACGAAGCACGCGTCACCAGTGCCCTGAAACAAAGGAACGGAGTGGAAGGTTTTACAAACCGTAGGTCTGCGCGAGGCTGACTTGAAGGTTGAGTTGACGCTAGTAGTCTGGGTACGGGTTCTTATTTTGGCCTAGTGGTAAAATCAACTCTAGGAGGGGTCAGGGTAAACGAATTACAAACTCACATACTGAAACTCAAGGCGCGCAAGCATAGCCGTAGGAGTGACTTGGTCAAAAGTCCAAATGTTACCCGCGGGTGGGCTACATGTATGCCCCAGTTCCCCTAGAGAACTAAAGCAGATAAGGGCCATGCTAGAATTGCCATCAAACAGCCACTTCAAGGGGGTTGACTTCTCCAGGAAGTTGTAATCAAGCACTGTGAAGATGTCCACTGAACGTCCCCGTGTTCATAGGGAGAAACCAATTATGGAGGTGAGGTCAGGTAATTGGGTTAGCATGCGTGGGGAAAGATATTCCTAGACTCAAAGTAAATTAAATAGATGGGGCCACAAACAATGTGGTGTTACGAATGATAAACGGTCCACAAGATGGAGGTGACAAGGAAAAGGTTGAGAACATATATTTAAAGCATGTACAAATTACCAAGTAGAGACATAAGAAGCGGCCCGATTAAAGTTATTCTGGTTAAATAGCAGGTGGAATTTGCATTGGGTTAACCTTGGACCTGTTGCCTTATCCCTCCAACGTGTAGAGCAGCGTTCCCCATCCTAGCTGGTCGTAGCCGCCACTGTCTGAACCATAGTCTCCAGAGCCTCCTTCAGATCCCCTTCCGTTCTCCACGACTAAGTCTCTATATTTCTTCGTCCATGTGGTGTTCAGCCCTTTGAGAACCCCATAATGGTTGTAGAGCAGTTCCCAAGTTGGACGGATATTACCGCGACTGTAGTTGCTGATGGTTGGCAATCCCAAATATGCGTTGCCGTATGGCTTGTAGGGGACATCATAGCCGAGATTGTATCTGGCTTCGTACTCGGCGCTAAACGGTCTTATTAGACGAAAACATCTGGTAATAAGGGTGACCGGAATACGTACGCAGATAAAATAATGCTATCGTTGTGAGCAAATAGATCATCTCCCTGGTTATAGGTCATTTGACCTATCACCGCGAAGAGCGCAATATCCAGCATAGTATGACCTTGATCACGACCAGTCTCCATTGGCTGCCCTAGCACTTGATTATCATACCAAAAGGTGTATGGAACCGCATTGTTGATCTGCCCATTTCCAGTTCCTTCGAGGAACCAATTCACGCCTTGCTGGTATATAGTCTCATTATCGGTGAGAACCCCAATTGAAACCGCGGCAGCGATCTGGGATAGGTCCCAGCCAGGATACACACCCCCACCCCAAGAGCCCCAGTTTTCATGGCCAACAAACCATTGATTAATGGCTGGGTAGAAGACGCGTAGCATCATTTTAGCGAAGCGGTTAAAATTCTTCCATCCGGTATAAGTGCGCATGATTTCAGCAGCCTGAGAAAATTCATAGCCGTAAATTCCGACCGCAAGATATAAATCCACGGTACCACTGATCTCGGTAAGGGTCGAGGACCACGCATCAAGAATGCGGACAGCGGCGTCTGCGTAGGTCGTGTTTTCCGTCACAGACCACCGAATAGCCAGCACATAGGCAGCTGCAACATCTTGATATAACTGGGCATAGTTCTCGGCATGTGTGCCGTCGTAGCCCCGGTAAATGATAGACGCCGGGTTTGGTTTGTAGGAAGGATCGGAATACCGACTGTCTAGAAGTTTGTTCCAACCCTCTAGCCAGGGCTGAGCCCCTTCCTTGACTTTCTCTCGGATGCGATCAAAATCCTCAGAGGTGTGGAGAAGTCCCGGGTGCGTAAAGGTTGAGCACGCCGAAGCAACGAATGCAAAAACAAACAGGTAAAGAAATCCCTTCATGACAGTGAATATGAGGCCCCTTTGAATAGGACCTTGGTGTCGGTAGAGTGGGGTTATAAAGAATGCCAGAAGCGTTCAAAGTGACTGCAAAAGAATGACTTGATAGGGTTAAAAACGGAGTGATGTCAAGCGAGAGGTAAAGTGAACAGCGTATCGAGGGTTATATGTCGTCCAAAGTAGACTATCTATCTACATATGATGATTGAAATTTTATATTGGCGCACATTTAATTGCAGTAAGACATCGGAGATTGCATCTTAGCCCATCGATTTACCACTGGCGGTGATCAGTCGCAAATATAAAGCGCTATTCCTCCTTTGGACCGAAAGAAGATCAAACCTTAAGGATATACGTAGTTAAGCATCCCTACACCCCACATGTATAATGAGAAAGAGGTAGTCGTCTTTTAAGATGAAACAGCACTAGGTGATCACTCGAGCACGAGCAATAATTACACGGGATAATGGTCTAAAAGATTCTCCATTACTGACTACGGAGTTCAGATCCAGAATAAGCGTCTCACATTAGCGAGCCCTAGACTAAGAAAGGAAGCAAAGCCGAAATCACGCAAGGCTGGCAAACGGGCTAACCTTGATCAGGATCTTTTGTGAAGTTAAATATCTTTGCTGAAAGAAGATGATCAAGTCTGGTATAATCTTGAATAACAACCTAAAATTGATTGTGATTGGTAACATTCCTCTTGGCTATTCACTTTCGGCTGTTGGCTTGAACTGCATTACCGAAACCCATGCGGTTAGCGCGAATTTAGAGTACCACAGTCTGAACATGTCCTGGAGCTTTCGTGAAGAAAATCTTAAGAGAGATTTAATACCAGCAACCTCATCTCATGACAGGAATTGTCTCGTGTAGGCGGCATTGAGATATTGCAGTCAAGACTAATGATATACCTAAGCTAGCTAACTAGTTAGTTAAACGAGCCTCCTATGACTAAGCTCTTGAGAGACCTAAGCTTCCAAGGCGGACGACAAGCTCCCACCTCCACGTGGTGTGCTGGGAACTCTCAGGAAAAAAAGTGCGGCAGTTTCCTGTATCCGCATCATAGTAAAATATGTTCTCTATTCTGGGGGCCAGGGATCAACCCCCGTATCGTATAAGGATTAGCGTGTTATGATTAGGGTTCGGGAATTAATGTCTAAGAGTGTGTGGGCTCCAGCACCAGGCAATCCTTGGCAATCCTTGAGGGCGCTGCATATATCGGATTATGAAGATTCCCTCTCTCTATTCCGATGTCCACACGGAGCTTTCTAGAATCAGCATTTGCTTTCTTGCTTCTGTCACTCGGCCCATAGAGTAGACAAGCAACCATTGGACACGCCGGGTGTGCTTCAATCTAGGAACGTACTACCCACCACCACGATAAATTCCTCGACGTCTTGGAGCAAACTTTGGGGCTGTTCCCAAGCAGCAAAGTGCCCACCCTGTTAGAAGTTCTTGAGTCAATTACCAGTTGCAAGAGGCGCTGAGAGGTCAACAAAGGAGCTCTCACTTTATCGTGTGTCGTGTATTGTACCAAGTTTGGGAAATTCTCGGTCGCCCAAGCCTTCGGTAGAGCCACAAGTTCGCCCGGGAAGCATGAATAACCAAGCGGCTTCGCTTTATCTGTATCCAATGCACTGAAGCTGGCTAGTCCTCGGTAGGGATAAACGCTGTGAGGAAACGTGGAGGTGAACCAGTAAAGGCTGACGTTGGCCAGGATTGTATTCAATGGGAGTTGCTCGTCCGTCCATTCCATGATTTTCTCTCCGATCCTGTTTTGATCAGGATCAGATGGAAGCGCATGTAAATATTTAAGAGGATGTGACTTACCATGCCAGAAGAGCCAACGGGTTGGATGACAAAACCAACCCGATCGTTGCAGGGCGCGTGCCGTGTTCTAAGGCGTAAGCCATACCTGTGGCTCGCCAAGTTTCTGCCCGCTCGAGATGCTTGAGTTCTCGAGATGTGAGCTGGTCGGTGCTCCCTTGGTAATTTTTGATGGAGAGGAAGTTGACTGGGCCGTTAGCATTGCCTGTAACTGAGCAAACGCTCTCATGGAGAGGGCAGCGTACCATGGGTTGCCTTGCACTCTTCGTATTGCTTCAACAGTTTCAATGAAATCATAGACCCCACGTCACCACCTTGTGCTACATAGCCTTTTCCGAACCCCAGCTCGATCATTAACTGGTTCATTGCTCGCGTTGCGGCGTCTAAGGTGAACTCCTTGTCGTGGCCAATATCCGTCGAGAATCCGTAGCCTGGAAGCGACGGAACTATCACATTGTATGGGAGAGTCTTCGGCGTGTACTTGGTTCTCAGGAGATGGAGCATTGGCAGAAATTCAATAAATGATCCCGGCCAGCCGTGCATCAGGATAATAGGGGTAGCATCCGCTCTTTCCGAGAAGAGCGCAAGGAAATGGACGCCCACCGGACCGTGTTCCAGACAATCGATTGTCATCTTGAAATTAGGAAACGAGTTGATCTCCGCCTCTTGCTGACGCCAGTCGAAGCGATGTAACCAGGTATCTTTGGCGTCAATAAGCCAATCGCGGGACACACCGAAGGAGCCGTCTTGCTTTCCGTTCCACCATGTCCTGGGCGCTATCCTAGAAATATCAAGTAGGGTTTTGAGATCTCGGAGGTCCTGGTCCGCAACATGTATAAAGAATGGGGCTGGCTTGCCAGGTATTGGGTCTGGGATTCTGCCGAAATCTGAAGACATGGGGACTGTTGCTGCCCTGAAAGAGCGCTCAGTGCTTCCAAATTCGAAAATTATGCGCGAGATGTAACGATGCCACGCGGCCACTTTGGTGGAAGATCTCGTTTTTATACATCAAAGTCATGGTATGGTGCGTTTGTGCATTCATTAATTCTCCACAAGTCCACCGCCCGCTCATGCCGCGGCATCCGGATTTCGACGGATTTTGGGCAATGCATTAAAATATGCAAATTGTTGAGAGCAAAATGAACTAGCCACTGGATCGGCATTCTTTCTACGATCACCATCTTCTGCCTGAAGTTTCATGATTCCATTCTTCGCGCTAGTGCACATATGTGGCGGCCCTGTCTGCAGCAAATGGAACCACTTCATTACCATCAGTGGGGTGAACTTAAATAAAATTACGGAGCGTAATCTACGAGGTCTTTGCGCATGAGAAGATACGTATCTTGTTATGACTATCTCACTAACTATTAGATAACTGAGTAAATATGGTTTTGATGACTTATTGTGCACTTAAGGAAATTAACATACTTCTTATTTCCCAGACCAATCTTTTGAATGCCGAACCCCGCGGCGCCTCGGCCGGGATTGAATTCAGGCACCTCGGCAGGGAGGAACTTATTGACCGGCGTGACTTTTAATCGGCTAAGGAAGCCTTCTCTAAAGCACATAGGTAGCTCTTGATTTGGAGAACTTCACGTCTTACTTTGAGGCTCAGACGACTAAAAATTACAATCCTCTGACCATGGCAACGAAAAGTTATCGAGGTTTTCGAGTCTCAACTCCACACAAATGGGTTGCTCATGTTGAATTGAATCGACCTGAGAAGCTAAATGCGTTCGAGGATTAGTTAGTTCTTTCTCTTTTTCCGTTAAATAATACTGACAACCATGATCAATCAAGCATGCGGTTCGAACTTCGAGACGTGTTTGACACGCTTTCTGAAGATCCGTCGGTCAGGGCGATTATTTTGTCTGGGTCTGGGGACAAAGCATTCTCAGCAGGTCTTGATGTTCGGCAAGCCTCGAAACCAGGCTCAATGCTCAACCCAACCCCGGAGAGCCTGAAGGACAGCGCTAGATACGCAACCAGAGTGAAACGTTGGGCACTCGACTTCCAAGACTGCATCTCGAGTATAGAGAGATGTGCGAAGCGTACGTTATTCCTTAGGATGTGTCCGCTCTAGTGCACATGACGAAGGCTAAAGGTGATCTAGCTGTGATATGTGTTCTGCACGGTGTGTCCTTTGGCATCTCTATTGACATTGCATGTTGTGCGGATATACGGATATGCTCCGAGGATACAAAACTCAGCGTCAAAGAAGTTGATATTGGACTAGCTGCTGACCTTGGGACACTTACCCGGTTACCAAAGATTGTGGGCTCCTACAGCTGGGTCAAAGAAGTGTGTCTCACTGCCAAAGTATTTCACGCGTCTGAGGCGCTACAACATGGCTTTGTGAGCAATGTCCTCTCGACTAAGAAGGCTGCATTGGAAGACGCTATACGCATCGCCATTTTGGTTGGGCAGAAAAGCCCAGTGGCCATTCAAGGGACCAAGAATTTCCTTGATTGGAGCCGAGATCATAATATCTCCGACGGTAAGCTGAAAGCTGTCTTGTAATAGTGGGAGTACTAATCACTCATGACCACAGGTCTGAAGTACACGGCAGTTTGGAATGGTGCAGCGGTGCAAACAGAAGATGTTCCAGCTTCACTATCAGCGGTATTCACGGGAACAAAAGCCCCAAGATTTGAAAATCTGTGACAGTACAGACTTCTCAATTCCGCGGCGTTGGACAGTCGGTCGAGAGGCAAAAATGTCGAGATGCATTCAAAGCCCGGTCCGCCGTATTTAAAAGATTCCGAACGTGGCCTCGATGCTGATCAGAGTAAAAACATTCAGCGCGAAGGATGAACTCACGAGACTAAAAGCTAATAAAGTCTGAGACTGGGATTCCACAAATGACGAACCTCCCAAGTGAGATCTGCCAGCAAGACTAATTTTCTTGTTGTTTTTCTTGTATCTACAATGTTAAACCACGTCTTGGTATAAACTGTAGTCTAAAACTGTCCGGCTTTTTTTGGCTTTTGCCGCAAGATCTCTTGGCCCAGTGCTAAGATTGCGGATGAGTACTGTTGTGAAAGCACTGACGGGCCAGGGCTGTGATCCGAGGACTGTTTTACTCCACCATCAGGCGGAAGAGCTCATAAATTAGATCCCACCAATTCTGGAGATGTTGCAGATTGCCAGAAAAACGCTCGTGCCTGTCCTTCCAAAGTCTATCGACACGAGTGATTCACTATGTGAGGCAAACTGATCACGCACACACTGTCTCAGACTGCCATCCAGGCCCTTGCAACTTTTCTCCGACTTGAGGACTTCAAGGGTGGTGGCGAAGCCTAGAGCTACCTGTACGAATCTGCGGTAAGGATTCACGCATTACTTTTGGATGCTGCTTATGCCCATACTTGCTTCCCAAGTTGTTACCGTTGCTCGTTACTTTTTTATGGAGAAACAACCATCTAAGTCAGTATAGATGTCTAAAACGAACTGTGTATTGGCCGCTGCAAAGGGAAAAACAAAGGAAAAGCGTCTTCTGTTGAGAACAATCTGCAGTTCCTAGTTACAACCATTAAAGTTTCGATTTCTTGCCTTTGACATTGGCCACTTCTTGTCCGGAAAGGAGCATGTCGGGGTATTGTAGGGCCCCGTTCGTAGCGAAACCAACAGACATCCGCCAATTCGCCCCATCAACTAAATTCATCAGATTTTATATTCACAGAATCTTGTTATGGTCAGAGGATAAGCCGCACATACCAACAAGAGTTTGGCCTGTGACATAGCTGCCGGCGTCAGAGAAGAGATAGATCGTAGCATCAGCAATGTCGCGAACATGTCCAAAACGGCCCAAAGGCTGCGACTTCATGTAGACAGCCTTGGTGTCAGATGGAAGCAGACGCTCCAACCCCTGCAGAAATACTCAGCCTCAGATTTCAAGTTAAAAAGTTTTCATCGATCTACCTCTGTCTGTGCAATCGGACCCGGGGAAATGATATTAGACGTCATTCCACGAGGGCCATATTCGAGAGCCACGGAGTTGGACAGCGAGTCAATACCAGCCTTGGCCACCGACACATGGGCTTGGAAGGGCATGCCTCGATAGTGGAGAGTGGCGCTGACGAAGATAATTCTGCCACCTGTGCCGTTCGGAGAAGGTTCGACTGCATTGGATTCAGCATCGGCTGTTAATCAAGGATGCATAGCTAGCTCACGAGACTGTGCATCGATCCTGTGCCTGGCACCAGACTGAATCAGATAGGGCAAAGTTGCCTTCAATGTGTTGTAAGAGCCGAGCACATCAATCTCCATCACAGTCTTAAAGGCATTGACAGAGATTTGCTCAATAGACGCAAGGAAGTTACCCGCTGCACCGGCGCTGTATTTAACAGTCAGTACGTATAGTTCACCTAGTAGAATCGCGAGTCAACGAGACAACATACATAACATAGTCAATGGTACCGAGCTTTTCAATGCAGTGCTCCACAGCATTCTTCAGATCATCGAAGTTACGAACATCAATAGCGCCAATGCCAATAACTTTCGCGCCTGGACGGACCGTGGCTATGTCCTGCGCCACACACTTTGTCTTTTCCACGTTGCGGCCAATGATACAAGCGTTGGCTCCAAGGTGAACTAGTGCCCGAACTTGAGCACTGCAAATAGTTCCCGCGCCACCGGTGCAGAAGACAACCTTGTTTGCTGTGATGTGGCTCAGGATTTGTGTTTTTAGATTCAGCGGATGGAGTTCTTACCGAAGATGTCATCCTTCCAGATATCACTTATATACTCGGTCTTTGACAAGGGCATTGTGATGGTATCGAAGATTTATTGTCCGAAGATAATATAGAGACTGTTTGGAGTGGCTCGGTTGGGCTTTGCAAGTTAATCTATCAGAGCAGGCGACTGCTAGCGAACACTGCCGCCTTTTCTCCACAAGGTTAGCGGAGTTTAGTGGGCCTCGGCTCGGCCGGTCCAGATCAAGAATTTAAAAGTTGATTATCGCAACTCCCCCCCCCCCCGAGGAGTGGAGTGGTGAGACTGGACCCTGGTGATCTGCGGAAACTTGGAATCTCCGGAGAAAGCTACCATAATCTGTCGAAGTGGTGAGAAACCTAATCCTTGTAAACCATACCGAGGCCTGGCGAGTGGACTGATTGACTGCTTGGCTTCGCATGCGCAAAAAAGCGCAACGTGCCCCGAAGTGGTGTTTGAAGAACCTTCCCAACAAAGTCCCCGAACATCAAAGCATCTTTTGTACCACGGAAAAATCAGATGATATATCATCAACAGAGACGGCTGAAACACAGGGCCATTTACAGCAACCTACTCGGTTTGAACGAAAAATAGTCGACCACAATTCACTGTCCAATCCCATTCTTCTGCTGCACACCCTCTGCAACCCAAACTTGACCTTTTTAATTTTAATAACATAGGCCTAATGTCGTTCGCTTTACAGTGTCCATCCCTAGACACGTAAGGGCTGGCCGGCGAACTTTGACCTGTATGAGCAGATGATGTGCTTCCAGAAGGCACCACTAGGAGGTCCTGTGTTGCGAGATTAACTATCTATACATGTTGTGATATGAGGCAGTTGCTGGTTAGGAGCGAAGCCGCAACATCGGAAATAATTCTGGCGCCATTGATACGAAGACCAAGTTGATTTCCAATCAACTTGGTCTTAATATTGTATATATAGCCTCCTATGTGCCCTCAGAAATTACAACAACTCAGGCTTCCTTTGATTCACAACAACAGATTGTCGCACGTTACGTTCACAATGATTATGTACGTTGCCGAGGAGCCGAGGAGCCGCGGTGTACCGCGGTGCGGTGGGCAGAATTCTCCACTGCCCACAACTCAAACCAAAAATGGATAGTCTCGAGAGCATTCATTGTTTTTGTACTACCCCCTATCCTGCCCTGCACAGCAGCCTCATCCAGCCTGTCCGGCTCTACTAGAACGTCGCTGCTGCCTGTATTCCCTATATTTTTGCTCATGGAGATTGAACATTCCTCTCACGCAACTCTGCGTGCTGACCCACAGACACGTCCGATGTCGTTCACGAGAAGAGTTTCGAAAGCCTGCGAGTGGTGCCGCGAGCGGAAAGTGAGATGTGACGCGTCAACTCTTGGTCATCCCTGTACCCGATGTCGACAGGATGACAAAAAATGCATATTGCGAAAAAAGCGTGCCAGACAGTGAGTCGCCTTGTGCCTCTCCGAGGTACAGGACTCGATTAATGATTTAGTCCTCGACCGCGTATTCCTCGCTTCGATCACGACCTGTTCCTGGCAAGGGAGTCATCCAGCCTGAACCAAGTCAATTCTCCCTCTGTCATTCAAGGACCTAGGAACGTGCTCAATGTGGCTCAGGAAGGCCACGTTTTCTTCTCATCATCTCCTTTTCTCGAACTGGCGGGGTTCACAGAATTAATGCCAGAGGAAGTGGCTTTCCTGAGTTTGAAAGGTTGTCTGCAGGTACCAGCACCGGCGTTGATGGAGGAGTTTGTCAGACAATATTTCTTACATATCCATCCTTGCACACCGTTGATCGATGAAGCCGAATTTTGGACTCTGTACAAACAAGAACGTCAAGATGACGGGACACCGAAACTTCCACTACTCTTGTTTCAGGCCCTACTATTCGCAAGCTCACCGTATATCTCTCTCGAAACAGCTCAAAGATGCGGCTTTGAGAACAAAAGAGCCGCATGGAACGCGATGTACCAGAGAGCGAAGGTAATATTGTTTCTACAATTCAAGAATTATATTGACAATAAGCAGATACTCTTTCATTTTCGAAGCGGAGACCTACCGCTTACGCGGGCCCAAGCCGCTCTTCTCTTGACCTTCTTCTCATCCGCGGACGAGCCCCAATCAGCCAGCCTGTGGCTGACTCATGCCATCCAAGCTGCGACACTTACTACTTCCGAATTTAGTGAGAAGGTCCACGGTGCAGGAATGGGGGAGACGGCATATACTCGACTCTGGTGGTCTATCCTCCTTCGGGATAGATGGCTCTGTTTGTGTCTTCGGCGTAGGCCGCAGGTTTTGTTGTCTGAAATGAGGATGGTGGCCGATATTCCTGATGAGTATACTTTTGATGCCGAGGTTCATCTGTCTCGGGTCTACGACCCGACCACCAAGCGCAGGCTCTTCGCCGTCTTTCAGGAGCAGTGTCAGCTGGCTGTTCTACTTACGGAGATGGTCTCGCTTGTCTTTGGGACACACGGGCTTTCTCTTCCCACCATGACTCTAGAGTGTCTCCAGGAAACTTTGGCTGTTGTGAACAGGATTTCAACATCCTTATTGTTGTGGGAGAAGAGCTCGCGGATTACATCGGTTAAAGACGATAATGCGCACAATTCAATTATTAAATTCACAAACTTGACAATGATGTATTACGAGTGAGTCCAATATAGTCGTCTTCTCTTGATGATTGATTGCCACGCTAACAATGGCCCAGAGCTGCTCGGATGAACCTTGCTCACTACGAAGCCTCGTTAATTGAAAAGCATCTTGACCTCATGGGTGTCGACTACACCAAGTGTCTGTCTCATACAGGAAACATGCTATACGACGCAACTACCAGATTGGTCTCAATACTAGAATATTTTAGCAGCAAAGGGAAACACCAGGTTCTCCCGCTGACACTGCAAGTTTTCATTCTTTTTTTTCCCTTCTTTTTCTTCTTCTCCCTTCTCTTCTACCCCTGTAGTGAATGTTAGCTGACTTAACAGGGTCGGATACGCTGCGATGCCCCTTGTCCTGAGTGCAATCAACTTGAAGCTTTCATCATCAGAAATTGATGTGATTACTCGGCGCCGATCTTTGGAGGTTTTGGCGGAAATTCTCTCGCATTCCAGGCGAGTCTATGGCGTGGTGGATTTCATCAGTACAGGTACAGATGATATTCTTCACTTGGCATACCTCACGTCTGAACGAATCTTTCTTCGGGAAACTTCACAATCTCGAACAGGAAGAGGCATTTACCCGTCCGCCAAATTCAAAGTCATTACGTCGACAGGGATCCTGCCAGCGGGCTCCACAACCCATCCCGGAATGACGACCTACAGGCCAACAAATTGGCGAGACGCTTTCTTGCTGCATCCTCGTGCGTATCTATCGATATCGAGCGCCATGGACTACTTCATGTCCGTTGGTCGGTTACCGCAGGAAAATGTCCTCCCTGATTTTGTGTGCTCTATGCCCACATTGGGGAGGCTTCGACTACCATGGTCTTCCAAAGTGTGCCAAGAGATCCACTCAGAGCAGCAATATGGTTCAAAAAAGGGACAGAAACAGACGTCACCTGTCTTGACTTCCTCGCGCGGTGGGCAAATCGTAAGAGGAGAATCACTCCACCAGGTACACAATCGAATCTCGCCTGCAGGGTCAGATAGAACACCACGCGAGGAACCCTACATGAGCGGCAGTGTGCCTCTAAGGGATCGTCATCAAGATGGTCAAATTGACCTGAACATTTTTATGAACCAATCCCCAAGTATGTCGCCGCTCGTTGACACATCAGAACCGGTTGCACCCGTCCAATCTATACAGTCTGACCCTGGGCCGTCCAAAGGGAGTGTCATGGACCAAACCGAGCTATGGGAACCGTCTCAAATTGCTATCCCATACGATGATGGATTTATTAGTGCCTTGGTTCACGAGATCTTCGGCTCTGATTGTGATGCGTGACATGCTAATATTCATGGCATGAAATTATTCCGGCCGGCCATTTTTAGACTTGGAATATACGAAATTGCAGCGTCCTATTGCAAATTTTATTTCCTGGTTATGTTGCTGCTGATGTTGATGAATTCATTTGCCCAAATATAGCTCGCTTTAAATACATGCTGCAATGCGGGAGTACCTTCAGGTGGACTAGGCCAGCCCCAGAGCCTAGTGTAGGCCACCCAGACACGACATTACTTGCAAGCACAACTTCCGGAGGACTTGCAGCTCCCGGATGAGAACACCGTCGACCTTGACGGTGGGTATCGCGACTGTGACAAACCAATTACCCGGTTCGGCATGCCCGCTTTTTGGATCACCATCAACCCGTCCGACCTGCGGAATCCTCTGGTCCTGATCCTGGCCGGCGTAGAGTACTCTGGGGACATCTTTACCACTGCAAATGCCGCTATCCGCGAGGCTGCAGCTACCTCTAACCCGGTGGCAGTCGCCGAGTTCTTCCATCACATTTGTAAAGCCATCCTGCACGGACTCTTTCGCTACTAATACTGGCCAGATCTGTATCCTTGGCGACCTCTCAAGCATTTTGGTGTTGTCGAGACGAATGGTCGAGGCATACTGCATCTCCACGGATTAGCATGGGCAAAGGGGAATCTAGCTTTCACTAATTTACCGGACCGTCTTCTCCAGGATAGCGACTTTGCAGCTCGCATGATTCGTTACTTAGAATCAATCATTACCCAAGGCGTTGATGAGGGTATTCGCCACGATCCCGAAGTGAACCTTCCCAGCATGCCACCGTCGGCCAAATGTTTCGAACGGCTCGAATTGGCCATTTCGGAGAGTGGATCAACGTCCCCAAATAGTGGAGGCAGCGGGACACCAAAGAGTGTCGCGGACGCTGCGTAATGACATTGGCCATTTTTGCGCCTGATACAATTATGAGGGCCACCGCGGCGGAAGGCTGTGCTTCTTTTCTTGCCTACCTGGGTAGGTAGCGTTAATGAATTAACTGTGCTCTTTAGGAGTGTTTACGTTCACTATCGATAGATCAAACATGGCCATCTCACGGTGGGCATGTTAGAGTATGGACGGTCTTTGTCGATGGGCTACTACGAACCTGCGATCCCCTTACTGTTTGGGGTCAACACAATAACAAATCAATTAATTGAACTCCAAAAGTACTCTCAAAGAGATATTCAAATGGTAGTAGTTTGAATAATCAAATGACTGGTCAGTTTCCTTAACCAGACATAATGATCTGATTAAAGAGCACCGCACTAATAGACAAGAAAGGCTGTCCGGCGTGGTTTCAACGCAAGGTACGATACTCTGTATATGGAGAACGGTGGCTGGCGTTGAAACTGCAATCAATCTTCCCACAGCCCTTGGAAACATTAATGCGGATTCTCTTCATCACCATCCTATTTGTTTGTGAGGGCCAAGGAGGCAGTCGAGGGATTGGTGTCACCGTTAATTCCCAATTAATTGATAGCAGTCTCTACTTTCTTGATCGGATTAAATGAACTAGTCCCTGAAAGGTTAGTGGAAACAAGCTGAGGTGGTGATATATACTCCGTACTGTAGCAATTAATTAAAGTGTTTCAATTTTGAAAACATGAGGGCGTTCATAGTGGTGAGAACGTTGATTAAACACTATCATCTCTGGAGAAAAGTCAGGTTGATTGAACAGGATTGGCTAAACATCATCACATTCTCCACCTAGATCTAAGGCCCGTGCACTTTCCTAATACTCGCACCCCCCAGGTCTCTGGCCCGAAATTATTTCAGCCTGGTTGCAAGGACAACCATGTGGGTACCTCCACTCCATTCCGAGCCTCGGGCCAGACCGGACAACTAGAAAACAGATCATCGCTAGCCGATCCTCCGGGATTACTGCCATATTCGAAATCAGATTCCCCCTTTGTCCACTCAGAAAATGATTGTCCGAACGCCATCCGAAGACGCGCTAGTGAATATTCAGATTAGCTGCAGAGCGTGGCTTGTAAATAATACACCATTAGAGACCCAGTAGGAAATTTTATGATCTGATTGACGTCCGTTCTTTCAATAGAGAACGTAAGACCCTTTATTATGGATTCGGAAGTCGAACTTCCTTCCATCTCGAGGTGGATATGCAGAGGGCCAGCCAGGAAGAACGGCGATGGCGCCGTCGGAGTTATGACGCCAGTCAACAGGTCGCTGGGCGCTAGAACACAGCCACTAAATACTTTAGAATCCCCAGGCGGATCTGCAGTTGAGACCGCTGTTTCCACGGTTCCGGAGCCTGGAGAGACACCAGAAAGCGACACCGCTCCCGTAGTGATTTCGACCGGATCTTGTACAGCGCTCATTGTCGACGCCGAGACCAACATAGGAAGTAAGGTACTTTCATTCGGGTAGGGGTGAGCACCAATTTGACCTTTGTCTCGAGCTCTGATAGTCTGTCGAGCGTGATCCACAAGGATTTCATTGAATCGGTGCTCCAGCGTCTTGAAAGACAAAAGCTTTGGCAGACGCCAACCAGGGTACAATCTTCCATGTGTGCGTGATGTGTGCATCTTGTCATGATTTTGGATGAATGCATGGCACAAGAAACAAGCATCCTTGCTGGAAGCGATGGCACGCGGGAACAGCGGAGGCGATTGAATTTCGCAGTAGGCGATTAGCTGGATCTCCGCATGGATCTTGGCTTCTTGGAGAATTCTAGTCGTTTGCTCAGAGAACTGGTCATCCGGATTCTTGGTGTTGCCATTTTTCATGAATCGGGAGATCTGGGAGATATTATACTGTTTACCATTGATCTTCCCCAAACGAGACAGCACGGCTGGAAGACTCGGCGAGTACGTCGGGTGATGGGGTCGATCGAAAGCCTCTTGGGGAAGGGTTGCTAGTTGAATCTCAATGTTTCGGACAAGAGGAAACTTCTTAGCAATGCGATGAAGCACCCGAGCGGCTTCTTTATATCTGGACACTTTTCGAATGATGTTGAGCAGAGTAGCTGTGAAGGCTGCCTGCTTGATCACCTTTGTGGGATCAGAGGGAATTAGATGGAGGAGTTGCTGCAAGCCATGTACGTTGTTTAATCGATACATCTTTTCCACAATGTCATTGAGACGATGCGAAACACGATGATTGGACCATTCGTTGACGGACTGGATCAGGCTTTTGGATTCTGCTCTGAATATCAACAGGCTTTCTTCTAGGTTGGACCGAATTAACTTCAGAGGATGTACTTGCCGAGTGCCTTCTATTGCTTCATGCAGAATGTCTTTGATGGACGCTTTGGAATGTTCCCATTTTTTGCCAGTGAGCCGCAGTCTAGAAGCAATTCGAGAAGAGCACATTTGCACAATCATCTCGAGAAGTTGTTTCGTGATCTCAGTGGAGCTGCCTCGCTCTGGCTAAACTCGAATCAGAAGCTACATCAAATGGCAGAGATAAACGAACCATATACTGATCTTCGAAGTACTTTAAAAATGTTCTCAAAGCCCGTTGTCATACTTCGAAGTAAGCCATCTCCATCTGTATATGTTCTTTTATTTATCGCCAGCAGAGCCTTCAATGCTGCACCATTGAGGTCCTGCTCGACACACATAGCAGGGATATAATCCGACCCATCTTTAGTCTTGGCAAGAAAGGAGAGGACCTCCACCAGTTCCTTTTCTTTAGAGAAGGAAAGCATGTACTCCTTTTCAGAGCCTCGAAACCGTTCGGTGGGCTTTTGTTGCGGTGGCTCAGGAACTTCATGCAGCAAGTAATTGAGAGCAATGTTCTCTGCACAAACCAATGCAGCAACATGCGGTTCACAGTTCATTGTGCGAGTCCCATAGTGCTATGAGAGACCGAAAGAAACGCACGCTTGGGACTGGATGAGATCTTAATATACATAAGAGGATATGCGGACCAGGTAGCATCACTTTCGTTGGGCGCAGACGCCTTATCTTTTTGCAATGTAAGCAGCAGGGATCCCCCCGCCCCCCCCCCCCCCCCGGTCGCAGAGGAAACGAATTCCTGCCAATACCCTACATGCTGGTCCTGTTGGATAGGAGCAGTCCAATTTGCAAGGTACATCTGTATCACTCGCCCTTTTTACCTTCGCGGCACGTTAAGAGTGGTTTCACACCCCGGAATATATGTCCTGTAGCGTAAGTGTACAGTGACTTTGGAAGAAAGCTTTCCTTGGCGCTTACTCGGGGATAATTCGAGGGGCTACAAGTCCCTCAAAATTGTATAATGGCATATCGCATTCTTAGTTGAGACCCTGGATTGAGGTATAAGTATGATGATCATTCTCTAACTATGCGAGTAGGAGCAACTAGTCACTCACAGTAGCCATACCAATGCTGTTGATGAGGCTCAGAGCCGGTTTAGCTACTCCTTTTGTTCTGGCCTGACAAAAGAGTTACGCGATCTTACATCTAAATGAGCTCAATCTCTTCTGTATACAATCCTTTCTGGTCAACAAATTCTCCGTGCATGATCCCATGAACATAGACAACATCAGTTTTGGTGAAACATTTCTCACTCTCTGTCTTTCGCAACACAACTGGGGTCGGCATTCCAGCGATAAGCCACACCTCATCGCCTTTTCGCTCTTGGTGCCTTTGCCTAGAAGACCTTCCCGAGTTCGAAAGAGTACTGGGCGAGTGATACTTGTTGGTTCATTCATCATGTTGCAGAATTCTCACGAGCAAGAGTTACATCCCTTTGTGGTGTACGCACTTTGGGAAAGTTCACAAGCATAGAGAGGCCTGGAAAGAAATCCATCTTGCTTTGGGCTAATGTTTCTATCGGCCCCCGAAGATCCTCCAGAATACGGAGGAAGGAAGAACGAAGAATAACGAGGAAAAGGCCCCTGGTAAGCGAGGAGAGATAGGCTTGCGATACGGGGTGCAGGAAGGGTGGAAGAGCGAAGAATTTAAAGGAATGAGGCCGCGGTAGGCACTTGGCGTCATTTTGACTTGCCCCTGTGGCCAGGCCCATTGAATGGGATGCAGGGAAGCCAGTTTTGGCGCCCTCGCAGGGCGTCAAGACGAGGTACCGTTGAAGAAGAAAATTGAATTGCGGGTTGTGCCTGCGGGTGGAGTTCGACTGGTGCGTTGTGTTGCCATGACCACGGTAACGGTAGGCAATCGTTTTGGCTGAGTGGAGTCTGCCACTCTCGCTTCGTTCAGTCCCAGCTGAGGTCGCATTGCACTGCCCTCGGTTTCGCAAATTGGCCTACAACAAGAGATCAGGTACAAAAGTACCCTCAATTTCAAGTTGATTAGACCAAGAAACGCCTAAAAAGACCCTCCGGATGTGGTGTTTGTCGGCGCTCATAAAACAGCGGACCCGGGATAGAGGAAGACGAGACTTTGAAGGGGATTTGAATTCAAATTTTGCCCATTTTTTGGAATTGGTAGTCTCTTTTATAGATGATTGTAGCCCACGTGCGCAGCCCTGGCAATCGAGCCCACCCAATTGCAAAGACGCAATATCACGTCAGTCTCACAATCTACAACCACGAGCTGTAGTTCATCGGCAACAATAACCGTTATGATGCATGCCCACATTAGCAGTCAGCCCGTTCGCCATTCGATATATGACGCAGGGGTCATAGTATTTTCCCTGTCGCAATCCGAGCAGGGGTCGCATGATGCAGGATCGACCAGGTCAGTAGCATGTGCGGTATATTTGCTATTGGACCATATCACCGAGCGGTGTTTTCCAAGATTTCATCGACACATGTAGAGGAACCGGAAACCGACAATGACGACAACTGGGCGCCACAGCATTCGCGATCAGGCAACCGAGGGCTGTTCCGTGACGGCGGGGGCTGTGCAATGTAACCTCAGATGGGCGGACACGGTGGGGAATGCGGCGTAGAGGGTATAACGGCGCCTTGCGGATACGTAGCAGGCTGTGGCAATCAGAGACCAACAAGGCTCACCGGTAGAAGAAGACCTAGATAGCTTCGTAGTATGGAGCACAGTCACTCCCTTAGGGAAGGAGTAGGAGTATCGACCCGACGTCTTGCAATGCCACTGCGGGCTGGACCATCTCGGTGGTTCTGCCCCTGTGCGACTGCTTGTCCAGCGGAAGGAGCGAGAATGAGCTGCGCGTCGGATCGAGCGGCATCTCCGGTAAAATGAAAGGGGCAGTGCGTCGGGCTGAAAGCCAAGGCGCGATGGTCGGTGGGGGCGGGAATGGAAGAAAGGGGGCGGCGATGAGTGCAAGATAGAGGAGTTGAAGGGAGGGAGAGGGAAGGAAAATGAGGTCGAGAGGGCAGGCCTTGTCTTTTATGTCGGAGCGATGGAGGGAGAGCTTACATGACAGTGTACTAGGGCGCTAAGCCGGGAACGGCAAAACTAACCACATCCAGTAATTCACAGGTCCCTATATTACATGAAAAATATGTAATTGAATAACCCGTACACAACATCGTAGCAACTATCCTGTTTTCTAGCCACTTTATTCTGCCGCCCTTTTCTTCGTCATCTTTTTCTCTGTCATAATTTTCTCAGTCATCCTTTTCTTCGTCATGCTTTTCTTCGTCATGCTTTTCTTCGTCATTTTTTTCTCTTTCGTGACTACAAAACTACCAATTTTTGTTATTGTGGCATTCATGGGGCCAATAAAATCGCACTGAATTCGTACTTGATAAGTCTCCTGACACTAAGCCTTCCACTGCACTTGATGCCGCAATTGCCGATTTTCAAACTAATTTGACTGGCCACTACGAATATGCTGGAACGTATTGCCCAACTCCCTTCATCAGTGGCCCTGTTGCAGGGTGCGCTCTACATAGTAAGCAAGTGACAGTCTCCGGTCCCATATCCTGACTAACAAGTAACTTCTATAAAGCTTCTAACCTACGTTGTTTTTTCTTGCGTATAAAATTATTTTTTCCATCCATTATCACGTTACCCCGGCCCGAAGTCGCCGCTATCTCCGAGCTCTGGTATGCTAAACATTGGTATTAATCCACCTCAATCATATCAGGCCGCGTTGCTCATACTAATATTGAACATGTATAGGTTGAGTGACAGATGGGCAGTGACTCTCTTAGCACTTTCACAAGCTTATGGACCCGTCGTTCGCATTGCGCCAAATAAATTACTTTCACCACATTGCCTGCCTTTGAAGAGATATACGGTCACACAAACAATAAGAAAAACCGAGTGTCTTTTTTAAAATCATCATTCTATGACAATCCCGATGAGATGTCACCTTTGGGTGCAGAGCGGGATCCTGTTCATCACGCAAACGCAAGACGCCTGCTTGCTCACGCATATAGCGAAAGCTCACTAAGTGAACAAGCACCACTGCTAATCAAACATGTGGATGGGTTCGTCAAGCAGCTCGCCAAGTTTGGGACGGCAGCAGAGGGGGTTAATGTTGACGAGGTAAATTCGTTTCGTGTCTGCATTACTATGATCAATGAGTTACTCATATTCAAAAGCTGATTTGAAGACAACGGCACTGATAGTGGTTTAATCGGCTTACTTTTGATATAATCGGGAGCCTGGCATTTGGAGAATCCTTCCATGCCGTCGAAGAAGGCATGTTATCACCCGTTTTCCTTTATATTGCTTTTTAGCCCCTATTCTTTGAATTCGGTATATGTGAAGTGGATATTAATAAACAACAAAGCTAAGCCGAATCCTGCAATCACTGCATTGATGAACGTCTTACATACGGGCAGTGTCATCAATGTCTTCCGGCGCATGCCTTACCTTCTCCCGCTGGCACCTCTAGTCATCCCGATTTCCAAGCTCCGGAAAGAGCGGGTCGAGCATCAAGAGTTCTCCAGAGACCTGATACGTAAACGTATAGCCAAGGGTACCGACCATGACAACCCAGGCTTCTTTGGTCACCTAATGAACGAAAATTATAAGGCTAAAACAAAACAGCCGTTCGACGAATTTCTAAGGACAAACGCAAGCTCCCTTCTTATTGCGGGAAGTGAGACAACAGCCACTGCTTTAGCAGGCATCACCTACTATGTCCTAGAACGACCAGAGTGTCTTCAGGCGCTACAGGAAGAGGTCCGCAACTACTTCACCGACCAAAAAGACATTAACGAAGCAAGTACACGTCCTTTGCCCTACTTGAATGCTGTTATCAAAGAAGCTCTGCGTATCTTTATTCCTCTTCCTATAAACGTGCCACGCGTCAGTCCAGGTACTGTCGTGGACGGGCAATACATTCCAAAAGGGGTAAGTTTCCCGCCCTTGGAAAACTGAAATGACCTTTCCAGTCCTATCCAGATTCGAGGTGTTTCATTTGACTCATTTCCTATTTTGATATAGACCATTGTTTGTGGTCACCAATATACACTTGGACACCATCCCAAGTACTTCACTGACCCTGAAACATTTCATCCGGAGCGTTGGCTGCCCACCGATCATCCTCTCTATAATTCCCGTTACGCCACTGGCAATCTTGAAGCATCAAAGCTTTTCTTGATTGGCCCTCGAACCTGCCTTGGAAAGAACCTCGCATACCTCGAGTTGCGTTTAATCCTGGCCAAGCTTGTATTTCTCTTTGACTGGGAGGCTGTGAAGGAGCTCGGTGTTGGCAAAGAAGTGGACTGGGCTCGAGATACTAGAACACAGTTTCTGTGGGCCAAGCCAGAATTGAGGGTCAGGTATACACCGAAAGCACAGCTGTATTGAGACTACAGGGAATGCTAAGGACCTGGTCAAGTACTACTCCCAAACAATGGGTGATCCATCTATTCAGGGAATTTTTATTTGCATATTTTCTCTTCCAATCAGTATTTAAGGATCATTCTTTTTCAATGCTATTGATTAATTGCTATCAAAATGATTATTTACCTTTCATTTACAGCTTCCTGTGCGAAAGATATGTATTTAATTCTTTCAACACTCGATAGAAAGCTTATTAAGGACGTCATAATATAGGGACTTTCTATGCATCTTTACTTTCCAAGAAACCCTCTTCCGTCGTCAGTTTGAGCTGTGCTCCGAACGGCTCTCTGTGCTAAGTCTTACTATTGCTTCCCCTTCCCTGATGGTGAAAAGAGCGATCGGAAAACATCTCCTTCCCTCGGGGTCATTCTTGGAAACGCACCTACGTACGGTACTTTAGATGCACTCCGCGCTGATAACCACCTGTTGGGCTGAACCGCATGACTGGAATGCTGAGGTCATGTGCGAGTACTGGAAATCTCCTTGCGTAAGGCGAGGGTTAAGGCGCTCACCGTCTTCAGTCACACGGCTGGTTTTCACTGATGAGGCTACTGGGTAATGGGTCTGAGCGTAAGCCGGCCTGTGCCGGTCCTCTGTGGCGTTTTGTTGTCCTGGGATCGGGGATTTAAGTATGCTCATCTTGCAACTAAAATTGGAATAAGCTATGCGCTATGCTGATAAAAACCGGGAATCGATGATCAAGCTCCATCATCAGGGCCATGGACGAGAATTTTGGATTGTTATCAAACACAATCTTCAGTGCATGGGCGATAAGACTGATATGAGGACCCGCCTGTTCCGCCCCAAGCAGCCAATACGCATCGTTGTCCGCGACAACCTGCCGAATCGCGCGTAGCTGCCCCAGCCCCACTTCGCCCAATCCAGCACTGGATGCAACCTGTCCCCGCAGTTCCCACGAGAGAAGGGACTCTCAGCAACTTTCGGTATCTCGGAAGAAGGCACTGGAATCTCCAATATCCCTGTCGGTGCATATCGACTAACTCAGTTCGGTGTCTCCTGCTTCTGATTCATATTAGGACTGGACCACGATAGTGATGCACGAGTATGGGTTGTGTGACAATATGGTGCCCACCCCTAGCCGGATGGAGCTGCCCAATCAGGCTAGTGAAGCGCCAGTTGCGCGCTCCAGATAAGAGGTCTGATAGACCGGTGGAGTGTAATAAACACAGCTATATGAGTCTCCTCTTTCTCCTCCTTCGCTAACTCTCAGAAACGACTTCACTCTTCTATTTACAAACCAAACCTTTCTTACTCTCACGCCCTTGGCAAGACATATAGATCTTCAGTTTATCTCCTCACTCTTATCTTCCACATCATTTGGTGATTACACCTCTTCAACTCTCCTTAGATGGCGGTTCTCTCATTCTATCCACTCCAACTACATTCACACGTTTATACCATATCGCTGTCCCAGCCCACTCGCAGATCCAGTAGACCCAGTACGCGGAAATCTAAACCCATACTGTGAGCTAGTCGACATCTGATTTGCGAGACCGTAGTGGCAAGGCAAAGACCATGTCAATCGAAATCGTCCCGCTGGCCAAGGCCGATATCGCGGGTGTTGTAGACTGCGTGCAGAGCACCTTCGCAGATGATCCTTATTTCCGGTGGGCATTCGATGCAGCCAAGGTACGAGCTACCAGAACTCCCTCTCAAAGCGACAGCGATAGCAGCATTCTCAACAGCCATATTCCGATCACTGCTCCGAGTTTCCAAAAATTCAAGTAACCAACGCGTTTAATAGTTCAAAGCTGAGCGAAATGCAGCCTCGATCGCGGCACACCTACAGTTCAGCCTCAACTGCGGATATCCGATTTTCGTCGCGAAAGTGGGTCGTGCTGCAAGCGACCTCAAAACCGACCACGAAATCAGACTAGCTCCAGGCACCGTTGTTGGCTTTAGCTGGTGGACGCCCCCAGAAGCACCCGCTCATCCCCAACCATGGTCCGTCTGGGCGCAGGAATGGCTACTCTCCTTCCGACAGCTCATGTTCAACATCCGTTTCGCCGGCCGTGGCGGCTTGGATGTTCGCCGATACTGGCTTTGGAAGAAGATGCAGAAGAATGCGTTGGACGATCTCTGGACTGACCCTCGGGGTTACTATTACTGCAGTCTGTTGGGTGTCAGCTCGCAGGTTCGCGGAATGGGGGTTGGTAAGCGGCTCATGGAGATAATTCTGCACAGAGCAGATGAAGAAGGCATTTCCTGCTATCTCGAAAGCTCAAAGGGGTATCCCAATATTGCTATCTATGAGAAGATGGGATTTGAGTTTGACAAAGAGATCACATGCGATGACGGCGGCGATGTTTGCAAGGTACGTTTTTCATGAAATCCGAGCTTTTGTGGCGACTGACTAGAGCTGCTCCAGCTTTACGGCATGACTCGCAAGCCCAAGATCAAGGTCTAATGATACGAATTACGAATTAACGTGAATGCCTTTTCGATGCAAGCGTAAGGAGGATGGGAAATTGACCAAATAGCAAGGGAATTGCGAGATCCGTATGAACTAACTTCAGAATTGCTTAATTGTTTTTGATTAGTTGCCACCAGATTGAAATTTGATTACTTTGTTTTATGAAATTTCACGAATTGAAATGGGCATGGCTTGACGTGTCCAATCGTATACTCTCAGTCGATTCATAAATGCAACTCCTTTTACGAGACTAGAAGCACTTGGCTAGCAAAGTAGTTAGTTTCCCAATAAAATATTTTTTCTATAGTTTAAAACAATTGAATTCACAATTGAGAATAATTCACTTGTGCTTGTCAATTCACATGGGTGGCCAAGATTATCAATCTAGATCTCCGCATGGCAACCCCGGCGCTTAAAGTCAACTCATAGGACGCCCACAGAACCAACCAATTTGAACACTAATGTAGGTGATAGAGCTTTTCACCATTTCTGCAAGTACAAGCACATTTTCACATTTTCTCGATGTGCTTCCAAATTCCACACTGCCAGAAATTCTTCCCATGTTCATGAACAACCCTGTCGGCGCCAAATGCCACCACCTCTCTGGGCATAAACAGGACTCAATATCCTGTTCAGCCAGGAATAACCGTCGAGCTTGGTTAGGCTATTGATTTCAGGCGCTTCGTCCTGCAATGAAGTATTTCGCCCCCAAAGTTCCCCCGCTCTGCCATGGTTTTCCCACGGTCATGGTTTGTCCCGTGGAAGGCATGGTTTTCTCACGAAGGGGACTGTTACAACATAAATAAGGCCTCATTTCCCCTTCATGGGATTCAATACAGAGCTCCAGTGTCTTCATCACTTCTTCTTTTCCTTCGTCTTTGCTCTTCTTGTCATATTCTTTTCTTTGTATTATTTGGTTCTTTGGAATAACTTTCAGCCTACACTAAACCCCTTTACTTCCCCACAAGTATGCCTTCGACTCATCAACGTCCTGGCTGTGCCCTAACAGCAATTGCATTTATCGAATGCAACATATCTCAAGATACCACGCCAACACGCCTTTCGCCATCACACCTTGCATCAACTCGTTCCATCTACAACAACGGTCTGCTCTATAAACGGCTTAGAAGACCCTACCCCTCTTCCAAATTATCACAATTATAATATCGAACAAATCTACAACACAATTGTAAGTAAATGGGACTGCTCCGGCTAATCCCATAGCATCAACAATATGAAACAGAAGAGACGAAATCTACCCTGCCAACATTTGAAAGCCCATTGCCTGCCGCTCCCTACATCAACGACAAAGTCAACATGGGAGCAAAGGTAAGAGCCTGCGATCTATCAAGCTATTTACATGCCGCCAACAAACCAGATTCCACAATCTCAATCAAAAACAACAAAATCTTGACGAACAAACCCTATGATGAAGAACACTCAATACTCCTCGGCGATGAATTGCTGGTATGTGATCCAGTCTATAGGGACCACCCAGAAGCTGATGATCCACCATCTACCATCCATCTCATGTACACCACGTTCTCGACAAATTCCGACTTGCGATTTTCAACCTCAAAATATGACGTCCGCAGTTCGTGCCCATGAGTTCCAGCCCCAGTATCACCGCTAATATTTTACCCAGTCTCCACAATGCCGAACTTCCCGAGCTATACCTGCGGTTGACATTTCAGGCTATCTATTTTAATCGCCGACGGCGGATCACGGTAGGTAAAATGATTTCCCGTGTTTACCGTGTGTACCGTGTTTACCGCACTTCGTTATACAGGGCTGACTAGGGATATCGAATTTAGTGCATGCAAATCGGCCACCCACGTCGATCATGTCGTGCTCGGATGCGGGCGGGATTTATGGTCATGAGGTGTGACTGGGGTCATGGAGGCTTGAGTCGATTGATGCTCAATACTCGGGCCAATGGCCGTTTTTCTCTTGTTTTTCTTCTTTTTTTTCTTGTATTTCCTGTTTTAGTGATGCGCCTTTCTCCTTTGTTTCATTGGCTCTTTTCCTATTGGCTATACGGGACCTATTTCATATGTTTTCTTTTCCTTTTCTCGGTCTGCATTTGTTTTCATCTTTTCTTTGAGCTTTTTCTCACTTCTTTTGTTCTTTTTTTCTTTTGTTCTTTTTTTCTTTTGTTCTTTTTTTCTTTTGTTCTTTTTTTCTTTTGTTCTTTTTTTCTTTTTGGTTGTATGCATCTCATGTTTCCTTTGTGTGATCTGCCTGCCATGTTCTCCCAATGCTGTCCAAAGGTTGGATCCTCCTCTAGTTTCGAGCCAGAAGTGGTACATTGGTATCTACACCAATAGGATACATCCATGACTCGAACTCCAGCCATGGATAATCATCACGAGGATACGTCTCCCCGCCGTTAAAACACTGGGAGCCCCACTGCAGGCAGCCACTGTGAACGGATCAATTCTGAACACAGCCAATCAGAAACAAGGACAGTGACAAGCTTTGACTAGCGACCGGGAAACACTGGATCCGAATCCGATTTTCTGCGTCAGCGCTGCTATTTCTGGACGGAAAATTTGAATTTTTCATGTCTCAAGCTAATGTCAATTCGAATTGGTCCTGAAATATCTCTTCAATATGTTTACTTCTGTAGATGATTGAACTAATTCGTAACAGCCAACTCATGGAGGTCTGCAGAGTGGCGGATCAGCAGAACACGCGAGAAAACGTTGGCCGAATCAAAGCGATTGTTCCTGTCGGTCCGCAGTGCCCGACATGGGGTAGAGAGGGGATCGGCCAATCGCGTGAGCCGCTTGATCCGTAAATTGTAAAGAATAAGACATTGATCAGATTGCGAATATGAGCCATCGCCCCAGGACTCGCGTCAGCCTTTTATGTCGCATATCCCTGCTCACTTTTGATTTTCTTTCTTGCCCACACTTTCCCATTTTCTCCCAACTTATACAGCGTCGAGACCTTATCCAGGCTCTCTACTCCCTACCTCCGATCGGAAACGAACTCCCCGCCATGCACTGACCCACGCCTGGTCGATCAACTACTATACACAACCACATCACCAGTCCTGGTCTCAACCAGAATCCAATTTGATCATCCAACCCCTCCAAACAAAACCGTACCTCGTTCACATTCTCTCCTCCCAAACCCTCACCATGGGCCTTACTAGATCCGCCATCATCGTTATCGTCCTGGTCGGCTGTTTAGCCATAACTGCCATGGGCGCTTCCATCTTCCGCCGCTACAACCCGAGTGAGGACGCGGCACGATCCCACGATGCATCCCACGAACAGAACAAATACATGCGCCAAGTACGCATGATAAATTATGGACATCTGAAGCGGGAGTCGCTGGGGGCCGTGAAAGACCTGGAGTCGCGATGTAGGTTACATGATCGAGTTAGTTGATCCATGCCGCTAACCGATACAGATACCTTGGAGGAAGCATCGGGTTATTACCAGCCATATGCGAACGACTCACGGAGCCCTTCCACGAATGTCGCATAAAAGAAAAAGCAACCAAAAAAACGAAACACGATCATGATGATACTTATGGGAGGTTGGGCTGATCAACCTATACCCAGGCGTTGGAACGGGAATTCATGGTTTGGCAGGGTCCAAATCTGCGATCGCGATTTCCCGAGGATGAGGGTCCAAATCATGGCAGCATGGTTTTGAATCCGAATTCCTCGGAATAAACCTCGATCGATCTTTTTTTGCTTTTTTCGTTTTCAAGCGTTTTGTTGACTTGCATATTCTTTGTTCATCACAGATTATGTACTATGGAAGTCCTCCGGGCTTATGGGTGCATCTCTTACTCTGTGTTGGTCCAACATCATTAACGTTCTATGTTGATATCTTTAGCACAGAGAATCCTGATCTACAATTTTCATCTCCTTTGAAGGGCATTATGACTGGCCAAATTCCAAGGTTGCTTTCGGATTTCTATCGAACCATCATCATACGACACGACGCTGTATAGTTCGGTTCCTAGGTTTCAGTTGGATGGTTCACCAAAATTCGGCTCGGGGTAAAATGACGTCAAAGGAAAGATCAACTTGAATGCCACATGCCCAAAGCCAGAAGCACAATGTGAAACCTGGATTCTCCCCTGATTGTTTGCAGATCATTAAAATGTGGAGGAGATGTCAGGACAGGTCGATCCACTCCAGCCCCCGCGCAAACCTCGTTCTCTAGCCCTATGGAACTTCACGTCACAATGGTTCCTGATACCACAAGGCACGGGAATCATCTGCGTCATTCTCGCCCGGCTAGACTACCAATTCAACGGTCTTCAGATACTGGCCAAAATCGTGTGGATATACACTATTGTCCTGTTCAGCTTGTGTCTGACATTCTATCTTCTTCGCGCATTGAGCTATCCAAGGCATGTCAGCCATGAACTGCGCACCAACCTCATCGAGACATCCTGTCTTGCGTGCATTCCCGTCGTCTACACCACCATTCTTCAATTGGCCGTGCTCCAGTACGGTGACCGTGCCGGTCTAGCCATCTATATCCTTTGGTGGATCGATACCGCGCTGGCGATTGTCGCGGCTATCGGAATCTCATATGTCCAACTCAAGATCCAAGCGCCGGGTGTCCAGTGTCTCCCTCCAGCTGTGCTCCTACCTTCCATCGCCATCAATACCTCTGCCGCTAGCGGGGGGTTAATATGCCTCCAGAGTCACGTCAGTCCACGCCTCCAGATCCCCGCCATCATCGTCGGATACCTCGAACTCGGAGCCGGACTCTCAATCGCTGGAGCATATACCGTCCTAGTCATGTTCCAGCACTACAATCAGATTCACTCAACAGCAGACAAGGTCTTTCAGGACATGGTTATCTGTGGGCCATTCGGACAAGGCTCATTCGCTCTCCAGATACTAGGCGAGGCAGTACAAGAAAGCTTCGGGGCGTACAACCGCGGTACATTCTTGACCGCAAAAGCAGCCGATATCCTCGGGCTGACGAGCCAATTCATGGGGCTTTTAACTTGGGGCTACGGCGTTTTCTGGTGGTGCTTCGCCATCCTTAGCATCGGCTATACGCTCGGCGCCCAGCCACGTGGGGGTCGGAAACCCCCTTTTACTCTGGCAGCCTGGTCGATCATATTCCCGTGGGTACGTTGATCAAATATCTTCCTTTGACTTTGATTCTATTTATAGAGCCGTGATACTAACTTGACGCAGGGTGTGTTCACAAATTCGGCCGTTGAACTTGGGAGAATCATGGACTCCCCTGCTTTTGCTGTTGTTTCCACCGGTCTTCTGCTTATTTTGCTTGTGATGTGGATTGTCAATCAGCTCTTGACCGTTCAGGGAATTATCACCGGTCGCATACTTGGTCTCGAGCATGGGTGGTGGGGAAAGGGTCTCTGGACACGTTAAGGGGGTGATAAAGATGCCTAAAAATAAAGTTGCGGGCCTGATCGCCGAGATGTCCTCACAAGGCTCCCATTTTCACTGTTTTGACTCTCGACCTGTAGCAGCCTGGGCTGAAACCTTCATTTCAGCTGTTCCGATGCTCAGGTCAAGCCGTTTGGGGCTGTATCGTGCGATGGCTTTTGATTGATCGACACCGTCTCAGCCAAGCACAGCTCCACGTCCTCCAAAAGGCGAAGTCGAATACGAATACGGCTTAGACGTGTTCCAAGACGCTAGCTTGTTTGGAGAAGAAACACAAAGAAATGACCGAGGTTTAAGGAGGATTAATGCATCGGAATCGGGATTGACAGGGCTGAGGCGTTTTGCGTTTCGCCCCAAATCCTCTCGCGTGAATGAATGACGCCAGAGACTCGGGATCGCACAGTTAACTCAATTTGGTCGTATCTGGCCGCCTAATTTGAACGAGCAATCCAATCGCGTGTCCAAGCGTGTCCAATTTCTACGAAACCTTTCTGTGGGATTTCTTCTTATTTGCTGGCGATGCTCCTTGAGGAAATATTAGCGTAATCGGTCGGACACGGAACTCGCAACTAGCCGATTGCCCCCACATGCTCTTGGCTCTTGGTTCGTGCGCAGGGAAGAACATACGAGTACGGGGGCGAGGCCATAGTGGAAACCAACGCTTATTTATTTAGGGAATATGCCTTCGTGTCGGTGAAGGAAAAAAAAAAAAAACTCTTCTTCCTCTGTGCATGATACGTCAATTATATCTGGTCTTTCGCTACAGGATAGATCAGATGAACCATGATCTTCAACATGCAGGAACCCATTATGAGCTCCAGCTCCGTAGTCTATGACAGCGACACGGCTAGCGAAGAACGGTATGAATCTGCCCCGCTATATAATTTTTCCAAAATCCATTCTCTAATTCCAATGCAGACCTCCATCGGAACCCACAAGAACGAAGATTCATGCAAATTTCAAAGTGGCCCGCCCGCCCCCAAAATCATCACTCGGTCTCGCCCCAAAGTTGCTCCTGCAAATCCAACAAGTTGCTGTCAATCATCGCCCAGTCCCGGTCTTGGAAATATGGCAACCACCGTTCCGCAAATCAAAGCTCACGCGGGACTTTCCTCAGCGGCCTAAATTAAGATCTGGGGATATGTACGCAACAAGCAATGAACCTTATATGATGCAAGCCAATTCAATCCGGAAAGACTCTACCAATTCCTCCGAAGTTGAAGAAGGTTGCGGTACTCCCCACAGGGATATCATTGCGGCCTTGTGTCAATCATCGACTGGTGAGACGCCTTCATCGTCTATCTACTTTCGCAAGGCACGTTCCAGTTGGCAGGGCAGTGCGGGTGTTGCAGGGTCAGAAAAGACGCCATGTTACCGATTTACGATTAAGAACGATGAAGATGGGAATCAGGATTCTGGAACTCCTGGAAGGATGATCTTGCAGTGGGAAAAGCGGACCTCAACGGGAAAGGACAATGGACCTGATTCGGACCACTTTGTCTTGTTCTTGATTGATCGGACAGCAAGGAGAAAAAGTCGTCTTGCTACTATGACAAGGGGTGGATTGGAGATTCTTGTGCGAAAGAGCTCTATTATGGAGCACCTGCAAATTTGCATGGATTTAACGGATCCTCTACCAACTACCAACGCTGCCAGTGCTCAGGAGGCATTGGAGGCATGGTTATATACGGAGCTCCTCACGCTGGGCGTGTGGGTCGCTCAACAAGAGGGATGGCATGGACTGGCTTCATGAGACAGACGGAGTTGATATTCCACGACCATAACGATACCAAATAGAATTTGATTAGCGACTACCCCCATCACCTAATACCTAGCAATACCCTCCTCTAGAGCTTTAATCTGCAGCGCCAAAAGACGCGAATAATATCTGCACAGTGACAGGTTTCCACCCATGAACCAGAATCCGGGGTGACCACTGCGCTGCCAGATGGTCCGGAACTCACCTTCCGCGTTAAACCCCCACACATCGCCAACGCGGTCCGCGACCTCGTCACCAAAGATGATGCGCGCCTGCGTTCTCATGTTCTGGTATCCGGTCGCAAAGACAATCTCATCGGCTTCCAGCTCCGATCCATCTGCGAACCGAATTCCATTCGCCAGAATTTCACTAATCTCCTGTCCCTGCTTGACCTTCACCTTCCCATCGATAATCAACTGGCTCCCTCCGACATCAATATAATAACCACCTCCACGCTGGAAGTACTTCAACATAAGCCCCGCCTCCATGGGGCCACGATCAACCTGGAAGCCCGCCTTTGCCAACCCTTCCAGTGTCTTCGCATCGTTCTGGTTCACAGCTTTCGTGACCTTCGTCTGCTGCAACTTGAATAGCTCGAGCGGCATACTCATCAAATACGTATCCGCATCCTCCATAGGCGGACCCGCTTCTTCATACAGGCCCTTGAGAGCGATCTCGGTGATGGAGTTCGACGAAACCACACACGTCGAACTCCGCTGTACCATGGTAACATCATAACCCTTCTCATAGTAATCCTGAGCAATGTCATGGCCCGAATTACAAGATCCAACAATAACAGCCTTCTTGCCCTTTTGTCCCTCCTTCGCACCAGGGAACTCGGAACTGTGGCAGATCTGGTCACCCTGGAAATTCTCCATTCCCTTGAAGGTGGGTAGGTTTTTCTTCCCGGAGTGTCCAGTGGCCTGGATGACATGACGTGGGTGTAAAGTGCGTGTTTCAGTCGAGCCATCTGCTTTCGTGCGCTGCAGAACAACAGTCCATTGCTTCGCTTTCTCGTCCCAAGATGTAGACTTCAGCTCGGTGCGGACCCACACATTGAGTTCAAGCAATTTGACGTAGGATTCGAAGAACTCGGCTAGCTTATCTTTGGGGGTGAAGATGGGCCAGTTGGGCGGAAAGGGGAGGTATGGCATGTGGTCGTACCATACTGGGTCGTGTAGGACTAGTTGGTGATAGCGGCGACGCCAGCTATCTCCGATTCGGTTCTCTTGATCAATGATCAGGGTGTCAACATTCAGCATCTTCAGACGGGCAGCTGCGGTCAGACCTCCTTGGCCGGCGCCTATAATCAATCACTTGTTAGCTTAACTGTGTCTAATTCCTGGGAATGATTAGTCCAGCCATATACATACCCACAATGAGAACAGCGGGATCTTTTCCTTCATAGTTCTCATTCGCAGTGCGTCGATCCTGCCAGTTCGTTCGACCCTGGTGTGCTCCATGCTGCACTCCGACAGGTCTACGGCCATTAATCAGTTCCTCGTGGCTGTTCATCTCTTGAAGGGTTGTGAAGACGGTGAATATCTTCCATTCCTCCCCTTCCTGGGCAAGTCGTACAAGGCCCCTGCCATTCCCGAACGCGGTGGTGACTTTAATAAAGAATTCGATTCCGTTGACCTCGCCAAAGGCATCAATCGGACCATTGTGTGGTGCCGTAAATGGCGAGGAGTGATCAAGCTCAAACTTGATCACTGAAGGACTCTCAACAACAAACTTGGAGAGAGCTTCGGCTCCCTTCAGCGTCCGGAATTCCCACGAGAGACAGAGATGATCACGCCAGTAGCTGTTGTCAATGAACAGCGATGCGAGGGCCACAGCATCCTTCTTCGCGATGCTGCTGTTGACCTTCTCGATCAGACTGCTAGCGATATTCTCCGGTTTTTCGGGCGCGGTTGTACTCGACTTCGGCAGAACACCGATTGGGATATCGCAGGAGCCCGGTTCCACTCTATAGCGTGAGGGAAGGCTGGGCTGTGCCACCACATCTATGGTCGCCATCTCTGGATAGTATGGGGATTGGAAAATCTTCAGAATAGAGGGGTTGAGAGGAAAGTGTGGGTCAGTTGGAATCAGGAAGCTGAAAACTAGCGCCCGTATTTATGTATGATTATGTTTGAAGAACCCCGCACGCGGGGACGGGGGAGTGGCGTGTACACGGTGTGACCCGTATCGAGGCCAGTTTACCCAGTCTTTTAAGCTTCCAAGACTAATTTTACGGTCAATTTAAGGGACAGAGAGCTTTAAGAGTATCCATAAGGCTCCATAGATTTTTATAGTTTTTTATATGGCTTTAAGCTCGATTGACTTTAGGCCGGGGAGACCAAAGGATCCCCCACATCCGATCAATACTGTTCTCAATACTCTTCAACCAGGCGATACCGCTCCTGGGGTGAACACAATAGCAAGGGGCTCGGTTATCAACTGGAACGAGCAAACATACCAATCGCGGGGAAATCGGCGATCTTCCGAGCTGCTTCCCGCTAGCACCCCTCACCCCGTTAAGGTATCTTCATTGTTAGCTCACTCAGACAATATGCCCGAATCATGAGTTATGTCCAAGGTTTCTTGTAAGAATGGTCTTGGATCTCACAAGAGCGATATCAGGATGGTATACATTGAACAAGAGTCGGACTCGGGAATCGGACTCGGTGTATTCCCACGAATTTGCCGGTCGCATCATAGTATAAAATCGCCATTCACAACTCCATGCTCTAAACAAAAGCATATACTCCGCAAAACAATCCAACTCATACTCTCTACCCACTCTTGAAAATGGACATCTCTCAACTTCTCCAGTCTTTAAACTCGGTCACTTCATCCGGTCGGCTCGATGTAGATGAAAAACAGCGGGCGCAACTGTCTCAAGCATGCGATCAATTGAAGAGTCTCTGTGAATCACCTTTGGAGAAGACAATTAAGCTTCTTTTTGCTGTCGGTCTCTCCCCAGGTTCTAAGTGTGGATATGAGTAAAGCTAATTGATTTATTTTCAGGGTCATCAAGCAATGGCAATTCGCTTGGGTGTTGACCTCAAGCTCTTTGATGCTATCGCCAGTCGTTCATCCGAGCAGGAAGGTGGCAGGGTCACTGTGGGCCAGATTTCTGAGGACGTCAAGGCAGATCCTAAGCTCGTCGGTATGTAACCAAGACTCAACACCGAAATACTGCTGATTTGACATAGGGAGAATCATGAGATTCCTGGCGTCAATGGAAATTCTTAAGCAAATCTCTCCTGATACTTATTCGTCTACACCATTTGCCGCTGCCTATGTCTCAGCATCTCCGCTATCAGCAGCGGTGATTCACTTGTATGTTCGATCGGTAGCAAAGACGAAGACATCACTAACGAGAAATAGCACTCACTTCCACACCATCATCTCTCGGCTCCCCCAGTATTTCGAACAGAAAGGCTGGAATAACCCAGGTGACGTCGACAATGCTCCATTCCAAGTAGCCATAGGTGCCAAGTCTCGGTATTTCGACTATCTATCTTCCAAGCCATATTACCAAACCGCCTTCAACACGGTTATGGCATCATCGTACCGCCGTGGCGAGAGAAGCTGGTTCGAATTCTTTCCTGTCGAAGAAAAGCTAAAAGTTCAAGATTCATCCTCTGTTCTGCTGGTTGATGTCGGTGGCTGCCACGGAAAAGACCTCCAAATCTTCCACGAAAAGTTCCCCGGTTTATCAGGAAGACTCATCCTCCAGGACTTGCCACACGTCATCGAAACAGGAGATATACCCGCCGGTGTTGAAGCGCATGGATATAGCTTCTTCGATGAGCAACCGATCAAAGGAGCGAAGGCCTACTATCTTCGCAATGTCCTCCATGACTGGCCGGATAAGCAGGTTGTGCAGATTTTGTCCAGAGTTCGTGAGGCGATGGGTCCTAGTTCACTTCTGTTGATTGAGGAAAAAGCTATGCCGGAGATGGACGTTCCGTTGATGGCTGCTATTGGTGATATGAGTATGATGGTGTCTTTCGCGGCGGCAGAGCGTACGAAGAATGAGTATGAGAGCTTGCTGAAGGAGGCGGGATTGGAGTTATCTGGTTTTTGGAAGCCGGAAGGGGCATCTGCTATGCAGCCTGCTCTTTTCGAGGCTAGAATAATGTAGTTGTGGTCCAATCTTTGAAGCGGAGTTTGTGCTTTTTGGTATTGGAATAGCTATGCGCAGAGAACTGACTTCCAACATTCCAAGTTTAAGGTGAAGTTACCTAGGCAAGTGCATGTATATATATTTCCTGCACCTGTACATATCTGGATTCCAATAAACAGAATTGACGCGAAGTAATGTTGTATCTGTTGACTAAATAAAGCTACTAGGTATAGATATGAATAAGAAAATGTTTATGAAAGTAATATCCATCAGACCAACATAAAAGTCGGAGAAATTTGCCAGTGAACCGATTTGTAGAATTGGGATGAGGTGTTTTAAGTTTTTTGGTGGAAAACAGTTTTGCTTCATTTAGCATTAATTTGCTGCTCATTACATGAACTAGCATCATTGGTCTAGTGGTAGAATTCGTCGTTGCCATCGACGAGGCCCGTGTTCGATTCACGGATGATGCATTTCTTTTTTGTCTTTTCGATCTAATTGATCGCTCCCGGGACACCCGGCAAATCTCTATTTTTATCTCCCCCTTAATCTACCAAATTGGAAGTTACACCGAAGGAAAGTTAAGCTATTGGACACTAGCGATTCTAAGAACGTTTGGTTTTGCATAGCGGCAGTGGTCACGCTGAGTGACACTTGTTCCTGGGGAACCAATTTTCGTCGATCTAGACCGCTATTAACATGCCGGTAGCCAGGGCAAACACCCGCTAAGATTCCGCTAACAGTTGTCGTAAGCCCGCTCGTATTGGAGCGACGCGTTCCCGGAGCCACATGTCCAGCTTTTCAGTCACCTTGGCAGGGCTTACGAAGGAAGTGTCGCCACTATAACATGCCTAGGCTTCCGCCCAGCAGCTCGCGGGGAATCCTCGCGTGCCTCCTTATCCGCCCCTGGGATCATCCTGCGTTCGTCCGCGTTCCAGCATTGAACCAAAAAATGCTGGAGCCCGAATTGAACTTATGAAATTAATATTTAGGTATTCACCATGAGTCGGACCAGACGCCAATGGCTGGGTATCTTCCTGGCATTCACCATCATTTTCCTGCTCTACCGGCACCGTCGCTCTTTAAATGAATACCATCCCCAACCAACAGCGCCGATAAATGAACACATTGACACTCCGGATGTCCCTACTCCAGATATTCCCAAACCGGACTTCCAGAATCCCGATTTCCCCAGCGAACCCCCACTTGATAAACAATCCCACGACACCATTTGGAGCCGGCTGCCTATCCGCCATCTCGTCGTACCCTCCTTACTCCCACCGACCCAATCGCGCCTCGGGCTCCCCAAGATCCAAGCACGCGAATCGAGCTTTTCTCAAATCACAACTTGGTTCCAGAAGAGCAGACAGGCGGCGGTCAAGGAAGCATTCGTACGATGCTGGGATTCATACAAGTGGCTTGCGTGGCAGACCGACGAGCTCGCGCCCATGAGCGGTTTGCCTAGTAATGGACTCGGTGGTTGGGGTGTGACGTTGGTGGATAATCTGGACACATTATGGATCATGGGAATGCGATCGGAGTTTGACAAAGCTGTCAAGGCCGTCGTCGAGATCAATTTCGAGACCACCCAATCGTCGGAGATCAATACGCATGAGATTAACATTCGCATTCTGGGTGGTTTACTGGGCGCATTTGATCTAAGCAACGATCGCCGATTGCTGAACAAGGCGATCGAGGTTGGTGATATGCTTTACGCGGCGTTCGACACGCCGAATCGTATGCCGATCACCCATTGGGATCTGCACCGAGCCGCACGGCAGGAAGAGCAGTTCGCCGAAGAAATGGTCTCTGCTTCAGAACTCGGTTCTTTCATTCTCGAATTCACGAGACTGTCGCAATTGACTAGCGATCCCAAATACTTCAACGCCGCACAACTGGTCATGGAGAGACTCAGCCAGTTGCAGGATTTGACCAAGCTGGCAGGAATGTGGCCGGTAGTCCTGAACGCCCGAACGGAAGTATTTGACGGAGACTTCTTCACATTGGGTGCTGAGGTTGATTCCTTGTATAAAACTTTGGCGAAAGCCGATATGTTACTCGGCGGCCGATTCCCCGTGTATCGCAAGATGTACGAGAGATCGACACGGACCGTCGCTGGACACCATCTCTTCCGTCCCATGACTCACGATAACAAAGACATTCTTGTCCCGGGATCAATTCGCGTGATGATGACCCAGAATGGAAAGCCGCGTACACTATTGGAAGGTCAGGTTCACTCCCGTGCCTGCTTCACAGGAGGCATGTTCGCATTGGGAGGCGCACTCTTCGGCATTCCGACCCACCGCAAAATCGCGAACAAGCTAGTTGATGGCTGCATCTGGGCTACCAAGTCCATGCCTCTGGGAATCATGCCCGAGGTATATGAGACCGTTCCGTGTGCTTCCCAGAACGAATGCCCATGGAACGAGTGGCACTGGAAGCAAGAGGTCTGGAAGAGCGTCAACGCCAGTCCACAACCAGATCCCGACATGGACATTGATGCCTATATCCGTGAGCATCATCTGCCAAAAGGCTTCATTGCCATCCCCGACACTCGTTACAATTTGCGACCGGAGACTATCGAGAGCATGTTCAATCTTTATCGCATTTCCGCCCGCGAGGACTTACTGGATACCGCCTGGGGTATGTTTGAATCGATTCAAAATACCACTGAAATCATCAATGGCAACGCTGCCCTCGCCGACGTCACGACTCCGACCGAAGAACCAGTTCACATTGACTCCATGGAGAGTTTCTGGATGTCACAAACATTGAAATACTTCTATCTCATGTTCAGCGCGCCGGATGCCCTCAGTCTGGATGAATATGTCTTCAATTCTGCAGGACATCCTCTCAAGCGACCGGAGACGGAATGGATACAATGAATCCCCACTCTTTATATTTTCCTTGCTCAATTGTTTTTTTCCTTACGAATGTAAGATGCATGTACATAGCGTTGGTGTTAGGGCCTGTATACAATATCCAGGAAATCTTTGCATTTGATTGATCGCTCAGACGAAGATACGTATACTTATTAGATTTGATGGTATGAGGAGCATATGGATACTAACTACTACGGAGAAAGACCGTTGATGTAAGAAGCAAAATAGAGTTCCGTCACATCTTGATCTGCTTGCAAATCGCCGTTTTTGGATCTTATCAATTTCCCCGGCCGCTGCCGAGCCGACTGATATTTCCGAGAAAGATAATTCCGAGAACATTGCCCCTCCTTTACATGTTCTTCATAGAATTGGCCAATCTGAAGAATGGTAGTAAAGGACCGAGATGCAGAGGTGCTGCAGTCTTATAACCAAAACCCGTCTGAAGAGGCTGGTCCCGATGCTCCCAACATTCTTTCCGACACCGAGAACTCTGGGAAATCCGGGGAGAATGCCGAGGATCATGATTTAGCCCCGAAAGAATCGTCGACGAAGTCCAATCGTTGCAAACCTATTATCGATGCTTTACTATGGGCACCACCGTGGTGTCGATGGCATAGGGAAAGTCCACCTAAATTTGGGATGCCATTAAACATCCTGTTTGCCTTTGCTGGAACGTTTACGGTATGTTATGGACCAAAGCCGATCCCCACATATCCACTTGGTTGTGGAACATCACTGATATGATCTATGTAGGTCGCCAATCTATACTATGCACAGCCTCTTCTGGATACTCTTGCTACTTATTTTGATGTGTCCCATGAGCGAGCGTCCCTGGTTCCCACCTGCAGTCAAGCTGGCTATGCCACTGGGTTGATTTTTCTCTGTCCCCTAGGGGATCTGGTTCGGAGAAGGCCTTTTGTCCTGCTTCTGACATTTATAACGGCGACTCTATGGATTGGCGTGTGTATCACCAAGTCTTTTAATGTCTTTCTTGCTATAAGTTACCTTTCTTCGGTAACCACTGTTACTCCTGTAAGTAGCGGAAGCAAGGCATCTTTATCTGCGTCAATTCTCTATCCTTGACTTGAGTGTGTACTGACCATCATCTACAGCAAATTATGCTTCCCCTGGTGGGTGACCTTGCTCCACCAGCCCGACGCGCAACAGCATTATCGATCGTCGGGTCAGGACTAATCCTCGGCCTACTATTCGCGCGTCTCCTCTCAGGCATTATGGCCGAATACTCTTCATGGAGAAACATATACTGGCTATCACTCGCACTGCAATATGCAATCTTCGTCTTGCTCTGGGCATTCATGCCAGATTACCCCCGAACCAACAACGACATTTCCTACCTTAAAGTCCTCACCTCAATCGTGCAACTATTCATCACAACCCCAGTCCTGGTATACGCCACTTTCATGGGATTCTTCCTATCAGCAACGTTCACCAGTTTCTGGACAACTCTCACTTTCCTTCTATCCGGCGCCCCATACCACTACAATACAGTAACAATAGGACTGTTCTCGTTAGCAGGTCTAACTCCAATGTTCCTGGGTCCCTTTTATTCTCGATATATCATCGACAAATTCGTGACGCACGTGTCTGTTCTTATTAGCTTGACAATCTTGCTTACTGGAATCTGCATCGGTACGTATACGGGTACGTTCTCCGTGGCGGGCCCCATTCTACAAGCAGCATTGCAGGATTTCGGTCTCCAGATGACGCAGATTTCGAACCGTGTTGCAATATACAGTGTTGCGCCGAAGGCGCGCAGTCGGCTCAATACTGCCTATATGATTGGAGTGTTCTGTGGTCAGCTTATGGGAACTGCGGTTGGGAATAGAGTCTATGGTCAAAGTGGATGGATAATGAGCGGATCGGTTAGTGTGATCTTCGTTGCGGTATCTTTTGCCATTTGCATGTTACGGGGCCCGGCCGAGAAAGGATGGGTGGGATGGAGTGGTGGCATTCGGATTCGAAAGGTCGAAACACAATAATTGATCTCAGAAGATCCAGACAAAATATGAGTGAAGTGTTCCATGAATTTTACACACAGGTGAAGAAGGAGCCGAGTACTAGCCACTTCCAAATTATTATATGACACTGCCTTCTATACGTTATACACAACCTTGGGCGGATCGAATGTGCTGGCATCGACAAATGAAGGAAGATCCCAAAAGTTCAATTCCTCCAGTCCCGAGCCAGGAAACTAGACAAAAGTCAGTCATCATGAAAAAGAAACATCAATATAGAAACTTACCATAAAGTCGGAACCTAGACTAGAGCCAAATGTACTCTCAGGTGTCCAAATACTGGAATCACCGATGGTGGCTTGTAAGGCCTCGTCTTCGGTAACTTGGAAATGGGTAAGATGTTGCTCAAGCAGTGTACGACAAGTTTGCATGCTAAGCATAAATGCCTCACGAATATGAGCCCAATTCCCTTGCCCATCGCGGGGGACGGATTGAATTTGCGCAAGAACTCCTGCAAGCAGACAGTATCTCTTCATGCTCGGGATGCCTACCTCCAGACTGGTATAAAGATGACCCTTGATACGTTCCAATGCCTGAATGAGCGGAACACGAGCAGCGCTCGCAATTTGGTCGACTGCAGTCAGAGTGAACGGGGGAATCCCTTCTGGGTGAGCGCCAAATTCTTCCTCGAGTTGTGTGATCAGCTCTGATGAGATGACGATCATTACATCTAGGGACAGGTGTGCTTTGAACAATCCCGCTCCCGAGAGTGCAAGCCGCTGGAAGTCTTGATATGGTTGCTGATCTGTGTCTGTGATGCCTTCTGGCATCTCTCCATATGAGGCCATGACAAGAGCGGAGTCGAGACTGAGTTTTCGGGCGAGATAGAAACGAGGATCTTTTGCAGCTTGGATAGCGAAGGGTCGATATAGGTTTAACAAGAAGCGTTGGAGTAGGGTATCCATCAGTCGATGGTGAAACTGGGTAGGTCGATAGTTGGATCTTCTTGCACTTGCGGTATAAGTTCGAAACAGTGCTGCCATTTCTTTGCAGGCCGAAGTAAGTACGCTACCTAGCTGCAACGCGGTTTCATAGAGCTGTTCCCGGCCACACTCGTTGATAGTCCTTGCGATTTGCAAGCGGGTCGGAAAAGACCGCAAGAGCAGGAGTTGCAGCGAAGAGTCTGTGAAGAAATCTTGAAGTTGGATAGGTGGTAAGACTGTATTAGAAGGATCGATATCCTCGTCATCGATATTAGCTGGTGGTCGAGTGTCGTAGTCCGCTTCAGCAAGTAACGGCGGCATTGCTGCATCAATGGCCAGTTGAACATTGAGCTCCAGTATGGTCGCCCAGATTCGACGTCGCATTTCACCATCAAATATAGATATTGTTGGAAAATTGCAGGGATCGCGATGTAGTCCCTGGCCGACTGCTTGTCGTAATAATGTTCCAGCCGACATCCAATTCGACTCCTTGTCCATGGCGTAAGCTTGACGGCAAATCAGAAGCAGACAATGCACCTGCAAGCCCTCCAAGTTTCCAATTTCCTTGGAAAATGGACCGGACAACCACCACTGTGCCGCATAAACCCAGCGCTGGATCGGCATACCGAGCTCATTTAATGGTCCAGGCTTGCAATGGAAGATAGACCCGATAGCAAGTATCAGCAGGAGTTTGAGGACAAACCCCTTTGAAGCTAGCTGAGGATCCTCCCAGAAACTTTCATACTCTTGGTTAAAGGTTGGGACATGAAGGACGCGGTATATCATTCCAAGAGTGCGTAAGTAATGCTGGACCAGCTCGTTGCATATTGCCCTCGCAGGCAAGTCACTCAATAGACCGGGTGCGGGATCTGCCAACTGCGGTGCCTGCCGACTCTTGATACGATATCTCAGTTTGCGAATATCTGTAAGTGATTTGCTGATCAAGTTGTGTTCACCATCTGTATAGCTAGCTGTGCTTCGCACTTGGCGTAAAACACGGAACTGAAGGGGGTCAATCGAGTGGACATAGTAAGATTCCAAGGTGGCTTACCTGTTGGAACACAAGAGCCCAATGGGTCGTACCAAACAGCTTTATTCTTCCATTGTCGTTTTTGATGCGAGGTGCTAGCGGGGAGATAAATGTTTGGGGCTGCTCCGATCCACTAGGTCTGCCAGCGACGTGATCAACCGTTCCACTCAATTGCTGAGTATCTGCATCTGAGTTACGGCCTTGTTTATCGTGGACCGCATTTTGCTCCAAATCCTGCACACGACCCTGCAGAACTTTAATACTGTGTTCAAGTTGCGCTATTCGAGTACGGTCGGCAGAGCGCTGGGCAGCGCTCGAGGAGACATGTCGCTCATCCGAATGTGAAGAAAGATCATGCTCTCTCAGTCGCGATGACTCTAACCTAGCGTCTAATACAGCCTTACCCTCGTCGACATATGCGCAGTCCAGCGAGGGGTGGGACTTGATGCAGGGGCCACATGGCATTTCCCGGTCGCACCGTACCTTGCGTCGTCGACATTGCTCGCATGCTAGCGCAGGTCTTCGGCGCTTTCGTGGATTTGACTGGGAATCTCCATTGCCATTCATTTCGACAACTAATTCGCGAAGTTTTTTTTTGTATTAAGATCGATGATGTTTTTCAGCCTTGTAAGTCGTTAGCGTCAGCGCCGCTGAATTCCGGCAAATTCCGGCAAATTGCGGGGATTTCAAATGGTGATCGCTGATCGTTGATCGATCGTCTCGATCGTCTCGATCGTCTCCATCGCATTCTATCCACTTTTATCATCAATAGTTCATTAGTTAAATTCTTGCTCCATTATTCTTAAGATCTTTTTTTTTAATATATGTTTATTTTGATGTCAGGGGTATCTATTCACTATGTTCATGTGAGCCGTATAAATGCAGTAGCCCACCCATTACCCCTTTTGCCAGAAACACCAAAAAGTCCCAAAGAAAGTACAAAGAAATATAGTAAGGAAGGTCTATCCGCCAAAAGACATGGCGCGTTTCCTCGTGGATCTCCTTCGAATTCCAGCCTCTCGGCTCTTGCGTCCCATGCGACCCAAGGCCATCGTTTCGAGGGTGTAAGGCTTTCCGCCCCAGAGAAGGTTGTTGCCCTTCTTCTGTTGGAGAGGTGGAATCCAGAAGTGTGTCACAGCGGCACCGAGAATCATACAAGCACTAAAGACAAAAAGAACAATGCCGTGGCGGCGAGTTGATTCGTCTCCGAGACCGCTGCCGAAACGGTAGTAGGTTGAGAAGACCTGGACGAGAATCGAGCCCAGCTTGCCAGCGCCTGCGCTAAGTCCGTAGCAGGTAGCTCTGTAACGAGTAGGAAAGATCTCGGCGGGGATCATATAAGTTGTTGCGTTGGGACCTATGTGAGATTAGTTGGATGCTGCAGGAATTGAAGCGATGAACATACCGAAGTTGAAAAGGATCTGGCCAAGAATGTATAATGCAACTGAAGCATAGGGAGTGGTGATCAGACAGACGAACATGCTTCCCAATGCAATGAAAAGGGCTGAAAGACAGAGGAAAGTGTATTTTTGCAAGGCGACTCGTTCAATGCGATGGGCGAAAATAATGAGCAGGAGACCACCGACAAAACTGCCAATATTCAAAATTACCAGACCACGAATAGAGGTCTGAAAGAACATGTCGTAAACATTAGCTCCTGCGCGAGAGTCGGTCATCCAGTATGGCGCTGATGTTGTGATATGTAGCTGGCCCCATGTCTTAGCCAGGAATTGAGGACTGGCCAGACTGATACCGTAGAAACCGAAATCCATAAGCAACCAAGCAATCGTCGTACCAGCCAGACTGCGCCAGTTTCCTTCGGTCCAGAAATACCGGATGATGTCAGATTTGGCGAGCCGCCAGTGGGAGTTGAGGGTTGCTGGTGGTAAGGAACTGTATTCTTCATCTTCGTGAATGGAGGAGCTGTGCAGGGAAGACATGGGTGGGAGTTGAATCGAACTGCCCATAATAGAAGTAATGTTTCCAAAACCCTGTGCATCAAACCCGGAGCTGATCGACGGTTCCGTAAAGAGAGTTGTGGCATCGAATTCCGCGGTCACTGGATCGTCGTCGATCTCAACCAGATAACGGGGACTCTCCGGAATCGCGAATCGGAAGAGGATCGCAATGGCACCGGGAACGACACCAATGCCCAGAACCCAGCGCCACATGCTGTCGACACTGCGAGTCAGATCATCGCTGTTACTGTTTCTGCCGACTGCGATCACAATCAATGAAACCAGATTTCCTGCAATTTGGCCCAGAGGCTGCATGAAGAAGACGGTGGCCATCATGCGGGCGCGGTGCTTGGTCGGAGCAAATCTGTGACTTTGTCAGTGCTCTGTCTAAACTCCTGCGGACCCAGTCGTTACGTACTCGGATGTAATGACAGCACTGAGGGGGTAGTCCGCTCCAACACCAATGCCGACACAGACTCGCCACCAGATCAACCATGTAAAGATGCTCATACTGCCATCTTTGCCTTCGGAAGACATGACCACCCCAAGTGTCGCGGTGATCAGCAGTACCAGCTCAACACCATACATCTTCTTCCGCCCATTCTTGTCTGCTAAAAATCCAAAGAGCACCATGCCGAACAAGGTTCCGGCTAAGGTGGCGATGTTGATGCAAGTCAAACGAAGCGAGGAGGTATCATCTTGCCAATAGACGTAGGAAATCATCGGAAGGGCCATATTGCTGGCAAAGAGCTTTGGACGAGCTGTCAGCTGCTAATTTCCTGCCGGGTTGTCATGGTTCCGACTCCTACTCACCGTGTAACCATCAAGGAAGAAGCCGAGACCGGCGACGAGAACCACCACCCATTGATAGCCTTGTCGGTCAATCGTAGCATAGATCTGTCGCATACGCACATATCGATCCTAAGTTTTGGCAAGAATGTCAGTACAGCCCCTCCATTCCGACCCGTTTCCACAAAGCACATGCGTACCTGTTCATGATCGAAATCCCGCGCACGGTCGGTCTTGTATAACCGGGCGTGAAACTTCCCCATGGTGAGTTGTTTCCCCTCAGGTTCAAGTGTTGCAGGAGGGATTTGCACGGCAGGAAGTAGCCATGATATGTGCTCCCACCTGCAGTGCGGGGCCAATCGGACCTGGGCGTTGAGCCTCGAGCGGACAGACCCCTGTTCGCTCTAGCGCACGCTAAAAAGGACGCGAAGGGGATCCACTTACCGATGCAGCCAACCCCAAGGATTTGCCACCCCACGTGCGGGCCTCCGGACGACTGAGACGCTCTGCGGGAGCCCCACATTGCTTGTTCCACGCTTGACTCGACCACGTTGGGAGCAAACACAATGGTCTCTTGTCTATTTAACTTTGCAAGTGGGGAAATCGGATCAAATTACAATCAAGAGAATGAGCAGGAGAAAAAGATTAATCTAGACAAATGAAATTCTCGTATAATGGTATCACAGTATCACAGTATCACAGTATGTATCACACGGTACGCCTCACGCCATAAACCCCATGCAAATTTATACAAAACGAAATTAATAAGTAACTTTATTCATCCAATCGTAAGCTCTGTTGACAGCAGCTGGCAAAAGCTCTTGCAATCTAAGAACCAAATAAGCGACCGCGCGGATGTCCCGGGATGTTTTTGGTACGTACCGTCGTCGTCCAGGAAATGGATCGTTAAATTTCGCATTTGCATGAGAATGTCGAAGTTCGGGTCCAACTCGATTACGACCGGCCGTCCGGCCTTTTTTGGTGGTTTGACCTTCGCAACGCAGTTGACTAGATATTTGTTAGTAAACGATGATAAATAATGCACCGGTCGTACTTACGTGGAATGGACACGTATCGCTTGAGCTCTTTGCGCTGGGAGTTGGCAAAGAATAGCATGACCCGTTTCCCGTTGTGGCCGCGGAGAATTCGGAGATTTTGACTGATGCATTCTTCGCCGCGGCCCTTGGATTTGGCTTCGGCCATGCCACCGATGAACAGCATTTTAGAACAGAGGAGAAGCTCCTGGAATTTGGCGCAGTCTGTTTATTTGTCAGCCTGCTGGTTCCTGCGGGTGGCGAATTCGGGTCGGTCGCATACCTTCCCAATTCTCAAATTTGTAGGATAGTTGGGTCATAAAGACGACCTGTGCGGTTTGGACGGTTTGGTGGTCGAGGAACGAAATTCGGAGAGGGTATTCCGCGGAATCTTTGGGATGCTCAAGATGTGGAACTGGTAATTTGGTGTTGTGAACTGCCATAACTCTTCATTAGCCTCTGTGTGCAGCGTAGAATTTCTCTAGACTTACACGCATGGATAAAGGGAGTTTGTTGACCGACACCTCCCCCGAGCTCGAGACATCTAAGAGCTCCCGTCAAGTCTTTGCAGACATCGACGAAGGTATAGCGTAGTTTAAAAAGTTGGCCATTCTTGACAAATGATCTGCAAGAAGGGTTAGTTCGCGATCAGACAGGGTCCTTGTGGGGGGAGGATCGAAGCACGAACATTGTCATGTGTGGGTTCAGTTCAAGTCGTATCACATCTTCGTACAATTGCCATGATTGCTTTCTTGAGCCGGGGGAGGTCGCGGGGCTCTGGAAGAGTATGCTGGTGGAGGCGGACGACACGGTGGAGGTTGAGACCGTGCTTTCACGGCGCGTTGTGGTGCTTGCCCACTCCTGAAATTCTGGGGAAAATAGCGGGTTCATGGCCGCTGGCCTCCAGGCTCGTGGAGGGTTGGAGAATCGGACTCAAGGCAATATCACATCTGCAAACGGGGTAGATCCCACATCAGACTGACCGAAAGGAACCATGACATAAGTAGGGATTCAAGAGGCCGAACAATGGATATATGAACGAGCGTGATAAGCGCTGCCGGACTCACCTTGAAAGCGGGTGGATCTCGGCGGCGAACGTGCTGAAATGGCTGGCTAGGAAATCGCCCCGGGATGGATCCACTTCAACGTACGTTCTTCCCATGTGGCATTGCCTTTGGATTCAAGACACTGTCATTTCAGGGTGCCTGGACTCGGTAATTGTCACAAACTATAGCATTCCAGTACACTTTGCTTATCAGGTATTTGAGCCTGGTCCAACTGATGCTGACATTTTCCTTTTCGATTCTGAATTTTCCGAGGATCTAGAACTTCGGATTTTTAATTTGGGTTTACAGATCCCATGGATCTGGCTTCGACCTGAAATCCAATTCCCGGGATTCTCCCGAATCATTCTCGAAAAGATCTGGAACAAATCCTGCCGATCGACACGTGTGGTCATAGCTTTGACTGCGAAGAGGCTGACTCGTAAGGCATTCAGAGAGGGGCGATGCACTGATAATAATAAGAGCCTATTGTGCACAGAGCACTAAAAAAAGCATAGTCATTCCCTTTGTACTCCATTGTTCCTTTTTTGCCCGGGTAAGTCTGGTCAGTCTCATCATCCGAATGACATGGCGTTTCCTTCTCCCATAGTAATACCGAACCACGTATTCCAGAAGATCGTACCGTTGCGTTACCAGCTCCCAGTTAAACTTCCACAACAACCAACGCAGGGATTAATCTCATCTCCACCATAGCAATATATCTCTCAATCCACGTGCGCCGGCGTGACCCCGAAATGTTGGGATACGTCCACCTTATCGCCAGGTTCATCCAGCCACCGGACCGGATCAATCTCGCGCGCTCGGTGAAAGAGATCTGGATGCTGAAAGACCGAGCTTCACATTACGCCAATCACTTTACATGCAGGGACTGAAAATCGACTTCTCCAAATGAGGTGGTCTGTCCGGCGCCACATGGGGCCCGGAAAGGACGGGGTTGAGACGCATGAACACTGCATCCACCAGGGGCACGCCGGCAGTCACGGTCCTCCAACCAACCTCCTAATATGGGGGCAAAGTGGATAACATTTGATCTGTTAGCTGTTGGTAATACCTAGTGTAGCTTCCTGGGCCCACATTGTTATCGTCATCTATAACACCTTGGCGACCGTGTCTCCGACAGTGCCGAGAGTAGATGTTTCACCGAGTAGCTCGAAATTATGCTGCTATTGAACTTTGGTCTCTTTTTTGTGTGGTTCAATTAACTATGATCCCCGTAATGTCGGCTCGTTTGCCTCAATTTCTTAAAGCTTGCCGTCGAGGTCGCTTGCGGGTATGTTGACCCGTCATTCGAATCAACTGAATGCCGACGGGGGAAGGTACGTCCGAGGTAATATACACCTGACGAGAGCCGAGGACTTCTGCGAACACCAGTTGGCATATACTACTTTCTTTCATAAAAACATTCATTCAGAATCAGCTCCGAGTGGGAGCTTGGCAATGATGTCCGACAGGGCGCAGCCAAGACAATCAGAGACGCCAATTCATTGCCCTTCGTTTTGCTCAACCAGAGCATCAGCTTACTGAGAAATGGCAGGTAATGCGAGGCGGATGCTTCACAATTGATGCATTGTGGCAAATGCCGCTGCTCGGTTGGAAGCGGCATTCCGTGTTTGTTATTTATCCGTCACTTGCCTGCACTTATAGATTGTCGCCTTGCGTCTTCTGGTCCGCAACACCAAAACCCCAGGGGGTCATAAGTCGCCTTTTTTTTTTTTGAGAATATCCTGCAGGATACTGAATGTTGCTGATGTTTGGTCTCGTGGGTCAAATGACACGCAAGGCGAAATCACAAAGATAGAAATAACTGCGCCCGAAGTCATTCTTCAGCTCTTGGCAGGCCCGGAAGACAACTTGATTCGGTAAATTCTGCAGCGCTCGTGTCATACTTGTCGAAGAGTCGCTTAAACCGTTCAGATCAAATAGGCTGCAATGCATGGTCTTGGACACCGCTGTACTTCTGAAATTCCGGGCATCGTGATGGATTAGTCAATACCGGGCAATGGCGTAAGCGCGGATGCAGCCAGAACCTCGGCACGCAGTCATCGAAGGGGTGGCTGTGGAACAGAAAAGAGAAAGAGCGAGAGCCATTATCCAAGGCACCCTCCCTCGCATCTTCTGTTCTACCACCGGCCGCTATAAGATTGATGGCTTCGGAGAGACGCTGGCTAAGAAATTGAAAATGACTTTGTCGTCATCATGGTGTCATCCTGAAAGGATTTTAAACCTTAGGTACTAAAACCCAGAGTAGACAGAGTCTGCAATATCTTCATGAGCACACTACACTCAATATCCTGGGTCGCACTTGTTTAGTTGGGGATGAAAAGTAGATAACATTCAGATTTAAATGGTTTTGCCTGCAATGTAGCATTAAGCATTTGACATGCGCTTGACGTCAATAACTACGTACTATATAGGAAACTAGTCCCCATCGTGATCAATACGTGCTTATTCGGACACGTTCTCCGAGGAGGCTCTTCCGAGAATACTATAATATTCCTCACGGGACTGACTTACTATGTCCTAAACCACTGAACCTCTGATGAGACTTGAATCCTGAACATTGCTTTCCTTTTCGCTATACGGCGTCTAACTATACAATCGAAACCTTGAACAATGTGTTCTAAGTTGTTTTTTATTTTGGCTATACCAGGCCTTACTGCGGCCTCAGCCTCAATTACATCTCTCTTTATTTATGGTGCTGACCAGCAGTCCCTGGTCGGCTCGGTCGTCTACGCGGTTTGTAATCACCAATATTCGTACCTCGATACCCTTAGCATGATATGTGCTGATAATTCAACGAACACTAGGATACACAGAAAACAACATATAGCATAAACTGTCCATCCGGCTCAAACTCTTCAGATTGTGGAGGGCTCCAGGCCTCCTCTATACGGAAGGTCCTAAAACGGTTGAGTGGGCATTGGAATCGCCATACGTCTCATAAAGTTACCAACAAATAAGATATGCTTTGAGTCTTGCTAACATTGCATTACAGTTCTACAGATGGGCATGTAATCTGCTCTACTGGTGGTAGCACAACTGCTGTCTGCAGTGAAACGATGTCTGCTAATGGCTCAAGCTCTGTTACTCAAACCACGACATTGAACCAGAGTCAAATCACCTTCTTGGCTGTTACTATTACCGCTGGTCCTACTGCGACATCGGCCAATGCCACCGCTACATCTACAGCCACGGCATCGAAGACTTCCGGCGGGTCTGCGACAGGGTCTGCTAGTGGGGACGTACCCCAGATTACCGCACCTCTGCAGGTCATTATGGGTGGGCTGGCCGTGGGATTAGTGGCCCTTGCACTGTAAAATGAATATTCCCGTGTAATGATGTTCATCATTTGGGGTTTTACACGTGTCAATAGTTTGGAGTCAATATGATGGGTTAAAGAGCCAAAAGTCTTCATGATATCATGTCGTATTCAACGGTCTCAAGATGCCGAACCGCACTCGTTAGATTCGGGACCTGTCAGGTGTCAAGTTTTCAACAGAACTCAACAGAAAGGTACGACTATCCCTACCGAATAGGTTTACTGAGTCCAGTTATTACCATGAATACTTAAAGACTCTTCTCGATCATGTCCCGAATGCCAATGCACGCAGGAAAGCCCATCACGCAGACTGGCCTAGACCTCATGCGTAAGAGATCCCCCCAGCTCCAATTGAAATGGAATAAACCGACACTTTTGTAGGCCTTACCTGGAAAGACGATGTGCCTCCTGGATGAAAAGGCTTTCGAGGTCCTGAAAGCTGCCCTCGCCGCTGGAGTCAACGTCTGGGATGGTGTCGACTTCTACGGCATACCTGATAGCAACCACCTTAGGAACTGCTATTTCACCGCATACCCCGAAGATTCCGAAAAGGATATCCTAGCCATCGAAGCCGGTGTTTTTGGCACGCGCACTTTGACAATGGACGGTTCTCCAGCAGCGGTGCGCAACTTCGTAGACCGCGCGAATGAGATCCTCGACGGGAAGAAGATGATCGATATATTCGGCTGTATAAGTGTTGACAAGAGCATCCCCATCAAAAAAACCGTCAGAGTCCTTGCTGAGTTGGTCAAGGAGGGAAAAATGGCGAGATCCATCTGAGCGAAGTGCGTTCTGACACGATCCGGCGTGCAGCAAAGGTCTCACAGATAAATATGGCCGAGGCGGAGATTAGCTTGTGGGCTACCGATGTGTTTGAGAATGGAGTTGCAGAGACATGTGCCTAGTTAGGAGCTAGGAATCATTGTGGAGGGGAATAGTTGTACGCCGGCTCAGTTTGCGCTTTCTTGGATTAAAGCTCAGAGTGATCGGCCTGGGATGCCGATCTTTGTTCCTGTGCCTGGGGCGAGATCGGAGGTGAGGGTGCGGGAGAATGCGACGAATGTCCAGTTGTTGGATGTGGATATTATGGCTATTCAAGTCTATTTTGGATAGATTCCCTGTTCCAAGGTTGCAGGTGGTAGACACCACGTGGCTGCTACAAAGCTGACCGAGTATTGAAAACTCATGAATCGCTCATTGCATATTGTTTACTTGTCAATATATCCATGGAGGATGATGCCTATCCATAATGATATTACGGTATTAGTGGCTTCAGTATGGGATGTCAAAGAAGAAATTATAAAGAGGGTATAAGCAGTCCGGACGCAAGAGAAGTATGATACATTTTTCCAAATCAAATAAGGACCACAAACAACAATATCCAAAGAAAACACCAAGACACTTCTACAGAGCGATAGCAAGGCCTAGTAGACCAGCAACACCAGCAAAGCTCATAGCGACGCCCGCAGTCGCGATAGGCGCCCCTCCAGTGGAAGTAGCAGTCGAAGGGGAAACGGAAGTAGTAGTTGTCTGGGAGGAAGAAGTAGCGCCGGAGGTCACTGTACTGCCGGAGGAAGCCGTTGTCTGAGTAGCAGTGGCAGCAGCCGTGTTGATAGCAGAAGTAGTGGCAGGCGTAGCATCATCAACCGCAGTCTTGTCATCAGAGGCAGCCGTGGTGGCACCAACGAAGTTCTCAGCAAAGCCGCCTTGGGCAGAAGCCCAGGCCTTCACGCTGCTGGGTAGAGCAACGTACCAGGCTGGTAGGGTGCCAGCTTCGATCTCACTGACGATTGCGGAGCGGGAGGTCGGATCCATGATTTCCTCGTACCAAGAAGCCGGGATGGCGGTTTCCAGTACCGTGAGGATTGAATTAGGGACTGATATGGTGGGAGTCTCGGCTGGCATGGTGAGGCTTTCAGCTAAGGCCTCCATCTGAGCCGTATCATCATCTGTCGAAGCGACGGGACTGGCCAAGGCCGGTGTGAGGAAAAGAAGGGCAACCAATGTCTTGAAGTGCATTTTGACGGGTATTGGATTGCTTCCTGTAAAATCTTTAGATCAAAAGTGAAAAGATTGGGTTGGTGAAGATGTAGGACTATATGAAGACATAAAATGTCCCCAGGTAGGTCAGCAGCCGGCAGAAATGACCTAATTTCAGTTCTTGCAGGGTCTTTCGGAGGCTCTGTACTGTTTAAGGGTTTATAAGCCCCACTATAAGCAACCGCGATCTCTAGCTCCAAATCTAGACCCGTTAAGACCCTTTACCTACCCAATCGGAGCTTGGTTACCATATTCAAGCTCGCTTGCTACCTTTGCCCCTGAACTCGCTTCCAGTTAAAATTGCCCCATTGAACGCCATGATTCAGAATAATCTTATCCATATTCCAATTCAGGGAATGGGACACAAGGAACTAAAATTGGCACTCATGTCGGAGTGCCCCTGACCCGGGTCTCCGACAATTCTTGAATCAGATAAGCAATTTTGAGGCTGGTCTGCGCCAGGCTCCTGAAAGTCAAATTCTCCAGATCAAAATTATACTAAATACGCACACGCACAAATGGCGCTCATAATCAACGTATAGGCATCTCGGTCGGATCACCGCTCGTGTCCTCCCGGAAAAGCGTGAGAAGTGCCTTGGGCGGCCAGGCTCTCGGGGTATAATCACAGTATATCTCGTACTCACCAGAAGCAAATTGGATTCCTTGCTCCGTCGACGTATCGCCATCGTGTCTTTGTCTATCCGGCAAAACAACATAAGCTGTCGAATTAGGGGGAATGATCAGCTGCATGCGAAATTTGCCGGGGCCGTCCAATTTCCAAGAACTTGTAATCAACCCATAGGGACTATCGTATTGTGCCTCTGCAGAAGTCATGCCGCCTCCAGGCACAGGTCGGACGAGGAATTTCTTCCAGCCAAGTTCCGTGGGGCTGATACCCCCAACAGATTGATGAAGCCAGTTAATGATTGATCCCAGCGCATAGTGATTAAAGCTGGTCATCGTCCCCGGGTTAATGCTGCCATCGGGAAGCATGCTGTCCCATCGCTCCCAGATAGTCGTTGCGCCCATGATAACGGGGTAAAGCCAAGATGGACATTCCCTCTCGACAAGCATGCGATATGCAATTTCGGGTTTCCCTGCTATGGTCAACGCATGGGTGACGAGTGGCGTGCCGGCGAATCCTGTTGACACGCGGAATCGAGCAAATTGGACGCGTCGTGCCAGGCGTTCTCCGGCCACCTTCACTTGCTCCGAGTTCTCAAAGAGCTGGAAAACGATAGCGAGAGAAATGGCCGTCTGCGTATCACAGGCAACATAGCCAGCTGGGGTAATGTATTTTCTCTGGAATAGGCCCTTCAGTCTCAGATAATCGGATTTGTAACGCTGCATGTCTTCTTCATGTCCCAGGATATCGGCTACTTTGCTCATGACGTGAGTGCTATGGACAAGATAGGCATCTGCAACGAGAACCCCGTCTGTCGCGCCGTTTCCAGCGTCATCTGGTGGAGCGGAGGGGTCCAACCAGTCTCCATGCTGCCACAGCGAATCCGACCATAAACCATCCGGCCCGCGTCGACATCCCTGGTCAAGCCACGCCTTCATACTATCATACTGAGTTTGAAGTATCTTGGCATCATTCGTGAATTTGTACAAAACCCAGGGCACCAAAACAGCTGCATCTCCCCACACAGCCTGTGGAGGGCGAGCGGGCTTGGTCAGGCATACATCTGGCACGATCATGGGCGGAACACCACCTCCTTTTTCCTGCTCACAGGCAAGATCCTTGAGCCAATCCCCCAAGATTCCCGCAGTATGGTACAAATAGGATGCCGAGGGACAGAAAACCTGGATATCTCCTGTCCATCCCAGTCGCTCGTCACGCTGAGGACAATCTGTCGGAATTGACAAGAAATTACCTCGCATTCCCCAAAGTGCATTTTCGTGCAGTTTGTTCACCAGGTCATTGGAACATGTGAACCAACCAGTCCTCAGCATATCTGTATGCATGACCAGAGCTGTCAAATTCGAGCTCTTCAAAGGATTGATATTATCTTCAGGGGTCCAGCCATCGATCTGCACATAGCGAAACCCGTGGAATGTGTAGCTGGGTGACCACTCCTCAAGCTCCTTCCCAGAACAGATGATAGTATCGGTGCATTTGGCATTTCGAAGTGGGCGGATACCCAGCTCGCCATTCTCGAGGACCTCGGCATGCTGGAAGGAGACGAGGCTGCCTTCAGGTTTATTGAGTGATCGAATACGCAGCTTGCCCACAATATTTTGACCAAAGTCAACTAGAAGCTTCCCAGAGGGACTTCTCAATATCTCTTTGGGCTCAATTTCCTCAATTACTCGAACTGGAGGACTCTCGGGTATAACCAGTTGCTCGTTCGGGAATTCCAAAATTCGCACAGGTGTCCATACTGACTGAGAGTTGTATGCAGTGGAGCTCCATCCCGGTTGTTCTTGCGACATATCGTATACTTCGCCGTCATATATCTCACTGCTGAGAATTGGGCCGACGGCCGATTCCCAGGTCTCATCTGATGTCACTGTGAAGCGCTCTGTGGTGTCCTTGAAACTGACTTCCAATTGCGACAGCAGTGCGAGGTCTTTGCCGAACACAAAGCGGCCTTCACGCCAAAGCCGAGACGCATACCATCCTTCGCCCAGTTCGACCGCGAGGACATTGTCACTCTGAAGCAAATTTGTAACGTCAAAGACTTGGAAGTTTAATCTTGAATGGTAGGTCGTCCAACCTGGAGCCATGAGATGATTACCCACGGGGACTCCATTTACGAAAGCGTTGTAAACTCCATGTGAGGTGATATAAAGTCTGGCAGACTTAATTTCGCCTTGGTTCTTTGGAAGTACAAACGCCTTTCGAAAGCGGGGTGGGCGAATAGGTTCATCCGATTGGACTAGTGTGGAACTGGAGATCATCTTGGCTACCCAGTCTTCCCTTGACAGCAGCGAGGTTTCCACTATGGACCAGGGAGACCACTCTGTAGAGCTCTGAGCACAGACTTCGGTTCTTGTCCAAGCTCTTACTCTGACAGAAGCCTTGTCCCTTGAACGCAAAGGCTCGTCTGGCCAATCAATCAAAACAGACTGGTCACTTTTGGCGGAGTATGATTTGATTACTCCATCTCGATTGATTTCCAACTCGTATTTTGCTTGACTCCAGGCGCGAATAGATCTATCTCCGTTGCCAAACTTCCAGGAAATTCGAGGCCTTGGATTGCCGATTCCAAACCCATCGACACGCTGATCGAAGGTTGGTGCATAGATGAAGATTCCCCGAGTAGGCATTCTGCAACTTTTTATGACGAATTTTTGATTCTGATCCAGCAGGGGACTTTATCTACTTTTTAAGTACTTTTTTTCTTTCACCGTCGCGGGGTATCAGTTCACGAGCTTACTTATTTTATCCGGGGATACATATCCGTTGAAGTCGACCAATGGAGGCAAGATTGGCACAGCATCCAGGGACTTTTGAGCGGCCAAAGCGGTTTCTCCACCATTCAACGATCTTGCTCACTTGGCGAGGCTGATGACTTTGCATGCAAATCTCGCTTCACCTTGGGGCCATGATATTTTTGTTCATTCGATAGATCTTAGATGCCTTAGAACGGCCTTGCTGACCCACACTATCCACTCCGCGGATCCGCGGACCATTTGAACTATAAATATGAGAATCATTTTCTTCCTTCACCGACTCGAAGGACAAGGAACTACCTGCATGCCTCCATTTGAGAAAAAGCCCTGTTACAAAGCCACTACCTGGATATACCGTCCAAATGCCACCGAAGCACGTCGCTATCATAACATGCAGTACCCGCATTCCCCGCCTGAACCCCACGATAACGAAATACATCTATGACGTCCTGGCCTCAGATCCAACAATTCCAACACGCAAGGCGACCTCACCGTCTAACACCGATATCTCACCCGATACCGATCCCCGACATATAACCCTCTCAATTCTCGATCTAGCCGCCCAATCCCTCCCTCTCTACGATGAAAACGTCATCCCTGCCAGCCTTCCACCCACGGACCCCACGCCACACTACTCCAAAGAACACACGCGTGCCTGGTCTAAGGTAGTGCGCCAGTACGATGCATTCATCTTTGTGACGCCGCAATATAACTGGAGCATCCCCGCCAGCTTGAAAAATGCTCTTGATTACCTCTTCTTCGAGTGGAAGGGTAAGCCGGCAGCAATTGTTTCGTATGGGTCCCGTGGTGGAAGCAAAGCGGCGGAGCATTTGCGGGGAGTGTTGAATGGGCTGAGAATGCGAGTTGTTGGAACTTCAGTGGGGTTGCCAGTTAAGTTTACTGGATTGCCTGTTGGCAATTTGTCAGAGGTTGAGGAGACGGTTGAGATTGATGAACGGGATTTAGAGGGATGGAAGGAGGCGGGCGTGGAAGGGATGATGAAGAATTTGGGAATGGAGCTGGTTTGTGAACTGGATAAGACATAAATAGTGCCCCGGTAGATGGGTCGGAATCGTGTATTATTGCATGTTCGAATTGCTCAATGTCTGGAATGGAATGTGTATTCAAACGAACAATAGAAATTATTTGCATTTTAAGATGAACTCATACATGCACAGTAAATATGTATAAGATGAAACCAATAAACTCCTTATTTTGTACTTCCCCTCCTATATCCCCTGGGGGAAATCGTTCAATCCTGATTAAGTATGTCCTGTCGCGAGATACCGCTGCGCTCGCACATAGCACGGAAAATACCATCCGACTTGTCGAACAGCGCGAGCGGGGTATCCATCTCGGCGATCTGACCTTGGTCCATCACACAAATGCGATCGTAGTTGATAATGGTGCGCAAACGATGCGCAATGCATAGCAGTGTCTTGCCGTGGAATCCTTGAGCCATAGTGCGCTGGATCTTCTGGTCGGTTTCAAAGTCGACGGAGGATGTCGCTTCGTCGCAGACGATGATCCTTGCGTCGCGGACCAGTGCTCGGGCGAGCGCCATGAGCTGGCGCTGACCAAGAGAGAAGTTCAGACCTTCTTCGTCGACGGGGGACTCGAGAGTCAGGCGGTTGGTAGGCCGGGGCTTCGAATCGCTGGCCGTGACAGGGGTCGTGGTTCCGGTGGAGGGTTCCGGGAGGACTGTTTCCGCGTCAACGCCGAGAGTGTCCTCGCCGATTAGGTAGGCTCGACGCAGGGCAGACCAAAGTTCCAGATCGGCGTGCTCATTAAAGGGGTCGAGGTTGGAGCGGATGGTGCCCTTAAAGAGAGCGGGGTCTTGTGGGATAATGGCAAGACGGGAACGAAGGTCATACAACCCAATTTTTGAGATGTCAACCCCGTCGATCTGGATGGTACCTCCAGATAGTTCGGTCAAACGGAACAAAGCGGACATGATGCTCGACTTTCCTGCACCGGTTCGGCCGACGATACCAATGCGCTCACCTCCCTGAACGTCCATGCTGAGGCCCTTGAGCACCAGAGGCAATTCGGCTCGGTACCGCATCTTCGTGTCCTTGAACTCGATATGGCCCTTCTCCGGCCAGCTGGCAGGCACCTCGCCTAGGTGCAGGGGAGCTTCTTCCTCCAACTCGCTACCGTAGTAATGAACGCGCTCGGTAGCGTTCATATCGTTCTCTACTTCCGCAAGTTGACGGACAGTGAACTGAAGCATCTGCGCAATGGAGAGAACATAGGACAAGACCAAGCCGGAGATACTGGGAGAGACGTTGAATCTGGATGTGACTACCAAAACACCGATCACGAAGACCATGAGGGTAGCTACACCGTCGAGCCGGACACTGAGCCAGCGCTGGTTAGAGAAGGTCAAAAAGTATGCACCGTTCATCACATCGATAGAGTCGCGAATGCTTCGCTGAAACTGCTTTTCGACGCCATAAGCACGAATACATGCCACACCAGTGATCGCTTCGCCGAATCGGGCATACACGCTCGATCGAAGGACTGCTTCGTGGCGTTTCATTTCACGGGCAGATGCACGATAGTAATTGGAGGCTAGGAGGAACAGAATGACCAGAGGGACAAGGGCGATGACGAACTAATGATGGTTAGTAGGTAATTTTCAAGTGCTTCCCGCCTGTGGCTGGTGAAACTTACATAGTAGAAGTAGACGATAATCAAAACCATGACAGAGATAATCATGGTCATCGTCAATGCGTACATACGGATCGCGTCGGAAAGTTCATTGTCCATGACTTGAACATCCTTTGAGAAGCGATTTGTGATACGTCCAAGGGGAGTCGTGTCGAAGAACGACAATGGAGCGCGCAGGACACGGGTCATCGCACGCTGAAGCATCGTTCGGCTAGAATTCGTTCCGCATGTCGTCATGTAAGTCGAGAAGGTGAACATGATGAGAACACTGCTAACACCCAACGCAGCATAAATACCAATGTATGCGCCGGTCGACAACTGTGGGTATTTATCGGAAGTCCAGTACGAAAGCCACAAGCTGGTGTAGATGTTGGCAACGTTCGCAAGAGCCAGGAAGAAGAGAATCCCAATGGCGTTCAAGGAGCTGCCAGATGCACGGATGTAGGCCTTCCATACAGTCCAGCCCACAGATGATGTAGCCTTCTCTTCTTGCTGCATCAAGGCGACGGCGGGCTTTTTAATTTCAGCTTCCTTAGGCGTTACCTCTTGTGCTTCTTCCACTTTTTCGTCGGCTTCTTCAGTCTCATCAGATTTCTCATTCGAGTCCTCTTGTCCAGATGTCGCCATAAGGCGTTGGAACAGCTCGTTATCGCGCATGAGGTTGTCGAATGTGTCGACTGCGTGAATCCGGCCTTCTTCCATGACCACAATGCGGTCGCATCGGTTCAGGACGTGCAGTTGGTGAGTAGCAAGGATTCTGCATCGATCTTTCAGTAGCCCACAGATAGCCTTGTCCATGATATGACGGCCGACGTGAGCATCGACAGCAGAAAGAGGGTCATCCATGAGCACAAGCTCAGCATTGAAATAGATAGCCCGCGCAATGTTTAGACGCTGTTTCTGTCCTCCAGAAACCGTGATACCACGCTCACCAATCTCGGTCGCATCGCCATTGGGCAGAATCTTCAAGTCCGGAACCAATGCACAAGCATCTATCACGTCGTTATACCAAGACTCGTCATAATCTTTGCCGAAAAGAATATTGTTGCGGACGGAAGTGTTTTGAATCCAGGCGTACTGTGGACAAAAGGCACGGGTTGTACCCATTCGTACATGGCCCTCAGTCACACGCATATCACCGGCCAAGGCGGAGAGGAGAGAAGTCTTGCCACAGCCGACTGTTCCAATAACTGCCAATAGCTCATTACGACCGATCTGGAGGTTCACATGCTCCAACTTGAATGGTTCCGTTGGTTGTTCCTTTTCGGTATTTGCTTTTTCCTTGGCGGCCTCAATGAGTTTGGCGGCTTTCTTGTCAACCTTGACAACCTTCTCCTCCTCGGTCGGCAGACGCTCCCAGGTGAACGAGGCATTTTCAATTTCAATAGCGTTCTCCATATCGTCGATCTGTTTGATATCCTCCTTCTGCTCTTCGGCGAGTAAGAATTCCTGAATACGATTCAGAGCAGTCACGGCATCGGTGACCTGACCGAGGACCATGGGCAGCATGTTGAGTGGCATACGCAGCGAGTTGAACAGCGCAAGCGAAGAGAAAATGTTAGCCGCTTGAAGATCATGGTTTGTCAGGGCATATGTGATGAAGGCCAACATGGAGGCAAAGGTAGGAATCGACATCGATACACATAGGATGGCATTGCGAACCGCCAGAAGGGTCTGAATGGACCGAATCTCGTGGGTGCGAATTTCTTTCAGACGGCCGAGGAAGCTGCTTTCCCATCCAAAGTATTTAACGAAACGCACGGCTTGTAGAATTTCCTGTGTCAGAGACACACGCTGGTCTGTGATCTTGTTGATGGCTTTTCGGCGCTTTACCAGGAATCGGACCGCAAAAGTGAGGAAAGGCATGCCGAACACCAGCAACGCATATCCCGAAAGGCAGCTGACGCCGATGTTGACTATGAGCAGGACGAGAGTTACGATAACCGAGATGGGGGCTGTCCACACCATGTGAAACATGCCTGCGGCAAGATTGATCCGGTCGACATCGATGCTCATCAGTGCAATGATGCGGCCGTTGCTCCATCCACGACCATCACCTGCAACTCCATTTGTATCCCCTGCAGCTTTGGGATCTTTAGCGGCAGGCTTCTTCTTGGGGTCCTGCTGCAGAGCTTCCTCCTTGGCAGCCTCCAGAGCCGTGACCTCTTCCTCGGTCGCCTTTCCACCGGCTTTAGCACGCGCGGACAATTTCATCGCCTTATTGAAGACCAAAGAGATCAAAACCGCGCGCACCTGACCACCAACCATCTGGCCTCGATACAAGAATTGGTTCGTGCACAGACTCTGCAGGGCCTGCATAAGGCTGATGCCGACGACAAAACCCATTCCACGGCCAATATGTGGGGCAGGAAGGCCTGACTCTTTAGCCTCCCAGGCCTCCGTGGCAAATGCAATCAAGTACCGGGTAAGATAGGGCGCAAAGACCAGCAGAAGCGAACTGAAAAGCTGACAAATACCGCCAAGTAAGAATTCGAAGCGAAATGTGTCGTACAGCGCGGCAGTAAGTGGCCGTTTACTGTTTGATGCTGTACGACGTTCCAACGCAGCCTCTAGCCGACCTGATATAATGTCGACGGTACGATCAGGGTTGACGGTCCAGACATCTTGGAGCTCAAGTGGACGAAGATAACCAACCTAGAAATTGTGTTAGCCCTTTAAAATTCAACCAAGCGAAAGAGAACAACTCGGTCACTGCTGCCACAAACTTACATTCATTAAAGGCGACATCCATTGGAAATAAACGACACTAAGAAATGAAGCGCCATACTCTTTTGAGGGGGTTCGTTCCTCAGGAACAGGTGGTGGTGTCTGCCATCGCAATGGGTTGAGTCGCTTATACCATTTTTTCTTCGTTGTCGACTGGAGGCTGTCAACATCCAGACCCGGAGCCTTAGGTTCTTCGCCCGAAGTTGATCTAGCGCTTCTAGCCTCGGCTGGCGGCAGTTTTTCATCCACGACCGCCACCTGCGGCGTGGGATCGGGCACAGTCATAATGGAAATACTTTCCAGGCGACAAATCGACAGAAAGTTGAGCCTGGAAAAAGAAAAGGGAGACAGACAAGCCCCACGGGTAAAGGGATTTCACTCCAAGATTGTCACGGCCTATAAAAGAAATCTAAGCCCCGGCTTTAGTGATAGCGCCGAACAAAATTGGCGGGGCCGTCGATAAGCCGAATTCCCCGTGGCTGAAAGCGGAATATCGAAGAAATGAACAGCAAGAAGGGCAAATAATGGGGAAATGCGATCATAAGAGAACAATCGGTGAGTGGTGAGTCAGGCCCATATTTCGGTAAACTCTGAATTGGATCGGACAATAGTCATGCACGAAATCCTGGATATTGAACATGGAAAGCTTCTCGGAGAATTCAAGGTCCGAGAGTGACACTTGGTGGAGTTGTGCCTTGACACATTATTAATCCTGGGATATAGTTAACTATACGCTAACAGATTACATTACCCGAGCTCTTCCCATAGCTATCAGGGTTTCGGAAGGGTTCCATGATCGACTTAGGTGGACCGTACAGGTGCTCCATTTGTCCCCCAAAATTAATATATACAAAGCTGCACAACACGTATTCTCTCCAGGTCATGTGGAGAATAATGAATAGAGGGACTTATGCATGATTAAAAAGGGGAAAGAAGAGAGAAGAAAAGAAGCAAACGGCTTTCGTATTCGCGTTCGCTCCAAGTTATCCACAGTTCCTAGTGCATCGGGAATCGGGGGCGTTAAGATCCCGTGTTCCCGATATGTAACATACAGTAGTGAAGTGAGTCAGAATTCTAAAAGCCATCGCCTAAACCCCTTTGCGTGAACTTTGCGAAGAAAGGAAAAGTGGGGTTCGTGGGGTTTTGGATCTTGCTAAGCTCTCGCCATTTTAGCCAGTCACGGCAGTTTTCGTCGCTTGAAACCCACGGGATTGGGCCCACCAAATCCGCCACGAGGCGCAACCAAGCGCAAATTGCTGTTTGTAACTCCGTACGTACTTTTCTCTGGCTTAGGTAAGAATGTCTTGCTACTGCTAGGGATTCGGAAGATTCTGATTCGCTGCTGATAGCTATCTGGGCCGTGGCCTGGATGGCAAATCAGCCTATCTTTGTAGGTCTATGTTCCATCGTTACATCGTGAGGAGGCACAAGTGCCATCGAAAAAAGAAAACTGTCTATCAGTTTTGCGTGGCATGTCGAGCTCCAGGCCGCGACCATTGTGGTTTTGGGCCTGGGCCCACATCCGCCTAATGGCCCGAGTCGAGGTCTCTAGTTCTCGACACCAATTTTAACCTCCTTCTCTGGGGGAGGGATCACGTGGTGCTCAGAGGCCCCCCTTCAGGTTCGGCAGCTCATTCACAGCCTGGTTGATAATATCCAGGGACTGCTTGATCTCCTCCTCGGTGATGACTAACGGTGGGGCGAGACGAATGATGTTCTGGTGAGTCGGCTTGGCCTATTGGTACATGCAAATTAGCTCTCTTTCATGGATCTTAAGAATCATCTCTGAGACGTACCAGCAAACCCTTCTCCTTCATCAGCATGCACAGGTCCCAGGCGGAGTGACCGTTGGTCTTGGACTCATCAATGACGATGGCATTGAGGAGACCCTTTCCACGCACAGTCTGAATAAGGGGACTCTTGAGATCCTCCAGGCCCTGGCGGAAGATGTGACCGAGCTTCTCAGCCCGCTCCACCATCTGTTCCTCACGGACAACTTCCAGAGCGCGGATGGCAACGGCACAGCCCAATGGGTTACCGCCATAAGTTGAACCGTGGGTACCAGGCTCGATCGTGAGCATGACGTCCTTGCTGCCCAGCACGCATGAGACGGGGTACATGCCACCAGAGATGGCCTTACCCAAAAGGACCAGGTCAGGCTTGATTCCGCTCCACTCGTGGCAAAGGAGCTTTCCGGTGCGGGCAATGCCAGTCTGGATCTCGTCACAGATCAAGAGCACATTGTGCTTATCGCACAGCGCACGAGCTTCCTGCAGGTAGCTCTCATCCGGGACGACAATACCGGCTTCACCCTGAATGGGCTCGACGAGGAAAGCCGCCAAGTTAGGCCCAGCCTGCTCGAAGGCCTCGCGGAGGGCGGCCTTATCATTGTAGGTGATAGGCTTCTCGGTACCGGGGATGGTACACCCGATACCAGGAAGGTAAGGGCCGTAGTGTTCACGCGATTCCGGATCGGACGACAGTGAGATGGCAGCGAACTAATGCAAGGAACAACTCGGTCAGCCCCCAATTACGCATACGTCATGTCTCACCAAGGGGTGGAATGTGGAGGGGTGACTTACTGTCCGACCGTGGAAGTTGTTTTCCGCACTCAGAACGATGGCCTGGTTCTCTGGGATTCCCTTGATCTTGTAACCCCACTTGCGAGCGATCTTGATGCCCGTCTCCACGGCCTCGGCACCTGTGTTCATGGGCAGCACCATGTCAAAGCCAAAGTAGCTGGTGACAAATTGAGCGAAGCGGGGGAACACATCATTGTAGAAAGCGCGTGAACTCAGAGTGACTCGCGATGCCTGGTCAACAAGAGCCGCAATCAATTTAGGGTGGCAGTGGCCTTGGTTCACAGCGGAGTAGGCAGAGAGGAAGTCGAGATAATGACGTCCTTCGGGGTCCCAGACCGAAGTACCCTGAGCACGGGCAAAGACCACGGGCAATGGGTGATAGTTGTGAGCAGCATAATCCTTCTCTGTCTGGATAGCCTCAGCAGTCGAAGCAGCATGGTAGTGGGAGAACGACCCGTTGGACCCGTTGGCGGCCATGGTGGATTTTGCGGGGAACTAAGAGGGGAGATCTGTAGAAACGGAAGGTTGATCCACAAAAGAGAATGAGATTCAGTACAACACTGAAAGATTAAAAGAGATGATTGTAGAAGATCAGAATTATTTTGTCAAAAGAAAAGGAAGTAGGGGGACAATATGTACTTCCGACCGTGGAATTGGCAGTGGCGTACAGATCCGCCGCTATTCCCCTAAGTGCAAGTGCTTTTCCCTTAAGTGCAGGTTGTCGCGAGCTCTTTCATCCCTCCACTCCTACTGTTCCCTAAGCGCAGGATTACACGAGCGCTCGCTCATTTTTGCTTCTCGTCTCCATCATATTACCCATCACGATACTGATCTCTCCAATCAGCTTGTTTCTGTTACCGGCCCGGCCATTGACTCTCCGCGGTCGCGGTTTTTTCCCTGGTTGGATGTCATGCTCGCCGTCGCGGCATCCACCATGACAATCTAAAGCCGCGTCACGGACCAGTAACCGTCGTGGGATTGGTCAAATTGGGATAACTATTAGCTTCCATTCGTCTTAATCATGTCTTCTGCAAAAACCTCTTCCCCACGCCAAGTCGCTGGCGTCCCGACCGTCAGCGTCTTCCTCTTCCTCATCGCCTTCCGCCTTGTCAATGCGCTCACGGTTCGCACATTTTTCCAGCCCGATGAATTCTTTCAATCGTTGGAGCCGGCTTGGCAGATTGCCTTCGGAACAGGTCAGGATAATAAAGTCCAGGGCGCTTGGATGACATGGGTAAGTACGGGATGACAAGTCGCGCGACACGTCTGGGGTGCTGATCGCGTTTTGAGCAGGAATGGCAACACCAACTTCGATCCTCTCTCCACCCTCTCCTTTTCGCTGCAGTTTACAAAGCGACCGACTTGATTGCGTCCGTTTTTTGTGCGCCCTCTGTGCGCGCCGAGCTTCTCATCGCCGCCCCGAAGACCGTACAGGCTGTTTTGTCGGCCATTGGCGATTTCTACACCTGGAGACTTGCGAGTCGCATCTATGGCGAAGATTCTCGTGGCGCATGGGCGACTCTGATCGCTACCACTGTCAACCCTTGGCAATGGTTCTGCTCAACGAGAACTTTATCCAACTGCCTTGAAACAACAGTTACTATTGTCGCGTTGAACAAGTGGCCGTGGCAGTGGTTAGCTGGCTCCTCCACTGGTGAGAGCCGCAAAACTGCCGGGGATAAGGCCAAGGCCCAGGATCATCAAATGCTACTGGGTCTGCGCCAATGCTTGTCGTTGGCGGCAGTCGCCTGTATTCTCCGCCCAACTAACATCATAATTTGGATAACCTTGGCTGGACTTGCTTGGCTTCGGATCTCCTGGAATCAGCGTAAAATTCTTATTCGGGAGGTTTTGCTTTGCGGGTCTACGATCTTAGGTATATCGGCCGGGGCAGACCGTCTCTTTTACGGGTTTTGGACATTTCCTCCTCTACGCTTTCTATACTTTAATATCGCACAGTCACTAGCAGTGTTCTATGGGCGTAACAATTGGCATTATTATGTGACGGAGGGCTACCCGCTTCTGCTCACCACACTGCTTCCCTTTGCTGTTCCGGGTCTATACCTTACTTTGACCGCGCGGGTTTCAGCCTCTTCCCCTTCTGAGAGAGTACAGGCCGCGACCCGAGTACACTTGGCCACAGTATGCGTCTTGATGCCATGTGCGTTATCCCTCATATCGCACAAGGAAGTCCGCTTCATCTACCCTTTACTCCCATCTCTTCATATCCTGGCCGCACCTCGTTTAGTGCAATTCTTTTGGCCAGCTCTTACGTTCAATACCGAGACTCCTAGGAGACTCGTGCTTCTCTTTCTTCTCCTGGTTAATGGGATTATTGCGGTATATACGTCCGTATACCATGCCTCGGGGCCACTGGACGTGCTTGGTTACCTCCGTGGCCAATATGAGGCCCATTCATTACCAAATAAAAATATGCTTGGTATTGAACCCAGAGTTACAGCCGGGTTTCTGATGCCCTGTCACAGCACCCCGTGGCGGTCTCATCTGGTCCATCCTATTCATGCATGGGCTCTCTCCTGTGAGCCTCCAGTCGACCTCAATGAGGCACAAAAGGCTGTCTATCGTGATGAGGCCGACCAGTTCTACGACGACCCAACCCATTTCCTACAAGAGAACATGGCTGGTGGGTTGCGCTACCTGCCTCGCCAACCAAGTTACATAACTGGATTACGATCTACGAATCCACTTCTCCACGAGTGGCCCGATTATCTCGTCTTCTTCGCCCAGCTGGAACCCACCATGCACAGCCTGGTCCGGGGCTCTTATGCCGAATGCTGGCGCACCTGGAATACAGCCTGGCACGATGACTGGCGTCGCCGCGGTGATATTGTTGTCTGGTGCCTGGACTCCGCTGAGCAAAATGCATGGCGTTCGCAAAAAGAAGCAAGTCGTGACCAAAGTCATTGGACCTCCTTTGTTCCAAACTCCCTCCCATCGTTCCCAACTTACCCCTCGATTTCGTTCGCTTCCTTACGGGACTTTGCTGAGTCTGTTTTCTCGTCAAGACCCTGGTCTTGGGAGAAACGCTCGCGCATTGATACCTTCTTATCAAAGTTCCGACTGAAGGAGCCCAGTCGGGAAGGTTGGTTTTCATCTTGGCCGGATTGGTTGGGCGGCCCATCTAAGAAGAAAATTGATAAAAGGGAGCGCGCATTATGGGAATAATTAGGCCTCTTAGCTTCAGAACCGAAGGGCTACTTTCAAGAGCAATCTGTACATTTAATTTATTTTCTGCACATGTGAGACGGCAATATTGGGAATAAAATATACCACCATGTCTATCCTCTATCCCATTTATTCCGAACAGATCCTGTATTTTGACAAACTAAAAAAAATGTTCTTCAAGGCTAGTGTATAATTGTGATTTGCAGATCGAACGTCATCCTATATTTATACTTGGAACGCCCAGTTGCTCGACCTCGCAGTAGACTATTTTTACAAGTAGTTGTGTCCAAGGAAGGAATGAATATTCTTGGATTTTGAAACCTTGGGATGACAGTGGGGATGGATCTCGGTAGTCTCCGCGAAACGGCATGACGCACCCACTTTCCCATATATCTTCTTCCCCACACCAGCTTTCCTAGGTGGAACATTATTCTCACCTAGCCGTCATCAACTGAGATATCAAACAAACTCCACTATGAGCGTCACAATTCACCCGAGAGAGCCTCCCCCAATGGGTGAGCTGGCGACCATCATCCAGAAGTCCCTAGAATCCAACTTCGCGAACGCCACAGCTCGTGTTGTGGACTGCCCGGACCTACGCGAACCCCCCTTCAACCTCGCTGCAGCCGGACTCTCCGGAAATCCATGCATTGCTGATATCGGTGGACAAGCCAATCTTTTCCCAACCCCGAATCTCAATGCCAAATACTCACTTCTTTCCCTTGCAATGGACATGCAAATGTTACCCACCGGGGGTTCTATAATCGGCGCAGGGGCGGCTCCGTTTTACGACCTCGGCCATAATGCCGAGCTCGCTCCGAATATTTCTTGGAGTTCGGAAGCGGATTTACCGGAATTTGATAACCCGTCTTCGTTGAAGATTGTTAATAACACGCGGGTTATTGAGGTTGACACCGACGGCTTGTCGTCGTGTCATCATGCCACTAGTACGAACTGTGCGCTTATGATGAACTTGTATGGATCAACTGGTGAGCCGAGTCAAGTGCTTAAGATCTCGGCTAGAGGACGCACGGGTGATCAGAACTTCACCAATTGTATTCGGCTTGGACTTCGTGATTTCTACGGGGATTCGAACCCGATAAGTCTTGGTGGGGTATTTCTCCTCAAGTCTGGTAAGGCTAAGTTTCATGTCATGCCCGACTTTCCAAAAGATTTACCTTTCCGGGATCGAGAACAGCTCGAGAAGGAATGGCTCACTTATCATGTATTTGACGCGCCTATCGTGTGCTTGACTGTGATGCATAGTGCTGATCCTGAGAATTTGGGGTTACGGATGGAGCACACCCATTGTTTTGATGCCGAGGGTAGTCGCAAAGGTGGCCACTATCATTATGATGTGCCTGGAGAGGAAGAAGTTGAGTATGAGGCCTATTTGCATCCTGCTTCTACACTTTACAGGATTGATCGACCTATGTGAATGCGATTACTAAACAAGCTTGGCACGCAGAATGAAAAGCAGATTACAGGCAATTTCATTAACAAATATCAAATACCAATATCATACAATCTAGGTATCTATATACCCATACTAAACTCGTTATATAAAAACACTTGAGTTAGCTATCCATAGGTTCAGCTTGATATCGGAACATCGAAGACCCACGAAGTCAGAAACAGCCTAATGAATTCAAGAAATATATGTACATTCCATAGAGCCAATAGACTTAGGGTTCCAGCTCGTCTTAAGCCAATATTGACACCCGATATCAGGATTATAAATTTGCCCCGAAGAATCCTGGCAAGCATCATCCGAATATGTCCAACACTGACCAGCCGAAATATAATAGGAACCGGGCACGGTAAGTTTGGACGATCCGCAACTCGAATAGCCACTTTCGCCCTCGCCAGAATACCACTGGCACCAAGGGTCAGGGCCACTATCGTCAGTCGTCATGTCACCTCCGCTTAAGACTAAGCATTTACTCTTTGAGTTGATGTTGAAGCCTCCAACAACATAGTAACCGGTTCCGCCAGCATCGCAACCAGATTTGTCATATATTGAGATTGACCACGTTTCCGTCGACGAGGCCACGGAGGTTGTTTTGGTTGATGAAGTCAATGACTTGGTGGATGTCGTACTTGTAGTCTTCGACGAAGTGGTCGTCGATTTCGTGGAGATAGTGCTAGTTGTGGATGATTTACTGAAAGTTTTCTTTGTAGTTGCGGCGCTTGCGGCTTCTGCATTGCAATTGGATAAACATTCTGAAGAACTGCAGTATGCTGAGGTAGTTCCACATGAACCATAGATTGAACACTGTAGAAAGGTCAGTTTACTTTAAGTTCCTCTCATGAAGATCACTTACACAATCCTTTGAAGCGCAAGGGTTCAGAGACGCAAGCTTGGACTTAGACATATCAACAGGTCGTACTGTTCCTGGGACCTGGGGGCCACATATAGCGTGTGGAAGAGCAACAGGCATAGTAGGAGACCCGGAGCTCAGACAAATAAAGGCCCCTTGGAACAAATCGTCACAGCCATACCAGCCATATACATCGGAGTTGTACTTTTCGATCTCGGCTACCGTGATACCAAAACCCTTGGCAATACTGGCACAGGTGTCTCCCGCTTCAACAGTGTAGGTGTAACAGATGCCATCCCTATCTGCTGTTGGGATGGTACGCTTATCAAATGAGGTATACTTGGTGGAAAGAAGACCGCCTGGAAAGTATGCGGCAGTGGCAGTCGATGCCAGTATAGCACCGAAAGCCATGAAACGAGTAATTTGCGTGTACTTCATCTTGAAGGACCGTTGGCTTGCAGTATTTGAGGAAGAGCACTTGAGTACAGAAGGCTATATATATACACTTCGGCTCTTGAACGGCAAAGCCTGAATACTCCATTGCTTCACGTCATTTTGGAATCCCCAAGCACAGGGCTAAGACGCGTGATATATAATCATTCCTATGTCGAGGATAGAGTACAAAGGCGGACCCATTATTAGGCCATATAGGCTGCATTCAAATAGACAAGGGGTCGATCTTCCCCGAGGTTAACAAAGAAACGATTGCATACATTACCTTCTCATCCTTTGTTCCTCCGCCACCTTGTGGCACTGTGTTATACCTAGACTGGTCATCAATAGAGTCTATAAGCCCGGAAATGGGTCTCAATAGGCTTCGTTGAAGTTTTTCCCGATAGAAATTTGATTATGCCACCAAATGCCACGTGTGACCCTTGCTTGTGAATGGCATGCAATCTCTGGGATGCTGAGTAGGCTTGGTCGGAGACTACGTGCTTTGTTTACATTTGTGGTGCCTGAGGCCCTGAATGTCCCGAAGACGGGGCTGACCGAGGTTGAGCAGAGTGGCTGAGCAAAGTGGAGGGGCATCGACGCGATACCAGAAAATCTGGCATCCAATCATAGTGGAGCTTGCCCACCCAATCTAACGTAAACGTGTCAATCCGATCGACCTCAATGTGTAACTCATTGGGAAAGTTAGCACCACTTACCCCGCTCCCCACCTAAATGACTTCCAATCGCTTGTATTACCTGCGCCACTTTTGAGCTGCGAAAACAATAGTGGGTGATGGATCCAAATACATGAGGTGATCAGCCATTGGGGATTCGAACCTTTTCTTTTTTCTTCTCCCTCTGAGATTGTACAATCTGAATTGACCATTAGCTCATCATTCATAATTCATGTTGCCATTGTTTTAAAAAAGGCGGTCAATTATTCCTCAACAGGGGCGAAGCTTGTTTATCTTGGCGCCGAGTATTTACTCCATCCTAGTCGGCAGCTCCCGGCAGCTCACGTCCGTGGACCGCATGGTCCGCATCATGTACGCTGCATACGCACCTTAAAATAATTGAGCCACGCGCGACTCAGCCACATTGTGAGCTGAAGTTTCAAATACATATGTCTGCGACCAAGGTAGCCAATTCTGCGTGTTGGGGTAGGTACACCGCTAGACCCTTAGCTAGCGAAAGTAGAATGGCCTAGTAGCTCTTTCGCCCCACCTGAGACAAAAAAAATACCGCTTGAAATTGCCTGATTGGATGCCACCACAGCCACAGAACCCTTGCTCCTGATGTAATGGCTGACGTGTATGGGAGAGATGGTGGCGCGCTCAGAGAGCTTCGCAGGCTACCAATGCCAGGTGGTCCTCAGTCGGTGATCTTATAGGTTTCGGGTGTTTACCACACAGCCATTGGAAAGTCCCGTTAAATACAAGCCACAAACCAATCATTCCTTCCGAGCATGATGATGGTGAAACGGTGAGGTGGCCCTCCATAGTGGCTGGGGTGATTGGCCCGTTTGCACGCTACTCTGGATGCCCCTCCTATATAACCCCTCATCTCCCTCCTCCCTTTGTCTTCCTTCTCTTCATCCTCAACAATTCCCACCTACCTTCACCTTTAACTCTCTATTCATCATTCATCATGGGTTGGTTCGACGGTTAGTATTCCAACACTCCACAGCTCGTCTTGCATGCCAAGCTGCCACCAAGATCTTGGCTTACCTTCAATAGACAACTCCGATCAGGCCGAGAACCACCAGGAATGGCAGGACATCCAGGGCCCCGAGCACGAGGCCAAGTTCTCTCACGAGCTGCTTGCCGGTGCTGCCAGCTTTGCCGCTGCCCGCGCTTACGAGAACCACGTTTCTGAGAACGGTACGCACCCTTCGATCCATTTACCTTACCCTACATTTTGAATATGGCTGACACTTTCACAAGGCCAGCCCCCCAACCACGCCATGGCCAAGGAGCTGATGGCTGGATTCGCCGGTGCTTTCATCGACCGTGAGGTTGAGACCAAGGGACTGGACTTCGTTGACCGCGAGAAGGCCAAGCACCAGGCTCGTCAGCAAATTGAGCAACAGGATGAGAGCCAGTTCCAGTACTAGATGTGGACATGCACTATGTGATTACGAAACTTTGAGAACATCATGACAATTGATTGAAATAATCAGTGAAGGATAATTGTCAAGGCCCAGCGTAGACTGTAAAGTTATTTTCAAGACTATTAAATGCTAATAGTTCATAGCAAGTCGGGGAACAAGTGCCTGTCAAATTGATCGTTTGGCCTGATCAGGGTCCGTAATCTTTTTAAGAACTATCCTGTCGATCATTATTATGAGTCAGAGCTAAGCCTTGGCTGGCGTTGGCGTGCGGATATCGTAGCTACCTAAGTACCTGACAAGCTAATTACCACGTGGATATGAGGCTGTGGAAATCATCAAGCTTATTGGACAATGTTTGACATTACACTCAAAATGGACAGAAATAGCAATGATATAAAAATATTTGATATAGGGTAGGTCCTGTCTTTCTTGATCTTTGGCCTCATCGGGTCTCAATTTCCATGCGGGTCGGTCATATGGCCATACCCGGGATATCGAGAGAGTCACCTGGGTTATCGAGGTTGAAACGTTCAATTCTGTGAAGCAGTCGTACCATGGCATTGAGCCACAATTCGAGAATTGTAGGAGGGAGATTGGTCCAAATATCACCACAAGTTCCCAGCAGTGATTTGATGTTTGCACGCACAAACCCTTTCAGGATAACATCGTTTGAGAGTTGTACTTGTTGATAAACGCAGCAAAGGAGGTGGTATGAAGGTGGGGCTGCTTGGAGCTCTTGGAGGCCCTTGTAAAGATGCAAAAAGGTCACCATGTATTCCTTGAGGGTGGGGAAGTCGGCGGCCTTGAGTGACGCGAGCTCTGCGGTAAGCTTCAAATGCATCTTGAAGAGCTTGTAACGAATTTCGTAAAGTACCAGTTCCATGAATCGATCGGCGTATGTCAAATCATCTTTGGTTTTATTGACTCTTTTCAAGAGACGTCGAGGCAAGCCAGCCGCCAACCAACAGCGCATGTGGGAAGAAATGACATGCCAGTGTCCCCAAGACGCGTCTGTGGTTTTAGGACGGAGGATAGTGGTGTCGATCAATTTCTCTAGGCCATTCTGTCGGAGGACAGTTTTCACGTCGGTGAGCCACTCGACGTAAAGTGGACTCGCCAGGAGAATTGGAGTGTGAAAGATTTCATATTCAATCGACTGAGTTAAGGCGGTCCCCTGCGTGATGGGCTCATCTAGCGTATTAGCTTCACGGTGCTCGGCTTCAGCCATTGTTGAGAATTCGAGTGCCTGTTTACCGTAGAGTAGCACGGTGCAAGTAAACGTTTTGTGAAAATTGACATTATCGAAACGATTCTACGTGGAGTCGCGCAGTGTGAGTAAACGTTTGTTGACAGTGAACTCGTGGAGCCTCGGAGATTCCAAGGTTATATAACCCCGATTCAAGTGAATAAATCTTGTGTACGTGAAGTCTAAAGTCTATCCATATACAGCATACATATTAACTGTAATGGGGTTCATACACTCACAGGTAGCTTCGGCTAATAGAAATTATGTAACAGAGTCTGCGTTGAGAAAAGAGACACAAAGCCGGTATTTCTACAAGGCATTGACTTGAAACTTCAGGCCCTGCTGCAGGAAAAATTAGATATTTGATTAAGGAAAGTTATAACCGGAAATAGCCAGAAAAGCCATGGACCCTTTGGTAGTAGTTTTGAAGTTGAAGAAGCAGCATATTAGGTCTATGGAGTCTACTGAACTCATTGACTGAGCTCAACTACTTAGATACATCGAGATCTAAATTAAATCACTTTGTCGATGGAACCAGGGCCGGTCGTGCTAACATGCACTTGCGTAATAACGCCCTCAGAAGAATCTTCTCCCTTAAATCCATCATCATCGCCATACAAATGACCTCTTTCAATGCCCTCAAGCGTGTGATTTCTTGTCTCGGGGATCAAGAAGGTGACCAGGGTGGTAAGTAACATAACCCCAGAGAACAGGCCGAGCACGCCTGAAAGACCGATAGCATCTTCAACGGTCCCAAAAGCAAAGGATGTAAGAATTGCACCACATTTACCAGCAGCGGCAGAAATACCGTGGGCTGTACCCCGAACTCGGGTTGGGAATACCTCTGCGGGGATCAAGAATGTGGTTGTGTTGGGACCAGTTGTGAGGACGAACTGGGAAATCGCAAAAATCGCCATCAAACCTCCAGTGGAGGTGTGAGCGCCAGGGGAACTGACTCCAGCCCAGATAGCGTAGAGAACGCAGACCGTCCCGCATGAGTATAATTGCTGGCGGACGCGGCCAATACGATCGGGGAGAAAAATGCCAACGTAAAATCCAGGAAGATAGCCCTGTGGGACCATCAGTGACAAGCCGATATTTTTAAAGTTTTGAGGGAGAGACGCTTACCGCAGCCTGGACAATTATGTTCCCAATGGCAGTGTTGTAAAGGCTCTGCCATGGGGTTGCTCCTTTGGCATATCCGATTCTGGCCAAGATGACACTTTGGTTGAGGTTGATTCCGTAGTATGCAATGTCACTTGAATATGTTAGTCAGCTTATCGGAAATTTGTAAGGGTACAAACTCACAAGAGGAACCAGGCAGCTGCAGTTGCAAAGAGCACTTTTGCGTGCTTCCACTGACTGAAGTACTCTCGAAAATCTCTCCATTGTTGTTTGAAGCCACGTTTGTGCCCCGTATCCTCATCGCATACATCTGATAATATGTTAGTCTGGGTCACAGCATCTTGCTGGGGAGGACTGACATTGTTTGTATGGCAATGTCTCGGCGATAGTCAACCGGGCGTAGAGAGTGAAAACAGCAGGTATGATACCAATGCCCAGCAATAGTCGCCATACCCATTCGAGGTGATGAATATTGTCGGCAATGGAGCTCTCAAACGCTTTAAGCAGGACCAAGAAGACGATACTGGCGGCAATGTTTCCAAGGCCAATATTGGAGAAGACGGCCAGTACCTGTATAGCTCGAGAGCCAAACGGTGAGTTCTCTGCAGCCAGAGCAGAGGATAGCGGATAGTCTATGACCGTTTAGAATTGTATTTGCTCCGATAGTTGAAAGGCTTTACTTACCAGCTCCGATTCCCACGCCGGTTACAACACGAAATATCGTCACCCAGGCGGTTACCGATCGTGGAGTCATGCCCTTCCATGGCAGCAGAATCACCAGGAGAGTTCCGAAGATAGTCAACAGCAACTCTTTTCCATATATTTTGTGGCGGCCCCAAGTATCACTGAGCACGCCAAAGAGAAGTTGGCCAACCACCATACCCAAACTGAGGCCTCCTTTGATGACGTCGCTATCGATTGCGGAGACGCTGCCATCTGGGAAATAGAGATATCCCAGAATTGGAACCACTTCAGCATATCAGCTGGTATTCACTTGCGGGAGATATCAAAAAGTCTTACCGAGTCCGATTGTCAGGTTAAGATAGCCATCTGCAAAAAAACCTACTCCGGCAGTGATCATGAACCGTAACTTGGCTCCTAGAGAGGCCATTATGAGATCTCAATGGATGATAGAAAGTTCAAATAGAAAATCAGAAGGAGTCAAATGCAAGTGGCGATTTCAGGGCTTTGCAGTCGAGCATCCTGGCTTCTGACAGGGCCGAGATAGTGTCGCACGGCTTTATACTTTGTCACTCGACGGCTGTCACTTTCGACAAGGATGTTGCTATCGGCGAGAAGTACCGTAGTGTCGAATGTCAAATCGGGAGTTTTGGTTAGTTTGAGGCATGAAAAGATCTGATATTCAATGAGAATGAAGAGATCCACCACGAGCACCAGGCAAACTGCACGGAACGGAGCCGATCTGAGAACAGAAATGTGGATCTGCCAGTCATTGGCTGCCATGGCCCCCACGTGCTGCCGGCCACTTGCCGTACAACTAAGCTTATAAGTCGACATCGGTGCGAAGTCCTGTGGTGATTTTCTGTCCTGCCACTTCTCGAGTTAAAGCACAGCCCTAGGCGCATGGAACGTCATACTCATTGCGCGTTCTCCGGTTGGTGCATTCGATGAGCTCAACCCGACAGTTGACACCATCCTTATCTCTTATCGCCAGGTAAACACTACAACTTGTTCCGGGCGGAATGGATGCATCGCTTCCCTCGCCACCTGCTGTGAATGCCTTGCGTGAATCATTCGGCGATCGCAAACCACCGGATATTACTCGCAAAATCACAGCATGTGTGGCATGTCGCAAACAAAAAGTGGGAAGATCTGAGCCGTGTTTTGACGCAAGACGCTAATGGAGGATGTATCCAGATAAAATGTCATATGCGAGATGGGCAGGCGCCATGTTCTCGGTGCAAGAAAAGAGGCCTACCGTGCACTGTCAACAGGAGTTTACAGACCCTACTAGAGGAGGACGTGACGTGAGTCTTTCCGCCCCAACTGCCAGTCTAGAACCAGCAGACTGAATGCTTCTAGATGGAAAGGTGCCATGGTTCGCAAGATCCGGCGACTTGAAGAGGCCATTGCACAGATTGCCAACAAAGTCGATATACCTGAATTGAAACCACAGCCTGAGGAGCACCCGGAGTCATTAAGTCCGCCCGTGGACCTGACCAATGTAGAGCCATCGACCTTCAGTCCTGAATCGCAGCAACAGGCTCAGGTTCAGGTTCAGGCTCCTACTCAACCAAGAGAGGATCGCGAATTACCTCGGACTTGGGAAGTTGTCATGGATCCTCGAGGCGGCCCGGCTTCTATCCCGGCCTCATGTCTCTCAGATAGTGCAAGGAACGCACTGCCGAACGGTTTACCCAACTCGCGCCGCCCAGACTTAATATCGACTGGATTGATCACCTTACGACAGGCGCTGGCTTTGTTTGAAGAATATCATCTACGGCTAGATCACTTTCTGTATAGGATACTGGGTGATCATATTAGCTTGGACTCGGTCAGAGTGGCTTCGCCCTTATTAACCGCAGCAGTCTGTACAGTTGGAGCTCTTCATTCGCAGTCCTTGGGCCAATTATTCGACATTTGCTATAATGAGTTCAAGAGTCTGGTCTCAACACAAATATTTTCTCGGACTGCGAATGAGGATGACATCAGGGGTTTGTGTATTGGGGCATTTTGGCTACATGAACTATCCTGGGCATTGATTGGAAATGGTATGTCAATTGAAACCCGCACACGACCCAGACCTAACAAGAGTAGCTGTACGATTGGCATCAGATATTCACCTCCACAGCGGAATCTACAAGGCTCTTAAAGGAGATAGGGAAGGCTATCTCCAGGTTCGGTTATACTACCTTGTCTATGTCTGCGACCATCATTTCTCGATCGCATATGGCCGACCGCCAATGTCTCACGAGGGATTCATCATCAAATCTGCGTCTCAGATGCTGCAAACAGAGCATGCAACTGAGGATGACGCTAGACTCATTAGTCAAGTCCATGAGTGGTCGATATTAAGTCAAGTGTTTGACACCTTTGGCGTGGATGTAGATACGGCAATTGCGCCCCAAACTATACCCCAGCTCCGTCGTTACTCTATTGCATTGGACACATGGCTCGCAGATTGGAACGAGAGATTTAGAGAGAACCGCAACGTGGGCAATTATCCACAAAAGGGAGTGGGCTTTCATTTCCACTTCGCCAAACTCTATCTCTGCTCTCATGCATTCCGGGGCATGCCTGCAGTCGAAAACACGACGGAATGGTTCACTCCTGAACTGGAAGAGATCGCCAATGCTGGTGTTCTTTCAGCCATGTCCATCCTTCGCGTGATTGTTTCCGACGCAGAATTCCGATCCTTCATGAATGGGCTACCATTGTATTTTGATACAATGCTCGCCTTTGCAATGGTTTTCTTGCTCAAAGTTGCCACAAAATATGCCACAGTCATTCGGATCGACACGGCCAAGATCTTGTCTTTGGTTGCGCAGACTGTGGCTGCATTGCGAGAAATAACCCGGACTATGCACCGGCAACATCTACTCGTTGTCATTGCTGAAGGTCTGGGGAGGTTGTTATCCAGATGCCAAGTGCCCCTTCAAACATCAACGGAAGCTATGTATAATTCTTCCCCGATGATGGATCCAAATCCTCAGTTTGATATGGCCTGGATGGAGAATATGGCGAGCTTTGATTTTCAAACACACTTCCCTGATCTAGATGAGTGGTGGCTGCATTATAGCACCTCAATGGGCCCCCAAGTACCACGTGGGTAATCGACAGATGACCAGAGACGGTCCACTAACCTAATAATGAATGCCACAAATTAGCTACGTATGTATATTGATAACCATCCAAGGCCTATATTGAGTAACCTGCCTGCATTGTTATTTTCGAAACAGAACTATCATATTGGTTTAAAAATGGCAGAACAAAATACTTTAGCAACGCTTGAAAGCTGAGTAAGCTCAGGCTGAGTAATTAAGAACAAGATCAAAGATATCATAGTTCCTCCAGCTCTTCCCACTTGCCAATTCAGGGGTCACTGGCTTCGACATAAGAACTGGAATATGCTGCTCACTCAAGCCTCCGTGTGATCGCAATGGATGGTCTTTCAATTGTGAGAGATCATGATCCGCTTTCTTGCTCCCCATCACAGCATGAGACTTCGAAATCACAACGATGTCAGCCTCACGATCAAGAGGCATATCATATTTCTTAGCTGCATCTTCCCGGCTCAGAGCTTCTTCAATATCAGGAAGCGACTTGCAAAATGAGAGCATGGATTCAAGCTTCGACATGTCCTTCAGATAGACACGGACGAATGACCCAAGTGCACCATGATGCCGCACAAAGGGATCTGTGATAGGGCAAATAACCCGACTAGCGTCAGGGCCGAAGTTTGCGTCGAGAGCTTCTTCAAGGAAAATCACATTTGGTTCACCCAACTCATTCGATTTTTGATTCATTCCGTGATCGCCGGTGACGCCAACGACCGGCGCCAACCCAGTCAGCTTCTGCAAGCGCGCGTCAATCGCACCCATGAACTCATCCGCTTCCTTGCTTCCAGGAGCATGTTTATGCTGGATGTAGTCCGAAAGAGTCAGGTACAGAAAGTCGGACCTTTTCTCTTGCAGAAGCTTGATTCCGGCATCCAACACAAACAATGATAACTCTCCGGAGTATTGGCTTGGAGCCGGCTGCCCGAGCCATTTCTCGACATCTTCAATTCCATTTTCCTCGAGCGTGCAGTCTGCAGCGCGCTCGGCAGAAAAGCAAATTGCGCCTTTCAGGCCATGCCCGAGAATCTTGCGCAGCTTATCCTTTGCTGTGATGGCTCCAATCCGTACACCTCGCTGGAACATCTGTTCGAGCAGGGTAGAGCCTCGGAGCAAAGAGTCGTCCGTGATCATCTTTGCCTCGCCGGTCTCGCGGTCGAGGAAGAAGTTTCCTGCAATTCCGTGGAATGATGGCGGTGCGCCTGTGATAATGGACACATTGTTGGGATTTGTGAATGAGGGCATACAGCTTTTCGCTGCGGCATGAAAACCATTTTCCACAATGCTTTTGAATGTAGGAAGAAGCCCTCTCTTGAATCCGGATTCCAGATACTCCGGGTCGAATCCATCGATGCAGACAACAACCGTAGGCTGTGTTGGGATGTGATATTCCCTGGAATGGAGGGTGAACTTGGACCGTGATTCTAGGGCTGATTAATTTTTGATTCTGAAAAACTCCTTTCTCACTCACCGAGTAGGCACTGGTATGCAATTTCCTCATAGGCCTCGAGAGGAGACACCAAACAATCCGGGTCTTTGGCCAAGTCATCCCAGCGTCGGACTGCGAGCTTAGCTTGCAGCCATGGGTCTTTCTGGGCCTCAAGAACCTCCGTCTCCATAAATCCTCCACCCTAGTAGGGATCAGCCGATGTCTTACAGTCATTGGAATGTGTCTTCATACCTGGAAGCGTAAGGTTCGCTTGCTAGTCTCACTCAATCCGTCATGGTAAGTCTTGTCGGTGGCAACAAGATACCGCTTGGCCATGACGTGCGCCCCAACTAACTTGCATACTCTCTCACTGAATCCAATCTGGCGCAGATAAGATTCGCCCAGGATTTCATGGCTCATACGGCCGACGTACTGACCGTCTGGAGTGATCATCTTGTCCATTTTCTCTGCGGCGGGAATGAAACGGCCGACATCGTGTAACAATGCAGCGAGAATAACCTCCGGGTCATTCTTATATTCGACTGATTGGGTTGCAAGATCCGCACATTGGAGCGAGTGTTCTAGCTGGGTCACTCGCTCTCCAAGGTAATCGCCTTGACCTTGAGCATGGAGGAAAGCGAAGAGAGTCTTGATTGTGGCTCGGGTATGCTCCTCGACAGATTGAAGAGTACCTGGAGCTTGAGAAGCTGGCATCTTGATATTCATTTTGATGCTTCACAGCTTTTTGGATGCAAAGTTCTTTGGTTGTTCAACTTTAGTTGTGATGTCTACATGACTTGACCATCGAAGGCCTTCTAATAACAAATGAGCAGAGACCCAGGCAAGAAGTCCGTAGTCGACCAGCATTCAAGATACACGTGCAAATAGAGACGATATGATTCATCGGCCCCTCACTTTAGTATGTGGATCTGAACGAATGATGTGCAGCCGATTCGTCGGTGCGAAGCCCGGTGGTCCGTGCGCTGCGGTAGGAACGCCTATGCTACGATGCCCAGTGGAGACGATCCGAACCAAAAAAGGCAAAAATAATGGCTGAAAGAGCTTGCAAAACAGGGGTCTGGTCCATTTGAGCAATTTATCAGCCAGGCTCGGTAATTGGCCTACCTGATTATTGAGTTGCCGGGTATATATAAAGTCTTCCCCAATCAACCTTTACTTCTTCATCTCTCAAGTCAAGGTTTCTTGATATTTCGACACCCACACAATAGGTTCAACATGAGTCCCCTCACTCAAGAACAAGTGGCCTCTTACCACAAGAACGGTTATCTTCTTTTGCGTGTTAATGAGCATCAGCTTGTCGATCCGATCGCGTTGAAGCAGTGGACCGAGGACATCAGAGCCTGGCCTCGCGTCAAGGGCAAATGGATGCCATACGATGAGATCAACATTAAAGGGGAACGCCAACTCATGCGTACTGAGCGCTTCATTGACTTCCACCCCCAGTACAAGGAGCTCGTCTGCGGCGAGAAGCTGGGCGAGATTCTTAAGGCCGTCTCCGGTGATGTCAGTATTCGAAAGAAGCTTCGTACTTTGATCATTGATCAACTTTCTAACTTCATATAGGATATGCTCCTCTTCAAAGATAAAATCAACTACAAGCAACCCTTCGGCAATGGCTTCCAAGCACACCTAGATGCCCCGGCGTATGACCACATCGGTCGTATCGAGCACGTGACAGCCAACGTCGCTATTGATGCCGCCACCCTTGCTAATGGATGTCTGGAGGTGGTCCCTGGATCACACAAGATGGATGTGGAGTTCGAAAGCCATGGTCGGATCAAGCAATCGTGGGAAGATGCCCATGAGTGGATCACCATCCCGTTGGATCCTGGTGACATGCTGATCTTCGGCTCGCATCTTGCGCATCGCTCAGCGGAGAACAAGACAAATGAGAGTCGTTCTAGTCTTTATGCTACCTTCCATTCGAAGTGTGATGGCTTGGACTTGCGGGAGAAGTACTATAAGCATCGGATGGAGAACTTCCCCCCAGAGCACGGTGAGTTCTTTCATGAAGTAGAATCGTTATTTGGGGTAATTTCGCTGATAAATTTTTAGAGCGCGTGGAGGGCAAAGATTATTCGGCTGGTTATCGCACTTATGGGTTTGCTGCACCGTTCACTCGCGTGGGCCAGACTGCTGCTGCTTCAGCTGCTCCTGCTGCTCCTGCAGCCGCTGCCATTCCCGTCGTGTCTCAGCAGTCGTAATTGGCAAGTGCAGGGTCGAGGAGAGTTACTTGGGAGTTATTTTTTATGTTTTCCTTTCCTTTAAAAGGCTAATTCTTGTTGCGTAGTCGCAACAAGAGAAGACCAAGTATCGCGCAATATCTCTGATTTTCAACCCTTTTACGATCAAATGACAGGCACCAGCTTTTGTTATAACTTCCCCTTGGTGCAAACACTCACTGGGAGGGGTAGTCTTCGGCGCAAGAGAATTTTCATATGTCTGTAATAGGACTCAGGTGACTTATGCCTTCTTTTAGTCTTCCATAGGCCGGTAGCTTTTACAATTCAGAGCCTTAATTTCTCAGAATCTTGTTTCATGTGTAACAGGTTAAGCTTAAATTCGGTGTTAACCACAACATAGTGTCAGTCCTTTTGCCTATTGGGTATTTACAAATAATATCACTAAATTGATCTTGACTCTATTAGGTCCAATAAGAAGATTACAGTGTATCCGCCATAACAAACATCGCCTTTGACCATAATGAGGCCTAGATATTGTGCCCTTCAGTTTTCATATTCTGGCATAACAACATCTCCCACCATGACCGTCCGGTGATCTGGCGAGTCTGAAACTGCCTCGACTTCCTGAGTTGAAAGAGCAGCATACTGACCAAAGTTTACTTTGCCATCCACCTTCCTGGTTTTCGCAAGGGTTGAAAACGGCTCGTCACGTCTCTGCCCAGTGAACTGATCGATGCAGACCATCTGGCAGCGCTGGCATGCCTCCAGCACATCGACGCGAAGCAAGCCTGGTCCAATGCGCAGAGAAGACCAGTGATCTTCAATATATGGTTGCTCTGCATCACCCATTTGAACAAGCCGTTCGGCGACGACGATGTTCCCACGAAATACGTCAGCAGAAACGGCTTTGCTAGCACCTTGCTTGCCTTGTGCCTTGATGGTCTCATTCACGCGGTTGACTGATGAACGCGAGACCACCAAGATAGGCATCTCATTGGATAGGAGAAGGGGATTCCGTCCATTATCACGAACTGGTGGTGGGAGGTCAGGTGGGAAAGAGCCCGGCATGAGGAGCTTGCGGAATTTGTTCTTCCATGTACTAGACATGCGGACCGGTCGGGAAAATCGGTCGGCCGTTTGGCTGGGGAATCGAGCCAGTGTGCATGGGACACCGAGGAAGTCGGAGAAGAATGCCGATACCACTGGCGAGGCGTACGCATGCAGAGAAACTTGATCGCCGCATACCATGGACCGTTTTGTAGTGTTCGGGCAGAGGGAAGTGGAGATGAGGGTTGTATCCTCCCATCCGAGAGAGATCTCGAGACTTACGGAGTCGGTCATGACACCACAGGTAATGCGGAGAACGCCACGGTCGAGATCAATCGATGGCCTGATTAGTGCCATTCGTGGGTATCTTTTCTGGTTCAGCGCTGCACCCGTTCCTAGGTGGATCAGACACCACTCTCGATCCCATGCTAACCCCTCTCTCTTCACTTCCCACCGTTTGCCCTCGGGAATCTTAAAGGCCCCACAACTCTTGATTGGGAACACCGAAAGGCTTTCGATGTAAAAGTGGCGGCCCACGGAGTCATTCTCAGTGGGTGAGTTCACGGACACAATAGGGGGGGTGTTTTCCACATAGAACTCCGCAATAAAATTCACGAGGGCGTCAATGTCTTTCATATTTGTCATTGCACCCATGCTCACTCGTAAAACTCCGGTGGGCCGACCATCCACGATATCGTTATCATCACCGCAGCGAAGCCCTGTGGTATAGAGATGACGCAGTTCTGTGCCTGTCCATCCAAGTGAGGAGGCCGTACCGCCAGGATTGCAAACTGAACCAGTCCGAATTTGAATGTTCTGTACAGTAGCCAATTTTTCGACCTCTGTCTTAGGGGCCCACTCGCCCTGGCTGTTCCTTAAATTGAACGCCAAAATTGGACCTTGGGTCAGGGGACAGCCAAATGTGGCCGAGCTAGGCTGATATATATGACAAACGCGCGTTTCGTTCCAATGTGATAACACGGATAGGCGGTCGTAAAGGCGCTTGGCTAAAAATGTAGTGTGGGAGGAAATATTCGCCATCGAGCCGTATAAACGTTCATGGGTATCCATGGCAGAATCTAGAGCAATGATATTGTGGAATGGTAGGGTGCCATCCTCGAGGCGCTCGTGGAGTGAAGTCTCCTTCTTGGCATGCCACTGGGTACCAGCGGCAACAACAATGTCAACGGTGCCTCCGCCGAAGTATTTTCGTCTTTCAAGGATACGGGCGGCGTTTTTTCGAACAATCAAGGCACCCAAGTCTGGAAATCCAAAAATCTTGTAGAAGCTCAGCGCCGTGAAGTCTGGCGCCACAGCGCTCAGGTCCAGTGGTGAAGTAGATAGCAGCGAGGCTGCATCCAGTAATGTGAATATATTTGCCCCGTTGACGGCGGCGGCCGAACGAATCTCCTTGCACCATCTTAGAGGAAGGCGGCGGCCGTTCAGATTCGACTGCGCGGGGTAGGCAAAAAGTTGGGGTGCTGTTGACTGAGACGTGGCCACTTCTTCCGAAATCCAGGAGTCTACCTTGTCATCTCCTTGCAGGCACTCATGACCAAGCTCCGCAACTTCTCGCACCCCGACCAAACTAGTGTGGGCATCAATATGGTAGCCATACCAGAAACCCCGGTGGTCGGAGTCTCGAATCGAGTCCGTCACAAGCTTAATAGCTGCGGTTGCATTTGCAACGAAGACCAAGTCATACTCTTCTGGGTCTGCATTGAAGAAGCGGAGAACCCGGAGTCGAACATCGTCTGTCCGCTGGGTGGAGAGTTGTGACGATTGTGACATGGAATGGGGATTGCCAAAAAGATTTGACGTCATGTCTCGTGAGAAAGCCTCAATCGTGGACTTTGCGTAAATTGTTGTGCCTGCATGGTCCAAGTAAGTTGTTTCTACAAGCATTCGAAAGTGGCGATTAGTATATTATTCAATCCATCGGTGGAAGGAACGTCGTACCATTTAATAAGGGATATTCTTGTTCCCGAATGGTATCCACGTCCACAGAGTAGCCTTGACAATAAGCTATCTGGGGCGGGTTTGAAGTGTGGGTCTGCGCCATCTTTGTCGATGAAAGATGGACTTTATGCCAGACACGGCCATTTAAAAGGGATCGAACGTGCCCGCGGGGGGCACGAAGCTTAACGGTGTAAGCGGACGACTTTTTGCGACTCATCCGCATGTATGATGCAGGAACCCCACTTGGAGATCACTGCGAACCAAACTATGTATACTTTGGCAAGGAAAGCCTAAAAAAGGCCCTCAGTTAGTTTGAAATTCATGACCATTTCACGGATTCAAAATAATAGTCATTCATGCTAGAAATAGACTGCATTTCGTATAACCACCAAGGTGAAGATGGGACTGTGTCGAGGGGAATGCAATAGATAAGACGGAAGATTGACTATACGGACCTGGCAATCGTATGGGAGAGACGGGGAGTTCCGATGGTGGCATTACCCGCTTCTGGATCTTGCAACCGAACAGAAGTTCAAATTTCAATTGTGAAGACAATACACAGGGCACTCCATTATTCTTATAGCGCGGAGACGCACCTCAGCACTAGTGCTGGGATCGTAAAACCAATTGAACTCGATCGCTCGATTGAGAAACCGAGACTGCCCCATCGCCACTGCAAGTGTACTGTGGACGAGATCATGTGACGATGGACCCTTATGGCGGGGAACCGCGCGCGATGGGATATGACCTGACCGGGAATGTCCATGCACAGCTCAAACACATACTCGGGCGTATCCAGTCAGACTGGGACATGGGGGCCGCGATCCACCGTGGTGGATGCCAGGTGGGTACGCAGTGGCTCTGACGGTCAGATTCAACAAGCAATCTGATAGCGCAGTCAGAGTATAGTGAATGGTCCCGAATGCTTGAGCCAACCAGAGACCGGAATTGCTCATATGCAAAAGCATATCACTCTACATCACATTGTTGTCCGCGGCCAAGAACCTCGGTCGTGACAAGATAGCCAAGGTGCATGTAGTTTTCATCGACCACACGAGCTGGCGGCGGCCCGAGACGACAGCATCGTGACCTATACTAAGTCGTCAGCTTACGCGCTCAGCTCAAGGTTGATATGCAGTTTAGACTAGCCTAAAAATATGGTGCTGTGATTGGGGCCATTGACAAGTACCCAGCCGTAGCCCCATCCCGGGGCTGTCCACTACAATGGCATTGTTCGCCAAGGAAAAAGAACCCGAGTAGGAAGCGGTACCTAGTCACGAACTATTGATCGAAATGGTGGGGCATCACATACGCTAGGAATACTACAGTAGTACTGTAGCGCTGTTCGTACGGAGTTTTTGGGGGCCGTCTGGCTGTCTCTTGCAGATCCTTGAACTAATATCTACCTGATCTATGCCTAGCTCGGCATGTTAGTAATAGAACATATGCATGGTGCACAGGTATTGCTTTTTCCCTCAGATCCTGAAAGAAGGAAAAAACTAGTTTTAGTATGTACTAAGAACCTAGGTTCAGCTACTATTACCTCGGGATCAGCATAGTATTGAAGGCTGATTCACTCAGCTGAATGGAAAGAACTTTCTCATTACGTTTCACTATCAAGACCCACGAGTTCCAAGATTTCAAGGATGATGGACATTTATTGCCACTTTTGGTGTGAACTGTGATGTAGAATTTTCCAGTTGGGTTATGCACATAGAAGCGAGACAGCCATGATATTGGCTGCTCGGTAAGTTCGAGCGCTGCGCTCACGCATAATATAGTACAAGTGTGATGAAAATGGCGCAAAATCAAAAGATATAACTCCCATCCTAAACCCCTGCAATGTTCATACAGACGCTTCTGCCGACCTGCAGAAGAACACGGCAAGTCGACATTGAAAGAAACGGGGTAAACAGGGTGACTCCAAATTAGACAAGAAATTATGAAAAATGTGTTCAGCCCAAATGTCCCGTTTACCGCTTGGGCCACTGGCGCCAGCCACGACCATGACCTCTCTGCAGAAAAGTCTTAGTTTCCATATGATAAGCACTGCCACGGAATTACTTACCTGCTTCCACAACCGGATCATCTCCGGCATCTCCACCATCGCCTTGCGACGATCCTCGAGCCTGGCCTCCATCGTGCGCTCCCACTTGTGACCCTTGACCTTCTGGCCAATACCGGTACCCTTGATACGCAAACCACGCTCAGCCAGACGCACAGCCTTGTATTCTGTTGATTTAATACCAGGAGGGAGTAGCTGCTCAACGTTGTACTTCGCAGCCATTTTTACAAGGTCGGCCTGTTGTCGTAGCCCGTATCGGGGACCGAGCCATTTGCCGGTACGGAAGATCTTTTGTGGCAAGAACGGGTTGCGAGCTTCGGGGTTGTTGTACAGAAGAGCCTTTGCAGGAGAGAAAGCCTCGGGGTCGGGCTTGTGAGCACCCTTGACTTCACGATCGGGGGTGTACGGTGATGGAAGGGTTTGTTCGGGAGCTTCGCCGTCTGGGGCAGTTGGACGGGGTGCAACAAGCGCGGAGTAGATCTGAGGAGGATAGCGGGCAAAGAAGTTGCGGAGTCGAATTGGCAGATTGCCGACGGTACCCACGTTTACCGACATGGTGGGCAGTTGAATTGGGATGGTGTTGATGTTTAGAGCGATTAAAAGTTGAGATCGCGAAATCCCGAGGGTTGCGGCCTTGTCGCCTTAATGCCTCAGGCGATAAGGCTTCCTAATTCGTCCATCATTCTGCTTTTTCATCGTTCTGGTTTCAGCCCCCTCGGTCTCCCGTTACCAGCACTCCCCATTGTTATCAACACCCGTGATTTATTCATATTTCTAGCATATATTTGCGCAATCCGAAATTCTTGTCTTGTGCGCATTATCTTCGTGCGCGTAATTCTTCTACGCGCACCACCCTAAGCTCACCATGGCGGACTATCACTTTGGAGGTTCGGAAGAGGAGAATGCGGAGCTACGCAAGCTCGAAGCAGAGTTGGTAAGCATCGTAACGCGTCTCGTGCCCTGCGCAAAACATTTTATAATGAATATATATATTTACTGACCTCGTTTCTAGACCGATGATCCCGATAACTTCGAAACTTGGGAGAAACTAGTGCGCGGCGCAGAATCTCTCGAAGGTGGCATCAATCGTAACTCTAACCCCCAAGCCATCACCACCGCACGCCATGCCTACGATCGCTTCCTCGCCAAGTTCCCTCTCCTCTTCGGATATTGGAAGAAATATGCCGACATGGAGTTCTCTATCACGGGCACAGAAGCTGCAGAGATGGTGCGTCGGACTCTCTTTCATTTCCCGTCTTCCTGTCAAGACTTGAGCCTACTTCAAATCCACGAAACCTCAGTCATTGCATTTCGTCCAATATCGCTAACCGCTTGTTAGGTCTATGAAAGAGGTATAGCCAGTATCTCCCCATCGGTCGATCTATGGACCAACTACTGCGGCTTCAAAGCCGAGACTTCCCATGATGCCGACATTATTCGAGAGTAAGTTCAACGAAGTTGCTTTCCTTCCCTTTCCCTGTAACCGTTATCAATGCAGCTCGCGATCGCTTGGGACTTGATGTGGTGTGAAGCATGAATATGTGCTGGATAAGCAGTTCTACTGATGATGGGTGAGACACCGTCGCCTGACCACCCGGACTCAAGTGGTGTATACTTCTCACCCATGGCTTCATTCAGGCTGCTTTCCTTCTCTTGACCTCAAGACATGATCTTCTCTTTCCTTTGCCCGGGTACCAAAACCAAAGGACAGGTGTTCTCGAAGCACTTGATACCTCCCCCATTGCTCACCCATCGTTGATTTTGGATCTGTCACCACAACGGCAGAGATGACCATGATGTTTGCCACACATTTCTTCCTCTCCCCTCCCATTTCTAAATTCCCCACCCCCAAGTTAGAGGATCTGATATGCTGACCTGCAACCCTAAACAGCCTTTTCGAGCGTGGCGCCAACAGTGTAGGCCTGGACTTCCTGGCGCATCCCTTCTGGGATAAGTACATTGAGTTCGAGGAGCGCGTGGAAGCTCAAGACAAGATCTTTGCTATTCTTAGCCGTATTATTCACATTCCCATGCACCAGTACGCACGATACTTTGAGCGCTATCGCCAACTGGCGCAAAATCGCCCTCTGGCAGAACTCGCATCTGCAGATGTGATGTCTCAGTTCCGTACGGAGCTGGAGGCTGCTTCATCACAGGTTCCGCCAGGGGCCAAGGCTGAGGCTGAGATTGAGCGTGACCTGCGGCTGCGCGTTGATAACTACCACCTTGAGGTCTTCTCGAAGACTCAGACAGAGACAACCAAGCGATGGACCTATGAAGCCGAAATCAAGCGGCCTTACTTCCACGTGACAGAATTGGACGAAGGCCAGTTGACCAACTGGAAAAAGTACCTCGATTTCGAGGAATCCGAGGGCTCCTACCCTCGCATTCAATTCTTGTACGAGCGCTGCCTGGTTACCTGTGCTCATTACGAAGAGTTTTGGCTTCGCTACGCTCGATGGATGACCGCTCAATCTGGCAAGGAAGAAGAAGCCCGGATCATTTACCAACGTGCTAGTTGCCTTTACGTCCCAATTGCGAACCCTGCTATCCGTTTGCAGTATGCCTATTTCGAGGAAATGTCAGGTCGCATTGATGTCGCCAAGGATATCCATTATGCTATCCTTTTCTGCCTCCCTAGTCATATTGAGACCATCATCTCTCTGGCCAATATGTCCCGCCGGCATGGTGACCTGAATGCTGCCATCGAAGTCTACAAGACCCAGTTAGATTCTCCCGAGGTTGAGATGGCCACCAAGGCTGCTCTTGTTGCCGAATGGGCCCGCCTCTTGTGGAAGATCAAGGGCGCCCCCGACGATGCCCGCAAGGTGTTCCAAGAGAACCAGCAGTACTACCTTGACAGCCGTCCTTTCTGGACAAGTTATCTTATGTTTGAGATTGATCAGCCTACTAGCGCTACAACCGAATCGGTCCAATATGAGCGCATCAAGAAGGTCATCTCTGATGTACGGTCTAAGAGCACATTGCTTCCGGAGGTTGTTAGGGAACTAGTCCAGATCTACATGGCATACCTGCTGGAGCGAGGCACTCAAGACATTGCTAAGGAGTACATGACCCTGGACCGTGAGGTGCATGGTCCTCCATCGGTGGCTGCTGCTCGAACCGGTGGTACTGCTGTGATCCCACCTACCCCTGCTGATGGACAACCCACCCCTGTCCCTATGTTGCCTCAACCTACCCCTGAACAGGCGATTGCAGCACAAGACCAAGCATATGCATACTACCAGCAGACCCCCGCCAACGCTCAACCTGTTGCCTAATTTCCCTGACATGCTTTTTACGACTCGTTGCGGAAGCTTTACTCCCCTGCTTCTCTTTTTCTATGGTTTCTCATTGATACCTAATCTACTAGGGTGGGTGACTTCCCTTACATCTAGCATCATGTTTGTTTTTGCCGATACCCTGGCAAGCTTCTCTTTTACGGTTCCGTTCTAGGTTTCTTAGCGATTTTTGATTCGCCGAAAGGGCTTTGTGCAGGTTAGCTCTTGCTTCCAATGAATCTGTGTCCTACATCTTTGACCGGAAATACGTAATTAGTAGTCACCGAATCACAGCGCAATACTCCGTAGGCTCCCGCACATAGATAACACTGAACATGCTATCAGGGCAACATTACAACCTCATATGTAAAGATTTTGCTAGTAATATTTAAAAAGACAGTTGCTGAAGACTTATTGCACCTCGGGCTCAATTTGCAGAACTGCACATTTGGGTTTTTCGGTTCACCGTATAAATTCGATATGCGCCATCTTGCGATTCGATCAAGTCTCCCATTTATCACCTTGCTCTCACACCTGCGCCACGATGGACGACATCGAGATGAATGGTTCAAATGGAGCTCCTCCAGCTCCTCCAGCTCCTCCACCAGATCCCATTGAGCGCCCTCCCTCGCCACCACCACCACCCCCGGAGGATTCTGGTGCTCCGCCGCCGCCGCCAGATGTTGCAGCCCCTCCACCTCCCCCAGATGATAGACCACCTGCGCCACCTATCGAATCAACCAAGAAGAAGCAAGGATGGGGATCCAAACGGCCAGCTGCGGCTCCTTTTAGTGTGGAGGATCTTATCCGCAAGAAGAAGGAAGCAGAAGCTGCAGCTGCAAAGGTACGGACTTATCTTAAAGCGAAAGTTTCGCGTCTTTATTTTTCGGACTTGTGTCTAATACAATTCATTCTCTTTAGCCGAAATTCTTATCCAAAGCGCAGCGCGAGAAACTGGCACTAGAAAAGCGGGCGAAGGAGGTAGAGGCTGAGCGACAGGCGAAGGCGCAAACGAACGGCGCTGATCGAATGGATTCTTCGTCCCGGGCAGCATCGATCATATCGGAAGACATGGGCAGTGATTACAGAAATGCAAATGGTAGAGTGCCAACAGGACCACGTGCAATGCGTGGAGACGCCCCATCAGGACCAGCTGCTATGCGGGGCCGCAATCATGACATGGACCCTCCTCCCCCTCCACCAAAGGGAGGAAAGAAGTCTCAGGGTGAAAAGCATATTACAAAGAAAAATGAAGCCCAGACAGAGGCAGAATTAATCAAGAAACGATACATGGGTGCAGAACAAGCCTCGAGCTTCTCGGCGCAAAAGAAACGCAAGCGCACCACAGACAAGAAGTTTAACTTCGAATGGAACGTTGAGGAGGATACCAGTGGCGACTACAACCCATTATATCAACATCGGCAGGAAGCGAATTTCTTCGGCAGAGGCCGCTTGGCTGGATTTGCGGACGATGTTGCAGATAGTGTGACGCGCAAATACGCGCAAGCTATCCAGAGTCGGGACCAAGAAGCCGGCGAAATGCGCGCGAAGGAAATTCTGGAAATGGAGCGCCGTCGTCGTGAGGAGAGCACGCGTCACCAGCTGGACAAGCACTGGAGCGAGAAGGAATTGAGCCACATGCGTGAGCGTGACTGGCGTATCTTCAAGGAAGATTTCAACATCGCCACGAGGGGTGGTAGTGTACCCAATCCGATGCGCTCATGGAAGGAGAGTCAGCTTCCTCCGCGCTTGTTGGAACTTATTGATCGTGTTGGTTACAAAGAGCCCACTGCTATCCAGCGGGCTGCTGTCCCCATCGCAATGCAATCGCGTGATCTCATCGGTGTTGCCGTGACAGGTTCCGGTAAGACTGCTGCATTTTTGCTGCCTCTTCTTGTCTATATCTCGGAATTACCTCGCCTTGATGAAAATGAGTGGCGCAAGAACGATGGGCCTTATGCTATTGTTCTAGCTCCTACTCGTGAATTGGCCCAGCAGATTGAGATTGAAGCCAAGAAATTCACACAGCCTCTTGGCTTCAATGTTGTCAGTATTGTCGGTGGTCATTCGCTTGAGGAGCAAGCCTATAGTCTACGCGATGGAGCGGAAATTATCATTGCTACTCCCGGTCGTCTGGTCGATTGCATTGAGCGACGAATGTTGGTGCTCAGTCAGTGCTGCTATGTTATTATGGATGAAGCAGATCGCATGATCGATCTAGGCTTTGAGGAGCCTGTCAACAAGATCCTTGACGCTCTGCCCGTCACCAACGAAAAACCCGATACCGAAGAAGCCGAGAATCCACAAACTATGAGCCAGCATCTTGGAGGCCGTGACAGGTACCGCCAGACTATGATGTACACCGCTACCATGCCAGCGGCCGTCGAGCGTATTGCCCGCAAATATCTGCGACGCCCTGCCATCATCACTATCGGTGGTGTTGGTGAGGCCGTCGACACAGTCGAGCAACGCGTCGAAATGGTTCCTGGCGAAGACAAGCGGAAGAAACGTCTTGGCGAGATTCTCACATCTGGCGAATTCCGGGCTCCCATCATTGTTTTCGTCAACATCAAGCGAAACTGTGATGCTATCGCCCGAGAAATCAAGCAGATGGGCTTCTCCTCGGTTACTTTGCACGGTTCTAAAACGCAGGACCAGCGTGAAGCTGCCCTTGCCTCCGTCCGCAGTGGTGCCACGGAAGTATTGGTCGCAACTGATCTTGCTGGACGTGGTATTGATGTTCCGGATGTCTCCCTAGTCGTCAACTTCAACATGGCCACATCGATCGAAAGCTACACTCACAGAATTGGTCGTACGGGTCGTGCAGGAAAAAGTGGTATCGCCATTACTTTCCTTGGTAACGAAGATAGCGACGTTATGTATGTCTTCTTTTCCTTTTTTTTCGTCATTTTCATGAAGTCCATACTAACCAACATATCAGGTACGACCTCAAGCAGATGCTCATCAAGTCACCCATTTCCCGCGTTCCCGAGGAACTACGTAAGCACGAGGCTGCGCAATCTAGGCCTAATCGTGGCCCTGGAAAGAAGATCGAGGATAGTTCAGGGTTTGGTGGCAAGGGCGGCTGGGCTTAATGGCCTCGAAGTCCAACCTTACGACAAAGCGGAGTTTCTTGTACTTTTATTAAATGGATACCACACTTCTATTTTCGTGAAATTACTGGCCCTTAAATCCGTACATCGTAAAGCCTTGCAAGATTTGATTCTAGTATGGCTCAATATATGTCCAGGTGCAAACACAGCCTTTTGGAGGGGCCATAGACATCGTTGTTAGGTAGGGGTCCATCGCAATGTCACAGGTGAAATTCAGTATCATGATCAGTATAAAAGCCCTTAGTAACTGAAATGAAAGATACCAGTCGAAATCTCGATACAAATAATCACACTCTTTCTACAGCATTGTCTACAACCGTCGCATCCAAACCACCTTCATATCTACAATCAGCCCGCCATAAAGGTTATTTTTGTCATTCTCGTCACTACTCTAGCTGCTTTAACATCTGCTATGGGCACTGTGGGTAGTATGTAGACTCTCTGAGCCCTAGACAATGAACATCATTAACAAGGCTTTTGCTTTACATAGATGGTGGGGCGTGCTCTGCCAACGTGGATTGCGTATACTTGACTTTGGAATACACAAATGGTGTATGCGCGGAAAGTCCTGTGCTCGTTCAAGCACTCGGAGCACTTGGTCCTGCAAGTATAAACGTTCATCGCTGGGGATGAGAATAGCTGTGTCACTTAGTTTTCCATTCCTATGGCTTTTGAAGACAAGTTGCGAGGAAATTTACTTTTTTTTATCGTCTCTGGCCGAACTTTATGTTATGCTTCTCTGTAGATGCCTTAGCGCTAAACTTCCCAGAATTGTGGGTCTGATGTAGGTATGACCAGCGCTTGCAAAGAATTGGGAAATATCGGGTGTCCATGAGTCCGGTCAGCCTTGGATGTTTTTCTCTTTTTTTTTTGAGTAGCTCAATTTACTCTGATAACAACCATGTAGGTACATCGGTAGCTACCTGGTTCCCCACGCGAGATCCTGTATTCATCGCTTTCTTCTATATATATGTCATCAACCGAGTCAAGCCCCGGTGCCCGTGTGAAATCCATCGTAATCGGATTCTCGGAGTATGCACGAGGCCCGTTCCTCAATACTAGCCTAACGGTAGTTCTTACCCCTCAAATCCTGGAATCCAGCACCTTCAAGATCATTCTCGATAAGCCCGGGAAGAGCAATATGATGCAATGAAACCTCCTTGTTACTTTTCCTGATCTCTTCCGCAGACGGAGGAGTCCATGTACCCCGCAAGATCTGATTCACGGCCTGGCTGAGGAACGATGCATTCTCAGTATAGGTGATGAAGCCCGCTGCAACGGAGATGTAGAAGATTCCAGGGTAGTCCTGGTCGTAGAAGCGGAGGTACAGAGGACGCTCTGCGTCTGCAGCAGCCAGGGAGTCGTACTCGCCTGCTTCACAACCTTCTGGCAGGTAAGATGAATCGGTTGACCACCCGGTTGCTGCGACGAACATCTTCGGTTTTAGGACTGTGCCGTTGCTGAGAGTGACAGTGTCACCATCGATGAGTTTGATACTGCAGCCGTTGTGGATCTTGAATTGTCCGTTTTTGTATGCAGGAACGAGATGTGACCGAAGAATCAAGCCGACTTTGGCGGATGCACCCTCATCTGTAAGTTGTTAATAAAGATGAGTATTCTATGGAGATGCAAAAACGACTTACGGAATGGAGGTCGCCATTCTGGGACACCTTGGATCAGGGCCCATATGAGGTGTATGAAATATAAGATGGAGTCCACGACGAAGATTGGTAGGATGCGGTATAGGACTCGGCACAAATGCAGGTCTGTCCACCCGAATTTCCATAGTGATGGCCACCACATGTCTGGAGCACCCCTACAATGTATGAGCTAAATGCACGACAAATTCCAAGTCTTGTCAATAGCGTACCAGTGAGGAGAACGTGCAACCACGTGAACATTTGTCGCATTCTGAGTGAGACAGGCTTGCTGGATGATGTCCATAGCCGAGGGACCTGCTCCAACAATCAAGACATCCGAGGTAGGGATTTCCTTGGCTTCGCGTATATTATTGTTGTGTATGATGGGGAACGTAGCTGTTTCCTGGCCCGGGAATTTGGGCATATAAGGAAACATGTTGTGTCCACTGAGGTAGTATGTCAGTCAAGATTCCATGCATAAATAAAGAACAAGACATTGATATATGCATACGTGCAGACAAGAACACTTCGCGTGTAAACGGTCCGAGAGACGGATTTCTCCAACCCCTCAACCAAGGGACTCAGGTCAACCTTATGAAGCATTGGCTTGACCATCTCCACGTGAGTCACATTATGCTGCCATAGCACATGTTGCTGGAGGTGAAATTCTTGGAAGTATGCTTCGCAAAATTCAGCGACTTGGTCTCTCGATGCCCGTCTCTGGGGCTCTCGCCGAGGAAACTTAACACCGTGACATTCATATTCAACAACCAAGTCTTGAAGAGTTGAATATTCCGGAATATGGCCCGTCCAAATACCACCTGGAACCGCCTGACGCTCTACGGCGAGGACAGAAAGTGGAGGGTCATCTCTTAGCAGGTTTCGGAGAGACACCATGCCTGGAAGCTGTTAGCCGCGAAAACCACATTTTGCGGGATTCTAGGGTATAAAAATTATTGCCTCACCAGAAGGACCAGCACCAATGATGAGCGCATCGATAGGGTTGTCTATCGAACTACCAGCATCCCCAGCAACCACCTGGTCGACAGTGGTGGGAAGTGCTATTTTCATGGCGGTCGGGAACTGCGGGGTTGTAAAGTAGTAACTTGCACGCACAACTTCCATGGAAAGTCGACAGCCAATTCCAATTTATAAGTCGAGGTATGTGCGACTCTCGGATCTAACGATGCATTTCGCATTCGCATAGATGCCAAGTGGAGGTGGTGGTCCACTCCACCCAACAAAAGTACTTGCAGCGCTTCCCACTTCGGTTATGTATGCGACCTTCCCTTGCAAGAATGGCGCAACGCTAACGACCCAAGTGTCGAATCAAGGTTTGCGGAATTTATACGCGGGAACTTCACCCCAGTAAGCACTAACTTCAGGGGGTCAATCGCCTTTTCAGGACCCATGGTACCTGGACTTTGTCACTATTCACAATCACAATGAGGGAGAAAGGTAGGTTGCGTGTCTATGAAGAATGCCCCTTCCCTAGGTGGTTGAATTGATGCGTTGCTGACAGGCTTCAGTCCCGGTCAAGGACGATGCGACCGTCTTGGCGGCCCTCGGTCACAAAGAGGAGCTGAATCGTCAATTCACGCCCTTTTCTATGGCCGCCAATGCCATCATCACTGCAAGTGCATGGGTATGGCCCCATAACTTCCCCACAATCTCTTTCTTCATCCCTTGAAGCTCGCCGGAGCTGTGGACACTAACTCGCGCCAGACGGCGATCATCGGAACATTCATTACCTCGATCTATAATGGCGGTGCGGCAGGGTTGATCTACGCCTGGTATGATCTACCCCCTTCGAAGCGCGCAATACAGTATCCTAATGAAATACTAGGATCGTCGACAACTTCTTCTTCCTCTTCATCGCGTTGTCCATGGCTGAGTTGACCTCGGCTATGCCGACTGCTGCGGGGGTTTACCACTGGTCGGCAGCATTGGCTGGTCCAAAATACTCGCGACCGGTTGGATTCTTGACGGGATACTTCAATATGCTTGGATGGACCCTCGGACTAGCTTCTTTATATTCGGTCGCCGGTCTCCAAGTGACGGGGTTGTATCAGCTTTACCATCCCGAGTATGTCAGTCAACCGTGGCATGTGTTCGTGGTGTTTGTCGTTCTCAACTGGTCCTTTGCGGCATTCATTCAATTTGGCAACAAGATCTTGCCATATTATACTAAGTTTGGATGTATGGCATGAATCCTCACTACCCTGCTCGCAAGAACTATGCTAACACAGACACAGTATTCGTTAACGTCGGCGCCTGGTTCACCATCGTTGTATGCCTCGCAGTTCTTCCAAAATCGCATTCTACTAGTTCCTTCGTATGGACTGAATACACAAACTCTACAGGCTGGCCAACGGGCGTGAGCTTCATTCTGGGAATGGTTGCGCCAGCCTTCTCAATCGGTACGATTGACAGCTCAACGCACATGGCAGAAGAAGTACCGAACCCATCGAAGAACATTGCAAAGACGGTGATGATCCAATGGTTCGGTTCTTTCGCAATGTAAGATACTACTACCATCTCATTTTAATTCCTACTAATACTCGATACAAGGGGATTCTGCCTCCTGATCGCCCTCTTCTATGCAGCCGGCGACCTGGACACCATCATGACTGCCTCCGAAGATAATTTCCCTGTCGCAGGTATCATGCAAATCGCATTCGGTGACACAAGATCTGCTTTCGCGTGCGGTCTTGTGATCTTCATCGCCGCTATTCCTGGCTGCATCGGAGCCCAGATTGCGACCGTGCGATGCGTGTGGGCATTCGCCCGCGATGGTGCCCTGCCATTCTCTGAATTCTTCTCCAAGATTGACGAGCAGAATGTGATGCCTGCGAGAGCTAATATTTTGATCAGTAAGTCTCGATATAAAATATTGCCTAATGAGTGCTAATATTCTTCTCTTTCTAGCGTTGATCAGCACTGCGCTGGGAGCTCTCTACGTTGCCTCGACAGTGGCGTTCAATGCCCTCGTTGCTTCGTACGCCGTCATGTCCTCGACTTCGTACGGTATCGCTATCGCCGTCCACTTCTTTACCGGGCGCAAAAGAGCTGCACCGGGCTGGTTCTACCTGGGTGATGGAATCGTGGGCTTCGCCGTGAATGCGATCGCGCTAATCTACATCTTCGTCTCGAATGTCTTTTTCTGCTTGCCATATAACCGTCCACCAGTGACAGCAGCGACCATGAACTACACATCGCTTGTGTCCTATGGTATGGCGATCCTAGTCATTATTTGGTGGTTTATTGGAGGCAGCAGAATCTACAAAGGGCCGAAATTGTCCTCAGAGACATACGAAGTTTTGGAAAGGCTGGCAGATTCTGGAACGACGATCGAGAATGTGCAAGTGCAACCAACAGGGAAATCCGAAGCTTGATATTCCAAGGTTGACAAGAAATAATTCTATTGCATGTTCGCTCACAAAGTGGATATAGAAATGTCCGTATACGTAATGAAGACCTAATAATCAAAAGAGGACAATGTCTTGCGGATAATTCTCCAGGAATATATCCCATCTCTCGGTCGCACCAGACTCCCAGTATGCATGCATGGCCTGACGAGCAGTCTCTACGTTCCCCATCCCGAAGGACTCCATTTTTGCGATCCTCTCCTCGATGATACTCCTCTGGACTGGATCGTCGGTCTCACACCCGACCGTGAAAACCGGCCACAATGTTAGAATATTCGATGATGACTCCCGGGGAATCATCTGAATAGTTTCGATAACCATATGAACCGCATAAACCGCCTTAGTGTGGTGCTTAGGCAGATCTTGTACACGACGGTACAGATGCAGAAGAGCCGTGTAGAGAAACGCCCGATGGATGCACTGCATTTCCACCGCTCGTTTCCTTGTCGCTGGATCAAGGTGATTCACCAAGGACGGATGAGCCGTCCGATTATACAGCGAATAGATCAGATTCTCCATATCCCGAATTTCTTCCAAGCTTTCCTCTCGCAGTTGCGTGTCGACCTCCTCATCTTCGGAATCGTCATTTAGCGCCATGACTCGTGTTCTTTTCTGCTGGATTCGCGCCATTCGTCCAATGCGCGAGATAATCGGGATCAGATCCAGCGAGTAGCCCGTCCACTCGTCGATATAGACATCATCGTCACTGGACGACCAGTATTGTCCGCCGGGGTTCGAGCTCTTGCGGAGACCGGAGACACCAGCGAAAATATCAAGGAGCGCATACCACTTGATCACGAATGTTTGCAAGGGAGTTTTGGCGTCTTCGGATGAGGATTGGAAGGCGGATAGGATCAACTTGTTTGCGCCCGATAGATGTATTCGCCATGTGCTTAGATCGCCGGAGATCACGTCTGAAGTGCATAGTGCGAGAGCCGTGCTGATGGTTTCCAGTTTTCCGGCTTGTTGTGGATCTAGCATTGCTCGTCTCAGACCGTTCAGTGCTGAATTAGTGAATTTGGCGATGCTACTTTCCATTTTGACGGGCATGTCTTCGTGTCGTCGAGCGTAGTGGGAACAGGCACATGCGAGGAATGCGTTTAGGAGATGTGGATTTGACATGGCTGATTGGAGGAGGTCTTCTCGTAGAGGGTTCCCCGTTAAAGAGAGAGGAAAGATCACATCGGCCGTTGTGTTGATATAGTGGTGGAGGAAGAAGCGGCTTTCGGGTGAAGAGCTGAGCTGTGCTGGGTTGTTGGAGAGAGCATAGTGGATTCGCTGCGTGAAAGGGGAGAATTCTTGGAAGTCGGAGTGATCGTATCGATCTTTGTCCGATTTATCTCGCTTGTTGAAAGGATATCGTCGAGCCAGAGATTGTGACAGTGTGGTAACTTGATTTGCGCCGGTCCACGGTACCCTTTCCGCTAATCCAGATTTCGTAGTAAAGATTAAATCCCCATCAGTATTCACCTCGCTTGGGATAATCCGTGAATGATCTCTGTTGGCCCATTCTACTGAACGAGTGGTGCCTAGATCAAGGACACTCGTGCCCATTGGCATTTGGCCCTCGAACATCCATTCTCCAGAACTTGCGCTCGAACTAGAGACTGTAGAGGGTCTCCGATTGGGCGGAACTTCCTGCGAAGAGGAGGAAATACTAGCAGAAGCATTCGGCACCTCGGGCGAACTTTGAGAATCGCTCTGCGATTCACTCTGGCGACGACGATTCTTGAAGGGTCTCCCGCCGGTCCAGGAAAGCTTGAACTCATATTTGCATTTTTCTGGACGATGTTTACATCGAGTGCAAATGGGTTTGCCCTCGTCACACTGTAGGGGAGTTAGCCATTGTTCCCATTGTTATCCCCTGCTCGGGGGATTGAACCCTGTTACCTTAATTCTCCTTCTTTTGCACTCCACGCACCCCGTTCTCATTTTGGAGTGGGGGCGGATCGACCGAGTGGCTGTGTGGCCCTCGGGCAAACCCGCGGAATCCATAACGAAGATCACGCAGGCATTAGCAGGTGAAATGAAAGATGGATTTCGTCAAGACCGATCTGACTCTCTCTCCATCAGCCGATTATCTAACACGTAGAATCCGTGGTAAAAGTTCATGTTTCCAGAGCGGCAACTTGCGCCCAGAAGGTCGAAGCTAATAGGTGAAGTGGAAAGGATAATCGGATCGTAGGCCAATCAAACCCCGGGGCGGGCGGGGGAGCTGCATGATTTGATTACACGCCCAGGTCAGTAATTGGTGTGGATAATTGGAGCAAATCCGGTTAACGGTGAGATCATTGGCCTTTCCTGGTAACTGAATGTAACCTTTCGTGTATCCGAGGTTCACTGGCATATTTTTGGGACTGTACCAGCCATTGTCTCCGATACTGATATATCAGATACCGAAGTCCAATGAAACTGAGACATGAGTAAGCGACCAGTTCTTCCCACATTAGCCGGGGATTTCCGATGAGCCTAAAGTCGAGGCGGAGGACTCCCCGTCCATCGATGGTAGTGTTGTTCACGTGAGCCTTGTCATCCGGTCGTTCAAGTGCAAGTATAACCTGTCATCCTTAGAGTTCGTTATCTTCCACAGATTGGTCACGTGCCCACGCTAGATGAGCAGTGGCCCAAAAAAAAGCTGAATCCCAGGTTGTTTGAGGTTTTAAGCACTGGCTTTCAGTATCTCTAGTCTCAATAGTAGACGTCTATTGAGCTAGGCACTGCTAACTTTGAAGCCAAAGTTAGTCTTGTCGAAGTTCAAGTACTGAATCAAGCTAAGGTGAGCTAGTGGGCGGAGGAAGCTTATAAGGCTGACGAGGCTTCTTCAACTCCACACTAAAAAGGGATTTTCCTTACGCTTGACTCCATTCATAACGACCAATTGGTGCAGTCTTGTGCCACTGTTCACTCTGTTTAATTGGTTATGGTCGTGTGGGATCGCACCGACATACCCGTTTCGGGCTAGTTCCGACGCGGCTCTGAAGAATCGCACCGAGATATACAGTAAGGGAAGTTGTTTCGAGAGAAATCTCTAAACAGGGCGCACATGTGTCATATCTTGCATAGATTAATATAAACCACCACACATGCATATCTTCGTTTCTTAGATTGGCAGCACCAATTTCCCACACCGTTGCAATGCATCCCTCCAGCATATATCCTGACTATCCATTATCCCCCAAACTTCCTGGATAATAGACCATTGTCGGCGGAAATTTCCCAGATTATATCTCTGGACCTTTCCCCACCACTCAACCCATGGTTGGCGGTTAACAGCTTCGCAAGCGGCGACAAAACCAGGCCAGGACATGGGGGCTCCATATCTGTGGTTCTGCAAACCGTGCTCTTTGTTCTGTTCCGCTATAGTTAGGTTTTCCCAGACATTCAGGACCTCCAGCTGAGGATCGATAAGGGGGTGGTTCTCAATGGCTCGATAATAAAATATCAACACGGCGCTGTGGAACGCGCGGGCTTGTCGACGGACTATTTCGAGCATGCTTATCCCTGCTTCGGACTTTGCTAAGTGGCAGTCGTCTGTTGCTAAGTTCCAGGTAAGTAGCTCGGCCCGTAGGGTGTTGCGGGCACGTTGGAGTGACTTGGGTATATGTTGTCTGTCATATATTGAAAGAGCCTCGGCGATCTGGCACGCTCGATGAAGAAGATTTCCCAGAGTAGGAGTGATCCCGTAAATGTACTCAATGTGAGTATCGCTGCTGCTAAATAATGGTTTCTCGAGACACCACTCGTGTGCAACCTGGGTCTGAAGCTCCGGGGACGTGGTTCGACCCAGAAGAGTCAGGAAATGACATATACTATTGATCTTCTGACTTGGACCTTCGGAAGCCTTAGGTTCATGACACTCCCGTAGCTGTCGGCAGCCTTTCAGATGGATCGGAAAATCGGCATCCTCGCCCGTTATAGTCTAATTTGTTAGATTATTTCCTCTGTGAAGTATTATCAAATCAACTCACATCAATAGTCACCAGGGACAACATTGCTGTCAGTTGAACAGTGTATAAATGTGAATCATCGGTATCGACGAGCGCCGTCTTCAAGGCTTGTAGTGCCTTGGTTCTATGTCGAAAGCCCAGGCTATTGAATCTTTCCGATCCGCCAGTGAGGTTCCGTATATGAAATGCAGCCGACGATAATAAGCCGTGGAAGATCGCAGTTGACGCCATAGATGATGGCGCAGAGTTCTGTGCAAGAAAAAGATCGGGGCGCCCTTCAAGAGCGAACGGGACGTAAGTCGTCCGCCAGGGATTCTCAGGATGAAGAACTGGTTGAAGAAGACCAGCGACATGATCTTTATAATGATACAGGAGAAGCGAGGTCTCCGAGTCGTGAAACAAGGGCAGGGAAAGCTCAGAATGGGGTGTAGATGGAGAGCAAGATACAATACATCTTGGTCTCACGATGGGTTCATCGTATTCGTCTGCATTTTGAACAGACTTGCCGGTCGTGCAAGCGTTGAAAATAGAGAATGATCCCATACAGACTGTATTGGACGGTGCATCAATACTATCAAGAGTTGACAAGATCTCGTCAACCTCCTCATCTGGCAAGTAAATCGAGCTGCTTCGATCTATAAGAATGAGCACCTGGGTACCTCATGGGAATCATTCGAGGAATACCTACCGAGCACAAGACTTCTACGGTGAATCTTACGACAGCCCCCTCGCTTTCCCGTAACCCAGTACAGATTCACGTCATAGCCAGCACATTTTAGCCCGGATCGCTCGCAGATGCCACACCCATTCTCTTGACGTTCATCGCATTTCGTCTTCCGAGACCTGCAGGTCCAACATCTGCACTATGTAAGCTTCAATGCCAATCGTTGTAATCCTCCAGGATGGCATACCCCGTATAAGTCACTGATTTCAACTTCTTAGGCCGCGCAGGCCTAGTGGAGTGCGAGCGGGGCTTACTCGGGCGGGGAGAACGGGGTTGCAGGTCCATCGTGGACGGACTGGATTACGAGGGGTCAAGGCAACGGAGATCAGAGGGGAAATCAGTTTCGTGAGCTTATCATGCTCCTGTTCATCGTTTTGGGTCGTAATCGGCTTATCATGATAACGGGTTGACGCTAAGATGCGGGCAGGAACCAGCGACGTGTGATTGGTGGTGCGATTGGTGATCGATAGTACTTATGAACACGAGTCGGCGGAAAGAGCTATAAATGTCGTCAATACACCATGCCTGGATGACAGGACTTTGATCTATCACATTATTCTTGCGCAAAATGCATCTTGCCTTCCCTCCTCCCGTGAAAAGAGAATCCAATCCCCAGAAAGGGTTCAAGCCTTTGGCCAAGCCACTACCAAACGATGATCATCAAATTTCACTAGAAAAAGCCAGAAGAACCTCTGGGCCATCCAGATATCTTACTTCTTTGAGCTCAATTCTTCCAAAATACAAGTTTTAGAGTGAAGTTACTTCCCCTTCCAATCGCCCCATCCCTTTTTAACAGCTTTGAGTAGAACTTTGGGGTCCATGCATGTCACACATTTCGAGGATATGATGCATCTTTACAGTGGCGTTGGTTTGGGACAGGTTTCGCATGTATGATTTAATGGCATAAGATAAAATGTCCATGATAGAAGATGACAACGAAGCTTTTTGAATATTGTTGCCTTGCTCTAATTCAGAGCCATGTAAATCAAAGGCTCAATCTATGCTTGCTAAGAAAGAGTGGATGATAGAGCTCCGACAGGTAGAACAGACACAGCCCGTGTGCTATTGTTCAAGTCTGACTCAATAAACGTAAAACCCCGAAAAAGACTGCCAGCCCCGAATTAACAGATACGTTAATTTCACAGCTTACTCTGGAGGTACTGGTTCTTGCTCAGCCAGGACTCGACATCCTCGCCGTCGCGCTGGATCCAGCTAACCTTGGCCCGAATGGCATCAAGGCTCTGTTCAACGGCACGGTCGTATCCCTGCGAGAAAATGGGTTAGATCTGAGATTGAAGAAAGAAAACTTAGGAAAAAACTGACCTTAGTATCCTTGGATTCGAAGAAGGTCTGGACGTCCTTGAGCTGGGCCTCAGTAGCGAAGGCACTGGTAGACATCTGCACCACAGTACCCAACATACCGAGGGACGGGGGAAGGCGCTGGTAGACGGTGTCCCAGTTCTTCTGGAGCCACGTCCAGCGAGCCTCGATACCGGCCGTAGAGCCGCGGAGGCCGCTCAGGGGCATGTAAATGTCCTGGTTCTTGACCTCGTCACCCAAGGCCAGGTCGAGAGTGCGCTGAATGAGAGTCGGCTCCTCGGAGGCACCGAGGCAACGCAGGGCAGTGGTCTTCTCGTCAGAAGTAGGGGCAGTGCGGAAGCGGTCCAGCACAACCTCGTACTCCTTGACGCCACCGTGCTTCAGAACGATGGTGAAAACGCTGCCACGAATGTTGGGGTGAATAGCGGAAATGTCGCCAGCAGCAAAGCGGGCGAACAGGTCCTGGGCAGCCTTGATCACAACTGGGTCATCGGCCATACCGGCGGAGCCGAACATGAGAGCCTTGAATTGCTGCAGGATGTGGTCGTCGTTCTCAGAGAACTCCCAGCCTAGCTCGTGAGCCTTGGAGGAGACGAGCGAACGCTGGAAAGCCTTGAGCGCATCTTTAGTCTTGGCATCCTCAAAGAGCCAGGCACCACGCAGGGTGGCGATACGAGAGAGCATCTCAGTCCAAACAACAAATTCGGATTCGGTATCGAGGCCCTGAAGGAGCGACAGTAGACCCGAGGTCTTCTGGAAACCAGAAGAAGACAAAGCGCCAGAGTCGGCAATCATACCAGCACGGTCCTCAACAGTGAGAAGACCATCACGGGCAGCTTGTCCTAGCTTGCGCAGGCGCTCGGGAGAGTAGGAAGTGCGGTAGATGGCGGAGTGGTCGGCATTAAGCTTGTAGAAGTCCAGATCAGGGACCTTGAACTCGCCCTCACGCTCAGTCAACATAGTAGTCTCATCGACGGAATCCTTAGTGCGCAGGCCGAGCATGCAAGGGTAAAGGACCTTATCCTCCTCAGGGCGGACGTCACCAGTGCGCAAGAAGCGGTTCTGCTTCAGGCTGATGGACGAGGTCTCCGGGTTCTCAGTTACGCTAATGACGGGGAAACCAACGTTCTTGGTCCAAATGTCCATGACCGACTGAACAGGCTTGCCACTGGCGTTGGCCAAGGCAGCCCACAGATCACCAGTCTGGGTGTTGCCGTAGGCATGCTTGCGGATGTAGTCACGAACACCCTGCAGGAACACATCCTCTCCCAGGTACTTGGAGATCATGCGCAGGACGGACGAACCCTTAGAGTACGAGATGGCATCGAAAATCTGGTTGATCTCGTCGGCGCGCTTGACAGGGACCTCAATGGGGTGACTGCTACGGAGCGAGTCGAGCGACAATGCGCCCTGTAGGTTGTCAATGACATAAGTCTGCCACACCTTCCATTCGGGGTAGAACACGTTGCAAGAGTACCACGACATCCAGGTCGCGAAACCCTCGTTCAACCACAGGCCATCCCAGAAGTCCATGGTGACCAAGTTACCGAACCATTGGTGAGCCAATTCGTGCTGGACGGTCTCAGCGATACGCTCCTTTCGTGAGGCACCGGCGTTCTTCTCGTCCAAGAGCACATCGACAATACGGTAGGTAATCAAACCCCAGTTCTCCATAGCTCCCGCACTGAAGTCGGGCACTGCCACCATGTCCATCTTCGGCAGCGGGAAATCATTGTCAAAGGCCTTCTCGTAGAATGCAAGAGTCTTGGCGGCGAGCTCCAGAGAGAAGCGACCGTGTTCAATATCCTGGTCGGGAGTGGCGTAGACGCGAACGGGCACTCGGAAGTTGTTGGTCTCAACGTAGTTAAGGTGACCCACGATGAAGGCAACCAGGTAAGTCGACATCTCGGGCGAGGTGTTGAACTTAACAGTCTTCTTACCACCCTCAATATCGGTCTCAGATGCCACGTCCATGTTGCTTAGGCAGGTCATGCTCTTGTCTGCAATCAGGGTCACAGTGAACTTGGCCTTAAGAGCCGGCTCGTCAAAGCAGGGGAAAGCCCGGCGAGCATCCGTCGGCTCCATCTGAGAGGTCGCAATGTACTTGGTCTCGCCATTGTGCTTGTAGGAGGATCGGTAGAAACCGGCCATGTTATCGTTCAGGATACCAGTGAAGGTAAGCTTCAGCTGGGCATCGGACCCCGCAGAGAGGGCGTGGTTGAACTTGATGGTTGCGGTCTGCGCATCTTTGTTCATGGAAATCTCCGGCTTTGATTCCACCACTGTGCCCTTCGATAGAACGGTTGCGCTGTGGATATCGATCTGGTTGGAGTTGAGGGAGATAAAGTTGGTGTCCTCGGTCACCTGCAGGCTGAACATAGATTGTCAGTGTCTCAAGTCCCCTAAAGCTACGCATGCTTTCCCATGATGATGACATACTCAATAATGACGGATCCCTCGTATGTGAACTTCTCAAAGTTGGGCTCGAGGGTCAAATCATAGTGCACCGGCTTGACGTTGGTGGGCAGGACCTCGCGGCCCTGGACATTGGTCGAGCCAGAGACCTCGTCACGACGGGAGTGACACATTCTGCGGTATGAACAGTATCTTTTGGAAGTTTGGGCGAGAGGAGAGGAACGCGGGCGAATCGGTCTTAGAGTTGTCGCAGACCGAGGGGCGGAGTGGAAGAGGGGGAGGGGGGTTCTGGCGGATAGAAGCGGTGGCTTTGCTTTTGAATGAAGCAGCGCACGCGTGGAGAAACGTCGCATTAGGCGACCACGGAACCCCTAAAAGGGTAAGAAAGCGGGTAATAAAAAGAAAGTGGCGGGGTACCAGGCCCAATAATAATACAGAATAGAAAAATTATATAGTACAATATTAATTGAACAATGAAGCATAAAGGGGAGAAATCGGTCAATTCGGAGAACAATCGTAAGAAAAGGATGGATCCGGCAGAATCCCGTCCGAGGCAGGCGGTGATACCCGTGGGTCTCTTATAAAATTCAGTCAATTCGTCCTTTCCTTTTTCCTTCCTTTAACATACGCAAGTTTAAACCAGCGCGTGCCTTGATGTACTACGGCAGGTGACTGTGGAGCAGTATCTTCTTTGAAGAACTGTTCCATCTTGCAAGACTATTTCTCCAGTCAGTTTGAGGGGCTCATGATCTACATGAATGGGCATCCATAGAAGCATTGGAACATTTCGTTGCTAATACCCTAGAAACTTTCAATACGAACTCTCCAGAGCTTGAATGAGCACATACCACTTGTATTTCATATAACCTAGAGTCATCTTGACTTACGCCCAAGTGGACTCATAATGTAACGCCTGTTTCAATAGTCGTACAACCCCTTCTGTCCACTTCTTTGTTATCAGCAAATGAGGACTCCCCAATCAGTACTCGACGAATTTTCTTTGATGGAACCTTGGAAGTAAAATGAAATCTAACCCACTTTCAGAAAACTCCGTCGGAGTCCGTGATACATCATTCAACGTTACATACTGTAGTAGGTCCACTCGTGCCGGCGGGACCAACCATCACCTAGCACATATATTCCGGGGTCCCAGCCATTGATCCGTCTTAGCACCGCTACCACAGAATAAAGCCAGCCGATTTAAGTATGAACCGCTGAAGCCTTGGATACCTTTGTGAAAACGCTGCGAGACCACCCATCAGAGCTCATCACTGACTCTTTAACAAGCACATATCCACCCAGCCGAGGCATCAGCACGGCCCAAACTATGTAATAGACGGCACCCATTGCAAATAGTCCCAGCGCTACAACGCAATGTAAGTAATAGGGCAAACTTTTGTAGACATTTTGCCCGGCGTCTGGGGGAATATATGGTGTGACAACGAGGTAGATGTTCGAAAGCAGGAAAAACCCGGTGACGGGGAGAGTTGCACGAATTTTGGGGTTCCAACTGGGGAACTTGGCTTTGTTTAAGTAGACGTAGATCAGGCCACCAGAGACGAAAACATTGATGATCGATAGCGGATAGGAGATGAGGCTGGAACTCGGTGAGTTTCTTCGGATTCGCAGATGAAGAGCTTATGGAGACTTACTTGAGAAGAAAGTTGTACGCATCACCTGGGGGTGGAGCAAGCAGAACGATGACCGAAACTATGTAATGTTCGAATAGGCCTGCAGCGGGGGAATTGAATGGCCAGTTGCTGGCGAAAAGGCTTGAGAAGGGGAGAACACCTTCACGACCCAATTCTTGGACAACTAGACATAGATAGTCAGCACTCATACCGAATAAAGAAGAAAGTTGGTGGGACAAGGGTAAGGCATACTTCGACCCTGAGAAAACAAAACTGACAAAACATTGCCAAATGCCGACAAGGCCACGAAAACCGACATAACCTTCTCCGCTTGTTTACCAAACACGTTCCCAAAGAAGGCAGCAGCAACCACAGTCCCAGACTCAAGCATCTGCTCTTTTGGTACGGCGGCAAAGTAGGCAATATTGACAAGCATGTATAGCACACCAACAGAGCCGATGGCTAGGGGTGCCGCAATCTTCAGGGTGCGAACAGGGTTCTTCGTCTCACTGAGAACCTATATCAAATATCAATTCCCCGCTCACAAACCTAAAGGGACCTCGTCCGCTCAACTTACATAGTTGGCATTGGAGTAGCCAATAAATGACCAGATGACGTTATAAAGCGCCATGACGATGCTGTACCCACTCCCTTTGGTCCCCTCGAAAGCGTTATGAAAGTTATGCGGCGTCTCAATCTTTGTATGACCTGCCAAGGCAGCCCAGCCGGTGATTGCAATGAAGATAATGATTACAAGCTTGACAATTCCTAGAAGGTTCACCAAGCGAAGACCCCATTTTAGGGCAATGGCATGAATCAGAAACGCCGTGGACAGACAGGCAAGACCAATGCCGCGTTGGTTCCATCGTCCGACTTCGACGTCTGCTGCATTCAGAATATATTGGCCAAATACCACGCTGTTGCTTGCTGCCCATCCCAGAAGCAAGGTGTATGCTGCATACATTGCCGTGGCTAAGAATTTGGGCTTTTGGAAGACATATTCGAGGTAGTTCTTTTCTCCGCCGTTCCTTGAACACAGTTTAGTCTCTTTTCTTTGACGTTTGGCTTGATTCGAGCTGGACTTGCCAGTCCAAATCATCGATCACTTACTTGGGGATCGCAGTACCCCATTCGAGGTAGACTGCTGTGCCTGCCATGGCGATAAAAGTGCCGATCACCCACATAAACAGTGAGAGACCGACACTTCCGGAAAGCTGAAGGATGGTACCTGGCGTAGCAAAGATACCTGTGCCAATCACCCGATTGAAAATGAGTAGCGTGGCACTGAACACGCCGATCTGGCGACGATTGTCCGGCGATGCTTCGAATACATTTCCTTCGTCTGTTCATCAAGATGTCAGACATTACAATCAACATCAAATCCATCCCAGTAAAGGTAGAGGGAGCCATACATAATCCAGAAATTCCATCCACCCGTTGAGGAATTTCACCAGTAGGCGTCGTTGTATAGCTCACCAAAGGCTTTTTTGGGTCAGAGGTTTCGCCGATCTGCCTGGTTGTAGACTCCGCCATGCTTGTCTAGGTGTGAATGAGAGCGGCAGAAATCCGAGAAAAAAATTGTTTCGAGCTTTTTCTTTCTTTCTGTGTTTTATAGAAAAAACACCCCCGATCGAGTTTAAAAAGTGAGCGAGATCCGAGGAAGTAAAGCTAGGAAACACCCCGAAGCCTCATTCAGTCGACAGAAGCCTGCGATTGTTATATCCTTCCGTAGAAGGGGACTTTTGTTTATTTCAGCTTGACCATAATCCCGTCAAATGTCGTCATAAATCTTAATGTAACGACTCAAGTAGGTAGTATTCTCGAACACGATAGAATTATGTCATTTGCTAGAGTTTAGACCCTTGAGTTTATTTAAAATAGAGTACTGAGTGAAGATGACCCTATGTTTTTAAAGTTCCGGATATAGGAACTTACCGCATTGAATGGGTATGATGGTTGGAGTGGCCGCACATGCAGCATTCACTGAATGTATTTGGAGCACCAAGCTGTACTTACATGGGCGGATCGTGTCCGTTAAGCTAGGGTAGTATTGTTATTCATATTACGCAACCTTGAGCACTTGAGATGGAGTGATCCCGCTTGGCATCGGAATCGCAACAATATCCGAAATGGCGCAATTCCTTCGGACTTCGGACTTCAGACCCCTAATTCCAAGCCGCATAGGTCTTTCCATAGGAATATACTCACCAACCTTTAGCGAAGCCCCTAAGGTCCTGAGACTTCGAGATTCAATGTGATAAAGATACGTATAATTCAGTTCGATCCATTATGCAGCGGCTCTACCTTGGCTTCTTTTCATTGACTGCACACAGATTACCACTTCCCGTTCGAGAGGCTCCCTTTAGCACTCCCGCCTGGTCCATTCGTAGCAATGGCTCCAAATAACCAGGCAGCTTGGATTCCCGCCAAAAAGGTCGTGCCATTCACAGTTGGCGATGCACCGTACACGCCTCCTGGCCCTGGCCAGGTCGTGGTCAAGAACACCGCCGTGGCCATCAACCCTTTCGACTGGGTACTGCAATTCATTGGACCTGCGCTGGCTGGGTATATCAATTACCCTTTCATCTTTGGCACTGATATTGCTGGCGAAGTAGTCGAGGTCGGGCCTGATGTGGAGCATTTCCAAGTAGGCGACCGAGTCTTCGGAAGCGCTACGGCAATAGCCAAAGAGGTCAACCGCCCAGCCGAGGCAGGTTTCCAGCTCTATACAGTGATGCGACAGCATATGATTGCACCCATTCCGTCTCACGTCACCGATGAACAGGCCTGTGTCTTGGGGCTGGGCTTTGGGACTGCCGCATACGGCCTCTTTCACTCAGATTATCTGGGCCTCGATATGCCTCAGATTCCAAGACCCATTAACGTTGCTGGCAAGTCAGGCAAGCCCCGCTTTGTTATTATTACTGGCGGCGCGTCGAGTGTTGGAAGCAACGCCATACAGCTCGCCGTCTCTGCTGGCTACCACGTCCTGTCGACATCGTCTCCCAAGAACTTTGACTACGTCAAAGGGCTCGGAGCAGCCCATGTCTTCGACTATAAGAGCAAAACATTAGTCAAGGATCTTCTCAGTGCTCTCAAAGGATGCGAGCTAGTGGGTGCCTACACTATTGGCCGAGGTGCCGTCGAGGCATGCAGGGCCGTGATGAAAAAGAACGATGCCAACCTCACCAGGAAGCGCATTGCTGTGGCCGGTGCTATAATCCCTGCCAAAAAGCTCACAACTTTTGTTGGCAAAGGTAGGTACTTGGTAGGCATGGTAGGCGGAATGATCAAGTCGACTGGGGTGCGTCTCATAACTGGGGTTGAGGCCAAGTTCATCCTTGTCGATGGCCTAGTCGACCCCAAGAGCGTTGTTGCTCGTCTCTATATGAATTTCCTGCCACAAGCGCTTGAAAAAGGCCAATTTGTTCCAGCTCCCCCAGCGCAAGTCGTGGGCAAGGGATTGGACAAGATCCAGGAGGCTCTAGATCTCCAGAGGAAAGGTGTTTCGGGAAAGAAACTTGTCGTGACGCTGTAGCTGAGTCACACGAGAGACTCCCGACTAGGATAGGACATAATTTCGATTTTGTAGTTTTGCAATATAATCTATTACTGCGCTTGCCTGACAGCCCTCTAAGCAATAGTAACTCATCCGGATATCTGATCGTATGGCAATTCCTACTTGACCTGAATGACTACGTGGTATCCCTTGTTGAAATACCGTGGGCGAGAAAAGATGAGGTACCCATACAAAAAAGGACAAGAGAGTCGGGGAATGGCTCCCACTATATTTATCCCAAGGCTCGTGGGACTTGTATGTCCATGAACGGCCCTTGGGAAAGTCTACCCATGATAGGGAATCAGAGGTTGCGTTGACAACAAATTCAGACTCAAGAATTCAAGTCTTTGTCTGCCAAAACATTATTATAATTTTTGCACGCAGATAACAGTCTCCTTGCCATGTTTTCCGCATTTGGGAGCTTGTGACGAGAGGCGGAATGAAGAATTCGTCATGTGAATGAAACAGCGATATAAAATAATTCTGCAATCATTTCCAAGATATTTCCTAAACAGAACCATTTTCGTGATAAAAGTGCCATCAGCCAACTCTTGATAGTACCTCAAGAATCCATGAAAGCAGAAATGAGAAAAGCGTTAGTAGGCAACAAGTGACAACAGCCGCAGATATTTTCAATGCGATTGACAGCCTTGTCCAATTCTTTTTTAGCCACTGGCCTACTTGTTACTCCCCTCTCCACGGTTCCCTTTCTCGTCTACTCTTTGTCTTGATCACCGCTGCCAGGAGACTCGCTGGTGATGGCCTGAAGATCCTTAACCTTGCGAATATCCTTCCACCCAAGTCCCGGAGAAAAGACCATTACGGCTATGCTGACCGCGATGCCGAGGTACATAACATTGTCAACGCTTTTGGCGTAGGCAGCAAGAACGGCAGCTAGCTGGGAGCCAGACATAAGGTCGCGGACGGAGCGGGCTCCAGCATCGATTATGACATCCGGAGAAACATCAATTTGTGCAGCACGCTGCTGGAGCTGCTGCCGAAGGCTGTTGCTGAAGATAGCATTTGCAGCAATCAGAGAGATTGAAGCTCCTATATTTTGCCAAAAGATAATAAGCCATTGGCCATGGCAAGGGAGATCTGCTCAGCCGGTACTAGGTTTTGTATAGCGATATAGGGCTAGAATGAAAACACGATCAGTGGACGAAGTCATTCTTTGCGAAGGATTAAAACCTACCGCCGCTGTTGTACAACCGCTTGCAACGCCGTACAAAATCTGATACCCTATCCATTTGGCAACTGGTGTCGTAGTACTCAGTGTAGATAGGAGGCCGTAGCCGATGGCTGATATCGCGCCGCCCACGAGAAGAAATGGAAGATAGTAGCCCAAGACAGAGACTGTTTATTACCGGTGGTGATGAGTTAACTAGTGGATCCCATGCGATATTGAAAGTAAGGACTGAGAGAACTTACTCAGGGTACCCGAAACGAAGGTAAATAGAACCAACCCTAACGTTATCGGGAGCATATGCACGCCGCTCATCAAGGGCGAGTCGTCGTGGATCGCCTGGAAGTAAATTGCAATATAGTAATCAGCCACGAGGACACTGGACAAGCTGAAGAACATTGTCATAGCGGCCGACCAGATGGTTCGATTCCTGAGCATTGCATACGGCACCATGGCATTGTCTCCTTGGCGACGCTCCCAGACCAGAAAGACACCAAAAGTGACAGCAGCGCCAATAATCAAACCAATCACAACTGAGCTGTTCCAGGGATACTCGTTACCGCCAAACTGGAGCCCCAAGAGAAACATGACAACCGCAGGGCAAAGGAGCATGAACCCTGGGAGGTCCAGGGACTTGACGGCAGTGCCTAGTATCTCCAGAGGTGGACTCTTGGGTTTCGGCTCAGGGACATTGTTGAAGAGAAGAAATCCACCAACGATGGCAGCCAAAGGGAGGTTTATGTAAAAGCCTAAGACTCTAATGTCAACCTCTAAACATATGTAAAGCAAGTGATCAACACAACGTACACCACCGCCAGGACACATTTGTAGTAAACGCTCCTCCGATAATAGGTCCTGTTGCGAGACCCAACTGGCCCATTCCCATGTTGACACCCATGAAAAGCGCCTGCCTTTGGGTTGGGAGGACGGCAGAGATGGTTGTCACCGCGCCATTGGCCACTCCAGCAGATCCTACGCCCGCGACGACACGGCCAACGATGAACATGGGCGACGACTGGGCTGCTCCACATATAGCAGATCCAATCTCAAAAATAATGAAGAATACAAGAAAGGTCCACTGCATGGGTATCTCGTCAAAGTTGAATTTTCACGGGCAAGCACGATTAGTGAGCCGCTGACCCAAGACATACCTTGATAGAAAACTGGCTATAAATCTTGCCACTCAAAGGCTGGAACGCCGCGCTTCCAAGCTGATAGGCGCCACCATACCTAAGATGGATCAACATCTCGGAAAACCCCCAAGTAAGAGGTGGTCATCAAAGCGAATTAATGGGTACTTACCAGCCGACATCCACTAAAGAGTTGAACTGGGAGGTGATGGATGGAGTGGCCGTGGACATGACCGCGAGGTCAAGGAAGAATAAAAAATAGGCCAGGGTAACTGATGTGAGGATAAGAGTGAGCGACAGCCCGGTGGGGTAATTGTACATGAGCTCTGCATTATCGCTGGAGACACTCTTCTCAGCATCATCTCGCTTCTGTACGGGGTGTTTCTGCCAGGCCTCGAACGACGCTACAAGAGTTTCATCCATGGTGTTAGATATCTTGTCATCCATTGCAGTAAGAATATTTGTCCAAATGTGGTGGTACCGTAAATATTATGCTGTGAGAACTACCAGATCACGATAGGGTATATAAGAGTGACAATCCGTTGATTATTCATGCCTTGTATCTATAAAGAATCAGATTCAGCCCCTGAGTACGCCGGAGTCTGCTTTCAAAATCCGTACTATCCACATACAACAGGGAAATCATGCAGAATCAGCTTCAGGATGCATCTATAATGCGGATTTGGGACGGAGTCTATAGAGTCGATCGGAGCCTTGCTTCCGAAATCCGAACTTACATAATCCGGTTTCATGGAATCGAGTCTGCCCAATGCGATCGTTCTAGACCGGCGGTTCTAAATAAAGTTAAGCCATGTCTCGGGACAATTTAATGGTTCAGGCCGAATCATCCGGATGGATCGACAGGGTCTAAGCTCAGAGTGGATGACAGGTATCATGATCATAACCCAAGCCTCAACTGACCTTCGGATCCAAGGATTAAAGGAACAGCAACTTGGAATATTATAAATTTATCAAGTATTGTCCTCATATAACGCGGCTCAGCTATAGTCGTTGACTATCTTTCCAACTCTACTGTATTACTGCGAAAGTGTCGTTAATTGCGGCCGAGACGTAGCCAAGGGCCAAAAGCAAACTATGACCCATAGAAATTGATCACGCCATTGGTCCAAAAATTTGCTTCAGATGATGCAACAAGGAGCCATTTATTGCATTGGGTGACCTATGAAGAGGGATGTTGATTGTATGGACGCATAATCAACTCGTAAGAATAGAAAGCTACAGCGTAGTTTCATACTGTCTGGATCAACCCAAAGGAATTGTATATTGAAATCACTGTTACGCCATAATTGGCGTGACCTTCAAGGTTTGTTCAGCGGTACAATACTACGGAATGCAAGGCACAAGAAGTGGAGATTTCAATATTACCATGTCTCATCTAGGCATCACATATATGCAAGTAAATCCACCAATTCCATTCCAATCCTGATCTCCAGGCATGACCAAACTCCCAGACCTAGTGCATCGAGTTAAATAAAGACAATAACGATAAAACAATGATAAGATGGCCAATCTGTATACCACAAGTCCAGATAAACGCCGGTGGAAGCAATCCCAAAGCAATGTAACAAATCAAAAAATAACAAAATCAAAATCAAGGAAGTGAATGAACTCCTCTTCCCTTGTGCATGGGATATATGGCGGACGTAATAAAATTTAGACATGAATTGAGGGCATCATAGGCAGTGCGGGGGTGGCAGACAAATGCCACAATCAAGTAAAGGAGATGAAAACAGACGGAAAGGACGTCTGGCCATGGTAAGGTATATAAAATGAACCAAGGCACAGGGGAACCAAAAAGCAGCATGAATTGCTTCATTGTGGAGGTTAAAGGTTAGAAGATCATCGAGGTGGCGTGGCCCCTGTGGCGTGTGAGATGGGAACCAAATTGGAAGATGGCGTGCGACCACCACCCATCGAGGGTGTTGGCACTGATGATCGTTTGGAGAGGACAGCAAGCTTCTTACGGAGGGATGTCAGACGGCCACGCATGCTAGAGACCACTATTTATAATATTAGCACTTGGACACGTTTAGTGAATCAACAGATATCACTCACGTTTGACGACAATCTGGCGATCCTCCCCATGCATATCGTCCGAAGAAGTCTTGTCACTTCCGTAGGAGGCTTGAATGCCCGTAACACCCGAGGCCGACTGTGATCCGTCATCCTCAAGAACTGCCTCCAACATACGTATAGCAGTAACATAGGCAATTTCACACCCGGCAAGGTCTTCACTAGTCAACTCATTGATGGCCGCGGCCCGACTCATCTCCAATGCCCGATCATACATCAACTTCTCGGCGGTAACTCCAGGGCTGACGACAACATCGGTTGATCCGTAAGATGCCGCAGTAGAACCGACAGAACGGTTGTCTGGATGGCCGGGATGGTCGAGTGGCAATCGCCTTTGCGCTTCGATAAGCTTCAGGCGGACAAATTCGGCCTTCTCTAACACTTCGTTGAACCGGCTTCGGACCCACTGGACGACGTTGTTGATGCGAGTACCAGCCAGCGCGCTGGTGCCATCGTTTCGGGCCGAATGATCTCCATAAGCATCTTCTCGGTTCTTCCTTGACCACCAAGCCCCTGCAATGTCCATGGACTTTGCAAGTAATGACAGAGCTTTGACGTACAGAACGAGCGCTTCTTCGGAAAGGGTCACAATAGCGTCGACCGTCAAGCCATCGTCACCGGAGTCATCAGCATCAGTACCTCCAGTCGGCCTCGAGGGATCAATGTTTGCCGAAGGTGCCAGCGGGATAAGCTGCTTATACTTTACTTCGGCAAATCCATAGACAACATCGCTGCGTGTGGCACATTCTTCAATTACTGAGACTGTCCTGTAGTCTTCATCAACAGCAGCATTCGTCTTGGGCCCTTCTCCCATAAGCATGAGGCTCGCTTGAGCAGCTGGGTAGGCCGGGAATGGATTATAGGCCAGAGGTGGTGACCGCCCTCCTTTGGTGACAGCCATCGGAGGCGAAAAGCCCATGCCGAAAAGACGGCCACTAGCCATGTTCAGAGCTTTAGAAATGGCCGATGTTGCCGATGATGGACTCTGTCCATACCGGCGCTCATATGAATGTTGGCGTTGATGGGTCGAGTCTGCTCGGGCGCGGTTGGAAACAATCTGCATAGCCTTGGAAGCGTTTCCATGCGGAGAATTTGATGATATAGTTGGCAGCCCCTGAGTGGTTGCACGCCGAGTTGTAGCGCCTGTCTGTCCCCGGGCAAATCCACCTTGAATACGTGGACTGTGTGCCAGCTCATCAGCAAAAGCGTTAACTTCAACTGCCCGCTTTTCCACAACAACATAGTCTCTCTCGAATGCGACTTCTTGAGCCGCTCGTTCGTTTTCGGCCTGGGATCGGTCAACCTGTGACTTGGAAGATCCAGAGTAAGTATTCCGGTTTCGCTGTGGGTCCATTACAGTGGCAGCAGTATTTCGGTCAATAAGTTCCTGTCGTCCGGGGGCTGTAGCATGGGTAATTGCACTTGGTCGTTGTGGTGGAGTACTACCTCGGGGATGTTCCTTGAAAACGCCCGACGCCGGTCTATCTGCACTCCCCGTCCGACGCATCGGTAAAGAGCTTAATGGGGCGTCTGTTGATTTCTGACGACTGATGGATGCTCGGTGGGGAGGCGGATATGTCATGGGTTCTTCTTGATCCGCAAGATACGGTGAATCATTATCTGCTTTTGGATCTGGTCGAGACTCGACCCTGTATGGCCTTGGTTCATTGGGATCCTCTGTAGAGAGGCGTCGCGGCTGAGGTGCGTCGTCAGCCACCAAGCCGGGGATTATATCAGTGATAACATTATTATTGAAGAACTCAGGGAAGTTCAATCGTTCCACAGGGTTCCGCTTCAGTAGGCCCCGGATCAGCTTCTTGATATTATCCGAGGCTGGGTTTTCCTCTGGGAATCGAATTCGATCTTCTCCCTTTTCAATCCTGCGGAGTAGCTCGACATGGTTTGTAGCACGGAATGGAGGCCGTCCCACAACCATCTCATAAAGCACAGTTCCAACAGACCAAAGGTCAGCTTTGGCATCATACTTTTCGTACCGGAGAATTTCAGGCGCCATATAAAGCGGGGACCCGCATAAAGTCTCTGCTAGCGAAGTCGCTGGTAAGGACCTCGCGAACCCGAAATCGGCAATCTTGAGCATTGGTAGAGACTCCAGGCCTGTAATCGGCTCGTAAGAGTCATCGCTACCTTTGAAAGGAATGACCTGGGCCGTGCCACTCCGGTACGAGGAAGGCGAAGGACAAAGTAGGAGGTTTTGTGGTTTAATATCGCGATGGATGAGGTTCCGATCTCGAAGGAACTGCAATGCGCTAGCAAGTTGTTTCAGGAAATGTCGGGTCACGACCTCATTCAGCGCTCCGCCTGGTGGATTGGGATATTTGGCAATCATATCACGGGTATATCGATGACCAGCAAGGGTATCACGGCGTTTAATAAAAAGTGACAAGTCTCCCAAAGCACAGTATTCCATAACCAGATGTATATGCGAGGTGGACTCGTGGCAGTCGATGAGCGCGACGATATGCGGATGATGCAGGCCCTTGAGGATATCGATTTCGGAGGAAAGGTTGTCTTTCAGCTTCTTGTTAAGCTTTGACATGTTGACAGACTTGATGGCTACAAAGGTGCGTGATTTCTAGATTAGGATCAGAGGTTAGTGGCAAAGTCAAGCAGCTTCTCAAAAGATCACCATCCATGACTCACAGTATGAACACCCTGGTAGACTGTTGCAAAGCTCCCTCGACCGATCTCATCGAGTCGTGTGTATCGCCCGATAGACATCTCGGGGCGGGTGGACTCGCGAGGCTTCCGGGTGTGTTGGGAAGTCATGACTGTCACGGAGCAGTGGGAAGGCTGCCCTGATACCCCACAGAGAAGCTAAGAAGACGATCTGAAGTCAACCACCCCCCTTCGATCACAACTACCGCAGAAGTACTGAGGACGGCTGGCACAAGTAGAGGCCCATCAGGGGAGCCAGGATGGAGAGTGTAGCTGAAGGTATTCCTGAAAGAATGGAAGAATGAGGAACCTGCAGGAAAACGGGTATAGAAAGGAGCCGAAGATGGTGCTATGGGACGAGGCCGGTTCAAGCGGCTCAGTGACTATGATGCGGACAAGGATTATGAATACCCCAGCTCGCGATCTAGAGGATAACTGGTATATGCACGTTATCCAGTAAAGGTTTAAAACACCCGGGAGGCAAAAGTGGCGGGTGTATAGCGGCTTTGGGGGTTCTGAAATAGGGAGAGTATAACGGGGGGAAAGGTGAACCAGAGTTGTGGAAAGTGCAAGGTCTAATGAGAGAGAAGGATGATGTGATGATTGACGCGGGAAAGCTGGACCCAAGGACCGTGAGGGGTGTGACCGCCAAACGGGAATCAGTGTGATAGGGCGAGGGCGGTCAGGAGGGGTGGGTCACTAGATCGGATGAAATCAAGTTGTCTCGCTATAATAATAGAAAGAACCAGCTATTAAAGAAGAAAGATGGAAAGAGGGAAATAAGGATAACAAGGGAATTCAAGAGGGAAAAAAGGGGGAAAACTAGATCATGCAGGCGCCCAGTGAGTACTAGGTACTTTGATCCCCAAAGTCACTAAATATGGGGAGTGATAACATCGATTGGACGCGATTAGATAAAGCCCGAGATCGGCACGATAACGCCCCCAAAGCTTATCGCGAGGCAGAAAACAGAATGGAGTAGAGAAAGATGAAAGAAAATCGTCTAGATTGAATCCATAAGTCATTATGTAGTATACAGAATTTACAAAGGCAGATTCCTCCACCATTCTATACAAGGATCCACTGTCTCCACGCATCAAACACCTAAGCCCCGCACCAACAGCCACAGCACCACGGGCACCACGACGTTATCATTGCAGCCAGTGAGGATCGCCTCGGTGGCGCTCGTTCCACCTGCTGCCAACCCGGCCTTGCAGACTGTCCAGAGCCAGAACCGAACGGTCGAGGTGGGTGCCTCGACCCATTCGCTGCCAGCCACTGGCCATCCTCCCACCATCAGCCAGGCACGAACGGCCAACAACCCAACACTGACCGCTACCACAAAAGCCACACTGCCTTCCAGCGACTTTCCCCCGCCCCAAAACCATTTCAATCGTCCGTAGCGGCGCCCAATAAGCGACGCGGCTGCATCGCCCATGCCAACACAGATGACTCCACTGACCATGCTGGCGTCGCGCGCAGGCACGTCCCAGCCAGCCCAGGGGCCCTGATCATTGCGAGCAAGATCGGATAATGATAACCAGAGTGGGATAGAGCATCCGATTAGCAAAAATATGTGCGAAATAATGACAGGTCCCCTGTGGTCGCGACCGTCTACGTATGGCGCCAAGAAGTATGTCAGTGGCCGAGAGATGGGAGGTAGCTGGGATGCCCGGAAGAGATCCAGAAGCAAAAAGATCGAAAGTGCCATCGCCAGTGCCAAGGCACAGAAGGTCGGATCCACAAACACCGTGGGCAGAAACATCAATACCATCATCCCATGGAATACTTTGCGCCGTGTGTCGACCTCAGCGACTGAGCTGAGCTGGAACACCACTGCCAGTCCCATCACCAGAACTATGATGCAGTACACACTCAGTAAAAGGCGAGTGTTGGCAGGCCCGAAGGTCGTTTGTCGAAGATGCTCAATCCGCCCGAACCAGCACGATGCATCTTCCAGGGTCGCATCCGGTCGCGGTGGCAGTTGGATCCAATACTCCAGATTCGTCATAAGTACCCAAAACCGAACTGCAGATAAATTGCCAAACAAGTATCCAATCGCCCACCCGAATGGATCTTGACCTTGCAAGGCCCGATTGGCCACGTATTTCCGAATCGGCCCCAAGATAATCACCAGTGACACCACGTATATGTAAAGTGCATATAACCATTTGCGGACTTGCGCTTGGGCTGCAGTCAGCGATAAGAATGATGCGAGCCCAGGCCCCATCAATTTCTTACGCCGGCCACCAGGCGTGGTCCGGACTCGTTCTTCCTCCTGCACAGCCTCATCCAGAACGGATATAGTATGCCGGCGGCGCTGTCGCTGTCCAGCGCGATAATGATTTTCGAAAGCTTCCTCGGTGGTGACATTAACAATTGCTGACATAGGTTCAGCCGAAGGGGCTTTCTCGCGCATGGTTCTTGCCTTGCGTGGCATGGGAACTGCACCGGGCCCATCACTGTCAGATGTAGGCCCATCGGAGACGCCCGTTCCACTCAACTTCTGACAAAGACGGTGGTCCATCATATTTATGAACCGCCTTGGCGATTGCGAGCCGCGCAGTGAGCGGCGGAACTTCCAGCTAGGAATTCGAGCCAGTGCAACCTCCCAACGTAAAACATCCCGGCCTAATACGAACATACACATCCCGCCTAGCCATAGTAAGGCTTTCAAGATCTCCGCCTGGGGCGATGTCGCAAACAAGTACAAATTCAATAACGCAGTGGTTAACAGCTGGAGCTCGGCCGGGAGAATGCTGGTTGTCAACAAAAAGTCTAAAGTGGGTATCAACGCTTGATGCAAAGGAAAAAGAAGAATCAATGACTCCGCATCGTGCCCGCGAAGTGACAGCGGTTTGGGAATTGTAGAGTCGAGAGAAAAGTGTTCCGAAACGAGCATCGGGACCAATGTAACCATCCAGTGTGGGATACTCAAGCCATTGGACCAGGTATGTAACGGTATAACGGGCGCGGGAAGAGAGGAGAGACTGAAAATGATATTTGGCATGATCAAGGCCGGACGATGGCTCGCCAGCGATATCGAAACAAAGATCGGGATCAGGATCGGGTACAGGAGCGGAGCGGGGTCGAAGCTCGAGGGAATATGGAAGAACGGACGTTTAGATGGTCCATATGTCCATCTACGGCTCCTTGCAACACGGAGAATGACAGGATATGAAGCATACAGCCCGAAGAGTAGGAAACCATGGGTAATGAGCTCTGTGCCACCATCAGTATAAATTCAACCAATTCGCCTTACAAAGTCACCATACCTTTTCTCCATTCCCACGCAAGTGAGCGCGCTTCCCTTCGTAGTAGAACCACCGCCCCAACCGACAAGAGAAGGGCTGTTTCCAACAACCGGCGCAAAATCTCAATTCGCTTCTTCGCCTTCAGCTGCTGAGCCTGGGCTGCCTCTCCCTCCGCCTGATTTTCTTCGGAGCTTCTCCGTGAACCCCGACTAGACTGTCGTGCAAGTGATGGCCACGGGTGTAGTGTAGGCAACCAAGCATCGGAGTCCATGAAGCCATTTCCGCCGGATCGCAGGCCCTTGTGCGGCCGAAGCGGCGGCGCAGGGAGACCTCTTAATAATCCCGTACTCTCATCATCTGCCTCGGTGCCGCTGTCGCTGGGTGTCCGCGAAGACTTGGAATAGGGAGTCAGCGGCTGGAGGCGGTCGCCTTGTTCAGAGGGGGTGCGGGTTCCGAGGTGTCGGCTATGGTGGTAGGGATGTGGAGAACGAGTGAACTGTCGCAGATCTTCGGCGAATAATTCGGAACTTGTGACAGGTGTGCTACTGCGTGTGAGCACTTCCTGTTCCTCCTGGCCCCGCGGTGAATTCATAGCGCCATTCCTAGGTCGATGGATACGTCATCCCTGGGGAGAAGATAGAACGATGGAACGGGGAAGAAGAGATAGATATGCAAAGATGGGGGCTTAAACTTTGATCCCCTCGCAGGTAAGAGAAAAGCTAGAAAAAAAAAAAGTAAAGAGTAAGAAAAAAAAAGTCCGATGTGACAGTTGGATCTGAACGTGGACGTTGTTATCTTTACTAAACGCGGAAAGGATTCTGCCTATCACATGCTCGGGCGCACTTCGATCGTCATTGCTGCTTTCAATTCATTTCAATTGGAGCAATGTTTGGGTTTGGACAAGGACTACCACGTCGCTTTGCACATCGAAATCAACACAACCTTGATAGCTTTATCCTTTCACAAAAGACACTATGTACCTCGAAGGGGAGGGTGTCGGATCCCAGTACTTAATATCAGCCAACGCAAAATACAACATTTGGACTGAACAGGCTAGTCTAGAAGGAACTTACGACTCTTCTATCACCTCATAGAATGCAGTTTCTTGATTTTCTTGATCGCGGGTATCCGTTCCAGTGTATACTGCTTATCAAAAGCTCAGCACATCATTGAATGGTTTCGCAGGTTCATTTCGACTTCTAGTTCGTTCATCATTTCCATTATTAAACTTATTTTTGTAAAGTTGCTGCAAATCAAATTGAGCCATTCTCTTTCTGTATAGCCACTGCAGCTTTCAATGGTCGTGCTTCCCGGCCCCAGACGGACCTGCATGGGACTACCTGGCCTGGCCAGAGATCTTCGGCCACAGGTTCTGTGGTGTATAGAATCGCCTGGGAGATATCTTGGGTCTGACTCTGGGTGCTTATAAATGAGCGCAGTCGGTCTTCCAAGGAACCCAAAGATTCGTCGTTGGCAATCTCTTGACAAATATAGCTGTATCTGCCATCTATAGTGGCAGAGATTGAGTCCTGGCTACTCTCCAATTTGACTTGTTGACAGCGGCTACCCAGGCCTTGCCATTCGATATCACTGCCACGAGGAAGCTCATCAACCTCAATGGCAAGGAATGGCGAGGTAGTAATAGTATCTTCGTCAAGAACAGAGAATTTGGGCAAAGTAGAGGAAATCGCCTCAGGAACGAGCTCGTCCGCACGGCCTCCGTACTTTATATCCCACGCATCAAGTTGCGGGCCCTCGTCCGAGTCTTCATCTTCCGTATCATCAGGTCGTGTGTGCACCTTCTTCCAGAGATGCCACGCTACCTGGGCTTGAGTCTGAATGTGCTCTCCGCCTGTCAAAAACGCAACAGCACCCAACCACCAGTCCACCTCCATTGCTTCGCCAATTCGCCACAGGTGCTGAAGAGCCAGTACGGCCCGAAGACGATATTTTTCCAACCACGACTTTCCTTCAGTGGCTACCTCCATCGAAGCCGGTTCAAGAGGAATCTGGCCAGCAATGTAGACCACTCTGCTCTCCTCACGTAGAGGAATAGACATGGCTTGCGAATAAGGGCCGATATTGGCCGGGGCCCAGTATGACCGCGATTGAACGTGCAGGCCCTGACGCCGGTTGCGTGCTCCCAAGTCCACCACGAAGGTAACCATCACGTTCACATTGGATGGAAGTGAATCACCACAGGCCACGGTGACACGGGCAGGGGGGTTGGGTTTTTTGAATAGCGAGACGTAAACATTATTCATCAGGGCGAAGTCTGCCATTGAGCGCAGCAGCACGGTAGCAAAGACGATGTCTTCTGTCGAGCGTGTTCCCGAATCAGCAGTAAACGACTTCGTCATAAGCTGCACTTTATCGACAATTGCACTCATCTGCGCACCAGCATCAAGACCAGCTTCTGGAGCCATCAAATTCGCCATCGTCCATGTCGATGCAGATCGATAGTTATTTGGCTCGCAGACAGACCAGGCAGGTGCTGGCACTGCATTTTTGCTAGACATCAAGTCTGAGTCCCCTGACCCTAGCTCAATCGATGCAGTAGAGACATCCTTCAACGCAACAGAAAACTGCGCATCCAACAAAGCAGGCCTCCTCACATCACTGGGCTCATACTTCTTCTCTCCCTCCTCCGCCAATTTAGGGACGCATCTAGCTCCTTTCAACTTCAAATAACCAACCCCACCCTCTCCACTCCCAACATCCCGTCCCTCGACCTCAATCCTACTCTTCCAAAGAAAAGAAGGTCCATCCAGCGCCAAGGTCTCATATTCTCCCCCTTCACCTAAAACCGCTCCCTTGATATCCTCCGCGACCGCAAACCTCCCCATCCCCCTTGCCATCCGTCTCCGCAGCACACGCCCGGAGTTCCCAGATCCAGAAACGTTTTCCCACAAATACCCATTATCCAGTCCACCCGACGCAACTTTAATCATTCTAGCATCGCACCCCACCGCCGCCATGTCCTCAAGTAAGCCCGCCTCGCTCACAGCAAGGGGATCGGCATCCCGCTCCACCGCCGCCGGGAGCGAGGGATACATCCACAGCCAAGCAAGCGGGACAAGACCTAATCTGCCAGCAATATTCTCAATTCTCGTCCGCTGGTACGTAGACAGAATAGCACCAGCCGAAACAGCATTCGCTTCTGGGTGAGCTTCCATGACTCGGCGCAAGAGTGGGACGAGAGACTCGGTCTCGTCTTCAGTAGCTTTACCTGTACCAGAGCCACTTTCAGCAGCTTGGTCTGCGGCATCGTGTCGGTACACCCTTGAGGTATCGACTGCCCCACCAGTGATGGCAGCACGGTAAAGTGGGATGCCCAGTGCAGATTCATATAGAGGTATCACGCTGTGGCCGATTGTTTGGTACATGAAGCTGTCAATATCGGCTTCTTCGTCATCATTTTCGGACGATTGAGTGTTTTGTCTCAATTCTGGGTGTAGGTTTGCTAATGCGACGACTTTGTGGCCGTTGCGGATGCAGTGCAGGATGGAGTAGAGGGAGTCTTTTCCGCCTGAGATTAGGGCGATGACATTTAGGCCTTGAGATGATTGGGGCGGCATTGTGTAGTTAGTTGTAGGGATTGAGGAATACTGGATGTTTTCCAAGGTTCAATCCCTTTGCCTTGAGCTGTGTTGGTCAATGTGATGCATGGGGTTTTTTTGGTTCTCCCCGCCTTGTCTCTTATCGATAGTGTGATAAGCCACATTCGACGCTGACCAGTTGCCGATAAATACAAGTCGCATGTCCTTTCTACCACTTACTTAGACAATGGTTCTTAAATGGACAGTAGCCATGAAAGAGCCAAGTACTGACATACATTTTACGTGGTGGAAGTCAATATAGAGAAAATTATGCTTGTAATTTGATGTTGCTAAATCCACACCGGATGAAGATGACCTGAGACCAACACAAAAGGGCAAATGCAATACAAGAAGGGGTATGAAAAATGGGGGGATGATGACAAGAATAAAAAGGGTGGCCAAATTAACTTATACAGGAATGTGACCAGCACAAGAGTCAAAGACAAAAGCGGAAAAAGATATTACATCGAAATAAAACAATAAGCAGATGAACGAAACGGAAGCGAAGAGAAGGGTGAAGTGGAAAAGGATGAAAACGGGGGCCAGTTTTGAAAAACCAGTCAAAGGCCCGAGGGATGAGAGTCGAACTGCCCACGTTGTGTTTTTTTCGTGTTGGTTCAGGTGGTGAGAGAGAGAGAAAGAAAACGACAAAAGAAATGACAAAGGAAATCGAACACCAGATCCTGCCACCTATTCCGAAGGGACAGGATGCCATCTATTTTGGTTCTTTTTTCTTTCCCCTTTCATGGATTCCGAACGCCCATGAGTAGAAAAAAAATCTCCAAAAACAGCCCTCGGGCGTGTTTGTCCCCGATTCCGATAAAGAGATGCAAAGAACCAAAAGGTGTCATACACCGATGACCATGTTTTCGACACCAGTGTAAATGCCCGCGGACGCCAAACCCAATGAAGACACGATTGAGCTTCCTTGAAAAAACCCAGACCGAATGTATGTTATTATAAATGCAGTAGGAAGCTCCTGGTCTCATGAAAAATCATCAAAGCCCAAGATCAGAGACTTAAGCCAAGTCACGCTTGCGCTTCTTGACCGATCGCCGGTCGGGGCTGGCCTCGGGACCAGATTGGGACTCATACATGACGGCCCCTAAGGCACCGGCGTCATGTTGGTCATCGTACGACATGGCCTCACTTGAGTCCAAGACGCCCATGACCATAGATCCGGCACCGTGGGTTCGGGCGTGCTGAGCCAGGTTATCACTGCGGGAGAACTTCTTGCCGCACTCGTTGCACTCGAAGGGCTTATCCTGAGTGTGCAGCGAGCGGTAGTGGCGCTTGAGGTGCTCCTGGCGACGGAAACGACGAGAGCAGAGAGTGCAGACGAAGGTCTTGGACGGGTCCTCGGTTAGAGACTGCTTGCGGCCGCGGCGGTTGACCGACACAGGTGCAGGCTCTGAGTCGGTGCAGCAGCTGTCGGCTCCCGGGGAGTGGGAGTGAGCCGCGGACATGTGCTCAACCTCCTCATCGATCTGGACGTTCTTGCGGGCGGACTTGCGGTTGCTGCGCTTCTTGGTCTTGGGCTCCTCCTCATCGGCCTCGGACTGGGCCGACTGTGTCGACTCAGTCCAGTCGAAAGACGGAAGACCGGTAGGGAGAACGAAAGTCTCGCTGTCATCCGAGTCCTCAATGCTGTGCTCGCTGAGGAATCCATCATCCTCGGCCAGGTACTGATTCATCCGCTGGCGCTTGTCACCCAAGTAGACGGCATTGGCGCCCGGGTGGAACTCCACCAGGCGGTTGATCTCATCATCCGAGTCGAGGTCCGAGAAGCTGTCAAAAGTCGGCAGGGAGCTCAGAGGGTCCTCGGTTGACGAAGTGTAAGAGGGAGACGGGTTCTCATTGACGGGGAGTGTCACAGATGCACTGCCCACAACGGCACGAGGCTCTTCCTCTTCGCAGGAGAGGGTCGGCAGGGGAGGAAGGTCCTGGGGGGTGTGCACATTTACCGACGGCTCGACAGTAAGCTGGCGTGGATCACAGAAAGAGGCACCAGGGTGCTCAGCAATCAAGGTCTGGGATTGGGAGAGAATGTCGGTGGGGACGGGAGAGGGAGAGGGGGAAAGCGAGGGGCAAGAGTGGGCGGAGAGCAGATCCGAGTGGCTTGCAGTAAGTGATGGCGGGTGGATGAACACTATTTCCAAGATTAGCATCTATCATATTTTGATCCCCCTTGCATATGACACTTGTGCCATATGCATATATGCAACTAAATTTTTGACATCTCAAGTCGGTCGATCACTTACCAGGTGTCATCGGAGGCGAATCAGTGCGTGTCCAATCGTGATTGGCCAGAAGCTCAGTGTGCACATCGGTCTCGCACCCCTCCTTGACGCCCTCCACCTTGTCAAAGCCAAAGAAGCTTTCGTGGATCGGGGTGTGCAAAGCTCCGTTGGCGGACGGGGGGCTGCTGATGGAGCTACCGGAGGAAGACAGTGGTGGCGTAGATGGGAAGCCATACATGTCGTGGCTCAAGAAGCGGGTATCCAAAGGCATCAAAGCGGGAGAGCCTTGTTGCACAATAATGGAGGGCTTCATCTGGGAAGGCTGAGGCGAGGCGATTGGAGTCATGCTCATAGTGGCACCGCGGAAGGCATTGGTGGTGGCCATCTGGTGCATGTTCATGGCCGGAGCCTGGTAGATTGGTTGCTCCATCCCTCGGTTGGTGTACTGTGTCTGTCCATACCATGGCAGGTCTGATGGCTGGCTGGTGTAGTGGCCTTGTTGCTGTGTTGAGTTATCGTAGTATGCAAACGAAGGTTGTCCATGCACCGGAGTCGGTGTCACTGTGTATGTTGAGTCCATTGTAAAAGGCTGTTCTTGTCAATTGTGGTCAGCGACGGACTCTTTCCCAATTGATCTCCCATTCCACCTGGATATCCATACCTGTGTGTATAGGAATGCAACCAAGTTGTATTCCAAGCAAGTATTAGGTAGAGTAAGTTGATGAGGGACGAATTGATCGAGTGTCCTTTTCACGGTATGTAAAAAGAATGAACGGGATGAGGACACGAAAATTAGGTGTAGTAGTGTTCAAAGGAAGGACAGGATCCTGTTAGATAGGAAACCGGGGGAGACAAGGGAAGGTGTAGTACAAATAAGTTGCTATAAACCGTCCCAAACCCAAAACAGTCGAGACAAGGACTAGTGGGGATAAGGAAAGAAATAAGAAGAAGAAAAATAAGAAATAAAAATCCCAAATCAAAAAAAATAAAATAAAGAGAGACACGATATGGACAGAAAGGAAGGGGAAAAGGGAGAGCAGCAGCGGTGGGTTAAATGAGTGATCTGCTCTTCTACTTTTGCCGGGTACATACAAGCAGAACTGAGTGGGTCAAGACCTTTATTTGATTTTAATTATGAATTTTGGGGGGGATTTATTTTTACGGTATTTTTTGACTTTCAAAAATGGAATTAAAACGGAATAAAAAAGAAATAAAATGGTATCAGTCTGGGGCGGGATTGGCAGCGTGTAACTCTGTACCAGTGGGGCGTACTTACCCAAAGGGACGGACACTGGCCCGCATCCTGTGGGAACCCACATCGGTCGGAGCACCCAAAAGGAAGAGTGGAGTCAGAGCACGAGTGGTGTTACGCGCTGGAATGCGGAGAGAGGCTGTGCTGATTTAATTTCACCGAATGACTAGAGGAGGGCATTATCGACTATACTGACTGGACAGTAAATAGATCAAAGATAACCAGCAAGAAGCAATATCAGAACGAATAACCATGCTCTCTAACCGCTCTTACCTCATGGCCCGACAGGCTCTCGCAGATTATTTGCAGAGAACCATCCTGTCAGGCACACCACGGTCAAGCCAAAAATTTGGGATGGCGTGGTGTGGCCACGAGGTGCACGACGATTGGATCCAAGATGGTGACAGCGGCAATCAGTGTGCACCTCTTATCAGGCAAAGGCGGTTCCACCCATAACACCCCACCAATGGCCGTGTCCCGAAGGAATTTGGGACTCATTAGCCCCACGCGTGTCCCGTCTTCGTCATTTTGCTGCCAGGGCATACACTGCGATCGACAATCTGAATCACCTCGGAGGCCCATTTCCCCCCGGTACTTCGACCCATGCGATCATCATGTGGAAACCTTCTTTTTTGCACTGTACGTGGTGTGTTCCGAAAAGAAGGTTTATCAATGCCCGAATGGGTTCAGCCATTCTCGTCGCCTGCATGAAGGTTAGGCCTCATCGCTCATTTCCTGCCGATCAAGACTATCAACGGTGGCAACCAGCGTGCGACCAGATCGTGAAACGGCCGGTATTGGCGCATTCCCAAAGGCGCGTCTGTTCCACCCTGGTCAGTTTCACATGGTCAAAAGTACAACGGAAGCACTCCTCGGTGCAGTGTGATGGCCGAGAAGCGTCACTGCCAGTCCAGGATTTCATTTTTCCTTACAGAGTACGATTCTACAGTATCATTCTATAATGTCAGCTGTGTGGGGGGATTCTCGTTCGCGCATTGGAACTCAGCCGTTCTGTTCAGCTGTAAGGGTACAACCTATCCCGAATATTTAAGTCAAGAGGCAAAAAAAGCATCAGCAAGTCCAGAAATATCCACCTGTGATGTCGTCAAGTTGCGCGGCCTACTGCAGGAACAGGACTGTGGAGGCACAGCCGAGACAAGAACCACAACGAGGCTTACTGCTTTTATTGGCTGCATCATTCATGGACATCAGCAAGGCTCGAAATGCAGTCTTTGTTCGCAAATCAGCGTGGCGACCGGAGAGATAGTTCCCAGTGCCCCAAGTCCACCCATTGGATTGGAACCTCCAGGGTCCCACGCTCATGCATTTTATGACATCGCGCCTACAGTAGTGTGTATAGACCATAGCTGGACAGTCCCTAGTGCGCGATATTTTGAGTTTTCCCGACCTTGTGGTAATGATTGGTCTAGTTACTCGCCAAGTGATGTGTTCCAATTGTAGTGTGATGGCACTTGACTTCTGATCGGTAGATCCGGGGAACGCACAACTGTGATCCATCAAGCATAGAAAATCCGATACATCAAACTTCCTCATCACCTTTTCCTACAGCCACCTGCGCACAACGCCACGCAAGCAAGGTCCGGTGCCAATCTCTAGGTAACGCAAAAGCTTGTGGCACAAGACATGTTTATCTTTCTGTTTTTGAGTCGTGGGTTAAGTTTGCCAGAAGTTTGGGTATTTCCACACCAGCTCCCCAAGTTACCCACGTAAGAAAAAAATAAACAAACCCATCTACAAAAGAAAACCCCCCGAAAAATGAAATACCACAAGACATCAAACAAAAAATAAAAAGTTTGGAGAAAAAAAAAAAAAAAAAAGATATGTTCAGTCACTCGTCAAACCAAACCACTCACTGCATGCACGCCCTCGAGTCCAGAACCAAAAGGCATCGAGTCGCCCATCATTTCCTTCGGGGGCCCGTCCGGAGTGTGCATCAACCTGGCACCATTGGCCGCTTCTAAACATAGCGCACTCCACATCTTGGCTGCCGCTATCCCCAGCACGGATAAAAGTGTCGGCGGACGGGATTCTCTCATCTTCCGCCACCAATCACAGCTTATCATCCATCCAACTGGGAAATCACGCCGTGAAAGTGGGAAATTGGGGATGATAATCCCGTACACAGTTAAGTCAATTCTATTCGGCTTGATCGCCTTGCAACTCCACTTGGATGTACGGTCCACCCTCATGGAGAAGGAGCCCCGTGGATTAGCTGGGGATACAATTTCCCCCAAGCGATAGGCTGATAGAGCCATGCATGGAAGGCTGTCAATCCTTCTTCGAGAAATCCAATGATCCCGAGCTATGGATTTAGTGAGTTTAGTGAGAACCGGCCTTGCGTCGGAAGGGGAGGCTATTTCCGCATTACGATCACTCTAACTTCTCTCTGCCCAAGGCACACCACATATGCACTGTACGGAAATAAAGTTATGGTCATAATTTTAGCTAATTGCCACATGAGTAATTATTTAACCTAGTTCATGCCTATGATATGGATCAATGAATGCACTCAAAAATTCGCTAGTTTTGGCTTTGCTACTATTGCAGGCGGGAATTGGTCTATCGCCGCTGCCTTGGCCGCCACCGTTGTCGCACAGACAGTAAATTCCCTCTCGACCACGGGGCAGCCAATACCAGGCAAAAAAAGAAAAATTCAAGCAAATAAAACCCTTCGAAAAAAGACTACGCCAGCGCTATTGAACCGATATCGTGCATCCAGATAAAGATAAACCCCACTTAAGGAAAAACTCACCGGTCCCAATCTTAACCTTGGAATGATCTCATGGCACGGCAAAGAAAAGTTAAATAACATACACTACTGTACTGTACATGGAGCTATAAGCTACCCCAACACTTCCTCGAACCAGGAACGGGAAGAGCCATGCATGTGGCTATACCGGAACAAATGTGCGGACAGTCTGGATTGCCCAGTGGAGCAAGAAAAAGAAAAACTGGAGATAGCGCACCCGCGCCGGCCGACGGGCGGCTCCTAGCCCCAAAGAAATATGTCGCGGAAGGTCCTCCTGAACAGCCGAGCGACTCAAATGGCCGCAGATGGAGCTTCTTTGTGGACATTCGCGGATAACACGGGTGAGCTTGGAGCTCCTATGCTTCAATGCTTTTTGCCTCGCAGATAGCGGTCTGTCAATAGTGGAAGTCTTAGACCGAGGGTCCCCATTCAAATTAATCCTTTTCAGTTAGTATCTCTAGCCGAAGAAGCAAAATGCCTCTATCTGTTGAAAGACAGAAAAAAGAAAAAAAAACCGGAGCCATACACTGGGAATGATTCACGTAATTACAATTGGGGGCATCTTCTCCCCGACGAATTAAAATACCTCATGGGGTAAAGGATGGGGCTCTCGGGGTTTGGGATGCGAGAAGCCGTTGGCGATCATCCCATGCTAGTATCCGACAGAAAGTACGGCCTTGGAGAGATTGATAGTGGGATGCATACATATGTAGACAAAAGAAAGTATTGAAAAAAGTCAATTTTGTTCGAGGCATCATATAATTCATTTCTCGACCTGTCGAGTCTAGGCAAAAAACCGTTACAACGGGGATCGGTCGGACCTCGAGGGTTGATGTGTCGGACAGCGTTGGCGCAAGGGTCCAACGGAAGTGCACATCGCGTTTCAAAATGATCCCCGTCGTGTTGAAAGCTTTTGGGCTTATGCAGCAATGACCAAAAGCAACGCCACTGAGACCCGTAGGACTCGTCGTCTGGACTGGTCAACCGGATGATTGACGCCAATTATTCGAAATGATGCATTTATTTGCATTTGCTCGAATCAGAAATCCGCAAAACTCGCGATTACGCAAAGAAAGGAAAATGAACAGCCATGTGGATCTCTGAGTGGCTACTCTTCCTAGGAATAGCATTGCTATACGTATGTTCTCCGCCATTTTCTTTCATACGGAGTACACCATCCGGCCCTCCGCCGACACCCTTGCACCAATCTGAGCAATAACGGTCAGTAGTTCGCTGCAGGGCCTACGTTATTATGGTGCCACCGATATGGAAAAATCGAACGTTTTAGATACGGTGGAGTGTATACGGAGTACCCGGATACAGTATATGATTTATAATGATCATGCAATAATATCTCGCCTATAGTTCTGCTTCGGGAGTCACTGGGTCATGCTATCGCCCGTCATCCTCCAATGCAAGCATCCCTATCTTAAGTTGGTCCGGGCAAGCGTCTGAAACAGAGCGGCTACCAACGCAACCATGCACGCACTGGACTTGCCGAACTTCTTCATGGTCGCAGTTAAGGTTGAAAATATGGATTCTAAACTTCGACTTTACTGAACTTTCCCACTCCTGCTAACCAGGAAAGAGTAACTAGTCCCGACTTTGCTTCGTACTCTCCGTATTTTGTACTTTATCGGGAAACCTTGGGAGATGGCATGCATGGCCCATTGGCTTTTTGACAGTCTGTAGATCTCCCAATTAATAGGAACCTGGGACCCATGTGCGCGCTCTCATTCGTAAGAAAACTGAGACAGAATTTCCTTCGAATCCCATAAAAAGGTGGAGAGGTAGAATACCAGCCACTGATACTCCCGGGCCTCTAATAGGGAAGATTTTCTTTTTTTACAGGCAGTAATTTCGGTCGGACCTTCCCGCATCCTAGTAAGCTTGAAATCTGAAACACCAAGTTAACCCATTGCTAGTGGCTTCGACGGAACACGCGTTTTCCAAGCTCCAAATGGCACTAGCGTACGCCGGGGTCTTGGCTGACTGCCCCACGCCCGAAATTTCAAGACCCTCCATTTATTTCTAATTCTCTACACAGGGGACTCTCTAGCGGTGTGAAGGCCTTGTGTGGATACTGCAAAAGTACCAATGTACAGTAGCACAGATCCTACTAAGCCCGGAAGATTTATAGCAAAGTTTGAGGGGATCAGGGCCCAGGCCTGTGGTGAAACCAACATGTCAGACCAAGACAAACGCATGTCTGTCCAGATTAGGCAATGTGTCAGTAGAACATCTATATCACTCTTACACAAGAATCATAAGCACTTAGAATGAGATTTAATTATCTTGGAACATCAGCTTACGGTCCCCCGTCAACGGTTATTAGACATGTCTTGCATTGGATGACCCAGCCTCCACCAAACGCCCCGAATTGCCACTGTTCGATATTAATTCAAAATGGAAAGGTGTTCTTCCCCGGCTACCACCTGAGCGGGCGCTAGATCCCAATCCATTGCAACGGTCTCTAGCCAAATCCTTCGAAGGTTTGGCTTTGCGCTCAGGACGCTCTCCGGGAAAGCCGTCCCTACTCGGTTAACGGTGGGCAACTCGGGTGCAGTTTCACCACCACCGAACATGTGTTGGAACCCCAAATTAAAATGGAACAGAGTTGTATCTGAACCCAAAATAAATGCGGGGATACGACACGAGTTTCTCGGCTAAAACCAAGTTCACGGACAGTGATCCATGGGACCGTAGAGCACACCAGGCGGGGGGGGGATTTCTCTGCAACTCGTTGTTTGGGTCTGTTATACTCTGTACCAGGTACCCATGAATACCGGGGGGCCAAATAATTGACGGTCAGTTCCGAAGCCCTAACCAACCACACAAAGCTTGAGATAACCCGCACGTGTACACCGAACCAGTCCTCGGTATTCTATCGTCTATACTCCGGACTCAGAGGGTTAGCACAAGTCGATCGCCCAAACTTTCTTCGAGTTGAACCTTGGGTACGACTGGCCCTTGCACCCGACACCATTCCTAATTTGGCATTTAGTCCCAGGTGTGCATTTGGTACAGACGAGCTATGATCACCCTGCTGTCTTGCTATCGCGTGTAACTTGCACTTTTTCCTTAGTGGTCGAGCCAATATGTGCCCCAAGAGGATACCGCATTATTGACGGAGAAAAACCTACACTTTGACCTCCTCCCCGGTGCCATTATGGCGGCCAGGAACGTGGACAATAGACGGGATTCTTCCGGTAAGATCTGCCGTCTATCGCAACCCAACAATCCTTCCGCACGGGGAAACGAGTGGATTGACACTAACGCTGGTTCCTCGGCATTAACCCTGCTAGACCAATCGAAGTTTCTCGACTTTTGGTATTTCCCACTATTCCAACTAGTTTGGTATTCCCCGCAAAAAACCGCAATCTTCAGGCACACAGAGTTTTTGGAATTGGTTATTTATTTATTTGCTTTTGCGCGGATGAAAGCTTCGTTGATCCATTCGGGAAGAGTTGGCTTATCTTCTCCCCACTGGTTCCAGTTATGAGATCCGCGGTGGACCGCAAATCACCACCCAAAAACTCTTTTGCGCGCTTCCAGAGTCTGTTCGCAATTATTGACCTCAAGTTTAGAGAGGGTCCCTAAAAATGTGGAGATTACGGAGTAAATAGAGAGTTAGACTTGGCTCTGGCAAAAGGATTCTCAAGTGTTCCTGGACCTGAAATTGTGCATTAGTGCTCCCGATCCCATGCAGGCCCCGAGCCAACAAGAAGGCGTAGTTGGTCCCCAAAATTCGCTCACGATGGGGCAACCTGCAGTGTTTCTATCTCTGCCGTAGGTCTCCGCATCTCAAATGTGCAATAAATCCGAAACATGGTACATGGTACCTGTACCTGGGGGCCAGCCCGCAGAACCACACGAACTGCGCATCGCTATTCTGGGAACCGATTCCGTGGGTTTTACTTTTTGACTCAGGGACACTCCTCTTTCCAGGTGCCCCCACCCACGGAAATCCGTATCGTGCTCCGTCCGCCTGTAACCCACGCACACGATAGCTGGTCCTGGGTCAATTACTGGAGCCCACACCATGCAAGTCCCCGGTGTAATGACGAGATTCCCGCTTCACAGCCGAAACCCTATCGGTTCTCTGGCCACTCGGTGTCCTTTTGAAGTCATTGCGCAGGTACCCTGTGTATCTGTCTCCAGCGCAGTCCTTGGTTCTTGATGGCATGTCCGGAGCACGACCAAATTCGGACACTGGTCCCTTTCCCTTTAACCACCAACTTGGAGCAGATCATTACTCGATATCAGTATCACCTCCGTACCCATATATTTCTGTGAATCTCCCGACTGCAGTGGAAACTCCAAGATACCAGCCCTAGCTGTTTATCGAATCACAGTGCCAAACAAGATGCGCTGATGAATTCTCCGAAGAGTGCGCCCACCTGGAGAGATTCCCGCTCCTGTTTTTTGGCCTTGTGCGATCGAGATCGACGACCCGACTACATTTCTTATCAAATAGTTTGATTCCTACACGGCTCACAACCAAGGAAGTGGCGCTGCAATGTGCATAGTCAGAACCTACCAGAATTCTCAGACGATCCTCCGCTTATCCCGCGGGTATTTTGAGTGTACGTAATGATAAGAGATAAGTTAGGTGTTGGGGTTTTTTTTTTCCAGGACGACCCCAAATGGCAGAGACTGAAGGGAATCCACTCCCGCAATCCAGCGTGGCGATTAGATTGAGAGCATCCACAACTGAAACCAAGAATCAGGTACTGACCTGAAACTTGGCAGCCGAAAACCTTCGGCGCATGGCTAGCGCTTGCGTTTACTTACACTTTCCACTAGATACGCTAGAAGGAGGTCAGTTAGAGCGAGACGAGCTAGTGCTGAAGAATTTTCCTTCTTTTTCCCTTCTGGAAGGTCGACTACGCTGTACTAACGCTTAGTGGCTACTACTACTACTGTATACGTACTGCACATCAAGCCTCTCCACCCTTCTTCACCACAGGGCTCACGTTCCTCCATAGAACGAATGGTGATTTCTACACGTGCTCCATGTGGTGGGTACACCACCAGACAGCGTGTACCGGGACCATCAGAACACTGGTCGGATTCTTTTGCTCGTGTCGGGGCGGGTACATGCGGGTCTGCCCTCACCACAAAACAATAGAGCAGCCGAGAGATCCTCATTCTAACAGCCACCAGCATTGCTTACCGAGAACGAAAATCGATTAGCCAATCGTTTAGTCTAGTGCGGGATGCGGGATCGCCTACCAAGATCCCGTCAATGAGTAAGACACCACAAATCGTACTACGTATCCAATGTAGGGCCGCCGGCATCAACCTGCCTTGGCAGAAAGGCACTACTGCCAGTTTATTTGTTTCAGCAATTCTCTCACCCGTGGATCAACTGTCTGGAAGCATGGATCACAAACCTTTTATGGCATGATGGACCCATAAATGGAAACACGACTCATGCGACATCTCCGTTCTCCAACCCAGTCTCCATTTCGTCCCCGCTGGCGATGCTACACCATCGTCGAACCTAGAGTGGAGTCGCGGCGCAATGCGAAAAAAAAATCTGGCCCTGCCTACGAGGTAGCTCTTACTGCTTAGGGTGACCAGCACGACGGACTACTGCCGAGTTCCAGTCTGCACATTGGTCATACATTATCGTTATGAAGCGCCGTATCTATGCAAGCCGAAGTGCCGAAGCCGTGTGCATCCGGTCTTGAGATTGCCCAAGCCGGGCCGGGTTCGAGGTGGATTTGTCGGCCCGCGATTGATATCTTGGGTCCATCTGACCCAGGGATTCTGTCACTTTTTTTGGCCGATCTGTCGTCACATGTTGTCTTCGTCGCATTTGTCTGGTCAGGACGATATTCTTTCACCGAGAAGATTTCGTCATTGTCCGTATTCCGCGGGGAACGGGTTCCAGCGACGGTGATGAAATTTCGAATCCAGCGTTCAGTGCTCGGCCGAGTTTGTGCTCCATATAGTGGAATAGCTTTGCGTCCAGGGTCCTCAAGAATGGGTCCAAGTCGCTTCGCTTCGCCTGAAATGCTCTTTTTGCGAGCCGGTGCCTGGGCTTTGTGGAGAGGATACGGATACGGTGATATTTACGCGGCAATTGAGGAGAGCGGTTGAGCACCGTATGCAGGTTTTTATGCTTAATTCTCGTGCTGGCGCGGCGCAGGTCCCCGACTAGCCTAGAGTTCTTTATTGGGTTCGGTTTAAACTTGCAGGTCGTCTGGCACGTCGATACAAATCGAAAGCTAATTCTGCTATTCTGATATTCTGATAATTCAGCAGCTAACAAAAAATCAAAAAGGCCTCAGGGATGGTTCTGTTAAGATCAAGCTCCATTAGGAGTCAGTCTCTTCCTATCATATGATTCCATTATCCTCATCACAGGCCAAATAATTTTTATGAAAAGAAAAAAGGAAAGAAAAAACAAAACAGAAAAAAAAAGTTGCAGTCCTTGCTTGATTATGTAATGATTGTCGGTTATTCTGTGGGTTGCGGAAGAGCAATTATTCCGGAGTTTCTGCTATAAATTTTCGTTCGCAGCGGCAACATTTCCTCTTTTCTCTTTCCTTCTTCGTGCGGCGGCGCGACTAACATTACCCGTGTTGCTTGGACATCCTTTCAGTGATGTTACCAGGTGTCAGTTGCGCCACAGAAGAACGGAATTGCACCCTTCTCCCACTTTACAGGTCTCTCTTCATTTCTCACAAGCTGACCTTCTGAAGGCCCTTTGGGTCTGGGATCGGACATACCATTTTACATAGCCTATTATTGCACATAGCTCAAGATAATTCAAAATGGAAAAAGAAAGAAAACTTGATCTTACGCATACAATTCTCCACACTCCTCTGTAGCGCGTGCTTTCATTGTCTTTGTTGGTCGCTCTTAATAAATATCATTACCCAGTCTAGCCTCTGCGGTTTCCTAATGGACATCAAGAATTGCGGATTTTTACGAATCCTCGAGTCCAACTCTACCATGCATTGCAATTAACTCTTTACTCCCCAGGCTCATCGCCAATCTTCTCCAGCTTACCCATTGAGCGCTTCTCACCTGAGTCGCCAATAAGGCGGACCCGGTCAACACGCAACTTTTCGCTGTCTCTATCGCCATCCACAAAGAACAGGACCAACGAGGTAACGCTCTGGAACTTAACAAAGCGCAAATCAACCCGCGCAGTTCCTGTCTTCGCATCCCAGTCCTCCTCCTTAATCTCCACAGTCTGCACGGCCGGGATGTCATCTGCCTCGTCAAATCCAAGCACATGCGAGCGGTTGACATATAGCTTAATAGTCTTCGGCCGCATGGGTGCCTCGTCGTCATCCTCATCAGGGACCGCAAAAGAGGTAATATGCAACGAGTGCACCTTCAGCGTTGACTGGAGCGGGATGTAAAGCATAAGTTGCTCATCCGTATCACTCTCCACCCAATCCGCCTTTCCCTCGGCCTTGCCCTTGCCCTTGCCCGCAAGTCCTGATGGTTTGGTGCCTCCGAACAGCACGCGCGCCTCGCCCCGCTCGTTGTCCCGGTTCAGAAGCTCCAGTCCCTTCACGTCGACTTGGTCGGTCACGTCCGAGTAGCCCTTGGCCACGGTGGTACCGAACCAGCCGCCGCTGGATTCGCCATCGCCGGCTGCTGCGCCGTCGGACTTTGTGGCTTCGGTGGCGAGTTTCTGGATGACTTCGTTTAGGCGGCGGGGGTCTGCGCCGGCGACGGTCTGGGTCTTGCGGCCGTTCTCAAAGACGATGAAGGTAGGGTATCTGTATTGTACAAGTTAGAGACGGGTTCTCATTTTGCTCGTAGATACTTCAGTCGTAGGTTTCGGTGGATGGCGGAGGATAATTCACGTACGCTCGCACGCTATACGCCTGCGCCAGGTCCTTCTGCTGATCACCGTTGATCTTGGTGAATGTGATTTGATTCGGGCGGGTCAGCTGGCGAGCCAGTGAATCATAAACGGGAGCGATGGCTTTGCATGGTCCGCACCAGTCGGCGTAGACTATTCGGGGAACGGGTGAAAGTCAGTCAAGGGTTCTGTTGGTGTGCTCGGTGCTGGCGGGGCTAGGAAGGGATTCTCATGCGGGGCGGGTGTTGAGACTTACAATCGGCGACGACGACGCGGGACGAGTTGAGCAGCGTGTTAAATTGCTCGTTTGAGGATATATTGATGACCGACATTGTGGAGGGGTGTGTTGGTGATTCAAGAGTGAAGGTGGTGGGGAGGAGATCGAGGATGTTTTGCCCGGATCCTTCAATATGTCATCAATCTTCCGGTCAACAGAGCTTAATGGGCAGCACCCCCGATCTACCTGGAGCACCACACTCTGCTTCTTTCGAAATTCCGATGTGAGGTGAAGCTTTGAGATGTCCTTGTTGTTTGATTTCAATTATTCCTCATGGCTACTGGCTTAGTGATCCCATCAATGGGCGTCGAGAGGTGGTTGGCATCACAAATATATATATGTCAGCAGTCATGGGCACCGGAGGGACTTGTTCACGGAAAGCAGACAGCCAAGGTTTGGAACAATATTTGAAGCTTTTGATATTGATAACTATAGAAACTAGTCATAGTAGGTAGAAATTGCACTGGGCATATCTCAAGATGGAATCAAGATCAAAAAAAGATAAATCGAAAATGCCGAGGCCGGGCGCCAGTACTTGAGGGACGGGCCTGAAGGTTCAGTCCAACAAGGTTGGTGCCACATTTTAAATGCAATAGAACAGGTCACCGTAGACACGCCGCAAAATCAGATTCAATCGAAACTATCCTCGATTGAAGACCAACAGCAGTCCAAAGTCAAATACTTTGCAAAAAGCCTCCGATACCTGCTGCCTGACCTGCCCGATCAGGAAAATCAGAACGCACCGGGATCCACATGAACGCCACAGCTCAACCGGCGTTCAAGTATAAGAAAGCAGTGCACATCTCATCTCAACTCCATTATTTGCCAACTCTCTAAGCGTGACCCCAAAGTCTGACATACGCATCATCACAATGACCTCCTCCAAAGAATGGGCCAAAATGCTCCGTGGTGAGCTGTACATGCCCTGGGATGAAGACCTCCAGGCCAACCGGACACGCTGCAAGCAGGCATGTGATGAGTTCAATACAGCAGGGAACGTCTCTCGACGACGAAAGGTTGAATTATGGAGAAAGTAAGATCCGACCAGCAGCAACAACCTTCCTAGATCAATAGTTCGATCGGGATTGCCATTAAACATCAATCCAAATTTGAATCGAGCTAACTCCCACAAGCATCATCGGAGATACTCGTCCCCTTCCACCAGTAAACCCAGACCCCAAAGAAGACGAAGAACTCTTTGATGAAACGGATCCTGTCGTCGATGGGCCCATCTCCGTGGATCATGGCCTCAATTTCAAAGTGGGAGCCGGCACATTCCTCAATTTTAATCTGCTAGTTCTGGATACTTGTCTTATAACCATCGGCGAACGAGTTCTCTTCGGACCGAATGTTTCGCTTTACGGTGCTATTCATCCGCTTGATCCTGCCGTTCGACAGGGAATGAAGGGGCCCGAAGCCGGGAAGGAGATCCATATTGAGGATGATGTGTGGATCGGGGGAGGTGTGATGGTTCTTGCGGGCGTGAGGATTGGGAGGGGATGTACGATAGGGGCGGGTTCTGTGGTTACAAGGGTAAGTTGACACCTTGCACTACTTTTGATGTGGTTTACTGATTGTTTAGGATGTTCCTCCTTTTCACTTTGCAGCTGGGAACCCGGCTCGAGTTATTAAGCGGATTGAAAGTAAGATGGATCCCGAACAGTGTTAAAACTTGCATTGAGATATAGAGAAGTCATACGAAAGCTTGGACCGATAGAGCCTTGATTTCTGATAGCATCTCTTGACAATACAATATATACCATCCGATCCGACGCTCAAATTTTACCCCAGGCACTTCAAATTATTTGATCTGAATCAAACAGTTAGACATGGATTAGCATGCCGGACCCTGCCAGACAGATATAGAGACCAAAAGCGAGGGATACCAAAATCCGCAAATGCCGCACAGAGTAAATGGGCTGTGGTCTCATCAGACTGGTAGACCCTCATTTGCCGCCAAAATATCGACAGGAAACATGCTCACATGCCTAGGTGCTATAGATTGGACAAGTAGAGACAAGCTAGATATCCAATGGCAAATGACCTGGTCTCAGGATTCTGGGGGAGAGCAGAACGCTTTGCCGTCCTTGACTTTGCATCACTGGGTGTCGGGTGCAGGTGCCTGTGGCTGGCTCTGCGAGTCACGGATGGTGTTCCGACGACAAACCGGGGCTGCAGAACCTCGGAGTGGCCGTATCTGGCACATGGCGATCCACTGTATACTCCCAACAGTTTCCAAGTGAGTTCGTCTGGCTCTGATGAAACGGCGATTTGTGTTGTAGGTGCTTCAAGATAAGACATCTAGAAGTCTGGCCATTCAGCCATCTTCGGCAGCAAAGAGAATCTTCATGTAAAGACTACACCCCACGCATCCGATGACGACCTCTCCATGATCCATACTTGACTCCAGATGATTTTCTGTGACCGAGAAGCCCCTCTCATCTCCACATCGACAGCCACGATACCAGGAGCCGTCCTCCTCGTCATAATCCATGTCATCTAGATCCACTGTCTCCAGACCCGTATGGAAAACCTGGGTGGTGTCCTCCGCAAACTTTGCGCGGTTCAGCCGAAGCGAGCGATCGTATTCTGCGCGCAACTGCGGATCGGAGAGTGTCTTGTAGGCCGTTGTAATCTCATCGATGGTATACGATCGCTGATCATTCTTTGACGCAGAGAAAACATTCGAGGATGTAGAGGCCGAACCAGCGAGGCCTGAATGTTGTGCGACAGCGCCGGCTTTATCTGGGTGGTGTTTGAGGAGGGCTTTGTGATAGGCGAGTTTGATCTGCAGATTCGAGAGGGGGGTGGCAGAGTTGCTCGAGAAGGGGAGCTCAAGGACCCGGTAATAGTCTGCCGACGACTCGGTCATTATACGCAGTGGCCCTGAGGAGGGGCCTCTTCGTTCGTTGGTGATGCGGGGGTCAAGGTGGAGCGTGGGCGCAAAGGAAAAAAAAAATTGAATGGCGGCAGCTGTAGTCAGCAGAACAGCTCGTGATTCATCTCAGAGTTCGAAATAAGAGCGATAAGAGATCACAGGAAGAGGGCAAGTAGGATTCATCTGCAAAGCCTCAACTAAAGCCCATTCCCAGAGAAGCAGAAAGATACAGGAATACGAGAATTGAAAATAGTAGGAAATGATGTATTGATGCTGACTAGGATGTCCGTCGTAAAATAGTCCTGCTGCTCAATGAAGACTGAGCACCAGGGTGGAGTAGACGCAGCCCTGCTAGAAGCTGTTTGGTTTTGATCTGCCACGAACGAACGATAAAAATCACCCAAGAAACGTCGATGCCATTAAATGGCACCTCGCGGGTTATGTGGTGTTGCTATAGAATATACTCAAGTTCTTTTGAAAATAGGGTAGCAATCCTCACATTACAGGATCGAAGCACCTTTTCTCAAGGACTCGTTCACTCTTGAGAGTGTGAAGTTGAAGGAAGAAAGAGAAAAGGAAAATCGAAAAAGTAGAAGATAATGCCAGAGGGCACGTGATACATGATTGGTCACGTGAGACCCTCCTATTTTACCGGGAAAATTTCACGATCGTCAGATTTCTCTTTCTTCTTTACACTTTTTCGAACGCATAATCAACCTCCAATTCCTTTTTCTCATAAGATGGCAGGTCATATTGGCGTACTAGATGAACTGGGCAGCATAAATTTCCTCGACGGCACAGGTTGGCTTCGGCTGGCTAAGTTGCAGTGGGCGATGGTATCCCCTGCTGTCCAGACATTCCCATCTTTGGACCCATACTTGTAGATGTAAATACTTGGATTTCAGTAAGAAATTGAGTTTTCATACAGCAGGCAATCCATGTCTGCTCGGAAGATTTGATGAATTCGTGGTTGAGCCCAAACCGTTCCGGTCTTCGCACCCGCGATACCGAGTCTTATTCTCGGATCCCTCTTCTAGAGCTGTTCTAGAAGCAATGTCCTTCAAGAATTGACTAGTGGAGCTATCAATAGCACATCCCTGAACCGGCCGCGCGTAGTTAAGCTTGGAATGTATTTGAAACAGAATGTCCGGGGTTGCCCCTCGCAGATGATTCGGTACTCCGGTTCTCCGCCTTGAGACTTTTTCCTCTTTCCCCTATTCATCATCCTTCACGTACTGTGTGTACGCTGTCCACTCCTTTCCTTCATCATGCCGAATGGCATCAGTAAGCGTCAGCAGCTGCGCAATGAGAAGACCCTGGCCGAGTTGATCCGGACCGTCCCTGGCAATGACCGGTGTGCCGATTGTGATGCCCTGACCCCAGGTTCGTCTTTTCCCCGCGAAAAGCCTCATATGAGACTTTGGGCTGACTAGGTTGTTCAATGATATAGGATGGGCGAGCTGGAACGTATGTCATCCCCTTTATCTCTGAAAATTCTCCTTGTTCTAGAATTGATTGTCTGATCTTCGTCTTCTGTATAGATGGGCCTCTTCCTGTGCATGCGGTGCGCCGCAATCCACCGCAAGTTAGGCACACACATCTCCAAGGTCAAGTCTCTGTCGATGGACACTTGGTCCGCAGAACAGGTGGATGTGAGTGAACATATAACTCTCCTGGATCAAAATCTCAGAAACTAACGCCACGACTCCTTGACTAGAACATGAAATCCCACGGCAACCTTCTCATGAACAAGATCTACAATCCCAAGAATATAAAGCCGCCCGTCCCGAGCGACATTGACGAGGCAGACTCATGCATGGAACGGTTCATTCGGCAAAAATACCAGTACCGGTCGTTGGAGGATGGCAAGCCCAAGCCTCCTAGCCGAGAAGACTCGAGTTATACCAAGCGCCACGAATCGAGACGCGATGACTACAGCCGTGATGAATACAGACGCGACGACTACAGACGTGACGACTACAGACGCGACGAATCGAGACGGGCTGCATCACCGGATAGATCCCCTGAGGGCTCGCCTCCTCCGCTGCCACCCAAGTCAGGCAAATTCTTTGGATTTGGACTTCGGGGGTCCTCCTCGACCTCGAACCTTCGTCGATTCGGAAACAAGAGGGATTCGCCGGGCTCTGACCAGCGGCCCTGGTCTCCACCGGCCTCGAATAGGACCACTGGACTGGGAGCACCGGTTGCTGATGTGACGACTGCATCGTTGGAGGCGAAGATGGCAGCGCTGCAGGAGATGGGGTTCACCAACGACCGACGCAACGAGATGGTTCTCAAGGGTCTCAACGAGGATTTGGACCGGTGTGTTGAGACACTGTCGAGACTGGGTGAAGGAAACCCCGACTTGATAAGGGCCTGGACCGCGAAAAAGAACGCTCAAACAAGAGCAGCATCCGCCACAGTGCCTGCCGCCGTTTTCAGGCCAGAAACAGCAAACAACCCTTTCGATAGGGCTGTTTCGAACCCCGTTCCTCAACAGTCGCAGCCTGCGCAGCCCACACAGTCGACTTCTTACAACCCATTCGACCAGTTCACTCAGCCACCGCAACCTGCGCATACGCCTCAGTCGACTCAGCCTTTGGAGAACTCTTTCCAGCATCTCCAGATATCCCAGCCCTTGTTCCCACACTCCACTGGTGGATATCCGAGCCAAGCTAGCTCCATGCAGCAGCCCGCATATCAGCAGCCGTATACTCCACCGGTTACAGCAACATTCTCCCAGGGTGCTTATGTTTCCTCGCCCCAGCCTGTGGATAACAACTATAATCCATTCTTTCAGACAGCACCCCAGCCGCAGGGCGGCATGGCCAGTCAAACCTATCCCATCCCGGGTGCCGTGCAGAACAATCCATTCTTTAACACTACCGTGCAAAACCAAACACAACTGCAACAGCTAGCACCGCCGGTGCCAACAATTTCGGTGCCTCATCCACCTCAACATGCAAACACTATGCCGGCGATTTCTTCGACTTCGCCATTCGGCACATCTCCTTTTGGATCGACATCTCATTTTCAGCAGCAGCAGCAGCAGCAGCAGCCCCAGCAAGTTCAAAATGCTGGCCAGGGTTCTTATAACCCATTCCAGCAGTCCATGGGACCACCCACCCCTCAGAGTGCAGGTGGCTATCCGAATGGCTTCCCGAACCCATACCAGCCGCAGCAACCGCAGCAATTGGTACCTCAAGCCACCGGCCACATGGATAAAAACAGCATTCTGTCTCTATATAACCTCGCTCCCTCCCCCAGTGGAATTCCTCCAATCCCACAACAGCCTCAGCCTCAGTTTCAGTTCCAATCCAGTGCAGGAACCAGCCCTCTTCCACCACTTACCCACTCTCTCAACTCTACCCCACAGACCCAACCCGGATCCAACATCCAAACCCCACAGCAGAGCACTGCAAACCGTAACCCATATGGTGGGGCCGGTTCGGGTCTAGCCGCCCAAGCAGGCGTGACTTACCCATCTTCCGGATTGGGCATCGGAATGGGTGCCAACGGCTCCGCAGCCCCTGCTCCTGCCCCTGCCCCGACAATGGGAATGGGAATGAGCTTGAGTGCTTCAAATCCCTATGCTTCCAACCCCAGTCCCTTTACTTCGGTTAACCCGAACATGCCTAGAACGCATATGAGCCAGCCAAGCGTTGATATCAACGGACTGCAGAATGGTCGACACAGCCCAGATGCTTTTGCCAGCCTCAGTGCGCGCTATGGTTGACTTGGATACCAAAATGATCGATAGAACCGGACTTATTTGAACGGGATGCAATGCTATATGCCTTGGTTTTTTCAACGAGACGAGACGTGGCCATGTACCATTTTCCTTTTTGGTTTCTTTGCGAAAATAGATTGGGTTCTTTTGGTTCTTTTGTCAAAAGTCAAGCCGATATGGAATGCTTGCAAGTACTCAACTAATGACATGGATATAGATGGATCGACGAGATGTGGTTAATGTACATGTACAATGTTTTGCGTGCATCTTGAGATTTGTCTGGTCTATTCTGTTTCACTCTTTTATAGTTTCTTTTTCTGGGTGCATTTTTTCTGGGCTGTATATCATTTTATTCATTATATCTCCACTGATCTAGGCTGTTTAAAAGAATATTAAAAGCATTTGAACCTTGGAATTGGAAGACTCCCGATCATACCATAAGTGGCCATATTGATTACATTATGACGCTCCTAGATGATGGATTCATACCGTCGATTTCAAATTGGATTGCTCTTTTTGGCTTTTCTTATGGAGTACATCATGATACATGGCCCGCTCGGTCGTTCGGTCGTTCGGCCATTTGGCTTCATCAGGCGGGATATAGCCAGCGCCACATGCGATGAAACTTGCCTTACAAGTTTTAAACTCGCAAGAGAATTCGAGTTCTCTTTCTTCTTCAATTCGTATTCGTTCTATCTGCCCTGTATCACGTGTTTCGTTGCTTTTGGGGGCGGATTGTTGGTCGTCGATGCATCCACGGCCGTTCCGGTCATTGAACAGCTGTGCACGACGAATTCCCGAGACTGAAACACATTACAAAAAGACATTCCAATCGATAAGCTGAGCGGGTAGTGCAATGAATAGATTGGTCTAATCATGGAGCGTTCAACACGGCAGACTGGCGACAAATCGCCTCAGCAACTCGTTGCAAGGCGTTATGATGTGGAACGATCATGTATCCGCTGCCATGAGCGCAAAGTTCGTTGCGACTGGGCCATGCCCTGTTCAACCTGCCTTCGAATCAATGTTCCTTGCCATTATCCAGGCCCAAGGCGAATTAAACGTCGCTCAAAAAATTCATCTACAGGGAGGGTCAGCGCCCACCCGGAGGTACTGAAACGAGCCATCACTGCGAACAACCACAAAGACTCCCCCAATATAACTAGCAGATCATCCTCTGTCTTATCGCAGCCACATGATGCAGATACTGGTACATTGGTTACAACCGGCGAGCGTACTGCGCCGACGGAAGGCCTTTTGGTGAAAGACGGCACATCTACTCGATATGTTAATGAGTTGCTCTTCTCGCGCGTCTTGGAGAAGGTCGGTGGACCAAAAAAATTATTCATCAGCAGAAATTAGACTTACCATTGCTGCGGACAGGAGAGCCAGCTTCAATCTGCCATTAATACTCCGGTTAGGACTAACAACAGTGAGGCGAGCCCAATGGTTGGTTTTGATGGCCTCATCTCAAGCCCTCAATTGGCTGTCGACGTCTTCTCTCTCTTCCCGTCTCGAGGGAAAGCCACGCATCTCTGGCAAGTGTACTTGAATAATGTGGATGTACTTCTCAAAGTGCTTCATATACCGACCACGCAACCTGCTGTATTTGCCGCCATCAACAACCCGAATATTGCTTCTCAAGACTTCAATGCTCTTCTGTTCTCCATTTACTTTGCGGCAGTCACAAGCCTGCACCAGGAAGAAACCCAAATTGTATTTGGCGAGGACCGGCAATTCGTTCTAAAACGGTTCCAACGAGGTTTGGAGATCTCCTTGCATTTGGCTGCATTCCTGGATTCGCCCACTATCATCTCGTTGCAAGCAATGTCCATTTACTTGGTAAATTTAGCCGCACCGTTGAGTCCACTTCACTCGCATTCAAGATAAATGCTAACTACTCGGTGCTAGCTTTGCTATCGGAATCACAACTGTGGTAGATCCGGATGGACGTTGAACGGTATACTTCTCCGAACAGCACAATGGATGGGGCTACACCGCGATGGAGAACGTTTCAATCTCCCACCACTGGAGTGCGAGATTCGTCGCCGGCTATGGTATCAGGTTATCGGGTGCGACGCCCGGGTTGGCGAAGACCATGCTCTCTCGACTAATGGGTTTGGTGGCTTCTCTGATACGAAGCTTCCCCTCAACATAGACGACCGAGATATTTCCCCCAACATGGAAGTAGCCCCGGCTTCAAAGCCGCAGTGGACAGAGATGACGCTGTTTCTGGTTGCTGCTGAGATGAATCAAGCACTTCAACAAGTGTCCCGACTCTCCATGGCTGTGCTCAATGGGGATGACAAAATGACTAGCTTAGAGCAGCTTCTTAGGACCATCACGACACGCATAAAAGATCGCTATTTGCAGCATTGCGATCCTAATAGTCCCATTCAAAAGTCAGCGCTATTGTTGGGCCAGGTGGTTATGGGAAAGCTCGGTGTCTTTGTTCGCCAGCAATACCTGCGAGGACTCAGTGCGGAGGAATCAGCCTCACGAGCCACCGAACAAACACTTTTGCTAGCTTGCGATACCATTGAGATTGGCAATGAACTAAAAACAGATGAGCTTCTCACTAACTTCCATTGGCTCTTCTCGACCTTTACTCAATATCATCTCTTGACATATACATTGTGGCATCTTTGTGTTCGGCCTGGAGTCCACTGCGCTGATCAAGCATGGCAGGTGGTCGATAAGTCATTCAAATTGGTGGAGGATCCCAGCTGGCCGAGTCCTGGTCTGAAATGGAACGTATTACGAAAGCTTCGAGAAAAAGCATCTAACATACGATGTTCTTTCTCCTCGATTCCATTTACGCCCGCACGCTTCTCAAGCCATTCAACGGTTCCCGAGATCACAGGGCCTCGGGAGGATGAACTTCGGGGAGATGCGATCCCTAGCAGCGTCCTGGAGATCGAAGATGCTATGGATTGGAATTTGGATTCGATCTGCTTCCCAGATTGGAACCCGTCCGACCTATGGCCTGTGAGCCAAGGATGATGGAAATATAGTAGAGTCATGTGTATGAGGTATAGTTCACAAAATCGATGTCTGATCCTCATATTTGAATACCTCCTTGTCTATTATACATAGTATCGACTCTACTGAGTCAGTATTCGGCTAGTACCATTGTTTGGATTCCATCTTTGCAAATATTCTTCATGTAGGCAATGGTACAGTCTTCCCACACATTATCATCCCTTGTGCTCAGTTTATTAATCAATACCTTCTCAGGGTCCCGTATCCAGTCATTATACGACAACTATGGACCCCGTTACTCACCCCTGTTCGGATCCTTTTTTCACGTTTTTGGCCTGATGATGTGTGTCCTACGGCAGTTATGGTGGTCAAGGCAATATCTCCTTACACGTCCCAGTGACTTTGGCGCCCGATCTCAGCTCAAGAAGAACCCATTTTCCTTTGACGCTAAAGAGACCTTTCTCGCGTGGAAAGTACTTAGTCACTTCTACTCACAGATCCGCAAGAACGCAAAGTTCTCGGCCTAGTCCACACAGAACAATAAGGCCATTCCTCTCAAGCTAATCGGCACGAGCATGAAGAACCATATGCCGTCTCTAGCGTCAAACTCGGATAATCCCCGGATCTCCGCAATGGAAAACGCACTAGCTGCATTTAACCAAGCAGCCCGTGATGATACAGACCTGGATAATGCCGACACTCTCGATGCGCCCCCGTTAGAGGCTATTTCCAACACAACTATACCAAGCTCGTCTTAGAGCTCGGCAGGTCCCTGGATCACCCTGCCACCGCCCGACTGGGCCGTCCTGCCCTCTCACCCTCCGATGTCGATTGCTGCACACCGGACTGAAATTGCTTGCAAATTTCTGATTTGATTTGATTTGGCCAGGTCGACTCGTAGTAATTTTGGAAAATTCCAACACCTTTCATTGTCAATATGGTACAAAGACCATTTGTATCGGTAGGGGTTGATCTTACTGTTGATCTATCCAAAGATGCAGAACAGAACAGCACACACCATGATCCTCGGACAACAGACCAAGCAGCCAGTCCGCCATCAGGGGCCTTGCTCTTTTGGGATTGGAAATTGGCAAGTCAGGTCTGACCTTGGAATTTAAAAACAGATGGCTTTGATGATTGCTATATGGAAGCCCGAGAAATATACACCGGTTCAACAGCCGAACAACCTAACAGCCACTTGGGACTTGAGACCTTCTACTCAAGCCCCGAGAAGTACCACTGAGGATCTAAGTACCCATTGTGAATTTATGTAAGGACTCATGGTGTATACCGTAGATAGAATGTATTTAACTAGGTTCCTAGACTATCAAAACATGACCAGATGAAATCTTTCTAAGTCGTTTCCCCCAAGTAATAATAGTTTTCATGTTTGATAGCAAATCAAACGTTTTCTTCCCATTCATCATCCTCATTATTCCATCGCATCATTCAATCATAAAAGAAAGCGATCAAACCCTAAATAGAAAAGAAATTTCAAAACAAGACCACCGCTAAAAAACCAAGGTTTAAAGCTGTACAGGATCCTCAAACCACATACGCTGGCCGTTGACTCCGACTCGAGCTCCGATGACGATGATGCCCTCCACTAGAGTGACCACGTCGCGAGCTATGACTCCGTCTCCGAACAGTAGTCTCCTTAACCACAACCTCACGCTCGCGCGAATGCAAGAAAAGAGCCAGGAAAGCCGTCCAAGCAAAGAAGACGACCTCCATAATACCCATCGCGAACGAAGTCTTGAGCATAGCGCACGTCTTGTCAATGTGCAGGTGGTAATCGTTATGAATGGTTTCTCCGTACTCGCCGAATGGACCGAGGGATACCCAGACCGAGCCGCCGTCCCAACTTGAGCAGCTCTGGTTTGCGATGAAGCGCAGCTCGTAGACACCGGCGATGAATGCGCCCATGAAGAGGAGGTCTACGAATGAGACGAAGAGGGCTGAGCGCTTGGTTGCCGAGAAGCGAATTAGGGTGTCGATGGCCCAGAAGACGGCTATGACGCTGACGATGAAGATAACGAGGATGTAGGGGGGTGTGAGCATGTTGGCTTTTAGGTAGCCGTGGACGAAGTAGGCCTGATCATTGCGACGTTAGCTTTGGGTATCTTTTGGCTGGGAGATGAGGGTTGAGTGGTGTTGAGAGACCATGGTCATGGTCGCTAGCTAGCCAGCGCGCGACTCGATCTTACAACTGGAGGGTTTTGTGTTCACGTACCATGATGCCGATGATGGGGATCAAGAAGGTGATCTCCACCAGCCGGTTAAAGATGAAGAATATGCTGCCAATCATCTTGCCGGGTGCCTCGTGGACAAGGGGAAAGATTGAGTTTTGATCTCAGGAATGCGACAAAAGAGAGATTGCGAAACGGGCCGCTGTCGCGTCACTCAGGTATGTCAAGATACAAAGAAATTGATGTTGCTCTTTGTATAGGGTGGATCTCACTCTCGGACACCTCACATGCAGCTTAGAAGCGCGAGTGGATTGAGATCACAACCTGCAGAGCACGAGGAAGGAGATATATGTAAAGAGAAGAAAAAGGGAGAGGGGATGGAAGCGCATAAGAAAAAAAAAAGGGTGCCGTCATCTTGCGCTGACAGCGGGGAAGAGGCTGGGCGAGTAACCGTGCATGTTATGGGTGGCTGGGACAACCAGCGGGAATTTTCCCAGTTTTGTTATGAGTTTATTGGTTAATACAACTAATATATGACAGCTCGGACTTCACTGAATTGGTTAGTATACCCGATCGTATTCTTTTAATTTATGACCTGCATCTGATTGACTGTTGATCCCATACTTGCTCTGTATGTAGGTTGGAGCGGCAACCGAGATCCCGCCAAGTGGAACCAATGGATCTATCTTCCAAACCCAATTGGCCAAAGCTAAAGGGAAAATAGAGACATGTAAACTTCAACTTCAAATTCAAATTCAAATGCACGTACATTCTAATGCTCATGAAACGCCGTCTAACATATTCGTACATCAATATCATTGTACCCCAGGCCAATGTCGCAAAAGAAAACAGACATTTGCGCCGAGTCATGAAATAGTCTAAAAGTAAAAGGTCTATGTATATTGGCTTTACACCTCCCGACCGGGTGCATAGGTCAATGATCGCTCTTGATGATTATGGCTGACCACAACACCCGGCGGTGGACTGATGACCCCAACCGGTGCCGCATGCACCTGCGACTGATACGCGCTGGGATGGTACGCGGTATTGGCATCGAACGAATTGCGATCGACACCTGGATTCTGCGCCGCCGCATATCCAGTTTGCATCTCATACCCATTTCCCACATCATCTTCACTCGAAGACCAGTTTCCATCTGGATTATGGTCATGCGCGCGACGAGGATGCACTTGCGACGTATACGGGTTGCCAGGATTAGCGTATCCCGATGCGCCAGTAGGCTGGTGTGGGGATGTAGATCGCCCACGCATGCTGGATCCGTTCAAACGTTCTGCCTCGGGATTGCGCAAAGCAGTCGTGCTATCATCCAGTGCGCTGAACTTCGCATCGATTGGGGCGGCTGGCTCGGTGCCCCAGGTGCGGATCGGGTAGGCCCGGCCCTTGCGCCAGGACTCGGTGATTGGAGGGAAGTATTGACGGTAGGAGACCATGGCGCAGACGACGCCGAGAAGCGACCCTGTGATCACGTCGAATGGGTGGTGACGGGCGTCCATGATGCGAGACACGGCAACAAGGGTTGCGGCAAGGATCGGGATAGTGACCAGCAGGGTCTTCCAGGTTTCACCCCGGTTGTCCATGATATGGAACTTGCCGCCCAGCCACAGTGATGTGTAGAATAGACCTGCGAAGGAGGCTATAGGAATTGTTAGTAGGGGTTCTGTCGAATAAGTTCACGTGGTAAGTGTCAGCGATTGCGACTCACAGCTGCTATGACCTATGTTCAACCCGAATTAGTACATTGTTGCCCTGATATCCCGATTGTCTATGTGAACATACCTGATGGCCATGACCGGAATCCATCCTTGATCAACTTTGCCTCTCCCGTGCAAATTGTGGAGTTCGACAGACCGTACGGCAGCATATCCTGGCTCCCGTCGCGCGGCTGGCACCGGTCAATCAAGTCAGGACGGGGTTTCCCGCATGCATTCTTCAGCACTTGTGTGATGAGGAAGGCTAACGCCTGTGATAGTAGGAGGCCTAGGATCCCACAGTTCATCTCCCACAAGCGATCCTTCCAGCGCCACGGGCCGCGCAGCTTGCGCTTCCCAGACGCCGGATCCAGAGGCTTGTGGTGCGAGAACAGGCCATCGATGAAAAGGGTATAGACGATGATCAGGACGAGTGGGAAGAGGCCGGAGATGCAGAGGGCATATTGGATGGGAATGCGCTCGTGGACGGCGTACGGGTATTGGAGGGAGATGTTGCGGAGGGAGAAGTGTTGGTGGTAAGGTTCTAGGGAGTCGAGGATCCAGAAGCCGATGACACAGGCACTGTTGAAGAGTTAGAGGGGAAAACCAGGAGGAGGAGAAGAGGCCTACATTAAGATCACGTAGTCGAAGATGTAGCTGGAAGGTTAGTGACAGCCCATTCCGCGGGGGAAAACCGAACTCACGAAATGACTACGCGTGGTCGGAGCCGTCGCTTGGAGAACGGCAATTTGGCCGGAATCCCCATTTTTAGGTTATTTAAGAGCGAAATCAACTAAAATCTTTGTCAAAGAGAAATTGAAATCGAAGTTGATCGCGTGTGCGTGCTCTGCATTTAATAAAACGACGATCGAAATGAACCGGTGTCAGAGGCGCATCTTGGCGAGTTATACTTTTTCTGTGTATTCCAGGCACTCTTATTTCGAGGTTAAACCTTCACCTATTTATGGTTATTGTTCCTGGTTCCTGGTTCCTGGTTCCTGGCTCTCAGTGGGTCTTTTGACAGCTTCAATGTCTCTCTGCCGGTCCAGACTCTTTGATCCAAAAGCCGAATTTCTGTAGATCTTCAAACCCAATGCCAATCCACCCCAGAGCGAGAGCCAAGAATCCCCCCCACAAGACGTGTACCATTCCTGCAAACTGGCGTGCCTAATCCCTCTGCGATTTGTTCCAACACCGCCCACCGATCCACAACTAGGCAACATGGTTATTGACGGGTCCAAGCTGGAAATTGCTGCAGCTCCCCACCTAAACTCGAGGCTATCGATATGCTGACTGTGTCTTGTCCAAGAGCAGATTCGCCTTGGTCATTGCAGACGTCGTGAATTGTCGATGCCATATCTCGATGTCAAGTCACTAATGGAGAAGTACTTGCAGAGTCCTTTTCTTAATTCTGGATTCCAAAAGGCAAATCTAGAAATAGGGCATTCCATGAAATGGATCTGCTAAGAGCAGTGTCACCAGGCATAAACTTATGCATTGGCAAATGCAGCGAACCATCATCGATTGATGGTCCTGGAGATCATGTTAGCCATGGGACTTGCTTAGGCGGTTAGAGCCTAACTACGCCACCCGGCCACCGGCTTGATTGCCAAGCTCGAGGTCTCAACGGAACGGATACCAAAGCAACCACTATCTTCATCTCGAGCGTTGTTATTTGGACATAACAAATTGATAGTCGGACATCACACCTTCCATTTTGGGAAAAATGGTATTTGTATTTCAATCGAGTATTTTAATAGTCACATGACTCGTTTACATTATCAAAACAAAGAATTTTCTCACACGTATACATACATGAAAAATTTATGTGATTATATTACAATCATGACATAATTCCGGTTCTAATTATAAGAATCTGCAGCTTATAGGGTAACCTTCGCGTTTAAAATTAGTCAAAAGCGAATTGTGTGGGTATAGTGGTGCTCTATAAGTTTGAAACCAGCCTTTTAGACCGCTTACTATATAGCTTACCGCCTGCTAATACGCAGCACGCTAACTCGATAAGTAAACATAGGTTAACACACGGTTCTTGTGTATAATACATATATGGTACGTTATTAAGAATGTTCTCAATCATGTTCAGTGTTGTAAGTTCTACGTACTAAGGTTATTTAGCTAAGAATGTGAGGTTTTTGCTGGCAGGAAACAAGGCAGAATATTATGTAAGAGGGTTTCATACTCATATAACACCACTGTGTGTGGTGATATGTAGGTCGTGTGACTGTGAATATACTCGATTGAAATACAAATACTATTTCTTCCTAAAATGGAAGGTGTAATGTCCGACTATCAATTTGTTATGTCCAAATAACAACGCTCTTCATCTCCGTCTCCAGTTACATCCAAAGGAGTCCTTCAATACATTCCAACTGCTCATCTAGAAATGACAGGAATTTCAGCAAACTTCATTTATCAGTAAAACTCGCTTATATGTACAAACTTAGCAGAATCGAGAATGGCTAGTCAACATGGCAGAGGTAGTCAAACATGAAATCATTCATCTCATCAGAGGGCAGTCCACGTAAGCACTTTCAATAGTTTTGCATCAACTCATCTCAATCATGCATGGGTACGACGGCGGACATTGCAAGGCCACCCCCACTGCATAACAGTGAAGTGGTTCGTCCACTCCCACTCTTTCTTGGGATCCGTAAGCTCGAATTCAAAGTCCCGAACCATAGTGGTAATAAGCTTGGTGATCTCGAAGTGAGCAAGATTGCGACCGGGGCATTGGTTGTATCCCGCTCCCCACTGTCAAGATAAATTCTATTAGTACACCTGACTAATAGAACAAAACTGCATTCGAAACGACCACTTACGTGAATGAGGAAGAAATCCATATTGTTTGTCTCACCCTTAAGCCAGCGGTCGGGGTTGAAGGTGTTGCAGTCTTCGCCAAACAGCGTTGGATTCCGGTGGTAGACCCAAGGGTTGACGCTCAGAATTGTCTTGGAAATTCGTTAGTAAATATTCAGGGATCGGAAACAATGCATCAACTTACGCCTTCTTCGAAATATCTGTCCCCAATGGTCATTCCCCCGCTTGGCACAACGCGTTGGAGCGGACTAGGGACCGCGCTGTGAAGCCGGTAGATCTCTTTCATCTATCCAGACTGTTAGAATAGCGAATCAAAGATGAACCATGAGTGGAGAACATACACAAGCTTGAAGGAAAGGCAATTTCTGTGCTTCGTTATACTGAACGATGGCAGAAAGTTCTCCAGCGGCTTGCGCAGCATCTATCTCCTCGCGGAGGCGCTGCAAATGCTTGGGGCTTTTAATGAGACAGTAGACAAGAGCCTGCATGGTCGAGCTGACAGTATCTGCACCAGCACCAACATTGGCCACGGCAGCACCGAAGATCTCACTCTCCGCCATGCGATCCGGGTATTTCGCCCGGGTGTCGAGCCATTGCTGCATCATATCCTTGCGCACTTTAGGGTTCTCTTTGCGCGCCTTGATAGCCGCAAGACAGGTGTCGAAGATGTGCGAGGAAGGCTGAATGCCTAGACGACTGAGGAGCGGGTTACCCAAGGTGAGATTGTGGAACCAGATGTAGTGGCCCATAACGGCAATATACAGAGCGAGGGCGCGGGTGTTGGAGATGGCATTTCCGATGTCCGTACCAGTCTCGACGAAGCCAAAAGATTTCGAGAAAGTAACCTCACCGAGGACGTCGAATGCATAGAAAGTGAACCACGTCTCGAATTTGAATAGCTTGCCAGCTGTGGCGGCTTCGTCCATGGCTTTGGTAAAAAGCTCCAAGACGGCATCGACATATGGCTCGGACTTGATGATGTTGGAAAGGGCATATCCCGATGCAATGTTGCGATTTTTCTGGATATGCCGGCGGAAATCCAGCTCTGACATCTGGTTGACATAGTGATAGTCTGGAAGACTAAAAATGGCATACCATGGGCCCTATATGGCAATTAAAATCCAATATCATCACCTCGGTAACTTAAGGTTTTATGATATAGTACCTTTGCGATGTTCGCATGCAGAAGCTGTCTCACTGCGTCCGGGTGGGACACGCTAACTTCATTCTCTCTGATCCGAACAAAGTGTCCTATATATTGTTAGTGTCTCTATTCTCTCAAAACAACGCTCCAAAACCAGGGGTAACATGCCATGCTTTTCATGTAATTTGAGTGTCGCATCTTCAAGATGGCCTTTGTATAGCTGAGCGACCACCCAAAGACTGGAGAAGGATCCCCACAATGGACCCGGGATATCTCTGATCGACGTGCAGTGACGTCTGTATACAATGCGGGCAATAAGTGCCACAATAAGCACCACACCCCATGTGAGGCGCGTATTGAGCGAGGCTATCACATCAGGAACAACGAGTGGGGTCATATTGAATGCCCAGGAACGAATTATCTCGACTCGAGTTCAAGAAAAACAAAACCAAAAGGGGCCCGAAGCTTTTCACTAGGGGTTAGTTCATAGTTATAGCCGAAAACCCCACATCGGGGGAATCCGAGTAACAAGAATTTCCCAGCCTCTGATAAGTCTGGACACAGCGTTGGATAACGGATTAATTTCGGGCATAAAAGCACGGAGACCGGGAAAGAACCCGTTCCAGTTCCTTTGTGCGCGCTATCCCACCTTCGCAGGCGCTCTTTACTATAACAAGGTAGGTGAGGCAGCTAGCGATGTTTAGATCACAGGATTGTGGACATTTTGTGGAGACAATCACTTACCGGTAGCCAAACATAATGTCCGAAGCATAAGTGTCGAATTTAGCGTGGTGTACGCGTTGAATCGAAAAGCAGACTAGAACTAAAGGGGCAATCTAATTCGAATATCGGGGGCCATGAGGCAAAGAGATCCACTTCGGAAGGCCCGCAGACGTTCCCGTGGGAAAAAGAAGACAAGCACCATTGTCTTTATTCAGTACAAGTTCCCATCGAGTCGATTAAATCCCCCCTATCGGACTCTTTCTCCACCAATGCGCCCATCTTGACGGTCTCCTCTTGGTGGTTTTCTGTGTGCAAGCATGGCTTCAGAGGATTCGGTTCAGAGTCGCGGGCGATCTGCGATCATAGGCATGTACATTGTGACAGCATTGTCAACAATAGTCGTTCTAATTCGTCTATACGCCCGTGGGATTCTAATCCGAGAACTGGGCTGGGATGACTATCTTATTGCGATCGGACAGGTACAATCTTCCCTCTCCCCTTTGATATTCTAGTACAAAACTCATCTCTTCTGCGCAATGTAGCTGTTTGCCTGGGCCGACATGGCACTGTCAATAATGGTCGTTCACTACGGTGGTGGTGAGCATCTTAAAGACCTAATCACTGATCCAGAGAAGATGGTCAAAATGTATAAGTGGCTCGTCGCAGCCCAGATGATATACTTTCTCGCCCTCTGGATTTGTCGAGTATCGGGCTTAGCGTTCTTCGCGCGTCTGAACCCCATGCCCAGGTTCAACCTATACTTGCGTGTGGCTTTTGCTTTTGTGACCGCTGTATGGGTGGCCCAGACCCTTGTTATTGCGCTTCAATGCATTCCACTCCAAGCATTGTGGGACTCGAGTATCACTGGAAAATGTCTGACCTCGACACAAGTCTTCCTCTCGACTTCTATCATGACCATTATCTGTGATTCTCTTATTTTAATCTTGCCAGTGAACATTGTCTTGAAGTTGCAAGTCAATTTTGCGAGAAAGGCGACTCTGCTCTTTGTTTTTTGCTTTGGTGTCTTGTGAGTGATTATGTCCCCATACTCCGCATTGACCGACTCCACTAACGTCTTGGCTCCTAGTGCGATCGTGTGAGTACCCAAGATCTGGAAGGAAAGATCTTTTGCTAATCGTTTACTAATCTGAATAGTACATCCATCCTCCGCATGGTTTCGATGATCGTCGCCCTGGACCACCCGAACGATGTCACCTGGTACTTCTCCGTCGTCATGGCCTGGAGTACCTCCGAAACCTCCGCTATAATTATCGCACTCTCATTACCTGCATTGAGGGGCTTATTTGGAATGCTGCGAATGAAAACCCGCTCTACCGACCCGAGCAAAACAAACGACACGGGTTCTATTGGGCTTGCACCCGTTCCGCAACCCCGAAACCGAATATTCGACGGCTCGATTCATCACAATGCCGTGGATATTGATACGCAGAGAGGATCCAGCCAAGAGGCTCTCTGTTGGGACATTAAGGATGCAAATAATATTCGAGTCATGGATACAGTTCATGTGGATATTGATAATGGCTCGGATCGACATGCACAAAATTGAGATTTAATGACTATAGAAACGAACTTATCGTTTTATAATAGATTTGGAACTGTTCACTGTTCACATGCCAGCTCTAGTAGCAATGTACACCTCAGCACCTGAACGCTACAGTTGAAAACTGCATGATTAACATCGCGTCTGACGTCACGTGGCAGGAGCTACAAGTAAACATCTCACCATCTTAGGATGCTCAAAGAGTTCAAATCTTGATTTTGACCCCCGATCCAAGTCAAAATCTGCTTGTTGTCTCCTCTTACTTGCTGGCAGATTTGCTTTCTCACTCCCCTTGCCGCTTCTCTCGTTTAGCCTGCCATCTAAATATAAAGGAAATACTGATAAATAACATAGCAGCCAAAACGGACAGACCTAGGTAAAGCTTTGCACCAATTCGCCAATTGGGGGCTTCGGAAGATGGATAAGCCGCAATGGGCAGAAAAGCGCTGAATAGGTATGAGAACAGAGTGCCAGTCGCAAAAAGAACTGTTCGAACTTGAGGCTCTTTCTCCAGATGTGCAGCAGCCCAAGCGCAGAGGAGCATAGTAGAAACCCTATTTCTGTTAGGAATATAATAATCAAAAGAAGATAGAAATACCCACGCTCCAATGTAGTCCATATACCACCCAGCCATGTAGAAGCTCGCATTATCAGGTCGTGCTGCCAGAATAGACAGCGCTGTAATATTGATGACCTTAGACTGATTTAGTACTGACTATTTGAATGTGCTTCGGCAAATGCTTACCGAGTGAAGAAGCAAGAATGGCAGTCGAGTACCAAAGTAATCACTAAACCCGCTGAACAAGATTTCAGCGACGAGTTGGATGGCTTGACCTGCAATTGGCAAGTAGTTGAGCATAGCAACGGAGCTATATTCTTGTTTAGATTTGGAGTCAGAGTAAGGGACGACAACAATGAAAGCCTTACTATTTCAAGGTGCCATCAGGATTTGTCAGTGATTTCAACCAAAGATTAAAGTAGCTTGTCGGTGTAGTGCCTGTTCCAAGAGCCCACGCAACTAGATAGTCAGATTTGGTTCGTGTCGCAAATTACCTACAGACATCACTCACTTGAGAATACCCATACATGCCAGAATTTGAAGCATCGGAGGAATGTCTTGGGCGTAATTCCGATTTGGGGATCACGACCAATTCGATTTATACGCTGCTGAGCAATCTCTTCACCCGTTCTCAGTCAAACATTTATTTTGCAGCTCAAGGACGATCACACATACCTCTATCGCATGATCTGAGGTATAGCCGAGAAAGTGGATTTGGGCGGTCGGGCTGTATGCATCGTGTCAGCTAATATCATGATGCTACAACTTGATTGACTCGTACAAAACCTGGCAAGAGCACGAACGCTATAAGAGCGATGAAAATTGTGCAGACACCCTGATGATCAGCTGCATTATTCTCGTGGATATGGATTGGAAAGAAAACTTACATTGATGATGAATGCCCAGCGCCAACCACTCCGGCCAAGAGCACCATCGAGATTGGTTGAGAGAGCGCCCTGCATTGCACCTGATAGCATGGCTCCGACAGGCTGCGCAATATTGTATATACTCATTCTGAGAGCCATTTCACTCGGCAGGTACCATTGGCTAAAGCATTCGTATCATCAATCTGACTGTTCGCTAGCGCGGATTTGATTGATTACCTGATGATAGTAAAATAGCCTGGCCAAGTCGCGCCTTCAAAGAAACCGATCAGGAAGCGAAGGCCATAAACCTGTTGACGTCGTTAGAGGACGAGCATTCTGACTTTCATGATGGAAATTTCCTTACCTGCTTGGCACTTGTCGCTGTAGATAAACAGCAGGTGAAGATCCCCCACATTATCTACAATGATATTAGAGGGATTCATAGATCTTGCCCACATTTAACCCACTTCGCATGTTGGTAGCCAAATGGATGGACCGACGTGGGAAACTATGATGCACGAGGGGTATAACATAATCATATACCCAATGCTATCAAAAACGTCAGAAATATCAATATTATGCCAGAGATGGAACACATACTTGAAGAAAGTAGTAAAGTAGTTGAGCTCATTCCCATATAATCTCAGATCCGTCTCCATCCCGGAGACATATGCATTGCTCTAATCCAACCATGAGCACCATGCATTTCGGAGACAGAGCATAAAACTCACGATATTAGTCTGATCAAGGTACTTGAAGGCGTAACCGAGAAAGCCGATAGTCAGGAAGAAGAGATCAAGGCGCCATACTAGCGATCTCTCTCCTTTTTGGTCAGGTTCAGTAACTGAAGAAACCGAGCTGGTCGCATTTTTCTCCTCTGCCTGTTGTCTCATCTTGACTGAAGGACGTTGGTTGTAACACAGACCGGAATATTTGAGCGCATGTGTCAATACTAATACAAGGAGACTTTTGGCAGATCGGAATAAGCCCGGATGGCATCATCGAAACAAAAGAAGACGTATACACCAGCAGGATCAATGCATTAAAAATTATTATATCGAAGGCAGAGAACAGAGACAAATTAAATAGTAAGAGGAAAACGAGAAAAAAAATGAGGACTATCTTACAGGTAGCAAAGAATCTTGGGCGTTTTTATCAAACGTAGCAGATAAATTTGGTGATTCAGATATTGGCCAGTTAGCTCCCCTCCAGAAAACTTTTAAACAAAAGACGTCAAATACTTCTAGCAGACACGCTTGTGATTACAAGAGAGCCATACCATACTAGGAAATAATCGCGGTCATACTCCGATTTCTGAGAGAACTCTTATCGCGTTGCGTCAATTGAACCCCGCAATTGTGCCATAGCTACGCATCAGCATGGGCGGGGAATTTGTACAATTTTTTTTTCTTAAAGTTCCCAAAATAAAAACGTGAAAGGAATGTATTGGGTTGAAAATGTACTAATACAACAATGGAGAAAAGCGTGTCAACTATGCGCTGGACAAGATGAAGCACTGTACCAGTATAGACAGATATGTCCGCCAAGTAATCTAATACCCAGAAGCACGGACACAATAGTTAAAAGCCATAAAGACATGAAGACATAAGCATGAGGCATTAATAACCTATACAAAAAATTGAACCGCCTTCACAAGAGACGGACTACCAAAAAGGAGCGTTATCCGTTTAGCACTTGGTAATGAAGAGACCCAGACTAGAAATTAATGTTAGTTGTTGTTCGCTGTCATGCAAAAAAGGGACAAAAACTTACGGAGAGGGGTTCCAGTCATTGAACCAGTAAAGGTCAGTGGTACCAGCCTCGGACATCTCATAAGCGACGGTCTCGCCAGCGGGGCAAGAGAAGGTGGAGACAACGTAGGTGTTACCGGCGGAGATGGTGATATCACCAAGGTCCTCGGAGACGGAGGGGGCGTTGTCGTAGGTGGTGGAGCTGCTAGCAACCTCAGACAGCTTGGAGAAGTCAATCTTGCCGTTACCGCTGAAGGTGTAGTCGGAGGTCTCGAGGTCGGCCTTCTCGGGGAACATGAAGACCAGGTTACAGGTCGAACCCTCGTACGAGGCCGGGATGTCGAAGTTGAAGATGGTCGAGACGGTCTCGCTCACAGTGCCGAAGTACTGGGTGCCGTAGGCGGTATCGGGGGTGGAAGAGTTGATGGGGATGATCAGGTGGGGGTACTGGTACTCGCCGGAGGTGAGGGTGGTGGCACAGCTGCTGGCAGACGACTGGGTTGCGGTAGTGGAGGCCGAAGTCTGGACAGCGGTGGTGCTGGGAGCGGGAGCAACCATGGAGCTAGTGGTGGGCGCCGCGGACTCAGCAGGGCTCGAAGCGGAGGTGGAGAAGCCACCAGCAGGTCCAGAGGGCTGAACGCTCTCAGAGGAGGATGAGCTGCTAGGAGTCATAGACTCCGAGGGGGATGGGGCAGCAGAGGCGCTGGGAGTAGATCCACCGGCAGGTCCAGAGGGCTGAACGCTCTCGGAGGGAGACGAGCTGCTAGGAGCGGGTGCCTGAGAGTAAGAGGGGGAGGCACCTCCACTGGGAGCAGGGAAGCCAGGGGTGGTGTTGGCGCAGCTGCAGTCAGTAACCGTAACAGTGCTGGTCACATAGATAGGCGAGCCCGAGAGAGTAGCAGCAGACGGGGCAGGGGCCGGGGAGCTAGCAGCCGAGACAGCAGGAGAGGTATAGACCGGGGCGGGAGAGCTGGGAGCCGGGGTAGCAGGAGAGCTGCTAGGGGCCACTGGGATGCTAGAAGCAGAAGCAGAAGCAGAGGGCTTAGGCGAGGACGAAGCACCAGCACCGGCACCGGAACCGGAGCAAGAGTCAGCAGTCAACTCGACATTCTTGCACATGGTAACAGAAGTGCTGTTGGTGGTGTAGATGTTACGGCCATTGTTCTCTCCAGTCTCGCAGGCAATAAAGTGAGGGCTGTTGTGGTACTCCAGGCCACCGGACGAGGTAATAGAGAAGCCAGTGGTGGCATTGGCACCAGTGTCACACTGGAACTGGGTAGTTTCGCCTGAAGTCTCCGTCAGATTTTTATAGTTCTTTCATCGTTCATCTTTCATCGATACTCACTGGTGATGATGCAGCCACGGCCTTCGCTATCAGTGATAGCACCGCTCGAGTTGATGCAAAAGTCCGCAGCGGACAGGCTGTCGTCACCAACACGAACCTGGCCATCACTGAGCTGACCAAGGGATCCGGAGACACCGCCAGAGGCAGTCAGGTGGAAGCAGCAGCTATCACTGCGACCAACGAGGGCATTAGTGCCGGCAGCGAAGGCTGCGATGGCGATGAAGCTCTTCATAATGCAAATAGGATGCAAGGCAGAGAGGCTTATTGAACGAATGAACGCAGCACTCCTTGGTGGAAAAGACCGTTAAGACGTATTTAGGTTAAATACGTGCCGCTTGTATGGTACGAAGTAACAAAGGCGAGGGGTCTTTGTCTGGGAGATCTGGATACTTATAACGGACAGTGGATGGGGGCCACAGCGTTACGAATCAAGAGATATTCCAACAAAGCATGGCATAGTCACCGATTCGGCGTCATCCCCCGAAAGGAATTAAAAAATAGAAACAATTTGATGTCAGCATCTCCGAATCGAGTATTTCCATGCCATTGACTGTGGGTTTAGGTGTGGATCGGTTCCTGGCCTCGGAAAGCAGGTAAATGAAAGTCCGTCCCAGCCGGCGAAGCATCCACTGTGACATGGTACATAGACGTCATTCTGGAACTGAGGTCCATTACCATCTATGTGGAGAAAAAGCCATGCTTCATGCTCCACTACGGTAGAGCGACACCTGTTGTTGGATGCCGTTCTGCGTGTAGTGGACCACAGTGGCCTATCATAAGAGCCATGTGCGAGATCCCCATTCTGGTCTGGGTCATTAAGATTATGTGCTGTGCAGTAAACAATGCTGCCAAGGACAACGCAGGCAACGTGAATTCAAGTGGCGAATGTGTTCTGCCGACCACGGAACCCATGCAAGATACGTCTCCCTCCGAGTAAGTCCCAACCGACCAAGTCTCGGATCGAACGGACCAAAAGCTGACATCCATGGTTTACCGGTGAGATTCTTGCTTTTAATTGATCCCCGTATATTTACTTTGCACGGTTGAATGCGAGTAGGAAAAAGGTACAGAGGGGCCTTTATCCTAACAGGTTATCTGTAAACAAAGGTTGTTTCTTCCCCGGAAAACTAAATTTGCAGCTTTTAAGGCAGATGACCAGCTCGGTTTGTAAATATGATATGGATGATCAAAGTTTTCACAGATCCAGATTAGACCCACGACTACTCACAACGGCGAGGAAACCCCGAAAGACCCTGCGACCCTTTGGGGGATAGTGGAGAGGTTCATCTTGTTAATATGCCATGCCATATTGGACTGAGGGAGTGGAAAAAGTGGGCAGATGAGATACACAGCCTCGCATTCGTGTCTCGAGGGATAACCCGGGAAAAAGATGTAACAAATGATTGCAATCCTGCTGGGGGGCTGAAAAAGCAACGAGATTGGATCGGAGGTTGTGAAGCCGGGACTTAATCATGATTGTAAAAGGCGCGAGTGGAGTCCATCCAAGTTTGGTTGACCAACAACAATGCATGTTATTTATATTCCTTTGGTTGACCCACGGATGAATAACTTCTGGCTAGGCACACACCATTTTTGTGTGTACTTTCGTACGGGAATAGCTACCAAAACAGAGAAGAAAGTTCGCGAAAAGTAAGTTCGCGAGAGATAAGTGATACCGAAACTGACTGAGCCACGTCATGTAAATGAGCCTTGTTGGCTTGGGATAGAACATCTGCACAGCGGCGGATTTCGTAAGAAGTACACGATTCGGGACGCGTGTCCAAGCCCAGATTGTCAGACTGGCGATCGTAAGGAGATCATTTTCCTTAGCTTTGGGCTTCTAGAACAGCCCCCAAAAATCAAGCAAGGGATTTGCGTTTCGATTTGAAAATTCTGTAGGTTCCATTCTGCTGTACGAGGCAAGGTGAGCTTCGTTTCAAAGTCTGGGGTCCCATTCAAGGAATTCAGGAACCAGGCAACCTCCTGCAATTTCACCGAGGGTCCGATCGATTGCCACATCATCCCTCACAAAGCATAATTAATAAAAAAAATTATAAAATTCCGATGCGACGCCACCACAAGCTGCTATCATCCAGTACTCTCATAGACCCCAGTTTTCCTGTTGGCCGTTGCGCTAATGACCCCTCATCGCGCTACCGACGCCAGTGCCAAGTAAATCCGCCTGCAGTGTCGATCACACCGGGTCTGAGCGGATGCTTGCGACTGACAGTGCGAGGGCAATTTTTTTACATAACACTTTTCCAGGATATGCGTCATAGTCTCTAAAAATTTGAAATAGATCACTGATGCCCCCGAAATTATTGATATCTGATCACATCGAAAGAAATGGTGAATCCAGCTCGGCAAACAGGGAATTCCAGTCGAAAATGGAAGTCGGATCCACATTACTATCAAATGTCTGCCAGATGTCATCGAAACTTGGAAGAGTCGGATCCAGCGGGTTATCCTCAGCATTATTGTCACAACTGGAGACGGTCGGTAATGTAGAGTCCGTGCTCGATTCAGAGGGTGACTGTTGATTCTCATTCTCCATTCGATCTGTCTTGCCATTGGTGTCAGGCAAAGTGACCTTATTCCTCCAGAGAACGGCGTAGAAAGATTTCAGAATCTTTCCTGCAAATGGCGATTGACCCTTGGCCTCTTCTAGAATTTTGAACGCATGGAAAATCTCCTCTCGTCGTTCCTGATCATCCTCCGGTCGAAGACTTTTGTTAAGGCAAACATCCATTAACAGTACGATAATTGCCATACAGACACAATGCAGAACACCAGAAAACCGCAATCGTGCAAGCACAAAAGGTAATGACTCTTTTGATAGAAGTCGCTCTGTTCGGATAGCTGTACGCGCCGCCTGTAAACATGCCTCTCGTGAGAAAGCGAGATCGCGATCCGTAGCTGCCCGAGACAGGTACGGAAGATGAAGTCTGCATCTTTGGGTATGAATTAAAGAATTAATGACATAACGTTGAATAATGATTCCCGGTGCCGTTCGTGGATCCGTTTCTGGAAGCTCACTTGCATCGTAATCAAGGGAGAAGAATCGGGGCATCTCATTGGCGATGTCACATATTTGCGCATCTATTTCCCGTAATTTTTGATAGTCGCGAATCACCCACCCAGGCTCGGAGAAGGGGATGCTGTCAGTGATCTTGCGGCACAATTCTCCTAGTCGAATCCGCTGAAGGCAGTATGACATCGAGGTCGGCTGATCTATTGGCCTGGCGCCAGCCGCTCCATCGAGAAGGTCTTCGTCATTTATATTCAGAGGCTTTTCCGTGGCCATATGTCGAGGATTAATAATATAGGTCCCCTTTTGTGGGCCTGCAAAAGAGGAAAATTGCCTTTCCATCAAAAAGTTAGACACGGTGTGGTAACTGCTGAAGGGAAACATACCAATCTGTCGCCACTAGATACCACCACACTCTCCTACCTATCTCCGTGTGGATTTTGTCTTGACGAGATTTGCCAAGCCTCGTATTTTGAGGATGATCAATTCGATGTAGTTGCAGATGACGAGCTACCGTGATGGCTGTGGAGAAAACATACCATGCCTGGGGTGTAATTCCAACGAGATTGGTAATAAGAAAGGCCACAATAATCGTGGCTTGGATATCTTCAAGGGAGTTTGAGCCCTTAAGGCGCGAGTACTCCAATACTTCAAGGGCATGTTTCATCCACATAGTGGCCTGCTGGTTCGCTTCCTTGACGGAGGAGAATAATGGCGAATGCATATCACGTTCCGTCCAGAAGAAAGTGGTGCTCGCCAGAATCGCCAGGAGCAATGAAACATGCCCCAGTTTGACAGATCCCTTGTGGTTGAGATTTTGGTAGAGCTCATCCACAAGTCTTCGCACCGAAGGAGTATGGACCACATGGTGAATATAGGTGATGTCGGAAAGATATTTCTCGACCACAAGTTTCGACTCCTCATAAAACGGAAGCCAAATAAATTTAGTTGTGCATGGTGACTCAAGACCACGCTTAAGTGACGTATTAGCACTAATGGCATGTTTGATGGTGCACGTCTTGAACTCTATGTCACTTGTGAGGAGGGATTCCTGTAGAAACTACTATTAGTAGCTTTCTTCCATTAAATCTTCCCCATAGGTGGTCGGCAGAGCCTACTGTGGAGACAGGATATGTAACCTCCCCCTCTAACCATTCCATATCAATGACCGAGGTCTCTCCGGAATTCAAAGGAGTAGGGTATGCTTTTTGCCAAGGCCGAGGGGGTGATACTTGTTCACCCGCACCTTCCGGTTCCCTCTTCTCAATCACTATATCCTCCAGTCGGCGTAAACGCTCTAACACATCCTGCTGGAAGGTACTGGTCGGTTCATCGGGCATTTCTTCCACGTTGTTAACTGAGGATACTGCTTGGTCATCCAGTTGGCAAGGAAGGCCGCGACTCGTGCAATTCGGGCAAGGGAACTGCCGGCTGCATCGTAACTTGCGCGATCGACAAAACAAACAAGATACTGGGCGTGACCGTGCTGATCGGGACGAACTCTTTTCAACGCGCCCCATTATCAATGTCACTAAAAGCTTGTCGAAACTTTGCAATAATCACCGGTGGAGAGAGAGGCAGGTTGAGGTAGAGGTGAAAGCCAATCAGTGGGCGGTGACTCCCCGCGGAAGTTCCGCGGCCTCGGTTTCAATCTATATCACCCGTGGACAAAATGCATGTATAAAAGCTATGGAATATCCTGAGGTCCCAGTATTGTAGAAATTACTCTGGGTCCCATATTCTGTTTTGATCTATCATCTTGATTTCCAAATCTTCCTTTTTTCTTCCACTCAATACCTCCAGGGCTTGACCTTACCTCAAAAATGGACGCCGTCATTTCTCAAATTCACACCTTGGCCCAATCCGCCGATGATGCGGGTCGATTGGATATTCAAAAGGCCCTTCGGGATGTTCAGATGGAAATTCAATCTCCGCAAGATACTTTGATGGGATTCGGAAACTCGGTTAGAGTTAAAAACTATATATTGCCTTTTCTCCCCATTCACTGACTATTATAGAATCTTCTCATCGGTATGCTCCGTCTTGGGGTAGATCTCGGAGTATTTCGTGATCTTAGCAAGGCAAATGAGTCTTTGACTGTCAGTCAGATGGCTAGTGTCCATGATGCATCCCCTACCTTTATGGGTATGTACATGACGAACATCCCAGCAGGATTCTACTCAATCTTGGAACGTCCTATTGCTAATATATCTTAATAGAAAGAGTCCTTCGCTATCTAGCTTCTACCAATATGATTGCGGAGGTTGGTATTAATGAATACCGAGCAAACAAAATCACCTACGTTCTAGCTGATCCCAGAGGCGAGGGTATGGCCTATCACGGGTAAGTGACGCTTTCCTTTACATTTCCGTCCTCTCTGTGGGTCATCAACTACAAAATCTTAATACACCCTTATAGATTTGATGTCTTTGGTCCTATAGTCCAAGCTATGCCTGACTTTTTCATGGAGAAAAAGTACCAAGATATCACCAGTAACACGGACACGCCATTCCAAAAAGCTTTCAACACCGATCTAGCCTGCTTTGACTGGCTCGTTCAGCACCCCAAGCATTTTGGCTCTCTCCAGAAAATCATGACCGCACTTGAAGGCGCAGAATGGACTGTTGGTTTTGATCTCATCAAAACAGAGGTTGAAAAGATCAAATCAATCACCCCACAGCCTTCTGAGAGGCCGTTTCTCGTGGATGTTGGTGGTGGTCATGGTCATCAGTGTGTCCAGCTAGCAAAGACATATCCCAACCTTCTTGGTCGCCTTGTCTTGCAAGACTTGCCTGAGGCTGTTAACAGACTGCATCCAATCGAAGGAGTCAGAGCTGAAGTCCACGACTTCTTCCAGAAGCAACCCATCACAGGTCAGTGACTGTTCTATTTTCACCTTACTCAATATCCAAATGACTTAAAAATTACAGATGCGAAATTCTACTATCTGCGAAGAATCATGCACGACTGGCCCGATAAAGAGGCCGCATCCATTCTTCAAAATATCAGTAGTGTCATGGCACCTGATGCTCGTATTTTGATTGACGACGTTGTCCTGCCGAATACCGGTGCCCATTGGCAAGCTACCATGGCAGATTTGTCAATGATGTTCGCCTTCGGGGGGAAAGAGCGATCTACAAAACAATGGGATTCTCTGGCAGAGTATGCGGGTCTACGAGTCGAACAGATCCACACTTATGCTGCCGCCACCTACACGTCCATTGTTGTTCTTGCTCGGAAGTAAAACATACAAACATGGGGGGATCTCTTTGCTGAATATACGCCGGGGTCAACTTACAGAACCTAAATCTCCACTTATCCCCAATATGCTTTGCCCTTGAATTCACCATCAAAGTTTCCTTCGTTTTATTCAGCACTCCAGCGTAGACAACTTGAAGTTGGCACCAAATGGTCACATATCTAATAATAGATATTCGGAACAGCCATGTAACCTATGTCCACGGATATAGTCATGGAGTGAAAGCTTCTCATCTGCTAGTGAATGATTATCCTTGAACCAAGTCCGGGAAAGCTAATTCACCAGTGTATATGCGATATTCGTCCAATGGGCTGATAGATATTGATAATTTAAGATTTATAAACCTGAAAGCACCCATGTATTGAGTCTACAGGCCTGCTCTTCAGCACACGTGTGCACTCGAAGTACTGGATAGATGTCCATGGATATGATAGGCAGGAGAACATTCATTGGAAGGAGTTTGAAGACGCCATAATAATAATATATTTAACAAATCCTTTCAAGGCTTGAATAATGCACAAAACGCAAATGCAGTAGCCTCAAATAACTATTGTACATGACACGATAATATCAATCACAGCTTGCCACCAGTGATCTGCTCACCGAGCTGCTTGACTCGGTCCTGAATCACATCCCAGCGGGCAGTCTCACTCCTCCGAGTCTGGTTGACAATACTCTGCACGGTTTGAGGAGTTCCCAGGTTCCAGATATTCTCGCCCTGCTGGTGGTCGTTGCGCCAGGCCTCGTTCTCACCCTCGGGGAATACACGGTCGATCTCAGCAGTGAGCTGCTCCTCGTTGATGATGAAAGTACGGGCATTCATGTACAGAGATTGCAGGTCCTCTTGTCGCTGAGCATCCTTCTGTTGCTTAAGAGTCTCCACCCGCGCCTTGGAAAGAGCCAGGCGCTGCTCCCGGTTCGGGTCCGCCAGGACTGAGTGTCCCTTTGACTGCATCGCCTGTACGACCGTTGATCGAGTCAGGCGTTCATCCTCCGGCTCGGGTTGTTGAAGAATACGCTCTCGTCGGCTCTGGTTCTCAAGACTTCTGTTGAAAATGATTTCCTCTGCCGATGTCTTCCGCTGGTGCAGGGTTCGGAGACCCTCCCGGAGGTGCTGTCTGCGCAGAACCGCCATCTTGAGCTTGAAGGCCTGCTTCTCGGGGTCACCGCTCTTCGGGTTCACCTTGCGCTCGGTCTGAGGGAGGGGTGTTGCGGCATCGAGATACGCTTTGAGCGGCTTGTCCGCCCGACGAGCTGGGAAGAGCTCACGAGGCACGGGGAGAGTACCCTTGACTCTTGGCTTGACCGGGTTACTCGGCTGGAGAATTCGAGGAACATCGATGAAATGAGGAGACTCGGGTCCGACTCGAAGATTCGGTGAGGTCGCGAAACCACGGACCTGCACTCTGGCAGTCCGGCTGTTGCGGAGGGCAGACATGCTGCACCAGTCAATGCTGTTGAACCCGCTCAATAAGAGGAGTTCTGTAGGAAGAAAAAGAAAACAGGTAACAGGAAGAGATTAAATCACGATATATCCGGCCAAGGAGACCGCAACAATTGACCGCTTAGAGAGGAGGGTGCTCGGAAGAAGCAAAGTCGGGAGAAACAGAAGCGATTTTGCCGTGGTCCGTGCACCGCGATTTTTTCTTGGCGCCAAAAAAAAATAGTTCTTTCCGCCTTTTTTTTTTCTTCTTCTTCTCTTTGCTCTCTGCCACTCTCTGTGTTTGGTCTGCGCCTTCGAAAAAATTTCCGAAGGTCCAACCCCTTTTTTTAATACCTTCACATCACAGGTAGTCCATCATCATGGGTACCGGAAAGAAGGAGGCCGCCCGTAAGGTGCGGCAGGGAAAGCCCAACGATGGCATGGGCAATGTCAAGACCAAGGGTGAAAACTTTTACCGGTATGTACACAACATGAATTCAGTCGTGGTCAAGTGGAAGCGCAACGGACTAACATACTTTCTAGTGATGCTAAGAAGATCAAGACCTTGAACATGTTCAAGGATGGCAAAGCTCAGCGCAATGCCCAAGGAGAGATCACGAATGCTGCCTCCTACCAGTCTCGTGATGCCCCCACTGCTCGCATCGAGCCCAACCGTAAATGGTTTGCCAACAGTCGAGTTATCTCCCAGGAGGCACTCACCTCCTTCCGTGAGGCTGTCGCTGAACGGGCCAAGGACCCATACCAAGTTCTGCTCAAGACCAACAAGCTCCCCATGAGTTTGATTCGGGACAATGACACCGTGAATGGAATCAAGCAACATCAAGCCAAGATGGAGATTGAGAACAACCCCTTCAATGACACCTTTGGACCCAAGGCTCAAAGAAAGCGTGTCAAGTTGGGCGTGACTTCTCTGGAAGATCTAGCCGGCGAGACCGCCAAGATTCACGACAACTACATGGAGAAGATGGACCAGGATGCACACGATGACGGTACTCCCATCGTCTCTGCTGATGTGGGCACCAAGGATGATGCTATTCTCACTACTGCTCGCGAGTCTGTCTTCTCCAAGGGTCAGAGCAAGCGTATCTGGAACGAGCTTTACAAGGTTATTGACTCTTCCGATGTGGTCATTCACGTTCTGGATGCCCGTGACCCCGTTGGTACTCGTTGCCGGAGCGTTGAAAAATACATCCGCGATGAGGCACCTCACAAGCATCTTATCTTCGTACTGAACAAGACCGATCTCATCCCGACCGGTGTGGCTGTAAGTTTCAACTCTCTCTCCAATCATTTCCAACGCCTTAGTATTTTTTTTTTGTTTTCATTGCTTTACATTTTCTTCCCCCCCCCTTATCAATCGGTTCTCGGACCGTGCCATCGCTAAGTCAAGACTTCTCCTGCGATCTTCATATCGTGTATCTCTCAATGGGAGTCTGTCTGTTACAGCTTTGGTATATTAACACTGTCCCGCACCGACCTTCTTTCTGAAGTTAGGTTGACGAGCCTTCGTCTTGAAGGCTTGTCGTAAGGGACAGATGTGTTTTGTTTTTGAGTTGAGCTCTGCTTCTGCCTTTTTGGCGGCTTCATAGCAGAGCTCTTAGTAACATCCCACACATTCCTTGTTCTCTTCTCTTTTTTTTTCTCTCTCCTTTCTTCTGTTTCTCATCAAATTTTCTGGTGACAATTTGCTAATATGGCATTTTTACCAGGCCGCTTGGGTTCGTCATCTGTCGAAGGATTACCCGACTCTTGCTTTCCACGCCAACATCAACAACTCCTTTGGCAAGGGTTCCTTGATTACACTGCTTCGCCAGTTCTCTTCATTGCACTCCGATCGCAAGCAGATCTCTGTTGGTTTCATTGGCTACCCCAACACGGGCAAGTCTTCCATCATCAACACTCTCCGAAAGAAGAAGGTCTGCACCGTCGCTCCCATCCCTGGTGAGACCAAGGTGTGGCAGTATATTACCTTGATGAAGAGAATCTACCTCATCGATTGTCCTGGTGTGGTTCCACCCAACCAGAACGATACTGAGGAGGACATTCTTCTGCGTGGTGTCTGCCGTGTTGAGAATGTTGAGAACCCTGAGCAGTACATCCCCGCCGTTATGCGCCGTGTGCAGCCCCGCCACTTGGAGCGTACCTACGGTATCAAGGAGCCTACCGACGCCATTGACTTCCTTAGCCGACTTGCTCGCAAGGGTGGTCGTCTGCTCAAGGGAGGTGAGCCTGACTTGGATGGTGTGGCCAAGATGGTCATCAACGATTTCCTACGTGGAAAGACTCCTTGGTTCACGCCTCCTCCTAAGCCTCCTGTCGGCGAGAAAGAGACCATGGAAGGTCGTGAAGGCCGCCTTGGAGAAATGGGTCGCAAGCGTAAGCTTGAGGAGACCGAGACCGCTCCTGAGACCGCCGACGATGGTGAGTCTTCGGACTCTAAGCCTGATGAGGAATTTGATGGCTTGGCGGAGGATGACGATAACGATTCGATCGCCAACTTGGAGATCAGCGATGTGGAGAGTGGTGAGGAGGACTGAATGAATCGCATCCCTGCACTTCAATTCTCAAACCCTTAACCATCTGAGATGGCTTGCGCAGCTCTTGAGATATTAGAGCATATGCGCCCACCCATTCCCCCTCCGCAGTCTGGCATCAAGCCTGCTCCCAAGACTTGGTTTCCACTGCTGAAAAGAGAGGATCTGCATTCTCGCGCAACGTTGTGTCCAGAGAGACAACACTGGTTTATCAGTGCATTGTCTGAGCTCATGACCGCTCGTGGAATGCACATGCCTGTTACGGCCCTGGTTGAAGTCTCATAACTTCGAGGCGTCTCATGGCAATCTAGATACCCCCGTCCTTGTATGGATTGAATCAAAAGCATTTTTCCCAACTTTTATTATCTATATATATTTCTCATTGTATAGTATATCTATGATTAGCTTCTGCTGCCTCGGATTTTAGACCCGCGCACTTCCTTATTTCCCAATTCCGACTAGCAGCGAACAGGGCTGGAAAACAGTGTAAAAGCTACGGTAGGGAACATGCAATTCTCAAAAGCGAGTGGTACCCCACATGTGGTAAGTTCAAGCATGCTGACTATTATAAACTTCTTGAATGTGAAGATTTCATGGATCCGTAGAACATTTGAATGGAGGATAGTAGCAAATGCTATTTTTTGTACTCGAAACCAGTATTTTATCAGAAATCTACACGTTTTGAATTCGATCTCGAACAAACTTCATTCCCTTTAGTGATCAGGGCAATAGGGCAGAATACTTAATGGTGGATGACATGGAAGTAAGCTCCACTCCACTCTGCGGGTCTCGGATGTTGTTAGAAGGCGTTGTTCGGTAGAAGGCGCCTGCATGTTTTTGGAAGGCTCTCGTACCACAGTCCTGATTAAGAGCAGGAACAGATAAATAAATCTCTGTTACTTCTTGTGCATCCAAAAAAGTATATACCAAAATCAAGAAAAAGCCATGTCTTCAAGGCGTCCAATCTATCTGAACCCCGCCGCCGCCGGAGAACGATGCGATTACCCACTGTCTACCAGTGCCACTGAATTTCACAAATCACTCCCCAATTATGCACCGACTCCGCTGGTATCTTTGCCGGAGATCGCAACCGAACTGGATGTCAAAGCAGTCTTTGTGAAGGACGAGAGCAACCGATTTGGTCTACCTTCATTCAAGGTTCTAGGTGCATCATGGGGCACTTTCCGAGCCCTTTCCGAGAACCTTGGACTCGAATCAGATAAGACTACTTTGGAAGAACTTTCGTCCAAGGCTCAAGCAAGTTCCGTTTCCCTGGTTACTGCATCTGAAGGCAATCATGGACGAGCAGTTGCGTATATGGCACGGCTACTCGGTATTCAAGCTGAAATATTTGTGCCCCGGTCCATGAACGAGGTGACACGCCACCGCATTGCGTCGGAGGGTGCGAAAGTCTCTGTTGTTCAAGGAACATACGATGAGGCAGTTATTCATGCCTCAGACAAAGCTTGTGACGGAAAGGTGCTGTTGATCCAGGATACTGCTTTTGAGGGATACGAAGACGTCCCCGCTTGGATTGTGGAGGGGTATTCTACCATGCTGAACGAGACCGAAGAGCAGCTGTCTCAACTCGGTCTGTCAGCCAACATGATGGTCACACCCGTTGGTGTTGGTAGTCTTGCTCATGCTGTATCAAGACATTGCAAATCAAAGCAGATGATCATGGTTGCTGTTGAACCCGACTCCGCTCCCTGCTTATCTTCTAGTCTCCGTGCTGGGAAATCAGTTGCTGTCCAAACATCCGCTACTATTATGGATGGTATGAACTGTGGCACTGTGTCGACTACGGCTTGGCCAGACTTGAAGCGTTCTGTTGCTGCCTGCGTGACTGTTTCCTCATACGAGAGCCACTGCGCTGTTCAGTATTTGACTTCAAACTCGATACCCGCTGGCCCATGTGGTGGCGCATCCCTGGCTGCATTGCGGCGTCTTGCTCAAGAAGAATCCTCGTTGTTGACCAAGGACTCCGTGGTGGTTCTTCTCAGCACAGAGGGCGCACGCCCCTACCCCACTCCCAAGGATGTGTCTGTGGAAGATGCTGTGGCCCTGACTCAAGTGCTCACTCAAATCGACTCTTCCAATCCTACCTTATCTATGAGTGGCGGAGCAGGTGAAAGCGAGATCGCCGAATATCTGTCGGCATGGTTTGCTCATCGCGATATTGAGTATCATCGTATCGAGCCCATTGCAGGCCGACCCTCTGTTGTGGGTGTACTCCGTGGAAGCGGAGGAGGAAAGTCACTCATGTTCAACGGACATGTTGACACGGTCAGTAATGCAAGCTACGAGCAAGGCGTTAATCCCCTATCAGGCGCTATGGGAATGAAACACGGAGAGCAAGCCATTTTTGGACGAGGATGTCTGGACATGAAAGGTGGTTTGGCGGCCGCGCTTGCAGCGGTAGCAGCGATCAAAGCTACAGGTCCGGATCAAAGGCCTCGAGGAGATATCATTGTGGCTGCTGTATCAGATGAAGAAGACGCCTCCCAGGGAACCCAAGACCTGATAGCAGCTGGATGGCGGGCTGATGCTGCGGTCATCCCCGAGCCAACCATGGAGGAGATTGTCACTGCGCACAAAGGATTTGTATGGGTTGAAGTTGATATCCTGGGTGTTGCTGCACATGGCTCCAATCCTGCGGCAGGACAAGATTCTATCATTAATGCTGGATGGTTCCTCCAGGCTCTTGAGGAGCACCAACCCCATCTACCGGAGGATGATCTCCTGGGCAAGGCATCCTTGCATTGTGGTCTGATCCGAGGAGGGGAAGAGCCATCTTCTTATCCCGGCAAATGCACAATCACGGTTGAATTCCGCACGATTCCTGCGCAATCCGAAGCATCTATTCTGGAGGATGTCCGCGGGCTTCTCCGCAAAGTCTCAGAGGAAAAGCCGCGATTCCAATATAATGAGCCTCGCATCACTATGTCCCGTCCGACAACAAAACTTTCACGGGATCACCCCTTGGTGCAGATGGCAGTCACCTGTGCCACTCCGATTTTTGGAAGAACCCCTTCGCTTGGAATTGTCCCATTCTGGTGCGATGCAGCTTTGCTAGCCGAAGTCGGTATTCCATCGATTGTATTTGGTCCTGCTGGTGAGGGTCTCCATAGTAAAGAGGAATGGGTGAAAGTGAAGAGCCTGGAGCAGATAGAAGAGATATTCATCAACTTGGCTCGGGACTTTTGCTCTTAGTTGAGGAGCCAAGCATGGATTACTTTTAGAAATAGACCGATTCATATTTGAGCCTAACATCATGCAAAAACCTTGGGATTTTCATACCACGCTAATTCATAGAAATACATGACTAGTAGCCACCAGTAACTTGCCACTCACGAGTGTACCAGCTCCCCAAACCCAATGCAAAAACAACGAGACAACCATCACGAATAACATCCTTGCCAATCTTCATGGCTGACCGCACCCCTTTCTGGCCACCAATCAAGACCCGCCCTCCGCATAAGAGCAACTCGCCCGTAACGAAAATCATGAACGGGTTCTGGACCGTGGCAGGCTTTGGAGGTGGGCTACCGAATACTGCAATAGATGATGAGATGATGAACAGAAGGTAAGAAGCCACACCCAACGCAAAGGCGATGTGTAGTGTCTTCCATGTCCGGACGCTCTTCGGGTCTTCCTCTGTTGTCTGGAAGGCTCCGCCGATCATGTTTGCCAGGAAGGGCGGCACGCCCAGAGAGGACGCGAGAAGTGCTGCAGTCGAGAGTCCAGGCCCTCCTGCTCCTTGAGCTGGCATACCGCCGGACCCTGGTGCTGGTGGAGGCGCGTTGGGATCACCGGGCATACCGGGCATACCGGGCATGGGCATGCCGTTTAGGAGGGAGTTGAGCAGCTTGAGAGTCGGGTCCTCTAAATCATTGGCGTCGGCATCTTGATTCTGCTCAACTGCAGGCGCCGCTTGTCGGAGCATCGCGCGGAAGGCATCCTGCTGTGCCTGGAGAGCCTCTATGGACTGCTGGTCCTGCATGGACGGCTGGCTCTGTTGGAATGGGGGAGGAGAGGGAGAGACAGCGGCTTGGGAGGGTTGAGGAGAGGGTGACGATTCCTCGCGATCTGATGGAGAAGCATATAATTAGCATCGTATATCATGGTAGACACGGGGCCTGTTTCCTGATCGTACCTGATTGCGGGGTGCGACCGCTTAGACTGGTGATCTTGTCCAAACGCGCGGAGCCTCCCTCCCTAATTTTAGCCTCACGGCGCTCACGCCGTTGACGAGCGGCTCTCTGGGCCGGTGATTCATCGGTGGTCGACATCTCGGCGTAAAGATGTGAAAACGACAAAGGTGGCTCTAATTTTGAAGGCCGCAATGTTGGAGATGTGGATCAAAGTGGCTGGGTGAGGTTGAGGAAAGCGAGCGGTACGTGATCGCGATAAGAAAATCAGTTTAGCCAATTCTCCAACCACTACTAGGCTCTTAGGACTTATGTTTCGACTTGGCCCAAATACGTCACATTCTCGCCAATTGTTTTAATATCTAATTATCTCTATGTTGGAGCCGTTAGTAACCTATCCATGAGCTGTTGTTGCCCAGGCGCTTGAACTTAGCGACCGAATAGCATCATCCCAACAACTGTCCCAGTTTGCACCTTACTTAAGACGTCACCATTGCACTTCATATACTTGAAAGCACTTGAATAATGTGAAATTCTCTACCGAATAAGTTCTGAAGGATCAATGATCAACAGCAGGCGCACGAACCATCATGACATCGCCTCTGCACATCCATCAGTAAGTGCCGCCTTGAAGGTCTCTTCTTCAAAGATCAGCATTGAGCATTATGATGCGCCAATAATATGCTCGCTATCATGGCCTTCCCCCTTACTGGGGACCCTGAACTGGTGTATATAGAGGATGATCTGATTACTAGTTTGTCGATCGCTGAGCTGAGATATCAATATTCATAGGACAAATGCTGTGTACAACACACCACGCAGCCGCGATTCTTTGAAACTATGAAAGTTTTCTGGGGACCAGGAATTATCACTAATTCTTTCCATGGTAAGCAAGATTTTCATTTGTTGTATGGTGGCATTCAAGTCGCAGCTGCGTTGGTGACATCATGTCCTGCCCACATGCCTTGGCGATGATGATCAATTATGGATATGATAGAGAAACAATGCAAGATAAACAGTATTGAAACGTGCTTTGGGGCTTATATTTAGGTCGAAAACACATGGCATAGAGAGAATGTGAGTAGACAAATAACAAGAGTAGGTGATTCACATTGAGATAGCGTATGAGAATCCCACGGCCGAGGCGTAAGCTCCGATCTGGACAGGAGGACGATCCGCTATTGCCCAGAATGCAGCTGAAACACAAGGACCACAAATGACAGGGCAGTTGGCCTCGTCATACGATTTTCCGGTTGAGCCCACCGATGACGTAGTTCTGGGGAAGCTCTCGGTTGCTCTGGCCGCCCAACTCAACAGCAAACTTTCTGCTCGACGTGTATTAAGAAAGGTCTACGAGACTTGAAGCTGGAAATTTGCACATATTTCTCTGCGTGATCAGTTTCTTGAATCGCGATCGACGTGGGGGCTGCCGAAAAGAATTCAATCCCTCGTCACCGTCTATACCTATGACAGCCCCGGTCTAGTCTATCATACTTCACAGCTGCGAGCAAATCGGACGATCATCTTTTGGCCCTCATGGCTGAAGCTACTGGGGGAAAGAGTGGATCGCCACAGCGGCATCGTGTTGGAGAGCACTGGAGTGGTGCCAATCCTGTGCCGACGGTTCAGAAATTCATCGAGCACCTTGACGAGGAGAAGAAGGAGCGTGATACCCGAATTGATGAGGAGAATCGACAGAAAATTGACCAAGATAACAAACAACAATGGGAGGATACTCGCGGAAGAAGGCATGCTGAGGGCCAGGGAGATGCGGTTGCTCACAAGGCGCGCGAGGTCTCCAAGGCCAAGATGCGCACTGTGACTGATCCGACGACTGGGAAAGATATTGGGGTTGAGGACCAGGATGAAACATCAATGGAAACTGTTAAGAATCCGATGGTGTGTATAATATCCGATGGAGTTGTGCAAGAGTATTGATCTCACTGACGGAAATATAGTTGACGGTGCCGAATGCCAATCTCGGGCGGCCGACTGTAAGTCCATCACTGCGAAATCATTAGCAATGCGTGCAAAACTAACTTCATACTAGGACGTGAAAACCAGTCATGATCAAGAACTACCAGAGTATAAGGAAAAGCAAGATATCACCGCCCCTCCCGATCCTATCGCCGAAGGAACAACATCCGACGTGCCAATTCGTGGCGAAAAGACAAATGTGCTTTTCCATCCCACACCGACGATCACATATGCACCCATGTTTAAGCAATTGGAGAATCAGGCCACGAAACTATGTATCGGTATCTCCGTTGCCATCGTTGTTCTTGGTCGATTCTTTGGCGCTTCCCTTTGGGGCCTTATCCCATTGTCTGCATGCATTGTCAGCGGTGTATGGTTATGGGCACAAGAGGTTATCCGGAGTGGTAAAGATATGGAATGGAGTAGTGAGCAGCTGCGTGGGGAGACGGTATGTAATCTTCATCGCTAACCATAAGCACCGCACTAACCAACTCTATCTAGGCCACCGCAAACCTTCTTCCAGAGTCTGTGGAGTGGATGAACTCTTTCCTCGGAGTGGTCTGGGGCCTCATGAATCCCGAGATGCTGACTCCAATGGCCGACACTATTGAGGATATCATGCAAGCCTCTGCTCCAAGCGTTGTTGAGAATGTTCGCATCGCCGAAATCGACCAGGGCAACAACCCATTCCGTATTCTCAGCATGCGTGCCCTTCCGGATGGACATGTACAAAACCTCAAGGACAACATTCACGAATCAAACTTGAAAAATAAAGACCCTCAAGAAGCCGCTGCAACCGAGGAAGGAGGCAGCTACTACAACCTGGAGGCTTCATTCGCCTACCACGCCAAGCCGAGCTCCGGAACAGCTTCTTCCAAGGCACGCAACATGCACATGCAACTTGTCTTCTATCTCGGAATCCAGGGTTTATTCGGCATTCCTTTTCCCATATTCGTCGAATTAAACGAGCTGGTTGGTACCGTCCGACTCCGCCTCCAGATGATGCCCGAGCCTCCTTTCGCAAAGAATCTCACCTTCAGCTTGGTCGGGATCCCTCACGTCAAAGCTAGTTGCGTGCCCATGCTCCGACGTGGAGTCAATATCCTCAATCTACCTCTCATCTCCGACTTCGTGAATTCCTCTATTGGCGCCGCTTGCGCAATGTTCGCGGCACCTAAGTCTATGACCATGGATCTGAGCATGTTGCTGCAGGCTGACGACATCCACAAGGATACTCTCGCCATAGGCGTGATGTGGATTCGTATTCACCGGGCTGTTGGTCTGAGCAAGCAGGACCGTCGGGGTAGCAAGGGCGGTGGTAGTGATCCGTACATTAACCTTTCGTTCTCGAAATACGGCAAACCTATGTACTGCACTCGTGTGATCACGGATGACCTCAATCCTATCTGGGAGGAGACTGCCGCGCTTCTTGTGACGCCAGAACTTATCAAAGCGGACGAGAATTTGAGTATTGAGCTCTGGGACTCGGACCGTAATACTGCGGATGATATCGTAGGTAAGGTCGAGTTGCCTATTCGGGAGATGCTTCAGCACCCTAGTAAGATGTACCCGCAGGTCTCCAAGCTGCAGGGTCTTGATGAGGGTACTGAGATGCCGGGTCAACTGCATTGGGAGGTTGGGTACTTCGGGAAGCCGAAGCTGCGTCCTGAGCTGCGGACGGATGGCAAGAAGAAGGATCTCCCTGAAAACCTCAAAGGAAATCCGACGTTCGAGGATGAAAAGGGCACTATTAATAATGAGGAAGAGGATGCTGTGGTGCATACACCTCCTGATCCCATCTGGCCCAGTGGTATTGTGCATATTGTCGTGCATCAGATTGTTAGCCTCCAGCTTGCCAATATCAAGGGCAGTGATGGAAACCGCAAAGGCAAAGAGTATGAGCCTGCGAAGCCTTCTGGTGAGAACACGGAAGAACAGGGTGGTGAATTGCCTACAAGTTACTGCAAGATCATGCTCAACGATCAGCTGGTGCGTATTATATGCTACAGTCATGAACTACAAAGTGTCATGCTAACCGTATCATCCACAGGTCTACCGCACACGCCCTAAGGCCGTGAGCTCCAAACCAATCTTCAACGCCGGAACAGAGCGCTTTGTCCGTGACTGGCGCTCCGCCGTCGTTACAGTCACCGTGCGAGACCAACGGTACAGAGAACACGACCCGATTCTGGGTGTGGTGCCCCTAAAACTATCCGACATTTTGCAAACCGCCTCCCAAGTTACACGCTGGTACCCACTTGATGGCGGCGTCGGCTTCGGTCGCATCCGTATCTCTCTTCTGTTCCGCCATGTGGAGACCAAGCTCCCACCCACCATGCTCGGCTGGGACGTCGGCACCTTCGAATTCGGCGCGAGCCAAATCGTCGCCAAGGACTACGGTCACCTCTCCAAAATCAAGATGCGCACTGGCGGAAGTACAGGCAAGGTTCCTCGGCACAAGGCACACATGGAAGGTAACGACGTTATCTGGGATACATCGGACGAGACCTTCCGCGATAGCCTCCGTCTACCGGTAAAGCATCGCTACAGATCCCCCGTCGTCTTCGAATTCCACACAAAGGGCAAACGTGGCGCAGCAGCCTATGCCGTCCTTTGGCTACAGCACCTAGTCGACAACGAGAACACCGACATCGATATCCCAATCTGGACTACTAAGAGTGGTGCCCGACTCACTCAGAACTATATCACGGAAGAGAACTGGCGCGCAAAGGAAGTGCCCGGTCTCGAGGACCTTACCACAGTCGGTCGGCTGCAATTTAGCTGCCACTTTTCGCCGGGTATCGACGAGTCGCACGAGCAGTTTGTCATCGACAACGATTCCCGTGAAACTTTTGAAACATGGGAAGCTTGTGTCTCACAGGGTGTTCGCTCCCGCAGTGTCTCTATCGAAGTCCCCGAGGAAGTCCAACAGAAACATGAACAGAGTCTCATTGACTCTCGTGACATCCTCAAGAATGCTTCTCCTAATGAACGTCGCCAGTGGATTGACCGTGAAGGCCATGACTGGAGTGGTGCATTTGGACATGATCCGCGCGCCTACACGGATTCCAAGGGCCGAAAGATCGCGGAGCCGGGCCAGGATAAGCCGCCTCATGATCCTGTCACTCCGCCACCACTGAAGGAGCAGCCGTCCGCGCGAGGGGGCTCACAGAATGGTGAAGAGCAGCATGACGAAGAAGACTCTTCATCGGATGAATCTGACATGGAGTCCTCGTTGAGGGGACCATCTATTGTTAGTGGAAGTGCGACGGCTAGTTCATCCAAGAGTATGGAGCAGAGCAATAAGGCCAATCGGAGGAGTGATCAGCGGCAGCAGCGAGGACTGATGCAGTGGCGACCGGCTCGGAATGCGGCTTTTGTCAAGGATGAGGCAAAATTTGCGCTTAGAAAGATAAAGAAGAAGGTTGGGGCAGCTGGGCTTACGGGACGTGAGCCGGATGTTGAGACAGAGACCTAAAGGGTAATCTTGATGTCACGCTGGAGGGGCTCGTGCGATTTCTTACCCTACGTGGAAGTATATTTAGTGTGAACCTACTACTTTCTGTCTTGCCGTGCCGATCATAGTTATTTTTCGGTGATACTGAACGGCGTTCTAAGGTTCTGTTTACATAGCTTGTTTCTATAGTCTACGATGACGACATGTTTCGGTTCCACACTTTTCTACGCTATACCGCTCTATAACGTTTAGTACGGAGTTAATACGAAGTGATAATCTGCTACATGGGGGCAGTCTCCACTTAGGCGATCGTGATCCAAATCTGACATGGCGTTGGACGAGTGGAACTTCCTAACTAGGGAACAAAGCAGACGTTGAGAATCTTTGCGCTATTATGCCAGCCCCGCTTAAGCGAAGGTTTAGTGCCGCTGCGTGATGACGGAATCGGGAGTTTAAAAGCGTCAAATAAAGTCAAAGAAATTAAATTATTCTCTAAACATGATCCATGACAACCTGATGATCGGGTCAAGGAAGATAATTTATCATTTATCGCTAATAAAATCAAAAGCCGACCAGCGCCTCTAGATGAAGAATATGACTTCGCAATAATGGTATATATGCATCACCACTATGCATGCGGAGATATGTAGGAACGTCATAGCAAGTTCGTGAGTCTTCGGCCCCCAAGTGGGCTATTGATCCTGAAAGGATTGGGTTTCAGGTTTTGGTTCATCCACAGTGGAGGCAGAGGAAACCGAGGGAGTTTCAGGTGTCGCAGTCGCCGAAGAAACACTCCCAGAACTGGTAGTGGCACTGATATCGGTGTTGATGGGTCCCAAAGTCCATTTCCATTCTCGGCGACGCTTGACCCGTTCCTGGGGAGTCTGCGGTGTGGAGCAACCACCGTACTGATCTGATTCCAATCCATCGAGCAGTGCGACGGCGCGCACTTGCCGCTCGGTCCGCATAGTGCGTCTTTTCTTGCGTTCTAGCTTGGAAAGCGTTGTTTTGGGTATTCCTTCGTCGGCACTAGCCTCGTCTGAAGTACTGGACTCAGAAAGGGACTGGTTGGCGTCTGATTCTTGGGTGGAGTCATGCGGTTGTGTTTCTGGCCCCCGATCTGCCTCGCGTTGCTGCACAGCCACCTTTTGCTTTGCCTTCACCTCTTCCTCTTCGATTACGAGATCTAAATGCTGCGCAGTGTAGCGCTCCGTGCGGATCTCTTCCTCTATTGGGACACGGTAGCTAACTTGCTTCTTTGTGGGGAAAAAGACTCGGCGAGCGCCTGCGCCCCCGGGTCCATTGTTGGCCCCTGCGGAGATGGAGCCCGATCGTCGCCGTGAGGCTGTGTCGAGAGGGGAGTTGCGCAAGATGCTTCGCACCCCCAAGGGAAGTTGGTAAGGACGGTAGTTGAAGGGATTATTATTGTTGTGCACGTAAGGTGAGATGGGTTTGTTGGAGGGAAAGCGGTGGCTGGGGCCCTTGGAGGGAGAGCTGGTTGCGGAGGCAGGCGTGGCGATGTCATAGGCATTTTTAAAAGTATTTCCAACGGTCGGTGATGCACCTGGAGCAGCGGTGCAGGAGCGGGAGAGGCCGGTGGTTGAAGATCCAAACGTGCGAGGGAGAGAGGTGGTTTGGAGGGTGAGTTTTGGTCGCGCGCTGATGGTAGGAGTATCACCGGCTGGTGAAGGCATGCAGGACATAGTTGACGAGCATGAGTGTCTCACGGGTGCAGAAGGATAGAGTGTCATGAGTGTCATAGAGAAGATAGAGGAGAGGGGAAGGAGGAATTCTGGGATTATAGTAAGAGGCGGGGGTTGACGGAGCCGGGCTAAGAATAGTTGGCGCTTCTGCAATGTGACGGAGAGGTTAAATCTCCTCCCTTAAAAAGAGAAAATAAGAACTACAGATCAACCAGGATGTCTGTAGCGGGCTACGTTCATTAAAGTATTCTGTTTTGAGTCATGGAGATCTGTCTAGGCGCAGGATTTTTTTTCCTTTCCTGTTGGCAGTGGATTTTAGAACTATTGACGCCACCAACCAGCCCGGTCGGAGATGGCGATCGGCTCTTGTATGTTCAAAAATAACCAAACATGGGATCATCGGGGGCCAACTTTCTTATTCTGATCTTCTTCTCTGTTTCTGATTTCCTCTATATAGTGGCAATTGTCTTTTGGATCGTTATATTATCCTGCATAGGCATTCTGAGGATCCAAACAATCACGAAACCATTTAACGTTCTATTTAAAGATCTGGACACGAGCCCAGAGCAAAGTGGGCCCTGCACGCTCCATCCTCGAATGACATGACAGTAGCCTAATGGGATATTCTTAGTTGCACTCTGATTGGTTGCTGCGCTGCCAAAAAGGACAAGGGCTACGACAGGGATCGGGTTTAGTTCGCTTTCTTTCTTTCTTATTGCTCGGAAAATCTTTTTTTTTTAATTTATCTGAGTGGATTGTCTTATTTGCCTCTTGATCGCCCGGTCTAAGAGTCGAGCTGATCGTATCTCGTACTATGTTATCCATCTCAGCTTTTCCACCTCTACTCAGGTCTACCACGCCTGACCTTTCCAACAGTGGCAAGTTGCGCCCTGGGCCAAGAATAGGTATACCAACAGCGCCAACATTGATTGTCTGGTAAGATGCGACGGCGCCCGGCACTCCTACAACTCCCGACAATCACGTCGGCACCACATTCCCCGTCACAATTCACAATCTTTTCCCCTGTCTCGTCCACACTGGTTGGGGTGAGATCAGCACGTAAACCTTATTGGAATCCGCCCCATCTTCTAGAAGAACCTTGACTACCGCCGTCTTCGTCGCGCTACGAGTAATGAAGCGCCATGTCCTCTGTAGACTGGCCCCCTGATGCAATGCGGGGCTTGCATCGTGAGATCCTTGGGAATCGTCTCTGCATTCCCGTGTTTGATCACTTCCACATCAAACTTCGCTCTAGTCAGCTTCCCGTAGCACCGCTCGGTCCCTTCAATCAAGACTAGCATGTCCATTCTGTTCCCGATAGTGCGTGCTACATCCAGTGGAGTCAATTTGAGGTGATAACTGCAAAACCCACTCCAAAGCCCTAACCTCATCACCAGTGACTTGCGGGACATAGTCACCTCGCTTGAAAGCCGTCACTAGGAGAGACCAGGGTATCTTCCAGAAGCCCCCGTGCTTTGGGCAGTCACGCACAGTATCACGTATCGCCGGAAGAGGTATGTACTGCGGGCAGTGCACTGTTGCTAAGCGACCTTTTGGCCCCATGTCATCCTTCCAATGCTCTTGGTTTTGGCCCGACATGATGTCATGAACAAGATGGAGAATACATACGCATTGCTTATTTGCATGGAGATGGGGTTTTTTTTCGCGTGTACTATCATTCGAATTACAACGGATTTAATGACGGGTAAGTCTCGGGGAGTCGCGTATCTATTTCGTCGGCAGTCATCCCTGCTGAAAATCCTCGCATGTCTATACACACGTCCATCGATATCGGATTGCCCCGCTTACCACTGATGGGCTTTCCAAGGTTGCAACATTGAAGGTGAATACTGCATCGGTATAAAAGCATCTGCTATATGATGGCATTTTCTTTTTGTGGGACCTCGGGAATCCTGTATTAGAGTTCAACTCTTGACGCCAGTGAGGAAAGAAACAGCACACCATATCTTAGTTTCTGACTAAAGCATGAAGCACATGATTTACTAAGGTTTTCAAAAGAGATCCACGCAACCAATGCCTTATTTGGCCGACGTGAGCCATTTATGCATGTAATAAACTTTGGAAAACCCAGCCCCAATGCACCTGGCTTTGGACCCTTGATACATGAATTTAGGTTCGAATTTGCGATATACGATGCGAAGTGATCTGTTGCCTCGTGAGATAGGTACCTATAATTAAGATGGCAATGTATCAGCATTTGACCGCTAAAGCTCAGCGGCCGGGGGACCTAGCCCTTGTGATAACACACGAGATGCTGGATATCCCGGTCTATGGGTAAATCGGCTCAAGATCTGAAATTTGATTGCAATGATGGGTGAGACGTCAGTAATCCTCAACCCAATTCATCCACCCGCATGGACCAAGAATACTATGCATACCATGTGTCACCCCGACATGGCGATTCTTTGCTGAATGCACAATGTTGCAATGACTAGGACCCTGAAAGTGGCATTATATTTCAAAATTCCAGTGGTTATAGTTTAGGTAAGTGGATGTCAAGTGTTCAAAAAACAAACCTATCCAAATTTTTCTGGACAGCCCTGAAGGTATGTATGGGAGAATATAGATATAGTAAGGATCCTTGGAAGTTAATAACATGGAACATGAGAACTATACTACAATATTGCAATTTGTCTATGAGTAGACGTATGATGACCTATTGCTCCTATGTTTTGAGGTCATCTACTTTTGTATCATCTGAATCTCCAGGGCTAAATATATAGCGGGACAATAATTGTGCTCTGGTTCAATTCCGTTATTTGCTGCTTTATACCGTACAACCAATATTAGCGGTCCCAGCTTTGAAAGTGTTCATGTCACGGGTAAATATTGAGCTTGAATTCTACTTTATTTGACACTTTAATGAGATGTCGATATCGTTTACTGTACTTTTGTGTGGAATAGAAATGAAAAAGGCTGTACTTTCCCAGCCTCTTCGTAGAACTATCGTGATTGGCGGAGACGCGCGACCAAAACATTCCGCGCCAAAACAAAACCATCAACACCCCCCATCCACCTCCACTTTTCTCCCACATGAACCACCAAACTACCCGGGCTTTTTGAATATGCCTCTTTCCGACACCAGTCTAACGGTGTCTGATTTCGACCCTGAACACGAAGCATTGGCGTCGACCCGCGAAATCGGCAGCCCTCGGCTTCCCAATATGCTTCCCGATATGCACGACGACGAACCCGACTGGGCTGTCAACACCTCGACTATTGACCGCGCATTCCCCGAATTCTCTCAGCTGCCCTCAGAAGAGGAGGCTGACGAGGAAGAAATGTTTGATGACAACAGTGAACCCTCCATGGAGCTGGGACGCGGTGTCGGCAAGTCTGGGCGTCGCCTAGACGACTCGCGCGACTCCGTGATGAGCTTCCAAAATAGTGTCCGATCCTCTTCTCCCGCCGTGCGCGTGGAATACCCTACCCCACAGAAGAGTATGCCTGCTCGTTCGAACCCAAAACGCGCCGTGAGCGAGAATCTACGAAAAGATGCCCAATTGCGACGGGCGAACCAAGCCCAGAAAGAACATATGATGAGCCCCCAGGTCTCCAAAAACCAGCGGGACCAACGCCGTTCCCTCTCCGATATGCACGCCAAAGTCCGTGACAACTACGATGGCTCATTTTTGGGAGATGAACGCCCTGCGCCAATTGAGACTAAATCTCGATCGACGCGTTTTGCTACCGCCAATCAATCTCAAGAGATCGCTGACGCGATTGAACGCGTCTCGCGAGAAGCATATGCGAGAGAACTTCGCAAGGGAAATTCTGCGGGTGCTCGCCGACCGGTTGCTAACGCAACACACACCAATAACATGGGTGATACCATGACCCGCAACTCCTTCCTCCTTCCCGACCTCCCTAATATCTCCGAACTGGTTTCCGGTGTTTACGAAGACGGCACCCCGGTTTTCTCGCACAGACGCTCAACTCGATTTGTCTCCCCTCCCCATGATGGGGCGGATGTATCAATGACTCGTGAACATATGCCCCTCGATGCTGTTCCCATCCCCGAGGATGAAAAAGCTTTGTTTGTTTCCCTCCGACTCTTGCAGGACAAGGTTTCAGAACTTGAGAGGTTCAAGTCTGATGCGGAGAGGAGACTCGAGAGCTACCGCGAGGAGAATGCAGCACTCAAGGCAGGTAGATCTCGACACCCCGAGAAGTACACAGTGGACGATGGAGAGAGCAAGAAGGCTTCCAAGCGGATTGCTAGCGAGAACCAAAGTATGTTTTTGTCTGATCTTATCCAGTGTTCCTCAGCTAACCGAATCAGAACTCGAAGCTGTCAACATCGACCTTCAAAACCAACTTGATATCGCGGACCGGAAGATCCAGGTACAAGAAGCCGCAGTGAGACGTCTGAACCAAGAGAGAGAGTCGGCGATCTCCCAGTTGGGAGTCGCCTACCTAGAAAGTCGCGAGCTCAAGGCTGAGAATGAGGACTTGAGACGGGAGAATGTAGAGCTCAAGTCTCAGCTGAGCCAAACATCAGGCAAGAAGTCTCGCGAGCAGGAGACCGCCCAATCAGATGAAAGTCTCACTGCTTCTGATGCCGACGACAGCCAAATGTACACAGAGCGTAGTGCAGACATGAGCCGCAGCACCAGAGACCTCACTTCAAAGAGTGCTCGCTCAAACCCTAAGTCCAGACGCCATGACGACTCTCGTTCCAAGATTTCCACCCAAGTGGACAAAGAAATCTCGCGGCTGGAGAAGGAGCGTGCAGAGGAAGCCCTCTTCTCCATCGATGTGCCCACATTCAAGCGTTCATCCAGATCGGGCAAGTCTGATGCCGCTCGCCAATCTGAATCGAAGAGCATCAGAAAGCAATCCAACACTGGCAAGCAACGGGTCAAGCGGGTTGTGGTGGAAGATGTGACGGAGGCCACTGAGCAGAGCAAGGTGTCCTCTCAGGTGGGAGATGTCACCTTGCTGAGTATTATTGACGAAAATGAGATCGCTCGTCTCCGGAAGACGTTGGAAGAAGAAAGATTGTCGCGCAAGCAACGTCGCTCAAGCGCGTCAAAGGATACCACCACCGAAACCGTCAACACTACCCGCCAGAGCATCTTGAAGGCCCCAATGCCGCGCAAATCATCTTTGCGCGAACCCAAGCCCCAAATTCCTCGGCCTGCATCAGCAATTGGTGATGTCACTACCAAATCAGTAGTAACCTCAGATGGCGAGAGCAGCTTGGTTGTTCCCACAGCGGAGCGTCCTAGGCGCCATTCCGATCATTCTGTCGCATCGATTTCCTCGCAGCGCAAGAAGCGCCGAAACATCGAGGACATGACATCCGCTTTTATTCTTCCGGACATTACCCTCAGCCGTGTTGAGCAGGCTGCTAGTAACCCAACTCGCCTCCCAGAAGCTGATCAGCGGGCCTTGGATAACCTGGCACACCACGAGGGCAAGAATTGCATGATCTGCAAGAACGTCCTCCCCAACGACACTTGCAACCATGAGCCTGTCAAGGTTACCAAGCCCATTCCAGTTTCTGAGCGCATGCCTAAGCCATCTCTCTACAACGAGGAGCCCACCATGCGCCCTTCTCAACCCCCGGCTGTCGCTCTTGCCACTGTGCTCAAGACCCTTGAGGATGAATTGGCTCACTTGAAGATGCAGCTGGCTACATACCAAAGCGCCTATAACAACCTGGATGTGTCGCTTGGAAAGCGACAGCGAAAGACACTTCTGGAGAAGATCGAGACTGTTTTGAGGGATATTGATATGAAGTCTGACCAGATTTATGCGCTCTACGATGTTCTTGAGGGCCAGAAAGGCGGCCATGAGATTACGGAGCAAGAAATGGAGATGACTTTGGAATCCATTGGCGTTGATATGGCCGGCGCCCCGGATGTGACTGGCACAACCAACAAGTCATCGGGCTTGGCGGAGTCGGATGAGGAAGATGAACTGCCCTGGGAGGGTATTGAGAGCACTGCGGAGCTCACTGGACGTACTTGAATATTCAAACTGGATGTGGATTAGCATTGAAAGGTGTATTAGCGTTATCTTTTCAGGTTGTTGTAATTCTACCGGTCTGCGAGCCTTTATTCCCGGCCAACCATATTCTACTCGCATGCCGGCCTATTGTTTGCACAAATGTATCGAGATCAGTTCGTTCTTCACATTCTTTCTATCCACGTATGGAGAGGTCGTAGATATTTGTATAGACAAAGAGCCAAAAAATTCAAACGCCGTCGCTATGTGCCATATAGTCCTGGGGGAAAAAATGATGTTTCAACCACAATAATATCCTAAATCAAATCCTTCATGATTTCTCACCCGCCGCCATCGCAGCACTTGTCGTCGCAGCAGGCTTCAGTCCCAACCTCAACGAAGCAGCTTCTCGCTGTGCAACCTCCTCCCCAACAAAACACCCCAATCCCGCAAACGCCTCCACCAGCGTCCGAGAGTAATACTCCCGCAGATCATAGCCTCCAGCCGCCGTTCGAGTATCGTTCTTCACACGATCAAGATAGGTCGACGGATAAGATGGCTGCAAGGCATAGTAATCCCGCTTCTCGGGCACATATCCCATAAACGGATCATATGGCTTCTCGGGCTCAGGCGTCTTAATTCTCCGCAGACCCTTAATAAGTCCACCATCAGAGGGTCCAGCCGTATCGGCAGTCGTAAGCGACGATCCGCCCCGCTTCGTCTCACTCCCACGCAGCGCAGCCTGCTTCTGTCGGATGCGGTCCTCCTCACTACGTCGTGCAGACGACTTCTTCAATAGCACCTTGTGTCCTTCGCGCGCGATAGCAACAGCATCGGCGCTCGAACCAGCCGCAAGACGTGAGATCATGTCTTCGCGTCCAGCTTGCATCTCGCGGCGCTCATTCTCGAGTTGTTCGCGCGCGGCTTGGCGGCGGAGGCGGGCTTCTTCTTGTTCTTGGGTCATGCGTGCTGCAAAGGAGGATGCTTCTTGTTCTTCGAGGGCTTGGTTTGCGCGGATGGATTGAATGTTCACTGATGCGTATTTCTGGAGCTGGGCTTCGGTTTTGGCGACATCGGTGCGGGTCACGAGGTTGGCGATCATTTCTTCGCGCTGCTCGAGAAAGTCGTCGTAGGCGCGTTTTGAGTCGAACTCTTCTTCGCGACGGTTTAGACTGTTAGATGACATAGGTTAGTTTCGGTAATTGGGTTGGGTGTCTTGTGCTGCAAATGGGTGGGTGGCGTACATGTGCATTACTCGCCGTCTAATATCAACCTCCCGCTCTACCCCGATATCCTCGAATGTCTGGGCTCGGAAGCGAGCCTTGCGGAGTGTCTTCCGACATCCTGCCACTGGGCAGCTGGATGGACCGGATGAGAAGATCCGGTCGACGCAGGACTCGCACATCTTGTGGTAGCATTCTGGGTTGATGAGGAATCGCATGTTCGGGTTAAGGTACCGCGAGGATTTGCAGACGGGGCAGACCTCTAGAAGAGTTCAGTATTAGATCTTGTCATCTTCAAAAGAATTTATATCTTACCATCTTCATCACGACGTTCGATCCCATTTTTGGAGGCCATGGCGGGGATAACGAATGAATGAATGAGAAGGTGGAAGCTTGGAATTGATGAATGATCTTAGACCCACAGGGGCGCACGGACCACCTCAGCCTCACACTCTGGTTTGTCAGCCTTTTCTCCCTTTCTACTCTCCAGAGTCATCCTTCTCCTGTGAAACGCTACGACTCTTCTTTCCAAATCACAAGATAGTGATTCACCAACCAAAATATGACGCTTTCAAGCAGCACTGTCTCAGGCTGAAATATGACAACCTTCAAACTCCCTCTACACTGCAAACCGAGGGAGCAGCACATCCTGGGCTTTTCAAACTAAACAAAGGATATGCATGATGCTATCATGACGGCCAAGTCACTTGCTCACCTTACTGGAATCGGAGCACCAGGTGCAGTGCAGTCTCTCGGATCAGTCGCTGACCCCCTGAATGGGGCATCGCCTCCTCGAAGCAGAATTTTGTGCCTAAACCACTCTGCAGATCTTCTGGGCTCTACTACTGAATGTGAAATCACGCCTTTCAGCAGAATAACAGCTTCTTTAGCAATGAACCGATAATGATTTTATTAACATCGAAACGTGATTTAGACCCAGGTAGACTAGCTCACCTAGATGTTTGTCGTTTTTACTTATTCCCTTTTACTGCAACGAACGGAATTTATTGTGCTGGAACTTTCCAGTCCACCATGGGCATATCATTCTCTGGTATGGATCATTCAAAAAACTCCAAGAAAGAACTTAAACGAGGGAATCTCTGGCCACATCACCATCGGATCTCCATGCTACTCTTCCTAATCAGCCTGTACTGTGCTCACCCGTGTTGATTGTTCTTTGCTGGGTAGAGTACTTACGGTCTGGGAAGGCCGAGCTGCTGGGGTCCGATCAAGTGGAGATATGGTTATATTTTTCACCCCCGACATCTATGCCATATGACTTCTTAAGTACTGTTATCAGATTCAAGAAAATTGCGATACTTTTTACCCATGTAAAAGAAACCTTAAGCAATATCTACTCAGAACTTAATGTATAATCTATGTTCTGTGACTGATAACTCCCAAGGTCCCGTTTTACCAATGTGAAGCTTGAAAAGGGAAATATATGAAAGTATTGTACTAGCAGGGAGATGGTCTCCCTGGGTCCTTTGTGTATGAATAGAGCAAATGTGTAATAGTTCCTTTGCGCCATAAGAAAAGGATATCATGAGAAGCATAATAGTATAAGGTCATCAATGCATCAGTTGCAATTGTTCAGAATTTCAGAGGCCAAGGGTTGAGTCTCCGGGCCAAGTACATAGAGCACCGAGACGCATACCGACCCCGACGACGAGCATATGCGTGACTATAGCTAGACCTTGTACCCGAGGGTCATGTGCACCAAGAGTTATCGCAGCGAGTAGGAGAAGAGGGTAGAGGATCCAAGGTTTAACGGAGAGAGGCGAGCATGGGTGGAGAACAGAGACAACTTTGATCAGAAATACTGAGAACTGCAGCCCTGGTGACGAGACGTGTGTCTTTAAAAAATCCAAAGAAGGAAATCTGCTCGGAGGCGGAGGGAGAAGTTGTTGACGAGGTACTTGTTGCGGCTGGTGATCATGGATTGATTCGTCATGGCTGTGTCTAGTCGGGGACATGGGCGGTGAAGTTGAGTATCTTGGGCGAACAACAATATTCTGGTCAGAGCGGAGAGATGGCCGGCCATCTATGACTTCTGACCCAGAGGGTGAACTAGACCCGAACTCATTCGTCTCGAACATCGAGTCTCGTCGGAATGCCACAGGATTGCGAGGCATCTTTTTGGCGGGCGAAAGGGCTCGCCTATCCATAGAGGGCTGGGGACTATCGACAGGGCGGATTCTTGCACCAGTAGGCAAGTCGGGGCTGGCTGAGCTGTTTCTTTTGAAGCGAAACTCATTGGCATTGGCACCAGCTTGGATACCATTCAAGACTTCATCGGCAGTTGGCCTTCTGTCAGGATCTACAGAAAGAAGCCTGTCCAAAAAGGTATAAAGCTTCTCTGGGAGGTCAGGACGCTTTCTCCGAGCTTGATCGAAGCCGGCCCAACTGGTGATCTCCTTGCGAAGTTGGTCCAAGTCTTCTTTCTCCTCGTTGATGATATCGGCACTTGCGTATGGAAGCTCTGCAAAGCACAGGAAATAAAGAATCATGCCCAGGGAGAAAATATCGGACTTGAATGTGAAGTTCCCGAATGGCCCATCCGGATATTCGCGTCGAAGCACTTCGGGCGCACAATATGACAATGTCCCCGTTGCACCAGTTGACTTGCGCATCGCATTCTGTGTTTGTACCTCACCAAAGTCACTCACCAAGACTCGCATACCATCCGTTGTTTCATGAAGGAGACAATTTTGTGGTTTCAAGTCACGATGGATGTACCCATTAGTGTGTAGATGGCGCAAACCAGATGTGATATCTCGAAAGAAAGAATAGATCTCATCTAGCTGTAGCATGCGAGGTCCTACCGGATTCAAGTCTGGTTCGCCCTTTGATTTTCGTCGGAGTCGCGCTTTCAGTTGCTGGGCGGTGGTTGATGTCTGAACGGAGCCACAAATATAGTTGTGAAGATCACCGGAATTGCAGTATTGTTGCAGGATAAAAGCACAAGGCACACTGGGACCAAAGACATTTATCTTAGCATTCTCCAACCAGACATGGCGATAAGAGACCAAATTCTGTTGGGAAAGATGTTGCAGGAGTTGAACTTCGCCCAGAACCTTCTCTAGCCATTCATGGTCGTCGCCAACAGGAACACGCTTGCAGGCATATTGCCCAAGAGAAACGCCATCCAAGACATGCTTGACAAGCAGTACGACGCCTTTCCCTCCCTTTCCTAGCACTTTTTCCTCTACAAAGAACTTCTTGAAGTAATCCTGACTGAATGCGGCAGATGATATCCCTTGAGACGTTGTCTGATGAGAGTTGTGAGAAGGAGCGCTAGTAGGCCCGATACTAGCTGATCCGTCCGGAATAGCGGGTTGAACAAGACGAAGAAGCGGGGAAGGAGGGGTAGAGGAGCTTGTGGAGCTTGGAAGGCTGTTGTCGAGCATGCGGAAGTAATTCGGGTTGATGAATTCGCCTTCCGGGTCCGCGGTCGCATGTTGTCGACCTCGACTGCTATCTCGCATAGGCTGGTGGCATAGTGGGCAATTTGAAAGCTCGACGTCATTCGCACGTGTGTCGGCTGCATTGCGAAGAACTAGCTGTTGGGAGTCATGATCATAGACAACCACCGAGTCGTTATGTCGGCTGGACCTCTGTCAGTTAAAAAAGTAGGGACTAGGGACGAATACTTACAGCACAACATCAAGATTCCCCCCATTATATGGGATCATAGACATATCGTCCGGCATGGCTGCAGAGACATCTCGAGAGTGTGAGACTATCCAAGCTAGTTGGAGATGACGACGGTGAAACCCCACAGGTAAGGGCGGTGAGACCCCAGACAAAGAGAACCATGGAAATAGGCTTGGACTAGTAAATCTTACACCGCTTCCACCTTTCCATACTCTTCAGTCTTCGGATATAGCTTGTCATAATGATCTGAATTCTACAGTTGCAGTGATCGTTGGGTGAGGCGTGGTGTTACAGAAGAATAAGAACCTAGCTTTTTCTCTAGTAAATCATTGCAATTAATCTAAGCATACCAGAAAGTCAGGCAAAGGTGATAACGATTCGTTCTATTTATACTATCGAGGGTACGCCCAGAGCCCTCAACTGATAATTCGCAATTCCTAGGTTACCCATGTCTCGACTACTCTAAGCCCATAATCATCCCCTCAACCATTGTTCACCAACAACAGTCAGCCAGCTCCCTAATCCATCGCACTTGACTCTCTTCTTGCGATGATAAGTTCTACAGACTTTCAACAGCTACCTAAATCATACTGTCAACGAGATAAAGCACAATTCTTAATACAAGGGAACCATTTGAAGACCATAAATACTTTGGGTGGCCATGAAATATCACTCAGAACAGATCTCGCGGGAGGACACATTGGAGATCGTACAAATTCGCATATGATATGTTAATGATTCAACGGCTGAATCCACCGGTATATAAACGTTTTTGGAACTTTGGCCGGGTGATATTTTGAAACTGAGTGAGCGGAATATTTGATCTCATTAATGGCTCCGTTACCATGGCAGACTTTAAGAGTACTTGCGTTCTTGAGTAAGACCCATGTGTAGATAAATTCTTCAGAGTACAGAGTCGATGTATTGGTAGAAGTAAGCTCTAATTATTTTCCACCTTTGATTATTTATCATCAGTCCTATTAGTGGGCAAGTATTAGGCCATTATTAACAGAACATTGGCAGGAGTGTTTGAGTTGTTTATAGAAAATAATCCTCGACCTGTACATTCATATCATGCTTGAGGTTTTCATCTTCTTCCACTTGCTTTGGCCTGTGTTGTGATCTGCTATTAAGAAAGGTATGTACCTACATGAAAGAGGATGCGAATACTTTTTCCCACATGGTAGATTTGTTATACTACGAAAACTCACCGCCATGGGTGAGGTCGAGTCGGTGTCCACAATTGGCATAACGAATGGTCACGAATGGTCAAGAGAAAGGGAATGTAATGATGCAGGGTGCATGCTGCGGGGAGCTACACTAGAACGATGTTGCAGTCTGATAAGAATTCCTGGAAGGCATATAGTAATTGGGATCTCTCTCGATTGGTGTCGATAAATACTGTCCATCAGCGACTTTGAGAAAAAGGTGAGCAATTTGCCATTCTCCAGTTTGACGTTCGTTATCTAGGGTATGTCCTTAGTATGTGGCGATAAGCGGGGCATGGCTCACGTTAATGAATCTTGCATTAGCTCGGCAGGACGGGTCACATTGATTCGGACCGACGCGGAACTCACTCTTTCCCGAGTCTATCAAGTCTTCTCTCAAAGTGTACCGTTGACCAATAAATCGGCATTCAATCAATCTGACTCCATAGATTTTGATAGAAAATCAGATTACGGGATCAACGGGGCTCCACCAAGGAGATAATACGGTCTTTTCTCGGTGCACCACACTTGCTCGCGGAGCCCACAATAAAAACAGGTGGGTTTGACCCACGATAAAGCAATTCCCGCGGGCTTCATTGGATCTTGCAATGGCCAACTTCCAGGGTGGTCCGGTGAGCTGAATTTGCCGGACGTATTTTATTCTAGTTCCCGCATGCATTGCCATGTCAAGCCCGAGCCCGAGGCTGCAGGAAAGGAGGGTTGTTGGGGCGCGAAGTGGGATGTGTGGAGCTTATTGTATTTTTGTTTTGTTTTTTACTTTTGCATGTCGAAAGGTTGCAGGCGGCAGAGACCTGCAGGTCGTATTCCCGCTAGTCTTGGTAAGTTAAAATTGCAGGAAAATCGTCTTGTGAAAATACTACATTAGCAACCTGTGGGTGCAACAGTAGTAAAGAAGATCACCCACTTTTAATTAGGCGCCATTTGACAGTCGCCCAGAGCCCCATTGGCAATGCAACCGATGATCTTCGAGATAATACTTATTTAAGAACCGGGGGCTGTCCCACGGCGTCTCCCCCCACAATCCCACAATCCCACAGTAATCTTACAGTTGTTTCGGAGCCACCCACCAACAATCTTTGTGTAAATTAACCAACCTCTTACCATACTGGTCTAGGAATTGGGGACTCCACTGTGGTGCTTAAGTGTTTATTAGTCCTGAATTAGATCCATTTCGGCCTGTATAAACGGGAGAGATTGAAAAAACTTCCACGCGGCCTTGAAGATGGAGATAAATACCTCGTCGCGGAAAGTGAAAGAAGTACAAAATAAACTTTTGACTTTGAATTCAAATCACACGCTCCTGCTGACTCAGCCCCCGCAGCATGCACGGGAAACAACTATCAAGTGGGATGTGTTCTCAGTGAATGCTTCAAGGATCGTGATATCATAGTTCATGGTATTGACTTTCCTTGAGCTAAGGAAACAAGCTTGGAATTCAATGACATCGCAAGTGGCGAGATCACCCGGATGATAGACCTAGGTCTACGGTTAACAGCATTGCCAAAACACCCGATCCCGTTCCTCCAGCGAGCTGTTGCTGACCACTTTGCGACCTATCCGACCCAAGGAAAATGCATGCCAAGTAGAACCTAGGCAATCTGGCCGATCTCTTCGGACAAATGGTGTTGAAGGACGAGTAACAGGGGGGGACGAAGGGAGGGGAGGGGATCTAACTGTTGACCTTTCCCCGGAGCAACGGAAGAGCCTTGTCCAGTCCCCGCATGGCCGAAGTCAAAACCACGTTCTAGTGTTTTGCCCATACAGGTGCTTGGTCGGAATCTCGCTCAATCCAGGTGACTTTCCGATCGTGCCTGGTCGGCTGCAGAGTATTCAACCCGACTAGAGTCTGCATTCAGTAAAGCCTACATTCCTCATCCACCGGGAAACGCACGGTCCATACCGCATGAGGCAGTTGGGCGCGCCAAGCTTCATTTATCTAATAGTTTGGTATTGTCAATACACCTTATTTTCCATATGCATCAACACCTATAGAGGAGGACACGTATCAAGTTGTGATCACAGTCGTTACTTTCTCTAGTATATGCAGCTTATCGCTTGAATAAGAGCCCCGAAGAACCCTGGGGAGGTCTTATTAGGGATAAGGGTTGCATGTTGCGATAAAAACCTTGGAATTACCTATACAAACAACAACCCTTGGAAGAGAACCCCTTATTCCGAATTATCCTCGGCTTCAATATTACATGATCAGCATATTAGATTCGGCTATTCGACTGAGAACCATGAGATAGGAGTAAGTTTTTAGAACTAGTACCGCAGCGGTAATATGGCGCTGTATGCGGCATACTAGCTTCTCCCGAACCAGGCGGGGGACTTCCCCCACCCGAAAATAAGTAGTGACAGCGCGTACGGAAAGGTATTCATGGTTGGGTCGATCTCCACCTGCCCGGTGCGCTTGTGTGGGCAATGGCCTGAATGGACCGACTACTAAACCACCGCGGATCCCCCGTGGTTTATTTCTCTGCTTTACTCCTCCCCTTTCTCTCTACTCTCCGTAGACCGCCCCGTCCTAAGTAAGTTCCCCTCTCTTTCTCACCGAGAGCTTGTTGATCCCATTGTGCCCTCTACATTCCTGGAAACTGTTCTGACTCTCCACCTCTAGAGGTTTGCGTCGCTTCTCCTTCACTTCATTCTCTGTGCCCAGAGGCTCACAAATCATGTCGACTGCCCCCAAACCCTCGGTGGTAAGTTCCTGTGTCTCCGTTGATTTTTGCCTCACCCCGCTTTCCGGTCTCTCGAGCGATCGCATTGATAGCTAATTCGGTCGCTCACGCAGGTGCTTGAGGCCCACGAGGTCGATACTTTCCATGTTCCTCAGGCTTTCCACGACAAGCACCCCACCGGTACTCACCTGAAGGATATTGATGAGTACAAGAAACTCTATGAGGAGTCGATCCGCGACCCCGACACCTTCTGGGCTCGCATGGCCCGCGAGCTGCTCACATTCGACAGGGACTTTCAGACAACCCATCACGGCTCGTTCGAGAACGGTGACAATGCGTGGTTCGTCGAGGGTACCCTGAATGCCTCGTTTAACTGCGTAGATCGCCATGCGCTGAAGAATCCTGATAAGGTGGCCATCATCTACGAGGCCGACGAGCCCAACGAGGGCCGCACTATCACATACGGCGAGTTGCTGCGCGAAGTTTCCCGAGTGGCTTGGACTCTGAAGAAGCGTGGTGTGAAGAAGGGTGACACAGTCGCCATCTACCTCCCCATGATTCCGGAGGCAGTCATTGCTTTCTTGGCCTGCTCGCGAATTGGTGCCGTGCACTCGGTCGTTTTCGCCGGTTTCTCCTCTGACTCGCTGCGTGACCGTGTCCTTGATGCCGACTCCAGAGTCGTCATCACTAGTGATGAGGGCAAGCGTGGTGGCAAGGTCATTGGTACCAAGCGCATTGTTGATGAGGCGCTGAAGCAGTGCCCCGATGTGTCTACTGTGCTCGTCTTCAAGCGCACCGGCGCTGAGGTCCCCTGGACTGCCGGTCGTGATATTTGGTGGCACGAGGAGGTCGAGAAGTACCCCAACTACCTTGCCCCGGAGCCTGTGAGCTCCGAGGATCCTCTTTTCCTACTTTACACCTCCGGCTCAACCGGAAAGCCCAAGGGTGTCATGCACACTACCGCCGGTTATCTGCTTGGCGCTGCTATGACTGGAAAATACGTATTTGACATTCACGACGACGACCGCTACTTCTGTGGTGGTGATGTGGGTTGGATTACCGGACACACCTATGTCGTATATGCCCCTCTTCTCTTGGGCTGTGCTACCGTTGTTTTCGAGTCTACCCCCGCCTACCCCAACTTCTCCCGTTACTGGGATGTCATTGACAAGTACGACGTGACTCAGTTCTACGTCGCCCCTACTGCTCTGCGCTTGTTGAAGCGGGCTGGTGATGAGCACATTCACCATAAGATGAAGTCCCTCCGCATCCTGGGTTCTGTTGGTGAGCCTATCGCCGCAGAGGTGTGGAAGTGGTACTTTGAGTCTGTTGGAAAGGCAGAAGCTCACGTTTGCGATGTTGGTAAACCCCTCAAATCAAAAGAAAATGCACACGTGCTAATTAAATGGACAGACTTACTGGCAAACCGAGACTGGTTCCAACGTCATTACGCCTCTGGGTGGTATCACTCCTACCAAGCCTGGTAGTGCCTCTTTGCCCTTCTTTGGTATTGAGCCCGCTATCATTGATCCTGTCTCTGGCGAGGAAATCACTGGCAACGATGTCGAGGGTGTTTTGGCATTCAAGCAACCCTGGCCCAGCATGGCCCGTACCGTCTGGGGAGCACACAAGCGCTACATGGATACTTACTTGAACGTCTACAAGGGCTACTACGTAAGAAACCTATAAGCCTCTTTTGAGAAATAAAATTGACAATCTTCTAGTTCACCGGAGATGGCGCTGGTCGCGATCACGACGGCTACTACTGGATCCGAGGCCGTGTGGATGACGTTGTCAACGTCTCTGGCCACCGTCTCTCTACCGCTGAGATCGAGGCTGCTCTTATTGAGCACCGTGAGTATTTCCTGAAACGAACCAAAAAAATATCAAAATCAAAATCACTAACTTCTCCTAGCCATGGTTGCTGAGGCTGCTGTCGTTGGTATTTCTGACGAGCTGACAGGCCAGGCCGTGAATGCTTTCGTAGCCTTGAAGGAAGGCAATGAGACTAACGATCAGGTGCGCAAGGATCTGGTCATGCAGGTCCGCAAATCAATTGGCCCCTTCGCCGCCCCCAAGGCCGTCTTCATTGTGGAGGATCTCCCCAAGACTCGCAGCGGAAAGATCATGCGTCGCATTCTGCGCAAGATTCTCAGCGGCGAGGAGGACAGCTTGGGTGACACTTCCACAGTAAGTTTTCCCGACCCTGTCTCATGCTTGAATATTTTGACTTGAGCAATGCTAATCTGTTCCATAGCTTTCCGACCCCTCCGTTGTTGACAAGATCATCGAGACTGTTCACGCTTCTCGCCGGAAGTAGGAGAGTGCTCAATGAAATTTACGATAATAATGTCTGAAAACAGTGAGTTTGAATAGTGTGCTGTGCAGTGGTCGAGATCAAGTATGCTAATTACATGGTTTGCGTAGTAGGGTCAATAACAAACTCTGGGGTGGGAGGTTGACATTTCTTTTTTAGTTCGGTTATGAGTTTCCCCTTGATGTATTTGAGATTCCCTACCAGTATCATCAGAAGCCATATGATTTTGATTTTATCCTGGATCTTCTGTTATATTTGTTGTAGTGTAAAACTAACGACAAGCCCTCAACTGTGAGAAGAGATATAATAGTAGTTCATTTCATGTTTTCTCAACCCTTCTCATTCTCAATCTTGTATAACCTTTCAATTTTGATATTCATCACCTCCGTACGTAATATCCACAGCGAAGGCCTAGCCCCCCACCACACGACAATCCTGCATCACTCCGTCTTTGCATGCATCCATGCACGAGTGAGTGTAGTCGAGTCAGTCAATCCCGCATCCGAGTCAGGCAGCAACCACGTGACGGATCACTGTTGCCCGTGCTGACATAAGCCTACTCCTGCCTTCAGCAAACTTGACTTGATTTCTGTCGCGTCTCTCCCTTCTCTTCTCCACGCGCCATCCTCATTATCGCACCTATCGTCGACGACGTTTTCGTCACCCTTAATTTGTGCGAGCCTGACCTATGCACCCATAGCGTCCTCAGCTCCCGACCGACAACATGTCTTTCTTCGGAAGTGGAGGAGGGTTCGGGCAGAACAACCAGACCTCCAACTTCGGGAGCTCTGGATTCGGCACCAACACTAACACTGCAGGAGGTAGGTGCATCATGTCATATCTTTGCGATTCTTTCCCCCCATTGCCCTTTTCCAAGTCCCCCGTTTCTCTTCGTCTGTGACTTCGTTCCGCCCTCGGGTGCTCTCTTCTCAACAATAATCCGGTGCTCCTGACGTCGACCCGCCATGGCCATGACACGCGCAAGGAATCAATCCTATCTTCCAATTATGAAATCCTTCGTCAGGCCTCATCAATATATCCAGCGGTTCTCCTCGATGCTCAGCGACGCCGCGACAACAGAAAGAGTTGCGAGGCCCAGCTTGAAACCAGTCTCTCTGACCGCGATCACTCCTACCATTTAGGCTTTGGATCTACCGGAACCCCAGCATTTGGATCTAGCAACACTGGAACCGGCACTACTGGTGGTGGCTTGTTTGGTAGCAACACAGCCAGCAGCTTCGGCGCCGGCTCCAGCGCCAGCGGAGGTACGTGCTCAAGACAAAAGAGGCTTGCGATTTCGCTTTTCCGGCTTTCCTTCCTAAGGCGCCTTTCATTCTTACTTGATCGACCCTTGCTCTTCGCCTAATGGAATTTACACTCTTGGTTGCGCCTGAGAAGTACGCTCCATGCGTGGTTTTCTTTGCCTCCTCGGGGCAGTTGACAACGGGCGCTAGCGTTGATCGGCAAACCTGAAGATTTCCGTGGAGCCTGAATGGTCCACACACAAGGAGACTCGTCGAAATCGAGCTACTTCTGTCTTGCAATTTTTTATTTGTTGCCTTTGTTTTGATTTTTTGAAGCTTAAAATTTTTGTTTTTGATTTATTTGCTTCCCCTCGAGTTTACTGACGTTTCTGTTCCTAGGATTCGGTGCCAACACCAATAACCAATCCGGTGCACTCTTCGGACAAAATCGTCCTGCAAGCTTCGGAGCTACCAACACAACAGGCGGCGTCTTCGGAAACAACGCAGCTGCTGGCGGCAACGCATTTGGCTCCACTGGCAGTGGATTCGGTACCGGAAACACTGGCGCTTTTGGCAGTAACACTAATACCGCCAACACAAATACCGGTGGAAGTCTTTTCGGCAAAACTCCCGGTACAGGGTTCGGCACCTCGAACACCGGCAGCGGCTTTGGTTCAGGAACTGGCTTTGGGGCAACAAACACTGCTGCATCTAGCGGAGGCTTTGGCAGCACCGGTACTGGTACTGCTTTTCAAGGTGCCTTGCCTCCCTGTGAAGGCACCGGTGGCACTCCATTCAGTGCCTTCACTGAAAAGGACACCAACACCAGTGCGACCAATCACTACCAGAGTGTCAGTTTTATGCAACCATACAGCAAGTTCTCGTTCGAAGAACTAAGACTGGCTGATTATCAACAAGGCCGTCGATACGGCAACGGAAGCGGTCAGGCCGGTGCTTTCGGTTCCTCTGCCTTCGGAACACCTGCTACCGGTGGTTTTGGATCTCAGCCAACCACTGGCTTCGGGGCCAGCGCTACTCCCTTCGGTGGTGCCGCAGCTACAAGTGCACCCTCTGCCTTTGGACAAACACAAACTACCGGTGCATTCGGGTCCACCAACTCCAACCCACTTTTCGGCGGAGCCAAGCCTGCAGGTTCTTTGTTCGGAAGCGCAGGAACTACGGCCGCGGCCCAGCCCTCTGCCTTCGGCACCGCAGGAGCAACCGGTACAGGATTTGGCAGCAGCGCTGGAACTGGAGGGTTCGGCAACACTGGCAGCTCCCTGTTCGGTCAGAACCAGCAGCAAAACAAGCCTGCTTTCGGTAGCGCAGGAAACACCAGCACTGGTGGCTTTGGTAGTGGTGGTTTTGGCACTCAGCAGACAACCACAGCTTCCAACCCCTTCGGTAGCGCAACTGCTACAGCCGCGCCTTTTGGCGCCCAGCCGCAGACTGGAACAAACACTTTGACTGGCTTCGGGGCGCAGAATCAACCCCAGAACAAGTTATTTGGTACCTTCGGCGCAAACAACACCCAGCAGCAATCTGGGACCACAGGCTTGTTCGGTGCCAGTGCTGCTGGCGGAAACACCGGATCTCTATTCGGACAAAACAACCAACAGCAGCCACAGCAACAACAAGCTCAGCAAGGCGGTACTGGACTGTTCAATCAGTCGGCCAACACCGGTGGTGGGCTCTTCGGCAGCCAAACTCAGCAGCAGCAAAAACCTGGTGGTCTCTTTGGTAGCTCTACCGGCACTACCGGCGGTGCGTTCGGTGGTGGCTTCGGTGCCAGTCAACCTCAACAGTCCACAGGTGGTGGGCTTTTGAGCAACACGCAAACCCAGCAACAGCAGAAGCCTAGCCTCTTCGGCTCAACTGGTGGTAGTGGTTTGTTTGGCAGCACTCAAGGTACTGCTGCTCAGAACACTGGTAGTAGCCTCTTCGGAAGCCAGAACCAGCAGCAGCAGCCGGCTGGTGGTAGCATGTTTGGGTCTTCGCAACCCATGCAGGCTCAACAGCCCCAGCAGCCCGCCCCCGGTAGCTTCACTTCATCCCTCCTTGAGGGCAACCCCTATGGTAGCCAATCTATCTTTTCGGGACTGCCAGCACCCAATGCGCCGTCTCCCGGTCCTCTGGCTACCCCCCTCTCTTCAAGTATGAAGCAGAAGCAGCGGACCCCTCTGCCTGTTTACAACATGACTCCCCATGCTGCCAATCGTCTTATCACTCCTCCCAAGAGAAATCAGGGCTATGGTTTCTCCTATTCTACTTATGGATCCCCCTCCAGTGCGGCCAGCACGCCTGGCCTTGGTAACAGCCTGTTGGGCTCTGGGCCTAGCAGTGGCAGTCTGCGTGGCAGCGTCAATGGCAGCTTCGGGCGCAGCTTTAGTAAGAGTTACTCTACCAGCAATCTTCGCAACTCTTTCAACCCGGACTCGGATAGCATTTTGTCTCCTGGTGCCTTGCAGGTTGGCAGTGGTCGTGGTAACGGCAGCAGTCTCAAGCGTCTTACGATTGATCGTAGCTTGCGGAGCGATCTCTTTGCTCGTCCCGCCAGCACATCGCCCGCTCCCATAACCAATGGTGAGGATGCTTCCCAGCCCGCTGACAAGCTGAAGAAGAAGGTCAGCTTTGACTCACCAGGCGTTTCTGGTGGCGAGCTGGTTCGCGTGGAGTCCAAGAGTCCAGAACCTACTCCCGCAGAGCTCGGGTTCCTTCGCTCTACTCGCAAGAGTGGCAATCTTAACGGCATCGATGCCATTGACCGTCACGAAATGGAGTCCGTCAGCCGCGACCTTGCTGTCGTTCCTGAGAATGGCGAGCCCGTCCCTACTGCCGCCAAGCACCTTACCGTTCCCACCGGTGACCCCAAGCCGGGTGACTACTGGATGTCCCCCTCTGCAGCGCAGCTCCAGAAGATGAGCCGCGATCAGTTGAAGCGCGTTGTGAACTTCACTGTCGGTCGCCAGAACTGCGGACAAGTCACTTTCAATGGTGTCGTCGACCTTACTACTGTTGATATCGACAATATCTTCAATGGCATTGTGGACATCGGCCTTCGGAAGATCACTGTTTACCCTGATGAATCAATCAAACCTCCTATGGGTAAGGGTCTCAACGTGCCTTCCACTCTACGTATCGAGAACTCCTGGCCGCGTGGTCGTGATAAGAAGAAGCCATCCCCCGTTACCAATGGACCACTTTTTGATAAGCACATTGACCGTTTGATGAAGGTGACGGATACCCAGTTCATCGACTATGAGCTTGAGACTGGCACCTGGGTTTTCTCTGTGCCTCACTTTACCACATATGGACTTGACTATGATGAGGATGAAGAAGGTGAGAGTCTTGATCAGAGCACTATGAGTGCAGGCCCTGACAATCGCACTCCCAAGGCCGACCACCCCATCAGCTTTGAGCAGTCCGCGACCTTTTCAATCGACGAGTCGTTTGTTGGATCTATGGCTGGTATGGATGATGACACCTTCGATTTCAAGAAGCACAAGTTGGTCCCTGGCTCTTTCGGGAATCAGGCCATGGCTATGGAAGACCAAGCGATGGGTTCTGAGGGCGAGACCGAGTCTTTTTTAGAGGAAGGCTCCGCGGGTTCGACTACTGAGCATGACGACGACGTCACCGAGAGCCAGCAATCTGGCGACTCGATAGTTGGATCTGATGAAGAAGGGGATATGGACATGGCGGGTTCTTTTCCCAGTCTTCATCGCACCGTGGAGCAGGACGATGACCAGAGCAGTGTTCTGGAAACCACCCAGCCTATCTTTAAGCCCTTTGGCACACCACCCAAGCCTCGTTTGAATCTCAGTGGCGACTGGACTGAGCAGCTCCAGCGAACGATCAGCCCCCGAAAGCAGAACCGTGATGCTCTGCGAGAAATTCAGGCCAATGCTTTCACCGACCGACATTTCTTGAATGACGAATCACCATCCGAGAAAATGGCATCTCCCAAGAAGGGATTCACCAACAGTATCGACCTGATGAATTCGCTATTCCAGCAGCAGCCTAAGAAGCAAAACGCAGCTTCTCAGCTGAAAGCTTCGAAAACGCAGCCCAAGGGCCTTGAGGTTCGCTCCCCTACCTTGCTTTATACTTGATTCTCCCTTCATTTTCGATCTATCTATGCCCTGTGTCCATACCTTATTCGTTGTTTTCCCCTGTCAATTTTTACCCATCCTGTATCTAGCACCTTCATCCCCCACCCCCGCAGATAGTTGACCAATTTGAGATCACATGAGCTAAATTTTATTCTCTTTCTTCCGTACAGTGGCCTTACAACAAACAACCAAAAACGTTCGCTGATACCGCCCAAATGGATGAGAAGGACTCTGCTTTTCATGAGTCTTTCAAACCCCGCTGGGGTCCCATGGACACCATTATCTGTGCGAAAGATGACCTTCACGAGCCTTTCTCAGACACAAATAATCGATGGAAGGAACGTTACTCTATCTTCAGTGAGGCGAGAGATGTCACGATTCTAGGCTATAATCCACCAACTGAGGTAAGTTTCCATTCATCTCGATGTCAAAAAAACTTTCGCTCATTGGGCCTTTAGTCCACGGATATCCTTGAGGTGCAAAAACAGCAGTCTACCATTCAGCGGGTCGATGGGATACCTTTGGTCCGTCTGGCCAAGATTGATCTTCGCGCATTCGCGTTCCAGCCGGCCCCAGAGGAAGAACGGTTGGTCTGGCAGCTGGCCAACATTTTGTTCAATGATGAAATCGAGGACGACATTTCTGCGGGTGTGCCTCCGCAGCTGCGACCCAAGTTTGTTCATCGGATTAAAAAGGATCGGTTGACCCGCCTGTGGAAGGGCATCATTCGTGATCGACACACTCATGATCTGGACCATATTCGCTCACCAGAAGAGCGCGCTTTCCATCTTCTCTGCTCTCACCGAATTGAAGAGGCTTGCAAAATTTTAGTTGATAGCCAAAACTATCACCTGGCGACTGTGGTTGCACAGATTGGTAGGGATGCCACCTCGCGGGCAGACATGGCCAATCAGATTGAGGTCTGGCGCCAAAACAATGTTCTCTCCGAGATGACCGAGCCTGTCCGAGCTCTTTATGAGCTAGTTTCCGGCAATGGTCTTCGCAGTGAGGGTAAAGCAGGCGGTGCACTAGAAGACCGAGCTTCAAGCTTTGTTTTCACCGAGCGCTTCGAGCTGGATTGGCTGCAGGCCTTTGGTCTCCGCCTTTGGTATGGTATCACCGAGGATGAGCCTATTGAGGCCGCTGTCTCCAAGTTCCTTGAAGACCTAGCCACTGGCCTCGAGCCTGCATTCCCCCACCCCACGCAAAGTGCCAATACTCGTACTACTGTGCAGCCTGGCTCGGACACTCTTGGACGTGAGTCTCCGTTGTGGGTTCTTCTCAAGGCATACTCGGCGGCTAGTGGAAAGACAAAGGTTCCTACCACTGAGCTTCCTGCGGCTCTGCTCCCCCAGTCTTTGTCGGGCAATCTTTTAACCAACCGCTTGTCCTTCCAACTGCATCACGTTCTCGCTACTGTCGTGGGACAGAACAACGCGATCAAGATCAATCAAGTCCAAGTCGATCATCTGGTTTGGGACTATGCTTCGGAACTGATCGCTGGTGGAGATGTTTCCTCGGCTCTCTTTGTTCTTCTTCATCTGTCGCGACCCGAGGATCGTAAGCGTGCTGTGCAAGAATCTCTTGCCCGATATGGTGCAGACCTTCCCGACCCCACGTCCCCCGATGGCGCCGGTACTGACCCCGCCTGGCTCCACATGACTGTTGACCTTCAAATTCCCGATGCCTGGCTTTGGGTTGCCAAGGCCCTTGCTGCCCGCGATCGTGGTGATGCCATCCGTGAAGTTGACTGCCTTATCCGCGGCAAGCACTGGAATGATGCCCATGCTACCTTCTGTCGCATTGTTGGACCTACGACTGTCATCTCGCGCGATTACCAGACTCTGGAGAAGCTTGTTACCGCTTTCGGCGATGGTCCTGAACGCAAGATGCGCGGCTGGGCTTCTGGCGGTGGTATCTACGAGGATTTCCTACGCCTGGCTACTGCGCCCCGCGGCAGACGTGACCCCACTCGTCTGACTCGCCTGGTCAACGCCCTGGTCGCCGTGGGTGACCGCGTTCGCGATAGTTCCGGTATGGATGGCCTAGAAGAGCGTGTTGCTTTCAAGGAAATGAGCCGTGCCTTGGCCGGCTGGATTACCCATGAGGATGTTCAGGTTCGTGACTACCCAGCTTTTTGCCATGCCCTGTTTCCAATCCCACTAACTCCCCTTTTAGTCCGTCGAGTCCTCTGCAGTTCTTGGTCTCCCCTTGACCGGTGATGCTCGCGTCCTGCAGACCGTGGAGATGAGCCGACGCTACTACGGCGTCGTCATGGCTGGTGGTTTCTAAGGTGATCTTGAAAAGATAAGCAGGGCATAGGTTTATCTTTATCCGACGTAATTGTCTCTCCATGCCCTTGTGATTTTTCCAGCATGTTTCAGCAATAATTTCCTTTGTACCATCCTCAACGTGAACATGTACTCTATTCAACCAATTCTATTGACAAAAAAATATATTCCACCTGCTCCATTATGCGATAAAGCTTATCATCGTAGATCTACCCCAAATTATTCAGTGCTCTATCGCTATTCCTTTAACAAAGAGAGTCTTATCTCGTCATAGGAGGAGCTGAAAGCCTGACCATAGCTAAAAATTCTTGTCATAACGAGATCAGAAATAACTAAATAAGTCTTTATCTCATCCCACAGCACCTCTTCGGAGTCTTGGGCTGAGGATGGGGTGGGGATGCTGTGTACAAACCAATTCTATGTCTTAAACTATTGATTTTATCGTGTGCGTAAGTACGCAGTACGCATAACAAAGCGTATCTCTATAGGTCCCATAATTTGCTTACGCTTAAGTAGACTTCCCACTTCCCCACGCGCCTTTTGGAGGTCTACTCTTAGGACACTACAAGGGTGCATGGTAGCCTCTCAAGTACATTAGGAAGCCCGATTGGCCCCCAAACGAGGCGCTGCGAATCCTGCGGGCGCGGGTGAGACCGACGAAACACCAGTCGGGGTATGAGATTGCTCTCGGGCCCGAATCTGTTCTTCGTTAGCCGAAAGACCAAGAAAGTGCACCATCACACCCTAAAACCCCAAGGAGTTCCAATCGGCCGCATGTGATACTTGACACAACGAATCCAAGCTCCTTTGGCCTCTTGCGCGAGCTCCTTCTCCAGATATTCCATTACTGGAAGAAGACGCCATCATCTCGCATCCAAAGGCAGCATGATGCCCCCAAACATCCTAATTGTTGGTTGTGGGATAGCAGGTCCGACACTGGCGTCGTTTCTGATCCTGGCAGACATCCCTGCCGCCCAGAAGCCTCACATCACCATTCTAGAGCGCGAATCCACGCGCAGCGCTCATCTACGTGGCCAGAACATTGACATCCGCGGCGCGGGTGTAACTATCATCCGCAAGCTCGGGCTCGAGGCACAGATCCGGGCTTCCACCACCCAAGAAGAAGGAGTCCAGCTGGTTGATGAGCATAATCGCGTCTGGTCGCAGAACCGTGTCGATAAGAGCGGCGAGATACAGATGCCAACAAGCGACATTGAGATTCTTAGAGGTAGGCTGGCTGAGCTATGTTGGAGAAACAGCCAGCGGGTTAGTGCTGAAGCTGAAAGCGAGGGCACTAAGGGTATTGAGTACATATTTGGAGATTATCTCGATAAGATCGAGCAGGATGATAACCAGGTGCATGTGCACTTTGCTAAGAGCGGCGAATCAAGAAGCTTTGACCTTCTGGTTGGAGCTGATGGTATGCAGAGTCGGACACGGAAGATGGTCTGGGGCGAAGAAGGCGAGAAGGACCGATTGAAGCGGATAGGAATGTTTGCTGGTTTCTTCAGCATCCCACGCGAGGAACAGGACGGTAAGTGGAGACGGTGGTTCCATGCTCCCGGCCGGCGCGGCGTGATGTTGCGACCAGACAGCCTCGGAGTGAGGTCCACTATCTTCCTGTATGTTGTGAATGAAAAGGACCCTAGATTTGTCGAGGTCGCGACGAAAGGGAATGGCGGCGTCGAAGCCCAGAAGGCACTCCTGGAAGAATACTTCAAGGGCGCCGGGTGGGAGTGTGACAGAGTCATCCGGGGAATGAAAGCAACCGATGATTTTTACTATGACGCTGTCTCGCAGGTGAAGATGCAGAGTTGGACTAAAGGAAGGGTGGTGCTCCTGGGTGACGCAGGGTAGGTCAATTCTCCCTCTATGATCACGTTAGCCTTTGGTCAACCTCGCTTCAAAAGTCTTACCAAATGGAAAAGTTATTGTGCCTCTCCCATCTCGGGCCTAGGCACCACCTTGGCTTTCAGCGCAGCCTACAAGCTGGCAGGTTACCTCCAGGACTATATCAAAGGAGAGAGCCAGGACCCTTCAGCTGCACTTGCGCGGTACAATAAGCAAATGCGACCTATCGTCGAAGATGGGCAGGAGCTGGCACCTGGTCAGCCGTATATTATCAACCCAGAGACTGCTTGGGGTGTTTGGGTTATGCGAGTACTCATTCGGTCACTATCATATACCAGAATCATCTTCATTGTCGTCAAGTTCTTTGGAAAGGTTCTCCATTTGGGGCCTCAAGCAGCGGATTACGTCAGAGTTGAGGACTTTGGCTTTAAAGATATGTCGCTATGGAAGGAAGAGGATATTGACAAGGATAATTAGAGAGTGAAGATCATTCCTTTGTCTGTTTGTCTTTAGGGAATATCCAGGTTGCCACCTTTAAAGCTCCCCAGAAATCTTTGTGGATTTCTAGCCTATATCAACCAAGATACATGAATCAATCTCTTTTCTCCATTGCCATGATTGAATTCATATTGGCAGGCAAGTCTTCGCTGGGGATAGTGTCTGTCAACAGGTTCAACTCTCCAACAAGCTTTTTCGTTCCGGATAACAGTTGAGATAAATCATCCTCTAGGGCCATAATAGTCATCTCCATAGAAGCGATGGCTGAAAACAGCGGTTGGCTGAAATTGTCCGGACTAACAAGGCTTGCGTCGGGAGCAGCAGCAGCGAGCAGCTCGGTGGGCAGACGAAGTTTGGGCGCCTTGAGATAAAGAGGCAGGGGATTACCTGTTTTGATGGCACCTGATAGTGTCGTGAGAAGAAATGTTACTTCGTGGGATCTTAAGTCCAAGGAAGTTATGAGCCTTCTGATGTCTTCGTCCCAAGATTCTGAGGATATTGGGCTGGTGAGGTGGAATGAGTCAGCTATTTCGACTAATGTTACCGAAAGTTGGAGCACGCTGAGATGAAAGATATCAGTGCTTGCAACAGTTGGGATCAGGAAGGAACTTACTTTTGCGCATGCTCGGCCAATTTATCGTAGGCGTCTCTAGGAAATTTCCCCCCAGTGGTAGGTTCCCAGGCAAAGAACCATGTGTGCTGTTTCATTGCCTGTAGGAGAACGATTTCCTTGACAAGCACACGAGTGCGAGCTTTTTCAAGAACTCTCCCGAGGCTCTTTTTGTCGCTGCGATCCCCAGCCAGACCTTTTATTAGTATGGAGTTTGTTGTGTACACAGAGCTGTAATAATGTGCGAGAAGATACAGAAGAGATGCAATGTCCTTTCGGAAGCAGTTTTTGACTGTAGTCACAGCCGGGAAGTTTGTGAAAATGAAAGCAATGCCGATGCCACCAACAACAGTAGCGAGTCGATAAGGCGATAGCACGTACAGAGCGTGATATACTTGGCCGTTGGTCTCGGAGAACATGACCCCGACCCTTTTCACCTGAAGCGCATAGCCCACAATCAACGTGACTGTGACCATCTGGACTATAGGAGGCACAGGGTGAGTGGGAAACCTAATTAATGGGTAATGGGACAAAAACATGGTGATTCCAACGAATACAATGACGCCTGCGGGTTGTTTGTCGACTATGAACCAGTCGATATATGACACTATCATCGCAATGAACGTTCCAAGGAGCCGCATTGTTTGGCCATATATAGCTGACCCAAGAGTCGATGTCATGCTAATTGCAACCATTATCGAGCCCCAGATGAGACGTTGCTCGATGTAGAAGGTCTGTGAGTTTCTGAGAAACGCAACAACGGAAATAGTCATGGTAGCGACGGCTACTCGGAAGCCAAACACGGACTCGGGCGAACCAAAGAAGTGAAACCCTTTTCGAAGTCTATCGCCAATCTTCTCCCAAGTGCTTTGCGGGGGAAGATGTTCTGGATCTGTGCCCGTGTGTAGAACATCGTCCAGGTAGATTCTGGCAGTTCCGGATCTTTTGGTGTACATATAATAATCCAATTCTCGGTCCTCCCTGCACAATGAGGCCCAGAACCATTTTTTCATTCGCTTCCATGTTGGGAACACCAGTCTTTTTTTATGCATGGTACCATCGCGCACCTTCAACTCCGCATATTTGACCAGGTCTAGGATTCTTCTCGCAGTTGCGATGAGCGAAGATTCCAACTGCAAGAAAGGTTAGGTATACGGTTTCAACCCAGGGGGTAGGAGAAACCTACATCCAGAAGAAAGTAGAGCTGAAATAGATACCGTTCACGTTGCTGAGGATTTACCCCCTTGGATATTTCAGAAGATTGATGTATGCCTGTCCATGAGAGCCAGGTCTCTAATGGATTCTGTCGTTCTTGGAGAAAAGTTACAATTTTCTCTTCTAGATGTGCGCTGATGTGATCTCTGTTGGCTTCAATGTCCGGTTGAGATACCGCTGGCGCTTTGCTGAGGCGAAGCATGTGCAAAGAGTGGTCTAGACCCTCTTTCATGGCTTGGATAAGTTGTTCAGTGGGGCCGTGCCTCTGTTCAGATAACCAACACCACTTCTGTTGCTCCTCTCCATGAGGCATGCTTTCTACCTCGTTCGCTAAGTGAGGGACTCGTCTGGTGACTTCGACAAGTGACTCCATCCACAGCATTGAGGCCATTAGCCTCTTCAATAGGTGGGTGATGTTTGCTAGTTCTTTTGGCCCTAAGTAATCCCAACCGACTTCACGCTTTGCGTAACGCAATTCCGATGTCACCTTTCCAAGGGCTATGGTAGCTTCCATGGTTGCATTTTTCAGGTTATTTGCTTCTGGCCATGAAGTTGTTGTCTGCTGCTGGGAGATATCTGGCTTAGAGAGCCAGTCGCCCAATGACAAGGATTGTGTAAATTCACGCTGCGCGTCCAGTGCTTTCTGGATCAGATTGAAGTTCTGCGCCATGTGCATACTGACAAGCTTTCGAGATGTGAGCGGAATGATGACCACATTGACCGCCGCCGCTAGTCCAAACCCTGTAAAAAACGTTTCCACCAGGCGTTTGACTGCAGAAGATTCTTGCAATTAGCAAATGTATCCTGCTACGATCGCAGATGGGGAAATCTTACTTAAAGCTCCAGCTTCATCTATCGTTGCGAATTGAGTCCCATATGTTGACGTCACCTGAATGAAAATCGAAAATATTATCGAGGGAATGAAGTATTGTGGTCGAAAAGCACGGAACCTACTCCATCTATCAAAATTGAGAGCTTATAAGAGGGACTTCAGCAACATACGTATTTGCCAGCCACACTTCAAATGATAACCATATTGCCATGTTGACACTTGCAGCGGCATTATACGGGCTGACTTGAGCACCAGTAACTGGGCCACCTGTGCTTCCCGCCGGAGGTAGATGGGACGTATTTGCGCGAGCCCGGACGGCACACCACATTGATAAGAATGATAAAGAGACTGCCAGCCCAACCAAAAGCTACCGTACGAGAAGGATGTTAGCGCAGGAAAAGTAATTCATAGGTAAATCACGGATCCATACTATGGCCACTGTAAGATTTTGAAAGAATCGGGCTCGCGGCGCAACTGGAATCGTGAGAATCGAAATTATGGGAATGAGATAGCCAATGGTAGAAAATTCCTTGGCCACAGCATCGCTCTGATATCTGCAGGATATTAGTACACTTTGCTAGTCTGGCTGAAGATGGTGGATGTACATTGCGAGTCCAATTGTCGGTGCAACCGCACCTCTGCAGTCCATAACTCTCAGTTTAGAATTGGATTATATGGAATGGAGAGAAAACATACTTGAACATCAGCAGTATCATGGGGATACTCAGTCCCAGCTTCGCCGTGATTTTCTTCCACCTAGATGCCATAATGCGGGATTCCACAATTTTATCTCATGTTGGATGGAGTAGCAACATTAGGATAATGAATTATTTAACTATCTGATAGCTATCTGTTCTCAATTTTTTGAGACTGACGCAATGACGATATGACATCGCATGTGCAAACCTTGAAAGAAACTGAAACTCGAGTCCAGAGCTTTCGATTTGGTGTACGAGCAGGTCGAAACTGAGAATCCATGGATAGGTGGGATCAGAACCCAGGGAACGGAACTCCTCTTTGTGATCGGCCAAAGGACAACCGCCCGAAAAGTATAGCTCGACTGGGAACGTCAGCCCAAGGGTATGAGCATGAATGGGGGTTTATAAGCCAATCATGCACGATTGAGTACGGGTGCTGTTTCTATGGTTCGTCGTGTGATGCCGGGAGTGCCGTATGCTTAGTCCGCGCATAGATGGGTTTCCTTGCCATTGTTAGCTGCTCGATTCTGTACTTGATCTATTTTACATTCTGATTAGAGGACTGACTAAATTTTCTTGGCGATGTTCTTCACTGAGATATTGTTCTTTGCTAATTGCCTTGCTCAACCCGGCGAAGTCCCGAGGGTGCGTAACACGCGGACAAGGATTCTTGGCATCTCAGCAGTCATTCAAAGACTGAATAACTTTGATACGACAGCCAAGATGAAAGACAAGAGGGCACATCAATAATAAATAGCAAAAACAAAAGTTCCACTCCAGCATGCTTTCAACGTAGGTTGAAAAAAAACCGACGGCTGGCGGATTCGAACCGCCGCCTCCGAAGAGAATTGATTTCTAGTCAATCGCCTTAGACCACTCGGCCAAACCGCCTGTAGATGTAGTGAGTTTTCAGCGTTGACTACATAGTCCAAAACTCTACAAAAATAAAAACCATTGTCATTGAGGCCTACTGAAAATGGCTACCAACTTTAGAATCCGTCAATGATCTTTCGTGTTTAAGGGGCTTGGTTTGAACTTTGATGTGTTTTCTATCAATTTTAATCCATTAACTAAGCTCCACAAAGAATCTTACTCTGGAGGGGCACACGGTACTTTCCCACACCTCAAGACCGCGTCCCGTCACTGGTGCTGTTGAATCCGTGGTCCGAAGCACTGATACTAATTGGGGATATACGACTTGTGTAAAATATTCAACTCTAGCCCTCCCTGTGTTTGATGAATTTTACATCGGTCACCATCGCTCCGAATTCATGATATTTTGGGACTTTGCCTTTGAATGTCCCTCAATTCATACACGTCCCAACGCTGCAGATTTACCCCAGCCTAATAGACCCGAGCATGTTCAATAAATTGAATATCCAGGTGGCATTTCCATGGAATAACATGGCCATTGCTCACTGACATCGACGTCTGAATACCTTGAATATCCCGTGTGACACCTGGGTATGTACACCTATTCGTTTGAGGTGAATTTAAAGAAATAGAGGGTACAGACAATCCACTTGAAACTTTCAATTTTTCCTTTGATGTTTTATTTCCGTCCTTGTCTAGCTATATTTTCAGTTAAAACATCGAATTCATTCGTCGCCATCATGAACCTTGTGTACTGGATGATCCAAATTCTAAAGTATGATCTGGTCCTTGACGAGATTTCGAATTTTGGGACTCGCGTTGATAATTCCAGACTGTAATGTTACTTCTGCGCTCCATTCGGCTCGGTCTAGTTCCGTACACATCTTTGGCTTTCAGTCGTATTGGGTAGGTAGAGACATGAAAGAGAGTAAGAGAGCAGGACAAAACCTTCCCACGTGCGATAATGCCACTTTGACCTAAGTCTTAGCATCCAAAGCATGCGGTAAACAGAGGATAAGAGGGGGCCGTTTTGCCCCCGTGGAGTTTAATCAGCCATATATCCAGACTTTAACTAGGTAGTTTCCTAGTAGAGTGGTCCCATTTTCAAGGTGCTCTTGGTAGATAGTCCATGGGAAGATATGCCCCTAAAGGTCATCGATGGTATGATACATATTTTTCTCGCGGGTCAACCTGGGCACTCACTGGTGTACATAATCACTGTGATATATTATCAACCCTGCGGGAATGCTGTGATTGTCATTATTATACTTCATCCATTGTTATAACGATTGTGTGCTTTAAGCGAGAAGGATAAATCATCACAACATTTCCATCACGAGAGTTAACCTTTTAAAGGACAAACGAGCAACTAGTAATTTGTTGTGTTTTAGATTATATAGCCACTATGGAGATCCTCTTTCATCCAATAGGCGGTTTGGCCGAGTGGTCTAAGGCGATTGACTAGAAATCAATTCTCTTCGGAGGCGGCGGTTCGAATCCGCCAGCCGTCGGTTTTTTGTTGTTGCTTTTAGCATATTTTTATGCGGCATCAACTAACTAATATGCCTTCCTTGCACTCTAACACCCTCATCCGACTCTGCATTCCTTCCTGGTAGACCGGTTTGCACCCCTAAGAATTATTCCAGAGGATTACCTAGCGACTTTAGCAATTGCACCAACAAACCACTGAGACATGATTTCTGCTTCAAATTTTTGTATGACAACTAGTATTTACCAGTTCAGGTACATATTTAAACTGGATATCGTATTTCTTTTTTGAAGCCATTGGCTTACAAATTTGCAGCAAATTATGGGGCCACATCCATAGACGCATAATCTCCGCTGATTGTCATCTAACAGGCGGTTTGGCCGAGTGGTCTAAGGCGATTGACTAGAAATCAATTCTCTTCGGAGGCGGCGGTTCAAATCCGCCAGCCGTCGGTTTATCCTTTTTGTTTTATTTATATTTTATTTTTTGAAACTGGTCCCAGGGTTGTTCGAAATCTAGGGCTAATTCGGTCAAGACGAAGGTCCACAGGGCTCATGCATTAGAAGCTAAACCCAAAGCGGTACCAGCAGACCCACATAAAACCGCTTGACCTAGCCGGACCTGACATAATGTATGTCCAAGGGTATTCAGTAGACCATCTTCGATCTCTTCCAGTTCCTTCTTCATATCACGAGATAATATGATTATCGTTCCAAAATTATATGTCAAACCCCAAGAGTTTCACAGCCTTGATCCACAAGGAGCCTCCCCAGGAGGTGGCATATCGGCCTCCTCTCATTGATGCAGCCAGGATAGGGCCTTGTAGCGGCTGCATCACAGCTGGGAGGCATCTGGGAACCGAGGAAAAAGCCAAAGCGAGACGAGTGTCGAAGTCGAAAGCATCGGCCAGAGTGTGCTTTGAACGGCCAGCCGTTCTGAACTTTCTGCTAAACGTCTCATTTAGAAGACCATTGGTTGAAACCCAGTCTGATTACATCCATATTTGTTAACAACCGATGAAATTGGACCGTTTGACTTCTGTTGAGCTGGGCAGGATGAGATACAAACCTCTTCTGTTTTCCTTTTTCCTTAAGAACGCGCCAAATCGACTGTCGTTTGACCTTATGATTGACTAATGCGAGAAGTTCCTCGTTGCTAATATTGGGATTTTTGTCGACAGCTTCTAGAAGCTTTGCTTTGTCTTCATCGTCGAGCTTTTGTGGTCGACCAGAGCGCGGAGACGTAGCATTTTGGACTCGCTTGTTCTCCTTGTGAACAGTTGTAACGAGTGTAGTATATGGAATATGGGGAAATTCTTTTTGAATCTGTTTATAGGTCCATCCAGCTGTAGTCCTGAGAGTACAGATCTTAGTTCGAGTGATTGCATCTAGCTCTCGACGGCGGCGTGGTGGGTCAGTTTGAGGTGCATCTTCAGGGGTATTCCCACTGGGGCTCGGAGGACGGTCAGATGTGCGAATTGGAGGCATTTCAGCACCATAAAAGCCTCAATATGATGTAGAACAAAGAAGAAAACAGCCCTCAAACGTGTGTTGTCCTGAGCGCGACAAAAAGCCGTATGATGAATGGCCAAATATCGTTAGCGGTGGAAAGAAGTCAACTCAAACTTTTGTAACGTGACTACGTGCTCGCTTACCGTCAGACTCTGGCTTTTGGTCTTATAGCATTAAATCTTGGTAATTATCATCAACAGGCGGTTTGGCCGAGTGGTCTAAGGCGATTGACTAGAAATCAATTCTCTTCGGAGGCGGCGGTTCGAATCCGCCAGCCGTCGATTTTTGCCACCTTTCATGGTGTGTATATATTCATTTTTTGCACATCATTTTGCCTTGGCACTACTATAGTGTTTCTTTTTGCCCAGATGCATGTGGTTCACATCCCGAAATGAATCTAGCAGCCTATGAGCTTCAAAGCCGGCTGCAATTCATGGAATAGCTTGTTTAGCCAATCCAGGACCATTCCTTTATTTTATGCCAAGTTCAGACTCAAAGCTTAGCTTTTCAATTGATGTTCTTGTTTTAATAATGTGAAATATCCATGATTCCAGTAATGAAATGGTAAATTCATGCTGTGCTCTCTAGCTTCGGAAGGCCGTTGCGAAGCATTTTGAAGCTTGTTTGACTTCAATGCGCCAATATGTTTGAAATATTTTCAGAAACATACCAGCTTGAGTTTTAATATAGGATGTAGCTTCTCAAAGACACCAAAATACAAATGTTTCACCTTTTCGGGTATTAACGATGGCCATACGTTCGACAAGTATGTACAAGGACCAGCCTGGCCTGCGGAGGTGTTGCGGAGCACGGCAGATCAAATTCTCCAACTCCAATTCCTCGACCTCCCCCATTCAACCTCCCGCGCTCCAACCTTCTCTCTCGACTCGCAGAGCAGATATACCACAAATATACTCATAGATACAGCGAGTACTCACCCATGCTTCGTCAAATCTTCGCAGCCGCTCCGTCGGCGCGACTCGCGAGCCCGATCTCGACCGCAGCCTTCAAGACCCAAATCAGCCACCAACCAACATGGCGCCTTCTTGTACGTTACAACATCCAATATTGCTCTAGATCCGCCTCAACAAAGAAAGCTAATCCATGCGCTACTCAGAATCCCACCTTCGTCTCCTGTAACCCCCGCCTATTTACCACCACATCCCCAGCCCGCTTCACCACCTCCGCAATCCTAAACTACTCCTCTCCCTTCCGCCTCTCCACCGACAAACATGCAACTCCTTATGAATATCCAGGAGATGATCCCTATAGCCAATACCCACCTAAGCGACAATGGCCCCCAGACATGTCGAAGCTCTCGCCGAAGCACCAGTTCCGACTTGAGCGTAAATACCGCCGGCGTGCGGCGCTGAAGTATGCGCGGCCAAAGTTCATTAAGATGGTTACCTTGGCCCAGTGGATTATCATTGGATGTATGTTATTTGAAAAATTGGAATTGGAGTATTCTGGTCACTGACGTGGAGGTTCTAGTTGTTGCGGTCTACGCGATTCTGTTTATGAATTGGGATACCAAGGGCACGCCGTTTGATGGGGTAAGTGCTTCTCTCTTTTTTACCCGACCTATTTGGAATATCGGATGACAGGGTGAACTTTGAACTAACTATGGGTCCTTGATTTAGATCCGAGAGAGCTTCTTCTCAGGAATCCAGGCGATATTCACTAGCCCCCCTCCTCGCGGTCCGGCGAAGAGCTCTGACGAGAAGAACTGAAAGAACGGCTAAAGGAGCTGAGGACATTCATATCTGTATATGGCCGATGCCTCGTATATTATTGTACAATATTATTTCTTTACATAAGAGTACATCATTATCACAATTCTGCTCTCAATCATGAGGCAAAGTGCTGATCCTCTGTTTGCTGGTCCCTTAAACCAGGTTGCGATTCATCTGCTGGAGTTCGCTGGTGACTTATTTGCTCATTCTCATCCTGGTTCGGTGCTTGGCTATGTTGTGCTTGGTTGTCCTGTATTCGTTCTAGTTGGGGTTGCCTTGACCTTATCAAAAGACATCAGATTTTCATCCAGCATTGTAGAAGTACAAAATCCATACGTCTGATTCTGTGGACTCTCAATAGATCTGTCCTTCCGAGGCCGTCCAGATCTCGGTCGCGATTGATTATTGACGCGCTTCTTTTGTGATTGACATGTGGACTTAATTGTCGACAGCGGGATATCTGGGTATGCTTTGTGGATGCGGCCATAGGACCACTGAGCTGTGTTCCGGAGTTCACAGATCCGAGTTCGCATATAGGGATCAAGTTCTTTTCGCTTTCGAGAACTCATTGTAGTAGTCGACAAAAAGAAATCGAGATTATAAGTGGTCTTTATCATGAGCGCGTCAAGATACGGGTATTGCGGGGCGGTGTGGGGAATTACGATTTGCTCGTGCCACAGTACTTGTCTCAGTGCATAATGTAGTAGGACAATAGTTTGTACAGGGATTAATACTATGGTTGGATGGGTAAATTTTGGTATTCATTCAATGACGTGTCATTCAATTCTCATTTCTGTCATCGATTGTCATGAGCAAATCCGGTCGAAACTATGCAACTCCAAACAACACCACGAATGCCAACACCTGAGAACCAAAAAAAAAAAAAAATCATATAGACCCCAACAGAGCTAATCCGCTGAGCCAGCACATAGTAGTGCTGGTACAAAGTCTTCTGTAAAATGAACCGTAACTCCAAGTCATGAAACGTCGAAATGGGATAGACATGTTGAAAAGGGGAAGAGAAGACATAGGAGAGAAAAAAAAAAATTAAGAACCAAACAAGGAGCTTGCTTGTTTGACTAGAGCCAGCTGTGTAGATCACTCGAAGGTGTCAATGGGCTATGCGCAGCATGGCTGCCTGGCAGATTGAGGGGCAGGTTCAGCGCCAACTCCAGCTTTGGTGGCCCATCGTCAAGCAGGCCCTTCTTGGGGCTGCCAGGTGCAGACTTCTTGGGCGACTTGGTGGGGGAGCCAGGCTCTCCAGAGCGAGGAGGTCCCTCACGAACCAATGTGTATGGCCAGCCATCCTCCACTGCCGCGGCAACCCAGGTGCGTAGACATTCATGGACAGAAGAGTAGAACTTCTCCTTGCAAGTACGCATAGTGCCACCCATAACCTTCTCAAATCCAGAGGCTCGGAGCTCAGAGCGGAGCTGATTGCGCTCATCGACCGTAGGGAGAGAGGCAATAATACCGTTGAGGAGATCGAGGTGGGCAGCCAAATAATTTGTAGCATCCCACTCAACGCCACCCACATACGGAGCCGCGGGAACAGGTGGACGAGGTGGAGGGAAGTGTCGCTGGGAGAAAGAGCGACTGTCCACTGTACGTTTCTCGGTGAAGGGATCGTCCGACTTGGGGCCTGCCTTGGGAAGTGGGATCACGTTCAAGTGGTGCAGGAAGATCCAGAAGACTTCCTTAGTCACGTTGGTGACTTCTTTGCACCACACGCGGTATGGTCGAGACTGGTATATATTGGCTATGAAAGATACCTGCTGGTTGCCATCAGTTGGTGACGGGTCACGCATGTAGCCCAAAAGCCGCTCAGCACGCTTTACTGGCAACTCGCCAGGAGAGGTTGTAGAGAGTTGTGTGAAAAGCAGGTTGATGATGATCCCTCGAGTTGTGAACTCGCTGGGGCCCTTCTTTTCCTCGTCAAACAACATCCTCAACAAGGCAGGAAAGAGCTCAGCCTCAATGCTGGTGAGGTGCGCGAGAGCAATGGATGTTGTGCAAAGACCCTTTAGGCAAAGCAGAGCTTCATGGAGAAGAGTATCCTCATGATCCTCCCTGGTGAAAAGTTAGCTGGAAGTGTCTTTGAAAACGATTTAAGGAGAAAAGTGCATACCGCCACTCCATCTTCATAATACGGTAGATGAGCTGTACAATTTCATCCATTCCGCCTTCAGTGATGAAGCCGTTGACCCAGCTTACTGTCTCGTTGCGAAGCAGGAGACGTAGCTTATGCAGCTTGCCCACTTCGATTATCTCCGGTTTTTGAATTTCTCTCAGATAATGCACAAAGTCTGATGGGTCAGCAGCAGTGTCTACGACTGCTGCCTCGGAGAGAGTCGCAGTTGAACCACCCGGATGAAGAGTTGTGTAAACACCCACGGGCTGGGAAAGATCCACCGATCGCGGGCGTGCAAAAGTTCCACTCTCTGGGCGGGCCTTCTTGCCGGGGGACGAAGAGCCCCTGCCGAATGTGAAACCACGGCTTCTAGACCGTGACCGCGAACCCTTGCGGTCCTGAGATTTCTGGTCATCCTTGGCCTCGTTTCCACGTCCACGGCGACTGTCAGAGGTACCCGCGCTGTTGGGGGCACCATTCTCGGTTCGGTCCTTCTGGATGAAGTCAACTTTGATATTGGTGTCAAGGGAGCGCATCTTGTCTCGCATGTTATGGGGGATGTTCCTTGCATCCTAAAAATCGTTAATCAGAAAATACATTCAGTCACAGTAGTCTCAGTAAGCATACCAATAGCTTTTCAAACTCGCTTTCAACATCCTTGGAGTCGAGATGTCGGTGAACATCCGCATCTTTATCCTTGGCATTGAACGCGGAGATTGCAGCTTGCACACGCGATAGTCTCTTTGGATTCGCTTCTTTCTCGGGGGACCTAGGTGCCGGAGGCTCAGGCGCCGACATCTTCCTGGCCCTCTCCAGACCTTGACTTTTAGAAGACGCGCTGTCCACTCGGTCAATCGCTTTTGCGTCATTCGTGGGTACGCGCTGCAAAGATCCCAGCACATCCTTCACTTTCTTGTTCGCCGCAAAGTTCTCTGACTTAGGGTGCGGTTTGCTCTCGCTTGCTCGCGTCAGCGATGGTTGGGCATAATCATAAAAGTTTCGCTGCTGAGCGGGACTATAGCCCTTGGGTGTGTAGAGGGAGAGCTCGTCGGCGACACTTCGGTGCCGGTCTGCTGTTGAATTCTGTCGGGACCGATTGATCTGTTGCTGATACGACGGGACCGACTCTTGGGACCAGACTGGTGATGGCATACTGTCAACCAGGTCAGTGGGGCTGCGGTTCTCTTTATCGCGGCTCTGCTTTGAGCCATCTTTGCGGCCCCGCTGTGATCGTTTCAGAATGGCCGAAAGACTGTTGTTCGATTTGGCCTTCTTGGGTTGCATTGCGTCGGATACTTCGGGCTCCTCGGATCTTCCATCTCTTCGCTCCATGTAGCTTCTCAGCGACTTCAGGGAGACGGCACTCTTCGTCTTCTTATGCAGGGCCCCTTTGCCCTCCTTGTTGCCGAACTTGGTGGCTGGAACGTGGCTATCTCCGGTATCACGGTTCGGGACGATCTCGCCCAGTGGGAGATGACCGGGGGCGGAGGTAGGCTGCCGGGTCCATGGGAAGGGAACAGGATCGGATGATTTAATCGGTGGAAGCTGTGGCGGCATGGCATCGTCTGCGGACTGATTTCTCTTATGTTTCGACGAAATCATGGCCCGAAAAACGGACGATTTGGGAGCACGGTGAGCATCCTCAAAGATCTGAGGACCGGAAGTAGAAGGAGCCATTGGTATCACCGTTGACCAGCAACTGTGGCACGTTAGAATATGGACCAGCCTTCTCGAGGACGCGGGAAGGGACAGCGGTCAACTCACGGGGATGTTTTCAATGCAACAAAAAATCAAATCACGCCGAAATGAAACACAAAAGCGCAAACGGGTCTTCAAGATACCCAAGTCGAAAGGAAGCGCAATGCAAAATAAAAAGGACAAATGCAAAGGCTTGAGGAGAAGAATCTGAGAGATAAAAAACAAAGCCGGGCACCCCGGGAATTTGAGTGTCTTGCTGCCAACGGCAACATCAAGGATCAGATCCCCACTTTGATTTGGGTCTGAGTAACTAGCGTAGTGAGACGATCCTTGGGGTTGGTTGGATTGCGGGTGGAGGAGTAAACAACGTGCAGTGGGCTTAGTTGCACCGGGCAACGGGCGCTGTTGGCGGTGTACATTTATTCCATCGACATGTCACTCTGCATATCTGCATATTATCTGTTTGGGATTGGAAGGTTTCTATGGTTTCGATCCCCTCATTTCCCTTTCTAGGGCTCTTGCAGTATCCTTGCAGATGGTTTGTTTATGGAGGGGTTCTGGATCTTACTCTGAAGGTTATATATTCTTACGTGAACTACTGACTCTGCAGCAGAGTACCAAGCATTACCTAGGGAGCAATACACCGAGACTGTTTTCCAAGCCCTGGAGGCTTGCCAAATTATTTCATGTGTATATGAAATATAATCCAGACTCATTCTCACGTCATATGATGGAACCACAATATAAGCGTAATGGCAGTTCGCGTGCGCGCTCTTTCAAGCTGACATCATAGCCTGTTATCGCAGCCCTGTTTACAATTTCCTTACAGTATCCCTCTTGGTTGATGACAACTTTGGAAGTCTTTCTTCGTTTGTTTTTTTTCATCGTCATACAAGATCCCCTGACCTAGGTAATCGTTTGATACACCGCATTTTTTTTTTCCAGTTTTGTCAAAGGTTGTCAATATCGGGGGAAATCGAAATCTGGATTCGTTTCCCCGCGGGTGGAAACTCGCGATCCACCGCCGTTTGCGAACGCGGGGCATATGTGTACAATTTCAATAACAGAACGCTCTCGGCCAGGTCTTAACCCTTTTTTAATACCTTTGGCTAACTAAAATTAAATTGAGACATGCTCAAGGCAACATTGTTCTTTTTACCTTTTCCCTTACGTATTGGTGATCACGGTGAGGATTCGGATGGGCAGGACCCGCCAATTTTAGACTCATTGGTTCGCAGCGGGAACCACACGACATCCTCAAAAAAAAGTCGGGCAGTTTCGGACTCTCCTAAGGTACTTGTTCGGTTGAACATATACGCCTCACGCTCCCGACCAGCTCCCGATTCTGCAAGGACTTATCACATCTGCTCGCCCACAAAGTTAGTTATCCAGCTAAGCAGCCATGAATTGCCCCTCGCGTACAGACGACACTCTTCAGCATCCGGGCTGGAACCAGAGCCCGGCACCCTTCAATCCCGACATCACCACTCGCAATGACTTCAATGGTCTCGCCAACTCTCGTGTGCACCGCAAGAATGCCACCGGCACAGGCACTGCAATAGGAGACGATACGTTATCCATAGACACGCAACCGCTCAGTCGGCAAGACTCTGGTCCCGGGACGGAAAAAGTCCCGGACGGTGAGGTGGCCGCAGCCTCGGGGTGCACAACACCCACGAGAGCCAGCGGATCACCTCGCCGTCCTTTCAAAGATTATATTTCCTCTAATGCCCTCCACTGTGGTCGCAGTTTGGCCAAATTTGGTCGTTTCATCGGACCTGGTTTCCTCATTGCTGTTGCCTATATCGATCCGGGCAACTACTCCACCGACGTTGCTGCCGGTGCAACGTACAAATATGCATTGCTGTTCATTGTGCTTCTCTCCAACCTTTTTGCCATCCTGTTACAGTCGCTCTGCATCAAGCTTGGTTCCGTGACTGGTCTTAACCTTGCGGAGAATTGTCGTGAACATCTCCCTCGGTGGTTGGTCTACATCCTCTATGGCCTTTCTGAAGCGGCTATCGTTGCGACTGATATCGCAGAGGTATATATAAATCTTAGTGATGATTGACATTGGAAATTCTACTAACAGATAAAACAGGTGGTTGGTTCAGCAATTGCATTGAATCTACTCTTCAAAATCCCCCTCGTGGCGGGTTGCGCCATCACCTTGGTGGATGTCTTCTTCCTGCTAATATTCTGGCGCCCCAACGGTTCCATGTGGGGACTGCGCTTGTTCGAGTTTTTCGTTATGGGACTGGTCCTAGCGGTCGTCGTATGCTTCTGCATTCAACTTTCTCTCATCGAGAACCAGTCCATTGGGGAGGTTTTCCGTGGCTTCCTTCCCTCATCTGCTATCGTCCAATCCGAAGGGTGAGCGTCAAACAACGGTTCTTATACAAGAGAATAAACTAACATCGTATTCTAGTCTTTACCAGAGTTGTGGTATCCTGGGAGCCACTGTCATGCCCCACTCCCTCTTCTTAGGTAGCGGCGTTGTGCAGTCTCGCCTGAAAGAATTCGATGTCACCGCTGGATATGTGGAATCTACAGTGCCGCTAGGAAGTAACGGTGGTGAAGTGGAGTACCGACCAACCATCCACGCTATTCGAGGTTGCATGAAGTACTCCATCATCGAGCTGTCGTTGTCTCTCTTTACCTTCGCCCTCTTCGTCAATAGCGCTATCCTCATTGTGGCCGGCGCATCCCTCTATGATGTTCCCGGCAGCGCTTCCGCTGACATCTTCGGTATCCACAAACTTCTTTCTTCGTCCATCTCCCCGGCTGCTGGTCTTATCTTTGCTTTGGCGCTACTACTGTCTGGTATCTCTGCTGGAATTGTGTGCACCATGGCTGGACAGATGGTGAGCGAGGGGATGCTTAACTGGAGTATTCGACCATGGCTTCGCAGGGTCATTACTCGCTCTATCAGTATCATCCCCAGTATCATCATCGCAGCCGCCGTTGGCAAAGACGGACTGGATACGACCTTGAACGCCAGTCAAGTTGTTCTTAGCGTCATATTGCCATTTGTATCCGCACCACTCATTTGGTTCACATGCTTTAATCGATACATGAGTGTCCCCGTTGAGCAGTCCAGTGGTGACGATGGTGAGTCTGAGGTTGTGCAAGTCTCGATGCGGAATAATCTTTTCACGTCCATCATTGCCGTGCTGGTCTGGCTGCTTATTGCCATCATGAATGTCGCACTACTTGTTTTGATCGGAATGGGCAAAGCGTGATCTACATATTGTATTGCAAGCGTTTTACTATACCCCATAGATCGTTTTGCCAGCCCATTTATACTGCATGGAAGAAGCGATAGACAATATCAAACAATTTAAACGCTAAGAATGATCGTAATTATCGCGTAATGTGAGCCATAGCCCTGGAGCCGAAATGGACATCGGAACTACTGTATAAAATCCCAATCCAACTCCATCGATCAAGACCCTGAACCCATAGACAAAAAGGCTAGGTAGTTCATCTTGAAACCAGTGTTAGACAAAGTTATCCAAGACCGCCGGCAGCCTCTTTAACCTTGGCCTGCTCCGGTGGCTCATCAATAAACTGCGGTGGCGCAACCTCATCCTGTAAGAAGCTTGGCATCGCATTCTCACCCATTTCTGTCTCAAACATCGACTCCTCTCCAAGCGCCTCCAGCTCAGCATCTAAATCCGCCTCGTCGACCTCCTCGGGCAAATCATACGCCCGGGAAATACTCTCCTGGATCTCATTGCCAACCTCCATCAAATCCGCCATCTCGTCCTGCATGCGCTCGATCTGGTCGATGTCCACCTTGCCGTACTGCTTCTTCAATTCCTTGGTTGTGGTCTTCATGGCGTCGACAGTAGTCATAACGTTCTTCAGGTTATCCTGCATCATGCCTGCTTGCTCCATGTTCCATGATTGCTGAGAGAGCTGGTCTCGTTGCCCCTCGTATTGCTTGCGGCGTTGCAGCACTTTCAAGGCTTTTTGGCGGAGAGCATTTTTGCCAGGCCCGTCGCGCATTTTGGAGAGTTTGGCTTGGTATGTTGCGAGTTCGGAGTTGAGAGCGGATAGTTTTACATCGATGCTGGCAACGCGGTCGTCAACCTGGATTTAGGTGGTTTGGTTAGTTGGTTTTTTGGTAAGTCGTTGGGACTAGAATATACCTTGCTGATTGCACCGTCTAGAGTGGGTTTAGGAGCCGCACTCTTGGTGCCGAATAGGCGATTCATTGTGATAGACGGAGATCAAGCTCAAGGGAGGGGCAAGAAGGGTGGGTTGATGGTTGTATGGTTCTAGGTTCCCGCTCTCTAGACTCCTGATCAAGTGACAGTCAAGGTCAATACCGGAGCAAGATGAGTATTTTTTTTTCGTTGTGCAGTGAGTAAACAGGTAGCACTCAGAGAGATCGACCTAAGTCACAGGCACCGATAATGATAATGCGGAGGGCCGACGTCAGATTAATGCCTTAATACCTGAGGCATTAGTTCCACGTGATCTTAGCCTTATGAGGTTGAGATAAATAAGTCGCACATGAACAATCGATAGTACTGATAATATAGGGAGTGTGCTATGATCATGGATCTGATTTATTCACCTGACATGTACATATGAAGTTATCAGATGGCTGCCATCAGGTGTTTAACTTGGGAGTAGATTGGGCACTGGGCGGGACGTACTGGGTACCTCGCCCCACGCTAGATCTAGCGAGAACGGGAGGTACGTGGTACTCACGCCTGGGCCATCTCCCATGTTTCAGATGACCTCGAGATTGATATCTGAAAATCAAAAACAGCTCAACAGTTTCGATAATTCACGTGCAGGGTACATAACACCTGATTATATACCAATATTGAAATTCTCCGGACTTGGATTAAGCGCACGAGGTGACGCCTCCGACTCTGCAGGGCCCGGATGTGGACTTAGATTTCTACCATAATCCGATGCCGAGGGGATATTACAAACCCCCATTCCTAGAGATTTCAATTGATTTTTTCTTGTCATTTCCAGTCTATGAATACAGAGTTCATCTCTTTGAATTTTATAGATTTTATATAAAAATTTTAAATTTTTGATGGGTATAGTCGTAGGTATATTGGCTTTGTAAGGGAGCAGCTTATCTGCCGCTGGTCGGGGCTACGATCCCCGCGCAGATGATTACATGTGTGTGCTGTTGAGTCCGCCCCTGCACTCGTGCGAATCTCTCTGACCAGCTTCATCTCTCACCTCTCTTGCGCCCTTCCCCTTATTTCTTCCTGGATGGACCGCGCCAAGAGATTATTCTACATTCTCACCGTGTGAACTCTCTCTCCCCTCTTCCTCATTTCTTCACTCCTCCACTTCTTCCTCTTCCCGCCCTCCCAAAAACTCACACCGGAGGGCAACTGAATTCCTCTTTCCGTCACTCACTTTTCGAGGTTTGTATGTCTCAAAATTGCCCCTTCTGGCTTCCTGGCCTTTCCCTACTGCTCTCCTGCTTCTCCCCACCTTTTCTGCCATATCTCATGGGAATCGGTTCCCGTGAGATCTAGCCGCAGCTCGGGTGCACACACCACCAGCGTCGTCATTGATGCAATCAATCTGAGCATCGCGCTGACCTCCCGAATCAACAGCGCAAGCTTCGCCCGACCATATACCCTTTCGCACATCTAAACACTTTCCCCGTGAAAGTCAAGTCTCGTCCACCCCCGCTTTCCGCGACAACCCTGTGTGTGGACAACGACGGTGGTTCACCCTGCGGAAAAATCCATTCCTTCCCGCATCCTACAGCCAACACCCTGTGTACCATAGACCGCTCCGTTACGATATCTAGGAGACTTACGACTTGAAACGTCCCATGAATCGTCCTTTCCGGCTATATACTTCATCATGTTCTGGCGTTTTGGGGGATATGCAAGTATCTCCAGCATCGATACCCTTCTCGAAAAACCCGAGGTCACCGTCGAGGAACTACTAGATGAGCCCGAGATCATCCAAGAACTCAAACAGCATAATACAAAACTCATAGAATATCTGCGCGAGGACCATGTCTTGAAACGGCTTATGGACTACGTGACAGCACCGAGCATGGTGAATGACGATGACGACGACGACGACGACGACGAAGAAAATGCCAATGAGAAAGATACTGCCAAAGATGCAGGCTCAGCAGAGAAAACGGACGAAAACGACAGGGATGAGGAAAAGGAGTCGGATCCCTTGAAGAGTGTTTTGGATGCGGACGACCTGGAGAGGGTCGAGAAGTCGCGCCTGAAGCACGCCTACGTGGCCTGTGAGATTCTCTCATCAGAGACATGGACCATTCTCGAAACCATTATGGAAAACCCGGCCTATCTGCGCGACTTCTGGGGATTCCTTCGACGACCGGCGCCCCTCGACTCCCTGCAGGCGAGCTATTTCACCAAAGTGAACGAGACGCTGCTTGATAAAAAAACGGAGGAGATGCTGGATCTTTTGAAGACCCTGGATGGGATTGTACCTGCTCTGCTGCAGCATATTGATAATCCCATGGTCATGGACCTCCTGCTCAAAATCATCAGCTTGGAAAAGGCGGAGGGCGGCCAAGGAACTGTTGACTGGCTCCGGTCCCAGAGTCTGATCCCTACTCTTCTCTCCTTCCTGTCTCCGGATCACCCTGCGTCGGTCCAGACGTCCGCAGGAGACTTCCTAAAAGCGATCATTACCATCTCCGCCAACGCGACACCCAATGATCAATCGTGCATTGGTCCGAACAGTCTCACCCGTCAGCTAGTCTCAGCGGAGTGCGTACAACAGCTCGTGGAGGCTATGCTCAAGGGCGGTAACCCATTGACGGTGGGTGTGGGCATTGTGATCGAAGTTATTCGCAAGAACAATTCCGACTATGATCCCGAGCACCTCGGAAGCCCTGAGTCAATGCCGACGCCTTACGACCCCATCTACCTTGGTAACCTTCTTCGAGCATTTGCGAAGCATATTCCCGACTTTATGGCTTTGATCCAAAGCCCTAAACACACTGTCCACGATGGAAAAACCTCCAAGACCGTCGAACGAGGCCGATTGAATTCTGCTTGGGGTGGAAAAATTGAGCCGCTCGGGTTTGATCGGTTCAAGACCTGTGAATTGATGGCTGAGCTATTGCATTGTAGCAACATGGGTCTCCTAAACGAGCCTGGCAGCGACGAGTATGTCCAGCATCGGGATGCCGAGCGTGAGAGATTGATCAAGGAGGGATATTTCAACCCGCTTCGGGACGAGCAATCTGGCATGGAGTATAATGATACAACGGCAGACTTCACCAACGGATCTGCCTTGGATTCTGGATCCCCCGAAGATATTAAGGGTACATACATGGCTCGCGCAGGTGAAGAAGAAGGGTTCGAAGATGTTGGCGCGTCTGGTGTCCTTGTTGGCGAGAAGGAAGGGGATCAGCAGACCGAGAAGGCAGCTACTCCTTTGGAGCAGACCGCAGTCCCACAAGAGGGCTCGGCTGTTGACACACCTTCCACCTCTTCCCAAATCACCGCTGAATCTTCCGAGGCCCCGTCATCTGCTACCGGTCTTGCGGATCAGATTAGTGAGATCCAACTTGAGAGCGAGGAACAAAAATCTCCACAGGTTGAAAATGAGCAGCCTGCGGTGTCAGCTAAGCCGGCAGATGTCCCACCCCCGCTCTTTGCCTCGAAGGAGCAGCTTTCAGAGCCGCCTTCTGACCCTGTTGACCAAGCAGAGGGCTCATCTGCCATTACTGAGGCCGCCCAGGAAACGAGTAACAACGATGGTGGTGCCGAAGATCCCGCGGAGCAGTACATCCAGTATGACACGGACGGGCACCCGGTGGTTGGAGATTACTTGAAAATCAAGTTTGTTGAGAACAAGGTTGTCCCGACGATCTTGGTGAGTCATATGTGTATTAAACTTAAGTTTTTCTTTCTTATCTGACTGTATTCTTAGGGCTTCTTCTTCCGTTTCCCTTGGAACAACTTCCTCCACAATGTTGTGTACGACGTGATCCAGCAGGTATTCAACGGACCCATGGAGCGTGGCTACAATCGGGCTCTCGCAATCAATGTTTTCGAAACCGGCCAGATCACAACCGCTATCATCGAGGGCCAGAAGCGCAGTGATGAGGCACAGAAGACCAAGCAGATTCGTCTTGGCTACATGGGCCATTTGACTCTTGTCGCTGAGGAGGTTGTCAAGTTCAGTGAACGTCACCCGCCGGAGCTCCTTTCGCGTTCTGTTATGGAATCAGTTCTGAACCTGGACTGGATTGACTACGTTGAGCAGACGCTTTCCGAAACCCGGGAGCGAGACAATGCTATTCTGGGAGGTGTTCGCCCAGACATGTCAGTTGGGTCTCGCCAAGCAGCTATCAGCTCAAACCAGGGATTCAGCAACTCGAATGCTCTCGCTGAAGCAGGTCTTAATGGTGGGATAGGTGGTTCCACTTTCCAAGGGTTTGACCTGAACCAAGGGAGTGTTTCCGGTGGGGCGTTCGGGGCTGGCGGTCCCTCTCTCTTGAGTGGCTTTGCCAGCTCGAGTGACGATGACGAGGATGAAGATTTGGAGGATCATGACAACAGAGATGCTGCCAATGCCGACCAAGGCGATTCCGAGAATGTGGGTACCCTCCTTCCGACCAAACCATGACAAGCGATTCGCGACCGATGTGCGCATATGCAACACGTCCAACCTCTCCTTTCCCTATCCCAAATAGTGTAAAGGCAACGGTTCAATGACCTGGATAATGCTGCAAGGTGGGCGATGGGAGCTTGAGCAGGAGGCGAAATGCTGTGGGTGACCATGTGATTGGTACGCGGCGCTTTTCACCAGAGATGTATTCATTTCGCCTGCGACTCTTCTGCGTCTGTGTCGTTCCTTTGTCCATTGTTATTGATATCGCTGGCATAACTGCCTATTACATGGCGTTGTGCATGGGAATGATTTGATGCCTTGCCAACTTAGGAGGAACCGCTGTCCAGTCATTTTATGGTTCGCGTGCTGAGCTGACATGAGTTTTTTTCTCAGATATCCATGAACTCCATAAGCCAACCAATTCCGATTTTGCCTCCACCCCCAGCTCCATTGAGTACGGGTCCATCCCGCGCTCGGAGACAACTGGCAGCACGCCTTGCAGCCCAAAAACAACAGGCGGCTGAAAATGAAGATGTAGAAAACGCGGACGACAGGGTTCATGAGGCTGAGAGCAGCGACTCCCAGTGGCCGAGCAACCCATTCGTCATTGCCGGCATTGACGATGATGCTGAGGGAGGTAACACTGCGTTCCCCAACACAGACTTTGGGTCAAACTCCGACCAGGCCTTTGCTTCGGGGTTCCAAGAAGGCGGGTTCAGTCCGCCGGACACACTGTCCAACTCCTCTGATGAGGATGGAGACGGCCACGCAGAGGCCATGCGGCGACGTGTCCGCGTACCCCTTGAAGTCGATGAAGATGACGATGACATGGGTGAAATGGTCGGACCTAGCGCCACCGGCATGATTGATTCAGACGAGGAGGAGGATGCCATCATCAACGAATCACTGGGTTACTCCAATCTCCCGCATCCCAACCGATACACCGGATTTCGCCGGCCACGGGCTGTGAGCTCCCACTTCGATGACGAACAAAATGACAGTAGTGATGGTGAAGATGACGGGCTGGTGGAGATCCTAGTCCCAGGCCGCAAATCCTCTACTTCAAATTAATATCGGAATGGCCTGCCTGTCTTAATGTTACCCCCTGTCTACTTTCACGTCTGCATTTCCGCGCCCTCTTTACTTCATTGCGTGCATACACGATGATCTTCTTCAACTATTAGGGAGAATTGCATGGGTGCTAAGGTATTCGTTTCTTTTCCTCAAATATCCTCTTCTATTTCTTCATACTTGGCTGGTTCGGGATGTTTACGTGCTGTTTTCATGGCGCGCGCGGCCTTTGTACATATTTTCCATATCTGGTTAATCTCTGGGGAGGACTACATCTGATGACCGTCAAGTTCGTCTGCATGGAACTTTTTTATGTGTTTTTCTTTCGATCTCGAGCTGTTGTGTGCATCGTGGGGTGGTTGTTTATGGGTTTATGGCTCTGATGCTCTGGATCGGGCAGTTGATGTCCTTGTACGATATGTTTGAGTTAGAGAGGTGAATTGATGTTTTAGTTCATAAATCCATCCTACATCCATCAAATCCATGGCTCACACAAAGGTTCTACTGTGGCTCCCCCACGCATAATTATCGTTGGTGTATTGCATGAAGGTTGTAGTTTTCAGCATGTACAGCTGAACCACGTCCTTCTCTTACGGTAAAAAAAAAGTGGGTCGCGATCACCCACATCCCGCCGAATCTTTCAAATGGTCATGATTTAATGATATCACTTCCTCTCACTTCTAGTTGTCAGTCCACTGTTTACATACATTCAATTGTGGGTAAGGACATATTTTGCAATTGAAAAGACCTAAAAAGTAGTTGTTGGAGCCATGGCCTCCCCGTCAGAGTGAGTATCAAGCCATCCTACATACCACAAATCATATGTGATTACCTTGCTGTGTAACCTATACTAACATAATGGCAGGGAAATCCAAAAAGACCCCCTTGAAGCCCATGCACATCTCTTAGAATGGGTTTGCGGCCATGGGGGCCACATAAATGATAGCGTGTGCATAGCCCACGACGACCAGCGCGGCGTCCATCTCCAAGTGAAAGCCGACTGGCCCACAACAGTTCCAAGGGAGACAAAGGTAATCAATGCACCCCTAGGTGTGACAATGTCCTACTTCAACGCGGTAGACTACAGCTCCGCAAAAGGGTCGTTCTCTTCGCATGGCGTGAAGCTCCCGCAGGCGTTCATCGATGGTGTGGGATTGGCAGAGACGATGACTTTCTTCCTCATCGCCCACTTCCTGCGTGGGGAACAGAGCTTTTGGTACCCATATTTACGGACTTTACCACAGCCCGGCCAAATGACGACGCCTCTGTTCTTTGGAGAGGAGGATGTGGATTGGTTGCAGGGGACGGGTATTCCGGATGCTTCGGTGTCGAGGTACCGGGATTGGGACAAGCAGTTTGATTTCTCAATCGAGAAGTTGGAGCAGGCTGGATTTGAGGGCTTCGAGGCGTTCACTTGGTAAGTTTGTGAGGTGTGCTGTCTATGGAGATGTCTATGGAGATGTATCTGTCAGTGATGATCATGTTTTGTGCTTTGCTAACTTTTTAGGGACTTGTATCTCTGGGCATGGACGATTCTCACGTCTCGCGCCTTCTCGGCAAAGGTGCTGTCAAGCGCTGTAGAGGACGCCGATCTCCCGGAGGAGGGGATTTCAGTGCTGTTGCCGCTCATCGATCTGCCCAACCATCGACCATTGGCGAAGGTCGAGTGGAGAGCAGGCGAAGAAGATGTTGGTATGATTATCTTAGAAGATGCTTCGCCAGGTCAGGAGATCTCGAATAATTATGGCCCTCGGAATAATGAGCAATGTAATAATCCACCATTCAACTTACGTGGAGCGGAAGCATCAGCTAATAGAGACAGTGCTCATGAACTATGGATTCACTATCACCAACAACCCAACTGACTACCGGATTGTAAAACTGGGTGTGGCACCAGACAGCGCCCTCGGCCAGGCGAAAGCCCGCCAGATCCAGATGTTTCCCCAGCTAGCCACAAAGACTGACGACCATTACTACATCTTCAATGTGTCCTACCCACTTCTCACACCCCAAGGTCCTATGGAGCACGCAATTATCTCACCGGCTCTGTTCAATGCTCTTGCAATTATGGAAGCAAACGACCGAGAGCGCAAGAGGATTCAGATCGAAGAATCAAGTATCTCAATCCAAGCGACTTACGGCACTAGCCGTAGTGCCCTGGCAGCGCTTTCTCAGACCTGCCTTGAACTCATTGCGCACATTATCCAGCTACAAGGCAGTGCTCAAGACCTGCCATCAGAGCCGGCCAACCTCAAACAGATATTTGCGAAGGTCTACCGCGAAGGTCAAATAACGATAGACAAGACTGCACTTATCATCGCATCCTGGACTATCGCTCGGGCGCGGGAGCATGAACGCGACGAGAGCTGGGAGGGTACCAAGGCCCTTTTGAACGAGCACCTGTCGAAAATTCCACCTGGAACTTTCCCCGATGAAATTATGTCTCGGACCAAGGTGCGCATTCTTGAGCGGCAATCGCTTATCCCGAAGAACGGTGAACTATTCCGACTTGCAGAGCTCTTCCGTCTCCTGCCGAAAGACCTGCAGTTACCAAGTCAGAAGTACTTCATAGGTCGTGTTGCGAATGGGCCATGGGGTACGGATCCGCAAGTGATGTTTGCGCTGGCAATCAACTTCTTGGTTGCAACGGCTACAACTGACAACCAAGAGGTACGGCCTTTGCTTTCCTCGCGGTTGACTCAATGGGTGGATTTTCTAGTCAGTGAATACCCATTGCCTGCTGGGGGTGCTGATGAATCTGCCCCAGCAGCTCAGCAACTGCTACAAGCTCTCTCGAAGGACCGAGATGGTTTCCTTCACTTGGCTGAGCAGGATGGAGTTACTTGGTTACCCTCGGCTAGCAAATGGTTGGCTCCGGATTGGTTACAGTGGGCGTGCATAGTGGGCGATGCAGAGCGGGTGTTGATACCAGTTGAGCCCCTGCAGGTGTTAGTGACAGATGAGCCAATAATGGCGAAGCAGGCAGTGCTATATGTACCGCAGCTATAGATTAGAAATATTTGAAAATGAGAACTATAGTTATAATTCTGCCAACGTCACACATCCCGAATTGGAAGTGGCTGACCAATCCCAGGTCACATGACTTTGGGCCAATGACAGTGCACGTAAAGGCGGATCGTTCAGCAGAGCGCAGGAATTGCTAATTACCGTGAGCTCCCCCTTCCCTCTTTCCATGACCGCTTGACCTTCTGCACCACACAGCTGTCAATCCGCCATCATGATATCCAGAGCGGCGGCTCCCTCCACTTCCTCCCTCTCCCACCTCTCGACCCGCTCCCTCCGCGCCCAGGGGGCGGCCGCCCGCTCCTTCGCGACCGTGCAAGAGGCTCCTCCCGTCAAGCACTATGGCGGACTCCAGGACCAGGACCGCATCTTCACCAACCTTTACGGACACCATGGCGCAGATCTCAAGTCGGCAATGAAATATGGTGACTGGCACCGGACAAAGGATATGGTTCTGAAGGGCCATGACTGGGTGGGTAGACACGTTGAAGATCGCCCGGATTGGGCGGATGAGACGAGAAATAGTGTGCTGATACTTTCAATTGCAGCTCATTTCCGAAATCAAGGCTTCCGGTCTCCGTGGCCGTGGTGGTGCTGGTTTCCCTTCCGGATTGAAATACGTAAGTTGGAGATTGAACGGGTCCCTTGGGTCCCTCAGTTGCGTGGGGAGTAACTCTTTTCATCTAACCATTGTGGCCTCTCAATTTAGTCATTCATGAACTTCAAGGATTGGGACAAGGATCCCCGTCCCCGTTACCTGGTCATCAACGCTGATGAGGGTGAGCCGGGTACCTGCAAGGATCGTGAGATTATGCGCAAGGATCCCCAGAAGTTGATTGAGGGTTGCTTGGTTGTGGGTCGTGCCATGAACGCCAATGCCGCATACATCTACATCCGTGGTGAGTTCTACCACGAGGCGACCGTCCTGCAGAAGGCCATCAACGAGGCCTACGAGAACGGCTTAATCGGCAAGAACGCCTGCGGTACCGGTTACGATTTCGATGTCTACATTCACCGTGGAATGGGCGCCTACGTCTGTGGTGAGGAGACCTCGCTGATCGAGTCCATCGAGGGCAAGGCAGGCAAGCCCCGTCTCAAGCCCCCATTCCCTGCTGCCGTCGGTCTGTTCGGCTGCCCTAGTACCGTCACCAACGTCGAGACCGTCGCTGTCGTCCCGACCATCGTGCGCCGTGGTGCTAACTGGTTCTCGTCTTTCGGTCGTGAGCGTAACGCTGGTACCAAGCTGTTCTGTATCTCTGGTCACGTCAACAACCCCGTCACCGTCGAGGAGGAGATGTCCATCTCCCTGCGCGACCTGATCGAGAAGCACTGTGGAGGTGTCCGTGGTGGTTGGGACAACCTGCTCGCCGTCATCCCCGGTGGCTCTTCGACTCCCGTTATCCCCAAGTCTGTCGCCGATAACCAGCTGATGGACTTCGATGCCCTCAAGGACTCGCAGACCGGTCTGGGTACGGCTGCCGTCATTGTCATGGACAAATCCACCGATATTGTTCGTGCCATCTCCCGTCTGTCCACCTTCTACAAGCACGAGTCTTGTGGACAGTGCACTCCCTGCCGTGAGGGCAGCAAGTGGACTATGCAGATGATGCAGCGTCTGGAGACCGGTAACGCCCGTGAGCGTGAGATCGACATGCTCCAGGAGCTTACCAAGCAGGTTGAGGGTCACACTATCTGTGCTCTGGGTGAGGCTTTCGCTTGGCCTATCCAGGGTCTGATCCGCCACTTCCGCCCTGAGCTGGAGGCCCGTATCCGCGACTACGAGAAGGAGCTCGGTGCTGCCCCCTTCGCTGGTGGCTGGAAGCCCGAGAGCCGTGCTGAGGGCAAGTTGATCTCCCCTGGCATGTAAACGAAAAAGCTCTCTCTTCACCTCTTGTCTCCACCTTCTCTCTTCATCCCTCTCTGTTCTCCCTCCACCTTTGTCACCCAAAAACAACGCAGGAACAGGTCAGTTTTTTCCTCTACACAAACTAGATCTCTCTTAGATCTCCCTTTTCTAGGCTGGTAATGTGTACGTCCTGCCAGCGAGGGAGGTTGTCTCCATATTTCCCCGATTTCCTTATACCTGTTCGATCCCATTCCTGTCGCGTCTAGGTTCTTTCCTTTCATGTACAGTCGGTAGCAATTGATGCATTTTATGTCTTCTATTCATTCTTGTAGATGTCCATTGCTGTAGACTCAATATATTTTGCCTCTCCCTTCATATTTCTGACACTATTCTAGTCCCGTAGTTCTGAGTGAAGGGTTTCACACCTACAATACTACTTTAACTTAGCCTATATTCTTTGCCTCCTGAATATATGTTCAAAACCTTTCGAATCTTTCAGATCGAGAATGGATCTGCGCATAAAGATACGTAAAACTAGGCGTCTTTTTGAGTACGACATAGGACTTCCAAGTTCTCTTGGAGATCTTTACAGATTATTTATGCCGAGTCTATCCTTCAAGAATACGTGTAAGTTAAGGAAGGAGAGCCGGGAGAACGACAACAAATCATCGAAAAAGGACAATAACTATGTATAAGTGCTGTAACGTAAGATTTCTCAAACTCAAGAAGGTTTTTCAAGACCTCGGGGGGCATTGATGTCTCTGGGCGATTCATCTTTCACTTAGTCAAACCTTCCCAAACAAACCTTGGAGACAGCGTACGACGAGGCGCGACAGAATACTACTTGGCATCTTCTAAAAAAACAGCAGATTAAAAAGTGGGATAGGGCACTATTCAACACAGCCATTGTAAGTGTTGTATACACCACCAGGGATTTGAGCTTATAGATGAAGAACTTGAGATGCTGGGGGGTCTAAAGGGTGTTCTTTTATATACTAACCCTGTGCATATTTTGATAATGTGGAAAGCCCCGGGGCCTACTTCTCAACGTAGATAGCCCTGGGACACATTCTCTTTTATCAGTAGCTACAAATTGGTGGAAAACAGTATCCAGAGCATGAAGAACCTTGTTCAGCAGTGAACACTGACGGTAGGATAGAAGCGCGACAAGCAAAATCAGTTACGTAGTTGCGGGCTACAGTATACTCCGTGCGTGCAGCACATAGCTCGGCGCACATGCTTGAAGTGGGTCCTCAATCTGGTTCACATGCGATCACCCATCACCACGTGACCTTTAATGTCACCAACATCCGACCGGAACAACCATGATCCGATGGACCTCGGCTCTTCTGCAGCGTGAGCAGCATCGGCGAGCTTGCCACAAGGGCAGTACCACCGAGTGTCACAGTCTACTTTATAAAAGAGACGCCATCCGGCACCGTGAAATTCTGTTCTTCTTTTCTCCCGCATTTTTAGCCCCCCAGATTTTCTCCACCTTCCCCAAACCCCATATTCCACCATTCCTCTTTGACGTCATGTCTTCCGGTATGTATCTTCCAGCAAGCCGGAGTCAGCCAACACAATGACTTCTGGATAAGATTACATGCTGACTGAAAATTCGCAGCCCAGGACCGCCTGTCTCAGGTTTCCTCCCACTTCAGTGGCAAGAGGGGAGCCGCTGGCTTGACTGAAAAGCACCCCGATGATATTGTTGTCACATGTGCCCTCCGCTCCGCTTTGACCAAGGGCGGCAAGGGTGGATTCAAGGATACCGCTGCCGCTGATATTCTGACTGGTGTGTTTAAGGCTCTTATTGCTAAGAGTGGTATCGACCCCAAGGCCGTGGAAGATGTTGCCGTTGGCTCCGTCCTCCCTCCCGGTGGTGGTGCTACCGAGTTCCGTGCTGCTGCTCTCGTGGCTGGTTTCCCCGAGACCACTGCAGTGAAGGCCTTGAACCGCCAGTGCTCCAGTGGTCTGCAGGCTATTATTGATATTGCGAATGCTATCAAGTCCGACATGATCGAAGTTGGTATTGGTGCCGGTGTCGAGAGCATGTCCTCCCAGTACGGGTAAGTACTATGAATAGCCAGCTCTTTCTTCTCCAAAGAAATCAGTCTAACATGTATCTTCCTAGCCCGGGTGCCGTTACCGAATTCTCCGATCTCCTCGAGAACCACCAAGAATCCGCCAACTGCAAGGTTCCCATGGGTGTTCTGTCCGAGGACATGGCCAAGGACCGCAAGATTAGCCGTGCTTCCCAGGATGCTTTCGCTGCTGCCTCATACCAGAAGGCCGAGAAGGCCCAGGCTGCTGGCCTGTTCAAGGAGGAGATCGCCCCTCTCGAGGTCAAGTGGACCGACCCCAAGACTGGTGATGAGAAGACCATCACCGTCAAGGAGGATGACGGTATCCGCAAGGGCATGACCGAGGAGTCACTGGCCAAGATCCGCCCTGCCTTCGCTAAGGATGGTTCCATTCACGCTGGTAACGCCTCTCAGATCTCTGACGGTGCCGCGGCCGTCCTTTTGATGAAGCGCTCCACCGCCGAGCGTCTCGGCCAGAAGATCATTGGCAAGTACGTTTCTGCCAGCATTGTTGGTGTTAAGCCGCTGCTCATGGGTGTTGGCCCCTGGAAGGCTATCCCCGTTGCTCTGGAGAAGGCTGGTATTACCAAGGATGATGTCGACATCTTCGAGATCAACGAGGCCTTCGCTTCACAGTGTGTGTGGTGTATCAACGAGCTTGGTCTGCCGGTCGAGAAGGTCAACCCCAAGGGTGGTGCCATTGCTTTCGGTCACCCTCTGGGTTGCACTGGCTCCCGTCAAGTGAGCACTTTGTTGACTGAGCTCAAGCGGACAAACAAGAAGGTCGGCGTCACCAGTATGTGCGTTGGTACTGGTATGGGAATGGCCGCTGTCTGGGTGGCCGAGTAAACGGCATACCGTACCATTATAATACCTTTCACAGCGGTTGGACTTGTTTTCGTCCACATCTTCTTCTGATGTATTAAATAGCTAGATACCACGACAGAATGACATAGTTCCCATTTCATTTCCAAGATTGCAAATGCTTTTACTCCCAGTCCTCAGGTAGTCTTAGTACAGATCCTGCTGAATTTGACCTAGAATATACAAATTTGACTTCATAGTTGACCGGGCTCTATGCTCGAAACTTCTTAAAAGCATCCGTGACGCTCATTCCCTGTGCCACGGCCTCCTTTGCCTGTTCATCCATACTGATCAATTTCGGCATGATGTCTAGGACGGCGCCCAGTAAATCGCGTGGAATAGCCACAACTCCTTCCATCGGATCGCAGAAGATGATGTCTCCCTAAAAGAAATTCAAGTTAACTTATATCACTAAGGTATACCAATATCAGAGTAGTCGTGACTTACTGGGGATACAGTAATTCCTCCAACAGAGATGGGCACATCGCGCACGGCAGCTTTGGCTTCAGCACCTGTGCCGACGGTAGAAGTGGCACGCGCCCATATCTAGAGATGATTAATTAGTCTCAAATACCAGTCCAGTGAAGTGCACATAAAATCAAAGTATTATAGGAACAAAAATCCCTCTTGCAAAAGAAGAACTCACCGGAAGTTCTGTGCCCTGCAGCTCCTTCAAATCTCGCACTCGCCCACCCACAACAGCAGCCTTGATACCCAAGAACTTCATCCTCGTTGCCATGATACCGCCTGTGACAGCACAATACTGCTCCTCTGGCTGTTCTATCACAATTATGGATCCCGCGTTGGCCGGGTCTGCATCTTGAAAGTCGCCTGCATAGTCTACCCAGTGCTTACCAGGCGGGAAACCATGTTTATCGGGATTCTCAGTTGCAATAGCCGGTGGACTATCGCTCTTATTGAGGAACTTGAATGTAGTTGCTGGAGCGGCGATCTTCCGCGCCGTCTCATTTCTGCCGGTTATCGGGGAGAAGGGGGCTGTCGATCCATCAGCAAAGAATGTTGCTTCAGAAGATTGTTCCTATTATAGATCAACGCTTTCTTACTGAGATCGGCTAAGTATCCTGCTCGTGGTGCGGTGCCCTCTGGTACTTTCTGCAGCTTGAGCAGCGCGTCAGAGATCTGTGAATCGGTCATTAGCATAGGGGTCGTACCATTAACAACATCCTTAAGTTCTCAACTCCAGGACTTACATCACAAGCTGTGTAGTTTTCGACCAACGTCGTGAGCTGTTCATTGAGAGAAGCCATTGCGATTGCGGGGTGCGGGGCGGCAAGCCGAGGTGTTGAATGAGAGATAGAGGATGTACAACAGTACCCAAGAGCTTGGAATGTTATACGGAGATGAAGAGATAAAAGGTTTGGACCATCCAAACCTGTAGATAATCGTGCTGATCAAATTAAGCACATGCGCGTTCCGGATATCGGACTACGACATCATCGGCCCACCCGAGGATATTCTCTGTCGCTTTAAGCCCGAGATTTTCCGGAGCAAAGATGGGAAAGAGTCCTGGGTTCATGCCCAAGCCAGTGAAACGGCCAAGTTTGATGTTTGATATAGTAATCTTGGGGCTCCTCAGGTTCGATTTAGCTGATCACGCTCGATTGCTTCAATCAATTTGGGGTACTCTGTCTGGAAGGTCCCCGGTGAGGTATTTGAAAATTGCTCGCCGTAGGACGTTACTCCACCCAGATCGTTATAATCACTGTAGTCCTCACACAAAATAACTGGGTATCGTCCAATTTTATATAAAATGAAACAAATTCGGAAAGCTATGGCTTATTTGCCAACTGGAAAGGGGCTCCCGGCCTCGCATATGGATAAGCAAAACCGGACTGGTATCCAGCGGCCAGAGAAAGCGCTGTAACGTATTTATATTGCATTTTGAGAGCCCGATTCTCTCATGATACTGTATCGACATTGGCCCTTTGGCATAAATTGCTATAGTCTCCACCCTGGGCGTTCACGTCGGCACCTTGATTCAGCAACATTTGAACCACCTCTTGCTAATCACCGATTAGATTTGACTCAGATTAAAAACCCCAGTGCACTAAAGTCTACCGTGCCTTTCTCAAACCCAGTCCCAATTATCACATCACAGATGTTTGATCATATTGTTTTTTGCCTGAAAGCTTGCGGGGCGATATGCTGAGTTTTGATGTGGCGATGCAAGGTCCCTCTGCTGGAGAAGATATCGGGATATGTGCAGCCCATCCATTTGCAGATAAAATAGCCTTTGATTTTGCCGAGATGAAGAATAGCCTTGGTGAGGCCAGGGAATTCTGATGTACCCCGCCTTGATGCTGCTAGAAGTGCATTGCTATAGTCTCCACCCTGGGCGTTCACGTCGGCACCCCGGTCTAGTAGCATTTGGACCACCTCTTTGTAGCCCTCACTTGATGCTGCTTGAAATGCATTACCATAGAATCCACCCTGAGTGCTCACGTTCGCACCTTGATCTAGCAGTATTTGGACCACCTCTTTGTGGCCCTCGCTTGATGCTGCTTGAAGTGCATTACCATAAAGCCCACCCTGGGCGTCCACGTTGGCACCTCGTTCTAGCAGCATTTGGACTACCTCTTTGTGACCGTGGATTGATGCTGCTTGAAGTGCATTGCCATAGTCTCCACCTTGAGCATTCACGTCGGCCCCTCGATACAGTAGCATTTGGACTACCTCTTTATGGCCCTCGCTTGATGCTGCTTGAAGTACACTGCCATACCTTCCACACTGGGCGTCCACGTCAGCACCTTGATCTAGCAGCATTTGGACTACCTCTTTATGTCCATGATTTGATGCCGCTTCAAGTGAATTGCCATATATTGCACCCCGGGCGTTCACGTCGGTAACTTCATCCAGTAGCATTTGGACCATCTCTTTGTGGCCTTCACTTGATGCTGCTTGAAACGCATTACCATAGAATCCACCCTGAGCGTTCAAGTCAGCACCTTGATCCAGCAGTATTTGGACTACCTCTTTTTGGCCTTCGCTTAATGCTGCTTGAAGTGCATTGCCATAGAACCCACCCTGGGCGTCTATGTTGGCACCTTGTTCTAGCAGAATTTGGACCACCTCTTTGTGACCGCGACATGATGCTGCTTGAAGTGCGCCCTGAGAGTCCACGTTGGCACCTTGTTCTAGCAAAATCTGGACTACCTCTTTGTGACCCTCGCTTGATGCTGCATGGAGCGCATTACCATAGAATCCACCCTGGGCGTTCACGTCGGCACCTTGATCTAGCAGTATTTGGACTACCTCTTTTCGGCCTTCCCTTGATGCTGCTTGAAGTGCGTTGCCATACTCTCCACCTTGAGCATTGACTAATTTTGACAGAGTAGAAGAGTTATCGTCACTCGTTAGGAGAACCCTTAGGATGGTATCTAGTCCTAGAAAAGACGCATAGTATATAGGCGATGCTTTGTCCTCAATGCTGCTTTGGAAGTTGATCATTCTGTCAAATGGACGGTCAATCTCATATAGCCTAACCCAGGTCAGGAAAGAATTTGTTTCGTTTTGGAAGATTCTCAGTAACAGCTTTTCGGATCTTCCCATTCTTTCTTCGGATGTTCGATAGTATTGATGCCAATACTTAGCAGCGAAGTCAGCAAGTGGGAACTCTCGCAGCTTTATCTCATTCAAAATGCCGTCTGATAGCGGTGGGTTTAACAGATAAGTCAGGCAGATTTGTGCTACTTCTGCGTTGGCAGGTCCTCTTTCAATGGCAAACTTTGCCGCTTTCTGCTGACGAATGCGATCTGATTGAAGATATTCTTGAACGGAGAAGTGCGCGATGCGAGCAGTTGAGATTCTCGCCCCATCATCGTCAGTGGTTTCTACGATCTCTATAAGCCCAAGGCAAATATCGACGAGATCATCTTGCTCGTAGGATCGGCCCTCTCGATCTAGATAAGGTGTATCACCTAGTTCCACCGCATGAGCATCGATCAACTCACTAGCAGTGAGGGGTCGGATGGATAAGCTAAGCACGGTTAACACTCGCCGTACATCGTCAACATATGTTTCATCGATGCCACAAAGTATGCGTTCATAGGTTTCCTCTAGGTCACGAGGCAAGGAGCGTAGACATTTGTCAAGTTGAATTCGATTTCGCGCCCGTCGAAAAGAGTTAAGCTGACATTCCACATATCGAAACCTTTATAATCCCTATTAGAATATTGGACTCAGACTAGGATGAGATGATGCCTACACTCCTTGTGCATCCTGCGTTAATTTGTTTTGAATTTCGCTCTGTCGCACTTGCCACTTCTGGAGCTTATTGTCATGCTCTAGCTGATATGAGATAAAATCAAGAACATCTCTATCAACTCCTGAATTCTTCATTGATAGATCACTGTTATAGGAAGGGTTTAGCGATCGCCGTATATCGAGTTGGTCGCGACTGGTTACTAAGAGATGAACAGTAGGCAAGCGCCAGTCCCGTATCTCTTGTATCACCCTTAAAACAACTTCTCTACCATGATCTCGGGGGCACTCATCTAATGCATCAAGGAGGATATAGCTGTCTTGGAATCGCTCAAGAAACTTCCGAAGAGTTTGAAGTAGTAAGTCCTCGGAAGGAGTGGAGTACTTAGACAGTATACGGAGCTGCTCTAGTTCCCTTTCGCCTTCTTGGAACTGCACCGATAATTGTAATATCAACGTACGTAACATCCCATGAGCGTCTTGTTTTGACTCGTCGCTGAAAGCAAAGTAGTAAAACGCAATTCCCACTTTGCTTCTATGCTTTGTCTCATGAAGTGTATGTTGTATTATAGCTGAACAAAGGACTGACTTGCCACATCCTGCGAACCCATTCAGCCAGAGAAACGAGTTCCGTTCAACTAGCCAGTTCGTAAATTGATGACTCTTAATAAACCATAGTCCAGTATTCGGATGGTGTTTTGTATAGACGGCGTTATGAATGACAGATGCATCAGGAGCCTGAAGCCACGCACGAATGGCGAAAGAGATTTGGCTTGAGTTTGTTCGCTCAAGTAGAGATCGGACCGTCGAGATTTCATTCTCAATCTGATTGTTGCTTTTGAACTGAAGCACGCTAAGTGCAAATAACACACTCTCGCGTATCTCGCCAATATCTTCTTCGATCCTCTGTAGTGTACTTTTTCGGAACGGATAGGTGGCGCGGCGTCCAACAGCTTGAAGACGACCTTTTAAGTTGATACACGATTCGGTTTGGAGTTTTTGACACTCAGCCTCGAGCTCATGAATGATCTCATAGCATCTCTGGGTAGCCTTATCTACTTCTTGAAGTAGCTCTTCTACATTCGGCTGAGATTGGCGCTGATGGACTGCAATTTCTAGTGACCGAAAACTGCTTTGAAGGTTTTCTATGTTTTGAGTGATTTTTGCAATACCGGTGTCTTGGCTTTTGTAGACCGAATAGAAATCCACAAAGGTTTGCATTACCTGAATCCCAAGTGAGAGGAATCCGGCGATGCCAGCTGCGATCGACAGGGGATCACTCATGGTAATAGTGAGATGCCACTTGGATGGAGCCGCCTAAACAATGAAAAGAAGATATGTTCAGTTGTGCGCGGAGGAAGAAGTTGAGGAGTATTTGGCGAGAAGGAGACAGGTTGATAGGAAAGCGCCAACTCAGCCTCAATGCGGGGAGCTGGCCAGATGGATGCCTAATGCCCCTCCAAGAAGACCACGTGAGGAACCCCAGAATGAGCACGTTGGTAATACTGGTTTTCAAACAATACAATACTTTGTGTAATGACAGGGATTGTTCCAAGGGTTCTTAGAACAGACTATAGTGTCTTTGGCACCGGGGTTCGAGAATACATAGAGTTGTTTAGGTGGTGACACCAATTTCCGGAAGCACTGTAAAGACCGAAATCTTTTCTAAATTTTCCATTATTGCACTTCACCTGCTCCGCTCTGATCTCAAGAGATTCTTTGACACTGCAGGTTGGATTACTTGACATGCATGATGCCTTGTTGTGGCGTAAAGGCCAAACCAGCGAGCTGCAGACCAATCGACGTTGCTCCGTCATCTCCTATAAACTTGTCCTTTAGCACCCGCGCTTCAATATTTTTCACTCTGCCCATTGAAAGTATCAGAATCAATTGCGCCAATGCAATATGTTACTTCAGCCACCGATGGGCTTCATCTCTAAAAAACCCCAGACTTACGCGTCAAGTGTACTGAGCCCGCCAGTCAACGTTTGCCAATCAATCACCGCTAGCCTTCGTATACGCGCCATGCATAATCGCATATATCATCCGAGCTTTTCCCTTTCCCCGGGGGTAGAACTCGAAATTGCCGCGGAGATTCCATTCTGGGAGATCTTCAGCGGGACCTTGACAAACTTGTGGTAAGCAAAAGTCCCTGGAATTTACATGAACATTATTTTGACCCACAAACCAGGCTACAAGAAATATAGTCATCCTCGCAAGTTTTTTTTTCGTGTGACAAGGGTAAGGCTATTCCTAGAATTTTGGGCCTATAGCCAGTGCTCGTTATTGTGATATAGGTCTTCGCAATGCTTTGGCATGAAAATGCTGGACTTCATGGAACTATTATGAGCTAGAGAGGGCCAACTCTCGGTCAGGAATATACTAAATATAAATATAAAGAGCCAATTCATGGTAGCATCGGCGAATGGTTGTGGTCAAAGAGCAGAAGGGATGTTGTTGGTGCCTGTGAGTGGTTTCAGTTTTGTAATGACAAGTATGAAATCTGACTATTATCAGCCCCGTCACCACTTATAGTGGCCAAAGAGTGGCAAAATCTGACTTTGACCGCCCCAAGCACACGATGATATGGGCGGTTGTCATCCAGTTAGCAAGCCTAATGAACCTAAGATGACCAAGGAGCCATTGGGGGTTGAACCGGCCAAGCTTGATCAAAAGCTGGACCCAATGTTTCGACTGAACTTTGGGAAGGCTCATACAGTGGAGCATAAAGTAAAGGTCTTGCTAGTGGGCCGAATTACCGAGGGCTGTCTCGACAAGTTCCTCGCTTACACCAAAGCTGAGTTCAATAAGTAACCAGCGGGTCATATGTTGTCAATTTGCTATAATTGAATGAATAGTTGATAGGCGCTCGCTGGAGAGAGAGTTTCGTATATGTTCATATCCTTTATTGATAATCATGCCAGTTGGCCCAGTTGGCGCATTTCTATCAATGATATTGTGATGAACTGGTGCCTGCTTCGACGACTGATAAATTGCTGTTTTCTCATCAGATTGACCACACCATTCGTAAGACCAGAAATACCACCTCAATTACTATGCGGATAAAGTATTGAAATACCATGAAGTTCTATTTTAGAAATGGGACATGAAACACAAGTCTGCCTGTAGGAAAGGTGGTGTTTCGTTTTTTCCGCATTGGGACAAGACCAGTTGAGTCAGCACATTAAAATCCTTGACCGCCCAGAAAACCCTGGAAAATCTCACCGCCCGCCGAAATTTCCCAAATCAAGCAAATTAAGGTCTCTCTTCTGGAGTTCAAACAACATATCAAACAACATGAAGCGCAAACTTGATGCCAACGATGTTCCTTCTCCCGAGCCTACGGGCACAGAGGAGCCGGAACTTGATTTTGAAGCCCTTGGGTTGGACCCGCGACTGCGCCAGGCCCTGATCAAGGAAAAGTTCTCCACGCCTACCCTCGTGCAGGCAAAGGCCATTCCGCTGGCCCTCGAAGGAAAGGATATTCTGGGTGAGTGGTTCTGGAACTTTTTTGGGACTAATACGTCTGTACTAACATGAATCAGCTCGTGCAAAGACTGGTTCCGGCAAAACCGCTGCCTATGTTCTTCCTGTCCTCCAAGCCATTCTCCAACAAAAATCTGTCAGTCAAATCGGAAACCCGCAATACTAAGAGCGAGCAAATAACTGATTGCATGGAAATAGAATGACCCCACATTGAAAGCGACCACTGGTCTCATCCTCGTTCCCACCCGTGAGCTTGCTGAGCAGGTCCAGAAAGTCGTCACCTCCTTCACCTCTTTCTGCGGAAAGGATGTCCGATCCATTAACTTGACCCAGAAAGTCTCCGACGCTGTGCAGCGGACTATGCTCGCCGACTTCCCTGATTTGGTTATCTCTACACCAACCCGAGTTCTCACCAATGTCAACAACTCGGCTCTGTCGCTCGAGAAACTTACACACTTGGTGATCGATGAAGCCGATTTGGTTCTGTCTTACGGATACGACGAGGATATCAATGCTCTTTCTAAGGCTATCCCACGCGGAGTGCAGACTTTCCTCATGAGTGCTACCCTTACTTCCGAGGTTGATGCTTTGAAGAGTCTGTTCTGCCGTAGCCCAGTCATCCTGAAGCTTGAGGACAAGGAAGAGAAGGGCGCTGAAGTCAGCCAATTTGTGGTGAAGTGAGTCTTTCAGTTCGAATATCACCCGTTGGGTATCCAGTGTGCTAATGATGATACAATAGGTGTGCTGAAGATGAGAAGTTCCTTCTCACATATGTCATCTTCAAGCTACAGCTGGTTAAAGGAAAGGTCATCATTTTCGTTCACGACGTGGACCGATGCTACCGCGTGAAGCTTTTCCTCGAACAGTTCGGTATCAAGAGCTGTGTACTTAACTCAGAGCTTCCCATCAACTCCCGACTACATGTCGTCGAGGAGTTCAACAAGGGTATCTACGACATCATTATTGCTGCAGACGACCAGGAGATCATGGGAACCGCCAAATCAAGCAAGAAGGTTCCCGAAGTTATTGAGGAGGATGAGGAAGAGGAGAAGGAGGAGCAGAAGGAAGAGAAGGAGGAGATTGGTTCCAGTGAAGACGAGGAGGAGGAAGAGTCTACCAACAAAAAGTCTCGACCTGAGAAACGCCGCAAGATGACCAACAAGGAGAAGGATTATGGCATCTCTCGCGGTATCGACTTCCAGAATGTCGCCTGTGTTCTCAATTTCGACCTCCCATCCACTGCGAAATCTTATACCCACCGCATTGGACGTACCGGTCGTGCTGGTAAGGCCGGCATGGCTCTCTCATTCGTTGTCCCGCTGGAGCAGTATGGCAAGCACAAGCCGACCTCAATTAGCAGCGCCAAGAAGGATGAGGCCGTTCTCGCCAAGATTACCAAGCGCCAAGGCAAGATGGGCCACGAGGTCCGACCATACCACTTCGAAATGCAGCAGGTCGATGCTTTCCGCTACCGTATGACCGACGCCCTGCGCGCTATCACTCGACTCGCGGTGCAGGAGGCCCGTGCCCGTGAGATTCGCCAAGAGCTTATTAAGAGCGAGAAGCTGAAGCGCCATTTTGAGGAGAACCCAGAGGAGCTGCGCCAGCTGCGTCACGATGGTGAATTGCGGGCCGCTCGGGTGCAGGCACATTTGAAGCACGTGCCGGAGTATTTGATGCCGGCCAAGGGACGCAAGGGTATCTCGAAAGAGGATGTTGGATATGTTGGGTTCAGGAAGACAACTGTGAACCGAATCCGCAAGGCTAGAGATCATAACCGTGCCAAGGCCAAGGGCAAGAAGCCTTCCGGCGGGAGGGTTGATCCTTTGAAGACATTTAATCGGGGTCGGAAATAAAAAGTTGATACTGATAAAATTTGGTGGTTGGGAGGATGTTAGGATCCATGCTATGATACCATTGTACAGTTATATGGAACAAAAAAATAGGAATGAGCACAGAAATTTCATTTTATTGATAAATTTGTTTTGGCTATGCACAAACCACCATTTATGCACGCTATGCATATGAGTGTATCACCAATTCGGATCAGTAGGTGTAGCTGTATTAGACCAAAACTATGTCGGAGGGCTACGCATGCCCTTGAGAATGGCCGTCATCCGATCCAGCTCTTCCATCCCAATCTCAGCCTGCACTGCCTTCCCACGATCATTTGCTCGGTCCCCGCGGATGGACTGATACACAGACAAAGCCCTGGTCACGTTGGCCGCATAGTTGTGAATGTCCTGCCGATATTCACGCAAGACCGGCTCAAGAAGAGACGAGACCGTTGATCCTGGGATATGGTCCTCCAGCGCTTCTGGCATCTTAACATTCCAGCCAGGTGCGAGGTTGAGCGAAACCACGTTTCGCCAGGAGTGGTTCCATTCGGGGCCGTAGTCCACAGGGTCTTCTAGACCTTCGGGATATTCCGTCCACATGGGTAGTAGATGAATCCAGTCCGAGCATCCTTCCAGGTCCAGCCATTTGAGGCAGAAAGTACTGCGGGAGAGTCGGCGGAGGATTCCTGCTGCCTCATATGACGATGGGCTGTTGCGGTCCGCCAGAGAGTGCACCAGGGAGGGCACCGGGGACGGAGGATGGTTGCTTGGACATGGCCAGTAGGCCAAAGAGAGGTGGGTGATTGTTGGTAAGTCAGAGAGTAATGACACAAGTTCAGGCCAGTTGGCTGAAAATTTGTGCGGGTGCGCAAAAGAGAGGTATTTGAGGTTGTCAAAGCGCAGTTCTTGACCCAGAGAGCGAGGAATATCACTTTTTTCAGTCTCATATTCGGTGCCGTCCCATGAATCTGGTACACTTTCCTCGGTTGCAGTTTCAGATGAAAGTTCTGCTGGGTGGGAGGACTGCAATATTTTATCCAGCTTCTTTAACGATAACCAGCGGCCTAGACTATTGCTCAGGTCTAGCCGTTCAGCCACGTTAATGGAATCGGAAGTGTGAATAAGATCGTCTCCCAGCTCCGCGCTATGAATTTTGGCATATTCTGCCCTTGTCGGGAAAAGTGCAGTGAGTCCATTCATGTAAGGTGCCAGTGGCTCCTCCTGGCCGAACTGAGCCACGTAGCTGAGAAGGGCCGTCTTGGTATGCCTAGGCAGCTGAGATAGGTACAAACCGTCATATTCTACGTGCCATGCCCAGTTCTGGGCTATTGAAACCATGACAGCATGTTGGAGACTGTCTTGTCTGGGGAAGACAGCCCCGGGCAGCCTTTCTAGACGGTGAACTTGTTCATGGCCGGACATGCTATCAAATTTGGCATTTGTTGAAGAATCTTGAGTTCCATCAGTGTCCCCCGTGAGCCAGCTTCTCGGTGGCGGGGGACCTGGAACCCTACGTAGCGGGCGTACACCGATCAGAGTACGTGCGTCAGGTCGAGGGCGCGGTTGTGAAGGTTCAGGAAGTTCGAGAATGTCACGCAAAGCTGGTGGCACAGATCGTTGCGATGTGAAGGAGCGGGGAGAGGCGGAAGAAGAGTTTCCTGAGACATTTCCTTGTGTACGCCGTAAATGATCAATTAGGCCGTTGACGGATGAGTCGTCCGTAGAAGCCTGCGAACCCCTCGTGGGACTGACAACTTGAAACCGACCATTGTCATTCGCTCTCGACGATGCGAGCGTGTGATGTGGTGTGTTCGTTGGTTTTGTATATAACGATGTCCTGTGCTTTTTGGGCATAGAGACCGTACTTACTATGCAGGTAAACTTATTGGATTATATGTTGGGAGGCGAAAGAGGCTATGAGATAATATACCCGATCATCCTTATCGTTATCGCCCCCACATTCCAAGTCTCGTCAGAGAGCGTGAGTCACATGTGACTCATGGGCTATATAAGGCTGCGCGCTAGACGTGGTCCTTCTTCCCTCTCGTATCACCCTCGTACCCTAATTACCCTCCTATCTAGTTTCATTCAGCACCTTGTGCCCACATGTATACTGGCGTATATCTGCTGGTAAGAAGTATATACAGATAACAAACCTTGGAGAAAGGTACAATGAACTTGATTTTACAGAGATTTTACAGTTCTTGAATAGTTCAGTAATCAAAAATGAGACTTGGAGTTTATCGATGTCTACTTCCTTTGATCCTGCTGTTGGGCCCCGCGGGCCACCTCAGAAAAAAAATCGACGTAGATAGCATATATGTACTTACTGGCGTAGCTACCGGTAAGACACGATTAATCAAGGCTCTAAGCAGTTATGATAAGTCAGGCGCTCTTTTCAACTAATGATCTAATTCCAGGAATGTCCAGACATTCAACCTGGGAAGCTATGACACTCGTCTGCCCCTTCAAAACATAAAGTCTATTGATTCTTGTACACTATTTACATGTTGATATACAGTTTTGGATCAAATATCTCTGATCCACGAGTCGTCTTTCATATGCCCCTCTCGCTTAGGGCCTTCCTCAAGCCACGTCTCGACAAGTCCCTCCTTAGGGTCTTCGTCTGGCAAGCCACGGGACTTTCGTACATCTAGTACCAGGTTGCGGATCTTCAGCGTAACTTCCTTGCGCAACTCCACGGCTTCCTTATTGTGCAACAGCGCGTCACTCAGTACACCCACAGGGAGGTTTCGAGACTGGGCATCCGACGCTTCCACCTTGGATTTCAGCTTCTGCCAGCGCGATCTCATATCCCCAAAGACAGCTTCAGTGTCGACCTTTGAACCAAAAGTTATATCGACCTTCTTGCCTGGCCGAGGCAGGAACCGGGGAAATTCTCGACTTTCATGCATGATATTATCAAATCCTTCAATCCACATCGGAACAATGTCCGGACACTCCTTTGCCTCCAGAATGAGGCGTGCCACGCCCCATTTGAAGTATCGCATGGTCTTGCGCGGAGCTTGATGGATCTTGCCTTCGGGGAAGATATGAACCCAGGAATATGAATTGCATGAGTATGCGGAAGGCGCTAGATGCGCATCTTCCCCGTTGGTGGTATATGCGACGGACAGGTCAGAGAAGGGATCAACACAGACGTTCTGGAGGCTGAAGTGCTGAAGTTCGGGGGTAGCGCGGTGGTGGTCGACGGGGAAGGGACCCTTTGACAACAATCGAATGGCTTCGGTAACGGCTGGTTGGCCGAGTCCACCGAATGGCGAATGAAGGAGACGGTGTGTCGGCAACACTTGTCCCATGGAAAAGAAAAACGACAGTGGTCTGCAGAGTATCTCTGGTCAGTAAATGGATCACTAGCCAATATCCTGCTCTCCAACGCACCTAGTCTGGAAACAGATATCGTGGCTACCGAAAGACCATCTTTTATTCCAGAATCGAGGAGGAAGTATTCCCCATAATAATGGATCGTCCATACTATTCGTTCCAACACGCTGTTAGCTTTTTCTCCGCGCTGAAATGTAGCGAGACACCCCGTTTTTGAGGCTATTGAATGAAACGTACACACTGATATGGTTCGACACTAACGTTAAAACAAAGAAATTAGCGATTGCGCGTGCTCAGCTCAAGCAGAATGTTGGGGAAGTACCTGTGATTAATCCTTTCGTTCTTTGCGACGGATCCCGCCTCGAGTCCAACAACTCCGTGAAGGCCTCAGCGCCATGCGCCTCAGCGTTGCACAAGCCCGACAAAAAGGCGCGACATAGTCCGGCCACACCCCACATCGTCATGTTGGACATTGCCCGCCAAGGGAGAGACGGGGCATCGCCCGTCGCGCCGGAGTCCATAGTGTTGAATGGAAGGACGCGACTCTAGGGAAAAACCATATACCAGGCCCAGACGGGCGAGGGACAAGCAACTTGAGTCAAGGAATGGCTTGCCCGGTCAATCCCAGAAAGAACTGGACACGGAGGAGAGGATGGCAGAAGATCACTTCCCGGTAAAATACGTTTATCCATCGGGATCACATGACTGAAGCCGGGGTAAACCGTGCAAGTTTAAGACCAAGAACGATGCCATTTCGATCGTTAATATGTAATAATATATTTGGAAGTTACACTTATACGTTTAAATATTCATTTCATGTGATTGACCATCCAAATAGAAGAGTATATTGGTGTCAATTGTCAAAAGTAGATGTTGTTGCTACATGTATACGACCGACCGCACGGGCCAATTGCAACTCCGACTTCGAGCACGATTTTCGCCGATTCAACATTTCTCAGCATCATCACCTCAACATGTTCAAGCCCACCCAATCCCTATTCGGAGGTCTTCTCTGGTATGATATACATCCGATTCGTTCCGTCATGCCTTAGAAACTGACAAATTCCTTTTCCGACGAACAGGAAGACCCCGTGGCGCCTCTCTTCGCCCCAGAAAGCCCGGCAGCGTAAGCGCTTGCGCGCTGTGGACCGCGTCGTCGATACCGTCAGCGCTGCACTCGCCCGCAATGGTCAGAACACCAAGGCTGTCGAGCGGTGGTACAAGGAGATGCCTCGCGAGGAGGAGATGCTACCTAAGGACAAGTACACTCTCTTCGACAAGAAGGAGAAGAGCTACCGCAAGAGCATTCACAGTACGTCAGCTCCTGACCTGCGTTTCAGTATCTTCGTCTACCACGGGCCTTGCTAATAGTTGTGTCTCTTTGCAGAGTTGCCCAAGTGGACTCGTGTCAGCCAGCGTGTGAACCCTCCTGGATTTTAAGTTATCGTCGGCACAACCTCCCCTACTTTTACAACCGACACACCCTCTACGGCTCGCCAATACGGGAACTCGAGTCAAAATTGTATTATACACCCGACGCTCTGCCGCTATATTTGCATTCAATGGCTGGTCTGGGCTCAAACAACATTGGAAGGATTTCCGGAGTTTTTGGCAATTGCGAAAACGCGGCCGCTCTGACAGAGGATGCCGCCATTTACACATGTTCTATTACCCAGCGCTTAGATCAAATTTTTTTTTTCACAATCCAATTATCGTTCAAAAGAAGAATGTCACTTCAGCATTCGGCCCTTGGGAAGCATCTATGGATAGGAAAAACAGTCATGGTAGGTAACGATATCAGACAAGGAAAGATTACATGCCAGATCCTTCCTCTATACGAAGAACGAATGGACAAGGCCCGCCTTTAGCGAATTTCGAACACTTTTAGGTTGGTCGTGGCTTTTCGTCATTCCGGTTGATCGTCTTGAACGATGCACGGCGACAATGTCTGTTGACATTTGTGGCAACCTCTTTCACTCGATTCCGGTTGACCCGGCCCTCATATAGGGCTTTACGAAGACGATATCCTCGACGAACTCTCTGCCAGTCGCCAAGTTGTTCTTGCCATCCTGCGCCTCCCTCGTACCATGCGTTCTTTTGCTTCGTTGACATGTCGAATCCCTGAGGCGGCTTTGGCAGGATCCAGCACGCGGGGTCAATATGACCGTCCGGCGGTTCTTCCGCAGAGTCCTCATATAGTTCCACTGGGCGTATGATGTCCGGAACTCCACAAGCCCTTCTCTGTTGATTCATCGCGGCACGCCAGCAATCAATTCGGGGCGTATGGGCTTTTTTCCGTACAACGTCGGGGTACTTCGGCTTGTGACCCAATTCTGGCTCTGGGTAGGGGACATTGTAGCGTGGGTCGCCGTAATTTCTTCGTGCATCTGTGGAGACTCTTGAGACGGGGTCGATCACTATCCAAGTTTCTCGGTTCAACCAGTGATTTGCAAGCAAAGTGAAGTGGTACGGCTTTTGACCAGGTGTTGTTTCGTTGAAGACCCATACAAGTTTTCGATCCAGCTTATCTATGAGCCTCAGCTCCCAATCACTCAGCTCGTCATAAGTTATGCTGCTGTCTTTTAAAGCTTGATACTGCGACGGTCGATGTTCTGAGTATTTTAAGTGAGGACTTCCCTGGTCTTGCCAGGTGTCAAAGACGGTGCGTCTGGCAAAAGCTGTCTGCGGATCATGTACAGAGTGCCACATGTTCCCTGAGTCCCGCGGTACCCAGAGTATTGGGTTAAGCCGCGTCGGTACAGTATGGTAGAAGGGCTTTCTTTCATTGGTAGGGTCATCTTCAGAAAACGAAATGCCTTTGCTCACAATCCTTGGTCGGAACGTAAGTGAGATTCTCCCAATGGATTTTTTCAAGCGCTGGCTGCCTTTCTTTATTTGTCCTTCTGAGATGACGTCGTCTGAGATACCCTGCTCTGAGATCAGACTAGCCAGCATCTCAGTGATCGGGGTTCCAGGAGGGCCGGATGAGTCTCGCAGATCTTTTAACACCGACTTCGCGGCTTTCACCTGCATCTTTGCGGCCCATACCCGATGTTTCCGAGCGTGTCCACGGCAAAATGTAGCTGCTGTTCGGCGTTGAGGGTCTCTCGAGGTCTCATTCCCTTTGTGCACCGCTGGTGGATGTTTGACTATTCTAGGGCCGCTGGGGCCATCAAGTTGTGCCAGATGCGAAGTACCTTCGTTACGACTTGAATGTCTCCACTGGGATGAATCCCGTCTAGCAACGAAGGTTTCTTTCAAAAAGAAGCAATTTTCACCGTCAAGTGATGCAGTTGATGAGCAGATATTGGTCCTTGCGTCACACCAAACAATGCTTTCCATTCTTTCTTCTGATGTTCCAGCGCTGAATCTTGAATGGCTGTATCTATATGCTTCTGGTGGTGCCAACAATCCCATGCTCTCCTTTGTACCGGATATCTTCCAGGGGTTTTGTGGAGACAGTTCGACATTCTCTTCGACAGGAACCGTCTTTATGTCTGCCAACAGAAGTCGATCGTGCTCTGGGACTGGGAGTAATGCGCCGTGACACTCTGCTCGCGGGCCCGGATTCCAGATCGCATCTGCTGGAGTTGATTCATAGCTCAACAGGAAATTTGGCAACCATTTCTCTCGTCGTCGAGCCCTGCGTCGAGCCTGAAGCGCCTCCTGGCCGGGGTCCCACCATATCCACTGATAATCCGTTCTCGGTGATTCCCAAGTCGTCCATTCTCGTACCCTGGCAAATAATTTGCGGAAGAACAGTCTGTGCTTTTCGCGCGTTTCAAGGGTGACCCAGCCATACCATGTCTTTACAAATCGAGTGTGTGGTGATTTCCCTTCTGCCATCATCTTTTTTTCTGTAAACGAGCGAATGAAATTCCCAGCCTTCCAAATCAGAACAGAGAGAATGAATATCCCAACGGTTCCCGCAAACAACTCCACGAATACTATGGGATCAATACGAGCATCCGTTTCAATTGGTCTGGTGGATGGTCCTTTTTGAGGGCGGGGAGGAGCAAATGAGTGGTTCTGTCGAATCGATACAGGTGCCATCTGTGGAGTGCATAGTCTCCTCAGCGACAGGTAATGATATCGAACATGATTTCTGGAGAAAGCCAGATGTTAATTTGAATAGCGGGTTGAAAAGTTCTCGACCGCAATTTTCAGGAGGGAAAGCACCTTCCACTCCCTTCCCAGATATCGAGGGCTGTAAATTTTGCATCCACTTATCATGGTTCCCAGTCAACACGAATTTTAAGAAAATCAAGGTACTGAAATTGTCCCGAAATAAGTCTAATATTGTCTATTCAACGAAGCCCTCTAGATCATGACCCTTCTCTATAGCATTCCAGCCTTTCCCTTCAGTGTCTTCTCTCGCTCATGCTCAGCAATAGCCTCCACCATCTTCTCTTTGGGTGGCTCACGACCAGTCCAAAGTTGAAATTGGTCGTATGCCTGAGAGAGAAGTACCTCGACTCCGGTAACGGTTTCCCAGCCCTCGTGTCTTTGTGCCACATTCAAAAGCGGTGTTTGTCTGGGCTTGTAGGACATCTCAATGCAAAGACCCTGGGGCCCGAAGATTGAAACAAAATGATCTTCGCTTGTAACGTGAGCAGGAACAGTGCCAATGATGACGTCGGGCATGCGAGGTAGATCTTGCAGGCTTGGAAGGACGGTGATATCAAACGCGGATGCGAAATCTTTCTTCACTTTCTCGGCCACTGACACTGTACGATTGATGACGTAGATTTGTTGGATGCCTGCTTTATGCATGGAGTATAATGCAGCTCTAGATGCACCTCCAGCGCCAATGACTAGTCCAACATTTGGCTGTTGCTTTGTCTTTGTCGAATAATTGGCAATGATAGCGTGTAGTCCGGACCAATCGGTGTTGTCGCCAATAATTGCGCGATTCTCACCACTACCCTTGATCACAAGTGTATTAATCGCTCCGATCAGTCGGGCTGTATCAGTCTGCTCCGTGCAGTACTTGTGGACGTGTAACTTGTGTGGCATAGTCACACTTCCGCCACCGAATTGCTTGTCGAGAATCAATCCTGCAACTTCGTCGATGCTCGGCGATTCGCGGATATCGTAGGTGAAAGGGAGATCATAATATTTGAAGCCAGCATTGTGAATTGTTGGTGAAATGCTGAATGAGATTCCACTGCCGAAGATGTGGAAATCTGTGGGCGAACTGGCGTCGACTGGAGTGCTTGGCTGGGCCATTATTCAGGTAGGGATTTGTGCAGGAGTGAAGACTGAGCTGAGAATAATTGCAGCACTGACATTCAAAGTCTATATGAATGGTACACCGCATTTCAATTTCGATTTGACATGTAAACACTGGTTCCGCCTCGGTTATGGGTTTAGCCTTGATTCTACGTCGCCCTTCAACGAGTCGGATCGCCTGAGCGGTCCGCGTCGGATATGATCAAGTCCGTTTCTCAATTCGATCACCATATTGTTAAGAAGCCTCTCCTGTCACTTATCTGAGGTGAACAGTACCAAACGCCTCAATATTATCAATCGGCTCCATCACGCTCGGAAGTCGTGTTATTGAGATCATGTCGCAACAACAAGATATGAACCTCCATCTTGTTGGAGTTGGTGTCACACATTCAATTGCCCCAAATATGCACAACTACATCGCGAAATCGCTCGGTCTTGCATGGACCTTTTATGCGACCGAGTGCCCGACAACAGAAGAGCTCGTCGATCTGGCCAAGAACCCTACCACGGCTGGTCTTGTTGTCACGATGCCCTACAAAAATACCATCATGGAGCATCTCTGTGAGCGGGATGAGCTAGCGACTATCATTGGCGCATGCAACAATGTTTACTACAAGGATGGCAATCCCAGACGACTCTGCGGTACCAACACCGACTGGCGAGGAGTCAAAGGATGTCTCCTTGAGAAAGGCTTGGAGGAGGAAAGGCCATCTGCAGCAACCCCCGCATCCGCCTTGATTATTGGCGCTGGAGGTGCAAGCCGTGCGGCTGTCTACGCTCTTACAGAGCACCTCCACTGTCCCACGATTTACGTTTTGAATCGTGATTATGAGGAGGTTGTAAATCTCATCCGGGATTCACAGAAGCTCCCAACTATCCCGAACATCATTTATGTCAAGACATTGGAGCAAGCAGAGAAATTGTCAAGTCCTTACTACATTGTCGGCACTGTACCGGATCTTGAACCCGAATCACCGTCTGAGCTTACAGTTGCCTCTATACTGAAGCATTTCCTTTCGCGAGCAGAGAAGGGAGTGTTGCTTGACATGTGTTTCAAGCCAAGAAGAACCCGGATGATCAAGTTGGCAGAACAGTTGGGGTGGCCTTGCGTTGAAGGAACACATGTTATTGGATATCAGATTGAAGAGCAATGGCGTTTATGGGCCGGAGAAGAGCTCTGTAAGAAATTGGATCGGCAGGGCGCATGGAATGTTCTTTCGAAGGCTGCGGAGGAAAGCAAGGGCATCAACTTCTAGAAACTTGAGCAAACAAGTACAAAACCAACTGATCGTTACATGTATACTTCTCCCTGTTACCCCATCCTCGAGCTCTTTTCGATATTATAAACAGCTTCCCCATCGCTACAAATTTCAATTGCCAATCAGTGACCTCGGGAGTTTGTTACCACATAGTCCGAGTCACCCCCCCACCTCGATCCGTAGATGCGGGGTGGCGGTACATCTTGTCGGTAGTGACCTTTGCCGAAGGCGGATAATCCGATCCTCGGTTTTCCCCGCAAAATTGGAATATATAGACCAGTGGTTTCTTGTCTTTCATCGAGGGAAGAAATAATCAGTCTTTCAAACAAATAAACAAAATGGTCGACTTACATTCACTACCTGCGGGCACATGGCCCCAAAACGCCATCCGCAACAATGGCCCGGATAACCTGGTGCTCGAGCGCGCTAAGCTGCGTGAACTCGCAGAGGGGTGGCCATGTTACCGGTACGAAAATCGATTCCATTATATGGCGTTCAATTTCTAACAAAACAATGCAGTGACGCATGTGAATGGGAGAACTTTGAATCAATTTTCCATGAAGATGCGCATGTTTATACTACCTGGTCTGGCCGTGTTCACTACAAGGACTTCATGGCCGCTTCCAAGGCTGGCATGGACAAGGGCGCTTTCATCATGCACCGCTGCCACGGATTGACAACCGATATCACGCCTGATGGAACCCGTGCCATTACCAAATTGAAGGCGACCATCACTCAGCGGTTCACTATTGACGGCTGCGAAGTTGACGCCGAGGCTGATTGCCGATTCTGGTTCTGCTTCGAAAAGGTCGATGGACGTTGGGGTGCTCGATTTGTCCGACACTGGTATGAGAAGGATAAGCTCCTTCCTGTCAATCCGAACAAGATCCCCCGGGTGGACGAAGAGAAGCTCAACTCTTATCCTGAAGGATACAAATGTCTGGCCTACTGCCAAGAGCTCACTATGGGTGTGAAGGTGTTGATGGATATGCCTGGACATAGGCGCCATGTAGGGACTTTATGCGGAGAAAAGCATGATCTTTTGTATAAGTTGTCTAAGGACTGGCTGGATGGAAAGACCATTGATGTATAGATGCAAGTTTACATTTACTGATGACTTCAAATTGTTTAAATGTCTACTGAACACATAATCAAATGACCTGCACATATGTGAAAATATTTTCGTTACTGCTGAAACTTGGAATATTGTTTACATATCTGTCTAATTTAAGTTCAGCCTCTGCTCCAACCTCTTCCACGCCACAATACCCCTGGTCGCATGCTCATCAGGGACATGTTGGCCTTCTTCCGCCATGGTTCTTGAGAACAGCTCCATGGACACATAACCCTGGTACCCAAGTCCATGAATAATTGCCTTGGCCACATCTTCCACTGGCATGTAGGCCCCACGATCCTCCTCATACAAGAAAGTTCGTGCGTTTCGCGACCAGCTCATCCGCGCCGGTTGACCATCCACATGGAAGGGGTGGCCTGCAACAAGAGGCGATTCCAAACGCTCAGCATCAACGACCTGAATATAAAAAACCTTTGCAACATCGACTTCCTTCACTAGTCTCTCCATCGACGCCTTGAAATCGGCATCCGCATTGGGCGTCTTGCCGGTCGGAGAAGCCGGATCCGCCCATATCCGACCGGCAATGTTGAAAGTGTCGAGACACATTCCGAAGTTGGGTCGATCAACACGCTTGACCACATCCCACACCTTCTCCCATGTATCGACATATGTACTCCAGCACAGATTCTCATATGCGAAGCGCACCGGAGGATCAGCCGCTGCACCCATGTCTGATACTTCGCGCAGGTCGGCGGCAATTACATCAAAGTCGCCAGTCAACTGCTCCGCCGGTAAGAAGTTGGCAGGAATTTGAATTGTGTTGGTGCCGAGGATCTTTGCAATCTTTAACCAGAGCTTCATCTTCTCGATTAGCCTTGCATGTTGATCCCTGTCTTTGAGACCTTCGTAGAACAGGAATGGCTGGAGGCCAATGATTTCCAGACCCCGGCTTTGACACGCGGAACTGACATTTTCTGACGCTTGCAGAATGTGTTCAGAAGCTGGTGTGTCGTTTCCTGAGATCTTGCGTGCTGCATATTCTAGGTCTTCGTAGAAGATCTCGATGCCTTTGAACCCCGCTTTGGCGGCCTGGTCGAACTTGTAGTCCAGGTCGTGCAACCAAGCGCGCCCGAGGGACACACTCATGATAGCGGGCTGGTAAGTCATCTTGTATTGATAACGGTTGTATTGTTTAATGGAGCTTATGGTCAACAATTTCCAGCAGAGGTAAGATGTCTTTAAAGTTGGTATTGAACCTCATAGCCTCGGGTAGGGTAAAGCTTTACCCTCACTCTCGGTCATGACCATATCCGAAGACTGACACCCTAACGACGAATCTAAGTTTAACGTCTAGAATTTATATACTATCTTATATGGCTAGCTCAGCATTGACGTCGGACCTCGGGAACAAAGTTGATTAACCGATATCGCAATGCGAAAAATCATTGATGAACAAATCCATATTTGATGGATTGTTCCCGTATGACACGCTGCATAACATGAACAGGTGCAGGCCGTTTCGTAAATATCTCATACTGGGCGATACCTTGTTCAACAAGAACCAACAGCCCGCTCACAACAACCCAACCCTTTGATGCACGAGGAAGCATCTGCTCCATCAATTCCGTTTTGAAAGGGCCATAAGCAACCTAAACATGGATCAGTTTTTGATTCGAACTATAAAGGTGATGAAAGAACTTACCTCCACAAATACCCCGCCTGTCCGGCTCTCAAGCCACTGGTCTGGAATTTGGAATACCACCGGGTGTTCACTACCGATTTGGAAGGGTGGAATGCAGGGCACGACAATGGTAGGCAGACGGAGATCTGCAGGCCAGGAATCCGTTGACCGAAGGATATCAACTTGCAAATGGACACCGGGCTTGGATTGAGCCCATTTATTCCAATAGTCTGCGAGCTTTTGCGCATTTTTGGGTGTGCGATTATAAATGCAAATGCGTTGAACGCCGAGCTCGCAACAAGCATAGATCGCTGCGCGGGCCATTCCTCCAGCGCCTACGATCAGGGCTGTGGTTCCATCCCGCACTGCGTTAGCTGGAGAGAGATGTTTGTCGATGCAATCTCTAATACCGATGTGATCGGTGTTGTAGCCCTTCCGTATTGTGACCCGTGACCCATCAGATTGGTCCTTTTGCTCTAAGACAACTGTATTAACGGCCTGCATATCGTCTGCATCGGGGGTGATCTCATCAATGAAAGGCAAAATTGCAGATTTGAAGGGAAGAGAGATGGTGACACCACCACGGTCTGCATCATGTAATAGTTGATGAACCGCGGAAATATCATCTGCCTGCAAGGTGTCGTAGGTATGTGGTAGTCCACAATGCTCATACGCTGCATGGTGCATTTCTGGCGAAAGACTGTACTTTACACTCTGTCCAAAGATAGTGAACTTCTTTTTGGGAAGAAGGAAAAATGCTGTCATTGCCTGCTGTGCTTGCTGCACAGTGAGCCCATCGGACTGCGTAGATGGCAGGACTGCTGGTGACAAAGTAGGGTTTAAGCAGATTGAGGTCCGGCCCAATGGTCCTGTGTTGTATGCAACGACAGGAATATCCATAATGGCGGCCGTTTCTTTAAGAAATGGAACACATTGAAGATTATCTTCTGAAAATTCGGATTCTCCAGTGATGCGAATTGCATCTACTCGCAATGATCGTGTCCGTTCACGGAGAATCAAAGGCGTGAGGGAATTTCGTTGTGATCCCACAGGAGATTTTTCGTGAAAATCAGCAATGATTTTTGTAAATCCCTTCGAGGAGTTCAATTTTTCCACAAGTTCAACATTGCAGTCGAGCGGTATCACAAGGATGTCAGGAGCAAGACGAACAATAATTTCCAGTATTTTCTCATGGGTCCTGAAATCCAGCGATGTGGAAGAAATTGCCGCGATGTCAATGACTATTGCAACCCGAGAATGCTTCCGCAGAGTTGCTATATGCCGTGAGAGCCTAGCTGCTAGCCGAGTCGAACATATGTCGTTGGGGGTTATTACTAGGGCGATAGCATCGGCACCCCCTTCTAGTAAGTCCAAGTCTGGACTTGTCTCATCAAGCCAGGCTAGAGGAACTTGCAAGGAAAACGTATGTGCCGGAGATAATAGGTCTGCAGAGAATGTCTGAGGGAGGAAGTTTCCAAATATCCGACGCAGAAATGCCACGACCAGACGCTCCGTTTCCTTGAGTTTGAGGTACGCGGGCAGGGCCTGATCAGGCTGTCCTTGAGTGAGATTAAAGAAGTCAAAGTTGGAGCACGACTCGAAAAATTCGTTGCCCAATTCAAATATTCGATCAAATTTCTCCGGGCTGGTGGAGACAAATTGCCGCAGGTCTTGTTCGTCTCGTCTTACATATACAACAGGATGGTGTTGAGCAAACTCTGCCAGCAGTGTCTGCTGAGGGCGACTAGCAAATCCTCCGAGGCCAACTATGACACAATTTTTATCATATTTGGTGAGAAGTTCCCGCGATATCTTGAGCTCGATCTCGCGATATTGGGCCAGTCCGTGGCGAGCAATAAACTCTTGAGGCGAGGAGTGAACTTCTTGCTTAAAATAGAAGTCGAAATCTATAAAGCGTCGTCTCAAGGCAACTGACGCTATGATCCCCAGTGTTTTCTTGCCGGCACCGAAGAATCCTATAAGCAAAAGTGTTGCATGTGGATCATAGTGTCGATGAAAGCTCAGAGCCTCATCCGCAGGCCCCAAGGGAGAATTCTCGGATTTCCCATGAGTGTTCGAGCCAGGAATAGGACTCATTTTGACTTTAAACCTTTAGAGAGCATAAACTACTTCTCAGAAAGGAAAAAGTGAAGCCGAAGAATCTTCAATCGGCTACCAAAAGGTTGGTGAGGTTGGTAGAGAGTCAGGATAGTGTGTAAGAGAGGGATAACTGCTGTCTAAGGTAAACCATCTTATCAATCCCCTTTCAATCAAACATTGTTTTGGACTCTTGTAAATCGTAGCAGATGTTCACCGTCTTTGCCATCGCATTCCCGCTGATTGTCGCATTGTAACCCTTCGGCTAAAGCCATCTCCGATCACGTGACTGTCGCCACGCTTGATCCCGAGGATTCCTAATGCGCATAGTATATGCTTAAATTCGTTGTTGAGATGTGTCAGGATGTCGAACCCACGTTCGTTGAAGCGGCAGCGCATTTACCGCGCCTGTGATCAGTGCCGTCGACGCAAATCTAAGTGTGATGGAGAACAGCCCGTATGTTCCATCTGCAGCCAGGCCAATCGGGCCTGCACCTACGAGACAGGTGGAGGTCGACGTGGGCTTCCTTCTGGCTACGTGCGCAGCCTGGAGATATTCCTGGGCTTAATGCTCAAACACGTTCCGAACAGCGAGAGTACAATGCATAATCTACTCCGAGATTCGCGGGGTAACGGCAATTTCTTAACGAGCAAGCTTGGGAACCAGTCGGTTTCAGTCTGGCGAAAGTCCAAGCTCCACCGAGATGTATCCCAATTACTTAGCTCTGGATCCGAGGATGGTGCTTTTGATGATCAGGACTGGGAGCCGGTGGAGCCGCGGGATCATGACGAGCCTCTCGACGATCATGCTACCACTCTGTCAAATCCAGAAAACAACATACTCCAGACCATTGAAGAACTCCCGAAACCAATACAGCCTCAAGGCTTTACTGAGTTCCAAATACCAGACAATACCTCAGATCTGGTGGACTTCTATTTCACTTATACCCATTGCTGGTTTCCTATACTTGAACGCCGTTCGGTCCTACGCGCCATGCACCAAGGCAATGGCTATGCCTCTGGAGATTCTTCATCTCGCCTGGTACTGTGGTCGTTGGTCATCTATACATCTGCTATGAAAGGAATTTCTAATGCTGGAGCGCCGCACTTATTTTCTCTTCAACTCGCCATTGAGCAACAGGCTTTGGCGCAGTGGGACAACCTGGACCTGGGTCACATCCAGGCCATTTTGATTATTGTTCTAGTGCATATCGCCCAGGGGAATAATAGCCAAGCGTGGTTACTCGTTGGTCAAGCCGCGAGAATGCTAGCCACCCTACCCTTGGCAACAGAGAAGGCTCGCTTGAGTCACACCTTTAATGGGTGTGTCTTTCTAGACAACATTTTATCGGCCTTGCTGGGCCGGAGCCCTTGTTTCTCTCAAGCAGAGCAATTAGCATGTGAACCGGTGGAAGAAGATGATTTGGAAGAGTGGGATGTCTGGTCTTCATCTCGTCCTGGTGCGGGCTTCGCAGGACCGAGAATACCGTCCACTCCATTGAGAGCATTGAGCACGTTCAACCTTATCCAGCAGCTCATGCAAAATTTATGCCAAATATTATATCTGCCCATGAATACCTCTCGATTTGGAGATCTTCTAGACGATTTACGACAAAGACAAAGAATAATCTCACGAAACCATTCTTACAACAGACGAGATCATGCCAGTCCTCCTCTTCTGATTCTTCAACTTACATCATCATTCATAACCCTTTCATTGTGTCGTAGGTTTGAGCCATTCTCGCCTGTGATCACAGATTTATGTGTCAGCACCATTCGTCATCTACTCGATACCCTTGATCATTATCGTGAGACAACCGGCACGGTCGGCTCCTCGCCGCTTACCCTTTGTTTTGCACTCCAATGTCAAAAATGTCTCGCTTTCTCAGATTTCCCTGGAAAGGAAGCATTGCAAAATCGCATTTCAAGTTTTTTGTGCCCTCTCAAAAGAGACAAATACGAAAGGAGTGATTATCTTCAACATCTAGCCCCCATGCCCTCAAGCGAACAAAGGATACTGCCACCTGGCACTCTGAATGGCTCAGTACCGATACCTAGCATTCAAGATATACACAATTCGACTAGCTTGACTGCCTTCCAGCCCCAACAGCCATCATCGGTCATGGGTATGCCAAGTCTCTCGGCATCAGCTGAATTCCCAACATCGCCCTCTCTTGTTAGGACAGGTGACGCTGAAATTTATGATGCCTTGTTTGAGGAAATGGTTATTTCCTTTCCTAACAGCAGGTATTCACTACTCAATCCCACAGTTGTTGTTCCCCTACTGATCAATTTCAAGGCAAGAACCTTCTTTCGCACAAAATCTGGGTTTCTACGACGGAGACCTGGATACGGACTTCCTGGCCCAATTGCAACAGCTACCAGCAGGCTGAAGCCTTCTCATGAAATTCTCCCCTGTCATTTTTCAGAATCATACGATACCCAAGATAATGCAACGATCCCAATGAGGGTACATATAACCCGTCGGCTAAGCCTACAACCGAAGCCGGGGTAGATCTTAACATGAATCATATGCCTCCAAACACAAACAATCATGGCAATTCCAAAATTCAATCTAATCTAATCCACGTCAACCCTTTGAAAAACCAAGTTTCTGATGTTCATAAAAAAGTACAAAATCATGTGAGATTAGTCAGTAGGCATTCCCACCAAGCATTTTCAAGGGGTATGGCATGGTCCCGGCTTGATTACTAGTGCCAAGTTAAACCCCGAAAGTCGGCTCCGAGACCCCGAATCCGAGCACAGTACTCCTAACTCCATATCATTTGCCCCATAAAACGCCTAAAATCGGGGCTTTGAGAGCGCTTTATTCGCTCAGGTACCGGGCTGTATGCAATATTCCCGGGTTCCCTGGCGCCTACCTACGCCAGCCTTATGAATACTGCACTAACATGGATCAACAGATTCAACACCCCACCCGACAATGGGCCAGCTAGGAATATATAAAAGCACTATGGACCTGATAGCAAATCGGACTTCAAAATTCACTACCAATACCGCCTAAGTCTACTAAAATAATTGCCTCCCTTTTCCATGTCTCTGGTTCGAATTGCAATCGTGGGCGCAGGACCTGCCGGTCTAACCCTCGCTCGACTGCTTCTCAACAATTCTAATCTCGACGTTGTCGTCTTTGAATCAGACGAGTCGCGCAGTTATCGCAGTCAAGGTGGAACTCTTGATCTGCATCCGGACACAGGTCTCGAGGCCCTGAAAAAAGCAGGCCTATGGGAGGAATTTACGAAAAATGCTCGCTATGATGGAGAAGCCGTAACCTTCTGCGACAAAAATCTCCAAAAATATGTCCGTCTTTCTGGTGCGGAGGAAGGTTCGTCTCGCGGCCGTCCTGAAATCGACCGAGCAGCCCTCCGCACGATTCTACTAGACTCTATCCCCTCAGAGATGATTCGATGGGGCTGCCACCTACGTGCAATCGACGAAAACCACAACTTGATTTTTGACCACGGTGTCGAGTCTGGGTTCGACTTGGTGGTGGGTGCTGATGGTGCCTGGAGCAAAGTTCGCAAATTGCTGTCAGATCAGAAGCCAGTGTACTCCGGTGTTGGTGGATATATGTTTAATATCCCCATTGCCAAAGAAACAGCGCCAAAATGCTACGAACATACCAATCGAGGCTCGCTATTTGCCCTTTCTGATAGACGGGCAATTTTCAGTCAGCAGATTGGGGATGGTAGTTTATATACGTCTTGTTGGAGTCAGAGGTCTGAAGACTGGATTCAGACCGGCTCATGTGACATTCACAGCCCTGAGTCTTTTAAAAATACTATCAGGGAAGAATTTCACGACTGGCATCCTGAGTTGCTTGACTTGGTGGAAAAGGGAGAGGATGCTGCGGCTCGTTCACTATACATGCTTCCTGTGGGTTGGTGTTGGGAGCATCACCCTGGTGTCACCTTGATTGGTGACGCCGCTCACCTTATGACACCTTTTGCCGGGGAGGGGGTCAATTTGAGCATGCAAGACGCCTTCATGCTGTCACAGGCGATTCTCAGGGCAACTAGCTCATCATTACCTACTCAAAAGCTCCTGGCTGAGATCAGAGCTTTTGAGGAGAATCTTTTTGTGAGAGCAGAGCGGACGGCTGCTCACACGAAAGATATGTTGAACTGGATGATGTTTACTGATGGCACACCGCGGAGTACGATTGACAAATTTTCTCTACGCATGATGACTTTTCATGATAAGACTTTTCTCGAGCATTTGAGGTACCCATTCCTGGCTGCTTTGATCAAGGGCTACTTCTTTTTGTACAAATTATGGTATTGACAAGCGGTGGAACAACCTCGGAATGTTATCTTCGACCTCGGGGAAGTGTTTATTCATGGGAGTCTCTTGATACTTTTTTTTTTTTTTTTGACTTACTGAATAATACCTGAAAGCTAAACCAATTGCACTCTGTCTTCTCCAAGTGGCTGTTTCGCATGGAACCCTAGACATGCAAGAATGTGATATCTTCCCACTCTGATCATCCCATGACGAACACATCCTTTCATCCGGGTCGTGTCCTCGTAATGATACCAAAGTGACATATCATAATGATCGTTCGCATTCTTACTTCCAGATCAGCCTGAAGCAGGCAGCAAGAAACGAAACGGTGAAGGTCTTGGGTGACTATCACATGAAAGAAGATTCAAGTTTGGGCATTCTCTGTGCTCCGCTCTTTTGAGCCAAGGATGATCCATGTTGGGGGGTCAATAGAACGGGACAAACAGCGGGTCTCACGAAGAAATCAAAGACAAAATGGTGACCAAAACATGCTTCGGGCATCAGATGACGATAGTCCTTCCGTATTGGGTAACCTAGGCCCACACCGCCACAGTTTGCACCAGCCACTCCTTGCATTAGCCACACCAAAATGGGGCTGGTGCTGTGGCGGTGCCACTATTGACCCCGTCGTGACTAGAACGAACCCCTAGGACATATTTAGATTTGATCGACACTGCAGGTCCCCAAAATAAATTATTGCAAAACAAGGTTGGTTTTTCGCCCTTTTCTTTTTGTTGGGACCTGTCTCGGCTTTTGTAGTAAATTGCACTTGTAAAATGTCACGAACTCCCTGTTCGAGACGACGATCTTGCCGGCTACGGCATCAAGCCTCGGGTTTACATCGTGGAAACCCTAATGCTCGGTGTTAAGCAGCTTTGTGACCAGAGATTGCATCACCCGCTGCGGGGACAAGTCCGGAAACTAGTTCCTGGTCCGTGCAAGATCGGCGGGCTGATCGTCCAGTCCAGCACCATCACCTTAGAGGCGGATCAGCGCTAAGGAAACCACAGACACGCATCTGGGTGGAAGCTTCTCTCCTCGTGGACCAGTGACTATTCCGCGATCTTAGTCGGTGCTCTGGCGCACACATGGTGCGTGCAGGATACCCTGGGTTGGACAGGGGGGGTTCCCCAAGCGGAGCCAGCGGAAAGGTCTGGACCTTTCTCCCCGACGGGGCCAGGGTGAGGCTGACCATGCTGAACAACTGTGGCTAGTGTGATCTCGTCGATAGGATCTGTCATCTCTGGAAAAAAAAAATTCTGTCGCACCCCCAGGCAACACCGTTTGATTCTTGAACGGCTAGATGCAATAATAGCTCAAGAGGGCAAGAAGTTGCCGGTAGCTGTAAGATTGGAAGCTTTCGTAAATAAGGTCTCGGGGAGCCCGACAGGATGGAGACCGCTTACTCATTCACCACTTGCCACAGTTCACCGTTAGGTGTGGCTTGCAGCCTGCCTAGGAGAGGCTTGATTTCTGCAATGAATCTTGCGGTCTGCTCTATCCCTCCCTTGATCCGCTCGAGCCCGCAGCTCCTACATTTATCACTATTGGTGGTTTTACCTACTTATGATATGACCCATGCGGGTCAACTCGACCATGAACTTTTGAAAGTGAGGCAAGCGGCAGTCCATAGTTTCACGCCGCTAATACTCCCAAGGGCCCTGTGACAGCTGCGACGGGCCGGATGGTTCATGAAAAGAGCCAAGCGGGATTTGATGTCGAACTGTGAGCGGATCCGTGCACCGAACTATTGGAAAAATAATAAAGAAATTACACCTAGCGAACCCGCCTCAAGTCCCCACTTCACCCATGTTCCTCTTCCCCCTGCACCTTTGAACGTTAATCGTGCATGCCAAGGCGTGTGTCAATCTGCACAAGGCTGTTCCTGGGTGAAGATTCAGTCAACTTGCATGAAAGGACGAAAGATGTCCCGTGTGGAGAATCGGTTACTTGCTCCAGACTGATCCACTCACTAGCATCAGATCATCCTGCAGCCCAACCTTGGGACTTCTCAGATCTAGTTTTCTCCCCCTGCACTTGCCGATCAAACACCAGATCATAGTTCCTCCCCACTGTTCGTGTTCCTTTTGCCGGAACGTGTTGCAGCAAGGATTGTTGCAGCTGCCAAGCGAACTCCCCTTCGGCCGGAAGATCTCTGCCCTTTTTCTTTAATTTCTTTATTTCTATTGGTCTTATTGACTGTTTCTGAATTCAAATTTATGATTTCCTTTGGTATTACGGCTGCCTTGGCGGTCCCCGATCCCAGAAACCTGGTCACATATCGTTTATGCGCTCATCGCGTGGTACTTTTGCTGGTGGCAACTAGTGTGCATGGCGACCCAACACCTAATCTGAGATATGGATCATAGAGATCTACAATATCGGAGGTCTCGGTTGCTGCCGGAAACTATATGAAGCCCGTACGAAACCTTCTTTTCATGATGATTTTCAAGTCCATTCTTCTCATACATCCTCAGAATCACTTAATACTCTACTTCGATCCCCAAAAGCTTGATCACTTCAAATTATTCACTTGAACTACTCATCTTACTTCCCTCAAGCCCTATCTCAATATCTCCTACTTATATTTCAATCTTCTCCCCCATTGGTGTTCAATCAATTCAAGACAGATCTCGTGAAGCTTGAAGACATCAAATCGCAGTCTACTCCTTTTCAGCCTTCGTCAATTATAACGTCGCCATATCTCAACGGTCCTCCAATAAAATGGCTTCCCGCGAATTCAGCCTCTCGTTCGAAGTCGCCCCGCCAGCTTCCGTGCGCCCTAGCCAACCTTTCACCGTCCCCGTGACTGTGTCAGTGCGCCCAATCGGCACACCCTCTCAGAGTGTACATGCCCTCGTGCTCAATGCATCCCTCCGGTCCGAATCTGGTCTCGGCGCCGCAACAGGGCTAACCGGCAGCCTGACAACAAGCGTCCGCGACAGTGCAATGAGCGGCTCTGCCAAGTTCACTAGCCTAGCTATCTCAACACCGGGCAAGTACCGATTGCGCGTGATGCTAGCCACAGCCTCGCCTAATGGTATCGTTACCAAAGAATTTGTTGATTCCGGAATAATTACTGTGGCATAATGACCAAGTGGGTCCGTCTTTTTCTATTCTTCGTTTTGGCTTTGCTGATTCATCCATTTTCCCTAACTAACTTATCTCGGACCCGAGACATCTACCCCTCCCGTTACCTTTCCAAGCCAGTTGCTGACTTTGATAAACTTTAGCTGATTCTCGGCCGGCCACTCATCAGCGGCTTACCGCTCAAAAATTTGATATCACAATGGCGGATATCGGGAGGTGGCAAGAGGCGTGATGAGGCGCGGGTCAGATGGAATGTCGTTATTGAATTTTCGCGGAGGAGTTTCCGGTGCTCATTTCTCTTTTTCCCGTCTTTTGATCTTGTTCAATTTTCCTTTCTTGGGTTTATTTGGGTTAGACTCTCCTTGGTAGTCTTCGGTGCCTCCCCTTTATCGGTTAAAAGCGAAGGCTAGGTCCGGGTATTTAGTTTCTTCTAGATCAGTTGGACCCTGAAGATAATGCATGATTTCGTTGTATTTTTTACGTGGTTTACAAATCAGACCTAAACATATGATCGATACATTAGTTTCTTTCATCTCCGGGATTTGATTAATTGATGAACAAAGGCGAGATGTGAGAAAGTGATAGTACAGCTGGGATTTCTATGGTTTCACCCAATTGTAGGGCATCGAGTCAGAACAAAGACTTCAGAAAAAGAAAGCAAACTTCACGTACTTTTTACCCCAGATCCCTGGACCTAATTTGCAATTCTAGGATCTTTATTTGTAATTCGTGTTTTTCTTTTCGTTCTCATTTCTTTTTGTTCTCATTTCTTTTTGTTCTCATTTCTTTTTGTTCTCATTTCTTTTCGTTCCCATTTCATCTCGTTTTCTTCCTTTCTATTCGGTCGAGCGGCCAAGCGTACTGCTGTAATGCCGAAGTTGTCCAAGTTCTTGCGCCGATCCAAGCACATACTGCAGAAAAGTGGGATAATCCACACCCATACTCTCAGCTGCAAGACCCATAAGGCTCATCTGATCATCGCGACCAGGACGTCCAGGTCCTGTGATATTCTGCGCCAACCGTCAAGTTAGTATTTCCCCGAATGTCTATCAGTGTCACATTGAAAGGACAGTATGAGTCTACCAAACATACCGGCTTCATATTGATATCAAACAAGGCAAACTTTGATCCCTCTTTGAATCGACGAATATCAATGCGCAACGGTGCAGTCGTCCCTAGCAGCCCCGCCACGGTCTCGCATTCTTTCATGATATTCGCGTACGCAGGATCCACCTCCATCTCCGCTGCAGTCACTGCGCGCGAGTTCACCGTCACCGCAATCTTACCGCTATATGGCGCAATTCCATCAACGTGGTTGAAGCGGGTCACAGGCGGCAACGCCCAATGACTAGAATGCCGATCTGAATGTTCGAACCCCAGGATCCGCTCTTGAGATGGTGGCATGATCGTGATGGTTCCCTCTTCTCCGGTTAAATACTCTTCCAACAAGACGCGGGGCGATTCATCAAAGAGGTGTGCCACATGCTCCGCTAGCTCTGTTGCGTTTTCACAGATCTTTACACCATGACTGCCCCGTCCGCGAACTGGTTTCGCGACAATGGGATAGTCATTCTCTTTTATCAAAGATAAGACTTCGTCAAGGGTTTCCTGGACCGATTGCTGCGCTTGTGCGAGTCCTGTGGAGCCATTGCTAATATCCTGTGATACCCGGGGATCATCTACAGTCCACGATCTGGGCAGCGTGAGCCCACCCCGCTGGCGGAGCAGGTCATTCGTGAATGATTTATCATCGAATCGATCCGCACAGAGTGGAGGTTGACCAATAACTCTTACGCTAGACTCGAAAGGAGCCAATTGCGAGGAGATTTGCAACGGATGTTCTGCGAAGAGCACTGTATTCGCCCAAAGATGTGTTGCGCCTTTCTGAATGGCGGAGATAATTCCTTCTTCGGTATCAGGGAAACACCACTGATTCTGATCCGCGGGGTCTGGTGATTCCACCGGCGTCAGCATGGTAGTTCCCGCGCATTTTAGTGAATAGGCGATGTCCGCGCCAGAATCCCGATAGCCTGGTCAATACATCGAAGAGAGTTAGCGCGTCTCGTTTTTTTCGGGGCTCCAATGCCTATCTTGGCATTAGGTGCGAAGTATAGATTTAGTCACTGTACCTCCCGGTTTGGGGGGTTTGCTTACCCCCCCATACATCGGTGGCGGCAGGGCCTGGTAGAAAACGGCCACTACAGGCTTGGCAGTGTCCATTTTGGCTCTTTTTTGGCAGAGAAGCTTCGAGTTTGGATGCACGCACGGGGATATGGCTCGCTGTAGCTGAGTGTGCGGCCGGTTGTGGGGGCCTAAAATGAAAGCGGGTCGGCTGAAAATTCAAAATCCGTATGCAGGTCGGAGGGCAAACTTCATAGGACGTCTGTTTGTTTAGAAGGCACTCTTTTCATGCTAGATAGCAGCTGGATTTTGTGACGGATTTTTCTCAAGCCATTTTCGATGATTGTTATATACTGGAATGACTCGGAGAAGTGCCGATAGTCGGAGGCGGGAGCGGACTTGTCCTCGGTTCTTGGATATGGATACCCCCGATAGTGGAAGTCGGATCAGGAACGGATTTACACTTTGAGTGAAAACATCATGTAAGATGAGATCATCCATGGTTTAAAAGGCTCATATCAGCACAGCTGAGAATAAATTGTTCTGTCATGTAGTATAATATAGTATATAATAAAGATTTCCGAGGCGGAAGAGCCCAGCACAGCTGATTCAACGACACGAATAATAGAAAATGAGAAATCAGCACACTTGTGTGAACAAGAATCGAAAATGGCCAGTTCGTGTTCTTGAAGAAATGAAATCATCAAATGACTAGAGCCAGGCAAAGCGACCGATGCGATGCAAGACAAGTCATATTATCCCCGGGCGCGGATATACACTAGCCCGATGGGGCGTACGGGGCACGCCATCATGTCAGCGGTACAAGAAACATGTTGGTTTCACAGTGGATCAACAGTTGATTCACACCAACGCACGAGGTTCAAGTTTCCACACATGCGGGGATTCAGATAGAGCAGCCCGGTCTGGATAGGGCGCTGAGAAAAGGAGTGCCACGGCGGGCGATGAGAAATTCGTAAAATCAAAATCGGCGTTGATGAGGCATTCAGCTACCCTTCTCGTGGTGACGGAGCTTCTCGATACCGTCCCGGACAGTATCGCGCACACTGAAGCCACCAAAGAGCCAGTCATTTGAGTGGCGACCGTAGTGATTGACTGTGCCGCTATAGCGACGGTAGTCATCGCTGTTCTTCCGAGTCGGAGTGGTTGCCCGCTTGGGGAAGTCTTGCTTGGAAGATTGGGGTGATGAGGGCTCGGGAGACATCTCGTTGGGACTGGTGGAGCCGTCACGCTGATCGAAGTAGTTCATTTCAGGTTTGCTCCGAGGAATGTAGTGGGTGTCCAAGGAGTGGCTGTGATTGTGTTTGCGCTTTGGGATGTCAATCTCAGTAGGTGATTTGGACCCCGATCGGAATAGCTTCGAAGCTATTGGGTTAGAGATCCGACGGTTCTTTTTTTCGTCTGAGCGTTGAGTGCTGCGTGAAGAGCTTGTGGTGAAAGAAGTCTGAGACGCAGAGCGCTTGGGGTAATTACCGCTCTGGTGGGAGTGAGAGCGCATTACTTGCTGGGAGATGGAGTGGGGAAGGACGAAACCAGAGGGAGAGGAGGAGGGTAGTATAAGGTAGGGTTGTGGGATTGAGTTCTGACGTGGGGAACACGAAGATTATTTATCTTCTGGGAATCTGTCCTCCCTCTTTTCTTCTCGTTCTGAGTGATCGTCAATGCCCTGTAGGGCAACCAACCAGATCACAGCGGGGTTTGTCCAATCCTGGCCTCGGACCTGTCGAGGACCAAAAGCGCCAATGATAACCCACTCACTGGGTCCATCCAGCGGACCGGTCCTCCAAATCACCAATTGGACGGGCTCAAAGTATCCACTGGTAAGGTTTAGCGGATGGCCGTCGGTGAGAAAAGTCCCAGATTACGGGGGAGCCGACCCTCACGAACCAATCCGAGATTGTGTCTGCCTTGGAGCCTCCTCAAGGAATCCTCTGACTCGTTCAGACCCCGCAGATTCACCGCTGATTGCATCATCATGGGCCACGTATCTTGTCCTCGTGAAATCCTACATTGACGTTGTCCCACGACGGGCTGCATTTCCCTCTTTGACAGCTCAGTCCCCAGTACCCTTTTCACAGGGCTGCACGTATCAGCTGAAGATTGTGGACCATTCTCTATTTTTTTTTTGGTCAAGTGGAACCGGACTGCCAAGCTGCCGGCCAATACCGTGCCGGGGTTGGTTGAGCAACGTGAGTCCGAAGAAACGGCTTATCAGTTGAATAATCAACCTGCAATCCAATCAACACTGTAGAATCCAAGACAAATGCCCTTCTAGCGGCCTTCCAGAAAACTTCTACATAGCCGGGGACGTATGAGTGCCCAGTTGAGTCACGGCCCCCACAATTTGAACGCTAGCCAAAACACGGCTGAGAGGACAGGAAATCGACACAGTAATCCCGAATACCCAGTCCGAGTAGTGGGTGACGCACGACTACGAAGTGTCTACAGAATCGATATTGACTTTCATTCTGATGATTCCAATCTTGAGCTTTATGAAGACTTTCGGGCATGTCAGTGCTAATCTTTACCATCGGGACCTGGTGAATCAACCCATTCACGCGGATATTCTGAACCTGCCTGCAGAAGGCCAGCTGGGTCGCGAATGGGAGATGCGGTCAGCATTCCCTATGCACCACTAAACAGTGACCATGATCATCTCCTGCATTGTGTGTCAAAATTTACTCGATCTATCCACTGTGATCAGTCTTGAAGAACCTGGTCCGTACCCTCTGTGGCCCCACTTGTGGCGTCGCCAATGCCGACCGGGCACTGTAAGTATCGCATTCTCATCGATCGCACGAACCTAAATTTGTGGGTGTAAACATGCACTTCCCTTCATCCATCTTGGATACGTCAAGGGCTCGATAGCCTAGACTCATGGCATATGCACCTCTGTGGATCATACTTCGCAAGAATCCTATCGTTCAACCTACAAAGATAGCTTCCGGGGCGGGGGTCTTTTCTATCTACCCAGATGAGGGAATGAATGCTCTTTTACGCGAAATTCAACATGCACAACAGCGAAGCGATAGAGGCAGTGCTCTGTGTATAAGAAGAAGCTGTAGAGTTTTTAGACATTTTCATCTGCCAGACGCAGGTAGAACACAGCGAGTTCTGGGCAATATGAAAACTTTCGTGCTTTCCAAGGCCTATCAAGTCTTCCTTGGGATTGTCTTCTTCGTCGGCCTGGTCGCGTCTGAAATCTGTGAAAATATGGCTAGCTCTAGGAGTTGCTGGGTGAGTATAATGTCTCAACCGATCATTCTACAATCACCCCCTACACTGGAGTCACACGAGAGGTAGATTTGTTCGAACCTGTTCAGGAACAGTATGAATCAACTTGTGTGAATTGGAATGAGTATTACAATAGCTCATTTTACACGCAAGATGACTCGGGTATATAAGAAATGTGGCGCATGTTATCTCATGTGCTTGGTCCGATTCTCCACCTCTAAGTTCGCTTTGGCCAAGTAAATGGCCTCTGACCTGCCGTCAAGCGGTCTACCATCCGCTTAGCCACTGCCTCCTACCCCCTTCTTTGATGTACAATATCTCGTGTCTTTTTTCTTACTTCATTTGAAACCGCTGTAAATGAGGCCCCGGCCGCGTGATCCCTTACATATACAAACTTCACGGAGATCCAGTCTATTGAAACACCTGCCAGACTTAGTACGGCTCACTATGTACAATTATTGATATAACGGATGAGGAATTACTTTCCTGAATCAAGAAAAGTTACTGGGCCCGCCAGTCATCACGCGATTTCATTTTCTATCTAACGCTGCAGTATACCATCCTCAATGTCTTTGAACCAAATCCCATCAAGCACGCCTAAAAACCAAAAAGCCACATTGAACCAGATCATTCCTCCTTCAAACTAAAAAGACCCGCACTCGGCTCCTTCCACGACCGCGGCTGCGCAGAATGCGACCTCCTATGCCTCTTTTCAGCAACAAATTGCGGCGAATCCGTCACTGAGGACGCGCTCCTTCTCTCAGTCACCATGACCGGCCTCGCCGACAGCCTGGGGGGCATCCAACCCGTAATCATAACCTGGTCTCCGGCATTCATCATTGTCGGCATGACAAACAGCGACCGTGTTTTATCGAGCGGCGGTCGACGAATCAGCCGCCGAAGCACACTACGATGAACATGTTTCCGGGCTTCTGCTGCTGAGGCAGAGTTTGGGACATCGTCGCATCGTGGCTTTTGTATAGGGCGGGACCAGAGACGGTGCACGCTTCGTGATGGTGTCCTGACTATTCCTGCCATCTCGGCATCGTCGGTGCCGGGCTCTTCCTCTGCGATGAGAGGGACAACCGTGGGCTGTTGAAAGGCCCATTGTTGGTTGGCTTCAGTAATTGTTATTGGTTTGAGGTTGCGGATCTCCAGGTTGGATGGAGCGCGCATGCATAGCTCGGAGCCGCAGTGGGGCCAGGAGTGGTGTCTGCGGTGGTGCCGAAGGTTCGGCATCGTTGGGATTTGTGGGAAAGGTAAGTAGGTGTAGTAGGATGAAGTGTTATTATCCAGCCTCCATTTTGAGCAGAGTATGGGTTGTCAAAGATTTGTCACTTCTTCCAGCTATTTTCTCTCTGGATAAAGGTTAGTGAATTAGTTCTGCCTGGCAGGTCACAACATTATAAATCGACGGGCTTTGGCTGACGCCCGCCAAGTATCTACACGTGCCGGGCTTTGTCGCATTGAGCGCCCGGGTGATGTATCATTTGCAGGCTAGGATGACCATCGAATTCCAAGATTTGGGGGGTTGTGTGGAATATATTAACCTTGAAATGGGGCAATCTCTACTGCGGGTGAAAGATGGATATCTAAAGGGTGAAGAGTTGAGCAACGAATAGTAAAGGAGTGGAATTATAGTTCTATATTACCAAATTAAGCCAAAATAAGCCCCTGGAAACAGAGCTTCAGGAAACCAAGACGTGGCTTCAGTTAAATGGTCCTCGTATTTGTCGAGGGCACGAATCCAAGGCGCGGGAAATGACCACCGAAGATGACCGAGATGACCGGGTCAAGCGGGTTGAGTTATTATTACAGCGGACCTCATGACTAGGGCACACTGGTGTTAGTCACCACCTGGGTAGGGCTGTGTATTTTAATATTAGAAACAAGATGATCTACAGGCACCAAAAGGTCGGCGAATTATTACTTGCTGACCAGTAGTTGAGAGATTGCCGTCAACCTTGGAATAGTGTCATTGGTTATAGGGCCACAACCGGGTTCTCAGACATCAACCAGTACCAAGTGGTCGAGCGGAAACTCGACTATTTCATCTTCCTTGGTCTAGTGGTCATGATTTCCGCTTGTCATTAACACCGATAAGCGCGGGAGACCGGGGTTCGATTCCCCGAGGGAGAGATTTCTTTTTGCGTCTGGAATATTTTCTCTATCTTCCTTTTTACACTTTTACTAGTCAATTCCCAAAATTTCATCTATTATTTATTATCTTGTACTTAGTTGATTAAAGTGGGTTGATCAAGCAAGCAAGCAGCTAAACAAATTCAACGTATAACTAAATCCCGCCCCCAACCCGCCAAGCTCTGTGCCCCCACAATTGGGGGCGGACACGGCTTGTTTATTCATGGCGGGCACTGCACAGCTATACAACATGTACACAGAAATGGGCCGATCTTCACAGCCCTGCACTAATACATGCAGGGTCCAAAGCCCCCGTTCCGCACATTTATTTCTCATACTAAATTCTTTCTCTTTTCACTTTCTCTTTCCTTGGATAATTGGGCATAGAATATACTATGCCCCTGTCAAAGAACATTGGTGCTCCAAATCTATGGGCCTGGCTTCGGTCCTTTGCTCCAGCTCAACGCTACCATAGTGCAACAGGCGAAGATACAGATGAAGCAGAGCTATTTTCAATTCCCAGTCAACAATCTATGATACCCGCCTCTCAAATCGCCAAAAGAGAGACGACGAATACCAAAAACAACCCGACTGGTTTTGCGCCTTTCCTAGAGGAAGCGACATCCGGTAGCGACAGAAACAGTTCTCAGAAAAGACCCGCCTGGATCAAAGGTGTATACTTTTGTGCATATGCAACCGCTGCTCTACTGCTACTGAATACCGTCTTAATTTCCGTAGCAGGCGGACTGGCCTCAAGACACTCAGGCTCTGGAGGATCTTCAAATTCAAAAGTTGTGTACAATGGCAGCTGCGCCATAACAAGTCGATGGAACACGGCACTTCATTTTATCATCAACATTCTCAGTACCGGTATTTTGGCAGCAAGCAATTACTGTATGCAAACGCTTGTTGCTCCAACCAGAGACGAAGTTGATTTGTGCCATGCAAAGCGTCGCTGGTTGGATATTGGTGGTTCCAGCTTCAGAAACCTCTTTGCCATACCATTTAACCGTCTTGGACTTTGGTTGATTTTGATACTCACTGCCACCCCGTTTCATTTACTGTACGAGCTCACGGTCACAAATATTGTCGAGTAAAAAGCGAGCTAACATATCTTACAGGTATAACTCTGTCGTTTTTGAAAGCTTGTCCTATATTGATTACTGGACATTCGTTGGACCATCCGATTTTGATGCTCAAAACATACGTTACCTGACTACTCCCGGCTTGGAGAAATGCTTTGGAACACATAAAAATGACATATTCTTTGGTGGATTAGATGACGAAGGTGATGACCAAGACATCGACTGGGATCATATTGTGCAACTTGTTTCGGAAGAAAAGAGCGAGGCAATTTCTGCTCAGCAGTGTTACGAGTATCGCAAAGCGACAGACGGTGGGTATAATTTTCAATCACGGTACAAGGGCTTCATTCTCCTCTCGAGTGATCTGAGTATCAAAGATGGAGGGGATAGCTCTATTCTTTGGAATCGTGGCCAAGATAATGAACAGACAGTCGTAGCTTCATCGTTTGCCAACACCGACGTCTCGAACACATCATCTCCTGAATGCGCCGATCCATCATATTATCAGATGCTGCCTCTCAGCGGGTGCTTAGCATTTGAAGGCCAGACGAATTGCGAACTGCTATTCAATCCTATAATTGGCGTGGTTATCTCATTAGCCACGCTGGTGAAGGTAGTTGCGATGTTTCTTGCAGCTAAAATTCAACGGTCCCGGGCACCTCCTCTTCTTACGATAGGCGATGCAGTTGCATCATTCCTACAAAGACCTGATGATACAACAAAAGGAATGTGTTGGGCGTCCTTCCGGCGCATGAAAAAAGACTGGAGACGCCATTCTGTATTGTCGGACCAACCACCGCCCAGAGTGCACGGGCATCTATCACCGCGGAAGCAATGGAGAAGGGCATCTAGCCCATTCTTTTGGCTAGCCACCTCATTGATGTGAGTCTTACAGAATCCCATGGTTAAATTAAATCTAAAATTCTCTAGTTTTACTATAGGTGTCGGCTTGGCGGCCGCTTCGACTTTCGGCGGCGGCGTCACCTTGGACATGTTTAAAGGTCTCTGGAATTCAGACAACAATGTGAAGAATTTTGGGACCTATGTCAGCAGCAACTATTCAGAGTTGGAAGGAGTGGTGATAGCCAACAGCGCTCAGTTGATAGTCACGGTTGCCTATTATTTCTTTAATAGGGTGCTGACTAGCATGCTGGCATCTGCGGAGTACAGTTCCTATGGGACTGATCGGAAGGCACTTCGTGTCACTTGGCCCGTCAAAGACAGCAAGCAACGCTCAACCTACTGGCTGAGTGTTCCCTATAAATACGGGATCCCAATCCTGTTACTTTTCACGGCAATCCACTGGCTTGTTTCACAGGGTTACTACTATGTTTTAATGATCCCTTATGGTGCAGACGACCAACCCCTGTACGAAAAGAAGATCAGCTCGCTTGGGTTCTCACCGCTACCAATACTTATTACTGCGGTGATTGGCTTCATCGTGGGTATGTTGTTGCTTTCTTTGGCGTTTCGGAGGCTCAAGTCACTTATACCACTGGCGGGGACCTGTAGCGCTGCTATCAGTGCCGCCTGTCACCCACCTGAGGATGTTTGTACCGCCACTGCAGCTCACGGCGAGTTGATTTGGGGAGAGACTAGCTTGCCACCAGATTGCATTGAGGACGAGAGTGACGGATGCGAGGTTCGAGGGCACTGCAGCTTTACTCCACTAGATGCAAGGCAGCCTTCACTGGAAAAGTTATACAGTTAATTATTTATTTTTTCATAGCTACTAACGTTGCTATAATACCTAGTGGCTGAGTTCAAAGAAATAAATTGGTCCTATTTACTTTGATTACCCCGACAAAGAACTAAACGTGGAAGAAATTGGTCTTCCCTGGAGAACACCCAGGAATTCTTCTCTATCTGTGCGTTCAGAACAGTCAGCAAAGCACACAATCATTATAATAGGAAAGAATCACCTTGAGCAGTCTGAAAAACCATCGAAATGGCCCCTTCCCGTTCCACAAGATTACTAGTTTTAGGAGTCCGAGCCATAATATTCATCATATCCAAGCTCATCCCACGAGAATACGGCAGCTTCGGAAATGTGACACGGGTATTTTCCTTCGAGGAGTCAGGAAAGTCCGATGGAAGAGACATGGTTAGCCATCTATTGGGGACACCGTCATCCCAACGTGCAGCAAGCTGTGTTGTGTTACCCCTGCGCCACAGTTGTATTTCGGCGCCACCTTTGCCGGATTTTTTCCCTCCCAGTACTTTACTTTTGGTTGAAAGCGATTGGATACGCCTCGAGTATGATAGATCGTACAATGGAGAAAGTGCGCTCATCAACGCACGCGAGACGGAATTGCTGTTAAATGCGATGACTGCTGGCCCTGTTTTCTTTTCGCAGTGAGAGAACACGACGGGTTTGTCTGCAGCGAAGAGCTGGTTCACATGGGACGAGATATAGTCCGTGTAAGAGGCGTGAGGGAATCGGACGCTGAGTGTTGAGTGTTGATAAACAAAGTCCGTGTCACGATAGAGGTAATAGACGTCAGAATAACGCCATGGTGAGTTGTTCTGGAAAACGACCGCAGCTTTGTATTGTTTGTGTTGTCTTCCCGTGTCGACAACGTCATATATGCGGCCAGAGCTGCTGGGTTCTGACCATGAGAAGTCTGGTTTGAAATTGATCTCCAGGATAGCTCTTTCGAAGTCCTCGGCGCCCTGTTCGGTGCTAAAATGTAGTCCTACTCCGATGTTTGGTGCACTGTCATCGTAGAGGTAAGAATGCAGAATATTATAGTTGCCGTCTGTCTTTGATCGTTTTTGACAGGCATCGGACCATTTCAGAAGTACCTGTCGCGACAAATCCTCGCGATTGATTTGAACACGACTGTGGGGCATGAAGAGTTCGATGCACCGTGGGTTTCTTTGTGCTGCGCATGGACTGATCACCATTCTTCGAGTACAGCGCCAAGCCTCACCAAATGATCTCTCAAGAACGCGGACGTTGCACGACCTGATTATCATTGGTGGGTTCATGGACTTCATGTTTGGGGTTTTTAGGTGCTCAAAGATCTCCACTGAGCATTTGAAAATGACACTTTCGGTGAAGTCTTTCGAATCGATCGGCTCCCTCTGCCAGACGGCGTCAAAATAGGTCTTGGGAATGTGAATGAAATGACCCAAATCGGCTTCGAATTGGAATGAAATCGAGACGCTTGTATTTTCGAACATGAATGACACTGGTTCCGAGATTCGGGCTTCCGGAAATCCAGTCAGATTGGCATTAGCAAGATTGATCAGAGGTGGTAGGTCGTCAGGTACAACTGCGAGATAATTAGTGATCTTTATCAAAAAAAAAAAAAAAAAAAAAAAAAGACTATGAAGGTTACAGTCTCGTTGAAGGCAAAGGGAGCCACTCTGGTTGCAGAGAATGATTTTTGGCTCACTTTCGCCATCCTTGGTTGCCAATAAGAGCATGTATGGAGCACCTCTAGTGCGTATTCGGAATTTCTTAGATCCAATCCCTGCATTGACAAAGATGCGATGGGGGACCCTTTCTTCTTCACTACCGGAATCTTCTTGGTTGACAGCTACCCAACGTGCATTTTCGAGCCCGAAGAAGTCCAAGCTGCTTTCTGATGCTTCCTCTGGCTGAACAGGCTCCCAGATGTCCAAGTCCTGGGCAGAAAAACTCGAAGGCTCGGGGATGTCCAAAGAAGAGTACTGAGAAAGTTCATCATTGACGCCCTGTATTTCAATTAACCCTGAAAGACACATGTCTATTGTAAGTACCTACTTCAGAAAGATCAGAAATTGTTTTGCGATTCTCAGCAGTCAACAAAGCAGGAGAGCTCTCGTCTTTGAGAACAATCTCATAGAGAATGTACGAGGATTTGAGGAGATCAACATAAGCCTGTTGTGAGGCAGACCTAGAGTCGCTCGTCATAACCATACCACCTCGAGCACTGACAATGTTATGTCTGCCACAATGGACCAGAGTAGCGCGCGCCTTCAACAGCCACCAAGTCGCAATAAGAAGCCAGTCCCCTGCGATGAGCCTTCGGGCCTGGAGCTCCTCATTCACCGAGGACTCAAAGAGCTTCAAGGTATCTTGATCAGGCTTGTGCGTCTTGTTTTGTGGCACGTACCTTATCGGTCGGGCAAGTTGTTCCTGAAGACGAACCTGGCGCAGCTGCTGCATTGCACTAGTGAGAGCCTCCATAACGTTCTCATGACCAAACTCAGTGGAGGATATCTCGCTAGATTTACCCACGCTCTGCCTTTCTTGAATATCCGAGGCGTTTTCCCACAACACTTTGTCGGACGCGCGACCATCGATAGAGCCTTCGTAGAGTGGTTGAGGACTGATGGCTTGAGAATAGTTGAGCCTTTCCGTCAACCTTTGGGAATGCGACCGACTGTACATTGATGGTGATGTAGGAGCACTTCCTCCATAGAAGGACCCATCAGATCCGGACATCACAGACTCAGATGAGGTAGATGTATGTTTAGCCCGACCGGGGACTCGATCTTCCTGCCTTCGAGAGCTGCGTGAAGCTAGCGAAGACACCCGAGGAAGTGTCTGCTGTGGCGTATATGCGTCTAAAAGATCCTCGTAGTCTGTAGACACACCACTTTTGATGCTCAGCGGTGATACCACCAAGCTTGAATCGCGACGAGAATTTTCGAGAACGAGCAAAGCCTGCTCATCGTCTTCCATTGCTTGTACTATTGTTCGTTCGATATCGGCAAGGGAAGAGCTGAACAATAAGAATTAGTCCTGGTATGATTTAGGAGTAGAGGATAGCTTACTTTTCAATGGGGCTCATACAGAGGCTCAGATTGCATGTGTGAACCATAAGCTTAGACCTGATATCTTTAATTTGCATTCGTTGTGTGGGCCAATTGATGTTTTGCCAAAATATCTTTCCCTCTGAGATTCCCAGTTCTCGATACCGGTTGAGAAGGCTAGTTAACCACGTCAAAGTTTCAAAGCAAGCGTTCAGACATCGCTCCAATATCAGCCGACGGTCTTCCCTCATTTGCTCGAATAATGCCGTGTTGGAGATGAAGTCATCACTCAAGTTTCGCATCACACCCTGTAGCGATCCAAGCCCCGTAACGAGGTTGCGAAACCCATCAGGGGCATCTTTCGCGAAGGTCTGACACTGGTTGTAGACTTCCCAAGTCGCCTTTGTCAGAGCAGGGATATCAGTGATTCCAAGGTTCTCTTCCATGATGAAAGAGGGAGTAAATATAGATCGTTGCAGCGCAAAGGTTGGAACACAGATTATTTTGCACAACTTCCCCAGTTCATCTTTGGGCAACGCTGAAAATCCAGCTGAGTTTGTTTGCCCCGCTAAAGCAGCCCAAAACACAAGACTGCAAGACTAGCGCAACTTATCACAGTAGAGGCCGAATGAGATGAAAAGTTGCTGCAGGCTCCCGGGCGCAACGCCAAGTTTGAAGAATGTCGGGGTGATCCAAGTTCCCACGAGAAGATGGAGCAACAGTACAGGGAAAAAGAAAGAAAGAGGGGAAGAGAATTATGATTGACTTCCAATCAAAGCGGTGATTGTGTTCCTCTGTCATCCTTTTTGGGCAGACTGGGAGACCACCCTTACCCTGGTCGATTGCTTGATCTGGCGCCTGCACCGCCACCGACCCTCAATATGAATTTCAATGTAAAAGAAGCACGTTTTTGGGAAAGAGCTTCGAATTCGCCTAATGTTTCTTTGGCTGGTCGCATAGAATGGGCGTGTTCAGACTATGGATCTCTTTCATTCTTAGCGCCACGAAGTAGAGTTCTTGAATTAGACTGGTAGAACAAAGAATTGCTGAAGAACGAGTCGTGTGAAAGAACACGGGGTTACGATAGACTCCACAACCTTGGAATAGAGCATTGAATCTTTAATCTATTCTTCATTTGCTTTCCTTTCATCGAAATGAGTAAAATTGGATCACAGTCCAAGTGACATTTACATATTTAAAGTGTGTTCCAAGGACGGTAGTCATTCCTAACCTTAAACTTCATATACTTCAATGCAAAACACCACCGATATCACCGATATCACCAGTATCGCCGACACCGCCATGTCAATATTCCAGTTTATAAAGAACCAGCTCATCCGATCGCGCGCCATGCAGCCAAATCTTTGGATGACGGCCATAATGACTGCAAAAAGGTTGTATTCTGCTTGCAAAGCTAATCCATATTATGTAACGCCTTTCGCGGTAAGTATCCATCCCGACACCTCAGGCAGTGCCGATCATCCGAGCTCCACCAGAACCCCAAACTAATTAAATTTCCCCTTAAGCTCGCCAGCGCTGTCTTCGGCTTCACCTTCTCCCCAGAAGCTTCCCGCTGCAGACCATACTGCAACACACACTTCAACAAAATGACCGCCTCATTCACCGTGGACCTCCCCACGGTCATCTGTCTCCTCTTCTCCCTGGGGATGATGCCAACCGCCTACTTCCTCACGAACTACCTCCTCCCCGTCAATAAAACCAAGGGCCGCGACCGCTTCCTCTTCGCCTGGCACACCTACGATGCCCTAACCCACATTTTCATTGAGGGCGCCTTCCTTTGGGAATGCTTCACGAGCTGGGCTCCCGTCGCCGGCATCCACAGCACAGAACCCTTCTTCCTCAACCGGCCCGATCGCCATTACGGTCCCGCGTATGGAACCGGTCCGTTTGCGCGTCTTTGGCAAGAATACGCTAAGGCTGATCGTCGCTGGGCGGGCGCGGATATTACCGTCGTGTCGCTGGAGCTCCTGACTGTTTTTTTGGGTGGACCGGCTGCTATCTATATCTGTTATTTGGTTGTGAAGGCCAATAGCAAGCTTGCATCGCAGGCGCGTGGGGCTATCAAGGCTAAGCTCTGGTTTGCTTCGGCTGTGCTTGCGACTGGGGAGCTTTATGGAGGTTTCATGACCTTTGCGCCGGAGTGGTTGACTGGCTCGACGCAGCTTGCTACACACGATTTTGTTTATATGTGGTTGTATCTTGTTTTCTTCAATGGGCTTTGGGTGTGTATTCCCCTTTGGGTTCTGTTGCAGGCCTGGGTGGAGATGAAGGCTGCCTTTGTGATGAAGGAGGGCGTTGAGAAGGCTGAGCACCGGAAGAGGTATTAGGAATTGGAACGTGGGATGGATTCATGGAACTTGTGGATTGTGTAATATGTTTGATTTATTATTCTCCGAGATTGTGTATCGCATGGGGTTAGCATGGAGATTCGGGCTTGTGTTGTATTTTAGACATGGTTTTTTTGGTTGTACTTATTAGCGAAGTGTGAATTGCGCTGGGAATATCTCGCAAAAAAAGAATGGAACGTAAGCCTCATGAAATACTATACACGCTGATAAATCGGGCAACTTAGAAAACCACATAAAACAGTGCTCAAAACCTTGAAACCGTAGGCCAATGCAATTGCAGTTTAGTACCTGTTCAAACCTAATGCCCTCGATCCTTCTCCCAAAACCAATGGTAGAAGCTCTTCCATTCCTCGGCCGCATCCTCAACATAATCTCCCACCAATTCAGCAGTCTCATTGATCTCCTCCGCCACAGGCGAGATCTTCAGTCCAGATGACGCATCAACACCATGTCTAGCAGCCCCAGTCACATGAGCGGCAGCAGCAGTAGCCGTATTCGAAGTTGTGTCCACAGCCACACTACCGGCGTGATTGTTCAACGCATCCTCAGCACCTTCCTTAGCCCTCTCCGCGAGATCACGAGCTCCTTCGAGTGCAACCTCACTATACTCCTCTGCCTGCTCCCGAGCACGCACAAGCAGGTCTTCAGGCGACGGGTAGCGACGCAGAAGAGTAAGGAGAATGTAATAACTCTTCACAATAGAGCCATACACAGCGTCCTTTGCTAGCATGGTGAAGCCATGAGAGAAGAACCCCTTTAGAACCTCACCGGGTAAACCGGCATAGAGAGCGGGGATACCCTCAGCACGCGCGATAGTGATGACATTATAGACAATTTGAGGCAGAAGGGCGGATAAAATGGTCTTCTCTTGGCCTGGCTTCTGCGACCCACCAGCCATAGCCTGCGCACGTGTCTTCGCCAGCGAAAACGGATAGGTGATGGACGATGCCACGGACTTGCTCAACGCAGCCATCAAAAACGTTACCGCGGCGGATGGCTTATCTCTCTTCGCGCGCGGAAGAAGTGCGCGTTTAAACACCTCATTCAAGAAGAGAGTAATTGATGGGTTTAGTGTCAAGATCAACGACGCCGAATATCCCGACCAGAACCCAGCTAGACCTTTCTCCTTTTGGATCTTCGCTGCAATATCAGCCGTTGACTGACCATCTCCACCGGAGCCCTTCCGCGCCGCCGTCTGCTTTCTCGTGACGATATTCGCTAATGGTGTCGTGAACAGCTTCGAGAAGGCACCTGCTACAATTCCGATCGCAAGTTCGTCTAGGATGGGGAGGACAATATTCTTTGTCTTTGCTGCGCGGGCGGGGCCAACGCGTGCGATGATACGGCGCTGTCGGACGGTTGTATAGGCAAGGAAGAAGAGGAACGAATCGAGAATCGTTTTGCAGGTGTCCTGTGCTAGACCGGGATAGAGGCCAGCTAGACCTTGGTCGAGGTAGATTTTGTAGGCTGCGTCGAGAATACTGGTATATTCCTCCTCTTCTTCAGCACTGTCATCATCTTTCTTGCCCTTGGTCTTCTTTTGTTGGGTCTGTAATCGAGCGACGATGACACTGAGGGGGTAGACGACGATATTGGAAACGGCCGAGCCTACAGCGCCGGCAACCGCGTTGCCTAGGACTGGAAGGGCAGGTCCGCGAAGGGCTTTGGCTTTCCAGTCGTCGCTTGGGTTTTGGTTTTCCCAGCGGTAGGAGGGGTGGAAGGCATCCTTTGAGATGATGTTGTTAGACACTTGGGATTGATTGATTGACTTCAGCTGGGAAACAGATCAGGGCATACCAGCTGAGATTCGTAAGTGAGTTTGTACTCCGCCATGATGAGTTTTGGTATCGAAATGGGTTGGTTGATTAGGACTCCTGGTCCTTGAGATGTAGCTGCTTACTCCCGACCGAGGGATCTCAGATGTTATGGTTTGTATTTGGGTTCACAGATCTAGTTAGGAGCTAGAATGTTGGGTATGAGTGAAATCGCATCCCCGGAGATAAAAAGAAGGATTTGGCAAGAAATACCATCAGCGATCAGGAATAGCGGGCACGTTGCTTATGGGAATGTGAAGATGTACTCCATGGCCGAGGTTACGCTCCATCCATTACATCATGCCGATCATGTGGTCCGTGCCAGGATGGGCTGATTTCACCCACGCTACAGGCTATACAGAATGCAATTAACTGATTGCCGTACGAATCGATCTGACGGTAGAAAGTAATCATGAGATTCAACTGTAGGTATTCGTTTGATACTAGCTCAGCGAGCCTAGTTGATAACTAACTAGATCAAACCTAAACCCAATTCCCATAATTTGTCGCAAAAAAAACCCATCGAACCCAGATCTTCCCAACCGTAATACCCGATGAACCCATAAAATAAACCAAAATGTAGAATGGTTTCGATATATCTTTGAAACGAAGATAAACAAAAAGCAACCGTCACACCGTTGAGCGCGTTAAAGAAATCAGGCAGAAAAGCCGACAAGTATATCCATAAAGATAGACATGGGGCAATTTAGCCACCGAAACCGTACAGGGTACGGCCCTGGCGCTTGAGAGCGTAGACAACGTCGAGGGAGGTGACGGTCTTACGCTTAGCGTGCTCAGTGTAGGTGACGGCGTCACGGATGACGGACTCCAGGAAGGTCTTGAGGACACCACGGGTCTCCTCGTAGATCATGGCAGAGATACGCTTGACACCACCACGGCGAGCGAGACGACGGATAGCGGGCTTGGTGATACCCTGGATGTTGTCACGCAAGATCTTGCGGTGACGCTTGGCGCCACCCTTGCCGAGACCCTTACCGCCCTTGCCACCTGTGATAAAACATTAGTATGAGTTGAGATGACGAATGAGTAAGAGAAGAATAGAAAAGACAAGAATGGGAAAAGTTAAACAAAGATGTGATGACAGCGACAGCATGGTCAACTTTAAGTCGAAGGGGGGGAGGGTTTCCCAGTTGGGTTAGAGTTAGGATGCATGGCAGCCTCAGGCACGCGATCGGGACTGGTCGCCACCAATTATCGGCCGCCAGGGGCATCACCAACTTCAACATCACCAACGTTGGAGAACACAACAGCGACCGTGGGGCAAAATACAACATGAAAATAAACAATATAAATCAACAGAGTATTGACTTACGTCCAGACATATTGGCAAAGATAAAATTAGTGATGAATTAGACAGGCGTTGATGGTTGAAAAGCGGTGGTGTCGATAAACGCGTCGACGGTTGGCGAGTTAGGGGATGAAGAAAAGAAAGAAAAGAGAAACGGAGCTAAATGGAGGGGAAGGGCGGGAATTAAATACGTGGATGACTACGCGTGATTTTCGGGGGACGGGGGGGTTAGGTAAGCCATTGGTTTTACATTCTGCAATGCGGCGGTGATTGGCAGGTGGGCAGGGAGTGTAAAGGGCGTTATGAAGGGCTGGATTGTGAACGCTTCCCTGGGCCATTACCCGCGTCGTGTCAATGCAGCGAAAATCATAATGTCCTATTGTTGGTCACGTGACCGATAAGCTCCCCCGATAAGGAACGCCACATCAAATTATCTGACATGCCACAGTAAGGATGGGGGCACAGTCGTACAAGTCTACAAGTACTGATCTCCGCTACATATCCATGAGTGGTTGGAAAAACTATTCGTCGTTCTGATATGCTCTAATAGGTTGAATTTGTACATTAAAAGAAAAGAGAAAAAAGAAGAAAATCAAGAGTACTCGTAAAGAAGAGTTTATTATACCTACCACTCTACGCTTGATACAACCTTGCAAAACCTTTGATCAAAACACATTCATTCATATCCCTCATGCAATCAAGATCACGTCGCTGCTGGGCTGTAGCGGACATCCTTATCCTGCAAATCATCTCTCTTGCTATTCCATCACTGCATCCTGTCAAATATGTGGTCCCGAAAACACGAAAAAGGAAAATTAAGAGAGAAAAAAAATCAAAAGCTAACCCCGGAACACCATGCACGCAATGAAGAAAGGAAAACACAAACATAATGCATCGAGTAAAAGAGGCGGGCGAAACTAAAACTTTTTTTCGGTAAAAAGGTGGAAGATCTGCGGATCAAGAAGAAGAGAAAATGCCTCGAGGGGAGTGGGGCAGAAAATAAGGAAATCGTCAACAGTCATCATGCATAATCAAAACAAAATATTGAAACGGAAAGAACCGCTTCATATCAAACGCGAGTCAATGATTTCTTCGGGAGACGAAGACCATGGTCCTCCACCACAACAGCCAATGTCCCAAAATAGGCCCCGCGGTTTATTGTACATCGCAGGAGTCCAAATCGTTCACATGTACTCATGAGGTGAAAGACACTTAAAGGCCATCAAATACCACAAGAAAGAGAGGAGAGAGATCCACCTTGCGCGGAAAAAGTCACTGTGCGCCAACCCAAGCCGTGTGTGCACCGGCCATAGACGGAATGGAAAATGAGTTGACCGAACCCATATCAGACAAGGAAAAGTCAAATTCACTTCAACGAAACAGTCAACGTGATGAAAAAAAAAAGATATGCGAGGAAGGAAGTAGCCGGACTCCAGGGCGGTTTATCGAGCACTTGATGTCACTCACCCTCTAATCACAGGCGACGACGGAGGGTCGTTCCTGAATCCATTTTGCAGGGTCTGATGGTGGTAAGGGTACCGGTGGGACATGGGAGACGGTGAGCTGCGAGGAGAGGTACGCGGACTCAGGGCCACCGGTGACCGTGCACGGGATTCACGAGGTACTTCAATGGGAGGTGACTCGATAGGGGCCGGGGAGCCGGGAGATAGAGGGGGGGAGGGTGTTCCCATGGGGAACTTTCTGCCAGCCTCCTCACCAGGGACATTCACGGTGAATGTTTGCTTTGTGGTTGAGGATTTGGAAGAGCCATACTGTATTCAGGTTAGTGTCAAGGTTGGCGACATTCTCAAGAATGGGTGACTTACAAAGCAGTATTTATCGACCAACTCTTTGTACACTGAGGACTCGAGGCAGGGCTTGCTAGAAACCAGTGAGGAAGGCTTCGGATTTTCTGCTGGGGCTCCGTCACAGGATTTGCTCACTGGAGAAGACTCGCCCCGCAGATTGTCTGAAACCTTCCGGGCCGGCTTAGCGTCTACATCGGTGGGCTGCGCAGATCGTGCTCGTGTCGTCAAGGTTGTTCGATCCACAGGAGGCTTAGTTCGGATCGCCGCAGTCAACGAGGCGCCAAAGTCGTAACGATTGCCAAATGCCTGAGGACTGGGCTTCTCTCGGCGTTTCGGGGGCCCGCATGTATCCATGTCGTCCGATGAAACCTTGGTGAGGGGCGAGCCTTTAGGATCATCAAAAGGATTGGAGAAGGGCACATTCTTGAGGATCTCAGGGAGATCTCCAAAGGATGGCGGCATCGAGTGGGGTCGAGTGTGGGAGCCAGTGAACGTCCGACTGCGGGGAAGTGCAGGTCGGGATCCACCTGATGGCTTGCTAGAGGCGATGATCTTCGGGGCTTTGTGGAAATCAACCTGGAAGTTCATGCCATTGTTGTTGTCCCAGTACTCCTGGCCATCAACATTGTAGCGAATGCAGATAAAGAGGGTCTTGTTCTCAAGGTTGGCCTGGTCATCCAATTTGATTTCGAAAGAAAACCGATCGGAGTCATCATGGCCATGCTTGCGGCGGACATCGTGGCAGAAAACTGCACCCACTTCAGAAATAGTTCTCCAATAATCAAATGTAAAGCGGGCGGCCACATGCTTGTGGTATGACAAGTTTGCCACAGCAACCGAGCCAACCAAGACATTCTTATCACCTGAGAGGAACAACCGTTCTAGACGAACAGGAATTGTAGTACGAGCCGACGAGTCCTTGGGGAAATTGGCAAGCCGGAGCTCCCACTCCCAAGAAGGAGTCTGATCTTCCTGCTGTCTAAACGGAAATTCGGTTTCGGTGTCGTGGTCATCAACCGGGGATGTCTCAGCGCTAACAGCCAATGGTCGGTCGAGCTGCAAAAAGTGACGAATGTGTTCTAATTGGGAGTCGAAGTGCACTGCCTTGGCATACACCGGAGTGCCCGGCATGCTCGACGGTCGACGCCGAGCGGTTGCGGGCCGGAGGGCCGGTCGAACGAGTTCGCCTGACTTCTTCCGAACCATCATGGGCTTGGGTGAAATTTCGACATCACTATCATCAGGAGAGCTCGTCAGTGCCTCCTCGTGGCGTGAAGATACTGTAGGAATAGTGGACTCTGTAGATGATCGTGAGTGGGCGATTTTCCGAGCGGTTTTAGATAGGCGCAAGTGATTGGGTTTGGTGTTCAGGGTGGGTAATTGTGGGTGTGGTTGACTTGAAGAGGATCGAGCCTCAGTTCCGTTGGTTGCTGGGCCCATTCTCTCTGGAGATCCTTCTTTTCGCTGTTCAATGGCCTTGAAGGCTGCCTCGAGGTCCTCAAGCTTGATTGGTGATTGATCAGGTGATTCCGAGTCTGAGTTCGGGGCGGATTCGGGGGGCGAGATTATCGCCCCTGGTGGGATCGCAGCATGGTTCAACGGGGGTGGAGACTGGCGGAGACTAGCATTGGGGTCAATTATGGGGCCAGTCAGCCGTGCAGAATCGGCAGTATGCACGGGGGACTTGGAGCTGGATGGGCTCCTCCGGTGGCGCCGAACATACGAGGTAGAGGAATAAGATCGAGAGCTCTGTAGCCGATCTGAGGCAGAACGACCTAACCCAGGTCTTTCTGGTAGGACGTCTGGTTTAGGTCCACAAAATTCAACGTGTTGCACAGCGAGCAACGACTTCAACGGCGCAGTGTAGGGCATCCGGCCGACTTGTCTTAACACAAGAAGGGGAGAGAGATTCACAGAATACTCGATATTGGATTCAAGATGGAAGCATCAGATGCTGGTCAGAGAATAGTGTCAGTCATTGCTTCTTTTAATTTGACAGTGTGGCGAGATGGCGAAGCTGGGGAAGAGGCAAGAGAAACAAACAATACGAAGCAGGGAAGAGCACGGAGATAGAATGGCAATGGACAGGGGAGGGGAGGATGGCGTGCAGGAAGAAATGCAGATGGTGGTACCGGATAGCAAAAGGAAGGCGCGGTCCAGTAGAGATGAAAAGTATCACAGCGCCTTCCAAGTGACACGGAATGGCAAGAACCGACTGGTCAAGAAGGCAATGGGTGCAGGTTGCAATTGAGGGGTAAGAAGAATGAAGGTGGAAATGGAAGTGGGATGTAAAATCGGGAATGCTGGAGTACATAAAGAGCTTATCAGACTTACCGTGTAGTATGCGGAAACCAGGTCGTGATAGTGGCGAGATCAATGTCCACGGATGATGAGGGAAAGAAGGTCCGAAGTAATAGGAAGGTATCAAACACAAAAGTACAGAGAAAAAAAAAGGATCAAAAAAGACTAGGGAGGAATTATATAAAAAAAAAAAAAGTCGGATTGGATGATCAGGATCAATGATCACCTCACCCCGGTACCTCAGAAGTATCCGATAAGTCGTAGTGTGGAGGGGCGAATCAAATTTCCACTCCCGGAATCGTTGGGAAAATCAAGAAATATAAACCCAGATTCCACTTCCCATATAATTCCCTAGAAAAGGTAGCAAAGGAAAAGGGGGGAAGGATTCTCTGGGAGAGAAAAGAGAAAAATCGGAGATAAACCAGGGAATTATAGCTGCCTTTTGCATAAAACCACCGGGGGGTGGGAACAGCGTAGGGGCAAAAAAAAAGTGGACCAAGATAAATAAAGACGGTTTACAAGCGCCCATTGGCAGTGCGTCTGCTTTGCATCGACTCCGCTTGGTACTGTCAGTGCGTCCCGTATAGCATGGTTAGGGACACGCCGATGTGGAGACGATGGAAGTCACTTCCAAGAAAATAACTTGAATTTGAATTTTCTAGTTCGATTTTCTTTTTAGGCCTAGACTTTTTTTTTTTTTCCATAAATCATCACATTGACAATCGAAAAACGCCCCCATGGAGATACTAGTACTATACTTTAACGACCAGGTACCTGATTGAGTCCACTAGTATTATATCCGTAACCATAGCGGTCTTTTCTCTCTCTTTTTATTATTAATTCAACGCTCCGAATTATCCGCACCAGGTGGCGCGTTTGACAAAATGTTGGGTGATCTCCATAAAATGATCGCGATTATGTCTTCTCTACGTAGGGGCTCCGCTCACTAGCTTGATAAACCATTTTTCTCAGGCTGTATTCCCTGTTTCTGGACTGACGTACTGCAATTGTATCACCTTTTCTCTCCGCAGCATGCGACCGGGGTAAAAGAAGGATTTAAACGGGGTAATCCAACTGTGCAGGAAAAATATTAAAAATGTTGTTTTAGATCCCTTATCTAGGTCCTTTAGTACACAGGAGGTCCGAGTCCCCCGATTTCACCCCTCTAAATCCGGTCATTCAGATTCAAACCCAGATGATGTTTTTTTTTTTATCTCTTTATCCGAATACAAAGAAAATATAGCAAAATAGAGACAAATATAGAATTGTCATTCAAACAATCCAGCCCATACTCCGTACTCCGTAAAAGGCCCCCAGATTCATAGATTCTCCCAGAAATCCGTCGAAAGTTTGATCTGACACGCCCCCAAGGCGCTGGGTTTGCGACCGCGGAATTGCATCGCAACCCCCATTCTATAACCAAGGAAGGCAATCGTGTCAAAATCCTAATTGCCAAAGAACTTCTGAATTCATCGGAGTTATCTAAAGTTTTGATCTCACCATGTAAGGAGGACGTCCACTTGACCTCTGCAGTGGGACGCAACACTGGATTTTTCTACGGTTTACCTTTTTCAGCCTCGAGGGGCTACACAGGCGCTCGATTGGAATGGAGGGGCATCAAGTGGCCCAGGCATGAAATATTTTACCATGACATGCATAAGTGTAGGACATTTCATTGGGGTTATCTTGTTCAACGCCCGGTGTGGATCGACGGAGCAGCGACCTATGCACTCCGTAGTCTCCACTTGAACGTGCCGCGAAATCCGGAGCCCATGGGGCCGAACCATTTGCCCACAATAGTTACTGCGAGTTTTAGTCGGATTACATGGCGTAAATGATACTAAATCCCTCGAATCTGCCAAAGAGATCTTAGCTGCTTATCATGCTTTGACCGGATCCCACATCAAACCATTGACTCATTCCGGAGAGGGTTCCAGGGTTATAAAGCGGCAGTGGTAATTCCACGTCTCAACGCCGGCGACGCAACAAAGTATATGACGTCAGACTGCATTTGACAGGCCCGAGAGTTGATTCTTTCCTTGGTTTATGCCCCCTTGGCGGGGAGGTCTGGGCCTGTTCCCCCAGTCTATCCCAGTTTTTCATGTACTGTAGCTCCGATTGTTATGTAGTACGTCTTCTCCCGTTGACTATGCAACGTCAGGGTTCTGAGGAAGTTCGCGGGTGTCCCGGAGCACTATCAGCCGCAGTGGGCACATCGTGCTTCTTTTTTAATTTTATTTTGATATCCTCAATTGTCTTCTATCGCGCTTCCCAAGGTCCTCAAGACTTGGAAACCGTTATCAACCCCGGAATGATCCTAGGTTGAGAGTCAATTAGTTCGTACCAGGTACTGCCGTACCGTTATCTACTGTGGAACGTGATAAAGGGAAAGATTCCAACAGGGGGGCTATCAAGTACCACAGAAAAAAAAAAGATAAAAGTAAAATCATTACGCATATCTTTGGATGGAAACTCTATTCCGTGTTTCACGATACCACAAGCGCCCGGACGTTATGAATACCTCCTCGGGAGGCGCAATGTCTCATTGTAAAGTAGTCATAGTTTGTAATATTTTGTTGGGGCTTACATGACAAGCTATAATTTTGAAACTGTCCTGCGTCTAGATCATCCAACCCCTTTGTTGCAGAGATTTTCTTCTTTTTGCCACCAAATGGTGGCACTAAAGTGTGGTGGTGGCTTTTAGGATTCCCATAACGCTAAGCCTCAGATTGGCAAAGCCGGATAGCCAATAAGTCCCACCCAAAGTGGATCAAGCAAGCTCGGCTAGACTAATAGTGGGTAAGAGGAATGGCGCAAAAAGAGTCGAGACTCTTGGGCGCGTTCATCTGACTGCACTGCTTTGGAGTATGCCTAGGATCTCCCCCGACCTGCATAAACAAGGCTGCTCGTGATGTTGATCTCTCCAGATTGTTTCCCCTTGTCTTTTCCACCCCCCTCTATCACCCCACCTATCTGGGGGTTGTCCCGCAGTTTGTACCGCAGTTTGTACCGCAGTTTGTGATCAATGCGTCCATGGAACACCTAGCTTCAAAACATCTGGATCGCTCGATAACGGTGATCTGCGGATGGTCATGGCTGATAAGGGACCCTCTTAGCCAACCCCGTCGCCTCGGTGAAGCTGCAAGGTTGCAGAAGGTTTCTGACCATGCTGTACCTACTGCAGACGGTAATGCTCGTTGGCTGGTCTACCCCCTTCTAACAAAAAAAATGATGGAACCCTCCGTGCACTCTTCGTCTGATGTCGACTTCAAACCAGTTGACCCTGTTTTTGAGCGTGATCTTCTTCAACGTGATCATGCCTTGGACGTTGAAAAAAAGAAAACAAATAAAAAACTTGGCATCGGCGCATTGGTCGCATGTATGGCACCACTAAATCACGCCTTGCACCCATGCTAGATTCATTCGCCGTGCAATCCCCAGTAAGGTGGTCGAAGCGCAACTCCGAGCGGTCGGACCAGGACAGTCTGTGCTCCTCGGATTGGTAGCTAAACCGGAGAGTTCAGCCTTAGATCTTAGTTTCTGACCTCCGAGCGCTTACTACTTACTCAACATGGTCTCAGACTATCTTGCGATCAACAAACTTTCCAAATTCTATTGGATTGCACCCCAATGAACCATAATTGGACCCTCACCGCTACATAATCTAGTTACTCAATGATCAACCCTCAAGTCATTTCCAATCTCTTTCCACTCACCGGTACGGCCTTGGATCGCTATCCGGGATTCGGCTTGCATGGAGTGGCTGAACCTTGACCTTCGGCATCCAGCTTGCCGATTTAATGAAACCAATCCAGCTCATATCCGGGGACACGGAAACGAGAGCTTCTTTCCCCAGCACCATGAACTCTGAGCATGCATACACCCCGCAAAATACTGGTCTAGCCATCTGCCACCAGCTCGCCACAAAACTGAAATTTCGATAGATGAGCGATTGTACCAGCCGAGATATTTTCAATTGATAGTGCTATTGGGTCACTGTCTACCCCGCAGGGAGCAGTCTATTCTCGGGCCTCAAGATGCACACAATTTGACTTCGGATATGCGAACCCCGCAGAGGGATGGGATCCGGGGTTGACGCTTACTGCGTGCGGCTCCCCTGCTCATGTTTGTGGGGATCGTGGACTCGATTCGCGATAGTAAGGTGATCTCGCGAATAGGAGCACGCGTTGCCTACCTATTGACCTTGCCTTATCTCGGCTTCATTTTTTCGACAAAAGTCGGTGTGCACCCCGACTTATCGCACTGGGGACTACTATGTACATCTGGCTAGGTATCTTTCTAGGTAGACATACCCTCAGCATCTTCGAGTCCTCTATCAATGTCTTAGAAAATCTTGATAGGAGATACGGGGCTTCGGGAAATATCTAGTTGTGAAACTTCCCTATCTGCAATTCCGTTGGACTACTGAGGCGCCCGGTCTGATAATGCAGTATCTCGCATCATGCCAGAAAACGAAAATCCCCCCGCTTGACGCCTTGTATGCATTGCGTCGGACACATGACCATCATTTGCAACTTGCAGGGATGCTGACACGTTGTCGCAGTAGTTATCTAGGCACAACAGTTGATTACAGGGTGTACGTAGACATGGCCCCATCACACAGCTTGGCGAGAATTCAATCTCCCAAGTTTCAGAAGGACGTGCGCTCAGACGCTCAGGGACCAACGTTTCTGGTCTGTGCGATGAAGCTTTAGAAAAAAAAATTCCGACATTCAACTCATGGATGTGCAACCCCTGGGGTGGGTCCCCCCACATCCTGTATGGCAAAATAGTAACACATCCTGCTGGATGCCTCACATACTTTGATTTACATACTAATGCACGGCATGCGAAACCATCCAATGGTGCTAGTAGAAGTCGGCAGCAGCCTAGACTTACTGTGCCGTAGTCAGTGCGTACGATCCCGCAGATATAACTCGACGGTTAGCGCATGGACAGTGGGGCCGGTGGCTGCAGACATTAGGCAGTGCATTAGCGCGGTGAACCGACAATGGCTTCTGCATGTTAAGAGGTCAAAGCATGGAGTCATCTGTTTCGAGCAGAGGATCCTAGAGCTAGTCCCCTATCTCAGGGGCTATCGTTTTGTAACCCTATTTTATTTGCAAGTATACCCCGAAATGATTAAAACGGAAAGCGGGTCCACTTTCTCTTAACGTTCATGTATACTTCCTGTCGATATAATGCCAGATTGTCGAAAAAGGTATTCCTCGCCGCTATCTCACTAAGGTTCCACCATTCGTATACTACCCTCAGACCTTGCCAGCGGCATCAAAGTAGCTCCCAGCTTGGCTATTGGTGATCATTGATCGTGCCGCCCAGACCACGAATTATCAGTACGTTTCTCTACTAAACTGTCAGGTATAGCGAGATCTACATTGTCCATTGGCCCTTGGCCGATGGCGAAAATCCAAGGAAAACCTTATCTCGTGACTCCTATACCTCCTCCTGTAACTGCCAGGAGAGGAACGTGTGCTGGGTCGCATATTGATAATACGTCTGCTTGATTACTCCGAAGCTTCGAAACCCGCTTGGCGGGAGAGGCGCCAGCCAAGAAGAGCGCCACTGTCGGCCTATAACGCCCATTGAATCGAGTGGATGACAGCCACTGTTCCCAACAATTCCGACAACCCGCCAAGGACGAATCACACTCGTTGCGTGCATGTTAGGAATTCCCGGTGGCAGTGCCATGGCGCGCTTGCTACAGCTAGCTTTCTCATCACTTTACTAGCGCCGTGAAATGTCTCCGATAAATGAAGCTTGCTATAATAAGAATCTACTACCTAGTATCTTTGTTTGCTCTATCATTGGCGGGTCAACCCGGCGCAATTGGTTGAAACTATGTTCCCCTAATTCTATATCTAATCCAATATCATTAATTGATGTATGTTATCATGATATATTACCTATTTAGGTAGGTGTATCACTTAGCGGAGGGGCTACAGGCAAGGTAATCCCCGGACTTTTCCCGTCATGATCTACTACCCGAACAGGTACGACAGAGGATCAGCTCCCTGTGGGGTCTGGGGTCTGGGGTCCGTTTGGATCTGGGTTGTGCTCGATCCTCGACCCTGGAGCGCGCGCAGCGCTATTGTTGTTATTTTGATACTTTTGTGCTTTCATACGCAGGCAGACCCACCGCGGGGCTTACCTACCACAACGATGGCTTTCAATGACCCCCACATGGACGAAGCCGAGATTCCTATCTGCCCAGCAAACTACCTTGGTGGTTGCCTACAGTCGATCACGTATCTAAACTCTTATTCTGTTAGAAAGCTCCGCGGAGACGAGAAAAGTTGCATATGCCCTGCGCCCCCGTCAAATTGCGGGGTGCATGGCCTCCAATGCCAGTTCGCATCCAGCTTATCGACCCGAGACTAGAGGAACCCCGCGATGCCAACGCGCCATCAATCCTCGACGTCCAAGCACTGCCTGTACGCGTCACAAGCAAACGGAATGCTCTGGAACACCTTGGAGAGGGCTAGCACCATGCGTCACCGTAACAACTAGTCTCTTTCCCCTCTTTTTTGAGTTGTTGTCCCTCTGCCCCACATTTCCAACAGCTATCCTGTACTCCTCTTTTACTGTCTTGTCAGCCACACCCGAGTTTTTGACGATCAGACCCCGGCTTTCCCTTTCCCGCGGGTGTATCTCAAATGGTCCCAACCCCCTCCTCATCGTGCAAACCAACCCATGCGCTCTCAGGACTACACTTCCCCGCCCATACGGCTAAGGACTTCCCGTTTCACACCTGCATCGTGCGCCGGGATTTCCGTGCTGAATGACCCTCTGCAGATATCCAGCAGAGCCCCGGATGCACCGGTAACACAGATAAAACCTCCTAGCAAAGCACATGATGTGCCAGTCCGGCCATAGTTCCGGCGTTCCGGCCTGAAGCGTCGAGTTTCGAGGATCTGAGCTGCAGGGTGAAAGACAATGTAGACAGGTCTCTGCCTTGCAGATTTCAGTGTACGGATTCCGTCGTACAGCATATTCTACATACGATTACAGCTTGAGAATTTGACTCGAAGGCAAACTTTGGAAAGGACCAAAAGTCAAGCGTAGAGATATCACCCCACCCCTGCAAATAGGGATCATCCGTTCATAGGTACCATGCGCTCTACTTCCCCTTACCTCCTCTCTCCATTTCTCCCCCACTTCGCTTTCTCGGTGGCTTGAATCTTCGTGCTAGAGACTGAGCTGGCCAAAGCCACGACCGCCACTTGGGACATACTACGTTTAGGAAAAAGTTTATCGGCAGCCTCGCCCCAGTGGCGAGCGGTCTGCAAAGCTCCGGTGGTTATACACAGGGGTCGAAGCTTGAAGTATCTTTTTTGTCACTGCGAGGTATTGTGTGGCTTTTGCTATGGTTGGACCCTCATCGTGAGACCTGGGCATTGAAGGACGTATCTTGCATTGCCGCCACCACTGATCTGCGGCAAGTCAACCTGGCGAATATTTGCAGCTTGACCGGTCGTGAGTAATAGTAGAAGGTGTTAATGGTTCCGAAGAATCGAGAAAAGAATTTTCTTTGAGTTTGGGGCCGTGCAATTGCGTTTCTTCGGTGAGTAAACCGATCTTTGAGACATTGCTCTTGGGCCCCTGTCAAGAACGCAACCATAGACGTCTTCAAACTTTACCCCCGGAAGCATGCTTCTTTGTCAACTTTTTCTCTCAATTCAGAGCTACCGCCTTGCAGCTTATACCCTCTGAGAGCCCTATATGAATGATGAAAATGTAATTGCAATTGAGTGGTCATAATGTAGTTGCGGAGTTTTACATGTAGCTGTCAATGGATGTGGCTAAATATATTGAGTTAATTCTCACTCACGGCACGTTGTGAGTTCAAATATGTCAAGGACAAACATCATCAGGCATGTCAGTGCAAACCCTAGAGAGTCCACACGCCAGAATAGATGTTATACTACTGGCTTGCTCCATCTTCAGATCTGGTTGCTGTGTCAAGTGCGTCCGATCGATGTTGAATTCAAAACGTAGGCAGGTAGTCTAACGGCGCCAGGCATCGGTTCATAGATCCCTTGGGAATCTGGAAAGTCCGAGATCTTTCAATAAGGTTTGAGGCCACACCGAGCCGTATATATATATACCGCTCGGGTGGTCGGATGGTGGGAATTGGATAGCCAGTCAACAAGGCTATGCCTGAATATCGTATGCAATGGTGATTGGGATATTGCGATTTCATTTAACAATCAAGGATTCAGCTTTGGGACAAGAATAAGACTGAACAGTTCAAAGAGTTGAGCCTGGGTCCACCCTGGAGGGAATGATCATTATGTTGAGGGAAAAATGCTGTTGCATTTGACTTTGTTTTGTACAGGACAGTCGGCATACGACGCACCCGAGAAACAGCATTATCAGCTTGTGGTCTTTTTCATTTACGATCTGCCAGAAAATAGTGTTCTGGCGTATGGATCGCTAAGTCGAGCTGCCTCGTGGCATGGACTATCGGGCATGCGGTGAGACTGAGACTGGTTTGTTGCCCAACATGGTCTGACGAGCAACTCTGTAGCAAAGCCGGTTTATCACAGAACCAATTCCACTTGATCAAATCTAGGAAGCTTCTGGATGACTTTCACTTGTACTAGAGGCTTCGACTTTGTGGTGCCGTGATGACTGATAGTTTCAAGGCGCCAATTAAACTGTGACGCAGTGTGGGACGATGAAACCGCAACCCAACTCTTACCGACAGGAGCCGCAAGTCAAATTTGACGAAGGAGCCGTGGAAGAAATAAGATAAAGCCAAAATCTAAAGAGAAAAGCAAAAAGTTTCCAGACTTGAGAAAGCAACGATAAATGATGGAATGAATGCGGGATCACGATAAGCTTGTGGAGATCATTTCTTTTTCCCACTTTCAAGTTTCCACCGCCTGATCCGTGGTTTCCCACATCCCCGTTCCTTGGATCTGGGTGATTCCTCTAAACAATATCCCCATGTCTCAGCAGGCACCTGGGCTAGCAGACCTGGAGAAAGAGCTGGGGTGCTCGGTATGTGCGCGAATGTCTCCTTCCAGAAGCCTTCCATTCCTTCGCCCCTTACGTGGAGCTGACGCCTCTTTCAGATCTGCACGGAGCTCCTCTACCAGCCCCTCACTCTCCTCGACTGTTTACATACCTACTGTGGCTCTTGCGTGAAAGAATGGTTTACCGCACAAGGGTCGCGCGGACAAGCCCGCGGGTCCTCCCCAAGATTCACCTGCCCTTCATGTCGTGCTGATGTGCGCGGTACCCGCCCAAATGCTACCGTGACAACGCTCCTAGATATGGTCTTGATGGCCAAGCCAGACCGTGGCAGGTCTGAAGATGAGAAGAAGGAGATCGCGGAACGATACAAGCCCGGGGATTCGGTCTTTCCACCACAGCAACCAGAAGCGGAAAGCTCAGAAGATGAGGAAGATCAGCGACTAATGGAGGAGGTTCGCGATATGAGTCTTCGCGAGAATCGGGCACACGCACGGCGGGAAGAGCGCCGCGAAGAACGACGCAGAACACAACCAGAAAGCAGCCGAGCGAGAAACGACAATCCAGAGCACAGGCATACAGATGATGGAAGGTCTCGAAGGAGGCGAGAGGAAGAGGCGGAACGGCAGCGGCGCATAGCTCGAGCTCAGGATGATTCTGAGCATACCAGACGTGTTGAGCACCAATCGAGCTTGCGATCACTGCTCAGCCTGTCATCTGAGACGGAGACAATGCAAGAGGAGATTCTGCGGCAAATTGTTGAGGAAGGCCTGCTGAACGGTATCGATACTGAGAATCTTGGCCCTGCCCAGGAGGAGGAGATTAGTGAGCGGATTGCCGCTGTCCTTCGTCAGAGGCAAATGCAACAATCGAGTTCCCGTCCAGCACAAAGGCGCAGGCAGTCTCCCGAAGGCAACCACCGTTCGCATGGGCGGTCAAATTCAGCCCACAGATCTGGCGAAACAACCACCACTCGAGACCCCGGTGACAGACGACCACCTATATCCAGACCGCACCTACTTGGCTCAGCTGCATCTCACCCGCCTCGGAGTCACCAACGAAGAAATTCGGACCAGGCCAGTGGCACCCGGAGAACGTCACCTGTTCGAGTAAACCAAGCATCAAATTCGGACGACACTTTGCGACCTGCAGTGCGGTCTTCGAGCGATATGACAAGTGAGCGGCCTCGTAGTTCTCATAACGGAAGACCAAGAGCAGAGTCGTCTTCTCAGCGGCCACGTCGAGCAATGGAAACAGAACAACCCATTCATGATGTATGGACAGGAGGAGGAAGAGAAAGAGCCTCCGCCCGACAAACCAACAGCCAGTCCGCCACTACCTCTCCTACCTCTGCAGCGCCATTGAACTCATCTCATACTTCAATTCCACTCGTTCCTAATAGGTCCGATAGACGGCATAGGCCAACGTCCTCACGATCAAATGCTCCTCCACTTTCAAATCTGCAGTTTGCCGAGCCTTCCCTATCATGCGATCGATGTGGGAAAGCAGACATCCAATACGACTTGCACAAGAGATGCCTCCAGTGCAAGGATGGAAACTATCACCTTTGCTTACCATGTTATCGCGCCGGTCGGGGCTGTCCTCAATGGTATGGCTTCGGTTCAAGTGCGCAGTCGACATTCGAGCAAATGCTAGCATCATCAAACGGCCAGCAAATGCAAATACGCGAAGGTGGCCACATACTCCGCTCTTTCAAGTACCAACGACCTTCGGATACTGCTCAGACCACCACGAATGGAGAGACGCAAATGACAAGTGATGACCCGACCCGCCGCCTGGAGGCTGGGCTATTCTGCGACATTTGTATGTCTTGCACGAATGAGTGCTACTGGAAGTGCAGCCAATGTAACGAAGGGGATTGGGGGTTTTGCAATCGTTGTGTCAATCAAGGGCGATGTTGTAACCATCCCCTACTGCCAATTCGTCGTCTAGCTGGCACCCCAGCGCCATCTTCTCCATCCACCCCGGCCATCGCAGCGAACAGCCCGCCCGCTATTCAAACTCCAGAGAGCTACAAAATTCTCTCATTCTCCACTAACTGTGACATCTGCACCTATCCGATTCCAGCCTCGGTTTCGAGATACCATTGTCTACAATGCAATTCTGGCGACTATGATGTTTGTACGAATTGCTACCTCAAGCTCGTGGCAACCTCAAAGATCAGCAAGGAAAATGGTCACGGTGGCTGGCGCCGGTGCGTGGCAGGTCACCGAATGATTGTCGTCGGTTTTGAAGACCATCAAGATGGCCAGAAACGGTGCATCACGAAACATCTAGTCGGTGGCCATGCTCTTCAAGATGAGCATGTTAATCGATCACCCTCTTCATCACCTGCCATGACTGCCCCCATAGCTTCTCCTGAGTTGGGTGTTGGGGACTGGAGCTGGAAAGAGGGCCACGATCGTCGCAAAAAGGCTTCTCGCACGCGGGCCTCTCTCGCTTCTTCCATCAATAAGACCCATACGTCAGATGGGGATCCTGCATCTCATAACACAGGCACTCCTACCTCTCAGTACGCCCCTGCTTTCCGCCGCTTCCCACCCGACGGAGGTGTTGGCCTCATAGTCCACGCACTGTGGTCATATTACCCCGAGGAAGAGGATGAGCTCATGTTTCCGCGTGGGGCTGATATCACTGAAGTTGAGAACGTCAATGACGACTGGTTCTGGGGTTGCTATGCTGGCCGTACCGGACTCTTTCCTGGCTCTCGCGTTGCTCTCATGGGAGAGATTCGCTAAAATGCCATTTTTACAAGATGGAGTTTTGATCTTTACCCTTTCACGTTATTTACTTTCCATGAAGTTATGATCATGATCACGATATGGATGAATGCATGTATACTGAATCACTATGAGCTATCTTTCCAAGATATTGAGGTCTTACGTTCTTATACATAGAAAATGCTATATTCGCTGTTTGATATAGATAAGGCCTCTAGAATATGTACTGTAGGCCTTAGGAGGCCATGAAGGTGATTTGAATAATCAATGCTTTCGTATTTTCTTCATTCAAGGCATTCATTCATACCAAACACATATCAAGATAGAAAACATTAAACAAATGGGTGCGACGATCGATGGCGGCAACGCGGCCTAACCCATTAAACATGAAAATGTACACAAAATTTCATAAAGACATACAGGGCCAGAGGCCACTACTCCAACAGAGCAACCATCAAGCGCTCATAGTCACCCGAAGTCTCCCCACGCACTCGCTGGATCAAGTCCTTCTTGAATCTATGACGGTAGGCACGCTTCACCTGATCTTTGTGATCTCGATTCCAGTGCAAACGCACAATCCTTGTGACCAGAGCCTCATCCTTCGTGCCCATGCCCTCCATGCATTCCTCGAGCAGAATAGCATCGCGCATAGCCGGATCTGTCGCAGTCCGCACCATATGCACATAAGCCTTCTCCATATGACCCGAGTAATCCTTCAAAATAACCTTCTCCAACGAAGTATGATACCTCGCGCTCAACTCATGATCAATAGCGCGAAGCTCCGCATTCGAGGATGTCGCCAAAATATCAAGGGCCTGATCCTTCTGCTTCGCATGCACAACAGAAACCTTAGCACTGATATCTTGGGGATTGCAAGGCATCGACTCCTCATGTCTTCTGGCCTCCAAAACTCGCTTGAACAGCACAGCAGTCTTCATCGACAAATCATCTTCAACATCCCTTGTGAGATGACGATGATACTTGCGCTCATAAGCTGTCTTGATAGCGTTGAGATCCGCATTGGACCGTCCAAGCAGGACATCATTCATCAACCACTCCTTTGTGCCAACGCCCTCAATCGATTCGCGCGCACAATCCACATCATGATTCAATGGCCCCTCGATCACGGCTAACAATCCCTGGCACAGATACCCGCCCGTCTCGGACTTGACATCCTTGTACAAATCGCGACCGATATGCTGCGAGTATGTGGCGCGCACTGCGGCCATCTGGAGCGGGTCTAGGCGCGCTAGCACTTGGATGAGTGCCTTCTCATCTGTGCCGAATCCTTTCATTGCTTTACGTAAAGTGTCTGCTTCGCGCCGGAAATCGCCTGGTGCTACTTGGCCGGGCGCATAGCCGAGGGAGGGCATTGCTGGTGCGCCATACGAGCCCATGGGTGGTGCGCCGTATGCGCCTTGTGGTGGGTAGCCTGGTGCCCCGCCCATGGATGGCGGTCCTGGGGGCGGCGCATAGCCCTGAGGTGGTCCTTGGCCGTAGGGCGCTTGAACGGGCGGGGGCGCGCCGTATCCTGGTTGTGGTGATGGTGCGTGGTGATACCCGGCTGGGGGTTGAGGAGATGGCACATGGTATCCTGCGGGTGGTTGGGGAGAGGGTGCGCCGTAGTAGCCCTGCTGCGGGGGAGGTTGGCCGTATTGGCCCTGGGGTGGATAGTGGCCATGTGGTGGAGGGCCCGGGGGTGCGCCGTATTGCTGTTGAGGGTAGGGAGGTTGTTGTTGGTAGGCGTTCTGGGGATAACCTTGGGGAGGAGCCCCGTAAGGTTGTTCTAGATTATGCGCGTCAGGTTCTGGGTTTATCGATCTGCGGGGCAAGGGGCGGGGTTATGGGACAGGGTACTCACGAGATTGGGGATAATGAGACATGCTTATTTGATTAATGGGATAGTTGTAAAAGCTCGGAAGTAAGGGTAGAAGACGAGACCCTGAGTTAAGTAACAGACAACGGTTCCGGTGCCTGGTTCCCTCGTGTTCTTTAGTGTGGCGCAGTCAGCCTAGTGGGGTGTACAGCCTTGTGGATGCTTTCTAGAAAAAGATCTGACGTCAATGCTCAGCCTTCTTAGTTAGCCACTTTATGACTGCATGAATAGGCAATTATTTTTCTTGAATAGTAAGATGATCATGTGCTGAACATGTAATTAATGCTAAGTAGACTGGTTGGCATGCAAACCTTGGAAGGTGGCAAAGTATGACCGACGACTTAGGTCTCGGCAATCTAGACGCAATTACTTTCCATTTTTCCAAATTCTACTAGTAATTTCAAAGCAAGGCTAATTTCGATTCTACCTCCGTTGACTATGGTTTGGTTCTTGCTGCATTTAATCACAGTGCATGGCTGGGCTGATCAGATGATCCCAGAACAAGGATTTATGGGTTACTATTTAGAACGGAACACCATTGATTCGTGGATTCTTAGGCTTGGATGGAACCACTGAGAGGTAACATAATAAAGATATCAAGACTGTAATTCCAGTGATACAATTTGCATAACGCTATGTCTGGTCTAGAAAGCGACAATAGTGTATAAATGTTAGAATTCCATCTAGTGTCAATGGCATTCTTCATATCTTCTAAACTACCTTTATAATGAGAAAATCAACTTCTAACCTCCTCCAGCAGATTCAAGTCAGGACCAAATCTGATCTTCATCAGCTTGTAGCAGAGTATGATGCTAAAAAGAGTGTCTATACCGAGGAGGAAGTGCGGTTTCAAGCCAGCCTCTTGCGGCGGTGTCCTGTTGAGTTATGGCCCGGAGGAGCTAACAAGACTGCGTGCCCCCGACCCATTCTGGTTTCCAGGGAGCATCAGAAACAGCTTGAAGAACTGCATGAGGCATTGACTGCTGGCATCACGGACATTGTTGAAAGATGGTGGACAGATCAAGAGGCACGTTTTCCAGAGCGCATGCCTCTTGAGAAGGGGGAAGAAGATCTCCTAAGGGTGAGTTAAACGGATTAGGGCTCTTTGGCTATGAAATTGCACTAATTATGCGATATAGTGGATTGATGGGCAAGTCCTCGGTAATAAGGCGATGAGATAACGTGAGTGTCGCGGCTCATGGAGGCCAGATTTTCTCGTTGAGGATACAATGGGGGAGGATGGCACGGCAATAGAACACTTCCGAATCACGGAGGTCAACGCACGGTTTTGCTTCAACGCTTTCATTCTCGGCACGCTTGCCCACGAGGGCCTGCGAGATATGGGAGTGGGAGGCAATGGCTTGAAATTGGCAACCAACCGGTAATTCTAATTCCTAACCGATTCCAAATTGAATGCAACCCGCTTCTAACTTCGCCAGTTGCTCAATGGGATCACCAGCCTTTTTGACCCTACTCGTCCCGTGCATTTTCTAAAGGGCGAAGAAAAGGGAATGGATATACATATGCTCGTTCATATTATCCAGCAGCGCTTTGGCCTCACAGCCAGACTTATCACCCCGGCGCAGCTCAGACTTTTACTTCCACTTACCAATGATGGTGAATATAAGCTTTGCTGTGTGGTGGAAAATGGAAACTTTGCTCCCCTGCAAACCAGTTCAGGTGAAATTGTAGAAGAGATTCACCAAGTCGGCCTCGAGCTACACCAGTCCGAGCTACTCGCACTAGACTCCGAGATGCTGCAGCAAATAAGTCTCCGCTGTTTTAACGACATGCGCTCAATTCTTCTCACCCACGATAAACGATTGTTAGGGATTCTAAAGCAAGAGCTCAAGCCACTAGTCGCACGCGGTGTGATTACACATGCACAGGCACAGATCCTCGATCACGGAATTGCAGACACCATTCTCCCAGGATTGACAGATTTACAAAGCCTTATTTAGCTTTGCAAAATGTTTCCGGAATCCCGATATCAGTTCCTCCTGAAGCCTATTCGCAGTGGAAAGGGAGCTGGGATTGTCTTCGGCGATGAAATGGACCCTGAAGAATGGATATCGGCCCTGCAGCTTCAACTGGGCCCGCAGATTGTTGCAGGGATTTCCTGTGTGATACAGCGCCGTATCACCCCGCGTCTATATGGGCTTGTTTTGAACTCATGTGGTGTCCGGGTCCAGTACCCATTGATCGGAACGTACTTTGTCGTACATGGGAGGTTGCTCGGCCTTGAAGGGTGGAGGAGTAGCCCGGATAAGATTTGTGCTGTTAGTCACGGGGGATCCTGGGTATGCTCAGTGATGTATGAGGATTGAAGCTTACTTATTCCCGAGGGCGTAATTTTGCATCAATACCGAGAGAAGTTCAGGAGCAACTGCGGGCTTTCATCTGACGGAGATGTATAGTCTTGAAAGACTATAGGATTGAACAGCGTGGGGTCAGTGTGCTGCCTAAATCAGCTTTGAAATTTAGGGACGCCTTGCAGTTATAGACAAGGTTTGCTCGCATTATGCAACTGATAATCACATGTAACGGAGAGACCTTTATGAAAACAATGATGCAGAGATGCATCTACCTCAGCTGATCATACATTATGAAACATGTACACCATACACCCTGGACCGAGTGGCCCTTTCTACTCAATCATTAGGTCGCAGATTTCTCAATATAGGCCACGGATGCTACCGGCCTTGAAGAGTGAAATGCTGATCTTTAGCTTCGAACTCATACTAGGAGATCATCCATGTTCACGAGTATCTACCCAAACATGCGAGTTCTCGGTCTCCTCACAAGCTATCGGCACATCATCCGGGGCTCACTGATGCGGTTCCGACGTGGCTGCGTAAAAAGTCAATCCATTTCAAGTGTCGCTTCGGCTGTACCTCATCTCGTGGCACCTAACCCTGCATCAGCTCAGCACATTTCTCACGTTCGCAATGCTTCTGAGATTCTTCAAAAATATGGTGTTCTGAAAATCAGCCTGCAATTTGAAGATCGAGATAGCAAATATCTCGAAGCTTTGATTCTCAACTTCCACAAACACCACGGGCATGGGCTACCTATATCACACAGTGCTACGCGCGGATGGTTTTGGGATGTCCGTCCTTGCACCGCCAACTTCCAGACTAAAAATCATCGCGCTCGATCGGAGACTATGGAAGAATTTCCATGGCACACAGATTGCAGCTACGAAACTCCAACGCCACGGTACTTCGCTCTTCAAGTCTTACAGCCTGATCGTTGCGGCGGAGGCACACTCTCCGTCATGAATGTGGAACAATTGAGTCAGTTTCTCTCGCCGAGCACTCTTGTCGCCCTATTCCAACCTGAGTTCAGCATCGCCATTCCACCCGAGTTCGTCAAAGATACCAACCAACAGTATATTGTCGGAAGCATATTGGCCGCCGATGGCAATAACAGAGATATGATCATGCGGTTCCGAAGGGATATCATTACCCCTATGAGCGACCAGGCTGAGAAGGCGCTAGATGAGCTGGAACGCACTTTGCAGCAGCATGAAGTGCAGGCACGATCTGTTCTACACCTGACTCCCGATATACTACCCGGAGGCTCCATCATCTTGCTTGATAACCAGCGATGGCTGCACGCACGAAACGAGATCCATGATCCCGAGAGACATCTTCGTCGAGTTAGATGGGATTCAGTTCCGTTCCCAATGGGTCAGATGTGCGATGATCAAGATCAATAGCTACCAAAGCATAGGAGAAATACATTGTTTTGTCGAATAAGTAGCGTTGACATGTATTTCGTGAATCCATGATGAAATCCAAATCAGTGATTGTATTAGAGTGCCTAAATTTGATATCCAGGCGAAGATAATTAAATCCAATACTCGTAATAGAACGTTGCATTCAGTCATATAGTACGCCACGAACTTCCTGTGCTAATTCCGGTGTAACCAGTTCATGATAATATGTTACTGGTGAATTTCAACGTGATTAAACACGCCACCGAGTTTTACAATGCAGAATAAGATTGGAAAAATGACTTTTCTACATCAATATTGAAAAGATGTTCCACACCTACGTGTACAGCACATGCAAGGACGCGACCGTCGTTTCAATTTTAAGTAATACGATATCTACTTTTGAGTTTGAGAAAATCGAAGCCTTCATGCAGGTCAAGAACTATAGCTTTCTTCAATGGCAAAATATCCTAGGCCGAAAGGTTGGAGACCTCGCCCCGCCCCAGCTGAGTATATAAATCCGATTATTAAGATCTTTCAGGAAGGGTTTGTCTCCGGATCAGGCTCTTCTCCGGGGTCAGAAATATTTCTTCCATATAAACCCTGAGAGCGATCATCTGCTTTGAACCATGTTTTTGGAGAACTTTGGAGGATTTCAGAGGAGTATTACTACGGAAAAGATTATCAAATTCATGGATCGTTCGCATTAAATGAAGAAATAAAAACTTGCAAGATATTAAAATTCAATATAGTCTGATTGTTCATCCATTGAGTCCTGCTTATAAGATGGAAACCAACAAATACATCAACTAGGCCAGCTGTGGGATGCAGAAACAATATTTCACCGCAATTATCGTCGTATCGACATGCATGTAATCAAAGACCCTCCAAGTGAGTATAATCTTCGCAATAGAGACCGCGCGGTCAATGCAATTCTTTCATCAAAAAACTGCCTCCCCGCAAATGCTGGACTTGAGTCTGACAAAAATGAATGAAAGAAAAGATGAAAAAAAGAGAAGAAAAGAAAGCAAAGGAAAAAAAACCGAGCTGTAAAGGGTATCCATAAGTCATGCAAGTCGGGTGGAATCATATGCATCGTATCATAAGTTGTCATAATTTAGACGCTGGCAGTGCGTCTCTTAACCTCACTGGGTTTCTGTGCATACGCAATCAACATACGGAAACCAGTTCCGCGTTGCTGGGATTCGCGAAGAACCTTGCGATCGTTCCACATGCTGGGATCATTATCCCCGGTGTCGGGGAGCACAGGATCCTCGTAACACTTCGTATACCACCACCGACCGACACGTGCCACAATCTTGGCGATGGACTCGTCATTAGCGGTGGAGGGTGAGGGATCTGAGAGAAGGTCTCCTAGGGAGACACTGGTGTCGTCAGAAGGAGACGATTTGGAAGCCGTTCGGGTGCTCTGGCTACCTGTCGTTCCAGTGACTGAGATAGCCGGGAGAGAGAATCCGGTCGAGGAGGTTGTTGCGGTAGCCAAGAAGGACTTGTTCGATGAAGAGGTAGTCGAGCCGGAGGATCGAACGACCATGCCTGCCACTGGAATTCGCACCATGCATCGGCGAAGATTATCGAAGCCCTGCGTGCCAAGTAAACGCTGGATATTATCACTGCTGGGCTTGAGGCTGATGGCTGGGTTGGCGAGGCAGGTCATTTCCTTGAGTCGGCGGACGGCTTTGCGGGTGCGAGGACCCATGTTGACCATGTCACGGTCTAAGAGAACCATTTCCAGGTAACCGCCGGAGCGGAGAACACGTTTACATTCTTGGATGATGTTATTCTGCATCGCCTCAGGGCTGGCTGCAGGGAATCGAAGAACTGTGGCAGCAAAGTAGTCTTTGGGGAAAGGCAGCGGGTTTTGCAAGCCGGCGTGATAGACTGTGTGGTGGTTGGTAGGAGGCTGCCATGCAGCAGGATGGGGCATCGCTGTGGAGACTGGTCGACCGCTCAAGCTGTATACCTCGGCATCGGGATAGGTTAATGAGCAATAGAAAGACCAATCGTCGTTTCCGAGTCCGTCGATCACAAGAATCCTTCCATGCGTTCCGGTTTTGACGTGGTTGTGTGCGGGGCTGAAGAGGACACGCCCAAATGACAGCCAACGGCTGGTCATCAAAGAAGCAGATCGCATATTAGTACGAGTCACTGCGTCCCACGCTCGCTCTGATGAGCCCGGAACAGATTTGCGGTCATCGCGGGATTTTTGACCAGGGCTGGGAGCCGCGGCCAGAGACTGAAGAAATGTCGATTGCTGCTCTTGAAATTTGCCTTGGGGAGACTGCACAGAAATTTCTGGGCTCCGAGACTCCTCATCATCTCCGTAGCTGGCGATGAGGTTGCTGTAGGACGGTTGGGTTGATGGAGAGAGAGAATAATGCAAAGCAGACACAATTCTGGACCGACGCAGACGAACCGAGTCGCTACTGGAGCGAATTGATGCTTCGCCGGATGCAGATGGACCGGGATAAAGGGAATTTGGATTGTTCAATTCATCTTGGAGAGCTCTGCTCGCCATGGTTGCAAACTGAAACCTCTCATCGTTCTCTGGTTTGTTAGATTCATCTGGCTTTGGTTCCTCTGGGGAAAGAACATCAATCAAATCATCATACTCTTTCCAAATCTCATCTTCCATTGGAGCTGTTTCTGGCTTGGGAACGACAGCCGTCACTGCTGCCAGAGGGCTGCTTGACGATGGAGAGCTCTTTTGTGGCGAGAAATGGATAAACTCGTGAGCCGAATAAGGACCAGCAAGGAAATTCAAGGCGCTAATCGTTGCAGGTGCACTAAATCCTTGGGTGTAATCATAACCCCAGTCAGGTGGCTGGCTAGACGGAATATCCACCTTTTGCTTCCAAGGAGAATCGGTGAAGCCCGGGTAATCATGTGGGCCCTGTTGTATATGGGCTGGGACTGATGGTGGTGATTCAACGACGCTGAAGGGTCGAGAAAAGGATTGCGTCGCCGGAGTGTGTTGTCTATCGCGCCGGGAAACAACTTTCGGAATGCGACCCACGGAAGCTAGTCGTCTAGGCCGGCGGTCCTCAGGGCTACTTTCAGGGTCCAGACCCATCAGATTGCGGTTAAACATTGTGGTCTTCGGGGAAGATCGTCCATCTTTCTCAAATTCGCCATGCAATTTCGGTGGCGAAGGTAGTAAGACAGACGGATGTCTTTTTCTGATATTCAGACTTGCTGGTACCTCTGCCGCTGGTACAAAGATCTCCTCTTCTGTAGGTGGAGACTGCTCGATATTATTAATTATGTCGTCGAGCTCGTCGGAATCAGCATCTATTAGTGCATAGTGGGCAACAGGTCGAGCTTTCACGACTGGTGAGATCGCTGCATGAAGCTGGGCAGTGTGAGAAGCCGGGACAGGCTCAGGAAAAAGGACTTTAGGCGGCTCAGAGCGGTTTCTTTGGAATAGATTCCACCGAGAGTTTTTTCCTTTCTTATTGACTTGTTGGCTCTCTTTCGTCGCTGCTGATTGTTGCTGATTGGATGAGCCGGCAGTGCTTTTTGGAATCTGGACAGGAAGGGTTGTTGATGCAGCACTCGAGAGACTTGCTTGAGTCTGGGCCGCTTCTGGATTTCCATATACCCCATGCTTCTTTCCTTTGGGCACTGGCATACGTGACTTCGGTGATTGCGAACGATCAACAGCGTCCGATTTCCTTTCTGGACTCTGGCTCCGAGTCGATGCCAAGGTAGTGCTCGACGCAGTAGGCAGCTTCACCTCATTCAGAATATCTGTCGACGTTGTCACCAAAGAATCGGTAGACTGAACAGTAGAGACTGTGAGAGGGGTCGGACGATGCAGGCTTGATGATGCAACACTAAGGCTGCTCATGCTCTGTTCGCTTTGGGTCCGCGAAAGAGTCGATCCGCCACCGCTAATGATCACTGGCTCAAGACGACTCGAGAGGAAATCGTCGAGTTCCAGATCCGGACGACTTGACATACTTCCCTTGCTGCTAGCAATTGATCGCGATGCGCTTCTGGTTGTACTCGTTGATCGGGTCCTGACATCGGTGCTGCTGCTAGCACTCGCTTTCCTCCCGCGCTGGCTGTATTTTCCGTAGCCTTCATGACCAGTCCCTGCTACTGGACCCTTGCGTACTGGTGGTCGATTCTGTTCACCGGTGTTGCTTTCCATTTCTGCTTTTGACTTCTTGGGGAAAATGCCAAATCGCTTGGGTGTGACGGGCTTTTTCGGCTCGGTATTCTCCTTGGAAGGTGCTTTGGGAGGATCCTTGACCAACTTGGGTGATTTACGAGCCATCACCGGGGACCCTGCTTCACGCGACGGAATTCGAGATATGTCCTTGGATCGGAAAGAGTCCACTGAGGTAGCAGCAGACGGGTTTGCAGTTGGGTACGGCTGAGCCGCTGTAAGGGCTCTTTCCATAGATTCGCGTCTCTTATGGCCCGTTGTCTTGAGGTATGGTAAATTGCTTTGAATCACTGGTGATGTCTCCAAATTTAAACGATGAGTACCATCTCTGCTTGGTCGTGGTGGTGTCTTTGGCACACTAGCTTCGGGACTGGCGGCATTGGCAATCCTTCTTTTATGTACGTTGAACAGTTCTCGCTCGGCTTCCTCAACTTCCTTTCTGGCCTTCTCCACATCGATATCAGAGTCCTTGGATGGAGAATCTTTCGGACTAAAGTTCACGGACGACTTCCTTGGCGGTGGGCTGTGGGGAGGGCCTGGGGTCTTTGTAGGAACCGGCTTAGGTATTTTTTTCGGTGCGGTGGATGCCACCGGACTTGGGCCTAGAGACCGTTGAGGAAGTGCTGTTCGGTGTGTTTTAGGCTCTCGTCCATCACTCTGTGCGCTTTGAGGACTTGCATGTGAGGATGACGGCGAGAACAATGGCAGTCTAGTGTGAGATGGGCTAGGCTGTCTTAAACGTCCAACTTTGCTTGAGTGCATAAGCCCAGGAGAGTATGAGGATAATGAGGTCGGTGTCGAACCGCGACTCCACATGCCCGGGGACTCGGAGTACCTTGTCGAGGGGCTGCTTGCGGATGGAAATGAATGTGTGGGAGGCAGGTTCTGAGTGTTGACCGTACGGAGGCTGGCCAGTTCTGCTGGTCCACTCTTGGGGGTTTCCAAGCCACTTTTCGGCGTCTTATCACTCGAACTTTGCGAAGATGCTGAGGCCGAAGGTCCAGCAAAGTATGCATCTGGGGTGGAATGTAATCTAGGGTCCTTCATTTCGTTAGGCTGGCTTCCTTGCGGGATCACCAGGCTGAGCTTCTGGGTTTGGTTCTGCTCCACATGCTTTCCTATCAACGGCGCCTTTCTGCGCAGGACATTTCGGGTCCTTTTAGTCGGCGGTGCTTGCGCCTGGTAGCTGGGCACAGATGGTACAAATGCAGCGGGCCTTGTGATATCTGGAGTGGATACAGAGGATGGAATAGGTTGGATTGGGGTTTGGGGCGATGGCGTCGATGATGGAGGAACCGGGAATGGCAGACCGCCCGTACTGGGCCGCGGTAGCAATGATAGTCGTTTTGAACGATTGTTAGGCTGTACCGGTGCGGGGATTTGCCTAGTCCCTTCTGCACTGGAGAAAGATGATGCGCGGCTTCGAGGAATAGCATTGACTGGCCTTGCCAGTAGAGATCTTTGAAATCGAGATGCATTAGGAATGCTAGAGTTGGACGGTGGATGTGATGAATCTGCAGACGATGCTTTCGGCGGTATTCGTCCAGAACTGTACGACATGGTGTGACTGTGATTGGAGTCTCCAGTTCCCATGTTGAGACAAGTAATCAAGTAGGTACATACGCATCGAGATCGTAATCATCACGCTAGTGTAGGGTATGTCGATGGCACTAGATGTATGCATGAGCTCCATGGGTCTGGTATGGGGACAACATAGTATTTGACAAGGGTTCAAGACTATTGACGTACAAAAAATCCAAGTCATTACTTTCATGCACAGGTCTCCAGGACTCTGGGCGTATTAATAGCGGGGAATGGAGATCGCAAAGTGGGTATCTCGAAGCCAACAAACAAACTATAAAGATGCAACTAAAAACACAATTAGAATCATTAAAGTGCCCGACAGCTGTCAGATAAAAGATTGAAATTCACCGACTTTTTTCTGATCGGCGGAGCTGCAGCTGCTTCGCCACAGCCAGCAATGTGGCACGGGATTTTCAAGCCTCGGCCACGTCAGTGGTAAATCCATAGGAGCCTAAAATAGGTAAGATTTCTTGATTTTCGTCCATCGAATAAAGATTTTAGGAATAAGATTCTAGGAGAGTAAGAAGAAAAAGATTTTAAGATGTAATCCCGTCGAGGTTTTGTATCGCTGACTCGGGTGTTTCTGCCCTTTGTGGGGAAAATCAAAAAAATCCTCTTCCACATATAGAATGCTGAAAATGGCATAGGGATTTTCCAATACACGTCCCGGTACAAAGGTATCATTGGTGCACAAAAGGTACGTGATGAGTCGAGACTTGCGCTACGGGCTAGACCTGTAGGAAGCAAATCCTGAGCCGGATCGTGCAAGTCTGAAGCAACGGCCCCAAAAGCCCTCCGCTACAAACTTAATCCTATCACCGTAACAAGATTGTGCGCACGGAAGCTCGCATGGGGGAGGCCCACTCAAGACCTTCCCCGGCTAGAATCCACTATCGTTGGTCGGACGGATATGTACTAGGCAAAAGGGTTTCGGGGAAAGGCTATCAGCGGCATAGTTCGACATTGGTTGCGACAGTGGCGGGATTTGGGTGGCATGTTGGAACATCCCAATACTTGTGGTTCGCACGTTCAATCCAAAAATTACTGATATTCAAGCTGAGCATAAGAGTGATGGTAAAGCTTCTTACTGGAACTGTCCTGTCAGGGACCAGAGTATGTTCACCGCGTTTGTGTCGCCTCATTGACAACTCATCGATCGGGGACGCCGAACCCGATCTTACTGCACGGCGATCTATCCCTATTTACTTTTATTTTTGCTTTTTGTCTGTGTGCTTATTGTTCAACGCACAGTCCCAGTTTCTTTATTTTTTACTCCAGGACTCGGAGAATTTCCAAACGTGGTCGCTAGGGGGTCCAGCAAGACCGGTACTGGTTGCAGGAGAATCTGCAATACGTCGTCAATGAGACCTGTCCTCTCACCTTGGGGTGAACGTAGTTACATGATAACATGTACCTACAGATTATGATAAGCCAATTTCCATTTCAAATCGAATATCTCAACCTTGACTAATCTATAAACCGTTATCCAGAGTCTGGTACGAATGGCCCGTCCCGAGCCCTTGACCAGGGAACGAGACCCCCCTGACTCCCAAAAATAAGAGATTAGTGGGGGTCGACCGTATTCTCTTTCCTATGAAATATAGCCGTGATTGTTGGGATGTCATCAACCAGTGGCATATAACGTACGACCTCAAGGCCTAGCGTAGCTGGGACCGCTGCAGCGGGCTGGCCTAGTGGGCTGTGATGCTCCACCGGGCAATCCAGCAATGAACGCCTCTGATTGCGCTGATTGACGTAGTTAACCGCCCTATATTCTTGGCCCCAGCAGCCACCATCGAGGAAAAAGTCTTTGGTGGCATCGGATTCGCTGGACTGGCCTTCCATCCAAGTGGGGCCCGGCGGTAAACGCAGTACTGGCTAGGCTTGTGGGAAATGAGCCAGGGTCTTTGCGTAGGTATTGGTGCCGAGTTACGAGCGTAGCCGTACTTATGCGTGGGAACTTTCTAGACTCGCCATCTTGAGCTTGGGAGTTTTTCTGTCTGTGGGTTCGTCGATCCCGAATGCCGATCTGGAGGGGCCAATCCGCCTTGGGGCGAGCGGGCGTAAGAGTGGCCAGCTGCGATGCTGCAGGAACCGGAGGCTAATGCACTTTTCAGCTGACTTCGCACATTGGGACACTGGTGCTCGGTGCTTTGCTCTTTTCGAGGAATTGTGAATTACAAATTACAGGTTGTCAGATGATACGATGTGATGATCCGAGATAACTAATGGCAGTGATAATATTTGAGTTCAATTCATTCACATAACACTTATCGAACCATTGAATTGCATAGTATCTTGGTACAAACGCCCCGTAAAGACCTGAAATATGTAGACATAAAATGAAAAGAAAGAAGGGTGTAAAGACCTGACTTTAATGACAGGAGAAAAGACTAAAACATCAGAAATGCTTAGAATGTTCAAGCCGCAGTCGCAAACCGCTTCTTGCGCGCCTCCGCAGCCAATCTATCCTTGTCATTGTGGTTCTTCTGTCCACTCGAAGCGCTAGCTCCGTTATTTCCTCCATTGTTTGCACCGCGGCGGTTGCGGTTGCGACCGTGGTCGCGACGCTTACCACCCCGGCCACCTTGGCCACCCTGGCCGCCCTGGCCACCCTGCTCATTGCGGGCCCGCTTGCGCGACTTCTCATCAGGGAGCGCTTGGTCGAGGCCCTTCACACTTGCGCTAGCAGCGCTGTCGCCTTCAGTGGCAGTACCAAAGCGCTTCGCGCGTGCAAGAGACTTCTCAGCCTCCTTCAATGCAGTCTCCGTATCCTCAATGATGCCAAACTTCTCTGCACGGGCCTTGCGCTTGCGCAACTCCTCATCCAGCTCAGTTGCAGGCAGACCACGAGTGTAGTCAACTGCAGGCTTCTTCTCGGTCTCTGCGACGGGTTCTGTGGCAGCAGGTGCGACCTCGCCGGTGGATTCCACCTTCAGATCGTCCGTGGCGGCGGGATCAGTGTCGAGTTTCTGATTGGGAACGGCAACGGGGTTGGCGACGGGGCCCTTGCCGCCAGCAGCAATGGCGTTGGCACTTGCCTCGGTGGTAGGCTGCTCGGTCACAGCGGTCTCAGCGGGCACATCGTCGTCCCAGTCGATGACATCCTCTGCAGCGTCGGTCTTCGAGGCTGTGGCGGTAGCTGTGGCGGGAGCTCCGGCCGTCTTCTCGTCGTCTTCCTGAATACGGGCAACCAGCTCGGCCTTCTTCCCGGTGTGTGGCAGGGAGCGGGCTTTGAGGACCTCCACAAGCTCGGCGTTGGTCTTCTTGCTGTAGTCGGTGGCCATTTTCGATGATTGGTTTGATAGAGGTGGAATGTGATGGGGTTTTGGGGTCTCGTGGCAGAATTGGTTCGGAGGGGTGAGGAATTGATGTGAGGGGTATCAATACTGGTTCGCGATCATAATGCGACAAAAATGCTGGTCGAGAGGAAATGAAATCGGAATGAATGCACAGCTGGGGATGACAGATGGGGACGCGAGCAGTCGCGTCGTTGGGGGTTCCAGTCATGTGACCATCGCCTTTGTCCTCCGTAATCAACGTCAACATTCATTTAATCACATACTCTTCTAAGTATAGAAATCTTACAAAATACTTTCTCTTTCTATTTCACTTCAACTGTCAAATACTACCTATTCAGATGATCGGTTTTTTCATGAAGGCCTGTAAATTACGGTGTCAAGCAACTGAGGTGACAACTCAGTCCAAGATAATTCATGCGTCCTTCGGACACTCCGAGTGGAGGGAAGCATTATCAATGTATTTGCATTACAGAATAAGAATTTTTTTGACATGTCTGTATCTGGCAAGACTCATGTCAAAGCGCCACTGTCAACTCGAAATTCTCCGTACAAAAGATCAGTGCACCACCACCTGAACAGGGTACCAAGCTGTAGCTTGATCTGCTGAAAAGGTCTGCAACGTCCGTGCGACTTGAGTCATAATATGACAGCTGTTCAAGATTCCAAGACTGGAAGGTTCTTACGGCCACAAAGTATAACGGAGTAAATGCCCGGTTTACGATCGATTGGGTCATAGTATGCGCTGCGCCACACTCGAGCCCATTGTCCTGCGCCACCCTGATCCCTGACTTAATATGGCTCTAGACGCTAGACCCAAAATGGCAATATGAGTTGTTCTTAGAGATATCAACTATAGTGCCATGCTCTGTTTCTTTGACTTCAAGTATTATTTTATATTCTAGTCTAATGGCTGATCTAAAAAAATTTAAAAAAATTTGAGTCATTCAATAGGCGGAGTTTTTTGATCATGTTGATACAAGTAAAGACGTCAAGGTCTGAGACTACTTTGGCATCTGAGCATGCTACAAACATTTGGAGGCAAATGCTGATGTCTTCAAATCTAGTGAGTTATATCTGATAGAACCAGGTGTTAAAAAGTAGATTCAATGGGAAATAAAATCATAAATTCTGTAAAGCCTTGCAATGGGGAATAAATCATGGATATCATATAATTCTGCCTCGGAGCGATACTTTCGTAGGTTGCAGGGAGAATCACCCAAAGAACCAGTATTCCGCTGCATATTGGACTTCAACTGTCTCATTCAAACCAGCACAGGTTGATGGCGCAGATCCCTGGTATGTATTGACACGGTAAACTTTCTGTATCGCAGTTAGAATACAATTAGCCTCATCATCTTGACGAAGTATATATCTCACCTCAATGCCGTTTCCAGAGCACCTCCCAGGTTTCCGATCAAGTTCCAGCCAAGCAACGTTCTGGCATGTCGAAGTGCTGGTTTGGGGTGCATCCACAGATGCGTTCTTTGTGGCGACCACCCAGTCTTGACTGCCACTCAGCCTCAGGTCAAGGACAGGATATCCTGCGGCGTTGAAGTAATGCTCCCCGAGGATGAGGTCGGAGGAATTTGTGGTGTGGCTCAAGAGCTCTGCCAAGAGCGCAAGCGATCCAGTTGGTGTCTCCCCGGTAATAGCAGGCATCTCATGAAGCAGAGTCAAAGATTTTGATGCTATGCAAGAGGCATCGAAAAGGGTGGCTGCTGCACCAACAGAAACGGGTACCGCGGAGGATGTAGAGTTTTCGCAGGTGTAGTTCTGAGTTCCCCGGCCAAGAGCAATGTATTTGAGATTCAAACCTGTTGAAGGCTGAGGAAGTCTGATCGTCGTACCATTTAGCGGGAGGACTGCACTCGAGAGGGGGCAGTTTCCTAAGCTTATATGGTCGAGCTCGTTGGAAATTCGAGAGAACGTGGATGCTAGTCTCAAAGGGCCAGGAAGTGAAGAGACGCCAGCTACTCCTGTTGTCAGGACCAGTATCAGAGTCTGAAGGATATTCATTGTGGTGATGGCTTCTCGAATGTTAGAATCTGAGCTCAGTGATACGTCCTCAGGGACTCAAAGTTGGTCAACAAAGAGAAAGATACTCTGTGGGTGACGAGGGAAGACAGAGTGAACGGCAGGGAAGAGATGCTGCTCATTAAATAAAGAAAATCCTCTGTATTCTTGTTGAAACAAAGAAAGGAACCAAGTCTCAAAACTGGAGATTCAAGACTATTATCAGGCTGACTTGGTAACCCACGAAAGTCTGTATTAAATCCCATGACCGTGGCTTGGTTTATTAATCTGCCTCGCCGGGCATTTAATTAAACTTATCTGGCTTGCATCAAGAAGTTCCGTGCAACTTTCTACGCGCTGATAAACTGGGGGTGACTCGGAACTAAAGATCCGAGGGTGCTAAAATCGGCCACTTTGTTGGCTGTTGGAGACCCTTGCAACGAATGAAAAGCTTAGCAGTCCTACTAGATAGATTCAGACTAGATAGTCACAGATATAGTATCTAGTTCATAGCGGTCAGGCCGTTGTGTAGTTCAATGCAACCATATCGCCCAGCCAAGCATAGATTGCATCCCCACTTTAGGGCCACACTAGCCGCCAAGGTGCACTGATGAGGTTCCAAGCCTGAAGAGAAAGCCAGGTTGTGAGCCTGAACAAGAGCCAAGACAATCCTGCCATACTATTTCAATTGTTTGGTGATACAATTCAATAATGGACCATATGCCTGACCAATGCTTTCCTACGACGATTAATCTCCATATGTATATACCACGGTAGTTGTTGCTAATGTGCCTAGGCCCAAACCTTGGAAAAAGTCGTTTCACTATAAGTCATGCTTTAGAGTGATAGTCTTCATATCTGAAGGTTTATCAATATGCAAGCTGCATAGTTTTCTTCCCAGAATAGCAATTCTCCACTCACTGATACACTCAATGTGTGACGTAAATAGTCTGTAAGCGCCCTCGGAACGCCACAGGCATCCAGATGACACCTGAACAACCATTCTGTAGCATCAAGAGTGCATGCAAAGTCAAATTGAGATTTTTTTGGATATACTTGCTTCATTTTCACGTCATGAAAGTCTAAGGCTTTTCTACCTGCAATTATTCTCATTTGTTGAGTAAAGTAACTGTTGTAAACCGCCACCACGTAGATCAGGATGACTCATCCAAAGCTACCATGTCACGTGATATTTGTCATTTAGTCATCCACTACCGCGCTTCACCAGGCGACGTGCAAAAAGCACGTCGCGGATCATCAGTCACACAGCTTCACCCCATCATCGATGCTGCCGTGTTAACGGTGCCTATTTCGAATGCAAATGCGGTGACTCTTTTAACTACCTTTTGCGCGATAATATTCTCATCCGTACACCAAATCTTTCACCATGTCTGACGGTAAGTTTTCTGCGCCCGCCTATCTCAACTGCTCAGTGCTGATCCCTACTTCAGCTGATCTTGAAGCCGTCCGCCGGCTCCAAGCGGAGCGCAATGCTGCTGCCGCGGGCAAGAAAGGTTCTAGGACCTTTGATTCGTCTAGTCAGCGAACTGACAATTCGACCAAGGCCTCCCTTACCGAATCCTTTGATACCACTTTATACGAGCGGGACGGAGCGGACAGGTTCTCAGGCTACGATACCTCTATTGCCGTGAATGGCGACGATGAAGAAATGGAAGACGCGAACGGAGGCCATAACTTGGTCGGCCAATACACCGCAACCCGAAGTCAAATTGATGAGATGGCTCACGGCAATGGAGTTGAGGAGGAGGATATCATGCTGGGCCGTGAGAAGGCTGCGCGAATCGCTGACCGGGAGACTGACTATCAAAAGCGTCGATTCGACCGCGGCCCTCTGACCCCGACGCGCGCGGATCCTTTCGCTGCCAACAACCAAGCGAATGCCGAGGGGGATGGACAGACCTACCGTGAGGTCATGGCTCTTCGCGAGCTCGAAAAGGAAGAAGAACGAGTCCAAAAGTTGCTTGCAGAGAAACGGGAGCGTGGAGAAGATGTCTCTGAGCACCAGCCTTCTCTCAAGATGGTCGAAGATGATAACGAGAAGGCCGAGGCAGGTGCAGCTGGTGAAGCGGCCGGTAGAAAGCGCAAGAAGCGCTGGGACGTGGCATCAGAGTCCAACGGGGACGGACAAGCTGAAGAATCTGCCGAAGCGAAGAGCAAGAGATCTCGGTGGGACCAGACCCCTGCCCCCGGTGCGTCGGAGGAAGCGCCCAAGCGCCGCTCACGATGGGACCAGGCACCCTCTCTTACTGATGCCACTCCTATTGGCAACCAGGGACTTGCTACTCCCATGCATCCATCTCAAGGTGGTGCTTTGCAGCCAACTAGCTTTGGAACGGATCTCTCTGGTCGAAACGTCGCATGGTCGGATGAAGAACTTGACATGATGCTACCCACAGAGGGCTACAAGATCTTGGACCCACCCCCAGGATACGAGCCGATTAGAAACCACGCCCGCAAAATGATGGCCACACCAGCACCTATGGCTGGCACCGTTGGTGGATTCATGATGCAAGAACCTGAGAGTGTTCGCTCTATGGGCAAGGAGCTTCCGACCGATATCCCTGGCGTAGGTGATCTGCAGTTCTTCAAGCCGGAAGACATGGCCTACTTTGGCAAGCTTATGGAGGCTGGAGATGACAGCTCCATGAGTGTGGAGGAATTGAAAGAACGAAAAATCATGCGATTGCTGCTTAAGGTCAAGAACGGTACACCACCCATGCGAAAGACTGCTCTACGTCAACTTACAGATAATGCTCGGAACTTTGGTGCCGGTGCCTTGTTTAACCAGATCCTTCCGTTGTTGATGGAGAAGTCATTGGAGGACCAGGAACGTCACTTGCTCGTCAAGGTTATTGATCGAGTGCTCTACAAGCTAGACGATTTGGTCCGACCTTATGTTCATAAGATTCTTGTCGTCATTGAGCCATTGCTCATTGACCAAGACTATTATGCTCGTGTTGAGGGTCGGGAAATTATTTCCAACCTTGCCAAGGCTGCTGGTCTTGCCACTATGATCAGTACTATGCGTCCCGATATCGATCACGTCGATGAGTACGTGCGAAACACTACCGCACGTGCATTCGCCGTTGTGGCTTCTGCCCTTGGTATCCCCGCGCTGCTCCCATTCCTTCGCGCCGTCTGTCGCAGCAAGAAATCCTGGCAGGCCAGGCACACTGGTGTGAAGATTGTCCAACAGATTCCCATCCTGATGGGCTGCGCAATTCTACCCCACTTGAAGGGCCTTGTCGATTGTATTTCGGACAACCTTAGCGATGAACAGGCTAAGGTTAGGACAGTCACCGCGTTGGCTGTTGCTGCTTTGGCCGAAGCTGCGAACCCTTACGGTATCGAAAGTTTTGACGAGATCCTGAACCCTCTCTGGACTGGCGCGCGCAAGCAGCGTGGTAAGGGTCTGGCCGCCTTCCTCAAAGCGGTTGGATACATCATTCCCTTGATGGATGAAGAATACAGCAACTACTATTGTTCTCAAATCATGGAGATTCTTATCCGCGAGTTCTCATCGCCAGACGAAGAAATGAAAAAGGTGGTCCTGAAGGTGGTATCACAGTGTGCTAGCACAGATGGTGTCACTGCCGGATACCTTAAGGAACATGTCTTGACCGACTTCTTCAAGAGTTTCTGGGTGAGACGTATGGCCCTCGATCGCCGGAACTATCGTCAGGTGGTGGACACCACTGTCGATCTGGGCCAGAAGGTCGGCGTTGGCGAGATCCTAGAGCGGGTTGTCAACAACCTCAAGGATGAGAGCGAGCCTTACCGCAAGATGGCCGTGGAGACTATCGAAAAGTTGATTGCCTCCTTGGGCGCTGCAGATATTTCCGAGCGATTGGAGGAGAGACTCATTGACGGTGTCCTGTATTCGTTCCAGGAGCAGAGCATCGAAGACATTGTTATCCTGAACGGATTTGGCACAGTGGTGAACGCCCTTGGCACGCGTTGCAAGCCATATCTTCCCCAGATTGTCAGTACCATTCTCTGGCGACTCAACAACAAATCTGCCACCGTTCGACAACAGGCGGCCGATCTCATTTCGCGCGTTGCGATGGTTATGAAGCAGTGTGGCGAGGATGCCCTTATGGGTAAGCTTGGTATTGTTCTCTACGAATATCTAGGTGAAGAATACCCTGAGGTTCTGGGCTCCATCCTTGGTGCCTTACGATCCATAGTCACTGTCGTTGGTATCAACCAGATGCAGCCTCCAATTCGTGACCTCCTGCCTCGCTTGACCCCCATTCTTCGTAACCGTCACGAGAAGGTGCAAGAGAATACCATCGACCTGGTTGGTCGTATCGCCGACCGTGGGCCCGAGTCCGTTAATGCTCGTGAATGGATGCGAATTTGCTTCGAGCTGCTGGATATGCTCAAAGCCCACAAGAAGGGCATTCGTCGTGCGGCCAATAACACCTTCGGTTTCATCGCCAAGGCCATTGGTCCCCAGGATGTCCTGGCTACCCTCCTCAATAACCTTCGAGTGCAGGAGCGTCAGTCCCGTGTCTGCACCGCTGTCGCTATTGGTATCGTTGCCGAGACCTGTGCCCCCTTCACCGTGCTTCCCGCTCTGATGAACGAGTACCGCGTCCCTGAACTGAATGTGCAGAATGGTGTTCTCAAGGCCATGTCTTTCTTATTCGAGTACATTGGTGAGATGGCCAAGGACTACGTCTACGCTGTCACTCCCTTGCTCGAGGACGCCCTCGTTGATCGTGATCAGGTTCACCGACAAACGGCGGCCAGCGTGGTTAAGCACATTGCGCTGGGTGTCGTTGGACTTGGCTGTGAGGATGCAATGGTACATTTGCTCAACCTAGTCTTTCCCAACATCTTTGAGACGAGCCCTCACGTTATTGACCGCGTCATCGAAGCCATCGATGCGATTCGCATGGCAGTTGGTGCCGGTACCGTTATGAACTATGTCTGGGCTGGCTTGTTCCATCCCGCTCGCAAGGTGCGTGTACCATACTGGCGGTTATACAACGATGCATATGTGCAGGCCGCCGATGCGATGGTCCCGTACTATCCCATCGTGGAGGATGATGGCATGGATCGACCGGAGTTGTTCATCATCGTCTAAGGACGATTTTTAATTGACCATTTTCCTTTGCTTCTCTTTGCATAACTATTCCAAGGTTTTCTTTTCAAGGAGCTTTATGTTTGCCAGCCGGTGTCTTTTTGGTTTTTTTCTTTCTCTTTTTCTTGCGGGACGATCGGACGTTCGGCGTGATGCTGTATATCAAGATGTAAAAGTCACTAGGAATTTATTTCATGAATGATCAGCGCCGTTTCAGATTTAAAATTTAGCCCATCTGCTTTAATGCTAGGTGGTGAGTATATGTAGGTAAGCAAGAAAACCTTGGGAATCTTGGAATGGATTTCTAGGAAGTGTTAGAAAATACATGCGCAAGTAGAGGCGAGGATATATAATTTGGGCTACGATCACGGCAGTTTGGACCACCCAGGTGGACAGCTATATATACGATCCAAAGCCTAGAGGTTGGTCGCACAGTGCAAAGCTACATTGCCAAACATAGCTCGGGAGATAATAATGAAGTAGGTAGAGCATAAAAAGCCACCAATTTAGAAAGGTGATTCTAATATATAGATCGAGATAATCATCTTCAGGTCGATCTAGATTCGCCCTAGAGTCGATCGCTCCCGCCAGACCCTGGAACAATCGACGGCCAAGCATGACAAGGAAAAATTGGGCAGTGATCGCTCGTTTGACACGACAATCACTGTCAATCCCGACTATCTTCTTCCTGTCCGGGTTCAGCACTGGGGGGTTCGACATCTGCAGAGCTGGGGTGGCTGCACCAGGATCTCGGGATTCTGGGGTATACCAACTCAAACGAGCGACCACTACATACTACATGTACATTACGACTTACAATCAACCTATTCCCTCGAAACCGGCCGACAAGGCAGACGCATTTTCTCCAGGACTTGAAGGGGGCCCCCTATCTTCCATTTTTCCGAACAAGAAAAGACACACATTTTGCCACCAGAGGATTTTACCGCAAAAATAGAAAGACCAACGCAATCATAGGAGGGGGGGGGGGAACACCTGGATCAGATTTCAATCTGCTCCAATTTTATTTTCCTGGAAATTATAATTTTTCATTCGATGATTTTTAATTTTTTAATATTTTGGCAGGAGTTTGGGTTTACCCACTAAATCTGGTGCCGCATACTTGGAGGGGAAGTGGGATCAATTGAACCGTGCCAAGATGCGCCAAATGCCTAAGCTTGCGGTGGGGAGACTTGGCACATGAAAAGCCGCGTAAGCTCTCTCCATCGGACGTCAGGCGTGTGCCCTGTGGGGACAAGCGCGAAAATTCATGGATGAGGGAACCAGCCAATAGGCAGGGTTTCAGACCCTGGAAGTGGCTTACAATGATCAAAATTATAAGATTAATGATTTTGGTTGACCATAGTTCAATGTTAGTTCCAAGGTTATTACTTTAGTTTAGAATAGTAACGTATAGTGTAGACTTTGTGGTTCTTAGTTTGCAGGGATTTTCATTGCCCTGCATATCCTTTGTACAATGTTAATCATTGATCGACGGAAAACCCATCTTGGATCCAGGAGATATACTGTATACTGCAAAGCCCGAGGGAAATCAGATCCAAAGTCACCTAGAAATATGAAATTGATTAATCCCCTAAAAAACATTCGATGAAAAAAGGAGAAAGAGATTCCATCCCGTGTCCGCGGTATCAGAATATGTCGCTGGACACTTCAACACAGCCTCCCCCTGAATTCGTCCAAACAACTCCCAATCATAGCTCACTCCCTGCACCGGGGAATGGGAGAGGATACGCTGTACTTCGGTACCAGTCTCCATCTCTACACACAGACCCTGAGATAAGGGGGGAACAGAAAAAGAAAACATAAACCTGTCACACAACACATTGGGTCTTTCAATTGCCCCTCTCATGGGCCCCCATCCCCCCCTTTTTACGTGGCTTCTTTTTGGCGGTGGATTTTCAGGGTCTACTGTCCCCTTTGGGGGGCACGCTGGGGATCAAGGTTTAGAGTTTGGGTTTATTTTGATTTTTCTTTATTTTACGCGGAGTTTGCCAACTCCATCTGGATACCTACATACAGAGCTTTCTCTTATTGCCTGCCATTATAGTTGGTGGCGCTGCACACGGCTGGGAGGTGGCTTTTTTTTTTAATTGCGTGAACCGAACTGCTCCATTGTATTCCGACCACTTGGCTACTTAGACCATGGATCCGGATGGAGTATTTGTGTTAATCTTGCCTTCAGCTTACCTACTGTAGATCGTGGGGGCGTACATGTAGGATGAACGCCGAAGGCGTCTTGGGTCCCCACCTCGTATATCGTACACTGCTTCTTTAGACGTTGAGGGAAAAAAAAGTCTGCAAGATGTCTGATCACGTTTGGGATTTGTTTTGTACTATTCATGATAGGTTGGATGTTGGCGCAGTTTCAAGCAAGGTCTTTGTATACGCGTATATTTGTACGGGTGTGCCTGTCAAGTATGCGAGATACCGCGGATACATGTGAGAGGCTCCGAAAGGCTATGGAGAGCTTCAAGGCCAATCAGAGTCAAACAGAAATACAAGTTGCGCAAGAGACAGGGATCAGGGGGTGAGGGTGACGCATTGGCTCGCTATGAGAGTCAATGCTCACATCCCGGGATACCGTTTACGAGTCCACCGGGAATTGCTGTAGAATAGTATAGGAAAACATTCAAGTCAGGGCCCGTGACCGGGCCAACTACCGTAAACATGCCTTGATAAAACATAGAGTAATAATCTTGTTGCAAGGGACGTGAGACCCTGCATCAATTCTTCCATGACGGCGGCACTTCCAGTATGGGCGGCGAGGGGGCGTCATCCTCTAGTGGACAAAGTACTCCTTCGCTCGTTCCCAACATTTTAGTGAGTTCGAAGATGTCATCCTTCAGCTGGCCCTTTTCAAGACGCGGCTCGCGTGCATCCACTAGTAATACAGTATATGTACATGTGTTGTAGCCCCCAAACGGGACAACAAATGACATGTGCCAAGGAAGATACGATCCGCTTTCTGCAAGTCTGTATGTGCTAGGGGTAGCTTGATACTGATCCTGTGTGAGGGGTTTAAGGCTAGATGCAGAGAACATGCGATATTGGATATCGAAGGGGTGGGTAGCACAGTGCCCACGTTGTGTAGGTTGTACAACGCACACCGTAAGTTTTTTTTGAATTCGATTTTGATTTACCTGGTCCGAATGTGATCGGAAAAATTAATATTGACTAGTGAGAACCGACTAAAGCTAGATGGCGGGGGTCAGTTCGACAACCACATCGGTATACTTACATGATGATACCTGTAGATATGTCCCATGCCCAACTCGGAGCTGGATATGGTATTATAAAAACGCAAGATGACATCGCGGGCTGCGTACTCCGAGGTTCTCCGTAACCATACCAGGTCCTTGAATTCAAAGCGAACCCGTACGTAATGGTCGGGTCGTGAGATTGTCCCCTGAAGCTTACCTGCCAGATGGAGGTCGTTCATTCGGGCAACTGTTCCTGGACTCGGGACGAGGTGGAAATTGAATAGGACATGTTACTTGAAATAGTTAAGCCAGCGGTACTCAGTCGTCCATTTGCGATCTCGAACGGTTGGGGTGGACAGGCCTCGCGCAAGAGCCAATCAGAATATAGGAAAATCCGATAGAGCCCAATTCGGGAGGAAGTGGCCGGCTCGGATCCTCTTAAGATGCGGGCGTTTCAGAGTGTGATTAGCGTTGACCCTGAGAGTGGCAGTGTTCTTAGTGTGAAATGTGGATCTCGACAGGATCGCACGCAGGGATCATGTTCCTAGGGGACCAGTGATCCCCGCAAAGCCCGTTGTGTTAGTCACCCATCACGTCATTGGCGTCAAGCCACTTTGCCCTTTCCCCCTCCTTAACATCCTTCTACACATACCGTGATGGGATTTTCGCATTGTGCATATTTTAAATCTGCGTTATAAAAGCCTAAAATTAAAATAGAAAATCCTCAACCAAGGAAATTACTCCCGAACCACAAGTTCCTCCAAAAAATCAGGTACTCACAACCGGTTCATTTGGGGGTTTGCCTTTTTCCTGGTTTAAAATGGGATTTGTTGTGGGGGAACAACAATGTTTCTCATACCACGTTAACCAAGACAACGCTGCACGGGACGAGCACGCGTCAGCTTTCAGTGGAGATATGACTTGTATTCCAACTCGATTGGTCGATCCGGCAGTGCCAAGCTCGGCTATCGACTATCTGCCGTCCTGTGGACCCCACTTACCCAAATCCGGCATGAAGTAGACACTGGTTCGAGGACTCTGCACAAACACAAGAATGTGGATGCAGTGGATCTGGCCTTCCCGGTACAGTCCATAAGTCCATAATCCGTAATCCACCCCCAAGTTAAACTATACGGATTAACCCCCTCCCCGGGTGGATCATTTGGGGGTTCCGGTATCGGGTGTGGATTCGAGGGAAAGGAGAGAGGAGTGTGTGATCCAATCACCGCTCGAATAAACAGCCATCTGTACGAATTGTCACCTGTTTTTTGGTTTCAATTTTTTTTTACTTATTTCCGTTCTTTGAGGTGTGGATGCCCTGCCCAACTTTACCCTTTAGCCAATTTAGCCGGTATGGCCGCGCACCCGCGCCAGACCTTCCTCCATTTCATTAGTGGAGATGAATTTCGATTTCCTGGATCAGCTGGAAAAAATGTGGCTCCAGTGCATGTTTCATGGTTGCTTTTCTATGTATAGAAACAGTCGATTTAATCTGCTTCGAATGACGATGCAGACCTAATTGTCATTATATTAAAAATCTTTGGCTTGAACTTCCCAGTAAATGCAACGTCGGTCCGTTAATTAAGTCCGAATGGTGCACATGAGTCGGATTTAGAGGACAATCTCTTTGACGATCTGCCGTGTGGACACCGCCAAGATCGGAGCCCCGTGCAGATGACAGCCCTGGGAGAGAATGCGACCTGGGTTCCCCCACTACTAGTGTAAAGCCCCCAGGTTACATATCGACACGTCGGGTGACTCGAACTGATGCATGGTGATAAGAAAACCTTATATGAATCTTTCCTATGCATCAGATTAATTGTACCGTTTCGTGTATGCAAATGGGCACTGTAGATGAGGGAAATTGATGGTCTGTTTTGCTGTAACACCGCTAGGTTGCTGACTGCGTACGAAGTGGATCCTGGCTGATTTCTCGTAGGGCGGAATTACAGTATGACGGCCTTGTTGATCATCGTCATGACGTCGGGCAGATCTTGAGGGCGCGATGTTCATCATGGTTCTTCATGATAGCTACGCAATCATCTGGATTACGGCTTTGGTACGTCGTATGCGTTGTCGCATGCTCGACCCCTCCCCATTCCGGGGTGTCCCGCATTTTCAGTTTGGTAAGCATGGGAGTATTTCTCCGACATTTCAGCGGGGGGTAATGGAAATGTTGACCGCCCTTTTATGAGGGTGAATTTTCAGCGCGTTTCTCGGAAGTTCAGAGTCCATAGAAGTAGGGAAGCCGGGAATCCGAACTAGGTAGACTTGTCCATTTTGGGGAGTTTGGGGAGTTGTCTTTGAGACGCGTCATGAGAAGTGAGCCGTGTTACAGACTGCACTGTTCCTGATCAGGGTTAGTGGCAGAAAAGCGGTCAGTTGGGGATTTGATCTGGTAACTTGCCAAGTCTCCACCACCAACCCGTGTGTTGCATGGACCTCTTCTTTTCCCCTATGGAGGGGGAAGAAAAAAAAAATAAGAAAAAAAAAATAAATTAGGAAAAGAAATTCTCGAATTCAAACACAAATTTGAGACAAGATACACTTTGACATTCGATCTTTCCTCAAACCCTGTTTATCCGGCTCCCTCCATGTAGCCCATATGGCCCTAACGGTCTTATACTTTTTATACTTGCATATTAAGTTTAGACTGTTAGAGGAGAGAGATGTCATTGTTTGAGATATACTGGGTCAAGCTTCGTCAGGTAGCGGAATCTATGTATGAAACCGGGGGGGACTATTGCCCCCCCCCTCCACCCGTGGGCTCCTATTTTCCCTCAATATTGTTTCCCTTCGCAATGAAACAAGAAATTTCTCCTATTCAGATGATGTAACCCGTCCTTTCACTCCTACCGGTGACTTATCGAGTGGGCCAGACACGGGATGGCTTAAAGGGCAGTGCTTGTTTTTCCCAGTTCGCGCATTGACAAAAGCCACGAATGGAGCAAAGGGGGACAATAATCTCCTCAAGCGCGTTCTGGCGCTTCAACCCGACATTTGCCTAGATTTATCGGCTTCCTCAGCCAGACCCTAAAGGAACTTTTTTTTTTTCTCCTAATCACCGGGTCCATAGGGTGGGAAATCGATCTCCCCCCTTCCCGTCCACTAGTTGAATGGAGAACCGCTTGTAGTAGGAAACACAGCCCCCTCGATAAACAAACTATAGAGATGATCACAATATCAAAATTTGGTTCGACATTAGAATTTGGTATTGGAGTCGTTTGAGATTACTACTCCAACTGGGAATCCATGTGTTTGGAGGTGCAATTAGTGAAGGACCCACGGTCGCCATCGAGGAACGCTCCGTTGACCCATGGCTAAAGTCAGACTTTCCGTTTTCAGTGAACCCCATGGCTCCCAGCTCCGTTTTCCACGGAATATGAGTTGTCTGATTTTTTTCTGGAAAACTATCATAACCATGGAACTATCAAGCCATTCGTCCTTGGGATGAACGGGAGTGCGGAGAGGCCAATGGAAAAGGCGTTGAGAGCAGCCACACAGCAATTGTGTAAAGTTAAGACCCATGGTTCTGACATGAAGGATGATTTCCGATAGCTCCTCCACCCGTGGCGGTGGCTGTTCCTGTGATCCTCCAAGGGCGGGCTTTTCGGTTTAGTTCGGGGTGGAAGGTAGTACGAGAATCTACAATTTTGAGTGTGTAGACCAAAGTTTACTGACATTAACCACGAGATTCAAAAGGGTAAGGTTCAAAGTTAATTCTCGGGAGAGGGAATCTTCAGCCTCCCTCGGCTACACCTCAGATCCCTTGTGATCACGAAGCTTAGCGGTTTGACTGGTCTCGGGGATTTCAATGTCGGGGACCTTGGCATTGACTTTACTCCAACCCATTGCCACGGGCAGTCGATTGGTCCCACCATGAAGAGGGGTTAAACCACCAGAGACATTGCAATTCTGTAAAAAACCACTCAGATAATGTGTGAGGTGTCCGATTGTAAGCCTAAAGGTCACATCTGCCGCGCTATTGCAGGAGCCGCGCCGCTAATGCCCCCATGGCGGGATGTGCTGGTCCGCCCCTCTGACGTCGGTGTTCAGCTGCCCCCTCGGAGTAGGCCATGGCTTGCAAGGCGATGGCAAAATACGAGGAATGACTGTGCCTGTCCCGGACTTGGTCCCCTCCCTTCCCCGTCGCACGGTGGTTGGGGGTGATACGGGTCGCATGGCGGCAAATGGTGTCCGGAATACCTCCAGGAGAAAAATCCGGCATTCCGTCATCGCCGGCAGAGGCTTGCGTTTTTCCCCTTTGTACAACGCCCATGGGCACACGGTGGAACGAATATCTCTGTGGACCGGAAGAAGTCCGACCATTTATTTCCTTTTCGTTTTTATTTCCTAGTGGGGTTTCTGGCATCGTACATCCTCCACACAGTAAATTCGTCGCGATGAGGTAAGGCTAGATAGAAACTCCGAAACAGTGTTCCCCCTCGTCAAACGTCGTCATCCTGCACATTCTTTTCCAATTTTATTGGTGTGTAGGAGAATAAAATCGGTGAAAAATTCCTCGAAACCCCCCCCCATCTTCAGAGAATGGGAGCGGATCAGAATGCAGGCGTCAATAATGTACAAGCTATTGATTCGATAATTCGAGTTGGGGGGTTTAAAACCTAGTTTCGAGAATAATGAATTTCATGAAGTCAAGTAAGGTCTCAATACGCTAAACCATCTCTGGCCCGTGTCAAAAAAGCCCTTTTGGGGGAATCGTCACAATCTTTTTTCCCTTTCGGATTCTTTTTGCCTCCCACGTCCTGATCCAATCATGCTGGTTCCAAGGTCGTGGGTCTTTCCTCCCACATTTGGGTTTGGCTGAGAGCCATGGCCCAGTGGCTAACCCTAACCCGAGAAGGGGTTCAAGCTTCAATGCATCGTGCTACCCCCCCCTAAATCGGAATTTGCCTTTGGACCCATCATTTTATTAAAGGGAAAAAATTCATCAAAGGGAAAATGATCTGCTCAGAAGATGGATTCTCCGCAGTGTTTCCCCCAAATGCCCTAATAAAGTCGTAAAGGCATCAAACTCACCCCGGAACGGGTATACCCTTTGACGTATCGTTGGGATCTACGACTTTCCCCGCTACTTTGAAACACCACACCAGGGCGAACCTTGGTCGCTGCATCGTGAGTTTATTTCTTGGCGTCCCTTTTCTTTTTTAATCATTTTTGCCCTATCTTGCCTAGCGTCTCCATAGACACGGCACAGGTGGACTAGTCTGTGCGGGACATTCCCTGACCAAATAGTCTCTCCTATATACTCCGTCACAGTAAAAAAAAAAAAATCCACCTGGAAGCTGAGGTCACCGACTGCTTTTTGGGTCTCATGATTTGGCTTCTATTCTTTAATTTTATTTTGGCTCCAGTCTACACTTGTCCGATCCCGGCGGGGGTTTTTTGCCTCTTGACTCTCTTGACTCTCTTGAATTTGGACGTGTAGTACATTCTTGCGTCGCGCTAAATAAGGATTTCTCTAGATCTTCCATTCCTCAGCCTAATCTGGGAGGATTATCGAATGTGTAGAGTATGATAAAAGCATGGGAATATATTTCCATCCTCTCTTATTGACTATGTATATACCGGAAAGGTTGAGAGAATTAAATCAAATTTCCAAAAATTCAAGAGGGTCCGAGGAACTGGTTCCCGTTCGTGGAGCCACTTTTGACACTAAAGCAGTCCAATCCTGCAAGATAAAAATAAGAAACCGAATTATTTGAGATTATGGATTTAATGGAGCCGTGAGTAAAATTACTGTATTATTTCCAAACGATCTGCAACCGTCCCCGAGGGACGTCGTCAGTGGCACTGGAGTGTATCGTGCACTATACTGTCCCTTCTTAAGCTTCGCCGATCCCCTTCCCCAGACTGTTTCTACCTCCCCCTTTCACCTGCTTTTTATCCTTTTTTAAATTTGCATTAAAGTAATCTGATCTTCGGGCTTATCACTTTCTCCTTTCTACCTTGCACTTCTACTTCCTCCCCCCCCCCCGATCAACACAGTCGATCAGTTTGCATTGGACTTCCACCAATCTTCACAACCTCTTTGGGCGACAAGCAACCAAAGAAACAGAAAATTCCGTTCAACCGACGCGCATATTCGGCTCGCGATTCTACGCGACCCTATTCTCCATGACGATGGTCATTGAAAACCAGAACCGCCAGTACGGCGGCATGAGCTTCGACAATGTCTACCACCACAATCCACCACAATTCACAGACCCCTGGGCTGCCGCGCATACCACCTCCCACTCGACTCCCCCTGTCTATGCGACATCCATGGGCAACAGTGCCAACATCCCCATCAACCCCGTCAAGTCAGAGGAAGTCGGCCGACCGACCGCCATGTCCATGCCCTACCCCAACATTCCCGTGTCGGCACCGTCGCTGGTGCCTGGCAGCAACTACACAGCTACCGGCTACGGTCCAGAGGTGATGGCGATGCAACACGATGTACCGCGCACTGGTTTCGAGCAGGCACCCACCTACACCACAGCTCCCCCCATGAGCAGCTTCGCGCCCTCCAGCTATGCGCCAGTCAGCTACGCTCCCATCCACCCTTCCCAGTCCCAAGACGCTCGTCGCATGTCGCATTCGTAAGTTCTCCCGGCCACAGTTCACAATCCGCAAAGGTTACATTTCTAACGCGTGAAATATGCAGAGATGCTCGTGTGGGTTCTTCTCAAGCTCAACCTGGCGCTCCCACCTTCGGAGACGCGCTCGACGCCAGCCGAGGAATGGTGGCGCTCAGCCAGGATTTGACTCCCAGGAACATTTACGGGCCTCGCGGTGCCCGCGGTTCGACTGATTCCTACGGTTTCCCTTCAACACACTCCTCTGCTTCCTCCATTTCCTCAGGCAGCAACTACCCCTACTACAGCGCTTCCGTGGGCTCTGTGGATTCTTCCGTGACCGACTACAGCTCGAGCACCTCCGAGTCATATGAGTCGCGCACTCTTCCCCGGCCGACTAGCCTGTTGGCTGGTAGCGCGCCTGCCGGTCCCCAGTCCATGATGAGCCAGTTCAGCTCCAAGATGCCCTCTAACACCCAAAAGAAGCACAAGTGCAAGGTCTGCGACAAGCGGTTCACGCGTCCGTCTTCGTTGCAGACACACATGTACAGCCACACTGGCGAGAAGCGTAAGTTCTTTCATGACACGAAGCTTCCAAACAGACACTAACAGAAGAAACAGCATTCGCTTGTGATGTTGCAGGCTGTGGACGACACTTCTCCGTGGTCTCAAACTTGCGTCGCCATAAGAAGGTGCACAAGGGCGAGAAAGACTGTGGCTCCCAAGACGAAGACGAGTGAATTTCTCGCTCAAAACACGCAATGACCTTCTCTTCTACTCAATGATTCAACTCGAGTCCCTTTGAGAGCTCTACCCTTCCCTACCAGCCTGCGTGGAAACAAACGCGCCAGATATCCTTCCCACCCCATCCCTTCTATTCCGACTACAGAACCCGCCCTTGTCTCCTGCCGAGTTTCGTCCAGATCAACTGGGTTGACCTTGGATTAATTGTACTCGTGCTCCTCATTGTACAACACCGTGGATCTCATTTCTCATTCTTCGTCTATTTCCTTATACGCTACATTACAGGGCGTTGGGAGTCACATATACCCGTGGACAGGATTCTGTCACATTCTGGGGTTAATCGGATACGGTACAAGGGCCACCATGGGAAGGGAGAGCCATTTCTTTGACGCATTTTCACCTTTTTTCCTTTGTTTATCATGTTATGACCATAGAGGTACCGGCCGGTTTGCGTTCCTGGTTGTTTCTTTCTCTTCTTTCGCTAGACACTGGGAGTCACCTGTTGTTTTTGTTTTCGATACCATGGGCCTGTGATGATTCGATGCGTTCTCTATTCTTTTTTGGGGCACTTTTTTTTTTTCTTTTGTGTCTGTTTTGCCTATTGCTGCAGACATTTCTGTTCTAATCTTCTCTTCTTCTCTACTTGCATCCGTTTTGCATGTTAGATTTTCTTTTTTCTTTATACTTTTCGCGTGTGCGCGATCGAATCATGTTTCTCACCCTCCTTCCGGTTGGCTGGTTTGACTTTTTGGCTCGTTTGAGGGTCGCCCTCTGTTTCCACCGGGTCTGTGTTTCGAAGATTGCACCGGTTGTGCAATTGGGTTGGTGTTGGATGTGATACCCGTGGCATTGGTGCGAAAGCGCCTCGTCTGTTTGACAACTTTTTCGGTTTGATTCTGGCAGGTTGGCCTATGGTTTTAGGAGCCTGCTGGTGTTAGTTCCGCTCTACAGTCGCTATAGTAAAGATTATTATCTAATCCACAATTGAGCGCTCAAGGCAATTTGAGATTCATTTCAGCTGGTTCTATTTAGTAATGTAGTGTAACCGAGGAAAGAAATGATCGTCACCGTCCCATCTTATAGTGTCCTATAGACCGTATAAATCATCCCAACTAGCGGAAATCAGATGTGATGTTGAGAAGTGAGCAGGAACAAGACGACTAGGACCAAGGGATGCCCGAAGCGCTACTATTAGTACGGGGAACAAGAAGTTGGCATGGGTTGATGAGATGGAATGACTAGTCGAACAACAGCACGGGCTTCAATTATGCACAAGAAGAGGATAGAATTATGATACTAAATCCATAGTCTAAATCGCCGTCTCGAGATCCTGCTCATATCCAGAATGCAGGAATAAGAAAAAGCCAGCCCTAAACGCCGTGATTTGTTGATGTTTCGCAATGAAAAGAAGTTGATGATTATTGAGTTGCACAGCACCAGGCATATCCAAGCTCTACGCGCAACAAGTGGGCTTAACGGATCCGGTCCAGCTTGGCCCGGTTCATGGCAATTTGGTCGTCGACGAAGTCGCTCTGCACAAATTAGCATCTGAATTACATAGTCCATGAGAGCAATGGCACTCACCTTGCCTGTGATACGCTCCAAGTGGCGGTTCTGCTCGTCAAGCTCACGACCAGTGGCCTTGGCCAGACCGTTCAGCCGACCGGCGGCACCACTGAGAAGATCCAAGTTCTGCTCAATCTCATCTTCCATAGCCTCATCTTCGCTATCGGCCTCGAACTGGTACTTGGCACGCTCGGTGACACTAGCCTTCTTGGGCTTGGCTTGCTTGGAGTTCTCACGATCGATATCACGGAACATCCGATCCATTCGGGCATTGCTCTGGAAAGCTTCCGATCGGGTACCATCGCGAGCATCACGCTCCTCACGATGGGTGTTGAGAATCCGCTCGTCACGATCCCGACGGCGCGAGGCACTGGTGAATGGATTGGACACATGCACGGCGAACATGCTCTTGTTCAATGTCTTCAACTCCCGCGCCTTCTCCTCAGCAACACGTCCCTCAACTGTTGCCATATCCAAGCTCTGCTCCGCACCGTGGACCAGCTCACCCTGGGCACCCAGACGAGCCAGAGTAGTACGACCTGTCTCCTCAGCCTGGGCCGCCACACGAAGCGCATTCCGAGTCGATGAAACATCGCCCTGCTTGACGTGGCGCATCTCCTGCTTCGTCGCCTGGACAGACTCCTCTTCCTCTTCCTCCGCTGTCAGCTGGCGATCCTCAAACTTGGCCATGCTGTATTCGTTGCTGCCGCCACCGTAGGCCGGTTGCTCCCCTTGTCCTCCCTCACTGTAAGGAGGCGGCGCAGCGCCACCAGGACGCCGAGCGCGGTCCCTGGCGCCTCCAAACAGTTCGTTGCGCGCCGCATCTCCCGCATTGGGATCATTAGGGTCGGAGCTGCCCAGTCCTCCGTAGCCACCGGAACCATACCGGGATGCCGCTGCGGCGCCAGCGCCGGCATTGCCACTACCGAAGCGATCACTGCCATATCCGCCTTGGTTACCGTAGGCGTTGGGGGTGTAGCCGGAGTACTTGTTGTCCGATGAAATGCTGTGGGGCCCGTTGCCGCCAGACTGGTCGGGCATAGGTGCCACGCCGGCGTTTATCTTGGCCTTGGTGTAGGGGTCTGTGGGAATAGGCTGAGCGTAGGGATTCGAGTTCTGTGGGGGACTCTTGTTCTTGCGGGAGCCGAACAGTGCACGGCGGTTGCTGTCCTCGTCGCCATCGTTCTTATCGGATTTCTTGAATAAGCCCATGGTGGGGGGTTGAAGGGATGTTTTTTTTTTTTTTGCTGAAACTCGAGGGAGTATGAGTTGGTCGAGAGGACGTCAATCACAGCACAAAGAGAAGGATAAACACGGTAATCCGAGAGAAAGACACACAGCAAGAGAAATGAGAAGAATTAAGGACCAAAATGTCAAGAAGTGGTCAGGGGAGCTGCAGGCAGTCGAGACCGGCCTGTAATTTTGGTTATTGTATTACAATAGCATACACATACCAAATATCGAAGATGTGGTGGCGATCTAGGGACCATGACAGTACAGAGACAGGCAATTATTTTGAGTCAGCGGAGCTAAGCCCCAAACGGCAACTTCGCCATCCCCGCGTTATTTTTGGTGTTGACGTTGTTGCCTGAGCTCACAGCCTCCTTTTCTTTCTTGGAGCGATGGCACCTCAGGGAGATGCTGATTACTGCAGAGACAAGGCCCGCAGGGATCTACTGGCCCTGCTTGAGGGCGTGAGTATCACCCCCTCAGTCCCTCAGCCCTTTCTAATGGCGTGCAGGCTCGGGGCAAGAAGAACCTCGTTATCAGTCAGGAACTGGCCGGTCCAGTTGGCCTGTTCGTCAAATTCTCCGTACTGCAAGAATACGGCGTAGATCGAGTGTTTTTGCTGGAAAATGCGAACATCGACTCATCTCAGCGCAATGTCGTATTCCTCATCCGGGGCGAGAAGGCGCAGCATGTGCGCATTGTGGCAGGTAGGTGTCTTTTAAGACGTTTTCTTTTGGTTTATGTATTTGCCTAGTGTATACACACTTTTTTGGGACATCATTAGATCTTCGCAGAATAATCTTCTACTCGGCGGATTCTTTTGAAGTTCCCTAGAATGAGAGCAAAGCCCATATATTGGCTTTCATTCCAAGTTAATTGTCGATGGAGGGTCATCAGAGTGGGCTAACAATTTTTTCTTAGAACAAATCAAGAGATTGCAGAATAACGGGAATGTGGAGCATGAGTTCTTCATCTTCTTTACTCCCCGTCGGACTCTTGTGAGCAATGCTGTACTGGAAGAGGCTGGTATCACCGGCGATGTCAATATTGCCGAGTTTCCACTTCATTTCTTACCGCTAGAACAAGATATCTTGTCATTAGAGCTGGATAGTGCTTTTGGTGACCTTTACTTGGTATGAAACCTATCATGGAATCAGCTGGACTCTTATTGACAAGAGCTACAGAACAAGGATCCTGGATGTATCTTCCATTCTGCCAAGGCGTTGATGGGAATCCAACAGCGACACGGCTATTTCCCTCGTATAGTCGGGAAAGGTGACAATGCACGACGATTGGCAGATCTTTTGCTGCGCATGCGCAAAGAGCTTGATGCTGAAGAAAGCTCCGGGTTGGCAGATCCGTCCGCACGAGGGCTACTTCCCAGTGCTAACACAGAGAACCTCATCATTATCGACCGCGACGTGGATTTCGGTACTCCACTTTTAACGCAACTCACATACGAAGGCCTGATTGATGAATATGTCGGCATCAAGAACAACCAAGCCGATGTTGACACCAGTATTGTGGGACAGGGACCAGCGCCTCAGGCCCAAGAGTCATCCAAGACGCCTCAGCAGGCCAAGCAAGGATTGAAAAGGAAGATTCAATTAGATGCATCCGATCAACTGTTCAATCAGCTACGAGATGCAAACTTTGCTATTGTGGGCGACATTCTGAACAAGGTAGCCCGACGCTTAGAAACCGAGTATGAAAGCCGCCATACCGCGAAGACCACAAACGAGCTTCGAGAATTTGTCAACAAATTACCCACCTACCAGCTGGAGCATCAATCCCTTCGGACCCACACGAATCTCGCAGAAGAGATCATGCGTCTGACCCGCTCCGAGACCTTCCGGAAGATCCTGGAGGTGCAGCAGAACAATGCCGCAGGAGCAGACCCCACATATCAACACGAAACAATCGAAGAGCTCATCGCTCGCGATGCGCCCCTGAAGAGCGTGCTTCGACTCCTGTGCCTAGAATCATGTATGGCCGGAGGCCTTCGTCCTCGAGATCTAGAAAACTTCAAGCGCCAAGTCGTTCAGGCCTACGGTCACCAGCATCTCCTCACTTTCTGGGCTCTGGAGAAAATGGAACTCCTTCAGCCCCGATCTTCCGCAACGACTATGCTTCTCCCAACTTCCGGATCCCAGGCGGGCACAAAGACAAATTACGGATATCTGCGGAAGAACTTGCGCCTGGTCATTGAAGAAGTCAGCGAGAAAGACCCCAACGACATCTCTTACGTCTACAGTGGATTTGCCCCACTCAGCGTGAGACTGGTCCAGTGCGTATTGCAAAAGCCATATATCTTATCTCTCATCAAGGGCGGATCACCTGCGGCGTCCATGAACAACGCTAGCACCGCCTCTCCCGGCTGGCTCGGATTTGAAGACGTGGTCAAGAGTGCCCGTGGATCCACCTTCAGTATTGTCCAGAAGGGCGATGACAAAGCCGTTCGGGCCCGCCAAACTCTTAGCGGTAATAATGCTACGAAGGTGGTGTATGTGTTCTTCCTAGGTGGCATTACATTTACGGAGATTGCTGCGTTGCGATTCATCGCGGGCCAGGAGGCGCCACGCCGGAAGATCATTATTTGTACGACCGGTATTGTCAGTGGCGATCGCATGATGGAAGCTGCCATTGAGAAGCAGAGCTTCGCAAAAGCCGAGTAGCCTCTTTAACCACATTTATCTCGGATCTAGCGTTTGTTCTGGGTAGTTATTCAAATGATACCATTTTCTTTTCAAACAGTGAAGCTGCATAGCTTTTAAATGTTTATCACATAGCGTAGTATCTGCATATCATCTTCCGGATTGGCTCCGTCTGTCGGACTCGTGTAACTCAGTACTTGAATCCGGCATTGACACCCATCAAGCGGCCTTGGTACCGCTCCGTGATCTCCCCAATCCGAATCATTACGCCTGCAGCTAGAGTTCGTACCTGATCCTGCGTATCGACAGGCGCGTTGGAGCTTGCTTTACCCGGGGCCGCAGGTGTGTTGTCGAACACTTGAGAAGCCCACTCACGCAATTCGATCACCTGATTCGCGCACTCTGTGACAAGGCGCTCTTCACCGTTCGATCCAGAGGCGATATTCAAATCTATGACTGCGAGAAACAGGGTAAGAAGTGCAGCAGTGACTGTCGGATCATTGGATATGGGACTTGTGTGTAGCGACAAGAGTAGCGAGAGGGTGTCGTGGGTAAGACCTGGCAGGAAAGTAGAGTGCGGACCGGAGGTGGTGAGAATAAGAGAGAGGGTTTGGAGAAAGAGGGTGAGAATATGGGGGATCATGAATGGGTTGTGAGATGACACCGATGAGCTGTCGTATGAGAGTTAGCGATATCTGATCTTTCGTCCCACGAAAGAAACGGGGAAGATACGTACGAGGAAAATTGTAGCATCATCATGGTAAATCGGCTGGTAAGAGGGTAGAAGAAGCCCTCGGCAAGAACCTTGTAGAGATCCTTTGCCACAGACTTCTGGCGCTGCGCATCGCGCTGTTGGCGCTTCTTCTCGACTTCCATGCGAGTCGAGAAAGTGCGCACTTTCAGTGCATTTGGCCCTGTAATTGCATCGGCTGCATTGGCCGCCATCGGCTGTAACGATGCTTTTGACATTTCTCTCGTGAGTGCAGCGATGGGAGAATCCTTGGACTCTTGGAACATGGCATCCAATGCTGGCGTAAGGCGTTTAGATGGGAAGGAAGTATCCTGTAAAGCAGGAAGGCCTAAGGCTTTAGCATCGTCCTCTCCATTTCCGGAGATTTCGCGAGCGCTGAGACCCAGGGCCGTGAGTACGGCGGATCGCTGGACTTGGGACAAGTCGCCTTCAAAGAAGAACGCTGCGAACCAGCGACCCATTTTGAGGGGCTGGGAGACGATCAAGGCAATCATACTCTGGAGTCGTGCTTCATGGAATTGCGGATGATTGCTGTCGTTTTGGAGACCGACAATTGTTAGTGCCAGCTCTTCGACATGCTCGGCAAGCTCGCTGCCAAATCCGATCTTGCGACGGATCAGACTCGGCGCTGTGCTGATAGCGAGGTGATATCGCTCGATATTTTCGTTGTCTCGGAGACATGTGACTAGGTCACGAATGTACCTGGTAGATGTTAGATACGCTGAGTGTGGAATTCTGGATGACTTACACAGGTGCTGTTGGCTTGTTTCGTTGAACTAGCGTTGCGTCCTCATCATCATCCTCTGCGTCATCGTCAGGCTTCTCGTACGGGATGAGGTCCTCATCTTCTGATTCATCACCCTCATCCTCATCATCGCTGATAATCTCCACTATTTTTTGGGGACGCGAGATGGGTTTTGGGCTCTTAGCCGTCGAAGGAGCAGATGAGGATTCATCTGCCTTCAAAAGTGACTTCATGCAATCAAAAGATCCAGCACCATCTCGAGACTTCATCAGGCTCAGATACCATTGGGTTTCTGCACTCTGCATCTCTTCAAGGTCGAACTTCATTGACTTCCCAGGCTCTTCCACAAGCTCAGACATACCCGTTCCAACGATCATGCCCATGAAGCGTGCTCTATTAGAAGACGCAGCAAGTCGATTGGAGATTGCATTTAAAAAGGCTCCTGAGCGACCGACTTCTTTGATTTGAGAGGGGCCAAGTCGACTAAGACGGCCTGCTGCCAGGAGAATAATTTGAGCATTGGCTACTGTATGTTAGTATACCAGACAACTAAGATTGGGCAAGATTTGAGCAGACCATCGTGTTCGCGGTCACTATTATGATTGATAGCGAACTTATCACCAAAGTGCTCGAGGCTGCGAATTATCAAGTTTTTGAGTGCATCTATTCATAGTCAGCAGATGAAAAGGGGACATGTTTAACAAACTCACCATTTTCATTATTGTAAGTTGCTAGAATGATTCGGTTAACACCAACTGGAAAGGCTGCCGCAAATCGGCCTTTTGCGAGCCAGTCTGTGATCTCTTCCTTGAAGTGTGGTCGATCACCAATGATCATGGACAACAAAGTTGCTGCTCCATTTACAATATCCGTGCATGCATTTGAGTCATTGGGGTAGTCGCATAGGCGAATTGATGGATATCTGATGGGTAAATCCATGAGAATGAGTTGAAGGATAGTGAGTTGTGCTGATAGCCTGAGCTCATCAACAAACAAACTGAATTTTTTGGAGAATGACTGATCACGGAGAAGATTTGTATAGATCTCCGGGATCAAGGAAGCTGGGGAATATTTAGAAAGTAGGTCTAAAGAAGGCGTACAAGAGAAGCTTACATGAATAACCCAGGCTGAGAGCTCGCTCCGTGAATGAGGCGACAAAAGACCGGCCGCTTTCGTCATGGATGTCAAGCTTTGAAATGAAGTGGGAGATGTTCATACCAAGCCACGACGCATAGCGACGGCCATCTCCAACCCAGGTGATTGAAGACAGTTGAATTTGGTTAGCCACAGTAAGCGCTTCTGCTGCCGTAGACACAATTTTGCCGGAGGCAACAAGAGATACAAGTTCGTTCCACGAGACCTTCCGCCGAGTGTGGTTGTCATAAAGAGACAAGTTATCACCATAAAGACGAAATAGAAAGTCCTTGGGCTCTAATAAAGCAGCAAGAACAGATAGAACATCTCGCATAGCAGAATGGCTGTTTGGGCCTTGGGTTTGCTGAGACGATGCTCGGGTAGATGCGATGAGAGATCGAAGGCGAGCCACAAGCGAGCCGATACCAGCAACACTGTTCAAGCAACGTAATAAGGCAGCCCTGGTTTTGGTGCTTTTGACTTTCTTGTCATTTCCCACAACGGACGCCCAGTGGTCCGGAATGGTGGTGCTGACTAAAATCTGGAGGATCTGAGCTGATACAGGACCAGGGACTCGAATGTCAACATTGAGTGTCTTGGACTTGTTGAATGGATCAAGTGCAGCTAACACCGCTGAGATCTGCTCCGAAGAAGGCTGGGATTTTAGTACATCTATAATCTGATTCGGAGTCAGATCTTCATCCAGGCCAATCACACGGGAGTTTGTGAAGGCATCGCTGCGATGGCTTGATTCAACTGTTGCCAATGAATGATCCGAATCTTGCTTGACGGTCTTGATAGCCGTCAAAAGCCCATCCATACTGACTGTTGCTCGTTGAAAAGATGAGTTTATGATTGTGGTATCGGATGTCTTGTATGCGGGTTTGTCACGTGTCGCGTCCGCCTCATCAAACACCGCATTGCATCTCCCTCCGCCAACGCAACTTGCACGAGGACAGATTCTCATCAAAAATCGATGACACTTAAGACTCTGGGAGCTTAAAACGTCCTGCTTCGAAATATCCTCATCAGGCTGCACTCCAACATCAAGAGATCAACTCTTAACGTGAAGCGGGTCTAATCACGGCAGGCCAGAACCCAGTCAACTCACGCTCAGCCAACTGCTTAATCGAGCTCACTTCTTTTCAAAATGGCCACCGCTGTTGTTGGATCTTCAGGCGAAAAGGGCCGGTGGTAAGTCTGATTTGGGGCCATCTATAATATACTATCATGTTTACACATAACATAGGAATCACCTGTACAAGGTCCTATCCAAGCCTGGCCCTTTCAGTGATGAGGACTGGGTACCGGGACAGGGTACGATAAATACCCTGGAATCCTCGAAAATTCTGTAAGATGATACAGCCTTGAGAGATCTTATCCACCGATACTAATGATGATTATAGTGTGATGTTCGTCCTGTTACAATTATATCGATTCAAGGCAAGGTCAATGACTAACGTGAATTTAGTGGAGCTGGTGGACTAGGCTGTGAGATTTTGAAGAATCTTGCTCTTTCAGGGTTCAAAGATATCCATGTCATTGACATGGGTAGGTCTATTCATGCTACCTTAGAAGGATATCAGCACTGACATAGAAACTGCAGACACTATTGATATCTCAAATCTCAACCGACAGTTCTTATTCCGTCAGGCTGATATCGGCAAGCCCAAAGCAGAAGTTGCTGCTGCCTTTGTGGAAAAGCGAGTAAAGGGAGTCAACATCACGCCTTACGTTGGTAAGATCCAGGATAAAGATGAGGATTACTACATGCAATTTAAGATCATCATCTGCGGTCTTGACAGCATCGAAGCTCGCCGCTGGATCAATTCTACTCTTATCGGAATGGTTGACTTCGAAAACCCCGAGAGTCTCAAACCTCTAATTGATGGTGGAACTGAAGGTTGGCATCTATTCTGAAGTTTGTCATCTGTGAAGACGCATATTAATTGATGAAATAGGATTCAAGGGACAGGCCCGTGTTATCTTACCAACTCTTTCATCATGCATTGAGTGCCAGCTTGATATGCATGCCCCTCGACCTGCAGTACCTCTCTGTACCATTGCCACTATTCCTCGTCAGCCCCAGCACTGCATTGAATGGGCGCACCAGATTGCCTGGCAAGAAAAACGAAAAGACGATACCTTTGACAGCGATGATATGGAACACATCTCCTGGGTGTATAATGAAGCTCTGCAACGAGCTCAACATTTTCATATCCATGGCGTGACTTTCCAGATGACCCAAGGAGTAGTGAAGAATATTATTCCAGCCATCGCATCGACTAATGCTGTGATTGCAGCATCCACGACATCCGAGGTGTTGAAAATCGCCACCTCCTGCAACCCATATCTTGATAACTACATGATGTACGCTGGCGAAGAGGGTGTTTACACATACACGTTTGAAGCAGAGAAGAAAGATGATTGCCCCGTGTGTGGCAACCTTGCCCGTAAGATGGATGTGGATGCAAACATGACGTTGGCAGATTTTATTGAAAGCCTCGGCGAGAAGGCTGAAGCCCAATTGAAGAAGCCAAGCCTTCGGACAGAGGAGAGAACACTTTACCAGCGTTTCCCGCCTCAGTTGGAGGAGCACACGAGGCCAAACCTACGACTGAAGCTGGGTGAGCTTGTCGAGAACGGCCAGGAAATTGCGGTCAGTGATCCAGCCTACACGATCGACTTCCGCTACCGGCTTCACTTCAAATAAATAACTCCAAACTGTACTATCCCTTCCGATTATGAAGGGTTTACAATGCCACGATGAGATGTCAGTTTCCAGTTAACTCTTAGAATTCAAAGACAGCTAGCTGCCAGCCTTCTGCTCTAACAACCAGGGTATCCGGACTCCAGTCTCGTAAGACCAACTTTTAGACCGAACTTTTCGTAAATGTACAGCTCAAACGAAGCCAATTAAAACATGCCAACGCCAGTCAAATGCATTATATAAGAAGCCGCCGTGGAATGAATGATTCCATGACCTTACGCCATCAGATCATTCAGACCGCGCTTCCACCGAGCGCATTTCAACTTCAGAACTTTGACGGACTCCAAGAAAAGAGTGTCACTCTCAAATTGACCAGAACTCTCGACGTTGAAAATGAAGTGGTCCCGAACACGTCCCAGCTTCACCTTACCCTGGAACTCCTCGTGGCGCAGGCACTCTCGGCTGACGGTATCATTGAAAGCGTCCTTCACGACGGCCTTCTGCTCACCGGCGTGTCCCTCGTATCCACTTCCAGCACGCGAAGCCTCCTGGGAAGTAACGGGTTCAAGACCAATAACGCCCTTGGGGAAACACTTGGCAAACTTCTTGGCATCCTCGCCGATAATGGGGCGCAGGATCTGAATGTCCGGCAGAAGACGATAGGATGCAGTTGCGACAGGGGAGAACTTGGCGTGATCAGCACCGATTCCCTTAACACAGTGCAGCTCCATCTCGATTTTCTGACCGGGGCGCATCTTGGCGATCAGGATGTCGGGTTGAACAGCGCGAATCGCACCATCACCGACAAAGAACTGTTCCTGACGACCGACAGGGCTGAAAGTGAGATGCTTGGAGTAGACATGAGCGTTGTTGTATAGCTTGCGAGGATCGGTCTCATCATCGGCAACGTCAGTGTTCTGGGTGCACTCGATATCGAGTTGCATCACAACGGTGTTGAAGTCGGTGAGTTCGGGGGCCGCGGATCCCTCATCTCCGGGAGCCTTCTGCTCCCATTGCATCCAGTTGATTCCTTCCACGGAGCCCTTCAGCGGGATAAGTCCGAGACGCTGCGCAAGTACCTCATCTTGAATGACGGAGGTGTTGTTGTGGACATAGACGGTTTCGATTGCCAGGGTAGGGATTTCGGCCATCAGGATGCGGCGGAATGCATTGGCGACAGCAGCGTCGAGTCCGATCAGTGAGAACGAGGCCTCGTACGGGTCATTGCGGTGGTATTCGACCTTAAAGTCCTGTAGTGGGGCATTATGAGCATAGCTCTGTTTTTCTTCGCTAGACCGGGATTTGACATACATTCTTGAACTGATCGAGAGCCCATCCGTGCGATTCTCCAGGCCAATGGCCAGGGAAGTCTGTGGAGGGGATGTTGGTAACAGTCTCTGCGTTGACACCGATAATCTGGGAATGGTCAGTCCTGCGAGCGGCTGAGAAAAAAAGTACATTGGTTGTATTACTCACACGGCGACGTTGCAGCTCCTCCTGCGACGGAACAAGAGGCGCCATGGTGTGAAGGGTGGGGTTGGACAGTGAAGGTGAAGATTGAAAATTAGCAGATCGGCGATAAGAATAATTTCTTGAGGTGATTTTCTGGTATTGTTGCCTGAGGCATTCACTAAACAAGAGACTTTCCGAAATTACGAGTTATCACGTACTATCCGCTGACATATCCGTAGTAATTTACGAAATGTTCTGTCAACCAACCAGAATTGGGCTGATGACCCGACAGCTATTCACGTGACTGTGCCAAAACTGGAGCGCGACCTCCATCTTCATTATTGCCAGGTTCCTTTCCCGCAGTAGCTGAGAGCATCCACTTTGCCTTATTGGATGCGCCTGGATTGAGGAGCACGTTCCGTCTTTTCCTCAATTGGTCCATCTCCCCTCACATTCACCTCCATGGCCGCCTCTTTCGCTCGCCTGGCGGGCAATGCGCCCAAAAGACTCTGCCTCCGCCCCTCCACTTCCCTTCACACATCTGTGCCTCGATCCCGCTCGATAACCACTACCATCTCTCGCCAACATGCCGAAGCTAGCAGCTACCAGGCCACACGTCTGATTCCGACCGACCCGACCTTCACTTCCCTGGCCAACAAGGGGCTTCCCGAGGACCCCGATGCCGCTGCTCTCGAGTCCGAGGCCGAGGGTATCAATCGCAAGATCCGCCACTACACAGTTAACTTCGGTCCTCAGCATCCGGCTGCTCACGGTGTGTTGCGATTGATTCTGGAACTCAATGGCGAGGAGATTGTCCGCGCCGATCCCCACGTCGGTCTGCTGCACCGTGGTACCGAGAAGTTGATTGAGTACAAGACCTACATGCAGGCTCTGCCTTACTTCGACCGATTGGATTACGTTTCCATGATGACCAACGAGCAGTGTTTTTCTCTTGCAGTCGAGAAGCTATTGAACGTTGAGATCCCGGACCGTGCCAAGTGGATTCGTACCCTGTTCGGCGAGATGACCCGTATCCTGAACCACCTCATGTCCGTCCTTTCCCACGCCATGGACGTTGGTGCTCTGACACCTTTCCTGTGGGGTTTCGAGGAGCGTGAGAAGCTTATGGTTAGTTCCAGGATGTCCAATGGGCTGTGTGAGGAGAATATATTGAAAGTACATTCGCTGACCGAGAATTTGCTCTGACTTAGGAATTCTACGAGCGTGTTTCCGGTGCCCGTCTCCACGCTGCCTACGTTCGCCCCGGTGGTGTGTCGCAGGATTTGCCTCTCGGCCTTCTTGACGACATCTACCAGTGGGCTACCCAGTTCGGTGACCGTATCGACGAGACTGAAGAGCTGCTTACCGACAACCGTATCTGGAAGGCTCGTACCCAGGGTGTTGGTGTTGTCAATGCTACCGATGCGCTCAACATGAGTTTCACTGGTGTGATGCTCCGTGGTTCCGGTGTTCCGTGGGACATCCGCAAGTCGCAGCCCTATGACGCCTACGACCAGGTCGAGTTCGACGTCCCTGTCGGTGTCAATGGTGACTGCTACGACCGTTACCTGTGTCGTATGGAGGAGTTCCGCCAGTCCCTCCGCATTATCCACCAGTGCCTGAACAAGATGCCGGCTGGTCCCGTCCGGGTTGAGGACTACAAGATTTCACCGCCTCCCCGTGCTGCCATGAAGGAGAACATGGAGGCCTTGATCCACCACTTCCTTCTCTTCACCAAGGGTTACTCTGTGCCCCCGGGTGAGACTTACTCGGCCATTGAGGCCCCTAAGGGTGAGATGGGTGTGTACCTTGTCAGTGACGGCAGTGAGCGCCCTTACCGCTGCAAGATCCGTGCCCCCGGTTTTGCCCACTTGGGTGGCTTTGACCAGGTGTCCCGTGGTCACTTGTTGGCCGATGCTGTCGCTATCATTGGTAAGTATCTTCACATAGATTTTGTTCTGACAATTGCTAATGTTGGGTGTTTTTTTTTCAGGTACCATGGATTTGGTGTTCGGTGAGGTTGACCGGTAAAAGCGCTCCCGCAACGCAATAATAAAAAACAAAATCGGAAAAAAAGGAAGAAGACGAAATGAACCCCCTTTTTCTAGACGGCGGTTTCGCCATTATGGGGGTTGGAAATCATGCAAGATGGATACTCCATCTATATGATCATCTTTGGACCCCTCAACTCTCACCCAGGTGTACCAATTTTCCCATGTTTTCTTCTCATGGCGTTGTTCTATTATGTCTTGTCGTATCTCTCTTTTGTCTCTTTTTATTTACCCCCATCTCTCATAAGCCCTGTGTATAGTGAACTCGATTCTTTTGAGACATGCTTTTCGCAGTATCCCATCCCGTATTCTAGTTACCTCACAAGGTCTTAGACCGTTATTGTTCATATGTGATCCCGACTGACTAGTATCTGGCTCAGTATAGAGTCCAATCTTAGCAGATGACAATCGCATTTCTTTCAGTGATAACAGGTACCTTGAATAATCATGTAACTGCGAATGCAGAGACTTCTATAGCAAGTGTGACGCTCGCCAACAATGACACTGCCTGCGTCACAGCGATATATAGAGCTAAATTGGGCGCCAAAAATGTCTAGTTCTAGCCTTTCTGCGCATCTAACTTACTTCTGGGTCATCAGGTCACGTCCCTCGGGCAAGATTTAGTTAACAATTTCAAACCGTCTTGACTATATATTTTGGAAGTGGGCACTCAAGGAGCGCTTCCATACTTTCTGAAGAAGTCAATCCCTACAAGGTTAAATCTCCGCTCAGGGTCCTCCTAGCAATCAATCATAGATGTCATCCTACCTATTCTAGTCTTTGTTCTATCTGATGGTAGCCACTAATGTATGTAGTAAAGATTTCTCTCTTTCAATCCCTAGCCGGTCCTACAACCCATACCAATCTAAGCGCTTATCATCTTTAGTCAGATTTCTCAAACCAAGCAACTCTTTATAGAGAATTCTTGGCGTCATCTTGGCAAGCTAAAGTCGTTTAATGTTTTGGAGTTCTAGTAGCGAGTGATGAGAGATGAGAGAAATTAGGATCGACTCCATCTGTTCATTCTTATTCCTCTGCTCAGTAAGGTGAAATGTTTTCTGGCAACCAGTCTGCGGAAGGGTTCTGCACACGTGACTTTCAGTGTTCTGGATAGAGTTTACATGTTGACAACTTAAATATTATCGGGATATAGTTCAAGAAGGCTCAGATCAAGTACCCAACCAAAGAGTATGTCTATTATGTAAATAAAATGCGGCATTTCGTACGAGCACGAGGCAGTAGTGCCGTTACGGAGTATGTAAAAGAACAGAAGATAAGAGCGAATGGAAATTAGCCAAAATGACTGTAAATCTATAATAAAATGATACTCCAAGACTCCAGCAAGCCAAAAAGACTAGGTCTCAACACATAGAAATCTAAATGACAATAGGATACTTCAGCCAAGAAAGGGATGTCTATAAGCGATTTACCTCTCCGCGTCTCTCTTCATCAGAGTAAGCCAGAAGATCCAGCAGAGCTCCCATAAGCAAAATCTGACGTTTCCACGTCCGCGCCGCCGGGAACTCTAGTTACTGGATCCCAGAATAAACCTATTGATAGTAAAAGGAATATGGTCAGCATTGTTGAAAGTATAAATCAGGGTAAAGAAGTTGAGGTAACTCACGTCTCCCCTCATAAACGATACCGGGAATGTCCACATGGTTCTCGTAATAAATAGGGTTCCATATAGCACGACCAACATTTGTTTTGTATGCCGAATAATCATCATCATTCTCATCCCGCTCATCCTGATAAGGCAGCGTGTGATTGTAATTGAACCTGTCGTAATAGTCATGAGCAGCATCAGCCGGGATATCGAGCACCTTGGCCTCATTCAGACGATAGACATATTGGGAGCTATATCACGAGTCAGTATACCTAGATAGAGTGGATGAGGGAAAAAGTTAGAACCCACACAAAGTCTTTGCAGCCTACCGTATGCGTATCGTGGTTAAATCCACACGGCACAAGATTGTTACCTGATATGACCTCCAGGAAGTCCTTGACTGTCTTGCCCTGTTTCCTGCCGCCCCTGCCCCTCCTGGCCGCCTTTAAGGGTACATCGTAGCCATATACAGCCCTGCTGTGTATGCCATCATACGTGAATGTTTTTATTGTCAGATCACCAAGGACACCCAGCGTCTTTCCCACCATCGTAACATCAACTTGGAGATCGATTAAAAGCCCCGCAGTGCCAGCAACCATGTATGCGGTATCATGTTCTTGTTTATGCTGGAAAGTCAGCCTAGCAATAGTGTGATTTACCGGTTCTTCTTGATCATTTTCTCCTTTATATAAGACCTCGACAGAGAATTTTGCAACATTCTTGGCTCTTATAGACTGAGGAATATCATCTATCTTCTTGAACTCCCATTTCCTCCGAGGGGGTCCCCCAGGAGGAGGTCCAGGAGGATACCCAGAAGAAGAATCAGAAGAAGGCTCAGAAAAAGACCCAGCAGGAGACCCGAGAGCAACTTTCTTTGCTGGTGGTTCACCACCCTCAGGAGGGGAGGCCGATCTTCTTTTTCCTAATATTGCGGTCATTTTGATATCGTTGGTAAATCTGTTCTTGAGATTCTATATTGTGTTAATTCTTGTCGAACAAGGAGTCTTATATATGTAAATAAGAAATTATAGTCATAAAAAAAGAGCAACCTATTCAAGCAGTTGTCAGCCTTTCAAAGGATCATCAATATGTAGAGTAATGTTTCAGAGTTGTCTACAATTAGATCACTAAAAATGCTGTGAATGATCCTAGAATCAAAGAGTAGTAATTATAATCACTTAAATTAAGCACGGACTTGAAATATCTTTATCTACTTTCTACTCTAACTTTGGGAGGCCCAGGTTCTAAGTATGTATGAAACATTGACATCTACCTTTGTATAACTTAAAATCGAGATATGATACCACGGGGGCTTTGTTGCACATAATTAGATCTAGTCATTGTTCAATGTACGGGTGGTGAAAGGGACAAAGCATCCTCGAATACTTTCTTCAGGAAAGACTGAATGTTGAAAGAAACACCAACCATTGTCTAGGTAAGCTAGCTAATGTTTTTAGATGCTATTTGTTTCAGCCACTGTAAACTCGACGGATTCAGCTCTACGTGTGCTGGTTCAATTACGCCGCGACTTGCTACCTGCATAGCTAGTTCGAGGATTTTCCCACTTCAAACAGCGTCTGATCGTGAGTAATAGTGCTGTTTACCACGCCGACATTCCGACTGTAAACTTCGACACTCCCATCGTTTCCAACCCCCTGGAAGCTCATTGTCTGGTTGAGGCTTCCAAAATTATAGATTGGATCTGTCGTTGTCAGGTCATCACTGTAGTAGGACGCAGTAGCTGTTTGCGACGTTCGCAAACTAGAACCATAGCTAGCACCATCAAAAGTTCTTTCAACCTTTGAAATCTCCGACTGATCCCTTTCAGTCGATGTATCTAGTACTGAAGCCTGGACACCATTGGGGAATACGGATGGACCCAGCACATCGAAAGTGAGCGACCGGCTGATGTTCCCGTAAATTCCAAGTTCTTCTCCCGATTCGAAATACCACCAGTCACAGCTGAACGGGTACTCATATGAAAGAGAATAACCAATGCTGGATCCTGTCTTATCGGTTCCGGTTGTTTTTTGGATGGTTTTTTGAAACCAGCCGTAATCTATAAGTTGATTGAAGTTTTCGTAGGAAATATCTTGACTCCAAGAAACTTCCTTCTCTCCACTGGATGTCTTCAGTTGGCTGGTGATAAGCAGCGATCGCTTTGCAGTCGTCGTTTCTGTAAGTGTCTCGTTCGTGCCGGTAGAATTGGTTGAGATGGAGCGCGTGATATGTAGAGAAGGGAGCGGGTCTTTGATAACTGGCATGGAGCCTGTAGTAATATGGCCTTCTTCATCTTCGAACAGGAAGATCTTTCCGGTGACATACCAGGAATCAGTCGTAGTGTTTGCTATGGTTGCATAGTCTCCGCCGTGGTCATTGACGCTGACAACGGCCAGATTAAAAGTGTGAGGCTTTCCATCGGAGAGATACGGAATGAAAGCTAACGTGTATCAAGTCAGTTTCTTTGTTCAAGTGGAGAAAAAGACCACTTACGTGTAATATCAATCTCATGTTCACGTAGATCGAATGCATCAATACCAACAATCGGTTTCCAAAACCCAGGAACGATGCCTGTTCTAACTTAGCAGTGCCGCGATTGTGTAGAGGATATGGATACATACCTCCAGTAAAGATGACCGGAAATGGCCAGGAGACACCAGCAAGCATTCCGTCAATGAGGACTTGCACTTCCCGCCACGGTCCATCACCATACAGGACCGGAGAAACATCCACAAATGTATCGGTATCAGATGAGAAAACATTTTGATACCAAAACTCCTCATCGGCCTGTCCGCAAGCAGAGACACTGATCACTGCTCGCTTAAGATTCCGAGGTAGAGTGTAGGAGACAGCTGTATCCTCACCAGGCAGTACAGCTACACTGCTAGAATTGCTGGCTCCAAGCAGGCGAGAAATAGGCAAAATCTTATCCGCCGCCGCAGGGGTGTCCGGGATAGTGAAAAACGTGGCGGTTAAAGTAGTGTTCAGGATTCCGGTATACTCCGAGTTGACGATGTTTCCCAAATCGAAAATGATCTTTTGTGGCTCCTTCCACAGCGGTAGATACTGGTGCATCTCCTTTTTGTACGTGTAGAAGATTCCATCTTGAGTTGGCTCAGCGGTAGATGTTCGCCATAATTCTGTCGAATTGAAGTACATGATAGCCAGGCGATCATACTGTCTGAAATATTGTGAGTGAATGGTTGCTGGTAGTGAGCTCCATGCTACCGGTGTGAGGAGGATAAAAAGCTTACCTGCCCCTGGATGTCAAGTTAAACTCGATCACCACTCTATTGAAGTTACAGTCCGGGGGCGTGTAAAATCCTGTGCTGTCAGCTTTCTTCTGGATTTTAAATGTTGCAAACATCTCAGTGAACTCACCAACGTAAGGCTCCCCATAGCTATTTGCGAAATCATAATCCATCAATGTTTTCGTGACAACGCATCCATACTCGTTCTTCCCACGCGCATCTGCCGCTGCGGTTAAGACAGGTGGATAGACCTGAAAATCATACAACTCTCCCGAGCTTGCACTTGCACCGCTAGTCCTCTTTAAGTGACGTTGGCCACCTTTCGCTGCGACAGCAACAGCAAAAGAGAGAGCCGTGAGACCCCTAATTAGTGAGTGTGGCAGCATCTTATTCTGCAATGAACTTGGTTTCCCAAATCCAAAAATTTAAAACCACCTTGCGTTGATCAAGTCAGCTTTGGAATTATAAGGTGTAGTCTCTCCTTTATATACTCAACTAGCACTACCTGGGAGACGTGGATACTAGCTATCGCACGGACATCATGCAACCTTTTCCTCCAATAGAATTCAAGTCTACAGAAGCAACGTAATTGAAGATAACGCACAGACCCTGTCAATTCAGCAGTTGATTATTTTTGCGCTACTGCAGAAATCAATTAGACGACTGCAATAGGCGTAGTGAAGCCGATACACGCCAGTGCTCGGCAAAGAAAACAAGCATCGGCTAATGCGCCACAAATACCCCTCGAAAGTGTCATTAAAGCTCGTTGATAAGGGGGGTTTGCATCAAATGCCGTCAATAGTCTGTTTCCAATCAATTTTACTCCGTCGGTGATCCGGTTCCCCTCACGATAACCTATCCTGGGTAAAGATCGTCTATTTACCAAATCTCGTGACATGTAGCAATCAATTAGCGATCGCATGTTAGTGTTCCTCAAACTAATTCCGCAGAATGTCATATTTGAACTGGCTATTTTGCAGATAGCGGTGATGTTAATTGCGGTAGGTCGCGACTTCCGAGTGTCCACTATAATGCGGATATGGCCTTGAACCTCGGGAAGAGACACGCTACGGATTTCCAACATTATCAGATCACACATCATATGACGGATTCTGGGTGTGTCGGAAGTGTTGGATTGGTTTGCATTTCACAACATCAAGCGCGAGGTCAATTCATACATTTTGTTTCAAGAAGGCGCGATTTTTGAGTATAAACCCCCCCGCTCTTTTTCGAATTCCAAACCTTCTCTTCTATTTTCCCCCTCATTCTTGCTTATCCCTACAAGCTGCATTATCTTCGGTCTACCAAATCTATTCAAGAGAGACCAAGCAGAGAAGGTATATACGCAAAGTGGTCGTTAGGGTATCAATTCATGACGAAATCAGACGTGGTAGCTCAATAAAGTTTATAGTAAACGTTAAAATACTGGGTCTACGATTGAGGGATTGACCGGTTGGCTGAATTTACTCAATCGGCGGCAGCATTTGCCAAGAACCAATGGAATCATATCCTGTTTCCAAGAAGAGCCAAGGAAGAATTTTTTTTTTTTTGCAAAGGTACAGAACTAAAACTGTGTTTACAGTAATCATGGTTCAACGACCTATTTACCCGAACCGTGAACGGTTGTTTCTCCGAACTATTCCCTAGCATGATCGCCACTTCACCTTCCCAGTAATCCAACACCCCGCCTCCCCACCATGTCTAAGACAAACCGAAATCTCGGACGGCTTCCCCATAGCCCAACCCTGTCTCACACGAACCGGTTTCTCTGTCCCGTGGTCGACGATCCCATTCTTCACGAGCCCGAACAATAGCGCCGCGGCTGCGATACCCGTCGCTGGATCCTCGACATACCCCACCGACCTGGGAAACTGTCGCGCCTCGATGAGTTGGGTAGTGGAGTCGATGACTACATAGGGATATAGTCCGGTTGAGTCGATCTGCTCACAGACGCGCCCTATGGATTCTGGGTCTGGAGTGAGGTTTTGCAGGACATCGCGACTTTTCAGTGGGATCAACGTTTTTGTTCGCGACGTGCATCCGTTTTGGACTGGATATCCTGCTGCGAGATCTTTTTCTGTAAGGCCGAGGCTGGAGAGGATGTCGGGGATGTATCTGTGGGATAGCCCTTCCACGGTACCCTTTGGCTGCGATATGAGGACTTCACAGGATGCTAGCGATGTGCCGGGAAGGACTTTCGCCTCGACGATACCTGATAACGTAGATACGCTAAGAGTATTCTCAGTTGAAGCTGCCACTAACAAGCCTAGCTGATGCAGAAGCCAGATCGCGCCTACAGTGGCATGTCCACACATTTCCATTTCGTGATTTGGGACCCAGTAGCGCATTTTATAGTGACACTTAGGGGTTGGGTTTGTGTCTGCAGGAGCAGGAAGAATGAAACCGCATTCATGGCCGCTCTTTTGGGTAAGGGATTGCATCTCTTCCGAGGTCAGGTCCTCTGCGCCAAGGAAGATCGTGGTAGGATTTCCGCCATCATTTTCGTTGTCCGTAGAGTATGGGAAGACAGAGAGGTTGTATGCTTGGACTTTCTCCATGATTGAAATTGTTTCTTGTGATGTTTGATTGAAAAGAGAGAGCTTTGCGGATTACTGGAGTTCAAGTGGGAGTGCGGGGATACGGTGAGTCATATCCAGCCATGAATTTAGGGGTTCGATATTGAGCACCAGGAATTGGTAGCTCTTGGGCTAAGCTATCGCTCTACAGTATGCTTCCTTTCATGGCCTGACTACAATTTCATGCCATAACAAGCCTTTGCCAAGGATAATATGGATTAGTTGACCTGATCATTATTCTGGTCCCGTTTCAATGATTCGTAAGTAATTAAATGCTAAATGTACATAGGCCCATCTCATGCCTTCTTAATGCCAACAGACAACTCCGATACGCCGAATGTGACGTTGGTATCTGCAGAAAATGCTTCGCTACCAAACTGGAAGATACCCAAGTAGTCTGTTTTGGACGGATAGATACTCCCTGATAGGGTGTAGAGATCTGTGATCAAGGGATAGATATCGCCCTGGAACTGCTCCGTCGTCTCCGAGGCAATCCACGTTAGGACAGTCTGGTTGTTACTGTTCGTGCCAGTGTAGAGCCCACTGTGGAAAGTATAGTTAGAAAGGCAGGCCTGCAGGGATCCAAATAGTATGCGACTCACAATATTGTGCCATTGATGGTATGATTTCTGACCACACCGTCTGCATAGCCGATGGGATCGGACGAGGCGCCAAACCGCGCAAACCACACCATGACCTCGAATTCGGCAGTAGTACTGTCCTGGGCGGTGGCCTTGTCGCTGTCAAAGAACATATCGACAGCAACATTACATTGGAGGGATTCGCTGTTGAGTGTGGTGAAGTCGGTGGACTCGGCAACGGTGTTGCCCACGCCGTAGGTCCAGTGGAGATCGAAGTCGATCTCCTCCATCTCGTCAAGCGCCACGGGCAAAACATCTTCGATCTGGATATTAGGGAAGGCGTGGACGGGTTGCGTCTCGGGACCGGCAGCGAATTGCCAGGTCACCGACCAGTCCGGTGCTGTAGTCTTGGTCGGGTAGGTCTCATTATTGAAGGTGCTGACCTGGGAGCGGTTAGCGATTCAGGCTATTTTGAAACCGGCCTGAAACACTAGACTTACATTCATGCACAGAGAACCTGTAGTCGAGTCGGTCACACCCCACTGGTTGGGATTGACTGTGAGATGGATCAGCGGTGTTCCCGGCGATCAACGATCGGAATGTGGATAACCACAAAGCTGGGGAAGACTGAAAGAGGATAAACTCACGTGTATACTGCGCTCCTTGTGAAGGTGGAGAAATACCAAACGATAATTCACAGTATTGGGTGTTGGTGAGGCCGTTATTTGTGGTGCTGCCAGTGCCTCCCGAGCCACCCCCGGTGCTGCCTCCTGAGCTGCCTCCAGACCCGTCCGTGGTGCCGTCGCTACTGAAGAGCGGCTTTTGGCCGGTCGCCGCGAGATGGGCGTCAATGCCGACCAGGGTGCCCACGGAGCCTCCCAGGGGGATAGCCAGAAGAATGGCGTTAACTAGTAATGTGAGAGCCATCTTGTGTTTGATGGTATGATTAGGGAGAACAAGGCAAAAAGAAAAAGCCGCGGGATTCGGGTGTGACTTGTTATCAGCGATCGTCAAACATGGGTGGTTGAGCCGGAAGGAGTTTAGCGGCAGGTACTAAAGCGGGAACCGTACCGTTACTGTACCCTGCAAATCACGTAGCGCAGGGCAAATGGGAAAAGTGGAGTCATTGCGCCACGCATTTGCCCCCTGCGTATGTGCTACTCTGAATGCGGTTACGATTCACGCTGGTCGACCAGTAAGATCTACCTGATCTGTAAATTGTGTATCGTGTGGCTGGAGCAATAAAAGGCCTGGATCTGCACCAGAATAAATCTATTATTATGCGGAAAGAAAAAAAAACATCCACTCTACCCACGGATCCGAACCAGACAACTGGCTGGATTGGTTGGGTAAAAAATAGAAGTCCCCCCGAGGAGTGGATCAGGGACCATGAAATGCGTTGGAATTAAAAAAGAAATTTCAGGTACCAATGTAGCCTATCAAATTCGATAGACCGGGCAATCATGACGAAAGCGGTTTGCCCACCACGCGTAATTAGGGTAGCATTACTATTTATACTGGATCAATGTGGGATTTGGTACGGGTTACAATGTAATCTCACTGTACAATGCGCTAAGCCTCCCTCAAATCCCAGACCTGGATGATAAGGCTTTTTGACTCTAAGCTGCTAATCTAATTTTCCCTACTTCCCTGTCCCATTATTTTCTTCCCTTTCACACCTCCCCAGCTTTCGAGGTTGGGCACATTCGTTTTTCTCTTTCAAAATCCCCAGACTTGTCTCGGGTCTTTCTTTCCCCCCCCCCCAAAATCCTCCATTCCATTCATCTTATCTTGCTTCCCCAATTCGATCCTAGCGCATTCTTAGTCCGCCCGGCGTGATCGCCCACTATGAACGGGTCAACGGCCACTCTATATGGTCCGGAGGAAGAGGAGATGACCACCCTCCACGGGAATCAGGGTTATCGAGGCGTGAATCCGACCAGCCCCAGCAACTTCGACTTTCAATTCTCAGATCTTCCGTCTCCGAGGCCGAGAGTCCCATTTCGAGCCGGCCATCTCGCAAGTCCCCGATACAGTCCACCTGAGTATGCTTCACAGGGCTGGCTACAGCCGACACCCAGAACCTCCGATGTGCCCGAGGCCTGGGCGAACTCTCCCTATGATTCTCGTTCGACATCACCGACATTGGTAGGCTACCCTTCACTATCCACCCGGTCCCACGATCAGCCCACGGGAAACTAACACACGTGATGGCAATAGTACCAAAACACTCCGGTCCAACAAAGCGCCCAAAGTTTAGCGCCACTAGTCAACACCCCGGCCTCGCCGGGATTTTCCAAAGAGTGGGTGCAGACGGGTGCCTCATCGATTGCGCGCATCAATGACCGCGATGACGCTGAAATTTGGAAAGGATGGAAGCGGTGGATTTTCTTCCTCACCCCGTTCCTGACCTTCGGCAACACTGGAATTTATCTGTTCTATCTCGGATTGCGGATCTACTGTATCATTCAAGCACAAAATGCCGCTGGCATTAGCTACGCTGGTGCCTGGGTCTTTGTTGCCATTGAGATTGCTGTCGCCATTCCCTCTCTCATGCACAACTGTTGGACAATGCTGGCCTTGAAGAAACGCGGTCGCGCGAGGCTGCGCTTGACTGGAAACGATTGTCCGACTGTGGATGTCTTCGTGACCTGTTGCGGTGAAGAGGACGAGGTCGTCCTCGATACCGTTCGGGGCACCCTCGACCAAGATTATCCGCAAGACCGATTCCGGGTGATTGTGCTTGATGACGCCAAATCCGCAACTTTGGAAGAATCGGTCAACCAGCTCTCGGCAATCCACCCGAATATGTACTACATGGCCCGAGACAAAATTCCTGGAAAGCCCCACCACTTCAAGGCGGGTAATTTGAACTACGGTCTGGACCAGGTACACCGTTTGCCTGGAGGCGCAGGCCAGTTTATGGCGGCGCTGGATGCTGATATGATTCCCGAGCAAGAATGGCTTCGCGCGGTGCTTCCCCACTTATTGGTGGAGCCCAAGATGGCCCTTGCATGCCCTCCGCAACTCTTCTACAATACCCCTGCGTCCGATCCCCTCGCGCAGAGTCTGGACTTCTTCGTGCATGTCATTGAGCCAATCAAAGATGCGCTCGGCGTTGCTTGGTGTACCGGTTCGGGCTACGTCGTGCGTCGCGACGCGTTGGATGAGATTGGCAATTTCCCGCTTGGCTCCTTGGCAGAGGATGTAGCAACTTCGACTTTGATGCTTGGCAAAGGTTGGAAAACCGCATACATTCATGAGCCGCTGCAATTCGGTACTGTTCCCGAGGACTTTGGTGGTCACTTGAAGCAGCGCACTCGATGGGCCATTGGAACCGTAGACACGGCTTTCAAGCTGAAGTTCTGTGTCTGGGGTGATGCTGTCCGGCAGATGAGCTTTGCTCAGCGTTTCTCTGGTTTCCTCTACGCTACCTTGAGTTTGTACACTCTCCTGCTCACGGCTTCTCTGTTCGCCATCCCTATCATTCTCTTGTGGGGTAAGCAACTTGTTGCCTACGCCAACCAGGATGAGCTTCATTGGCTGATCTGGGCCTGTTTCGCGGCCACCCTGAGCAACCGTCTTTGTGAGTTTGCGCTGTTCATCCCCGCAGGCTACAACACTGGTCAGCGAGGTTCTCGTTACCAGCTGTGGATGTCGCCCTACATTGCTATTTGCATCGTCCGTTCCTTCATGCTGCCCAAGTGGCTTGGTGGTCAAACCCAGGCCTTCAAGCCCACCGGTTCCCTGGGCTCTACCCTCAACGAGCGTGATCCCAAGACCCGCAAGAACTTGTTTGTTCGTCTGCGCGTCATTCTGTTCAACTACATGGCCCTTTTCCACTTTGCATTCGTCTATGTCACTCTCGTTGCGGTGGTCATCTCCTCTTACCGTTGCTTTGCTGTCGCGAGTGGCTTCAAGGGCGTTGTTATCTGCTTGATCACACATGCCTTCTGGCCCCCATTGACATTCCTTTTCATTTGCACCTCTCTATGGACGCCGGTCTCCTACGCCATTGACCCCCCGTCTATGCCGGAGCGCGAAGACCTTTTGACCCGTGACCCCAAGACTGGAGTGGCCCACCCGACCACCAAGAGCAAGAAGATTGCTTTCGGTGGCCAGGCCGCCTGGTTCGAGCTCCAGTACACGGTTGCTACGGTCGCGACGATCCTGATTTTTGTTTACTCCTTCTTTTGGTAAACTATTTAACGTATGTTATGTATATCACATAGGGCATGAGGAGTTACGATACACGAATTTGAGGTCATTTACCAAGGTCTACCACAGGAGTCATGTATACTCACTTGGAGATTGGGGATCGTGTTCTCATTTTTGTCTATATATCATTCATTTTTCTGTTTTCTGGCGTTTGGGGGGCTTCTCATCCATGTCAAATTCTTTCCTCCAAGATCCAGTCATGACCTTTTCATCGGCTCCATGCAATCCAACACCATACGCATTCTTCATACTATCCAGACATATTTGCCTCCGTTGATCGAAATCAAACATGGGCTTCGGATACGTCTGTCCCTCTGAGGAACCACTCCCATCCCCCGTAACGCGACATCCCCACTTCTTCTGATCGGCAATCGGCGCCTTCCAAGGCTCGTAGATATACTTCTTATCAAACTGCGCCAGTTCAGGACAATACCGCCGCACGAAGTGACCCTCCGGATCCCACTTTTTCCCAAATGCAATGGGTGAATAACAGCGGTAAAATTGCGCAAAAAACGCCGTGCAGGACAGCCACATCCAATTACCCACGTTACAAGCTGTCTCATCTATTTTTATCTGAAAGTCAGCATCGTAGGCATCTAAGCGGAAAATCATTCTGGCGGGTGGAGAAGCCACCCGGGCGATGCAAGTAAACTCACGATCGATCAGCAGCTCTTCAAATACTTCTGCACCCCGTTCCCAGCTTACGTAGCAGCCTCCACGCGTCAAGAAACAGGCAACACTGTGTCTGCCGAGATGATGGATCCACCCTTCCTGCCTCAACTGTCGCATAAGAGCGTCGATCCAGGGAAAGCCCGTGCGCCCTTCCTTCCAGCGAATAAACCATTGTTCTGCGTCAGCTGAATCAACCGTGTACTTCCGGTCATCCTTCTCGGAATGAACATCTGAGCCCGCATCTTCCAGGTTCTTGGACTGTAAATGCCAGTCGACCAGCCTTACGACGGGATTACCGTACGTCGTGGAGAAGGTAGGACCCACTGCTGCCTGTGCAGCAAAGTACATATCTCGAAATAGCAATTGACCAGGCAGATTAGTAGGAATCGACGATGTAGGCTTCTTTTCGGCCTTGCGCTTTTTCAACACCTCTTGCACGTCCCACCAGACTTTGCGCACGGAGAGAGACCCGAAGTGATGATGCGGTGAGAGGAGGGTGGTGGATTGTGGCTCAAAGTCTGCAGGTGAGGTGTTCGGCTTTTCGAATCGACCGATATATTCCTCGTTTTGGATTGACGTGGACAAGAGCTTCAGCGCCTCCGTCTCGCCGCCCCGATGCGGTGTCGTTACAACCGAAGCTTCAATGCCTATCTCTTCGAGCGTCGGCACCCCGAAATCATTCTTCGGACCCATGATGGCTGTATATTGCTCATCCTTGCTGGTCCGATGCTCCGCATTCAAGTCAGGCTCTGCCTCAACGCCGTCCTGCGCGATCTTGTCCAGCTTCATCTTCTCCCAGTCCCACGGATCGGGAATGCTCTTGGGTGCATCCAAAGGCTTCTCGGGTTGCCCAGAATTTATTTTCTCGGCAGCCTTCTCCACCTGCGACATACTCATCGTCGCCTTGCCCCCATTCTTTGCGACCAGCTCGTCGGGATCAAATAGATTTCTCCCCATTCTCACAACTACCTCCACCCCAGCCTTCTCCGCTAGTCGCAGTACCTCCTCATCCCGCGCCTTCGCGTAAGAATCCGTATCCTTTTCAAAAACTAAATGCGTTACACCCCACGCCTCCCACAATTTTGGTAGAACGCTCTGCGGCGCCTCGCGCACTACCCATAGCTTCTGCTTCGCATTGAGCTTCTTGTAGGACTCTGAAAGGTCGCTTTGACATTCTAGTAGAAAACGCCAGCGATTCGGGCCTACACGGGAGCGGTAGACATAATGCGGATCCCACGTCCAGACTGGAATGAAGGTTGAGGGGTTCAAGGCGAGTGCGGCGTGTAGAGCTGGGGAATCATGGAGACGGAGGTCGGTGCGATGCCAGTACAGGACTACCTTGGACGAGGATGGCATTGCCTGTGATGGAGTAGATCAATTGATAAGTAATCAAGGGATGAATATATATATATATATATATTTTTTTTTTTTTCAAATTGGATCGGGATCGGGAAGATTAAGGGAAATCCCGATCTTTATTTTCCTAGATCGTGAGCTTAAAATGCATGACGTCAATTTACACGTCCTGGATGTTCTAACTCCGGATATTTAACCCGCAACTGTCACACCCCTTGCTGAATCTTGATTTTAATCGAAAGTCTAGAGCAATCTATAAACTCAAGTGCCTAATGATCGCTAATCGTCAATCCCAAATGCCCTAAAACGTTATGCTTCACAGCCAATAAATACTCCTCCACAAAGCCGGCCTCATGAAAAACCTCATTATACCCCAAACTGAGATGCAGCTTTCCCCTCCATGTAAAGCAATGAATGACCAATGCAGCCGTAATATTCGTATCGTTAAACCCAACACTCTTCACCTCCACATCTCCATACCTGTGCCCCAAATACCCCTCCACAACCCCAAGACTATTAAAGTACGGCTCCGACACAACAGGATGCTGAACACCTGGATCCTCCATCTTCCGCAACATCTGCTCAACAAAAACTCTCCGCACAAATAGCGCGTCGCCCTCCCCCGTCCACGATCGTCCATAGTATTCTTTCAACATCCTAGTCAACTCGGTCCACGATGCACGCGTCGTCACGTTCAACGGTATTCCAAGTACACGATGCGAAACCGCCTCAGTCGACCCGTTACTTGGTGGCGGGCAATATTTCCTCAGATCGAAGATCCCATAGGAGATAAAGCGTGACGCGGTTGAATGCGGATTCCAACACACCGCCTCTTCGATCACCGAGGCGTTGATGACTGGTGTAACAGTTAAGCCACGTGCACGGATCGCAGCTAGCACAGCCCTCGTTTCCTCGACTGAGAATACGATCTCGCTTCTGGCTGTATCACCCGGCATCATCTGTGGGTATTCTGTCATCGTGAAAGCTGGCGTTCCATCATCGGTTACGGCTTTGGCGTGTAGTGCTGTAGCTTTTGTTTCCCAATCTGGATCCCAGTGTTCTTTCTCAGGCATACCTAACACCTCATCAAGTGATGGAGCAAGGTTACGCACTTCTTCTCCTGTGAAGTTATAGATTGTCGGTGGGCTCGCCAGCTCCGAGAGAAGATCCTGCATCAGCCACAATGATCCATGTGCATCCCAGCGCCAATGCGAAGAAAGAAGTGCCACTGCGTTGCTCTTCGGGACCCAGTAACATGTTGCTTGTGGTGGGGCGATTCGAACGATTCCACCATGAAGGAGCTCATATGCCGATGGCACGTCTTCGATAACGTGGAACGTGGTAGCAGCCCAGGACTCCAGTGCTCTTTCATCGCGGATGGGGTAGTACCGCTTGTTCTGGCCGCTTGGGTCGAGTTCTGTTGCGATACCCGGGTGTCGGAATCGAATTGCTTTCCAGGCTTTGCGGAGTTGGGATGCGAGGTCGGTTCCCGGTGGAAAGGACAGTTCTGCACTGAGCATGATCATCCAGTTTTCGCGGCCGGTAGGGATTGTGAGGTTTTTTATTTGGTTGAAGAATTGTTCGTGTACGTCTAGAGGGGCTTCCCAGTAGTCTTTCTTTTGTTTCCATGGCATGATTCAGATCCTTTACTCTGTCTAATATGGTTGTGAGTAGTCCGGGGCTTTGGGATGAGATGAGGTTGCTTGAACGTGGTGCTCTCCTTGCTGGTCAGCCCCGTCTTGAGGGGCAGGGATGCCAAGCAGTCTGAACGTCATATAGTGGGGGCGATTCAAATAGTAAACTGATGAAACCAGCATTCCAGTGTTAATAGATGGTTTATATGGTTAGTTTTTGTCAAATTTGATCAATTCAAATCCCGTTAAGTCCCGACTAGGGGTCCGTATTGGCATAATTCCGTCTTCATTGCTCTACAGTACAATAGGCAATACCTGCCAAGGTATCTTCGAGGAAAGCAAGTCTATAAGTGGCTAGACACTCATGATGTTACTGAGGAGTAGAAAGTACATGCAGCTAACACGAATGACTCATGTGTCAAAGCGCTATATAGAAGCGGGTCCAGCGGATATCACACTCCGGCGGGGGATCCGGGGGATTGAAAACATTTTTCTTTGACCACCACAAACCACAGTTCCCATCCATTAGGCAAGGGAGAACAACACCAGGTCAAATGGCCTCAGATATGGAATTTATCGAGGCCCCGCTTCAGCGGGGAAAGCTACGCATCACTGCGATCATGGTAGCTCTGTCTGTAAGATTAGCGTGACATTTTTTCTTTTGCCGTTCTCCACACTAAAAAAGAGCCTAGTTATCCATGTTCGTCGCTGCGCTCGACCAAACCATCATTGCGACTGCCATTCCCACAATTGCAGCCAAATTCAATTCTGCCGCGGGATACACTTGGATTGGCGGTGCATATCTGCTGGCCAATGCGGCCGGATCCTGCATTTGGGCTAAGCTGTCGGACATATGGGGACGCAAGATGATTCTGCTTATCGCCGTCGCCTGGTTCTTTATCAGTTCTATTGTCTGTGCTGCTGCGGTGAACATGCAGATGTTGATTGCCGGTCGTGCGCTGCAGGGTATTGCGGGTGGAGGACTTCTGCAGCTGAACACGATTATCATTTCCGATCTTTTTAGTGTTCGGTATGTGCTGCAATCTCGAATAACACACACATCTACTAATATACCAATAGTCACCGAAGTCTCTATCTTGGGTTGATGGAGGTTATGTGGGCTTTGGCTGGTGGTATTGGTCCGCTGCTTGGTGGTGCATTCTCGGAGTATGTCTCGTGGAGATGGAGCTTCTGGATCAATCCTCCCATCTCGGGCCTCGCTTTCATCCTTCTTTTCTTTTATCTGGATGTGCACAACCCTAAGACCGGAATGGCAGATGGTTTCAAAGCGATCGATTGGTTCGGAAGCCTGTCGGTCCTGGGCCTTACACTGATGCTTCTTCTGGGCCTGGACTTCGGAGGCGAAACATTCGCATGGAGCTCGCCGCAGGTTATCTGCCTGATTGTCTTTGGAACTCTGTGCTCCCTGCTCTTCATCTACAGCGAAAAGCGGCTGGCGAAGTACCCCCTCATGCCCCTGGACATCTTCTCCCAGATCTCGAACATCGCCACCTTGGCAGTCGGGTTTGCGCATGGATTTGTAAGTTTTTTTTGGTCACCACCAGGCTGATAATGTACTGATTAAGAGCAGGTCTTCGTCGCGGGAGAATACTACATTCCTCTCTACCTGCAATCAGCAAAAGGGGCTTCCCCAATGCGATCCGGTGTCTTGATTCTTCCCCTTGTTCTTGCTGAAGCATTTACAGGCATGATCACTGGGGTGATCATTCACAGAACAGGAAGATACCGAGAACTCATCTGGATAGGCTTTGTGCTAATGACCATCGGATATGGACTTTTGATTCGCCTGGATCAATTCTCCTCTCTAGGAGAGATCATTGGCTACCAGCTGATCAGTGGATGCGGCGCTGGACTTCTTTTCCAAACACCGATCATTGCCATCCAGGCTACGGTGTCCCAAGATGATACCGCGACGGCAACGGCGACCCTCGGATTTATCCGTAACATGGCGACGGCTTGCTCGATTGTTATAGGTGGTGTCGTGTTCCAGAACAGTATGGGAGAGAGAAAAGCCAGTCTCCTGGCTACTGGCATGTCGGAAACCTTGGCGAACCAGATGACGGGTGACTCCGCTGAGGCGAATATCGAGTATATCAAGGACATTCGGAATCCTGTGCAGCTGCTAGCTGTTCGGGAGGCATTTGCGTGGAGTATGCGGAATATGTGGATCTTGTATACTTGCATGTCGGGCTTGGGTCTCGTCTGTTCTTTCTTCATTTTGAAAACTCGGCTGAGGGAAGACCATGTTGAGACCGTTACTGGGCTGAACCGTGAGAAGCAGCCCATCATTGAAAACCTCCAGACCCAGGAGGAACAGTGAGTTTGACTTGCCAAACATTGTGTGTATATGATTAAGAAATAGGTTATGGAGGTGAGCTGTCACCATACATTAAAATAAGAAAGAGTCGAGTGCGACTAAATGTTTGCTATCACTCCGAAATACGGAATGATATGTGACAAAAATATACTAAGAATAAGTAAAATAGGAAAGGTAGAAAGGTAGAAAGAGATAAGTGCTCAAGAAACGGAGCATCCTGTACCAACCGAACATAGGACTGGAAGATCAGCCACACTTTGACCAATCCAAATATTGACTCCCTCGCCGTCGACAGGCGCCATCCAGTCCTGCACGACCACATCCCAGACACTGAGATCCTTGCGAGTGATCTCGAGGGTCAAAGTCTGACTTTGACCAGCCGCCAGTTCCTCAGTCTTCTCAAACTGACGGAGCTGACGAGAGGGAGTATCAAGGCCCAAGCTCGAAGGAAGCTCGACGTATAGCTGCGCGACAGCCTTTCCTTGTCGACTTCCTGTGTTCGTGACTGTGACATCGATCGAGAATGCGATGTCATAGAGGGCAGGGTTACCACCTTGACCACCACCAGCACGCACTCCAGGCTTCTGCGTAGTATTGTAGCCATCCGGGTAGGGGTAGGTGTTCGATGCAGTGATCGACTGAGGGTCATCGAGGTAGGGGTAGAGGTAACGCCAAATGCGAGTAAAGCTCGTCGATGACCATGCAACTTCAGAGGGATTGGGAATAGAGTCATTATATTTTGGCGTAGCTCCTTGAGAAGGCCTTGCAGGAGGATAGGTGCTGTCGATTGCTGTTACGACCGACATCGAAGGGCTCGAGAAGTTGAATGTGGTGTACGACAGTCCATGGCCGAAAGGGTAGCGCGGAGTGATGTTGGCTTGGAGGAAATGGCGGTAATCGATATACAGACCTTCAGTGAAGGTATCCTGGATCTGGCCGAATGGCTGGTCGATGATACTCACGCTGTCTGGATAATCAGACTCGCTTTTGGGAATCGTGTAAGGCATATGACCGCTCGGGCTATAATCGCCGAAAAGGATGTCCACTAGCGAGTCACCAGCTTCCTGACCCGGGAGATGGGCCACGAGGACTGCTTTGACGGAGTCTAGCTCAATCCACTCCTCCATCACGATCTGGCCGACCGTGTGAATAACTACGACAACATTGGAAAACTTCTCCGCCGCTGCTTTAACCAGGTCATCACCGTTGTGCCAGGCGTTTAAGCCAGCCACAAGTCGGTCTCCAGGGTTACCGTCAACGGTGATGGAGTTTTCACCAGAGTCGGCGTTAATGAAAACCATCGCAATGTCGTCGGCACCAGCGGTGACACTAGACGGGAAGGAGTCTGTGATATAGAATGTGCAGTTCTGGGAAACATTGGCGATGGCCTCTTGGGGTGTGATGAGATACGGCAGGCTTGCGGAGCCACTACCCCATCCCATTGTCAAAACGCCATTGTCACAGCCTTGATCGGTGCATGAGTTTAATCCACCTGAGTTTGGGCCGGCATCGGTACCAAACACCTTGAGTGAATCGTTGCTGCTAAGGGGAAGTATACTGTCCTCGTTCTTGAGAAGGGTAATAGCTTCACGTGCAACAGCTCTAGCAGTGATGTTGTGGTCTCCCTCTACATTGACATATTGGTTGACAACACCGGTAGGAGAGAAGAGAGCACCGGGATAAAGCTCCCCAGTTGCGGCATCCGTGTTAGAAGAGAAATTGGGCAGAGGGTAGTCTTCATCCTGGCCAAATTTATACCATGTAGCGACGATTCGAGTTACCTTCACGACGAATTAGTTCCAATGCCTAGAAGATGTTAGGAATGATTTTGACTTACCATGTCATTAAGGCGGTCGAGCGGAACACTGCCATTGAGAATAGACCGAGATAGATCATAAGCCCAATAACTGTCTCCAAACAAAGGCACAGAGCCGTCGCCCGGCATAGCCATGTCAAGGCCAGCAAGAGCGGATCCCACGCCACTGTAGTGACCCAGCCAGTCCGTCATAACAAAGCCCTGGAAGCCAAGTTCATCCTTGAGAATATCATTAAGTAGCTTGCTGTTCTGGCTGCAAGCCGAGCTATTTACCTGGGCGGGGTCAGATAAGATTTGGAGATCATGAGGCGAAGACTTACATCGTTATAAGCGGTCATTATTGAGCCCACACCAGCACGAACCCCCTCTGCAAAAGGCCAAAGATAAAGCTCATGTAGAGTTCGATCATCAATGTTGGACGAATAGCCTTTTGTAATAATGCTGCTCATCCGGTACATCTCCTGCTCGTATCCAATAAAGTGCTTCAGTGCCGCGATGGCACCGGTGCTTTGCATGCCCTTAATAGTTTCAGCGCCTCCGATAGCTTGAAGAGTCGGGTCTGCGCCAAAGCCTTCCCAATTACGACCTCCTCGAGGCTTGCGGCCGAGGGGACCAACAACTGGGCCTAATTGAACATTGACACCCTTGCCTCGGGCTTCCTCGCCAATCCCAACACCACGATTATACATCAGTTCTTTATTGAAGGTCGCACCGACTGTGAGCCCGGGCGGGAATGCTGTGATGTGGTCCGTCGCTCGAATACCCAACGGAGAGTCCTGTAAGCACAGATTCGGGATGCCGAATCGTGGTGCACTCCCCGTTTGTCCGACGCAAGGTCCCATGAAGAACCCTGTTCCAGTAGTAAGGTTCACCTTCTCTGCCAATGTCATATTGCTGACAACCTGATACGCTTTCTCATAGGCATCTGACCAGTCAGACACCCACCCGCCATGCGGGGTCGGATAGTACGGCGGCGACGAATAGTCGTCATCGTCGCGTGAGTGCAGTTTTACGTGGTCGAATTCTCCATCTTTGACAGGAGTTGCGACCAGCAGCTGAGGCAGCAGAGGCACAAGAGCCAGATGAGACCAGCGAGTCATGGCGTACAATGGCGCGTTTGCGTACGGAAACAGCAGGTCAGACTTGTCGTCCCATCCTGTGTGACTCGTAGAACAGGGAGTCGCACGAATTTAAGTTCTGTCTGATCCAAGGCTATATAGTTGTCCCTCCCCCGTGATGAGAAAAGGGGAGGGGAATTTGACAGACCCACGTGCCATGCATAGAAACAAGTTGTCACGGTCCTGACACGGAGTAGATCGTCACACGATGCAGGTCGAGGGGAAACCGCTTGCATAACAGAAGTGATAGTGTGCGCCAAACCCCGTAAGTGGTGGATAATCTGCGTGTTGTGGGCCCAAATGTACGTTTGTTCCTGGCAGAGCGTGGAGGCGCCCAGCGACGATCTCTCCCCGGATTATCATTTCCCAAAACAAATCCATCAGGGGAATGTGACGATAAGGATCGTGGCTATGGTGAACCACTGCTAGGTGATTGTCCGAAATTTATCCGATCCAAATTACAGTTCGAGCTAATGGAGAAACCTTCAATTTGCGCCATTCTGATCGTCAGATGGCGCAGCTGTGCACTCTATTGACGGCGCCACCATTCCGGAACACCGAGGTAACTGATACGAATGATCAATCTGATCCGAAAAACCATGTGATTGGGATGTTCCCCCGCGCTGGGGCGTAACTTGGACGTTGACAACACGTTCAATTGTTTTACAAGCGATAAATCGCGATCTATTTTTAGAACTTGGTGTACCGCAAGTAAGGCTTGACCTCTCGAACTTCACCAAACTTCTTCTTCGCATCAGCGGTCGAGACCGACGGGGGAACGATCACGTCGTCGCCCACTTGCCAGTCGATCGGGGTGGTGACGCCCTTCTTGTCGCCCGTCTGCAGGGAGTCGATCACACGCAGAACCTCAGCGGAGTTGCGGCCGGTCGAAGCAGGGTACATCATGGTCAGGCGGATTTTCTTGCTAGGATCAATGATGAAAACAGAACGAATGGTGAAAGCGATGCCCTTCTCGCTAATGTTGTCCAGGTCCTGCTGGTCAATCATGTCGTAGAGGAAAGCCACCTTGCGATCGGCGTCGGCAATGATGGGAAATTGCACGTCAGTCGAGGCAACTTCATTGATATCCTTGATCCACTCGCCGTGAGAACCAATGTCATTGGCGCTCTGAAGTAAGGACCGTGTTAGCGAAAGAAACCTCGCTCAATGCCGGTTACAGAAACCCACCAGGCCAATCATCTTCACTCCACGCTTCTCAAACTCATTCTTCATCTTCGCAAAGGCGCCCAATTCGGTCGTACAGACGGGGGTGAAGTCGGCCGGGTGGGAAAAGAGGATGGTCCAGCTGTTTCCAATGAACTCGTGGAAATCTATCTCGCCCTTGGTGGTCAAGGCCTTGAAGTTGGGGGCTGATATGTGCCATTAGCATCCGTTGACCAGGAATCTGAGCTCCGATTTCACAATACCAGTTGACCCCAGACGTAGACGCGGCTGCTCCTGGGCAGAAGCCGCGAGGAACCGACGAAGGACCGGTTGAGCACGGGGCAGAGCAGAGAGCCTGGCCCATGGGGCAGCACGAGGAGCAGTACGAAGGGCACGGAAGGCCATCTGAGGGGCGATAATCGAAGCCATGACTGTGGTTGAATTGAAGAAGTTCCATCCCCGCGAGCAGCTACATCATCGAGGGGATTATCTCAGCAAGCGCGCAAGAATGATCTAACCGCATTAGGAAATAAGCTATGGCAATGATAAAACCGTGTAAACGCGATATACTAAACCGTAATCAAATCAAGCTAGAGCTGGGTCAAGGTGTTTGAATTCCTCTCCTGTTTTCTCCTATCCTCCCCACAGCGATTCACCATGTCTAGAGGCTTTGGAGTATATGCAATGATATACACTAAGGGTAATAAAATCAGCCTCACGCCTTTTCCGTTGCTATTTATGTCCCTGTGAAAGAGACTGTAAGTGAGAACCACCTAGAGCATATAAAACCTTCCCAATTCATTGTCTTGAATTCAGGCTCGAACATATAGGGTGGGTCGTAAATACGGTAACTGGATCGCGGGCCGTCCCTGTGGAGCACTGTTCAGGGACTCCAGGCTGACGAGGTTGACAGAGCTGATGCCCCAAGGATCCTGTGAAGGATCAAATAGCTTTATTATATAGCACTCTACATACCTCGTGTCTTAAAACAGACTTCTTGGTATGACGCAAAATACACTCTCTGCAGGCAAGCCTTGGACAAGGTAAATTAGTCGCGAAAAGTAGTGGAAATTTAAGTCCTCAAAATAGTGCAGACCTCAACACAAAAATGTGTGAGCGGCGCTTGAGATGATCCACTTTTTCCCTCTTTGCATCTCAATTAAACTAAGTTTCAGATTCTGACCATTGGCGTTGACTGCCTTGCCGCTATGCACTGGCCCCCACGCTCGACACCAGAAAGCACCAAGTCATGTAAGAGCCTTGGCCCCCAATAAAGAGGGAACAGCGCCCACGCATGTCCCGTCTGCGTTGAATTCTACGTTAATTGCCGTCCCGATGACTTCCACGATAACTAGTGCTCCCATTCCGCTCACCACCATATTTACACCACCAGCAGATTGTTTCACAGACTCGTACCACATCCAATGGTGGGACGGCGTAAACTATTACACCCCAGTGTCTGCCACTTACACGTGGTGGTGGGTTGGCCTTGGAGCCAGAGACTGGAGCACATGTTTTCCATCGGACTTTGCCACAGCGACAACAAGCTATTTTTCGCCGGGCTTATGCCCATCGGGCTACACAGCTGCCGGTTTATCAGAAGTCTCACTCGACAGCAATATTGAGACAAGAGCAACCTGCTGTCCTAGGTATGACAGCCCAAAATTTGCGCCTATAATTCTTCAATGGCGCATTTATTGACTTGATTATGTGATTAGCGGCTACAATGCTCAAACGGGCGACGCCTGGCCCTGGTACTCCAGCAATCAATGCACCTCCTCTAATACCAACACGAATTCGGTCTATGTATACACATTCAACGGCGCGGTTACGAGTGAAACAGGGACATTTGGAATCCAGGGAAAGGGCGTTTCGATCCGTTGGCAATCAACTGACTTTGTGTCAGTAACATCGACCTCGGCAACGTCAGCATCAACAACTTCGACATCTAATATATCGACATCGAAAAGGTCAACATCAGAAGCCACTAGCACAGCAGGTATTGCAGCAACTACAACTGGCCAATCTACGAGCAGTGGACTTTCGACAGGAGCCAAAATAGGGATTGGCGTTGGATGTGGAGTTGCAGCCGTTGTAATTATAATTCTGGCTCTTTTGGCCTATCGGAGGCGCAAGGGCAGATCAGCGCTAGCATCCGATCGGGCTATGGCAGAACTGTACGGACCACCCGCCGAGATATATACGCGAGCATTGGATGTGAACAGCCCACCACCAAACCACATGGACTCACGATGGCGAGATGGAGTTTCTCGCTCCGCGGGCTCTGAGTTAGCAGGGTCACAGCCACCTGTGGTGGAGTTGTCAACAACTAGAGATCCCGTGGAGCTGGACTCGGGGTACATTTCAATGGGGCCAAACAACGTGCGCCAATTCCAAGGCAAGAGATAACGGTTTCAATACAGTTACAGTAGGTAAACTACTTGGAATTGTGAGCCTTGACTAATGTATACGAAAGAATATCATATTTCCAAAGATCCATAGATTGTATCCATAACAAAAATTAGGGCTGTCCCGGCCTTCACATACATGCAAACTGTATAAACAACTTCCACACATTACTCCCGAGATTCGTCAAACACGTATAAAAAGACATCCGAGATCATCCGTTAGATTACATCTTTTCCCACAAGCAACATCAACAGCCAAAAATAGGGACATGCTTAAAGCGCAAGCATAGCAACAGCAAACGCAGCTCCACCGAGGATACTACCGGCGGTAGCAATAGGGGCCGCGTTCATCGTCGAATCACCAGACCAAGTGGATGTAGCTTCTTGGTTGTAACTGTTGTAATCACTAGTGGACGTTGGGGTGGCCTCGTTGGTAGCCGGGCCCGTAGTGGTAGTAGAATAACCGTCCGAAGACACAGCCGCCGAAACAATGCTTGAGTATCCGTTCGCGGAGAATGGGACCCGGGTAATGCAGGTGGGCTCATTGCTCCAGCTCACTGATGGACCCCCGTAGTCGGTACTGCTGCAGAAGGGAAAGCAGTCCGAGAAGTTGACATCAGTGTCACGGTAGTCACCGTAGTTCATCACGCAGCAGTAGGGGACGTTGTCTTCCTCCACGGACAGGGATCCGTGACAGCATCTGTCATTGCCATTGTAATTGATTGGTGTCCATTCATTAGGGCAGTTGGTAACAAGTCGCTTTCCGAGTAGAGCATCACCCTGGGTTACGTTAGTGGGGTGTGTGATGGGGTTGAGGGGCTTGGGAGCTTCTTACAAGGTTGAAACGGGCATTTGCAGCCACTGCAAGCGAGAGGACTGCGGGAATGACAAGGTTCTGGATGGAAGGCATTTTGGAGGGAGTTTTGCGTCAAATGGATTGATGATTGCAAGTGTAGTGAATAGCTAATGGTAGGTTGACCTCGTAGGTTTTATATTACTGAGGGTAGCCCGAACACCAATCTAGGAGGCGTGAATATTCTAAAAGTAGATATGTCATATTCAGCCAAAGGCGATCTATTGAGATTTTCTTCCAAGGGGAGGATTGTGGTTCGAGGGAAGATCCGAAAAGTCCCAATGGCTGCGGGTGGAGGAGCTCCTTGCCGGTGTCCATGTGGCATTGAAGCCGGAGCGCCAATTTGCGGGCACTATCGACTGGCCAATGGCGAATCTAAGGTTCTTCATACTAACAAGCCTAACATGAAAATAATATAAGTTGTTGAGATGCCCCTTGGACTTTGCCGATCATTACTGGATGTGATCTGCAAGGGACCTAAGTTATTGGAAGGTCCCGCTAGGGCGTTCGAAAAATTCCCGGAGGATGTAGATCGGATATCAAGCGCAAATAAAACCCTTGCTTTGGTCGTTCTAATGGCCTATGACGTATGATTATCGATTCGAGCCATTTGAGATGTGCCCGAGGCTCTACGTTGCACATAGTCCAAGCGAAAGTATATATGGAAGCAAGGACATGATACTCCGTAAAATGAATATTACTACAGTACCGATGACTTGTAAAAATTCCCATTGCTACCGTAAAGCCACAAGAGCCCAGGAGTGGAAGGAAATCTAAAGCTTTGACAAATGGGCTGCCCGACAAGCTGCAAGGTTGGAAGGCCCATCGAAGATCTGTTGTTCAACTAGCCGGGTATTGATCTAGAAGCGGGTATTAGCGAGATCGCTAAAGAGTGTCGTGTGAAATCATATTGAATATAATAGCACTCACATGTTGCATTCCAAGTTGCTCGAGCCTCTCGACACCAAGGAGTCGCATGCAAGTCTTAGTCTCGTCAGCCAGGACTAGAGAACATGGTCAGTGGAAGCCCCAGATAAAAATTAAAAAAAAGATAAAAAAAAAAGACCTCAACTTACTCTGTAAAACTCTCTTTACCCCATCTACACCTCCAGCGGACAGGCCAAACAGCGCAGGTCGTCCAATACCGACGCCCTTGGCACCCAAGCACATGGCCTTGACTACATCAGTGCCTCTCCTGACTCCTCCATCTACCCAGACTTCAATTTTGTCAAAGACCTCAGGGCAGTATTTCCGGATTTCAAGAAGAGTGTGCACCACCGGAGGGGAAGTATCAAGAGATCTGCCGCCGTGATTTGACAGAATCACGGCCTTCACTTGGGGCCTATGCAAGGAAGCGATGTAGGCATCCTCATGAGTTTGAACACCTTTGAGAATGACAGGAAGACTAGTACGTTTCGCCAACCACGCAAGAGTCTCTGTCCATGTCAGAGTAGGATCCATCCCGGCAAAGGCCTTTTTATCTCGAGCTTGCGCCGATTCCTTCGGAGAGGTGTCCTCTTCTGTTATTTCTTGGATAACATTGCCGCCACGTTGATCATCCTCTCTTTTGCCCATCACTGGAGTATCAAGCGTCAACACAATGAACTTAATGGCAGCCAATTTGTTAATTCGAGCAATAAATTGCTCGCTTTTAGTCCGATCTTCTTGCACGTATAGCTGCCAGCCAAAGACTTGTTCTGGAGAAGCGTTGGCAACAATCTCCTCCGGCGTCATGGAGGCAGAGTTGGAAATTATTTGCAAAGCACCGAAGCTGCGACATGCCTCGGCAATTCCTGCTTCGCCGGATGGGTGCCCCAAACGGGCCTGGGCTGCTGGAGACACATATATAGGCATAGAAACATGATTATCTAGTAACTCTGTATCAAGACTGCAGTTTGCGCAGTCAATGAAGATTCTCGGTCGCAAAAGGATAGAGCGAAAGGTCTCCGTGTTGAGGCGCTTGGAGATCTTGTCATCAGCAGCAGAGTAGTAATACGCCCATGCCTTCTTGCTGATCTTTGCTGTAGCCAACTCTTCGATTTCGTCCATGTTCAAAAGGCTCTCGACAGAAGGATGATCGACGGGTTCCTGTGGAGGAACAGGTGAAGACTCTTTCTTGGGCAGCGTCGCCGGGTCAATAGTACCGAGAAGAGCCTCGGGCTTGAGGTTATCCTCCAAAGTACCGGTGGGGTGAACTGGATCGTATTCCTCTGTCGCATCTTGGCCTGCGAGTTTGAGAATGATATTTGCACCCCCAGGATGGTCAGCGACAAAGTCGGTCACCTATGATTTATTTTTTTGTTAGAGATATACAGTCTCCCAGCGGCTGTTGTGCCCTCACATCATAGACCTTGTCATATAGAATGACCCAACAACTCTTGCTGTTATTGTGCTTCGCCACTGCAACTCAATTAGTAAGGCTGACACTTGTAATATGTAGAAAGAGGGTTGGAATACCTTCTGCAGCATCGAATACTTTCCCCATGTTGAGAAGATTAAGCGGCAGGCCAAATTTTATTGGAGGAGTTCCCTGAGTCACCTTAAAAGCAAGTAGGGGTCGGAGTAGTCGCCGATAACTGGAAGCAAAAGTGGGGGCTGACACCATTTGGGGCTGGGGGAGCTTGGGGTCAAAGTGGGTCTTGGATCTTGTTCTCCGCATTATCCAATAGACGGCAATGTTTTACCGAAAGATAAGCGGAATTGGTGTTACTTCCGAGGTTATATCTGGTCACTTCTACACCGGATCTTAGTCTACAGCATGTAGGGACCATGGCTCGGTTTGGAAAAAATTCATTCAAATTGCATGGTGATCACTCCATCTTCGGATACATGGGCAGTACACTTGGTGGCCATATCTTGCGGTTTGATTGGTAACTACTAAGCCACCTGGACTCTGCTGCGGGTTAGAAGACTCAATAATCTAGTAATCTGAAATTCTAATACCTAGGCATCTATTTAAACCATGGTCGTAACCTCGGGACCCCAGTATACTGCACCCCGTCATGCATTCCTAATTAAGTAATTTGACACCTGACAAAGAAGGTGTCGATTTGGATTGTCAAGCCGGATTTGGAATCAATTAATCACTCAATTATTGTGTGTGCATATACACGGCTTGGGTTACATCAAACCAAGCAAAGAGGATATCTGAAGTAAAGGGAAACCTATAACAGAATGGCTAGCCCTTTAAATTGATATATAGATACTCTAATCTTAGATTCGCCTACTTTCAGGATATTGACTATTATTGAGCCTCGCAAGATGTCTCAGAGGAAACGAGTCCAAGCTTAATCAATTATCATTCGAAATATGAGTTTACCTCCATTGTTCAAGTCTCACATCGGAGTGAAAGTAGTGGTCGTGGTCACCGGTTGCATGGTCTCCGTGGTCTCCGTGGCACTGGCAGCTAACAATGCAGCCAGTCCCGCCCTCTTCTGTTCTTCAGTAAGACTGGCGTTTTGACTGATCATCATGACTTTCTCCTTGAATACCTTGCGCTCCTCTGCTAGCGCGCGAACTGCCTCTTCCTCCGCTTCGGCCTCATCATCGTCTTCTCCAACGACATCACCGGCTTGAAAGACGAATTCACCTTCACCATCATCGGCGCCGTCTGTCTGCAGTCGCTTCTGCTCCTCAACTCGCTTCTGCGCCTTCTCTTCTTCCGCCTTTCTCTCAGCTTCCCTGTCAATCTTCTCCTCTCCGACCACCTCCCCGTTTTCATTAAACACGGGCCTGAAGTACTCTTCTCCAATCTGATTTCCGTTCTCGTCGTAAACGGGCTTGGGATACTCGATGGGAGCCGTGACAGTCTCGGTCGTTCTTTCGGTTTGTTTGAGTGGCTTTTCCAAATTCAGCATTAAGTTCATCCAGGAAGCTCATATCAGGAGATACTTACGTTGCGGTGGAACATTTGAACCTTATGAAGCCTGAAGGCGGCTCCACCGTACGAGACCACCAGTCCCTTATCCTCCTGTGCAGAGTCAGCTTTGAAACAAGGTAAAGACAAGAAGAGGGGCTTCATACCTCTGTAGCTTTGTATGTTCTCCATCCCTCATTGTTGCTCTTGGAAGTTGACGATGCATTGGTTCCGACCTTTGCGATACCAGTGGCTCCAACATCAAACCCGCCGCTGGTATCCCGGCTATGAGCGCTCGTCATAGTAATGGCACATTCTTGAGTAGACCATGTTTTTTTGATAGCCCATAGTCCAAAGTCTTTGATATAGCTACTCCATTCCCCCTTGACAAGCTCTTTCGCGTTTTTCTCCACCCAATCCGTAATGACGTCTCTGCATGGAGCCTTAAGCCACTCATTCACGACAACAGAGTCGTCTGTGATGAGCGCTGCTTTACCAGTCTGGCCCCATTTGTTCTTCGCTTCGGCAGATACATCAATTGGAGCAGACGAAACAGCACCCGAAAGACCTCCTGTAAGTCCAAAGCTAGCCTCGGCTTCTTTGCTCGAGCTTGTAGTTTTCCAAAGTTTCTCTTTGGGTGTCTCGTAGGTAACAACCTTTTTAGGAGCCGTGAAACCATCCTGCTCAGGACGGCCGGGAATTGAAAGATCGGTAATCAAGATCCAGTCTCCGGCTTGATCAAAACAGCCGACCGCACCGGGGTGGAGCTGGCTAAATCGCTGAGGGGTGTATAGGTAATGGCCATCGCCATTATGCTTCATCAGCTCGGCGTACTCTTCAGGAATGGTGATAGTCATTTTGATGGATAGGATAAGATAGGATAGAATGAGATATTGGGATAGAAGTGTGCCCTCCGCTGCTGGAGGGGCAGGACGGTTAAATACCTTGGAGATGCGTGGGCCAGGGCAGGACAGGTGTCAAATCATAATCTACAACGTAGGTGACAGTATTTTGTCCGATGATATAATGTGATAGTCCTTGAACTAGTCGCAATTAGGATCAATACAGATGATCCTCAGCCCCTCCGTTCGTGACTCGGTTCGGTATCATCTACGATCTAGACCTCAGATCTCAGATCTCAGATCTCAGGGATCGCTTTGGAAGTCGACAGCTGACCGTGAAAGGCAATTGTTTACATGAACTATCATACACTAGAATATGTCTCCTACATGCATTGAATGTCAAAAATCGGCCAGGTTTGCAAAATAAGTTGTCTGCAGGCATGAGTGCAGTTTCCGACGATCAGTGGAGGGGTGCGTCATAGCTGACCTCGATGACATAGAAAGATCCACACTGCGACCCGATGCTTTGGTTTAGTGAGGTGGAGTTTCAGCGCACATGCACAGATTCGGGAGCACCACGGATGAGGGTGTGGTCTGTCATGCATATTGGTTGGTACCTCTCCAGGGCCGAAGCATGGCGCCACGGTTCTGCCCCGCCTCTTGAAAAAGTCCAAACAGCAACATATCTGGAAATTCCCCACATCGAGAAAATGAGATTGCCAAGTTCCCTATCTCGGCCTCTTATTCGCCGGCTTCCACCTGTTCCCATATCCTTCAGGCAAGGATAACCCTTGTTCCCGTGGCGTTCGCCAGATCCAGTCATCCAAAACTAAGTTTGGGACTTGACTTTTGAATATGTATACGGTGAGTCTGCCACTTTATGCAATGATCAGCTGGAAGTCATACTCAATTTGACTCAGTGATCAACCCACTCGGAAGCAACGGGGGCACTAGAATGGTGTGTGGAAGTATGTTACGCGTCGGGAATCTGGGATGCGACTATCTGCTCAACTGCCCATTGCTAGCTAACTCTGCAACCAATGCACACCCGAATTATTCTAATTTGTTTGGAGACATATCAGGCTTATTCCCCGGTACCAAGGTCCCAGGCTTTCTGGATGACCAATGTATCTTTCGAGGGACTAGGAACATACAGCTCAATTTGTGAGCCAAGGCACCCACAATGTTCAACTCTCTTAGAACATTCATGTAAAGGGTGTTTGTGTAATGTTTGCGTGATGTCTAATCCTAACATGGCCTAGCGCCTCCCAATATGGTCTAGCGGAGGAATTTAGATGAAGCTAACCCAATTGGGGTGTTCGACCTGTTTGGACTCGGTGCCTGAGGTGTTAGACTGCAACTATGACAGTTCACACGTGTATGATCCTCGCGCAAGCGGGGGCCAACTGTTCGAGAGCGATTGATGCCCATATAATCTCGCGGTAAATGACGTCAATAATAACTTTTTTCTTGAAAGACTGACGCAGACGTTGTACTGACACCAAGATACTCTCCCCCAGGCGGATCGGACAGCCCTGAGATAATGTCTATGTCATATCAGCCACCATTATCCAGAGCCCGTGGTGGGGTAGCGCTAAATACGTACAGGGCTTCGAAAACTCCTAACAATAATATGATTATGCTGCCTAGGTGGGCATAAACAACAGGTTTCAGGCTACATACCTAGCAGTGGTATCTAGCGTCAAAACTTACGCGAATATTTCAATTCACGAGCAACAGAGACATAAATTCGATTTTAAATCAACCTTGACCACAATATTGAGTTAAAAGACCACAAACCTTTCGATTTCCAGCCTGTGAAGCGCCAAATCCGGCACAATGGCCCTTGACGAGGTGGCATTATCGAATACCACAAAATCTAGCTGGACACCTTCTAACCGCAATTAGATAGCGACTGCAATCCAGACATAATTCTATCTCAAGTATTGAAGAACATGTCACCTTAAGACAACATCCCAGATAATACTTCATTCGCGCCGGAATATACACTGTCATTTACAATCCTGGGTAAGAAAAGGCGCCGGCTTAGTATCACTCCTCAATTACCTTCACGTTCCTGGGCAGTCTCTTTTGAGCGAGTAGGTACCTGGGTATGTCGTCGATAATATTGCTATTCTGAATTTCGAATACTGCGCTTTGCCTAACATTCATGTGGTATTCAATTGCAGCGCTCCCCCAGTAGACTAAAGATGCACGTTTTCGTTAGGCAGTGTTATTGACTCAAATTCAAAGGCGATAGTTTATTTTTTGGGTCTAGAAATAGACTAAAGAGCCACCCAGCGCTAGCTAGAAATTTATATTGAGAAATGCTCCAAAACACCAAAATGCAGGCGCCAAATCATACAAAAAGAAATAGAGAACGCTTGAATATGAAGTCATAAGTCCCAACCTGTGTTACGGCATGTACTGGGGCGTCTCCGGCTCTCGTAGGCTTCATCGAATTAGCGTCATGTCGAGCCTTGGGCTTCGATGATTCATCATGGAACAAAAAAAGCGATAGCACATGCAATATGAATATCAACAATGAGAAGAGCAAAGTGTGAAACATCATGAAAGTAGAAAATCAAGTCGTGGTCATGGCGGGACATGTCTTCGGAGGTTGAGGTGAAGTGTGAAATGTACAATGTTGGGCCGGTGACATGTCAAAGGCGAGCTGTCGTATATAGGATGAAAAGAATCGCTCATTTTGAATCAATGGGTGTTTAAGCAGTGAACATCAGACGCAAACGGCTTGGGCCTTTCTTTTTCTCTTTTGGCCGCTTCTCTTTTTCTGACGAAGGAGTGCCTGACTTAGAAGGCGCCCTACTTGGCGCTCTGCTTGAAGATCTGCTGGGGGCTTTGCTTGGGGCTTGACTTGGAGCTCGGCTGGGTGCCCTGCTGGGAGCCTTCGATGGCTCTTTGTTTGATCTGGAGAAAATTCCCGCAGAGCTCTTAGGAGCGGACCTGGACTCTATCTTGGAGTGTCCCTCCGAGGGCGCTCGTGCATGTGAGCTGGATGTGCGCGACCGACGAGACCGACGGGATGAGGCCATCGAACTCTCATCATCAAACTTGAAGCGTGGATCTCTCTGCATGCGCGCCGTGGTCACATCAATGCCAGAGAGTGCGGCCGCTCGCTGGGTAATGAACTCGCCATCTACTGATGTTCCCATGCTGACGGCTTCAACGTCTGCGACACCGCGTCTCCACATTTCAACACGGCTGCCTGATTCCACATTGATCTCCATTAACTCTTCCATCTCCTGCTCCTCTTCCGGGCCCACGACAGTCGGCTCTTGGGTTATTCCAGTGGTGCCGGATTGGATCTTCTTGATGATCTTGTATCCTCCAAACATGACTACTGTCACCCCCAGTCCGAGACCCGCAGCGATTAGGAACTGCGGGCTTGCTAGTAGGGCCCAAATTGCCGGAGCAGCAGACTTGAATGCAGTAAGTGCCGTTGGTGCCATTTTGCTGGCGACATTGCTGATCTCCGCCAGAGTGAGAGCGACCGCAGCCATCGCATCGGGGTTCTTCTGAAGATGAGCGATAGTCGCGGTTGCACTATGCTGCATACAATGCGCTTCCTCCAAAAGCCATTGTGCCCGAGTAACTAGACCGTCCAGCTGCTTTTGATCATCCGCATTCTCCACCGGAGGGCTATACTTCGCTAGCGCGACCGGATGAGCCTCCCCATATGCAAGATCCATATCAATGTGAGCATCAGATTTAGAACGGGCAGTTGTCGGTCGTGCCTCAGGCTGGCGAAGCGCGACGTCATGATGGGTATGTCTGCGGGGAAGTCCCGCTGGCGCTTCAAAGGCCGATTCGGGTCTCGACGCACTGGAATGCAAATCTTGCTCGTACCGAGAAGGGGGACGGCGATGGTGCACGCTGCGACTGGATTGATGTCGTGACCTCGAGGCGCGACTTCGCCGTGATGGTGCTACTGATGGGGCGTCATCGATCTGGAAGGTGGCGAGAGCTTGCAGTGCTTGCTGCTCCGCAATCTTGGCATTGCGCTCCGAGTCAAAATGTGCTTTGCGTTCGCGATATGCAGCTTTTGCTTGACTGAAGACGCCGAAGAGTTGTTTACTCTGGTGCTGTCAGGATAACCTTCGGTTGATTCATTTAAATCCGGGCTAGCTTACCGTGCTAACAACCTTGCCGGACTTGTCAATCACAGCGATCGTCTGGCCGAGCGGCGCCATCGCATAGGATCGTCGACCGTCAACGATCACCTCATTAGAGAAGTTTTGGGAACGCGGAAGGAGCGGTGTAGAACGCTAATGATTTCACCTGGAGGATCTAACGGCCAGGATATAAATAACAGTGAAGAATAATAAAAAGAAGGAATCGATGACCCCGAAGTATAAAATGGAATAATATAGGAGAAAAGAGAGATCGTAGTACCCAAGCTGATTAAGCTGGTTATTTGTAAACCCCCGTGAAAAAAGAGACCAGCGGTCAGGTCCGATTGGACTCAGGGATATGGTTACTTATGGGGAAGAGTGATGCGGGAAAACGGAGGAGGCTGGGGCGATGGCATCAGCGCGCAGGAGTTGGGCAGAGCAGCGAACGGTGACTGCAGGACCCTCGTAGGGCAGAGTTAGGTTCCAGTGATGCGAAAGGCAGAAGCGAATTACAATTAGAAGCTCGCATCACATCGGCAAGACGAGTAGTTGGGCGCGAAGACCGCTGAGTGGGGGGAGGGTTTGTTGGCGAACTGTGATTGGGAAAAAAGGGATCCTCTCCAAGGATCCATGCTAGCATGCAGAGAGAAATCACTAATAGCGCCGATATGCCCCGGGGGTTTTCTGTTTGATAAAGAAGCGGTGACTTGATGGTTGTGATTGGCTGGGGGTCACCGCCACTGTGGCTGATGTCGTGAAATGACCATATCAGCCACAGTGCTGTGGCGGTGCTGCTATGTACGCGCGTGAGAGACTCGACTTGGTGGCCCAGATGTAGTACATGTACTGTGTACGTAGATGCGATGCTCCGAGCCCCCCGAAGGCGCAAAAGGGAGCCTCGAGAAGTTGATGACGATCTATGGCGCGATCACTGCTGTACTCGGTCACTTCCGATTCCAATTGGACCATCTCGCACCAAATGAATCTTTGGCATGGGCAGCTGCAGGTGGAAACATAGTCTTGCAAAGAATTATGAAACCACCATAGGCGCTAAATTGCGAATAGAAATGCGGGTGAAGTCATCCGTCTTATCTGTCCACCGCTGATCTGTCAAGTTCTCCTATTCATCTGCACTTTCTCCAAGTGCATATATTTGGACTTCCTTACTTTGAATTCATGGCCGTGCTTGATGTTCAGTCGCGACCTCCTTTGGCCCGACTACAATGGGAGCCAAGGTGAGTTGCGAGTAGATTTCCATGTATCCCCGAGGTCATGCGACCGTATGCAATCTTGAAATGAAAGGGATAATCCTGAATACTGCAATCTCTGACTGACTGGGGATCAACCCAATAGGTCGGCATGTTGTTGGAATCATAAAAGATATTATTCAAGGGGTGGTGAGTCGAATACTTGATCGATGGTGCAATGGCTAAGATCTCCCGCTCCGCCATTTCCGTACCTTTTTATTCTCCTTTTCTCTGCTCTTCATCTTTGCTTTCAAGTTCTTCAATTTTGTCGTGGGGATAAACACCGAGCCTCCAGTTCCAAAGATTCGTTTTCCGGGTGGATCCAATCATCCGACGCGGGGAGATCTGGCCTCCACACAACGCTCCAAAAAATAACTTTCCCTAAATCATTAACTGACTGGGAACCACGCAATGGATATAGTGGATTCCGGAAGCGCTTCCGACGTGGAAGACCAATCCAAGACATGGGGATCGGATGTTCGGTCTTTAGCGCTAAGTAATGACGATGCGAGCAACGCACAGCCGCTAAGTGATTGCGGGATCGGGCATCGCGTGCTGGCTAGTCGCTCCGTCCTAGCATTGGCCATTGATGAAGAGTGTGTATTTGCTGGCTTACAAGGTGGAGATATTGTGGTAAGTCGTGCTGCTGCATATGGTCGCTTTGAAATTTGGTGATGTCGATGTCGTCAATTCCGAGTTCTCGGTCTGACTCATTCCCTAGGCTTGGTCCCTGGAGACATACGACCTTGTTCTGTCGGTCCACGCCCACAAAGAGAGCGTCCTAGGCCTTTACCTGTCAGAGGATGGGAACCTACTATTCTCCACTGGCGGAGACTCGGTAATTAATGTGAGTTACTGTGTATATCCCGACGCGGAGCTCCGGAGCACTAATCACCCTTCCCAGGTCTGGTCGACAAGAACATTTGAGCGACTGTACTCCATCTATCCTCACCATGATGTGGGTGATATCTTTACTGTGGTTTATTCCGCAAGTAACCAAACCATCTATTGTGGTGCGCAGAACACCAGCATCCAATGGTGTGATCTGTCCGAGGAAAGTTCCCTGAGTCAAACATCAGCGGCCCACCCATCAAAGCGGACTCATCGCTTTTTCGACTCCCGGGGTCCGGATGGGACGCGTGCTCCCCGACCATCGGATGGTACCCACTCGGTTTCGGAAGGGGGTCGAGTTCTATCTTTCAAGCGAGATCACCATAAGCTGTTCGCCCATCATGGCTATGTCTACTCAATGCTCCTTGTTAAGGGTCTTATTGAGTCTGTCCCTTCTGAGGAGGTCCTGTTGACTGGTTCCGGGGATGGTGCGGTGAAATTGTGGCGGATCGGTCAGCAGCCGGGAGCAGCACCAACTCAAATTGCAAAGCTACAGAATGAAGACCCTGTACTCTCTATCGCCGTGGAGGGCTCATTGCTGTACTGCGGTCTGGCGGGTGGTGCCTTGAACATTTGGAATCTTGATTCCCAGCAACTAGTTAAACGGATTGTTCGCCATACCGGGGACCTATGGGCAGTCCATGTCATTCAAGGCGTTGCAATCTGTGGAGACTCAACAGGAACAGTCAAGGTATATCGAAATCTCTGTAAACCCTTTGTTTGTGCATCCGCTGATTCTTCCAGAAATTCAACTCTCGATTTGAGGAAGTTGGGGGCTGGGTCGCCCACGAAGGCACCATGCTTGCATCTGCTACCGGTCGAGCCAAGGATCGACACATCTATGCTACTGGAGGTAATGACAACTCAGTTGGCATTTGGGATCTGACAGAATTCTTCCTCACTCAGGAGGAGCTGCCACCTATCAGCAACGGTATGTTTTTATTTTGCGACGAAAAGCACCAGTCTGCTAAATCATATTTGCCCCAGATGAAATGGTGAACAGTCTCGCCAAGTTTGTCTCATTCAAAACTATTTCTGCAAGTCCAAAATTCAAAGGTGAATGCAATCAAGGAGCAGCGTTCCTCCGTCGCCATTGCAACTACCTTGGTGCGAAGACAAAGCTCTTGACTACGGGCGAGGATACGAATCCCATCGTGTATGCCCGATTTGATGCAACTTCGACGGAGAAAGTTGACAAGACAATCCTTTTCTATGGCCACTACGACGTTGTGGGTGCTGACACCAATCGCCCCAAGTGGAGATCCGATCCCTATCAGTTGACTTCGATCAATGGATTCCTCTATGGTCGTGGTGTTTCCGACAACAAAGGACCGATTCTTGCGTCTCTATATGCTGCCGCTGACCTTGCTCGAACGAAATCACTCCGATGCAACGTGGTATTTTTAATTGAAGGAGAGGAGGAATCTGGATCCCAGGGATTCCACCAAACTGTACATGAGCACCAGGCTGAGATCGGGCCTGTGGATTGGATTTTGCTCGCAAACAGTTATTGGTTGGATGACTACAACCCCTGTCTAACTTACGGTCTTAGAGGTGTGGTACATGCCAACTTAATTGTAACCAGTGATCACCCCGACCTACACAGTGGTATCGATGGAAGTGCTCTACTGGACGAACCCGTCAAAGATGTGTCGCTTCTGGTTTCCACCCTAGTTGGGCGAAAGGGTCGGATCAACCTTCCTGGATTCCACGACTCTGTCCGTCCTATCACAGACGCCGAGCAGAAGCGGTTTGAGGCCATTGCAGACATCTTGCTCCCTCAACACCCCGAGATCCACGACCGCCAGGCCTTAGTCAAATCTCTCATGTATCGCTGGCGCGAGCCATCGCTGACAATCCACTCGATGGAAGTTCCCGGCAGCAAGAACGCAACTACAACCATTGCCCGACTTGCCAAGGCTAGCCTCTCGATTCGTATTGTTCCAGATCAACAAGCGGATGATGTTGCGGCGACTCTCACTGCATTTGCCCAGGAGCAGTTTGCGTTACTCGAATCACAAAATGACCTCACTGTCGAGATCACTGGAAAGTCGGATGCCTGGTTAGGAGACCCAGACAATGAAATCTTCGCCACACTCTCAGAGGCAATTACAGCAGCATGGACTCCAGACCAGCATGAATCGAAACATCAGTACCCGCCCATGCCTCCCAAAAATGGACGGCAATCGGTCACCCCCAAGCCCCCCGTTCCTTCAGGCCCGGGCCTTCTCCGCAAGGATTCCTCAGACAGCCTGGCCTCACGCGTTGATCGTGTGATCACATCAACCACCTCCTCATCGGCTGAAAAAGCGGCCGCCCGTAAGCGATCTTTGCAGTCCGCCACTGTCCCGACATCTTCCACCCTCACCCAAACAGCTGCGTCCCCCGATGACCCTTCTTCGTCTTCATTGCCCATTCGAACCAAGTCCGACGCACAGTCGTTAGAGACTCCCGACTCCAAAGCCGGATCTTCTGCCCCGTCCACTTCCCCCAGAGCGGTGAAGCCCATTTTCATCCGTGAAGGCGGGTCGATCCCGACAATTCGCTTCCTGGAGAAGGTCTTTTCAGCCCCAGCAGCTAACCTACCTTGTGGACAAGCGAGTGATAACGCACATTTGGATAATGAGCGTATGCGCGTGGAGAATTTGTATAAGAGTCGAGAGATCTTCCGATACGTGTTTGCTCATTTGGTTGACAAAACATGAGGACCATTGCTTGTTTTGGCTGTATCGGAATACCCTCGCAATTTGTATGTAATGTACGGACCTCAGAATTATTACATGCGGTCAATTTTGCCGTTACAGTCTGGTGCCCCCATACGTCGTTCTATAACGTCTTCCCTCTGTTGCCCTAACATAAAACCTCGCCCGGCCCCGATGATCTTTTGTTCCTGTCCTTCGTGCCTTCAATCCCTCTCTATCTTGCACTCATAGTCGCTCCCTCTTTTCCATTTCTGCTCCCACCAACCCTTACGCATTGGCTCCCAGGCCAATGCACTGCCCCTTTTTTCCCACTAGAGAATACCGCTCTAGGCAACGCCAAGGTCGTCCTGGCCAATATTAGCTACCACGCCATATAGTCGCTCCCGGGAGTAGAAACATCGTGATGATCCAGGTCATAGTCTAATATATAGCTACTTTTTAATCTATAAAAGCTTTTCGAGCTGTCCCGTTGAGCGATTTAATCTCTTCGCGAACGTGCTTCGCTATTTTAATGTCATTGATTTTATCTTCAACTGTATATGGTCTTCTCTATTCGCTTTACTAGAAGTCATTTTACATAACTCCTAGTATTATAGATCCGCAAAAGACATTTAAGACGATCGTAGGAACCTTGATTATATTTTTTTGCCCACGATAAGCTCTTTTACTGTCATTGTGCAACGTTCACTCTTCTTAGTATTGAGGAACTTACGATGGATGATAGTTGGCAGAGAATAACAGGGTGTGGAACCCCCTCAGACCATGGGAAAGTCGAAAGACGATAACGGGAATTTTGAATACGAGTTCTCTTGTGCCGTCGAGGAGAAAGTGTCGCTCATCAGTACGGGATCGGCTTGTTCCAAGGGTAAGCATGGGCCCAAGTCCTCGACAGTTCCCATATCAGCCGAGTTTGCAAATTGCCAAAAGGGGGTATCGAAAAGTCCCGCCGGAGCAACTGGGCTTCTAGATTCTTTTGACTTGGCGGCTTTGGCAAACACTTGAGCAGCCACTCGAGCGCCGGCCGCAGCCATGTCGCTGAGTTCGGCCAGCATTTGAAGTCGACCGATAGCTTGTTCTGCGGCTTGCATGGCCTTTTTGTACGTCAATTTAATCTGAACACCTAGTATGTTCGTGTTTTCGTTTCCCTGATCAAAGGGGATGTCGACGTGAGAGCAAAGAGAAAGTAAGAGAACGGCAGCTTCGAAGGTGTTGAATATTATGGCAGCAAAACGGGTATAGGAGCCTCCGAACATTGAATGGAGGGCAGTGACAGCCTCGAGTTCTTTCAATGCAGCCATTCCCAGTCTTTGTTTTTGCGATTGAAGGAGCACTTGCTTATACGGGGCAAGCCCCGCGATATAATCAGGCTTCAGCAACAGAAGCGGCCGGAAATTCCAACAGACTGAGTCGAAGATGGCAATATGAAGAAGTTGCCTCTGCATCGGTAGCTTCGGAAGAGCATTGTCCCATGCCGTATCCGGATGGTCTATTGCAAATGCCGCAAGCAAGCTGGGGAGATATTCGGCGCAGAGCTTGTCATATCTTTGCTCGCCTCCCATCGGATCGTACTCACAATTTCGCGTTGACCCAAATTGCCGCCAAAATTGACCTAGTTGGACTTGCATGAGCCGTTCGGTGAATATGTCAGGTGCACTAGCATTGGCCTCTGCCGAGATATTTCCAATATCTGGAATCAAGCGCAGACGGTGAAGTGAGTCAACAACCAAGTGATCGGGCAAGAATGGGACACGATCAAGCTGACGACTCAAATGGCTATTACAAAAGTATCAGTCGTAAGGCCGAATCATATTGGTATTAGGCGTACCTGTCTAAGACGAAAAGGCTACAAAAAACTCTTTGCCGAACTTCTTTATCCAACTCCCGAGCACTGTAATTTCTGGGATCTAGGGATTCTTTCAACACAATAGTGTCAGTGTGAACGCCAGCCTTCTGAGCGGCTCGACTAGCCGAGGCTATGCCTTCCCAAAATTGATCGGTTCTTCCTTCACAGGAGACCTTCAGTGCCGCAAAAAGGATATGCTGAACACGGAATAATGAGCCTTTCCAATCAAGACTTTCGCAGAGCATGGCAAGATTCCGTCCAACATCACTGCATGTGTCGCGGATATCAACGAGCGGTCGACCACCGATCTGATCGATGGGGTGGGTCAGCGAGGGCAAGAACTGTGTCGCATACGAACAAATGCGAAGGATAAGAGCGGCAAATTCAACACAGGCCACTCCTAAGGGCTTTCTTTTCCCCCACCATTGCTGGTAATTTGTCAAGAAGCTGGGGGCGTGGACAACCGTGGACAACCTGTTTCATCCTGCACGTAGAATTGACATTAGAAATTCAAGTCGAGCGACGTTGCCAAGAAGTGTGATGAGAAATCTTACCAATTTAGCTCATAGACAAAATACTGTACGAGAAAATCAAGGATTTGGCGTTCAGGCATACAGCCAAGCTCCTGCTGGATAGTTTCCCAAATAGATGGCGAAGGATCACTTAGATCCGTTTCGCCTTCCCCAGGCAACTCTAACTGGGAGGTCCAATCAGTTCAATGCAATAACCCAAGGATATAATAGGACGACGCACTGTCCGCAGCAATGCCATTGTGTTGGAGTTGCTACCCTCAAAGTAACCGAATGATTTTGCTAGGGCGGAATGCTGGCTGGACCAGTGACCCTCGGGCTCATCCAGAGCTGGGGTCTCTCTTGAGGGTCGTGCATGCTCGAGGAATGAACCCCGAGCCTCATCCATGGGCCCCACCGGACAGAAGCCATTCTGGGGGGTTTTCTCTGTTGGTGGGGAGCTATAGACACATTCCTCGGGCCGCCGACGGTGGATACAGTGATTGCACGGGTATTCCCGGTTACACTGCAAATCCATTAGCTCGGGCTTCTATGCTCAACAGTCGGGAGTCACGCACTTTCTTTTTCCGTGTGTAGCAAGGGTAGCACGTTCTAACACGGCGTTTTCGGTTGCTCTGCATAGCGAAACGCTGGAAGAGGTGAACACCGCTAGAACTCGGCCGACGCTGGTCGGGGCTGGGCGAAAGAGGGATTAATCTACTGCACAAGGGGGCGGAGAGACAATGGGACGAAGAGAGGGTCCTCATGTTGGTGGATTATTGGGTGCCGACCGCCGTTCATCCATGCATTACTTGGCATAAAACGGCCCCCAAGTGACTCCGAGACCCTATTCGTGCTGTTGGCCTAAGCTCCACATAAAGAAGACAACTTGAATAGAGAAAACCTGACAGGAATGATCCAATTGCTCTTTTTGGTATCGGTAAGATTCTCCAGGCCCTGAAAGTGAACGGTAACAGACCCAAAAAGGCTGCCACATGCCTAGTGGTGTCATGTACCCGTGAGCCTCTTGAAGCTAGTTTCCCCTCTTCTCTTTGAATGGGGCGATTTCTCATGCTTTTAATCGGTGAAATGGGGCATATAACAGACTATACGCTCAATTAAAGGCTCTGATACGACAAGAAATGCCGAGTCGATGCCCGTCGGGTGTCAGGCGGGTCTTGGTGTGTTCGGCCGACGAACAGCGGGCTTGGTACTATAACTGGTCAAATTGTTCGGCGTTAGTTTAATTCTACTCCTAACTCCTAATACCGCTCTGTGGTCCTTTGTTTCTCAGCTTTTTGTTTTAGTATGTCAAGTTAACGACCCCTTATTTCCGCTGTCTTGGCCGATCGTCGATCGATTTTGTCTTCACTGATCCGCGGCTGGTGTCTCCATCGAACGGCCATAACGGAAATAAGATCGGATTGACTTTCTGTAGGAGGCTACACCAGCCTTGATATACCCTACCTGTCTCCGGGAAGATTCAAAAGAAAGAAAAAGAATATAATCATCGGTGCTGCGTGTTGATTGTTCATCCAGATATATCACTATCATCACCGCAGCTAGCTTCTTCTGTCAAACAAATTGCGATCTGCAAACACTACACGGTGGCCATACCAACACCCCCTTTGCCTTCCTCGAGTATGGGTGAAGACATTGAAACCAGTCCAAGACATTCTGCAACAGCCGAGAACCCAACTGCTCGCCAAGGAGAAGAAAACCCCCCCAAACCCACCAGCAACGAAGAAGAAGACGCAGAAGATTCAGAGACCCCTGCTAAAGATGTTCGCGAAATCACCGGATACCGTTGGTTTTTGATTTGTTCTGCTCTGTATCTATCAGCCCTGATGTATGGACTTGATACGACCATTGCTGCAGATGTGCAAGGTGCGGTGATTCATAGATTCCATGAAGTTGATCAACTCGCTTGGATTGGGGCCGGGTTTCCTTTGGGATCAGTCTCCGTTATCCTTCCATACGGCTTTCTTTTTACGACCTTCAACATGAAGTGGCTCTACGTTGTAGGAATCGTGTTGTTCCAGGGCGGCTCCGCTCTCTACGGTGGCGCCCCGAACATGGGCGCCCTAATCGTCGGACGTGTGATTGCTGGCGCTGGAGGAACAGGAATATACTTGGGAGGCCTAAATCACTTCTCTGCCATGACAACTAGAAAGGAGCGCGGTGCCTATCTTGCTGGTACTGGCTTCGTCTGGGGCCTGGGAGCGATCCTGGGCCCCGTGGTTGGCGGTGGTTTCTCGGATTCGACCGCAACCTGGAGATGGGGATTCTACATTAACTTGATTATTGGTGCCATAACAGCCCCGGTATACCTGTTTTATCTTCCAGCAATCCATCCAGCCCCAGGGAAATCCCTTAAGGACCGGCTGATTAGCTTGGACTATGTCGGTTTTGCCCTCAGCACAGGAATGTGGGCGACCTTTGCTATTGGATTCATATTTGCAGGTGGAATCTGGCAGTGGAGCGATGGCTGTACCATTGCAATGATTGGGGTTTGGGGAGTCATTACTGCTCTTTACACCATACAGCAGTGCTTTTGCGTTTTCACAACTCCCGAGTGCAGATCGTTCCCCGGACACTTGCTAAGGTCCCGGACTCAGGTCCTATTCTACATCACAACAACCTGCGCCAATACTTGCATGTTTTTCACAACGTTCTACATCCCTATTTACTTTCAATTTACTCGAAACGACACATCACTAATGGCCGCCGTACGACTGCTTCCCTATCTTCTATTCACCATCACTTTTAACCTGGCCTCTGGCTGGGCGCTCCCTAAGATCAAGTACTATATGCCAATGTGCTTAGTGTCTGGGATATTGATGACCGTGGCTGGTGCATTATTTGTGGCTTATCTCTCTCCATCGACGCCAGTTGCCCAAATTTACGGCTTCAGCATTCTGATGGGAGTCGGAACGGGCATAACCATGCAGCTAGGGTACTCTGTGGGTAGCCTAAAAGTGAACCCCACTGACATGCTCAGCGCTATCAACCTGCAAAATGTCGCGCAAATTGGAGCTACTGTTATTTGCCTCGTGATTGCTAGCCAGGCTTTCCAGTCAAATGCCGTGAATAACTTGAACCAGGTTCTAGACGGCCAGGGATTTAGCCAGGCCGATATTCATGGTGCTGTCGCAGGGGCTCAGAGCACACTGTTCGAAAAGCCGAATGGCGATCTACGAACTGTGGCTATTGGTGCAATTACGTCGGCGATGGCACGGGCGTTTGTTATTCCACTTGTGGCTGGCGCAGTGGGTACTATTAGCTCATTGCTGATGAGCAGGGAAAGGCTTTTTGGATAGGCTAGGCCCATGGGCATGGACGGGAGAACATACAAAGTTTTGGTTGGAGTAGGGTACTAAGACTACCTAGTGTAGTGGGGAGACCCGGTTGCTTCTTATTATCAAGCTCTTGAAACCCCTTCCATATGTGCTGCTAATCTTCAAGCAAATTCTTGGGCTCATATTTCTACTTGACTGGGGAGAAAGATTGAATAAATGTATATCCACGGATGATTTTCAACCATTGATCCCGTACCATATCTTGCCATACCATGTAGTTGGGACCGTCACCTCCCAATGTTCATTCTCAATTTCAGCCCGTCCAGTGTCGAGATCAGCCTGTAATGGAGACACTAGACTGTCCCGGAACACCAGTTTATGGCCGATCCACAGCACAGCAAACAGAATGAGGCTGACATATGCCACAAAGAAGTTTTCGACGTCAAATGAAGGAATCCATGCCGTGAATCCTTGGGTCAGCAGAATAAGAATGTTAAAGAAGAGTCCATAGTAGGCCAGGAAAGGCTGGAATGGAGCTTTATAAGGGAGGAAGTCGCGTGAAATATTCCGAGCCTTTAATGCTCGCATGAAAGCAATGTGGCAAGCGTTCAGCGAAGCCCACAGAATGAACCCTGCAACCGTCGAAATATTGAGCAACCAGTTGAAAACTGTTGTGCCTGAGGTCGAAATATTCATGAACCCGAGAAGTCCGAACAAAGCTGTAAGCACGACTCCGAAATACGGCACACCACCCTTTGTCGTCTTCGCGAAGATAGAGGGGGCGTATCCGTCATTAGCTAGGCCGACTAGCATACGACTTCCACTGTAAACGTTGGAGTTGGCTGCGGAGAGCACAACAGTCAATAGAACCGCGTTGATGAGACTGGGGAGAACGTCGACACCAGCCAATTTGGCGGCAATAACAAACGGCGATGCACTTGCATTAGATGAACTCGACAGAAGATCCTCGTTATCGGATGGTACAAGAAGGCCCATAAAGAATACAGAAAACACATAGAACAAGAGAATTCGGAAGAATGTCGCTCGAATAGCCTTCGGGACCGTCTGCCGTGGGTTTTCAGTTTCACCTGCAGCCAAACCGACAAGCTCAGTTCCTTGGCAAGAGAACCCTGCTTGAATGAGCACAGCCCAGAACCCAACAAACTTTGCTGTGGGCCCCGGTGTAACGAGATAGTCGACGAATGGACCTGGATGGACCCAATTACGGAAGCCGAGATACCCCTGATCCCCGGCACCAGCGTCAATGCAGATGCCAAAGATGATGAATCCGATCACCGTCAGAACCTACGGGCGTTTGTCAGCCTGAACGAGAGCCACCCCCTGGGCCAATGGAACTCACCTTGGCAGTGGATAACCAGAATTCAATCTCGCCATAGAAGTTCACGGGCAACAAATTCAAAATAGTAATAACGACCCAGAAGACTGCGATAAATATCGCCGTGTTGATTGTCGGATCCCAGTATTGAATGATCAGACCCGTAGCAGTCAACTCAAGCGCGTAGGTGATGGCCCAGGAGAACCAATAAATCCATCCCATTGCAAACCCAAGACTAGGATCGATCAGTCTAGTAGCATAAGATGTGAATGCCCCAGACACGGGCAGATATGTGGCTATTTCTCCCAGTGAAGTCATGACCGAGAACACAATGGAGCCGATGAAAATGTAGGCGATTAGAGCACCAACAGGTCCGGCATGGGCCAAGGCTTCACCGCTGGAGATGAATAAACCAGTTCCGATCGTTCCACCTATGATCCATTAAACAATTGAGTATCGAGGGAGACGAGAGTGAAATGTCTTGAGCACCTACCGATTGCAATCATCTGAAGGTGTCTGCTCTTAAGCTTACGCTTCAAAGCTGGACCCTGTCTTTGACCGGCCGAAGACACGTTCTCCTCGTCGGAGTCATTGCACGCTGTTGGAAGTTGACGCGTAGGGGGCTCTTCTTTTTCAGGTTCTTTGACGGCTGTCGCTTTGAGGACTCCCATTTCCACCTACCACGCAGATACACGATGAATGAATGATTGTTTGATTGACTCGTTGAAAATCGGAAACGCAAACACCGAACTGGAATTAGCCAGACGCGGGGTTCAATTGTTACAAAGCTGCAGTTGGTTTTTGCTGGCTGTGAGTATCTAGTCATCAGTCTCTGGTACTTTCTTGTGGTAAATTTGTCAGGTGGTGGAGCAGAAACGTTGAATTGACCCTCACTCCACGGAACGAACGTGGGGAAAGATTTGGGGGAAACCCATTTCGCTTGGTTCACGGAGCGCTATGGGATAACACTATCTAGAAAGAGGGTTAGCTCCTATGTTGGTGAGGACTCCCATTCGTCGCCAATTACCCCGCATATGCATATGCAAGCCTTGGCGGCTTTTAGCCCATCACCTCCTCTTTTCCCCTGGCGTCAATTTCCAGACCCGCTTACATTGGAGGATTTCGAGGTCCCGGGGATTACCCCTGTCTGAGAGTGTATACACATATTCCACACCGTATTTCATCGATGCCCCACATGTGCATTGAATCCCTCGACCAGGAAGCTGTATTCAAATCTGCATTCTGAAAACCTACTAAATATCAATTTTTCGGAATATCCAAGTCCTGAATGACCTTCGAATTTACCGCCTCCATTCTCGCTGCCTCCCGAATCAGGCAGTGGTATGACTTGAAATTGCGCGCTGGGACACGCGCAGCAAAGATTTCATCTAGCTCTTCCAATGAACGTCCCTTCATCTCCGGCATGAAGAAGTAGAAGAAGAGAACACAGACAAGATTCGATCCAGCCCAGATATATCCATATTGAGCACCCTGTGTTATAGTCTGGTCAGTTTCAAGGGTGACTAGTATTACTCATTTGGCATTTTAGACTCACCCAGTTCAGATGCTCCGGATTGATGAAATATGGCGTACAAAAGTTTACCAGCCAAGCAAGCAGGTATCCCAGAGAAGTAGCCGTCCCGACAGTCCATGCACGGAGTCTCGAACTGACTAGTTCGGTAGCGACGGGGTAACTTGCAGCACCGACACAGCCGTTATAAAAGAACATAAACAATGCTGTGAATGCTACCAGAGTCATGCCCGTTGGTAGAGTATTAGGGCTCACTGTAGCAGCGATGGCGCTCGCTAATTGGCATAACCCGCATCCGATGGCGCCAATGATAAGGATTGAGCGACGTCCGAATAACTCCCGGATGGCGTACATCCCGACGTTGACTCCTAAAAAGCCAAAACAGGTGTTCATTATGGAATATTGAAATGCTTTGGTAATACCGCAAACTGTAAAGAAGTATGTCTGGTAGCCTATGAGGAACCATACACCCGATGCTGTTTGGCAGCCGATCATGCCGTAGCAAAGGATGGTTCGACGAAGGTCAACACCTAAAAGTTGTGGACTTTCTTTAGTACCATCCATGGATAAGAGACTTGGAATGTGAATGTCGCAATCTCACCTCGGAACATATCCAGCGCCGATACATTTCCCTGTTCGCGTTTTTCCTCTTCTACACCCTTCAACATCTCCACCCACTCCAGCTCCAAGAGTGATGGCCCCATAGTTGCGCCACTAGCACTTCCAATTCCCATCTCATCCCCACTATCCCCACTCGATGAAGATAGCATACTGGAAAAAGCAGCACCCCGAAGCTTTTCCAATGACTTTCTAGCTGCCTTATCATCACCGCGATGGAGTAACCATCTCGGGCTTTCCGGAACAAAAAACAATGCAAAAAATAACAGCGTAGGCACGATGTAAAGACATGCCAGTGGAATCCGGTAAGAAAGTCGATCGAGTCGCGTTTGCGTGTAGTTATCAACCAAAGCCCCAAGGATACTTCCTATATTCACCCAGTATGCGAACAGGGCAACCATGACCCCACGCATATGAGCAGGTGCTACCTCGGAAGTATAGATATTCGAGAATGTCACCAAAAACCCATTGGCAAATCCCAGTAGTAGACGTCCGAAGTAGAGTACGCCAGCAGATGTAGTTCCGATTTGGATTCCAACTGCTACTGCGTTGACAACACAGGCTAGCCAGAGAGCATGACGGCGGCCTAGGTATGCTGAGAAGAAACCTGCAACTAAAGAAGAAACAAAGGATCCTAGGGTCAAAAGTGATGTGATAAGTTGTTGAACGGTACTCTTGAACAGTCCGTGATGTTAGCTAGCTCATGAAGCCATGACGGATGAGCAAGATGATACTCACGTCAATCGCGTAGCCTGTGTCGCTGCTTGGGTCACGGTATCCAAATACTTTCAAGAATCCAGGCATTGCTTGCAACGAGCCAACGGCAGCTAGATCAAACCCATATTGCATGTTCGCCATTGATACAAGACAGCACAGAAAAAGGCACTTTCTGTTTTGCCATAATGTTGTTGATGACATATTGTCTGCCATGATGGTCAAACTCGGGGAAAATCAACTTGAATTTGGCTGTAGTGGTCCTTTTTTAGCTTGCTAGTAAGCGCCCTTTATAGCCTGGAGCTTCAATGATAACTGTGCGACCTCCAGCGCGGGGCCGCCACGACTCATGTATTACACTGAAGGCTCGATCACTCGGCTTTTCAAGATAATACTACCTAGACTCAATGCGATTTCAACCAGTCATACTAAGCATGCATTATTTGTTTTCTTAGGCTAAAGCTTGCCTCCCCACAAACCCCGCATGTACTCTTCAATATCGGGGAATAACTGGGACAGCCCCACCTCTCACAAGGTCCAAAAAAGTCACACGAAAGAAGTGTTTCAAATTTCCATGGTCTAGTTGTATTGCATTTGTAAGTCCTTTTGGGAGGATATAGTGGGACTATGGCATGATCCCTTTACTATCCCTACTACCAATATTAAGTCCTAGCTAGAAGTCTGAAGCGATGCAATGCCATCGAAACCTTGGAAGGCCAAGTTGGTAAATTGTATCCTGGAATAATAGAACTCCCCCAGTTGATCATGTGGGGCGAAGTACTTCACAGATAATGTGGCTTTCCTGACGGGGCCAGCGTAGGTGTCTAGCAATGCTGAGAATGATACCCCGCAACTTAGAAGAACTAAGCCCGCATTGAAATCTCGGCACGCTCTTTAAGGGTGGGGTCAGTTCAAATATAATTCCAATCCAAGCTAGATATAAGATTTAATCCGATCTTTGTTCTTGGAGGTGGTCCAGGTGCTCATGTGGGAGTCTCGCTGCTGACATATATAGATCCAGCTGTCGGCGTCCTTTTTTGTCCTCCAATATCACCACCGAAACAATATTTGAACTCTGGAAATATGATTGTTGAGAAGGCAGAAGAGCTTTTCGCTCTCACCAAGGTCCAACAAATATTGAATTATTCAAGAGAAGGCAGTATTAGTTTGCCCATGATGGCACTTTGGGGGTCACTTATTCTTGGCCTATTACTCACAATAGACTACGGATATATGATATATTTGCACTACAGAATGGTGAGTGCCTTCGTCTATCCTATCCAGACAACAGATTTATGTAGACGGAGGTAGCATCTAACCTTGGAAAATTCTCACAGCCCCCAGGCCCATTCCCACTCCCTCTAATTGGAAACACACATTTGCTTCCTGCCGAAAAGCCCTGGATGTACTTTGAAAAGTTAGCAAAAGAATACAAGTCCCCCATGATAACATTCTGGACTGGTCGACGACCCACAATCTGGATCTGTGACGCATGGGCAGCCAGTGAGCTCTTGGACAAACGAGCCGCGATATACGCCTCAAGGCCACGCATGGTCGTCTTCAGCGAGCTCGGCGCCGGCCAGTCTAACATGGTTAACATGTACTATGGGGATAGATGGCGCCTGCACAGAAAGCTGACCCATATGGGAGTCGGCCTGCAACAAGTTCGGAATTACCGCGGCTTCCAGAATGACGAGAGCAAGGTGGTTGCATTCGATCTTCTCCGCGAGCCAGAGGAATACGTGAAGCATTTCGAGCGCTATGCGACGAGCGTAGTTTCTATCATTGGCTTTGGCAGACGAGTAGCTGCATCCACAGATCCAATTATCACAGAGGTGATTGCGGTTATGCAACGCGCGGCTGAGTTGAACGTGCCTGGCAAGACATTTCCCATGCTGATGGAATCGTTTCCATGTAAGTTTCGGAGACTATTGTTGTGTTGTGTTGTGTTTTTGTTTTTCTGCTTTTGTGAAAGCTATACGGTCGAATAAGAGGCCTGAGCTGATATGCTGCTAGTCCTTGCCAAATTTCCAAATTGGATGGCACCCTGGAAGCATGGTCTAGGCCAAGGCCAGGGGCGTGGTAGACCCTTTTTCTACGCTCTGGCCGAAGAAGCTGCGACAAACACAAATTCAGGGCAATGCTACGCGAAAAAACTATTTGACGAGGCGCCGAAACATAGCCTTTCAAAAATGGAAATCTCCTCGCTTTCAGGAAATCTGTTCGGGGCAGGTAGCGACACTTCCAGCTCAACGCTTGTGACCTTTGTTCTAGCGTGCTGTGCATTTCCAAAGGCATTGACAAAGGCAAGGGAAGAGCTTGATCGCATAGTGGGCCCACACCGGAGCCCGACATTCCAGGACGAAGCCGACTTGCCGTACGTGAAAGCGCTCATGAAAGAAGTTTTGCGGTGGAGATCGGTGGCCATTATCGGAGGGCAGCCGCACGCGCCGATCAAGGACGATCATTATAAGGTACTGAAACAAGCTACATTCGTGACGCTTGAAGCGGTTAGCATGATAGATCAATTTGCTGATAAGATGGATCTAGGGTTGGTTGATCCCGCGAAATACCTGGGTCCAAGGCAATGTTTGGGCCATTCATCACCATGAACGAGAGTTTCCTGATCCAGACCGTTTCAACCCCGATCGCTGGATTAAGGGGAGTCCTGACTCGCGCCCTTTTCCCGGTGAGAAGGGGTACATGACGTTTGGCTGGGGACGGCGGGTCTGTAGTGGACAAGGACTGGCGGAACAGGGGACCTTCATCACGGTCGCACGCCTGCTCTGGGGCTTTAACATCGAGAAAGCTCTCGATGAGCAGGGAGATGAAGTGGATGTGGACATCTTTGATTTCACGTAAGTATTCTAGCGTTGTGTTTCACCGTTGATTTCCCAGTAAACTGATCGTCGGGGTCGTCCCGTGTGCGGTTCAGCAACGGTCTCAACATGAGACCCAATCCATTCAAATGCCGAATCACACCTCGCAGCCCGGAAATCCGTGCTACCATCGACAGAGAAGGTCTACAAGCATTGCAAGACTTATCCGAATATGACGGCGAAACGAAGTATCGTATGAGCACGTATTACGCCACGGAGAAACTCCGATAGGTCCATGTCGCTCGCGGCCATCACGCGAGGAACTGAGGAGGAGGTGGTCGCCTTGGAATGCCACGAGTGATGTCGAATTCTATACATCGTTCATATAGTCCGGCAAAGAATGTGACCAGTATCAGCCGAAGATCGAAGCTCATAGGAGGATCACTCATTGTGGAGATACGCTCAGATGTGGAGTCTGGGCAGTGCTGGAGCTGGACGGATATGCATGGCGCTAGATCATACTGTATCACTCTGAACTCTGATCCCGGGACCCTTGCATATAGAGTTGCTGGACATAATTCTATTGATAAGTTCGGTACCTAGCTGTCATGATGGTAAACCGAGGCAATTCAGATCAAATATGAGAATGAAACAACGGAATTAGTGCTGCAGCAATCTTAGGAGAGTTGTCCCCAGGATGTCGTTAATCGCATGGCAAATTACAGACAAGCACGTTCAAAGCGACCATAATATATGTAAGGTTTTTAATAGAGCCGCAGGTCATGTGCAACAACTGTAGTCGGCAATACTGGAGGTTGAAATCTGCCGTGGGATGGACTCAATATCAAGTGTGGGGGAGGAAGGAGCGCGATGGCCGCGACAAGATGTGGGTCTCGGCCAGCATGAAAAAAGTACGGATAAAGATGCGAGGTTTAATTGTGAGATGCGGAGACGGGCCTAATTACGAGGCTGGACGGTGTTTCGGCAGATGAAAAGAAGAAGAAAAGCCGAATAGCACGTTATCGGTTCTCCAGAAAAAATGAGAAATGGTCCATGTGGAGCCCGCGGTCCGATCGCTTTATTGCCAATTGCTCTCGGGCTTCCGGATGCGTGCCACAAAAACAGGATAAATGATGGAAACCAAATTCCATTTACGGCAGTGCAATGATGCCGTAGAGTACAGAGCATATAGGATGCTCGTTAATAGTGTACCAGTGTATAGACTCAGGAGGCAACGGAATATCCCCGGCGCTTGACATTACCCGTGAGCCCCGCAAGCCGCCAAGTACTGTCTTTGACCGGCATCGAACTGGCCGAATATAACGGTGAGACTGTACATGTAACTCATCTCATGCGTTCCCCGGTCTGTGGAGAAGAAGAGGGTCACCTGCGAGTGATCAACGCCATACCCCAAGGGGTAGGATTGTCGTAAAAATAAATGGAAACTTCATTCTGGTCGGAAAATGGGAAGTGTGGCACGGGTGGGACGGCAAACCTTCGGACAACTAAGCTCGGATGTGTAATTTTCTGAAATAGCCACCGAGTACATTTAGTCAAGCTTTGTCGTTCGTCAATACTCCTACCTCTTTTTTGCTTTGCATTGCTGAGCGCACCTTTTTTTGTTTCATTAATTGTCTCATTTGTGGAATCTTTCATAATGGATATCCCTCAGGCAAATGTGCCTTTGGACGTGATCGTTGTCGGGTATGAATTTTTGCCTCTGCTCAGATAGAATCAAGTAGCTAACATTGCGTAGGGCTGGTATGATTTTTCCGCGCTGGAGCCATTTTTATGGCCAATTTGAAGCTTGAAGGGCAAAATTGACTTTCTCTAGGCATTGGTGGCATGGCAGCGGCCTTGACATTAGGCCTGCGAGGCCACCGGGTGGTGATTCTTGAGGCTGCACCAAAAGTATGATGTGTTCTCACCTCAACCCTAGGAGAGGAATTATTGCTGACTTATGCATCCATGATAGCTCATGGAGGTCGGGGCTGGAATCCAAGTTTCCCCTAACATGTTGCGACTATTTGATCGTGAGTCAAACCCATCCGGGTTCCGATAAATGGAATGAATGCTTACCCAGACCAGGATGGGGTGTTTCGGACTTGATCCACGCTCAAGATGTCGCTCTAGAGCATATTCACATCCGACGATGGGAGGATGGCGCCTTACTAGGAACCATGCCCGTCAATAAGACTTTTGGTCAGCAAGTGGTTATTCACCGTGCAGATTTGCACAACGCCTTGATCGAAAAGGCGTTAGAATTAGAGAATGTGGAGCTGCGAGTGAACTCGATGGTCACCAGCGTCGAGTTCAGTCCTGCCTCGGTCACATTGGCCAACGGCACCGTGGTTCGTGGCGACGTTGTCATCGCGGCCGACGGGATCAAGTCCACTGTACGGGATCATTTGCTGAACGATACCTCCATCAAGGCCATTCCTACCGGAGATGCTGCTTACCGAATCATGCTCCCTCGTAGTGTGATGGAAGCGGATCCGGAATTGAAAGAACTAATTGACGAGCCGCAAGCGACTCGCTGGCTCGGCCCCTCACGCCATATTATCGCGTACCCTGTTCGAAATCACGAGATGTATAACGTCGTCCTGCTACACCCAGATCGCCAAGAAGTCGAAGAATCGTGGACGACTAAGGGTTCAAAGCAGGCCATGGTGGACAATTACCAAGGATGGGACCAGAAGGTGAGGAAGTTGATTGACTTGGTTGATGATGACGAAGTCCTTGAGTGGAAACTGTGTCTGCATCGCCCTCTCAAAACTTGGATCCGGGAATCTGTAGCTCTGATTGGTGACGCATGTCACCCAATGCTGTATGTTGAATTCTGCATTCCCTTGACCGTGCGACGCTAATCAGCCACAGCCCTTATGTTGGTCAAGGAGCAGCACAAGCAGTGGAGGATGCGGCAGCATTGGGGATCCTTTTGTCGAACATCACTGCCCGTCAAGAGATCCCACGTGCACTGCAGGTATATGAAATGTCTAGAAAGCAACGAGCGGAAACGGTACAGCAGTCAGGCTCTGAAAACCGCGTCACATTGCATTTTCCAGACGGACCGGAGCAAATCGCTCGTGACAAGCAGTTTCAGGCGGCGGCTAGCGGCTCTAACCCAGACAAGTGGTCTGATCGTGAGACGCAGAAGTTTTTATGGGGCTGGGATGCGGAGCAGGTTTCCTTAGATGCCTGGAAAAGTATGTCATCTTTCCTTGTGATTGTTTATTGAATGCTGATGCTGATACAAATCACTAGAAGCGGGAACAGACGAGACGAAGGTGAACGCCAACCTCTAATCTGAGGTACATTTGAAGCATTCTCAGTCACTATATCGTCTTGTACAATCTCAGTAAATACTTTCGTTGGAAATGTACATAGCTCGTCTCAACATTGGACAGAGTGGACAGATTTTATTACACGATACACGGAGGATGGGGACAATCTTTGCTATTTTGGTAATTGCAACTTTTTCTAATTCATCATACAATCATTCAAACTGGCAAACCATTCCAATATTCATCGGGAGTGGTAAAAATAAAGCAAGCCCCGGCATTATTGCTTTTAAGTATCCAGTGATCTTCAACACGTAGTTTCCCATTTCCAATTACCCATTCGGGCGGGAAAGCAGTTTCCTGTTATCAGGATTTTTTTTTACATCTTCTCACCAGCGGCGGTCTTCGCCTGGCCGTATTTCTTCAGGCGGATAGCAGAGACGGTGATGAAGCCAGTGGTCTCAGCAGGGGAGAAGTCACCAATCTCGTCCATGCTAGACTCCTCCATATCGTACAGCTTCTCGGTCTCGGAAGAGCGGCCGAGGACGAAGACGCTGCCCTTGTAGGCACGGCAGCGGACTTGGCCGTTGACGGACTTCTGAGAGGCAGTGATGGAGGACTCGAGGAACTCACGCTCGGGAGAGAAGTAAAGACCGTTGTAGAGGAGCTGTAGGCTGGTCAGAGATACTGACCGAACAAATCAGGGCAAAGTAGAACTGACCTTGGAGTAGTTGAAAGTGACAAACTGGTCACGGAGGGCGCGAACCTCACGGTCCATCACGAGACCCTCGAGATCACTTGGGTGGGTTAGCAAATTGCACACCGTTTTTTATACGGGGAACTTACATGTGAGCGGTGCGCAGACAGGTAAGACCAGGGGTCTCGTAGCAGCCACGGGACTTGATGCCGATGAAGCGGTTCTCAACCTGATTCAGGTGTCAGTAAGGGTTTCAAAAGGTTGATGTCCCAAAGCAGAGGCGACTCACGATATCAATACGGCCAACACCGTGGCGACGAGCAATGGCGTTGGCAGTCAGGAAGAGATCAACGGAGTCGGTGCAGGTCTTCTTCTGGCCGTTCTCGGTGAGCTCCAGCTTGACAGGAATACCCTTCTCGAAGTGAACGGTGAAGTCCTCAGGCTGGTCGGGGGCGGACAGGGGGTCCTGGGTCAACTTCCACATGTCGGTGGGGGGAGTAGTGTCGGGGTCCTCGAGGATACCGGCCTCGTAAGAGCAGTGGGCCAGGTTCTCATCCATGCTCCAGGGCTTGGACTTGGTGGAGGTGACGGGAATGCCCTTCTCGGCAGCGTAGGCCAGGAGGTCGTTACGGCCAGCGAAGCGCTCGTAGAAGATAGGGTCACGCCACGGGGCAATGACCTTGATCTTGGGCTGGAGAGCGTAGAACGCAAGCTCGAAGCGGACCTGGTCGTTACCCTTGCCAGTGCAGCCGTGGGAGACAGCGAAGCAGCCCTCGCGCTAATAAAGAAAACGAGCGTCAATTCTTATTCATATAAGTCCAATCGCGCTGAAATTTCACATACCTTGGCGACGTCAATCTGAGCACGGGCGATCACAGGGCGAGCCAGGGAGGTACCTTAGGCCATTGTCAGTAGATACTTCGATTAGCTACATGCAACGGACGTAACATACCGAGCAGGTAGACGTTCTCGTAGACGGCATTGCAAGCAATGGCGGGGAAGCAGAGCTCCTCAATGAACTCACGGCGAAGATCAACGATCTCGCACTTGAGGGCACCGATCTTCAGAGCCTTTTCGCGGGCAGCCTCGAAGTCCTCTGTGGAAGTCCATTAGTCACGCGTGGTCGCATTGCCTCGGGATGAGCTTCAAATATACCTTCTTGGCCAACATCGGCCACTGCACACATTATTAGCATGGGGTCTGTGATTTGGACATTCCTTTATAGAGCTTGACTCACTGAAACACACGACTTCATAGCCCTCCTCGATAAGATATTTGACTGGAATTGCCGATCAGTAACAGCCATTGAAGGAAGCATAGGGAATATTCGTACGGATACAGCTGGTGTCGAGACCGCCGGAGTAAGCTAGACAGACCTATTTGAATAGTGAGTCAGTTGGTGCCACCATAGCAATTGAGGAGTAGAGGGGTAGAGAGTGGCGGTCTGGAGTTGAGTTTGCTATCCACAACCACACACGCCTCAATTGAGTAGAGATACCTTTCCCTGTGCCATTTTGAATGATGTAGAGAGTTGAATTGGAGAATTGTCAAAGTCGGGGAGAATAAACTTAAGAAGGTCGGAGATTGAGTCATTCGAAAAAATGGCGGGTTTTGGTGCGGGCCGGGGAAGTCACGCCTCTTGGCGCCGACACCGGCCGATAACTGATAAGACAGCACACAAACAGTAACTTTTCCGCGAATGTACAGTATACTTCTGACAAGCTATAAATTACTATTCTCACTAGACATCTCCAATCAGGTTCACCCAATGGACATTCAACGTAAAGATGAATGGTTTATCGTTGATGGCATACGCTTGTCAAATCAAAGCTAGGACTCATCTGTCTTAGTGCTTGAATGCTGCACGACATCCATGTAATAATTTCTTAGGGGTTTTACATATGACTCAGTTAAATACGTACATACGTCGTCGGCGAGGAATGTGGATGATAGGAGAGCAACAATTGGAGTAGGGTTCAACAGATCCTGCGTCATAGGCCTTGCCTGTTTGTCTTGTTTGCATATTATTCATCGACCACTTTTACTCTATTTCGGGATCTCTCATCGAGGATATCCTAGTGCCTTGAATCGATTGAGCCAGGACATGGACTTTCAGCTTTGATCAGCCAGAGGTATTACATTTTGATACCATTGCTGCTACGTGGAATGGTTGTTATGTATGCGAGGCCCAACCTTGACACAATCTTCACTTGAGTAGATTCATCAACAGAGTTTTGGCGATAATCAAAAAAAAAACTGCAAAAGGCAACGTAGATATCGGATATCACCAGTACTCCATCTCCTATACTCTGGGCATGGATATAGAATGGGAATCATTTTATGTGACTTGGGTGGCTAAGGCTTTAGGGATTCTACTCGCCCGTTCTGACAGGCTTGGAATTGAAAGTCAGCATCCCTCAATATTTACTTGACCGTACACTACAGTCTATTTTTATCGGAAATTTTTACCATTTAATGGGTACAGTATATTTCTAGAAACTATACTTACCCCACTAGGTATACCGTGCACCTTTGGGAATGGTAACAGGGCGTCCAGCCCCCAGCCCACGGGGCCTTTTCTATCTTTGTGCTTTGTTTTTCTTTTTTTTTTAAGAAAAAAACCCCGACGAGACTAAGATCAACTTACACAACTCGATCTGAGTGATATTATGACTCTTCTAGATCACGACTCAACTTCCAGTCTGACAGTTGGGAACCCGAAATCCCTCGGAAAGATGTGTGCTAGTGCAAGCCGCAACAAAAGCAGTTAACAGATCCATGAATGATGACACAGTCATCCTTTCAGAGTGCATATTGTAATGAAAATTACCGAGACACACTTGTCTCATTTACAAGAGGATTACCATAGGACATGCCCATATGTGTTGATTGTGAGACCACCTCGGCATGCCGTTCCGGCAGCGGCTGAGGCCCACACGGGCCGCAAAGCTTATCTCACCAAACGCCCGTCAAAGTACTACGACACACGAAAAAGCGACATTTGATTCTTCTTCTCTTCCAATATTCCTTCAACTTTTCATATGCTACATGGGCCCAACTACCTGGGTTGGTTCTATTCATCATATCTGTCATGTCGATGCCCAATGTTGTGGTATAAAACGTCCCAATGATACAAAAGGTCCTAAGGCTGAAAGATACATATTGTTAACAACAACGACGAAGAATATAATAAAGTTCAACATCACTTGCATTGGAAATGTTGAAATTTTATATGCGCCCGGCGTTAAAGTTTTTTTCTTTTTCTTTTTTTTCTCTCTTCATTATGTCGAACACCCACCTGAACCGGACTTAGATCTTGGTTGAAATCTCCCACATACCTCTATTTGCCCAGATGGCCTCGAGTCGAGTGCCTAACACGTAACACTCCATTTTCATCATCATTAAGTGAGGCTTACTGGAAATCTCTTATTTTAGACACAGCTTCTGATACATATTGTTTGAAGGCTTTGCGGCAGTTATATGTGATCTCATATGAGGCCCCGTCCAACGTCTACCTTAACTACCTGTTGTCGCAGTCTGAGATCTTTGGCTTATGGGAAAACTAGAACATACATTTAGGGGGAATTGAGTTTCAGGTCGTGGTAGCTAATAGCTACTTAACTACCTATACATTGTAGTGAGGGACCTCTAGAGATACGATTACTTGACATGACTAAGTTACGCATTGCCGGGTGGTATTGTGACACCAGGTTTAAGGACGTTGGTATGCCAGTACGAATGGGATCCATGAATATCCGGCATTCTAGAATAGTATTGAGCAATACAATTATGCACGTCCCTGAATAAATCCCCAACAGGCAGTTGCCCCGATCGTTCGTACGACCTCTGCTGGTTGATGTTGTGGTTTTGCCATTTCTGAATCGACCCGCATATTTCCAAGTGTGCTGTCAACGAGCGTCCTCCTCCTCAATACTCAGCGCATAGTAGGTGAAAGGGCAGGTTGCAAAAGAATAAGAAGAAGGGAGGAGGGACCAAGAAAAGGATGGGTGTAGCAAAGTGGGAGAAGCGCACTGCCATCGAAATCGCAATAGTAAACAACATCTTCTGGTCCCTGAAAACTTTCTTTCCCAAGCCTCAACGTAACCTATGAGATTTAAGCGCTTTCACATGACCATGTTAAATAGCTGAAGGATGAAGCTCGGGATCTGCATGTAGTAGAACTTGTCCCGAAGATTAACCTTCCTGAATGACCATGAGAATGAATCCGAGTAGGTACCCGGGTAGGTATCTGCGGATGTACTTGAGTTATTATCTAGAGATGTACTCGAACAGGTACCTGGGGATGCATCTATGCAGGAAGCCGACCAAATCACGTTGGCCCTGATCAGCAACTTTTGAGGCAGCCGTGAAACTATGATGTGTGCGGGAAAGCAAATTGTGGGGCATTTGTGCCGCAATTGTCAGGTGTCGACGGCCCGTCAGCTGGAACCCAATTCCTAAGGACGTCTGGGTTCTGCTTTCGCTTCAAATTGTCCTGTCTCTCGTTATTGTTTCCACCTGCGTCATTCGCGCTTACATCATATAACAGCAATGTGCCAAAGGGGCTAGATTGATCATTGATTTGCAATCTTCTCCCCCCGCCCCGCTCCCCTCTCTTCCGCGTCGCGCGACCGTGGTCTGGTGAAGATCGCAATGGTGATGAATCGTCCGACAAACTCTCTTTTTGCCGCCCGCTCCATGGTGCTGGGATTGGCTAAGTGTATATTTCTCGCATTATTCCATCTACCACTCACAACAGCTGCACCCGTCTTTTCGACCTCCCTCCCTCAAGACGAACCTCCGAAAGAGCCTAATGACCCGAGTCTATGGCTGTTCCTGGGAATCTCAGCGGCCCTGGTCCTCAGTGGCGGAGCTTTTGCGGGACTCACGATTGCTTTGATGGGGCAGGATGAAGTGTATCTTCAAGTGATCCAAACATCTGGCGAGGAATCGGAGAAGAAAAACGCCGCTAGTGTTCTGAACCTGCTAAAGCGCGGGAAACATTGGGTACTGGTGACCCTCCTACTCAGCAACGTGATCACCAATGAGACCTTACCTATTGTCCTGGATCGGACACTCGGCGGTGGGTGGCCGGCGGTCCTGGGAAGTACTGCATTGATTGTCATCTTCGGCGAGGTCGTCCCCCAATCGATTTGTGTTCGCTATGGTCTGCCGATCGGAGCCTGGATGGCGCCATGTGTTCTGGTTCTGATGTATGTCATGTCCCCGGTCGCTTGGCCGGTTGCCAAGTTGCTGGACAGACTTCTCGGCGAGGATCATGGCACTATCTACAAAAAGGCGGGCCTGAAGACCCTGGTCACTCTGCACAGAACTTTGGGTGAGGCTGGGGAGCAACTCACCTCCGACGAAGTTACAATCATCAGTGCTGTACTGGATTTGAAGGAAAAATCGGTTGGAAGTATCATGACGCCAATGGAAGACGTCTTTACTATGTCTGCCGACACCGTATTGGATGAACGCACCATGGATGTCATTCTTTCCCAAGGTTATTCTCGAATCCCCATCCACGCACCCGAAAATCCAATGAATTTTGTTGGAATGCTCCTTGTCAAAATGCTCATCACCTATGATCCGGAAGACTGCAAGCTTGTCCGTGATTTTGCTCTGGCTACGCTGCCAGAGACTCGCCCTGAAACCTCCTGTTTAGATATTGTCAACTTCTTCCAAGAAGGGAAATCTCACATGGTCATGGTGTCGGAATACCCAAGTGAAGACCGGGGTGCCCTCGGAGTGGTCACCCTTGAAGATGTGATTGAAGAATTGATTGGAGAGTATGTTGCATATTCCACCAGACCCCGTTGCCGTTGATTACACTTTACTGACTTCAGATACAGGGAAATCATCGATGAGTCTGACGTGTTTATTGACGTTCACAAGGCCATTCGTCGCATGGCCCCTGCACCCAAATCTCGAGTGCCTAAGGGGAAAATTGTTGAAGAACCCCCCTTGGCGACTTCTATCGTCGATGGAGAGCAGATCGGCGAAGATGGCGCCATATCAACTTCCGCTTCACATACTTCTGATCTCCTTCGTCGTCGCAGCTCCGTCGAAGCACCTCCCCCTCGATTCCAACTACGCAACAAGCATGCGGACGACAACAATACAGACGCCTCGAATATATGGATTACTCAGAGAGGAGCCACTGATGAAATTCGAGAACATCTGAAACATCTGGGCCCTTCAAACTTGGCGAGTCGACCTCGCCAAACCCGTTACCATACTGTGAAAATTAAACGCAGCGGCACTTCACCCTCTCGCTCTGCCCAAACAGACTTTGAATCTGGCCAAAGCACATCTGAGTCCCAACCTCATATACTTTCCATTGGTTATCAAGGGGGCATCGGTGCAGGCCTTGTTAAATCTGGCTCAGACGCAAAGGATGGCGCTCACGCGTTGAAAATTGGCTATGGCACCATTCCCTCCCAAGATACGGTCACCAAGAGTACCGGTTCTCAGCAGTTCAAAGACCTCCCCCAAGTGTCAATCCCTGATCCGGTCCACGAAGAGTGGGAAGAACAGGCTCGCTCCTCTTCAACCCAAAAGGACAGAAGCCCGACCGGTAGTATCAAGTCCGTCGACTCACGCTCAGGGTTTATATACCGCCACCGTGGTCCGGCTCGCAGCGGCAGCATCACTGAGCAGATAGTGGATGTTAATGGTATTCGCAAGGTTGTGCTACATACAACCGGGATGAGCTCTTCCGATGGGGAAGATAAAAATGCCACCAAGCACCAAGATCAACAGGGAGATCATCCTGATCATGCGAGTACTCATTCCAATGCGAAAAAAAGACGTCGTCGCAAGAAGCGCGGGCAAAATTCCAAGCATGAAAATGGTGAGCATGGGGAAGATCAGCCTCTTCTCCAATAGTGACTGAACAAGGACTACATCAGACCTTGTCGAGGTCTTCCTACTTAGCCCCATTGTATCTAGCAAGTCAATCTCAGTTCTTGACATCCCTTATCGCACTCTACCCCTGTATGCATTTTCTAGGAATAATAAGAATGACAAAGGTATCGTAGTCTATCCAATCAATGACGACGTTGTTACCCCGCGTTTTGTGTCGCCTTCCATGTCATTGGTTTCGTATCAACGTTCCGTGGGAACCGTCGCGCCTGTCGCGCGAGGAACTTCATACAACACGTGTTTGCTTTCGCCTTGCTTTCATCTTAACTTTGAGATCCACGCAACTTCTCAGTCAATTGAGACCGAAAGAATCATTCATGCTACACAATGCCCCTGTTCAAACAAGCTCTTCCCAAGGTCCTCGTGCCTGAGAAGCTTTCGCCAGATGGCTTGGCTTTGCTGCGCAGTTCCTTGGATGTGGATGAGCGCAAAGGCTTGACTGCGGAAGAATTGCTTGAAATCATCCCTAACTATGAGGCTCTTCTCGTCCGCTCGGAGACTAAGGTCACCGCAGCAGTATTGCAAGCAGCTAAAAAGTTGAAGGTCGTTGCGCGAGCCGGTGTTGGCGTCGACAATGTTGGTAAGTTATCCCATTGAAAGCAGAATTGCAATTTGACTTCTCACTTTTTATTTACTATAGATGTGGGAGAGGCTACAAAGCTCGGGATTGTCGTGGTCAATTCGCCCTCCGGCAACATTGGCGCCGCCGCCGAGCATACCATCGCGCTCATGATGTCAATGGCAAGGAAGATCCCCGAGGGATGTGCTAGCCTCAAGGCTGGAAAATGGGAACGCAGTAAATTTGTTGGGGTAGAGGTGAAAGGCAAGACATTGGGAGTCATTGGTCTAGGCAAAGGTGATTTTCTGTGCTTCTGACCTTCGCATATGATATCTGACTTTCTCTGCAGTGGGCTTGACCGTGGCTCGTATTGCGACGGGTCTCGGTATGACTGTTCACGCTCTAGATCCATATGCGTCCCCTGCAGCGGCAGCGGCAGCCTCGGTCACCATGGTCTCATCATTACCGGAGCTTCTCTCATCTGCTGATTTCCTGACTATTCATACGCCACTCATTGCATCAACACGAGGAATGATAAGTGATGCGGAGCTGGCACAGATGAAAGCTGGTTCTCGTATCCTCAATGTGGCACGGGGTGGAACTATCGATGAAGCCGCCTTGCTCAAGGCTCTGGACTCGGGTCATATATCTGGAGCGGCCCTCGACGTGTTCACTTCAGAGCCACCAGATGCTGAGTCTACGGCAGCAAAGTTGATTGCGCATCCGCGGGCGGTTGTGACACCACACCTTGGTGCTTCTACTGTGGAGGCTCAAGAAAATGTATCCGTGGATGTATGTGAACAAGTTCTGGATATTCTGAAGGGATCGCTACCACGAAGTGCGGTAAACGCGCCCCTCATCCTGCCCGAGGAGTATCAGAAGCTTCAGCCATTTGTCCACCTAGTGGAGAAAATGGGTAGCTTGTATACTCAACACTATGCCTCCATGCCTGGAGGATCCATGGCTCGAAACACATTTGATCTTATCTACCGGGGAGAAGTGGCCAGCATCAATAACACCAAGCCCCTGTTTGCGGCCTTGATCAAAGGTCTCCTCGAACCCATTAGTGGTGTGGAGGGATTCAATGTTAACATTGTTAACGCTGAGCTGGTGGCCCGTGAGCGTGGCATTTTTGTGTCAGAGCGGATCTCTCGAGACCCCGAAGACAACTCATCATACTCTTCGCTCGTCACCCTTGTCGCACGTCCACCATCCCGTACATCATCTAGGGCCCCTAACACAACCGATAGCTATGCGGAGGCACCTCAGGTGCCCCACCAACGAATCATCTCAGGGACTTGCTCTGGTGGCCAGCCCTTGATCACGAGGCTGGGACGCTTTGAGGCGTCTTTTGAAGCAAAAGGAACCCTTCTGATTTGTGAGAACTACGACTCGCCAGGGAAGATCGGTGTTGTCGGTAGTATTCTCGGCAGAGAGGGTGTGAACATCAACTTCATGACTGTGTCAGCTGTTTCTTCAAAGTTGACAATCAGTGCTGAGTCCAATCTGGTTAAATCCACTGGAGATGGCACGGATGAGCCCGCGACAAAAGATCCAAGCTCTGGAGACAAGGAGGCTCTCATGATTTTAGGGATTGACCGCGTGGTCCCACCGCAGGTAACTGCAGACTTGATCAAGGAGAGTGGTGTTCTCACTGCCTGTACCGTCACCCTCTGAGACTATTTTTTCCATGGTATCTACATCATTCCCAACAACAGGGATTCGAAGGTTTGTGACTTTCTTTCTCAACGATGCACACGGATCCCACAGGCCCTGTCTTTCAACCATGGCAGAGATGACCGCAGAATATGGGGTTTCTATCATTATGAGGTCACACTAGCTAAGATTCATCCAATAAGAAAAGAATCATCATTATCAAATTGTACCCGTTTCGACATGGTAGTGAGCAAGTTCTTTGTTTTGAATTTGTATTTCATGACGTATATAATGCTTCATTCAAGGCAGATGCCTTTATACAATCATAATCATGTACACATGAATGGATGCAAGCCAAAATGCCCCGAGAATGCTTGGGAGAAAACAGAATGAAAATGCCAGGGTATCAAAAACCGAAATGAGATCAAAACATGGAACTCCGCTTTTTGTCCAACTTATTCGGAGTGCTGCCCTCCTCCTTCCGCCTAAACCCAAAGAAACTACTTTTCTTGGGCTGAAGCTGAGGACGAGCAGGCTGTCCTGGAGGCAAAGCCCCAGTACTAGCAGGCACCTGGTAAAGCCCTACGGTAGACTGTGGCCGCGGCTGGGCAAAACCGACGGTAGATTGTGATCGAGGGTCAGGGCGAGCAGGTTGCCGAAGGTATGGGCTATTTGCGAAAGTGGGAGCCGGCTGAGTTTGGGGGTAATATGATTGCGGACGAGTATGGCGGGGAGGTTGTTGCGGGGGTTGAGATGCAAGGTAGGAGTGAGACTGGGAGTATTGATGCGAGTTGTATGGACCGCTGGGACGGAGCGGAAGATTTGGTCGTGAGGAAGGACCTGGATTTGGTCGTGAGGAAGGACCTGGCTTTGGTCCCTGTAGTCGGACTCGCTGCTCCTCCTGTCCATAGAGCTTTTGTAGACGTTTTGTCTCGCTGTCCAATTCGGATTCTTTTCGACGTCGCGCCATCTCCTGTTCTCGTCGTTCCGCTGCAAGCAGCTCTTGCGTTTTGCGCTCTTCTTGTGCCGCCAATTCGTCCTGTTTTCGCCGTGCCTGCGGCGCAGGGGATAGGGGGTTTGCGATCGAGGGTCGTGCTGGGTCGGGCTTGCGAGCTGGGATGGCGCCTGTAGCTTGCGTCTTCGGGCTCTTGCGACCAGGGGCAGCCGCCTGCGGTCTGCCATTTGCTACAGTTGTGCCACCGGGGACGATGTGGAAGGCTTCTTTGGCTGGGCCGAAGAAAATATCGCGGATAGCCACCGCCGCGAGCAACAACACGACCTCTAAGCCCTTGAAGTCCTCCATTTCCACACGGTATAGATTCGGTTCGTAGAGTGTCAATTCTTTTAGACCCTGGAAGATAGCCACCGTAATATCTGGCTCACGACTCTTGTTCTTCGTCTCTGCGACCGCGGTAGATTTTCCATGAAGCAAGCATGAGAGATCCTTGGAGAGTTTCCCATCTTTGCGCCAACTGAAGCGCAACTTCGGGGTCACATCTGCCGCTGCAGGATCACTCTGCGTCCGATCTAATGTAGACGCCGACGGAACTCGGAATGAGCGCTGTGGCATCTCGAACTCCCATCGCGCGGGTTTGTTCCACGTTTTGGGCTGGTGACGGATCACGATTTGCTGATCGGGGTTGTAGAGTTGGATCGCGAACTCTGTGGGGAGGATAGGCTCTGGGGGTGGAGCGGTGCCACCGTTGGCTCGAATTGTATCTGCTGATAAGCTTGGCTGTGTCCATTCGGGACTCACAGCGACTTCGCCGTAGACGATGTCCGGGACGTAGGGATCGTAGAGGGCGACGCCGTAGCGGTTCTGTGACGTGATGGCCGTAGGATCAAGGTATTTGAGGGTATATGCCGGTTCCGCTTCATTTCCATGCTGGCGATGGTAAATTGTGCTCTGCTGAGGGCTCTGCGAATTGTTCTTCAAGAAGAACGCTAGGGGGTGGAGTCAGTTTATGCGGAATTGAGGGGGCGATGACGTAGTTACGAAAGGAACCAGGGGAGCAAGGCAATCCATGGATATGGGGAAATCATACTTGGCAGGTTTTCGTCCAGCATCTTGCCCTATTGTCAAGGGATCTGGGGAGGGCAGAGGAGAGAGATATAGGGAAAGGAGTTTCCGTGGAAAGTGATCGACACCTAAAAATAGGCCTTGAGCCCTGATTTGTTGGTGCGTTTATACTTAAAGGCACCAGGATTCTCCGAGCCCCCGCAATGCTATCTTATTCTGTATGCATATCGTCCTTCGGCAAGAAATATAGCTGCCTATGATAAATGGCCCCGTCATATGCAGGATGGACACGAGCAAGGCGCTTTTGTAAATTCTCCGCGTCAGCCCATTCTAGAACAACGATTCAACCTTGCAGACGTACCTTCTGGCGTTTCTAAGCCACCATTCCCCACATGTTCTGCCGCGCCTCCATTCCATGGTCCCCCAAGTCCAGGCATCTGCTGAACCCGGTTAGCTTTTAATTAAACACTACGGGGGCAAAACGCACCTGGGCACCTGATCTCAATCCGATCTTCGTCAGAGAAAGTAATATCGCAGCTCCGTCTAAATTGTTAGATGTTTACCTAACTCAGATATGATGTTAGCGGAACAGTTGAAGGGGAGACTCACTTCGTGAATGGTTGATATTTGGCATTCAATCTATACGAGATGAACCTGCTACAAGTCAGTATCCGTAATTTCTCACAGGGGGAGGTGTAAGGAAAACTATATCAAGGCAGCCAACTGTGTTGATGTGGATCTTTGTTTCGTTGAAGTTTCATCCGAGAAAACCACATGTACAACATCAGCGAGGATCTGACTGACCTATAGTGTATCTTGCGACTGGTTGAACTGATGGTCGTTCTTAGAAACTTCTTTTTGATCAAAGAGAGATGGGATGGCGTCGGATGAATATTAGCGAAGGCAGCTTATCTGTAGTGACCTAGCTTGTGGCTGTTTCAGACAATAGGGTCAGATATACCTGAAACAAGTCAATATACGATCCACAGTACCATGGAGATTAAGTAAGAAACAATGACTCAGCCATAAGAATATTCTCGAGTTGAGACTGAGCCAGAGTAATCGTCATTTCAATAACCGGGACAGAAGGCCTGATACAGGTCATTAGTCCAGGGGCCATTTCATATTTCAAGAGACGCAATGGTAGAAATAATTCGGCCAAATAAGAATAACCATCCGGGCCTGGGACTCTAATGGTTCGGCAAAATCTACCAATGGTGAAATGTTAGTTGCAATTGATTAAGAGGGAGGAGGGACCTACTTTATAAGGAATGCCAGAATGAGTGATATGTCCACGAGACATCGATAATGCCTAATGTTATGTTAGCTTTTTAGTCAGACTGTCGAGAGGAAGAAACCTAGCCAAGAATATCATATATATGGTAGCGCAATCCTCGATATCACCTAAATACCATGTTAGCTTTGCAATTATCATACATGGAGGCGCAGAAACTCAGCCAAAGCATCAAATATAATAAACGTAGACTTCCGAAGATAGTCACGCTTGAAGGACGATGAGACCTGGGATTTAGTGTTAGCTATTGCAAAGGGATCATTTCAAGAGAGTATACTCAGCCAAAGGCATATCATCTAAGTTCAATAGTTGAAATTTGTTCGTTTGAGCAGCAACCTGACGTCGGGAGAGAAGGGCCTATTTATCAATGTCAGTCTCCTTATATGGTAAATGCAAGAGTAAAAGGACTTAGCCAAAGGGGTTTCAACAGACAATGTTATTGTGTGTGCTGATGAATTTGATGTCCTTCTCGACGGAGGTAAAGGCTCATTATATAGACTTTCTCGCACCCTGGAGCTCGACAACGGCTTTCTTATCGAGTATCCTTTGTTGAATCCTTGTCAACTTAGTCTGTGCCCGTCTCAAGTTCGAGGTAAATACACTGTTAAGTAGAGACACTGAAAGAAAGCTGACACCAGACGAAACTCGACAATGGGAGCCTCAATGATTACTTGGGGTCTTTGTCATATTATATGGCCCTGAGACGAACGGAAACGTTGGAAAGAGACAAGGGAATTACCAATTGATCGAGGGACAGAACAAAAGAAGTAACAATGAGAACAAAGCACAGCCTCAACGGCTACCTGCATGACTAGATGTATTCTTTCAAATGCTTTTGGTCTATTTGCATCATGATCTATCTAACGTATCTTAAGGATCGTGAAATGTCTCGGACAATGGCAATGTCTAAGAGCCAATCATACACGCACCCCATTAACCTCTTCACCCTCAGGCACCTTCGCCGAGTCCTGCTCCTCTGGGCTAAGCTGCTCATTCCAGCTCTGGGTACCAAGCTGGTAAAGCTTCTTCTGCTGTGCACGATCCGGGATGGGACCAACCTTGCCACGGCGTTGTCGTGAATCAACAGTCTCGACAAGCGTAGCATTGTCCCCATTAAGTGCGTGACCCTCCAAATCAGTGTTGTGTTCCTCGTCTGAGAAGGTGTAGGATCGGAATTCAGTGTTCGACCATCCGGTGCCTTGGTACTGGCTGTGATCCTCCCAGTCCTCGGTGAAGTAGTGCAAGAATCCGCCGTGCGTGACCATGACAATCTCCTTCTCGGGTCGAGCTTTCAGCCAGCGACGAGCAGCACGAGCGCGCTCTCGGAGGGCTGCATTGGTAGGGGCGTAGTGGCCAGTCTGGGGTACGTCAAAGCGGGTAAGCAAAACAAATATTCACATGCATAAGGTTCGACAGGGTGAGAGTTCTCACACACCTTGCTGTTCCAACCCTCATGAACCATGTCTAGATCCACATTCTTGCCCGCAAACTCCTGTTGTAGTGCTTGGGGCTCGCTGCCGGTGTCGCAGGGCACATCCGAGGTCTCCTGCAGGTCCGGCAGGGCAATGAGTTTAAATTCAGGGTGAGCCTGGAAAATAGGCTCGAAGCTTTCTAGAGCAGTGTAGATGGTGCGGCGCAAAGGCGAGGCTGTCACCAAATCAATTTTGTCGTGGTAAGGGAAGACCTCGCGCAGCTTGGCGCATTGCTCATGGCCAAGGTCTGTGAGGAGGGGGTCCGGGATGACATGGTTTGCGGTGCAGAGGTTGTGGACGCCCTATAAAATCAATGTATGTTAGAGATCAATTGATGCGCAAACCCCCCAGGGTCTCTCGCCCGAGTCATGTCGTTGCTGATGGGGAAGTCGCGGAAGCTGCATGCCGATGATCGGCGTGACATGCACATACCTGGGCGTGGCGAACACAGTGGATGGTTGGTGCCATGATGTATTCAGAGAATTGGCAGGTCAGTTTCGCGCTGTGGTTTCAAGTCGTTAACTTCTGTTGACTAAATTGAGCTCGTGGACCCCGATGACTCTTATGGGGGGTAACGTGGGGCAGCGGGGGAACAGCAGGTATCCGCAGGGAAGATCACCTTACAGGGAATGAATGGCACCGGTGCAGGGTGTGAGCGCAAATTACAGAAGATGCAAAGGAGAAATGAAAGGGAGAAATTGGAGATCGACAGTCATACCGGACTTCAGCACTCCGCCTTTTAGAATCTGGTGATTGCCACGCTGTAATGGCGAACCATAACTACAGAACTGGAGCCGAGGGCCATTCGCTCGGTCTGATTCGCTCTTCATTTCAGACATGCATTATAAGTGGAGATTTTTCATCATCTCTTACTATCAAAATATACCCGGGAACATTCGAATGGGAACAGGCTCGGAGATTGTACAGTGCCGTGGTCTTGTGACTCTTAATGCATCGTTTAAGAAAATGGGTATGTATAGATCCGTTCCCTGAAAATCATTTCACGCAACACCGAATCCTCTTGCATTTGCAAGTGCTTTGTCAAGCTTCTCTACCAAAGCTTCCTTCGAGGAATACTCTGGAAGCAACAGTCGACCGAAACATGTGAGGCTAGTCGGAAGACGCTGGAGGACCAGTCAGTATCAAAGTCAATAATGGTGGCGAAAGACAACACAACTTACCATATCTCCCACGCCATTTTTCTGGATCACAAACATGATGCTCGAGATGCCATTAACAGGAACTCGGTCACTTGCAGTAACAAATTCCAGAAGCTGCGCTTTCTTTTCTGCCGAGTATTGTTGGACCACGCTCCAGAAGTCCCGGATGACGCGGTGGTCTGGTCCAAAGCCACCCTCATATCGAGCGTGGTTCTCCAACTCCTTTACATCGATCGTCTGCAGACCCTCCACTACTGTCTTCAAAGCCTCGGGGGTGAATATCGACAGGGCAGACCGATCAAGGCAGGTGTGGAACCCGCGTACGAACGCGTCAAACTGAGGCCGAATAGACTTGTCCGTCAACCAGAAGATGTAGTCCTTGACAAACTGGTGCCGATTCTGATTTGTCACCAAGGGCGCCTCGTCTAAGACAGGAGCAGGAGATTGAAGCGGCAAAGACCTGGGCATAAACTCGGCTGTCTCGCCCGAGACCGACGAGGGAGACGGATCGGTTGCCTCGTTTAGCATGGACGTGTTCGGACTCATTCCTGCTGGATCAAAGCGTTGAGGCATATCAGCCGATACTGAGGTATCTGCGATATGGCTGGGACTCGTAGCTTTAATTGGAACTGGCCAGGCGGCATCACGGTTGACCTTTTGCATATCAATAGTTTCAATGCCGCCGAACGATTCAAAACTGAACTCATACGTGCGCATGAAAATATCGCCAACGTCACCATCTGTCCAGGACAGAAGCGACTCAAGACCGCTAGTAAGTTCTGGCCATCCATCTCGAATATGATCCAAGTGCTTCACCTTGATCCCCAAAATTTTGCGGTAGAAAGCGAGAGGGAAGTTGATGGGTAGAGTCAGGCCGTTGTACACGGCGATGGACATCAAAAGGCCAATGAGCTCATATTTGTACAGCGGTTCCAGAGGACAGGGGCGAAACCAGGAAATGTGGTGTCGACTGTCCATAGTAAACATGCCATAAGATGGGTCAAAGGCCTCTGCCATCAAGACACAGAAAAACTCCTGTTGAACACCGCCATGATCCAGACCTTCTTCGCCTTCATCCATACCCATCTGGACTTTCAGTGGTCGCATCAACTCCCGCTTCTCTCGTCGCCACAACTGATTCAAGGAATCCGTCAAGACATTGTCTCGTCGCACATTGAGAACAAAGTAGGTCGACATGGAAATCTTCAATCGTTGCAAGAGTGGAGAGTCATCAGTGACGTTGATGGCGTTGCTATAGGCAGTCTGAGTAACATGTCTGGTCGTAGTCATGGCAGCCTCGAAATATTTCGACATAGCGGAGTAGTTGAGAGCTCGGAAGTATATGACAAGGTATGATGGTGGGAATAGGAAGGAATATGACATGAGATGCATCGTTCGGTTGTTCGGGAGGCTACCTACCCATGCCACGGGCATCTCAAGAGGGTCCAGCCGCTCTGCGAGAATCGAGGTATGGAAGTCTTCGGGAAATAGGCCCAGCCTAATTCGTTCTCTGTACATTAAAGCCAATATTTGCACTACTCCTCCAGTGGCACTGCTGCGAGCCATTTCGGGATTGCCATCCCATTCACGTAAGAACAGGGTTCGTAACCATTCCAAGATAACATGCGCAGGGCTGGTGGGCTGATAAGACGAATTATCGGCCGCCGATTGCTGAACGGTATGCTGCTCGCTGAGATGGTCTACAATGCGATCAAGAACACTGACACCCCTCTGCTTCGGAAGGTCAAGGGTATAGACCTGACGTGCTTTGGATATCTCATGATATGCGAGACGGGCAGTAAGGGCGCGAACAAGTCGATTGATCAAGCGAAGCGCAAGGTCATGTTCAAGTCTGTCGGTCGCTTCGACGGCCCGCTGGGCCTGACCCAAAGGTAATTTCTGCATGGCAGCGGACGAGGCTACACTCCCCGAAGAGCGCATTTGAAGGATCTGACGCCATGTTCTTACATCAATGTCTGGGATAGAGCTGACCAATACAAAGAGGGCAACAGTGGCAATATAGGCGGCATCCACGTCAGACAGATGTTCATCGCTTACCGACTCGGACGCTCGTCGAACCACTGGCGGTAGTCCATTTTGACCTGTCATAGTTGAGCTGCGCGAAGAACGACGCGAAGGTCGAGTAGAAGGGGAAAAGTCATCTGGCGGAACAAAAAGGTGGTCCAACGTGGTCCATAAACTATGCAACGCGATATCCCAAGGACATATGGTAAAAAGACGTTGTAAAGAACCCCGAAGATTCGAAACATCAAGGCGATTATCTGGCGCCCTTTGCAGTGATAAAGATAGTCCCTTCTCATCCGTCCCGAAGGAAGACAGGATGTGCCTGGCACTGCTGAACACAAAAAAGACACTCTGTGAAACAAACGGATATACTTGACGCTGGCGAGATGTGGCGAATCGCCATTCCGGGTTATCAAAGCTCCCTGTCGACTGGATATGGTCCATCTCTTCTTTCCAGGTCTCTTCTTCCTCCGGGGATTCAACCATGATTTGACCAAGGCCATGGATGATTTGTGGGGTGAAATGGGTCACCGTCTGCGCCAATGGGGGTGGATCAAGTGAGCGGTGACTTGAATCATGTTTGACTTTGCGGCTGCTTGGAGATGCGTTGTCACGCTCTCCTTGTGAAGGTCGACGACGATGGTTTCCAGGACTTTCAGCCTGAGGGACCTGATTAAGGACCTTTTCACTATCCCAGGAGACACGTCGCTGGTTTTTTGAACGTTCCTTCACTCTGGGATGCTCCATTTCGCCAATTCTGCCTCGGTGCTTTTGTGGTCGATGTTTCAAGGCTGGCGGAGAAGGCATGCTAGCAAAATCGCTTGAAGCAATATGCGAATTCATAGACACTTTTCTATTTGTATATTCAGGTCTTTTTTTCTCCTCGAAACCAGATCGTGTGGTTTGTCGCCACTGGTCCATCTCTGTCAACGAAAGCCGCTTAACATGTTGGTTTTGGAATTTGAGCTCGACAGCTGAGGCTTGGGTTGCTGATGCTCGCGACGAAGGGGTGCGTGGGTGCGGATTTGGTAGAAGTGACGGGGCAGGTTTATCATTGTTCGGCTTTGCCTTTTCGACGTCTTTATGTTGTGATTCGTGTTCTTTGCCAGGGTGGGACAGCTCCGTACCCGGTTGTAACATGGGCTGTTTGGACTTGGGTTGAAAGGAGTCCGTAGTTCGACGAAGTGGAAGCCACTCAACCATTCGGAGCGATATTGTGTCGAATAGGTTCTGTGTGAATGATTTCGGATCCTTCAAAGGTTGCTCAGCAGCGTAGTCAAGGTCCTGAAAGTAATAGCCGCTAGGGTACCCGCTTGGGGAAGATGACGAGCCTGCATCATCAACCCCATTGCTCGAGCCGACCGGCTTGGATTCATCCACCTGCTCCTTAAACACACCTCCACTGTCAGGGTCCTGGCCGCGGAGGAAACTGCTCTGCTCTTCGGCGGCGGCGGCGGCGGCGGTTGCCTGGGCTTGGATAGCACGAGACCGTTGTAGGGAAATACGATGATAGTCGTGTACCGTCAGCTCGGATGGGATCTTCGGGGTATTGCAACAAAGTCCGCTCTCCGCATCGTCCAAACTGGCGAGGTAACAGGCGAGGGTACGTGCACTAAGCTCGGTGTATCGTCGATATGGGCCCTCGCTGACGCGGCGACGGCGACTCGCGCATGTCGGAGTTCGGCACCCTGGATCGTCACAGCCATGGAGTAGCTGATTCTTATATCTATACCCAAGAGATTTGTCAGAGTCGTTCCTCATTGAAAGTTGTCTGGAGCTTCAGATCCCAGCGCTAACACTCACCTTCGCACTAGGATGTTGAATCGTCGCCTTCGCTCATCTCGATACCACGGTAGCACTCGTGCCGAATCTGAGACCTCGATGGTGTTCTGGACAATGACGTCGGGCGCATTTTGGGGAACTTTGGCCCGACAGTACTGTCGCTCGCCGCCGCCGGGCTGGGCGGTTGGGGAATCGAGAGAAGCTCCGCGGAGCCTGGTCATCGTAAAGGATCCTGTCGCATACCCGAGCAAATTTACAGACAGCGGTAGGCTTGGAGACTTTTTCGGGGCAAATGAATAGCCCTGGAGGTGTTGGCTCAAAGATGTCAACGATGCATGTAGAGGGAATCGCGGAGGCTCTCGCTGACTGATATCATTTGCCCCGGAGTCCGTTGCCTTTATGCCTGAGGCCACTATCAGAGGATCGGGAAAGCAGTTAATCCGTGCCAGTTCTATTTACTTTCCAGACCAAAGTACGACAAAGCAAACACGCAGATTTGGATAATCCCGCAAAGAATATATTCTATGATCTCTTGCTCCATGCCTTCCTCTGTGGTGACGATATTAGTAATTAACATCACCACTCTGGCTGATATGCTATCAGCCTTTAGGTCATACTTAGTCAAGGCAAATGATCATTTCTTGGCATGACAAAAGAATTACGATGTGTACTGCGTAAGGCTTCATCCTTGCAGAAGAGACATCGTCAAAGAAAAAGAACGAAAATAGAAGAGGGTCAGGTTTTGGCAGCATGTTAGACTAGATTCTTCGATACAGATTTGACATAAAAGCTCCGTTTGCTTCCTGGCTCATCATTCTTTAGCTATACCCTTATGTTAAGCAATAAACTATGAATTATAACACTATGAGACCTTTGACGACCTTCGATACATATGGTGCGCTAAAAGTTCTGCTTAGGTCCACGTGTCGAAGAGTATGTGGAAATGTGTGTCAAAAATGAAAAACTTCCAAGTTTCCTAAGGTTGATAATGATAGACTGTGGTACTTAACTCAAAGCCAAGTATATATACACGGGAAGCCGAAAACAAAGAATGTCAGAAGTTGCAATGTGACTGGCCTACATATAGACTAGTGATTTTGTACATTTTGTGGACTTATAGCGGGAACACAACGGCAATCCTTGGCAGGTTGGGGGACCCCTGCTCCACTCTACGCAATACTGGACACTCTCCGGCGATAATCCACCCCAATAATTCTTAAATTTCTTCTTTTTGCTTTTCTCTTAAGCTCGCTCAAAGACTCAAAGGTTGTTGCGCAAAGATCAAGCGACAGATTGCGATGCGACCTCCAAGCACCATGCTGATTGATTGAGTTCATGACACCCGACCATGGTGGGTGTACCACACAGTACAGGCTGTGCTCTCTGTCGCGAAAGACACATCAAGGTGAGAACTGTTGTTTGCATTTGTCCAGTCCCCCTAACGTGCATCCCCACTGAGAGACCCTGGCCTGAAATCCTAGTGTGACGAGGCGGTCCCCGCATGCACCCAATGCCGGCGGTACGGCCGTACCTGTCCAGGATACCGGCGTACGTTCAGATTCCAAGATGAAGGCCCCAGTCTCGCACGAAGAAATCGCTCTGTGTCTCGCAAACGAGGCCGTGGACAGAATTCAGCATCAACAACTACCCCCGCCTGGACAGCTGCAGGTGCATCTCTACCTGCACGGCAGATCGAGGCGCTCGGACCTATTGAGCGCTCGGATGGAGGCACCGGCGTTGCGACGGTAGTGCGCGATAATGCGATTGCCTTAATGCGCCGGCATTCGGCTAAAATTGCGCTGGACGAAAATGTCTCGCCATCCCTGGTGCGGAAGACGTTTAAAGCCGCACAGCCACAGCTGTTCCTGGATTTTATTAGCGCATCGTTCCCCACTTTGTACTTCCATAACCGGTTTCGCGCAGGCGGGAGTCCAGGCTTTGCGGAGCATATTACTATGAATTTTGGGAAGGATGCGTATCTCGATTCGGCGGTTTGCTGTTTGAGTTCTGTGTATTTGGCGCATCTCACACAGGACCGGGCTCTTCTCCAGACTAGTCGAAGGATGTATGGTCTTTCTCTGGGTGAGATTGTTCGTGCGCTTTCAATTGGTGATTTGGACATGTCTGATAATATGCTCTGTACTTGTATGATGTTGAGTGTCTACGAGATGTATGCCCAGACTACCCCGAACGCCTGGGTTGTGCATTCTGACGCAGTGAGAAGGCTCATGGAGAGCCGCGGCCCCAGTCAGCTTACAGTAGGGGTAGCAAGATCGTGCTGGATTGCCTTTCGAGGCTTTCATGTTGCTACAGCCATCAGCCAGGGGAAACCTTGTTTTCTGGATCAGGAAGAATGGCAGGGTTACACTACTAAGCTTATGGCTGAGGATTCTACAAAGCCAGGAGAATGGGCAGCCTACGCCCTTATCTCGGACAAGGCCTTCATGGAGATAGCCAAATGCCCACGATATATCAGTGAAGCCAGAGATATTCTCTCCAGCTCCTCTGAGCCAGTTCATGCCACTGAAAACCTCATGCAACGAATTTGGGATACATCTCGCCGACTGCAAATCTTATGCTCCGAGTTGCGCACCTGTATCAACGCTCATGCCCAGCGGCAACAAGGCATCACTCGACGTCCGGGTACATTCGTCGGCCCCGTTCCAGAGATCTTCCCAGAAACCGGCCCATCACTGCTTCTCCGCGGAGCAGAGAACATGCAAGGCACTCTTTGTCAGTTGTGTGATCGCCTAGAAGACAAGCTGCGTTGTCAGGTCGTTGAGGATATCTCGCCTGGGTCAGGGACGGGCACGCTGAGTGATGGGAGTGCAGATACACCATCGCCACGACCTGTCAGTCCTGATACAATAGCGCTGCCGTTCCGGATATATTCTGAGCTTGGGCGGGGTCCATCCCAAACCTCGGACCATAATGACCCCCGTGCAGTGATCTGGTTAGATCGTGTCGCTTCGTCGATGGGTGTGCTAGGTACGAAAATAATATCGGAAAATGCAGTCCCTGCCAAATGCATTGATGGGGTGGCGGGGGAATCGACTCTTAGTTGATGAAGCATTACATGGCACTTTAGCAAGTCCTAAAGATGCTATTCTACCTGCAATATACAAGTTTTGTGATACCCAATTTCGTTTCTCGGCGGCATTCAATGTGAAGTTTATTTTTTACAAGGTGACTGATACGCAAAGTACCAATACCAGTTTGTGTTCTAAGCAAAAAATCAATCCTAGTAGTCCATAGACTCCTCCAGAAGACGCCTCAGCTCGCCCCTCTCAGCCTCGAGCTCCCCACTCAAATTCGGCGCTAGCATCAAGACTCGCTTTTGCGGGATAGTCCCCTCAACCAAACCTTCGATATCCGAAGACTTGAATCCCAAATCCTTCAAACCACGCGGCTGGTCTCCCAGCTTAACCAAGAACTCAGCAATCGCATTGCCAAGCACCTCACCCGCACTTTCACGCTTCACATTCGAGATATCCACGCCAAAGGCCTCAGCAGCAGCCAAGTGGCGGTCCGGATTGGATGCACCCGTGAACCTGAAAACAGCAGGTGCTGTGACTGCGACGGACACACCGTGCGGAATAATGGGGTGATCAACTTGGTAACCACTGTGCTTGTAACCAGGATTCTGGCTAGAGATAGGGTAACTCATGCCGTGGCACAGGTGGACACCTGCGTTACCGAATCCAACACCGGCGAGGGTCGCTGCGAGAAGCATCTGGGACTGTGCCTCGTGATCATCGGGGTCCCGCACGGCGCGGGGGAGGTACTTGACTGTGTTGCGCAGAGCTTCCAGGGAGAAAATATCGGAGATGGGGTTTGCGCCTTGGTAGGCAGGACGGTTGATGGGGTTTGTGGGGCGTGGGGTACGCTCGTAGTATGGAATGGCAGTCCATGACTCAAGTGAGTGGCAGAGTACGTCAAGACCGGAAGCGGCGTGGACGGCCGAGGGCATTGTGCGGGTGTTGAGGGGATCACAGATTCCCAGTGTGGGCTTGAGGGCGCGGTGCGCAATACCCGTCTTGGCTTTCTTCTCGACCAGGTCGAAGATGGCTGTGCCGGTTGTCTCGGAGCCTGTACCAGCGGTGGTGGGCACGGCCACAAGAGGGAGTAGCGGCTTGGTGACTGGGAGGCCCTTGCCCAGTGGTGCGTTGACGAAATCCATGAAGTCGGCCTCCGGGAAAACAGTATATAGATTCATGAGTTTAGCGGTGTCAATGACGGATCCGCCACCTGTTGGGTTGTCAGTGGGCCCTCGCACAGATTGTCGAGCGTCCTATATACATACCGACCGCAAGAAAGGCGTCGGGCTTATACGGCTTCGCGAATGCAATAGCCTCCCTAATACTGTGTGGTGCCATCTCATGTCAGCCATGTAACTCAATTCTCAGTGTCACAAGGTACCACCTACGAGCTGTCCTTGGGCTCCGTCCGGACCTTATCAAAGATAGTGAATTGAATACCCTCCCGCGTCAGTCCCTCAACAGCTTGCTTCATGGCATCAAGTTTAGCCACATTGGAATCGGTCACAATGCAAACCCGCTTGGCGCCCATATTTGTGAAATCCATGCCGACCTCCTTGGTAGAGCCAGGTCCGAACCGGATACTCGAAGCCGCCATTTCAAAGGCATATTCTTTCTGGCGAGAGGGATCCACAGGAGTCGCTAGATGACGACGGACATTGTTCATCATCGACGGAGTCTTATGGTGGTGGTGGTGATTGGGATTGGAGTGGCAGGGGCAGTTGGGTGGGTGGGTGTACTGCACCGTACGCAGTAGATTCAGCGCGCGGTTGGCAGCCGATGGGGCAACCCGAATTGCAGGAGCGACCATTTTCTTGTCCGCTTGTGTATATTCAATGAGATACTTTAAAGCGATCAATCTGGAGAGGAAACGGTTGAAGAAAAAGGGAATTTGGGAATGTGGGAGTTGGAGAAGTGGAGAAAATGCGGGGGATTGAAGCGCATTGCAGGTTCGGACTTTTGGCCGAGGTTAGCTACCACCATAAATCACTGCCACGTAAGAGCTCTATGGTTGGGAGAATTGGTTAAGTGGGTCATGGATTCTATTGGTCTATTGGATTAGATCGAAGAATCGATTCTCCAGTAATTAAGCTGTGGAGGTATTCTTCTTCGATCAGCCATTAAACAGCCGAGGTATTCGGCGAATGATGATCAGTCCCGAACAACCGAATAGTAGCACAAAGATTATGCCCCAAATTGGAGATCTCAAGAGTATACCATTCAATTCCTTTCAAATTCCATATACTGGCCTTCCGTTACACCGTGACCTTTAGTCAAGATCACACATTTCGGAGTCATATCCGAAAATCAAACCCCGCCATTTCAACTTCGTGAATTCATCCAGGGATAATCTCTCAACACAACGTCAATACCAAATCATTCACAGAACTGTGCACACGAACACCGCTCCCAGCAGGGGGTTGGCCATTTCCCCAGGATATCGCTGGCTCCGCTGGACTCAACACAACAGGGTAACCCTTGAAAGGGTCACCAAAGATATCGGACAGATCGTACCACACCTTCCCATCACCAGCTAGGTTGTATGCAAATATAGTCAATGGGGCACTTTTCCGGAGTCCATCGCGCACGGTGGTGATCTTGATCGCGATGCCGCCACTCTTGGGGTCATGGCGAAATGTCTCGACGTAGCGCCCGTTGGGCCCCGTCGTCACTGCGGACCCAATGGCGCCTCCAACGGACCAAATATACACGGGGAAATGGCAGCGGTTATGGACCACAGCGTGGCCGACGGATGCTGCGCTTGATGCTGCGCTTGATGCTTCGCTCGATACTCCGAAGGGTACAAATGACTGAACCGGCGACGGGGAATTGCCGGATGGGAAAGCGTCCCAAAGAACTCCGGCGTTGTCTTTCTTTGTTTTGGTGCCTGGGCGGGAGGCTACTAATGTAGCAAGAGAGAGCACTTGGAAGAGGTTTAAGAGCTTCATGATGATAAGTCAAATTTGCTGAAGTGATGATTTTGAGTCCGAACCTGACAGTTTGAGATTCGGGGATCAACGTCAGCTTTATAGCCTGATATCCTACCACCTAGAGATTCTTCTTTCACTTGATCCCACATCGCGCAGAGGGACGCAACATTCTGCTGCTCCAACTTGCATTGTGTATTCTAGGGATTTCCTGGCAAACATTTGTGAAGAAATACTCAGCGCCACATAGTGCTCTCATGGAGCACAATGAAGGGGTGCTCAAGTCATACAATGTCACGATGGAATTGGATATCCCGATCGCTTGATGTAAAACACCTTGAGAATGTTACATCTTTGCGAATAGATCTTATTGGTAGATCTTATTGGGTATGCAACCCTCGTGGAAAAACAGGTATATAAGGATCTCAAGAACTTAAATGACAGGTCAAGGCCCTTGCATTCAAAATTTATCCGTGACAAAGGGAAATACTGTACAGACCAAGCTTGAAGGATAGAATCTAGGGTAGATTGGGTGTTCGAATGGTAATGTTCATGGACCAAGTGTGCATGGTTGTCTCCAGCAACACTATACCTTGCATCAATGGAATGTGATATCTGTCTCTCAGCAACATAATCGCTTCCGTTTCCCCGATTTAAAACCCGGGGAATGACTGGAACATGGTCCGTAGTATTTCTCATGGTTTCAAATCAGCTCAATTGCATCCAGTGCCGAGCGGTTCATTTTCGAGTAGTACCTGGGCATCAGTGAGCCATACGGTGCATTTTTGAAAGCAGATGTTGGAATCATCATAGCTTACATGTTGGTGTAGCTCTGCATCCTGACCTCCTTGGGGGGGGGGGGGGGGGGGGGGAACAAATGAAAGAAAAGAAGGGAAAATCGTATGGGTGCCAATAATTGATCAATATTGTTTTATGCATCTGATTGCTTATCATGAGAGGGTTGTTGTTGTTCTAATCCCAGACTCGAAGTCTTAGTTCGGTGCCCAGTCAAAGTCAGTCACTGCAAAACCTCAGGCACCAACATTCTACTGTCCCTGGCCATGAAGTGTACACAAACACTCATGGGCTGTGTATGATTTTAGAAACATGCATTTACAGTGAAAGGTAAAATAATTGTCTCGTGAAAGAAAAATGTATGTACAAGAAAAGAAAAGGCCATCGGTCTATATTGAGATGCCGAAGTTACATCGACCCACCCCATTGGGCTGCTTGGTACAACCCAAAACCACAATGGGGAGGATAGTATACCCGATGAAAAAGTATGCGAAAAGGGCTAAATCCCAATAAGAGCCCTGGAACCCCTAAACAGACCGGTCATCTTGTGAAAGTGTGAACGGTCTAGAAAGAGACTATATCAGAGGTACCAAGAACATTGTTGCCCTGAAGAGCAGCCACCTGGATGTAGTCGGTGGTCAAATTGGTCACGTTGATGGCAGTCTCAAAGCCAGTACGCTTGCCAGTTGCGATCTGCTGGTTGTTGGTTGAGTTCTCTGAAGAAGCCGAGTAGACGGCCCAAGTGTCGTAATCGGTAGCACCATTCCAGCTCATGTAGACGGTGGCACCGGCAGAGGTACGGGTGACATTTAGCGAAGGCTTCCAGAAAGGAACAGCACTCCACTGGAAGCGATAGCCACGGTAAGAGGCAACGTCATTGTCCGGGCCGAACATGCCACTGAAGACGACATTTCCAGCGCCGTCATATTCCTTGACCTTGGAGATGGAGCCGTAGTCCATGAAGACGTGACCATCCTGCTCGTTCAGAACCTGATAACTGCCCTGGCTAACGGAGTGGATCGGGTCATTTGGGTCGCTGAGTGAGCGGAGACCAGTCACAGTCTTATTGATGAGATCAATAGCCAGGCTGACACCAGTGGTGGGGCTCACGTTGTCTGTCGGGGTGTTGGCGTTGTTAAACAAAGTCAGGACCATACCCTCATCAGTCTCGTTCCAGACACGGATGTCATGCTGCCACGAGAAGTTCGCATTGCCCACTTGGGTGAAGTCGGCTCCATCCTCGCCGCTAACTTGCCACATCACACTTCCGTTCTCAGCGAGATAATATCCAGACCACATATGACGAAGGGAGACCAAGTGACCATTGTTGGTAGGGGTAATGGCGTTGATGTGATAAGCATCGTAAGGGTTCTCTTGGGTACCAGCAGTACCACCCAGCTTCTGGTGAGAAGAGGTCAAAGGAATATCATCTTCATGGTCAAGTGCACTCCAAGAGTTGACAATCTCATTGGTGGCAATGTCGATTTCGTAGAAATGGCTGTCCAGCATCCACTCCGATGATGTGCCACCAATTGAAGTCAGGTCATGTTGAGTGACGTTATAGGCGGTGACCAAAAGCGTGTTATTTGGGGTGATGTTACTTTCATGCAGGTCAATGTACGAGGTCTTTGTTGAGTTGTCTGGGGTAACGAAGTTCCCGGTCAACGTAACGGTATGGATTTCCTGGTAGGTATTGTCGAGAATATGGACGGTGCCGTATCCGTAGCCGATGTCCATCATGTCGCCAGCCCAGAAAGTGATCACATCGGACCCATTCAGCTTCTGCACCATGAAATTGGAGGTGACCTCCTCCGGGCCTTCATAGACCAGGTTGCCCACATTGTCGTAGATTAGCGCTGCCTGACCAGCAGGCTGCACGCCTCCACGAGGACCGAGGAAAATCAATCCCGGATCGGTCGGGCCGGTCTGATTGATCTGCAGCGTGGGAGGCTGGAAGTCAATTGACTTGTAGGTGGAATACGGCCAGGCCGCAGCAGTGGCTGATAATAGCAATGCACTGCTGGCGGTATACCACAAAGGCGCCATTATTCACAGACCTCAGTATTCAGAAGTCAAAAACACAAAAATGTAAAAAGAGATAGCTAAAAAATAGGTATAGAGAAGCTGAGATAAAAGAGTGACGACAGTGAGGGAATGAGATCAAAGCTTGTTTCTCTGAGTCGAGAGCAGGCGTCTCTTCTTTTAAGGGGCCAACAACGATCGGTAGCCATGAAACCTGAGCCCTGGTGATCATTGCCTTCGCATCGGCAATGAGTGGCAGTGATTGAGAATTCATCCAACCAGAACAGCCAAAGCCGGTGATCGTCCGTTGGGTTTCTTGTTCCATGGGATCGAAACCCTCCGGAAGTTTGGATAGACAGGCTTGGCTGCCGTCATTGGGTGGGCCATCTCGCCAAACTCTTCATCTTTAATGGAGTTATGAACATGGCGTCGTGAAATGTATTATCCGATGAACACATTAGGGGTTTCACCCTCCAAAGTATATTCCTCGCCGTGTCGGGGCCGCCGGTGGTCCGGAGTGACCCTTCGTGATTTACAAGGCCACGGCCTGGGCGGCCCCACTGTGTTGAGATTGAGAACACGTTTGGCGTACTGTAAATATTGGGGATCGGCTAGCCGATCTTCTTGGCAAGGTGTCTCCCGACATTCATCAGGGGCGAGTGGCGGTGCCGAAGACCCTTTTCCACTGCAAAGATAAGGCTGTGCCGTCGAGTGGAGCAAGTGAAAGCATTGCGACTGGCTGTTCCGTTAAAAGCAAAACGTTGGAACCTGCGGCAAAAATAATTCCCATTGCCCCTGAAATCACACGGTAGCGATCAGCCGGGCGCACTTGATGTTATGAAGAAGTTTGGAATAAAGTGGCGGTTTGAAAGAAGGTTTTTTCACGTCATTTATCCCGGTAAGCCGTCGGAGCCGAAAGATGAAGGTACTAGACATTCACTCTATCTACAACGCAAATCGTATGCCAAGGCCGTTCCCAAATGGAATTTGTTATTCCGAGCCCTGAAGAAGAACGCTGATGACCCATTGCTATGAGTATGCGAAGTATCGTAATGTCGTCTAGAACCGTGACTGTTTCTCTACATGGGAATCACTGTGACATCACCAGCAACATTGAAAGCATCATGTCTCTCTTAGCCCTAATCTCTCCTTCTATACTCATACATCGGTCAATCCCCCCTATGTTCGGCCAAAGATTTGAATGAATAAAGTCAATTCGTTTTCCTTTTTTTTCTTTTGCCTCGAGTGCTTGATGCACCTCATGGTCCATCAGTAGCGCCCATGGGGGTCTTTTTTGATTTGAGGATGCTGAACATCGATAAACCTTGGGCTAGATCTATATAATATCACCGGCAAAGCCACTAGGATGGATTACTCAGGTATCTAGTATCGGCTCTGAAGGTCATTTCACGTCTGAAAAAGGCTACAGTCGAATATGCGATGATTCGGTTGAAGGCGACCGACCTTTTGGCCTTTTCTACGACTGTGTTTCCTTTATTTGAACAGAATACCAATGGTAGAAGCTAAATCTCAGTATCTAGCAAATCTACAGCATCCGGTATCATTAATGTTCTTATTCCAATGATGGACACACTAGCACTCCCCACAGATCGAGTCCAGGGTCATTTCTGCGGGGTTAACCCCACTCACCAATAAACACCAACATCCAATTCTTCAGCAGGCAGGGTCTGAGCACGCCATCAAAGGGGCTTTATGAAGTACACAGTACTTGACTTCAAACTCCTTTTGAGCACTTCGGCTTTTCTCATTTGCTTCCTGTTAAAGCGATATTCACCAGAAATCTCCGGACTTTGGACTATGGTCCATTTTAGCCATAAACATTGTACTAATGAAGCCCCTTGCGCTTCTAGGGCCGAGCGGAGGCTTGCTGAACTGCAAATCAGGAACTACACTCAGCTGCCCAGTCTCCGCAACGGCTTGGCTCTTCACCGTGCACCAATCAACACCAATAGCCGGGGTCAAGCATGTACCCAGTTGCATTTGCGAGCCGTCCGGCTCTCGCGTGGGGCTCGGACAGTTTACCTGATCCACGCTGTTGGAACAGATATCTGTGGGATCAAAGAGCAAGGATTTTCTCCAGATGACCTATCCAGCATGAAGACCTCAGTTCCCCGCACCCATCCCAGCTTTTTGGTGTAATTTTGTGTCCAACACACTGGTCGCTGAGAAGAAATTCTAGAGGACACTTTAGGTGAATGCACCTCTAGAATTCTCACCTAGTTTCACTTGTCTTGCTTTGTCTTCTTTTCACATCTCTACACTCTCAAGCCACCAACACCATGGGTCGCAAGCTTGGTCTCATCAGGGCCGCATATCTGGCCTCGGCTAGCTGCATGGGGTCTTTTGCCTTTGCCTTTGACACTGGTATCATTAGTATGTATTAATCACCTAGCTGACGAGACAACAAGCTAACAGTTTACCACTTTCCATAGGTGGTGTTCTTTCCCTAACCTCATTCCAAGAAGACTTTGGGTACAGCCACTACACCAAGGCGCAGAAGACTACTGTCAACTCGAATGCAGTTTCTATTCTCCAAGGTGGTGCCTTTTTTGGTTGCTTCCTCATTTCCCCAATCGCCTCATACTTGGGTCGTCGCACTGGTCTAATCATCAGCTCACTCGTTTTCACTCTTGGCACAATCCTACAAGTCATCAACACCCACACGCTTGGTACTTTCTATGCGGGCCGTGTAATTGCCGGGTTAGGCATCGGTGCTGCGACTGTCTTGATCCCGATGTTTGCGGCTGAAATGTCTCCCAAGGAATTTCGTGGCCGGTTGGGCGCTTGTTTCCAGCTCTTCTTTGCACTCGGAGTTATGATCGCTTACTGGACAACGTACGCGGTTAGTAAAGACCAGGCTTCGGGTACTAGCCAGTGGCAAACCGCTCTTGGATTACAGCTCTTGGGTTCAACGCTGTTGCTCGTCGGAATGTGTACCGTGAAAGAGAGCGCGCGTTGGCTAGCTTCAAAGGGAAAGCTGGAGAAGGCGCGCGAGTCATTAAAGTGGGTGCGTGGCGGCGAAGAGACGGAAGAGCTAGAGCAGGAATTCCAGGAGATTTTAGCAGGTATTGAAGAAGAGGCTCGCGTCAAGGAGAACCTCACCTTCAAGGAGCTGCTTCTACCAGCTAATCGATATCGACTCTTCATCGCTATTACCATCCAACTCTCGGCGCAGCTGACGGGTAACACCTCTCTCGCCTACTATGCTACCCAAATCTTTTCAGCTGTCGGGGCAGGTGGTGCGTCCAAACTTGTCACCGGATGCTTTGGTATTGTCAAGGTTGTGGGCGTCAGCACATTCCAGTTGTTCATTCTAGACCGCGTCGGACGTCGAGTTCCATTCATGGCTGGGGTCTTTGCAATGGGTTCTTTCATGCTCATTATTGCCTGTATCCTGGCCACTCACCCAGTCGGCTCCACTAACACCTCATCGGGTCCCACTTCGGCGGGCATTGCCTGTATCATCATGACCTATGCGGAGGCATTCAGCTATAATATGTCATGGGGGCCTCTACCTTGGCTCTATGTTGGAGAGATATTCTCCAGTCGCACACGAGAGGTTGGACTCACTGTTGGCGCGGCATCGCAGTGGCTTTTCAATTTTATGATGTCTCAGGTTACTCCGCACGCCATAACTAATATCAAATGGCGGATGTTTTTGATGTTCGCCATTTTCAACTATGCTATCGTCGGGTACTCTTGGCTGGTTCTCAAAGAGGTATGGTCAATTCAGGGCAATTTGGTTATATTCATGCACGGTGCTGACTAGATGAACAGACTTCGCAGCACTCATTGGAAGAGATGCAGGAGGTTTTTGGCGGGAAGACGATAGCAGAAAAGAAGCTTGAGGATGTAGAGCATGCGGAGCATACTGGTGATGAGACTAAGGGTCAATCAATGCCAGAAACGGTACAACCAGCTTCACCACCCACCAACAAATCGGCGAAGGAATGATTAATATTTGAGCCTTTTCCCCAGGACCTTGGGACTTTCTTTTGACTCTATAATTGATACCAAGGGTGACTTGTTTAATACGTTACTTCCTCATCACAGTTCAAATCGATCATACTATCATAGAAATGTCCTTGAAACTTCAGGTGTTGCACCCAAACATTTTGATTGCGTAGCTATTCCCTTCCTTCGGCGCAAACCGCAATCTGTATATGCACGCCAGTTCTATCGTCATATGCTCTATTCTTCTAAGAATACAGATAGAGTTGCTTTTCTGTGTATAATGGATAATGCAATTTATATGCATGCATTTCGAGACAGTTACCCGTCATGCTCAAGCAGGTTCGGATGTGGAGACATAAATCCCCGAATGTTCCAGCATCATCATAGGGAACCGTGTCTTATCCAATGGCGCAACTGAGCTGCCACTGAGCATTGAGTGCATGGATCATTTCTGTTTCAAGAAATCTATTTTGGGTTCAACGAGTTTTGCCATGAGAGGAGCTGGCCAGGCAAGGCTATCGGTGGGATCTTGGTGCACTTCGCCTGAAGTAATAAGGTCCACTGTTGCGACAGCAACATAGCCACCAATTGCAGTAAAGAAATGCCACCTGTTCCGGTTAGTAATTTAATTTTATACTTGAGAAGCATTATTGAGTCACAAAACATACCATCCATGGAATTCAAACAAAAATGCCAAGGGCAGACCGACTACGTGTCGAATTTGGGTGAGATTGCTACAAGCAAATTCATCAATGAGCCACACGCAATAGCCAAAGATAAAGCAGACTATCATTTGTTAGTAATTTTCGTTTTTGGGGGTTTGAGTTGAGGTAGAGCATACAGCAGCCAAAGAACGAGAAACGTTGAATCTTTTTCCGCAACCAAGGGTCGGGGATTTGATCAGGAATCATTTTGATCGTATATCTTGCGATCAACCATACTGCCACTCCGAACGAGGCAGCATGCACAATGAACTCATCCATGGCCATGTGGACAACCATCACAATGGTAAACATAGACAGGAGAATAGCCCCAATGATTTTGGTGCGTTGAGGGCTGGCTTGAAACGTGAGAATCCGGTATAGCAAAGGCGTTGTCAAGAGATGCATCGACAACTCGTCCGCTGGAAGTCAAAAAGTGTAAGATAGACATAATGAGCAACCAAGACTGGTAGAGACATACACATTTGGGTGTGATATTTAAGAGTCATGTGGTAACCAGCAGAGCAGACGCCGACTCCAATCAAGCCACAATAGGACATGCGGCGGAGACCAGCCTGTTGCTTGTTTCGAAGTTGGACCAAGCCATATATTCCAAAGATCACTATATTTGATTGTTAGTGGAAAAGTCATTTCCGGTGTAGCCGGAGTCCGGATGGCGTACTGTAGATCAAGCTGCTGAATGTATTGATGAACTCGGCCACAAACCGAGTGATAACATAGTCCTACTTAGAGAACTCTGGTATTAGATGTCGAGGGAACGGCAAAAACAGGCAAATGTCTCGAGAAAGACAGGTATACCTCTTCGCAGAAGCTAAGGCAAGTCAACAGCGGTTCCAGGGATGAGTTGGTCAGGGTCCAAACTTACTTGAGATAAGAGGTTTGGGCGCCCCAAAATGGGTTCGAGGAAGACTCCATCGTCCCAATAATTAAGCTGACGGGCAGGAGGCCAATAAAGTTGTGCAGAGGATATTGAGTCAACTTCCAAGGATCAACAACAACGACCCGACCACATCCGTGACCGCCCAATGGCCCCCACATGGCGGCAAAAGGAGAGCCTTGACACCCGAAACATGAGGCATGCAGCGAACTGTTTATGACGTCATGTCTTATCCACTGCCCCACATCATCCCAAAGTCCACAAGTTACAACAGGCCTATATGTCAACATTCAATTTCTATTTGAATGCACATGATCTGATGCATAACATAGCACCTTGGCTGTTCGCTATATCTTGATATCTCACAACCTCATCTCCTTTACCTGTGCTGTGTCACAAAGCGTGGGACAGCCGGAACTTGAACTTTTAGAGTCATTCTCGACGACTTCAAGACTGCCCTTGATCGCATGGGGAGCTATTGGCTTCGAAAGCAAGCCAATGATGATGTTATGCTTACGAGCCACTCAGTGGACGTATACCCCCACAAGGTCATACACCGGGCGATGACGACATTGAAGCTGCCTCCGGTAGGCGTCGCTACGCATCAACTGGTGCAGTCTGGCAAGTCCTTCTCTGTGCCGAGAGTTGTGTTAAGAGAAAATAAATAGTCTGTATGGAAAGATGTTGGTTCTCTTCTTACTGCTCTTTTCGTTGTTCGGGCTGTATATCAAGGGTGCATTGGGTATTTGATCTTCCCGGAGGTGGTAATCGGCTTAAGCGTTTTCTTTTCGTGGTTCGATGGTGTATCAACAAGTTGACAGCTCCCTGTTGACCGCTCACCAGTAAATGACTTACATTCACATGTAACTATAGATGGCTATATTGTATTCAAGAGGTATTGCTAATTTCAATGAGTAAGAATAACGAAAGAATTTCTTTTGAGCCACGTGAACAACAAAGCAATTGTATCGGAGTGCCCCAAGAGTATTGTGTTTGTGGAGAATGGAAAGAGGAATAAGCAATATATTTCTTCCAATAACAGAGACCAATAATAATCAAGCCCACTGCAGAACATAAAGCTTCTGCAGATCATCTCTGCATCACACCATAAAAAAGCTTCCCCACTTCGGAGAATTGACTCGGAGAAATAGACTCACTTCAACACATGTTCTACTCACATGATGTGTAATTCTCCAGCCGAGATCCCGATATGCCCCCGTATAAGCTTTCAGTGGCCGGTAACAGGGATTAATGCTCTATTACTCCGAGTCTAGATCGACACTTGCCACATAGCATAGGTGCATGGACCTCTACCAGCTGCGTACCCCCACCCTGACATCAAAATATGGATGATCTCGTGAACATTACGGGACTCCGTCTAGTCAGTATCGAAACGGAGAAAAGGGGAGGACAGATTTGACTTGTTGACAGCTATACATCCCACGCGCCACCGGGATAGATTCGATAATGTTTGTGTTTCGATCGCATTCGAGCTGGACCAGACTGCTCTTTTGAGGGGTCATACGAAGAAGTAGCAAATAGTACATATGTTGACATGAAAAGGTGAAGAATATAAATAGAGCCTTGTCTTCCCATATCGAAACAGCATCTTTCTCAAAAGAAACTCTTATAGATTTTGTTTTCAATCCATTTCTCTTCCTGACAACAAACATGGGCTCCATTGATATCCCTCAAACACAGACAGTCGCACTTGTGCGCAGTCTCGGCGGAGAAGTTGAATTCAAGACTGACTACCCCGTCCCTTCGCCTCGCCAGAATGAAGTCCTCGCCAAAGTACTATACACTGGCGTTTGTCAAAGTGGTGAGTATGGCCCTCAACATATTCTCCATTCAACCCCATTCAGACATCTATGTGAACCCCCGGCTCACTCCTTCATCGCTATTACCGTAAAGACCTCCATACCAAGTCCGGCACTGCAGCTGGTGCAGACGGAAACCCAATCACGAAAATCAAACTTCCTCACGTCGGTGGTCATGAAGGGATTGGACAAGTTGTGGCTCTGGGCCCGGGTATCACACACGGTACGGGAATCAAAGTGGGGGGACTAGTTGGGATCCGTTTTGCGAGTCGGATCTGTCGCCGCTGTGAATTCTGTCTTGCGGGTACGGAGCAGTACTGTACCAATGCGACAAATCATCTTCATCATGAAGATGGCAGTTTCCAGCAGTATATTGCATTGGATGCGGATTATTTGACTGTCTTGCCGGATGATGTTGATCCTAAGGTTATGGGGCCAGTACTTTGTGCAGGTTTGACGGCATATAAGGTATGTACAGCAAGTTCGTTGAATTCAGGGACCATGGTTGACGCTGGAACAGGCGGTGTTGAATGCAAATGTTCGGCCCGGAAATTGGCTCGTGGTGGTAGGAGCAGGTGGAGGCCTTGGGCACTTGGCTGGTAAGAATTTCTTTCCTGTAGAGGCTCTGATATTTTATTGACATGGCTTCTTCTAAGTGCAATTTGCCAGAGCGCAGGGTGCTCTAGTCATTGGCGTGGATACAGGCCCCGGCAAAGCAGATTTCGTTCGCGGTATTGGAGCACAGGAGTTTATCGACTTCGCTACGGAAGACCCTATTAAAAGGGTACAAGAAATTAGTGGTCTGGGAGCACATGCGGTTGTTGTGACCGCGGGCAATGCCAAGGCGTTCGCCCATGCTTGCGAGATGCTCCGAGTTGGGGGTACTCTAAGCTGTGTGGGAATCCCACCCGGACGGCCTTTTCTCGAGACACCAATCTGCACGATTGTCATCAAGGGACTGAGAATCACTGGTAATCTGGTGGGCTCCTTAAAGGAATGCATGGAAGCAGTTGACTTGGTTCGACGCGGGGTGGTGAAGCCTGCTGTCAAGGTCCGCCCCTTCAAGGATCTACCGCAGATCTATAAGGAGATGGAGAAGGGAGATATTGCCGGTCGCATTGTTGTTCAGCTCACAGAGTGATCTTTGGCAGCATAGAGCCAGGTCTAATTATCATGCAATGCCAAATTCTTCTCTGATTGCAGTTGCGGTGCTCGTGATTTCTGTTGATGTTCATCAACATGCCTTGTCAGTAGCCGGGCAGGTGCCATGACAAGTACCTCAGCCGTTTTGCTGCGAAGAATTGACTTGAGAATAGTGTCCTGCTCTAGGAAAGGCAGAAGTCTCTGGTAAAGGGCATGCAAGAAGTCCTGTGGGCCCAATTCGAATCCTAGACGCGATCCAGCCGAAGTAAGAAGAACGGTGTCTGCTAGAGAATTCGCAACTTCAAAGCATTTCAACAACTATTCTGCCGATCAACTTGATTTCCCTTTGTACTCACTCCTCAGTTGCAACTTACCTGATCTCGCCCCAGTGGCAAAAGGTCGGTCTCCGAGAAGCATCTTAACGAGTGAAGCAGGTCACGACTAACTTGCGCCGGGAAAGAAAAGGTCATTACAGACAAACTGGAGGATGAGGACAGCAGACCCAGTGACAGTGCTTCTTGCCAGAGAATTGTTCTCATCCACTCTCGGGTGATGTGACAATCTGCTGTCCTTGTGGAAACCTGATCTGCAAGCTTGAAAGACAACGTGGACAGCTTTGTCTCGGTATCGGTCAAGTATACGATCGGATGAATTTCATCCTGAGGTTTACGACGGACGGATATCTGATTGAAAGCCACGAAAAGCTTGACGAGATCCAAAAGACCTTGCACATGGATGTCAACTCCAGGGGCATTCTCGAGACTTTCCAATGGAGGCGGGTCCACATATGATGGTGATAGCCCCAGATGCATTGCATAGCCTCTTGTAGATCCATCAGCAAGCAAGCTCACAAGGTGAGGTGAGATTGCTTACCTCTCCGAAACCCATAGCAAGGGAAACACCAGACTCTTATTCGCGATCAAGTCGTCAACCCCAGACTCAGAATTATCTAGATCTATCGACTCGTCCAATCGTAATATTCGAGCGCCGGAAATGGCTTCTTGGATGTACATCATCGCCGATGTCCGCTGATTTACCTTGGCATGATAAACATGCAAAAAGAACGACACCAGCAGACTGCTAATATCAAGATGCTCCCTGTGTTTATCACATAGGCCCCTTATACGCAAGCAGGCTTGTGCCATGGTGGTGCTATCGGCCGTAGACAATCCATCCACTACCGGCGTCAGATGCAACTGAGCCATCGTCGCCGCGCAGAGCGCGGTCGCAAGACAAGCGATGTTCTCAGCCTCATGTTTTGTGTTCTCCGGATCAACATCTTGTAATTTTTGCAGTAGAGCATCTGCATTGACAACAGGCCATACACTATATGAATATTGCTGGTAAAGACGAACTATTGGAGCTAGCACCGCCTTTGATATACACCTCGGACCGCCAGGATCAGCTAACGGCAAACCGGGTAGTTCGTCATGGTAGGCTGCTGTATAGCTCTGTATATCGAGATTAACTACCTGCTCTTCCAGACCGTGGGTCTGCTTAGCCGCTCGTCGAGCCTTGGGGCCTCTCTTCCGAGACGGCGTCAGGTAGGTACAAGAGACGCGCTTGACAGCATCACGACAAGTGTCACAAGGCCAAGAGCCACTGCATTTGACTTTCCGGGTGATGCAAAGATCGCAAGCTCTTTTAGGAGGCATGGGGTGAGTGTTTTTACATGGAGTATACCAGAGCTTTGCTTGCGGAGTTAAAGCGGGGCTTTCATCGGTGACAGATGAGGTAATTCCGCAGGTTTGCCGATCCTCGACTGGACCTTCCGTTGATTCACATGTGTGGATTTCGACATTGTAGAACCACAAGAACATAGTTTTCCAAGAATCAAACCTTGGATCAACTATAAATACGACCAGACGATCCTATAAAGGTCAATTGAGTTCCCATCTTTCCAATTTTCCGCTTTTCCTCATTTCTTCTCCGCAGTCATACAGTACGGAATTGTCTACATCCGAAGGGTCCACTAGCTACGACATCCCACTGCTCCTCCGCACGTCACCGGACCAACCTCCCCCGCCTTCAAATCTACATCTTGTAATCATACTCACTCCAATACTCACTTCTTCTTACACCTATCAAAATTCACCATGGCCCTTTCAGCACCCAGCACGGACGTAAGTCGACCCAATCATCCCCAGGAATCGACGCAAGCTAATCAACCAACAACATAGGCCCAAGTCCTCATTACCCAAGAAACAAGCCCCGAGCAAACCTTCCGCTCTTTCACTGCCGAGACAGCCTGGACACTAGGCAATGCGCTCCGCACTCGTATCCTATCCCTGCCAGATAACCAACGCAAGCCCGCCCTGATCTCCATCGCACTGGCTACTGCTACCAGTGGCGGCGGATCCATGCATATCCTCTTCCAATCCGTCACAGAATCCGGTACGATTCCCGATAACGAGAACTGGGTGCGGCGGAAGCGGAACACCGTGTTGCGGTGGGGTGTGTCGAGCTGGACGATGAGACAGAAGATTGCGTCGGGCCTTGGGTTTGCAACGAGCGCGGAGAATATTGAGAGTGCGTTTGTGAAGAAGTTTGCGCTTGCCAGTGGTAATGGGGGTGCTGTTGCAGATGAGTATGCTATTCATGGTGGTGGATATCCTATCCGTGTACGTGGGGTTGATGGGGTTGTTGCCGTTGTGGTTGTTAGTGGATTGAAGCAGGAGGATGATCATCAGGTTGTGGCAGAAACCATCAATGAGCTTGTTGCGCGGGGAAATTAGATTGGGATTAATAATTACATACGAAGAACTACAGTATAGAATCTACGAGTCATACAAAAGATGGTTTGGGAAGAATGAAGTAGATGCAGAAGGTATCGTGGTATTTGGAAGAGTCTAGTGACTCATGCAGCGAAGGATACCAACCTCGCGCAGATTCACGAGTAGAAACATAAAAACGATAAACAGATAATAAACTCCATGGGTAATGCCTCAAAAAACAAGGTAATTTTACAGTTCGTCATGGTCCAAGGGCTCATCGTCCTCGGGGGGAGAAGCAGAGCCGTACAGCTTGCTGGTGATCGGGTAAGCGACACTAGAGAGCTGCTCCTTCTGCTCCTCGAAGTCCTCGGCGGTGGCAGTGGCAGCGTTGTCCTCGAGCCAATCAATGGCCTCCTTAACAGCGTCCAAAATGGTCTGCTTGTCATCCTCATCGATCTGGCCACCAAGACCCTCCTCATCGTTGGCCTGGTTCTTCAGGCTGAAGGCGTAGTTCTCAAGACCGTTACGGGCCTCAATCTTGGCCTTCATGGCCTTGTCCTCCTCAGCGAACTCCTCGGCCTCAGCAACCATGCGCTCGATCTCCTCCTGGGAGAGACGGCCCTTGTCGTTGGTGATGGTGATGGACTCAGCCTTGCCAGTGCCCTTGTCGCTGGCGCTGACCTTGAGGATTCCGTTGGCGTCCAGGTCGAAGGCGACCTCAATCTGAGGAACACCACGGGGAGCGGGAGGGATGTTGGTCAGCTCGAACTTGCCGAGCATGTTGTTGTCCTTGGTCATTGAGCGCTCACCCTCGAACACCTGGATCAACACGGTGGGCTGGTTGTCAGCCGCAGTGGAGAAGATCTGGGACTTGCGGGTAGGGATGACAGTGTTACGGGGGATGAGCTTGGTCATCACACCACCAGTGGTCTCAATACCGAGGGTAAGAGGGTTAACATCCATGAGAACGATGTCCTCAGTGGCCTTGTCACCGGACAGAACACCACCCTGGACAGCGGCACCGAAAGCGACGGCCTCATCAGGGTTGATACCCTTGCTGGCCTTCTTGCCACCGAAGTACTCCTCGAGAAGAGCCTGGACCTTGGGAATGCGAGTGGAACCACCGACAAGAACGATGTCATCAACCTCAGACTTCTTGACCTTGGCATCCTTGAGGACCTGCTCAACGGGCTTGAGGGTCTTCTTGAACAGATCCATGTTCAACTCCTCGAACTTGGCGCGGGTGAGAGTCTCAGAGAAGTCCTCGCCGTTGTGGAAAGCCTCAATCTCAATGCGAGTGGACATCTGGCTGGAAAGAGTACGCTTGGCCTTCTCGACCTCGCGCTTCAGCTTACCCATAGCCTTCAGGTCCTTGGTGACATCGACGTTGTTCTTCTTGTTGTAGAGCTTGACGAAGTGGTCCATGACGCGGTGGTCAAAGTCCTCACCACCCAGGTGGGTGTCACCGGCGGTAGCCAAGACCTCGAAAACACCACGGTCGATAGACAGAAGAGAGACATCGAAGGTACCACCACCAAGATCGTACACAATAACCTGGCGCTCATCATCAGTCTTGTCCAGGCCGTAGGCGATGGCGGCGGCGGTGGGCTCGTTGACGACACGGAGAACGTTAAGACCGGCAATGGTACCGGCATCCTTGGTGGCCTGACGCTGGGCGTCGTTGAAGTAGGCGGGGACGGTAACGACGGCGTGGGTAACAGTCTTGCCCAGGTAGCTCTCGGCGATCTCCTTCATCTTTCCGAGAATCATGGCGGAGACCTCCTCGGGGGTGAAGACCTTGGCGACCTGGTTGACCTCAACCTTGACATTAGGCTTACCACCCTTGTTGACAACCTTGAAGGGGAAGTTCTTGGCGTCCTCCTGGGTAACCTTGTCATCAAACTTGCGACCAATCAAACGCCTATTTCATTTGTTAGCAAAATAAATTCCTTCGCTTCTGCCACAGCACAATTTTGCCACTTACTTGACGTCGAAGATGGTGCGAGTAGGGTTGGCGGCATATTGGTTCTTGGCGGCGTCACCGACAAGACGCTCGTCATCAGTGAAAGCCACGTAGGAGGGAGTAATACGGTTTCCTTGGTCGTTGGTGAGAATCTCGACCTTTCCATTTTGCATCAAACCAACACAACTGCAGAGATGGTTAGCCACGTGTCATTTTGGCGACAAGAAAAAGAAGGAAAGCAAGGTGAAAAAGCAGTCAAAGGGATCACGTACGAGTAAGTAGTTCCCAAATCAATACCAATAACGGTGCCGTATTCCTCGACAGTGTTATCCTGGGCCTGGGCGCTGCCGCTGAAGAGCGCCATAGGCGCGAGCAGGACCATGAGAAGGTAGAAGACGGTGGTCCAAGCAAAGGGCTTGGACGCGCCATTGGCGTTTGTGAGTCCCGCCATTGTGATTATATGTGTAAAGATATGAAAGCAAGTTTCTTCCGATCCAGAAGCACCCAATGGGGAGGATGCAAAGAGAGAAAAGAAGCTACCGTTGCCGAAGCTTCACGCGCGCTTGGTGTAACAGCGCAGAGTTCAACACAAGTGTTGTACTCAATGACCCTCGAAGTGGGCTAAAGGTATGGGGTGGGTGGGTGGTCGAAGGGAAAGGAATGAAGAAAGGAAAGTTGGAACTGGAGCAAAGAGGGTTACTTGTATTAAGGGTTCGAATAGCGCCATGCTGTCCTTTTCAGTGGACGCTGTTCAGGTCACTCCTCGCGTGATGATTGGTGGAAAGTGGTTCTTCGGTGGGTCCCGCCACCAGTAAAATAAATAATCGAAATTACTAGAAGAAAGCCCCATAAGAGAGTGCACGGGTAGTTACAGGTGGCGGAACCACAATTTGAACACGTATACACACTCCAAGATGGAGTATAAGTGGCCTGTACGACTCAGAGTCCACTGTCCACGAATCCTTAATATCGGGGAAGCATGGGCCCAGGTAAAGGATCGACAGAGCCGCAGGGACTGTGCAGAACTCCCTACTCGGCAATTGTTGATTACTCAAAGGGAAATAAACTTCCGTATTTACAAGGGTACATTCACATCATTTGATTATTAGAGTAAAATAGTTTAGTAGCATAGGGTACTCAGGTTTATTGTTGTTTTTTGATATTTGGCTAATGCATGTAACTCTAATCCGAGGTCTATTCCAACAACCCGGCCGCCACAGTTGATCCGCCAGTTCGCAAAACTATCCTAGTCGGTGCCTCGAGGGGCACTGCGGTGTCCATCTCCACGACCACTCGCGCCACTGTGCCTGGTGCCACAATCTTGGGCCGCTTTTTAATAGGAGCACCCGACGCTTTATCCAGGGTCGCAACCAGTTTGCTAATCCGGCCAGGGACATGAAGACGGCCTCGGTGTACATCCACGAGCATGGGCATCAGATGCTCAAAGGCCAGAACCTTGGTTGTAAAGCTGGTTATGGTGGGGATTGGCGAAGATGAACGGCACACCACGTCGCCAGAGCGCAAGTGTGCTGGGTCGATATTTGCCAGATTCAACACAACATTCTGACCGGCCACAGCCCAGTCACTAGTCTGCCCATCTACCTCCAAGCTGCGGATCAAGGCTGTCTCACCACTGGGCATGGTCAGAATCTGGTCGCCAACTTGTAAGCTGCCGGCATCCAGGCGGCCAGAAATAGAAATTGGGTTCTGCACACCACCACGGAAAACATCTCCAATCGTCATGCGCAATGGCTTATCAAGCGCGTGGGTGGAACGTTCCGAGGTCTCCAGTTCCTCAATCAATGTCTGGCCAGCATACCATGATGCGTGAGGATCATCACTGCGTCGGCTGATGTTGTCTCCCAGCACGCCCGAGCACGGGACGAAAGAAATGTTCTTTTCCTGAAATCCAGCGGTTGTCAAGAATGAGGAGATCTGCTGCTCAATCTCCTCAAACCGGCCCTTGTCCCACTGAACAGTATCCATCTTGTTGACAGCCACCACAATCTTCTGGACACCCATGCTGCGCACTAGCAAAGCATGCTCTTTAGTCTGGCCCTTGAGACCGGATTCAAATTTGCCCACGCTGGAATCGATCACCAGAACCGCAAAGTCCGCTTGGCTAGCTCCGGCAATCATGTTGGGTACAAAATCCCGATGACCCGGGGCATCGACAATGGTAAAAGCCGTGGTGTCGGTCTCAAACTGGTTGGTCGCAATATCGATTGTAACACCTCTTGCACGCTCTTCCGATCCCTGATCTAACACCCACGCCAGGGCAAAAGAGCCCTTCCCGATCTTCTCCGCCTCCTTGCGATATTTGTCTAATGTTCGCTGATCTATCGCCCCCTGGTCCGCCAACAGTCTCCCCATCAATGTACTCTTTCCAGCATCGACATGCCCTAGATTTTGGTCAACGATATCCTCTAGGGTGGCAAGTCTTAAGGAGAAATCATACCTATCACCACAAAGTTGGCAGACTTCTTCCGTGTTGACTTGTTGTATTCCGCAAGGACATCCAAGTTCTTGCTCTTGACGGTCACTTTCTCCTCAACTGAGAGGTTATTCATGCCGCCGGCAAGATCAGCTTGGCCCTTCTTGTCACCACCTGTCTTGGAGGCAGGGGCTTTGGATTTGAATCCTACACTTCATTAGGCGATTGGATTTCAAACCTTTCTGCGAATCGCCAAACCTTTAGCTGTATTCTGAGCATTAAGCACCACATCATCGGGGCTAGGGCCTGCAAAATCAAAAGGTTCAGTATGGTCTTGCCCATATATTTGTAGCAAATCAACGTTCTGCGAAGGTATATGGCTAGGCTCGGCCCTAGTCGGTCCCGATTGATTGCCAACAATGGCACTAGCAAACATGGAGGGCGAGGCGCGGATCTCAGCTGCCGGTGGTGTGGGCTCTAGCTTTGCACTGTTCGCTTCTTCAACTTGCTCCACGGGTTCAGATTTAACATCTGGAGCAGCCTTCGCCGGTTCAGGTGAGCTCGGTTTCTGGGCTGGAGGTGGTGCAGGTACAGGCTTTGCCAGTCGGCGCAAGCCACCCAGACCTTCAGCAGGCTTTGCGGACTTGCTTGCGGCAAGCCTATCGCGTAAAGAGACCTTGTGTTCGGTCGATGGCTTTTCTGGTTGCTCAGCCTGTGAGGCCTCCGGTGGAGAAGAAGTCTTGTTCCCTTCCTTCTGTTTGCGAGCTGCAGCCAATGCAGCCAGCTTGGAAACCTTGCCGCCAGCTTCGGGTGCACCACCCAACAGTCCCATTCGAGGATATAACGGCTCCACCAGGATATCGGCCTTTCGATGAGCTGGAATATTAAGCCAAGGAGAGTCACGAAAGAAATCGGCCGCCGAGAAGTGCGCTATCGGAGGAGAAATGGGCGCAGGGTACATTCGCACTGGGAGACCAGTTAGAATATTTGCCCAGACTTCGAATAGTGTGATGTTAGTCGCGAAGTTATGAGATTTTAGAATATTTGAGGGTTACTGGGAACCTTGTAAAACACACCTTTCAAGATCATTTCACCACCCATAAGTCGAACCCAGCCATAACACATCGAGGAACCAAAACATTCAAACAATCGCAAAGCTTACCTTGAGCCTTGTTCTTTTGTGAGACCGCAGGCGTCTGCTGCTTCTTTACTTCCTTTTCCTTCTTGCCTAGAAATGAATCACCAATTAATAAACGATGTCTCCGCAATCCAAGCTCCATTTAACAGGCTTATGGCACAAATTTTCGAGGGCTGATGATAAGGATAAGAAGACGGGATGGCATACCTCGTAGATAGTTGACCGACTTTTCTACATCATTATAGTAATGCCACAGCGCCTCCTGGATTTCTTCCTTCGTAGCGGTCACCGACGGTTGCCCCGCGCGGAGCTGCGAAAGGACATCCTGGGTGCACCGCTGCAGGTGTTCCTGTTCTTCGGGGTCAGGCGAGTCGTACCCGTCATCAGAATAGTCATCATCGTCATATCCGATATTCTTTACACGATGTCTCGACATTGGGGCTTCGTTCGGAAGGCTGTGAGCTGGTGGGGAGGGGAGGGGTGGGGTAGTCGCTCAGTATTTGACAAGGTATGACAATTCAAGAAAATGAATGAATGGATAGCAGCCGGGAGCTAGCTAGCTAGGTCGAATAATCGGAGGAATTATTTCTTGTTGCAAAGAACGGGAGATGCAAGAAATAAGTTGGGAGGGTGAAGGGTCTTGTTTGGGCGGGAGCGATGCGGACCACGTCATTCCCCACCTTGCTTGGGTTGAGTCAAGCGGGAGATGATGAAACCCTAGATTCTTATACGTTCGATTTACCATGAATTAGGATTTTACTAGATACTTTTTCACGAGGAGATGATAAAATTGAGATCGTATGTATTTCAGTATTCATGAGTTAAGTGGACTTCTGCTTCTACACTGTCCTACTAGCCATGGGGATCGTCAAGACCCAGGGAGTTGGCCAAATAAATCGCCAAGTTAAACGAAAAAAGACAAATCTATCGCAATGGGCTTCCACCAAAGAAGTCTCCAGCGCCGGGTCCAGAGAAGCTGCCATTGCTTGGGGTGAGGGCGATTGATCGCCGGAAAGCCTGGCGAGGGGTGCTAGGAGCACTAGTAGGTGCCGCATTGACAGTGGCACTGCCAGCCGCGGCGGTGGTTGCAGCAAGTATAGGAGCAGCACTAGCATCGGGAGTAGAGGGTGTATTACGGCCACTGTCATTCTGCATAGTGACAGCGGTACCAGGGCGAGAAAGAACGGCTGCTGTGGCGTTCTTGGGAGGAGGGCGGAAGCCGAGTTTAGATCCTTCACGGAAGATTTCTTCCAACATTTGGTTGGCGACGCCTGCATCCTCGTATTCCTGGAACTTTTTCCATAGACGCATGGCCATGCGTGCATCTTCAATTGAGTCATGGCCCTGGATGGTTTCGGGGTTCGGTTCTTCTTGGATGTACTCCTTGAACACGGCCCAGGCGAGATAACGAAGACTCAGGCGGCGATTTTTGCCGGGGTGGAAGAAGAGGTACTGGGTGTCAACGGTCTGCGACTTCGGCACTTGGATGTTGATCTTGCGAAAATCAGAGGCCAGGCCATGTCCCACGAAAATACATCCCAGATTGAGAAGAAGCCAAAGCTTCTTGTAGGCGGTCTTGAGAGGCACGAGGTTATGCTCGCTTGTTCGTGGATCGAGGTCACCAGGTTTAATACCAGAGTACTGTGTGACATAGTCGACAATCGGCTCACGAATCATAATGTAGTCATCTATGAAGGGCACACCCTCTTGAATACCCGAAGCCCGCAAAACGGAGACTCGAGCAAGACCGCTCTTGTTAGGCCGAACAATCTCTTGCGATCCATCGGCCTTGACGTCTATCTCAGCTTTCTCGAGATCGACAAACTCAGTGTCGAGCGCTACAGGCGTACCAGGCTTCGGCTTTTCTTCCTCATTAAGAGCTTGGAAAGACTCAACTTGATGGCCGCCATTTGATGACATTCCGCGGAAGAGTAAAGTGGTATCGAGGGCATTCTTCCACGAGTCGTCAATAGTATGACGGGCATCTCGTGCCTGGAAAGCCAGCACACAAGGTTGCTTCCAGCTCTGCGTAAAGCCCAATGCCTCATCACGGTCGACCTCAGTAACCAAGAAGTCATTGAATAAATGCCATTTGCCTTGCTCTTGGAATTCTTGCTCCGAGACTGAGACATTGACAAAAGACACCAAGTGCGGCTTCTGGTGTTCTGCAATATCAATCTCGGCGACAAGGCCGACCAGATCATACACCGCCAACCCAGGAGTATTATTCTGCATTCGTAGGCGAAGATCATCGCCCTCGAAGCACATCACTTGACCATTGTCAATGATGATACCTACTGCATCGGGCAACCATCCAGGAATAGCCCATAGCCGGCGACATATGGGATTTGTCGAGACTGCTGCATTCAGCACCAATACAAGAGGCATCCGGTGTACAGTCTTCCGAATCATGACCTGCTGGTAGCGTCGGCAGTAGTTGCACCATCCACGATTTTGCGTTTCACGTTCGATGCTAGCACGCAAAATATTAGAGAACCGGAAAGCAGGGTTGCGTCGCGCCTGTTTTATGTCCATATTTGGGTAGAGAAGTTCGTTGGCGAGAGAATTTCCTGGGCGAACGGTCTCATTCTGACAGAACATACACCGTATTGACTCAGAAGCAAATGTTGAGAGACGCTGGTCTAGGTCTTCAGAATTGGGCTGGACAGTGCGGAAGTCGCACGATATCTGAGTCAGGAAGAAGCGATTCACTGCTTGAATCGCCGTAGAGAGGGACTTGTTTGTAAGATTTTCTTCCAATAACCCCATGTTAGAAGCCTCCCGGAAGCTGCTGAATAGTTTCAGTAGATTGGTCGCTTGGCAATTCTGGCCATTCGCTTTTTCCAACATGTCAAACAGGTAGCCTAATTCACATAGCAAGCAGTATTCAGAGATGCAAGAGCCAGCTGCGTGGTGGAGGGCAAGGTTGCGGAATAAAGGAATGAACTTGAAAAGCTGAAGGAGGGAGTTGGTGAAGGAGTTTGCGATGTGAGTTTCAAGTCCAGAGAATTTGGTCTTGTTGTAAAACCTGTATTTGATGTAAGCAAATTTCACAATTTTGCAGGGAGATAGATAGGCTTTTCTTACTGAAAGTCGAAATCGTCGACACCAAAGCGACTATACTTGATCTCGACATTACTGTATTTGAGCAGGGGATCGTCGTCACTTTCGCCATTGATCTTTGCCCCGGCCAGTGCCTCGGCCGCATCAGCGATTGAACCATCAGATTTTGATTTTCCGTGATCCCGGGCTTTTTCACTCAGGAATTTAGGTGCAATGAGGGCTGGCTCTGCAGTAGCCAAAGCGCGAGTGTTCTCGATCTGGTATCGACGTGTCTTTCGGGGATTCGGAGCGCCATGACCAACCTCCGCTGGACGCAAATATGGAAGCAAGGATTGGTCGAGTTGCACTGGCGGGCTCCCAATTTCAAACAAAAGGTGACTAGGCCACGCCGAGAAGAGGCGATCGTGGTAGTATGGCATTCCGATCATGTTCAACGGAGTCTCAGGAGACCAGTCGATGGGTGGTGACCTAGTCGGCACGTCTGGCATCTCTGTTTCTTTGCTCATTTCATTGAAGTGGATCTTGGTTGGTGAGCCCCAGAGATGAATAGAGCACTCTGCGTCGTTAATGGCCAAAGCCTCTCCCGAAGGTGAAATCTCGAGTCCCAGCATCAATGTGACATTCGCTTGTCTTAAATTGACCGCGTTGGGATTCATCAGATCTACAACTTGGAGCTGTCCAGTCTGTGACGCCACAAAACTCGTCGTGTGTAGTTTCGGGTGCATTCGTACATATGCCGCACCAGCATGGAACGGAATCGGAGGCAAAGGCGTCAATGTCTTCAGATCATATACATTGGCTAGCGGATCCACAATTGAAGATCCAAGCTGGCGAACCGAGAAACCACAGGTAACGAGCAAGTCGTTTCGCGCATCCATATCGTTCACAGCAGTGCCATGGGCCTTCCAAGACTTGACGACGCTGAAATCCAAAAGACTGAGGGCATTGACAGAGCCATTATCCGTAGCCGCACAGAGGTACCGGCTTTTCTTCATGAGTGTATAATTGTGCTCGGTAGGCAACTTGTCGACAATCGTGCCCTTGTCAATATCGATCGTGAACATGACGCGCTGGCAACCCGCCACCAAGATTCGGTTTGTCTGTGCTGTAAAACTCATACATCGAAGGTCGAGCATCTCTTCGTCGGCAATATGCCACTGGGTCAACCCGCGTCGAGTGATCATATGCACACTCTTGGAAGATAGCGAGATCACACCGCGCTCGTGAAAGGCGATCTGTCGAACCATGCCCTCCGCAACCGGGTGCGCTCGCACAGAAGTATAGCGTTGGAGTTCGGGTCCGTAAAAAGAAGTGATCCGGCCCTAGCACAAGAAAAGAAAATTGGCGCATTAGTTGATCCCTTCTTGTCTTTCATAATTGAAGTAGCGGCACTACAAATCCAACTCACATATTCATTTCCTGCCCACAAAAGTTCCATAACATCATCAAATGCCACCGCCGTCGCATTCGTGGGCATCCCGTGAGGGCTGGGCGGTGGCATTGGGATACGCGACAGCTCGTCCCAATCAGCTTCCATGATGGCGGTCTAAACCCGGCAGGCACCCCAGGTAGCGTTTATTAAATTGGCGTGCCCTGTGGGGTATTTGCTGTCGATTCCAATAGGTTGAGGAAGTGTGCCCTTCACCCTCGTGGGAATACGCCAGGGCCGGGCATCGTCTGCGAGGCAAGGACGCGACTGCGGGGAAGGTGGGAGCTATTGGGCAGCCAAGGGGTGGATTCGCCCGATCGTTGTATATAGGGTTTATAATCAGGCGTTCGGGCTTAAGATGATGATATATAATACCGCTCTGGCCTATGCCAATGCAAGTTTGAGGGTCAGGTTGTTAAGGTGCGAGGTTCTTGTTGTCGTCCGCCTGGAGATTGTTGCCGGACTGAGGTGTCTATTTTGTCACGTGGCGATATTGCCCGATAACACTGTATAAATAGTCACGTGAAGTTTGGGAAGTACATATATCGAAGGGGTGTAAAGCAAATTCAACATTGAAATAAGGTTTTCACTGGAAGCTGCAGAATCTGGAACCCTTCAGACTGGGACTTGGGAGTCATACCATCCTGGAGTTTGTATTTTATTTATAGTGCAAACTGAATATCAGTGGAACTTGTCCATGACTTGGCGTGCACCCATATATATACATATTTGGGAATCTGACATCCGCAGTCCAGAGACATTGAAAGATCGTGATAGCATCACAAAACTGCAAGCAAACCTTCAAAGTGACCTTGGAATGTGAATGGATTGATGAGATTACTTATATTGAAAGGGTCCAAAGTATAACAGGTATAGGTAGATACCTAGCTACGTAGGTATGTACTGACAACATCATGATACTACAACTTGAACTAGCTGTGAATGATCGGCTAAATACACGGTAGACACACAAGGCCTAGCAAAAGATAAGGCAATAACTAACACCCAGTACAGAAAAAGGATAATGCCACTTAGTTTAATATTCGCTACCCGTCGATCGAATAAGAAACCCAGGAAATTATCTGTAGAATGTAGCAGGGTTTGAGGGGGAAACGCCGCCCTGCGGAGGCTGATATGCCTGGTATTCCGCACCACCTGGAGGAGCCGAGGGAGCAGGGTTAAAGGCAGTATATTGAGAGGGTGGCTGTGCCGATCCAGGGACCGGAGGGGGTTGGTGAGAGGGGGCTTGATGAGCGGCCGGGGAGTTGGGGTATGGAGGTTGTTGCGATGCTTGCTGTGGCGGGTATTGAGATGCAGGGGGCTGTTGAGCCTCTTCACCCGAGTAGACGGGGGCCGAGTAGTCCTGCCCCTGTGGTTGTTGCTGCTGGAAATGCTGATGGCCGGCTGGTGCTGCTTGGCCATTGAGAGGATAAGCTGGGCGGTGGCCAGCAGGATGTTCCACGGGAGAGTCATAAACAGACGTGCCCAATTCTTGGGGGTGGTCATATGTAGACTGAGGGCGGTGGCTAGCAGGTGGGTAAACGTCAGATGGAGGTGCCTGTTGCGGCACTGGCTGTTGCTGAGGTCCACCTGCAAACTGTGCACGAGGATCGGGCGAATGAGATGCAGGGCGATAAGGCATTGTCTGCTCTGCACCATAGTATGCATTTGGCTGGGCCTGTGGAGGTTGGGTTTCTAAAGAAAAAAAGTCAAATGGTTGAATTCTCGATTGGCGGGTCGATTAGAACTGCACAAACCTTGAGGCTGAGGGCTAAAGTATCGTTGGTCTGCTTGGGGAGGGTATCCAGCAGGGGCGGCACCAGGATAGCCATACTGTGGCTGACCAGGCCGTGGGGCATAAGGTTGTGCCGGATGAGCCATGGAAGCCTCTAGCAACGACTCATAGTCACGGCGGGCTTTAATGAACTTCTCATTAAGCTGGGTAAACTCATCTGGAAAGTCATGAGCATGGATATTGTTCAACATAGAAAGAATGCGTACTGACCTTTCTTCTGCGAGTATTTCCCAATCAACTCAATAAGCTTCGGGCGAATAGCAACGGTGGAATGGTAAAGATTGGTAATCTCCTCGTTCTCCTGCACATTAAGATCGGAGCTTCGAGTACTCAGCAGAGTGAGAAGCTTCTCAACGTTCTTAATTTGGCCAAAGACGTCGCCCTCCATTTGTACCTCGCGCTGCAACTCCTCAACAGTGGGGTCTGAAAGTTTTTCGACATAATTAAGAGGGAAAATTCCCGTCTGACCTCTCAAAGAACCCTTCCACCAGTCCTTGTAGACTGATTCCAAGACAGCAATGACATCACCCTTGCGGAACTGAAGCTCTCCAGACTCCGAGGGCTGGAAGTCGAATAAAGCTCGGACTCGCGAAACAGTGGCAGCCGACGTACCTGATGGCACAGGTCCGGACGCAGCAGCGGGTAACTCAGCTGCAGGCGAAGAAGTTTCGGGCCTCGATACCGCAGCCACAGCCGCCGCAGATGGCCCAGCTTGGGCGACGGGAATTGGAGGAGCCTTATCCTTGACAGAGAGAGCTAAGGCCATTTGTAGTTCCTCATCTTCTTTCTGTCGGTCAATATCCGTAATCGCACTCTTCACCGGCTTCGACGGGGGCTGAAGGTTAGGGTCTGTAGAGTATTAGTGATGTGTAAGGGGCCATATTAAATATAAAATTCTCACTTGAGGTCTTCAACGTCATGTACGCTTGCTCCATGATCCCAAAGTCTGGGTTAGATGAAAACATCTCAGTCCATTCTTCCATCCGCTCCAGAATCTTGGACTTGACTTGTTGATGCGTATTCTAAAGAAAACATCCTGGTAATCAGCGAATCAAATTACCCACATTGCCAATAATGAGTCTGCTTACACGATCACTTGCCAGGCGCAAAAGCGCATCAGTAAAGCTTCTCGAGGCCAACTCGCGATGAATCTTAGGGCCACAGTTCTGCGACAGCGAATTACCGAGCTAAAACATCGCAGTTAGAAAAAACAGACACCAAGCGACCTGCAAAAAAGAGCACGGAAAGATAATCTGCATACCTCAAGAGTATAAAGTTGCACATTGGCATTTCTGTGAGCCATTCTCTTGATCATGGCAGCAACCGCCTCCTTTGCGCTATACAACCGACATGAAATTAGCATACACCCTCTAACCATACGCAATCGTAAGCCAAGGGACTTCAGAGACCACATACCCCGATTCCTCGGCAGCAACCTTGTCGCAGACATCCTGCACCACAAAATAACATCAAATCAGCTTCCTATGTCTTCAAATCTTCGATCGCAATGCGGGCAGCTTGTCGCTCGAAAAGACGCACCAGAATATATTCCCAGTTCTCAGATGTCAGGTTCTCGTCGGTCGCCTTGGCTATTGGGAAATCCCATGGGTCAGAAATCTATCGTCTCCGAGCAGGGTTCATGGTCTCATGTCCCGGCAGGCTTCTACGGTGCCCATAAAGATGCACGAGTAAACCCAAGATATGGGATGGGCAAAAACTTACCGACCGCATCATCAAAGGCATTTTGCTGAGCGCGAAACATTGCCAGTTTTGTAGGCCCAGAAAGACCAAATAGTCACGGTGATGTAGGGTAATCGGGATGTCGGGCACCTTTTCTCGGCGCTATGGCAGTCGGCTCAGTCGGACCTGTTCTGGGATTCCAACTAATAGATTTATTCGAGTAAGCTTGGAGGGTGGACAGCGCAGTTATCGGAGTGGCGACAATGAATTGTTAGCTATGCAGTGCGCAACGATGGCTAGTTGGGCGTTCAATGCGGGGAGCGGGCTGAGAGGTTCCAAGCGCGAGCTGGGCTGAGGTCAGGGCGACACTGTCGAAGGGAGGCGTAATGGGAGGAAGGGGATCGTAAATTAGAGAGAGCCCAGTAGTTTACAGCTCACACGCGAGCAGATACACGATCGATGAGCAGAAGAGAGTTGGTCTCTAGGTGCCAATGTTGTGTCTGGGCGGAAGTGGTGTTGAGTCAGCAATGACGATGGCGGAACGGGAAGCTCCATTCGATGCGTATCTCGGATTTAGAAGTAGATATTAGCTTAGGCTGGAAAGAATTGTGTCTGCCTTGTTAGAAAAAAGAAAGGGCACTATTTTGCCTCTTTGATCGACTATTGTCTCCAAAATTACCTACTGCGCAGCCCTGGAGGTAGTAACAGCCTTGAAATAATGCCCGTCAGTATAGGCTACGGCATTTTTGTTGATCTGATTTGCTCCTTTACCTAGGGCTGGATATAGACACCCCACTGGATCCACGATTGTAGAGGTACAGCCACAGAATTACAAGGTGAGAATTTTCCTGCTCTAGCAACTTGTGTATCATGAATTAAAGTCTGTAGCTTGAGCACAGTTTTATGAACATGGCCATCCAACACGAACCAGACCAGTACAATGTATTGGAAGAGATGCGAAAAAAAAGAATGAATGTGATATGACACAAATCAAGTAAAGACCTCTTGCGGTCCAAACGCCAAATACGATAGGACAATCGCATTTTGAATCCCACGAGGTCGACGAACCAGTATAATGAGTAGATAGCTCGAAGTCGCACCCGAAACACCACATACGACCGAATTCAATACAGGGGTGGAGTGGTAGAATTAAGGTGGTGCTACACAAGACACCCCAAGAGAATGACAAAGATGAAGATAGACCAGCAGAGAAGACAGATCGTAGTCAAAACAAGGCTTGCGAGATCAGATCATTTTTCATCACAAAGAGATGTTCATCAAGAAATAAAATGGTAAGCAAAATCGGTACACAAACGGGGACTGCCATGCGGATTGGGCGGTCGGCATGCCGGGATCTAGAAGAATCATCGGGAGTGATGGGGGTATCTGAACGAGACGGGAAGAGTGGTATAAGAGAAAACAAAGACATAATGAGAATAAGAGGCCGGTCATCTAGGCACCGCCCTTCTGCGCTTTCTCCTGGGCACGGCTGATGCGAGCGGCCTTGACCAAAGGAGCCAGATGCGTAAGTGGCGAGCAGACGGACATGAAGGGATGCTAAACAACAGTTAATTATTGTCCAACATGCACGGGGTGGAGGGTTTGAACATACCTTAAGAAGATCGTGGGCAGACGCTCGCTTCTCCGGGTCTACCTTGAGAGCGAGATGCAGGAAGTCACGGAAGGTTGTTGAGAGGCTGTGTTCATCTTTGATAGTCGGGGTTCCATTTGTGGCGATCAGGTAGAGCGCACGCAGAGGAGACTCGGTCAGATATGGTGGCTCGCCCTCAATCATCTCAATGGCCATGATGCCCAAACTCCAAATATCGACCTTGCGACCGTATTCCTTACGGGTGACCACTTCAGGGGCCATCCAGTAAGGTGTACCAACCATGGTGTTGCGCTTGTTTTGTGAGTCGTTGATTTGCGCACAGAAGCCAAAATCGGCTGGAAATAATTAGATTGGAAATTCCTGTCAAAAGGGGCCATAAATCGAAACTTACTCAGCTTGATGTTACCATCTAGTGAGAGAAGAATATTATCAGACTTGATATCGCGGTGAATAACACCTTTCGAGTGCAGATGCTGGAGTCCGCTCAAGGTCTGTTTCGAGATTGTTAGCATTCTTGCATATTAAAAAATCATGAAGTGAATGGCGAATCAAAACCTACCTCGCGGCATACTGCTGCAATCTGGCCCTCACTCATAATGTTGTAGGTGACCACGTCCGTAAGACTACCACCTTCCATATACTCCATGACTACCCACAAGTCCAGGCCATGAAGGTAGCTCTCGAGGAAATTCACAATGTTCTTGTGCTTGCTATCCTTCATCACAAGAATCTCATTGATAATCAAATCCTTCTTGGGCTGAAGATCCAGGTTCATCTGCTTAATGGCCACACAGTTGTTGTTACCATTCTCATAGGCAGTGTACACACCACCCGAAGCACCTTGTCCCACCTTGTTGAGGTTGTAATAAATTTGAGTAGGATCGCCCGGGTGACAAATTGTCAATAGGCGTTGTCGCACATCCATAATGTTGCTCTGGCGCTTTTGTTGACGAGGCCGAGCTGCCGGGGGAGCTCGAGAAGCCGATGCAGAAGTGGGTTCTGCAGAGCTCGGGGGGACATTCGTTGCAATTGGCGCCAATTGAGGTGCCTGTGGCGGCTGGCGATGGCTCGGGCTTCGATCCAGCTTTTTGGATGCAATCGCTTCCTGAGCAGCCGCCATGACTTGCTCTTGCTGCCGTTGGTACTGCGTCGGAGAAGCCACCTTATTCAATTCCTGTGGCTGAGTGCTACTGCGAGAACTAGAGGGACCCCGTGGGTCGGCTGGCAGTGGTGCTCTTTCGGGGATGGCTGGTGTACCCATTCCATAGGTGTCTGGCAGTCGCTGGGAAGCCGCTCCATGTGAGATCGGAGGCTGCGGCGGGGGTCGCGCGGGTGTCATGCCGGGAGGCTTCGGAGGGGCTCGATGCGGGATGAGACTACCCAACGGCGGGGAGACGGCGGCGGACGTCAATGATGCCGGGGGTGGCGCTCCTCCTGGTGGTCCCTTCGGAACTGGAGGCGGCGACCGGGGGTTCTCAAAGCTACCTTCGTGATTTTGGGGGAAACGAGGGCTTCCCGGCGGCGAGGGTGCTCGCCCGTTGTTGTCCTTCCCATGTGCATTGTCAAACTTGTGCCACACCTCATCGTCATCGCCACGGGTGTTCTTCTCGTAGAATCGCATGATGTCCATCATCGTCTGCGGGTGTTCTTCCTGCTCTTTTTTCGAGATGCCATTCTCCTGCAGCAGTCGCTGCCACTCTTTGGGTAAGCCCGTGAACTGGCCAGTCTGATTATCATATCCCACATGGGTGACATGGACCGGGTTCTCCGGGGACGAGATCTTGATGTTGCGGGGCGAGCCCAGCATGCTATTCACGAAACTGGAGAAGCTCGCCTTCTTGCTTCGCCCGCCCCGAGTGTGGCCACTCCCCTCATCGGAATGGCGCTTGGAGTTTGCAGGTCGCTCGGTCTCTCGATGTGCGAAGGGATCCATCCGGGTGGGCAAGGTGGTGAAACTTGCGGATTGTCGGAGGAAGGAGCGGTGTCGTGGGTCTGGGCTGACCGGACTGGACTGCTGGGAGTGCAAGGGTGGATGATTATGAGGTGGAGACAAGGAGTCAGTTGTTTCCGCGCTATTCTCATCCAAGGCACTGAGCATGCCCCGGGTCTCGAAGGGGGTTGTCGTTAATTCATCCGAATTGTGCTGATCGTAGGAGAAGCGGTTTTGGCGGGCGCGGGAGCTGTAGCTGGGGAAAAACGAATGGTCGTTTTGGACCGGTGACGGGCCGTCGCTATGCTGCTCAAGCGACGACGAAGACGAACCATAGACAGCAGCAGCGTTCGATCGAGTGCGGGTGTGCTCGCGGCTGCTGTTGGAAGAGGAGCGCGGGTACACGGGGGCGGAGGGATGACGTTTCAAGGAAGTTGCGCTTTGATGACTCCGAAGAATGCGTGAACCGAAGCTAGGGGATTCCTTCTGCAGTTTGCTTGAAGGGCGACGGAATTTCAATGAGAACCCGTCACTCATGATGGGCGACGTGTGTCTCTCTACACGAGACACTGATTGAAATTGGGCGGAGGGGTCAGGAGAATTTTCCAACCAATTCGCAGAGAATCAGTCGCCGGAAGGTGGGAAGTACCACCGTATCAGCAAACCTGGATTAGGTTTTCCTGCAACCTTTTTTATTTTTTTCTCTCTGTAGCGCTTCTCTTCAAAATGGAATGTCAAAAGAATGGAGAGAATCAATCCAAGACCAGGGGAAGAGGGGGCCCAGTTACAAGTTAAACTGGCCAATGAACATCAATTCACACGTGGACGAGGTGGAAAAGGAGTCGGTGGCTGGGAACTTTTATCTTGACGGGGCACGATGACGCGGGGATGGGGATATGTATAACAGGTGTTGATATATCAGAATCAATTTCCGTTAATTTCTTTTCTCAGGGAAATTATCATGCAAGAGTTATCACAAATCACCAAATAGTCCGGAAACCAGAGATTTGGGCGTTGAATCCCGAGAATCTAGATTTTCTGGACACGGGTGGAAGTGGACACTTGGATGATTAGCAGTCAAACGGCCCCTGGAATACATCCATTCTGACGGTTGATATTCTCGAATGTTGGGAGAAATAATCCAAGTTATTGACATATGGATCTACCTTACCAACATTTACCAACATTGGGAGTTGATTGACGTCTTTTTTTAAATGCTATCCACTCGGGTAAATAGCCCCCCGCCAAACGCTTCGTCATCTCACTCATCATCCTCGCCGCTTAATAGATTGCCTTTATCCCCTAAAGCCCACTCAACGTTTTTCCAGAAAAACCCTTATTTTCGGGCGTAAGAATCACACTGACTAAACAATCTGAAACGCCAAACCATGTGGAATGTTAATACGGAGTAGACATCCTGCAAACCCTGGATGCAGGTGGGATTTCTTGGCATCCCTCTCGGCAGGTCTCCACTGCGGCACAAAGTATATTTGGGGAAAAAACGGGCGTCAGCTTCTTCTTTACGAATCTTATGAACAGCTATTGAGATGTCTATGTCCCATTCCCTCGATACCTATGCTTGCAATCTCTTCTCCCGCTTCTCTAAAGCATCCACTCGCTCATCGATTTTCCTGAATGACCAGCTCTCAAATCCAGGGGGGTAGACAAACGGCCGAAGATCAAATCGATGATCATCGGGGCTGTAGCTCTCCGCATGGTAAGCCGGGGTGGCAACGGTTTGCTTGTGGCGGTTGATCTGATAGAAGTGGAAGAACAGTTTCACCTTATGCGCGATCTCACGGGGGCTAAGTTTTCCCTCGCCACCCCACTCGTCCAGAAGACGAAGAAACATTCCATAGGGCCCCAGGTGGTCCACTTTCCTCAATTTTCCGAAACGCGAGAGCTCATCATAGGTCATCTGCATGTCAACCTCGTCGCTTTGCACGTAGTTCGCCGTAATCGGCTCCAGTTCGGCCGTAGGAATGGCATCCAGGAAGTCCAACAGAATGGGCATTTCAAAGTCCTTGGACGCCCAGCCGATGAATCGTTTGAGATCCACTTTACTGATCGAGCCAATGGGGTTGATATCAGCGGATGAACAGTCGTATTTAGTCAGATCTGCCCCGATATTAGTATGCTTTGGTGCGGTTACGGATGGACATGCTTACATCCGCGGAGACATTCATCCACGTTGGAACTTCCCAGGACCAAAAGAGAGCCGCCACCGGGACGGTTTCGGACCTCGCATAGCTCCTGAGCGAAGTAGTAGGCAAGAACCATTCTAGACCGTGCCTGAATGTTCTGAAGAGCGAGATTCGACGTGTGCGAGCCACCGTGAACTAGACGAGATGGGTTAGCATGTGACCATTCTGGCGAAAGTAGCCAACCAACCCTTGAATTTCGGCTCAAAGCCTGTGGCCTGAGTGAGGATGTTCTTTGTAGAGTTGAACATGCTGTCAATGTTGACATCGGTGTGGTAAGACCCGATTCGTTCAGAGAGGGCCTTCGAACGGTCCCGGGTTTCTTTGCTGCTCTGGTTCTCCATTCCCATGTAGCAAGTGCAGAAGATTTGATTGCACAGCTCTTCTGCCGTCTCGGGAAGATTCGACGAGAAGGCGGCAATCCGCTTAACATCAGTGATGACCTGCTCGTTCCCCTCCTTGATCGCTGCAATAACCAGGCGACACATCGAGTAGACAATTGTGGCAGTGGCACAGCTGTCAATTCCCCCGGACAATGGGACGAAGAAGCCTGCGGCCTTGGATCGCCGGAGGTAATCCCAAAGCCAGCAGGCAGGTCCTAGGGCAATCTCCTCTTCCGGAAGATGGTACCGTGCCGGCCGTGCGGCAGTAGGCCGCAGGTCGATCTCAAGGTCCAGATTATCATGGGAAAGGGAGTAGTCCACCTCAATCCGCTGGTATTCCGGTGCGGCCACTGCCTGCAGACCACGGGATGGGGCAAATCTATAAGCCCGTACTTTCTCAAGATCAACTGTTGCCACAACGACTTCAACTTCATTCAGCGAGAATTGACTTGACTGGCCCACAATATCACCGTTGACAAAGATCATCGCGCAACCATCATAGTAAAGCCGATCTCCATCGCATCCAAGTTGGTTGGAGTATAGATAGACACCGCCATTCTTGCGGGTGGCTTCCTGAATGAGGGCAATTCGTTCATCCAGCTTTCGAAGTGAGTGGTGGCTTCCACTACTGTTAGTGAAGATTTCCACTCCGTTAAGTCCCCTATATTCACTGTATTAGCGTCGAACGTCACGAGAAATGGAAATGGAGCATACATATTAATGTGGGGACTGTTGGGTGTGAATAACTCTTCACACGTCTCAGCCGCCAGACAGGTGTCGATTGTGGAGAGAACAACATCACCAATGGGAACGTGGCGAGCTCCCTGGTGCTTTTGAATCATCGGTGGAAGATAATACTGCTCCACATGCCTGGGCCGGTTCCACGGGGTGAAGAAGCGCATCTCACGGAAGTTTCCATCATTGGCGAGATACAGTTTTGGGCGAAGACACAAGATCTTTCCATCCAAAACAATAGCACGTGCATTGTATCTGCAGTTCCGGTGAAGCAGAGGCAAGCCAACATCGATGATGATTCCGTGAAGTGACTCATCAGTCAAGATGGAGTACAAAGAATCCCATGAGTGCTCGTATACTTCCGTCTCTAGGAAGTGGTCCAAGCAGCCTAGTGTACAAAGTGAGCACGATATGAGAGCTTGGGTATGATTGTAAGACAGGCTTACCATATCCCGGAATTTCGAGCTCGGGGCCGACGCGCAGAGTTGCACCGGCTTCCTTAGCTTTGATAATACTCTGTTTGATGCGCCTTAAATTTCCCTCAAAGTCCAGACTCCACTGGTTCAGCGCACAGGTAGCCAGTGTTACTAGGGGCGCCATTGTGCCTTAGATGGATGTAACAGACCCCGAATCAGAGAATGAGACAAGAATTGAGCTTATGCGCACGAATGTGCACTATGACTGTGATTGATGTACCGCGATGACTGACCCATTATTGGAAAGTGGCATGAATGTGGGGCAGAGCGGAACAACTGATTTCCGCGGGCTACGCGGCCCTGATGAGGGGGGAAGTACCCGTGGAGATATCGATTTTTCTTATCACCCTGTGTCTTAGGCTTCAATACCACGTAATTTATTATATCCCCCCGAGCTTCAGGCCATCTTAATGCCATTGCAATCGTCAATAAAATTTGCGCTAATGCCCAACTGGTGAGTCGCTTCTCGGGGAGTACGTGTGTATATGCCTAGGCACCCACCTAGTATGGCCTGTATAGGTACCAATGAATGCACGCTCAGTGCAAAGATGCATGTCACCAAGGTTGAATAACTTCATAAGTAGAGGCATTCGTTTGTACTGTGACAATTGGCCCAGCGATTGTCTTGTAACAGAACAACCAAAGGTTATTCTACACTGGGTCGGACATTCAGCACTTGACAGTTGATCGTAGTTTTAAAACCTGCCGTATATGAGTTATTCGTCCCCATATTGGCCGTTGTTAATTCCTATACTTTCACACCAATCGCCCTTCCTGGTCAGTTTCCCTTGGCTTCGCAGCAGCCCGAGCATCAGAGAAGCTCCTAGCCTCGAGCTAGTAAGCCCAGAACGTGCACGGGCTGCTTGATATGCAAGCGGGAATCCCTTACCTGGTCCTTTGCAAGGAAGTAACCCCTGACGATCCAAAGGGCTCTCGACGTGTCAAGTTTGATGAAGCAAAGCCAGTCTGTGCTAGGTGTTTTCTCCCTTATCAACCACTGTAGTTTTTTGTTTGCGAATATTAGCATCACAATTGGCAGTCAGCTTTCACCTTCATTATAGCATTGAGGCAATTTGAGCTACAGAAATGGCCCGGTATCTGTCACCCCACTCCATATACACATACGATTGATCGTTCAGAGCTGTCCTGGTAATCATAAAAAGGAATTCGACGCATCCCCTCTCATTATCATAACCAATATTCTCTTCATTGCCTATAAATCGCTACATTTCAACGTGGGTTCAAGTGCCCCACATGTCCAAAATGGTATCAATATCCTAAGGACATCAGAGGAAACATTAATTTACGGGAGATCAACATGGATCGTTTGGCTTGATAGTACGAGCCCTTTTGGGATACTTCCGACCGAACAGCGAATGCTATTGGCATCATCAAGCTTACCATGGGTTTGACACCACGCCTGGAACAAGCATGCTGGAGTCACTGATATTCGCCTTGCTGGCAATTGCTCGTAAGCATCGCTGGCCAAGTCTTCGACGACGAGCACTCGAATTATTTCCAAAAACCTCCCCAGAAGAGAGTGGCTCTCGGATACCGATCATTACCATAATATTTTTGTGCGGATCTTAATGCTTTAATATATGCACTTGCGATTGCCAGAGAGCTCAACCCCCCAGGAGGAAGCCAAGTGAGAGGACTGACTTCCTCAGCCTGTACAGGTTCGCGACTTCACATTTTTCATTGGGCCACTTCCGTCTGGCCACCCGCCTGGACATTATGTGACATAAAAAAGCAAGCCACGGGGTACATGGAACAAACCCGAAAAGACTATCATCGCCCGGCTCATAGAGCTGTGGCGTGTAATATGATCACGCGTAAGCCTTGGTCGAGGCTGGAGTTCTTGACTTTAACGTTATTAGTAACCTAAAGCTTCAATTCGTCGCTAGAATTAACCTCTTAGTAGCTTTTTGGCCATTGTTCCTCTCTCAAATGCCCCCTACCTATGTAGGATTATTTGGCTATATTTATACCACTGAATTCCTCGAGGCTTTGTTGGTGCACTTGCCAAGAATCTAAAGGGGGTTGAACTCTGCGATCCGCCAACCACTCGCAAGAATGACCACCACTTGCCTGACTGAACCTGGCCGCCTTGTACCAATCATTCAAGGCGATGGTTTTCCACAAGCTAATTTACCCCGGTCAACATTCCCGTATGGTACCATAGAAAGAGTGGATAAACATCTGCAAGGCGAAATCTCGGGAAATTCCCAGCTGTGGATCGTGGAGCAGCGACGATCTAGTCAGTTTCCGGCTCAGTGCCAGGAAGCTATAGAACCCCACCTACATTTGGTTTGTTCATCTGCAAAAGTGGATTCAAGTGTTTGCTGACACCACTTGAGTCAAAAAATCCAAGCTCTTCTCGATTGAGACGTAAATAAGCTCGCGGATCCCCCCTGAAGAAAATCTCCGAGACCTTTCTTCCATCCCTGCGCCAGAAAGTCAGACGCAAAATGACTACCACTCTCTCACACGCGGCCTTCTCGGCCAGCACCTCCATTCCATCTGCATTCACCGTTTATGACAACGGCTTTTATAACATCCTCGGCGCAGCCCCGAAGCTAGAGGTCATCCTGGAAAACAATGACTTCCCCTTCGCTCATGAGGCAAGCGTCTATGTCCCAACAACAGATGAACTGTTTATGTCCAGCAACATGTTCACTGACCCAGTCACCAATGAAACTACTATCAAGATCTCCAAGGTGAACGTGACCGCAAACCCCGTCACCGCCGAGATCATCAACTCGACCGTCCCTATGCCCAACGGCGGCGTAAACCACGACGGTGGCATTCTCTGGACCGGCCAGGGCACTATGAACACCACAGGTGGTCTATGGCAGATGTCCGCGCAGTCACCGAACAAGGCCGAGTTCATCGTGGGAGGCTTCTACGGCCGCCAGTTTAACTCCCTTAACGACGTTGTTGTCGCCAGCGACGGCTCCTTCTGGTTCACAGATCCCATCTACGGCTATATTCAGGGTATCCGGCCGAAGCCTAAGCTGCCAGCTCAGGTTTACCGGTATGATCCTGCTACCAAGGCTGTGCGCGTTGTTGCGGATGGGTTTGGTCGGCCCAATGGAATTTCTTTCTCGCCTGATGAGAAGACCATGTATATTAGCGATACTGCCGAGACAATTGGTGATGGCACTACCGATCCGCTGAAGCCTGCCACTATGTAAGTTGAGCTCTGGGATGATTTTTCATTTGTGCATGAATGGGATTTGATTGGGAATATTGACTAACCCTGTCTAGCTACGCTTTCGATTTGTCCACTATCAACGGACAGCCCTTCTTGACTAACCGCCGGGTCTTTGCCATGCCTGGTGATGGTATTCCTGATGGCCTCAAGGTCGACCAGTACGGTAATGTGTACGCTGGCTGCGGTGACGGTGTCTATGTCTGGTCGTCTGGCGGTGTCTTGCTGGGTAAGATTCTGATTAAGGATGGCACTTCGAACTTCTCTTTCGGCAAGAAGGGGCAGTTGTACATTCTCAACGAGAACAAGGTCTACCGCGCGCAGTTAAACAGCACTCTGCGCAGCACTCTCTGGAAGAACTAAGGAAGCACGCAAAAGTGTCGATGAATGACTATGTGAAGTATGATAATTTTGTTAGAGATTTGCTATTCTGCTCGCTTCTCTTATAGAGGCCATGGATTATGCTATTGTTACATGCTCTGATTATTGCCTATGATCTTCTATATGATTACGTGTCAAGCAAGTTCCACCCTCGTACTATCACCATTCATCCAACTTTGTTTTATTTTACTATACACTTCCTTCAGACTTCCACAAAGCACTGGCATCTGCAGTGGGAGGGCGATTTCTCAACCAACAGTGGAATTTTCAAAACTCCAAATCATACCAGAAAGGGTCAAAGAAGGTTTGCTCGTCGAAAGCCAAGTCGCGGAAAAGGCCCTCCGGAAATGGCATTTGCCCTATGCTGTGCGCTGCTATGTCAGGTTGTTCGTTAAGGTCTTGCTGTTGGTCAACTTGTTCTGTTTCCAGAATTAGCCTTACGTCAATCAAAGCTGAGAATTTACCTCTTACCTGACAAGGCCGTCAACAACTTTGATCGAATCGTTCCCATGCTATCGGCACACCGCTCTGCTACTATGCTGTAGTTCTTCAGGTGCTCAAGAGCTGCCTGGCACTTATCCCAAGATATTTTCAAGGTTTCACGGGTCACAATATTCACAATAGGTTGATCAAGTTCAGCGAGCAGCGTCACAGACCCAGCTGTGAATAAGTCTGTGATAAGGTCAGCCTGTGAGGTAAGAAAGGCGGTACTTTGGCACACTTACAAAAAACATTATAAAACCATACACTTGATAGATCACTGTTACAAGTTTCATGTACCAAAGATATAAGGTCAATGGCCGACTGCACACAAAAGACCGAGCAATCCATGGTAAAATTTGCGTAGATTCCAGCCCCCAACCGTCCAGCGTTAAATTCAGTCTCGGTTTCTGGGGACGACAACATTTCGTGCAGCGACTGTGACAGAACTGGCCTGTAGATAAGAATTCTCAGGTACAAAAATCTGCAAGACGATTATTAAAAGAGGTAACAGATGGTGAATGCATTGTCCTGTACCTGGCTTTAAGCAGACATCTTTCTCTCAGGAACTGGTTATCCTGTTTTTCATGGATTGGTACGTCCCATCGAAGTTGCTCAGGAACCGTGAGACGGAATTCTTGGAGCTCTGCGTCAATCCGAGTGATGCATTCAATCTGGCGCAGAGTCTCCGTTCGCCCTCTATGAGCCGAGTTGTCTGAATTGTCATTGGATTGCTTTTCAGCATTATCGTAGAGTGTATTTAACGTTGTTCGAAGAAGATCATATAGCTTCAGAGTCGCAATAAACCACTCGACGCGGGAGAACAGCCCCACCGGCTGCACACATATTGAGGATTCCACGACTAGATGCTCGTCATCAATAGATTGTGGTAGAGGGGTGGATGGATTATGCAATATCATGACCGGGCGACCAAGAATGGTGCTTACTGCCCTAAAGTTATGTCAGCCAATTATTCAAACGAATGGGTCGCGCCTACTTACAAGTCCATCATCACACAGCCATGCCATACTCTCCTCCGAACCTGAATCTCGGCAAATGACCGGTGCTTATTTCCCACATTGGAATGTAATCCAATCCCCTGAGCTAGTCTGCAGGCTGTCCCAATAACATGCCAGCATCGGTTGGGGGTACGGGAGCCTTGAAGATAGTGCGCCATCAAAAGAAGAGTCTGAGTCAGGGCAAGATCACCAGCTTCGAGATAATCTACATCTAAAGCTGGTTTGCTTGTGTGGAAGAAAGCTTCGGATGTGGCCTCACGTTCAACTTGAATAATATCAGAGAACTGGCATGCTAAAGCAAAGACGACATTCAGTCCATAGTAAAAGGTCGTGCGAGTCTCACTGGAATCCCCGAGACCCAGTCCACGGGTTGATCGTACACTGGAGGGAAGTCCGTCTTGACTCCACAGTGATTGATACGCGGTGAGAAACGCCACCTTATGCACAAATGGGTACAGACTATGGATTTTGGTGAAATAGCAGTCAACCAGGTGGTCTGCCAAATGGCGGGGTGGAAGCAACTCGCGAGAGTCAGTGGTGTCTACAGGGGCCCTTGGGCTTTCCTGATTCACATATTGACGAAAATCCTGGTGAGAAGGCTCCTGAGGGGGCTTTGGTGTCCTTGATTTAACCGTGTCCTGCAACTGCTTGATAAAGGCGATGGTGGACGAGTCTCCAAAAAACCCGCTTGTCGAATCTTGGTCACTTGTGAGCGGTCTTGAGACCAGACCCATTGCAGTCACGCTCGATATGTACTCATTGCTTGTTTGATAGGGTACAGGCTTTTGGATTCCAGGGTTGTCTGATCCAAGGCGTCTTATACCTGCATTCGGCTCCGTAGATCTTTACATCGGATCAGCACATGAGCTCGCAAGATCCCACACGCTTCATTAGTCATACCTTGAGTCAACTTGGTCATTCTCATCGTCATAAAAGCAGTTCTCTCGACGGCGTTGACAAGTGCCACATTTAGGTCGATCTCCATCACAGCGGATTTTATGTGATCGACAAATTCCACATGCAACGCTGACTCTTTTCCTCTTGACAGACCTAGGCTGTGCGTGACTTCTATCGGCTGGGTTGAACATTTGCTGCCCTTGTTACGATTGGGCCTAGACGTTTTTTCGGACGGTGCCGGGAACGCGACAGCTTTGGCGGTGAAGCACCAATTGGGGTGTCAACGATGCACGGAACCGGTATATGACATGTCCCCCTTGAGTGGGCTCGGTAGTCTGAAGTCAAACAATCATGTTTGTTGATCCGCTACCTCCACGTCCTCATGGCTGCAGTCGTGAACAAATAATTTCTTTTTAGATTTACGCTAGTCTAGTATTGAGTTACAACTTGGAAAAGCCGTTCACGAAAACTGGATGCATCAACTAATTCTAAACTCTATATTTTTATGAAAGTCTAACATGCTTGGTTGTGTCAACAAAATCCTGACCAACACACCACAGCTCTTTCCCACGTTCTTCTATTTTCTTAGAGAGCTGGACACGGTCGCCTTCTTTCCATTAGATGATTGAGGTGAAATCAGCAAAGAATTTTTTGATACTCTCAATATCATCCAACGCGATAGCATAGCCCAAAATTCCATCTGGTCGGAGAATCACAACTGCACCTTTGCCCGTGGAGATAGTGTATCTTTCATGGGCAGACCTGGTATTATCATAATAGAGATTTCCGATTCTGGGGGTTCCAAACATCTTGTCTCCTCCATCCGGGCTATCGGCGATTAAGGTCAGGAATCGAATCATGTCTTTAGGGAGGGTCGCTTGAAGCTTCTTCAGCTTAGCCACCGACAGAGCCAGATTTTCATGAGTAATCAGGGGCTGTCCAGCGAACACGAGAACACTCCATTGTCCAGTGTTTCGGGTCACCTGGTGCAAACGAGTTGGAACGCGAGAACCAGGGGCCATGATCAAGGCATCGGGTCCCCTGCGACCGCATGAGATCATGCCTGTTGGGGGTGCTTTGTTAATGATGCTTTCGCCGTAGTTAATTCCCAGGCCGAGGTTGAACAAGATGGTGTCATCAAAGAGCTTCGTGAACAGTTCGTTCGCGTTGAGAGAAGTTCCCTTGTACTCATCGGGCACGGTGCCTGAAATGGTTGCCGAGAAAGCTTTGTCGAGCTTAATGAGATGTTGGGCAGCGGGGCGTCTCTCATCTTCGTATGTTTTCAAGATCTCGGCCGTGTACCAACCCTTTACCACACCGCCCAGCTTCCAGGATAGGTTGATGGCATCATGAACACCCGTGTTCATTCCCTGGGCAGCTCCGGAGGAATGAGTGTGGCATGCATCTCCAGCTAGGAGAATTCGTTCGTTGGAGAAGAATGAATCGGCGACTTGTTGATTGATGCTGTGTGGTTATTAGCTATGTTATCGTTTCAGTCGTCTTTCCAATGCACAGGAGTCAACACGCACCTGTACAAGGTCCACCACTCGACTCTTTCCACCTCTAGTGTAAATGGCTCCATGGACTTGACTGCTTCAGCCACAGCCTGTTCTTCGGTGAGCTTATTACCATATTTGACAAGCATCTCTTCCGTCATGGCAAAGCCAATGCGTTTAACGCCATGATCCAGCTGAACCCACAGAACATTTCCATGACTCTTAGATTCGATCGAAGCAAATCCTACATCGGCATCCGGCATATTTGTCTTAAAGACACCGTCAATACGGACCCATTTATAGTGGGTGCGGTCACCTTGAGTTGGGATCTCCGCGATCCTTCTCACAAGTGAATGACCTCCGTCCGCGCCAACAATAAATTTGCTATCACGACCTTCGTCAGTATGTGAATCATCCATGACAGTTGTAGCAATGAGTTACCTGTTGATCGACATCACTTCATCAGTGTCTCCTTTCCGAATACGGGAAGATGCTTTGAAATCAACGCCGGACAAGTCGTCGATGGCATAATCCTCTAGTTTCCAGCCGACGAGCATACGCCCGCCGAGCTTTGCATATGTACGCCGGATCACGTTTTCGGAGTATTTCTGCCTAATGTTCAAGCAGTAGTCCAGGAATGTGCCGTGCATTCGCTCAAACATGACATGCCAGCCACGCGAGGTTACTCGCTCGCCATCTTTGTATGTAACGCTGTTTCGAGCGATGTATCCGATTTGGTTCAGTTCATCCAGGAGTTCGAGTTGGTCCAGCATCTCTAGGGATCGGGGGTATAAGGTGGTGGCTCGGCCGTACATGGCTTGCTCTGTCTTGTCATGCTTCTCTGTGGAAAAAAAATTAGATACTGATCCATAAGTGGCCAGAACTAAGATGATCAGGCCTTGGGAGGGCTACTTGCCAACAATAATAGAATCCACGCCTTGTCTGGCTAACCCGTGGGCTATGAGTAGGCCTACCGGCCCACCGCCAATGATGAGCACATCTGTCTGGATAGTCGCAGCCATTGTCATAGGTATGTAGTGAGGGATTCGAAGTGTAAATAAAGTAGTTCGAGCTTAATTCTTTTCAGGGACGTGAGAGTTTCTTTTATATTCAGTACGAGATCGGATACATCGGCATCATTTTGCAACAAATAGAGACTCGGTCCGGTCGGCATTGCTCCTATGGAGGTCGAACAAAGCGTAGTATTGGCTATTTAAATCGGAATGACGACCGAGCCGAACTAAAGAACGTAAAAATTGGCAGCTGTGGGACGTATAGCTATGTAACGGCTCGTAAGAATTTAAATTACACGCCTCGTCTGCGTTTAGAAAGGTGTGTATATAGTGTATCGGAATGTATCGGGTTGGAAATTACATAGCAATGGCAATTCTCAAATAATCAATCTCCTAGTTGTGGATAGGTATACTATCTTATATCCATAATCAATCCAAAAAGGATTTTGCCGATTGAACAATGGGGATTGTCGAGTTTCACGTCCACGAATTCCGTCAAGGAGTCTCTTGGGCTACGCTCATTGCATTGGGTCTTCCTGAAACTTCTGAGCTAAGCTCAGTCTCGCTTCCTGTGTCTATCTGCCGCAATAATTCATGGGCATTAAGAAAGGTTTTAGGCTCATTTTTGGCGGTGTGTAACGTTACCCAAACGTTGTTAGCAATATCGAAATTATAAAATTGGAGACGCAAAGCCGTTTCGGTGCGACACAAAGAGACTTCCACCTAGACAGAGGTCCGGGGTCAGTGAAATTGCATTAAAACGCTTCAAATTTTTGAGACACTATTAAGTCGAGGTCTAATAGCTCCAGGTATTGTGATTTTTGTTCAGTCAAAAGAAATGGGAAGCCATCAGTTGATACTAATTTAGGTTAAGCCGCTTCCAAGGGTCACGGGATATATTTTACGAGCAGGCCTTGAGAGCCCTGAACAGGGTTCAAATGTTGTTCGGAAACCGAACAACCAACCATGGAAAGAGGATATAAATGTATGCAATCATCGATACACGTGGGTATATCCATGGATATCCACTCCCGAGGTCTAGGTACAATGGTAGATTTAATGATTAGCGCTTAATAATCCCTCCAGTACTGGGACTATTTTTGCTATACATAGGACCGGCTGAGGACTAGGTGCTTAATATGGACCCTATCTCCAGCATCGCCAGTGATTCCCGGGGTGAAGCTAAGCGGCTTACCCTATTGCTGTCTCACCAAAGCAGGGCCCAGATAGCGCCAAGGAACATGAGTGGACGAGTATATGTAAAGATCCAGATCGGGCACGAATTCACCCAGTACGTGTCAACTGGGATAATTTATAACCGGCCGGACATTTTAGTGGTGCCATCATATCATGTCATCGTGTCATCGCACAGGGTCATCTGCAAGTGGAGTGCCGGGGGGCGCAGGAGCATCAGCCCTAGAGTAAACTATATCCTAAGTTGTGGAAGGGGCCGCATTTTGGCTGACGGTGTGAATCATGCCAGTAGCTTATGACCTTTTAGGCGAGGTGTGCCATGTGTTCTTCTCTGTTTCGTCACTGCACGGGGTGCCCAAGATGTTAACACAAACTTCGAAGCAGCCTCCTCGCGTGACTTGAGGGGTTTCTTTTGTCATGAGGGATTTGAGGGGCTCACTGCGATCGAGAAAATCGGAGCGGACGCTTGATGACGAGAGCCAAGATGGTGGGGCTACTATTGACTACCGACGGCTTATTTTTGCTTTCTCTAATTAGTATACCGGGAGTCGGTGTAGGATCTGACGCTACTGCTAGTTCTAAGTAAGCTGGATATTTTAGGACAAAGAAACGAGTGGTTGGCCCTTTCTCCCGATCTCCCTTGTCGGGCCTCGGCTTTCGCTTCCTCTTTTTGAACTAGGCGGGGGTTCCACTGCCCTGCTGAGCCCCCAAGTGCGTCCATTTTTTGTGCGGAGTAACGGAGATTGTCGCGGCCTTTTGATTTGTTTTTCTTACTTCCAAATCATTCGGGGAAAAGAGAAAAATCAAAAATCAAAAATCAAAAACCCAAAACATGTAGATCTAAGTCGAATCACACTGGAGTCACACCGAAACTTCCAGGAACGATAAGCAAACGGAGCAAATCCGGGGAGAAACTCAAGGTCCTTGGCAAAGAAGGTCGAGGCACTCAGCTGGGGAATCTGGTGAGCCTCTTTAATGAAGCTTATTGGCGATAGGCAGGAGCCGGGGTCCACACGGGATGTCGATCATTGACCCCCGGACTCAGCCAGCGCCATCAACAAAACATCTTGAATAAGAGTCCGAGGGTCGATCCCGGGAACAGTTGGCGTGATCTCGTCGAATTTTGATTGGCATAGCAACGCCTCCAACGACTGAGGTACATGTAAGATCAACAAATGCAAGAAGCAAATGTAAAAAAATAAAATCAATAGTGCAACCCGAAGCGATGATCCCTTACTCTCTGCTCACGGCCCCGATATCCGCAGGAGTGGACCCATGCGCTTGCGCACTTCCCGATTGCGAATCGTACACATCCCTATGGACATGAAAGGAGATAAGACAAGACAAATTCTTGTAATCTCGAGTCGGACAAAGTGGAGCCTCCCCTGTGAGGTACGAGTACGAGTCCAGGCATTGCAGGACGCGAGACATCACATAAGGGATGTAGCTAAGCGACTCCATTTCTGATCTCTCAAAGTGGGCCTGTTTTCAAATTACCCAGACTGTTTATGATCCACTCTATTGGTGATTCTTTGATTGCTATCCCTCTTTTGGCGTTGAGCCACGTCGGACCCCATCTGCTACTGACATGTGCCTTACATTCATAGGGCCAATATGCAGCTTCAGAAAGACGTGATTGGCCTCCCCTGGTCCCAAGACCTTTCATCAAGGCGAAAAGCCCACCTTGAAAGACGACACCTGCATGACCCTCCATCGCGGGCCACAGAGGACGGAGTAAATGAACATAAATTGAGCCACTTCCGCCATTGTTCGTGTCTAATTTTTCTGGAAACATAGCCACGGCATTTCGGCCCTCTCGACAACCTCCTCTTATTCCGATAATTCTCTCGCTTCATCCTCTCAACATGCTCGGGCTCTTTTCCCTCTTTATCTCATTAGTTGCGGCCTACCCTGCTCGGGGGCCATGCACTGGTGACTGCTGGACTCATGATCCTTCCATGATCCAGCGGAAGTCGGATGGCAAGTACTTCCGCTTCTCGACGGGTACAGGTGTAAACATCATGTCCTCGCCAGCACTGCAGGGACCTTGGACACAATTGGGTTCTGCCTTACCTGATGGCTCCAACATTGACCTCAGTGGTGCGGACAAGACCGACATCTGGGTATGTAAACAAAGCAATCTAAAAATTGCAAACATTGATATCTAACTTTTTTGGGTGTAGGCTCCCGATGTTCATTACGCCGATAGCACTTACTACATGTACTATGCGATTTCCTCCATTGGTACACAGACATCGGAGATCGGCGTTGCTACTTCCACCACTATGGAGCCCGGTTCCTGGACCGACCATGGCGTTGTTGGCATTCCCGCAAACTCCGATTACAACCGTATCGACCCCAACTGGATTGAGATCGATGGCAAACAATACCTTCAATTCGGCTCTTTCTGGCAAGATATTCACCAAGTGGAGCTTACGAGCGCACTGAAAGTCGGCTCCAACACTCCTTACCAGCTATCATACAACGCTTCTCTCAACCACCGCGAAGAGGGATCTTTCATGTACCAGCACGGCGATTACTACTACCTCTTCTTCAGCGCTGGTATTGCTGGATCATACACCGCAACTACCCCTGCTGCGGGCGAAGAGTACAGTATTCGTGTGTGTCGCTCCACTACCGGAACTGGTGGATTTGTAAGTTTTGGATTCCCTGCTCAGACTCAAATAAGGTAGCTCCTGTGCCTTGGAAACACGCGTCATAACTAACGGGGTTGATGATCTGCAGGTGGATAAGGACGGCACCGCCTGCAAGAACTCTGGCGGAACGATGCTATTGGCCAGCCACAATCAGGTCTATGGACCCGGTGGAGAGTAAGTGATGCGATGCCAATCTGCACTCCACAAGACGTAATTTCTGACCAATCAACTTCTAGGGGTGTTCTCACAGATAGCGACCTCGGACCTATCCTCTACTACCACTACTATTCCCTCGCTGAGAAGGAGGCTGGTGGCGATGGTATTTCAGGATATCTTTATGGGTGGAACGAACTTGGCTTTACCGATGGGTGGCCTGTTGTCAAGGCGGCTTAAGCACACCATAATGCCTACAACAAGGTGATCGGTTAGCCACTCCACTTTTGGTATATAGTGGAGGTGGCAGGACCGTACCGTATAATCCTTATATATTGTCTGCATGGCTCGGCTCTCGGCTGAGAGCTCGGCTGCTTACTTTCTTTTCTTTCTGTTGATGGTTGGGTTCCCATGCCCTTTTGAGTTACGCGCTCGATTTTCTCGATACCCATGTGCGGCCTTTTGGCACGATCATGCATTAGTGTCACAGATTACTACTAATTTTTTTAATCCTCCCTGGAGATTCATTCCAGGGAATGCACATTTGATCATTTAAGATCCCCATGTCACTTAAAGGACCAAGAAAATATACCGTTCGTTTGATCGCCATGAACATGAATCCTCCTGGTGTTGCTGCAACTATGTGTATGAATTGTATTGTAGATCGCTATACCTACGGAGATCATCTACAGAGTAGTCATTTTTAATGAAGGGTGGGACATCGTAATCACGCCTTCTCTAGTCTATAAAGGCACATCTTTTGTACATCGTCGTAAACTGACGTACATACCTGGCTCAGCTCCTTCAAAATGTCTTTGCCGCCTGAGACGATGATCTTTCAGTCACGCCAACGTAGGGAGTACGCAGGCACGTCTCCACTATGTCGAAGATTAACGACACCGCTGTAAAAGATCATCAAGGTGAAACCTTGTGACTTTGTTCCCGCAGAAATTGTATGCCCGCTCGTCCAGATTCCTTCTCACGTATTCTGGCCATTCTTGGGCCTGTATTTCATTCCCCTCAATGGAATCTTTCGCTGAGACTATCTACAGATGCTTGAAGCCTTGGATAATTCCTCTTATCGTCTTAGAATCAGTGATCTAGTATCTGTTTATCGTGGGTGGTGACGCAGTAGATACAAATGCAATTTTTAACAATTGTGTAAAATTTGCTACTGCATTGGGTTCAAAAGCAGTACTAGAAAGTTGGCCCTAATCATATTGAAGACCTGACCAATGGACCCCGGGACAGTATTACCATGGTCTGGATATTCACTGTTGCATAATCATAGAAGTCCGAAATGATCAAGCTTTACGTAGCACTGATTGATATACCAAGCCAAATAAGCTAGAGATATGCGCTGATCTTGTCAAGCGCGCTATCATCACTATTGCCGCCAAATTAGCGTGATGGGAGGCCGTGTCCGTGGGTTAAATAAGAGGAACAAAAATACCACATAGTACTCATCCAACAAAACCGGATTCGAAGACTAGACTGCTGACCAAAATCACCACTTACCAGCATCCAGACATGATCCCAGAGTTAATCCGCCTGTAAATCGGCTTCAATAATGGTCAGGCGCCGATACTAGAGCATGGGCAAGGGCTGTTGGAGTAAAGGGTGATTGCGGCTGAAGGCTTGCTTGCTCGGGGCGTTTGCGACTACCCATGGATCTTTCAGATGGGCATTAAATCAATAATCGATAGAGTGAAATACCGTGATGGGTATCGGGTATCATTAGTGTCAATTTTGAAGATTAATTAATCCAGTGGTAAGCGTAGAACCTTGAGAAGTAACGTTGAAAGGTGCATCAAATAACGTAATACAAGAAAGAAACAGAAAGAGAAATGATACAACCAGGGTTTGAACCCCTTATGTGGCCTTGGGCTCATAGAAATATCTGAATGGCTTCAAAATACCTTCTTCGCGGCGCACTCTCATGTTTTACCCGACTTGGTCTTGAATGGCTACAAAATCTGTTATTGCGTTTATCCCCTATCTAATATCAAGATAAGTGTCCCATGGGCATCGTTTCTCTTAGTACAGAATCAAATCCAGAGTCAAAAAGCATTGGGCCACTGGTATATATTACGGTAGATACTCGTATAAAGCGCATGGCTGAAAGACGGGAGTGTTGCCGGCGCACGCGATCAAGAATGCAGTGTAGGCCCCGGTCAATGCCAAGCTTGGAATCTAGCCATTTCGCATGGCAGCGAATTTGCGAAACAGACAGGGTCTCACTACATCCTGGATGTGCCAATTTAAGGACGAACTAGAGCTCCTCCAGGCCCTGTTGCAGAGCTTAGGATGTAACGAGATTACCGCGACAGCCAATTGGACAGGAAGCGAAGGGCTTAAAAAGACAGAGAGAATAGAGAGAGATGTATACAATAAGAAAAAGAGTCCGTCACCCTCTTTCCTCAAGTCACATCTACAAAGACGATCCGAATCGGTTCAAATGGTTGAAGTGGGCTTTATCGTCGGAGAATTAAGTTGCCCCTTCTCTGCGGGGCCTCTTATCATGGTTTCGCAACTTGTATTCGATGTCAGCGTTTACCTGGCAGAATTTGATGTCAATTGAATTTGATTGAAGGCCGTAATATTAGACGGAAATAGCAAATATAAATCTTCCAACTCTAACAGCAAATTGGGTTAAGCTTTCTATTCCGAAGAAAGAACTCTTTATCATGTGGGGTCGGCTGTGTCCGACTCTTTGCCCCTTTTGGAGCAGATCATCTAGTCATGGGAATGCGTTTGACGAGAACTTGTTAGAATTGAGTACACTATCATTGCTAACGTGAACGATTGAAAAGTAAATACCTTATAAGCCTTGAAATTCGTGATACACATTTTGGCTTGGGGGTTCTGTGGTAGTGTTTGCTTTGTTTTGGCTTTAATAATTGCCAAAGCGTGATCGACCACGAGCTTGGAAGGTTGACTCGTGCACTTCTAGTTTCCTCATATGCTTAATCTCGACATCTATATACCTCTGATTCATCTTTACTATGAATGGTCATATTAACATTGATCGGATTGAAGCCCCGGGAACAGGTGGCAAAGGGTCTCCTGAAATTTTGGCGACATCAACAACATTGAAAGATTACATTACGGCGATTATTCCCCTACATTCCTCTATCCATTAGATTTTAGACATCTCTTTGCCATTGCCATCTCAATTGCTGTTTTCTGGGTTGCGTTCAACATTGGACTGATAACAGTGGTCAACTCGGACTCGGAGAAAACTTCCCCGGAGCCTCGAGCTGGCCTTTTCTGACACTTTGTGTACTTCTGGGGTTCTCGACCTTCACCTTTCTCTCTCTTTCCACCCACTCCTCCATTCTCTCCCCCCTCCCAACTCTCCATTTATCTTTTTGGGAGTCCTGCCTTCGGGCATTCTGTATATTGGTTTTTTTGGGTGCTTGGTCCAGATTCATATTTCTATCCCACTCCGCCCCAATCTCCGGGGAATTCAGTCAAGTCACCGGGCATCGCAATCACTTCCGAACCTCAATTCGAAAGTGTAGCACTGAGCTTGTAAGTCTTGCTCCTCACCTGACCTCATTCAACACCCACCCCCCTCGCCAGCCTACTTACGATTCCGAGAGCCCGAGGCTGCTGCGATCTGTCTCCGTCGCAATACTGATTCGGTCTAGTCTTGATTGCAGGCTACGTTTGCACGGCCCTATCGCCTCCATTACCCCCCTGGTCCCTGATATCGCTTTCAATTGCGCCTGTTCATCATGTCCGCTGAAGCGTCGAACGCCACCAATGGTGCTGCCTCCAAGTCTCTTGCCGCCATGCTGGAAGAGCAACATACTCGTGAAGACCATCGTGTCACCGTTGAGGACGTGATCGATGAGGAGGATCTCAAGCACCCGTCGTCATCATCTCTGGTGAATAACAACTCATCGGCCCCTGTCGCCCCTGTCGCCCCTGTCTTGGAATCCACCACACCGGCCGAGACCGCCACCCCCTCCCCGATCTCGAAGCCTGCCGTTAAGAAGACACCGGCATTTGATGTACAGTCGGAGGAGCTGTTCCCAGCACTGGGCAGTGGCCCTAAGCCTTCTGCCCCCGCAGCCGCTACCTGGGGTGCGAAGAAGCCATCTGCGGCAGCCGCTGTGGCCCATGGCCAGCCCGCCAAGCCAATGGGTAAGCAGATATTACAAAAAGCAGAGCATTGCATATATTTGGGTTGCTAACGATTGATAGATATCCCCCGAGTGATGTCTCTTCCTGGAAAGCATATGGAGCAGCTTCGCCTTGCCCCGTCTCAGATGCTTCCCCGCGGTCAGATGAAGAAGCCTCTGCAAGATATCCTCCGTGACATTTCGCGGAGATCCAAGGCTACTGTGAATATTCGTAGTGGTCCCGGTGGCTCTGTTATCTTTGAAGGCAAGGGATCTGTCGAATCTGTCCGCCAGGCCCTGAAGGAGGTTGCACAACAAGTTGGATCCAAGGTATGCAGACATGCCCTCTATCCATTGAGTTATTGGTCTAACTTTTCGTTTTCATAGCAATCCGTCCGTGTTCCTATTCCTACCTCTGCCCGAGCTCATATCATTGGCCGCCAAGGTGCGGTAGTTCAGGATATTCAGTCCCGTACCGGTGCTCGTGTTCAAGTCCCCCGCGCCGATGGCAATGCCGCTGCTGGTGAGGACGATGACGATGATACCATTGACGTTCTGATTGAGGGTGATGCGGTTGCTGCTGAGATGGCCCGCCGGGAGATCGAGGCAATCGTTAAGGAGCGGGGCTCGAGCATGAGCTTGCGCCTGAAAACCGTCCCGCCAGAGTTCTTCCCGTTCATTGCTGGTGCTCACGACGCGGCGCTGCGTGAGATTGAGGAGCGAACAAAGGCACAGATTAACGTGCCTCGGTATGACACTTGGACTTCGCAGCCCCCTCCCCAGGAGGCCTACCCCGGTCAGGTGCAGTTCGTGCCTGTCGCGGACAAGCACATTCTGATTTCTGGAGAGCGTGCCGCAGCCCAGGAAGCTCGTGCAGAGATTGAGCGTTTGGCTGCTGACTTGCAGCGTAAATTGACCCTCCGTCAATTGGCTATCAACCGCGGCCAGCACCAGTTTATTCTTGGAAACGAGGCCGACGCTTTGCATCAGTTCGTTGCGCAGACCGGTTGTGCTATCATTCTGCCTCCTGCGTCAGATGACAGCGAATTCCTCACAATTACCGGTCCCGTGGACCAGATTGAGGCTGGTGTCAACCACGCGATGGATCTTGCGACTAGCATGCAAATGGCCAGCATTGACTTGTCCCGCCAACACCCCAATGCTCCTGCTGGTCCCCACGCCCACGCCCGTGCTCTGACCCAGTACCTGAAGCGTCGTCAGATCATCAAGCAACTTGAGTCGGCTTATGATGCGCACATCGCCCTCTCCCCGAGTGTTGAAGGCCCTGTCGCCTGGGAGGTCTACTCTCGTGATGGCAAGAACACCATCCGCGCTCGCTCAGACATCATGAACCTTGTCCAAGCCCACCCTCCATCTCGTCTCCGTCATGTTCCAGTGGACCCATACTTCCACCCTTACCTGCGCTCCCGTGGTGCGAGCAAGCTCCAGGGTGATTACGGTGTTCTTCTCCTCGTGCCCGAGGATATTGACAGTCCCGAGGTCGTCCTTGTTTACGAGGGTCCCACTTCCACTGCCTCCAACTTCGAGGTCCCGAGACAGCGTCCCTCCCCGGCGGAGGTTGCCGAATTTGAGAAGTCCTTGCTGGAGGCTCAGGCTTTCTTGTTGAGTACACTTGGTGACCAGAGTGATATTGTTGGCGCATCGGTTTCTGTTCCTGCCAAGTACCAGGAGAAGGCCCGCAAGTTCATCGTCCGTGAGCAGGACGCTAAGGGTGAAGATAGCATTCCTGTGCGTGCTATTGTTGGTGAGCCCAATGCCTCTAAGTGTGAGATTTCGCTGCGTGGACCCTCCGAATCCGTCTCGGAGCTCGCTGCCAAGCTGGAGGCGTTTGTTGTGGAGCAGGAGCAGGATGATCTGGAGCGTGGCTACACGAACACCTTCGATTTCCCTCAGAAGTTCGCCAACTTCCTGATCGGAAAACGTGGCGAGAACATCAACAAGTTGCGCGAGGAGTTTGATGTCGACATCAAGGTTGAGAACGGCAAAGTTGAGGTGAAGGGCCCCAAGGCCAAGGCGGATGCTACCCGCATGCGTATTATGAACATGGGCAAGAAGTGGGAAGATGAAACCACCCACATCCTGAAGGTTCCTGCCCAGTACCACCGCGAGCTCATCGGACAGCGGGGTACCCTGGTGAACCGTCTCCAGGACCGCTACTCAGTTCGCGTTCAGTTCCCTCGAGCAGCCGCCTCTACTGACGAGCAGTCCGTTGCCGAGACTGGCAGCGATGCCGGTGTTGCCCGCAACCGCCCTCAGCAGGCTTCTGATGAGGTCATTGTCAAGGGTCCCAGCAAGGGCGCTGACTCTGCTCGTGATGAGATTCTCGGTCTGTTGCAGTGGGTTATTGATCACTCGCACAGTGCCACTATCTCGGTCGCCCAGAGTCAGGTTGCTTCGCTCATTGGTCAGCGTGGCCGTGAGATGGACAAGCTTCGAGCGGACACTGGCGCGCAAATTGATGTTCCTGCCGCGAATGATGCACCTGATGCATCAGGCCGTGTCCAGATTCGTGTTAAGGGTACCAAGCAGCAGGTGGCCGAGGCCAAGAAGATCTTGCAGCAACGGGCCACCGATTTTGATGCTACTGTCACCAAGTCTATCGAGGTCGAGAAGAAGTATCACAAGGCCCTTATTGGGGGTGGTGGTAAGTTTTCCCTTCTATTCAACACGTTTTGTTTGGGCCTCTTTTTACTGACTACTACTAGGTGCTAATATCCGTAAGATTGTCGTTGATGCTGGTGGCCCTAGTGATGGCAGCGCTGCTCGTATGGTCCGGTTCCCCAAGCCTGATAGCACCGAGTCTACCATCCGTCTCGAGGGTAATGGAAAGATTGTCGACAGTATCATTGCTGCCATTGAGGAGTTCGTCAAGGAGCGTGCCGATCAGGTCTCTGAGACTGTTGATGTTCCCACTGCTCAGCACCGCCTCCTGATTGGTCGTGGAGGTGACACTCGCCGCGGTATTGAGTCGAAGTTCAACGTCACTCTGGACATCCCTAAGCAAGGCTCTGGCCGCACCGATGTCAAGCTCAAGGGTGCCAGCGGTGCTGTCGCCGAGGCAAAGGAGCACATTCAGGGCTTGATGAAGGACCAGCACGCTGAGACAGCTTTCGTCCCAACTCACTTGCACCACGCTATCGCTGACAACGGTGCTTTCTTCCGCCGCCTGCGCAGTGATTACCAGGTCACTGTGGATCATGCCGGCAAGTCTGTGCCCGCTAACCCTGCTTCTGAGGAGACTCGCAGCTCTGCCAATGGCACTTCTCTTCCCCTGATTACCGATGATCCCACTGAGGCCACGGATGCCCACTCCTGGAAGGTGATCGACAACAGCATCTCTGCGGATGCTGACACCACCCCCTTCCCGTGGGTCCTTAGTGGCTCTCCAGAGAATGTCGTCAAGGCCCGTGCTGCGATTGAGAAGGCTATTGCTTCTGCTGGCCAACAGTCCGCTACTGGTTATCTGATCCTGCCGGATCCTAAGACCTACCGTTTCGTTGTTGGCCAGGGCGGTAGCCAGATCAACGCGATCCGGAAGAAGACCGGCTGCCGTATCAACGTGCCTAAGGACCAGGCACGTGGCGAGGCCATTGAGATCCGCGGCAGCTCGGCTGGTCTGGAAGAAGCCAAGGACATGATTTTGGAGGCCGTGCAGAATGGCCTGAACGGTTCCGCTCGTTGATAGCTTTTGGTCTGAATTCTTGGAGATTCTTTGTTCAAGGCGTGCACGACAGAACATATTGAACTCGAGCATATAAACCATTCTCCAGCGTCGGAGCAGGGCATTCTTGTGTTTATTCCTGGTTTAATTTTTTTTTCTTACTTACCATGGTATTTTCTTGTATTTCCCTTTATTTCAAAAGAATGATCTCTTCTCCGTTCATGTTCAAGGTAGCTCTGGAGGAAAGCGTTGTCTAAAACTCGATCAACCACAACAGTAATGAAACATATTGATCTAAACAAATTAAATTAAAAGCAAATTAAACAATAACGCCACGTTGCCTCCATGTGCACCATGTGGCTTATTTGGCCACGGTGACCTGCGATAATCCTTTCCTCGAACAGCCACCGCCATCATCATACACGCAAACAATGACATCATAGTATGGGCTACTGATATTAGGTATAAGAATAGAGAGTATCTTACATGAGTTAGATATTAAAGATCTCTCTCAGTCATATTCTCTTTAATATCAAAGAACTACCATAATCCTGAATCCTGAAACCATCCCTCTTGAGTCAACTCCACCCATCTGGGCGAATCTACCTACTCTATCTCCAAACAACACATCTCAACCAAAATGCCCATCGGCGACTCCCAAGACAGCGGCGTAACAGGCGCCGCCAAATTCACTACCTCAACTGTTGGAAACTTAGTCGGCGGAGTGAGTCGCACAGTGGGCGGCGTCACTGGTGCCGCGACGCGCGGAGTGGGTGATACCATCACTAGCGCTACAGGAAGTGCAGGCAAACCCGTTGGTGATGCACTAGGCAGTGCAGGAACAGGAGTTGAGGATGGAGTGAAAAGAGTCGCAAAGGGAGTGGAAAATGCTGGACAGTGGAAATAATGGAGGGATGCCTGAGCCGTATTCCAAGGCTTCTTGATTTCCATGTACCTTAATGAACTATGATCCAATGTCTCAATTATGCCATATCTATTCTATCAATCTATTGAATCTATCCCAAATATCTATCTTCCAACCATAATTCCATATCTATACAAAAACCGAAAGAGAAATCCAAATCAAATATTCACAAGGAACGCCCTCCGATCCACCTGCAATCCCAAAGCCATAAACGCGCCAAAACTTCCACAAGTCATAAACACCGGTCCCCAGAATGCAGGAACAAACTTGCCCACAAGAAGGTACCGCCTCATAGACCAGTATCGAAAGAATCCATAGCCCAAAGACCACACACCAAGTATCTGGCATAGTCTCGCCGGCGAAACGGCACCCAGAAGATGACTGGGCATATGCTGACCTTGGGCGGTAGTCGTAGAGTGAGCATCTGGACTGTGATGTTGATTTTGATTTTGATTCTGATTTTGAACCTGGCCCTGCTTCTTCTGATTCGCAGCCATCTCTTCCAATTGCGCCGGGATAGATGGAGCAAGAGGCCCCAGTCCAAATTTGGAGCAGAGGACACGGTCAATAGCCTCTAGTCGGTCTAAGGCTAGTGCCATGGCTGCGAAGCCGAGGCCGGCGCGTGTCCATGAGAGGAAGGTGCGCTCATTGGCATGGTGGTCGCGCTGTTGGGAGCCTGTGTTTGCGACTCGCGCGGGAATGAAACGGCGGAGAACGGAGGCGACCATCCCCGTGTACTAGAATAATCCGAAATTCAAGTGTTTCGGGCTTGGAAATGACCGGCTTTTATAGATAATGTCTTGGATTTGGATTTTTTTGGTACTCCGTAGATGAGATCAAGGGCTTATCGGGGCATTTCGGGGATCGTTCACGTGGAGAAAATTGCATTTTTGGATTTGTTGATGCCCGTATCTGATGATGTTGTTTCCCTTCGTACTCATTACATATTATCATAACCATTCTTGGACGGTTCCATGTAGTAGAGCTGTGCCCTTTGCATGGCGTTGTCTTGATTAATAATTTTATCGAACTATGGTAGAGTAAGCGATCAGCAGCCTCGGCTGTAACGCAGCAGTGTTTAGGTGCTGGATTTACTCTTCTCCTATTGGCCAACCTAGACCCACAGCTCTGCACTATCCCCGGACATACCTGGACTCTTTTGGTCTTAAAATCACGGATCTATAAGAATCGGTTACTTCCTATCTATCTGTCTCTCCCTACACATGATTATTGGACAAAATGCAATCCTGTCGCCGATTGCTTCGGATGTAGAGCATACATTCGGACGAGAAAACAGCGCTCGGGCGAGAAAGGGCTTACTCGGGCGAGAGAGGATTGCATCATATGAGTTGTATGCGTATTACCATCACTAGATCCTGACACGGGATTTGAGTATAGAAGCAAAGTAGAATTTACTTCAGTACATATAACTCTTGGATTGAGTGGCACTGGGACATACAAAAGCGGAGAATGCGATACTACGTATGGTGGGTAGAGAATTAGAGAATTAGAGAATTAGAGAATTAGAGAATTAGAGAATTAGAGAATTAGAGAATTAGAGAATTAGAGAATTAGAGAATTAGAGAATTAGAGAATTAGAGAGAGATATAGAACGTAGTTTGAGTGGTTTCTGTTTTTGCCCTTGGAAGAGTCCATGTTGGATCTCAATTGGTCTTTACCATTCCAATCCATTCAACTTCAATGGCAAATGAAGCATCCTATACCCCGAACTCATAGGCCTCGGAAGCTGGCCCGCTCGAATATTCACCTGCAAAGACTGATGAAGAAGCCTCGGCGCATTCAATTTAGCATCACGTTCCGTCCGCAACGACACAAACTCCTTCTCAGAAACGACATCTCCAACATGCTTATTCTGTTTCCTGTGGTCGGCGACACTCATGCACGGAACGGGAGAATCTCGTCCCTCTGGCGGGTAATCATGACCTGGCCAGATCTTGACATGGTCGTCGAGAGCCAACAACTTGCGACTTGATTGAAAGAGATCCCTTGCGTCTCCGCCTGGGAAGTCGCAACGTGCTGTGCCGATGTCAACGTGGAATAGAGAGTCGCCGCAAAATACATTTTCTGGATGGGATTAGATGTTAGTGATTGCGTTAAGGTAAGTGAAAATAGAATTTCGTACCTCCAATTTGGTATCCCAGATGATCCGGTGTGTGGCCGGGAAGATGAATGGCTTTGGCTGTTAAATTGCCAATTTGGAAAGACTCGTCATCTTCGAATAGCTTATCAAAGACAGTCTTGTACTCTTCACTCTGGATTCCATAGCGTTGACCGAATAGCGTTTGAACCTGCTCAATGCGCTTGCCGATACCGATGGGCGGCTTATACCCTTGTGTTTGAAAGAGCTGTTTTTGGAGATATGATGCGGCAGTCAAGTGGTCTGCATGAGCATGTGTCTCGAGGATTCTTTCAATTTTGTAGCCCTTTTCTTTGACTAACGAGAGTAAGGCATTGGCGGAGTCCGTGGTGATGGCCTGGGTGACAGGGTTATAATCCAAGACTGGATCGATAATGGCTGCAGATTGCGTTGATGGGTCTGAGACTATGTATTGCCATGTTCCTGTAACATGTTCAAATACGGGGTGGATTGTAGGTTCCTTAGTAGCAACGGTGCTATAACTGGCTCGGCCATTTGACACACTTAGAAGGGCAGGCGTAGATTGACATGCCGATTTGTAGAGAGTGTGATGTGCGCCCTTGAGACCTGTCTTTGAGGGTCCTCTCGTAGAATACGACTTCCTTGACCTCAGAGCATTTATGTCCTGAGTCCGATGGTGAGTCAAGAAAGGGATGGCTGGCATCCAAGGTCGAGCCCCTGTCGATAGGCTATCGCAGGGGGGTTTCAATCGAAGTGACCTCGTAAAGTGACTCATATTAAGCGCAGGATTTTTGATAAAGTAATTTGGGGATGGAAGTGAGAGAATCTGAAGTACTCACTTTGAAGTTGGATGCCCGGGCTGTTGTGATCGCCGATCGCCACCCGGTCGCCGATTGATATTACTTCGGTGATTAGCTCCGTTCAGATTGTGCAGCAAATATATTAAGATAAGAGTCTATTTCCGGAAGTCAGCAGTACCGATCGGGTTCCTAAACAAAATCAGTCTTATGATTGAGGGCGTACGGAACAACGGAGTGTATGGTGCCACTGGAAGTATTTAGGTATCTACGTCTTGATGTCATTCTGTAAATACTTTGAAAGTGCATTAATGGAGATTTAAATCATATTCTAGCCTCCTATCAATCGACCTATGCTATCCTTATGCTAATAATCGAATCAATGGCATTGAACAGAAACTCCCAGGTTCGACACGCGCAGTCTTGACAAACTCAAGGTGTAGTCGTGTTTCTTGCAGGGTGTTCGAGTTCTCTTTGAAACACTGAGCTCTTTGTCTATCACTAAGCGCCGATCGACATATTGTCCCGTTTATGAGCTCCGGGGACCACTCAAAGTAGGTACCTGAAGTATAGTAAACGACGGGTTGGACTAAAGGATTGTCGAAGTATAAAAACCGGGGTGTATGTGACAGTAAAGTTACCGGCGATCACCTCATCGCCCGAGATCAGCTTCTTCCATTCCTCACGCCATCTTCCTTTCTCTTCTTCCTTTTTACTTAAATGGAAGAGGACCCGATTTCCAATTATCAATTCCGTCCACTCTAATTCTATAAAAAAATGCTTTACCGTCACTTAACAACCGCCGCTCGCTCGGCCTCCCGCACGCAGGCCGTGCCAAGCTTCCGAAATTTCGCAACTGCCGCCCCGGTTTCGGGCGCCCGCAACCACAAGGTCGTCGTGGTAGGAGGTGGTTCCGCAGGTGTGAATATTAGCCACCAGCTCCTGCATTCCGGCAAGTTCGCGGCCGAGGACATCGCCGTCATCGACCCCGCCGAATGGCACCACTACCAACCTGGCTGGACCCTTGTCGGCGGCGGCCTCAAGACTAAGGAAGAGCTCCGCCGTCCGATGAAGAGTCTCTTTGACCCCAAGCTCAAGTTCTATAATGATAGCGTCGCAACCTTCGCCCCGGAGAACAACTTCGTCACCCTCTCCAACGGCGACAAGATCGGCTACGACCAATTGATCGTCGCTCCCGGTCTCACAGTCTCCCCCGCCAACATCAAGGGTCTCTCGGAAGCCCTCGCCAACCGTGATGCCCCCGTCTCCTCCATCTATACCTATGACTCCGTCCAAAAGGTCTTCCCCTCCATTAAGCAGATGGAGAAGGGTACCGCCATCTTCACCCAGCCCGCCGGCGTAATCAAGTGCGCCGGTGCCCCGCAGAAGATCATGTGGCTCGCCCTGGACTACTGGAAGCGCGCCGGTCTCTACGATCCCAGCAACCCCTCCGGCTCGGCTATCAACATCAGCTTCGCAACCGGCCTCCCGGTCATGTTCGGCGTCCCCAAGTACAACGCCGCCCTGACAAAGATGCAGCAGGAGCGCGGCGTCAACGCGCTCTTCCAGCACGACCTGGTCGAGATCGACGGCAACAACGCCATCTTCGCTCGTCCCGACGGCGCAGAGAACGTGACCAAGCACTTCGATTTCTTGCACGTTGCGCCGAAGATGGGATCGCCCGCTTTCATTAAGAATTCCCCTCTCGCGAACGAGGCAGGCTTCGTTGATGTCGACGATGCCACGACTCGCCACAAGAAGTTCGCAAACGTCTGGTCCGCTGGTGATGCGTCCAGCTTGCCCACCTCCAAGACTGCTGCCGCTGTGATCGCGCAGTCTCCTGTGGTTGTGCGGAACCTGCTCAATGCCATGGAGGGCAAGCAGCCTGATGCCGTGTACGACGGATACACATCTTGCCCGCTGCTGACCGAGTATGGAAAGGTGCTCCTGGCGGAGTTCAAGTATGGTCCCGAGCCCAAGGAGACCTTTGGTAACTGGTTCGGTATTAACCAGGCTGAGCCGCGTCGCTCGTTCTACTACTTGAAGAAGGACTTCTTCCCGTGGGTGTACTACACACACATGGTGAAGGGTAACTGGGCTGGTCCTAAGGGATGGATTAACTAGATCATCTATTGATTGATGTAGTGATCAATGTACTATAAAAGAGTTGGAATAATAGACCTTTAAAATTGCGATCAATCAAAATACAGATCAATTAAGGACTCAGTTCACGTGTAGACTTAAGTGACACGGAGCCGATAACGGGGCAGAGACGAAAGCCAATGTCAGTTGGTCTATTAATGTATAGAACCCCAAAGAACAAACAACTCTCCGCACCGGATCCACTCAACGGTGAATATTACCCCCCACGATAGGGAATGGACGCCTAAAAGAGCATAAATTCCCCGAATGACGAGCGGGGGTCACCCAAACCGGTACTTTTCGGCGCTCCTTCGACCCTTCACCATAGGCATGAACGGAAAACCCACGCAGGCTCGGAAACCGAGATTCCGAAGTTCGAAGTTCCGCATTTCAAAGATCCACAAGGAGGCCATATCATGGAGGTAGCAATTTAGAAGTGAATCCGGGAAATAGCAAGAATTAGAAAACGATCTAATAATAAGTAATAATAATGAAAAACCCTCAGACCCGAAACATTGCAAATGATATCACATCCAGCAGCGCAGTCGCAGCTGCAGCCAAAATATTCTCTTTTAATCTAACTCCCGAGATCTCAGATCCCCGATTATGTATAATCAAAAGGCTCTCAAAGTTCTCTGCACCACTCAGAGTATCCACATAGTGCCCACATAGTGGAACATGACAGTACACTCTTCCTCGTACTCCGCTTACTGCTGGATCTTCTGGGCCTCAAGGTAGTTGTAGACACCGTAGGCAATGGCACCACCAACGAGAATGAAAGCATAGAGACCGACGCCGAAGCCACCGGAAGAAGAAGAGGAAGAAGAGGAGGCGGAGGAGGCGGAGGGGTTGGCCTTGCGCTCGGGGTCACCGGGCTGGAATGGGTTAGCCATTGCGTTTGAGGAGGAATGGGGCGAAAGGATGACATGGGGGTTCGATAGGTAGGATAAGAAGAGACGGGAATGATTAAACATACCATGCGCTTCACGTTGCCGACAAGCAGGCCGTCGAGGATCTCGCGAGCCTCATCGGAGTGGCCAACATCCTCGAAGGCCTCAGTGCCGTCCTGGCCACCGACATCCAGAAGAACTTCCTCACCACCACTATCAAATAATGTTAGTCATAGTTCTATCTTGCACCAGATAGTGTGGAGTCGTGGCGGTGGAGGGGTTCGGGGGGGCCGAAGGGTTTGCGATAGGGGTATGAAGTCCCGCGATCACGGAACCGTCAACCGCCACCGAAACCGCAGACAACACAGGGGGAAGGAGGGGAGTTTCATAGGGCGAAAACGTACGGGTGCTCGTCGACGAAGCTGGAGCAGTCGTAGACCTTGTCGTGAATGACCATGTAGAGGTCCTTCTTGGTGTTGTGGGCCTCAATCTCCTTGAGGGTGAATTCCTTAGTCTCAGACATGATGGCTGGTGAAGAGTCTAGAATGATGCGATCGCACGAGGTTAGTTTCGTTCGGGAATAGGCAAGCCCGAGGATGAAGTGCAAAGCGTAGAATCGACAGGAGATTGTGTTTTTTTTTTTTCCCTTCGGAGAACGAAAAGGGAAGCGATAAGGAGAATGAATCCGAGAAGGAGTACTCACATAGAAGAACGGGTTGAGTAGAGAAAAAGAAAGCGCTGGAAAAGAGATATGTGCAACGAAAAGCGAGAAACTCAAAGAAAGCCGCGGATTCACAAGAAAGAGGAGAAGAAGTTAGATTGCCATGTACCTGGGACGTGCGCTTAGGCGGTCTCTCCGCGGTGTGGGCCCTGGTTGGATGATTACCATGCCGCAGATAACTCCCGACTTTGGCCACTGCGTTTCCAAAGTTGGGGCATTCCCAGGTTGGGAGGTGGCTTACGGGCAATCGAGGGGCCTATGATATAAATTGGCTGGAAATTTACACTATTATTGCGCCTGTAGAGTACGAGAGACGAGGATTCGTTATAGTCCGACGTGGGCAAGCGTGGGCGAATCAGCGGCTGCTTATTGGAGCCTCGGTGTATATGAAGGAATCGTGATGATCTGGCCAGATGCACAACAATGAATTATGCAGTACATCTCTGCGTAACACCATACGACCCATATCATTCCCGGTTATTCCCTTTCGATCTGCATAGTATTATTGAGTAGAAAAGCCCGCGCCCAACTGCCTGCATAACCGTACCCTCGGTTGTACAGTCACGGGTATGGCCCACGGCTTCCGCTCTCCGCTGACGGAACAAGTCCCGCCGATCATGTTTATCTTTATTTTCATCTGATTACTGATACTGAGTTTATGTACTGACGAACGAAATTCTTTAATTGGGGTATATATGACGCGCCTTATATATACCCGACCCTTAACTCACAAGCGCCTCTATATCATGGCTTATCGTAACATGCAGGTGGTTAAAAAAAAAGAAAGGACAATGAAGCTCAAACAAATCCGCTCATTTCGCTGGAACTCGCTCATAAAATACTATGTATGCTTGCTCATTCTGTAATCGATCACGGGCCCGCAGGTCGCGTGGGTTGAAGTCACCCGCTCGTTCATCGTCAAACCGCCGCCAGGACTGACGCTCGGCATCCCGGACAAGCGAGATGTAGTGACCACTGCCCATAGAGGATCCGATATGACGTAGCACGCCAAAGGCATCGTAGTTAAAGGGCGGAGCAGTGGCGTCCAACATCGGTGCCGAAGAGTCCGGGCCCGGAACCACAAAGTCGTCCATTCGTAGCCCGTGCAGAGGGAACTCGATCGGCGTGTGGATCTTCCGCGCGCTCTGCGTCTTGGATGCGGAGAAGCGCTTGAAATGGACCACTAAGATCTGCGGCGCGCGCGTGATGATGATCTGCTTGGTGGCCATACGCTTGCATTTGCAGTGCGGGCACTTCCACACCTCATCACCGCTGAGCATTTCCTCTTTGCAGTAACTACGCAGACATTGGTAGATATCACCCGTGCCAGTTGTGGGAATCTCCACGCTGATGCTGTAGAAAGCCTCGTAGGTGGTAGATGTCTGGTGACAGGTCGTGCAACGAAGTCGACTTGCATGTTGTCCGGCAAACAGGGACGAAATGAACGACTCCTCTCGGTGGCAATATCGAACCCATTCAATCTGCGAGACTTTAGGGACCGGCATCCGTTCGCGCTGCATCTCCTCTGAGGGGGTCAGGGGCCGTAGCTGGTTGCGTTGCCAGTTGATATTCAGGTCTTCGTGAAGACAGTCCACCAAGAAATCGAAGAACTCCTTGGCATCTTGCTGCCGATCAATGACCCATTCCCGGTTCAATCGACCGCAGAAGTTGCGGAAGGAAGTCGGCATGATGACTTCCACATCACCCTTCCATAAGGATCGGATGAGGTTGGCATAAAGCCCGGGCATCACACCCTGGGACCCTTTCCAGTTTTTCTGTACATAATATCGGAACCGATCGTCGATGAAGAACTTGCTCATCATCACCGTCGCACTGAGACACTGAATCGTCGAGTTCATGTAGCAGGTGACCCCGAAATTGTGAAGGCCAGTTCGAGGAAGCTTGCGACTCCGAATGGAGTTAGATGTGTACAGCGCCGTTCGATTAGCCGAATTCTGCCGTTCCATATGAGGTTGGGCATGTCGTCTATCGGCAACACCACTGTAGCTAGGTCGAGGAACTGCGGGAGCAGGGCGCGATGGAGCTACGGGAACGGGAGCTGGAGCAGCATAGTTGGGAACAGGCATGACAGCTGGCCGGGACTCCGCGTGCACCATAGACTGTTGAGCATGTGGTTCGGGAAAGCGGCGCAAGAAATCCTCATAATTATGGACAAATGGGACCGAGGGCTGTTCCAACTCTTCCTGGGGCTCCTCGGTGAACGGCTCATCCTCGAGGTATGTACTCGTGTCGATTTCTTCTTTCTTTGATTTCTCCAACCACGCTGTCAACTCCTCCGAGTTAAGAGGCGTGAATTCTCGAAGTCTCCTCTTGCGAACTTCCAAGCTTGAATTAGCACTGGCCATGGTCGGCACTCGACCCAATGGGCGACCCGGCTTCAGGACAGGTTTCTTGGCCTGGAGTGATCCCATTATAGCAGCAGTGGAAGATGTCGCGAGAGACTGTTGTCCAAGTAGATCAATCCACGCATCTAAGCCACCAAGCAGAAGCGCAGGAGGGCGACCGCCCTTCAGGGGTTTGTATGCATTGAATTCATAGAGAGTGTCATGTAGGGCTCTCAAATGGGGCGCGGATGTTCCGACGGGTGAACCTGCAAGATAGCTGACCGACGATGTAGTTTGGTCATGATAAACAACGAGGTCGAATTCGTTTCGTCGCTCGAATAATGCTTGCTCATGCTCTGGGGACATAACAAGGCGCTCCTCGAGCTCTTCTGCAGATACATTTTCCTTCAAAGCAACCGGTTCAACGCAGATGATGGACTTGGCATAGATGTGCCCATTGTCAAACTGATCTCGGGGACGAACATCAACCACAAGTACATTGAATTTCCTCAAATATTCAAGAAGATCCTGGGCTGAGATTGCCGAGTTGGAGGGCAATTCGGGAGAATCACTCCGGGTTTCTCGCACAGAGTTGACACCATTGGGTGTCATTGACCGATAGGGATTATCAGGAGGACCTCGGCTTGGGCTACCATGTGGGGAATTGGAGAATTGGGAGTATCTTTGGGTGATTGATCGCACACTTTCGCTGGAGGTTCTTGGCGGGTTCGACGGAGCTTGCGAGGGCACCGTATAGATTGGGCTATACGTGGGATCGGGGGCACGTGGAAGAGATGTCGCCAGAGGGAGTTTCGGAGGATGACTAGGAACCGCGGAGGATGACCCCATACTGCGAGGCCCCAAAGGTCGCCTGGGTGGCGATCCATAAACGGACACATGACTGTTTGGCGGAGTGTTGGAGGTATAGGTGGAAACCTGGCCTGCAGGTACTGATGGAGAGCGCATGTTTGCGCCAGGCTCGGTTTCACGGATTTGGAAAGGTTTGAGTCTTGCAAAGCGCTGTGCGAGTATGTCATCAGCTGGAGTTGAGAGTCTTTTTGGACTGGCCTGGGGATCAGGCATTCGCTGGAATTGTGTTGGACTCGGCATTCTCATCGCTTGGGTTGCCGCCTCGCGGTTCTCACGACCCCGAGCAGTCATAGGGCTTTGCTCGTGTCCAGAGGAGGCGGATGCATATAATCCCATGGGTTGTATGTTGCTTTTCAGATTGTCTTCAATGATGTCCTGCTTGATCGCATCCATCGTTCCTTGCTTGGTTCGCACGGCCTGTAGCATTCCGAGTGTTGCGTTAGTTTTGTCCTTTATTCTAAAAAAGCGCATATGACCAGGCGAAGTAAAACAAATTTGTTAAAGCATACCATCATCAATCCCGCAAACTCCTTGTACCATCCAGGACGCTGAGTGATCGCCGTCTTGTAGTTCGGATGGTGGGGGATGACGTTTATGGTGATCTCCGAAGCGCGGAGGTACTGCACATATGCCTTGTCGCATTTGTCGTCATCTGCAAGATCCCTGGCTTGCCCGATTGCCTCGGAAGCTGTACTGAGGAGAGTGTCGAGCTGTGTCTTCAAATGAGCAGTTGGTCCCGTGGCGACTTTAGGGGGGGTATAGACTCACCGAGGTACTCTCATTTACATTCAATAAAGCAGCCTGATCCTGCAGATCCTTGATGTTCGGATATCGGGGCCGTGTTGCTGGGGAGCCATTCTGAAATGAACCTCGTCTGGTGACCGGGTCGGTGGAATGCATGTTGGGCCCCACCGAGTAAGGACGCCTGTCCTTCCACGGTGGTATGTTCGGTGGAGATGGTAACGCCGCTGCATCGGGGGGCATGGTCGAGGCAGCGAAAGGGTGGGGAGATCAGCGCATGATTTGAGGCAAAATTATATTCAAGGCAGCAGGACTTTCAAGAGCGAGAGGCAGAAAGAAACAAAGAGTGGCCGGGTAATAGGTAGAAGTTCAAGCCGATTCCAGGAACAAAAGCGGGTCTGGGGTGACAATACCATTCACCGCCCCCGCCGCCTATGACGCCAGGAGAGCTTAGTCAACGGCGGGCAGCCTAGGAGCTTCATCTCATCCTAGATTACCCAACACTCCCAACTGACACCCTCTTGTGGATTCAACAGACTGTGCGCACTTGCTGTGTATTGCCTGAGCCTTCAAATATGGCAGGCTGGTTCTCTTCTTCATCCCCGCTCGATGAGCAGATCGAGCGGGCAACCGCTTCCTCACTGTACGTGTTCCCTATCATTACCTTCTGCCTAATCCGGCGTCGATCGCCTACTTCCAATGCTCATATGGCCTTGGTGATCCGTTAACTGATCAATCTTAATAGTGAGGATATTGCTCTCAACCTAGAAATTACCGATATGGTCCGGTCAAAAAGTGTCCAGCCCAAAGATGCTATGCGGTCCTTGAAACGTCGACTGGAGAACCGCAACCCGAACATCCAGTTAGCAACATTGAAGGTTGGTTGAAAGTTGGACATTCCATGCACACAAGATTTTAACAAATTAATATCAATAGTTGACCGATACGTGCGTCAAAAATGGAGGCACCCATTTCCTGGCCGAGATCGCCTCCCGCGAATTTATGGACAACTTGGTGTCATTGCTCAAGGCGGAAGGGGCGCCTTTGAACCCCGATGTTCAGCGCAAAGTTCTGGAACTGATTCAGAATTGGGCTATGGCAGCTCAGGGTCGCATGGATTTGATGTACTTGGGGGAGACATATCGCAAACTACAAAACGAGGGATTCCAATTCCCGCCAAAGACGGAAATGAGCGGTAGCATGTTGGAAAGCAATGCTGTAAGGCTCATTTCAGTATCTGTTTCGTTGAGGAAGACGCTAATATCTTCGATCAGCCTCCGGAGTGGATAGACTCAGATGTCTGTATGCGATGCCGGACCGCCTTTAGCTTTATGAACCGCAAGCACCATTGTCGGAACTGCGGAAATGTTTTCGATGCACAATGCTCCAGCAAGACTCTCCCATTACCACACCTCGGGATTTTGCAGCCTGTTCGCGTCGACGACGGCTGCTACGCTAAACTGACTTCGAAGCCGTTCCCCCCATCCGGACTTTCAGATCGATCTTCATTCAAAAACCACTCTATAACCAAGTCTAGCTCCATGGAACCTCGCGGTGCCAAAGCGGATACGAGCTTTGATGATGATCTTCGTCGCGCGTTGGAAATGAGCCTCGAGGAAGCGGAAGGACGAGGGCCGTCAGGATTCGTGCCTCAGACAGGCAATGCCCCTGAACCAGCAAAGACTACACCCGGGCCTACCAATATCGAGGAGGAGGATGCCGATCTGAAGGCGGCAATTGAAGCATCAATGCGCGATATGGAGCAACATAAACAGAATCATGCGGCCGCGTTGAAGAACAATGTGCCACCCAACGATTCATTCCGAGATTCATCAAGCACACCAACTCAACTTCCCAAGAACCCGTACGAGCTCACCCCGGTCGAGGCAGAAAATATTCATCTCTTTTCCACTCTGGTTGATCGATTGCAACATCAACCACCGGGTACGATCCTCCGCGAACCTCAGATTCAGGAGCTTTATGAAAGCATAGGCGCACTTCGACCTAAATTAGCTCGGAGCTATGGAGAGACTATGAGCAAACACGGTAAGCCAACATCGTCAAGTTCTGGATTTCGGTATGTTTGACTAATTGTTCTAGACACACTTCTTGACCTCCACGCGAAGCTATCAACCGTTGTTCGATATTACGATCGAATGCTGGAAGAAAGACTGACCAGTACCTATTCTCAACCGAACTATGGGTATGGTGCACCCCCTGGCATGCCTCAGTACCCAAACATGCCTGGATTACCTACCTATGCTGCTGATACAAAGTCGGGGGCGGAAAACTTTTACTATGGAAATGCTACTGATCCTTCTCACACCTCGACCGCTGGTTATCCGCACCCACGGATGAATAGCGGTGCGTATGATGCACCTCCCAGTGGTGTTACAAGCCCCGTGTACCCAGCACAGAGTCAACGTGGATCTACTGTGAACGAGTCACATACCGCTGCCTGGAGCAATAACGCATATCCCGCTTTAGGGTCGCCCCCACCTCCCAGTGGTATTATGCCTAGCAATCATGTTACTCCTACCGCTGGGCCACAACAATATTATGCAGCAGCACCTGATCAAGATCCACACACAGCTCAGTTTGCCGATGCGCCCTACCAGCCATCTCCCATCATGCGGCGAGACTCGCAATACCAGCCCAGCGCGCCTGGGGCTCCGACACCTAGTGCGCCAGAGCCGCAGTCACCCGAGCATGCGCATACACCTCTATATTCTACCGCGGCGCCTCCGTTGCACCAGCAGCATACGGGTCCTCCACCTCAATCATATTATTATCAGCCGCAGCAGCCTGGTACGGTGCCTCCTGGATACCCACCGATGGCTGCTGGCCAACCGGGACCATACCCGGATGCCGGACAACAACTCCCCGCATCCCACCAACCCGCACAACCAGTGGAAGAGAGCTTGATTGAACTGTAGCGTACTTTTTAACATTCTTTTTTTCCTGGCGTTCATTTCCTGTGTACCAGATGATACCTAAAGACTCGGTTTTTTTTATTGTCTTTTGTGCAAATTGTAGTAAAGTCAAATAGTAGTAGCTTCCAGAGTTGCACCGTGAACTCCACACTTGATCTTCAATACGGTAATATTACCCGATTTCCCCAAAATCGCCGGAGACAGCCAAACGACTTCACTTCCTTTCTTTCCTTCCATTCCCCTCCGACTTTCTTCCCTCCCCCCGGTGAGAAATTAAATCAATACCTCACACTTTCATCCGCGCTTGACTGGGATCGAGCGCGGCGGTGTAGAAACTGCTTGCATTTCGACTGCTCCCAACCTCGTTGCTTTTTTCTCGCCTGCACGCCCATCTGCCGTGATACCTACTCATTGCCTCGGCCAATCCCCTTCGATGCCCAGTGTACGCAGCTGATTACCCGCCTCCCCTGGTGCTTCCTTTTGCCGCAATGCCCACCAGCACTTCCTCCCCAGTCAAACGCCCCGGCCTCGGCCGCCGCGCCGTTTCTTCGCATGCGGTTGTCACGCGGACCAACTCCAGTAGTGAGCTGTCAGAATCGCACACATCCAAGGCCACCATCCATAAAGCCCACCGCAGCCATGTCGTCGGCGGCGGTCGCAATCACCACCGTAACCCGTCTATCGGGAAGAACATAAATAAGCTGCAACGATTCCAGCTGGCCCCCGAAACTACCGGTCGTCATCATCAACGGAAGAAATCCGCCCCCGCAACCCCTATCGCCAGCCCCAAGGAGCGGAGTCACGTACGCTGGGACGGGGTTGTGGACGATCATCCGAAAAATCATTCGATGAAAAGAAATAACTCCACCCCGGTCCTCCGACGCAATAACTCAGGTTTCGGGAAGAAAGCTCTGGTTACCGATCGGCCTCTGTCGAGCGCCGGGAAGAAGAAGACGGTCGGGTTCGAGCTAGGCGACAGTGAGAACGACGACGCTGAATGGGAGGACACCACACAATCACCTGAAAGCACGAGACGCAATTCGGTCGTCCCGTCCAACCACAGTGCCGAGAATACCCAAGTCTTGGTTGACCCCCTTACCTTTGTGAAGCGCCCATACCCACAGGTGCCTCGCGCGACGAGTCTTCCAGATTCAATCACCAACCGATATCTAAGAGAGCAGGCCGACGAAGAGGAGGAGCGTCAGGAGGAGGAACGCCAGGAGAACGACGACTCTGAAGAGGACCACCAGTCTACTGAACAGGGCGACATCGCTAGCCGCCTTCTTAGCCCCTCTCACTCCGCGAGAGCTCCGCCCGCCATGTCTTCTGTCTCTGCGATGGCCAAGCCGACGGACTCCGCATCGCGCAATTCTTCTTCTATTAATCTTGCTGCCGAAGGTGCGCGCCGCACGTTCTCTTCCTCCACCATTGGACTGAGCAGCCTGCCCAGTGGGAACCAAGCTACAGCCACTTCTTCTTCGATGGAAGGTGGCGTCTCTCGATTCATTCCAAGCAACAAAATCGGCTTCCACGCATCATCACGAACCGACTCAGATCCCAACACCCCGTCATCATTCCTTCCTCATTACCATCCTCAAACACCACCCTCCCCCAACCGAGGATCAGGGAAGTCAACTGCTTCCCCCGCACCTAACAGAGGTGCTGAGCTGTCGCGAACGCAACAAAAGCTCTGGCTTCAACGCACCGCTACGTTGAATAATTCGCCACCGGACTCACATAGTGTTTCTACGACGGGGCCTCCATCAACCATCGACCCCAATTTTATGGCAGCAGGTCACACTCGTCCTGTCGGTGGTCCATATGATTCTAGCAGGGCTTTGAACGGTAACGGTCGTGTTGGAGCGCCGGGGCAGGACACCGAAGCACGCCACATTCGAAAGGCATATGAAAAGTCCTCTCTCGAATTAACTGTGGTAAGGCGATTCCAGTCACCCACTGGCGATAGCTTCAACCGACTTCGTGCGGTGGCCCGGGCATCCCAAGCTCTTACCAGTGCGGATCATGGCTCGGCTCTAGGCAAACCAGTAAAATCTGCTCCGTCATTGCCCCTTCTGCAGCACGGAAGACAGCCTAGCCGGCTCGCGTCAAGCTTAGAATCCAGATCTCAGTTGCCTGATCCCCACTCCTCGGCATCCGAAGATCAGACGAGCCAGAGTGAATCCACTGACACCATACAGGGGGCCAAATCCAAACACCCCTCACAGCGGATCTTGTCTAGTTCTGACGAGGCCTCACATAATCTCCCTGGTGACCACGATGACGATTACCCACCTGTTGACGGGACAGGCATGATGATCCGTCGCATGTGGGAAAGTCGAGAAGTGGCCACCTCGGGTTAATGAACATTCCTGCATAACTATTTTTTACGTTGATGAGCTTCTAGTTACTTGCAAGTTTTGGCGCTGGCGGCATGTATTTCTTTTTCTTCTTTCCCAATCAGATTGAAGGATGTTATTTGATTTTTGGTTTATTAGGCAAATGCCAATGTGCATAGCTCCAATTTTATACCTTTCATTCATTAGATGAAATACTAATGATTCTATTGGTCTCGGGTACATAGTGTTCCGGGGGATCTGTCGTGGCCTGACACTACATTCCCCAGTCCCGAGCCTTGTTGCCCTAATGATGATTAAGGCTTATTCCCAAGCTCCTGATTTGATCTTTGCTTCCCTGTACTTAATGAGTGTATACTTCTTCTCTATACTGGTCAACAGACGCCAAACATCATGGAGCTCCTTGTTCAGCTCGTCACTAGCCAAATCCTACGCATCACTTGCTACGTGATTACCGTCACCTTCATCGCGGTGTTTGTCAACATAGTCCACCAACAGTTCTTCTATCGCCGCAATGAACCCCCAGTCGTGTTTCATTGGTTTCCTATTGTCGGAAGTACGGTGCGCTACGGAATGGATCCTTATAAGTTCTTCTCCGAGTGTCGGGAAAAGGTATGTGTGCTTGTTTGATGGAGAACGAAGTTCGGTCTCAGTTACTAACAGATAGAAACACTAGTACGGCGATGTCTTCACATTTATCCTGCTGGGAAAGAAAACCACAGTCTATCTAGGGATAGAAGGAAACGAGTTCATTCTCAATGGGAAACTCAAGGATGTCAATGCAGAAGAAGTATATGGCAAGTTGACCACGCCGGTCTTTGGATCGGATGTGGTGTACGACTGTCCAAATTCGAAATTAATGGAGCAGAAGAAGGTATGACAATCCCGATACTCCCAAACAATCACTTTGCGTTTCCAATGAACTTATTCTAACTACCATTGTGCCCCTAAAGTTCGTCAAATTTGGTCTCAGCCAAGAAGCCCTGGAGGCATACGTCCCCCTAATCGAGCAAGAGGTCGAGCAATACATCAAAATGTCCGGCAGGTTCAAAGGCTCCTCAGGCACAATTGATCTCGGTGCTACAATGGCCGAGATAACCATCTTCACAGCAGGTCGCACGCTACAAGGCGACGAAGTCCGCGCAAAACTGACGTCGGAATTCGCCGACCTCTACCACGATCTCGATCTCGGTTTCTCCCCTATCAACTTCATGCTTCCTTGGGCACCACTACCACACAACCGCAAGCGAGACGTAGCGCATGCCCGCATGCGCGAAATCTACTTAGACATCATCAATGAGCGTCGTCAGCAAGTCGCGACCGGCACCGGCCAAGGAACTCAGGCTAAAGATATGATCTGGCATCTCATGGACTGCGTTTATCGAGATGGAACCCCGATTCCGGATAAAGAGATCGCACACATGATGATCACATTGTTGATGGCAGGCCAACACTCTTCGTCCGCTATCAGCTGCTGGATTCTGCTCCGGTTGGCATCAGAGCCCGCGATGACAGAGAAGCTTTACGCCGAACAGATCAATGCCCTGGGATCGTCCTCTGGTTCGCTGCCGCCGTTGACATATAGTGATCTTGAGAAACTGCCTCTTCTTGCATACACTATCAAGGAGACCCTTCGTATTCACTCTTCTATTCATACCCTCATGCGCAAAGTCAAGAATCCTCTTCCCGTGCCGGGTACGAACTATGTCGTGCCTACGACGCATACGCTTCTCTCTTCTCCTGGTGTCACTGCGCGAGATGATCGATACTTCAAAAACGCCATGACCTGGGATCCGCATCGGTGGGAATCGCGTGTTGAGGATCAGGTTGATGAGACCGATACGGTGGACTATGGGTATGGTGCAGTGTCGAAGGGTACGCGCAGCCCGTACCTGCCATTCGGGGCTGGTAGGCACCGGTGTATTGGGGAGAAGTTTGCGTATATGAATCTGGCAGTTATTGTTGCGACTCTTGTGAGGGAGTTCAGGTTTTATAACCCTGAAGACCGGGTTGGGGTTCCGGAGACGGATTATTCGGTATGTTTTCTTGTTCTGTCCAGGATGTATTCGTTGAGTTTCATGGCTGATTGGTCTTTCTTATTTGCAGTCTCTCTTTTCGAGGCCAGTGCAGCCTGCAACTGTGCGGTGGGAACGTAGGCATGAATAATTTGTTGCGTTATAGACGTGAAGACGTCAGGCTCCAGTGGGATTGTTCTATTGTAATCGTGTATGCCAAAGGGTGGAAGGAAGTTGGAGTCTATGACAGGAGATTCAATTCTTCGGTTTATTTCAAGATCAACAAACAATAGTCGCTTCATATATCCCAAGCCCAGAAATAAGAATAGTTTATTACAAGTCTTCAAAGAAAAGAGAGTTCGTGCCGAAGTCGGTGTATCCAACCGGAAGTCTAAACGCTAGAAAGGCCACAAACAATGGCCGCAAAGGTGAAAATCGAAAGGGAGTAGAATGTTCATCATGATGTGCTCACATGAGCTGAAGAGGGGAGAAAAGGCAATATATCGACAACGAAAGTAGGCAAGAATGAAAACAACAGAGACACTCCTATCCACGGTCTCGTCCCTTACCCCTGTTTGCGGGACCTCCACGACGAGCGTTTTTGCCCGGTCCGGTGGAAGCATGGTTGCCAGTTCCATTTGACTGTTGTGGCAGCGAGGAAGGGCCGTTCACATTCTTCTTCGGTGTGGCCTGACCCGAAGCTGGGGCTGAAGCTTGCTGCTGGCTCCGCGAGTCGGCACCATCAGGAGCTGAGCTCTTGTTTCCACGGCGCTTGCGTGAACTTCCAGATGCACCGGAAGCTTTACCGCCACGACCACCTTTACCGCCGCGCTGCTGGGGTTCTGGCTCGGGCTCAAGAAGACCCTGTACACGCTTGCTCTCTTGATCCCACCACTGCTGGAACTGTTGCTCAGCTTGGATATCTTCCATGTTATGCTTGGCTGTAGCTGCTTCCCGGATCTCGTCCTTTTCAGCCTGCTGTTGCTCCAAAATAGCTGCTATGGAGAATGACCCATAAGATGGGGAGCGAAGGTGGGTATCGGGGCGTGGGATGTGGCGAATGGATTGAATGCTAGGCTGGGGGGATGGTTTGGGAAGTGATTGTTGGTGTGGAGTGGCAGGGCCGGAGGGTGATGACTTTGAGAAGGGAGACTGTTGCATGCTGGCCGAGACTTTACGGCTCTGTGTTTGCACTGGAGTAGCCACTGGCTGAGATCGAGGTGGCGGTGTGCCAGCTACAGTTTGCCTGAGGGTCATGGAGGGTTTTTGGGGCGTCTTAACAGGCCCAGGAGCTGGTGTGCTGGACCCACTCTGGCCCGGTAGAGGACTAGATTTGCCCTGTACACTTGGCGGAGTTGACGTCGGCAACTGCCATGGATTCGATGGAGCATCCTTAGCCTTTTGCTGTGCAGCCAATTTTTCTTGCATTTGTTGCTGTTGCATCTTCTTCCGTTCCTTCTGAGATATTTTCGGCGTGAAGTTACCACTGCTTTCTTTTCTGGCTGTCATACCCAGGGTGAGATTTGACACCCGAGACTGGTTGGTCTCGCTCATGATATCCTGGAGGACTCTCTTGCCATCGGATATGACAGGGGAGCTCCACGGCGCCGTAGAGGCGTCAGCTGGTGATGCCAAATTCTGTCTTTGGTGCATGGCAATTGCTTTAGATTCAGTTGGAGACTCGGCAAGCAATGGGCCTCGCGGAGAAGACATTTGTTGATCCAAGAAGCTTCGATCTCCGAGCGAATCATCCTCAGGGATGCTTGCTCCCAGTGCTGGAGAATTGGGGTAAGACCGGCCTCTATCTTCACTGAATCTCAGTCCACGTATCGGTGCTTTGCCCTTAGCATCGAATGGAGAAAGAGCAGCTTCATCATCCATCTGGAACATAAGGTCTCCCGTCGACTGCTGTGGTTTCAGCATAGGGCTAGTGGTGAGACTAGTCATCTCTCTAGAAACGCCAGCCTTTGATTTACGAACAGACGGAGAGGCATTGAACTTGTCATTTGTTGGCGGGCGAGATCGAACGTCATATGACTCGACTTGGCTCAGGCGGGATTGCAAGGCCATGGCATCGATTCGTCGTCGTTGGTCTGATTTGATCGAGCTGACAATCTCCGGATATTTCTCAAACACATATGCTTCGGCGTTGCGTCCACGCGATATGGGATAGGAAGCCAGCTGATTCCCTTGACAGACTTTATCGAGCGCAGCGAGGAGATCATCATCAAGTCCGTCGAGATATCTAGTGATCGAGTCAATAATTGAAATGGTAGAATACATCATGTGATTTTACCTACCTGTTCGTAAGCATAGACTCGAGGTCAAGACAAATATGCTCGAGCGCAGCCTCTTTGAACTCCCCCATGTAGATAGGGGAGACTGAGTTAAGAAGATACGTGATATTGCGTGTGTTGACTAAGTAAGGTTAGAGATAAAACGACGATGTCATCAGGTTCAGACTCACCAAATCGACCAAGCATATTCTGGCAAATCTGCGATAGCCTGTCAATCATCAACTCATTCGCCACATAAGTCACGTCGAGGAGCAAGTCGATAAAATCATCGAGAGTCTTAGTTCGCACTTCATGGAACAATTTCTCTTCAGTATCTGCATACATGTATTGCAGAACAAAGAGAAATGTCGACCGGTCAATATGTTTAAGGTCAACATGAACAGTGTCAGAGCGATCTGCCTTCCGTGAGGCAAGCCAACGGCCAGCAGATCGTCCATGAAATAGCGCATCAAAGAATGGGCATCTCTGGCAAACCACCTGGCTGTGGACCTTGACGGTATCACCATTGAGCTGAACCACAACATCGGCATCATCGAAGAAAGAGCTATGGTTGATGGCAAAGGCCATGTCATGCTTCAGACTTGGCTCAGGGTCCAGCATTAATCTCGCGGCACGTTCAAGGGTTGGCAGGCCAAGCTGGAGAGCAACCCGCATCACTTCTGTGCGTACTTGCCGATAGCGGGTGGCATTTTGAGGAGAAGTTTTCACTTTATGCCAAACATCGAGAACATTGTCGGTGTAGAAAAAGAGGGCAAGGTTCAAAACCGTGAGGAAGTCAACGCCATGGAGCTGAATCTGCATGTGACCGTCTTTTCCATACTCGACATCGAGAACATCAGGGACGGAGGAGTAGTATGATGCCCGGAACTCCTGGAGTGCCTTCCTGAGAACGGGGCTACGACCACTTAGCAAAAATTCGTGCACTGGAATCCGTGCATCAGATAGAGAGCTGGTGAGCCAAACAGTCCCCTCGGTACGCATAGAGAGGTATTGGTCCTCCATTTCCGTAGACGATAATATGGCTCTTTTAATGGCTGCTGCACAAGACATCTCCATTGAGTCTGTCCCCCCTTCCAACATCATCTCTACATCATCCGGAGCAGGGAGTCCAAAAGGCGAAAGGGGCAAGAGGTCATCCAGAAGAGTACTTTCAGCGATATGGACTTGTTCTCTTGTCACGTTGTAGTCGCGTTGGGCGACAGCATAGGCCCCAAAGGCATTGCTGCGCACGGCTATGGCCCTTGACAGACCCGGTATGCGGGCGAACTTGTAGTCCTTGAAAGTACCTTCTTTCTTCTTTGTTCGTTTCTCCTTTCTCCAGGCGGAGCCCGATGTCGTGCAGATGATGATCGATCCGTCTTGACCCACATCCACATCACCGGCAGCCATGTGTGACTGCTTGGCAGACCAAGCTCTCACGGGTGAGGCTAAAGAGTTGCGGGTTTTGGCTGGGTTTGTGGTCGAGGTCGATATCGATGGATTCTCGGGCTTATTGACCTGGACAGTAAACACATCACCAGAGCTAGACAAAGCGCAGATAGTGCTTCCACCACATGTGACCTTGACTATGCGATTCACTGAAGCATCATATCTCGTCGCCATAAAGCTGTCTCGGATAAACCTCGAAGTAGCCTCCAGTGGAAATGCTAGCTTCGAGTAGCCATATTGTGAAAATACCCAGACCTCGTGGTTTTGCAGAAGCACAACAGTGGCTTGATCAATAGCAGATACCATCTGAATCGGAGAGTTGAAAAGTGACGCTCCAACCCGCCGGGGGGTCGTTTGAACTTCAAGCGATCGTGCATCCGAATCTACTAAGCCGAGCTGACCCTCGTTTTTGCCAAAAGTATAGAGACCGGAATTGCTGAAAACCACTGAGTGGATCGAAGATGCCGCTGCACCGATGATTCTTTCTTTCTTGAACGGGTTGAAAATCTGACGGGGCGTCGTCTGGATGGGAACATCATTTTTGTTGTTGGTCCTGGGTAGACCATATCCTAGCTGTCCGAACTTGTTACTTCCCCAGCTAAAGATCTCGCCGTACTCGGTGATAGCCAGGGTGTGGTCTTGGCCGAGGGCAGCCGACATGACCTTCTTTCCTGCCAGCCCACCTGTTTCTATACAGGAGAAGGTGAATCGTGTAGCTTCATCGCCCGTCCCCAGGCGACCGCCCGGTCCAAATCCACAGATGAACAGATTGGCTTCCGGATCATCCGTGATGATAGCAGTGTGTAACTTGGACATTATAGTGTTTTGTATTCTCATTGGCTTGTTTCTGATAAGCGTTGGCAATTCATCTGTGAGAACAGGCTCAAGCCCTAGCTCTTCCTGATATTCACGGTAAAACCGATTCAAAAGATGTTCGGGGCGCTTCAGGGTGACCCGTTCAGGAAATTGGCGGTCATCCTGATCCCCAAGTCCGAGGTTCAAGTTCTTGTTGCTACCGAAGGTAAAAACTTCATCGGCGGAGAAATCTGTTGGTGTTGACTGTAATGAAAATCGAGCAAGATAGACATCCTCTTCAAGGTCATCTTCGTCATTAGACCCGGCACTCGAATCAGCATCGCCGTCTCTGCAGGAGTCGATCGCAGAATCATGATTCCACGGCCTTAAAGAGTTCATCCGTTTGATATCACGAGAGGTAATGGTCGCTCCATAAACATCGAACGGGCTGTAGCCCTCACGATCCTTGATCTTGATCAAGCTTCCAGTCTGTCCCGTTTTTTCCACTTTGCTGAAATCGATCGCATCGCGCTGGTCGCGCTCCATCAACGCTAAAGCGATTGTAGCATTGCCCGCATAGAGGGCACGGTGGAGTGCCGTCCAACCACTCTCCCAGTCCTGTACATAGATGTCAAGAAACGGAATTTCAAACAGTGCGCGAGCGAATCTGCTGGCAGTGGGCTTTGCTGACGAAGCAATATGATGTAAGAGGGTTCTGCCATAGTGGTCACGAGCATTGATGTCCGCGCGCGACAAGATCGTGCCTGCTCGCTGAAAGCCCGGCCGCTCCGGTGCCGATGTTCCGGGTGATGAGCCAACGTATTTCTTCTGCTTTGGAGGGTTTGGGGAGGAGGAGATCATCGACCCGGGGCTTCCAGCTTTGTATGTCAGGTTGGCTGCTGTTGCAGCTATGGAAGCGCCTCCGGACCCCCCTGCAGCTCGCGGCCTCGCAAACGTTGCGTTTGCGAGGAGCCGCTGGAAGCTCTCCACATCATCTTGAATAAAAAACTCCCAAAGTTTGCTACTCATATGTGCCCGATGTGGTTGTGTCACCGAATCTCTTATCAAGCCCAAGCCAAAGCGTCGCTGTCAACGCACCAGGGTTGACCGCGACGGAAGAGCTGGGTGATAAGACGATTCCGGCTCGAAGGGAATAGGGGAGGAGCCGATTCGCGATGGATCGACGCGTCCTTGGGCAATGAGATTCCACCGGGGTTGCAGCAACGCGTACACCAAAATCGATTGTGGGATTCGGGGAGGGGTCGCGGCGCGGTGGCGATGGCCGAGGCGGAAATTGGGCTGGTGTGGTAGTGGCAAGGAGATTTATTGTCGCGGAACAATTCAGATACCAAGGGAAGAATCAGTGAGAGGCAACCTTGTCGATACAGGAATCCAAGAGAAAATTCAAGGTTGAATGGCGTACACACTGCTTTATCGAGGCTCCGTCATCCATGGATCGTGGAACCCGTCGCACTGACCAATGACAGCACGCACGTCCCTCCATGTCCCCAGACGAGAGGTGCGGGTCATTTCGGTGATCAAGCGCCCGTGGAGCAGCGATAGGACTGTGTTTCTTTTTTAAGTCTGCGTGACATTCTTCGCAAGGTGATCTACAGGGGATTCTTCTTTCCTTCCCCGCTCTTGCTTGCATTTCACCCCGCACTCAACACTTCCCCCTCCGTTGAGACCTCGGAACTAACGTACATACTTGGTTGGGTACCTATATACTTTCCTCTATCTTTACCGATTTTGGTTATTCTACCTACTAAGCGCTCACGTAACCCTCGTTATTATCTTGTTCTCTTAAGGTAGAATCAGCACCAGTGCTCGGGCGATTGGTTTCAGCCTAGTTGCAAGTGATCTGATCCTGTAGTTCTCTCCTGAGAATCGGTTAGCCCTCGGTTCTTCAACTGCGGTGCGGACCAAATGGGTCCGTAACACTTCATTCATTCTTTCTCTCCGCGGCTGACTTAAATTCTTACTCAATGTATTTATTCATAAACACCACTCTTCCTTAAGAACATCTTCCGGATACGTAAGCAGTCAACTGACCTGAGTTTTCAATATAAGAAAAGAACATTGATGACAGGATCTTCTTCTATCAGTCAAGTGAGTAGACATGGAGACACCCACCACAAGATTTCCACGAACGCACCTCCCACTCCCAGTGAGATTATAATGATATCCTTTCTCAATATTAATCCCTGCTAACTTTCAATAACTTTCAAATAGATGGCCCCATGCCTGTGACAAGTGATCGATCTCTAAGAGCCGTTGGCCCCGGTTCATTTATCAACGCAACACCCCGCACACTAGGAAGAGCTGGCTAGGCGTCATCTACTCAAGAATCTACTCAGAAACAGATTCAGTGTTACAGTAGGTAGTATTAGCTACAAAATAGCTATCTGACAAGGAAAAGAGACATGGGTTGTGATACAAGAGTAAGAGATCTAACAGAAGACAGAAAGAACAACAGAAACGGCGGCCAATAGTACAAAGTGACGGCAAGGCTGTAATTTCCATGTAGGGGAAGCAGAGCCAGTATAAACTGCACTTATAGCAGAATTAGTTGCGGTCTTTGTGGCTTTTTGGCGAGAAGGCGTAGAAACTTCTGTTTCAGGCAAGGGCAGGCTCGAAGTCAAAGCCTTGGTTGAAGCAGTAGAAGATGCGTTGAGCATGTTGAAAGTGAACGTTGTGTGGTCCCCATGGCCAATAGAGCCAGTAAAAGCATTTGTGGTGCTTTCGATTGCTTCAGCACCAATCAAGGTGGTGGAAGCTTGGCCTTCAGCGCCAGAAGCCTTCTTATGCTTATTATAATTGCTCTTCAATAGTGAGAGATAACTAATTTTGACCATCTAAATCAGAGCTAATTCTAGAAGTGGAGGGAGGTGTAATATATGGAAGTTCCACACTTCTCTCAGAAGTGGTTCAGCGTGTATTCACCATCTTCTTAGGTAGCTAAGGGAGAAGAATCAGAAATTATAAGGAAGTAAAGGCTAGGTAAGAAAATACTGAAGAAGAAGCAAATTACACCCCAACGCTAAGTGACGGTAAATTAGGCGCCGAAAAAGGCTACTTTTGACGCCGTTGTAAGCGTTCTACTTAACGTTACTAGAATATTAGTCATTAAAGCATCACGTGATTTATTTCGGCCTGCTTTTATATTATGCTCACTGAGTGCTCAGGGAGCGCTCCCCTAAGCAATCATGGTTCCTCAGGGATTAGCTCACCCTTTACTCAGGATACTTAGGGCATACAATCAGGCATGCCGTTATTGCCTGTCCTCTCTGTTATCTGTGTGTAGCCGCTCATTTTAAAATTAGAAAGGCTCGTTGGTTAGATGCTAAACTACCTTAAGCCTTCTTTTCTAATATTTAAAGAATCTTCCCACTGTAGACTCGTAGCTCCTGCTCTATGTACTTCGTCCTAAAGATTCTAAGTGTTTTTATCTCTTTCTAACTACTAGCCTCCCCTAGGTCTTACTATTAGCTGACCTCACTGTCTCACAGGAGGGTAGTAAGAATAAATTCATGCTTTTAGGACGGCCTGAATCATAGGACCCTAAAGACATTTATTTATTCTGTCTCTTATCTTATCTTCTACTGCCACTTCCGACACGAGGTAATGCAGATGAGCAGAGAAATAAGCAGAGAAATATGATATGTAAAACGTAGTTGGAAATTCAGATATAAAAGCGGTCAGAGATGGCAGAATAGGTGCTTCCATGTTGAATTGGTATTTTGTGTAAATACATAGGCTTATGCACCAAAATCTTAACACGAGGTAATGCAGATGAGCAGAGAAATAAGCAGAGAAATATGATATGTAAAACGTAGTTGGAAATTCAGAGGCGGTCAGAGAGGGCAGAATGAGTGCTTCCATGTTGAATTGGTAGCTTGTGTAAATGCATAGGCTTATGCTGAGTCATTCACCAAAACCCTGACACTAGTTAAAGGTTGACCTTAAATACCAGTCACGTACCATTCATGCCACACAACATTTCCTAGATAGGCAGTGAAGACGTCATTATAATATTTCCCGTCAGGGTATATATTGATAGGGTCACCGCCATCAATTGTAGCCCAAGCCTTTCCATCAATATGCATAGAAAATGTCCCATCTAGGTGGAATTTGTATGTCGATCCGCCATAGTCAACACTAAAGTCACCCCCGGCACAAGAGATTTGACGCGTCGCGGCACCAGGATCATTATAGAAGTTAGGGTTGTTATTGTCATACACCTTAATTCCACAAACAACATTATTGTCACCGCTGAGAGAGGTATTGTGCTCTATATAGATGCTGACTGTGTTTGCGAGGACTTGGGAAATTGAGGTGGTTATAAGGGCAAGAGCTATAGTTGGTAGATGCATATTGTTCGTGGAACTGAGATGCCCGCTAGATTGAATCTAGATCGATTTTTATATTAGCTTCGTGAGTCTTACTAGTTCGAGAGAATACGACACCTGATAGATGATTGTCTTATGCTTCGTCCAAGGAGTTATTTTTCCACGCTTGATGGAGTAAAAATAATACCATTGGGTTTTAAAAAATTTCAAACCCGAGGATTCATATACACTTTATATACACATAGTCGGCACCGCGAGTCAACGTAGCCCCCAAAATAATCAACATAGCCCCCAAGCTTATCAACGCAGCCCCCAAACTAATCAACATAGCCCCCAAGCTCATCAACGCAGGCCCCGAATTAATCAATGTAGCCCCTATCCTATAGGGGTGATTGTAACGTAATTCACTACCCACTCGGTCACCCAACCACCTACTTCCTATTTTACAGCTGTTTTTTTCAACCAAAACGCCTTGATATTAATTATTCTTCTATACCTATAGTCGTGACCTTGTAACAACCTAGCCGAAAGCGAATTAGGAGTCTGAGCTCCCTCATAAAAGGGGCGGCAACCAGAATAGGAAATCCCCACCCGTCAAAGAAAATCCGGTATATATAGTGACCTATACATCTCCTTCTCAGTCCTCCACGGCAGATTTCGGAGGCGCTCGGTCCGCGATTATCTCAATATCCTCGCTGTCGGACGCCGTCACAGTGGCGTTCTTCCTTTGGTCCCTACATCATAATTTAGCATGGATGGCGGCGTTTATCAGACTCATTTAGTGCTTACCGTCGATGAATAACCAGGGAAGTGATGAATCCCGCCCACAACAAGACATAGAACACAAACGCCACGGGCCATCCCTTGATCCATTGCGGAGCCCCGTAGTGACCAGAGGTTGGGAACACAAGAAGTGGAACCCAGATCTGAAATGAGTAGCCAAAAGTCATCATGGATCCCAAGATCAGTGCTCGCTCTTCGGAATCATTTTTGACAATAGTGTTGACCGTGGAATATAGAATAGGACTCAGGCAGCCCGAAAGACCGAGGATATACCACGCAGCAAACCTACAGTATCTGATCAATACACTGTTGATCTCACATGTGCAGGAGTACTCACTTCAACCCCTTTGGAATATTCCAAATAATCATGCATAACGTCGAGAAAAGGCAACCCAAAGAAGCAGTTGTATAGATGATCCAAGAAGGGTAGATTGCAGCAATGGTTGTGCCAAACCACGATGCCACAATTTGAATAGCATAAATGACCGTCGGCAGCTGGTTGACCTGGGTGACTGAGTATCCCTCAGCTTTGAGCCATAGATTCATATAGGACGCCGGATAAGACGAAATGATCATGCACCTGTAGCAACGTGTTAGAACTCTTCTGACCTCTGCCCAAAGTTTAGATCAACAACCCACGCATAAGATGCAACGAAGACCCAAATATGCCACCGCTTCAGAGACCGCTTGAATACATCCAATCCTAATTTACCAGGGCGACGAATTCCTGCTTTGCGCGCCCTCTCCTTGGCCAAGGCAATATCACCCTCGGTCAAATAGAACGGACGCGGCGAGTCTGGAATGCCCGGGAATATGAAAAACCCAATTAAGGCCACGGGGATTGTGAATATACCATCAATAATGAATAGCCATCTCCACCCAGGCATGCCTCCAACTCCCGAGAGGTTGGTATACGCGGCGGATTGCAAGTATCCGCTGACCATGCTTCCCAGCGGGTTACAGATAAACCAGGTACCAGCACGCTTAAAAAGTTCAGGACCGGAATACCAGGAGCCTTAGTTCGATGGTCAGCACAAGCTTCGCTTCTCCATGGAGGCTATTTTTCATGGACCTACCGAGGATAAAATGGGTTCCAGCAAAGACAGGAGCTTCCAGCATTCCAACAAGAAACCGGAGGGCGTAAAGCTGATGGACACTGGTGACACGGCTTTGGGCAAATGTACAAATACCCCAGAGGACTTCGAGTCCGGGAAGCAGCCAGCGAGCTCTTCTTTAGGATTAGAGTATGCTCACAATCACTGGTCATTATACCTGAACTTACAACTTTGGACGTGACAATAAAAGTAGACCAGGAACCTGGAACACAACATATGCCGTATAATAGCAGACATTAAAATAATTGAGTTCGTTGCCATATAGACCGAAGTCCTCCTTGAGCCCACTCACGTAGGCATTGCTGATATTTGTTTGATCTGAGAATTCTCGTGAGCTCTAGAATGCAACAACAGATTTAAATAGCTTACCCAAGTATTTGACGAAGACTATATTGTTAGCATGACTTGTCAATTCACTGAGAAAGAGTGTACGTACAACATAAGCAAGCAAACACTAGGATTGACACATCGAGCTTGAAGAGTAATCTAATGGAATGGTCAGTTATACAAAACCTTGAAAATACACACAGTGTCACATACTTTCTTTCTTCAGCAGGATATGAAGATGGATACCAATTGAAAACTTCCTTGAAGAATCCCCAAAGGGTCGGCCTTGCAGGCTTCGACTTCTGGAGGTCCGACATGATGATCAAACAGATTTTCTGAATGAATGCGCGCTCTAACAGACAAAAATAACCTGCAGCTAGTATAGCCGATTTTTTGGCTGTTATATCTGCAAAGGTCTGGATCTCATTAGATATCGAATGTCTAGATGAATGGCTGATGTCGGTGCAATTTCTCCACCTCCTGTCGCGATCATATTCATCGGAGGAATCCCGAAACATATTTCCCAATTGAAACAGGATTATTCAGCCAAAGTTGGACGACAATCAGTAATAATGTGTCGTGATAGGTGCTAACACCCTTGTCTGTCAATGCAATGACTGCGACATGGTACGGCGCGATGGCGTGCCCGTGCTCACGGCCCTCAAATACCGATGATTAACCGTAAAGTCTCATACTATACATAAATGACGTGCTTTGATTATCAACGCGAGATCTAAGAGGTTGAGAAGTGCGGGGTTGGACTTAGCCTAAAAAAGATCCTGTACTTTATATATGTGCTGCATAATCCGAGTTGTTCATCCCGGATCACACATTGCGCGACATTCTACGATAAAGACACAACATATTGTACAGTACAGCCAAAGCACACGAGTTATAAAAATGCCCGGAAAAATAATTGATAAATATGATCACGTTCCAGTTACTAAGGAAGACTGTCAGTACATTTTAACTTTTTCTGGGCGCCATCACACGTCTCCTAACGCAATTTAGTGGACTGGGCTGAACTTGTCACCCTCGATCTGAGCCTCTTTGAGCAGCCCGGTGGAAAAGAGCAGCTCGCCAAGCAGCTAGAACATGCCGTGCAACATGTTGGTGAGTATTTATTGGTGAACTGATGTATTCATAGGTCACTAACGCCTGTTTCTCTATTAGGCTTTTTCTACGTGAAGGGCTTCAACATCAGCCAGGAAGAAGTCGATCGCCAGTTTGCTCTAGGTCGCGAATTCTATGATCTCCCTCTTGAGGAGAAACTGAAATATCACAACTCTAATGATCTTGTCAATGGCGAGTATAACGGATACAGACCTGCTGGTCACCGCATGTGAGAAGAGCCTAAGTCTGAACGTATAAAATCTTACTGACTTTTCATCAGCATGGGCAACGGTATCAAGGATAATGTTCAGGTCTACAACATTCCCAAGTTTGATGGCTACCACAAGCGACAACAGCCCCCTGTTATCTCTGATCACATTGACGAGATTGAAGATTTCAGCAGGGTATGACAACTTCTCTTCCATTCCAGTATATTCCACCACTCACAAGACATAGAAATGCCACACAGAGGTAGTGGAAAAGCTGCTTCGGCTATTTGCCATCCTCCTCGAGCTTCCAAGCGAGGACCAGCTGGTTCGCGATCACCAGTACGATGTGAAGGGCGAGGATCATCTCCGCTATATGCACTACGCAGCGCGTAGCGCCGAGGAGAACAAGAAGGTCGGCGGCCTATACAGTGCTGGCCACACAGACCTGGGATCCATCACACTGCTTTTCCGCCAGCCCGTAGCCGCCTTACAGATCCTCAACTCCGCAGGGGAGTGGAAGTGGGTGAAACCCCAAGATGGAACTATTACAATCAACACTTGTGATGCTCTTACAGCCTTGACTGGAGGATATATCAAATCAAGTATTCACCGTGTCCACACTCCTCCCGCAGATCAGGCCCATGTCGATCGGCTGGGTGTGTTGTACTTTGCTCGGTAAGAAAAAAGATCAAATCGCTTATGTGAGATCATCTTCAAAATTCTGACCTGTCAAATAGACCAAACAATCATATCGTCCTGGATCCTATCGAGAACAGCCCCGTGCTGAAACGTCTAGGTCTCACCCAGAACGCATTCACTGAACTTGGTCAGCATCTCACTGTCGAGCAATGGGTCAAGGTGCGCCAGTCTCAGCAACAACGTCGTAACAAGAATATCAAGATTTCCGAGGAGGGGAAATTCACCTACGCAAAGGGGGATCTCGATATCATTCCCGGTCTCAAAGCCAAGATGTATGACTAAACGGAGTCAATTTCTGACTATAACTATCCACTAATGTATACATTTGAAACTGCATGAACTCGATATCTTATCGTTGTTATCGTTTATACTGTATTTGGTATGAATAACTTGGTGGGATGAACGCTCCGAGATCCACTAAAGTGGAAGGCACGATTAGTTCGTTTTTGGAAGGCGTGAGTTTCGAGTATGAACCCCCTTTTTAGAAATTCCAACCCTTCTCTTCTTTTTATTTCTGACTGCTCCCCTCATTCTCTCAGCATGGCGTTAGAATTCTCCAATATCAGGTTTTTTCCCCAGACGTGGAGAGTAGGAAGGTTCGACTCTAGACTTGACCATCCTCTTGATGCTGACTAGGATTCTTTGTGCTTCTACTCTGGTAAGCTATCGTCTTATTTAGCAATAGCGCAATGTGAAGATTATAAAGAATAATTTGAGCTTCCGACGCAGCTTGAAGGTTAGGGACAGGTGGATATAAGCAAGAGCATTGGCAGTGCCCGGTAGAGCTTCCTCTGGTCAGCTTGCATTTTCTTTATAAGGCTACTTACAACAGTACTAACCATGGAATTCTAGGTTCTCGATCATGTTATAGGTATGTGTTGGTCCTTATGCTTTTTGATACTGTGGTGCACGAGAATTTTGTCGTGTACATAGTGAAATATCTTGGGTAGTACACTATTTTTCTGGGAATTTCGGTCCGGAAAATCTGATGAAATGAAGAAGGAAAGTAGATGTATGTCAGGCCCATGGGCTAAATTTCATCATTAGAATATAATCATTAGAATACAATTTCATTGCGGCATTTCAATTATTAAGACTATTAGATAAAAGCCCAATTAAAGTCCAATCCAGCGTTGACGCCACGAAGACACATCCCAAAATTTAAGCCATGCAAAGTGGAAGACTATGCCAATCAGTCATCCAGCTGCTTCCCTCCTGCTCCTGCGGCCAAATGCGCCGTAAAGGTCTTTCCAGCCAGGCTGCCAGTGGGCGAACTTTTGGCCCGTTTGCTTCTGCTCTCATAGAAGACCGTATTTCTTCCACTTCCAATTTACCCTCGGAGAGACGAGTGACACGCCATGGTCTCTTCAGAGCAGAAAGCACCTCTTGGTGAGGAAAACGCCATACTGAACCCGTGTGGTATTTCTTCAGACCAACTGTTCCAACACAAGAAATATCCAAGGATTGAAGTGGTTCAGTCCCTGGCTTCTTGCTGCTTTGAATGGTCTTGAATATTCCTTCTGCCAGGTTCTCGTCGATAGCGTGATTGATCAATATCTCACGAATGTCGCCATTGCGGTAGAGACATCCACGAGGAGTATAATTTGTTCGTCTCACGCAAGGCTTCAGATCAAATTCGTCGAATGAGGCATCCGGGGTGGTGATCACGCATTTAGAACTAGCAGGTGCCTCGGTACCCCCGTAGTTCGAGTTACATAGCTTGATACTTGTCACGTCCAGCTTAATTGTCAGGCTTCGAAGCAGCGAAAGGCCGCCAAGATTGCGGTAGCATTCAACTTCGTTGGCATCTCCTTGGGTGCGACGTACGGTGACTTCGAGCTCCTGAAGATTTGGACAGTATTCGCTGATACTTTTCAGATCAGATGGCGAAATATGTGCATTCTTGCCTGTTGAAATGACAAGTTTGGTTAATTGACTACCGTGGTGAGGAAGAAAGCATTCGAGGGGGTATTTGTTGGTCCAGTTGTGAAGGGTCAAGGTGGATAGAGGCGGGAGGCTGCATAGGAAGCGGGTCTCGGGGGTATCGAATTGACCGAGGCGCCAAGCGAGCCGAGTTGCGAATAATGACAAGTTCAGCTCTAGGGATTGAAGAGACGTGAAGCTGCAGTCATTTGCAAGGAACTCCAAAGCCTGGTAGCGCAGAGGACTTGCGACTTGAAGAGTACGAAGCGCAGAGAAATCGGTACAATCGTTCCACATGGTCACTGTCTCCTTGTTGATGGTTTTGTTCTCATCTCCACGGATATTGAGGTAGTGTAGAGAACCTCTTGTGATCTGATTATCGGTGCGATTTTGTTGCTCTCCTGGTTCTTCCGTGGGGATGTAAGCCTGGTCACCACAATAATGCGCATGGATCTCTTTCAGATTTGGAGACAGACCGGCCACAGTACGACAGACAGTCTCCTCATCGTACACATTTTCTTGGTCAAGAGAGCGATATCTCGAAGCATTTTGTCCATGGGCGAAACCATCGAGTTTGATGCTGTAAAGGCAGGGTGACGAGAGCAATGCGAGTTCATGTGGATTAATTTGTTCCGCTCCCAAGCTGTGCAGCTTGAATCTGTTTAGCCACAGTCGACAGCTAGAGGAGTTCTCATGGATAGCATTGAGGAGACACGGAGCAAATTGATGTAAGCCACCATATAGCAAGTCATCCAGTGAGGGCAGCTGTCTGAGGAGGTTTGCAATCGGTAACCACATGTCATCTGCTTCTTGTGTCGTACTAGGATATTGGAAATGTGTTTGATGAGATATTGAGGGGGTGTCAAGTACATATTGTCTCAAAGCTTTAATGTCGCGCTTGATCGGTGTCGATGGAAGGGAGTTCTGCTTTCCATCATATCGTGGGGGCTCGATAATCAGACAGCGTACTTGGGAAAAGGCATTCACCCATTCCAATTCTTTATTTAGTCGATTGGTTTGTGTTGAAATTGTCTCATGGTCTTCCCGGTCTAGTTGAATCTTGACAGTGTGGAAAATAAAAGGCGAAGACACCAATAAGAAGTCCTTGCTGGTATAGGCTAGCGCGCGTAAGCTGAGTGGAGACGTGTGATCGAGATAAGACAATATAGTATGGACAATCTCCGTAGGGCAGCGGGTGAAAGGACAATCTGCCATATTGAAGGGTCTGAAAAATGATCCAAGAATTGTTATATGCTTGAGGGAAACGGAGATCAAAATGTGCCACAGGTCAAGCTATATACTCGCGTAGATGCTCTCGGGGACACCGTATTTCTCCCAACATCTTCTGTGCGCTACGCTGAGCCCCGGTTTTTACGTGGACTCACGGACAACTTTTCAGTGATTGGCAGGATTCCGGATGCCTAGATTGAAGAACTAGTGATCAACGCCCCTAGACACGGAGCTTTCAATAGAGGATCTTCCCATCTGTTGTGGGGCGAGTGGATCCTGATCCGACTGGACTAATCATACTTCATAGAATCTGAAAGCCTTCCGTATCCCGTATTCCGTATATCGTATTTTGTGTTAACACCTGGCAACTAACGCCCAGCCTCGCCGTAAACTTGACGAAATAAATGACGAAGTCATTTGACTCCCGAGGTCCCGCAGGGTAAAAAGTCGCATTTGGTGGAGATGAGGGTCTTGATATACAACTCCCTAGATACGAAGTCCCGACCACGGGACTTTGAATCTGCTCCAGACCCGCATGAAATGCAGAACCTATCAAAATGAAGCTAGCGAAGCGTAAGGCGACCTTATTTTGATCAAAGTATGTGTCCCCGACGGATCTCACGATATTACGTCACCTGTTTTCCACCCTGCAGTGAGAATTCAACACAATTGTGATGAGAATGCGCCCCCGGGGGCTGATGATGTAAGAATGCACAACTAACTAGAATTTTCCAGGGTTTCTGAATTGTTCAAAATCTGAGTGCGAGAATACTGGAGCACTTGAGCCTTGAAGGTTTCAAGCTTTACTTGGATTCATATCCTCTTGGTCGGGAATATATATGACCATGATTCTCCGGGGCTCATTCTAGGGTTCAATATGTGGACTCTCACCCATCCAGGAGAGATAAGCTCTTATCCATGGATCCATACATAATCTTTGAATCTCCCCGGGCGTCAAATCGTTTATCCGGATGTCCCAAGTCCTCCAGGGCTGGAGGTCTTACATTTTGCACCAAGGCGCTTCCCGACTTGAATTTCACACATGTTCAGCTTCCAAAGTTGTCCAGGGTCGTGGAAAGTTTTTCGGAAAGAAAAAGAAGATACCGAGGCTCCTATCCTATGGGGTTATGAGTCAAAGGCGTTCGGCGTCGTATCGCAATTTATTTGAATTTTGAAGGACTCCAAGGTTTGCTTTTTGTAATGCATGTTCACGGATTCCACTTGGCATTCATCTGCAGGCTTCACCAACTTCAGGGCTGATAGATAATCTTTGGTCTAGTGACATTTGAGGCTGCACGTTTGCGATCTTTCCGACCCTGAATTTTATCCTAATACCTCAACGGCCGATGGGCTCTCAACCCCAAGTCGGGGGTGCTTTTCAAAGTCCGAATGAAAGGAGAAGTCAACGAAAGCAAATTCTTGGAATCATGATAATCCCCGGATCCTTTCCTTAATATTTCCTTACCTGTGCTGATATTACCTGCAGAAGTCAATCAAAGTGTCGGGTTCGCTTAGATTTCGACCGCTCCAATCATCATGCCCGGTAGGTCCGGTATAACATGTGAATGTAGCATGTGCAGTCTTGGGTAGCATCTATGTACTATCAGATCTGACGCCGAAAGTCATGCGAGGAACCACATCGGTGAAGAAATGGCCTGATTTCCTGTCGATCATAGCCCTTAGGGGAACTCTGGGGGTGCGGGGTTAAGAAATTTCTCCACTCCGCTTACCCCAAGGTTTCCTGGAACGTGGTGATCCACGATACAGAAAAGTCGCCGAAATCCCGCCGGCTCAGGCACAGATAATTCATTGGATGTAGATTTTCTTCGTTGGAGTACATTGTGACGAAAATGTCTCGATCCACTTGAAGGATCGAAGGATCCAATAGAAAGCGGGGCGAACATTTGTCTTGCTTTTTTTCCCTTTTATGGGTCCACGAAATGCGCGGATGGCTTCAGGGGCGATCAGCAACCCTCAAGTTGCGCTGCCTCGGCAGGATGATATGATCACATTCACTGCCCTTCTAGGGCAGTTATTTATATCGATTCCCACCCGTTCGGGGACAGATCGATCCCTACTGAAGCCTTGACTATCAGTATCAAGCCACCATGGTTTCCTCCGGTTCTTCAGTGCGCTTGGCGATAACGGTCTTTGTGGCCTTCATGCTGGGCCTCGTATCTGCCCGTCCAGCAGCCCTATCCGTGGCTCATATCCCCAACATGGCTCGTGGGCTTCCCAAGGCTCCCAGTGCTGATCCGTTCTATCAACCCCCGGCCGGCTTTGAGTCCGAGGCCCCTGGAACAATCTTACGCCAACGCAGCATCTCTGTCGCTTTCCTAGGCCTCATTCCAGACCCAGTGGAAGCATATCAGCTATTGTACCGCACCACTGCCATCAATGGCTCCGCAATTGCGACTGTGACCACGATCTTCAAGCCCACCAACCCCAAGACAGATCGATTTGTTTCCTTCCACACGGCCTACGATAGTGCCGCCTCAATCTGTGACCCCAGCTACAACTATCAGCTCGGTGCGGCACAGACCGATATTATCTCTTCCGCGGAACAGTTGATTCTTCAGTCCTACCTGCTTCTAGGCTACATTGTGGCCTCGCCCGACTATGAAGGCCCTGATGCAGCATTCGGGGCGGGTCGCCTGGCAGGAATGGGGGTTCTCGATAATATGCGAGCCGTGAGCAGCTTCGACGCACTAGGTCTCTCCAGTGCTAAGCCTATGATTGTTGGTACTGGCTACTCGGGTGGTGCGCTTGCCACGGGTTGGGCGGCTTCTCTACAGCCGAGCTACGCCCCTGAATTGGACATCAAGGGCTGGGCCCAAGGTGGCACCCCAGCCAATCTGACGGGTACTTTTGAGTACCTTAGCGATAATAATCCCTTCAGCGGCCTCCTTCCTCCAGCCGTAGCTGGTTTATCTTACCCTAGTGCATATGGTGCTCAGTTGGACCCTTTCCTCAATGGAATTTTAACCTCAAAAGGCCGATCCGTCATCGAGAAATCCAAGACCACCTGCGCCGTTGAGGATATGCTCAACTTCGCCGACCAGTCGCTGCTTTCTACTAGCATCCAGAGTCTAGGCGATCGTCTGCTCTATGACCCTACTGCTCAGTCCATCCTTAAACAGTGCACCATGGGTGTGACGAAGGAGATAACCCCAACTGCACCGGTGTTTGTCTATCATGCCTCGCAGGATGAGATCATTCCTTACGCGGATGCGTCGACGATGGTCGATTCGTGGTGTGGCTATGGCGCTGATGTCAAATTCACGACCTTTGCATATGGTGGCCATGCCACGACCGAAGTCATCGGTCTACCCGATACAATCAACTTTGTCGAGTCGGCTTTTGCGGGCACCACTCAGAGCGGCTGCTCGAGTAACACCGAGTTGGTCAGTATTCTCAACCCCATTGCACTCGGCGTGGAGCTGGAACCTATCCTGACGAAGTTGGTCGGGGTCATTCTTACCCTTGGTATTAAGGACTTGCACGTCAAGCAGAACCTTGATGTGCTGGCAGATGTGGTCGAATGGTAAAGATATATAACCTTGGCATGATTGGAGATCCCGTAGATCTACAGGTGGGGAACGGGAGAGACCGGGCATCTATACGAGATATCATAAAATAGTTGATAAGTCTTTGGACAATTAGTGAACCTATTTATTAATTATTTCCGTGTACTCCCGTACACATGCAGACATGCCTTTTCAGTCCTCGTCATTTAAAGTTGAGATTTGCTCATTCCACTTTGATCGCTTGCGTCATTTGTCCGCGGCTCTGCTGCTGCCGAATGCGAAAAAGGGGCTCGAGCACCCTGTCAGGCCCCAAAGCTCGTCGCGCGACCGGGAGAAATTTGGTTATATGTCTGGGATGACCCTTGAAATGGATCTATTCGTACCTTTTCACCAAGTCTTTGATCTTGTCTGTCCACGGGCGAGGTCTAATATCCTGTATAAGAAGAATGTGGTTCGCGCCATCCATCAATGTCGATCACCTGAGGCCGAGATCAGCTGCCCTTATCTTTTCCTAATCACGAAGCGGTCTGTCTATAAGTTCGACTATAACTGTAAGAACTATGGACAAACGTGGATGTACAATGTAAGAATCCATGTATGCTTGCTTTTCTCGTAGATATTTCCGAGTCGACCTGTAAATCGAAAAAGAAAACATATCAACGGTGCCATGATCAGCTGTGGAGTGGCGTTCTAGGCTGACTTGGACACTCGAGACCTGTCGAGTCACCGGGTGTGCGTCACAGACAATCTCCGCCTTCCCCTTCCCTCCGCACCTCAAATACCATTAAACCACATCCCCAACCGTGAGGATGGCTAGTTCTCCATAGGTTTCACAACTGTATCTGTGTGAAATCGTCTCCGGATCCGTTAATTTGATGCGGAGAAGCTCCTAGGCTCCGAAGGTCCCAACCCCACGATGTACTCAGTTTCTCCCATTGTTTGATCCACGATTCGCCATCCTTTCCCATTTTCACAGAACTTCCCTTAGATGGTCATCTCTCTTTCTCTGGTGTACCTGTTAGCATGGCCGTCTCCACTGGCTCCATTTCACTCGCTCTGCACTCCTGATAACGGAATCCGCCGCTGATAGCAACCGGCCCCGGCTTCCGTTTGTCGGGGTAAGCTCTTTTTTGACGTGCTGAATCAACACTGCTCAACCGGTCTCACTGATTGTATCCAGAGATACGTCCACCATGCACCAAAACCCTCGGTCACCGGCAGTGCCACCGACGGCGCCGGCGCCCAAGCTCCCCTCCAAACTCCACCCGCCTCGCAACGACCTCAGAGACCAGGAACCGACCCCAGCATCCCCAACCGCCTATATGCGAACACACCAGACCAAGGGCTTAGGAATAGAAGCTGGCGAAGGCTCCTCTGAGTCGGCTAGGGCGGTAGCTCCTGGGCAAGAAGCTCTGTCCAAGCTGAATCAGATCATATCGGTAAGGTGGAAATAGCCCTTTGAGCACCCTGGTCTCCATGCTAACGCTTTGATGCTTGCTGTCTCCAGAATTATCACACCAAAGCGGCTTTGATCATTCTCCACTCTCGGGTTGAACTACCGCGGTCCTACAACAAGGGCTCCCATTCACCCAGGGTGAACCGATGGGTATGTTGTATTGAACTCCAGCCCTCTTCCATGACATGAAGTCAGAGGTCTAACTTTTCTGGGTGACAGTTTAACGTTGAATTGGATGAAACCGATGTTTTGCGAGAAACGCTGCAAGTCTGGCGAACCTGCGACGCCACAGATCACCGACCGCCACCCCTCATAATTGAAACCTTCATAGACACGAGGGGCCTCACCAATAACGAAAGTCTGGTGATATTGGATGACAACGGGAAGCGTTGGGATGTGCAGGAATCTCTTGCGGCGTCACCAATACTAGGCTCGAAGCAGTCAGGGTCCGAGGAGGTCATTCTGGAGCGATGGAAAATTGAGCTGGGAGCCTCCTCTGGCAGACCTCCCGCCGATCTGGGCTCTATTTTGCCGACGGTGTATAAGAAAAGCATTGTCCTGTTCCGATCGTTATTCACATACTCCAAGTTTCTGCCCGCTTGGAAGTTCTCTAGGGGCAACGCAAAGGCACGGAGAAGCCCCGCACTGCAGATTAGGTATCGTGTGGTAGATGGGAGTTCTCGATCAGAAGCGTCTCTGGATAACTTGACAGCTCCGTTGTTTCAAGGAGAGAGCAAAGTGGTGGATACATACAACTTCGGGGTCACAGAATCTCCGGCGGGACCCTTTTCGGTAGAGGTCTCATACCGAACTAATTGTGATTTTCGAATTGATGATTCGGAGGCCCTGCTGAGCTCCCGCTTTATGGGTGCTGATGATGAGATCTTCCGACCTTCATTACCCAAGGATGATACCAGTCGAGCTAATCCTGAAGTTGGGTCGGTACCAGTGGAAAGAAGAACGGTCGAGAATCCAGATCGTTCGCGGGCGTATGGGAGCCTATCAACCTTCCATCAAGTCGGCCCAGCCACTGGTGGAAGTCCTATTTCAGCATTGCGTGCTGCTCGGGATGCTGGCGCCGGTTCTCCTTCACCAACAGATTCATATTACAAGAAGTTGCTGCCTGCTGCAAAGATCGGGGCGACAGGACGAGCAAGCAAACTTTCAAGTGAGAGTGGCAGCTCGAATATTACGCGGCGCCCCTCCGTCTCTTTCCCCCATTTTAAAGCAGGCTCTCTATCCGATTCACCTGCGTTGATGGATACTCCTTTGGGCGTGTCTCCTCGCACCACTTCTGCAAGAGGTTCTACAGGAACATCTGTCGATTCTCGTGTAATGCCACCTCCTTCTTCTGCGGCCTCAGCACGACGACCCCCTTCTCTAATGACCGACCAAGCCATACCTTCATCTACCTCGGCCTCCCCGAAGCCTGCACCGATATCTAGGTTCAGTAGTTCATTCAGTCACCGGCGAAGTCGCCCGTCTTTCGGAGGCACCAACAAGATGGAAGATGAAACCTCCAGTGGGAAAGCAAGCGCGACATCGTCCAACGTCCAACCGGGCTCTGGTCTACTTGCAGAGGTTACTGGAACAAGCGCTGGATCGATTCACGCAGACGATGAAAATATCTCTGATTTCCTCAAGTTTCTTGACCAGGAGAAGGATTTGATGCATCGTCCACCTAGCACTGCCTCTCAGGGGTCTAGCCCTCGGAAACCCACAGCCGCTTCTACTTCCCTTGCTCGCTTCCAACAGATGCGTGAATCGAATGCTGTGCTATCGGATTCAATGTCAGCTTCGGTGCAGCTTCAGCGTTCTTCTATCTCCTCCAGCAAACAACTCTCTGGAGTCCCACCCATGGTTGCTGGTACTTCCATATCTACTGCTTCATCTCCTGGAAAGCCAATCTCTCCCCATACACCACACACCCCTGCCATTCGATCCCGCCTGAGCTCTAACAGTGTGGTCGATGATATCAACACCGAGCACGACCGAAGAATGCCACGCATTGCAGATGACGGGCATGACTCTCCGCTTGAAGAGAACTCTAGCGTGGATACAACTGCACGAGCCTCGTCTACAGCAGCTGCGATTGATATCCCTACCTCCCCGCGACCTTTCGCGCCAGCCTTTCGCCGTTCAAGCTCTGCTGCTCAGCGCCGACGACCGCCTCCTACTGATGAAGATGATATCTTCTCATTCGGCATGCGAAGTGTCAGCCTTGGGCCCGAAGAGCGCTCACATCTCAGACGTCAGAATGATCAAGAAAACGCGGATGCGAATACTCTGCTCGAGCCTGGCTCACTGAATTTATCCTTGGAAGATCCCAGTGCACGAACTGCAGCTGCAGCTGCAGCTGCGCAGAACCGGGACGGCGAGGCAATTCGAAGTCAGACTGTCTCTGTTCCTCCTGCAACATCCGCATCATCGATTTCCCACGTTTATCAACCCCGTTTTCCTCCTCGTGGCCGAGGTTCTTCCGGTGGTCCTCATTCGCTTAGCTCCGCATCTAGCAGTCTTGCACGTGGAGGCACGCTCCCACATTATCTGACCGAGCGTGAGGACCGCGACGGAAACGCCAGTGGCAGCAACAGCGGCAACTCAACTATGGAAATCAGACGTAGCTCCTACCAACGCCGTCCACCGCCATCCCAATTTGAGGATGATGAGCCACTGCTGTTCGCTATGAGCGATTTCGGTGCCTCTCGTCGCAGCTTGGAGGAGAACCGACATGGCAATCACGGAGGAGCTGACTCTAGCGCTGGTTCTCGACGTGGCAGTGGTAGACGTGGAGCTGGGCCTCCTAGCTGGAACTAGTTGGTGCCTCGACTGAATTCTTCTTTACTCTGATCTCATCGCCTCATACCCTTTGATTTTCCTGATTTCTCTCAACCCGCCATCTTCGAATACCCATTTCATACTTTGCGCTCCATCGGCTGGTGTCTTTTTCAAAACACGTCTTTTCATTAACGGTCGGCTGCTTCATAGACTGAATACTCAGGGTTTGATCATTTCGTCCATAGAGATCGTGTCTCGTCCTTTTTTCTTCTTTTTCTCTCTGCGTTTTTCGTGATTTTTCTGTCAGCAAGGGTTTTTCTTTTCTGATATTGCTTTGCTATCTCGCAACTGCACTGCATGATTGAGATGAATTTATGTTTCTTGAGCACTCGGCGCCTCGCTTTTCGTTTCATTAGCTCTGGGTGACTTCATTTATTTCTCATGATAACGTGATCTTTGTTCATCTTGATATTATGTGATCTGGTTCCAAGGTTGTGTCTTAGGCAGCTTGAATATCACGCGGGATTACCCCCTTTAACAAGTCATTCCGGCTTATTCATGGTCTGAAGTTGCTATTCCCGTAGAGTTGTCGGTATCTACAAAGTTTATTAATGTAGACGAACCACTGACAAATATACATTGAAACTTCAAGACTTTTATTTCTCCAAACTCGAGTAAAAGGTATATCTAACGAATTAGGCTCTAGATGCAAAAAACAATGACCCGATCATTCAACATATGCATAATAACAGTACATATCCAGCTGACATGCTAGAAGATAAGGGGAATCCGGTTCTCCTCCAATGAGAATGAGCCAAGAGGTGTCTCTTGACAGATAGGTCCCAAGCCAAGGGCTCTCAGGTGCTTGGCGTTTAAATTGGCACTGAGCCCACCAAGGCTAGTCCACAAGCATCTTTTGATAGATATAAATTTGGCTGAGAGACTCCCGCGGTAGGGGACGGGGCGTGGTAATGTGATGTGAGATCTCAATGATATGGCACCCGCGGTACCAGTACAAAATCGCCAAATTACATACCCCGGAAGGCGTTGTTCGAAGCACTGCGGCGCTCCTTTGAGCGGAAAGAAGAAGAGGGAGTCTTGTCGTACTGGACTTCGGATTTCTGGTTCTTGGACTTGGAGGCAGGCATGAAGCTGACCTCTCTTTCGCCGACGGGGCCACCCTGTCGCGAGGGTCTCGACCTCGACTTCATGTTTTGAGCACGCGAGCCAAATGAGCGGTCACGCGTGGAGTTTGTGCGTGCTGAAGAAGAAACCTGCATGCGAGGAGGACGATTTGTGCGCTTGTAGTCGACGGAGGAGATCTTGTTGGAAGCCTTTTGCTTGACAGGTCTCTCTTGCTCACTCTCGGAGCCAGACTCATCATCGCTAGATCCAGGGACGTTGTCGACAGCTTCTTGCTCCACTGCTGTAAGACCACGCTCCTTTCTTGTGGCCTGATCAGGCACCGTGCTAGGGTTGATAAGTTGGAATTCACGGGATGTCTCGTCGACGGCGAAGTCCTCATCCTCGAACAGCTTGGTGAAACGGGTATCGCGAAGGACACCCTTTTCATTTGCCTCAGATGTAGCAGGAACAGCATCGGGCATATTTTCGTCGCCACCGCGCGCAAGGACACGCTGAGCCTTCTTACGCTCAGCCTTCTCCTCGGCGTTCATCAATCTCTCGGCTAGCCTCTTGTTCACCTTGACAGCGGCCTTCTTCTTGCCACGGATGCGGCTCTCGCGCTCCTTGTCGATCTTCTCCTTGACACGCTTGGCACGCTCTTCTTCCCAGACGTACGGGTTGGCGATCAATCTCGCCTCCTCGTACAATCTCTGGGCCACGAAGTAACCGTGCATGTATGGCCGCAAGAGGTTGGTACGTCCAATAAGGTGCTCTAGGTTCAGGGTGCGGAGCTGAGGAACAGTCAAGAACTTGAAGTTGTCGTAAACAGCACCAGCCTGTGAACTGGTGAAGGCATTCGGGTCGTTGGGGTCCTCGGCCATTTCTTCCACCAAATTGTCCAGGAAAGAACACCATCTCGGTGCCGGTCCAAGCTGGGGGATAAAGAACGAATGTTGCTGTCGGCCTTCGTTGGCTGTGAGGAGCATTCCACTGTCCTTGCACCAGGCTACCGAGTTAATATCCACTGCGGGTTCCACAGAGGTCCATGGAGTACCATCGCGAGGATCCCAGATCTTGATGATACGCTTATCTGCCGACATGATTTTGGGATCCAAAGTTGCTTCACGGGTTGCAGTTGAGGGCTGCAAGAATTTGAGTGTGTGGATGGGGAAGCCGTATCCTTGATCCTTCTTTAGAAGAGGGACTGGAGACCGCAAATCGTAAAGGTGAATCAGACCGTTCGAGGAACCGGTTCCAAGAGTCAAACCAGAGCGATGGAACTCCAACGCAGTAATCTCAGCCCGTCCTTCATTGAACTGTTGAGTGGGCGGAAGGAGTACACCCGCTCGGCCCTTAGCTCTAGGATCCCACAACTCCACTGTTCCAGTAGATGTACCAAAGGCGAGCAAGTTGTGACTCTCCTCCGCAATCGTGCCAGTGTTGACAGATCCAGTATTAATTCCACCTTGGAGGGTACCGCCTCCAGTGGAAGTGAAATCATCTCCACCAACATCCACCTCGAAGCTGCGCATGTACCTTCCAAGCTCCAGATTCAAACGGAACACTTCACCCATGCCATCCTGATTCACACCGACGGAAGGAATAAACGCCTCAGTCGATTGTCGGTCATATACGAGATCACGTCCGTATCGGGGCAGGCGGGTTGTGTAGTGACATCCTTGCGGTGTGTGGAATTCGAGAGAACGGTCGGACTGGAGATGGAGGGATTTGGTGTAGTCGGAGGATAGAAGGATGAAGGTTGTGTTCAGGGCGACTGTATGCCGAGCCCAGGACAGAGACAGTTGGGGGAGATAATGGGTGTGGATTTGCGGTTTGTAAGTTCCTGTTGGATATTTTATTAGGTATGCGCGTCAAAGGCCACTGTGGGTGATAAACCATACCTGTACTCATAACCCATTCACCATCTTCACTGGCTCTGACACACTGGCTAGCTTCCTCAAACTCGAAATCTTGCAGCAGCTCCACCCGGTTCGCATACTCGGGATCGTCTTTGAGGCTGCGCTTTCGGCGTCTAGCAAGCCATTCTGGGAGTGGTCTGGCAGTGTTGGAGCCCGAGATGGTGTAAACTGGCACCTCAGACTGGTTAGAGAGCTTCATGGCGTCGAAGTTCTCAGCGAGTTGTAACTAGCGCGATAAAAAAAAGTCGAAGATAAAAAAAAAAAAGATAAAACCGATAGGGACCACGTGATGTACCGCAGCGGATCTCGGTGATTGGCCCGAGCGCCCCCGTGAACTTCCCCCGGAATTGCGCAGCATCTCGGTGTTTTGCATCTGCGACAATCTAGATGACCGCGTCGCTGGCCAATACCAAGATGACTCGACCTACCTGATGGATTTTTACTCGCAATTACCGGCTGCACGCGCGTATGGTTCCCGACAGAGTATGTTCCAGCACTGGAAATGACTCCCAGATTCAACTGCGACCACCTCCTCTCGTTTTGTGAAGGCTCCCGGGGCTGTCCGCGACCGATAAATCATGGACTTTCCCGGAAATGCCAGTACCAATATTCATCTTATTGTAAGTGAATTCCCAGTCATTTCGTCCTATATCTGACCCAAAATTAGGATGGCTTCTCCACGATCTACTGGAGGATATACACGGAAGAGACGAGCATTGCGACCAATCCGCCCGAAGGTCCACCCAATGGTTACACAATTTTGAAGCACCTTAGTCGCCTGAAAGACCTAGAGGCCAAGTTACGACTTCTCAACTGTTTGGCTTCATGCCCAAGGCGCCTTGGGCTGTGGGTTTTCTCCCCAACTCCGGACTTCGAAAGCTTAGGCACATTATATGTGAAGGAAGGAAGCGGATTGTCCAAGAAAATACTAGTTGATACGACCATTCTCAAAGGTATGAGGTCGAACGGATGGGCTCTAAGCTATAATATACCCCCACTTACTAACTTCTGAGATAGTCTCCGCATCGGGCAGCATCGCATCCCAAGACTTGATTAGAAGCCTTTCAACAGAGACTCAAAATCAGGCTGGGCCTCAAGCTGGGCAACAAAGACCCCAGCAGGGTCAACCTAACTCTAGGCGACCCGAGAGCCATAGTAGTTCTGCTGCTATCTATGCCTCCTTTATTTCTGCCGTTACCGGTGCAATCAGCCTACATATGATTCGCTCTCATGGTGCCTTTCCGCTCGGTTCCCGCACTCTATTTACAGCGGTGGAAAAAGTGGGCTACGAGAGCCCACGTGTCGATAACGACAGCCCGTTTTCCAAGTCTTGCTTGACGTCAATGAATATCCAACTAAACGGCCCTGGGACATTGATGATTTCCACACAAACTATCTCTCAAGTTGGTATTTCACGCCTCTGTGGCCCCCAGAACGACATCCCAGATGTTCTACAAGTGCAGCCAGGTACTGATCTTTGGCTGTGTCCAAATGGAACCGTTGCACGGCTTGTTTCCGCTAATGTTGATCCTCCAACGGTCCCTTCGCCTGAATTTGCGGTTTCCGGAAATGCTGCAGCGAAAAAAAGACAATGGAAGTTGGATGTGGTACAATGGCTAGTTAATTTCGGTTTGCATATTGACTCGGTCGACGAGGAACTGTGGGTCGAGGTAGAGGTATGGGAGCCCTTTTTCGCAAGGTTGGCGGGGGAGGCATGGCGGCAAACCGATGAGCCCCAATCTCCGCTTCCTTTGAAACGCATGCTGTGGCCCGCAAGATTTTGCTTCAAAAGGACCTCTTCCGAAATCAAGCCTCCAAGAAATGAGAAATCTTGGCCCTTAGGCCTGGCCGACGATCCACTTGACTTTGCAGAGCGATGGCCATCAGAGGCTGAGTCTTTCCTAGCAAATAACCATTTGACGCCCACTGTTGTGGTGGATGAACCTCAATCCAAAGATGAAGACATGTCATCACCTAAAGTTGACGGCTTGGACGGTTTCGAGAGTCTTTCTCGAATGGCCCAATACACCGACCTCCCACCCGCCAACCTGGTTTACCCAACTCCTCCCGAAGGGGCTGCTGTGATCGGATCGAACCATGTAAACCCGATGGACAATTTCCATGACGATACCGACTTTCAAATGTCCCCGGATGCACAGCAAGACCCAAAAACAGGCCCTAATTTCAAGCTTTCTCCCGAGGTTGGCATTGGAACGGGCCGCTACGATGCCAGTGATGATGAAGATCTTTTTGGCGAGATGAACGAGAGGGACTTTGGATCAAAAGGAATCACTGATGCTGATTTCAGCTTTTTCGATGACCCAGATTTTGATAACATGCATGACGATTCCCCTGCTGTCCCTAATCAGGAACCTTCACAGCCCGTTCTGGAAGAAAGTAAGCTTGAGGAGAGTGCAGCGGATATGAATGATATACCCCCCAGCGCCCCTCCGGATATTTCAGATCCTGCCCAAAGCGTGGCATTGGAGGAGCCGTTGCCCAAGGAGACAACACATGAAGATCCGGAACCAGTCAATGAACTCATGGTCATGGAATCATCCCCTGGCGACTCACCAGACCCCAAGAGTCCAGCCATCATCAGTCCCCCATTAAGCCCCGTGGAAGTTAAGAAGATTCTGTTCTCTGGTGCAAAAGACGAAGGCACCCAACGACCTCTAGATAGCCGCACTTTACAAGGGCACTACCATCCCGTGGCCTTTGAAAAGAAAATTGGGGACTGGAATGAAAAATATGGAGCTGCGGGTAAATTTTGGTTTGCCTCCGGGGGTAAGCTTGATTCTTCAGATCAAGGCCCAAACTCCATTCCCACAATTGGGCTCCCTCATCGCAGTCGATCAGGGGTTAATGGCGCGTACGCAAAGTTTGCAGGCAAGAATGCTTCGCCGGTCACTTTGGATATTGACTTTGAGGCCCCTGCGGACTCAGATAGTGAAACCAGTGGTGATAGCGATGATACATCCTCCTTCGAACATGCCCCCACCCCTATTATTGTACCATCTTTGAAGAGGAAGCGAGTGCCTTCTGAGTCTGATGTCCAATCCGCCGCATCCCCAGCCAAATCTGCCGGTGGGCCTGATGTGAATTCTAATCTGAAGGTTGAGAATTGTACTTTTCTTGGGAATTTCCTTGCCAACTTTTCAGATTGGACCTTTATAGGTTATTTTTCTGCGTTTCAGGCACAGCAACTTCCAGTTCTTGTGCGAAGAGAAGACCAGATTCCCATCGCTCAGCTGCTCGTTGACCAGATCACGCAGTCCTCGCTGGATCATTCGCTTGGTGGTTGCATTGGCCTCTTTGGACTCGAGAATGAGAGCCTAACATGGCGAACTAATCTCGAAGAGACCAACTTCTTGGGTGAGGTTGCGAAGCTTGATCTCAAGGCATATGCGTTTTTGCAAGAAGAGGTGACTGCAACACCTGTGCAGCAGCCCCCTAAGGATTCCCCCAAAGGATCTATTTCAAGGGTAGCTGCTCCGCACGTACGCATGCGTCGGGGCAAGGAGTACCTGGAGGCCCTCCCCCCTGCCGTTTCTTTCTGGGAAACATTCGGTCTTGAGCCTGCCCATGGGTCAAAAGATATATCGGCCTACTGTATTCATCCTTACGCTGCTACCAAAGCAGCCGATACATTTTTAAATCGATTTGGCCTTCACTACCAGAGTTGCAATCTAGGGAGTCATACCAGAGGCGACAAATCTATAGGGTTTGAGAATGGACTTCGATCATGGGATTCAGAGTCGTCTAGCTATGCATCTATGATGCAGTCTCTGAAGGGTCTATGTGAAGAACTCGGTATGCTAGAAACCATCTTAATATAGTGACGAATTTTTGCTGATGTTGTCGACTAGGAACCGATCTCTCTCAGTACTCACCCAGCACAGAAAATTGTGTCATTTATATCGTCAACCCGTTCCCTCATGCTGCAGCACTCGCTGATATCTGTGCGGCATTTTGGAATCTTTTCCAGCAAATGGCTGCTGACGCAGATCGTCAACAAGGTCAGCTAATTAATGAGGTTGCCCTGCAGATTATTCCGATGGACTTCATTATGTCTGAAGATTCCATGGTTGTGCCTACTCAGACGGAGTACCTAAACCTAGCTCTGGAAGTTTATAGCCGTTGTCGCCCCAAGGACACTAGCTCAAGCCCTTTACTTGGTGCTCCGGCGGTCCTTTTGGCTGATCCTTTGCCAAAGGCTATCAATTTCCGTCTTGCACCCGACAAGGGTTCGCCTCTGCAGGATGGGCGAAGTCTGCATATCGCCTACTCCAGAAGTTCAGATCAGCGATGGTTATCTGTGGCATGGTCCGATAGCACTGGCAGCCTCCAAACCAGTATGTCCTACTGCCTGCGTTACCGCAATCGCGGTACGGCTAGGGCAGTCGGAGAAGTGCGCAATGAGATATGGGCTACCACGCGGCATATCATGGAGAAATTCCAAGCTCAGTGGAGAGTCATCTTGGTCAATTCCGAACCTATTGACCCCGATGAAGTGGAAGGTAAATCTTCGCAAACAACATCCTCACCCTTATTAAAACTCTCTTGCTAACTCTGACTAGCGTGGAGCAATCTGGCCGAGCAACAGAATAAGATGCGGCCAGGATCCATGGAGTTAGTTATAGTGGCCGTCAACACTGTACCCGACTTGTCTATCGAGCCAACATCCTCTCAAATTACCTCTAGCGTTCTCAACCCACATTTCTCTTCTACTCCCGTCTCGACTCCGAACCCAAGCGTCAGCATTGCTTCACCCGAGCAGACTGGCAACGCCCCGACACCCAGCGCAGCCTACAACGCACCAACGCCTACCGAACTCTCCATAGAACCTGATTCAGATGTCGTTCTCACCGACATCTTGGATGAATCCTGGACAGTTACCCTATCCCATCGTCTAAACAGTTCCCCACACGTTACCGAATTCCGCCCCGCGCTGGCTAGCGGGTATCTTCTTCGCCGTAAAGGCATCACCGATGGCGACGGCGCGTTCACACTGACCGCCAATCTTATTCATTCACAACGGCCTGCTTCATCACACGAGGCTCTCCTCAAGGACATCTTAGGGATGTATCGGGATCTTGCATCCCTGGCCCGGGCAAGAGGCATGCGCAGCGTCCAAGGCAATACTCTGCCATGGCACATTGCCACCGCATTGCGTGCGCAGGAGCTCCTGAGCTATGTTTTCTAAGGGACAAGATCATGGTCATACCCGGGTTGGGCGGCGTTCTGGTTGATTTCTTTCTTTCTTATCTTCTTTCTTTGTTTTAGTATGTATATGATGGTTTCATGGGTGCATTGCATGCATATTTTTCTTCGGGGAACGTGGATATACCATCGGCGGCATAAGTTTGATTTTTGTGAAAGCGAATGACACAAATGCATTCCTACCATTTCGACTTCCGAGGTTCCTATTCATATACTCTACAATTTCTATTACTTTGGCCTACTACTATTCATGTACTGGGTAATGCCAGGCATTTGGCTTTCCACTCAGTTATGGTGATGACCCTATCAATGGGTAAAATAAGATTGAAGACGCCCCGAGTAACCTGACTTGCTCACTAGCACGGAGCAGTACATGGACTCTTAATTAATGAAGCAAGGCTCGCTATATAAAACAGTTGATGCATACTTTTCACGCTCAGAAGAGCAATTCCTTGCCCGTAGCCTTGAACCTTGAAACCATGAAGGCGGGGCTGCAATTTGCTTCCCAATCCTCATCGAATCCCGAGTTCGGGTTATGTGGGTTGACCGTTTGCTTCGTAGAAAACATGAAGCCGCCGTGAGGCTCATCCTCCAGGCTGGGTGACTCTGCATCGCTGCTTTCCGAGTCACTACACGGACACGTAGAGGTCGTCCGGTCTCCGGGGGTGGTGCAAGGACAAAGGCCCAGGGAGCGATTGCACGGGACACATTTGTAGTATGCCCGACTGGTAGCACCGGAGCTACCAGGGTGTGTGGATAAGCGAACTCCTGGAAGTCCGCATTGTTGGCATTTCCAGCCCTGTGACGCGCGTTCGAGCAGTTGGATAGTCATGATGGTAGTTGGTGGACTCTGTCGCATTGACTAAGATATTGTATAAGTGACTGGTAGGTTGAGGGAGATATGCGTTACTCACACTGAATTGGAGCTGAGTGGAGTGAGGTAATAAGGTACTCTAGGAAGCCAAGTATAGAGGAGCTTGTTTGGTACTCCAAAAGTCCGGGGAACGGCTCATTTTTATAAACATCTTTTGCGGGGAAGGTCGATCAGTATGACGCTATTTGGATCAGCAAAGGTATAGGATCCAAATATTGAGCAATCATCATGGGATCCAGGTAAAAATCACGTAAAAGGAAGGGGTTCTAGACTCAGGCGTGATCACAAACGTCAGGGCTGGCCGGATCGGGTAGGTAAAGCCCCGAGGTAAAGCGAAGTTTTAGGTAATATCGCGCAAATTGGTCAAGTGACCTTGCACACGTGGAAGCATTTGTGTCTCCCCTTGTTCAACTTTACGTTTCTCTTAGTAAATGGGTTTCTATTTTCAGAGAAATGCAGAAAATGACTCGGGAGGCCGCCGGGCCGGGGTTGAGTTCTATGATTCCATTTGCTGTGGGGACCGAACATTCCCCGCATTCTGGGGCGATTCCAAGGTTCTAGTCTCCAACTTCTATACCCCTTTGTCTACACTAGTGGACACACACCGCTCAACGCTCAACACTCAACACGCGTGACTTGAAAATTCCATATAAACAGCCTGACTAATCTGACACGGACTCACGGTTGATCAACCTTGGAAAGTGTGCGCATCCCAAGGTTGCACTCAACTCCAAATCCGATTTAATGCCCTACGTACCCAATTTTTGTCTTTGGCCCAACAGGCAAGTTTATGCATTGATCATCGCAGAAGTCATACATCACAGTTTCGGAAGCAGTACATGTCCAAACAAAGCGTCATGAAAGGTACATCGAAAAGAAAAAGGGAAAGCACGCCCAAAACCAAACCCAAACCCAAAATCAAGCAGAAACAGATAACCTCGTCAACTCCGAACAATCAAAATCAAAAGTATGCATGCGTGTATATATGGCCCGGCAGGCTCAGCATTGTACAGGAAAAGCCAAGGTATCGTCAAAAAAACTCCAAAGCCGTATAGGGGTTCGTATAGGGGCTCGTCGTAATAGTTGCAGGAAAAAAGAAAAAAAAGGCGCAACAGGATCATAGGGGAAGTCATATCTTTTCGTGGGCGGGTGGTCGGCGATATATCGGTATCGCAATCGTCGCAGGTAGAATTTCGGAGATTAACCAATCGACGTGAGAATTGAGTTTCTCAAATATCAGTCATCACCCTCCATCTGCACTCTCTTCATCTGCCTCCCTCTTCCCGTTGGAGAAGAACGAGATGCGATGCTGGACTGCAAAGATGGCAAATCCAGCAATGGCGAGGAGGAGGAAGAGGACGATAATGATGATCGCGATGGTAATGTTGCGCTGGACCATCTTGTCTAGCAAGGACCCGAAGGGTCGAGAAAGACTAGGTGGTGTGTTTTTGAGAGACCACGAGTAATTGCAGGTCGGAGGCAAAGAAAAGCTGCACTTCCGGAGTATATCCCGAAGTTGACAATCCGCCTAGGCGATTGAGTATGGTGATGCGATTTGAGGTGACACTCAGCAGTGTATTGGCAGCGGTGAGGGGTAGGTATACTTGTATACTCCTGATGGTAGACAAGGTATAGATAACACGGCACTTTCCCCTGTCTTGCTTGGAATGTGGAATAGGAGCAAGATATGAGGCTAGTTGGCACAGTCAAGTTGAGAGAAAAGAAAAATGTGGAATTTGAATGGCGTTTTTAAGAAGATGAATCCTTCCCAGCCATGTGCTTTTCGCGGTGGCTGGGGTTTGAGATCTGGGCCGCGTGCTGGTACCTGATTCCACATGCAGTTTAGCGCCCGAGGCCAAGTACCAGCTCCCCAGCCAACATCGAATCGCGAATTTGAAAATTCAATCCGTCAATTTTGTTCCCACCCAATCATAATTGATGGAATATATCATGTTAGACAGTAATAGACAGAAGCAGAGCTATCGTGATGAATTTATTTAGACGCCAAGATGGTATGAAATGGTTTCCTGAGGTTTAGCTACTTGTGCGGCGTAGCGCTATTCCAGGTTGAGGATGAATGGACTATAGAGCAGTTATTCGGGCAATTCCATCATAAGTGCCCGGATGGTCTAGTGGTATGATTCCTGCTTTGGGTTAACATCCTAACTGCAGGAGGCCCCGCGTTCGAATCGCGGTTCGGGCCCTCGTCTTTTTGTTTCTCTTCTTTGTTCTCTTTTTGTTTCTCTTCTTTGTTCTCTTTTTGTTTCATCTCTTCTTTTCGGGAAATTCATAAGGGAAATTCATAATGGGCTTGATTTGCCCAGCATGTTCATCGACTTTTTATCCCTATAGTCAATGAGGATGGTTGATCATACAGCCAAAATCCTGCTTATTAAGAAAATTGGTGCCCGGATGGTCTAGTGGTATGATTCCTGCTTTGGGTTGACATCCTAACTGCAGGAGGCCCCGCGTTCGAATCGCGGTTCGGGCCCTCCTTTCTTTTTTTGTTTTCTTTTTTTGCTTTCTTTTTTTATTTGATATCTGAGACTTGATGAATGAGAACAGCCATTCTTTTTTAGTTCACCCAATTTTTTTGCTACCAAATGCCTATCTGCCCACTTCCTACTCAAATGTTTGATCGTGCTTCAAAAAGTTACATATACAACGACCGAACATTGATCACTACGTACGCTGAACTTCGGAGTCAACTAAGTTTAGTAAGCTCATGATGACCCCCCGCCCGAATACCAGGTAGCACAGAGTCCTCAACACAGCAGGTGATCCACGACGTCTAGACCGTTGTTTATTAAGCCGAAGCCCTAGTTATATCGTCACACCGAGAGAACCCCACCTGATCAATCGCAGAATCAGTACGTCTTAGCTTACTTAAAATTGGGTGTGTTCGTGATCACAAAAGCCGAAAACGCCGAATTTTGGCCTTTAGTCTTGCAATTCATTAGAACTTTAACCCGCTCGTGGCTTGGGGCATGGATCGCCCTGGCATTGATCACCCACAACGCCCCAAGGCTACTTACTCCACAGACAAAATTTGACATGCAGAAATGTGTGGTCATCTTTTCCTCTTCCAGGGATGGAGTGATTGTGGCCAGTGAACAGGAACAGCTGGGTATATCGTGACTTCTTGAGGCCGATGTGAATGACCGAACTGACTTTGTTGTTTACAAAGCGTTACCTCTCTACCTTCTCTCTGCTTAACGTATTTCACCAGCGAGCCGGACGCCCGGTCGGCCCGGACGCCCCAACCAAAACGCGTCAATTAATTAGTCCGTTCTTCTTCAACCACCCACCATGCCACCAGATCGCTCTCAAAATCGTCAAAAATTGACGCTTCAAGAAGGTCGTATCTTGCTTGCTATCCAGGCTTGGAAAAAGCAGGAAAAATTGTCAATTAGTGAAGCAGCACGCATATACGATATACCCAAATCAACGCTCCATGACCGGATACACGGAGTCCATAACCGCGTCGAATCACGCGCAAATTCGTTCAAATTGACTGAAATCGAGGAGAATTCGCTTAAGATATGGGTTCTATCTATGGACCAACGTGGAGCAGCACCACGTCCTTCTATGGTGCAAGAAATGGCTAATCTCTTGCTTTCTGCACGCGGAACGACCCCGATTCAAACCGTCGGCAAAAATTGGGTTACGAAATATGTTAAACGACACCCAGAACTCGATACAAGGTTCTCAAGACGCTATAATTATAAGCGGGCAAAGTGCGAGGACCCTAAAATCATTATAGAATGGTTTAACCTGGTTCAAAAGATGATGCTTAAGTATGGTATCCAGCAAGATGATATCTATAACTTTGATGAGACAGGCTTCGCGATGGGCTTGACAGCGACCGCAAAAGTCGTTACAAGAGCAGAATATTATGGTCGGCGCTCTCTTTTACAGCCTGGAAATCGTGAATGGGTAACCGTGATCGAGTGTACGGGCGCGTCTGGATATAGCCTTCCTCCGATGATCATCTTCAAGGCAAAATTATATACGAAAGGCTGGGCTGAAGAGTTGAAGCTTCCGGGCGACTGGCAATTCCAGGTTAGTCCGAATGGATGGACCTCGGACGAGATCGGACTTCGCTGGCTTGAAAAGGTCTTTATTCCATCAACTTCCTCGAGGTCAAAGGGGATATATCGACTTCTAGTTCTTGATGGTCATGGAAGCCATCTAACTCCAAAATTCGACGAAATTTGCTCTCAGAATCATATAATTCCGATCTGCATGCCACCGCACTCATCACATCTTTTACAACCTCTAGATGTGGGTTGTTTTGCCGTCTTAAAGCGTGCGTACGGAAAGTGCGTCGAGGACGTGATGCGGCAAGGTCGGAACCATATCGATAAGTTAGACTTTTTAGACGCTTTTCCGGAGGCTCGAATCCAAGCTTTTAAAGCAGAAACGATCAAAAATAGCTTCTCAGCAACTGGCTTAGTCCCATATGACCCAAATCGAGTTATATCAAAGCTCAATATCCAGCTCCGGACACCCACACCACCTCCATCTCGAGGAAGCCAAAGCAGCACATATCAGACGCCATCAAATTATAAGCAGCTCCAGAAGCATGAAATTTCGATCAAAAAGCTCTTAAAAAAGCGCTCTAAGAGCCCACCAAGCCCGCTGCTTTCCCATATAGATCGGGTGCTTAAATCGTGTCAAATCCACATGCAGAATCATGCTCTTATAACTCAAGAAGTCAAGCTTTTACGTGATGGAGTTAAGAAATCAGAGTCAAAAAAAGCACGTTCTAAGCTCCGGATATCAGCTCCAGAGGGCATATCTGTCGCTGAGCTTCGAGAACTAGCTCAAAATGATGGAAATGGTCAAATTGAAGCTCCATCCGACCAGCCAACCGGTCAACCAGAAGCACAAGAACGACGATCCAGGGCGCCACCAAGATGCTCAGAGTGTAATATTCAGGGTCATACAAGAACGCGTTGTCCAAATTTGATTAAATAGCTTAGATATTCAATATTACGTTATTTCGGGTGAATTGTGCTGGTTTGAATTATCAGAAGTTGATGGGGCGTCCGGGCCGACCGGGCGTCCGGCTCGCTGGTGAAATACGTTACCTTGCTAGCTATCTAATTAGTCACCAGGTACAGACTCAGGACAACAAGCTGAAAAGTTTATTTGGACATTGAGTGGCTCCCCCTAGTGCCAGGATGTAGTACTCCTGTCTCTGAAAAATGCGTCAGCACAATTAGGCACTATCAGCCATGAATTTGCAGATTTGCCGATTCCACCTCGATTACAAGCTTCATCAACGCTAGCCCTTTGTTTCTGCCAAAGCTATGACAAATGACTCAATGCCGGAGACATCCGAGCTAACATGGGGTTCAATAGTATGGATGCACAAGAACAATAGTATGGATGCATTATTGATTGCATTCACCAGATATTCAAGAACAATAGACGGAAATCGATGACCACGAGGACCATCATCATCAATGCGGAACATTTCAGGCTATTCTCCACAGGGATCGACGCAAAATACTGTGGCTGCTTTCTCCGGAACGATACCGAATTCATAGATCGTCCTTCTCCTATTCATTCTCTACGACCAATCGCTAGTGTGAGGACCACATGTGTACAGTAGCGGGGCAACTGCTGTGAAGATCTTCACCTAAAGGGCTGTCAGGTGGCCAAGAAACATTCAGGAACACCTGGGAAAGTGGAGTGCATGGTACCATCGTCTTGGCATCACGACGATCGCAACTACCGGCTCCACCGGCAAATTTTGGTAACGAAGCGCAGACCGTGCGCGGCTAACGGTGTACCGTCATATGGACGAAGAACAGAATGCCCTCGATCGACATGACAGATAATTCTCGGAATACCCGGGGATGTTTTCCCCCGAACCTTGAGTGCATCAGACGCCGCTTTTTGAGTCCTGTCAATTGCAGGGAAGTTGCAGGGAAGTTACAAGACCTACCAGATTCTCTTTCCATACTGGGCGCTTCGTGCAGATCTAGTCCAAAATATATGGCCGTGGCGGCGGGGATGAATTTTCCGCTTCGTTCCCGCTGGTCACCGAAATTCACGCTATTGGAGCTATCGCACGCCACGATTTTTTAGGTGGGGGTGCTTTCTCGGTTGACAGGCGACACTAGCTCCGATCCCGGAAAAGTGAACATCATATCCAACATAGGTAATGGAGGCCCGAGATAGCGTAATACAGTAGCGTACTGCTAGCAGAGTTCGCGAGTGTTCGGTGTTTGCTTTTTCTTCGTTCCCCGATCACGAAGAGTCCATCTGTGCTAATTGATCCTTCAGGTACAATTTACTTTTCGGGACTTGCAGGTTATCGGCAATTTACTTTTCGGGACTTACAGGTTATTGGAAGACGCGAGTCTCTCAACCAGACTTAGGATAGGATCCACTGAGAATTGGCAATACAGTGAACAAACTTTTAAAATTAGGCGCTGGGCGGGATAAACCACAGGCTGATCCATGGAACCGGTCCTATTTACCGCGTACGGATAAAAGCCGAGGGAGAGAGAGAAAAACAACGAAAAAATGTCAAAGCGTCCACCTTCCTGGACTATGACTGGTGCATGAGAACCTCCGCTTTCGAATGGGGCATGTCAGTGCTTCGGTCCTTGACCTCAGGTTCATGGTTCGTTGCCCAAAGGTCCACTTCTTGAAACGCCCCCCTGATGAACAAGAAGAATGCTGGTAGAGTATACTTCACTCGTCTCCGCTATGCCCCCGTCGATAATCAACCGTCAAACTTTGTTCGAGTAGTTGGATGCCCAATCGAGTAATTCAACCGCATAGAACCTATAACGCGTATGACACAGACCAGGTCACTTCCCGCGTGGATTTGATAATGACAAAATATCTCTTACATTTCAATACTTCCTAAACCCCCCCCCTAATCTGATCATTAGACCCTCCTCTAGTCCGAACAGTGGCTTGCTGGGCTTTCCACTACACGATCCTAAATCTGGCTCATTGCGCCTCCAACCCTTAAATCCTTGAATCCATAATTTCCCCTTTGGGTTTAAGAGAGGGGCGCTACTTCCAAGGTTAAGCCCACGATCATCATTTATCCGTTCCTAGGTGGAATGCAGTATTAAAGAAAGTGGTCCTGGCTCCGATCTCCCCTCTTGACTGTCTTTTTATTTTGCTGTCCAGACCCATTGGATCTACCTCGGTGGATTCTTACATTCGTTTCACTATACACACTCCTTCATGCAACGATGACTACTCTATCCACAGTTCGAGGCCGTGAGGCCCTTGCGTGCAGTACGGTCTTCACCACTCTGGCTACCATACTAGTGGCCATTCGTATTTACACCCGAGCGTTCATGGTGAAGCAGATGGGATTGGATGACTATGCTATCCTGGTGGCCTTGGTAAGAGCGGATTCCAAAAATGCAGATATCTGAAGTCCTCAGACTCATCCTTCTCCCAGGCTTTCTCATGGGGCTTCTACGGACTGTTCGTGGGTGGTAAGATCTAGCCCTAATGAACTTCATCGAGCGACAACGACTAACACCCTACTAGAGGTTTACCACGGTATGGGTGCCGACTACGATATTATTCCCCACGATACATTCGTTGTCCAGATGCTGTGTTTCTGGGCCTCCGTCCCAATCTACCAGACCAGTCTTATCACCACCAAATTGTCGATTCTACTCCAGTACCGACGTGTCTTCTCCACAACGCCGCGCATGCGATTGGCTTGCAACTTGCTCATCGGCTTCCTAGCTCTTTACGGAACCTGGACAATTATCAGCGCCTGGCTCAACTGTATTCCTGTGAAGAAGTTCTGGGATTCGACAGTCGCGGGCTTTTGTTTCAACAAAGAAGCACTGTGGTTTTCGAACTCGGCAATCCACATCTTGACCGATCTTTTGATTCTTATCTATCCCATGCCCGTCATCAAATCTCTTCAATTGCCGACCAGACAGAAGATTGCCTTGATGGGCGTCTTTGCTCTAGGCGGATTGTATGTTCTTGTCCCTATTCACCGACCGTCCAATCGTCCCATCATCCACTAACACGCTTATTCAATCCAGCGTTATGATCACCAGCATCCTCCGTTTGCAGAGTCTCCTCGTCATCTCTAAGTCCAGTGACCCAACCCGTGAGTATCAAATCTTCCCAACCACCCCAAATCTATCTGATCAGTCTTCCTATAGATGACAATGTCGGCGCTGCTGAGTGGTCTGCTATCGAATGCAACGTCGCAATTATCTGCGCAGCCCTCCCTAGCACACGAGCGCTTCTATCCAAATTACTCCCCCACATCTTCTCCACGCGCAGCAACGGTTACCGCAGCAAGACACGGCCATCGCGCACGGGCCGGAGCGCCCTTACTGGCACACATACCAACGTACAAGCATCCGTCATCGGAGGGCGCAGCCTCGAAGACCGAGAATATGATCTGGACAACTTATCCCCGACTGGCTCGTCCCATGATGGTTTCTCTAAGGAGCTGGAGTCTAAGGCCGCGTTTTCTGGTATCAAGGTTACGACCTTTGTGACGCAAGAAACGGTCTCTACACCGACTGACAATAACGATTCTGGGAGTACGAAGGACTTGGTTCAAACTCATCGGGAGAGTTTCTGATCCTTGTTTCTTTTCTCCTTTCCCTTCTTTCTTCTCTCTTCTTCTCTCTTTCATGACTTCACTTCTTCACTCTTTCATGACTTCACTTCTTCTTTCTTCTTCTATTTTTCTTCTATTCTTTTTCTTTTTCTTTTTCTTTTTTTCTTCTTTTTTTTTTTTTTTTTGTCTGAGGGTCGACATTTCCATATCCCCTTATTGATTGATGCCTTGGTTATCACCTTTTCTCTACGAGATACCACCTTTCCTTTTTGTCTTTCTACTTCCCTTCCTTTGCATATCTTACTACTATATTTTGGGCGATTCTCTCTCTTTTATTTGAATTACGAGAGGAATGATTATTTATGTCGGGTTGGGTTGGGTTGGATTTTTGAGCTAGATAATTTTTGCATATACCCCGTCGGAGAAGCCGACTTGATCAATATTGAAGAAATGTTTGAATAGACATTTGATATTCATGAGCAATCCCATCTATAGAACTAAGCTAAAACAAAGAGCCAAACTGGATAACATGAGCCATGAGAATCAAGTCATGATGCATTACATACCATCCAGGGAGCTGGGAAGAATTAAGACCATCGGAACAAGTATACACGCCAAGACAAATGTAAAGATGAGACCAGCCCATTTGCATCCGGGATATGCCCGCATTCCAATGCGAAAGAAGGTCTTGATGGGAGACGAAAAAGGTTCAACAAGGTAGGTAAAAGGCGGACTAAGACAAAAAGCAGTGGTCTGAAATCATCAAGGCATAAGTCTCACCCGTTATGGACACCAGTATGTGCAAACCCAATGTGTAGAGTACTACCACTAATGCAAAGACAGAACAGTGCGAGGTGCAATGAATATTTCGATTTCCTATCGAAATGAAATACCTTTTTACTCCCATACGTTGGAGAAGAGATCGTCAGATCCACCAAACCCGCCTGCCGGCTTGGTTGAGTTGTTTGAAGTAGCAGTAGGTCCAGAGGAGACAGGGGCAGCGCTGGTCCAGCCGCCAAAGTCTTCATCAGCGGCTACAGTGGGGGTCGGCTTGGATGCCGCACTGGGCATACCCCAACCACCTCCAATATCATTGGCAGTCAGCGTGTCGGGAAGTTTCATCATAGATGCACCAGAGGTAGCAGGCGGGGAAGCAACTGGTGCTGGGGCAGGCTCAGGTGTGTTCCATGCATTACCACCCCAAGGATCCATGATGCCCGCAGCGGCGACTGTGGCGGCTGGAGCTTGTGGCTTAGGGGGCATAGGAGGCTGGAAGGAGGGGCTAGATAGGTTGAAGGCAGAGCTCATCTCCCGTTGTGGGGAGACCGCAGTGGGCTTAGGTGGCGCCGCCGGAGCAAGGGGAGGGGAAGAGAGTCCGAAAAGGTCGTTGGAAAGAGATGACCCCGGGGGGTTGGGCTTCGAGGGCTTGGGCGGAGGAGGAGAGGCAAATCCGCCAAAGCCGAAATCTTGTGAGTTCGAGGAAATAGAGGTTGTTCGTGACTGAGGCTTGGGTGCAGACATGGTGGGAGAGGCCAGGCTATCAAACAGGTCGTTGCTGGCCGATCCCGAGGGTGAAGTGACTCTGGGGGCGGCGGGGGTAGACTTCATGTTCGAGAAGCTGGTAAGATTGGCGAAAGGAGATGGCTTTTCAGCCGGCTTAACCAGGGGAGGGGAGGTAGTGGAAGGGAAGCTCAGACCACTGAAAGCGTCCGTCAAGCCGCCCATGTTGGAAGACGCGGACGGGGCCGCTGGGTAGGCCATATCGCCAAAGGAGTTGGTCCGCTCATGCTGAGTGGGAGCAGGCTGAGGCTTTGCGTACAAGGACAAAATTGACTGCTTCAAATCCGGCCGCGACATGCCACTAGGTGCGGCAGGTGTAGATGCAGTGCTCGTGGGACGGTTGGCCGCAGCCGGCTGGGTGCTGCCAAAGAAGTCGAGGCCAAGCAACGAATCTCCGGGTTTCTGAGTCTTTGGCGGCGCCACAGGCTGAGAGGATTTGGGTGGCGGGCGAGGGGCGGGTTCGGTGGTGCTGGGACGCACTGGGGGTGAGATATCATCACCAAACAGATCGATCGATGGTTGTGGGCGGCGCTGCAATGGGGGCTGGCTCGGTGCGACCCGTTGGGATGCGGAACGTTCGAGCTTAGCCTTTTCCTGTACGACCGCAAGAGGCTGGTCGGTCAGTATGCTATCCTAAAAGATTCCAAAGCCACCCCGGACTGTATCTCGGGAACACTTACCACATCGTCATCGTCACCTTCAAGAGTCGAAGGGTCTGGCATCGGTCCATCCATCACCCAGCGCTTGGATTCATACTTGGTGCGGATGAAGTTTTCAATCTTACTATTGATGTGCGCCGTCAGTAGCCGCGACCATAAGCTCGATCAATTGGCATTCACTCACGCATCAGACGGGACGTGGCCGGGTGCTAGTTTATCCTCCCAGTACCTATTTACCGTTAGCAATACTACCAATACGGTCAATTGCTTGTAACTAACTTGTTTGCTCGCCCATTGCCCCATTTCACCACACTGTGGACTTGCTCATCGGTCCAGGTATCGAGATCCACGGACTTGACCCGACTGATGTGTGTGCCCATGCCACGGTGGATACCCGAGCACCGGATACAAACAAAAACACCTAAATTCCATGACGCCCATCGCGGATCTAAATTGATCAAGAATCGTTAGTATTTGTATTGTGGAAAACAACTGGGCTCGTATAGGAGCGCGTGCTATACGAGCCCGTGGGCGGGCAACCGGAGGGATGTGGACACTCACGCTTGTTGCGCTTGCAGTCGGCACAGATCTTGTTGGACTCAAGTTTCAGCAAACTCTTGATTGTCTGCTGGTTCTGGGCAGCCTGGCCCGGGGTCGCGCGTCGAGACATGATCTTGAGCGTTCTCGGGAAAGAGTTGGCAAGGAAAGGAGGAAGCGCAAGTGGCGGGAAATGGGAACTGGAGTGAACAATGCGGCCTAACCTTGGCTTGCAGGGGCAAGTACGGCGGGCCAGGGCTGCCACACCCGCAGTTTAAGGTAAATTGACTTAGAAATTGAATTCTGAATATATCTTCTATATGATAGAATGTCAAGTGATATTCCAAAGTCTCACTTTCTGCAGATTCAGTGCTTGAATCGTGTTCCTGTGATATGGTTGGTCTATTGTCTGTGGCCGATGGCCCCCGGCCCCCAGGGTCCTTTGATGCCCGCATATAAAGTACCTGGTGGAAGCCCTGTTTTCTTTTTCTGGAACACTTTATATTATTGTTTATTTACCTGCATAATCTTAATCATTCAATTACGCCTTGGACTTTCCACTAGTTCCTTCATCCTCTGTAAACCGCAGACTAACACTATTCACACAGTGACGCTCATCGGTCGGGGTCGGATACCCTTCACCCTCGAAGACATGACCAAGATGGCCTCCACAGTTGCTGCAGGTAATTTCCGTGCGCTTCATACCAAAGGTGCTGTCCACATGTCTCTTTACAGCACCGGGAATAGAGTCAAAATAGGCAGGCCAGCCACAGCCGGACTTGAACTTGTGATCGGCCTTGTACAGCGGTGCGTTGCAGCCGGCGCAGTTATAAACACCCGTGGAAGGGGAGTGGGAGTCATATTTACCAGTTCCAGGGCGCTCTGTCCCCTTCTCGCGGAGGATCCGGAACTGTTCTATATGTTCAAGTAATGTTAGCAGGGGTGGTTTCTCAGATGACTTGTCGTTGGGGAGCCAAACACGCACCAGGACTCAGAACCGCCCGCCACTCGGCATCGCTTCGCTGATCAGGATACGACATGTTTCCTTTTGGGTCTTCAGGCTTGTTTGAGCTGAAGAAGGCGCCAAAGAATGGGATTGTCGGGGCTGCTCGGAGTGCTTTGTAGCCCGCTGTCGGACGAGTGTTGCGGGCTGAGGTAGAGTGAGGTCGGATTAGGGTTGCGGGCTGAACGAGGGCACGATGCCTAAGAGAAGTCTTGATTATACGTGCGGCTTGGGATAGCATGGAGGAAGAATTAGTGATATCTTTGTTCGTGGAGCTTTGTGAGGAAGTCCAAGTGATCATGAGGTCCAGGCTTTTTACGTCATCACTACGGGGCGAACCCATGGAAGATACTAGATCTGAGCACAATCCAACAAGTGAGAGCAACACCTCTCTCATCGATTCTTAAATTCAAGAGCAGATGTTATAGATAGGTCTGACCCACTTCCACCAAAATCGACCCAAACGACGCCATTGCTATGTTGCGGGTATCCCATAAATAAGTAACAAACAACACACTAACATGAGACGAATGCATCCACAATAAGTCAAACATAAACATACATGATCTTTATATAATCAGAGTAGATCTCAGCTCCGAGCCTTCCCTGTAACAATGAGAAACCCTCGATCGACTTCCACACGCCAACCTTCTCGCATCAGCATTTTGCTAACAGCCGGACCCAAGCGAGATGTGCCATCGTGGCTGTGGTTACCCACACCAGTGACGATCTTATACCCGCCATGAACGCGCTTACCGCCTCCACGAACATGCTTGGTATCTCCCAGATTATTCCACCAGGCTTCAACCCGTTCGCGGGTAATGCGCACGGCATTGGTCACGTTGATCCCGTGTAAATCAAGATCGCCGCTGGTCGACTGCCGGTCCACAAGTCTGTCCGAGGCTGCCGCCAGGTGATTCATCGCGAGCGCACGCTGTTCTTGTCCCCGTTCGCGATAGACTGCAGTTGCACCAGCAAAGAGGGGGTTAGACTTGGCGCGACGGGCGGCCTGGCTTGCTTGCTGATATGCGGAGGAGCCTGCCGCGAAATGAACTTCAGCGGCTGCCCGAGCCTGCTCGTAACCGAGCGTGCTTCGGGGGGCTCCTCGACGACGGACCGGACCATCGTCAACCTCATCATCTTCCGTGAGATCCAGCGGAGCCGCAGTCAGTTTTATGAGATCATGGGCTGAGGATTGAGGCTGCTGAATCATCACTGCGGCCAGTTCATTTGTTGCCGAAATAAAGTTGCAGGTGACTCTAAGTAGCCCGATCAAAGTGACTTTCGGGATTGTTGGATAGTCATGCGAGAGTTCGGTCACTTGTGCCAGCATTACTGGGTCGTCATCAACCTCACTTGGGTCTTTGGGGGCCTCAGAAAGGGCTACCGATCGAATAGTCGCTGGCAGGGACATCCCATTAGCATGATAGGTAGATTTGACTTTTTCCCTTGGGAAATCTGGGGTCCGGGAGCAGATGAACTCGATGTCTGCCTTGCTAGCCTCCCATTTGTTGGCGATCGGAGGTTCAGAATATGACCTCTCCTCTAGAAGATGTGCCTTTTGTTTCTTATTGCGCTTCTTCTTCCGTCCTGGTTGACGGCCAGCATCACCACTGTCAGCATTAAAACCGTCGATGCCTTTAGGGATGAAGATTCTGTCGTCGTCCTCGGCCCCTTGTGTTTCATCGAAGAAAGATAAATTCAACAGAACATCCATTGCTCTGTCAACATCTTCGCTGCTCGTCTTTAATGCCTGGGCCACATTCAAGCGAGTCATTGTGGGGAACATCTCCATGAGGGCATTCGTCTTATCGTCAAGTGTCGCTCCGGTCAGCTCGAGAGATCCGTCGGCCGCAATAGTGTATACAGCGCGCGAAGTACTCTTATCACGACTATCCTCGGAGATGCTGGTGACATCAGTTGCAGTGCATTGGGACTCATAGCCATGGACCGATGTTCCAATATCTGAGCGCATACCGCTCATATCGAAATTTTCCAGACCATGATCATTTGCAGTACCGGACGGATCGAATGGAAGGTTCTCCTGCTCGATGGCTAGTTCCTTGATAGCGTCCAAAGATTGCTTTAGCTGGTTGACATTCTCGGCCACAGTCAAGTCGTATTCGGAAGCTATTGCGGCGAACAATGCAGAGTCTACGGGCGGGCAATAGCTCTTTTCAAGTTCCTTGACGATCAAGAAATGTCAATTTCACGATGTCTTCAAATTTATGATTGCGTGTGAATCGCTACTCACTGCCCAAATGTCCTCAGTAGGTTCCCCCATGGCTCGATATTAAAGGCGGTCAAGGGGAGATTAGCGGGGTACGACGTTATGCATTCCCGGAATGATTTTTTGCGTATTGATAGATAAAGAAAAATCACTGGAACTTTGCGATTAGTTCCACACAAGCACAAGAAATATATAGACAATCAGGATGAGTAAGGAAAGCGGTACGTGCAGGTGTGAACATTTGAAGGGTGTGGGGGGAAGTAACATGAAATGACTGACGTTGTTTTTTCTGCCGTGCAAACAAGACCGCCTTCCCCCACCCATGTCGGGGAGAGACCTGGCCCTTGGAAGATATAGCCCAAACTTCTGCCCACCTGGGTGTCAGTTTTCTTTTATTTTTCCGGATTCATCTTTAAATACATACACAGGCTAAGAGTCTCGGTGTGAGGAGATGAAAGGCCGATCCAAATACATGGATTAGGGTCAACTTCTAAAATCCCAAGATTTGGACGTTTGAAGCTGTGTTTCTCCTACTGTGTTCCAAGGGTACCAAAGAGCGGAGTTTTCAGTTCTCCACACACATGGAATGAATGTAATTTGTGTTTTTTGAATTAGGTATTTACCTCTTGCCAACGTAAATTAATGTATCCCTGCGATCCATGAAATCACTTGAATCTCAATATCATCATACCCGTGGACGTACCTGGTCGGGTATCCGAGGTCGCCTACCCCGGAGCAGTGCATGTAGATAGGTGGGCATACATAATTTTAAGGCTTATCATTTTCATGAGCCCAGTTTCCTGTGACAGGCGATGTAAAGGAAGTTATAAAACAGCGTCGTTTCGCCTTGGAAGTCCTGAAAATCTCACCCAAACCCTAAAAGTCCTTATCTAACCACCCAGGCGAAATCATATATAAAAATGGCAACAAATTCTTCATTAACAGTCCGACCATGATGGAGGCATCGGAGAACACAAATACGCATCAGGCCTGAATGGGACATTTCGTAAGCAAGAGTCCTAACAAGGATCTGAAGTGCAACCTAAGCCGACGAAAATTTGAAGTATTTTAGTTTCTACTAGCCGATATCCAATGATAGCGATTCCGAATTCGTGCTCATGCTGTACGAGTACAGTCGGTCCATGCAGAATGCTCGCCTCAAGGCAACAGTGTTTGACTCATCCAAACAATAGCCAAAGAGTCGCGATATGCAACATGACAACCTTGAAGGTCTGCGAAGCTCGGTAGAGTTAACGAGCTCAAGATGACATTTCCGTGTTGCGTGAGGATAGACGTCAGGTTGAAAACATAAATGGGCTCGGCCCTTGCCTTTGTGCTACAAAGATCCTTGGTGACTTTCCGAGACTATGTGCAAGTTAACCAGACAATCCGATGGGCTAAGGCCTTCGGATTTACTTCTTGGCGGTTTTTTAAGGCTGTAGTCAGCAATCTTGATCTTTATGTAATTGCGACTGAGTAACCATAGTCATTTGCAAATAGGGCCCTGTGACAGTACTTTTTATGTGCTAAACGGGCTGGCCATGTACCCTAGCCAATTGCCTTGGCAGTAGAAGGGTCAAGGTGCAACAAACCATCTCACTTCAAACACAGACAGGCACTGCGTAGAAACTATGACGCGCGGCCGGTTCAATTAAATAGTTTGTGTGGCATGAATTCGCCGGTTCAAGATTTCAATTTGGACCAAGATCAATCTTTTGCAAGTTGCGGCCTCCAGAATCTTCGTTATTTTACAACATACTATACAATTTTCCGGGGCTCAGAAGGTACAACCCCTGCCTCTTGCCTCTTATAACCTGCCTCTTGTACTCCTTTCAATCTTGAAGCATGAGACATGACGCGTGAGAACATAACAAGTACCCTGGTCCAAAAATAAAGATTGGCGTGGCAGATGGAGGACCCTTGGAGATCCAAAAGCTTTCCCATGTCTCTAGAAATCTTATAAAATATTGCTCTTTCGGTCGTTCTTTCGAATTTGTTTCATTCTTCCCAACATTCTGGCCTTTCATCCTACTCGTGGATCATACCGATTATTTTCCTTTCCGTTCTACAGTATAGGTTGTGATTGATTTAATCCATCACAATGCGCGTCGCCTTCTCTTCCTCCCTGTTAGCTTTCGCAGCTACAGCTGCAGGTATGAATATGAAGTCTGTTAAAAACCGACTAATTTAATGACTAATCTATCAGGTCTCCGTATCCTCAGTCCAGCCATTGATCAAAAGGTGCCCCAGGATGACACCATCACAGTCAGATGGGAAGCTGTGTCGTGAGTGAACATACTTGAAACAATTTCATGAGCAAAGAGAGTATTAAAAATGATATCTAGGACCGACCCTCCTAAGATGGATATTTATTTGGTCAATCAGAATGCGTACCCGAATACCCAAGAAGTGGTTGCTACAGGTGTAGATACCAGTCTCGGAAAATACGTCATTAAAGCCAAGGACATTGATGGTATTGACACTGGGTATGTAAACCTTGCAGTTCAGGAGAATAAGCTCTCAAAACTGATTCCACAATTCAGTGGCGGTTACCAAGTCAACTTTGTGTCCACAACCGGTGGTGGCATTCTGGCTCAGTCGCAGCAGTTCAAAGTGACTCCATCCAAGGCTTCTGAAGCCTCTAGTTCTGGTAAGAAAACTAGTACTGCCAGTGAAAGTTTATCTACTTCTGCCTCTACATCTGCGTCGACTTCTATGCTTTCTACTTCCATCTCATCGTCGACTATGATGAGTTCTTCGACTTCTGCTTCTCATACTTCTTCTCCGACAGTTTCTTCTACTGCTTCTACGAGCGCTACTCACACCTCCACCAGTGCGTCTACCTCTGCCACTTCTCCTTCATCTACTGCTTCACCTACTTCTACTTCTGCCCATATCTCATCTGCTATGACGAGCTCTACCAGTGCGTCCACCCCTATTGCGTCTTTTAGTTCTTTCTCAAAGAGCACAGCCCTTTCAAGTTCTTGGACTATGACCGCTTCAAGCACTATTTCAGCCACAAGTTCTTCGCACTTTTCCAAAACTCACTTCTCTACATCAGCCCCTTCATCCTCTATGTCGTCTACGTTCTGGTCTTTCACAAAGACACCTTCTTCTACTATGTTCTCCTCTTCTATGTCTTCCACGAAGACCCCGTCTTCCTCTATGTCATCATCTTCTTTCTCTCGCACTCCTTTTTCGTCCCACACCGTTAGCCCCACTACGAGTGGTGAGTAAATGGTGCCATGTTTTGGTTTCCAAGTTTATTTGCTGTTTTTGACCACTGATCACCCGTGCTTCTCAATACTGACCTGACCCTATTAGCGAGTTCTTCCACCACGACTTCCATGAAAACGTCAACCAGCACTAAGCATACGAAGACCGCGACTTCTACCGAGAGCGCATCGGCTACTAGCACCTCGAATGCAGCTGGCTACCTTTTGCCCCCGAACCAGGCCGGCAGCCTGCTGCTGGGACTCTTTGCGCTGGCTCTTTGAGTATCATTATAACTCTTTCCGGTTGTACTGAGCGCGACAAGCTCTGCATTTAACCTATATCAAAATATACGACGGAAGAATGTAATGTCTATGATGAGCGTTTCTGGCATAGTGCGGGATAACGATGAGGAAGATATAGTTTGATGAAGATATAGTTTGATTTGCGCTTTATTTGTGCTGTTATCGGATCCTGAGATCCATTTTTGTTTTTATGGCTATGGACCTATTCCATGTCCTCTATCTTAATACGAATTGCAATAATGTTCTGCATGTTGAATGCTTTCGACCCTGGCCAATCAAGTTTATCCATTTGAACCTCGGTTGAACCGTCGATCATCTTATTTTCCCCGCACGCATTGAAACATTCATCTTTCCTTCCACCACTTTTGATTTCTATTACTTGAACATATTCATAGTTTTCTCACGAATATACTACTATCACATTGAAAATGCCTATACTGACTCTCCACCTCCTCACACTCAACAAAGCGACCGATCCCCAATCATTCATCCACCAGCTCAAACAGTCCACAACCCAAGTCATCGTCGCCTCACGGCCCAGACACACCGTGATCCATCCATCCATTCTAGACAACAGCCCACTAGCCACAACAAAGTGGGACCTCCTTCTCCTCCTCCAGAACTCGGCAGCACCAACCGAAGATCCAATCCCATCCGCGCTCCGCCAATCAATTCACACCGAATACAAGCTCACTACAGGGATTCCATCAAAGCTCATCACCAGCTATCCCGCCCGGGATGCCGAGCTAAAAGCCAATGCATCTTCAATTCCGCTCACTGGATCGCTAGACAAGATTCTACATGGCGGAGCAAAACCCACATCACAAAACCTAGAAGTCTCCCCCGAGCTCCTGGATTTCATGACCACGGTCTCGAAAACACACCCGGGGCCTGTTACGATGCTAAACTTGTTACATTTCCACCATCCCAATGGCAAGCAGAATTACTATCAGTATGGCCAGGCATTCGTGCCTGTCGCAGGGAAACGAGGTGGAAGTGCGAAGTTGGTCGGGAATGTGGTGCCGCCTGGCCAGGGACGGGATTCCCGGGGCTTGAGTGATCGGCCTGCGAGCGAATGGTGGAATGAGATCTCAATTGTGCATTACCCTTCTATTCGTCATTTTTGCGATATGTTGGCTGGTGATGATTATCAAGCCATTAATGAAAAGTATCGGCTGTCGGTGAGTGGATTTATCAATTCAATGGTTAAGCGGTATATATTGGTACTGACTACTATCTAGGCCCTTCGTGATACGTTTTTGTTGTGCACAACCGAGTTTGATGTGGAAGAAGCGGGTAGTGTGAAGCTGTGAGTTAATGGTCGAAGACAGTTCTACGTATCATATACTATACTGTAGAAAAGTGAAGCTTGTAATGTGTTCGATGAGCTGGGTATTTGAGAAATACGACAATGAGACATCCTACTCCTGAACGCTGAAAAAAGGAATTGCGAATTAAATCCAAATCGACAGTAATTCGAGACTGTGCATAACCAATCATTTTAAACATAACCATGCCACGCTTAGAGACGATGGTCATGACTTGACCACGCTGTCATTGGGGCGATTCCAGGTGCGAATGTGGCCTTGACCCAATAAATTAGTAAGTTTGCGACGAAAAGTCTAGGGGAATTGATCCATACCTTCAAGGGAGGATGTCATGATGCAATCCTTCTGGAAACCTAGCCAGCAAATGGGATCTTGGCCTACGATTTTAGACTATAAACAAGGTTAGTTAACTACGTAAAATGCAGTTCGCTAGTAATTCAACGTACCATGATAGGAGGCAGAAGAGCAGTCCGCGACCGGGGTTCAACAGGATGACTGGTCAATGGCTCGACATCGTCGTATGTGTTCTCCGTTTTTTCAGAATCGGATCTCATCCGATTGCCCCAACTGTCGGCACGGTGGCGGATAGACTGGGAGCTCGGTGCAACAATACTGGTACGTTGTCTGGTAGAGTTTTGATGGTGCTGTTCAAGGATATTAGACAAAAGGTAAAACCAAAAACGGACAAAAAAACGAACCGCACGAGGGCGATGGAGCATTCCAACGCTGAAATCCCAAAGTAGTAGTCTGCAGTCGTCACCGACACTGCCAAATCGATAGGTCTTCTGGTCACAGCGCCAAGGATCGAAAGCTACTGATGACACCCACGAGTTGTGACCCTGACATCTAGCTACAATTTTGCGTTCAGGAAATGACCAGATCGTCACAAGATCATCCTGGCCACCTGTAACAATGTATTTTCCATCGGGCGACCAACAGGAACAGATCAATCCACCATAGTAGCTTCTGAAAATATCCAGAACCCTATTATTTTTGTTAGCGATGGCAATTTGACTGGCATGTTGTTCACCCACTCTTCTTTCAAGTAATCCATGAGGCGCAAAGAGCCATCCTCCATAACGATCGCCAAATGCCGCTGGTCTGGCGAGAACGAAAAGTGAGAGATCTTCTGGCTGGCCAACTTCCATGATGAGATAGGATTGGTCTTCTGGTTTCGCGAGTTGACCGATTTGAGAATTTCCAAGGGATACTGGCTAGGGTCTCTCTCCGGGATGCCGGTATTCTCTGCTGTGAACAAGGCATCATCCTTCTCCTTGTCATAAACTACCAAAACACCATTCGCATGTGACGCCATAAACAGAGTCTCTGATCCAGGAAGCCATTTGATATGTGTTACAGGGGAGTTGTTGATCACACCATTTTTGTTGATGCGGGCGTACTTCTGTGACAAGGGCTCATACCAAATGATGTCCCCCGCAGAAGATCCCATCACAATGTCCAAGTGAGACGAGGTCTTGGTCAGTTCGTTGATATCATGGCACAACATGTGAGCCTTAGTAAATAAAACTTTTGTGAGATGCTCTTCCTTGGACACCGAGGTGATATCAAGCCATTGAAATGCACGGTTGATGTTGGCAAATGCAAAGGTCCCATTTGGGTCGCGGTCACTCAATCGCTTGGCCGATGTTTCGTGAGTGATCACCCGCGAAACAAAAGACGAGCTACTCTTAATGATGTTATTCTTGGGCTTTCGTCGCTTCAGTGCATCCTTTGCAGGTGGTGCTGGTTGCGCAAGCGCGGGGTTTCCATCTCCAAATTGAGGAGCGGAGACAGCTCCCTTAAGAAAAGTTGGTGGTTTCTTGCGAGGATCGAGGCTAACCAAAGACAACTTTACGCCAGATGTGGGGGGATTAGGGACCGTCGCAAGAGGGTTAGGATTAATGATCGGGGCCTCGGAAGGGTGAGGAGGGGGTGTTGCCAGGAGGAGGTCGTCTTTGAGTGTGTAGGTTCCTAAGGCGATTCCGGCAGTCAGCAATATGGTCTTTGGAGGTAGGGTATGTGCTATAAGACAGCCGCAACCATGATAGTGAGCGGCTCTCCGACGTACCTTCTCCAACCTGCAAAGGACAGCCTCCGTCCGGGTGGCTAATGGTGTTGTTCGTCTCGACAACTGGGACCGCCATACCATTTGCCGCCCCCGCCGCGTAGGCGACAGGGATAGTATAGCGGGGAGGTGGAGGTGGTAAAACACTGTTGATGTGGTCAGTGAATTAGAAAAAATAGTAAGAAAACAACAACACCAGGAACAGTAGCAACACCCTTGTCGCATAGATATCAATATCGACACATGACGTGTCGCGCATATCAGTGACTTTGGGGCGGAAATGCGATTATGACGTCTTGAAGATAGCGATAGCTCGCCAGCGATAGCTAGGCAGCAACGGGAAAAGACGGAAGAATTAATATCAAGGGGGCTTGTCTTACAACATGGCGATTGGATTGTTGAACTATAGTTCCAGTTCTGACCAGATAAACCTGTGCAACCAACCCACTTGCAGTTCGGACTCGCAATCAGCACACCGACTGGTGATTCGACGAGAGCCTTTGATTGTCACTGCAGCTAATGCAGGGAGTTATAGCGCCGGACTAGGTTTCTTTTCCTCCGAGCCGAACAGGCGAGGATGCTACAGCTTTAGCTCAAACAGGTCAGGCACAGCCCGGTTCGGTCGGGTAAGTTTCCAGTTTTGAACGGTCAAAAACAGACCGATGTCGCACGAATGCTGTGTGAAGGTGGAAAGATAGATATTTCTCTTAATGGACTGTGGGGGACGAAGAAAGGAAGGGATTGTGAGGAGAAGAGGAAGCGTAGAGATCAGCGAGACGATGGTCCGGGGTAAAAGGCGAGCGGAGAAGTCTCGTGCCTGGCGGGCAGGCGGGGCTCCCGGGTTAACTCCGGATGACCGAGAGAGATTTAAGCATTTAACCTGCATTCCTTTACTCATAAATCTAGAATACAAAAGCGAAATTGAAGAGAGAGAAATATTTCCATGGGGTATTATTATGATAGTTTCTACATGCAGTTCAACAAGGCTCAATTCCCACTGCCACTGACTCGGCGCCATATCATCACGGCAGCCGCTCCGGCACAGACCACCGCCCCAAGCGCAATACCCCACGACATCCACTTGCCCTCAACATCCTCCTCGCTACGAGGAAATGCTGTGCTAGGCTCCATCGCAGCCTCGGCAATATGAACAAAAACTTCTTGAATAGAACTCCAAGTGACGCTGACATGCAGTGGGGGGCTGGGCATGTTCAGCATAGCTGTGTACTCGTGGGGTTGGTGCTCCGCCCTTTGGGTTGTACGGTCTAGGTCGGCTTTCAGAGCGATGAAGACACTAGGTAGTTCCTCTAGATGAGGATACTTTGCCTGTAGTGCAGGAATATATGCAAAGGAGTCCGGGTCCGACGAGTCGTATGTGTACGCGACCACATCGCACTGGTCAAGCAATTTCGTCTGGTTTTCAAGAATGGCGGGCTCTAACTCGCCCATCTCATCCATAATAAGGTAGCATTGTTTGCCACCAGGTAGCTCGACTGTGTTAACGGCGGTGCGGGGTTGAATCGTGGGGTGGTAGGTCGTACTGAACCCACGCGAAAGGAGAGCATCAAGTAGGGCAGATTTTCCCGACCCGGGGGCTCCTAGAACATGACACTGCACCACATTTCGCCCGACTCGACCAGGGCGCCGGCGCCGTTTGCGTGGTCTTGTCATTTTCAATGCGGCTGTGGTGGAAGGATTGCTTCGGTCAGAAGACTCAAAGCCCAGATAGGCCAAGTATTCTAACGTAGTCTTTGGGGACATAAAAGTCGTCATACTCCATTGAGCCAGCCAGCCCTGAAGCGTCACATGTCCAGCTTCATTGCGGACTGTTGAAGAGGGGAATGAGCCGTCGGCCCAAGATGCGGGTAGACCAGGAGTTGGTGCAAACAAAGATGACAACTCAGCATCGTTCAGACCCCCGTCATTGTCCTTGTCTGAGAGAAGGAACAAATTCACGAAAAATCGGTAACCCTCGGGAGAAAGCTCTGCAGATGCAAAAGGTGGGACTTCGAAGCGAGGATGTAGGAAGCTCTCTTGTAGCGAGAGGTTATCGGTGTACTGGAAAGCTCGCAGAATAATCCAAACTGTCTCATGGCGCCCTTTCTCTGCATATAGCTTGTTCAAATGAATGAAACCAGGACAATCGATTCCGGACTCAGTCACAGATTCGGGATAGGTCTTCTGAATGGTTTCCTTGATGTGGGCCAAGTCCTCTTCGCTCAGGGGCTTCCCAAAACACCTAGTCTGAAAATCTCCAATTTCTTTATCCGACAAATATCCATCGCGGTCCTGATCACTCAGGTAGAAAATGCGCTGTAGCGCTGCCACCGCTGCAGGCTTTAATTCAGCCTCCTTTGAATCAAACAAGGGCGCGATAGGATGGGTGACGGCTTTTTGGCAGACAAAGAAGGCTTCGTTAACGTTGCGATGTTCACGAGCGCTCGTGCGAATACATGAATCAATTTCCTTGAACTCGGACATCAGAGGCAACATCTCCTCCTCGATGACCTGCGCCTCGTTGTGGCTCTCTGCCAGATCTGATTTGTTGGCGCATAAAATGACGGGCACATTGACTCCAAGCGACCTAAAATATGGAAGCCAAAATAGCGCGACACGCTCATAACTATAATGGTCGGAGTACACTAGGAGGATGACGTTGCATTTCCGGATTTCGCGCGCCAGGTTGGTCCGTTCCTGCGGCAGGGCCGAGGTGTCAACGACGGTGGTTGTGGTCACATTCTCCGGGGTTCCGATCGTAGGAGGAATGGTGATTTGAGGAAGAACGGGCTGAATCTTGTTTGTGACGAAGACACCTTTGACCAGCGAGGTAATTAGGCTGGACTTGCCGGTGCCTTCGTCGCCGCAGACACAAATCCGAACTAGAGAAAGATAGGTCAATAGCGCGTCAATGTTGCCATTTTTGAAATCGCCATACCTGTGGCCATCTGCAAGGCGACAAAATTGTTTACAGTGGAAGCATAACCGAGTCACCGGCGATAATCCGGGGTTCCAAGGATGTTTGGGAATGATAACGAGAGTTGCGTCGGGGCCGCGGCAATAACCCCCACCGCTTTAGCTAAGGTTTATAACTACGTAATTTGACGTTCACCAAATTCATGCACTTGTCTTTTCATGAAAACCATTCTATCGATATGACCTCCGGGTGTGCAACCTATTCAACAAGGAAATATTTTCCAAAATACCTAGCCACATCAGTTAGCAGCATCCGACACACGCCTCCGTTTATCTTAATTGATATTCAACCAGACATGTGCCTTTTTATATTTCCAGTATGAAATACCTAGTAGCAGAATTTAGGACTCGACCAACCCTGTGGATACATCCACCTAGGGATTCAGAATTCCCATGCTGATTTTCGAGTACACGATTAAGGGACATCTAGGTAGATACTAATCCCATTCCAAGGTTCTACTGTAATCGGCTAGGTCGCCTGCCTCTACGTTTCTGTGGTCCTACAACGCTTGAAAGAGAAACTGATTTGTTAAATTGATGGCATGGTAAAGCCCGAACCGGAGGCTCATAAATTTTGACTTTGTGGTTGCAGGCCTTCCGGCGGTTCGAAGCGAGGCTGTACATGATGACTGCGCCACTATCAGTTTAAGAAAGAGGGGATTAGGCCGGACCATTTTGGATACAAGTACGCCGTTTGAGCGGACGATATAATTTGGTAATTTTCCGGTGATAGTAGACGAAGATTCAATCAAAGAAAACAGATCTAGGTACAAGATCCAGGGTTGACAGGTACAGCACCAACCACGAGCCGCTATCCCGCGTCCGTCATTGGGCCCACATTCAGCCCCATCTTCCTGACTAACCTGCCCGACCTTGGGAAGTCCGATTAACAGCCTTCTCGCCTTGTCAGCCTTTTCTCCTCTCGGTCTTCACTCATTCTTCTTTGACGCCTTCAGGATGCCTCTCGGGATCCACAACCCACTACCGTCGTCTTTGAGCAGTACGTGTTTCCCATTTTGCCCTGCCCGCTTCCCCGCAATCGCTCGCGGCATGTCCGGCTAACCAACTACCTTCCGACAACCAGGTGAATGCAAGAAGGTGGCAAAGATTTTGACCTCTTTCGTGGATCCAAAGCAGGCTTTCGGTCCAGACAAGGTCATTCCACCAGAGATTTTGGCCGGTGCAAAGGTGAGTGAAACCCCTTCAACGCGGGGTTGGGGATGACCCGCTGACATACGACGTTTTCCAGGGCTTGGCGGTTCTGACAGTTTTGAAAGCCGGCTTCATTGGCTCTGGTCGATTCGGTTCGGGTCTCGTTGTTGCTCGTCTTGGTGATGGCACCTGGTCGGCTCCTTCCGCCATTTTCACCGCTGGCGCGGGTGTCGGTGGCCAGATCGGATTCGAACTGACTGATTTTGTCTTCATCCTAAACGACGCCTCGGCTGTCCGCGCATTTTCGCAATTCGGTACACTCACACTGGGTGGCAATGTCTCGCTCGCTGCGGGTCCGGTCGGTCGAAACGCAGAAGCCGCTGGTGCAGCCAGCACAAAGGGTGTCGCAGCCGTTTTCTCCTACTCAAAGACTAAGGGACTTTTCGCCGGTGTCAGTCTGGAGGGTAGTGTGCTAGTGGAGCGCAAGGATGCCAACGAGAAGATGTATCAAAGCCGAGTCTCGGCCAGTCAGCTTCTCACTGGTACAGTCCGGCCACCAGCATCCACTGATGCCCTGATGCGGGTTCTCGATTCACGTATCTTCCACGGCAACGTCCGAGCGCAGAGTGATGCGATGTACAACGACGTGCCGGTCTACGATGACAGTCATGACGATGTGGTCTGGGAGGGCCGAAAAGGCTCGGCCTATGGCCAAGGTGCGCCACGGGAACGATCAAACACCCAGGACGACTATGAATATCGTGATAGTCCACGACGCACAAACACCTGGGCAGACGACACTTATGATCGGCCAGCAGGAGGTCTCGGTCGCTCCGCGACCACGCGCGCTCCTCCTGCCGATACCTATGACAACTACGGGCGCAGCAGGAGCAACACGTATGACAACGACGACTATGCCTACTCAGACCGTCGGCCGACCCGGCCTAGTGCTCCCAAGCCGGTCTTTGGGCAAAAGACGGGTGCAGGTGCGGGACTGCGGCAGGACCAGGTGGTCGCACTTTACACATTTGATGCAGACCAGGAAGGTGACTTGGGATTCAAGAAGGGCGAGATTATCACAATTATCAAGCGAACAGAGAAGGCAGAGGATTGGTGGACCGGTCGTATCGGCGATCGCGTCGGCATTTTCCCTAGGTAAGCAAGCATTGACGATCCCCCAGGTATGAGCATGGATTTTAGAAACCTAACTGCATTCCCAGCAACTACGTTGATACCTCTTGATTTTATCGTGCAAATATGATCGTCCAGTGTTCCTTACGAATTGTGGGCATATGAAGACATGGTCGGATTGGGATGAATATTCAGTTGGGGGCGTATGTGGATTCGTGTCTTTTCTCCCTCATTTTCAAATTCCCACTTGCGTTTTGTCATTTTACTTTTTCTTCCATGACACGAGCGCTGCAGTTCTTATACTGGTTCCTGTCTGTTCCGGCATAGCACCCGGTTTAAGGTGCGTTGGGATTACGTTTATTTGCGTTTTGCGCAGTGGATCCTTCCGTTCAGCACGTTCTGAGAGTCCTCGTTCCGCCTGTTATCTACCTATCATTGCGTGCCAATGACATCGAGTTTCCGCTTCATAGTCTGATTAGACCCATGAATTCCGATTAAAGTATAGTAACTCCGTATGGCAATAGTCCCAATGCTTTCACAAATTCTCTCCATTGCCCCAGCGCCCATGTAGAGTAACACGACTCCTTCCCTGTGCTTATACGATCCATGATTGCAAGGAAACACTGAAAACGGCCCCTGAGCCCCAGAACCTTGTTCCTTAAGTGTACCAGGTTGAGTTTGTGCTACCAAAGAGCCTTTTCTCTTGCGAGAGAAAAAAAAATAGAACTCCGAATACGCAGGAAAGAGAACAATCATGAAATCAACATGCACATATAGACTGATCTTGTAGGTTCGTGGTCACAACCATAATAGAGTACAGGTCTGGGGAAAGGCTCAGGTGTCTATCCCTTGAGAGGATGGTCGTACTTGACTCACGTCCGATAGAGTTGAAAACCGAACCAAAGTGAATCATCATTCGCCCTCTGAAGCCGGACCACCTTGTTGGCACTAGTAAGGAACAGTATATATTGCAGTTAGATTAATATGGATTAGTGTCAAATCTTGGAACGGTTAAGGTTGGGCTCAAACCTCCGAAGTTTTACATGACACAGATCAAGTATAGTAGCAAGGGCTGTTCTATGTCTCCAAGAAAAGAAAGAGAAAGACTTTACTTGATATGGCTACTCTTTGTCGATCAACCCTCAACACTGGGTCAGAAAGTGATCGTCCCTTGGCTAGGCTCTATGGCCCGTTTCTGTTCGGTTCTCACGAAAAGTGGGGACCCTAAAGACAAAATGGAGAAGAGATGGCTGCACGAAACCAGTAATAAAGAATAGAAAATAGAAGAAAGAGAGAAAGACTTTGTATGAGGAAGAAAGAAAAATCACTAAGAGATTGAGAGACAAATTAAATATGTCAGGTGCTGTGACCACTAACTCCGCCCGCTAAATTATCACAATTCCCCATCTTCTCCATTCTTTCTTCCCATTCTTACTCTGGAGCCTTTTCCACCTTTTCTTCTAATGACGGTTGGTCTAGTGCCACCCTCTATTTTCGTTCCATACCCCCCGCTTCGATGATCGTTCTGTTTCTCGTGGTACATTGAGCCTTCTGCCCCCCCTCCCCCCTCCGTGAGAAGGCACCCCCGTCTTCTGGGTTATTTGGGCCCTTTTGGTTCCTGTGGAGCTGGTTCCCATGCAGGTGCGTACTTATATTCTATATTGCTTTCTTCTTGAGCTCTTGCCTTTTCTTGAAAGCCTTAGCATAGGCCGCGACGATTGATTATCTTCCCCCCCCCCTCGTCACGCACACCGGGGACCCCTCCAACACCCATCCCACACGTGCTTCGCGATTATGTCACATTGAATAGTAACCATTACTGGGAAAGGAGTGTCATCGCCCATGCTGACTATGTTTTTTTTCACCGCGACTAGGCTTCCACGAGTGCCCCTGAGGCTGGCGGAGGACACGCGACGAGGAGACATGCAACCCATTTGTCGATTAGCGACCCTAGCCACCATGTGACAGAGGCGATCGGACACATGTACGACGATGACTATGACCGTGATCTTAGGCGTTTGAGCTATATATCGTCTCCCCATGCCGAGTCTATCACGACTATTCCGCGAGAAGCCGCGAATTCCGAGCTTTCGCACGCATCTCAACAAAATTCGCCGGTCGAGGGTCAAAAGCAGACAAATGGACATCTCCGCCCGCCACTGGCCTCCCACCGGTCCTTTGATCGAAGCAGCGATCCCGGCTCGCCGGAGCTAACTCGATCTCCCTCAGAAACCGCGAGGTCCTCCTTTCCTCTCAACGATGTGGACTACGAATCAGATCCCGCCGCGGTAGTCCAGGAACTGAACAACCTTGCTGCCATTCGGCGCATGTCGATGGATGTCGCGGCTGCTGGCGATCCCGACCTTCCATCGTTTGGCAACAACCTTTCCATTCCACCCAGTCCACCCTCTCCCTCCGCCGACGAAAACGATGCGTCCCGGTTGTTTTGGGTTCCAGCGAGTTTACATCCAGAGTTAGCACCCGGGGAGTTCAAGTCATTTCTCGACAGCAAAGCCGATTTGATCAAACGGAAATCGGGCGACTACTCCTCTCTCGGACCGGAACGACCAGGGTCCCAGAGCAGTCTTCATCGGAAGCGGTCGATGTTGTCGAAACAGATCGACAACTCTACTGGTTATACAGATGGTGCAGAGCGGCTGGAGCGCCAACGTTCGCAAACAAGTAGGCGAGATGGGATACTGGGTCCGAACCTGCAGGAGTTGGAAAATCTGGTTGATGACTCTTCGTCAAATAAAGATACATTGATCCGGGATATGCAAAATGCAAGCATTAATGCCAACGAGGATAGGCCCATTCTACCGCCAGCGCCCTCAGGACATAGCTTGCGGCGGTCAACTCGGACACAGTACCGCAAAGGTAGCTTGAAAAAGGGCGAGAAACCTCCTTATTCCAAACGAATAGGCCGGGGTCTCTCGGAATCTGCCGACTCGCCTCCAGCAATTGTCCCCTCGCCCGATGATAATGCCATACTGGGTCTCACTCGCGTATCATCAGATTCCGCCCCAGGAACTCGAACAGCCAAGACCCCATCAACACCCTCTCGAGCCGCAGCCTACACTCCGGCTTCTACGAACAGTTCAGCATTCGACTCAATCCTTGACAACCCAGAAGCCGAACAGGAAGCCACGTCAGCTGGCACACAATTGGATACCGCATTTGCCCAACCAGACGCCGAGGCACAAGCGAACGCTGCTACCTATGCCCGACAGTGGCAATCACGTACCCACTCCAACGGCCAATCTACCAATACAACACCCACTGAACCAACCGTCCCCTCTATTGTCGAACCGCAAGCCACCGAATCTAGTCGCTCATCACCTTCCCCGCATTCACAACCCAGTCGCTCATCGGACCGCGATGTAACATCCTCATACTCATCCAAGTCATCACATTCGTCTGTGGATTCGACCCCAGGGAAACGATCATTAATGGGCCCGAGTCGACAGGGCCGAGAGACAACCCCGACTCTTAATGATTTTGCCAATAACCCCCAGATGATACCCGGGAACAGCACTCGCACAGATAGTCTATCATTCATTCCGACCATCTCCGAAGAGCGCAGATCTGAAGACCGCAAGGCAGAGGGCAAGAAGTCTAAAAAGGAGAAGGAGAAGGAGAAGGAGAAAAACGATGGCGGCCGCAAGTCAACCTGGCATTGGGTGAAAGAGATGAGAGGTGAAGAGAAGGACAAGAAGAAGGATAGAGACAGTGACTCGAAAAAAGCCAAGTCGAAGATCGCCGAAAAGGGTTACAGCACCAATACGCGCTCCGAAGCGCCATCCCAGTCCTCCTTGGACAGTACCCCCAAAGGCCGTGCAAGTCTCATTATCGACCGCCTTGACCCCAAATTGGAGGAAGAGCGACGGAAGGATGGCGCTCGGAGAGCCTCAGGAGACAAAAAAGAGAAGGATGGCATATTTTCCTCAATATTCGGTGGTGGAAGGAAAAAGCATAGTGGAGAGGGTTCCCATCACCGAAAGAACTCATCACGAAATCTGTCTCCCGACCCCCCGATGCGCGAATTTCGGCCAGATGTTGACTACCCTTGGACCCGTTTCTCCATACTGGAAGAACGAGCGATCTACCGCATGGCCCATATTAAACTGGCAAATCCTCGCCGGGCTCTTCATTCCCAGGTTTTGCTGAGTAATTTCATGTACTCGTATCTGGAAAAGGTGCAGCAGATGCATCCCCAGATGGTGGCTTCCTCTGGATCATCCAGATCATCTAGATCTCGAGAACGCGAAAGAGAACGAGAACAGCAGCCGGACGAGTATCTTCAATATCAGCGATATCAAGAAGTGAGTGGTGATTGTGCTCCCGATATGGAGGTGGACGACTAACCCATGAATCTTTTCTTAACAGGCGCAAGAGCAGCAGCAGCAGCAACAACACTACGGGGACGCTGCATATGATGAAGCATCCATGTACGACTACGATGATGATCCACGCGATCGCTACCAGGCCCACGGGCATGATAAGCATGGCTACGAGAACGGCCATTCTTACGGCTCGGACCATTACCAGTATGGGCATTCGTCTTTTGGCGACGATGTGCAACTGGATGACGACGATGACGATGATATGTGGTGAACCAAGCGCCGGCGTCTCCACTTATTCTTTTCTTCTTTTGCCTGCCATTCTGCTTTCTTATTTTCTGCAGTCCACAGAAATACCCATCCATGCGTTTGTCAGCTTTGGTTGTTGTTAAAAGCCTGTATACAAGCCTTATTCTCTTCAACCCTTTCTTCCACATCCTACTATCCTTTTTGAACCTCTTGACATACTCCATAGCTTTTACTGGCACACCATGCCAGACCGGAAAGTCATTGAAGGGAACACATTTTGAGTGTCGTCCTATACTCTCTGTTGTTTCTTGTATGGTCATTATTGATCCTTCAAATTGGTCAACAATGGCCTCGGCCCTAGTTTTGTGCACTGTCATATAGTTTGTTCACACACATGGTCTGATTTCTCTCTTCGCATAGCGTCTGGGGTTTGCTTTTTTGTCCTCATCATGCTTTTTTGAGTCTACTTGGTGTGTCCATACAATTCGGACTATTTTTGTATCCCCCTTGTCCGAAACTATTACATCTTCACGCTTCCGACATCTCTCCTATGAATTGACGGACAACCTTGCTCAGCTTTGAGACTCCAGAGCATATCTCAGTACACTCCATCTGGTGTTGAAACCAGGCGATGATACCCAGTAAATACTCTAATTAAAGAGTCCAGCGGGGGATAGGCGAAAAAATCGCGCTTATCTGATGTATCCTGTATTCAATAATTCAAATTTCATTAAGTATATAGGCAAACCTCTATAAATTCGAATAATAACTCTCCCCATTAATTCGAAAAGGAACTCCAAGCCTCAAATGCTCAGCCGTCCACTCCAGTTCATGGGACATATAAACCGGATCCCTCGCTCTAAAATCCTCACGGTAATCATTCAGCACAAGCTTGACCTTTGCTTTTAACAAGGGGTCACTAGTAGCCGCCCACGCAGCCGCAAGACAAATAAGAAGATAACCAGCGCCAACAGGTCGATAGATCGCTGACCGCTCTGCGAGTGCAAGGACTTCTTCCGCAAGCTCTGTTGCATCAGTAGAAACAATGTCATCCTCATCATCATTCATCACTAATGCACCAAGCATGCAATTGAAACATAAAGTCACGACCAGCCCGAGTCCGTACGTGCGCTGGTAATGTGCATAAAAGAAATCCCTGACTGATTTCTCGGCAGTCTTGGAGAAATTCGTCATGTCAACGGATGATACATCGTTATCGATTGCTCGAGTTTTCAGCTCGAGAAGATTTTCTTTGCATGTTTGGTATAATGTCAAGATCTCAGCGCGAACAAATGTCACGTCGGTACCTGCCTGCAGAACCTGACGGCCCCGGCGCATCAGATCAGGACCGTGGGCGAGACAGCCAAGAATTCGGCCTTCTGGTGAGTTTTCGTCAAATTCACTGGTGACCAGATCGTCCCATTCCTTCTGAGTGAGGTTGATTCGATCGTTGAAGAGACCCTCAAAGAGCTGTGATGTCATTAGCATTACAGTATGCAAGGGATGTAAGCAACAGAATGCTGGGGCAGGAATGTGGGGGAATTCACCACACTGCCGCGTAACGAGACAAATAATTTCTTCTCGAATAGATCACGCGGTTTACTTTGTTTTCGCGCTTTAAGAATCTGCGCTGCCCCTTCGGCATGCCCAGACCAACATTGTCTAGTCTGACCCAGGAACAGTTGACAAATTAACAGGATCATCACCGCACAGAGTGTGTTAGATGATTGCGCATGGACTCGATCGTCCAGATAAATGCGCAGCGTCCTCAATGCCTGTGCGTAGCTTGTCAAGGCCTCAACCGTCGCTCCTTGACGGCTAACACTACAGAATCCAGCATGCGCGGCTGTCAATGCCTCGATTGAGCGATCGAGCGCTTCATTCGTGCCCAGTCTTCGAGGGATATCTTCCAAATACACACCGAACGTCCACCAAAGATTATACCGTAGATCGGTGGATGGGTTAATAGTTTTAATTAACCGATTCGCCAATGACGAGAGGTCATTATTTAGAGGCGCTGCTGGTGAACCTGGCGGAAGACGGATATGCATCTGCTCAGGTTTCGTCGGCATAGCGACTATAGAAACAAAAGCCGAGGCATTACTGATCGCCTCTGGGGAGTCAGACTCCCTTTGCTGAGCATTGGGGCGGGAAGAGACTGCCAATGCGAAGCGCTTGTCCTGCTGGAACTTAAATCGCTGTTGACCCGATCCCACGCAATTTATCTTGAGGCGAATGCAGCGTGAGCAGGCGGGTTGCTTCTCGTCACACTAGAGTGGTTGTAAGTAGGTTTTCTCTAGAGAATGGATCCCGACTAAGTTGATTTAGGTTGCTGTATTACTTTCTTCTTTTGTTTGCGACATCCATCGCATGCCCGTCCTGTAGGGACCCCTGGCATGCTGGAAATCAGGGAAAGCGTGGAGGTAAGACTTGTGGGCCCGAGGCCCTGAACGGGTGTGGGGAATGCGGATCTTCGCGCACACCAGAGCAGAGATCTACAGAAGGTGACAATGCTGTTGATGGGGTGGAAGTCGCTGGATGATACCAATTTTGATTAAACTGTGTCGACAACGCTAGAAAGCCATTGTGAGGTTATTTGAAGATGCAATGGGGCTGATGATCCAGCGTCATTGTGTGGTGCAGACTAGCCTGATCGGGTTCCATGTGCCGCTGTCCAGGCTGAGTGCTGCGTTCCTGATTGGCTGTGAGATGAAGTATCAGCGTGGGGGCGATGTGAGTCTTAACGGGCGTCTCTGAGAGTTTGGTCGGGCGGATTTGGGTCGTATCTGTAAGTGATTCCTCGTGTGAATGCTCAGCCTTAGAGGCCGGTGATCATTGCCATTCTTGGGTCTATGTAGCGCTTCTTCAAATTAGCCTGCTACCGTTGACACGATTGAAGAATACTTAATGTCGAGATATTTCCATCGATGCTGAAGTCAATCATTTTAATTTCTTCTCCGGCGATTCGTTTTGCATCATGAGTTCCCATACAGATGACGTGGTCAGCTACTATCTATACAAGCCCAGCCATGTATTACCTGCGGTGTTCGCAGCAATTGTGGGCGTTTCAATGCTATTGCACGTCTTCCAAAACTTGTATGCTTCCCCCTGACTGAGACATGCGTTATATGCTTACAAACTCACTAACCAGTTACTACAAATTCTGGAAGGTTACCTTCTTTATCTCATGGGGTGGAGTCCTTTTCACAACAGGCTGGATTCTCAGATGCATCTCCAGCTACCATCCCGGCAACATGAACCTCTACATCGCCCAATCAGTCTTCATTTACTTAGCACCACCCGTCTACTCAGCTGCCGCATACAATATTGTCGGTCGACTCATGAACTACGCCCCCATGCACGCCGTCCTCAACCCCAATCGTGTCCTGATATTCTTCGTCTACGTCGGCGCCGCCGTTGAAAGCATCACAGTCGCAGGTGCAGCTAAGAATGCCGCAGCAGGCACCCACCTAAGCCAATACAAATCCGGTGGAATTCTCATCGCTGCAGGACTCGTTCTCCAGGCCGTGGTGGAATGTCTCGTCGTCGGGATTGTTGCAACTTTCCACAAACGCGCATCACGGGCCGGAAAAGTCCCACGCAATATTCGGACTCTCTGCTTCACTCTGTACGGTACTTCGACATTCGTATTTCTGCGCTGTATCTGCCGTGCTATTGAGGCATTTGAGATGTTTGGAAACCTAGGCTGCCGCGAGAATTGTGGACCCATTCTCAGCAATGAATGGTACCTGTATGCGTTTGAGCTGGGGCCAATGTTGATTTTTACTTATTGGCTGAATATCTTGCATCCTGGTCGATTTTTGCCGAGGGAGAAGAGCCGGTATCTTGATACTGACCAGTCTACTGAGCGGTATGGGCCTGGTTGGATTGATCGTCGGTCCAGGTGGGAGACTTTTGTTGATCCACTGGACATTGAGGGCATGATCAAAGGTCATCCTTCCCATGATCCGTATTGGCTAAGACCTGAGGAGTGGCCCGTTTGTCAAGATGGCAGTTTTGCGGAGGGAACTGCTTTTAACAAAAGGGCAAGGACCGAAATTAGAGAAGATGCCGTCAAAGTTTCTGGAGCTTAGAGCTTGGGACTTTTGAGAACTGATTTATTTGAATTTGTGGGGGTCAATCTTTCACGTGTCACTTTTCACGATCCATAACATCTTAGTATATACATCGTTTGATTGATTCCAATAGATATACCCTTTGGACTGTTTTAGAGACTGCTGGTAGAGATGATTAATACGAAGCATGTATGGGTCACAACAAAACAGCACTTGGATTCCCCTGAAACATTTCCCATCTGTGTTGGCCCACTTTGCGTTTCTAACAAGCAGTTATAGCGGGAATCCGTCGACTGCAAAGTTCAAGAACGCAAGTCCCTCCTTGGCTGTAACTGATGGCAATGCCAATTGCTGTAATGCACTAAAGTCAGCCTCCGCCTATGGTAAAGTACCTGAGATCCCTAAAATACCAACTTGCTAGCAGTAGTCCCGTGGAATCCTCCCGAACATCTAGGTAGGTGCTTTATGTTAGCATACCTCCGAAGGTAGTTAATTACATGCACGAACTCGTCAACCACTATTCACCGGGTACCCTCTCCACCATGCCCAAAGCTTGACCCCACTTGCCGTTGCCAATCATATAGTAAACAAAGAACATTGAATGTCACCTTGCTAGATATGAATGTCATTTGACTAAAAGACAAACGCTTGTATATTTCGACGCTCGGTGGACCTCAGAGCCGGAATTAGATGTTTGCTTCCATCCCGAGTCAAAAGCTGCGTGGGGCCGAATTGGATATTTGAACTATAGTGGGCACAGAAAGCTCCGTTTTGATGCGGGTATGCTTTCCCTACGCTCAAGGATCTGTGGTCCGTCATAATGCGGGGTTCAATAGAATTCCAAGTTTTGTTCGATCACTGTAACCAATTGGAAGCGGAGCTCTTCATAGTTTATTGCAAACTTTAAGACGTAAGGAACATCGGAAGAAAAAAAACTAGAAGTTCCTGGCACTTTCTTATGTATCTTAACCATAAACCTAATAGGTATGTCGATATTTTCAACAGTTCGTCAAGAAACCTCTTAGGCTATATATGTACCTGAGACCGCCAGGAGGATGGCGAAATATCCGGCTTTTTTTGCGGGGAAAGGGGGGTAGCCCCAGAAGACTGGCTTGGCTGCATCGATCGTAACCAGAGAAATGTCAAAGAGTAAGTAGACGTGTGCTCCACTAGGTCTTCTCCCAATATACGTGCAATGTAAATCCATGGATGTGGAGCCGATTTGCCTCTTGTGGGATGTTTATTCGCATACTCCTAATTCAAATCCGGGCGTCTGAGCATGTCTTGCTTTTACAAACACTCGAAGGCCACATTACCGATGGAGGGATTGAACCTTGGAATGTATAGCACATGCAGCTCCAATATATAAATACCTGCCCAGATTAGCGAAGGCAATATTTGTTGGAGGCTAAACTAGATCCTGTGAACTTCCCAGGTGAAACGACTTGACTCTCAAAAATGAAATATATTACCAGCCGTCGATTGCTTGCTCTGATGCTTGCCACTATTCCTGGATTTCTGAGAATTTCGTCTGCTGCCCCTACATTGTCTGCATCCACTACAGTAGCATCGTCCTCAACAACCGGGCTACCCACTACCGCCGCCTATTTTGTGGATGGGACCACCACCACCTTTGCACATACGACTCTCACGGCAACTGGCACGAACGAGGGAGTGATTATTGTAAAAGAAACAGGCGTTGCATATGTTTCTGACTGTACTTTGATCAAAACTGGAAACTCGACAGCTGAAGAAGATAGCTCATTCACGGACTTGAATGCTGCCGTCGGGATAGAGACAAATGGCACTATATACATCACCAACAGCAAGATAGTCACTAACGGAGTTGGCGCAAATGGACTTCACACGTATGAGGATGGATCAACGGCCTATCTTTCCAACGTCCAAATCCACGCCGAGGGAGACTTCTCTCACGGAATATACACAGGCGGGGGTACCATCTACGGAAACGACCTCATAGTTAACACATATGACGATCATGGAAGTGCCATTGCCACTGATCAGGGTGGAGGCTTGATTGAAGTCAAGGATACTATTGCCAATACATACGGAGCGTTATCCGCTCTTGTTTACTCGACTGGAAATATCACAGCAACTTCCTTGTCCGGTGTATCTGATATCGCCCCTGTTGCCTGCATCGATGGATCCAATTCATTCACTCTGAACAATCCATCCGTTACATCTGGAACCCAAACCAATGGGGTATTCCAGGTTGTGAGCACGGTTTCAAGCAATGGGACCATTGACACAGCCTATGCATATGTTACAGGCGGTTCTGTTGCGGAAACAAATGGCACATACGGTGTTCTGTTTGTGGCAAATATTCAAGCGTATGTCTATTTCACGGGCGTGGATATCACTGCGAAGTCGGGTATATTGGCGAATATCACTGCGGACGACCAATTTGGAACATCGGGCGTTAATGGAGGAACCGTTAACTTGTTCCTGACTGATTTGAATGTCTCTGGTGATATCTATGTCGATGATATAAGTGAGGCCAATGTTTACTTGGTCGGGTCGCATTGGAGTGGAGCTATTAATCCTTTGAACACTACGGGAACTGTTTCTGTCCATGTGGATGCGGATAGCACGTGGACTCTGACTGGTGACTCCAATGTGGGCACGATTGGCATGAAAGGCAAGGGTTCAAATATACACCGTGGCCAGTATGATCTGAGCTACGATCGTAAGGTGAGAGGCTGAATAGTCAGCGATACGCGACCAAATAATTGTTTGGGAGACTCTTTTGTCACTGAGAAGTGCGTAAATTTCACATTGGCTCTTGGAGAGACTTATCATATACATTGAATTTTCCGAGTGATACTTTATAATTTCGCCTTTTCGACACGTGTAAGCTGTCGCAAAGGAGGCCCAGCTCGGCTTCCATCGCCCTTCATCGTATAAGCCGCAGAGTCAGCGGGCGTTGGTGCCAATCGCCACTTCTCGCGCAGCTCCTCAGAGGCCTTGTTCTCAAAGCAATCAGCAATGTATTTGCCCAGGATCGGCAAGAACTTGAATCCACTAGTACAAGTTAGCTTGAGGTATCAAATTTACTATACACCTAATAAAAGATGCGGGTCGTGTGGAAGGAGATAAACTTACTGTCCGGCTCCACCAGTAGACACAAAGAGACCTTGCAGCTCCGGGTGGTGATCAATGATAAAATCACCCTTCGGGGTATCGGTGTACCAGCAGAGTCGACGGTTCATCCATGGCCGGTCGCCAATCTTGGGGAAGAACTGGCGAAGACCTTGGCGCAAGCCTTCATCTGCGTCTTCGGGGAGATATCCTGTCTGTGCGTTGCTGCTTTCAAGCTTGGGTGATGACACAGTCCGGGTGACACCATCAGCTTGGACCGTGACTTCATTTGCGAAGCCGTATCCATGACGCGCAAGCTTGAGAATATTGGAGCCTGGGTAAGGCGGGAAGCAGAAGACTCCCGTGCTCATGTTGATCATCACAGGAGTCGATTCCAAGGACCGGGCCTCTTCCGGGGTCAATTGAATAAAGCCGACAGGCTGGCCTGAGGACGAGGCAGCGTGTGCAACATCCAAAAGACGGTTGGTCCATGCTCCAGTGCTCACAATGACCTGCGATGCGAGCAAGAATCCTCCCTTCAAAAGGTTGACACCTACAACTCGAGATCCTTCTCGGCGCAGGGATTTCACGGTCCCGCGAGGTCCGGAAATGATAGAAATTCCCTCCACACTGCATCGTGAAGCCAGCTTCTGGATGCTACGGGCAGCATCGGCCCATCCACCTCTCCGGTTCAGATACCCGTTCATGCCGGCGAGATCGGCCTGAATGTTCGGGTACGACTTGAGCAACTGAGTAGCATCTTTGAGATCCTCCACAGTGCCACCGTTTGCGAGCACTGTTGCTTTGGAATTCTCGATCCAGTCATTCCGGGGAGTCTCGGACAGCAATGCAAATCCTGATTCGTAGTACTCCTCCTTATACTCTGTCGTCCAGCCCTGGTAGGCTTCGCGAGCCATTTGGCAGTAGACCGGATCAGCATAGTCAATTCGTATGATGCGTGACAGATCGACACTGCTTCCATCTACTACTGGAGGCGCATAACGATCCAAAACCGTGATATCGTTATATCCGCGCTGTTTCAATTCTAACGCGGCGGACAGACCGAACACGCCAGCGCCCACGATGATGATCGAATCACCCTTCGAAATAGCCATTCTTGTCCAGCTATTGAGAAACAAGAAAGTATAGTCTAGCAAGAATGATCTCGGAGTCAAATCTCATTAAAATATACGATGTGGAGGGAGATGGCAAAGTCGGTTCAGAGCCGGTTCTTGGCGTCCGGAGAACACGGAACCGGGCCGTGTCCCGGGAAAGGACCATTATACAATATTCTTTGATGGTTTCATGTAGGATTCAGGCTTAGCCAATCCTCGAATGCTTTGTCGTAGTCTTGTAGCTGCAAAAGGAGTGTTTCCCCACCCGCAAAGTCCAGATTTTGGGGTCTAAGCAATTCCGGGAAATCCATCGCGGGTGGCTCGGAACTGGGTTCTTGATGCTCAACCTGCTCTGGAGGGTATGTAACGCATTCTGGTGCGACAGTCTTGTGTCCTGAAATCCCAGTAGATCCAATAAGTGTAAAGTCACGTTCAGCAATCGCATCAGCTGATGATATTCCTAGCTCGCTGAGATGTTCCTTGGCCAGTGTAGGGCCGAACATGTCACCAGTGGGATCTGGATCTCTGCTTGCGCGAGAATAAACCAGGATTTTCCACATTAAATGTAAGTTCACGGACCACTTTGGGTCAGATGTTGCTGTTATGCCAGCATCGGTATTCTGACTCCCAGGCGAAATGCTGCCATGAAGTTGCTCCAGCTGCCGGGCCTAGTTAAGAATTAGCATAAGCACGACAAATGAACTCGAATGACCCCACCTGTCGATCAATGTGTGGCCAACGACGCCCCATTTGTCGCAAAAACCTGAGGCATTTTTGAAAGCCAGTCTGTGCCTTTCTGCTAAAGGTTTGGTCGTCGGCGAAGCTATGTTGAAGATAAATCGTCGCAACAATGGCGACACAGTGTCCCAATGTTGGATCTGATACCTCGTAGCCTTTTGTTTCGAATAATTCCAAGAAATAGATTATCCAGCCTGAGTGGAAGGTGAGCTGCTCAAAAGAGTTGCGAAGGAATGATTGGGGCATGGTTCTCCTAAAATTCCTCAGTCGCATGGAAAGAAGAAAAGGATGATTCAATATGCATGGAATCGCATGCCAGGCTATCTGATAAACTAGCCAAGGACCCCAGTAGTCGCGATTCGCCTGTAAATCAGCTGGATTATAGTCTGGGAAGCGACTGGCATGGAGGCGGAATTTCAATGGCAGGCAACTCTCATGCTCTGTGTGCCAATATGTAATCATCGCATAATCCGACTGTGGGAACCAGGGAGGATTCGTGTCGTCGCTGGCATTACTCATGGCATACTTACAGGCCAGAGCCCACAAGTCACTAGTATACATCACAGCTGCATTAATACCAATATCGCGCTTGGGATCACTCCCACGTCTTCTAGAATCCGTTTTTGGTATCAATGTTTCGAAGACAGGAGTAGCAAGCCCCACAGAATCAGGTCTGTCGGAAGTCCCTTGAATTGATTGCTGTGAAGGTCCTTGGAGATTCTGGAGCATTGTCACGCTTGCGTAGCACAGTTTTCGCTCGTCTTTCTCCGTTTCGAGATATTTGAGGAACTCGAAGTTTGTTGGTCTGATGTTTTGCATGAAATAGTCCGCCATTCTTGTATAGAATCCTGCTCGAACTAGGTTACCAGCTTTGTGTGGTAGTATCAGTATGCTGGGAATTATGAAATATGGCTGGGCTCATACCAGTAAATTCCAACGTGCTGAGAAGGCACAGAGTTTGAATTGTTGAAAGCTCCACATTTCCATCCGCTAGGCGTTTCATGACCATCTGGCACGACCTTTCAGTCCTTGACGTGATCTCTTGTTCAATTGGGCATTCCTTGACGCCGTTCCCCCTAAATCGAAGGCCCATGGCCTCAATTGAAAGCACAAGCTCTTGATCTCGGTTACACAGAGATGTCGCAGAAGTCCCCCGAGGAAACAATGGCAGAGGCTGCGAGTTGCAGAAAGTGAGATATAATTGCACAGCTGATAGATCTTGCGAGTCGTCCCTGGTACTAGTTAGTGGAACGCCATCAGCCCAAGAGCTCGCTACTCACGCGAAAGCCCGGTCGATAGAAAGAGGAGCGAATTCTGCTGGTGGAATTCTCGGATTATTCCTGGTTTCCGAAGATCCGGCCTCGGCTGAGGGTTGGTGACTGCCACTTCAAAGGTCAGATTGCAATCAGAAACAGCGCCCGCGAAACATACGTGATATAATTTATTAGCTGTTCAAGCTTGCCCTCGATGCGAGAAACACGATCCTCCTGGAAATTACTGTAAACCTTGACCATGGGAATATCCCGTGCGAATCTTACCATATTTCTCGCAAAATCCGACCCCTCTTCAAGCGCCTCGCCGGCATAAACACATTTTTGACCCAGACGGTCGCAATAGGAACAGATCGGCTTTTCTCCGGGACATCGTGACTTCTTGCGCCTGGTCGATGGTAAGCTCAGAGAGCATGCAGTCAAATGAAGTGGCTTTCTGGTGCTTACCGGCAGGGCTCACAGGCCTGGCGAGCGCGTTTCGACGGCCGCTCGTCGATAGGCGCCATCAGGTGTAGCCTAATTCATACCAGAAGTGACCGATAAGTTTATTTTAGTATTAAAGATCAACAATTTATTTCCAAATGAGCTTGCGAATTCTAGATGGTAGTTGCCGGGAGTTGCGTGCCGAAAGAAAGTTTGTAGGAAAAAGTGCGTGGAGTCAAGTGGGTCAGCCGGGGGGGATAAGGCTGCACCTGGATACAACCTACCCGTGAACTTGACCAAATCTCTCACCATCTTACTTTGGGACACGAAAGAAGTTATTGTAATCTATTCAAAGTTTAATCTCATTCTTTTCTGTTCATCAATCTGGAGTTCTATCCACCCCTTAAACAACGGCCCTGTTGCGTTTTCTAGCTCTGACCATCAATGGCGCAGCTAAATCACTAATCCCAACGCTGATTAACTCTGGAATGTCCCCATGGAAATCATTTTCCAGTGCCTGCTTCCGCTCAAGATCATCAGCTAGCTCAAATTCGAACTCACTTAACAGCGTGCTTATGAGTTTGTAAATATTGGTGGTGGCCACCGTCTTGCCGATGCATTGGCGGCCACCCAGCCCAAAATGCATCAACAGTTTAGATTTGCCCTCAGTTTCAGTCTCCTCCCATCGAGATGGATCAAAGTAATTGTGATCCGGTCCCCAGACTGCCGGATTATGGTGGAAGGCATGATTGCACACGGCGATCGAAGTCTAAGTCGATTGGCAGTTAGAAAATATATATTCAAGCCAGTGGGTTTTCACCTACCCCCTGAGGAATATGTTTCCCAGCAATATTTATTCCTCCAGGCATCATGACACGCCTGGCAAGAGGCATTGTGAAAACTGGAGTGATTCGAAAGTTTTCCTTCATGCAGTTCCGTAGATATGGCAGTGATGCTTCAGCCACAGTGACTGAGTAAGCACTTTCGCTTGATTGCAGAACAGGCAGATTCTTGTCAATCTCTGCAACACACTTAGCCAAGATGTCTGGATGATGTAGTAGATGATAGAAAAGCAAGGCCGTTGTGGCGCTGGTAGTGTGAGTGCCCGCTATACTAAACCGCGACAACATTTAGCCATTAAACATTTGAACCATCAGCCAAGAATATTCAGGAGGACACATACATGAATCCAAAGGCTTCTGTTTCCAGATCAGTTTGGGTCAGGTGCTCACCCGTCTCGGGATGCTTTGCCATAATTAGATTCGTGAGGATGTCCTTTCTGTCCGAAGTCATATCATTAGTTCCATCCTTCGATCTGATGGCACTCAGCCGAATGTCCACACATCGTGAGGCAAGTTCGGCACAGGCCTTACGGCCTTTGAACAGGGCTTGAAGACCTCGATGTGGGATGAGAGGAAGCCATTTCTTCAATCGGGCAGTCATACTTGGCCAGGCTCCTGTGACCGCTGCCAGCAAGCTATGGTCAATGACGGGCGGAACTCGGGTTTCATCGTCAGAAATTTGTACATCGAATGTTTGACTGAAAGCCAGCTCGCCAAGTGTGTCAATGACATAATAGTGTAAAGCTTTCTTAAGATCGAAGATTTCTTGGGATGAGGCATAGGATGAAATCTTCTGGCGGAGAATTCGAATATTTGCGTCCAGATGTTGCTCCATTTCTTTCACATAGCTCATGGAAAAGCTATGAGACATCTGGCGGCGTCGAATGGAGTGAACCTGTATGATAGTTAAGTTCTAGATGGGAGAAATTTCGTATAAGGTAAAACAAACGCTTTCATCACGCATGCCAAAGACGTTAGGATGGGCTGCGCCGTAAGCGTCGTAGAACTCAGTTTTGGGCATAAAACGAGCCCCTGACTGATAGATTGACTTGATAGCCTCCTCATCAGTAACACTTAGTTTGTCTGGGCCATAGCGAACAATTGAGCCGTGTTTCTTATGTAGCTCGGTGAGGTGATAAGGCTGCTTCAAGGTCATGAATTGATGCACCTGCCATAGGTCCGTAAGGCAGGCGATAAAAGGCCCAGGATATTTCGCAAGTGGATGAAAAAAGCGTTGGTAAATGACATAAACAGCAAAGTAGCAGAATAGACTGCCCAATGCAAATTCAAGGGGGTGATTTAAAGGTTGCAAAACGGTCATTGTGTGAGGGATAGAGTAAAATTTAAGATATGCTGTCTCATATTTCTTTTCACTGGGTAATCTCCCAGACCATATTTATACACCTCTAACATCCAGGTGGCATCCCCACAAGCCTAGGAATGGATGCCACCGGCTTCCAAGGTTGCCAATCACCAGTCTATGTAACAAAGTTTGGCTTGCATGCGTTTCCCCGCATTTTTATGCTGGAGATGTGGGGAATCTGCCTCCCCACCATTTTTTCCCACCAGACCTCAGATGTCCTGATGTCAAGCCTTCGATCTAAGATGGAGTTAGATCTACTAAGCTTAGACTCAAACAATTTTCGCATTCTACTGCAAGATTATTACAGTCTTTCAAGTCAACCCTTGTCCTGGCCCAAAGAGGTGCCGATCTGGCCAGCTCTCAAGCAAAACAAAGGTCCAGAGGAGTTCTAAAGGTTACAACTGCATTTAGAAACAATCAAATCCGGAGTAAAAAAGATTTGAAGAATTAATTGCAGTGCCTGAGCCCCGAATTTAGCGAAACAGCGCTAGGACCGGTGATAATTCATGCCTGATAAATGAGGCAGTTAACTAACTAAGGGGACTGACCCCGCAAATCGGCCATCAACCGGCTCTAGGAATCCCTTTGGCCCGAATTCTGTTAGTTACACTTTTGCTCTTTCTCCATGCTTAAAACACTATGCGGCAGCGACGAAAGGCAAATCCACACAGGGTATCCTGTGCGCAATGCGACAAGACATTCTCCAAGACGGAACATCTCAACCGCCATCAACTAGCCCGTACGCCGTTCCCCAGTCATGGCAGTGGTACGACCACTTGAAGTGAGATTTTTTCTAAATTTGACTTAGACACCGGGGAAAGGCCATACAAATGCTCTATCTGCACAAAGCAGTTTGCGCGAAGGTGAAACTTTCTGTGTCAGGTTCTGCTCTCCTGGTTAATCTTCTTTTATTAGGGATGTTCTCTTGCGCCATCGCCGAAACCATACAACGGAAAGCGACACAAATATTTCTGTGATTTATCCTAGTTGATGTTAAATGATTCGATTGCTAATGCCAAACAAGCAGACATTACCGATAGATCCGTTTGAACAGACCGTCGCGTGCGGCGCTGGCTGCGATCTTGCCATTGATGATCATGATCATGACATTTTAATTCCTACGGGGATATCTGATCCAACAAGTATGCTCGAGGATGATCACTCTAGAACCATGCCCTTATCTAGGCCGAGTCAATCATTCAGCGGCCAAGGTGACTCCAACACGGAAATGTTGAGCGTTCTCTTCAATTCTTCCTTTGAACAGTCGTTACACCCTTTGGAACTACCAGGGAACGCACTGGGTTTACCTTTAAATCATAGTGTCCCTGAAATATTCCCAAGTCCTCCGATCTCTTTCAGTCCAAACGGTTCAATATCAAACCGAGGCGGCGTTGATGGAATCACAAGCAGGATTCAAAAAGTATGGCCAGCGAGCCCACAACAATCAGACTCAAACATTAGGCCTTACTTTTGGCAAGAGATTGCATTTGGATCATTGGAAAACATATTTTCCAGCTGCGATCTTGCGCTGGAAGTGCTGGATCCTGCATTGGAGACCCCCAATGGAATCAATGAGTTGGAAATCAGTCTCACAAACAATTCGAAGGCACGACTTCGAAATCTGAAGAGAAAACTTATGGTCTGTGGATGCAGTGACTTTTTGGACGAGATCAAATGTGGTCATGAATATCTTTGTATCAATACCATGGAGGTTTTTGAGCAAGGACTTTATCTTTACTTCCGCAAGTATCAGCCTTGCTATCCCATCCTTCATTCTGTCACCTTCAACGCCGACAAAGTCTCCGATTTGATGCTCTTTGTCATGTGCATGATTGGTCTTTCGTTTTTCAAGACAGAAGATGCCGTAGACTTTATTCGAAAAACATATCCGGTATGTCAGGTCGAACTCTATTTGAGCCTCATCAAAGAGTACAGCTGATATCCTGGTTTTCACGTATAGGGAATCTTGAATGAGGTATACGCACAAGTGATTTTCGCAGCGGCAGACAGTCAGACCCCGGCCGACCTTCTAAACTACCTTGTGCTGGCACATCATACGCTTTTTCTTTTCATATCTACCGGGGTTTGTCATCAGCATTTGTCTCTACAAGTCCTGCGCTATCTAACAGATTACCAGGGGAAACTTTGCCCAGAAAAGTCTCGATCCCTTTACTTGCATGCCACAGCAGTAAGAAATTTTAGATCTAACTTCCACCTTTGAACAACCCGATTTGACCATTTAAAACAGACGGCGAGAGAATATGGCTTTTTTTGCTCAAGGTTTGATCAAATCTACGACATGTTATTTTCACAACATATCGAAGAACGTGCTCGATGGACTGCATGGACTCGGGCCGAATCAACCAAAAAGTACTGTGGTGTTTATAGAATGGTCCCATGATAACCCGTGAAGCTGACAATGTTGATAATAGCTTGATAATTGGCTTGGTTTTGCACGACTCTTGGTTGTCAGAGCTCTTCTCTATGAATCCTATCATTCGAACCGACATACTTATCCTTTCACTGCCGCTGGAAACCATTCTTTATCAAGCCCCGTCGTGGCAGAAATGGTCTCAGCTGCTCACAGAGATCCCTCACGCCAACCAAAGGCTTGAGCTATCATCTCATCACTTTCATCTACCCGACCTACAAGGGCCAATACATGTATTCTCCATGTACGGCCTATTATGCTCTGTTCTTCTTCGCGTATCCACAGATACTCGCCGATTAATCCTTAGCTCGGACTTGGTTCCAGCTGAGCAACACCAGTATGTCCCATGGAACATTTGTCGCCTCGATAAGCGAGCTAGTATTGTCTCTCCCTTATTGGTTAGCTTGGTTCAATTGTATGACACAACCCTTCGCGAATCCAATCCCAACTGCATTGTGATCTGGCATAGCGTCTGTATGCTGCTCACAGCTGATATCAACATTCTTTCCCGCGCTGCTGGTCGCGATGGCCCCGAATCCATGTCTGATGCTCGTCGAGATCTTATTTGCTGGGCTTACACCCCTGCTGCACGGAGAGCATGTCTTCATGCCGCTCAGACATTCCGCACCTTGTCCCACCGGAAACCTGCAGATGGCACCGCGTTTCAGTCTGTTCGAACTTTGTTTATGTCTGCTCTGATTCTTGGATTTTATCTCCTCGGTAGCCCAGCGAATGCCCGTTTGGAGGGCTCAAGTAACTGGGATCAGTTTGATCTCGCCAATTCGGTTGTCGACTGGAAGATTATCGGTGATGAAGGAATCTCCAATGATGGAACTCCAAGTATGGCACCACATGATCCAGCGAGATTGGAAGATGCCGCCGTACGGTTTATACGTTTTGGTGGGCCAGTTTTGATTGACGGAAAGAAATATGAACCTGGATACCGTCATGCCCAGCGAATATTATTGGAGTTTGCTGGTCTGTTGGACGAAGTGGGGACCCACTGGATGGCGAACTACGCTCGGCTTCTATACATGGTCCATGACACGATGGCAGCACCATACCCTAGATCTTAGATAAAAATAAATCGTTTTCAATATGAGATGAATTCAGGAACCCATAGTCGGTAATAGGGAAAAAGAAAATGCAGCATACTGAATTTCATGACAATCTATACCTCCCTACATGTATGTGTATAGATCGCGGTAGGGTCACCTGACCTGTCACCAACCAGCGTCGGCTCCGCTGCTTTCCCCGGACGAGCCACTCATCACCCCAATTATTCTTTCTTCCTCCCCACCAGCCACATCCACATTCTCCGGATTCCCTCAACGTTCCCTGAGTCAGTATTCCGGACACGTCTAACACAAGCAGACAAGATGAGTGACGCCTACGAACGTGAGCAGTACGTTCTCCCTTTTCCGCAGAGCTGCTGAGTGCCAGCTGCCGAACCACAGACACAGCGTAATCCTATGATCACCATGTCGCTGACTTATATTTCACAGGCAGAACAATGCACTTCTGAACTCCCTCTCATCTAAGGTCTCCGCTCTCCGACATGTGACTATTGACATTCATGATAATGCCCGGGATCAAGACTCTCTCGATAACTCCGTATGTTTCGCCAAAGGGATACTCGTACAGGAGAACCCATGTGCAGGGCGTCTAGCTTAGGCCAAATGCTGACATAAATTCTACTGCTCAGAACGATGTCTTTTCTTCCATGTCAACGAACCTGAAGGGCAGTGCCTCCCGGCTGACAAGGATGGCGAAACAAGGCGACACGGTGGCGGTGCTGAAGATTGCGGGCATGGTTATTGGGGCCGGTGTCCTGCTCTATATCATCTTGGGCTGGATCTTTTAGATGGCCGTCGAACTACACTCCACTGTGACGTGACCCGCGCCGGCGACGCTGCCTTTTCTACATCCACTGTTATATCTACGCCATGGTCGAGGATGCTCTTGCTGGCTCGAGATGTGCCCCCGTCCTTTCATTCGACGATTCAAGTGCTGGAAACCCAGCCGCACCCACGCACCGAATCTCGTACCTCATTCTGTCCTTGTCCGCCGGTTCTCATATATGCGACTGGTTCACTCCTTGTCTTTAATCACGTTTTAAGGGTCCCGGAGTAATCGCTTATCGAGTTATGAGCGGATCTTGACCGACTTCGACAGCCTCAAATCCCTAGATTGATGCTTTAATGAACCCTATACAGCGACACGCGCGGAGTTGTTTTTTCCGTGCAACACAGCTATTGCATTTTGGTTTCTGGGCCCCTTGTTCTCTATCCCAGTTCTGTGTTAGTAGTCCTTTTATAATTACTGAACATAATTTTTGCGGATGTTATTCGTCGTCTGGACTCTCCTCCAAATACACTGTCAATCTGTCAGCGATCTCACCACTCAGTGGACACAGTCCATGAACAAGTCTCATGTCGCCAAACAAGCAGGAGACGATCTCCAAGAAGAACTCTTTTCCGTCAAGGTACTTAGTACGGAGATGTGTAACAGTATGCATATCAGTCGGCAGTTCTTGCCATAACAGCGGATTTAGCTTCATAGGTTGGAAGGCATTTTGTCTGTATTTCATTGCCGGAAATATGCCGCCGTCATAGAATCTCGTGCCGCGTCATTGTACATTGCTAGATCCCGGTATATCGATAGCCGTTCTCCAGTTGATCAGTCCATAAGCACATCAACTAATTACTGATTGATGCATCAAGTCCCAATCAGAATAAGAAGAAACACATTGATCAGCATCTCCACACATAGGCAAGCGGCATATTCCATTGCATGATCCTATAGCTGCATGCAAATGCAAATGCATATGCAAATTAATCGGTAACATCTCGAGCAGCAACACACGACACTCTCGAAGTGACACCACGAACCATGTGGCGCAATCTTATGGCACGATTGGCGGCTCGGCAGCGCAAGAATCTTTACCCCCCTATGTCTTGGCGGCATAGATCGCCCCGAGCTGTGTTTAAATTAGTTCCCGTCCAACTCGGCTGTTAACTCCAGACACTGAAGATATCGCGTCGATCATCGGAGGGCCGAAAACCAAAGGTACTTGGCAAAAAGGAAAACGGAACTCCCGCAACTCGGCATATCAATCTACCGAGAGGCCAAACAGCAACGTACAGCTATCTGACCACCGTTGCAGGGGGCTTTCTGCAGTATTGCCGGAGTACACCGAGCACTCCGTGAATGTTTGTTACTGCCGCGTTCGCTTTGTAGTTGCCGGTTCTCGCCTTCCGACTCGAGCCCGTCAAAACCCTGAGGCGCCTGAAAGCTCCGTGGTGGGTCGTAGCTGTGGGTCATAGCTAAATGTACTCATTCTTTATTTTTTTTGGCGCGTGTCCTATCCCTGAATAGCAATTGGTGACTGATCAGGACTGTCTCCACTTCTTGCTGTCGCAGCAATTTTTTAATCTCTTGATGATTTCGGGAGGTTAGCCGCCACAGCTGATAAGGCTGGCCGTCTTGGCTGCGCGCCAAGAAGAGATTTCACCTCCTGTTCTTCGAGTTGAAAGCGTTTCTCCGGCGTTGCCGTCCGGGTTTTTGTTCTTGCAGTTGGGTAGATATGATTAAGGCTGTATCTGTTGGCTGGCTTATTGGGTCTAGGCCTGCAGAAGGAGTTAAGCTTGGAGCTCATCTATGTAGCATACTTTGTAGATCGAAGACAAGAGTTTGGATATCTCCGCTTTTCGATGAAGCTATAGTATACTATTTCCAGTGATACACATTCATTTTCTTCTTTCCTCTTATTCGAGAGGATCTATGTATTTAGTATGACTAAACTTCTGAAACACAGAACGACATATATTCTGATCATATGTAATTCTCTAACGCAATAACATTCCCACATGGGCATGATAAGGACAGCAACGGCATCAATAGATGGGTCTAGATGATGTGATAGTACCCGCTCACATAGAAACAGGATATGGTTCTGGAACCCAGTTTCACCGACTGCTGGATCCAGCGGGTACGCAATCAATGGCCAGGAGAAACTCCGATCTCTGCCAAAAAGCTCACCGTCAATTCAATGATCTACTTGTGGGTCCCGCAGACCAAGAAAAATTCAATTGATAAAAAAAAACCCCGAGGACCTTGGAACAGTGCCCAAATTTTCAGATCTCCATATTGGAAATAAAAAATCCATATGTATTACCTCTTTGGTAAACCCACTCGAATCTAACCGAATCTATTGTGTCATTATGAGGGGCCACATTATCATCCATTGATGACCATATCTTTCCCGAATAGTAGAGAGACGAGACAATCCCGACCATTCATAGCCACCGGGGGAAATACAAAAAAAAAATCTGAAACAGCACGTTCTACATATTCTAGATCGTCAGGAGAAAGTCCGATGGCAACACGGACGCGCAATCGGGCAGAGAAATCGGGAGGCAGTCGGGATTCCGATGGAAGCGGGAATGCCCGAGCATCCATGTGAAGGCATCCCGACAGTCCCCGTGGTCGGCAGACCAGGCCGAGACCACAAGGCTTTTTTGCTTTTGCTCAAGGCTGGTTTAGATGGCTTACCTGACAGCCAATCTTATCAATGGTTCTCTTTATTGGTCATGATAGCAGTAAGAACTACTAGCCTATAGGTGCCCTACTGCAGGGGGCGTGCAGACGCCACCATAGACACATTCGACGTCTCTCATGAAGGGTCCAAACGGGGCGCAATGCCTTATCTCGTTCAAAAGACCAGGTAGAATGAGCCTGCCTATGGAAGTCAAAGTAAAAAGACCAAGGAAAACCACACACGTCAGATTCCAGCCATCTCGTCATTTGGACCCAGGGAACCAGGCTGGGTTGGTGTAGCCGGTGAACAGTTTGACACCTAGGCAGTGGAGCCGATTAGTGGAACATCTACCACTCCCGCTCGAACCGCGGCCAGGGACTTCAAGAATGAGAAAAATGGACGGGTAGCTCCGAAAAAGGAAAGACAATTAAAGAAAATCACCGCAGGGGGGAGCTTGAGATAGCACAGGCCATCCAATTGTGAAACTAACAGACCCTCCACTTTCAAGCCAGTTACGCATCTGCTGTGTGCATGCCATGTCCACATGGCTTTCCTCATGAGCGATGGATGGTGATAGCTGACCCTTGCAATTGCCTATTTCTCCGTGGTGCCATGCGCTGCACCTCTTTGTGTGACGGGGGGAATATGCCCATGTCAATGTAGGCAGCGGCTAAGTACAATCACAGCTGATCGGCATGGTCTCGACCTTCAGCTCCGGATGGCCTCGTAGTACCGGGTGCACAGACAACATGAATCTGGGATATACGTGATGTACGTTGCCAGTGTCGCGTTTCACCATGGCTTAGTCCATATTCTCTGCAGAGCAACCTGCATTTGAGTGGAGTGCAGGATATCACGATAATGTAGTGTAACATGCATGTTATGCATCTCAGGCACGATCTACCCAAAAAGAGGATCGATCGCGGGAAGGGCGATCCCGAGGTTATGGCGTGATGGGTTGTCTGGGTAAATGATGGCCCCCGAGCCTCGGGCAGAGAAGGTGAAAGCTCTTATCGGTAAAGAAAGAGTCATAATGATCATTTAAGAGAAAGTCACGAAAATCAAATAATAAATAAATAAATAAAACAAAACAAAACAAAACAATCACTCACTGACTAAAATCACTCCTAAATGTATACAATTCTGCATGTGCTATTAATATGATTGACCTTCATATGATCCCATCGCTGACGTAAAAACAGGCAGATCAACCGCCAGGTCTCGTTTACGCTTTCCACGGGTTTTGGGGGTTTGGACTGACTTCCTGCTTATTCTTCTTTTTTCTCTTTTCTGTCTCCTAAAATTCTCCTTGTTTTCCCGAAAACATTTACCCCCTATTCAATAACGGCAAATGCTCCTTATCGCCCTGGCTTAGTCACCTCGCATCATCTCCGTTCTTTATCGCCACCCAAACTGCAACCGAAAACGGCACTTCTCCACTGTACAGTGGGACCCGTTTGGTCCGACCGGCCTGCGATTCTGGACATTGTCCGGAAGATCATAGAGGGTTTTCGCTGAAAAAAAACCTGTCATACCTGCTTTATTTTTCTCCTCTTCCGCCATTTCTATTCGGGATCTCTTCCTTCCCTTCCAGATCGCTATTCTTCTTGCCCTCGTGCATAATTTGCCTGTTAAACTACACCGGCTGCCCGATAGCCGTGGCGGCCATAACTCAAAATGGCTCTCAGCTTCTTTAGTGGCGGCGGGAGTGCAAGCAATGCCAAGTATTTCGATATCCGGTATGTGGAGTTGAATCACCACTATGTGCATGGGAAGCATCTTCTAACAGCGCTTAGATTGAACGAGGACTACATCGTTTTCCGTGGCGGCGAACATGAGGCTGCCAGCGCCCACTTAAAGGGGACCTTGGTCCTCTGCTTGTCGGAGCCCCTCGCGATCAAGCACATTCGTTTGGAGCTGACGGGAATGTCTCGTGTCTGGTACGTTGCAGGTTCAGGACGACGGGGAAACAAATTCAAGCTAATGGAGTCTTAGTTGGCACCTACCCTCCAGCTCGACCGCCGGCGGCCGCAAATCCTGGAGAGAACGAGTGTTTTACGATAAGACATGGAGATTCCGGGACCCCGGCAAGGGTAAAACCGAGATCCTGGCGGCGGGCAACTACGAATACCCATTCGACGTGGTCCTCGAGGGATCCATGCCGGAGAGCGTGGAGGGGCTGTCGGAGACTTGGGTCATGTACCGCTTCAAGGCCGAGATCGGACGCAAGTACGCCAAAGACATTGTGGCTCGCAAGCCCCTGCGCATTATCCGAACACTAGACCCGAGCGCACTCGAGCTCTCACATGCTATGGTAAGTTGAGTCATAATTTTTTTTGTCTATGGTGGGGTTGAGCGGGGCACTGACAATGACGTCTATAGTCTGTGGATAATATCTGGCCGAACAAGATCGAGTACTCCATCAGCACTCCGACCAAGGCGGTCATTTTCGGAACTTCGATTCGCGTGGATTTCAAGTTGATACCGCTGTTGAAGGGCCTACGTATCGGACAAACTACATCACAGTTGATCGAAAGTCACGACCTCACCCTCAACCCGGAAGACCCCGACTCTATACGCAATACCTACAAGATCACCCGCACGATTCTGACAGATGAGCACGATGTGGATCAAGATAATATCGAGGTTATCGATGAGGCTGCCGAAGGCTATCAATTTACCCGTTATCTGGACATGCCGTCAACATTGACTCGGTGCCTTCAAGATACAGACACGAAGGGTATCAAGATTCGCCACAAGTTGAAGTTCCGCATTCAACTCCACAACCCCGATGGCCATATTAGCGAACTGCGTGCTACGCTCCCAGTCTCGATCTTCATCTCACCCAACGTCGCCCTTGACGATAATAACAATATCCGTGATTCCTCCGCTCAAAGCGCCCACTCAGCTCATCAAAGACGAGCCGCGGATGAGTTCTCTGCTCACCAGGCTCCTCCTCTATACGGTGAACACCAGTTTGATCAATTATACAGCGAGGTGGATCCGAATGGCTATCGCACTCCTGGCCCCGGCAGTGGACCAAACACGCCCTTCGGTCCTCTCAGTCGCAATATCTCGGCCGATAATTTGGCTTCCATGAACGCTTTGACCAACACCGATATCTCGGCCTCCGCCTTGCATAGCCGTCTTTCGAGCCTGAACAATGCCGCTCGCCTGGGTAACTTGTCTCCCAACGAGCCATCAAATGATGCCCCCGCGGAAAGCCACCCCAATTCAAGACAGCTGAATGTTCATTTCAATGACTACTTTGGACCCTCGTCTGGTTCGAATTCGCACAGCCCAGGCAGCCCTGAGCTCTCTCGTCGAACCTCCGATGAGGTGGATCACGAGCATATCCCATCAGGTATGGCGACTCCTTTCCACCCTCAATACGCCGAGGTGGAGACTCTGAGCCGAGTCCCCAGCTACTCAACTGCAGTCCGCGCCGCCGTGGGCTCTTTCGATTCGTGCCTCCCCGATTACAACGCCGTCATTGCGAGCAGCCTGCCGACCACGCCGATGCTTCAATCCCCGCAACAGGCCTACCTTCGAAGTGGTCGCAACAGTGGCCGGGCCAGTGGGATCTCTACACCATTAGAGGTGAATCGCCCCGGCTATTTCAACTCAAACGGCGTCAATGCTGATGATGCCGAACGCAGACTTCGCTTAGTACAAGCCCGCGCTAGATAGCGTGAGAGGCCGTACATGCCTTCGACCGCAATTCCAACTATTTCGCATTACTTTCTCAGCCATTCAACACGAAAAGTCATCTCTCCAGTGCTGGCCATTGGAGCTCATACCCGCCTCTCTACCTTGCTCTTTCTCTCCTCTCGGTTCCTATCTTGTTCCACATTGTGGCTTTGATCATCTCCAGCATTCGACAGATATGGGTTTCAGCCCTTTACTTTCTCGGCGTTCGGGCAACATTAGACAGGATCGGGATATCTCATAGACGGTTTCATGACCATTTGCTCTTTTTTACGAGCCAGCTGTATGGGAAATTAGACCGCAGCACGAGTTACGCATCAATGCTTACTTTGACCAGTTTCATGTACTTTAATCTCTGTCATTTTGAGACCCACGGGTTAGTTACAATTATTTTGCTACTGGATTGTGCCCCTCATTCTCCCGATCTAGTAAAAGCCACTGCATATCTGCGCTCTTCCTGCGCCCGGTCAAGGCCAATAATGCGATTGTTGGAATGCAACCTCATCCCGCATTTGACCACCGCCTCCGTACCTGGAAAAGCTTGGAAGGATCCACCCGTGGCGTTCAGTTCCATGAACATGGTTCCAGGAAATCTGGCGTCGAAGGCGTAAAACATCATTGAAAAAGCACGCTTCATTTATGCTTTGCACTTTGTAAGGTTTCTGGCTTTTAAAGTTTGGTTCCAAATGAAATCCAATCAAGTAGATCGTTGGGCATAACATGCGCCACAAATGCGGGCAATGACTTCATCGTTCCGATGGCCGATCAACACAGGTTAAGAATGCGGTCTCATCCTATATTTTACATCTTGCAATCCTACTTGACCCACAAGAACGATTTTGATCTTCTTGCGAGGCGCTTGCATTCCACGACTAGTTCGGTTCTAGACTAGCGCTACTAGACTCCCGGTTTTTCCTCAGCCACAGGAGCCACATATCCATACACTTCCGCATCCCGCATTTTCCATCTCCCCTGTTCAAAGATCTTGGAGATCACAAAAGCTCTAGGAACGCATTTTCAGTTGCATCGTTTCTTTCTGGCTGTGATTGTCTCGCCAGTCTTGTTAAATCTTTTCCCCCTCCGCTTTTTATCCGTCGCCCGCCGCCTTCCACCATGGCTAGCCCCGTGGAGCACAAGCTCCCCCAGCGAACCGGTACCGTCAGCAGCAGCTTCACCCGCCGTACATCCTTTAGTGACGATGAAGCTATTCCGGATACCGATAGCAGTGAGGTACGTCTAGGGTACCCCAGGGATTCCCGCTACTTGGGCTATGACGGATAACCCCGCGATGGAAGTGTCCAAAGCGCTAACACATTGCTTCTTCTTTCTAGACCAGCAACCTCTTGATCGAGCGTCTTCGTGCATGGAAGCACATGTGCGGAAACCTTGAGGACTATGTCTCGACCACTGCCAAGTTGTCCAAGTCTCAGTCGAAGGACCATGAGAAGATTCTCAAGGTCGGTGTTCAGTGTTCCCCGCATCCAAGATCCGAAGACTGACAAGACATCATGACGGTGGAATAGACTGTCAGTGAGCCATTGAAGGAGGCCCATCATTTCAGTCAATCTGAGGGCGGCATGGCTGGTCTCTTCAATAACATGCGCGCCAACTCTCAGGTACGAGCTCACTATGCACACACAACTGAGTCCGTCAATCGCCCAAGATCTGACTAATGCTTATACAGGGAATGGTCAACATGTACCTCGAAACCGAGAAGAACCTGAAAGCCACCGTGCTCCCTACCCTCGAGCGCCTCCACAAAGAAATTAAGAATAAGTCGAAGGAGCTCAAGTCAGGAGCAGCTAAGGGAGCCAAGGCTGTTGAGAAGGCTCGCAACGTGACCCAGAAGCATATCGAGCTTTTGGGCCAGCACTCCGCCTCGCACGACTCTGCTATGGGCAGCAAGATCGAGCAAGCACACGACCCCTACCTCCTCAAGCGCCAAATCAACCACCGCCTCAACAAGCAGGTGACCGAGGAGAACAACCACCGCCAGGACATTCTCACAGTGCAGAACTCCTTCCAGCAGTTCGAGGCCTACCTCCTGCAAACCGTCCAGGCTGCTCTAGAACAATTCCACCAGATCATGGGTGGCCAGCTGGACCGCCAGCGCGCCATGTACGCCGACGTGCTCGGCGCCGCCCAGCGTATTCCACCAGACTTCGAATGGATCAACTTCTGCGTAAGCAACGACGCCAAGCTCGTGAACCCAGACTCCCCACCTCGCGATTTTGCCAGCCTCACCTTCCCCAACCAAGACCACCGATCAACCAAACCGCTTCTTGGGGGAACACTCGAGCGCCGCTCTCGGGCCGTCATAAAGGGATACAGCTCAGGTCACTATGTCATCACACCCGCGCGCTACTTGCACGAGTTCAAGGACAACGATGACTTCCGCCGTGATCCCTCCCCGGAGCTGTCACTGTACCTACCCGACTGCACTATCGCCTCGATCGACGGTGTCAAGTTCAGCGTCAAGGGCAAGGACATCTCCAGCAATGTGGTTGGCAATGCCTTCCACGCTACCACCGAGTTTAACTTTAAGGCTTCCACCGCTAGCCAAGCCGAGCAGTGGTGGTCCCTTATCAAGGAATCGACAAATAGTCCTACTGCTGTTAATACCAATGGCGCTGCTGCTGCTTCCACCTTGGCTTCTCTCGTTTCGCCTGCTAACGGCGCCACGACCCAGCCTCCTACATATGCTGAGAAGGAGAAGGATGCCCAGTCGCCTGCTGGCTCCCCTTCAGACGTTAAGACGCCTGGTTCCGTGAAGCCTATTAGCCGCACTGCTAGCTCAGGAAGCAGCTACTTCGCAGGAGCCAATGGTGTGGCTACTGCGGATAAAGCTGAGAAGTCTTAAGTGATGACGATATTATTTGAATAGCGTGCCTATAATTTCCATTTCCATTTGGTCATTGATTTGCTCTACACTGCCTTAGACTGCATACCATGTATCTCCATGATACATTGCAAGCTCCTATTTCTTTTCTCTTTTCACTTCTTGTTTTGTTTTTGGGATCATTTTGCTCATTAGACTTGAGCGCACCCTGAGCCAATTCAGCTGGTTCTTCGATTGCCAGTGGGTGTACAATTTTGGAGATATATATTGTCCTAATAGTCCGCAAATACAATGATTTTGACGATTACTTCCACATTCGGTAGATGATATTACCCGTACCTAGTTCCAGCCGACTATTCTTGAACTTAGTCATAGTGATATACCCACCAATTAATTAGACAAATGATACAACAAATTGATTTTGAAAAGCTTGGTCCAACAGACCTTCCGCTTGCTAAGATTGCTAACAAAGGAACACCCAAATTCGTCATAAGGTCATGTATGTAATACACTCGTGTAAACATTTGAACGGACTGCAGTACTCTGCAGATCGAATGCACCCCGCAGCAGGTTCCAAGACCAGCCTGCCACCATCTGCAATCTGGGATACCTCTTCTCAGAAATCCTCAGGACTCTCTAAATCATGCAACTTCTGTCCAAGGAAACGACCCAGCGCAGCACATTTAGATTCCAGCGCCAGCAGAACGGAGGGGGAAGCAGAGAGATTAAGACTGGCGAGACGTGCAAGATCGGCACTGCGGTCGATCTCATGTTGGGCATCGAGAGTGCCGTTTCGTGCGGGGGGGTTCGGGGACGGCGGTGCTGCTGTTGGTGTGCGCTGCCCATCACCTTGAGACCCATCTGACGTGCCACCATTCCCGACGGATGGATCTGCCGAGGCCCCACCTTCAGTTAGATAGTCGGGATCGGCACCGTTTTGTGTGGTCTGATCGGTTTTGTTTGGGCCGATGGCGGCGAGGAGAACCTTATCAGCGAGGCGGGTTACTACCGCCACGGAGTCATCGAGTTCAAAGACAATGGAGCCCACGTCGCCTAAGGACATTGACTGGGCCGTTACGTAGGATGAGGGGTGACTAGCGGGGTTCACACCAGTGAGGTTTCCACTAGAGGCAGTCTTGGCGTAACATGTGTATGCGGCACCGTAGGTTGCGCTGAGGTTCCGGAGTTGACGGGATGGGAGGGAGGAAGCATAGGCGAAGACTGCACCATTGGTTGAGAAGACACTATATCCACAATGAGCCATGAACAAGGAAACAGTAAGGGGGAAACCATACAGCATTGTTGTGATCTCTGGCGGGCAAAGATTATCCTCCAGAAGGTCGCCCAGCGCCTCTGAGTCCAGCATCTTGATATCAGGTAATTCGGGGAGCATGGTGTCGGTGGTGCTTTGGAAAGCCTGTGTGTTTACTTCGAACTGGACCTCTGTTGTATTCTTCGTGGATTGCCGTTGAGTTTCTATAACCCAGTCCTTGGGTGGGGTATAGGAGCAGTCCTCGGGGAAGAAGAAAGAATTATCCTGAAAGTCCTCGTCGTCGTCGTCGTATTCGATAGGCTCGTTGGAGGAAGGAAGGAGGTTCTGTGCACACTGCACGTGAGAGCGAGCCCAATATGGAACAAACGGGCAGTCGTGGGGCGCAAGATCGGGTTTACCGGAGAATAATTCGGAGACTGGAAGCGGTTCGAATTCAGCCATCTTCAGACCCATGGCCAGACAGATACGCGCACGCGCGGGGATCGGAGAGGACGTGTCTCTTTCCTTTCCAACGAGATTCAAGCAGGATAGGACAAGGCAATATGCTCATAGCTAGGGCTAGGGAAGGGGATATGGGCAGGATATGACTGTAAAGCGCGGGCTCGTGTTTACTTTCTCTCCCTGACTCAGAGCTTCTAGTCCAGATGACAAGTCGCGACAATTCCCGCGCCCGGTGGCACAAAGCCAAGCTCGGGGGATCGGACGGGGATTTTTATACATGCCAGGATAGGAGCGTAGTCATGCGATACAGCGAGGCTCCGCGCCCCGCCCGAGCGCCACGATCAGGGAGGCGAGAGCATGGGGGGTTGGGTGAGGAACGTGGGCATATTTGGGATGATGATTGGAGGGTGGGAATGCGAACGAGAAAGGAGTTAGGCAACATATGCAAGTGTGCTAAGCGCGGGAAACGAAAGAATTCGAGAGCATGGAAGGGCCTTAGAGCGTTCCAGTTGAGGCATTCAACACGAGGGATGGGGTGGCAGGCCAATGATAGGCGCCGGACGATCAATTCGGGGCGGGGGGTGGGCTTGGGGGATGATGCGGAGTGCAGAGAGGGAAATTTTAAAAGCACGAACCTGGCCTGTGCGAAGTTGAGTGTGTTGCCCGAGTGGATATGCAGTTCTGTGAAAGAGGGGAGTTGAATAGAGGAGAAAGGGAAGGATTGACGATCCGCAAATGGTTATGCTTTAGCGGGCCGAGATGTCAAGCTCCGAGACAATGTATGGATCTAACTCGATATATTAGTTCGTACATATAACGATTAGACTATTGTTTCATGTAATTTTATTATAGATCTTAGTCTCCTGTGGCTGATAGGATGAAATTCGGTTGGATTGTTGGCGATAAGGCTACAGTAAGCTTGCGATCGGCTAAGCAACAATCCGCGTTAAGCCCGGTGCCGCCCTGACCACTTTTTACTACTGATCGCACTCGCACCATTACACCCTGTACTTCGAGCATGGAGCTGCAGTTTATTGTTCAGAACCCCAGTGGCATAGACCGCTCTGACAGGCGCATCATCCGCTCCCCATGTAATGCGGGGCAAGAACACGGGCAAGCGCCGATCCACCAAGAGGCAAACCAATGTCCCCTTGAATGCTCCAGAATGTGGATACCTGATCCCGCAGCCAGTGTTCTGGGGCGACCTATGCTTCACTTCATTCCCTCAAGAGCTTGACTCAGAGTCCAAGGCGCTCATGCACCGATGTATGCGGTCTCCATTCGCCTGCTCATTCACCTCCCCTTGTCTCTAACTAGGGATTGACAGGGTTAGTGATGCAATATTTCCGCAATAAATTTGATATCATAAAATCCATCTGGGTCAACTCCATTCTAGGAGACGAAGCATGTGAGTGGTGGCGTCGTCGGTCGCTTCATATTGCTTTTCTTTACAGTATTAACCACCAGGAATGCAGATTTCCATAGCACTTTGGCTATCTCAGCGTCCCACGTTTGACTTTTCCCACCGAAAACCAGGGGTTTCCCGAAAAACTCTTCACCATATCTCCACGGCGTATGCTTTAGTAAATACTAAACTGTCGGGTCCATTCTCTATCTCCGACAGTGCCATAGCTGCCGTGGTCAGTCTCGCCATTTACCAGCAAATACATCACCAGCCTGAAAATGGACTGGTACATCTCCACAGGCTCTGTCGTATAATCAAGCTATGGGGTGGGATCACTAGGCTGATGCAAGAGAATCGACCACTAGCACTGAAACCATTGAAGTATGTATGACGCGCTTTAGAATCTTTTTGCTTCTCATGGTCTATGATTTTCATCTAAATGTTATCAGACTCGATGTCAAAACGGCAGTGCAAAACGGCACACGCAACCTATTTCGCGATGATGAAGTGCCTGTCCACTCGATACTATGCGATCCCGACATTAGCAGAGAGCATTCTTGGATGCCACCTGTTATGCTAGATCGGTTTAGTTTCTCAAGGCTGCTAAACCAGGTAGGGGGGATGCAGATACTAAAACTTGACCCTCTAGACTACACGGAGACCCTTCTATCGCTTCTTTATCGCTTGGTAGACGTCTCACCTCTAGGGGAGCCTTTTCTTAAATTTGGAAGACTCTATGACCATGTGCTATACCTCGCAATGCTGTCATTTATGATGACTTTACTTCCCGAGTATACTCACGACGGGTCTAGTTGCCCCCTTGCTTCGGATAAACTGAGCAGCGCCATGCAAGGTCTAGAGTATTCGGGCTCTAGCCCATCATTATTCTTATGGACTCTTTTGTCGGCGCATGCCAAGAGATTTCCGAACCGCATCTACACCAATCAGAATACATGTTACTTTAACTCAAGCCCTCACTCCAACTATGGCCAATCAGATATTGCTTCCCTTTTTGGGAGGCCTCCACCTTGAGGCTAATGCTGCAGCCGTAGAAGTCATCCTAACATTATTCTAGCTTCCTATGACGAAGAGCTGAGCATCGGTACAAACACATAATCCTCATATACTTAGAACTGTCGGCACAAACTACCTTATCAGGTACAAGAGATCCCCAGTCCGTTGGTTAATGCCGGCGAAGATGCCTGTATCGACAAGTGTAGCTTGTTAGCTTATCACGTGTATGTGTGATGACTCAGCGCATTAAAATCAGCGTCCCAGATTGCCATTTTCGGCGTCTACATTACGTCAACTGGTGTAAATAACTATGTAATCGATCTTGGTGATGCTCTGAAGCCCCACTTCCCCTCACGCTGACAAAACACTGTCGTTTTCCTGGTGATGTGGCGCATATCAAGTCTGTCTCAAAGGGTCCTCACACCTCGTTTTGTTGGTAAGAGATAGACTTTCCTAGATTCTCTTGAGCCAATCATACTGACGAGCGCAGCTAAACGATTCTACACCATGGCTACCGATCCCTCCACTTATAAGTTGAACCGTTTGTGATCCCTGCCCCTCCGCAGCTTCAACCCTCCCGATACTGACACAATGGCTCTATAGACTCCATGATCCGGGTCAAGGACCCGAAGCGATCATTGGAGTTTTACAATTTCCTCGGCCTGAGTTTGATCAAGAAGCTGGATTTCCCCCAATGGGGATTCTGCAACTACTTCCTGACCTACGACGGTCCCAAGTCGCTGCAGGGAGAATCCCACTTCACCGACCGCAATGCCAACATTGAGCTTACCCATAACTACGGCACCGAGGATGACCCGAACTACACCGTCGTCAATGGTAACACCGACCCCTACCGGGGCTTCGGTCACCTTTGCATCTCGGTCGACAACATCGAGGCTGCCTGTAAGCGCATCGAGGATGCCGGTTACCCCTTCCAGAAGAAGTTGACCGATGGTCGCATGCGTCACATTGCCTTCGCCAAGGATCCTGATGGATATTGGGTGGAGATTATTCGTCGTGGTGAAGAGGATGTCGGCACCACCACCGACCCAGGCACCTACCGTCTTAACCACACTATGATTCGTGTCAAGGACGCCGAGGCGAGTCTCAAGTATTACACAGAGTCCCTGGGCATGAAGCTGGTTCGCACCTCTGAGAACCCAGAGCACAAGTTCAACCTGTACTTCCTGGGCTACCCCAAGTCCAACCCCGAGATCAAGGAGGGTGCCAGGAACTCCGTCTCTGAGTGGGAGGGTCTGCTAGAGTTGACCTGGAACTACGGCACTGAGAAGCAGGAGGGCCCTGTTTACCACAACGGTAACACAGAGCCCCAAGGATTTGGTCATATCTGTAAGTTCCACCGTGTCACTGTTCGGTGATAGCCCGGCCAATCTAATATTAATCTCCCTCTCCAGGTATCTCCGTGGATGACCTCGAAGCGGCTTGTGCACGGTTCGAGTCACTAGGTGTTCCTTGGAAGAAGCGCCTGACCGATGGCCGGATGCACAATGTCGCGTTCCTGCTTGATCCCGACCAGTACTGGGTTGAGGTGATTCAGAATGAGGGAATCAAGCCCACTGCAAACTGGTAAAGGAATGGATATCTGTGGTTATACTACATAAGAAACGAAATTTTGTAAATAGTTTCTATTATATGTTGATGACTTTAAAGCAATAACCAAATCCAGACCCAAATCGCCCAATAAACCCAGTTTTCCAGTGTAAACGGGGCAGCTTATCAACTAACATATCATAGGCGGACGCTGTGGACCCTTTCCCCCGCCCCCCAGAACGAACATTTTCCTGGGCCAAACCTTCCAGAAATCCAGTTCATCCCAAATCCTAATCGGACGTACATAAAAAAGTGATGGACGGAATACTGATGCAGGATGAGTTGACACGCTACACTGGGTAAAGTCTCATTTGATCTCAGGTGCTCCGACTTCTTACGTCGACTGCCACCCCCACACTTAAAATTGACCGGCGGGATCCCGAAACCTGGAGGCAAACCTCCGGGAAAATCTTCAAGATGTCGCCCGATCCTGAGAAGCCGAAAAAGGCACCGAGGAAACACGTCACAACGGCCTGCGTACCTTGTCGTGAGAGTAAGATCCGAGTATGTATATTTTGTGCCCTCCTGCCGCGCAGGGATCAGCGGTATCTAATTCTCACCCTTGCAGTGTGATGGGTCTACGCCATATTGCCAGAATTGCCAACGCAAGGGCAAAGATTGCAAGTACCAGCATGGCGATGATAAACGAAAGTAAGTAGGAACTTGAGTTAAGCTTCAAATGCATAGTTGGCAACCTAGGCAATGATGATCCCTAGTGTGACGCGGGGCAAAGTCTCGATTACGAAAACTCAATAATCGAGGGAAAAGAGCATGGCTAATAGTTCTGCACTAGGGTATCTCTCCGAGCTGCTACTGAGCTCTTCTCGGCGAGAATAGACCAATTATGCCAATTTATCTATGACCAAGGGCTGGAACCCCCGCCCATGGATCCAGAGGATGAGGCTGGCATGGACAGGGTGCTTGACACTCTTCAAATCCCGCGTGGTGTCATGAAAAGCAAGAACACTAAAGCGATTGACGAGCAGTCCGAAATTGAGACCAAACAACCTATCATTTCAAGTACATCGCCCGTGCAAAGTTCACCTGCTACGACTCCAAATGGACAGACGCGACCAGCAAATGATTCAGCAACCCCGGAATCGAATGCATCACGGGGAACGGTGCCAAATCAGCAACTGACATCCTCTGTGGAGCCTTGGAACCCGTTCGACATGGTACGGGCCGCTCCTGATAACCAAAACTTCGTCCACTGGGGTTTTACGCTTCCAACTGCTGAAAGTCTCGATACCATCTACGCAAACCTCAACAATGGATCGGGAATGCATGTGAACACTGGTCTGAGTCCGGCTAGCTTGCAGATTGGTATGGACATGGCCCAACAACCCGGGGTGCTACTGGGCCAGCTGCCAATGGAGCAACACCAAGACTCCGACAGCGACGAGGAAAACGAGGCCGAAAACGACGTTATTGAACAGCTGTCTAATCGAATTGGTACATTGAAAATCGCAGGAGACGGCCATTTGAGATTTTACGGCGCGACCTCCAACCTCAACCTGGTGGACGTTTCTGCTACACAACAACGTCAGAGACCAGATGCTCGCACTGTGCGTCACGATGGTCAGGACATTCTCAATCATCTTCGGGTTGGTCAACCGGTTGATCAGGCCTTAGAGGATCATCTGGTCGAGCTCTACTTTACTTGGCAGAATCCTAGCATCTATGTGGTTGATAAGGAAATGTACATGACTGCACGGTCAAAGTGGCGGAATGAATTTGACGACACACCTTTCTATTCGGAGGTTCTGACCAATGCTATGTCAGTCATTTCCTCTGGTTATTTGATCTATTTGTATACTGACTTCTCTCAGGTGTGCCATCGGGAGTGCATTTGAGGCGCGTTATCATCCTACATTCATCACATTCCCAAAGTCATTAGCCGAGTTCTTCGCAGATCGAGCCAAGGCGCTTTTGGAAATTGAACTTGATTCTCCCTGCGTTGCGACTGTTCAAGCCCTTGTGCTCATGAGCTGTCATGAAGGAGCGTCCAATCGCGATGCGCGGGGTTGGCTATATAGTGGTAAGTGATTTAACATATCCCTATGCAGAAACTTGGGTCACTCATGCTTCATTTAGGCATGTCAATGCGATTGGCCTTTGATCTTGGTTTACATATTGATATGAGGTTATACGTCAAGCAAGGAGATATAAGCCAGCGTGAAGCTGATGTGCGCCGGGCAGCATTTTGGGGAAGTTATGTTGCAGACCAGTAAGTCATGCCGCATTCAATCACAAATTACAAATCTCTGACGATTCAAGTTTCTGGGGATTCTATCTTGGTCGTCCATTCCGTATGAATGCAGGAGACGTCAGTGTGCCCAAGCCTGCGTCAGGTCTTGGTCCTGAGAAAGAAACAGTTTGGAAGCCATATGGCCTTCAAGATAAAGAGGTAGATATCAGCTTGAAGGACCCAACAGAGCTCATTTGTAGACAATTTGTTGTTCTATGGGAGATGATTTCTCCCGTCGGGCACATATTGTACGTTTTCACCCCGGAAACGTTCTCGGATTGAGCCTATTGCTAACGTTCATTTAGATACGGATGCTCAGACATATCTCGCCATGATTTGCAAAGACTATGTTTTCAAGTCACTGAAGATTTATTTGCTTGGAAAGCCAACCTTCCCTCAAATCTCGAGATTGACTTGGACGACAATACCACTCCGATACTCCCTCATCTGCTTGTTCTCCAGTGAGTTATTTGGTTTGAAGTAACAATTATGGCCGACACTAATGATATTTCAGTATGCAATACCACCAAATTGTCATATTTTTCCACCGTCCCTGGGTCTCAAAGAGCTACATTCAACCCCGTAGCCCTCGCCAAGGACCTGGCTATCACCACGCACGACGCATGTGCATTGAGTCCGCTACAGTCGTCGCACGACTTTTACAAATTTACGAGAAACACTACACGTTCAGAAGAATGACCAATCAGGTAGTGGCCATCATTTTCAGCGCCGCACTCATGCTACTCTTCGTCACTGTCTCCAGCTCTCCGCTGATGCCAACCAAAGTTGGTGGGATCAATCAACCTCACCCACGAAACGCTGAAATGGTCGCATATCTTAATCTTTGCTTCCGCGCACTTGACGAGCTCGGACAATCATTCGAAAATGCTAAGCGAACGCGCGACTACCTCGTGACCCTTCAACGACGCTGGCAAACTCACATGCGTCGATCTGGTCCCCGTGCCAAACGACAGATCAGTAGTGGAAATCTATTATCAAGCTCTGCACAGAAGGCATCTGTCAATTCAGCACATACCACACAGGGCCCAGAGTCTTCGCGCAAGAAGTCTCGAGTTGCCAACACCAATGTACACTCCCATGCCACTGGACAAAATTCCACTCCAAACGTCAATTCCGCTGCCTTTGCTGATTCTTCATACCAACCGACACAACCGTCCGCATCTCATCAGAATTCCTACGCTCAGCAGCCTTTCGCGGCACAACAACATGAAGATTATGACTGGGTTCGAACTTCTGATTTAAATATCTTGCCTGGAAGTCACGGCTTCGGTGCTGATCGAAATCCTTTGGGCAATGTAGCCGCACCGCAATTCCCCGGTGATCCAAGCATGCTTCCAGATCTAGGAGATATGGAGGGTTGGTGGGGATCGCCAAACGGGGGCTCAGAATTAGGAGGACCGAACTTATAGAGGGCGAATTTGGTGCATATCGTCATAGAATTGTTTAACCTCTTTTCTTTCGTGAATCCTTATGATTAATCATGTAATAACGGAGAGCAGTGCCACTGACATTGTCAGGTGCATTGCCCATATTTTTAATTATTATTGGACCGATCTTGCTCCCTAACTCACATTTGGAATCTGCTTGGATACACCTCTGTGACGAATAAAACCTCCATCAAAAGGGCACCTAGTCATCACCACTGCTCTCTTTATCGAATACATCTTGAAAATAATTTGCCAGGTCCTGCCCAGGAAAGTCATCTACCCTTGCAAGAGTCACTATCCGCTCTCCGAACCCTTTCTCACGACCCCAGAAACATGCCTTCCGCATAACAGACACAATTTCCTCACCTTGGTGTTCAAGAACCGTAGGCCTCGCGGCCGTACCCTTGCTGCTCGGAGTGATCTGCGAACCAGCAGATCCATTCCCCAGAAAGACTCGCACCCATGGTAAAGTAACTTGCAGTCTACCAATTCCATGATCCGGGCCAGTCCAGACCTCATTATTAAGCCCGTAATCCAATCCATACGGTGGCCAGCGAGACAGCGCCTTCCGACGACGAACGGGTGGATCAATATCTCCGTCGGTGTCTGGACCAGGGTATATATCTGTATCCCCTGAAGGGCTTTTAGGAGAATCATATTGGTCAGATGCCATCTTGCCGGTAGTCTTCAGCATTGGAATGGGATACTCAGGCCCCGTAAGATACTGGGGAAAGGATTTTGGAATATCCCGCCCCGCCGAGCGAAGAAACAGGACTGGCGAGGCAAACGCATCGAAACATTTCTCAAAAGATGTGAAGAGTCGTTCACGTGCCTCGAGAAGGGGAACAAGATCTGGAGGGGCAGTTTTCCGTCTGGTTGATCGCTTTTGCTTCGTTGAATTTTCTTGGTCTGTACTGTCTTCGTGGGTACAGTACTCATCAAGTCCGGGCCAGTCGCAGACAGGTTCATGGGCAGCAACAGCGTGTACAGATTGTGGCTCTGTGAGCGCTAACATTAATGCCAGTGATCCGCCGATATGTGAGCCGAAGACTCCGAGCTTGGTGGGTTGAAGATTATTTTTGATCCAATCGAATCCGGCGAGTGTGTCATGGACTGGGGTCGGGTATCTGTAAAAATCTGCTGTTTGGCACTTTGAAATGGGTCCTTTCTCTGGCTCTGGCTCTGGCTCTGGCTCAAGCTCTGATTTACTGCCTCTGGTCGAGGGGGTTCCCTTGTCTGCTGCCCCAAGACGATAATTCACTGTCACCACTGTCGCAGAAGTCTTAGAGGCCAGAACATGTTGCGGATAAATTTCATTACAGCCAGAAAACCCCAATTCCAAATTTCTTCCAGAGTTGAGTTGAGTATCATGATCGGATTGGTTCTGACCTGATTTCTCCCCCTCAGATCCCTGGAATATGGGACCAGGTGGTAGGTAAAGAATTACCTTCGATCCGGAAGGTACATCGTTATGAGTCGTCGCTGGTCGCGTAACCCTAAGCAAAAGTATAAATTGAGGTCTTCTAGGCCATTTTTGGACTCGGGTCTATCATACCTTAATGACACAGATCCATTATTTCCGATTGAAACGGAGAATGTCTCATCGCGGCAGGTTGATAAAAGCCGGACACTGCGAAGATATATACATGCCTTTAAACCAGTCTGTTTGGGTAGACACGCCAGGCGTGAAGGAAATATCAAAACGCGCATCGCTGCAGGAGTTGTTTGGTTGTGATCCGTCAAAATAAAGGCCGGCTCCACGTGACGTCACTCGACATTCACATAAGCTTAATACTATTTTTATTTTTATTTTTATTTCAACATACAAGGATTTGATTGAAATATCTGGCTATTATAAGATATCATGAGAAACCGAGTATTCGAATTTGTGATGACAGTCAATCAGCATAGTTAATACGCAAGTATGGATAGTTACATGAACGCTATATAAAAACAGGCAGGTATCCCACCTCCATAGATACAAATTTCTTTGCAAGAACGTCCAGCGTTACAGTTTATGCGTGCGGATGGACATGATTCCAAAATGATTTCTCAATAGTCGCAGACGCAGCTGGGTCATCGATGTCCAGAGGAGCTTCCGTATCGTCATCCGGCACCGGTTGCGTAACCTCAAGGCTGAGCTTCGGGTCCTTGGAGTAGACACGCAGACCAACCACACACACTGCATTCCACGGATCGGCAGCAGGTCCCTCAATCTGGGGCATCCGGTTCGCAGATTTGTGGTCTGCCTCGTCAGGTGGCATGTCAAGATCACTGTCAAATTCAAACCCTTCCAACAACTCCAGATCGCTCATGTCCAGATTATCAGTAGCCAGGCGTGTATTCAGGCTCGGTCGTGGCGAGTCCGTCCGCCGAGCGCGGGGACCACTGGATACATGTCTAGCATGCAGCCCATTGAACTGGATAGTTGGGACCGAGCTGTTGGGAGTCGGCCGCCGGTCACTACTATCACTGGAGATGCTCTCTGTAGGCGATGCGGTGGGCTTCTCGCCCAGAATCTGTGTAATCTGCGAGGGCATTGGGCTGTTCATCGAGCCATTGTTCGTAGGGCCATTCTGACGGGCTTCCATGCGCTGTTCTCTTGCGGCCATCTTGCGCTCGCGGATCCATTCCTTTTGCAGTCTCCTCTTGGTGTCGTCACGGAGCTTTTTGCGCTCGCGGGCTTTCTTTCTCTCTTGCTCGTAGAGTTCTTGTTCTGTCTCGCCAACCATACCCTTGGCGTGGGCCAAATCATATGAAAGACCAACCTGTACCAGTTTTTCCCTTCTGCTTGAGGCAAGGCGGCGAACAATCTCCTCGGTTGGCTCGACCTCCTCGTTTCGGAATGCGGTGATCTTCATCAGAACATGGTAGCGACCCGGGTCAAGGTTGATTTCAGCATTGACAGATCGGCCCATGAAATGGCTGCTGTGACTGCGCACCATGTACTCCTCTTCGCCCTCTTTTTGGACGCGGAACTTGAGAACAAAAGTGTACTCGCCAGCAAGTCCCTTGAAGTATCGGGTATCAAGCTATTCTTATGGTCAATAGTGGTCTAGTATAGAAGTTGAGATATCACATACCTGGGAAAGAACAATGACGACTGGGCCGCCTTGGATGACATTCATAATGAACTTTGTACTGTGGTAATCAGCCGACCATGGGACATTCAGCGTCGTCCACTGTTGTGTGATAGTCCACTCGGGCCCAAAGAGACGAGTGCGATCGAAATGCTGATATTTCCGAAGCAGGTCGGTATAAGAGATCCAGAAAAACTACTCAAGTCAGTATCACTTATCCCACATAACGACAGAAAGTACGTACCCCATCGTTGCCAAATTTATGGCCCAGAAGCTCCATCCACTCTGCAGTCCACTGCTCAGATCCGTCGCCCCAGGCACCGTGCCACTCTTTCTTACCCCAGGGGTTCCTGGAAAGGTCAGCAAAAACTCCTAAGCAAAAGTGATCAAATCTTCTTACCGCAAACGAAGGAGACGTTTGCCCTTAATCTCCCTCGCTTCCATTATCGAGTAAGAGTGGTTCTCCGAAATGCCCTTTCGATCCCGTGGAGGGCCTTTATACTTTGGATCCAACCAATTAGAAAAGAGACCTGTTCCACAACCAAATAAGAACTCCTCATTGACCTTCATCAGTTCTTCCTTCCAAAACCGATCTTTATCCAGAATATTATTCGACAGAATCTCCGAAGTGACACCACCAGTCAAATCTTCGATAGCTTCACCAACAAAACCACCTTCAATGGCTGAATAATCACCATGGGCTTTGGCAAATGCCTTTTCGAGCAAAGGCAGCCAAGTCTCATTCGGGTCAACACACTGTGCAAAGTACAGTGCCCGAGAGCCCGTCTGCCAGACTCGGCGGTACTCTTCTTCAGCATCTGTGCCAATGCTATCATCCCAAAGCGGGCGCTCATCAATCGACTCATCGTAATCAGCGGCACGAAGATACAGCTTGTCATCAACGATGCATTGCTGCCATTCTCCATCTGTTCATGGTCAGACCGGCAATTCAATACTTGCCAAAAATTGGGAACTTACCACGATAGAACACAAACCCATAGATCCCAACAGTCTGGTCTCGAGCAACACAGATCTTTTCAATCAACTCCTCCTTGTTGCCCATCGTACATAGCGCAGCCATCAACCAGCAATCTCCATCACAGCCTTGGCGCACGTCAGATGCCGTTGGTCCATTGATAAAGAACTGAGGCTCGACGAAGATTTCCTATAATTGTATCAGCACATTGTTCTGAGTCGTCAGATGATCGAGCCGGTTCGCTCAAACGTACTGTCACTCTCTTCACTCCACGAGGCCTCATCTCCTCGTTGGTCGTATCCAACCCATGCAAATAGTTCTTCCGCCCAGATTTCAAATCCAACTCGATATCAAAATGGGGATCCGTATACTTCTGGTTCACCCGCTTACATTCCTTCACAATACGATCCACAGACTTCTCACACTCGCGCTTTGCCTGCTCATACGACTTGACAGCCTCATGGCCCCGAATCACACCATTAGGCACTCGCTTTGCGCGTGTGCGAGCGTAAGGGTTATCCGGCAACACGGTGTACACTTTACCGGGATACTTAGTGTTGAACTGTTCCCAGAACTGCTTCACGGATTCCTGCGGGGGTTGGCAGCGGGCCCGGTGCGGAGGGCGGCTGTTAGACCGCGAGGAAGTAGCGCCATTGCAGTACATCTCATCTTCGAATTCCATGGTGACGGCCTTCTGTGAGAGAAGCAATTTTCAGATACTGCTGCTGCTTCCAAGGCTGTCTTATGAAGTTGAAATAAATATAAAAGCAATAGGGGGAGGGGATGTGTTATTGGAATCTCCTCTTAGCGTGCTACAGAGTATACCGCACTAATATGCAGCTTTGGCGACGATCACATCAAAAACCTGGAACGAGATGAAGGCGATGCGCGCTTCTTGAATACATAAGGAATTTTAAAAGGATACTGTATCGGAGTCCCCAGAATAACACTTCATTTAAATACTAGCACTAATCTACATTGCACGGCCACCACGGCGTCGCCGGTGCGGAGACTATCGCGCCCATCAGCACGTATGGGAATTCGACCATTCAGGTCCTCAGACCTGTATCGTAAGGCTGCAGGTGCGTGCGTTAGACTCGCGGTGGACCCGCGAATGAACAGGCGTCTGGGCTAAGCCTAGCGCTGATGGCCCCCAACTCGGCATTCCCCCAGGTTCAGCTGGTTCTTGCTCCGAATATTCGCGGCCAATCAGCCACATGGTAGGATATGAAATAATCAGCCCCCATGAACTGTGCCTCATGGAATCTATTAAAGGGGTTCGCAGGAAGGGAATTGGTGAGGTTCTGTGCCCTGGTGCGGGTTTCTGGGTCCAACGTGGTTTCCAAGAATAAACATTCGTGTTGTGTGGGGCGCCGTCAGCTCGACACGGGACAACTCCATACAATAGTATAGATTAAAGAGATCTTATTGGGGGAGATGAAGATATTCCATAATCGGACCCAGGTGAAACGTGATCTTCATAGAAATTGAATCTGGGCTGAGCATCGTAATTCCACATATGGAAAACGTGATGTTACATTTCGTGACTGTGTAAGTTGTTTTAACCCATACGAAAGGGGTATGTACGCCTTGCATTGACTAAAACTGGTGATAAAATTGGAATCCCTGCCCTCCTGGTCATTCCCCGATGAACGCCAAATACAAAAAAGAAAACACAATGAAAAACATGTCCCCGGGAAGCGTCTGCATGCCACCCGTCGTGAATAAGGTTACACGAGAAAAGTAAAAATCCGAGTCAGAGTCGCTTAATGAGTGCCGTTGTGATTGCGACCCGAGTAGTGGGAGCTACCGTGTCGGAAATATGGGTGCATGCACGCCTGTTTGGCTGAAAGTCGGTGCGCCGGGTCATATTCGAGCAGAGCCTCAAGAAGCTCGCAACCAGCCGGCTCCAGACCGGGGACCAGGGGAGTATCGGGGCGCTTCCACTTGGGGAAGGTGGCCTTGTAGTCGGGGAAAGAGGTGACACCGGGCCACGCCTCTTCGTCGGGGGTACCAAGAACGCTATAGAAGAGTCAGTTCACAGTCTGAATACAAACAGATAAGAAATACCGACCGGAAGATCTTGAAGATCTCGTCAATTTCTGAGTCACCGGGGAAAAGGGGCTTGCGAGTGCACATCTCAGCGAAGATAGCACCGACAGACCACATATCGACACCAGTGGAGTACTGACGGCCACCGAGCAGAATTTCTGGAGAGCGATACCACAATGTGACAACCTAGAAGCCAATTAGAGATCAATTCCAGGCCTGTTCTTCTCCAATGGCGCGGGTGTACTAACCTCGTGGGTGTAAGTTCGCAAGGGAACACCGAATGCCCGGGCGAGACCGAAATCAGCCAGCTTGAGGTTGCCCTCAACGTTAATCAACAGGTTCTGCGGCTTCAGATCACGGTGCAAGATGCGATGGCTGTGGCAGTAGCGAATGCCCTCCACCAGCTGAGCCATGAATCTCTTAACCATAGCTTCACCGAGACCCAGGTTGGCACCCATCATGGTACCATCCGGAAGAGCCTTTCCACGGCCACCCTCGCTGACGGGCAGAGCCTCCATGTATTTCTTCAGATCGAGGTCAAGGTATTCGAAGACGAGGTAGAGCTTGTGGCCGTCGGCGTGGACAATGTTCAGCAATTGGACAATATTGGGGTCCTGCATTTCTTTGAGGAGGGAGATCTCGCGGATAGCGGTACTAGGGACACCCTCATCTTCGGCCTCGAGACGGATCTTCTTGAGAGCGACGATACGATTGGGATGGTTGAGCTCGCGGGCCTTGTAGACAACACCATAGGTACCTATGGAGACGAAATGACGCGTGAGTTGGGCATAAACAAAGCAAACTTAGGAGGGATTGATCGGGCCACACAATCTCGTCAATCACACGTACCCTCGCCAATTTTCTCGATTTTTTGGTAGTTCTCCATGGCGAATGGGGATTTTTGTCCTGCTCTGTTCTCAATTCTGTCAGAAAAATACAATGGGTTGGGGGGATGGAAGTGACGCAGTTTGGAGCAATGGTGGAAGGACGAGGGCGAAGCAAGGAGGGATAGGGATGTGAACTCAATGAGACGTACGTGTTAATGGTAAGATTGTGAAACCACTGGAGGCTTTGGCTTCAACTCAGGTCCCCGCACCAAGAAGAATTAGTCGTCTGGAAGTTCTTTTGGCCTGGAAAAGTAAGATTTGGATTGGTGGTGTTCAAGGTGGGGAGAAAAACAAACAGTGGCCCCCGCGTCGTGGGAAGGCGGTCAGTGCATGACTTGATCAAATTCAATGATAAACTCTCGCAACTTTCTATGTTAATCCTTGAGGCTTGTGTGTGTGTTTTTTCAGTATATAGATCTACCTGACGAGGTAACTGCAACTCTGCTCTACGCCTATAGGCCTTTTTATTACAATGGCACACAGCGAAAAGTCCAGTGTGCTACAATGCAGGCAACGCCGCAACGGAAACAAGCATTCTAAAAGCACCAGTGAGCCTTGACTAAGTTAAATTGAATAAACATGTGAATCAATCTTAAGGGCTAACTATAGTTGTCATTTCGGGTGACTAATTGCTAGATTACAGTTAATCTTTGGCGTGGTAGGACTATACAGAGATCCCGCATCGGGCAATGTAGACTATCGAATATAAATCGTTTACCTCTAGAACAGAAGACATCTGCTCGTGGATCTGCAACCTTAAGAACGCATCAGAATGGTTATCTGGCTAACTGGTGGAAAGACTAGATCAATACGAAGGCAGACATCTGGAAGTTTTATCCTAATACGAGGTCACACATCGGTACCTCTCCACGTTGATATGCACCGTCTCCAAATGACCCCAACACCCCCGCTCAGCGCGATAAGAACAATACCTGCAAAGCATAATTAAAATATTCTATCCCTCTATTAACATCAGTTCCCATATTGCAAGTTATTTTGCAGGTACCACGTCACATTATCATGGCAGCAGAACCCAACTGGCGTTCCCAGGGCGCAGCCAAGCGTCAAGCTACCCTTGATACGATCCCCGAGAAATGGCGACTCCAAGACCCTATTCCCCCTGCAACAGAAGTCCCCGATGTTACAGGGCCTTATATTCAGCAGTATCTCAGTAAGCGTGAGATCGAGATCACCGAATCTGATGCGGTTGATATTGCTGCACAAACTACCTCGGGTAATTGGTCCGCTGTCGAAGTCACGGAGGCCTTCTGTCACCGTGCTGCACTGGCTCATCAACTCGTATGTCCTTATCCAGATATAAATAGTGCAAACACTCAACTAACACTGATACAAGGTCAGCTGTTTACACGAGATCTTCTTCGATGCAGCCATCGAAGATGCAAAGAAACTCGATGCCTATTTCGCAGAGCATAAGGCTCCAATAGGCCCATTGCACGGCCTTCCCATCAGTTTAAAAGACCAATTCCACGTCAAAGGTGTCGAAACAACGATGGGTTATGTAGGTTGGATCAACACATTCCAAGGCAAATCCAACGATTCGCGTCGGACAGTCGAAGAAAGCGAACTTACCAGGGAGCTACGCAACCTCGGTGCCGTTCTGTACTGCAAAACCAGTGTCCCTGCAACCCTCATGGCTGGTGAAACTGTCAACAACATTATCGGCTACACCTGGAACCCGAGGAACAGACTTCTATCCTGTGGCGGCAGTTCTGGTGGCGAAGGAGCACTGATCGCTCTGCGAGGATCTCCCGGCGGCTTCGGTACTGATATTGGGGGCAGTGTCCGTATCCCCGCGGGTTTCAACAATTTGTACGGAATACGTCCGTCTGCTGGACGAATGCCGTACCAGGGCGCTGCGAATTCGATGGACGGGCAGAATTCGATATTATCCGTTATTGGGCCGTTGGCACCTACAGCGCGCTCTTTGACGTTTCTTTTCAAGGCAGTCTTGAGTCAGGAACCGTGGTACCACGATCCACTGGCTTTGGAATTGCCGTGGCGTGATGAGATCGTGCAAGAAACGTGCTCTTTGATTGAGCGGGCTGGGAGCGGTGTCCCGAGTCTTGCGTTCGGGCTGATGAGCTATAACGGCGTGGGTCGTATTCACCCACCGATTGCACGGGGCATGAAGCTTGTCGAGCAGACGTTGAGACGACTGGGTCATAAAGTTATTGCTTGGAACCCGCCGTCTCATGCCACGGCTCACGAACTAGCTGTATGTATGCCCTATTTCAGAAAAGGTGAAGCTTAGTGCTGGCATTCTTATTGACTGTGATAGAACCGAATTTACGATATGGACGGTGGTGTAGATATGATGCACCACTTTGGTCTGTCTGGCGAGAAGAAAGCAACACAGGTCCTTCTTTCTGAAGAAGGCACTGAGCTAAAGGCATCGGCCATCGCTGCTCTTAATGTCGCAAAGCGGGAGTACCAGAAACAGTATATGAATTATTGGAACAGCACTGTCGAGTTGACCGGTACAGGACGTCCGGTTGATGGAGTCTTTTGTCCACTAGCATCACATGCTGCGGTCATTCCTGGACAATATGGTAACGTCGGCTACACTAGTTTCGTGAATGTGCTAGACTATACCAGTGTGGCCATTCCGGTGACTTTTGCGGATAAGAATGTGGATGTTTGTCCCGCGAACAAATCTGCCTCCGAGCTGGAAGATTATATTGAATGGGATTGTAAGTTCTTAAATTCGCACCTGTGCAATAGCTTTGAAGTGATCAGTGATCAGCTGACTGACAGCTTTGCAGATGATGCCAAGACATATGATGGGGCTCCTGTTGGGGTCCAGTTGATGGGAAGACGATTGCAAGAAGAGAAAATTCTAACAATTGCCGAGTACATCGGAAAAGAGATTGCCCAGGGTCTGAACTAAGGTAAAGGGACCTTGAACGGCTAGCTCTTTTGGAGAACCAGTATGATGGTATAAATATTCGGTCTGGCATAATCGGATGATCTTGTATGAGTGAAATGAAGTTGTGGCTAGGTTAACAATACAAAGGGTATAAGCGGTAAAATCATCCAAAAGGCATCCAAACATGTCCATTCGTATATGAGAGACCTGTTTTCCTCATGAAGGTTATAGATCTATGGCGAGAGGGTTTGAATTCAATTATACCCTAGAAGACGATGGAGGTGTTTGTCCTGACGGTGCTGCCAGGTTAGAGAGAATAGGAGTGGAGGAAGAAGGCCAAGGGCCTGATGGCCTGGCTGACGACGGAGCCGAATCGGAAGACGGCGCGGCTGGGCCCTCAGACCCATTCATCAAACGAGGACGCTTAGTCTGCGGGGCTCCGACGCCGCCACCCGGTGGGCTGCGGGGATCGCCATGCGAATATGGTGAAGCGTAGTTTGCCGAAGATGCAGGCGTGGAGGCGGTGCCCGCATCTGGGCTCATAGCAATGGCGGACTGCAGAGGCCGCAGGCGGTTTGGATGAGTTGAAGTATCCTCGCCCGGTCGGGGAGGCCGCACATTAGGACTTTGCTGGCTACTATCTAGATCGGCCATCGAGCCACCACCGGCATAGCCTACTCCAATTCGACCCATGCCCTTATCATGCATGACGACTCGCTTCCATTTGCTGACAACGTGGTCGTAGTCCCAGCGCGTGGAATCCGGACTGATCTGGCTTTCTTTCGCATCTAACTCTCTAGCAACATCGCGAGAGAGGGGGAGGGTGTCGGGAGGGAAGAGGGCGAACTCGCGCGGCCACTGGCATGACCCCAGTCGCTCAACCTGGGCTCGCAGCTGGTTTGCTTCTTGCTGGACCCGGGCCAACTGCTCATCCACAGACTTGCGCTGCTCGGACTCACGGGCAAATGCGCGGGTTATCTCTAGTTGCCATGCTTCGCGACGAGTCTCGTGGGGGAGGGAGTTCCAATGGTTGAACGCTAGCTCCAAATGTCTCAGGCCTATTTCTTCGTGTTGTTGCGCGGTTCGATAGATCATATTATGATCTGGACTCGCACCCATGTGTTTCGAGTGTGCACTGGGGTCTCCAGCGATTTGATCGGATTTCCACTGGGCAATCTTGGAGCGGAGCGCTTGCCGAATAATGTCAAGATGTTCCACCCCGGGAGCTTGCAGTGGAAACGAATTTGGCGAGGAGAATGGGTGGGAGGCGAACAAGCTCGGCGGAGGAGGGAGAAGGTGGAGACATAGGGAGGGGAAGGTCTGGGCTTGGATATCGAAGTCGAAGGGTGATAATCGAGGTCGGAAACGCGAACTAAGAGGATTCGTGTGAGATTGCGGCCAAATAAAAGATAGAAGAGAACCTACGTAGCTGCCTTGATGTTGTCCAGCACCTCGTGCAACGCCAGCTCAAGCGCCTTCATCGTATCCGGGTTGTTGGCATTGGCCCCTCGGCTCGCGTAATCCGGTAGCTGCATGGAGCCCGCCCGCGATTGGGCTGGCATAATGCGAGGCCCATCCAGCACGCGACTTGGGTTGGGAATGTCATTGATGACTCCAGTTGCATGCCAAGTCGGGGTGTTGAACATCATGCGCGGCGGGGGTTCGCGCGCCTTCGAGACCGATTCTCCTGGAGCTGTGTAAGGGTCGGCCGGGCCCTTTTTGTGGACGCGATCGGGGCTATCGTCACGCTTGGCGGAATTCGTGCGGGCCTGCCGACGAGTGATCCCACTGCGGATGCGACGAATCTCCTCGACATCGTGAATGCCGTCCGGCTTCTTCTTGAACAAAAACTGGTCAAGATGGCGACCGAGCGACGAGGAAGTAAATGGCTGACCGCAATACTGGCAATTCCGGTCCTTGGACGCTAAATTGCCGCCGGATTTCGAGTTCGACTGGTCATCGGCCCGCGAGCCCTCAGGCGAATCCCTGGGGGTTTCTTCCTTCATGGCTGACGTGTCAAGGGGGGGATGCTTTGTGAGAGGTCTGATTGGAGAAGAGTGGGCGACGATTATGATTATAACAGCATGGCAAAAACCTCTAGTTTGTTTTTCCTCACGAGCGATCGGCGCTGAAGAAAAGGGAATTGGATTTGGAAAATTGGGGGCGGAGGTAGAAGAGGAGGCGCCAAGCTTTTTCGCGGAGGAGCCCCGTTTCAGCTCTTCTATAGATCAAGCCTCTATATTTCTATCCACGTTTTCATTGATCATAACATGTTCAATTTGGTTTCCAACTAAAACTTCAAGAAGCCTCTCAATGTCTCAGGCATTTACTACTTTTCTTGTCTTGCGGGCACTGAACCACCGTTTCATATCCCGAACCCCGTGGAGATACAACCAGGAGAACAAAAAGACCACCAGGAAATTGAAGATCACATAGCCAAAGAAAATTCCCTAGGTATTGTTAGACTGACACGAAAGTACAGATAATACAAGGCGACTCACATAGTTCCGCCATTTATGCGAATAGAAGACATTGAAGCTAGCAGCCTATCCCGCAGACAATTAGTGGAAGCTTCCCTTCGCAAAAGCAGTGATGACTTACAAACTCATTTCCTGTAGAGTACTGGCAGTAAGCACACATCCCATTTCCAGCGTCACTGACATAGCCACCAGCTTCACGGGCGTAAGCTCCGACGTATTCCTGGCAGGTCAGTCCTGGGGGTGGACTGAAGTGGGCCTCTTCCCGTTCAACACAGCGAACAGGGACATTATTAGTCACCACACCTAGGAATCCTTCTAGGAGATAGTGGAAGGGGGTAAGCCAATACATCCACGATCGCCAGAAATAAGGTAGCGCAGCATAGGGAACAAGGACACCGCAAAATGAGACGACGAAAGTAAAGAATGTGGGGACTAGCAAGGAGGCAAATAGGTCATTTGGCGCAAAGGCTGCAATGAACTGTCCAAAGCCAACATAAAAGCATTCAAACAGCATAAGCAGCATCCAAACATAGCCAGAGCTGAAAGAGTCGCGCGGGAACCAGATTCCCCAGTACCTATATTCAGTGAGTTATCTAATTTCCATTATGATTTTGGTTGCGATCGGCATGTTCTTACCAGCAATTGAAATAAACGGTTCCCGCCACAATCGAGTATGGCAGCTCGGGTAGAATTGTGCTCACGACAAAAGCAACCCAAGAGTAGATCTTGGAACTGGACTCGCGGGACTCATAGAGGCCCCGAGCATGCAGGTAGCGTGGCTGTAGCTGCTGAATCAGTGGCGGTGAGATGGTGAGTGTCATAAAGACAGAGAAGAGTCTCGACTGCATATCGATAAAGCTGTTGCCAAGGTGCCAGAATGTAAAGGTGTTGAAAAGACCAGTGAAGATGTGCAGCATGAATTTGCCCTTGATTGAAGGTTAGTATATGAAAGATCCAAATCCATGCTGAACTTACAAGTATGTAGTCCGGAAGTCTCCAGTAGGCCACGAAAGTTCTCTTGGTCACTGCCACAATCTGGACATGCAGAGGCATAGCATATTCACGGTCATCTGTGGTCTCCTTCTTTTCTACATCGTGACGAGCGCGAATGATGTCCTCCAGCTCTGTAGAGAGATCTTTAGCCTCTGGGGAGGAAGCCCACACATCTCCCCAATCTTGGCCTTTGTACTCTGGGTTTCCTGCTCCAATAACTTCAAGCATGTACTAGGATCCAAACTGTGAGAGAAGTGTCTCAAGAAATTCTGTCAAACAGGAAGACTAACCTCGGCCGGATTGGCATGTGGCGAGCACTTATTTGCGCCATTTCGTTCAAAATACTCAATGAGTGTTTTCGAGTCCGATCCAAGAGCACCATTATAAACCACCCGTCCGCCACTCTCGAGGAGAAGCAATTCATCAAATTCTTCGAAAAGAACAGCAGAGGGTTGATGGATCGTGCATAGAATAGCCTGACCAGCATCTGCCAATTTTCGAAGGAAGCGAACGATATTGAAAGCTGCTAAGGAATCGAGTCCGGATGTAGGCTCATCCAGAAACAGTAGCAGCTCGGGCTTACTGGCCAGCTCGACTCCAATGGTGAGCCGCTTGCGCTGCTCTTGAGTCAATCCCAACCCAGCCGATCCGACTGTGGCACCGGATATAGATCGCATCTCTAACAGATCAATCACTTTCTCGCAGTAATCATATTTTTCTTGCAGTGGGACTTCTTTGGGTTGCCGCAAAAGGGCGGAGAATCGCAGGGATTCCCGTACAGTCGCAGTTGGCTCGTGTATGTCCATTTGCTCAGCAAATCCTGTCGCACGTTGAAAGCTTTTTGGAAGAGGGCTATATATTGTTAGGTACAGGTGTTGAGTGCTTGATATGCCGAGGAATTGATTCAGACTTACTTTCCATCAACCAAAAAATTGCCGGTCACGACGCCAAAATTGATGCGCTGGGCCAGTGCATTGAGAAGCGTGGTTTTTCTGGAAGTCAAAAGCATTTAGTCTTCATTCATGTTAACATAAGGCCAATCAACTAACCCTGCACCCGATGCACCCATCATGGCCGTAAGCCGACCGGGCTTGACATAACCATTCACATTCTGCAGAAGCTTCCGATGTCCACGTTTGTAAGGGATGGTATAGTTCACATCCTGCCATGTGAAGATCGATGTGTTTTTAGCGAGATCTTGTACCTTTTCATTCGCTTCATCGTCTGTCAAGTTTGCCGATGGTGCTTCCTTTTCCGTGGACTCTACATCTGCCGGTCGCCCTGAATTCTCAATAGCTTCTTCAACTGCTTTGGGAGCCTGGCCTCTTTTGAAAACCGTAACTGAGCTCCCTCCTTTATTTGGTTTTTGGATTTCCATCCCAAGCATGGTCACAAAGACAAAGAGAAGAAACCAAGCAATGATAATGCCAAAGTTCCTCCACAGATGACTGCGGGTATATGTGTAGGCTGCCTTTATGTAATCGGATCCCTGGACAGTGAGATCGTTGGGAGAACTGCCTTGAATTGTGCAGCCTTGATGACCAGCACTCGCCGTGGGACCAGAAGGGACAACGTATGGCACTTCGCATTGGATTGCAAGATTGTGGAACTCATTAGACATCAGTGCTTCAAACGCATATTGAACTGGATTAATCCAGATAAGCCATTTCAGCCATGGATGCATTTTCCAGGGTGGAATCAAGTAGCCTGCTATGGTCAGTACCTGTATGGTAGCTATTTGAAAGGATGTTCGTAGGCAGAATATTTACCCGTGTACACGACCAGTGCCTGAATGGCGACACCCGTAATTCGAGTAGCTTGATGACAGTTAGCAACTTGGAATCGAAGTGAATAAACGATGCAGTTGTCTCACCAATATCTAATGAAGCGCAGATCGATCCTAGAGCACGGAAGAAAGAATACATTGTCATGGTGAGTATGAAAATAAATAGCAGGTTGATAAAGAACTGGGATGGCGTTCGGGAAAGATGCGCCATGCTAGATTTGTTTTGTTAGCGCTAGACTCGTAACAGGCCTGGGAATACTTGCAAATATACAACTATGTCGAAAATAACAACTTGGATGAACACCAATGGAATATCTACAACAACTTGAGCCAAGGCGTATGCTGCTGGACGATAGAAAGAACTGTTCTTAATGAGTAACGAAACTCCAAACTTTCACAATTTTAATACTCACAAGCTTTTATGCTTCAACAAGATTGGTCTGCTGTGGAAAGCAGCTGTGAGCTCCGCGAGCGCAAGTAGAGAGTTGAACAAGAGGATGAAGAACATGACACCTCCTCGGGTGAAAACCCCAGAGCTATAAATTATCAGCATCGTGTCACCAAGGGTGTGATATGAATAACAAACCTTGTACTAGGCAGGTTATAAAACAAGCTTCCCACAATCAAAGACTGAAAAAGGACGACTCCCCATTTGCCCGCCAGAGCTGCCCGATCTCCAAACATCACGAGGAATTGACGGTGAGTGAGAATCATCACCTGCTTCCAGAATGGGACTGTGTAGTTTTTGGTTGTCATCTTTTGTCGCGATGCCTCTCTCTCATGTTCGTTGGCTTGTAGCTCGTTCTCAAAATCGTGAATGTCCACAAGTGTGGCCGTTGCGATATCACTTTTACGGTAGGCTGCTTGAAACTCTTCTGCCGTACGAGGAATTCGATCTTCCCATCCAGGTTTGACACGCCTTGCGTGTGGGTCGCTAACGGATGTCAGGAAATCTGGTGTTGTCCATCGTGGTGGACATTCGAATCCGAGTTTTTCGAAATATGACTTCGCATCGTCCGAGCGACCAAAGAAGGCACATTTTCCGTTTTCAATGAGTATGACTTTGTCAAAAAGATTAAACAAATTCTCTGAGGCCTGATAGAGAGCTACTAAGGTTGATACTTGAGCTGTGTTGGTCAAGCTTCGTAAACTTTGCACATATTCTAGTGCAGTGCTCGCGTCTAGTCCTCGGGTGGAGTTGTCCCAACATTGAGTGCTGGCTTTGGTCACCATAGCCTCTCCAATTGAAACACGCTTTTTCTCCCTTGTTCGTGTAATAACCATGTCAGTAAATTATTCATCATCATATGTTTGTTGATTCACCTACCCTCCGGAAATGCCTCGAATGAGTTCATTGCCAATTCTGGTACCCATCGCATGCTCGATCCAAAACAGCTTGGCAATTGCAGACAGGAACGTCTGCTGGTAATCTTTGCGACTCTCGCCGGGAATTCGAGATTCTTTATCCGGTGTTCGAGTCTTGAGAGCAAACAGCAGGGTCTCTCGCACAGTCAGCGTAGCGTAATGAAGGTCATCCTCCGGGTTATAGGAGACTGTCCTATTAGCTTCATAACTGAAGGTCTTTGATAGATTTCCATACCTTCAGAACGATAGTTTTTGGCCATTGCGCCTGAGTCTGTTCCTCCGTACAGAACATCACCATCGATGCTTTCATAACCATATCTCTGGTTGCCAATGACCTTCAGAAATGTAGAACATCCTGAGCCAGGTCGACCAAGGACTAAAAGCATTTCTCCGGGGCGAACGCAGCCCTTTTAGCGAACCGTTAGAATATGAATTCCTCATCAGGAAACTGAATCATACTGTGAAGTCATCCAATATAGTTCGAATTTCAGGTTTGCCCCCGCCAGCACCCCTCCTTCCTCGAGTGAAAAGCTTTTTGATGAGCCTGGGTATGCCAAGGAAGATGTCACCATTAGTCCGTTGTAGAGCGGCTCCAAGGCCTAAACCTGTCACAGTGAGATCTTTCCAGACTACTCCAGCATGTCGCGTCTTTTCTTCCTTGGAACTGGCCTTCCGCTCATGGCCGAACATCCGTGAAATCAATTTTTCGATCTGTGCCCATTCTTCGGCCTCATGGCCCGAGGCTTGACTTTTTCTATGAGTGAGCGTCTGAGTGAGGGCAGCTTGACTGAGCTGAGCAGTATGTGTATCCTCATCGGATCCATTTGAAGAGGCGCTGTCATTCGCCGTGAAATCATTTTTTCGGTCTGGTTTAGAAGAAACGCTGACAGCCGTCGAGTTGGATTCGCGTGGATTAGTTGCCTCTTCCTGAGCAGCGAGAGTCTTGTCACTGTTTATTGAAATATTTCGATCCATGTCCTGTGCGAGAGAAAAAACAAGACATCTGAGGTTGTGAGAGTTGGACTGCTTTCTGCTGCTAGACCTTGGACACTGCCTTCACGTAGGTAGGGATTTTGCAGGCAACGACGTCCCTTTGACTAATAAAACTTCTTACATTCAGGATACACAGATACCTGAGCACACTAATAACCAGTTTGAAGAATACGCATTACGTCAAATATCAGGTCCCTTGCAGATGTCAAGATAAGAGTTTCGTGTTCGGCCTCGGAACGTCGACTTGCCGACCATGTCCCCCTAAACCCGCTTGTTTCCGGGAACCCGAACCAGTAACTAATCTCTCGCCAGAATGACGAAGGGTCGTGTGAGGTGCATGTCTCGATTTGGGTCGTGCTCTCCCAGGGTTCAAGAACGGGCGGAGTTAGCAACTCCGATCATGAAGTCATCGATAAACTCTGCTATCCTTCAGCGGTTTAGTTCACTCACACTCGATGAATATTTTTGGCCTTGATTCTTCTTTCAAATTAATGCTACTGCGACAGTTCTTATCTTATTCTTGTTATTATTCCTTTCGACTTCAAGAATTTTTCGCTTATGCAGCTGGTTCTTGTCTTCCAATGATGCCTCTTGAAGTCGTGTAATTCATCTAGCTCCTTTGCTAGCGCCATGGGTTTTTTCTCGTGGAGTATCAACGATTCAATTTTGAATGGTCGTCGTTGTATGCTTAAATTATCAAAAAGGGTCTTTTATCATGATGAGACAAAGCGTTCCAAAAAAAAATATAGTTTAGCATATCCGAAGCTGACTTAAGTCAGAGACGTTGGTCTTCTCTGCTGTTGCTCGTTTCTTCGTCAATTTGCCGTCACTCACTCATCACTACAAAGACCAAAGATTTTCGAGGTACACGCAAAACGTACTTACATGCCCTCCGAGATCAGATCCAGCAAGAACATCAGTATAAAGCATGTGAAGATGATGGAGGCGGATCATCCCACCACGAACTTCAGTCCGAAATCATAGAACTTGCCACGTCCAGTGATAATGTCGACACCAGTGAATGTGTCGAAAGTCCCCTTCAATACAGTCGCAATAGAGATACCGAAAACCTAGGGGACACGCAATCCCGCCACGAGCTTCAAAAGAAATCTTACACTTCTATAAAACTTATCGCGTGGCCCGCACGAGATATGCGACGGTGATAGCATCTACGGAAGACGCAGATACTAACTACGAGTGACTCGAGACACTCTACCGGGGCGCAGGTCTCTCCAAGTGGTGTTCACGGTAGGGAACGTCATTAGGCACTCCGAAGGGAACATTTATTCTCTACTGTTTTATGATGAAACACCAATTTCAGATCTGAAGTCAGTGGTGGAGGGGTTGAAAACATATGAGAGCGAAGTTGTGAATATGAAGCAACTGTTTTCGATTTTGGGCGAAGCGCAGTTGGAGCTGGGCCACTGATTGGTGCCGGACGCCAATATTCAAGAACCGAAAAAGCGTATTTAGGCGGTTGCTGAACCCATGGAGCGACGGATCAAAACTTATAATGTGAAGATGAATGTTTTTGCAATGACTATGTTAGATGAGGCCATGCATCGAGAGATGGAGACCTTGGGGAGTCCGTCTATTCCATAGTGTTTCCTTCCAGAGGATACTGAGCACATTATGGGTGGCCATTGGTTATATGGAGATCATGACATCGTAAAAGAAGGAAAAGTAAAACACTATCACAGCTGCAGCTGATAACGAGTGGTTCGTCAAATGCAGGCCTGAAATCGACCTGTGGGGCTCTCGGTGTTATTTTGATTCTCATTGGATGCGACCCATATGCGACCCGCACATGATCGGACCTGGCTCCACAGCGAACTATTTCCACGACTTCTCCGTGGTTTAACGAGGTCGATTGGCTGTAGCATTGCCATGCCCCTTTGCGTTGAACCCAAACATTCGGGGATATTCTAAACTCCGTCTGCCTATTGGTATATATCATGAAAAGTTCATTGATTAATTTCGGCTTATGTGCTTGCAGAAAGTATTTAAAGTCGCACATCATCGCTTCTCGTTTCAACATTTTCACTCTACAACTTGTTTCCAACGCAGTATTTGGTCAAATAACCAGATATTTGAATTCAAAATGACCCACTTCACCTCGAGGTCGACTGGCGAGGAGGTCTGCAAAGATCTCTCCTCTCACATCAAGGCAAGCAAAGGTATCGTCCACTGACTGAGCAGAAAGTCACTTCCTCCCTCCCGCTGCCCAAAATTAATAAATGATCCGAGGCAGTTTTGATCACTGGTGTCACTCCAGGAAGCATAGGAGGGGAAGCAGCGTTTCAAATTTCGCGACATGCGCCGTCACTGCTTGTCCTAGCAGGCCGCAAGATCCAGACCCTCCAAGAACTTGACCAGAAAATCAAGTCCGAAACACCTAGTGCTAGAACAAGATTGCTTGTTTGCGATCTAAGCTCTCAAGAGAGCGTTCGGAAGGCCGCTGAGGAGGTCAACGCTTATCCTGAGAGTCTCGATGTTATGATCAACAGTGCAGGTGTAATGGCCACCCCATACAGTGTCACCAAAGAAGGCCTGGAACTGCAATTTGGAACAAACCATATTGGTCATTTTCTCTTCACAAACTTGGTTCTGGGCAATCTCTTACACCGAGGTGCTACAAACGTTAGAGTGGTGAACGTTAGCAGCTCTGGACATAAGAGAGGGCCCGTTCGGTTCGACGATCCTGGATTTGAGGTATGCACTCATCCTTCTTGCATTTGTCTTCCAATGTTTCTAAGTTATTTAACTGTTTCTAAAACAGGGCGGAAAATCCTATGACAAGTGGCAGGCCTATGGGCAAAGCAAGACTGCCAACATGCTTTTCTCCGTATCATTGGCGGAAAAGCTTGAAGCAAAGGGTGTGCAATCATTCAGTCTTTATCCAGGACGAATGATTACTGGAATTGTGAGGCATCTATCAATGGACGATTTTCTCAAGGCTGGTATTTTTCCCGTTCCTAATTTTCTTTTCTTGTGGCAAGTCTGACTTTGACCACGGCTGTCAGGATGGAAGCACCCAGATGGAAGCATAAATACCGATCCAAAGCTGAAGTGGACAACTACAAGTCATGGCGCAGCTACATTGATTGTAGCAGCATACAACCCAAGAATATCAGGTATGCACCATCATTTTTTTCCCTTTGTGGGATGTTCAATATCATCGATATTAAGAGGCAGCCTGCAGACAAAAATGGATCATACATGGTCAACAACGAGATCAACAATAGCGAGGCAGCGGATTACGCCCTCGACCCACAAAATGCAGAGAAGCTATGGAGACTAAGTGAGGACCTTGTGGGCCAGAAATTCTCCTATTAGTCCTAGGAAGCTTCAAAATCCAGAGTGCTTCATGCAATCGCAATATAGTCATTTCTCTTCCACCCTCGACTGAGTTTCTGTGCAGCCAAAGACGTCGCCGTTGCAAATATGGCAATTCCTCGTCCCTTTCCAGTAGTCGCGTCCGCTTGGCATTGGAAAATGCGAGTAACAAAGTGATGGCAGAGTGAATCAGCCGCTTCCATCCTCTCGTAGGAGTCGTGGGGGGGTTGGGGCCGGCTTGACTGTACGAAAGTCTCTAGCGCCTCAGTCATAGATTCATATACAATTACCAGCCCTAGCCAGTAAAACAATAGAAGGTGTATGCTAGAAATATCGGAGAATATGATGGTTTGCAGCTGGCCGTATGCGTTGGTTGGTATGGACGAGGTAGGGCCGGCTCGGGTCATGAAAAGCGGGTGGTCATTCTCCAATTCTAGCTTATTATACCAGTGAAAAAGACATCTCTCGATATCCAGTGACATTTTCAACATTTCACCTGCTATTATGCAATCCAAATCGCCGATCTTTCTCTTTTGTCGAAGATCCCAGAGTAGTGTAATTGCTTTAAACAGAATTTCGAGAAGCTGATCGAATAGGTCAAACAAAGAGCCTGACTGTAGGTAAAAAGTTGGAGAGTGTCTATGAGGGCCATTGATGCAGAGGCAAAGGATCTGAATCTGTCAGTACACAACGTGCTGTGTTCTGGAAAGAATATGCAGCATCTTACCTCGATAGTACAAAGCCGACGCAAGTCATGGTCATTGAGGGACCAAGTAGAAAGATGGGATTGCCACATAAGGTTACACGCTGCCTCCACGTGTATCTGCCATGCATTATCCTGATTCGGGACCGAATCATAAGTCTCATAGAGTGCCAAGATCATTCCAGTGCGAATGAGATCGGTCGGATCGCTTAGTTGTCTCAGGCCTAATATCTGCTGCATGAGTAGACCATAAGCATGTCTACTACAATGCGACAGCGCATTGTCTTTCCGAGATTTGGCAATATGCATCAATACCAGAGCAGATAATGATTCATTTACGAGTCTTGATTGCGAGTCCATCAGCGAAGACCAAGTCTCCACCCAATATACTGGAGACTGGTAAGTGATGGAGCCAGACGTTTGGGGGGGTAGATAGCCATCCGTAAATTGAGCAAGTAGCTGTGTTTTGTTCTGGTTCGCTGCGAGAGACAATTCGCTCGGTTTAAAAGGCGACTTCCCTATCGCCAATAGACCGCCTCTGTCACATCCCCGATTGGTAAATAGATCTCCAGCGAGCAAGGTTATGAAGCACTCACAGTTGCCTATATCCGCCACATACTCTGCCTGATGACTGACATCGGAAGCATTGCGGACTATTTTTGTCACACTACGGAGATGTATGAGCGTTTCTACTGACCGTAAAACAGGAGACCTGGCCTACCTTGACCTTCCTTGCAATGCATGTTCGACAGCTCTTAGCGCGCCAAGAGCTCCGTCCCATTTCAGTGCCTTGATCTTGTCTGGGTGGACCGATTTTTCTTTCTTGTGTCATTCATGGGTAATGGAAGCTATTCAAAGGCTCTTTAACTCCGTCGGATTGCGCTATCGCCGCACGTGCGATCGCTGAGTAATGTAATTTCAACCTGGTGACTAACTATGCGAAGACCGCTGCAGGATAAACCTTGGAATAGATGCTACATTTCTAATTCCTTTCCATTTCTCCCTAAATATTCTTCAAACTATCTACTGACTAGATGTCAATAACAATGATGCAGGTATTCAGGCCTCGTTCTTATTCTTGGTCGGGGTAGCAAATTTCCCGTTCTATCCAATTGCTGTTAAGCAACGTCCTGATAAGGAAAATTCAAGTAACGGCTTGACTGTTCTGAAATGACATATTGATATATTATACAGTGGGTCCCTACATAATTAAGTCATGGTGACTGGTCTGCCCTGGAAAATTTCCAAAGCCAAAGACCTTTTGATTGAATAATGGGATTTACCAAAGGGGGTATTATGGCTACTATGCCAGTTGTAGAAGATGCCAAGTTTCCTTTCACCGGATTCAAATATGGGATCTTCTTAGTGCAGTCTTGCCCTTTTTGGACCCAGATGTCGTCCGCACTGGTATTCTGTTTACAATGTCAAACGTCTGTAGAAGACGGCATTTAACCACCAAATCATCATCACGCCAATAAACCTGTCTCATCAATGCTTTGTTTGGACTTGCTCCGATCAGGTCTACTAGCGTATCAATGCAGACAGCAGACAGCCGACGAGATGCGGCCAATTGAAGGAACCGACCTTTTACACTTACTGACCATGGTCTGCGGTCCAGCCGCGCCCCTGCAAAAGCCAGCTGATAGTCAGGTCCTGCTTGGGCTGCGCACACCTGCTGACGATCTCCTTCAAGGTCGGGCTTCGTCTGCTTTGCTTGACCGGCCACTTTTGGTGGCTTTCTCATATCTCCATGATTCTGCCGCTTCTAATAATCAGGGCATTATTGACCAACCTGCCGCTGCTCCAGCCACATTGTTCGGACAGTCTACCGACTCCACCAAGCCAATACAGATTGTCCTCCATGCGCTTGCTGTCAAGTTAGCGCGTATCATGTCAATCTCGCCAGAGGATGTCGAGCCGAGCAAGCCACTGTCCGCCTATGGTATCAATTCACTGCTAAAAATCGACTTACGTAACTGGATTGGCCGAGACTTCCATGCCACTGTCGCTGTGTTTCACATCATGGGTGGAGCACCACTTTCCAGTATTGCTGACTTTGTAGTAGCAAAGAGCAGGACGATGACAGATCTTGGGGAGGCAATATGACTTATGCAGATTTAAGTGAATTGGGCGTTTTAAGATAGGGTTACATGGCCTAGAAATAACACTCCACTCATGGAAATTATTTTTATCATAGCGACTCATTAGCTTCCTTGGAGTGATATACGTTCTAACGCCACTAAATGTATGTTCAGCCCCACAGCTTATGCTTTGGCCAATTGGGATCCCGGGTGTGCCCCACCAGACCCGCCGAATATCGAGAAAACTCTTCACTTCCTTTACCAGACCATTATGGAACCATTCTTTCACAAGCAAATCCGATATGGTGTAGTGGCTAACATCGTCGTCTCTCACACGACAGCCGGGGGTTCGATTCCCCCTATCGGAGATATCTTTTTGTTTTTTGGATGTTCACTATTTAATATTCTTAATCTTCTTTCCAGAACTTTTCTGTGGTAGACAAGAGGCAAGGCACAAGACTTTCATAGAGTGGTGGGGTTTTTGACCGCTCCTCGGGTGAAAACAACCGCATATCAACCCATCGCTACTTCGTAAATTTACGACTGGTCCATGTTATCTCAAGTTTTTAAACGTAATGCGGAAGAAGACATGCTTCTACAGTAGTATTTTCCAGTATTTTTTCTGACTACTGAATAAATGACAGTAAATCTCGGATAAGACGAAGAATTTCCTACTAGCCAGCAAGCAGCTTTATAGAAGAAAAACATATGATCTCGGCAAGGGCAAAGTGTAGACGTGGTCACATGGATGCTCTAGACGAACATTTACTCGTCATCATAAATGGCCGAGCCATCATAACAGTAAACGCTCACTGTCTGATTCTGGATTTCCTGCTCACTGAAGCTGCAAAGGCCGGGATCCTCCATTCCAATGTACAGTGCATTTTCCGGCTGGCATGTTTCGTCGCTGTAAAGCATCATCAGTATCGCTTCCGCTTCTTACGGGAGTATCAATTGCGACTCACGTGTAGAAATCGCACACAACATCTACTGGGAGTTTAGCTCCGTTGATGTTTTTCCTCCTGTCGGTCATTAGCTTCATTTACGATCCGACATCTTGTGGCCGTGCTTACAAGTTCTCGGGTAGTAGAGTGCAGGTTTTATTTGCCGGGATCTTATACGTTTCCCCTGCACATGGCTCTTTAGTGTAGAGAGTGGCTGGAGGCTGTGATATCGTTATGGTCATTTAGCTTTCGATCTGTGAAGCACCAAATAAGAAGAGAATGCATACCTTGGGAGTTGCGGCAGAAACGGTACAGGATAGGAGTGCGAGAGCCAGGACCTTGAAGGACATCATTTTGAAGTATATGTTGAACAATGAGGTACAGCTCAAAGAGGTTGCAACAAGAAAAGTAATCGAGAGAGCAAAATGATATTTGAGCACGAAGCTTACCTCCTCGAGGATCGATTCTTAAATAATGCTCCCGGAATGATGATGGCTGGCTATTGATGATCGTCGGTTACACAAAACAAATGATCAGATGCAAGGGGTGCATATATTGGCTTAACACACGACATTGTATTGGGGGAATAAAAAGAAAGCGGGTATTAAAATGGAGATAGTTACACCGACAGAACTAGGAATGACATAGACAATGTAGAGACAGAGCTATCATTGAGGTCATGAAGAGACCAGCCCACAGAGCTTGCAGGAAATACAAGGTACCTGGCTTCAAGTTTCAGGGTATCCACCCAAGTATCTACACCAAATGTTTATTTTAAATAAAGCCAAGACTCTTTAATTCCATGTCACAATGCAGATGTTGTTTCTGTCCTGAGAATTTTGGGTAGGAAATAGTGGTCTTCCTAAGTTTTTCAATGAGCTCTATTTCTGAGATGAAACTTTAATCATAACTCTGTCATACTCTAAAGACACCCCGGAGTCTACTGGTATTCCTCTCGGAAGACCATAATTCTCTCAGTCTCTTTTCCGTTACTATCCTCTTCAATCCATGCACGCCACATTCCCCCAGAATTGAAGTCAAAGACGATCTTGCCTTGGCGCAATTGCCCACGAGCAGCCGGAGCAGAATCAGCTTCAATGCCGATAATGCCACCCTCACCTTCGCCGGTAATGTTCCATCGCTGCCCAGCAGAGCGTTGTAGCTCACCACCAGGGCCAGCTACCGCAGTGATAGCATCAGCCAGAGTAAGGCCGGGGGCAGAAAAACGCAACATCGCAGCTGCTGTATGCGCAGCCGCAACACGGAGAAACGAGTCACCGTTTCCAGTTCCTGATACTGCCATGGCACGTTTCTTGAAAGCCGGAGTGGATGGACCCTCATAGCTTAAGCCGCACTTTTCAGAGCCAGAGTCTACCCGATCTATCTGCAGGCCAGTCGGAAGAGGCGTGTAAGCTGGAGCATGAGTATCCCTTAGAAACGGAGGTAAACAGTCCGCCAACCAGCCTTTCGCTTCTTGGAAGTAACCTCCAAGAGATGGAGGAGAAGACACCTCTGCCGCTAGCTTATTATCCGACACAATCTCATCCCAAGATTCGGCCCAAAAGCCAGCCCCAAGAGTCGGAGTGTCCCCAATTCGACCAGGGAGTTTATTCGTCATCCCACCAGTACTGGTGGCAACAGCCAAATTACCCCACTGGTCTAAACAGACACAGCCGACAGTACCCTGACTAAGTGAAAGAGGTTCCGCCTCCCCCTTCAAACCTCGCTGGTGCTCATCCCAGCGACGCTTTGTCCAGAACCATTCATCAGACCTAAGCTCCAATCCCCATTCGCGAGCCAATTCCTCCACTTGAGGACCGTGCAGTTGAGAATGCAAAGAACCACCGTCATTGCTCCGCTTACCATCCACATGATACCCAGTGCGTAAGAGAGATTCGCGTGCGAGACGGATAGGGTGTCGGACATTCTTCACGCCCATTACACCTGCGCCGCGCTTTATTGTGCCTTCTAGGTTGGCGGTGGGACCTTGTACTGATGTCACCATCACGGAGGCCTCCATCTCGATTGTGCCCGCTGTAGTGAAGACGCTGCCCCGTCCACAATTGAACAGCTCGTCATCTTCCATTAGGGATACGGCATGAACCGCGGCATCGAGGGCCGAGGCACCGTTGGTGAGGAGCGCGTGGGTGGAGCGGAGATAAGACTGGAGCGAGGCGTGATAGGCGGCGTACAGTTCCGGCGGAAGAGTGGCGCGTTTAAGATTTCCTGCCCCTCCGTGGAGGATTAATGCAGGTTTGAAAGTCGCTGAGGTTTCAGACATTGCCGTGACTGGGGGGTGAAGTGCGAGGTGTTGAGGTGTTCGTGAGAGGAAGGTGTCGGTGCAGATAAAGCGGAGAAACGGGAATGCGCGGTCAAAAGTCCGCTGTCCTGGACCTGCATGAGAAAGATAAGAAATCCTAGAAACCCAAACTCCTGTCTGTTATCGATATATCGTTTCAAAAAGAAGATTATCGAAGCCGGAATCAATATATGCAGAGTAATTGTGTATTATGCTGTTAGCGATGCGTTAATGTACAAGAATCCACCACGGACCCATCTCCAAACCGCTTTTTGCATCAGATGAGCAGAGATATTCTTTTGGGTGGGCCACCCGGCCACGAAACGAACACATACGCCGGTCTTAGGAACCAGCCATGTGGATAAACCCGCCGTCCACAGAAACACATTGCTCCGAAACACAAGCCGGGAGGGCGGTATAAAAAGCGTAAAGGAAAACGAAAACAGGAACTCTATGCCATGTCGTTTAAAAATGATGAGCAGAACCGAACACCTGAGAAGAGAGACTCAATGTGGGGATGTTATGAAGACAGATATCGAAGAGAAGTAGGGGCCATCGGCCACCGAGGAGTATGAATCGATCGTATTGATGACAGGGGGGATTTAAGCAAAAGCCTTCTGCTCAGAGGGAGGAGGGGGAGGAAGCTAAATTCAAAGCCAAGTTAGTGAGGGGCTCATAGACTTAACGAATTACAATTCATTGAAGGGAGCTGAGCATACCTCGAGCTTTGTGTTGTCGGCCATCATTCGCTGGAAACCAATGCCGACACCCTCAATGACTGCGAGGAAGACGGCACACATGATAGCGGAGTTACGGGCGGCCTTGACACCACCACGAACGGCAAGGGCACCACCGGTGAAGAAACCGGCGGTAATGGCGTTCCAGGGATCCTCCTAAATTTTCCCCAACCGTGAGTAAGATGCTTCCGGGTATAGAATCCGACATTAGACGTACCTTCTTTCGGATACCCTTAATGGCACAGTCGAATGTTGAGAACAAACCACCCTATTGATATGTCAGTACTAGTTTGTACTCCTGACCCTTTGTAAAGCAATCATACCCAAACACCAAAGTTTCCACCGAGGACGGGTGCGCGAGCCTTGATGGCAGTGAGTGCACCTATCCGGCGCTCACCATAGGGGCTGTTACGGAAACCCTTAACACCGTGCCAGACAGCACCACCGATAGCCTAGAAACATCGGTCAGTTATCCGATCTCAACGCGATTGACGCTACGCGTCGACCAAAACATACACCCATGCAGAAAGCACCACCGAAATCGCTCAATGCGACCCAGGGGCAGGGATCCCGAGTGTGATCCATTATGTGTTAATGTGAGAGAGGGTCGTGTGAGAAGGGGATGACGAGTCGGAAGGTCGGGAAAGTGACGCGATCACCCGGGAACGGCAGATGGCGTCTCAAAGGTGACGGAGATAGACGAGGTCGTTAACGTGAATTGGAAAGTCGGAAGATCGACAAGTGGATGGCAGTGCGGGCCAAGTAGTGAAGGTAAGCTGAACCGGCAACAAGTGGACGAGATAAGGTCGGGGCTGCGGGTCGACGACTTTTTCTTCGATTTTGCGGCCCGGGGTACACGTGACTACACGTGACGATCGACCCGGTCGCCACCGATGTACTAACTTTTCCTGCTGGGAACTTTGCATTGTGATTCGGGTGCTTCAGGAAGAAACCAAGGTTGCAGGCGAGCTACTCCATCCGGGGTCAAAGGGTACACAATACGGGCCTATCCGATCGTGCATGACATCTCGGTGGCACAGCCACCGAAGAACTTTTTTCCATATTTTCCCGATTCCTCCTACTCGGATCGGATATGCGGCTCTCCATGTATACATGCCTACGAGACTACACCGCAACGTTAGGTGAGGGGCACTGACAGTCGCTGCGTTCGACGCCATATGAAGCTTTCTATCAACCAATATCCTAGTCATTATAACAGCACGTGATTTGCTTTCCCCCACTTTTACTATATCCATGATGCTCATTTGAGCCGGGATCAGCTTTCTATTCTGATATCTAGAAAGTGCCTATCTATCCCACATCAACTCTTAGTTCTGTTCAAAGCAATTGTTGTATTCTTATTTATATCTTCCCCTGTTTATCATGATCTCATATATGTTCTGTCTGGGTAAGTTCATATCTATTCTTGAAAGTCTAAAAGTGGAAAAAGCAGGCTCATTGTGCGGGGTTTTGACCAAGACACCCAATTTCATAAAACCAAGAAGTTCGCAAAGAACTTCATATAAGTAACTTTGAATAAAGCCACCGAATAGTAAGCGCATACAGGAGTCTATATGCGTATGGTAATATAATGCTCCTGCCATTGATTCTCGGGGTTCGGGAGTAAACCGCTAAGCCTGAACGATTGCTGTCTGCTGAAATGCCCTTGTCGGGAGCCTCTGCTCGAACCGCGCATTAAGCTCCTCAACCCGCAGTCCTTTGGTTTCCGGAATCTCGAAGAAAACTATCAATAGAGCAATAATTGAAACCCTGGCAAAGATAAACCCGACCCTGCCGCCCCAATTGCCATCCGCAGTGCAATACATATACGTCACGCAGAATTGAAAAGCCCAGCTGACAACAAACTGGGGCCAACACCCAGAGAGAGCAATCGACATAACAGGTAAAATTTAGTTGACATACTCGTTCATATCCTTGGTGTGCTTTCGAGGGCCCTCGTGAGTCTAGTCTTTGCAGATAATCATAGCCCATTATTTTTGACAACGCGAAGGATACATCGGTTATCAAAAAATTAGTGGTCGTACGGTTAAGAAGGCGTGATATTGATAGCAGCAAACATTCGCCTTCTTGTCACAAGTAGTATTGCAGGTTCGACGAACTTCTACGTGATCAATCTAGAATGCTCGAAATGACCAGAGAAAGAAATCTTGGTTGCAGTGCAAAAGCCGACAGCCCCCAAAAAAGCCGTCGGCGCCTCCTACAGCACATCATCCCTGACCCTGCACTAGAACTTGAGACCTTCTCTCATTCCATGATGCACCTTCCCTCACGTACACACCTACGACTTTCAAATTGACCAAGGTAACAGACACTGTGATTCAGTAACGTGGAGGTATATCTTCGGTCCCATGAGAAGTGTTTGAAGAAGGCAGAGTGATCTTAAAGATTGGGTATCTCAAACCTTCCCCCCACAGTATGAACTTTGGCATCCAGCTAACCACTGTATCTCAACAGAAATGGGGGTGCAGGTACTAATTACCAACTCAAAAACAAATACGAAACTCATTTTATTTAGGCGGAACGGGTTTATTAGGGGCTTTGGCTAGAGACTACCTGTCATTGAGGGGAAATCCAAGCTCGATCGAGTGGATTTGCAACCATTCCCGAAACACCCAGCTGGCACTTCTCAAAGGATATGTAGATATTGCCCTCACTTATGAACTCGAGCAAGAGGAGGTTGCCGTCTCCGAAGGCTAGGCTGAAAATGTCGGATGTATATTCCATGACCATTTCACACTAGTCGGCCCAGGGCACGATCCAGCCAATGCCGGCGGAGCATAGTCGATTGAGGAAGCTTTTGATAGAATCGCCTTGAGTCAATCCCTGTTCTACAACAGAGATGATGGATCAGCAACCATGTGCAGAGAACGTCAGATCTGGCGCCGATGCCATCGTCGTCCATGGGAGGCAAAGTCCAATTCGTCGAAGTGGTACATCAAAACCACGTATAACCCGGCAGATGCAGTATCGTTTGCGACAGCTGCGGGCGCGTATATACTAGTGGACCGCTCGATTCTCCTGAAGCAAGTCAGTCAGCGTACTTTGGGCGATTGGACTGTTTTTTTCAGCCTACAGATTCTTTTCATCCAGTCATGAATTCTTGTTACGCTCTTCATACGCCGCTGGGAAGTTCTAGATCCGGTGGAGAAATAACCGGGTACATCAGATATTTGAAGTCCGATAGAGGACAGGAAGTTATTGCAAGTCATGGAGTGGATAAGGTAGGAGTTCCTTTTTTTGCATCGGTTGATCAAGGATTCGCGAGTCCGATCCCAAGTTCATTTCGATCGCACTGGTTCGCGAGACCAAAATATATAACAGCGCCTGCCGGGCACGAACCCGATTACAACTATTTGAATCAACAGCTTAGGTACACCTCCCCAGCATCTGAGCAATGAGACAAAAAGTTGCAGTACATGAGGGTGCGTCCAGCCTTCCAGAGATAGATTATTACGTTCTCAATTGTTGTGGTGTATTCAGATTTCAAATTGACCTTGGAACTTGGTTGGAGTGTTTTCCGAAGTTCTCCCGTTCGTTCCACAATCCGAAAATACATTGAAAGCTATTATCTATCTATGAATCTGGTAATATAGGCAAATATGCAGGACTATTTCATGCAAGGGGGTGATAGCTCAGTTGGGAGAGCGCACGACTGAAGTTCACTACAGTCTGACATTGTCATCGTGAGGTCGCCGGTTCAATCCCGGCTCGCCCCATTCTATCTCCGTTTTTTTTTTTTTGTGGGTTTCTTTTTATGTAACCCACATCATACATGTATCATAAATGCCCGTGGAAGCTGAAATTGGGGAAAGCCCTGAATTGGGGGGACCATGATCGAGCAATATAATTGAAGTATGCATGGCCATTTAAAATTTCTTATACTAGAGATTGAATCGTAGATATAAATTTTTTTTTACACATAATACAGACAGGTAACGTACCTTGGGGATCGACCCAATTATCAATCAATGTAGATCAATCACCCAACTAGACTTCCAAGCATTATTAACATCGACAAGCTCTCTTGAAAACCTTCATCTAATGGGGTGATAGCTCAGTTGGGAGAGCGCACGACTGAAGTCCACTGCAGTCTGACAATTGTCATCGTGAGGTCGCCGGTTCAATCCCGGCTCGCCCCATCACAATCTTCTTTTTTTGCCACTCTCACACACACACGCTTTTGGTACACAGAACCGACATGAGAATGACCTCGGCAATGATGATTATTTTGCTTACTTCAAAATCCTGTATTTCTGAGGTATGTTGCCAAAAGGTGGACGTGTGATCATATACAGGGGTGATAGCTCAGTTGGGAGAGCGCACGACTGAAGTTCACTACAGTCCGACATTGTCATCGTGAGGTCGCCGGTTCAATCCCGGCTCGCCCCATTACTATCTTCTTTTTTGCTTGTCAAGCTTTCTTATGTTTTTGCCATGCTCCCTGCCTTTCTTGCCTGGGAGACGTCTGATTGGTTTGCTTGATGTATGTGTGTTTTTTTAATTTCATATTTCTTATCTTCTGGTGTCATTCGGTTGTTTATCACTGACTGAAGTCGTTAGTTCAGTCAGGCTCCATGGCTGATTTGACTGAGATGACCGCGGACGATAGATAACGTCTAATTGAGCTTGAAGTTTTGCGGTGAATGACAAGCACAAGTGGGTAGTAAATACACACTTTTCTAAGGTTGACATGAATAAAGCAGGGCTATAGATGCTTTGGATGGTGGTTTGAGGAGGAAGCTGGATTGGACTGCTTCATTGTTTTGGACATAGGATAGTTATGATCAGAGTATCAAAGTTGTAATTTTGTTCTTCGAATCGAATAATATTTGACTGTAGAACCATTGTTCAACTCACTGGATAAAGGCCCCTATCTCAAAAATGCATATTGAATCATTCCTGGTTTGAAGGTGAATGCCGAGGTCTGTTGAACATTGGTCAGGAAGCTAACTTGATTAATACTATGAACATGCTCCGGATTTTCAGTTCAAAAATGTGTACATACACGAAAAGGCTTCAAAACCAAGAGGTTAACCAAATTCGTCGTTTTTGGACAAAGTAAAAAGAATCATCTGTAACTCCATACAGTTTGAGGTACTCAATCATGGGATGGAAATCATGGTCATATAGAAGTCATTGTTGTTGTCAATGTTTCAATCATTCATGTCCTGGAGAGCAAGGCATAGATAGCCCCGACTTCTAGAGACCCCCGTTGGGTATAAGGATGTGCTAATATAGTAAGGAATTAATGTATATGTGTGCAACCGTAGAGAGCAAACAAAACAAAGCGGTCACATTACTTGGTTGAGTAGGCACGCTCTCAAATACTTGAAAAATGCCAAGTATGATGTTGGAAATATATTATAAGAAGTTGAAAATTATGTCCTCTTCAGGATTCCATATGCCACGAACGGAGTCGCTATTTTCCCGTCGCCTCTAGCATTCTCTCTGGAGAATGTTGGCCTTTGGCCCTCTGTTTATTCAAAGCTCAAGATATTTGATACTACGTAATCAATAATTGCCCAAGAAGCATCCACTACATGATATACCCGTTGGAAACAATACTCACTAAGTACTAAACACTCTTCTCCCGTGTAGGCCATCGATCCCATCAGAAAGGGTGCCAAAGCCCAGAGCAACACTATTGGTCTAGAAGAGGACGTAGAAGAAGCGAATATGAACAATGTGAGAACAAGAGCATGAAAATATAATCACAGGGGACGGTGCAATCCAAAACAAGAACAATAGAGAGGGCCAACAACCCAGAAGCATGCGGAGACCGGTGCCGCCGGTGATAAATTTTTGGACTCTAGGGTGGTTTTGCACCTGAAAATGATCAAGCCATTTAAACAGTATCTCTCTATTTGAAAAATGTCCGCAGAATTGTCAATTAAATAGTTATAAGGAGGGTTTGTCCACCATCGCTTTAGTTTTCTAAATCCGCGAAGATGACATTTCTAGGAATGATATCTCTAGAGGCAGATTTACCTTAATCAAAGGTGTAGTTTCTTTGATATCTTATTCTGCGATTTTTCTTTCATAAATGCTCCGAAGCCAATTTCGGTATTCTTTGGTTGTGGTGTTAACTCTCTCCGTCCAATTTTGTGGTTTGAGGTGCGCCAGTGCGTGCACGTATATAAGGTTTCTTGATAAGGCTTCAAATGTCCAAAATCCGATCAGATTGGCAAATACCGGATCTCTTATCATATCAAGGGGTGATAGCTCAGTTGGGAGAGCGCACGACTGAAGTTCACTACAGTCTGACATTGTCATCGTGAGGTCGCCGGTTCAATCCCGGCTCGCCCCATTACTATCATTTTTTGCCGTTTTTATTGCCATTTTTTTTATCTATCTACTACTATCATCTACTAGACTACCACCATTTTGGACGGAAGGCTTGGTTATATGCTGCATTGGGGCTGACTGGAATTTCTATCTCCATGGATGGGTCTTAGGGCATTGTGGAATTGTAGATCCTAGTCGTAGCTTTGACAACATAGATACCGACCAGGTTTATACTGTACCCGGCCAAATTTTTGTTTCCTCTATCTAACCTTGGAAGTATTTGTCTAGACAGTACATCAAGTCCCTGATGATCATGAGTGGGATGGAATGTACCTCACAGTCTGAGCAAGGCTCCCCGACAAGACGGAGCAAAAGATATCCGCCACAACCGTGTCTCATTCAAAGCCAACATCTTTCCAGGCTTTTCGAAGCAGAAATTGGCAACACCTCCAGGAATAAGTATCTTTCCCAGAAGCACACCGCCCGGAGACCAGACATGAATACCATCACCGCAGCCACTGTACACATTGCCTTCAAGATCGCATTTGATTCCATCAGGGATGCCGTTATCTGCCATAGCAAATACACGACGATTTGTGAGGAATGGCTGTCCATGATGATAGACAACATCAAAGGCATAACTGTCAACACACATTAGTTCCATCGAAATCAGAGATGAGACAGACAGAAAAGAAAAACAGTGTACAACGATGTATGAGGGGGAACTAACATAGTCGCCGGACGACTCCAATCAACAGTCCCATCTCCCTGAACGGCATCCGTATCGGTAACATAAACGACATTTTCATCAGGCGAGAAGGAAATCCCATTAGGCCTCCCAAATCCATCAGCCATCATTCGTACAGACTTGGCAATCGGATCATATCGATAAACCTGCACCGGTAATTCGGGAGTCGGACGATAGCCTTGTTTGAATCCGTAAATAGGGTCGGTAAACCAGATTGATCCATCACTATGAATGACCACATCGTTGATAGAATTGAATTGCCGACCGTAGAAACTGTCTATAATGGTTGTGCACTTATATGGTGCTTCTGTTTCCATGTGGATCAGGCTAGCGGGTCGATCGAGCGTTCCTTGGCTGCAAAACAGGACGCCGTCTTGATAGTTCACGCCGCCATTTGCCATGGGGATGTCTGGGTGGATTTCTTCTTGGACACATGCGGTGTTGTCGTTTAGTTGGATTTTCGAGATTTGGACTCGTTGGCTGCCGTCGTCTGAGTGTATACGGTTGCTGGTTATGAAGAGCTGATCTTTGGAAGCGATGTAGACACCAGCTTCATGGGCGAAGGGGTACACATTGTTTTCGAGGTCGCATTTGATCTCTGGGTTTGGCCCTGTTATCTGCTCGAAGGCGGGATGGAAGTGTTGGAAGCTCATTGTGGGTGGGTGGTATGGTTTAGAATGATTTTGCTGTGTTTAGTCATGTGTAGAAAGAACAATTGTTAAAATGGTCGTGACTGCAATCTCATCAATCTTACCCTGATCTTCATTTCGGAGGTGCTCCGATTTTGGCGGGGTCTCTACTAAAGTGGGACGGCTATCGCAGATCGGGGAGAATACCGAGAATACCGAGCAAGGCAAATCAGCTCAAGTTGTTTAGGTTGGACTATATAATTCATAATATATGCTACCTTTCCTACTTCTTCTTGGAGCTTGATCCACCAGGAGCAGTGGCTCCCACGCGTTTGTATTTACGGGGGTCTGCTTCTTCATCAGTATCGAAGAAGAACGATGTTGGAGGGAAGCAACCTACCTTTACGGCTCATCAGAGCTCGATTTCTCGTGCCCTTTCCTCCTTCCCAGAATCCACTGCCAGCTTTACCGACAAGCACTGCTTTGCAAGTCCCGCAATTCTCTGGTCTGAAGTGCTGCTCTCGCGAACAGAAACCACTGGGCTGTATTAGCATTGAATTTAGATGATTGAGATTATGAGCATGCATACCAGATCATGCGATTGGCGTGTTCGTTTGGATGATCTGTTTCTGCGTCATGGCATCTACTTCGATTAGTAAATCATCAAGCTGACATGAACAATATCAGACATACTTATCACATGGGAACACCTTCGCACAACAACTGAATCTATTTTTCTGTTAGAATCGACCGCTTTGCTTCAAGATTGTAGTAGCTTTACCTGAACCAACGGAAACTCTTCGAGTAATGTTGGCAGCGGCCACGCCGGGGAAGCTCCTGACCAGCAACGATTCCAAGAACCTCTCTAGGCTGTGAATTGCTTAGTATGATCTCAGAATCCTTGATTGCGCACTCTTACCTTCTTTCTCAAAGAAAGACCCGACCGAGAGGAAACTGATAGAGGTGAGTCACTTGATATGCATGAAGAATAGCCCAAAAAACTTACTTGCAGCAGTTCCTACGACTAAGAACTTGACTTCAGGAACCTTGAAAACTGTAGGTTGTCAGATTGAAACAGAAACCCAAGCCAACAAGATATGATAAGACCATACCCATTTTTTTGTGACAGTGACGGCATATAGCCATAGCGCTTTCTCCGCGTACTGCAGATACCCCAGGCGCGTGGTATGGGGTTGAGCATTCAGAGCAAGTTGGGATGAAGTTGCTGCATTCAAAATCAGCTACTGCTTGAGCACTTGAGATGCCCAGGTAAAGGAAGTTGTTACCTTGGAAGAAGATCCACGATGGTACAGCCATCCAAGTCCAGATACCCAGCGCGATTGGCGTGAGAATGCATCAATTGCTTGCGGAAACCTAATATAAATGCATGAGCTCGAATACCCAAGCAGCAATGAAATTCTATCTCAACTCACCGATACTCATAGAATTGGCGCACTTCTTGCATGACTCAATTTTCGGCGTGTTTTTCGGATCTGCGATATTGGGGACATTTTTGATATCCATCGACTCCTTGCATCTTTCACACTTTACTGTGATAGCAAGATACATGAGCTCCAAAAGTTCGATTCCATACAGCTCGAGGAAAGGGAATGAGAGCGCAACACCGCGACCAGGTGTATCGGCAGCTGCGGGAACAGGTGCCCCTCCGTCGCTTGTATCCTCCTCATCCTCTTCAGAATCTTCGTCGAAGCTTGAATCGTCGGTCACCTCGCTGTCACTGTTGCGCTCGGGTACAGACCATTCAAGCGGACGTGGAATGATGTGCAAATGCGGTCGATCTGGGTCTTCTAATCCTTCAGCAGGGGTTGAGTGTTCTGGCTCGGGGGAGACAGTCTCAATGGTCGCCTGAGAATGATCATGTTGAGAATACTCGGCCACTTCAGGTAGAGCCGTTTTGGCAAAGTTGTGCATGTTACTTGCCAGATAGTTGATCTGAGACACCAGATTCAACTGGGAGTTCTTTGTCACCCATTGTGCAAATCCACTTTCCACAGATCTTGCCTCTGGGCTATCAATACCCTGAATCTCAATTGAGGAGCTTTCAAGTGGATAAAGTTGAGGAATGAGAAGCTTCACTGTTTTCAACGCTTGAAGCTGTCCTGGGAGACGGTCTTTCTTATTCGGTTGAATCGGAATCACGAAAGAATTATCCGATCGCTTCTGGAACAATGGAAGTCTACCCAGACGGGCTTCGAGCTGTTTCGCTTCTGTTGACCTCCGCTTTTCGGCTTGAGCTCTTTCCTCGGCCGTGTACGTTTTTCTTGTAACGGGTGCCTGTAATGGCTTTGCAGGCTTGGCAGCATTCACAGGCACTGGTTTTGACTGCACAGGCGGTTCAACTTGATGTTGAGGTACGGCATTTGTTGGAGCAGGCCCTTTGCTGGCTGTACGGTCGCCAATATTGGCCACAAATGTGAGCTTAGGGCCTCTTTCAAGAGTGGTAAGAAGCCTTTCTAGTTGCTTATCAAGACTATTCAACCAATTGAGGAGCACTCCTCGGCCATTTGTGCGCAATGTAAAGTCAACAATGTCATCAAAGCCTCTCGCAACATTGGCTTGATATGCAGCTTCCATTTCAGGGTTAGTTACGGTAAGTTTCGGTCGCCCTGTACCAGGATATGACTTTGGAACACGCAGCACGCATTGCAGCTTGTCCAACTCAAACGGAAAATCGGGATCAGAGGGAGCCAATCCAAACTCCAAGACCGATCCATCGCTATCCGTCGTTTCCTTTGGCTGGAATCGTCGTCTCAATTGATTTAGCTGGAACTCTCTCGGGTCTTTTTGCTCTGCCTTTGAGATTGGCCTTTGAGGCTGAGCGGCATGTGAAACTCCTGTGGTTGTGGCTTGTTTTGACTGCCCACCAGGGATAGCCGTATGATGGGCTCCGGTGCCGACATTAAGGTCTAGATTCTGATTAATGTTGACGGGAGCAGGCGACCCAGACTGCTGATCAGCCGAAGTCACACCCTGCTTGTTGGTGGGACTAGCGTGAATATACGGGCATTCTGCCCCAGCACGACAGCCTAGATCGAGGTCAGCATCGGGATTCGACAGCCAAAGTATTTTCTTCCAAATTTCCAGCCACGCAAAAAGCAGATAACAAAGTGGAAAATAAAACCAGTGGTATCGACTACCCCATTACTCAACTATTGGGCCATAGACTGGCCCAATGTCTCAGTCGGTCAAAGTCCAGCATTCAAGTCAATACTTGTAAACAGTATGAAGGAACTGTATCCAAAACGCCACACAATACAGAAGATAGGAAAACAATAATAACGGCTAAGCCCAAAACACCTGAAAAGAAAACAGATGATAATACGCACCTTTCTTGGACGCAAAATAACGACATTTGCCAGTTTTTTTCGTTGATGATTGGCGAGCAGCCTTCGACTCCCGCGTGGATGCAACGCCATGCGACGAAGTTGGGATTGACAACTCATCACTTGTCAAGGGTGGCTGTTCCGTCCCTGTATAGAAGAACTATGAGCGTGTGATCAAAAAGGTTGCGGGCCGCTGTTAAGGCCACACCCGTGAAAGCGAAGGCAACAGGGCAATCCATGGGTGGCCATGGTGGCTCAACGTGCGTGGAGGTGAGTCTGCATGGGCCTGCTGTGCCACACAGGGGGTGGGCTTGCAGGAAGACAAAAACACGAAAAGCAGGTCGGGCCCGTGAAGGTGGTCTCGAAGGAGGAACAAGCCACCAACGACACCATGTGTATCGGGCCCAATAAAATTAGAACGGAACTTACGATGGACCTGGGGCTCCGGACCCGCCGCGTTGTCAGTTGACCCGTTCTCCATATCGCTGGGCCTAGGTGTAAGTGGAAGTGAATTAATGGGGGCGAAGGCCCTAGACAGGTCGAAGCGAGGTGACGTTTGAAATGCCAACGCAGAGATCGGGTGACCTTGCTCGGGATCGACAGGACCAGATCTGCAGCGCACAACGGGTAAGCCGCGCTGCGCGAGCAAGAAATGCCAGGGTGCAATAGAATGCAATAAGGTGTTGCAATTAAGAACCAGGATTGGCTGAGGAGCGTGCTCTAAAAAAAGCAGGGTTGAAGCTGATAGAGTGAAGATATAGTGTTTACCGAAGCTGGCGGTGCCAAGACCTTTTGCTGAGTTTGTTCTCGATGGGGTAACTAGCCATGGTCTATCCACTATGATTCAATCTGACTCACCACTTTCCATGGAAGACTCATGAAGACAGTAGAATGTGAGTCAGAGAGTGTGAATACAGAGGTAATTTCTCCCATGCGAGACCATCATATCTAAACAATTATAATTCTCATCTTCCAGGGCTAACTAAACAACGTCAAGTTTCAACTGGAGATGCACAACTATGCCTGCATAATCACGTAATCAAAGCCTCAGGCTGCAAATATATTATGTACACAAACCACAAACCATGCAAACAACTTTATTTGCTCTTGATAGTTCTCCATCATCCTCGCTGCTTCAATTTCCACCTTACCTACCCCACCAGAGCAACAATATTGCTCACATCGTTCCCCATCGGATTACCCGAACAAGAAGACCCCTCTCAACCTGCCGACTCTTGCGGTCAGGTCGCGCGTTACGCGGAGAATGAGGGGTTCGGCTTCCAGAAATCCGCCCGACTGCACACTAGTAACTAGGGCACGCCTCCAAAGGGTTATGCATTTAGCCCCGCCCTGCACCAAAGTACCTAGACACCGACAGGATGGTCCCCCGTCGGTAAGAGCAAGGGGCTTACGGGATCAGATGAGGTGAAGATTTTTCCTTGAATGAACCAAAAAGATAAGTATCCTGCTGATGCAGGCACAGCTATGTACCTCCCTAAGTAGATTACTTCGTGCGTCAAAATTAATTAATTATTATCATAGTGTAAAGTGCAATATCAAGTCGGTAAAAAATACCCCGGAATTATGGACATAATTTGCCACAAAATATCAGATGACAGATAGGTTAATTAAAATAATATGGATCTCACTATCAGCAGTGAATCGGAATGCGATCTGGTATTTCCGCAGATCAATTCCAGATACAAAGTTTGGACCCATTGCCGCGCTTAAGGTTCAGAACGAAGCCGGCGACCGGGGTGTATCAAGACTGCTTGCAGGGAAAGTCTTATTGCGGCACTTCAACCTTAGGCGAGAAAAATTGAGATGGTCACACCCCCATGTCTGCACTGGTCAATACCCTGTCTAGTGGCTTTGATAGACTCCACTAGTTGCATTGGGGTTCCCCAGCCTTAAGATAGGCTCGGAGACATTCCAACGGTCGGAAATTAATTACCGTCGTATTATTGCCTGAATGAAAGGTGGAATATCTCAAGAACTCCTTGATTTCATCAAGGCTAATGTCGCATATTCTTATATCATATATGCTTCCATGTCATGTACCCCAGGATGTATATCTAACAAGGGCATTAATGCGACCGGAGTGTATGTACAATTTTACATACCGCTCCACAGTGTAATACCAAGAAACCGCTAGCCCGCGGTCATCAAATACTGTATTGTAAATTGCCTAAAGAGGAAGACCAGATCCTAAAGCAGCCTAGCGCCATCTGGGCCATGAAACGCACCAACCGGATCATCCTTCCAGAATCCTTCCAGAACAAGCCCTCGGTGCAACTTTGAAAAACCATGGGATTGTTCATACCACGCTCACAAGAACATCCGCATTCGGATCCGGCAATTGGAGCCGGTAACTGCATTCCGATATATGATTGCGACGTTCTGATCCTGGTATAATCTTGTATATATGGAGTTCCCGTGCGTGTGTGGCTTGCATGACTCGACGCTGTGATGATTTGTCGGAGGACAGAGCTCCTCAATCTGGTTCACGTGAGGCTCGACCCACGCGGATGAAGACCAATCACGCCGCACACAATTGTCGTTTTTTTCCCGCGTGGTGGAGGCCTTTCGTACACTTTGTATGTACGACGGGGTTACCGACCAGTTCATCTCCATCTTGATCCGTGCAATCCTGCTACGTACTAATTGATACAGTAGCTCCAGGCTTAGGCCGTGGATCCCGGTGCCCAACGTATCGGCATCCCGAGATCAGGGCAGTAATGGGGATAGGGTTTCAAACTAAAGTTGGTCGTCCCCCTTTTCGACGTTCTGGCCGGTCGCTCTGTTATTCGCAGTAGGCTCGGAGAAACCCAGGAAGAAAAAGGGATCTCACCGGTGAAACTGGGGAGGCGCTGAAGATTGACACGTATAAACACGCGTGTAGTCAAAGGAATCTCACTGAGAGATGTATAAACCGGTTTGCTTTGATGATATTTTTGATATGATCCACCTGCAATACTGTCCTCCGTCCTTATAAAGCGCATCATGCATATGTGATCTGAAGTCTCGATCGATTCTGTAGAACATGATAAAGAGCGCCTAGTATAGACGCATGCAATCATATTAAACCAGTGTTCGGATTCGTTCGAAACATTCGAGTCTCGTAGATGTTGAAATCCCTGCATATTTGACCCGATGAATGCGATTAGTCGCATGAATATATGCACTGTGTATAGCCTCAATTTGATATCGGACCGGGGACTGCAGAAACCATCAATAGGTGCATGATCGGCATGCCGAATCCTATGACGCACATCAAATCGAACTAGCCAACAAGAAACGGAGTTTTAGTTCTAAATCCCGAGTCCACTTATTCATGGTGTTGTTGGTTAGCCTGTGAGGCTCACCGTTATGCTCATTTAGATGGTGAACAAACACCAATGCCCAAAGGAGCAATGCCGGCCCGGATGTCACTGTTACTAGATCATACACATTATGAAAGACATAAAATTACAGGTGGGACGTCCCAGAAAGAAAAACGCGGACATTGTGCGAATCATGCCCAATACCAAGGTTTTGGTCGACCCACTATGAATCCACTTAGTTTTGATCAGGCGAGCTGAGATCGAGGCACAAAACCGCTCCCTGTGGGTATTTGGGGATTAAATAGCTTGAATAGGCTTAGAGGTGTATCAAGGCCTGGAGGTGGCTGGAATCATCCCGCACCATTACTTAGACGGTTAGAATTGACCGGCGGCTCGGGGATAACTGTACAGGCGTGAATAATTGATCGGATTAATAAGTCGATCATGCACAATTAGTCGAACAAAGCAGATGATCCGCTATTCAAAACACGAGCTTTGGAGTTTCGTGTCTTCTTCGGTGAAAGAAGACCATGTTTCCTGCCCGTTGTGCCCTGGATCACATTTCCCAACCTAAGCACTTCGAGACGTTTTGCTGCAATTTTTTCATTCAAGACCCACGAATGTCGGGCATGGTCGGAGCGATGTCCAGTCACAGCTCCCGGCCTGGGGAAAGAGGATCCCGCAGGACTCGAGTCGGGCGATTTAGGAGAGAAAAGTGTGGGGAGTTTGGGCGGTTCCACTTGGGGGCTCGATTCAACACACGGGTATGCTCAAAGAGGCAAGCACCGGGAGGCTATGGCTACGTCATTTGTTGAGTATTTTGGGACAGGGGAGGACCGATAAATAGCAAAGTTCGTAGCACTATACTGTTCAGGATATCCAACCAAGGATGAAAGGACATCGAGGCAAAATGGTACAGCAAAGAGTATGAGCGGAAAACGTAAAAGAGGAGTCAAGTGGAAATTCCCCCGGAGTCACGAGGATGCTCGTGATCTCCACTGTTGAAACCACATGACCCGGGAGGAAGGAGAGATGACATCAACTTCGTTTTATCCTGCGGGAAACTATGCATGTGTGAAAGTACATGTATCTTATGGCTGAACCAAGCATAGCTTCCGCTATTCCTGCCTTTTTCAGATCGCCGGCGCTTCTAAATCGGGAGTTGCCTTACGCAAAACTATGAGTATATCCGATGAACTCAGAATTGCTACCTGTCCCCCGCATCATAATGAAAACATGCATTGTCATGATGAGGCTACACCGGGATCTCTATGCGCAAAAGTATTTTAAAGTGCATCTAGATATCGGCCGAGTCTAGGCCTTCCTCACCCCGGCATCTCCGATCGCCGAACATATCTCTGAGAACCCCAGGTCCCTGTGTCCATGCATGCGTAGCTCGATTCGTTGCATAGCATATATTATCTCTCACCGTCTGGGGATGAGCAGATCTAGTCAAAGGAAGAACATCCCTCCCAACCCCCCTCAAGGACTGAGCGCTTATCTCGTCGAGTCGTATGCCAACCAGCTCCACCACCACTGATCACTGCCTTCCTCGAGAGCTCTGGCTGCAGGAGCTAATGCAGAACACATGTCATGGTCCCGCATGTGAAGCGAACAGTGCGGTGACAATCCATGGACAGATGAAAAACAGGCTCCGGGCTAGATCTGGCGACTCTGAACCAATTTTTTTTCCTGGCGTTGTTTCCCATCTTCCCCGAAACCTCGTACTTTTGTTCTTAAGCCCGTTCGCATCCTGTTCCTAAACAAAGAAGATCGGAGCTGACGTTTCAATTTAGCCCCTTGTTTTGCTTTTCTTTTGACTGAATCCTTTTCCCATCCACCTGACACCCCCCTTTTCTTTTCTTTTTCTGTTAGCTTTACGCCGCCTGTAGATCCTCGATTCCTGTCCTTTGTGTCGGGTCCCCCGATATCGCATTTCTATACCCACCTAGGCAGGTAGTAATAGGATTGATTGCGAAATCCAATAGTTATATTAGCTCAATACCACCGTTTAACTGTAGATAGCGTCCTATTAAAACATAGCCCTACACAATACATATTTCCGTACTCAGTACTGCATAGCCTGCACCTACCAAGGTAGGTTGCTCATAGCATCCCATGGACGCCAAAAGGAGAGATAAGCCGACCAAGCTCTTAATCAAATCACTAAAATAGTTGAATTCTAGATCTTTCGACCCAAGCTTCGGGCCAAGCCTGTATGATGAATGAATCCATCCTGCGTGTAACCATGAATTCATTATGACTAACTCGGTAGTAATCAGCTCCCACCCTCCTTCACTGCTCTTTGACGTGTCAACGCCACCAAGCCTCCTAGAAACGCCCGGACTCCCACATGATTGTTATCTGGCGCCGATAACGCAGGGATTATGCCTTCGGGGAACTTCAAACATACTTCTGCAGAGCTGTAAGCCTCCAGGTGTTCGAGCAGTAAATACATTATGTGTTGGGCATAGACATGGACATGGACCTCGTCCAGACCGCCAATTCAATGGAGGTCGATGCGACGCATGGCGCCAGCCCTCTTCCAAGATTTATGATGTTTTTTTCCTGCTCTACACTGTCTACTAGTTACTTTTATAGATACGAGATGCATGAAGAGGAACTTTATTAAAATATTTCACTTGTTTTCATTCCAGGGTTTTTTGTTTGGCGCTCAATTATTCATGAGTAGCGTACAGGGAACAAGTGGTCCAGGCGTGCTGCACAGGACTCAAACAGAAGAAGCATGGTATCTGGTATCAAGTAAAAAAGAAAACCGTTCCCCAGGTAATGAAAGCTAGCATGTTTGCCGCAGCCATGAGAATAGACGAAAGGTCTGCAGTGCGCTAATGATAAACCCGTTTTTTTTGTTTTCGAACTTGGTCATGAGGAAACCGTTGGGAATTCTCTTGGTAGATAAAGGATAAGACCGTATTCATTAACCATTCGAAGGCCCAGGAAAAAGGACGAGAGATTGAGCTGTACATGAATATTAAAGTCGTAATGGGTAATCGTTCCTTGGAGGTGGTCCAGAAAGATCCAGACAGGGACGCGCCCAGTGAATGCTTGTATGGTAAAACACACCAAAACCCCGGACCCGATGAGACCCAAATCGGGTAAAACAAATCCATAGATGCGCCTAGATGCAATGCATGTTCGTGATCGTACGTGTCGGTGAGAAAAAAAAATAGTAGGAGTCGCTCGTGAACGAGACGGGTATCGAGAGGTATCAAGAATCGGTAACGTGTCGGTGAGAGTTGAGAGTTCACAGGTTTATCATTTACCAGCCTTTGACATGGTATTCCCATGGACCGTAGTCGGTGGCATAGTTAGTCCATGACCCGTTCTTCGAGAAGTCCTTATCCCGAGTCTGGCTGGCATCACCAGGGGCGGATGGTCCTGCGCCTGGAGTTCGGTGAGGTCCCTTTGGCCCAGGGTACTCTTGAAGGTTCTTCACATCATGGGAAGTGTGTCGTCGCTTCAGGAAGGCATTGGCAGTAGCGCTCTTTTGCTGGCGCTCCCACAAGAGATGTTTGCGAAGGGACTCGGTTAACTCGGTCGCAAGCATGTTGCGACGGGTGGTGCGAGGCGAATGAGCAACCGATTGCGTGGGCGGGGACTTCATAATGATGGGCTTTGATCGCGGAACGTCAGGACCACGCATGGTCAACGTTTCCTCATCCTTTGCCGGGGGCGAAGCGGGAATGGACGGGCCGTTGGGTGATGTCAAACGAGACCGCTGCAGGGCAGGACTGGATCGGAATGCATTCGTCTGTCTCATGTTGGGTGGCTGGTGCATCATCATGGTAAGAAGCGATCGGCGAGAGACCAGGTTAGGTCGAGAATCCACTCGTTGGAAAAGCTCCGGTCGCTCGTCCACGCTAGATTTGCCACTTTCAGTGACTGAGTCTTCCCAATCCGAATCTTCATCGTCCTCGATAGCACTTTCCGAAACCTCATCATCGGTCTCAATCGCATCCTCGTCGAGGTGAATCGGGCTCTTTGGTCGGAAAGCGACTTCATCGCTAAATGATGCAACCTTCTTCGAGGGGTTAGGGTTGCTAGTCGTGGGTCGCAGTAGCCCACCGGTCGCGTTCTCCTGGGTTGGCTTGACGACCATTCGTTCCTCAAAAGAACTCTCATCATCGTCACCAGAAGATCCACCCAATGTAAACATGCCTCCCTTTTTCTTCAGCGCAGATGGTTTGAGTTGAGTGGTGGCACGGGACGGGCTGGGATCGACAGCCAACTTAGCTTGCGACCGATAGGAGGAAGAGATCATGGACGGCGAGAAACCCCGAATGATGCTGGGGGACTTGATCAATTCTGAGGCGCTAGGAAGGACACCTGAGGACGAGACACTTGTGTCCGAAGCAGTGTTTTCAGCTCCATCGCTTTCATTGCCTTCAGGTGCAGTAGTCGAACAAGACTCGGTAGACTCGTGAGCTTCTTGGAACGGACGGGGAAACACGGGAACCTGTCTAGCAGTAGAGACGGAAGGAGGAGTCGGGGTAGGAGTCGACGGGCGGGGTGTAATGTCAACAACAGGGGCGGCGGGCTCAACAGTGGCGATGGGTTCGAGGTTCTTCTTCTCCTTGATGTTGAGGACCATGCGTTCCAGATCCAGCGAGGTGATGTGCTTCTCCTTTCCTCGGCCTAGGCTGGCCAGCGAGTCTTCACGAACCACAGCAGGGCGGTAGTCGGAGAACTTAGGGCGTTTGATGTGTGCCTCAATGCGTTCGGCTTGGTCGGACGCGGCCGACTCAACACTAGCGGAGAGCTCCGGGAGATCACCGGCCTCAGAACGGAACTTGAGCAATCCAGATGTACCCTTAGAGTTTTCGGGCTCAACGCAGAAAGTCTCACGAGTCCACAATCGCCAACTGAGGTTCTCGAGCCTGCGGCCCTGGTCCATGTAGTCGGCACATTTAGAAAACACTATAGATTACCTGTTAGCCATACAAAAAAAACCACACCACACGATTCATTCTCAAAACTTACCCATCCACATGCCATGAAGGCTCTGAGCATTTGCAGTATCCACCTTGTGAATATTATCCGCATCCACCGTCAAGACGGGGGTTGTGAGAGGCATTGTGAGGGCGCCCAAGGTATATTGGAAGCGATTTGGATCGAATTCAAGCAGAAATTGGTGTTCCGGGGTTGCCGTCTTCCCCGAGAGTGGTCGTACGGCGGTTGGAAATGGGTGGTGATGGTTCTCAAGTGTTGTGCGGGTGAGGTAATCGGCTTTGAATAATCGAAGTCTGGGCCCAGCAAGTTGTTGCAGGCAGTCAATCAATCAGGAATTCGGCACTCGAGTTGTAATCGATTGCTTCTGAACAGAGTCAAGCTGGTCGGGAGGCGGAGGGCAAAGGTCGATTTTTTGAGGTCGAGTTTGGTGCTCAAGTTCCGTTAGAGCGCCACCGAAGTTCGGATGCGGAGAATCCTTGGCGGCAGGTAAGTCGGTGCGGAACGCGTTAAAAGAGAGATTGACGCGTTTCCTTTTATGGGCGTTGGTAGGTGAAGTGAAGTTGACGGTGATATGGGTGAAGAGAGAAAGGGAGGAGAAAAAGGGCTGTCGGAACGATAATAAGAATGACGGGGGCGGCAGTGGAGTGGAGTGGAAGAGGGGGAAAATTGTAAATTATGGAAAAGGAAAATTCAAAAAAGAAAAGACGAAAATTGAAAAATCGAAAAATAAAATAAATAAAAAAAGGATTTTTGAATATACGGAAAAAGCGAAATTTAGAAAAAGAATTGGTAAGATTACCGTAAATATACTGCTAATACATCCGGCCACCTGGCCACCAAACCCTGGTCCCGGAGTCGGTGAGCGAAGAAAATTCAGTTGCATCACGGGGCCCCGAATTACAGTACAGCCCATGGTACTTGATCTGTGCGCAGTGTTATCGGACGTACCCCGGTACCTTTCCCGTACCCAATAATATTGCCCTGTTTCCTCCAGATGTCCGCGATTTCCTCTCCTGGGTAACATACACGCATACAGAGTGGAACAATACCGGTCTGTTTCCGGAACTTCTGCTCCATCTGTACCAAACCTCTCCTGGGGATCCAACTGCGAATTCCAAGGCAAAACGAGGGAATGGTACATAGTTATCTTTACCATCTAAAGAAAAAGAAAAGGGGAAAAACAAAACCTTTCAGAGCCCGTGTCCTGCTGAGCAGAACAATCATGGATCATGATGCTGATTTTTGTCATAGTATACAGGTCAAAGGAAGGTACATAGTCAAATGGTAATAATGTACTGGTCTAAAACGAAGGGAAAGCCTGGACCATCTTCTACGCCACTGGTCGTTTGAACAAGCCCTCGCCACTGCAATTTACTGAGGAACTGATATACATAATGGCCTACTGACTGATGAATTGTCGCACCATCGACCATTGGTCGCCTAAGGGCATCAAGGTCCGGCTGACTTGCCAACTGATAGGTGTCGCGGTTGAGTTATTCTCGTCACGGACGCCTCCCTTTGCTAGGTGCACCACATAACGGGGGGGCCAGCGAGAAAGATCTTTTTGGCCTCGGTCTTGGATATTCCCTACGATCTTCAGCCACGTTGGTGGTCAAGCGACCAAAATCCTGGGGTCTGACTTGCTGGCAATAGCTAACATACTCAGCCGGAATTTGGGGGACGAAACGTTCAGCCCCAGATTATGGTCTGCTTTTAGATTTTGTTTATTCTTATTCCTATTCGGACTTCGTAGAATAATTTTCTGGGGAAGCATGCCAGCCCAAAATACCATCTACACTACGCAGCGAGTATCCGGGAGAAAGGGATGGGTTGATTGATTGACTCTCAAACTAGGCCACATACCGGGGAACCAATACGATACTTCCGTAGATCACACATTTTGGTCGTTGTTTCATATGGAAAGAAAACAATATCTGCGGTTAATGCGATTCAATTTGATTCTGGTTTGCGTGTCTTATTCTACGTGTATGATCTCCAGGGATCTATTGTTTGCCTTCCACGCGGGTCGGTATTAGCGTTTACACCTACTGTTTTCTTTTACCTCTCGCGAACAGATGGATCAGGTGGGATAGACTTTGTCAGCCACCGTGCCAAAAGGGGAAAGACAGAGGGGAGATTTACCGCCCCTTTGAGTCCTTATCTTCCGAGATGCCACATCCTGGCCAGCGATGAACCTCCAACAGAACACGGCAGTCCTAAGTGTCACAGTCCGCAGTCACGAGTCTGCCAGCTGGCATCGAGGGCGAAGTAGTCAAGGGGGGAAGGGATCAGCCTACAGTCAAGATCAGGCTACGGGGGCGGACCTGCATCGAGAGAGGAAGTACTCCCTCATCTTGAGGGGCAAGTGGCTGTCCACGGGGTCGACATAATAGTGGCCTTGCCTGGTCCGGACTGGCGGATATTCGAACATCCTTCGGTCCCCACTAATGGAATCAACCCGAGAGATTGGGCGATGCAGACCGATCGACCTTGATGCGCCGTCAGGGCTCAGTCGCACAAGATGCACGTTTCATCCATCATGTGATATTCCAGTCAAACAAGAAGCAGCGGCATCGCTGCCTTGTTGGAACTGTGAAGCATCATCTGCGAACCTGCGTTTCTCTGTGTATTTTTCTCTCTGCCTTTGTCTTTTTTGACTTTTCTTTTTCCATGGATTTAGTGATTTGTTGGTCTGGGGTGGACCGGGATGTGGGGAGTATGTAGTAATCACGAAATTGCGGGGATGGTTAAACAGTCGGTCAGCTCAGGAGGCAAAGAAGAGAAACCCACCTGGGCTCCACTTGATCCCCGATGATCTCTCGTTACTCGGTTGATATCGGTAATCACCCTTGTTTTTGGATACATAGCTCGGGATTTGCAGTCCGAAGAATACAAAATGAGAAGGAAAATGAAATACACAATGAATCTATCTCAAGAGGACGATGTATACGAATACTACAACCTTCATCTTCCCATTCGACCGAAACAGTTCGCTGGTAGCAGCACTAGTCCCTGCGGATGTACGACAACGTGAATATCACCTACAGCATGCAAAGCATTTTTTTCAGGCCCGCTTGTGCAGCCTAACTTTGGGTTTGGGGGGTGATCGCTGCTGACCCGCTCTAGATGACTCTGCACAACGGTTCCAAGATCATCTTGAAAGATTTTCCTAAAGCTATTGATGACCTCAGAGCGTGTTCGCCTCAGTCTCCTGTCCCAGTCTCACCGTCTAATTTCTTCAATTCGGGTGGTACCAAGAGTGGCGATCTTAAAACTGGAATTACTCGAGACACATCAATATACTTGCCCGACGGAGCTCCATCATTGACGCGGAGACTGCCTGTAATGCACCAGAATTGCATTTCCCGGCGGCATCTCAACATGGCACGCCTCAACTGACCACTGCATCTACTCCTCATACTCCATAGTCCTTCAGGATCCGGGGAAATAAGATCACATTTTGGATTTTGCCGTTACGGAACATTAATTTAACCGAGGTTATTGGCGGGAGAATTAGACAGCCGAGGCGATGTATTTTTTTAAGATTTCATCCAGTCATCCGTAACCCAAAAAAAAAAGTACTCTATCTGTATCTTAGGAAGAGCCGCCACAAATGCCGGTGTTTTGCCAGCCATGCATGGTGGCCGAGGCGTGGATCAGATGGGGCCATAGGGAGAACAGCTGACCGGGCCAAGTTCGTCTCGGGGCTTGCCTCGGAATCGCCGTAACTGTACTGCAACCACAGGTATTCGGTACTGACAATACTCGCGGTAACTGCGACATTGCTGAGTCACTAAATTGATGGAGACCAGTGGCAAAGGTCACGAGAGCACATCACATGATGTTCAGGAACGCCCTCGGCAGGGGCTTGTGACGGTGACGTACTTCATACCAGGGCCACTCAATACCTGTCTCGGCTCTCAACAGGGGCTCCATTCGGCGTCGCTAGTTTGTTTCTGGGGCTTGTGTAAGGCAGGGCGGCTGTGATAACAGTTACCGGTCGGACCCAATGGATGCGGATCAGGGGTTTCCATGTCAGGTGCCGGCCAATTTGATATGCTCGGGGATTTGAGCGTCCGGGGGATATGCTAGTTGATCTCATAGTTTACATACCGAAGAACTATGCTCTATCTTACCGGGGCCGTCCTACGATGCCCCTCGAGCATATTCAATAGCATGATCTCACTATACAAGTCATGCATGAAACCCTTTGATTGCCCCATGTTCTACGTCGATCATTGACTTTGATCGGGTTTCATTTATTTTTTGGGTATGTGGCTGGCATAAGTAAAATACCATCCAATGCTAGAAAAGGCAAAGAAAATCAATTCTGGAAAGTACCTGCGTTTGAAAGGAGGCACGGCATCTGACTACATGCCTCGGCTTGGCCCTTAAAAATAGGCAACTATCAAGTGTGATAAAGCGTGACGCCGCTATTGAGTGACATTTCTGCAACTAAACAACACTTGATCCACAATGCATGTCATGACAGGCCAAAGACAGAAAAAGAAAAGAAAGAAGAAGAAAAGGGACAGAAAAGCAAAATTAGAGGTCATGCCACGATAACCGCTCACTACGGGCTGTTGACGTTTGATGACCTATGAGCACCTCACATCGATTAAATCGTAGTGATATAGATCAGGGTGGGAGGAACGACGGGTCCCTAAGCTCTCTCTTTGTATCACACAAGAAGCAGAGACGGCGAATCACATTCCACGTCGTAGCCGCCCAATTTCGGCCCGTCTCCCCTGGCCTATCCCGTGAGGCACCAAACTGCCGCAGGGCAGAAAAGGGAGTTTATTGTAGGGATACAGACACAGGTCCAACGTTGGTATTTTTTGAAGCTTTCGAATATCTAGGAACAGGGTAAAAAGTCATGAAATGTCCGAGTCGCTGATTCGTTAACGCAAGGGATATTGGTGGCGGGGAAGCGGGAGTGGAATCCGGACATTATTTCTAGATTCACGGGGTCAGGTGAGAGTTGCTGATCGGGAACAAAGTCAATCTTGAATTCATTCCAGTGGTAACATCCCAACGCAATCCTGAGATCCCTTTCGTCATCAGATTCAGATCGAGACGTTTGGGCTTTTGATCGAAGATTGTACTGGCTTATCTACTCTACTGCTTTGGAGTAATTTATATGTAATGATCAACTCAAGGATCGTATATGCATGTGACTTTCTTTCCAAGGGAGGCACGAAGTCAAGAATATCGGAATCTGGGGCATCTGTAAGATTCCCCCCCCATCAACAACCGATTTTGTCAAGTGAAATGGCTGAAACCGATGGATTTCTCCTGTACTGTAGTTCAACCGGATGTGGGACCTTCACATCCGCGGTCAATTTACAATCTCACTTCCGCTAGGAGTCTGCAAATCGTTGCAATAGAGTTCTTGAAATGATTTACGTTGCCTGGTTGTCCTTCGAAGTCTGTCAGGGTAAACTCAACCCGCCCCTTTCCCTTGTGATAGATCACACGTCACACTGTCCCATTAGTTGTGAATAAAATGCCCTTATGGGCCATGGACGTATGTGATTGGCCCTGGGTTTGATTGTCAGTAGGGATCTACCAATCTTTATCTTTGGATTCATAAGATAGCTCTATCCAAAACCGAATTTGATACAGCACTTTCACATAACAACGCTGCTCAATCGATAGACGTTAGCCCTAGAATACCTGAAAAAGACCAGGTGAGCTTCCCCTTGGATGCATGTGTACACTCCAGATATGTGAGCCAATCTGCCATCCCCTTTCTTCCTGTAGATCCGTACCGGGTATTTGGGAGCCCTGGCATGCCTTTCCTACCATTCCCCGACGCTATGGACCCACAATCAAGGCTAGACTAAGCCATTTCTCAAAGGATCCTTTATGTCTCTTGTTTGCAGCCACCTCGTCATCATCGACTATATCCTATCGACGCGAGGAAAAGTAAGAAATATTGATGCATTACTACATCAGGTAAATTTCATTACCCAGGTTCTGTCAGTTTCAATGAGAACACCTGAAAAATGAATCTCACAGTAGGCTCCTATACATAGAAAGCCCCCTCGCACCTGATTCGGCTGTTCTAGACTGGCCCGGTCTACTGAGTCAAAATGGATCTGTTGACAGGAACCAAACTCCCCCAAATTTGAAACAAACCTCATTTTCTTTCATTGATTTGTCGCCCCTAAGCGACATAAAAAAAAACACGAATGTCCAGATGACCCCACGCTTAGGGGGCAGTTAAGTCCAAGGGGGCCCCGGTAATCCCGTTCCTAGCTTCAAGCATAAGCACAAATTTAGTAGATCGCCCTGCACATCAGCATAGCAATCACCAATAAAACCCCAGAAAAGCGAACATGGGGTTAAGCCCTGGGAAGAGACCATGTGCATCACAATCCAGGCTGGGGTGAGGGGCGGTTATGTTATCTTCTGACAGGTCGCATTGCTTGACGGTTTGTTTTTCCACCCCTCACATTGGACGAGTGCAGCGGCTCATCCAGAACACCCCCGAATCCGGCACGATCTGGCGGTTCCCGGTGTGATCGTGGCTGATTGGCGTACATACTGCCGCTAATGGCGCTTTGTTTGCTGATCTTTGAAAGACTCTTCATGGTCATGAGGGCGGGGGCCGAGAATCTAGACCCCCCTTCTTTCCCCTGGTCGATCGATCAAGGGCGGTTTCGGTGCTGATTAGAGGCGTTGAAGGCGCCCGAGTGATGTCTGTGCCCCAAAGCATCTTCTTTTCTTTAATGGGGTCTGCGTGACCATCTGGGCCGTCTTTATGGCTTTTAGGCGCTGATGCTCTTTGTAGATGCCCATTCAGGTTCTGGATCCTGGGATTTTACACTTTATGCTTGATTCATTTGACAGGCTGTAACCATGTTTCGGCCTTTTGTTCGTGTTTGGGCTTGTGGACTAGGTATTTTCCCGCCAACCATGATGTAAAGATTTTACGGTCTTAGCGAATCTTGCGATTGTGACATGAATTTACTGTACTTGGATTGAAAGTCTAGAATGCTCGACCAAGTTATTGGGTTGGCTGTGCGACGACTTATCAAAATATGTCACTGTCGTGGACCTCTAGTTTCTCAATCTATATATATCCACAGTGCAGGACAGGAACCTAGAATCAATGAATTTGAGATGAAGCTAATATTTGAAAAACAATCACTGTAAGGTATGTGGAGACTATCGTATTCAAACCTCTCCGAACGAAATTGCTTTGAAGAAATGCAGTAAATAGAATAATGGAGACACGAGGTACTCCAGACATCAACTCGAGGCCGCACCTGGCGCCCTATTGAAACACGGGATTTCAGCCCAGTATGAAAATTTACCCATCTACGCAAAGAGTATTGAGACAAAGATACGTCTATTTTGATACATGAGCTTGTATGAAATTTTCATAAGACAAGAAGTGTATTGTCAGAGAATACAATTACAACATACGAAGCCGACTACTGTTTTCAGACTGAAGTCACCGGAAATGGTTAATTTTAGTAAAGGCGACCGGACAAACTGATGTGACAATGATAGACGAACATCAGTATGATAGGGATTAATGACTCGGGTTCTGATGTGTTAACGGTTAACAGGTTCGTCGTCGTGTGACAAGCACAACGCCCGAACAAGCGGTATAGAGCGAGAACCGATGACTGGCAGAACGACAACTTCACGATGGTCTCATTTCCTGCAAAACTTAATTGTCACGAGAGGTAAGATAAGAGAGACCTTAAGACCGAGCGATTTGGTTGCCGCGAACCGATCGAAGCCACGTCAATCTGCTCGTCCATGTGAGCAGGGGAGCGGGAACCGATGAGGCTGATGACCGAAGCCTTCACACATAACGATTCTGGCCAGAACACAACTTTCATCTTTCTCTCTACTCCATACTGTCTTCTGTCTCACCCGTGAGGTTTACACGACATCGGGTCACCTGCACCGGTGGTTTGTGTCTCCAGGCCCAAATGGACCCAACAGCGCGGCTATGTCGACGGAGCAGCGCAAAAATAGAAAAAGAAATGATTCATCCAATGGAGAGTAGTCCTATTCGAAATTTGACAGACTCCAGAGGTCGCGCCTTTCATTTCTTCCTCTCGTCTGGAACGCAGCAGCCGCACAACACATTCCAATCATCGGAGAAGCAGGTCTCACAGATTCTAATCTCACCCTGATGAGAAGAAAAGAAAAAAAAGCTTACTAGATCATGCCTCCGTACCTGTCGGTGCAGTCACACCAGAGGAGCGATGGGTTTACATCTGGACTGATGCCGGGGCTTCAACCCAAATCTATTCTTGATATATGCAACTTTGAGCTGACCTTGTTCGTGGCGCCGCCCATAGACTGCCTCCCTGCAGCCCATTTTCAGCCCGACCTACCACAAGACTTGGGCTACTTTTATTTGTTCCGCTGTTGCCGATATGTTCTTGGCAGGTGCCATCCTAACTGTTTATTGCGAGATAAGGTGATTTCCACGTGAAATGATATGACTTGGCAAATATTCTCTTCACCTCTTGATATCTCAGGGTATGCAAATTCTCCGATTTTACGGATCAAAGGTGTTGTTTATACGATCTATGACCGGGTGAAATGGCCACACTTGGGAATAAATTTTGTCCGGTCGCTCTACGATTATCTAGATCAAACTCTTCCATGAGAATGAGTGGATTCGCCATTGGATCGAAAGCAATAGAAGCCCTCGATGTAGACCAAGATACGGGTCTCACAATGCCACATTCCGGATAAGTCACTGAGCCGCAGTGATGGTGATTTTCAAAATTCTGTGAACCACGAGTCGCGGGGAACTGGGGTCATACTTCCCACGCGCTGTGTTACCTTGTCCGAGCCAGATTAAACCCTGAATCTTTACTATAGGAGTCAGAACGTAATTTGAGAAGAGTTTGTTGTACGTTTTTACTTTTTAATTGGAATATTACACAACAAAAACCAAAATGAGAAAGTCATCCACACTTTTGGAAAATACATCTTACTTATGGGAAACACAGTGCTATGCTTCTGGTGACTGACTCACCACGATATTGCAATTCGGGCGTCCTGGTCAACAGACGATGTATCGTTATACCACACCATAAACTCCACTTACTCCCATAGGCCCAACATGGAATGGCACATTCAAATATATCCCCAGGACACAGGAAGTACAAGGAATTCAAGCTTCCGAGACCGGTATTCGTTGTCTAACGCCGTTGATTTAAATCCGCCTTTGCGACATGCTCAAAGTTAAGATGAATTTCCTTCTCTGCCTATTCAGGTTACATACCCCAAGCTTGTGATACCGATTACCTCATTTCAGTTCTTCAAGCCACCCAGTTTCCTGTCGTCCTAAACGGAAAGCAGGTACCCCCTTTAAGCGATGTCTCTCATAGTTAATCCCCACGAAGTCCAAACAAGGATGATAGATCTCTCAGCATGTGAACGATTGATTCATCAGATTCACGATCCCGATCTAGTAAATCCACACTAGGTAACAGAAGTAGGTGATCCTTTTCACATCTGTTTGCAGAGTCACACAAGAGGCGCTCACCTCCTCACGAGACCATTCAGTTGCTTATTCTAGCAAGAGACGTGTCATAACTGAAGTCACTTATTACGATCAGCCCGAGGTTGGCAGAGGAAGAGTGATGCGTGTGCTTCGTTTCGTATCTGCCGTGGTTCCTCGGCATATCCTGTATCCTCGTGAACGTACCGGGTTCATACTTGCAGGCGGATCCCGAGGAACACGGACCCCCACATAGATTTGTCTTTGTGTAATTGTGGATCTGATGGTATACCCTAGATGGGAAATGGAGCTTAGAGAGGTATAGAGTCTACTGACTGCTGCCTTTTGGTATCACACGAGGCATTGTGCACTTTTTTAAACTTTTAGGTAAAGAGAGGAAATACCTGGATCTGGATAGGGTAAGTCCAGGCTAGAAAGAGTAGGTCCCTGGACGTGTATGTGGTAAAAATGGAACTTTGCTGAATCGGTGATCTAGGCAAGAAGTACATGAGGACAAAATATGAGCATGGACAAATGACAAACCTCTCGCTACATGAAAGTCAAGGGGTCATGTGTGGATTCTCTCCGTTGTTCTGCTGAGATTTCCAATACGGGGACTACTCATTTTGTACCTAGTAAATTTGATTGACCTGGGTAATACAGGCCCTGGAGGTATGCTTGATCTACTTGATGCCTAGGACTGAACTTCAGGAGGGCCATTAGGGGCCAAGGCCACCGTAGACGAGAAGATATGGTAAACCGAGAGAAATAATGAGAGATCATCATAAGTCTTTTTCTCATTGCAACTCAGAATGCTCTAAAGGACCATTTTTTACATAGGAGTCCAAACAGATTCTTAATCTTTTTTTGTTTTCCGCTGACAGACCAGAAAGACTTCAGCGCTGTCTATCAGGTATTAGAATGTGCGGGTAACCTAAAATTCAGCATCATCATCGCCAGAGATGATAACGTTGTTGATCTGGACATGTATTAGCACCGTATATACTGGGGAGATAGGGGCAGTAGACAGTACCTTAAGAACCATGCGGCAAAGCTGAGTAGCAAGCAGAAGCTGCTGGCGCTTGCCAATCAGGGGATCAATAGCGAAGTGCTCCCTCATGTCTGCAAGAATTATATTAGCCACTAAACGGGTCGTAAAAGATGGGTTCGGCTTACCGTTGCTACCAGTCATCATGCAGTCGACACCCAGGCGGGTGTTCTTCTCCTTGACCTGGCGGGACTTGACGGAGGCAAGGGTCTCAATAGGGCTCAGACCAGAGTTCTCGGAAAGGGCCAAGGGCACAGCGTCCAATGCGTCAGCGAAGGCGCGCATGGCGTACTGCTCAATTCCGGGGCTCTGCAGATTGAAGATAGATTAGTTCGGTCCACATGATAGGAGATGCAGACGTAACGAACCTTGACAGCGGCATCCTCGACAGCGATCGAGCAAGCAATCTCGGCAGCACCACCACCGTAAACAACACGGTTGTCACGAACCAAGTTGCGCACCACACAGAGGGCATCGTGTAGTGACCGCTTGGCCTCATCAATGATCTATGAACGTAGTTAGTAACCTTAGGTGTCATCAACTTGGGAACATGTCTTACCATCTTGTTGCTACCACGGATAAAGACAGTGACCGCCCGGGTGTTGGCGCACTCCTCAATGACCAGCATCTTTTCTCTTGTGGTGCCGAAAGTCATCTCACGAACAAGACCGGCGGTACCCAGCTTGTCTGCGGTCAGATCCTCGAAACGGGGCACAATGCGACCATTTGTAGCAATAGCAATCAGCTCAATCTCGGGACCACCAACCCATCGGACGGCGGGAAGCTTGTTCTGGAGGAGCAAGTGGTTGGCCTCATCATCGAAACCCCACTGACAGATGACCAGGTTGGCACCTGAGTCCTTGAGCTGCTGAATCATCTCGGTGAATTTCTCATGCTCGTAATCCTGGAGCTTCTTGAACTCCTCAACCGAGGTGATGTCAAGCTTGTGCTTGGTCTTGGGCTTCGGGGGCTCGAACGGACAGGTCAGGATAGCCAACTTGGCGTCGCGAACCTCATCGGGCATCTGGGGGTGAGAGAAGTCCTTGTCGATGATCACACCCTTGACAAGAAGAGAGTCCTCGAGGGCTCCACCGACCTTACCATCGACCTTGATCAACTCGAAGTCAACGTCTTTACGCTCGAAGTCGGCAACGGAGAGAACGGCGTCCACGGCAATCTGGGCGAACTGATCATGAGACTTGGAGACACTAAAGGAGAGTTAGTTGAGGCATAAAAGAAGCTGGAGATAGCTAGAGCATACATCTTGCTGCCCAAACTGGTCTTGGCAACCTTGAGCAGGTTGCTAGTATCATCCTTGGAGAAGGGAATGTGATCACTGATTCTCTCAAGTTCCGCAAGGGCGATCTCGCAGGCTTGGTCGTAACCGTCGGCTATCCGAATGGGGTGAATTCCCTTATCAATCAAATCCGAAGCCTGTTCCAGCATGGCCGCAGCCAACACCACCACACCAGTTGTGCCATCACCAATTTCCTCATCCTGTGACTTCGAGAGTTCAACAAGCAACTTGGCAACGTTGTTTGTGATGTCCATCTGTATATTTCGTCGTATTAGTGCCTGACGAGCCATTGCATAGTAGGTATAAAAGGGGGTCGGGAGAGCGGACCTGGCCGAGAATGGTTGCACCATCGTTGGTGACTGTGATATCGCCGTCGGGGGAAATAAGAATCTTGTCCAAGCCACGGGGACCCTGCCATAATATTAACACTTGATCCGGTCGTAGATGTCCGAGGTCCATACCAGAGAAGTCTTCACGATGTTGGCAACGGTCTTAGCGGCCACAATGTGCGACTTCACAGCCTCAGTGCCATGTTGTCTCTTCTTCTTTCCTTGGCTGAACGGAAGAAAGTCCAATTGTCAGTTCCGATATCCTTTATTGCACAATTGTCGGGTTGGAATATCCGGGTGTATAGGGGGTATAGCGGCAAACGTACTCGCGAACCACGATGAACGGACGACCCTGCTCATCCTTCAACACCGAAGCTACCCTTGAGTATTAGTACACAGGGATTCCAAGTCAGGCGTGAGAGTCGATTGGATAGTAATCACCTTGAGAAAGATCAAGCTCTGTGAGTGCCAAAAGTCAGGGTCAGTAACCAGTACAAACAGTGAGGGGCATTCGGGGAGGGACAAGTAAAAGGGGAGAAAGAACATACGCATCGCCATTTTGACGGTAAACAACCCTCAGGGAACAACCGGGAGAGGGAAAAGAGGAAAAGAAAATAGAAAAAGAAGAAGTTCCAACCAAACTTCGACGTTGATAACAAAATGCGGAGGGGGTTTGAAGCTCTGCGGTGAAATGCGTTCACAAATTAAATTCGGGTCGCTCAATCGGGCTTAGCGTAGCGTTGTCCGCCTTTCAGCTTCCCACGCGCGATAGTATATGTCCAGTTTCATTTACGCGCTCAATCGCTCCTTGCGATCCATTGCTGAGGCGCCGTGCCTCCTACCGTCAAGCTGTTTTCCCGTATTTTCAATCGCTCCGCTACCAAGTCCGAAATGCCCCGTGAGTTGACGCGCTTTGTTTGATCCCGTTGCGCGCATCCGCTAACCCGATGCCATTAGCTCCAGTCGAAGATAGTTCTGACGAGGAGTTGGGAGATATCCCATTCAGCACCGCTAAAGACAGCACTCCTGACGATACCCCTGCCACCCCTGATATGAAAGAAGATGAGAAAGAGGATGCCAAGGAGGAAAACGGAGAAGACTCCAGTGAGGAGGACGAGGACGTGTAGGTTGACCTCAAGTTTTTGTTTCGCGGGTTTAATTTATCTGATCTGGGACAGCTATATCGTCGAATCAATCGCTACACACGACTTCTTGAAGGTGTGCGCCCTTATCCATTCTGGTTCTGACAATTGTGCTAACCGCAATTAGGGAACGCTCTTGTTGCACGTGAAATGGAAAGGATATGACAAGGCTGAAGATATGACCTGGGAGCCTGAGGAGAACCTGAAGTATGTACATGAATCTCCGGATGGATCGAATCCAGGTAGTTGCGCAAATACTCATGGATGATTCTAGGGATGGTGCTCACGACATTCTGGCCGCATACTATAAGCAGATCGGCGGGCGGCCTAAGAAGCCTTCACCGCGAAAATCTTTGCCGCAGACCCCAGTGAAGGCGGGCCCGGGCCGTAAGCGCAAGTCAATGGGCGAACCAAAGGAAGAGCCGGTTGAAGCCCCGAAACCCGAGATTAAGAGGCGACGAAAGTCCGCAGCCCAGACCATGGCTTCTGAGACTCCGGCTTTGACAGAGGAAAGCAGTGAGAACGATGACCAGACCAACTGGGTTCCCAAGGGAAAAAATTGGGACAAGGAATTGGATGCCGTTGATACCATCATCCGTGACCCAGAAAGCCAAGGTCTTTTTGTGCTCTTGCTATGGAATAACGGGAAAAAGTCACGAGTTTCCATTGAGACTTGCTACGAGAAGTGCCCGCGCAAGGTTAGTCAGCTTCCCTCTCAGTAGGCAATGCCAACATGCTAATCCGTTATCCAGATGCTGAAGTTTTACGAAAATCATCTGGTGTTCAAGGAAAGCTAAATACGCCGCTGTGTTATATGCTCGCTTGGCTGTCAGTTCTGCTCCATGCGAGCATGACTGACAGTTTTAGCCGAATAGCAGATAGCAGAAATCTTCCATGATTTGTCTGAATGCCATTTTCTCACGGAGTTTAGCTGGAGTTGGGGTCTTGCGTATTTCTCTCTTTTGTTATGGTCATTTTTCGCGTTGCAGCATCGGAGGACCAGTCGTACTGAAATCCATTTCTCGGAGTTATTTCAGCCATGGGTAGTTTGTCATTTAAGTGGCTTCGGATACCATACGTTCATACTTCTATTTATTTTTATTCTTATCAGAAACAAATCCTATCTCGATGTGGTTTGAGACCCCCGTGGAAGGATGTTAAATTCTCCCATGCCAGTACACCTGGCTTCGAGTCGAGCACCACATGATTCTTCTCCAGTGCCACACCATCCCCGCGTACCATCTAGAATACCCACCTGATACCCAAGGCTATGTACTGCATGTGACACGTGACGTTTGTATACTTAGTGGCCAGAAGTCTCACTATACATAGAAGATCTTCAAAATTATCAACGTTCAGGTTAGAATGGTGTATACATAGTATTTATCATCATTCAATGCAGTTTCCTGCCTCTGGAGTCCATTTCTTGGCCTATAGCAAGCCGTGGGTATCATTGTGTTAAAGATAAAGAATGCGTTCCTCTCGAGCCGTGCTTAGCAGAACCAATCTACTCGCTCATGAGCCTAAGAAACTCGTATCTAGCCTCGCACAATTCTTCGCCGTGTGTCTTGAATAAACGTTCAATGTCACGCTGATCTCCACCTTGCAGGCATTTGTCATCCTCAGCCGTCCAAACCCCCGGCATATCATGGGGAATCCCCTTTCCAGCGGCGAATTGCTCTAGCACAATCTCGGCGTATTCTGGATTCATACTCGTGCTTTGTAATGCTTCAAGTATGACTGGCAATTCGACATCGCCTCGGGCTAGTCGAGCGTCAATCCAGCTGTCAATGTCTGGATGGATTTCTTGATCGTCTTCATTCTCATTTTCGTCTTGTTCTGGCTCTGACTCTGGCTCAGGACTGGATGGGTGGAATGGCATCTCCAGAAGCAGGGCGTTGACCATATTGGTTTTATTTAGAGATTGGGCTGCCTGAATCTGCTCTGTGTTTGTGCGAGTCAGTGGAGATGGCTTCTCCAAAAGCAGGGCGTTGATCATATCGGCCTCGTTTTCAACAGCCTGATTCTGTTCGGTTTGTGGACTAGGTGGAGGTAATGATACCATCGGAAGCTGCGAATTGGCCATATTGTTCCCATTTTGAGGCTGTGTACCCTGGTTTTGCTCTGGCTCTGGAGTCGGGGGAAAAATGGCATCTCCAGAAACAGTGGATTGACGATATTGCCGGCCTTGTTTTGAGATTGGGCAGCTTGATTTTGCTCTGGCCTTGTTTCCTTTTGGGGCGGTGCTGGTCGAATAGGAGTGGTAGCCTCCAGGGGATTTTGTTGTAATGGGGGGTTTTGGTGGGGTCGACTGGTCTTCGAAGACATCGCTGGACTTGAAGAAAATCGACTAGATAACCGCATAGGTGATCCGCGCGGCTTTGAACCACGGTTATTAGAAATGATATGAGCCATGGAATCCATGGCTTCCGAGGTTTCCATTAATCTTCTCTTGGGAGAAGACGGATCTGTTTCACTACGCCAGCGTGAAGGCGATTCACCGGTAGAAGCCCGCTTTCTTTTGGCGTGATCTGCGTCAGTTGGCCTGACCGGAGAAGGCTTGGGAGGATATTGCTGTTTGGATGCTGCGGGAATGCGCGATGATACTGGTTCTAGTGCTGGTTCTGCGGCAGGGTGTAGTGGTAAACGGGGATCTTGTCTGATGGACAAGTCTGGGTTGGGCTCTCCGCCACCGGGGCGAGGTCTTCCACGGAGGTTTTTGATATATCGAGCGCGCCATGATTGATATGTATGATGTGGGAACTGCAGGTTGAAAATTAGTTGGTTTCAAGATATTAGACCAATGATAGTGGCCATGCAGCATACCTGGTCTGCGAGTTCCTTGTAGATGCTGTACCCCGAAATTGGTGCGTTGCCATCTAATTCGTAAGGATGCAGCCAGTCAAAGAGAATTTGGTCATCCTTCAAGGTATACTCCGTTCTGGTGGTTTTTCTGGGAATGTGTGATGCGCCCACAGGTCTGTGTGCCGAAGGACCAGCCCGATAAGGCTCGAGATCCTCGCGCTTTCCATTCTGCACGGAGCGTTCCACAAATTGATAGGAGAATCTGCGGAAAAATTAGTTAAGTGCTTCCTTCCAGGGAGTGATGGGTGAGTGCCATACGAATCAGCGGGGAGATCCTTTTGCCTGTGATCGACTATTTTGATATCCGCAAGTTTGTCTGCACTCACAACCGTGCCACCATGGCTCTGTGATAATAGTTAGAAATTCCGTCTATTCCCTGAGGAAATTTGAACCACAGACACACCTTGATCATTTCTTTCAACATAGTGCGCCGAGGGACATGGTGTGAGAGCCAGAACTTCTTATTATCGAAGAGGTTGCAGATCGGCATGTCCTGGCCTGAAGTGGTCATCCTGCCAGAGCGAGGATGTCGATTAAGGTGTTTGGAATTGGTTGTCGAGGGTACTTTCTTTCTACAGGTAAGCTATCAAAGGCTCTTTGACGCGTTATCACGTGCCACCGTGTCATGCAAGTGGTCGACGTATTCTCTTTCAAGGTGAAGTTGATCAAATAGGCATAAGGCCCAGAGCCGGGAAGCTGTAAGCTTAGAGAATCAAATCTCAAATGAGGCCTGGAATTCTTCTTATGCTGGGGAGATGTGAAAGTCTAGATCCACTCCCTGGCGGCTCGCGTTTGTGACGGCTCCACGTGACACCCTAGTCAACGGCCGCGGCGGGAAACACAGTCAAGTCAACATTCTCACCCTAGGACGGAGCAGGGACAAGTTTCATGGGCGCCAAGAATGAAAACGTGAGAGTAAACTTGTGATTCCTGTTTCTCACAGGGTTTGTTTCGAGGTGGTCAATAGGCCCAGAGACCTTACGTCGGCGCTACCACAATGGGAGTCATCCGCACTATCGCGCTGACAGTCCTGGGCATCTCAGTATTTGTTTTTATTACACTTTTTGGGCGCTTGCCCGCATTCAGGTAAGAGAAAAGAAATTCATGAAGACGAGGCTATAGCTTATAATCTTGCGAAGGAAAACACCTGTCGCCTTTTTGCACCGGGTCGTGTGGGTACATATACCCAACGGGGTTGCTTTCCTCGATTCCCATCTGTTTGGTGGGCATCTTGTGCGAGCATGGATCCGATCAGGTAGCTATATGTGGAATGAAAACCACCCAATTATCCTGGTCAGTACGCCAATGTCAAACTTTGATATTGACTGTTTGTTTCTAATATTGCAGTATAGATTTTTTTTGTGGGCCTGCTCGCCATCGGGGAAGCTGTCTTCCTTCCACCGGCATGGCCTCGCATGCCGGGTGTTCATAAACCGTGGGTTCCCGTGGTTGTGACCTTACCCTATCTACTACTTTATAAATGCGTGACAACCAAGTCATTCATCACACCCGAGAATCATGATCAAGAGATGAAACGGTATCCGTACGATCGGGTGCTTTTCCATCCGGGGCATCGTTGTCGAACCTGTGATCTACCTAAACCGCCACGCAGCAAGCATTGCAATATTTGCAAAGGCTGCGTTTCTCGACATGATCACCACTGTGTCTGGCTTATGAACTGTGTTGGAGCCAACAACTACATTTATTTCATGTCGTTGCTACTATCTTTGACAGTTTTGTTAATTTATGGAACCTTTATTGGTTATCGGCTCCTCTGCCAGACCCTAGAGACACGGGTTACGGTAGAGGGGAAAGCAGCCATGAAAGGCTGGACCATGTACTTTCATATTTGGGCACTTGTGATCACCGCCGATTACAAGATTGGTACTGTGACCTTGTTGATGCTGATGACGGCACCGCTGGCGGCTGCCTTCTTGATCTACCATAGCTACCTGGTTTGGGCTGGTACCACGACCAACGAAAGTGCCAAATGGTCGGACTTGAAAGATGACGTCGAGGATGGATTTGTTTTCAAAGCAAAGCGGACCCAAATTGAAAATGCACCACCATATATTGATTTCGGCGATGAGCCTTGGCCGGTACAAAGTGATCAGATTTTGGTCACAGATGATGATCCACCAATGGAGGGATATATCCTGGAAGGAGATTCAAACCGTGTCCATTACAATTGTACCGGTGAGATGCCAATTGATTCACGGTGGAGGCCAGTTCAGAGTATGAATGAGCTGGATAATATCTATGACATCGGATTTTGGGGCAACTTCAAAGATGCGATGGGGATGTCGGTGAGGCGGAAAACCTGTATATAACCTTGTTGGTTCATTGACAAGCTCAAAAATAAACTGTCTTCTGAATTCCACTTCTCTTTCCAGTTTGATCTATGTGATCAACCGAGCGAGCTACGTGTAAGAAGCTCTACGCCTAGAAGAATTTGGAAAAACAAAAAGATAATGCGTGCTGCAGGACTCGAACCTGCGCAACTTTCGTTACTGGGATTTCCAAACTCCGTTGAACGGTGCTTAAGCTTTGCTTGAACTATTGATTTGTTAGTACTGAGATTCGAACTGGTGTCACAGGTGTGTACATACTCCAGCGCCTTAACCGCTCGGCCAAACACGCGGTGTTATAGCAAATTTAGGTTTAGGTAATCTAAGATAGAACCATTCACCGCCTAGATTCGTTAATGCGCTAATCCAAAATAGGAATAATTAGTGATTTCCCCGCGGGCGGTGAAAGGGGCGGTGGGAAATAAGATCTTCAATCAAATTGATTACATCCCACCGAGGATTCAGTTGTGCTCGCTGATACATCTCGACGCCAAAATGGCTGACCCCAAACCATTATGTACACCGCCAGAGCTGATGCTCAAGGTAATACTGGCTGGGACCTTGAGCCACTATGAAGCCCGGGGCATGATTGATGACAAACGACTGGAGCACATGCTGGCCGCTGGAAAGCAAATCTTGTACAAAACACATCAGGAGAGCGAAGTTCGGTATGTAGCCTCATGAGATTCTTTAGGTTGAAATTGTGTTTCATGTGTGCTGACATTAGTCCTTCTCAGGCACAACCTCGGTATGTCTCCAGACATCTGGCAGGGCCTTACAGATGTCCTGACAAAGGCGATTCCGGTCCTCGAGTCGCAGTCTTTCGCATGGAAGAGCCCATCCGCTACGTACGAACATTCTTCTTCAAATCTCATCGCCTATAATTATTTTTCGTTGGTGAAGGATATTGAACGTCTTAACGACCTATGCACAATTGCGCGAAACTTGCTCGCCACAACCAAGAAAGCACAAAATCTAGCAGCTGCGAAAGGCTTCGACCAAAGAATCCTCGCCTTGATTGATACCTGTGTGCGAGTGACAGCTAGAGGATTTGACGGCGAGACTAATGCCCGCAATGAGGAACGTTGGCAGAAGGTGGTCAATCTTTACAAACGCCTGCTGATAACCTGCCTCCAATATCTGCATAATTTCATTATGCATAATGAGCAGCGAAAGATGGTTCTTTGGTTAGATCTTTTCGGGTATCACTCGACGGCTGATACAAATATTATCAAACCCAAAGACGCATTGGACCCTACCGCCCGGGCCGAGGGGGTCGCGCCTGTTGTGAAGATTGGAGAGCGTGTAATTAACCCACCCATTCGAGCATTATATGACCAAACCGCCGAAGACTTGCTGCTGGAAACTATCGCCAAGTTTCCGCGTGAGCCCTCTACAATCAAGGAAGAAGCTGCTATGCTACTATTGGCAAACATCAAGGACCACATGGAGAAGATTCTGGGTCGGGATCTAACTGATATTCAAGAAATGGGAAGAGATCCGGAGCAAGTCAAATACATACGCGCTGCGTTGACCTCAATCCTTGGAGCGAAAGTGGATGGATGGTCTGATCTCCAGGATCGGGCCCGTGAAATGCCGCCTGCGCTGACGGAAGAAGACGAGCATGGACCAACAAAAAAAGAAAACCATTTTAACCATTGACCGCAGCATGACCGCAGGGTTTCCACGTTTATGCTGGGCCGATTTACCTGAGGTCGACGATTATTTGCTGGATTGCCCTGTATCAGAGGACGACACCAGCATGCCCCGGTCATCTCAATCTGCAGCAGAGACCCTGCAGGAGGCCAAGGATGAATTGATGGCGCGTCTGCAGGAGTCATCCCACCTGGGCGACGGTGATGCGGATTACGATACGGCCGATGCAGGAACGGTGGGCGATGATGACTCTCACAGCCTGGAAGGCCACGCGGATGGAAGCATTGAAGGGGATGAAGAAGATGAGGGAGATGATGTTGATGGTCCTGATGATGGTGCAGAAGTGGATGATGAAGAAGACGACGATGACTACCGTGGCCGCCCCGGCGATCAACAACGGGGCCTTTTGACCGACATACCTCTTGTCCTGGGCCCCGCTGAGATTGAGGCACTGCCCATGATTGTTCAAGCAGGGATCGTGGATAGCTTTGGACTCAAGGGCGGAGAAAGGAATGGTTCGCGGAACATGCAGGCTCTCCGGTGTCACATTCTTCTTGCGCAAGAGACGGGTCGCAACTTGCTCCGTGAGCTTCTGATCTTCATCGCAGCCTGGGACCTTCCAGATGACGAGCTCTATTTCAAAATGATGGTCCAGATCATGGAAGCTGTGCTCCGTAACGGGCTCATGTCAGCTGCCTACTCTGACTTCGGTCAGCCTAAAGATATCATTTCGCCAGCCCAGGCAGTAGTGATCAAGATCCTCACGCACATTTTCCGTGCCAAATACTCCCCAGCCTCGGTGACAGGCTCATCTCAAAATAGCACTCCCCGAACCCCATCGCCGCTCAGCCGTGTTGATATTCTCACCGTGCGATACATTTTTACCATCTTCCGTGGTAATATCATTCCGGAAACATGTGCTCTGATCTATCTTCAAGGCCAGATCCGTGCGGATCGTGCCCTTCCAGAAGACTTTCCTCTCAACTTGTGGGATATGGAACGGGTCTACGAGGGTGTATATCAGTTCCTCGAGTTCTTCGCCGTCCTTACCGAGAACAATGACTGGAAGAACCTGCTGGTGAAATGGGAGATTGTCTATGACTTAGTCACCTTGATCAAGGAGCTAGAGGCCAGCATCCCCAAGGGTCAACTCAACTCTCAATCCTATGGTTCAGTTCCTCCCCCTCCGCCACCTCCACCTCGTAGTACCTCACCAGACGATCAGTCGCCCTCGTCGCCGGCTCCCGTTGCCGTTGAGCGTCCTTATGACCCGAGTGACCCAGACCCGATTGACAATATTGCTGGCAGCGTCGACTCACGCCCGGAATCTCCTCCCATCACCGAAGATCCCTCGGAATTCGAGTGGCGGAATCTCAAGAAATTGGTTGTTTTGGTCCTTTCGTCATTGGTTTGGAAGTGTCCCGAGGTCCAGGAGCAAATTCGTCGCTACGGTGGTGTCGAGGCTATCCTATCGTGTACCAACTTTGATACCAATAATCTTTACATCAAGGAGCATGCTGTTATGTGCTTGAAGTTCTTGCTGGAGGGCAACCGCGAGAACCAGCGTCTGGTGGAGGAGTTGGAAGCTCGGGAGGTTGTCAGCAATGACGGTGGCATTTTGGAGAAAAATGGCTATGAGGCTATGATCAACCAGGCGGGTAAACTTGCACTTCGGCCCAAGGAGAACAACTAGGTATGGCTAAGAGCAACACCTTGGTACTTGGTAATCTGACTCATGTCAAATGTTGAGTTCCCAGTACATAGCGTCCAAAAAAATCTTCTTACCGACTCCAACGGCTACATAAATGAATGTGCCCTGTAACTATCCATCTTTTTCTTATGTAACTGCATAAGCACTCATGAAGCTTGCATCCCCACGGCATCTTAATCTCCTTTTGGCATGACTCTGACGATCCCTACTTCCCCACACCGAGAACACGCTTGGGCGCGGGGTATACATCCACTCAAGCCGGATAGGTGGAAATACTCTTCGATCTGCATTTTTAGCTGGGGCCCGCCTCCATCAAGTCGGCAAGACGCTGAATGCGGAGAGCCGGTTCTCATTTCGTCATTGGCGAGGAGATCACCGGCGAACCCGGAGAAAAACAGCGTTTTCAAGATAGGCGATCTCGGATAAGCATGAACCTCTCCGTGCAGAAGGCAGATAAGTGATAACAGCTTCAAGCTAATCCATGTCTGGAAGCTTTATCCAAGGATTATAGTGGATTCAACGAAGCTAAATCATGCTGGATAATTAATATCGTGCCGGAAATTCGGCAAAACGTCGGACGGCGCTATTCCGACCTAGCGGGCATTTTTCGGTGCTGCAAATGATCATCCCATACTAATGAACAGGAAGCCAAGTATTTAGAAAAAGCTAACATGTCCGAGCCGAAGATAGTGGGGGTTTATTAGGTACCCAAAGAGCTTGCCCACTTTCCTGGCATTTTGGAATTCACACCATTGCCCTCAGCTTAGAAATAGTACACAATCTCATACATTACGATGAAGCTAACAACCGCCTTCTGGGGCTTCAATGTAGCTCAGATTGCTACAATGGCATCGGCTATGCCATCCTATGCTGGACGTGCCAACTCGACTGGGATGACATATGCCGATGATATGTTCAATACCGCAATTGAGTGGAACGACGGCTTCTGGGACGAAGAAGCAGGCTACCTGATCGCAGCAGCTAGCAATGACGGTCGTTACGACACCCGACACAGCGGCTGGTATGCAACTCAATTATTGGCTAGAAATGGACCTGGAGATGTTGCGAGAGCCGTGCGCATCTTTGACAATGTTATCTCGGGGCAATACCTAAACCCTGCTTGGCAATGGTATGGGGATTACCAGCACTCGCCGTCGGAGCCCGAGCCTGGAACTCCTGAATACGTCAATGGTGGACCGTACACCTCAGTAAGCCGCTCTCGTTCTGATCTTATTCATGTCAACTAATCAAACTTGCTAGTGGGATCCTAACATTCGGGACTTTGTGGGCTGTGCTTGGCTGATGGCTCTCAGTGATTACGAACATTTGCTCCCAGCGGCGACAGTCACCAAAATTGAAAATTCACTCCTTATTGCGGCAAAGGGGGATCTATACCGCGTTGGTGGAGTTGATGGCGATAATCTTTACCCCTGCTATTCGAACCCGTGGTTGATGGGGACCATCCTGGTAAGCTGGGTTGGTACACGGATGGGCGATAAAAACTTGACACAGGCTGGAGAGAATTCAGCACAGGCGTTTTACGATCTCTGGAGTCAGCATCGTACTCTTTCTGAGTTCAACTCCCCAACCTATGCTGGTGTCTCGATGTGGGCGTTATCCCTATGGAGCAAATATGCAGCCGAGGACAGTCTATTGAAGAAATACGCACCGGAGGTCTTAACTACGACCTGGAACGATATTTCCCAACTCTATAATGCGAACCTAAAGAATCTTGCTGGTCCTTGGGATCGCACTTATGGCTACAACATGAAGGAATACACTTCGTTGGTTGGCGCCGTGATTTGGGGAGCAGTAGGACGTGAATATGCTCCATTCCCGCAACGAACATCGGGCATGTACCATCAAGATGATTTTGCCTTCTACCCACTCTTTGCCCTTAGTATGCCGGAGATGCTGAAATATCTCTCCGCGGAGGCGAAGTCCAACTTCATCAGGTTCCCTGGGGAACACTTCTTTACGGGCCAGGCTTATTCTCCACCATTCGACACCTATCCGCGAAACATCACTACGTGGATGTCTAAGAATATCACTATTGGTGCTGAGACTGTTGCTGAGCATGTCATTGGAGGACCAGCAGAGAGCACTTCTGCGTTTAGCCCTGCTGTTATTCAGTGGACGATCGACAGTTACCAGATTGGATGTGTCTCGCACTGGGTGACCGAGTCTTCTATTCATGCTGTGGCTTCTCCGAAGGCTTTGAAAATCTCCTACCCAAATGCCACTGCATCAAGTGGCCCAGTGTCCTTCAACTTCTTGTTCAGTGGACTCAATGTTCGAAATGGCTTTAATGTGACTGGACTTGAAGGCTTGCCCGGCCTTCCACTGGAGATCAAGACAAACGCTGGTGCCGATTACAGTATTGTCTACGACACAGATCAGACTGTGAATGATTTTATCTTCTACAACATTACTTATACGATGCCAGAGCATTTCACCGAGGAGCCATACATCTCTCTCCTTGTTCTTTAGGCCTTTGACTGTGACTTGAACATATGTTGCCTGAAAGTAATTGATTCGTTTACTGTATGCAATGGATATTCTGCGTCAATTTTATGGAAGTCTAGCGAGAAAAACAAAAGCATGCGTGAATTAAAATAATCTAGTGAATCTGCAACTTGAAGAGTATGTGATCGAACGATAAAGAAGCTCCACGCACGGCCCAATCATGTTCCCCGCGCCGCGTTATCGCTTCGCTGCCTCCGATCCGCATCTTGCATCTTTCAATTGCTCTCTGTGTTTCTTATTTCACCCACTTTCTCCTTCACGCCTTGTCACACCGAATAAACACACAAGCAAACAACTCGGTGTCACAAACCCTCACCACAAGACGGGATCTCCCCGCACAATACATTCTCTTCTCCGCAACCCAGCCTCTCATAACACACACACCATGTCGACCTACGAAGGTAAAGGAAATCCAATCTTTCAAACAAGCTCCAAACTAACGGGAGTATCTACAGTTGAACATGGCACAGCAGACCCTGCCACAACCCCGCAATCCACGACGCGTCGCCGTCGCCCTGACCTCTCCACCTTCTTCGCAACTCTCTCTGAGATCTCCCCCGACCCAGACCACCCCGACCACCGTCCCCATGCAGTTCCTGTGCCGGGTGATGTAAGCGCAGCTTTCTACTCGCTCGCCGAGGCGTTCGAGGTGATGCGCCGCGAGGCCGCTACTGGGGGCGCAGAAGGGGAGGATCTTCTTACACAGATGATTCAGAACTTGCTAAGCCAGGCCGATACGCCACCCCGGGAGGTAGAGGGTGTGAGTGAGGAATTCTGTGATTGTAAGTCTTCCCCTGCGCTACGCATGGGTTTTGCATTGGACGCTATCTGACTTGGGATCTTCTAGTGCTCGATCGTGTTCCCAAAGCTTCGCTCAAGCCTGATCAAAGCTGCCCTATTTGCGGCAATCCTTTCCTGGAAGATGAATACCCCCTTGTCGTGAAGCTGCCTTGCCACCCCACCCACATTTTTGATATGGAATGCGTGCGGCCTTGGTTGCGGTTGCGGGGTACTTGCCCGCTTGATCGGGTGGATTTCGCTAAAGAGTTACGGGAGAAGGAAGAGGCGAGGAAGAAGCTTGTGGAGGAAGATGAAGAGGAGGAGTGGGATGGGATGTATGGTTGAGAACATTCGGCATATGGGGCTTGGAGCTACGGAGCTTTTGATAGCGAGATGAACATGATGAATGAATGCATTTATGAGGGGAAGAGATAAAGCATAGCATCTATGGACATTTAACTGAGAATATGCAAAGTGTTATGATTGGATGCAGTCTAAGATGACGCCCTTCGAATACGAGGTCGACTAGTTAGCCACTTCGATACTGATTAATAATAGCCGTCTAGAAGGTGCCGCAACGCCGTACACATTATCACTTCACATGGATTTAAATTATTTTTAACATATCTCTATTAACACAGATCAATACTTCAAGATGCCTTTGATCATAAATGGCCCAATGCCCTGGCATGATGGCGAAGAGAGGATACATCATCTACTCAAAGTGCCCGACGTCGATAACCCATCGACGCCATATTTGAGTCCCAGAGCAGGAGACCTCCTACAAAGAGCACCCCTTGTTGCACTCGGTACGCTAGATGCAGAGGGACGGCCTTGGTCGACACTATGGGGTGGCCAAGCAGGTTTCGCAGGCCCCATCGCTGAGTCCATCATTGGGCTACGAGCACTAGTTGACAGCAAGGGTGACCCTGTGGTCAAAGAACTACTCGGCAATCAAAATGGAAAGACCATTGACAATATGTCCCTGCCAGCAGAAAAGATGGTTTCTGGATTGGCGATTGACTTGGAAAATCGACTAAGAGTGAAACTATTTGGCCGGATGATGGCAGGATCACTGAACGATGGAGATGTGGCACAGGCACAACTAGTTGTTAAAATCGAAGAAAGTCTCGGGAATTGTCCCAAGTATCTGAACAAAAAGCACATTGTGCCCGCCCAATCAGCCCCGACAATACTTTCCGATACACCCCAATTGACTCAAGCAGCCATCGAACTACTATCCCGCGCAGATATGATATTCGTATCCTCGGCGCGTGGAAAAACAGACATGGATACCAATCATCGTGGTGGCCCTCCAGGCTTCGTACGAGTCGAATCCAATAGTCCAAGTGGCGCAGTCCTCGTCTATCCCGAGTATTCAGGAAACCGACTTTACCAAACACTAGGAAATCTGCAGATCAACCCTCGAGCGGGGTGGGTGATCCCAGACTTCGAATCCGGAGATGTACTATACGTCACGGGTGATACAGAAATACTCGTTGGCAAAGAAGCCGCCGAAGTGCTACCGCGATCCAACCTTGCCGTACGACTAACAATAACAGCGGCAAGATACGTGCGAAATGGGCTCCCTTTTCGTGGTGTGCCCGGCGAGCTCTCTCCATACAATCCAGCTGTCCGCTTTCTTCCAACCGAGAAGGACAATCCTGCTACCGAGGCAGCTGGGGACATGACAGCAACCCTAATTAAGAAAGAAACCATCACACCGACGATCAAACGATTGCGATTCCGTGTCTCGAGCTCTAATCCCATTTCCTGGATCCCGGGACAATATGCTACGATGTCATTCGAGGAGGAGCTAGATATGGGATATAGCCATATGCGCGATGACGACCCGAGCAGCTTGAACGATGACTATATTCGAACCTTCACCGTATCCTCATACCCAGGTCGAGAGCTCCCTGCGAACGAGTTCGAGCTTACGGTCCGTCTCCACGGTAAAGTCACCGATTATATCTTCCATGCGAACGAACAGGCGGGACTGGAAGTGCCCCTCAAAGGATTTGGAGGGACTTTTCGTTTGTCCACAAATAACGACACGATTCTACCCTTCGTCGCGGGTGGCATTGGCATAACACCTCTGGTTGGGCAACTTCCAGATCTTGATATTGGTCGTCTGCGCCTGTTTTGGTCCGTATCAGTTCATGATATGGAGCTGGTGCATGATTTATTTCAGCGATGGCCTCAGTTGGCTGCTTCTACTACACTTTTTGTCACCGGTCCTATTTTGGATATTGATGATCGTCTTCGCTCAGTATATGATATCATCCAGGCGTCCGGCGCACGTGTTGAGGCACGCAGGATGCAGGCTGATGATTTGGACCATTCGTTGGCCGATATTTGGTATCTTTGTGCAGGAACTGGATTGCAGAAAAGGGTTCTGACTTGGTTGGAAGGAAGAAAAGTTCTGTATGAAGACTTTAATTATTAATTGCGATTTCTTTCATGTCTCAGATATACTATCTTAATTTTGGTACAGTCAGATCTGCGATTCAGGAATATTCAATGCCACCAGTACCAGAGACACAGGCTCACCATGCAGGTCGAATAGTTCGATTTGCATGGTAATAAAATCGGCGGCATCATCCACACCATCGACTGAGAGGGGCCGGATCTCGAGAGCAAATGACAAGGTAATGATGGTGATGATGATGATGATGATGAATTCATTTGCCCGATGTAGCTCGCTCAAAATATATGCTGCTATGCGGGAGTGCTGTCAGGCCTGCCGACAGCTGGAAAGTGGTCGCCAGCACACTGGACGACTGTTTCATGAAATTCGCAAAGCGAGTTCATGATCAGTCGCCCAGAACGTAGAAGATGCAAACAAAACAAAGAAATCCGAATTCACTAGTGCTGAGGGAACCAATTGACATGATTGGTTGAGTTGAAGCTGAATCCGAACTATTTCGGTAGCCTGAAGGAAGGGCAGCGCCATGCTTTGCTATAACTATGAATAATTTCTGCCTTGAAATCGAACCCGAATACGAGATCACAATCATGATCAAGAATACTGGAAGAATTGCATGGTCCAGTCCTTGGCTGCTTCCAGATCGCCACCGCCGGTTCCAACCAAAGATCTTGGCATTCTGTATTTTTGAGAATTTGTGAGTCGTTTGTGCAGGCCTGGAGCTGATATCAAGCTTGGCGTTTGTGCTGGGCAACGGAGACGGGTGCCTGGAGATTAAAAGGGCTTAGGTTCGTATTCGGATCTGGACCCTCGGAAGTCTAATCTATCTATACCAAACCTTCCCTGTACCATCAGAAGCCGAAAGGTATTTAAAGGATAGATCAAGGCCATAATATTACATTCACGATGAATAACCACCGATTCTTAAAGCGAATTGAATTGAAATCTACAACTTCATACTGTTCAAAATGTTAACAATGTCACAAATCTCAAAAATGGCCCTCCTTGGTCCCAAGCACAAACTCAAAGTCCATTTGGTGCAATTTTTCTTGGCGGTGGTTATTGTCGCTCTTTCCGCTGCGCGGCTACTCGCTTCAAAGGGAAAGACGAGGACCCGATCTGGTAGTATGGGATTAGGAATGGTAAGAATAAGCCATCCGATAAAAGTGTTGCTTCCATTAAGACAAGCTGACTCAAAATGTGGAATATAGGGTGCCAAGTCACTCGTAATTATCCTTTACCAGATCTTGACTGGACACGTTTCTCGCTTCCAACGATGGGCGAGCCTGAAAGCATACCTCGTCCTCAATTCGCTAGAGATAGTCTTTTGGGGCGCGGTGGCATTCCTCGTTATGCAGGCAAATCTCCGGATGTGTCTGGCCCCAGGTTGCGCCCTCGGATGGGTGGTGATAGTGTTATCCGTAATCATGAAGTGAGAAAATTCAAACAACGGGATTCAGATTCATTTACTCACAGAGGATGCTTTAGTATTCTTGCGCTCTATATGACTATCGTGTCCCACCTAGATTATCGATACTACAAGGCCACAGGCCAGCAGCGGGGTTCCACTATAAAGGAGGAACTCCCGCTGCATAGTAGGAGTGACTCGAGTGTTTGAATTGAAGGAAAGCCCTTGGAATTCAAGATGTCTTGATACTTGAATGTCCTACGGTCACCACACTGGTTTCAAGGCTCGAACAGCATTACAGTCCATTGAGTGATGTGGCTGCGCCCTTGCCATATCTGAGAGTCTTCGCTTTGGTCCCAGTTAGTACCGGCCGTGTCGAGCAATTTGCGTCAGATGACACGACAATCAGGGTCTTGGATACCAGCAGAGATTTCAATTGCAGCATGCTAGGGCCGTTGTCGGGCTGTAGGCGGGCGAAGGCCTTTCCATTGATGGCAAACTATGGTATGACCGTTATGATACGGGAGGAACATTCATGAATGGAGGTAGAAGCAGATGATTGTTGGCACAGTTTGTACTAGTCTCTTAGGATATGGATAAATCCTTGATTTTCTATGGTATTTGAAAACAGAGCAGACTGCTTATCTATACAATAAGGGATAGCTAGTAGGAGCGCTTTTCCCCATTTCGTTCGTCAACGAGTTTCCAATCAATGTGTACATTGGTGTCGCAACTGTAATTTTCCCTTGAAGGGTAAAAGAAGCACATCCGTGCCACTCGGCGACTTCCTTGGCTGCTAGTCATTTATCGTGCTAAAAAGTACAGTGCTTCCGATAAGACTGGATTCGCAATGGGTCTTATATCAGAGCAAAAGGTTGTTACGCGAGCTGAATACTACGATCGGCGGTCGGTTTTGCAACCAGGAAATCGCGAATGGATTACTGCAATGGAAGCAATTTGCGCTGATGGATTTTCGCTACCTCCATGCGTGATATTTCAAGGCAAAGTTTATAGGGAAGGTTGGTTTAAATCAAACCTACCACAGATAACGGTTGGACTACCGATGAGATTGGCCTTCGCTGGCTACAAAAGCTATTTATTCCATCAACGAATTCGCGCGTACGAGGCAAAAATCGGCTTTTGATTCTTGACGGCCACGGTAGCCATCTTACACCTCAATTCGATCGAATCTGCGCTGAAAATACGATTATACCACTTTAATGCCTGCGTATTCCTCGCACATACTACAACCGCTTGATGTTGGTTGTTTTGCTGTGCTTAAACACGTGTACGGTCGCTTCGTTAGCAACCTAGCTCGCGCTGGGTACAACCTCATCGATAAGCTCGATTTCCTCGCAGATTACCCTCGGGCGCGTACGGAGGCCTTTCAACCACATGTTATTCAAAGTAGCTTTGCTGCTACCGGTCTTGTTCCAATTTACCCAGAACGGGTGCTTTCAAAGCTCAATATCTCACTCCGAACGCCTACACCACTAAGTAGTCGACCAAGCAGCAGATTCACGGTTAGGGCCGAAACTAAAATGATGGTGGTAATAGCCCTTATCGCATGGCACTGAACTAGTGGTCGCGCTATACGTTATCTTTTAAGTGTTGAAAATTGCGGTCGTTGGTTTAATATAGGACCGCGAACAAATTACCGTAAACAAATTTAAGAGAACTTTATTAGCGTTCCATTAACGAATGTGTGCATAATATTTCTTATCAAAAATTTTCCACGCTTTTTTTTTTAGCTTCGTGGCTAGCCTTAGCCTAGATTTAGGCTACTCTTAATATTTTTAATAGTGTATTTAATAAAAATCTCGGATAAGAATGTATAAATAAAGATTATAATTCTATTAGTAAACGTAAGGGAGATTCTTTTTCAATCTTTTTAAATCTAGTCCCTATCTATTATTATAGACCTACTTTGCCCGCATTATAGACTAGACCCTAAGACTTATCGCCTAGAGGCCGTTTCTAGCCTACTATTCGCCGTTATAATAAATACTCGGATTAAGAAAGTAAAACCAAAACCAGAACTAATAAAATAAGAATAAGCTATAATTAAGCCAAGAATCTAGTGCGGACACCGCCCCAGAATTTGCATCTCATACGTACACAGCCGCGATAAAAATAGATAAAAATAGCCGTGACGCACGCTCCAACGTGTCAGGAAACGCCGATCATGTTTACTACAAATAATCAAGGGGGCAACCGCTCTTTCTTCCTTCATACACATCATGCGCTCCAAACCCTCCGATTATCCGGCTCTTCCTTTCCATGGAATCCGTTTCCTCAGCTTCTTATCGTCCCTGATAGTCGGTATCATTCTCGCCGTCTTTATCTATCATCTCCACGCCGATGGATACAAACTACCATTTGCCTTTCTTATTGTAAGTTCTCCACAGCAACCACAATCAACATCAACACAACACAAACCACACCGCACCACCATACCACAACCATAAAACAATAAAACTGACACCTCCAGCTCCTCATCGTCTCCCTCCTCTCCCTTCTAAATGTCATCTTCACATCCCTCATAAACTGCGCCTGCAGCCTCAACACCAAACTCTCCACAATCCTAAACATTCTCATCCTCCTCCTCTGGGCCCTCGGCCTAGCCCTCCTCAGCTACAACATGGCCCACACAATCCTAACATCCTGCACAACTGAGTACTGGGGAAACTCGACCGGCGAAAACGTCTGCAGGATGTACAAGGTCCTCTTCACGTTCACCATCCTCGCTACAGCATCCTATATCGCGTTGCTGGCTCTAGACGGGATCGTCCGCCGGCGTCAGAACAGACTAGGTGCGTATGGACTTACGGGACCGGCTGAGGACCATATGGAACTCAAGTTGGCTGGTGAGCGGGATGCGGGTAGTGGTTATGAGGCTGTGCCGCCTGTGATGACGGGTGGGTATACGCATCAGAATACTTCTTATGCGCATGCGCTTGAGCAGAGTCATGCGGGTGAGGCGGCGGAGTATTATGATGCGGTGCCGGGAATGCATAGGCGGGGGCAGACGGGGTATGATCCTATTATGCATCGGTGATTGCGCTGTTGAGTTTAGTGGATCTCATGCTTATTTGTTGGCATTCTGAGGACGTTTTTGATGTGGCCTATATTAGGGCTGGATTGGGATTGATTCTGCTTGGCTTTTATTGATGATAGTATGGACATGATGGCGTTTGGGGATTTGGATTTCCCTTTTGATGCCCGACTTGTATGTAAAAAGTTTGGAAATGATACCGGACATGGTAGATAGAAAATTAGATTCTGTCTCTAACGACTTCAATGTGCTGCATTCTAGCGTAAAAACAGATAGAAAAAGTATGAGCGGTGCCAAAGCAAATGACCATCCCATGACACGAATTGGAGACAAATATTTGAAAATCGCTCGATATGGACAAGATAGATAGGGGTGGTATTTTCGAAGCAAGAACCAAAGGAGTAAATTCGCATGCGGTTACATGATAACCTCGTTGGCAACATCCTAGATTGATAATTAGTATGACAATTGGGTCAGGCTGCGGATAGAAACATACCCGCTTGAGCTCCTTGTACGGGAGGCAAACACAGTTTTGCACACGGACTTCATCACCAACACCACACTCCTTACCAAGGATAGTGATGCTCTGGACCTTGACGCCCTGCTTGACGATGCTGGTAGAGTGACTGCCAATTGGGATAGGGGTTCCCTCAACACGGGCCCAGGCACCAACGCGGCTGCTCCATCCAATGATCGAGTGCATAACACAGGCATCGTGACGGACCTCTGCATCCTCGAGGACAATGGAGTCCTTAATACGGGCGCCAGCACCAACAACCACACGGGGGCCAATGGAGACGTTCGGTCCGAGCTTGGCTGTGGGGTCAACGGTGGCAGTGGGGTGGATGAAGACCGGAGGCACGATCATGGCAGAGGGCGCGGTGAGCTCCTCCGACTCAGCCTGGAATGCCTTCTGGAGGTACAAGGCATTGGCAGGAACGGCGGAACCAGCGGTCTTGATCTGGCGCCAGAAGTCCTTAGTCTCGTGAACGAAGAAGCGGTTGCTGTCAGCGAGATCAGACAGAATGTCCTGCTCCAGACGGACCATCTCGCTCTTCTCGGAGTCCTCGTCATCGTCGTGGGAGGCGACAAACGACGACTCAAGGTTGTCGGAGGAGGGGTAGGAGAGCATGCGGGGACGAGTGATCCGGCGCTTAATGGCGCTGCGAATGGCGGGGAAAATGCAATCGGTGGCAAACAGGTAGACACCGCAGTTGATCAGGTTGGAGATATGCGACTCGGGCTTCTCGACGTAGTGCAGAACACGCTTGGTATGCGAATCGGAGACAATGCAACCAAAGTTAGTGGCGGTATCGTTGCTAACTCGCGTACCCAGAATGACGGCCTCGGCGTCCTTCTCCTCGAACAAACGCAGCATCTCGCCCAGAGGGAATGAGCAGCAGACGTCAGCGTTCAGCACGAGCAAGCGCTCGGGCTTGCCCTTGAGGATCGCATCACGGAAGTGGTACAGACCACCGGCCGTACCCAACGCAGTGTATTCCCGCAGGTACTGGATACGGAACTGGGGGAACTCCTTTGCGGCATCCTTGATAAAGTCACGGAAGACGGACTCATCGTAGTATCCAACCAGAATGACCTCGCGCACATCGGGGACCTTGGCGAGTGCGGTGAAGCAGTGGTGAATGATCGGGTGGCCGGCGACTTCGAAAAGGGGCTAACAAGCAGGAAGAAAGCGTCAGGACCAATCTGCTGCGCAGAATCACAGGCAATTGGAGGAAAGTCAAGCACGCACCTTAGGCACATCGAGCGACAATGGGCGGAAACGAGTGCCCCGCGAGGGACCTCCGACCTGTTTGATGTGTCAGTATACGGTGAGGGAGTTGCAGCATTATTGCGCCACCATACCAGAATCACAGCCTTAGTAGAGGCCATGTTAGATTGTTCTCGAATAGGTATTTGAAGCATGATTGTCGCAAGGGAAAGAGAGACAATTAATAGAAGACACCAGGTGGCCGGAATCAGTGAGAGCTCCGGGCGCCAAGACAAGACGCTTTCGGTGGCTCACCTGACAATGCGGGATGATCGACCCGAACACATACACTTAGTTTCTTGATTAGTTTTCACTCTCGGCTATAGTTTATATTCTTAGTTTTGATCTTAACTTTCACGCAGGTTAAACGTCAAAGATCACGCCCAGGTCTATATTACACCAACTTAGACGCATCTACTCCAGGATGTACGACTTGGCCCTGAAAACAAACAAACCCAAAAAAAACAAAAAACAAAAGGACAAAACAAGGATCTTCTCGCTAAGCGATTCAATGCATGCTCTTACCCAAGTAGGCATGGCTTAATTTCTCATTCGAACCACTCGGCACTTGTTCTCTGCTTGCATGGGACGTGTCATATCTGCCCCCCTAAATCCCAGGTCTTGAATCCATTCTCTTTTCCAAACACATGTTTCATCCAGTATCAAAATGTCCATTACCAGAATCCCCACGGAACTGGTGAATGAGATCTGCAGCTATCTCGAGCTGTCGGACTGGTGCACACTTCGCACCACTTGCAACTTACTCTACACGAAGTCATGGGAGGAATTCGCCAAACGATATTTCAAGAGCATCTGCATATCCGTCAAGAGCGACAGCCTGCATCGACTAGGACAGCTCGCCACCGATGAGAGCATCCGTACACGAGTTCAAGAGCTATGGATCAAGCCAGATTTGTTCAAGGGGCGGTATCAATTGAGCTTAGAAGCATTTCGACGCACCGGACACGCAGAAGTATGCCGAACAATGGGAATGGACCTGGAGGAATGCTATATCCAATATCAGGCAATAGCGGCAGATCATCTCCAGATTCTAGAGTCCGAAACCTTTGCAAATACCCTCACGAAATGTGTCGCACGCTTTGAGAACCTGAAAACCTTCGGGTTGCGATCTTCCTCGAAGGCTAGTTGGCACGGTCCAAAGAACTGTCCCTTCACTGTTGGACAGGACCATGTTTTAGTCTTCTCAGCGATAATGAAAGCAGTGGTCGCCACTAGTCGCCATCTGAAAACGCTTCATACATGCAATGGCTACCACAATAGCCTTACGACAGCAGGTCTGGCTGTCTCACAGGACACACAAGAATTATTGCCTCCACTTCTGCGAGAGCTAGAAAGTTTACACCTCTGTGAGCTTGCAAAGAATCCAGATGAGAATCCCATCAACATAATGAGTGACATTCTTGTTGAGGCCGCACCTTCTTTGAAGGTGTTGACATACTCACAATGTTGTCCAAATCGAAATATGAGCCCTAGCTACCTCACTAAAATATCCGAGCGCCTCAACTTTACACGCCTTACTGAGCTCCATCTTTGCTGGATCGAAATCACCCCTTATAGCTTCGAAACTCTCCTACGCACCGCGGTGCCCACTTTGAAGTCACTCAGCTTAGAGTCGGTGAATTTGAACGAAAATAACAAGCCACCCTTAATCACCGATGAAGAAGCTATCACGCTTGGTATAAGATGGCTCGGCCTGATCAAGGACCCGATAAGACGAGCCTGGGAACGAATATTTGCCATGCTGGTTGATCAAACATCCCTGGAATATCTTTCTATGGAGACGATCGGGTTTCGCCGTTATCCAATCACAATCATGGACAGTCTAAGTGATGTCAGTGGAAAGCCAAGCTCAATGGACAGCAGTGTCACTTGTTATGATAGTGCCCAAGCTCGTGTCTCCTTCCGTGAATGGATCAGCAACTTGCAAGCGCTGCCCTCTCGGTATTTGGGCCACAACCTACCAGGTAGTAAGTATAGTTCTCAGGCTTTACATTGTATGTACTGATGTTAATCTAGGATCTGTGGTTGCTGAACATATCTTGGTCAGGCGTTCACGACCGCGTGCACGTCGACTGTTGGTGAGGTAGTATGCTATGCGGCCCTGAAAATTCTTCGAAGCATTTAATTCCAAGGGGCTTCAAAAAATCACGAATAGATCTCGAATGCGAGATGGTTCCCAAACTCAACTCGTATTCAACTTTGCTAAAAGCCACGCTGGGAGTATCCATATGTACAGCTATGACTTATGTCAGTGATGTGCACGTGAAACTTTTTCTCCTCATTCTTTTTTGATTGTTTTCTAGTTTTCAAGTTTTTTCTAAGGTATCTTCAAATATCTTAAAGTTCAATCCCACAAAAAGTCCCGCAAATCCCACTTAGATCAACCCAAACATTAGAACAGGCGTACAGCCTTCACATATTCCCGAGGCCATCGTTCTTCAAACACACAAATTATCCTTGCAATAACACTTCATCCACTGTCACAAACATCGGAAGCCCGCTGTCTCATGAGATTTCATCCACGTAAGCAAAACAATTCACAAATTTTCAACGTCTCAGCAGAATGACCGATCTCATAAGCTTCTTCACGCAAAAGTATCATCCCAGTCCTGGAGACCCTCTCGAGTACCCATGGTGGCGTCAGACGGAGCCTCCAGTTCCTCATCCTCGTCAACGTGGTAGACGGCAGCGAGCCATTCCTGAGCTTGGCTCAGTTTCTTGCGTTGTTTAGATAGGTCGCTCCGGCGAGCTTCCCGCTGAGGATCTTCTGCCATGAGCTCACTGCAGCGGTCCGGGTTCGCAGCTTTCAGCTGGGCTTCCAGGGTCTGCTGGAGCTGATCCCGACACTTCCATTTAACCTTGGACTCTGCCAACAGGCACACCATGTCGGTAAATCTCATCCGAGCGATCTCATAGTAGCCTCGAGAGTTCTGCAAAAATTAGCATTTTGAAATGATCAAACTTGATAAGGGTGACTCACAGCCATCATCTCAATTTCTTGAGAAAACGGGTCGGGCCCGAGCTCGGAGGCATGGACTTTGGTGTGGTCGTCATCGGGGCGGCCACGAAGTCTGAGCCAACATTTGGCTCGTGTATGGTCACGGCGGTCTGTTAATAGCTTTTGAGAGCGGAGTGTGCGCTCTTTGTGCTCCATCTGCGCCATTGTGAGGGTGCTTCCACGCTCCATCTCGAAATAAGCCGATACATCTTCGGCGAATTGTGCCTCGATGGACTCCAAGAACTCACTGATGAGCTTTTCGAGCTCTCGATAGAGACCAGTTTGGTGATACTCGGCGATCACATCGTCCAATGTCATTCTTATGGCCTTCTGAACCACACTGTGCAAGGCACGGACAAAGTCGTTGGCGATCTCCCCCCAGTGCATCACCATTTCGCGATTCAGCGTCTGAATTGCACTGGGTTCAATCTGGTTAGGGATGCCAGCCCGCTGGCACTCTTGTTTTATGGATCGAATTTGTTCCAATTCAAATCTCCGAGTGGCGGTTTCCCACCTCGAGAAGTGGTTTGTCAAAAATATATTTGCAGGTGTTGGTGTTGAAGGCGGTTGAGCCTTTGGCTCCACGCTGCGGGGAGTTTCCTCCATGGCCGTTGCCTTTCTTTTTGCTCGAGGTGTGCTTGGAGCCCCCATTTCCAAGTCGAAATCCAACCTTTCCCTCATTTGGTGAGAGTCGGAAATCGCCCCAAGACGAAGTCGAGGCTGGGTTTTCTCGAGAGCCTTCTGGAAATCGAGCACAAGATTGTTCCAGGACTGCTGTAGCATCCTGCTTTCGGGTCCAGGTCCGTCGCTGAACATTCCCTTGAAACGCAGGCCCAACGTCAAAACCTTCTCGATGAGAATCCGCTGGACATTATCGGCTGGAGGATCTGGCAAAGTCCTCAACTCTTGATCGATGCGAACTGCCTTTTCGTCGATCTGCTTAATGATGGAAGGTAGGCACTTCTGAATTTGTGCCATCAACACATCGGAAAGGGCGGTCTGAAGCTTTTTTACGCCAAAGCGATCTTGATATGCGGCCATATTGCCCGACCAAAAAGGTTGGCCGAAGAATATCTCCTCCTCTTGTCGAGCAGTCGAATGATCCACGTCGGGGCTTGGATTGTTGCATACAACGTAGTAACCATGGCCAATATGAAACTTTCGACCATCCAAAATCTCGGCCCACTGCTGGTACGACTCAGCCGTGATTGCGAGTCGATCTGGCTTGGTGAGGACACCAAGAGTGCGGTCCTTGGCACCTTTGACATCCCCAATTATCCGAGCTGCGCTCGAGTTCGATGCGTCATCGGTCATCGAAAGGGTAAGGAGAACAATGCAGTTCTCTTGTGAGATGTATTGTTTCACGAGTTTTTGGACCAGGTTAACGAGATACTTCTCGCTATCGTTATCCGCCTGATTAATGACGCCGGGCAGGTCATAGAACGACAAATTCGGGAAGTCTGGCGCGGAAATGTCCAAGCGCACGATGTTTGGGGAGAACTTCACTTCCATGGTAGTCGCAGTACCGAAATTCTTACCGGGTACATATTCCTGAGAGTCAGACGTAGGGTTCAGAATCGCTAATTGCGCCCACCAGATTGCTTCCTGTACCTGAGTCTTGTCCGTCAGGGTGATAAACTCTTCCTCGTCCAGATGGTTTCTGCGAAGCCAGGGGCCGAGGTACTCAGTCTTCTCTGTTCTCGGAAGCATCGATCTTAGGGTCTTCTGGGGGTCGTAAAGACTCCCGCGGACCAAGGAGATGCAACATTTCCAAGCTTGATCAGGCTCGCTCTCCCGGAGAATGATCTCCATTGGACAGCGCGTACAGGTTCCAGCACTTCTGGGAACACGAATTTCTGAGATGGCTTCGATTAAGGAACTTTTCCCGGTACTTTGGTCACCAACGACGCACACTTTTGGGAGGGCGATTTGGTTGTCCTCAATTCCCAGCTGGCTCAACTTCTGGACCTTTCGGACAAGGTCCCTCATGTTAAGGGTCATTCTATCCAGGGAAGCTGCCAAGCTGCCAGATGGAGGAGGAGGCGGGACAGGGAACGGCATTGCGGTAGCCATTGTAGCTCTCGGAGTGATGGTACGAGAGTGCTGTGAGGAAGAAGGTCGTTGGTGAGGTGAGATGTGAGTGTGGTCTGGGCCCGAGCGATGTGGGCTCACAAAAAGAGATTCTTCTTCTTTTGGGGTTGGGGAACGGCGACGAGCACACATAACGGCCCTCGTCCTTCGCTGATGGTTGAAAGACAGAAGAAGTTTCAAGTGAGAGCAAGGGATACACGAAGTGACAGAGGATTTTGGTCGACGCTGGTGGTCGAGGATGGACGACGAGGATGGAGGATGGAGAATGGCCCTCGTCCTCCGTTGATGATACCAGACAAGGAGGGGACAAAGTTCAAGGAAGAGGAAGAGGGGTTAAGAGAGAATGCTGGTTGAAGATGCTTGTTGAGGGTCGAGGTTGAGGAATGGGACAAAGCAAGAGAAGAAGTGAAAGGGTTGAAGCAAGAGAAGAAGTGAAAGGGTTGAAGCAAGAGAAGAAGTGGAAGGGTTGAAGCAATATGAAGAATTAAGAGAGGGTGATGATGGAGGGTGGAGGGTGGAGGAAGGAAGAAAGGAAGAAGAGAAGTTGAAGAAGAAAGGAGGATTTATAGAGAAGAGGAGGAAGGGGAATTCAGTATGGTGGAAGGTTCCGAAATATTGTAACATCTTGCACAGATTCAGCTGGGGGCTTTCCCTTCTCTCTTGTTGACACGCTTCTATTAGATACTCGACTGCTGCTCTGCCCTGTCAATTACAACCTCAAGAAAGCAAGATATGGCTCGCGAGTTCACTACAGTATTCTGACCCTATCAAGTCTTCTAAGAAGCTCCCAGCCTACAATGAGGCTTAGCGCAAACTGTTTTGAAGTTGATCTAGCGACGTTTTGCCTCGACTCCTCGGAGCACTATATGATCACCTCAACTTCATAATAAGGAATGATACCACAGTAGCCCCAGGCTTATACCCTATACGATGACCCATACGCTATTTATTTAAGAAGAAATTTATAATCCAGGGATCAACGGAATCAATGTCCGTCTTCTAAGGTTACAAATGTGCAGTTGTGGTCAAACTGCTCAAGCATTTTTGATAACGAATAACCTCAAATGTAATATATACCCCGTGTCTTATCTCCAGTGATGTATGGACTAAGCAGACGTTCAATTGGCAGATATATTTCATTTTACATTTTGGCGACGTCTATACTTCCGTAGCTCTCGGGAGACGGGGACAGCGGGGTAAAGCCCCACTGGTCTGCCCTAAGCCCTAAGCCCCCAATGTAGTATCATCGTAACTGATCGAGTTACAGATCTATCGCATAGAAATGACTTCAACCGAGTAGCTCAGTACTTTAAACATATTATAATAATATCAATAATTACCAGATTGTACAATTTCGTTGAATCTATGAATCATACAGGAGCTTTGCGCTGCTGTAGTTAGGTCGCAGCCAATCAGGAGCGATCGGCGTGACTCACGGCCAAAATTTCATTTGCCCCTCCTTCCTTATCCCACCATCCACTTTGATCCCTCAACCAACATACATCATGGCGGATTCTAACCCTGTTAAGGAGGCTGAGGCCTCCATGGCCAACCTGCTGCTTGATGAGGTCACCGGCGAGAAGGTGTCCAAGTCCGAATTGAAGAGACGCCAGAAGCTGCGTGAGAAGGAGAACAAGAAGAAGGAGAAGGAGGCCGCTGCTCCCCCCAAGGCCGAGAAGAAGGTTTCTGCCGAGGACGAGGAGTCAAACCTGACCCCTAACGTATGTGTGACCTAAATACTTTTTCAACTGACATTCTGACCATTGTTTCTTCGTACACAGCAATACTTCGAGATCCGCAGCAAGAGAATCAACAAGTTGCGCGAGACCAAGAACCCGGATCCCTACCCCCACAAGTTCCATGTCACCAATGATCTGCGCGAGTTCCTTAAGGAGTACGAGGGCCTCCAAAAGGGCGAGCAGAAGCCCGATGTCCCCATCCGCATCGCCGGTCGTATCTACACCAAGCGTTCTGCTGGTACCAAACTGAACTTCTACGACATTCGCGCCGAGGGTGTCAAGATCCAGGTCATGTGCCAGGCGCAGAACTCCACTGGAAGTGTGCCTTTCGAGGACCAGCACGAGCACCTCCGCCGCGGTGACATTGTCGGTATTGTCGGTTTCCCCGGCCGTACTGCTCCCAAGAACCGCGCCGATGGTGAGCTGTCCATCTTCGCCACTGAGGTCATTCTCCTGTCGCCCTGCTTGCACGCCATTCCCTCCGAGCACTACGGTTTCCAGGATAAGGAGCAGCGCTACCGCCAACGCTACTTGGACTTGATCATGAACGACCGCTCTCGCAACATCTTCCGCACCCGTGCCAAGATCGTCAGCTACATTCGTCATTACCTCGACTCGCGTGATTTCACCGAGGTTGAGACCCCCATGATGAACGCCATTGCCGGTGGTGCTACTGCCAAGCCCTTCGTCACCCACCACAACGAGCATGACATGAACCTCTTCATGCGTATTGCTCCAGAGTTGTACCTCAAGATGCTGATCGTTGGTGGACTTGAGAGAGTCTACGAACTTGGAAGACAATTCCGTAACGAGGGAATTGATCTGACCCACAACCCCGAATTCACCACCTGTGAATTCTATATGGCCTACGCTGATATGTATGACCTGATGAACATGACCGAGGAGCTGGTTTCTGGCTTGGTCAAGGAGCTCACCGGTGGATACGAGACTGTCTTCCACAGCCAGGATGGCAAGGAGTACAACGTCAACTGGAAGGCTCCTTGGCGGCGAGTGGAGATGATGCCGGCCTTGGAGGAGGCCTGCGGAGAGAAGTTCCCTCCCAGTGATCAGCTCCACACCCAGGAGACCAATGAATTCCTCAAGAAGATGCTCAAGAAGATGAACCTTGACTGCTCACCGCCGCTCACCAACGCCCGCATGCTGGACAAGATGGTCGGTGAATTCATCGAGGACACCTGCATCAACCCCACCTTCATTTTCGGCCACCCCCAGATGATGTCCCCCTTGGCCAAGTACGACCGCAAGAAGGCCGGTATTTGCGAGCGCTTCGAAGCTTTCTGTATCGGAAAGGAGATCTGTAACTCGTACACCGAGCTGAACGATCCCTTCGACCAGCGTCTGCGCTTCGAGGAGCAAGCCCGCCAGAAGGATCAGGGAGATGACGAGGCGCAATTGGTTGATGAGACTTTCTGCACATCTCTCGAGTACGGACTGCCTCCAACTGGTGGCTGGGGCTTGGGTATCGATCGTCTTGTCATGTTCCTCACCAACAACTACAGTATCAAGGAGGTTCTCACCTTCCCCTTCATGAAGGAGGATAAGACCCACGCTGAGGGCAAGACTGCTGCCGAGATTGCTGGAATTGAGCCCCAGCCCGAGGAGGGAATTCGTATGTTATTAATCTCCTGTAACTTTCACGAGCCAGTGTCACTAACATGCAATTTGCAGCCCACAAATAAATGAAATGAATGTCTGAGTTGGATTGGTATATCTTGGATTTGTGGCCATCTTTTCGGCCTTGCGGATACAACGGTTTTTACGAGAAATGCATCAGATAAGAACAATAGGTATATCAAAATATTTGAAGCTTTGTGCTGCTTTATTTCACGCCATGTATACTGGACCATCTATATCCCTCCATTTTCTAAAATAAAACAGCAATCTATTCCCGTTCACTGTATTTGTGAGAACCATCCCAACATTGAATATTATGTTCTGGAAGATGCCGTGAAGTCGGCCATAAAAGAGCTTCTTTTTTCAATCTCTACCTTTTCTCCATCATCTCTCTATCTTCCCATCATCATTTCCTCGTTCCATTAGATTCCTTTCATTTGTTACCCATCTTATCAAGCCTTTCCTTTTACTAGCCATGAGTAAAAGATCTGCCTCCGATCCTCCGCAGGATAGGCCTGCAAAGCAAAGTGCTTCAAATAGCTACCAGGCTTTAGAGCCGCCAACCCTAGGATATGAACAAGCTTGTGCTCACGAAGGATGCCCGCATCATACTCATAGTGTCGCAACTACATCGGATGCACCCCAACAACATCTGACCCCTGCGCGCACTCATAGCAGTCCTACACAAGCATCTCAAGGTCATTACTTTGAATACCCATGGAGTCTTGTGCAAGAACCACCAATACTCAACTCTACTGATCCTGTCAGTATTCTTACCCGCCTTTGCTCGATTTGTGATCGAAGTGGAAACTTACTGTTCTATTAGACCTTCTATCAATCACGTCGTTTGCCGTCGCCTAAGCCTACATGGGTTTGTGTCTCCGCAACCATTTCAATTAAAATATATACACCACATTCACTAATCTTTGAGAGATAAACAGGGGTACCAACCAACCCTCCCGCCTCTCTCTATACCCCATCTACTCAACCCGTTCCTGGATGATCATCGCTCAAGCCCCCTCCCACCCATCTCAACGACAGAATCACCCCAGACGGAAAGGGTCTCACCCCAGACTGAAAGAGGAAGAACCACCAGCACCGAAACTACTCCATCAAAAAGATCTGAAAAATCGACAGAAGCACCCGAAGTGGTGATACAAAAGCACCGCGGGCCCCGACAAAAGAAAACAGCCAAAGAACGCAAATCAGGTCCTACTCCAGAAAGACAACACCATGACAGACTACCCCTCTGTCTCAAGAACAACCAAAGACAGGATGTCTTTGTCGAATTCACTGATGTGGCAGCCCACACCGCAAAGTGTGATACGTGCAATAATCGCAACAGAGATGGGATGTCGCGCTGTACTTCTTGCGGCTGGCAATGCTGTCGACAGTGCCTTGGTGAACGCGGTGGAAATCGAAGCCATCAGTCCTTCACTTCTACTCATGTTCCCGCCGATGAGCGACGTTCTCCAGCACCTTCGCCGGATACCCTAATACAAGCTCCCAGGTCTGCCCTTAGCGGAAGTAGACCGATGAGCCCCTTGCCTGCTCCTGCCCCTGTCCGTGATGGGGTGAGCTCTGCTGCGGATCGCGCGGCGGCGAATACATTGGTTGATATCTCATTCGACGGTTCTCCAAGGCAAGATGGATTCGCGCATTTGGATCAGGAGCGTGCCGGCCCTGACTCAGGCGATGCTGCCGTGGAGAGTGGAATTGGCGGTACTGGGCATTTAATGACCCATCAAGACTCTAGTGGGTTGCGAGGGGATTGGTTGTCTGATTCTCAAATGGCAGGCGAGGAGTTCGAGAATCCGAGAAGGAATCCTTCTCGCAGGGCGAGACCAATTGATCTGGCCGAATGAGAAGGCAGAGTTGCTGATCGAGTTCTGTGCATCCAGACTCCATGCTTAAATTATGGGATGCATGAGTTGAGGGCGTATTTGCAAATTTGAATTACTGTATCTAAGATTGTTTCAGATTGAGGAGTTCATAAGGACAGTGAAAGCATTTGTGTTTTGTCTACAATGATTGAAACCTTGGAAAGCTTGTTTGAATGCTGGATTTCTTTACAAAATGATGCAAGCAGTAGTAAAAAATACAGGTGGATGATGATGTAGATCCACGGAACAGGAATGGAGATGGTATCAGAACAGCAAGGCAGAAATATAACATATTTCGCCTTGGTCAACGTATTCATACATGCTAGCAAGTGTCTTACAGTTGCTTCACGGCAGAGGCAGCCGAAGACGCGGGTGAGCGCGAATAGGTCTGCGAGAAGGAAACCGGTTGGCCACGGCCCTTGGCAGCCATTTGCAATAGCTTCGCGGTGCGAGAGGGGTTCCAGACACGGCTACCCAACACAATGACCCAGGTCAAAAGCAACACACTACCAGCCTGGTGGGCGGACGCAAGCGGGGTAGGAACGAGGTAGAGCAAAGTCGAGATACCGAGGCCAACCTGCATGAAGACAAATCCCACGACACCGTGCATACCCTTGCGGGCAGGAGCGGGCAAGAGGCGCTTCACAGTGGGTGAGCGGCGACTGTAGGCCCACAGAGCCATAATCGAGGTGAAAGTAGTCATAGCAAGGATACGGTGATCGAGCTGGACAAGGGAAGGGTTCTCAAGCATGTTGCGCCACCAGAGGTCAGAGCGATCCTCGCGGCGAGAGTAACGAGCATCAAACAGCTCGGTGGTTGGAGGTGCCAAACCCTTGCCCATGTAGGGGAACTCATTGTAGATGAGCCCAGCATCCAGACCAGCGACAAGACCACCAGACATGGCAGTAATGAAGACAAGAAGGGCCAGACCAGCGACGGAACGACGGAAAATTGCCAGGCGTGGGTCACGCAAGGCCTCGAGCTGCTTCAATCCAGATGCGGCATCCTTCATGAGTCTGTGAGAGCGCAAGATAGCAAGACCGTTCCACAGCATAGCGACGTAGCAGGTAAAGGCAGCACCCAAGTGGGCGGTCAATCGGTACTGGCTCACACGGGGGTTGCTTCCAGGCGCGAAGAGATCATCCTTCAATCCGGACTTGACCATCCACCAACCCAGGAAGCCTTGGAATCCAATCAGACTAGCAATACCGAAGAGACGCCAAGCCATAGGCGTGGAGACCTTCTTCCGGGCGACGAAGTAGACAGCGGGCACGACAAACGAGAGACCCACGAATCGGCCCCAGAGCCGGTGGATCCATTCCATGTAGTAGATCGATTTAAATTCGGACAGGTTCATATGCGGGTTCAACAGCTGGAATTCGGGGGAAGCACGGTATTTCGCGAACTCGGACTCCCAGTCCTCCGCGTTCATTGGGGGCACGGAGCCAGTGACAGGTCGCCATTCGGTGATACTCAACCTGCGTTCAAGGTTATCCCGTCAGCTTCCAGAACTCGGGTTTCACGGATTTCCCCAATTCAGTCCGCAGGTAATGTGCAATTGACTAACCCAGATTCCGTAAGACGAGTCAAACCACCAAAAACCACAATACCAAAGACACTTGCTGCGCTACCCAAAAGCCAGTATGCGACGGACTTGGAGCTGAGCTTGGGCATACGCGACTTTGCCTTAGTGGAACTCTCTGCAACTGCACTTACTGCGGGTGCAGCGGCAGACTGACGAAGACTATGAGTGAAGAATTGGCGATTTTTGTCGGTGAAGAGGGACGATCGGATCTTGTTAGGTTGGGGAGGAGGCATTGCACCATATCGGCGGATGGATTTGGCGGCGTAGCCTTGGGTTCGGAGGCATTGGCGGCATGTAAATAGGTCCTTAGATAGACGGGGCGCGAGACTCCGCCATGATGACAGAGACGTGCCCAGAGAAGCCATGGCAAAGGTGAATGAGGGAAAACCGGAGAAGAAGAAAAAGCGAACCCTCGATTACGGAGATCATGCGATTGTTGCGGGTCATTTAACTGCGGGACCAATCAGAAATGAGGGATTTGCTGTCGACACCAATACCATTCACTTTCAACGTATAGTTTCATGAGGACTAAATTGATCAAACTCCATTTATCTCTCGGCATCTAGTATGGTGCTTGATTTAGTACAGTACCGAGCTTCTCGAAAGTTTCAAGGTAATTGATGGTATGTCATAAATGCCTGAGGCACCCATCTGTACTTCATCCGCAGCTCCAGATCGGGAAGCGCTCTCAGTTCGACAACAACTTCATCTCTCAACTCCACCATGTCTTACGCCGTGGAGTCAAAGAAACGGAAATTTCACCGAGTATTAGAGTCCATCTCTAAACCCCTCACTCCCGACAATGCACCCAAACCCTCGATTCCAGCGTCAACACCCGCTGCCGCAGGCGCGCAAGACCGTCCACCGGCCAACCTCTCCATCAAGAAGGTCCGTCTGACCAGCAACGACAATTCGGACCCGGTCTCCGTGCGGAATTCCATACTGAAGCTCTCACGCCCAACATCTCGAACATACTCATCGTCTTCAACGAAGCGCCCTACTTTTCTTCCTTGGGACCGCGATGCCTTTCTCGAGAGATTGGAGACTTTTCGCCGGGTGGACCGATGGACCTCTAAACCTGCACCGATAAATGAGGTGCAATGGGCCAAGCGTGGTTGGATCTGTACCGATTCTATGCGAGTGAGCTGTGTCAGCGGGTGTGGCGGCTCAGTGGTTGTGAAGCTGCCCGACGAAATCGACGAGCTGGATGGATACGATGAGGAGAAGGTTCAGGAGCGCAAGGAAGTTCGTAGGTTTTTCTCCCTTCAGCTTTCTCTCTTGTGTGTTTTGACACTAAACAAATTATACATAGGCGCAAGGCTGGTGGAGGAGTACGCAAAGCGGCTAAGTGAAGCTCATGGTGAGAACTGTCCGTGGCGGAACAAAGGCTGTGATGGTATGTTTCAAATTTTCTAGTGTCATTGTTCAGATTTTGACTTTTTTTCTAGCCACTATTCAACATCTACAACTAGCAAATACAGAAACAGCTATTGCCAAGTTACATGATCGCTATGTGAATATTATGAAGCTGGGCGACAAATTGCCGGCCGAAAGTGTCATTGAAACCCCCGAAGGATTTGATATGGATGATCTAATCAAATTGTTGCCTGTGGAGTGGTTCAAGAACTCGGAGACAGCCTCGAAGGAAACAAATTCACAAACAGAAACCAACGGAGAGGCTGTGACCCCTACCCCACAGCCCCCAGCAGAGCCATCCAAACAAGTCAACCGGACAGCACTTGCGATGGCTTTTTTTGGATGGGATTCCGTGACTGACGGAGCTGCAGGACTAGTCGGATGCAAGGCCTGCTTTCGCCGCCTGGGCCTCTGGATGTATAAGCCAAAGGAAAACGGAGATGTCACAGTTTATACATCTTTAGATGTGGCTTCAGAGCACATGGAATACTGTCCATGGATTGACCGAGTGGCACAGAGCGGCTCTGGCAAGCCAAATGAAAAAGCGGATGGCATGCGCAGCGGATGGCAGGTCGTGGCTGAGGCATGCAAGGTGAAGCACCGTCGAAGACTCCGGTCTGTGGCATCCATGGATACGATGAGCAGTCGACCCAGTACGCCCTTGCCAGAATCTGCGCCCGATGAGGAGAATGAAGAGAGCCGGAAAACTGCAGACCGCGAGTGGTGGGCCAAGATTCGACGGATACGACAATCCTTGACTTCCAAATCGCCACACCGGAAATCCGTCGCTCCAAAATAATACCCTTGTCGTTTATAAACGGCACATTTCTTGTGATTTATGCTTTAATGTTTCCTATCATGTGTCATTTTCACGGCGTTTTAGCACTGAACTCTGCATAGGCAGCCGGACTTTATCGAATTCATATCATGAGCTTATTTCCTTATATTCTCATTTATATTCAATTCTCTTACTATCAGCTTCTACTCTCGCCCTCGACTGCTATACTTTTGACTTGAACGGGCGCTATCTGCCCACCTGATTATCTGCCCACCTGATTATCTGCCCACCTGATCGACTTTCGTATCAAGTATGCTACATTGTACGCCGTCCATTCTGTCTGACTCTTCCATACGGCCAAATCTCGGAATACCTATAATACATCTTGCCCGTTCAACAGAAAAAGTGTATCAAGCATTATGCATGACTGGAATCCAATACTCTTTACATATTGCATGCTTTTGATGATATTCGCGCACACTATCAAAGAGATAATTATTTTCACCCGTTGACTCGCTCTTTTGGGGGTAAGTATTTTTCCTTCCAAACATCAGGTATTTTCTGATACATAGACCACATTTGACTTCTGACTGTATCCATATCTTGTGCTTGTTACCTACTTGCCTACATACCGCTACCATGCTCATTTGCCAACCAATACACAAGGGCACTAAGCTTGTCTTTATAGATCCTCTGGACTTGGCGCCAGTCAGCCAAGATCCGCTTTCATTACCTATATTGCCGCCTGGCAGTTTCCCCTAATTTCCTTGAAGAGGAGGACATTGTTTTTCACGCTGGTTTGGATACTGGATCTTCAGAATTATTGGCGACCTGGTACCCACTTGAGTTCACACTGCTTCATGTGACTCTGTATGTGTCTGAGTTACAGCGTGGGAATGCAGTTCCAATATTGCGTCTAAACACATACATATTGCACACCATCCAAGATTGCACTGGGGATCAACGCGTCTCCTTCTCCCAGGTGCCCACGTGCTTTAGCTGGAAGAACCGTTCCGTTACTTGTGCAGCTGCGAGCTCACAACATCTCGACGTTCCGTCACTTCTGCAATCTTGGAAGGTTCTCTATTTTCGTGCCGTCGCCGTCACCTCAATTCTCTCCATTACCATTGCCGACTCAATTATTTCTGTGATCATCTCCTACCGGAATATCTTCATTTGCTTCCTTTCAAGCTGGCAAAGATGGATTCCGAACCTCGACCCCAGAATGACGTGGTAGAGGAGAGCCCCAGGCAGTCCAGTTCACCTCTGAGCCCAGCTGATATCATTCCCACCATGTCTTCCACCGTCGTCGGGACTGAAACCGACAGCCCAGTAAAACCCACTCATCCTAAGGCTGAGACAGACGCCGATGAGGGTATCGACATGACCTTGACACCTTCAACTCCAACTCCAGCTGCGAGGGCACAGGAACGTGCCCGGTTCAATGAACCAATCAATCTTCCCAGAGAAAACCAATCCTTGAACGATGACCAAATCATTCAGCTGATCTACTGTGCACCTCTTGTACGAAAGAATTACACCCTCAACTTCGACAAGTTCGGGTACCTCAGAACTCCATGGAGGAAGATACTCTATGAGATGGATGAGAACGGTGAGACGCGGCATCCAATGCCTATTATCAGGTCAAATGTCCCGGGTGCCGAGTGTAAACTTGCTGGCGTTAGACGCCGAGCCCAAGCCGCAAAGAATTTGGAGGTCAGAAAACAGGCAGACGCGCTGGCTAAATCGACAGCTAGGGCAAACGACCGGGCACAGGCATTGGAACTTGAAAGGCAGGCGGTATGCAATACGGTACCCAGGACGGCGAAGCGGTCCCAAGATCAGTCCCCAGACATCCAGAATGGTCCAAAGGCAAAGAAGCCAAAGCCATCTGGCCAACTTGCCAGAGGTCAGCTTGCCAGGCCCGTGGGAGCCCGCCAGGGACGCAGTGCTGAGACCATCACCTCGGCTGCAATGTTAACAACCCCAACTCTGGGTGTACCTCACGTCGTCCCCTTCGTCCCTCGAGGTAGTGCTGAGACCATTGCTTCGGCCGCACTGTCAACGTTCCCTGCTCCTCATTCATCTCGACCAAGAACCCCTCTTTCCGTCCCTCGATCCAGCCCTTTTGCACATCCAAATGTTGAGGATTGTCCTCTTGGAGATATCTCTTCTCTATTTGATGACTATATTCCCACTCCGCATGTTCAAAGCAGGCGGAGCTCTCCTCTGAATGAACCCTCAACCGCGCCGGGTGCTCAAGTCACTGCGCTTCCCAATGAAGAAATTAATGCGAATGTACGTCCACAGCCATACGTTGAAAACAGTGACGTCGGTAATCTTATGCAGGGATCCGAGTCTTTTGACATGGACGCTCTTCTGGCTTCGGGCCGCTCCAACCTTGCTAACTGGATTGATGTGCAAACTCGCCGACTCAACCACCATCTTACCGGCGCAGACAGTGATGAGCAAAGTCCTCTGTACCAGAGGAGTGTGACAAAGGTGATCATTCGGATGTATCAGCTTCGGATGGCATGTATGAAGCTGAATGGTGTTACTCCGGTGGAGTCGACGCCTCGTGCGGATTAGAGGACATTGTGTTCGAACTTTCGGACTCGCGTGATCTGATCGATGATATTGTTACTTCATCCTTTGCCACTGGTATGCTACCCCTTTGATATTTCTCTCTGTTATTTTTCTGCCCATCTTATCATCATGCTGTGTTCTTCATGTTTGCGTTCTCTTTTGTTGGGTTTCACACTAAATTGTGTCGGAAGTGTGGAATCGGGTTGATACTTTTTATCGTGTGTTTATTAGCGTCATGGAAATTTACCAGGCATACTTTATCCCCAGAGACTATCAATAAGATATATGTCTACGTAATCATCTGCTGTATCTTGGATACTTGCTCCGAAAGTGTCGCTGTAGCCCGCTCCTACTTCCAAAGTTCTGCCACCGAAAGGGCATAGACCTAAGCACAGTTGCCGTTGGTAGACATAGATAGGTACCAAGGCAGGAATGAATACTGCCATGAGCTAATTCTGGTCTTCTTATGCCAACTGAATTTTGTTCAGCGTTGAAATCGCTACAGTAGAACTCAATGAATTGACTTAGTTATGGCGTTGTGAGACCTCATTGGTTCCCGCGGTATTGACCCACAGCGGAGCTCCTTCGTTTCGAAGGGAACTCTCGACTCTTCTCACCTGCTTATGGATTTGACTTGGAATTCTTTCGTTTGCTTCTCTCTTTCTAGATTATCTCTCCTCATTATTAGATTTTATTCCGAAGTCCCGAGTCTCAGCATCGCAGGATCATAGGCCACCAAATTTCAACTCCCGAAATCCCAAGCCTCTCAGCTCAACTCACCAGTCACACGTTTCTACAAAAAAATGGTCTCTTCGCCCGGCTCAGGAGCTCCAAACATGTCAACCCCAACCGGCGGCCACGAACCAAACAAGAATGGAGCATCCGCCTCGCCAGGCGCATCGGAGCGCAGGCCGAACGAGGACTCAGGAACGGACAACCAGCAAGCCCCGTCAGGCCCCGTCTCCAAACGCAGACGTATGCAAGAAAGTCAACAAAACCGAAAGCGCGGCCGCACACCACCCTCAGTCTTCTCGCGCCGTGACCGCTCCCGCAGTCCACTCAATGCCTCGTCTCGCGACGACCCATCCAGACGATCTCGGTCTCCCCTGCAACCACGCAGTCCTCCCGCCGATGACGCACCCAAGCGCAAGCGACCAGGCGGCGGTGCCCGCATGGGCATCGTGGACCGTGAGACAATGAGACGGAGACAGGAGGATCGCGACCGCCAAGAAATTGAAGACGCGCAGCGGATGTCCCGAGACCGCGGTGTGTCGGACGTCGTGCGGCAACACTACAATGCGGTCCCGGAGCGTGGTCGGGAGTGGCGCAAGACCGAGAGTAAGATCAAGGGCCTGCGCAGCTTCAACAATTGGGTAAAGAGTACGTTGATTCAGAAGTTTTCGCCTGATGAGGACTTTGGGGCGGCGCGGGACAACGATACAAAGGATTGGGCGGATGATAGTATGGGACCGCCTCCTATGGATGATAAGAGGCTTCTTGTGCTTGATCTTGGTTGTGGAAAGGGTGGTGATCTGGGCAAATGGCAACTTGCGCCGCAGAAGGTGGAACTTTACGTTGGACTGGACCCGGCCAATATCTCTATTGAGCAGGCGCGGGATCGGTACGCTTCTATGCGATCTGGACGTGGACAACGGGGCCGACGCCCGCCTGCGCCTTTGTTCCATGGGGAGTTCCAGACGAAAGATTGCTTTGGCGAGTCGTTGGGGGATGTTCGGATTATTCAACAGGTCGGCTTTGATGCCAATGTTGGCCCTGGCGGATCTATGATGGCATCGCGATGGGGAGGAGGTGGTTTCGATGTTATTACCTCCATGTTTGCGATCCACTACGCATTCGAGAGCGAGGAGAAGACGCGCCAGATGCTTAGCAATGTCGCTGGATGTCTTAAGAAGGGTGGCCGCTTTATCGGTGTGTGCCCGAACTCGGATGTGATCACGAGCCGTGTCAGTGAGTATCATGAACAGCGTCGGGGGCGTGATGCTGCCAAACCTGCCCAGTCTGAGGGTCCTGAAGATGGCGAGGTCGAGGAGGAGGAGAAGTGCGAATGGGGCAATGATATCTATCGTGTTCGGTTCCCTGGTCCGACTCCCGAGAACGGTGTCTTCCGCCCGCCGTTTGGATGGAGATATACCTACTTTATGCGTGAGGCGGTCGAGGAGGTGCCTGAATACGTTGTTCCTTGGGAGGCATTCCGAGCGTAAGTGCCCAATGGTATTTTGTTTATACTTATCGCTGACTTTTGATCTCAGCCTGACCGAGGACTACAACCTTGAACTACAGTACCGCAAGCCTTTCCTGGATATTTGGGAAGACGAGAAGAATGACCGTGAATTGGGTCCATTGAGCGAGCGTATGGGAGTCCGAGACCGGGCTACAGGTGCTCTGGCCATGACAGAAGAGGAGAAGGAGGCAGCCAGTGAGTAACATCCATAATCATAACGTTCTGGCAGCTACTAACTATTCCTAGGTTTCTATCACGCCTTCTGTTTCTACAAGGTCTAAGCAGAGTAATATCGATCTTCTTTTTTATATAGGAGATATTATGTACGTTCAAATGCTTTGTAAAATGTAGAATCCCAATAGATCAACACTCGGAATGTTACTTATGTGCTTTCCAGATATATGTAGATAGGCGATAAGAGATAAGCTTATCGCTCCCACTTGTAGCCCGATGTAGCCTAGCGCGGATCGCGACGCGTTTGTCTTTGAAGATGCAGCAGCTCTTTGTCAAAAACCACAGCGCAAGTCGCTTCATTGAAATCCCTTTCAAGGTCTCATCACTTCTCAATTACAACACACTTGAAGCTTTAAAAATCTTCTACATCTATTCATTAACCCACCCGGGCGCAGCAAAGATGATGTACTCAACCCCCGCGCGCCAGCGGATGTCACAATCACGCGCCGCCTCAAGTGCACGAACAGACACATTACCAGAAGACACACTTCCAGAATTCGATATCCCGGAGCTACCACCCTACGAACCTCCCTCAGCCCCCCTCACAGCCGAAGCCAATCGCCAGCTGGCCATGCTCCTCCAAAGCCAAGAACACAAAATCTTAAAGATCAACCTCCAACACGCTATGGAATCACTCACCAACAACGCTGGCGAGGTGAACGAGCGATTATGTGATGCGCGGATCCGCTATGAGAAAGCCAAAGAAAAACGACGGAATCGAAATGCCGCTGCAGGCGAAGAAGAGGATTCTAATATGGAGGCAGAAAATGAGGAGCTGGAGAGACTTGGTGAAATCGAACGCAAGACTGATGAGGTGACGGGGGAGATGGAGGAGAAGTTCCGGGCGATGATCGATGCGCAGACTAAGCTGCAGGAGCTGACTGAGACGGTTGAGCAGATTAGGAGGGAGGAGGAAGAGGCGCAGCTTGCGACATTGGGACCGAGGAGGACAAGGGGACAAGGAAGGCGACAGAGAGGGGACGATGAGGATGGGGACGATGCTGCAGATGGTGATTATGAAGGATCGCCGGAGCGGGAGACAAGGGAGCGTTCCGCTCAAAACCCACCGAGTCGGAGATTTGAAGAGAGTCTTCAAACGGCGGCTGAGAAATGGGAAGGGATGTCATTGACTGAAAGGTATGATCTTCATGATGCTTATATTGTAAGACAGGTTTTTGACTAACTATGGCGTCTAGATATGCCAGCAACAACGATTACATCGGGTTTTACCGCATGGTGCACGACGCCAAGTTCCCCAACGATGAGGCTCCGCCATTACCACACTCTTCTACATGGTTCCAACATATGGAAGATCCAAATGCCACTTCCGCAGCGCAAAATGCATCTGGGCCACGAAATTCTACGCGCAGTCGCCGTGAACCCTCCGAATCAGATGACGATATTGCCATTCAGCGAGAGCGTATTTCCACGAAATGTCCCCTTACATTGCTCCCCTACCAGGACCCAGTCACCAGCACAAAGTGTCCGCACAGCTTCGAACGTGAGGCTATTCATGATATGATTGCGCGCAGCGGGATGCAAATTCCTGTTGGACCGGGTCGCGGGGCTCGGCGCGTGCGCGCAGTTAAATGTCCCGTCTGCTCGACGCCTTTCACTGCGGACGATCTACGGCCCGATCCAGTTCTGCTACGACGAGTGCGACGTGCAGAGGAGCTGGCTGCGCGGGAAGCTGAAGAAAACATGGAGGGCCAGTCTCAGTTGGCGCATCGGCCCAATGAGGTTACTTTAGAGAGTGATGCTATCGATGCTGACGACATGGATGTTGAAGTGGATGCAGATACAGATGAGGAAGAGGAAGAGGCCCCGGCGCCTAGTGCACGAGTCAAGACCGAGCCGATGGAGCGCGCGGTATCTACAGATAGCGAGGAGAATGAAGCCGAGTCCGAGGAATCGGAAGACAATGATGAAGATATGGACTCGAGCGATAATGCAGAGTCCGAAGAAGAAGAGTAGAAGATAGTGATAAGTATAATTCTCATGACTGGTGGAGACAAGCCATGTGAAAAATTGAATTCTCGGCTGTCATTTGTCCTCGGTTGTTTTAGCTTCTTTTACCTTCATGTCAGATCCTTCACAAGGTTCCCATGTTTCACTGCAAGCTCGCTATTAGGTAACGTCCCTAGTGTCACAACCTGGAGTATTGGCAAATACTAAATACTACGTCCACGGGCGTTGTTTAAGTAATTCAGGCCTCGGATCTTGAATGCGATCCCAAGGGAATTGTTCGTATTCTAGTCTGGGGATGATAACGCTGGACCGAGAAGAGTTACAGCTGGAACCCCCTTTTCTCCTATTGGTTGGACAGATCTAATTCCTCTCCACTTGGAAATCCCGTACCCGTACACAACGGAGCGTAGGGCCATGTGGCACGGCCAAGGGTTCAAGCCACTGCAACGATCCCTCGTCGATACCACTTCGTTTAGCTTGTCCGTATCACGCGACCTGGATATCAACATTAGGGGTGTAACTCTATCAAAGCGGAGAAAGATGCATCAAACCATGGACGAATCACATCGGAGATCCCCGCAAACAAACCCTGAAAGCTAAAATGATCTGGGGAATGCTACCTTAACTCGTGGTCGTATTTTTGGGTTCTTTATTTTTTTTTATTGTCGGCTTCATCGTTGCTTTGCTTTTCTTTAACTTGAACCTCGTTCCTTCCCCTCTACCTCTTCTTATTCTTAACCTTTCCTTCTTCACCTCCACACTACCTTCTCTTCTAACTCTTCCTCATACTCTTCTACTCCGTATCTTCGGTGACTGTTCTTTTTTTTAAAAAATCATGGCTGAGATGGAGGCCAGCTCCAAAGCTGCCCATGAGGGTCTGGAGGTTCGCTCTGAGGTTTACACCTCTTCTATCGATGACACGCCCGCGCGCCCCGCTGGATGGATGTACAAACCGTTGCGAATTGGTAAAATCACTACTTGGTATGCCTCACCTGGCTTTCAGCTGGGCATGGTCGCCTTTGTCTGCTTCATGTGTCCTGGAATGTTCAATGCGCTGGGTGGTCTCGGTGGAGGCGGCAAGACTGACAACACTTTGGCCGATAACATGGTAAGCTGATTCCCCCACATTTCTACATTCCTCTACATTCCTCTACATTCCTCTACATTCCTCTACATTCCTCCACATTTCATGATTCTTCCCCCACGTGGGTCCTGTCACTAAAACTTAATTCTGTGCATAGAACACTGCGCTCTACAGTACCTTTGCTGTCATTGGTTTCTTCGCTGGAACCTTCGTGAACCGTATTGGTGTTCGCTTGGCCCTGTCCTTTGGCGGTATTGGTTATTGTATCTATGCTATCAGTCTGCTCGTCTCGGAACATGCTAGTGTTGGTGGTTTTAATATTTTCGCGGGCGCTTTGCTGGGTGTTTGCGCGGGTTTGCTGTGGGCGGCTCAGGGTGCTATCATGATGTCTTATCCTCCCGAGCAAAAGAAGGGTCGCTACTTTGCTTGGTTTTGGGCTATCTTCAACGTTGGCGCGTGCATTGGTGCTTTGGTAAGTCTTTTCCCTAGGATATGTAGATCTAAGAGCTAACAAGTCATATCTTCGCAGATCCCTCTTGGCCAGAATATCCACGTCACCGAAAAGAGGAATGTCACCGACGGTACCTACATCGCCTTCATCGTGCTCATGGCCGTTGGTGCAGTCCTGGCCCTCTTCATCTGCGACGCAGACAAGATCGTCCGTCCCGATGGCTCTCGCGTGATTCTGATGAAGGCTCCCACCTGGAAGACTGAGCTGGTTGGTCTGTGGGAGACTATCAGTTCCCAACCGTACATTGTCCTGCTCTTCCCGATGTTTTGGTCGTCTAATTGGTTCTACACCTACCAGATGAACAGCATTAACAACGCCTACTTCAACACCCGCACCAAATCCCTCAACAACTTCCTTTACTGGTTCGCCCAGATCGTGGCTGCCGTCATTATCGGCCCACTGCTTGATGTCTCGTTCCTTCGTCGGCGCACCCGTGCCCGCATCGCTCTCGGCACATTGTTCGTTCTCACCATGGCTATCTGGGGAGGTGGCTATGCCTGGCAGAAGGGTTACACCCGTGAGACCGTTGCCCCGACGGACTTCCAGGCCTGGGACTGGACGACTCCGGGATACGTGGGCCCGATGTTCTTGTACTTCTTCTACGGATTCTACGACGCAATTTGGCAGGGTACCGTGTACTGGATTATGGGCGCGCTCGGCAACTCCGGCCGAAAGCTCGCTAACTTGGCTGGTTTCTACAAGGGCCTCCAGTCTGCTGGTGCTGCTGTTATGTGGTCATTGGACGGTCAGCACAGCCTCCCCTACATGAACGAGTTCGCTTCCAACTGGGGTCTGCTCGTGGGGTCGCTGCTATTTGCCGCGCCCGTGATCCTCTTCAAGATCCAGGATTCTGTTCCAATCGAGGAGGATCTGGCAGGCACTGACGAGACCATTGAGGACGTCCTTGCGCCTGGCGCGATGGAGAAGAAGGCTCTCCAGAACTGAGGCCACCTCGACTGTTATTTTGATTGCGTTGCCATGCACACAACGGGGATCGGCGATTTACGGCATTTTTTCAATCGGAGATTTATCACTGCCAGGGAATACAATACCCTGAGGCCAGGAATATCCTGAGCTTTTTTGCATCAATTATGGGAATAAGGATAATGTTCACCTCTTACCTAGTTTCTACATTTCTTTTAATAATGAGACATGGCTTTATCCCTTTAGTACATAAGCTTGACCTTCTTCACGTCGTACGTCAATGCCAAGTGTTCCCCATTTGCGTCACATTCCAGCCACTATAATATTACGTTGACTCATCCCAAAATAGAAAATGATCTTAATCCTAGAATTTCCTCTTTTGTGTCATGATGAGAGTTTGCCGCGCCATGGTAGACTAGTCATGAGATCCATGAGGGATGATAAATAATTTGGAAACGATCCCGACAGTTGACTCATCATGTAACAGATGTCCAGAATAGGCAAGAGGTATTTCAGGTTCGCAAGATAAGGTTACAGCCTAGATATGCCTAGCTTAGGTAGGTGAACATTTCTACTGGAGAGTAATTCAAAGATGTAATCCATTTCCCACTACATCACCGGGATGAATGCAGAATGATAGAAAGTAAAGACGTGAGACAAGTTTGTGGGGTATTCGCTTGTCAAAAGGAAAACAGAACAGCATCAACAATAGTGAAGAAATAGCAGCAGGGGGAAAAATATAACAGTAATGACAGGAACCCATCAACAATAACAGTTGGCTTTGGCTTCCATTCCCGCGGGGAACTCGATGGCCGTGAGCCCCTTCAACTCCCGGAGGAAATCGGAATGTTTCCCGTGACATTCAAGTCAACATAACACAGTTTACTCCGGATTCACGTAAGCGGAGAACGTTGAGTCCATGCATGCCATTGTGTGCGGTAAACATCCGGGAGAAACACGTCTTGTATAACATGTTCCAGGTAGACAGATGGCATTGATACTCGCGAGTCGGATCGAGTCAGGAGCCAAACATAAGAATATTCGAAGGCATTTTCCGGACTTTCTTTTTGATTCGGACAAAAGAAACCAAAAAAAAAAAAAAAACATCGCACGTATAACCAGGTCGTCAAGAAAATTTCCGATCGCCATCTCATCAATGGCGAATAAATCTAGTCGAAAACTGCGACGGCGATCTATTTGGTAATAAGGTTGAGGTAATCGGCCACGATGAGGGTCACCATACTGCAGATCGTTAGCTTGTGGGTCCAATCTACTAGAAAGTGGGGGCAACTAACGCATGAGGAGCGATCCGCACGTAATAAGTACCAAAGCCACGGTAAAACCGCATCCAACCCTCCTCCGCAACAACCTTCCTTGCGCAATCCAGAACACCCCGATAAGGCACCTGCCCCGTCTTCGGATCCTTAGTCTGCTTCTGCAAACGCGTCTTGATAAAATCAAACGGCAAAGAAAGGAAACTAGCAAAGAAACCCGCGATCGCACTTGCAGCGAAAGTCTGGCTCTGAGGTGACAGGTTCGTGTGCTGCTTAAGCTGGGTCTTGGACTCAGCAAAGAAAGTCAACTGGCCCAAGTTGAGTGCCATGGCGCGGATCACCGTGGGGAGAGCACCCGCCCACAGCGCACTAATACCTTCGGCCTTAGGGATGCGAGCCAGCGCATCGAAGACGGAACGGTAGTTTGCGCGGGCGGCGACGGGCTTCAAGCCATCAGATTGCATCCGGACAAGCGCCAGGTCAGCTGGGTTTCCAATCATGGCCGCGACACCACCGGCCGTAAGGCCCGCAGCAGCGCGCTCGGCGAAGGTGACTTTTCGGTTTGCGGACTCGGCGTTTGCGTTGAGGGATTTGATGAATGTGTCAAAGAGGCCTAGGCGGGCGGTTGTGTAGACTGCTTGGCGGAGGAGACCGGCTGAGAGGCCGGTGTATAGATCGAGGACTTTACCGGCGGCGATGATGTCGCGGGTGACTCCCAAGGCGGAGGGGCGGGGACCTGTCTTTGCGCCTTCGCCGGCGAGTTGGAGGCGAACTTTTACCATGTCCACTGGTTGGATTACTGCTGTGGCGGTCATGCCGGAGAGACCGCCGTTGATGAAGGGGAGGGCGGCGCGGAGATAAGGGTTTTGGAGGAGGTTTGTAGCTTGGGATGGAGCCACGGCCGCATTGCTGGCGGATTCTTTGATGGAGTTGGAGGCCATTATGGTCATGCAGGATTCAGCCCAGATATGCTGTGGGGTGGTCGCGGTTAGTTGGAAGGATTCTGGGATCTGTGTATAGACTTGGTTTGTGCAGTCGATTTGGGTTGGATTACCATGTACTGACCAGGAGGTTTGAGGGAATTCAAGGGAACTTCCGGCGACTGCGGTTTGTCTTTTGTACTGCGAAGTTTAGTAGTTGGTCTCTTTGGCGGATTCAGAAGCCACGGCGGAAGTTTCATGCGGCCCATGGAAACACAGAACTCACCGATGACGTCGAGCTTTTTAATAGATTTACAACCTTGGGAACAGATGATTCCACGGATGAATAGAAGAAGAAGCACTTTGAGGGGAGGGGAGTTGAGGAAACACAAGAGTGCGGGGAATGTTTTAAACCTTGGAAGCACCAGTTATACACGAGACTCGATAATACTCGGAACCAGGGGGTCTGAGCTTGCCTATATAACTTGACTTATTTAACTTGACCTCGGGTCTAACTATATTCATGGCGGTACTTCAGGCAGATTGATCCGCCCCGAGAACAACCGTGCCCATCAACCGGATTGACCGATTGTTGGCCGTGAGTTCTCCGGATGGCATTGTGGGGTGATGAAGATGACCCTACTCTAGTATGTGGACCAATTACGTCGATCTCAACGGTGCATTAACAAGTGTTACTTGTTAAATGCGGGGATGAAAGCTTGTCATGTGTCCAAATTCCGGTCGAAAGCGGGGGAAACAAGCGACAAGACCACTGTTACCATTATCTACACGCATGAAAAGGAATCTTTCCTCCCCCTTACATCCATGTTGAACAATCTTTATCCTGATCTGTGGAATATGATTTTCTCCACGTCATGAGCCCCAGACCGCGTTAGTGTCACGAGCTAAAGTCGGAACCCCACTTCGACCAAGCTTCCTCCACGAGAACCGGTCGGGAACCCGCGATTCTCTATCCGAGGGAAACTGTTGCTACACAATATACGCAGCGATCGAATCTAATGATTTAATGCCGGGAAATACACACGACAAATTCGTCATTTCTTTGGCCAGCTATTCAAATCGGTTATGATATTCTCGGTGGGACGGAGCTCCAGACGCAGATCGGCTATTCCTCAGTAATATTCTCCCGCTTCCGCTACCCGTACCGAGGGGTTGGATATCAACTATACAGAGGGTGGATCCCAGGCCATGGCACTCTAGCCCCATCGCGGCCCCTGACTGGCCCGGCCAATAACACCTCCGCCAATACCAATGAGATCCTCCCCTGGTGCGAATGGGCTTTGTTGAGGCAAAAGATAGGTCCCACCCCTGGAATCCTCCGATCTCTGCTAACACTGGGATCAATTCCGCCGAGGACCGGCACTTTGCTGCACGAATGCCTCTTTCAGATCAAGTCATTGGTCTATGGCAGCTTTGAAGCCCCGGTACTAATCCCAGACGTCGATTATCGGAGCTATAATCTCGATAATCGTGACGGCTCGTGGAGCGGGTGTCAGCGCGCGGAGGACAGCAGTCCGCCTTGTTGGTCTGGCCATTGAAGCTCGTGGGATCAATAATTGACGCCCTGGCAATCATTGCCGGCTGTGAGATCGCCACGCGGAACAAACTCGGGTATAGCAGCTCGTCAGAAGCGCTCGCCATACCTGGCCGAGGAGAGGGATCCACCGTATATCCAATGGAGAATTGAGACTACACTCACAAGGCAGTGACTATTTCATCTGGACCTTGATTTACTACGTACATCAGATACCCTTTTCCGTGGAGCGGTCAGCTCGATATCGTGACTACAGCAATTTTAATACGGCCATCTCCGAACTCCTTGTTTCAAAATTGACAATCTAGATTCTAGATAGCTTGCCGTTGGAATTCCCGTGCGGGCTCATAGAGTGCTAGTAAGCCCATCAAACACGAGAAACAGGAATAAACCAGGGCCCGTGTCCAATGCTCTCATCTAAGCGCTTAATCCCAACAAATAATCCATCACGATAACAACCACTCAATAGTGTCATCATCCCTATAACTAGATCTCAGATCCAGACATCTCCTCCGCCCCACCGCCAAGCAAATCCAATGCCCCCAACAGATACAAACCCACCACAAGATCCAATATAGACCCTCAATCTCATCACCTGTCAAGATTAGACCCCAAAGAAGAAAAAGGGCAATCAATAAAAGGAAAGCGGAATCCACCCGCCCCAACAATAACCCACTAGCACCGCCCGCTCAACCTAAACCAAGCCGAGCTTGCACCCCGCGGAAAATACGTTCGGCATATCCAGGGCTAGAAGTACGGGATTCGGTGAGTCCCTGGCAAGTATGTTCGGGAACCGAGGACATTCCGACGGCAAAGCGGGTGGGTTGCGGCGGGATGTGTTTACGGGATCGGTGGGGTGTTTCGGCAGTGGGAGTGGTAGTTTGTTTTTGATGTGGGGTGCCTATCTAGGTTATTGAATCTACACATTGGTTTTATGTCGCGATCTTAAATGGGCAAAAAAATACTTCCACGTTATTTGGATGTCTGGGCAAAGACTTGGAATCTGCAGTAGGCTGAGCTCTTTGCTAATAAATTGTGGACCCGGGTACGCCGAAGGATAATACTAATCATTTAACAAGGTCCTTTATTCTTTCCTTTATTCTTTCCAGTGAATGGAAGTTCTAAGTAATGACAAACTCACCGGATTTTGCAACGCGACTATTCAAATTTGCTGTAGACATTATTCAGGAGTTAGCTGCAAACCAGGTCCTGGAAACCTACAATGTCATCCGACATCACTTACTTATGATCTGTTAAGATCCTGACTAGTCTTTATTCAGCTGATAGAGTGGCTGATGCTCTGCAAGCCCTTTAAGTGAGCTACGTTCTGCCGGAACATGTCTGGCATTTAGGTTTACCCTAAATGCCAGACATGTTCCGGCAGAACGTGACATGACCCAGAGCAGCTTGACACAAAACGCAGGGCAGTTTGACACAAAACGCAGAGCAGCTTGACATGACCCAGAGTAGCTTGACATGACGCAGAGCAGTTTAACACAAAACGCAGAGCAGCTTAACATGACCTAGTGTAGCTTGACATAACGCAGAGCAGCTTGACACCAAACGCAGAGCAGTTTGACACAAAACGCAGAGCAGCTTGACATGACGCAGAGCAGCTTGACATGACCCGGAGCAGCTTGACACAAAACGCAGAGCAGATTGACATAATGCAACGAGCAGCTTGGTACAGTACGCAGAGAAGCTTGACGCAGTGAACCAAGCAGCTTGACACGGTACGCCGAACAACTTGATTAAAAACATATAAAGTGAGCCTAGGGAGACCTTACGACTAGGTTTCCATCCATCCATGTTGGCAATACAGTTATTTAAATCAACTCTCGATCTCACCTGGTGGCCTTCAGGGGTGCCACAGGTTCCTCTGAGGTATGGCTTGATGTATTCTATATAGCTGCATAAATGGATGAAGCCACCTGCCCACACTGCCGTCATGGCGGCTTGGTTCAAGCTCATGAGATAAATTGAAGATCATTGTGATTGAGCAGGAAACCCGTATAGCTGAATGGAGGGAAGCAAAGAGGACAAGAATGGACTTGAAGATGGAGATAAGGTGGAAAATCGGGTACTTGATCGCCTTTTTGTAACTATAATCTGGCACGAATTATGTGATGGATTAAGATTTACGGGTATTTTCTAATATTCTTATGACACTGACACGGGTAGATCTAAGCAGAAAACAGGTGCATTGAAGCACCGGTGCAACATGATAGCACGGACTATTATTGTGAAGCCTTGGTACCATCTAACTTAACTATTAAAATGCCGATATTAATTTGGAAGCATGATCTACGGAGGATGATTCGTGAAAATTAAGCTTACATTTAGATAAAGGTTTGTTTTAGATATCTGATTCTTTGGCTATCGTTAAGGGTAATTGAGATGGATCTCCGATTGAGCCGGTCATCGAACATGTCCATCAATAAGACAGAATACATAAGGAGATAAAAGAGATATAATGAACAAGGAAAATCAAGAAAGGAAATTCCTCACACTTGGGCCGATTCAAGTGATGAGGTCGAGATCCAGGGGAATAGATCAAGCCAACGCAGCACGCCATGCAAATGACTTATAAAAGTCTGAAAAATTAAAACCAAAATGCCAATTTTGAGACCCGTCCTGGGTTTTAAACGCGGGGAGCGGCAGCCATGACCTCGGGGGTAGCCTGGTCGGAGTACTTCTTGAAGTTCTCGTTGAACAGGTTGGCCAGCTTGGTGACCTCGTCCACGAAGGGAGTGGAGGCGGTCCAGGAAGTCTTGGGGTTGAGCAGCTCGTCGGGGACACCGGGGCAGGACTTGGGGACGGGCAGGTTGAAGACATCGTAGGTCTCGTACTCGACAGTGGCGAGGTGACCGCTGTGGATGGAGTCGAGGATAGCACGGGTGTACTTGAGAGGGCAACGCTTGCCGCCAGTGGTGGCACCAGCACCGACCCAGCCGGTGTTGAGGAGCCAGACATCGGCCTTGTGCGCCTTGATCTTCTCGGCGAGCATGTGGGCGTAGCGCATGGGGTGCAGGGCCAGGAAGGGCTGGGCGAAGCAAGAGGAGAAGGTAGCCTGGGGCTCGGTGATACCGTCCTCGGTACCGGCCATCTTGGAGGTGTAACCGGAGATGAAGTGGAACATGGCCTGCTCGGGGGTGAGCTTGGAGATGGGGGGCAGGACACCGCGGGCGTCACAGGTGAGCAGGATGATGTTGGAGGGGTGGTTCTCGCTCAAGCAGGGGATCTTGGCGTTGTCAATGTACTCGATGGGGTAGGCGCAACGGGTGTTCTCGGTGAGGGTGACATCGTCGTAGTCGACAACACGGCTGATGGGGTCGAAGACAACGTTCTCGAGAACGGAACCGAACTTGATGGCGTTGAAAATATCGGGCTCCTTCTCGCCGGAGAGGCCAATGCACTTAGCGTAGCAACCACCCTCGATGTTGAAGACACCGGTGTCGGTCCAGCAGTGCTCGTCATCACCGATCAGCTTACGCTTGGGGTCGGCAGACAGGGTGGTCTTTCCGGTACCGGACAGACCGAAGAAGACGGTAACATCACCGTTCTCACCCTCGTTGGCGGAGGAGTGGAGGGTCAGGACGTTGTGCTTAACAGGCATCTCGTAGAAGAGGACAGTGAAGACACCCTTCTTCATCTCACCAGCGTACTCGGTACCCAGGATAACCATCTCCTTATCGGCAAAGTTGATGGCAACGGAGGTAGCGGAGGTCATACCCTCAGTGAAGCGGTTGGCGGGGAAAGAGCCAGCGTTGTAGATAACATAGTCGGGGTGGAAGTGCTTGAGCTCCTCAGCGGAGGGGCGGATAAGCATGTTGCGCATGAACAGAGCGTGGTAGGCACGAGCACAGACAACACGGACGCTGATGCGGTAACGCTCGTCCCAGCCGGCGAAACCATCGATAACATAAATGCGGTTGCGAGTGTTCAGGTAGTCGACAGCACGCTCACGGTTGATACGCCAGACCTATTCACGGTATATTAGTATGATGTCATGCACGTGAGGCCTCGGCAATGTGGGGCAAAGTGCAAGAGCCGAGGACAAATGGAAGGATTCTGAGAGCCTCAGGGAAAATCCCAAAGATGGAAAGAGAGCACAGGGGAACAAAAAAGTGGACAGGATTGCAAGCCTGAATGCCAGAAAAGCTTGACCCTGGACTGCATATGCAAGGGATCCTGGGGTGGAGTCCGCGGGCCACCTGCAAGGGCAGTCCTCGACCACATAGTCCCGACAAATATGTAACAAGCACCCAAAAATCACTCATAGCAAAGAATAAAAAAAGCCTCAAACTTACATCAGGGGTCATGGGCTTGTTGACAGGTCCCCACCAGATCTCATTCTCGGAGGACTCCTCCTGGACGATACGCTTGTCGGAAGGGGAACGGCCAGTCTTAGCACCGGAGTAGGCGCTCAAGGCACCGCTGGAAGTGATGGCGGTACCGGTCTCGTAGACAAGGGCATCTTCGTACAAAGCAGGGACAGCAGGGTTGGCAATCTGTGAGTTGTTAGTATGGTCATAGCGATGGATGAGTCGACGTCGAGGATCTGCTTACAATGGCAACACGGTCATAGTCGATGTGGGCAGTCTCGTGCAGCTCCTCCTCCAGCTCGGTGTGACCCTTGCTAGGCCTATGTAAAGAAAGACGGTTAGCGACGGTGATAGAGGATGAAAAGGTAGAAAGAGAAAAACGTACTGGACACCGCCAGGGTGGAGGGCAGTGCGATTCACAGATGTAGCAACCATGTTTTTGAGTGAAGATGAATGATAATTATTGTTGCGTTGCTTTGCGACTTGTTGTTGGAAGAAATCCGAGTTCAAGAGACCTGGAGAGCTGGGGCGGCCGGGGACTATATAATTTCTCGCAGGAGGGGTCATTGCCGTGACGATATGTAGCTGCGTTCTCGTCCTTTGCCCCTGTGCTTCTCCACAGTTCCACGGGTGATGTCGGGGCGGAGGGCCGAGCTGAGACGGACGGTTGACGATGGATGAAGCGTTGCCGACTGCAAATACCTGGGAAGGCGCAGTCCGAATTGACCCGAAAGCTTTTAAGTGGACACGAAATGCACCCGGGGGACGGATGATGGACCGGAAAAGTAAGGAGGGGGAAATGATCAAGTGGATACTGGTATTGCAGAAGAGAGAAAAAGCCGCAGTTGTGGATTACTGCTTAGATCTAGGTTTTTCTCTGGTTGATGGCTGCAGATAGATGTAGAAGAGCAGAAAGAAAACGCGGTGGGTTTGGATTTATAACTACTGTTTGCAAGTTTTTACCTAGGTTCCTCTCACCAAGCTGCATTCATCCAGCTTGTGAAAATCTAAAGTTTGTAAAAAACAGCGTCAAATCCAGCCCCGGACGACAGGAATGACGCGCAATGATCTCACCAGGTTTGAAGCCAAAGTTACCATCAAACTAGTCCAATCCCAGCAATTCGCGGGGGAGCTGACATAATTTGTCGATCCCGGAGTCTCGATCGGCTACAAGTGTCTTGAATGTGATTCTTTTCGGCTTGCCTCGCCGATTTTGATTCGGATCGTGCATTGTGCGAGATAAAAATGGAATGCGAAAAATACAGAAACTCGTGAACCCGATGACGACAAAGACACGGTGCCAGGTCGGAACGAAATGTGGTTTAGGATCCTCCGAAGAGTTCTCCAATAACGGCGTTTAACCAGCCGAGGATGATGTATCAGCGACATTGACCGCGGCGGCGTCGGCCAATCAGAGGGCGTACATTTCCATTTTCCAGGGATAGTCGGGTGGGCAGAAGATATTGCCGCTGGGTCCTACGCTTTTCTGCCATTTTGTCTTGCTGGGCGACAATGTGCGGTGTTGACGGTGCAATGAGATCGAGGCCCTGATGAGGTCCCCCCATGCAGGTTACGTGGGAATTCTCGGTCTCGGCCCAGCTCACGAATTGAGACATGGAACATCCCGTGAACATCATTAGGGTCCCGAAAATGGGTCTCGTGGGTTTTGATTTTTCACTTTTTCTATTCGGTCGTCATTTCACTCCAGCGCTTTACCGTCGTTTCGGCTCGTCAGGCCCAATCGTCCTGGTTCGATCCCAACCCCCAGATCCTCCCGGTGGTTAGCGGCGGATGCCGAACCGGATTGTTGTTCTCGGCATGAGACAACTTGCCCTTGCGCGATTTTGTTTATTACGTATCCAATCGCCGAAAAACTATTCTTGTCGCTAGGAATGTGTACTAGGGATGTTTCTAGACTCTCAGGTGATCTGTCTAGTTTTTTGTTCTATTTTTTTCGAAATTTTCCCTAAATTTTCTCCGCGCGTGACATCGCCTACAAGATAGAGCAATTGATCCCGAGTCTGGAACGAGGCTTTTTCACATTTAATAATAACTTGTCTCCATTCGTTTTAGTTTTCGTTTCAAGTGGGGAAAAGGGGATGCTTCTCTCCAGGAAAAAGAAAACAACCATCTGGAAATCCCGAAACCTGCCCCGGTCTTCAGTTCAGCCCCGGTCCCCCGGGTTCGCCCCGGAACCTTCCCCCTTATCACCTTCCCGGCTTAATGATTATCAACAGAGTCGCCAATCACATCAACGTTTCCCCCCCTATTTCACCCGGATATCTACTTGAACATTCCAATTCAACCTATCAGATCCCCTCGCCCGACTGCATCACTCCGGTTTTTTCAAACGGCCTGGTGCGGGAATTAAGGCACACACGTAGATCACTTGGCTCCTATTTTCCCCGACCCGATCCTGCACGTCATACCTACTTTTTACTTGTCGGCACTCATGAACAGACCTCTTACCGACTGCCTCATGACACCTTCGCTCAGTAATGACCCGAGTTTAGGCTGATGCTGACTTAGGGGGGCGAATGTCCACACTATCCGTTGGGCTGGAATGCTCGCTTGGCAGTTCTTGGCTATCTGGGGAAGTCGGTCGCGTGGCTCAGGCGGATGCGGGGTATAGCGTGGATGGGTTCCTCCACCTGGCGACTTGCATCATGTCGCCCCCTAGTCGCTTGGACCTTTGGCGGATATTGAGCAAATGTAGACTTCTATTTGTTTGTCGGCTATCTGTTCAGGCCGTAGCTATCCGTGGCCTCATGTATGCTCAAGAGTCTAGGGAAATGTCGGGTAGCTACAGTAAGACACGTAAAGGACACAGAGCTCTGGGTTTCAGATCAAGTACCGGCCTCTTTGTATACCAGATCAAACTATGTCGCCCAGGCACAGTTGGCACGACACCTTTTTCGGCCATTTGTTTATATGCTTACTTTAATCTCTTTAACTTTTCAAATGACATCACTAGAAGCGCGAAATTTGCCTTGAAATTCGCTCGGAAGCTCAGCCGTAGCTCATCTTGCTGGTTCTGAAGTCATCTCTAACTTCCGTAACCCGGGGTTTATTACTCCACCTACAAGGTATAGCCCGGGAGCATCGTCCTATACATTGCTAGTGAGGAAATCCCTCTCGAGATCTTTATTTTCTTCCACCTTGTCAAAATAATGTACACATTCGAAAAAACTGAAATATCAATACATAGGATATCCATGGATAGAAGGATGTAAACTCTGAAATGTGATGTGAGAGCCTCAATATTGAATATATATAATGCCGGGCCCACTAAATTCCGGAGGTCTCCGAGCCTCCACGAGCTCCAGCAGTCCTGACTACAACGAAGCCCAAAGCTTAGTACAGAATAAGCTCATCCTTACCAGCTCCATCCTCCTTCCACTTCAAAATAATATCTTTCGTGCCCTGCGCAGCAATCTTAGCATATCCCTCCCCAGGCGGCGGCGCACCAGGAGTCGGCATCTTCGCCGGATCACCAACAACCCAAACAACAGGCTCCTGATTTACGCCCTCACACGCAGCTCGAAAAGCCTCAACATCAGGTAAAGAAAATCCCCGGCCAAAAACGACTGCCCGGGCCGGCTGGCTGTAGTTTCCCGAACCCACTCCATTATCGTGGGGGGACTGGGGATCCCGACCGGCGAGCAGGTGGGGAATCTCCGCCAGAGCCGCATCATTGGTTTGGATAAAGTGGATCACTGGTTGAGTTTAGTTGAGCCGTTTCAAAGGTGTTTGAGATGATTGGATGAGTTGAAACTTGAGGCTGAATTTTACCTTCGAGTTCGGGTAGCATGGCTTCAGCTACGGGCTTACCAATCTTTGTCGATGTACCACATAGGATTACGGGTAAAGGATTGGGTAGGTTGGACATGGTTGAAGGATTGAGAGGAATCTAATTGAGCAGGAAATGATTAGGCTTGGATTTAGGTTTCTCGGTGGGAAAGTTGTTCTCTTTTTATATACCAAAAGAGGGGTTTCTGTGAGATAAGCGCTAACCAAGGTTTAGTTCAGCTGTGTCTACTGCTCAGCTCGAATGAATCCATTTTGATAATGTTTTACTTATTCTATTATATTCCATGCATTTATCCGTTTCGGACCCCAGCAATTCATGGAACGTCACGTCAGACAGCCACAGTGCTCTTGTATCTTCGTAGCTGACTGCAACTGATCAACCGAAAAGGCCCTTTATTTCGCTTCGAGCTTCTAGCCTCGCAAGATATGAACACGTTATTTCACACAGAGGAGCAGACAGGGGACTAGGCGGGGGACTTGGTACCAATGTTATCGAGGCAGCGCGTACCTCTCCTACCGTGTCTGATTTCATTGTTTCAACGGCCATCAAACAGGTCAACACGAGTCATTTACGGGTTGGGGGCCTGAATATCCGATGCGGCAGCATTGGCTGAATAAACATGCCATTGAGAGTCGGGTCCGTGAGGCTCGATTCCAACGCTGGACAATCATATGTCTGGGCCACTTCTCGCAGCATTCAATGACCACGGTCAGCACTGTCACGTTTCCTGTATTCGTCAATGACTGGATCTTACGCGTTGGGTGGAAGCCTGACATAAAGCATCTCTGGGTCGGTGCGGCAGATGTGAGCATTGTGGCAGCGGCGGCGGCAGTGTCAGACCCAGAGAGCTACACTCATAAAGAGATAGAATTTGTTACCGAGGCGCTCACTGTTGCAACATAAACAATAAGAGCCCATAAGCCTTGTGATTCGAAAAGAGAAAGCAATGTCTCTTCCAAGGTTACATAAATTCGAACACAAGATCAGTCACGTCAATGAAGACTTTGCAGGCTTTCCATTTAGAATTGGTCACTTCAGAAAACAGCCTCCCCATATGTGAGCCGCTATCGCTGTGGTTTGCCTTGACACCGTGCGTCTAAGGCTAGATTAGCATTTCGATGTGCCTTCTGGTACCATGACATCACCCAATACTGTGTGGTAGCACCTTTCGAGGTTCCTTCCCTCAATCACTACCGTTTGAGCTTGTACTTGCAATACCAAATTGAACAAGCAATGATGGAATTCAGCTCGACACAATCAGTGGACACTATGTTAAACTTGCTTGTTGGGGGCTATTTTCCTGCGGTTACATTGCATGCGCTGATTAGTGCATATTTGGCCCCCATCTCGAGTACCCGCGGCTTAGATTTCGAGTCTGCGACCCCTCACATTTCTTGCTCTCTGAGTGCATGCGTTGAGTGGGGTGCGCGGGGCTGGCTACGTCAAGGCGGCCTGTATGGCGTTGAATGCCGCAGGGGTGTTGATCCTTCGGGCTCAATGAGAGACTTTCAAGGCCGTGGGCCCCATATCTCCTTGTTCGTCTTGAATTTCTTCAGTGTAGTCTCTACCCGCTTGAGAGTGAAGATTGTGTACAGTGGTTCACCAAGTTGTACTTTATTGCGATTGAAACAGGCTAGCTACCGTGATGCGGACTGGTTGATTACGAACCCTTAGAATGTTGAATGGGCAGGGATATACAGGAGTTTTGGTTAGAACAACAAAGAAAAAGGACTCCACTCCAATGCATGGATGTCGACCAAAGCTGAGCCCAAACATAAAGCGAAAAGAATCCGCCCTAATGGATGGCTATCACCCCACGCGGTTTACTTTCTTTGTCTAAGCTTATATCCAACCAACTACCATCATGGCCTCCAGAACAACAGCGACAATCGATCAATTGAAGACGGTCTTCGCCACCAAGGTGGTAACTCCCGATGTCGAGTCGGAGTACCAGGCAGCAGTGGCAGTCCCCTGGTCGCAGACGTGCTGGACCCCGGCTGCGGGGTATGTATACTTGAGCAACGTCCAAGAGCTTACTGAAGCGCTGGAGATTGTCAAGAAGACGGGAACCAAGTTCACCATCCGTACCACCGGCCATAATCCCAATACAGGCTTCAGCAGCGCAGATGAGACGGCCATGGTTTTGGATATCCGTCAGTTTCAGGCCAAGGAGCTGGGCTCAGACGGAGTCGCTCGAGTTGGGTCTGGAAGCACCTGGGGCGAGGTGTATGCCTGGTTGGAGGAGCAGAAGTTATCGGCAATTGGCGGTCGGGACCAGCAGGTCGGTTTGGGAGGCTTCCTACTAGGAGGTACGTATCTACCGTGATTCTGAATTAGTAGTGTGGCTGGAGCTTGGAAGCTAACAAATCGCCAAAGGTGGTATGGGAGCTTTGCCCAATTTGTATGGACTGGGTGCCGATGGTGTCAGGAATTTTGAGGTGAGTTGCCGCCTTTCAAAAGGGTAGCTGTCCCACCCACGCTCACGACTGACATATCCAGGTCCTCATGGCTGATGGCAGACTGGTCAATGCTAACTCGACAGAAAACGCTGATCTCTACCGCGCTCTAAAGGGCGGTGGCTCAAACTTTGGTACGTGGTCTGGTTTTATGATCGCTTCTATATCTGCGATGTAGCACAGATCTGATTCCTCTAATGCCCCTTCCAGGAATTGTAACAAGATTTGACCTCGAAACTCACCCTCTGATTAACGTGCAATACACAATCAATCTGTACAACCCAGAGGACCATGTCGAGATTAATAAGGCTACAGTCGCGGTTCAGAATGCCATGGAAAACAATCCTAAAGTCGGGCTGTTCACCAACTTCAACAACGGCTTTGTCGCTGTGGGCTTGCTCTATGGCGACACCCCCGCCGAGCAACCTGCGGCCTTCGAGCCTTTCTATAATCTCAAAAGCTTGATGACAACAATTCTGTCTTCCACAAATGGCACTCTCTTGTCACTGGCCCAAGCAATGGGCCATAAACAGGAGGCTAAGAAGTAAGTGTGATAACAAAGCAAAAATGAGGCTCGGCACTAACACAAGCAATAGGCGGGCCATCTATACGATGACTACCAAGGTGTCGCAGGAGCTCTACGAAGATGTCTACAAGCTCTGGACCGAAGTTTGCAAGACCCTTCCGGCTGGCTGTATCCTGCATTATACAATCCAGCCGTTTGGCAAGGCTGGAGTGCAGGCAGGAAAGGATCGTGGAGGTAATATCATGGGCCATGAGAGCATTTCGCAGTGCTGTAAGTTCATCGTCCCTAATCACAATCAAACTCATCATTTCTAGGCGGGCAGGACCTCCAAAGAATGAGAGAGCTGACGTAATGACAAACTTGCAGGGTGGGTGTTTACCTGCGAGTGGCCCCAAGAGGGAAGCGATGACGCCGCCGCGCAAAAAGCACACGCCACGATGACCGAAAGCGCAGAGTTGCTGGCCAACGAAAAGGGATTTCTGCTTGACTTCAAGTGTATGAGCTTTGCCAATGCCTCTCAGAAGGTACTCCATAGCTATGGGACGGATAACGTCCAGCGAATGCAGGAAACTGCGGCCAAGTACGATCCGGAGGGGGTCTTCCAGAAACTACAGCATGGCGGCTTTCTCCTTCGTGACAACATCTAAAGATGTTCATCGAAAGAAGGGTCTTTCTAGCTCCAGATAGTCATCCCCGACACCCAACATACCATCAAGCATGAATAAGCATTGCAATTTCAAGAAGTTCACTTAAGGCGTGGGGTAATTTGCCCCACACTAATTGCTTTCGGCCGGCTGTAGATCACCGGCGAAGATCATCACACTGATCCACGCATCAGAATTGTACTACACCTTATTGAATCATTTTCTATCCATGCTAAACTCATCACAACCAGCCTAAGGCGGACTGTAACAGACTAGAATTCGTCAAGACAACACCACGTGCGAATCCGAAGATGTGAATTCAATGGAAACTCGCCAACCTTACACCTTCCCTACGTCATTCCTCCCAACCCAAGTCCCATTTATATACACTTAAGCCCCCAAACACACTTGCCCTAAGCCAAGAGACGGAAGAATAAAGCACAATGCCAACATCTCGCACTGACCTCAAAAAACAAGCCAAAAAGCTTCGCTTCTTCCAGACCATCATCTCCTGGCTAGACCGCTACCTCTCCTGGCCGCTCCCCCCAAATCCCAGCCTGGAGATAACCATCCCAACAACAATCAGCAAAATAGCCGGCACAATAAAACTCTACATCTTCACAGCCCCAAACCAACCCCCAACCTCAACATTCTCTCAAACCCACGACATCGATGCACCCCGCCGACCCGTCCTAATTAACTTCCACGGAGGCGGCTTCTCAATCGGCCATGCAATTGACGACGCACGCTGGGCTCACGCCGTAACAACCGCCCACCCAGACTGCGTCGTTGTCAGCGTAAATTACAGACTTGCACCGGAGTACCCATTTCCGATCCCAATTGAAGACGGCGTCGATGCTGTCCTCTGGTTGTGGGATCATGCGAATAACTATAATCTCGATCGCGACCGGTTTGTGCTTTGTGGCAACAGTGCGGGTGGTAATCTTTGTTTTACTGTTCCGTTTCGTCTGCGCGAAGAACTTGAAGCCTGTGGTCGACTCGAGACGAAGGCCGAGATTAAACTTGCGGGTTCGCTGGCGTTTTATCCCAGTGTGGATTGGACACGTTCACGCTCGGAAAGGGATGCGACAAATCCCATTGCTGCTGAACGGTCGATGATTCCACCGAAGGTTTTTACCTTCTTTGATGAATCTTATCTTTTGCAGGAGAATCTGCCGAAGAAAGAGGATGGTAGTGTTGATATGGCGCATCCGTATTTATCGCCTGCGTTAGCGCCGGCTAGTTTATTCCTTGCAGCTTTCCCGCCTTCTGTTACTATTTATACGTGTGGGTGGGATCAGTTGCTCGTTGAAGGGAATACGTTGAGGGAGAAGGTTTGTAAGTTTGTGGATGAGGGGAGGATGAGGCATTGTGGGGGGTTGGTTATTGAGGAGGTGATTCATGGGTTTGATAAACGGCCGACGCTTTGTTTGGGGGATCAGGTTAGGGATAAGATGTATGCGGATGCGAATGAGGAGTTGGGGATTATGTGGAGTTGTGAGCATGATTCTGACAGTGAGAGTGAGAATGTGTAGTATAGAGTTGGCTGTTGAAGATTACTGGACCGGGATCTTGTACATTGAGAAAGATGGGCAAATAATAAAGTCTACTTGATACTATACTTGATGTCTTTTTTTACTTATTCATCTTGGTGAAGAAGTCGACAATCTGCAAGCCTTCAAGTGGATGGTTTGACGGGAACAGTCTACTCTTGAGGCTATCGAGCGATATGAGTAGAACAGTTTGTTCTCTAAGTAGTCGATCACGTTCTCGAGAAAAGACCCAAGCAGTCACCTTAAAGCTAATACTTGCTGATATACAATTTTAGACAGTTTAAGGTTGTACCTATACCTAACCATGTAACCTGCACATCACGTAGCAGCTTATCACAAAGCGGGGCCAAGGCGGGGTAACACAAAGTGGATGATTATTTTCTTCTGCCCCTCGCTGACATTTTCCTTAACGATCACTCGCCTTCCAAATTTCTTCTACCTTGGTAGCCAGACCAACCTCTTTAGGTATGATAGTCGCGTTCTGATCATGCCCATTCCCGGCGGTCCTCGTGAACGCCCTTTCTGACTGGCTCATAGATCAAAGATCCCATCCCTACATTATGGCTGGACACGCTAGCTGCCCCAAGTGCTCTGCCGCTATGGCTGGTGGTACTAAGACCTGTGGATCGTGTGGCGCGGTTCGTTGATTCTTTTGTTTGTATTCGGGTGGTTACTGATGATTTTAGACTTGCCCTGTTTAAGCCTACCGCCCGCGATGAGTGACGGAGATGAGTTATGGATGTGATGAGAAGCGATACGAGTTATGAGATATGGGGTTTGTGGTTTTGTTGAGAATGATATCCACCGGTGCGAGATTGGGTTCTGCTGTTACCATTTCTTACAGAATGAGATACCGATAAACCTTCAACCGAGGTACATGAACTTGCCGAGTAAACTTACGTAAGGATCACTTTAGTAAGAGAAGACGGAATGAAATTGCTATATACTCGAAGACGGGGCATCTAGACATTTCCCCTTAAAAAAAGAGATACAAGTTGTTCATGACAAGGATATAAACGCGGAAACTGTCAAACACATAACGCAGGAGTCAGAACTGACATCTACGTAGCCTTCATTCTCTGCTGGAAAGAACATAGTTCTTTGACCAGCACACAAGCTCGACTAGAATGGCCGAGCCCGTTCACTGAACTTCACTTATTGATACTGGTTGTCTGCGAACCCCATTTACGCGGTCTTGCGCCACTGGGACCAGACACCGATCAGGGAGGTAATGGTACCAGTGATACCGACAATACCATCATCCAGGTTGAGGACACCGATCGCAGACAATGGAGCGGCCAAGTCGCACACGTCAGAGAAGAGTTGTATCCGAGCAGCAGAGCGCTCCCTGTATGAACCGTTAGCACATGAACTCTTTTTTCATAATACTTCAAAACCAAAGAAAGAAAAGACATACTTCTCAATCTTCTTAGCCTCAACAACACCCTCGCCCTCCTTCCGGTCAACAGTCTTCTCCTTCTCCTGCAGCTTGAAGAGAGTGTACAGACCCGCAAGAGCACTGCACAGCAGACCAGCGGCCCAAGCGCGGTATGCATGCTCTTGCAAACGCTTCACAGACTCGAGCTTGCGGAATCCGATAGCGTCAACAACGGTGACCATATCGAGGGACAGGTAACCGGCGTAACCGAGCTGACGACCGACGCTCAGGTAGCGCAGGACAGGGTCAATAGGACCCTTGTTGTCGAGGGCGACGGAGGCAGCCTTGAGGTGCTCAGCGAACTTGCCGATACGCATGATCTTGCGTGTTGTGCCGAACTGCTTCTTGACGGCATTGTAAGGGTCGATTGCGGATTGGGGCTTGTTGGTGCGGAACAGGTACCAGGCGTAGAAGCGGGAGAAGTATTGGAGGGTACGGAGAAGCTTATCGCGACCGACTAGACGGAAGAAAGAGGTATCTGTTAGCTGGGATTGTCTTTGAATGCGGCTGGGCTGGAGTTGAGCTTCGCCATTTCGTCCCCACCAGGAGATCCCGGGAGGGTCATCATCGCAGTGAGTGTACTACACTGTGCTTCATTTTACCCTCTCGGTTTGGCTAGACCTGGCTCATAGGATCGGGGTTTATGGGGGCTTGTGCATACCAGTTGTCGCGACGAAGCGCAGCCAGTGCGCCAGCGCTGGGTGGTAAACGAGGGCGTCGGCGACCATGTTTGCTAATTGATTTCCCGGTCACGCGAGGATGGGGTTCGGGGTAGGTTCGGAGGCCGGCTTCGATGATGGGGAAGGGAAAGAAGTCACGGGCGGATGGAGGTTGTTTAAAAGGGAAGAGATGGCAGATGTAATGTCGGGTGGTGAAAGGGAGGACCGGTAATTGACCGGCGTCTGGAGCCGCTGATGGCAACCTCGGCTGAAAAGTGTGGAGTGACCGGTCTCTCCCCGATCTGACGTCTTCCATCTCCATTTCATGTGAAATGCTTATTTTGATTTTTGCTATGATCTGCTTGTATTCATTTGATTTAGCTGAGAATCCTATTTTACTAGTGTTCAAATGCGCAATACCCCCTACACAGAGTGTTTGGTTTGTGGTTAATGGCATACTCGTGATTTATCTTCCGATCGGTTTTCGTCACTGCATGATTAGGTTCACTGCATCAACATCGCCATCTACAATTTACTTATACTTATTTGAGTAGTAAAAGGTGCCGAGAAGGAGCTGGAAGCGTAGTCTCCGGACCATGACTTATTATTGTTTTAACCTGCCAGTAACATTAAGCGGGTCATATACAAGAGTAATAGAATGCTTCGGAAATGCACCGCCGAGGTAGATTACCAGCCCATCAGCCTGGATAATGTCACCATCGTGTCGGAATACATCGCGGGGAATTTCTCATGAATCATGTCGCAAGGGCCTATGTGGCTGGTTCGTCGCAAAATTTTCATATTATCGCATGGCTGACTACTGGGCCATGCATCGTCGCATTGGGTGCCAGATCCAAAGAACATTCATCATGGGGAATACAGCAGTAGGGTGTGGGCAATTAATGATAAGCGGGCCAGCTTTCATTGTGTTTACGGTTTGGCGGCGGGTAAGCCTAGGCCTGGATAAACGCATTTACTGGCTACCCATGGTCGACGTGTCGTAGCCCTCTGCGGCCAAAAACTCGCGGAACCTCTCGTCTTCGTGGGTGATGGTGTCCTATTATGGGTTAGAGTTGAGCGTAGCATATCCCGGAATTAAAAGCGCACCTGGTTGATTTGGGGAGAAGGAACCAGGCCAGGAAAGCACTCAAGATGCAAAGAGAGCTGGAAATGAAGAAAGGATCTTGACCAGCTCGAACCTTGTTGGGGGCATTGTCTTGAGCAAGAGGAAGGACGTAAGTGCCCACAAAGGCACCGATCTTTCCAATGGCCGCGGCATACGAGTAGTACTGTCCCCGAATGGCGGTAGCGCTAGTCTTGGCCGCGACCAGGCCAATGTTGTCACCAGGACCAAATTCGCCCAGAGCCAGGAAGACACTATGATGGTTAGCGGAAGCCTGAATAGCGAAGCCGTGAGATGTTCATACCCGTAAACCACGATAAAAGCACCCATATACTCCGTAGTGCCAAGCCATTCGTAGCATCCGGACATGATGAATCCAACAACTCCCTGAAGAGCGACCCCAATGGCCAGTGTCTGACGAGGGCCGAGCCAATCACTGCAAAGAGCTCCGAGGAAAGAGCCGGGTAGGTAGAAAAGATAGATCACAGTGGTCCAGCCGAAAATCTTCCAGAGTGGTGCAGTCGAGGGTAGGATCAGCGCCAGGAATTTTGAGGAGTAAATACCGAAGGAGTACGAGGAAAAGTCATAGATGAACCAGATCAGAGAGACGATAAACTACACCATTTTTATCAACAAAGAGCCGCAGATATTAGTGGAAGAAAGTCTTACCAAGCGTTTCCAGTAGAACCTGACGATCAGTCTCAGTGGAAAGACGTGCATGCGTTGGCGGTTGAATTCCTCAGGCTCCTTCATCTTGTACCGAAGGTAGACCAGACTCAAGGGAGGAATGATGCCCAAGCCCAATGAGATACGCCAGGCCGCTCGCAAGTGGTCTTGAGTGCAGATCAGGCACACAATCATGGGCACCAAAGCCGACACCACGAACCCGAAGTCGATCTGGAAGTTGGTGAACATGATGAACCACCGATTGCGATGGCCCTCCTTGAGCTCGCCGGTATTCTCTGCGCAGGCGACCGAGCCAGCAGGGTATTCACCACCAATGCCGATTCCGATGAAAAATCGATAAGCAGTGAGTGCTGCGAGCATCCCATAGGTGCTGTCGTGGTAACCATAGGAACCTGCGCAGAGAGCTGCAAAAACAAACAGGATGATGGTCGAAATCATCAGGGACCACTTGCGCGACCAATGGTCACTCGTGTAGCCAAAGATAAGCATGCCGACCACAGTTCCGACAAACGCAATTGATGAGACGTTCTGGCTGGCCGTAGAGTTGGCGTAGACATCTGGATAGATGGTACTCAGAATTGTGTTGACTTGGCCAATGACCTGCAATAATAGATGTCAGTAACCACCTTTTCCTCACAAAGTAGCATGGCACGTGAGACCAATGGCCACAGGACAGGTACGCGCCCGAGTAAGGCTTTTTTGAGCACTTACACCATTGAGATAACCATCGGAGAACAGACCGGCACCACAGGCGATAGTAGGCCAGCTGCGCTCCCAGCGACCCTTAGTCCTATCTTCAAGCGGCGGCAGGTCATAGGCACCCTCCTCCAGCGGACCAGGGCCCTTCTCCGGGTATGCCTGAGCTTCGATTTCCTTGGAAGTCATGTCTGCGGGTCGCCGTCACGGTAGTCCTAAGCAACGTTCAATTTGAAGTCGAAGCACGTGGGGAAATATGTCTCACCGTTGATAAGGGAAAGGATCGGCGATGCAAAATCACAGTGGTAGCGTGACCCGATTCACTGTACCACCCAGTTATAAGACTCGAGGTGAGGTGAAAGATTAATGAGAAGAGAGAGAGTAGGGCTGACAGGAGGCAATAAGTAGCACGAGGGCAATTAAAACAAGAGGGAAAAAAAACGACGCTAAAATCAGTTCATGCCGATAACGATCCCAAATCAGCGTCGGCCTCTTAAACTTGCACTATAGATTCCCACAAATCACCAATAGACGGGGCGGGATGCGGGACAGCGGGGGCCTTTTCCACCCCTTTTTCCCACACGCTAAGCGTCAACCTTCCAAGCTGGGGAAAGCGCGACCAATGACAAGCGTTAATTCTATCACCTGCGCTCAGACCGGCCCATGGCTTCTCCTCGGTCTGTTCCGTTTAGGGTGCCTCAACCGGCCACGCCGAAAAGCTTGTCCTGTAAAGATATGACCTGATCGTCGGAATACGCAAGCTTCCGACTTAGCGTGCAGGGATTTAAACAAGAATTTGATGACAAGGATTCGATTGCATTTGCAGAACTTCATGTCCTATGAAGAGACACACGTGCGGGGCGTTCGATTGGGGCCGAAAATCCACTTTGGGTGGATTCGATCCAAGTTGGGAAATTGCACAAAGACACGGAGTATTTACGGCTATCTACGGCTGTTTTCACCTTAAACTTAAAGACCTGTACCGTGGATAAAGAATAAGGAACAGGGGAAACAGAGGAAGGGAAAAGATCCCACGTGTATGATGGTAGTTGCCTGCTACCAATGGTGGGATCAAGGCAATGCTGACTAAAGGGAAGAGCACACGACCTCATGCATAAACGCCCTGCAGCAACATCGCGCGAAATGCGGGTCAAGTTGGAATTAGGGAAGCTTGTCATGAATTAGATCGATCGGCATATGCATGGAAACTTAGCGAGAAAAGAGAATTCCATTGTTTTATCTCCCTAACGCATCCAGTGTACGCTCCGTTTTCTCTCTCTGTGACTTGGGTGTACGTAGAGAAATTATCGCCCTTCTTTACTCTATAATATAATTGAACTCGCGCCTCAGTTTAGCTTAGATAAGCGCCTATCTAATTTAGCTATACCCCATGGAAGAAGCACCAGTGATTTGCCCTTCAATAGATGGCACAGGAAAGAAAAGACGGATTAGATCCTCATGCACTGCATGTCTGACAATACCCACGCTTCTCTATGACACGAAGTCTGCTCTAAAGTTGTATTTTCTGCTGTCTTCTTTCAAGTTATACCCTCCCACTTCAAAATCGGGGCCTACCGCTCGCACGCTGTGATTGCTGGAATAAAATTAATGGATGAGGGCCAGAAGCTACTGGACGAGGCCGAGGAAAATCGCCAATTACGGAGCCTGCGAGCGTTGTATCAGCATACAGCGCTAAAATAGATTGTAGGTAGGAGCTCCAGGCATCTCGGAGAAGAGTCTCGGTGGCTTGTTATCCGGTAGGCCATCGTTAAAGTCCGCAATCCGATTGTAGACAGGTTTTCAAATTGTGAAACACAATGAGTGAGAGTGTCTTAGAAACATTCGGACTGCAGAATGCGACGATGGTCTACTACTTCTGTCTGGTATTCTGTTGGATGCTGAGTGTCTCTAAAACCTGCAAGGGACATATTGTTTACTCCCTCAAAAAGGACTGGCACAATCCAAAGCTCTTGGAGTCGTATCCGGATGAAGTCATCCGCAGCAAATTCAAAAAAATTCATCTTAAAGCTCGGCCAGACTTTCCGCTTGGTATGGCCGAGAGGAAGATACCGCGTTGAATTTTATTGTAATGAAAGAAGAACGTGGATGGCGCAACTGGTGTAGTTCCTCAGGGCCTTGGTTAAATGGGTAAGTCTCTAATGGTATTCCTACCCTCCATTCAGGATCTAAGTTAATATAAGGCTGCTCCATAATTTCCGAAAGGAGGTTGACCACCAGGACTGTACTATCTACGGAGTCACTTGTAGTGATTCCGACGATGATTTTCTGAAGACCAATATCGATTGAGAGGTAAATTCCTTTCTATTCTTCAGGCCGACTAAAGTATTCTAATATCCAACTAGTATTCGAAGCTTAGTGTCCTTGACCGACTCAATGGGTATCAGAGGGGTTTCGGGATCCTTATCTTCTTAGTGTAACTAATTAATTGAGGCTCTATTCATTATCTACATACTAGTGCAATGCGTCCCGCCAAAGCCATGGAGTTGCGGGCATCGTCTGAGATTTGTTCTGCTTCTTGCTCGGAAGTTCGTACGAATGCACTCTCTCTTCTTTTGATTGACTTGCTTGTTCACAATATGCCTTATGAACTCGTTCTCTTCCTTGAATTCATTAAACTGCTGCTCTAGACGCATAAGCTTTATTTGATATGTGCCCTGGCTAATTCCACAACTTCTGCCAAGGCTGTCTCGTACTCACCCGTCTGCCCGGAACAAAGTCGAACGCTAAGCTCCTGAGTAGACAGAACTTTTTAATAGCAAGGGCAAATATAAGCGATCCAAATTGCTCGTTTCAGTCAATTGTAGACTGCTGGATTTGATTTTCAATAGATGAAAATGGCAAGCAGCCAATGATGATCAGTAAAGTCACGTGTTAAGTACCACGTGATTTCGTACATTGACTTACGATTGTCAATCATGGCCTGAGGCATCCAGGAGTCGTCGGTCCGGAGAAACATTCCGCCAGCTGAGCTTGGGTCCAGCTACGTGATGTATCGCTTCCTTGCGGTGTCCCATCTCATCAACGCACTCTGCATCTCGGACCCCCGATTCTTCATTCTCTCGTATCTCTCATCAGTCCCGATCCGCCATCATGGGGTCTGATCCACAGTACATCAAGTACCCTGATCTCCTTCTCGCCCAACATGTCTTCAACCTCTCTAACCCTGCATGCGCCTCATCCGCCCGCCAGTCCTCGTTGAAGAAGCTACAAGATGCCATTCTCGAACGTAAGATGGCCCCCTTTTACCGCCATCTGGCTCACCCTACGGAGGGTATCTTGAACAATGCTGGGGAAGGTGTCACACAACATTCTCACACTGGAACCTCCAAGCCTCTCATCACCTCCAACATGCTTGCCTCCCGAAAGTCGCCCCAGAACATCGATTTTCCGTGGGACGAGAAACTTTACCAGTCTCTGCTTGACGATAATAAGAAGGAGCTCGAGACTATTCAGAAGGAAGAGGTTGACGCAGAGGAGGCCGCGGGCGAGACTGAGGTACAGGCTGCTCGGGGCAAACGGGCGGAATTCTGGGCCCGGGTTGGTGATAAGGTAGGGAATATTCCTCAGCCCCGTGAACAAAAAGCATCTCTAACGCTAATATTCTACAGGATAAAGCCATCGAGTCATACGACGAGCTGCTTGATAAGATTGGTTTCCTGGGAACTAAGATCGACTTGGTCATGGCTATGATCCGCATTGGTCTGTTCTTCGGCGATGCTTTGTATGTGAAGAAGACCATCGAACGCGCAGAGACACTGGTTGAAAGCGGCGGTGACTGGGACCGGAGGAATCGTCTCAAGGCATACAAGGGTTTGCACCTGCTTACCATCCGCTCATACAGCTTGGCTGCTCCTCTTCTCCTTGATAGTCTGTCTACATTCACAAGCTATGAACTTTGCAGCTACTCTTCGCTCGTCATCTACTCGGTGCTTGCGGGATCATTGTCCCTCAAGCGGGTGGACTTCAAGGCCAAGGTTGTGGACGCACCGGAGATCAAGGCCATCCTGGGTGCTGGAGAGGACCAATTGGCTGCCCTGTCTGGCGAGATCTCAGCAGGCCCTGGCTCTCGGGAAGAGGAGATGAAGGACGCGACTGTATCACGGTCAACTCCCGCTGCTGGTGTCACCACCGTCATTAACTTGGCTACATTGGGAACTGGCTCTAGCGAGCAAGCAGAGAATGAGGCCCCGGTGGATTTCTCCCCGCTGGCAAACCTGGTGAACAGCCTGTACAATGGCAATTACCGCTCTTTCTTTGTGGCCCTTGCCGGTGTGGAGGACCAATTCCTGACTCAGGACCACTACTTGCACGAGCACCGGTCCTGGTTCGTTCGGGAAATGCGACTACGTGCCTACCAGCAGCTCCTTCAGAGCTACCGGGTGGTAGGCCTGAACACTATGGCTAACGACTTTGGTGTGACTGTGGATTATCTGGACCGGTATGTAATACTTCGGCTTTGTTAAGTTGAGCACATTGCTAATTTCAATATAGGGACCTGGCCAAGTTCATCTCCAGCAACCGTATTGCTTGCACTATCGATCGTGTCAACGGGATCATTGAGACCAATCGACCCGACGATAAGAACAAGCAGTATGCGGATGTGGTGAAGCATGGTGATGCCCTGATCACCAAGCTCCAGAAGTATGGACAGGCTGTCCGTCTTCGGGGTAGTGAGCGCAGTTAAATGGAGGACTAAGGGGAATGTACTTCTGAAACGAACAAGAGAAACCCACCGTCGATGTTGTCACGGATCGATATAACTTCTTAGCATTGTAACCTGTTTCTAGAATTCCAGTCTACGGCTGGATCTTATGCTATCTATGATACTTTAATAATCTTTCCCAATTTTAGAAGGTGGAGAGTGCTGGTAATACACATCCCCCGCATCGGGCGGCTCCGGAGTGACGATGCGGGCTCACGGAGTCCACTAGGGCCGGGCAAGCCTTTCCGAGGAAAGATCGACCTAGCGCCAGCCCGACCCAAGCCAACTGCGCTTAGAGCGTCATAGATCTTGCGCGACTTTCTTCTCGTTTGTCGATGCCGTGAATAACCTCCCTCGGGTTCTCGTCCGGTAACCGATTTAGACTCCACAGTTGTTATTATCTTTGGTTCACCGAATGTGGGGAAACTCAATGCTGACTCACACACCGCCCAATCGGTCCCTGGATTCTTTTTTTCTTCATGCGCTGTAGCCGTTTGGTCCTATCATCGCGTCGATTGAAGAGGTCAAAGAGGTAGAACGATCTGCTGATTGACAATCATCATGTCCTGGCAATTTAAGCTCACCTCCAGTGTACGGGCATCTCCGTTGCGGGCCCTGAAGACCCGGCCGAATGGTCTCCTACTTCGCCCGACCGCACTTGGTGCTGCGGGGAGGTTCTCCGCTTGGTCAGGTACGTGGGATGATGTGTTGCGCCATATATAGATCGAATGGTCTCCCGTGGAGAGAGGGGTCGTCCCACCCTATAAGCCCCATCGTCGTCCTGCTTTCTCCACCTCATCTATACTACCAATTCCCGCTGGATTATATATTTTGATATCTCACTAACATCTGGGTCGAATCTCAGAGCCCACTATGACTCAAACCAGTGTCGCCTACACTAAGCGGACCTTGTCCACTCGGTCAAAGAAATGCCTGAACGTCGACAACATCAACCAGCACATTCGCGCAGCCAAGTACGCCGTGCGGGGTGAGCTGGCGGTCAAGGCTGAGACCTACCGTCAGCGCCTGACTGACGGTGACAAGTCATTGCCCTTTGACAGCGTCATCTTTGCGAACATTGGTAACCCACAGCAACTCGACCAGAAGCCGATCACCTTCTTCCGTCAAGTCCTCAGTCTCGTCGAGAACCCCTTGCTATTGGAGAACCCGGAGGCACTCAAGACCTCCTTTGGATACAAGCAGGATGTGATTGACCGGGCCAAGGTACTGCTGGCCAATGTGCAGAGTGTTGGTGCATACAGCCACAGTCAGGGTGCTCTGGGAATCCGGAACAGCGTGGCCAAGTTCATTGAGGAGCGTGATGGATTCCCTGCCAACCCGCAGGACCTGTTCCTGACTGCAGGTGCCTCGTCTGGTGTAAGCACCCTGCTGAGCGTCATCTGCAATGACCCGAATGCCGGTGTACTAGTCCCCATTCCCCAGTACCCACTTTACACTGCCACTCTGTCGCTGTTGAATGCACACTGCGTGCCTTACTACTTGGAAGAACAGAAGGCTTGGGGTACCAATGTCAGCGCAATTAAGCAGTCGATCAAGGACGCCCGGGCTAAGAACATTAATGTGCGCTCCGTCGCAGTGATTAACCCTGGTAACCCTACCGGTGCCTCGCTGAGCCCCGAAGATATCAAGGGGGTTCTCGACATCGCCGCCGAGGAGCACCTGGTTGTCATTGCCGATGAGGTTTACCAGACCAACGTCTTCACTGGCGAGTTTGTCTCGTTCAAGAAGCGCCTGCGCCAGCTCCAGCAGGAGACTCCTGGCAAGTACGACGATGTGGAGCTGGTTTCTATGCACAGTACCTCCAAGGGTATGGTTGGCGAGTGCGGTCACCGTGGTGGTTACTTCGAGTTGGTCGGTTTCGACCCCTTGGTTCAGGAGCAGATCTACAAGCTCGTCAGTATTGGTCTGTGCCCGCCGGTCGTTGCACAGTGCCTGCTCGAGACTATGGTCAACCCCCCTCGCGAGGGTGACCCCAGCTTCGAGCTGTACCAGAAGGAGTTCAACGGCATCCGTGATGGCTTGCACAAGCGTGCCCTTGCCTTGTACGATGCCTTCCAGCGTATGGAGGGAGTTGAGTGCCAGGAGCCTCAAGTAAGCACCATTGACTCCTTTAAACCAGAGGATCTTTCATGCTAATCGTTATTACCAGGGTGCCATGTACCTCTTCCCCACCATCAACCTTCCCGCTAAGGCTATCGAGGCTGCCAAGGCTGAGGGCCGCGCCGCCGACGAGTTCTACTGCCTGGGCATGCTTGACGCTACCGGCGTGTGCGTCGTCCCTGGCTCCGGCTTTGGCCAAAAGGAAAACACCCTTCACTTCCGCACAACATTCCTTGCACCAGGCACCGACTGGGTTGAGCGCATCGTGAAGTTCCACTCCGAGTTCATGGAGAAGTACCGGTAAATTTGACAGAATATACTGTAAAAAATCATCAAATAGAAGCAGTCACCTCGATCCTAGATCTGCTTTTATTCCTCATTCCATCATGTGAGACGAGCTCTTGGCGTGTATTTCACCGTCTCGTCCCGCCCCATACCATGTTCATCCCGTTGGTTACTTATTTGACACCTGTGATTGTATGGGGTTTTGATTGATACCATATAGAATGTCTTTACTTTTGGCACTGCAGGAATCAAGTGACAATTTATCAACCTATAGACCATGAATACCGGACACAATGTCGTCAGATCCTAAGCCACCGCGGGACCATAAATTAGATACTCCACAGAGGCTAATCAGCCATCGCGCTAGAGTATCCACAACACCAAGCTACCAATCCAAACTAGAACTATAAAAAGCCATCGAAAGCCTCACCTCAGAATCCCCCCAAAATCAAGCCAACACCAAAATGACCGCCCTAATAAACTACATAATAAAACTCTTGACCCCCACACCCCCACAATCAATTTACAAAATTACCATCCTCGGCTACGAAGGCGCAGGCGAAGAATCCCTCCTCCGCGGCCTGACAGACAAAGGCGCCCCAAAAAAACCCACTGCAACATAGTCTGTCCATACAACGACAAAGGATAAGTATACCTCGGCCACAGCACCCGTCTAAACATGGCATTCATCGTCAGTGACACCAGATATAGCGATCTGCGGAACTCGAACATCTTCCGAGGCTTTTACAAAGATGCGGATGCAGCAATCTGGATGATTAATTTTCATTCCAAAGGCGATTTCTACGAGTCACCTGATTGGATTGCGGAAGACATGACCGTGAAAGGGAGGAGGATGGAAGAGCAGATTTGAAGAGAAGCAGGTATGGAAAGGGTGATTTTGCGGAGAAAGGCTCGGATTACGAAGATGACGCCTCTGAAACTTGATGAGGTGCCTTGGCTTGTCCTTCTTAATCGACGGAGGTGTGAGGATCGGTGTTCTTTGAAGGGGAGTTTGAGGGCTATGGAGCTTGAGGATGTTTGTATGAAGGAGTTTAGGGTGCTTGAAGGATCCTGCGAGGAGTTAGGTTTGTGTTGGGCATGTGCGTATGTAAGTGTGTTGATCATTTTGCCATACGAGGAGGAACTTTCCGTTGGAAATAGCCGGGTGTCCTTTCTGAAGAATTGCGTCCAAATATGATTTACATTAGGCTAGTTTCAAGTTTCAATAATCCCCTCAAGCTTTCCAACCTTTGGAAGCTCCGAAACACCTACGTACTACCTAAATCGCTGCTTTGCTGCTACCCACCGCTTGCGAGATATACATACAAAGTATAAGTATTGACCTCCGTCTATTATTGCACCTAGTCTTTCCGCTCTTAGTCTTACTATTGCTCACGTATTGTATCCTGTAGCATATCCCGGTGCATACTCACTCACACTAGGCTGTACCTACCGTGAAGATGATTCAGGAGTGGTCAGGCAGGAAATTGTACTAACTAAGACTAACGTGCTAGGTTAGAGATAATAAGTGCGATCTAGTGGTGTCGCAGTACAGTAACAGCCTCTGTAGGTTAAGCGCGGGGTGGTGCATGGTGCGGCTGATAAAGATCCCCCCCCACGAAAGCATCCAAAAACTCAATGCGATCTTCGAAAAGCCTTACAACGGAAGGATACCTTTAGTCATCTATATTCTATAGCCTCGGACGTTTGGTACCTGATAGACTTTTAACTCATTTAGGGAACGAAAGGGTTACTGAATATATCCTCTCCGTTTTATACACAATCAGGCGCCTTAAGGGAAGAGCACATATGACTTGATGAATCTGACGATGAGTTGTGGCAACTTGTTTTCAAGCCCACCCATGCTGACAGACCAAATAATCTGGCACATCCCAGAGAACACCTCAATGAGATGCCGGTGCATTTCCCCAAAAGATATGCCACACTCGGATATCGCTCAAGTTTTGTTGCCATCAACGATGGCCTATCAAGTCGCTGGGGAAACGCTAAACTGTGAGGATAAAAAAGCCGGAGCTTTTATCTTTGGGCTGAACTCAAGCAATCTATGGCACTGGCCGGAAGATGGCGAGCCATCACGAAAGCCTATTGCGTCAGTCGCTGGGATCAGAAATGACAGTGACCTTTCTGAGTCCCTTGACCGTGGCATTGGAGGCAGTAGTAACTCAACATCATCGATCCGGGAAGATAGTGTGAATCGACATTCTGTTGGACTACGTAGGGAGCCGCCACGACAGTCCGTTTCAATAGCGCCCCACTCGACTAGTGAAAGCTATACCGTTGGTATCATTTGTGCTCTTCACATTGAGCTAATGGCTGTACAAATCTTGTTCGATACTCCTCATGATACTGTGAAAGTTCCATCCACAGACACAAACTCCTATGCCTTTGGATCTATGGGTAAGCACAATATAGTCGCCACCTGCCTCCCGGATGGTGAATATGGGACAAACTCGGCCGCCAGTGTGGCATCGAATATGAGGCAAACATTCGATCGTCTGCAATTCTGTTTGCTAGTTGGTATTGGAGGTGGAGCCGCCTCTGCCCGAAATGATATTCGATTGGGAGATGTCGTGGTTAGCAAGCCAATCGGTAGTCGCGTTGGTGTCTTGCAGTATGACATGATAAAAACTCAAGAGCACGGCTCTGAGTTGAATGGATACTTGCAACCACCTCCACGGATCTTGAGATCAGTGTTGAGTCTGATGCAGTCGGATCCAAGACTGTCTCGTGCGCCTTTAGAGCCATACTTGCGACAAATCAGTGACGCGAATCCAGAATATGCGTACCCTGAAGCTTTTAATGATACACTCTACGAGTCCGGCTATCCACATCCTAGAGGCGAGGAGACATGTGAAAGATGCGACAAGTCCAAGGAACAAATACGGCCCCGAAGGCCTTCCAATCGGCCAAAGATCCATTACGGCTTGATTGCATCTGGAAATCAGGTGGTGAAAGATACGAAGATAAGAGATGCTCTAGCGAAAGAGCATGGCATCTTATGTTTCGAAATTGAAGCCGCTGGTATCATAAACATTCTACCATCGTTCATCATCCGCGGAATTTGTGACTATGCCGACTCTCATAAAAATAAAAAATGGCAAAATTTACGCCGCGGCTACAGCGGCTGCTTATACGAAACTCCTCCTCTTTCATTTGCGGCGTGATTCGGAGTCGGAATTCATGCCCAATCCACTTGATAGATCGATGACTATGGAAGGATCTCAAAAGGGATGGGCGTTGGTGGGTGGAGATGAAAGACTTGAACAGGAAGGAAGCCCAGGCCCTGCTAAAAGGCGGCGAACATGAGGATGATTTTTCTTGTCTCATTTTGCGTGCTTATCTATATGGTGTTGATGGTGGGTGGAGTCATTTTGACTAGATAGAAGAGCCCCTTTCTATTGCGAACCATATTACTGCCTGAAGAGCTGTAACTCACGAGAAACAAAAGCTTGTAAAGATGCCGAATTATCCGAGATAGTCATACAAATCAATCGGAATGACAACCACCACAACACAGACAATGTTTCTCTCCCTTGCGTCCGCCACGAAACTTGGTCGTCGCCATTGCAATGTTTGGGACTGTACGTCATCAGATCGCTATCCCATTTACTGTAGGATATCATCTGCTGTCTCAAGTGGCAAGGCTGTTCTTCCGAAAATAAAAAGGTTAACCATGATGGGAGAAAAGAAACAGCAACTCAGAAGCTCTTAATCCGCCTGTTCTGACTACTTCTACTCAGCTTATCAATTACAACCACCCTTCCCAGATCCCAGCCATCGCCATTCAACCCGTCAGACACAAACAAGGGGACCCCTTGCACGCGACACGGACCGTGCAGAGCTAAGCATTAGCCAAGACTATGCACTCAAGGCTTGTATGGCGAGCAAACCACCATGTAAGGTTCGAAAGGTGCCGGCGACATGTGTGGCATGGACTAGCGGGCTGTACCATGTACGATCCAGAAAGGCTTGGTATGCAAGAGCTCCTGGTTCCCGTAGACGTGTATTTTTGCGTATTGAATCGATGTGCCGGGATATCCGGCTGGAATGAGAAAATGGTGGTTGGAATGGACACTTACTGGTCGGAGCTGGAACTGGATTTCCAACCTTACCTTACACTTGATGTAAAGAAGCTTACAAAGAGACGAATATTCAATAATATTACGAGTTTTTTTTTTACTTGCATTAAAGTACATGTCGATTATTGTATTCAAAACTTCTGTGGTAGATACACACCGCTACTTGTCGATCAACTTGGACACTCGTACAGCGCCTGAGTACGTTTCCCCGTACCTCCATAACGTCCAACGACCGAACTACGTAACCAGGTGCTCTTTGACCCAAGGTAGTTCCGAAAGGAGTGAAATATGTGGTCACAGGGGCCAACGAGGTTCCACACACCTGACCCTGATCTCCTGTACAGGGTCATGGCAAGCTGCAGTCCGAGATCGAGCATAGAGTTTTAAAGATGCAGATTGGCTGAAAACCTGCTTGCCGATCTGAGACCGGTTTGTGCGGACTCACCGCTACATTTTGGTGAAATCTTTATTCGTGAACTGGAATCGGGTATCTCCACCGAACTTCCGATCTGGAAAGTTGTGTGAAGAGAGATATGTAGATGATACAACTTGATGTGGAGTTTGTTGGCTGAATTGTGGTGGGAGGTCAGCTGTTCGGATAGATCGCTGAGGGCTAAGCATCTCAAGTGGATACTTTACAATACCAACGGTCAGGATCGCCATGTCAGATTTTGTATTCAGATGTGGCGGATATATGGGTCATTGTACACATAACAGGTCTATACAGCGAAACAGTGCTAATGTACGGGGACCATGTCTAGACACATGGTATCCATCGAAAAATCACAAAACCCCTCTAGATTCATTGCTATCGTGAAGAGATCTAGAACTGGCTAGTTGAAACAAGGCAAAGGCATTTATCATCATCTCTCATCAAGGTCATAAAGACGGTGTAGAGGTGGTGGTAAGGTGTCGCAAATAGCGGAGACCCCAGGAGGTTAGAGAAGAAGCAAAAGTTTCGGGACCGGGTTATTGAGCCCACGACTGGCGGAAGTAATCGTTGTCAATGGGAGGGGTCGATTCATCATTGAAGAGATTGGCCGGCCAGGTGGGGATATTATCCTGCGAAGGGGCCATGGAGTACATGTCCTGTGCTGGGATTGACTTGGCCTCGATTCCCATACTGGCTTGAAGCTGATGCTCGAGGGCAGCGGTAGATTCATTGGCGGACTTCAGGAAATCGTCGATGTTGATCGACTCAAGATCATTGGATGACAAGAGTCGCGCCTGAGGTAGTCCAACCAATGAAGAGGCAGAGCTGATACGGAGATGGTCCAACTCTGACGCTTCACTCACACTATGGAGATCGTGCATATCATTACCAGCATGTCCCAGACCGGGAAGCGGCCCAAACTCGTCAACTTCGGAGATATCGCCGGAAGATGATGGTGGCGGAAGGCCCGAGGGATACGAGTTGTAATCCTTGTAATCGAAACTGGCGTATGACGGCGCCTGAGTGCTGGTAGTGGCAGGGGCATCGGAATACAGCGGGAAACTCGACCAGTCAACTGATGGCGCACCTGCCCCTGCAGATCCCAATGGGAATTCGGAATCCGGAGAGGTAAAGTACTGGTCTTGATAGTGATCTTGGAAGGCCATGCACGTAATCGGGGAATTAGACGAGGTATTCGGGAAGGAGGCGAAGGACGAGACATCGAGAGGCGGGGGTACACTGGTGATTATCTGCTCGAGGGGAAACTTGTCCATGGTGGCCGGGGCAGACGTGGGATTGGCGGTACCGTCTGTCGGTTGCTCCATTGCGGCAGTCGGAGGGGAAAACTTGTCGAGGAATGATTGATCGAGAGAAGCCGAGATGGGAACCTCTTCTGAGCCTGTTGCGGGGGCACTGTGGGGGGATCCCTCGTGCGATGTCTGTTGCGACTGGGATACAGGCTCCATCGACAGAGAGAGCGGTTCCTGAACAAAGGCGGATTGGGTCAACGGAAGGTGGTCCACCGACCTACGAGGCATGTCGGACGGATGGTGAATGGTATGTGATCGTGGGATTGTGTACGGCAATCCACACTTGTGGGCCATGTCATTATGCTTATGGGCGGGTTTGTGGTGACCATCGCGGAAAATTGTCAGCCCGCTCAACGTCGACTCGGACTTGGTCGTCGTGAGCAGGGGCTTCCGTGGAGGTTCAGCCGGGACGGATGGCAGAGACACAGGCAGACCTGCTTCTGGCACGGGGTCAAGATGAGATTCCTTCTTCAGCGCACAAGTACAGCGCTGGCCATGGAGGCAGCCACAGCGATGGGAGTCCTCTGTAATTCACGATCAGAAAGGGGGAACCGGGGATAGCCAGCGCCATTGCTCACTCAGATCTCGATTGTCACCATGGCAGTCCGAATCGGATTTCTTTTTCTTGTCGCCACACTCGCACCTGACGTGGGTTGTTCGAGACTTGCGTAGGCCGCGACAGTGGGTACATTGAGAGACTGGGCGGCCTTTTTTGTTGATATGGGTCAAAGGGCGGTCTAGTATGACATAGTTAGGAAATTATCGGTCACAGAGTAGATTACCTCAAGATTGACATACCACCGTGGTGACAGCTGCTAACCCGATGACCTCGGACGCAAGCTTCACACGCCCACTTCTCACCTTCAATGATCATGGTGGTGGGTTACTGCGAGGCACACATGCGATGATCGCGGAACTGGTCGTGGGAAGTAATAAATTGAAAAATAGGATGGAAATAGGAGTGCGGTCTGTTTCCAGGTAGAACCGCAGGCCGTCAAGGCAAAAGTTCTTCAGCCGCTTCGTCGAGAAGGCCGAATTGAACCAAACGAACAAAAGGGTATCTCAGGCAAGTAAATCTCCCAATGCGCAAGATCACAGAACACCAATCCAGCAGTATACAAGGTAACTGAGGGTCGTACTGAGGGCAAGGGGAGCCGAATCAAAGAAAATCAAATGGGTATATCGAGGCTTTTTGAGGTTGTAGAGAGGAGAGTAAGAAACCAAAAGGGGGACCAAGCCTACGCACCGTTTGGCGCCGGCCGTGAGACAGGACACCAAGTACCGGTAGTGGCGGCCAAGAAAAAAGCGTTCGATATAGAGAGTTGGAGAACACCCTATGCGGAGGAGAAGAAAGGAAAGGAAGGAGGGAGGCGAGGGTTAATAACGGTATTGGGGAAAAGTTGGGATTTTAGCTGCGCCTTTGGTGTCTATGCTGACCCGGAGTATGTTACAAGGCACAGTGCTTTACACACTTGTTACACCATTTCTCGTGCCTTTTATGCGCGTTCAGCCTGGATGTACCCTGACCATACACCTTTCATACCTCCACTCTTACCAAAGGTACCGTCATTTGATCCTGGGACCTGGTTTTACCATACCGTTACATATGTTGGGGGTACTTTGTACTGTCGCATTCTCAGAAATTCTGCTTGATTCCTGCAGATAATTTATCCCTGCGTCTCTTTCTTTTTTGATTTCTATTTGCGAACCAAATCTCTACTTAATAACCCCTTTTTTTCTCATATCGAGGGTTGCGTATCCACCTCGAGTCCAACGACGTGGCGGTCCCACCAGGAACCCGGGATTCTACGTAGTATGTATGGGCCGGGTTAGGGTTTGTGTTTAATGGTCTTAAAAAACTTTTTCTTTGCCTGATCCCTGTGCGGGAAAATTTGATGCTTAGGGTATACAAACCCTTCAAATCGGATCATGGTTGAAACCAGTGAAACCCATATAGAAACATTCCACGGATTATAGCGTGGCCTCCATAGTTGACCTTGCGTATTGACCCTCCCTCTTGATTCGCTTAGGCCGCCATTACGCCGAAAGTCCCACGAGGCAACAATTCCAGATGTCGCAGAAGCATGTCCGCTGCAATGTGGATCATGTAGCGAGAGCTATGTGCCGGAAATCGAAATTTTTGAGTATGGGGGAAGCTGATGCGGCGAAATCGAGCACGGCCTTTCACAGCGAACTCGACCCCCACCAGGATGGATCTCGCTAGTGAAATCTGGGGCCGCACATCCCAGCCTTGACGGCCCCCTTTCACCTTACTTTGTCTTTGTCTTTTGTGCTTTTTTCCTGTTTTCTGTGTCGTGCCCCAAACCCTATGTGAAAAGGAACGGCGCTAATCCCACGAATTCAGGTACCATTTCGGGGTTCGAAGTTTCCACAATCCCTGCATGGTCATGTCATCTTTTAATGATAGGCAAAGGTCACTGCCCATGGAAAACCTTGACGCGGCCGCGCGATAAGGCTAGGGGTCCTTTCGAAACGCATGCAACGGGATCATCTCCTGCCTGTTATGGTTGGTCAAGCGCAAAAAAGAGCAAAGTCCACGAAACAGGTGCGCTCACCTTGTACAGCACCGTACGGTACTGCATGTCATGGCGCTGTTGGTGCGGGTCGATGGCGTCACTCTTCCTGTTTCGGGCGGGCTGCAGAGGGATTTGGCGCCAGCCAGCGGGTGGGCCCTGATCTGCGTATGCAACAGCAAGAGGCGAGGGCCAATCGCAGTCGCTAAGAGTGTGGATTCCGTTACGTGACCTTGCAAGGTTCCTGGTACAATACACAGAAGGGGGGCCTACCCTCCTGTCCAATCATGTGGCGTCCCGGGTGAAATCTAAATTAAGGCACGAAATACGATCGGGATGAACCTGACCAAATGCGTTAGCACTGACCGGGAAGGTTTGAATGTGCAGGTTGAAGTGTTTCTGGGAGAATAATCGCGAGCAGATTTGTTTTTTTCTAGTAAGTTTCGTCAGGTTTTCCGTGAGGTCACTGACCGAAAGTGGCAGCCTGAGGATCTATGAATTCGGACTCCGAGATCACCACGTTGCAATAATCAGACATACGGCTCCCTACACGCTCTACGCCCTGCCAGATGCCAGTGCCCGTCTGTGAGGAAAGTTTGACGATTACGTAGATTGACCCCAATGTCAACTAGTTAAGCGGTAATGACTAGGTGATCGTCCATGAGCCCGCCTGTCAGAACACGATAAATAGCATGTAATAGCATGTAACTGTGGTCATCTACAGGCACAGCACCGAGGGACAGAATTACCAGGGCTGAGGAGAACAATTAATATTCAAATATTTAAGCAAACCCGAGGTCTGGCCCGAGATCAATTATAATTGATTCCTAGGTTGTTACGAGTACCTAAAGGTGCCCATGTGTACTGTAGTCTGGAGGTGGTGGCCGGGTGTGCATGGATATATATGTGGCCAGATACCTGCCCATCGGAATATACTCACTGCCATCTTTGAAGGGACTCGTCAAAAAACCACATCTCCGAGGTCTGTTTAAAGATACTGATACATACATCTTGAAAGAAAGAGCCTGCGACAATAAGTAACAAGGAGGTACAGTAGTAATACTGAATAGATTTCTCAAATCTTCAAGGTTCGGGTCCGGAGAACGGGGCCCGATGGGAAAAGGTGTTAATCCGTCGTCCACCTGGGCACGCAGAAACAAAAGGCCGTCCTCCGTGTGATCATCCCGAAGAACTATATAGATGTTAAAAATAAAAACATTAGACATCCAAACGTGAATTATCTCCAATGTCCCTGCTAATCATGTTGGTGTTCCGCAATGCGGCGGCACTAGCCCCTGCCAAATTGCCTCCCCGCAAAAATTAGTGTAAAAAAACTTCGCCGCTGGCACTCCGCGTCTTCCACCCTTCCACCACCTCCCCCGGAAGCCCGCTTTCCATCGAAACCATCACTCCCCGTAGACTTTCGGGGGTAATTTCGCGCAATGAACTCTCGCGAACAATCTGATATGGCTCCGGCCAACTCTTATCCCTCGCCGAATGGTGCGCAGATGGCCCAGGGGGCCATGCCGTACTACAGCAACCGCCAGCTGACCACCGACGAACTTCTCTCTGCCGAACTTTCGCGTGAAGCCTCAGGTCCTGGAATGGGCGATGGATCAAACAATGGTGTGCATCATAACCAGGGTATGGTGTTGGGTTCTTCAAATGCAGGTGATCTGGGTCGTCCTTCATCCGAAGATCAGCACCAACACCAACACATGCTACAGTTCACCCCTGGCCAGCAAGTTGGCGTTGATCCAAACCATGACCTAAGCTATGGGGAACAGAGTGCGCGTAAACGATCGAAAATCTCACGAGCCTGCGACGAGTGCCGGCGCAAGAAGGTACGTCGTGTCGAGGCCTGAACCCCAAGATAGAACGCGTCGAGTACAGTAGCTAAGGTCCCAATTCTCCAAAATAGGTGCGTTGTGATGCGAGCTCGGAAACCGGTCTTGAGACATGTTCAAATTGTCGCCGATTGGGTGTTGTCTGTCAGTTCAGTCGCGTGCCGATGAAACGCGGACCCAGCAAAGGGTAGGTCAAATAAACGCGTCGTGGCGCCTCAAATCAGGGCTAATGGAGTATGATAGTTATATCAAGGAACTTGCCGAGCGACTTCACACCCTTGAGAACCAGATGCAGCCGGGAATCGTTCAGCCTGATGTGCCATATCAGTCCATGAATGAGGTGTCCCTCCCAAGGGCATACCAGGATTTCGCCTCACCGGTGGATTCGGGCTCCGCCAATCGCAAAAGAACATACTCTGTATTTGAGGGTCTACCCAGCTCGTCATTTGCGCAGCCATCGTTTAATGCGCGCGGATCGCAGAGTGCTTTTGATGCAACTGATTCCACAGCAGACCCTTACAACACGGCGGTGTCCAGTGGTTCCGCACCGAAACCAGGCAACCTTTTCTGGAACCCGACTGGTCACGAGCAGGATTTGCCAAGTGGCCTTGAAATGGCGGACTTGCACAAACACGAAGGTGACGACGACATGTCCCCAGTCATTCTTGACGAGGGGGCTCTTGATGCGTACGACTCCCGCAGAAAATGCCCATTGTCTCTTAAATCTGGATCTAACGCCATGCAGGTACTACCAAAAGGTGCACACTATTCTGCCAATTCTTCCCCATACCAGGGAGCGAACCTTGGAGCTTCTCCACCAGTGCAACCGGGAGGCGCAGGAAATATTTTGCTATGCGCTGTACACAGTTACTCGCACCGATCTGTCTCGTGTTGCTGGTAACTTTGAGCGAGTCACCTCATTTGACAATGCCCAGGACCTTGTTCTTTACCACACCCGACAGCCATTGATCGTCCACTCCACCGCGGTCAACCTCATATGGTTGCAAACCCTTCTTTTGATGATCGTGGACTGTGACCAGCGTGGTCCTGATAACTTCGTTCTCAAAGATGGTATTCCCAAGCACACATTGGTTCAAGCTGCCAGCAAGCTCGGCTATGATTTGGCAAAGAACCAGGGTCAACTGAAGAACAAGCGAACATCTGATCCTGATGTTGACTCCGATGCCAACTTGACTCGGCGTAACTGGGTGTCATTGATTATCCTGACCCGCTGGTATGCCATTAGTGTGGCCGATGCGACTGTTATCGGAGGACAAGAGATTGGTGGCCGTGAGGATGAGAGAGTTGTTGGTCAGATCACGACTGGCATTGCTTGTAAGTTGTGATATCTTGCTTGACTTTGTTTAACACTTCTGATCAAAAATTCAGCGTTCTCCACGTTCCTGTCGGAGATGGTCACATTGGCCACAGTTGAGCACAATGTTTGTCAGACCAATACTGGGCTCGGCCGAATGGTTGGAGCCAACTTGGTTGCTTCCCTTGAGCGCTTGTCAGAGATGGAAGATGTGTTCAAGGTCCACGAACTTCCCGAGAACACCACCACTCGCACCCTCTTCGAGAGCCTCCAGTCTCAGCTGTACTGGACCGTCCGTCTTCTCATTAAGCGTCATGTGTTCGTCTACAGCCCCTATGAGATTATATACTGCGCCCAGGAGGTGGTCAATGAGCTCTACAAAGCCACTCTACAGGCCCGACTCCCAACACCATTTGATTTGCACAGCTTAGCCCTCGCATCCATGACCTTGCTTGAGGCCACAGTTCTCCCCGAACATGCACATGACTGCTGGGCCTCACTGGACCGGGTGGAAGAAATCCTGGACTACCGTGACAACCGCACGAATGAGATAGGCGAGTTTAGCAATATCTTGGGCACTCCAGGCTGGGACGCGAAGATCCGTGTCTTCCTTGAATGGCGCAAGGCCAAGTCCCAAGAAAGCCAGCTTCACGAGTCCGTTGGCAAGGTGGGTTCTGGCATCGCACCACCCGTCATGGGCCCGAACGAGCAGCGTTCGCTACAGCACCTGGCCGACCTGGCTGTCGGTGCTGAAGACTCTGTTGGCCAAACCTCCGCCACGCCTCCCCCCGGCCTCGGTGAACAGGGTGAGACATCCCCGAATCTGGCGCCACAGCTCGCTCAGTCTCATGGTGGTGCTGGCCGTACCGTAGTTGATTTCACCATGCTTACGAAAGAGGGATACTTGAATGTGTTTTCGGGATTGATTTACAACAAACGCTCTCGCTAAGCTACTTCGACCACTCTAAGCTATTTATGTTTTCTGGTTTTTATAATTATATGGATTCGGAGTTCGGTTTCGTCTGACAGGAAAATACGTCCCCCCTCTGCTATGGTGTAGTCTAATTTAGTTCTTCAGTAATTTCAACCTTTTTTTGGATTTTCTGTCTGATAGTTGATTCTCACAAAATAAAAATAAAAATTTGAGTTGAAGTGATACCGTCGCAATAAAAGTTTCGTAGTTCCCTCCATGACACCGATCTTCACAATGACAATTTGGTAAATCCATACATGATACTGATCCTCACATAACCAATTTGGTACCTAATTCCATCCATGATATCGATCTTCACATAACCATTTGGTAAATCCACCACCATATCCTTAGACCCTCACCGAAAACCAGCAATTGAGCTTCAAATCCCGCACATGGCAAGAACAATTGCCCTCCAACATTCTGCGCCAACAGCCACACCACCCACGTAACCAAGCCGCCCCGCACCCGCAATAACAGCCACTGCAACCGGCGACTCCTCCGGTTCAATGGCTTCATTGGGATGTTCCTGTTCAACAGTGTACCAGGTTTCGTCCAAGCGAGCATTTTCAACTGTAAGACAGACTTTAGAGGTGATGTTTGGTGTAATCTTGCTCGCCACGGCTTGCCCGACACCTCGCTCATTGACACTTAAGCCCTGCTGATATCGTCGGCCTGCGTTCCAGGGCACCTCTGCGCCGGCAAAGAATGGCCTGACACGGTGGTACTCGACCTTGCTGGCAAAGTCGCCCATAATGATGCATGTACCACCCCGGATCATGAATGATTGGGCCCTTCTCCAGACGCGCAGCATGGGGTGACCTGGAAGAGTCAATGCCTCGTCTGCTATGAGGATTATGGTTGGTGCTTGCGTCTGGCGAATTGTAGTGTAGGCTTCCTCTGGATCGTAGATTGTTCTGACTAGTGCCTTTGATCGCATTTGACGTAGGAGGACGTTGAATCGAGGTTCAAATGTTTCATGAGTATGAGCCAGGGCGAGTATGATGATAGACCGCGGTAGGCTGGCCTTTGCGCTGGCAGACATGTTTGGTGACATGGCTTTTGAGGTGGAAGGGTGTTTTTGAGGTGGATGAGGCTTATTGAGGCGGGAGAGTGTCTTCTTGATGTAGATAAGGCTTAATGAGCTTGAACAGCCTTCTTGAGGTAGAGTGTCTTCCTGAGGCGGAAGAGAATCTTATTGAGTCTTATTGAGGTTGAACAGTGTTATTTTAAGGTGAAAGAGTTTTATGTTGAGGCGGAACAGTGTTATGTTGAGGTGAGAGAGTGTTGTCTAGGTGGAAGACCCTATCTAGATGTGGACTTTAGGAGAAAACATAGGTTACGACGAGGATCAACTGTAAAAATTTCAACCTCAATTTTTCACATGTGTGTAGCAAGGCGAAATTGAAGGGAACACGATGAATCCTCGTTGACTTAGTAGGACTAGCGGAAGATTAGCCCTATGCTTCATGCATTAAAATTTGAAATGTAAGGTTGCGAATGCTTTAGATTGATTATCTTTATATTATTATCAATTGAGGCTCCTGCTGATGTCAAAGGTATATTCGTCCAGATAGATAATTGTATAATTCTAGCTCCACACGCTTCAAATGTTCATAGAACATATACTCGATAATTTAACTAATAAGACAACTCGTGATAAAAACGGCAGAACAACAAGAAACTGACGATCAGAGATAAGGGTAGAAATACTATCAGTCCAAGAAATATTGCGCGCCAACTTCATCGAATGGCTAGATTAATTATCATCCATACCTCGCTAAACCTCTCTTCTACTTCCTAACCCCAAATGCAAACCGCCTCCACGTCACCTCAACATCCTGACATAGAGCCATGAACCCATCGTCCTCGATCAGCTCGCACATCCAGTTCTCCAGGAATGCAATCCTCTCAGGTGTTGGTGCGCCAAGGTAAGCAGACAACTGATCCTCCGGGATAACCGTCAGCTGTGTCGATTTTTCCTGCACAACATTGTTGTTGTTGTTGTTGCCCAAGCATCCAAGGCCGATTTCCACAGATGTGACAGTCTCATTTCCACGTCCGATTCTAGTTTGCTCACTTACAGGACCCAGGTTGGGGTATGTGTCAGGCTGAGATGCCTGGCGCTGTGAAGAAAGAGGTTCCATCTGGAGGGTGTCGAGGAGGGGTTGTGCTGGGGCTAGAGACTGGGACTGGGACTGAGACTGTGAGTCGGAGATTTGAGAATCACGGGGTATCGACAAGGTTTCATGACCCGCCAATGGGAAAACTTGCTTGTCCTTGGAGGGCTCAGTTAGCGGCTGACTTGTTGATGCAAACTGGGAGATCATCGACGTTGCAGCGTCCCCTCTTTGAGACTTTTTCTGACTTGGCTTAAGGAAAGGAAGGTCTCTTTTTGGAGGTAGCATTTGATCGAGTTGGTCACCATGATAGGCCGACGCAGTTGCAGGGCGGTCCTTGGGGTTTTCAGGGGCTTTCTGTTTTGAGTGTAACGAGAGAGCCTGCTGATTTGGTTCAAGAGTTGTCGTGGACTCGAATGGGTTTTGGATGATAGGTGCAGTCTGTCCGACTAGATTGTAGATAGTGCTCGATGAGGAGGATGGAGGGTTAGGCGCTACAGAATGACTGGTTATTGGATTCTGGTTCTGTGATAGATGGGAGGAACATACTTGTCATTCCACTGGGTATATATCCCGGAATAGGGAAAAATGGAATTGTGGCGTCAAAGTCTGAGGTCACTGTAGTACTTGCCTCCTTCGATGCAGAGGTTGGTACATGAAAGGAGGACCATGATGTGGATGAAGGCGGTCTTCGTGGTTGCAGCATTGATGTACTTCCTTCTGTCAATGGGCAGTTAATGCCGCTTAGAAGAGCAAGGGCTGTGAAGTAATCCGTGTTCCGTGAGAATTTGATCTGGAAACGCCGAATCTACTTACATATTAGCATTGGATCTGTAGAGTACATGGAATCCCATGATATCTCGTTGTTTATATACATACATGCATACTGTTTTGAGGATATTTCACTGCAAGACAGGGTGACTTGACCACCACGGCAAATAGCGGCTTTGACTGCAAAGCATTTCGGTCGTTTTGGCCCTGGGCTGCTGACATGCGAACAAAATGTGCTAAGTCTATTTGCTCCTGATTGGCATTCGAGCTCAATGTCAGTTGTTTGAGGTTTACATTGGGGACGGAAGGCGTAGGCTCATACCAGAATGCCATCATTCCGAGCCACTCTCAGGACAAGTCTTGGTGGCACAGAGTATTCTCCAGGAATCTGCTCCAAGAGGCAGACAAGATCCCCATCCCCATTGACATGCGTCCAGGATAATGGAACACTGTGATTGATGGTTGTGGTTGTGTGAGAGAACTTGGTGAGTGAGAGACGGGTTACCTGGGAAGCAATTTGAGGTGGCATTGAATGATTCATTTTGATATAATCGAATTCCTTGTCAGAAGCTATTAAAATCTTCCAATCGTATGAGGAGAGGGAGATTTGTGATGAAAAGAAGAAATGGTTGAAACTGCCAAAAGGTTCGATCACTCATCTGATGAATACCCACCATTGCACAACAGCCCTCTCCATTCGACTAGTCTTCACCCATAAGATTCGGGACTTGCATATATTTCGCTGATTTAGCACACATGCTCCTCATTTTTCCCAACCACTGATAATTATAATTCTACTTTCTAGGCAAGTTCTCAGCCAAACGTGAATTAGTCCTGAGTTTTGTATGTTTATACCACATATTGATACCTGAGGCACCAATGACTTCCCAATGAAGACTAGCCCCAGGATATACTTATATAATCTCGGAACAACAATGCTCCGACAACGCGCTCCACCAGAGGGCGCGGACTTTTGGCTGATCAACCCGGTTGATCGCAAGCCCAGGTGTTCTTCGCTGCCCTCCCCTCAACATTCAAGGCATTGTTCCTCATCCACTCATTGACACTGGTCGCTCGATATCCTGAAATCTGCGCCGATTTCCCGCGCATCTGGATCTGGTCTGGTTATTACCAGACGTGTTCGCTCTGGCATTCTCGTTGCGCATCCTTCCTTACCTTCGAACGCGCGCCTGTGACTACGCCCTGTCACAAGCCACCACCTGTGTGATACTCGACGGATAGTGAGATAAAAGAAATTTTTTGACGCCTTTTCCACTTGACCGTTTGGTCCGTGGAAACCACTAAGGCGCATCCCTGCGATCTGCGTTTATAAATACTCTATTCACGCCGCTGGGCAGCTTCCAAGGCCTGGATCCTTTTTGAATTACCAATCTTAAAGATCTGGTACTGAAAAAACAGAGCAAACCAACCACAACGGTTGGTTGGAAAGCACCATATCCGGACCTGATTTGCAAGGGAGGAATCACGGCATCGCAGACACAAAATCCTGCGCCTGCTCAAAGAGCTATTCATTGACCTAGCTGATAGTCTAGGCCGCCAAAATGTCGGCATCTACGCCTCAAAGGACGTCCTTGCGACGTAAGTGCCCCTCCATCCCCCGCTTACATTGAGCCATTTTAACAATGACCCAGAGGGCCTGCGCCAGGCGCCTAAAATCAACCAACCTTTTATCCCAGACACGACCCCAGCACGTCAAAAACACCACGGCCAGGGCTTCACATCCCCACAGCCCCAAATGACCCCTCATGTGAACTTAAACCCCGCGGCCAACCCAAACAGCGCCCAATTCGCGGTTGATAGTTGGGAAGGGAAAAACCAAACACAACTCCCGATGTCAACTCGGGAGGTCCTTACGCCGGGAAATCGCCCTGCACTTTTCGCCAGTCTTACCGATCGAACGAAGGTGGCGAGACAACCGGATTTCTATGACCCATATTTCGCATTGAGGTTCCTTGAAGTCCCGCGAAGTAAGTCTTTCGTCCGGAGCCAGGAGACACGAGTAGGAGGCTAATGTTAACAATAGCGGATCATATTTATAAGCGCGCTCACTATGGCCTCCAGTCCGATATTCCAGATGAAGTTGATTTCGCTTTATACCATCTAGTTCAGATTTCGAACCAAAGGTGTGATAAGTTCAAGTTTGAGGGATTCCCGTTGCTCGCCGAAACTCTCATGCAAAAGGCCTTGGATGTTACCTATCTATGCACTGGAGTTCGGTGGGAGTTGGAATATGACCCTCGTTTCCCATCGGAGCGGGTAAATGTTCTGAACTCTCTGCACGGAACACGAGATATCCTCGATAAAATCCGAAAAATCCCTGTTAACCTCCCAACCGACACTCTGGAAACCACCGAATTCACCCACCTGCTTCGGAATATTGAAGAAGCCACCTTGGTTTTGAGAAACATGGTCTTGTTGAGAGAAAATGCCTTCTATGTTTCTCGCTATGCTAGTGGTCTTCTGAGAGACTTCTTGGTAATTCTACTCAACCTCCCAAACCAGTCTCGCTTGAATGAAATCAAGAACGATGCACTGGATATTGCCGAAGAGGTGACCAAATTCATGAGGACTGACCCTCAAGACCCCCTTTGGATTTCTCTAGTCGAATGCCTACACTCTCCAGATCGTGCCCACATCATGAGGGGTCTTTGGGCATTGACCCATTTCTCTACTGAGCTGGAAGATGCTGATAGCAACCGTGCTATGGAGAGCCTTCCCAAGCCAACCCTCCAGCAATTGTACTACCACACGCTTTTGGACCTCGACAAGGGGATTCTGAGCGGTGCCTTGGATTTCTGGTACCAGTATACCCTCAGCCAAGACAATATCGAGACTCTGATGGAGGTTATCAACTTTCCCAGCGTCTTTGTACCCCGCATGATCGCACTGCTTACATATGAGGCGCGACCAACCAAGAAAGAAACGGTCTTGCAAGATGAAAAAGTTGCACCACCGCCATCTGAGATCCCGCGTGTACCACCCGAGCTCTTAGAGAAGCTGATGGAGTTGTCAGAGCCGGAGCGCAGCTCCCAATGGCTTCGCTGTTGTTTTGTCGAAGATGCGGAATGCGAAATCACCCAGATTGCTCTATGGCAAGCTTACCAGAGCAGATTTGCAGACTCTCGTGTGCCGGGTGGAGGTGTCCTTCCCGCCGCAGAATTCATCAAAAACGTCAGCAATACTTTCACAAATGCCCAGGCTCAGGTGATCAACGGCCCGGGAGGCACAACCAAGTTTATCATCAAGGGAATTCGGCCCCTGGAAACCGCTTATACCGTCGAAGGCTTCCCCTACGTGTACTGCAAGTGGGCCGACAACTCCAAGCCATCTAAGATGTGCCAGCGCGCATTCAGCTCTCCCACAGACCTCCGCAGCCATGTCTTCGGAGACCACATGAGCCTTGAAGCTGAAGATAAGCCCGGTCAATTTAAATTGGAAACAGCGGAAACCCCGATTCACACCTGTCAGTGGGATAAATGCACCCGGTTCCGGGCATCGGGACCCAGTGCCAACACTGCCATGGTGGCTGGCCATGTTTCTTCTCACCTGCCAGAGGACCGGCCTGCTGATGCGCCACCCCCGAGCACAAAGCGTCTTGTTCTCCAGGAGCGTATTGTCCGCAAATGGTACTACATGGACACCCCAATCAACGAGAAGGGCGAACCTATCGGTGTGGCATACAAGGCCGCGCTGGTTCTGCGCAATATTGCCAAGGGCCTCCCCAACCGGGTCGCTACGAGATACGGTGGTGTGTCTTGGAAGAAGGCATGCTTCGTCAGCCAGCGCCCGAAAATTGTGGAGGTGTGGGATCGCAACCGTGCTTTGCGCAAGGAGCTGACCGAGTTGATCATGGTCATGGAAAAGGAGGATGATTACTGATCCTTACGATTCGACTTTTAACCCTTTCAGGGTTGCTATTTATGTACCTGTGAGCATCGATTTCTTTGTATCAGTAATACCCTGTCCGTCTTGCACCCTATGAAAGGACGAAGAATAATGCTGCAACTTTTTATCTCATATCAGGCTTGGTGTTTTGTCTCTTTTTCTTATGTCTTCCACGACGGTGTATGTATATCATGGGGATGGAGTAAGGAGATAAATGGCTCTAGAGGCCTGACAAATTTAGTTTTATTTTCATTGATTGAAAGGCCATGAAATAATCCTCTCATAAACAGTTGAACATTAACATTAGGAACCGATCAACAATGACTAAATCCAAATATCAAATCACTTGCGCTTCGCATCCTCCGTCAACTCCCCCAAAACCTTCATTGCATCCTCTGCCCGCCCAGCAGGAACATAAATATGATCATGGAAAAACCCACTCACAACATTAGTGCTGATTTTATGATCCTTAAGCCGATCAGTAATGGCCGCAATCAGTCCGACCGCCTCAAGGCTGGAATGGATCGTCAGCGAGATCTTGCGGCACGGGAAGACAGTCTCCTTGAAGCCGTGGGACGTGGCCAGAGCTTCAGTCGTGACGATCGTCGTGCCCTCAGTTTCTTGGGCGATCAATTGGGGATCCAAAGTGGCAAGCGGGAGTGATGCGAGGGATTGTGTGGTGGTGATGAAGACGTAGGTTTGTGGGTCCAGGACTGGTTGCATTGTTGAGAGGAGAGTTGTGAGGTTTTCTTCGCCAGACATTTTGGGTGGTTAAGGTTGAAGGATATTATCAATTGATTTTGGTTGGGTTTATTTGGAGAGAGTCGAAGTGCTGGGAAGAATGAACTGTATATGGGATTGGAATGGAGTTAAGTAGCTTCGGATAAGAATGGAGTGGATGTCGCCGGCAGGGCGTGTTTGGATGACCCACACAAAGCCTATATGGCCCCGAATCAAAGTATATGTCACATGATAGTCATATTCAACAATAGTGGGCTAGAACTAAAGACCAGTACACGCATTTGTGATAATTTAAAGCTAGGAGGTCAAAGAAGAGAGAAAACCCTTCAATAATCTCCAGTAGGCATGCCAACGGTTGAAACATGCTGTCCATGGAATCCGAATCCAACTGCTCCTTTCATATTAGCCCGACCAAGCTCGGTCAAGTTGCGAGCATCAAGACAAAGCAGATAACTATGCTCCTGGAAGCCATCCAGAACCACACTGAGAAGAACACCATCATCTTCCTTGACACCATCTGGGTTGGCGACAAAGATCGGCTCACCGGGGGAGTGACCATGATGCGCCCACAGAAGAGTCTCCTGAGTCTCACTATCAAATTTGACAATTCCATCCGTCAAAGTCGACTCTCCCCGGAAAGACGTCGCATAAGTGTACCGGTGCTTCTTCGTGACGAGCTTAGAGTTCATAGTAGGCAATTCGGGCGAGAAAGCTTTGCCAGAAGACCATTCCAGCGTAGCGTGGAGAATCTCCTCGCTAGGCTCCGCGGGCAAAGCAGGAAGACGAAAGCGAGAGAAAGTAGTACGCATTTCATCTGTTCTAGCCGCGGCGTATTCCTTTGCAGTAGATAGCGAGGATTTCATATTCTTGTAAAGGACGAAATTCATGAAGTCGGAGGTTTCAATACGCACGAGATCAGCAACTATATCGATCTTGGTCGGATCTTCTTTAGACTGTTCTTGGAACGCATTGACTGTGTGGAAACAGAAAAATGCCGGGCTCTCGTATGTTGCAACAAGGCCTTTCCCGTGCTTGCGATCAACTACATACCATGTCGCTGGCTGAGTGGGATCAGTAGGCATAATCGCATCCTTGAAAGATCCTTTGCTTAGCTCCTGGATGTTGAGGTGCGAGTTCCAGACACACAGAAGGACGAAGTCCTCGGTGATGTTTAGAGAATGGATATATGCGGGCGTGCCGGGGAATGAAGCCAAGATGGATGTCTTGCCCGTCGCAGCAGAGACGTGGAACACGCGATAGATGGAGACTGGGCCCGGGGTGAGATTGAAATTGAATACATCGCCCGTCAAAGGATCAGAACGGGCATGCGAAGCAGACATAGGGCCGGCCAAATCAGGATGAAGGTTCTGTTGCGAGGCCAGACCAATAGGCTCAAGTGTTTCCGGATCCAGTTTCTTGAAGGCATTGTAATCGGTCTTCGCATACAGTGTTCGAATACCCTTTGAGTCAGACCAGCGCTCGGCTGACTCTCCTTCAGATGGGGTGTCGAGACCTGGCATGTTGATAGACAGTGTAACGCCGATGTTCACCTCGGATGGGTTGCTGGGTGGAACGTATTCCGTTTGGGCTTTGTTGAAGACTTCTTTGCAGGGGTCGCGTTTGTCGACAAAGCCTATCATGTAGCCTTCCTTCCGTACCTTTTCGATCAAGGCGTCGGTGGAGAAGCGGGAGTTGTACAAGACTCGGATTGAAGAGTTCGCGTCCTCTGAGGCAATGATTTGGAACCGGTGGGTTTGGCTGAAGCCGTCAAACCAGTGGGCCACTTCCAATAGTTGCCCGGCTTCGGTCTCAACTTGACTTTTGCCTGGGCCTGTGCGGTAGAGTGTTCCTGCGGCATAGGTGGGAATGTTTCCAGTTACGGAGAGCTCGACAGGAGTGCGCACTTCGTACTCGGGGTCAAACTGTCAGTTGTCAGTATGCTACCTGCATAGGCGCTCAAGTGAAAGGAACGATCCATTTAATACATACTCCTTTTTCATTTGGCCAGTTATTCCAGTGTTCTTCGGTGGGCTTTGAGCCACTAGCATTAGCTGGAGGAGACTCCGATAGGAAAGAAGGCATGGTGATTTATAGTGGTTTTATCGCAAAGGTAGATATGAAGAAGAGATGACTAGTACACGGGGGTTGTGAGATGGACATCCATGAATTTATATGTGAAACCAAGCAGCTGCTTCCATTATATCGCCTAGGCAGAAACGGTTGAAATAATCACGAGCCCATTACAAAGAGGTTCAAATCTTACTATGATGATCCTCCTTGAGCGAGTGGGGGAGTCGCGACGGGAGCAGTGGGGAACCACGAACTTCGCGAATCACATCTCTCTCACTGTCATCATTTCGCCTGCACAACTGGATCAACTCGGACACGGACAATTATATATACGATCGGGTACGGACTGAACAATTAATCCATCATCCGTGTCCTCGGAGAGAACACCAAGTCCCGACGGACGACGGACCCACCACATCCCCTGACGTCGCACGTTGCTTGTCAAAGCCGGGGATTGCTTGCTTGGCTCGCCGGGATTCACCCGCTTTCTGGGGTCATCACTAGGCGATTTCTAATCTAGATTCACTGGACATTCACCCAGAACGAATCAAATTTCCGGAATCGCAAATAGAGTGGGCGACCCCTTTGTGCCTTCATCGCTCGAAGTGGTTTAGGAGGGTACTGATGGAAGACTCACCGCCACAAGCCGAGGCGGCTGGGGCTAAGGAGTGGAGATGTGATCAGTGCCCTGCTATATTTGGGCGACTAGATCACCTGAAGAGACATACGGTGACTCGTATGTTTAGACCGTGTTCTAATGATCGACTGATTGCTAAATTTGTGCTAGACAATACGAAGAAGAGTCATGTCTGCCCTTTTTGTGGTGCCGTTTTTGGTCGAGGGTAGGTATTTCTTTACTGCCAATTATGCAATGCTTCCGATGAGTTGTACATGAAGCATAGAAACTAACCGAGGATTAAAGAGATGTTCTGCGGAGACATTGGAAAACATGCAAGACTCGTATAGAGACCGGCCAAGAGATTCCCGAGACTCAACGAGGCGGCAAACACAAGCGGGCTTGTGATAGCTGTGCAAGTCTCAGAAAGGCCTGCAATGGAGAAATTCCTTGTACAGAGTGTCGACACCGTGCGCGACAGTGTACCTATCAACGACTTTATGAAGATGAAGACACCAACACATCTACACATGTGAATTCGGAGCAAGGGAGTCTAACCCATGATCAAATTCTAGATTCGACTGAAACGGCGGATACTCAATCATCCTGGGAATTGGGGCTTCAAAGCTTCTACCCAACTACGGAAACGGGGAAAAGGGTTTATGCTCACAGGAGGAGGTTTGGAATATAGATACCAGGCTCTCAAGGTTGCCATGAATAAATTAGGTGGGATGATATAACGATACTCTACACGAAACAGGCGGTTGCATACAGGGAGAACACATGTACTTGCTAGTAAATACTATAATACCCAGGAATAATCACATCTATGTATGAGCAAGACGACAATCAACACAAGAGGTCTTAAATTATTTTTATACGACTCAAACCCGGAGCCAATCCCGAATTGCTATTTCCAGGCTTTTGGTGGTAATTCATGGGACTCAAAAGACCTTAGCTAGGCGCTTTATCTACCAAATACTCTCATAGGGCATGCGAGAACTTCCGTGACGAGCAAGTCTCGTGCATAAGTTCTTTAGTTGGCCTTCGAGCTCTTCAAAGCCTCCAAGTATCGATAAAGACCAACAAAAGACACCAACCATTGCTCTTCCTCTGTACCATAAGGCTTTAACCCTGCATTGCGTCTGTAAATCGCGGTTCTTCCCAGCTTATGTGGTGTGAAGGACGGCGTATTCACGTCATGAAGCAAGCTGGTAGGCTCCTGAGACCAAGGCGTCTTCACTGTGCGAAGAACCTTGCCTTTTTCGTTGGTGATAGCCCCACTAGCTGTTTCAGCAGCACGATCCACAGGAAGGAAAAAAGGCATGCCATCAACCACGACCTGAGCAGTCTCCATAATCGATGGAGGATGTCGAGATTCAGGATTACACAGCTGATCATGATCTAGAATCCCAAACACTTGCATCCAGTCGAGCAGCTTCACCAGTGCCTCATCGAATGGGATTAGAGGGAAGAATTCATATCGAAAGAACTCCGTGTTGGCGAATGGGTGGCTTTTATGTGCCCGGAAAAATCGAGCCGCATCAGACCTCAGCCGAGATACTATATGCCCAGTGTTTGGACGACGCTTCTGCTCTGGATCTAAAGTTCTTTTCAAGATATCCGGATTGTCTTCCAAAAGAGTCGCGGCACGCTGAAGCTGAGAGGTGCACTGATCCACAAAATTTGTTTTAGCTAGCTGGAGAGCCTGCCAGCGCTCCTTAAACTGCTCCAGAGATGAGAATACATCAATTGGGGGAATTGGTTTCACCGCGTATCGATTCAGATCCAGTTTTGGCCAGTTGTGAAGTGTCTCGTAGATATAGACGTGCATGTCGTGTGTCAGATCCGGCCAGTTTTTCCATCGGACCCAAGTGTTTATTTGGCGAATTAACATTGTATACTGCCAATTCATTTGGTCGGGGCGGTAATGAAGAATTGGAATGTTTGCTTCGAGATCCAGGTAACTTTTGATTCCCTCTCGAGTTTTGGCTTGTGTGTCTGCATCGTCGCCCAGGAATTTGCATTCTTTATGGGCTAAAAGCAAATCATTGACTCGAGGGTTGTTTGCAGCCAGTAGTTTCATGACACCCCAGACACTGAGATCATTGATGATTTCGAAAGCCAGCTCAGCTGGTAGTTTTGCCAAATTCTGGATAATTTTGTCGAAGCGAGTCATTATGTCGAGTCGCTTCGGCCAAGCTGTAAAAGGAGAAAATAATATTGAGGAAAGAATTGGATGTAATATGTATAAACCACAAGTGGCCTTTCGATAGCGGTGATCGACACTTTCTGACTCATAATCACCATAGTGGCCCATAGAAGGTTCTATGAAGAGGACGAGGCTGCCGCCTCGGCCCTTTATTATTCAGAGAAGATCGACTCTCTTCATTCATGAAACCATTTCAAAAATCTCGCCTGCAAAATGCAAAACCCTGAAGCTATTGCATTGCAGTTAAAAAAAGATCAACAACTATGTCAAGAGCAAAGACTACCAAGCACGCTTGCCCTTCGCCTACCCAAGCCACCGTCCCCGCTTCTTGACAAAATAGCCTACCATCTCACTCCCGAGAGCGAGGTACCTGCTGCACTTCGATCTTTCAGATGTGAAAGTATCATTAAGGGGATAAAATCATACCTAAGCAATTTGAACACCATCGCCGGCGAAACCAGTGACGCTCTACTCAGCGGGGAGACCCATACCCCTAAGACCGAAGAGCTAGAAACCACACTCAAAGTTCTAGAATACCTCCAGAACAACGAATCAGTGTCGAAAATTACAGACTCCAGTCCATTGAACGATGTTATGACTGCAATCCGTACTCAACTGTCAGTGGACAGCGAAGTCCGCATGAAATACTACAAAACAGCCCAGAAAGGCCAAAAATTCAAGGACAACGCCCAGTCCAGAACATGCTACATGTGTCGTCAGCTCTGCTCGATATTTGACGTTCACGACTTATATCCATCCCTATGCCGTTCCTGCGGCTCTTTCAATCTCAGCTCATCAGAGCTATCATTACCCGGAAAGCTCAATCTTGACGGGAAAATCGCCCTTGTCACGGGCGGACGAATAAATCTGGGATACCATACTGCTTTAAGGCTACTGCGCTGTGGTGCCAAGGTCATTGTTTCCTCTCGTTATCCAAGGGATGCAGCGACGCGTTATTTACAAGAACCGGATTGTGAGCAATGGGAGCATAAGCTTAAGGTTATTGGTGCGGACTTTCGGACTGCGAAAGATGCATTCCGGCTTGTTGATAACGTGAAAGCTCTTCTTCGTGATTGGAATGCAAGTGATAGCAATGGTGCTGATGTCGACTCCCTCGATATTCTGATCAACAACGCCGCACAGACTTTAACGGACCCAGTAAAGGCAGAGATGAAAGCAATTTCTCGAGAAGAGCATTTGGTCCATTTGTCACAGCCCCATAAACTTCTCATGAATGGAGGCGGGAATTCGTATGTTCCGCGAATCCGAGGCGGGAACCAAGCGGCTTGGATCCCAAGTATTGAAAGTGAGAAGCGGGCGCAGATCGATGGGACTGGTAATGGCGACCAGAACAAAATTCTCCATAAGGGTCTCCGGACCAACGGTGAAGAGGATACAGGAAAATCATCTTGGGTCCAATCTCTCAATGAAATTCCTTATGAGGATCTGATTAGCGCACATTCTGTCAATGCTTTTGTCCCGTTGATTCTATGTCGAGAACTCCTTCCGTGTATGGGTCAGAAGCGTCTTGGTCGAAGTACTCCGCTGGGGTATATTGTTAACGTTTCTTCGCGGGAGGGTATTTTGGAGAATACAAGGAAGTCGAGCAGCAAAGCTGGTCACCATGTTCATACGAATATGTCCAAGGCTGCTATTAATATGATTACGGAGACTGAAGCTGGGAGGGCGTGGGAGATGCGTCGTGTGGCTATGAATTCTGTGGATCCTGGCTATATGAGTGCGGCACCTGAGTGCCAGCAGGAAGATGGTTGTCCTATTGATTTTGAAGATGGAGCTGCTCGTGTATTGTGGCCAATTGTAGTTGGTGAACGTGAGGGTCGTGTAATCTCGGGGAGATTTTTGAAACATTTTGAGGAGGGTGCTGCTGTTATTCGACGAGGAAATTGATGATATCGGGTACGTGAATATAGGTGCCATAGCTTGATTAGAAAAAATGTCTGAAAATTACTTGGAAGTTGTATTTACTGACATTAAAACATACAAGACCTCAGTAGGTATTGGGGATAGTAGTAGGCACTCAAAATAGTTTTAGTTTATACAATAAAGTTGGAATGGAGATATCATTTATTAAAGTAGAGATATACCGCGTAGACTCATTAATCTTGATCATCGTGGCAGGAAGATGGAGTCCGCACTATCATACACATCGCCAATGAAGCTCGTATAGTTGGCCCACGCAGTATCACAATCCTGAGCCCCGCTACAAGTCAAGTCCATTGCGTCCCAAACATTTGGCCATGCTCCAAAGTCAGAATCAAGTCCCATAGTCGTCGGCATGGCCATTGGTGGGTTAACTTGCTCGCTAGGAGCCATGGTCGACCCTATATCTGCCATTGAGAATTCCGCCAATGGATGAGTATTCAACGGTTCAGCAGGATCAACAGTAATGCCCTCACTTAACGACACCTGGTTGATCGCCTGGTTTAAGCTCTGGCTACCAAGTAGCTCGTGTTTTCGGTTTAATGCCTGATTCATGAGCTTTTGTAATGGGCGCCACAGCATCCCGTGTTGTGAGTCTGCAACCATAGAGCTTGTTCGCTGGTACATTTGATCAACCACGGGCCAATATTTAGACATGATTTCTGGATCTTTACAGACACAGAGTTCTGCAAGAGCTACTGCGAGACCATGCCAAGGGACCCACAGCGAACCATACCATGACCACTGTGTCATGGCGGGATTGCAATAGACTTCCGAAGCCATTTGTAGATTCTCAGCAGCAAGTCTGAGAAGGACATCTCCATGGACGAAGGGGGGTGTAAAGTTTTTGCTTCGTTGTAGAGGGCGGAGACAGCCAAGCTGTAGCCAGCCGTATATTGTGTTGGCTGTGCGTTTTGCATATAGATGAAAGGTGTAGATATCTGGCCGACATCCACTCAGGAGATTTGTGACAGTGTTCTGGAAGTCTGATAGAATCTGTTGGCGTACGCTCATTGACTTGACCGATGCTTCCATGAAATCGGCAAAAGCAATGGAACGACAGACAGATTGGGCTGCTGCGACGATTAATGGGAGTGTGAGGTCGGTAAAAGTGCCCTCTGGCGGTTCTTGAACCGGTACTTCCATTTCAAACCAAATATCTTCATCATTTATGTTTGATGGGAGAAGCGAGTCTAGCCAGGCGGCTTGCATCATTGGTTCAGATGCTCTATCTAATGATGCAGCAACATCAAGCATCCCAATTGTTAGCCAGCAGCGCCGGCGCATTTCTTGTTCGAACGGGCTGATCCGAAATGGTGGGTCGGCCATGTGAAGACACTGTGCTTGAGCTACTCGAAGGGCCATGCTCAGCATCGTCCACACTCGCCGGCTTTGATCTTGACACCGAGCCGCCAGCTAGATACGGTCAGCTTCATGTTCGGCCTCCTTAAGACTTGGGGTAGATATTCTGATGACTAACTCACCAGTGAGAGCACAAAGGCTTGCAAAACAGTCAAATCGTTTGTCGTTATGAAATCTGCCTTGACCAACGCAGCTTCTGTCTCCTTTTGAAGATCGGCAAATACACTTTTCTTGTCTGAGCCAAATAATAGCTGACATTGAGAATCATCAATCGTACAAACAGCGACAGAAAAAACGGCAAATGCCAATGTAGTCGGGGCCTGGTGATCATGCTCATAATCAAGATAAGGTTGATCGTCATGAAGAAATGCTCGTAATGAAGGTCGATGTAGGAGTTTGAATAGTGGGTCCACATTGCGAATATAGATCTCACACAGAGTGCGACGCGTTTGGGGTGAGATATAGATCCCTTTCAGGGATTGGGGTGAGTTAGAGACACTCTCCGAGCACTCGGAACCGACAAAAGCAGAGCCAAAGCCAGTGGGACTCTTAAATTCCAGTTGATCATTTTCAACACGGCTATCAAGTACATTCCGCAGCTCTTGCGTCTGTTGAAAAAATCATCAAATTAGAGTTCACTACGCATTGGGGGCGGAAAGACACCAAGGGAAGAACGCGCGTACCTGATGCATGATATCCTCCCAAAATGAGCTGCCTAAATAAGACATAGTTGGACGGGTTCGATGTGATGGATTGGGCGATATGAGTGGTTGAGCATCAGCCAGCTGGGCTGTCTGGGCATTCTGATCGCTCCAGGTCTCGGCACCAGCCACCTTCATCTCAAGATTATGATCTGGAATAGGGTCATCGGATGAAGGCGCCTCATCAACCTGAGGCTTAGATGAGGCATCCCGTCCTGCAGCAACTCTTCGCAAAAGATCTTCAAGCTTTGCGACCCGATCCGCAAGTTCCTTGTCCGAGCCGCCAGCTCGCTCAGGAGCCTTGCGCGTACGACCTCGCGGCAGACGGGCTCGCTCGACAGGAACACATTTAAAACCGAGTCGCTCACAGCTGGTACATGGACTTAGCTTGTCGCATTTCACTTTTCGTTGGCGACATGCTTCACAGCTTAGGCGTACCCTCGGCGCTGAAGACCGGGTTTCAGCTGTTTTTTCGAAGTTGGCCGCGGGGTCGCGGCCTTCCATGACGCATCCACGTCTATCCGGGACGATGTGAAAAAAAGATGTAGTGTAAAAGAAAAACCGGTATTATTTGATATTATGCCAAAGCGTCCAGCAAACGTGCGGGTATTTGAAGGTGTAAAACCAGGGGTTGAACAAATCGAGGAGTCCAGAGTTTTTGTGTTGCAGGCTGCCTATTGGCGTAACCAGTTCCACGGGAGCTTTTGAGGCTCGTAAACCACCCAACCCCAGCTATATAGATTTAGGATCAAGTGACAATAGCAATGTCATACTATTTCTGTATAGATAAAGCACTATTACCTATGATCCAGGAAATAGGCACATTTAATACCTCATATCCGTAGTGACTTGAGCTTATCGTGATTCATGACTAAGCAGCTTCATTCAGGAATAGATGACTAAACCAATTGTTCCGATGTGATTCCACTGCATATTACACATTTCTTTCGAAGGGTCCGTCAAAGAAATCCTCTCTCCGTAGGGTTGAGCTGGCTGAAGGGCCTAAGGCTCCTGCCTAGATCGTCTCTGTGCATGTGCCAGAATGTCCCCCATTGGCGAATATGCAAAGAGAAAAAGAGAAACCATCGAATGATTTGAACGTATCTATTACTGCAGGCGAAGAGAATCACACCGCTGTTCGACGGATCTTCTCATGTGCTACGCAATCTCCCTTGTTTACTTCTGCAGTTGATAGGTCGACGGCGAACTAGTTCAAGCCCAGACTCGTATACTTGCAGAATCACACATCACACACGCTAAACCCGTAGGCTTCAGGCGCCCTATTTGAACACTTATTTCCCCTCACAACTTCAAGTTCAGGTCTTCTGCTTTGATGAAAGTCAAGTCAAAGTAATTGAGCAGCAAAGGATACTAAAACCAGGGAATATAGCGTCGCCAGGGTCCAATGGTTCGCAAGGGTATCCGCAGGACCCATACCGGGTGCACCACCTGCAAGTGAGGCGACCCGCAACCTTACCCAAGTTCTCGGGACTCTCATAAAGGTTATTCAATCTAATCTTGACCCAGAATCCGCAAAATCAAATGTGACGAAACACATCCGAATTGCACAAAATGCACATCAACGGGCCGAAAGTGCGATGGCTACACCACCTGGGTCTCTAAAGCAGTGCAGCGCCAAACTCAAACCATCCAACCGTCTACTATCCCAGGAGCTGGGGCTGCTGATTTCCGGTTTCTGGACTTCTTCCGCGTGTTCTTAGCGCCTGTGCTTGAGGGCCCGCTGCCGCACTCTTTCTGGACATACACCGTTCCTCAAATGGTACACCAGGAACCGGGCTTGAGAAATGCGGCTGTGGCGCTTGGTTCTCTGTACCAGAAATTCAGAGAGGATACACAAAGTGAGGCGGAGAAGAGGTTCGCTATCGGTCGTTATAACTCAGCTATACGCCAGATTGCTTTGCTGCGACAAGGACACCTTGACACGGTGGTTATCGCCTGTGTGGTTTTCATGGCCGTTGATATTCTTCGCGGGTATCATGAGCAGGCTCTCCTTCACTACAGACATGGGAAACGCATTCTGGAGTCGTACACTCCTAATGCACAGATCAAAGGGATCTTTCGCCAGATGTACATGTTCGTACTATTCACCAGTCCCTCGGGTCGCCTGTTACCAGAAAAGGATGGGTGCCCTCACATCACCCAACCATTTTGGTCGCTTCTTCAAGCGCAAGAGGAACTTGACTGGCTCGTTTACCGGTCCATGGAAGTGGTATTCTTTGTAAATAAGCACTGCGAAGAGTCTATCATCCTACCTATGCAGCATGAACTTAACCAGGAATTAGACAACTGGTACCTCGCGGTGTCCGGCTTGGTATCCCAAGATCTACCCATACATCACAGATCGGCATATCATTTGCTTGAAGGCCGATGGCTCATTTGCAAAATATGGTGTCATGGATCCTTACATGGGGATCAGGGATATGATGACTGTACCGAGATGTTCCGGCGGGAGTTGGAGCTTCTGCAGGAGTTGATGGCTATGAGTGCGCCCAAAAGCACTTTCGAGATCGGATTCCCACCACTCTTGCATTTTCTCTTCATGAAATGCAAGAACTTGAATCTTCGGCTTGCGGCACTGGCTTTGTTCAGGGAGAAGTGCTTTACGCCTGATACGTTGTGGGACTTTATGGTGATTTATGAAACTGCCCAGCGACGGATCGAAAATGAGCATGATCTGGTGCTTGGATCTGAATGGACTCAGTCGATTGATCTGGAAATGATGCCTCCCAAGAAGAAGACTGCGCTCACACGTACTGCATGGGCCAGCGAGACTCAATATATTTGTCCGTGGGTTCTTGTCGTGTTGGATGCCTCGGAGGATGTACGAGGAGCTATTCCCTTATAGTACTTTCTTCAAATATGATAGGCTATTGATTGGTTTTGCTTTCAAGGTTTCCAAGGTTATGCCCAGCAAGACCTTCGAGGTTTCTTAATAATTTTGACATGATTATTGTGGTACTAATTATGAATAAGTATATATCTCATGAAAGATCATACCTAGCCAAGAATCTTCAGTCCTCCCTTAGTCTTGCCAGACTTTTTCACTCCATCATGCTTCACCTTGGTTCCCGAATGCCCGCCTCGACCACCGCCTCCACCCTTCTTGTGGTTCTTATTATTTGAAACTGGCTTCACCTCGGTCACAGCTCGGCGCAGGAGAACAGGATGAGAGCCAATATACTTGCCTTGCATTTCACGTGCAGCCTTGAAGTAGTCGTCGCCATCGCTGAAACTGACGAACCCGTACCCTTTACTCTTCTGCGTGCGCTTCTCTCGAATTACACGTGCCTTCTGCACGGATGTGTATCGTGCGAAGGCCTTCAATAAAGATTCATCGGTGACTTCGCCAGCCAAGTTACCCACGAACAGTCGGAAATGGGCCGGGTCCCACTCCAGTAGTGTCGGATCGGTCCACTCTTGTCCACCACCGGCTCGAGCAACTGTCTTTTGAGATTCGGGTTGTGGGATTGGGGTGCCAGCACCGGCCACTCCAGTAGTCGGGGTTCCAGTACCTCTGCTGGGGGCAGCCGACGAGGTGCTCTGCGTGTAGGCGGAGTCGTCCTGCTTAGCATATGCGCTTTGCCATTGGGCGATCTGGGCCTCGGTCTCTGCATCTACGCCATCGCGGCCGGGATGTCCTCCACCATAGGCCTGACCAGGTGTCGAGCCGAAGGGATTCTGGATGTGCGGGACTGTGGGGCCGTATGTGCTTTCATTGTACGAGGCACCGTAGTAAGATGGCCCGCTCTGGTAGGATTGGGACTGTGGTTGTTGATAGTAATTTGAGTAGTTGGTCGCCGGCGCGGCATACCCAGCGGACGGCACAGGTGGGGCCGAGATCGTCGGGTTGCTTGCGCGATATGGCTGTGGCTGACTGGAGGCTACGGAACGCGGTTGGAAACCCGTGAAGGTCGGGCGCGCGTTCCCACCATAGGCCGGAACTGGTGGCTGTGCGGCATTGCTGGATGGGGGTGGCCGAGGAGGGAGAGACGAGGGCGCCTTATTGAGACCTGGAGGAGGTGGAAAGGACATGATGAATGGAGAGTCCGATACGAGAAACGGTTGAGCTGTCTGTAGAGTAGCAGCCACAACGTACCTTCAGGGCAGTCTAATTCCACCAGACGTCACACCTGAGGACCCGAACCTTGTTCGAGCAAAGAGGATGTGGGGTTTAGAAGTGACAATTAGATGACACCTCAAGAGCAAGAAAATTTATGGAGAAAAATTGAAGGACGTGATAAGTGGATGGATGACCTTTGATACCGAATGATAAAGATTGCGATTGCGACCGCAAAATGGAATATAGTTGCACATTTGGTCTCTATTACCACCCGGAGCTAAGCTTATATAAGGACCGTTGGGATTGACCAGTTGAGGCTAACTACATGAGCATGTGACAGTCTCTGATATAATCACTTAGATAATCAAGTATGAGGTCACCCCCACTCTAGACCGGAATAGGACTAGATTACACCATTGACCGGATTCGAGTGGATTTTCACGGCGAGTGAAATGCAGTTTCTCCGTCAATTTATCCTGAACAGTTCACCGATGTATGGGGGATACCATGGGAAATCAGGTACCTGGTAATATTCTATCAATGCGTCCAAGGAGAATGCTCCCCTGAAGTTAAACAGTACTACTACCTAGCTCTACAGTGATAGCATCTATGTGAAGAATACCCCTCCATCTGCTATAATTTGCCCCGCGCCGTTTTTGATAGTCCAGAAAGTACCTTTATATGCAGGTTTCTAAATCCTACGCATCTCGACGGCAACGGGTGGATAGCCTGAATGCGAATGATCGGGTCGGATATTGCTCAACATTTCTCCCCTCATAATAATAGGTCCGAGTCGAATCAGAACCCGAGTGGGATGACCGGGCGACTGTGCTCCTGTACCGAATACTTGGCGCGACACCGGCGGCAGTAACAAGAAATAACTCAAAGACCCAGTATATGGTACATTTAATACAGTAATTTGAGTATTCGTAGTACATACATCCCCGCCGGCGAATGTATCCCACCACTATGACGGAAGAGTTGCTCCGTCAGCCGGGTTACTTCTTCTCGTTCCTTCCCCCTCCCCATCCATTCTTCCCTTCTTCAACTCTCTTCAGTTGTAGATACCCTCACTCCCAACTATACCCTCTTTCTTCAATTCGCATTCACCATGGCTGCAGCTGCGTAAGTTCCTCTCCGCTTGCTTCCCCTCCCTGCCCCTCCAAATGTCCCCAAGAAGCCCCCATCCGGATTCGGGAGGCCCCAACGGGTCCCCGCCAATTCCTGGTCCGGTCAATTTTGCTATACATGTGCTTTCAGAGCTCCCAGGACCATGGAGACCAGTGAGGTTCTTTCTCGAGATCCAATATGATTTCGGTGATCAAGCTTCGCGCATGTTGGCGCACTGCAGGAACCTCGCGGATTTGCATCCCTCGGAATCGCATGGACTACCCTTTCCCTGAAGGATTTCACTTGCTTTTACCCGGCTATTGACGAGTATTCGGTCGCTGACTATAGCGCCCGTCTCGCCGGCATCAATGTCGGCGCTCCCGCGCGCCGTCTTCTTAGTCCCACTGCTGATTTCGGTCTCATCGGTCTGGCCGTCATGGGCCAGAACCTGATTCTCAACGCCGCTGACCACGGTTTCACCGTCTGCGCCTACAACCGCACAACCTCCAAGGTCGACCGCTTCCTTGAGAACGAGGCCAAGGGTAAGCTTCCTTCCCCGCTATACAGACGCAAGAAATTGCCAGCGCGTTCAAAGCTGACTGATGGCTCACAGGCAAGTCCATCATCGGTGCCCACTCCATCCAGGAGTTCATTGCTCAGCTCAAGCGCCCCCGCCGTGTGATGCTCCTCGTCATGGCTGGCAAGCCCGTCGATGACTTCATTGAGTCTCTCCTGCCCTTCCTCGAGGAGGGTGACATCGTCATTGACGGTGGTAACTCCCACTACCCCGACAGCAACCGTCGCACCAAGTACCTCGCCTCCAAGGGTATCAGCTTCGTCGGCAGCGGTGTTTCCGGTGGTGAGGAGGGTGCCCGCTACGGTCCCTCTCTCATGCCCGGTGGTAACGAGGCCGCCTGGCCCCACATTAAGGACATCTTCCAGAGCATCGCTGCCAAGAGCGACGGTGAGGCCTGCTGCGACTGGGTCGGTGACGAGGGTGCTGGTCACTACGTCAAGATGGTTCACAATGGTATTGAGTACGGTGACATGCAGTTGATTTGCGAGGTTCGTATTTTCTTTTTCTGTGATTGCTACAACCAAGCAAAGTACTGACATTCTTGTCTTGAAAGGCCTATGATATCCTGAAGCGTGGTCTCGGTCTTTCCTGCAAGGAGATCGGTGACGTCTTCTCCAAGTGGAACACTGGTGTTCTGGACTCCTTCCTTATTGAGATCACCCGCGATATCCTCTACTACAATGACAACGATGGCACTCCCCTTCTTGAGAAGATCCTGGACAAGGCTGGCCAGAAGGGTACCGGCAAGTGGACTGCCGTTAACGCTCTTGACCTTGGTATGCCCGTCACCCTGATCGGCGAGGCTGTCTTCTCCCGTTGCCTCAGTGCCCTCAAGGATGAGCGCACCCGTGCTTCCACTATCCTGAGCGGCCCCACCCCCAAGTTCGAGGGTGACAAGGCTGCCTTCATCGATGACCTCGAGCAGGCTCTGTACGCCTCCAAGATCATCTCCTACGCCCAGGGCTTCATGCTCATCCAGAACGTAAGTTTTGTCATTCTAACATGTTTCACGAGCCCTGACTAATTGGTTTCACACAGGCCGCTAAGGAGTACAACTGGAAGCTGAACAAGCCTTCCATCGCCCTCATGTGGCGTGGTGGCTGCATTATCCGCTCCGTCTTCCTCAAGGACATCACCAACGCCTACCGCAACAACCCCGACCTCGAGAACTTGCTGTTCGATGAGTTCTTCACCAAGGCCATCAACACCGCCCAGAGCGGCTGGCGCAACGTTGTCAGCAAGTCTGCTGTCTGGGGTATCCCTCTGCCTGCCTTCTCCACTGCCCTCAGCTTCTACGACGGCTACCGCACCAAGGACCTGCCCGCCAACCTGCTGCAGGCTCAGCGTGATTACTTCGGTGCCCACACTTTCCGCATCAAGCCCGAGCACGCCAGCGAGACCTTCCCCGAGGGTAAGGACATCCACGTCAACTGGACCGGCCGTGGCGGTGATGTGTCTGCCTCGACCTACGTCGCGTAAGGTCGATGATAGAAGGATAAAAAATTGGGTTTTATGTATTTAGATGCCACCACGAATGGAACGTAATGAACTTGTTTCAATGAATTCGGTTTAATATACCAAGCAAATAATTGAAAATTGTCCGAAGCGTTGTTGGTAGTCGCACTAGAGTGTAGATCAAATTCGTGCCTTGATGCCTGAAATGGTCCAGCCAACGCTAAACCAGATCGGGTATCGAGCAACGTCGACCTTGTCACCATCTTATCGCGTCTCCCCTCCTTCCTCCACCAATTCCCCGGGGCGTGAGGCTATTTTCCCTTTATTCCTTCCTTTCCCCCTCTTCTCCCCCTCTTTACTCCGCGCTCCAGCAACAGGGGAAGCTTATTCCTCCGATATTCTACAAAGACCTTCCCTATATCCAAAGGGCTCGGTAAACCCCCACACCTATACAGGAAATAAAGGGTTTGGTAGCTCCCAAGCTCCCAAAGGTCAGCAGACAGGCATCAATTGAGATACTTGCCTGTGTCCAATGTCCCAAGGTTGACACCAGTCGATATCTTTTTCCTTCAGACCAATCTATTCAACAAATCTCAGCAAATCACTTGTGCGCAAGTGGCCAAGTGAATCACACCGCCCGCCCACGTCACACGCTGCATGGCGGAGAGTAAGCGCCAGAACTCGAGTGCGAAGGCCTCTGGTCCTGGTATGGCGACCAACATGGTCCCCCACGAAGCCGCATTGAGTGGCGCGATAGGTGCTCGGTGAGTAATATTGAAGCCTTGGTTCATCCCATCCCTCGAATTGGATGTACAGCCTACAATAGCCGGGGCGCATTCAAGAACTCTATCATCATCGACCCAGTGTGCGCTAATGCAGTGGCTTTTATCGAAACAGCGTCCGCATCACTACTGCTGCGCCAACAACCTCCACCCTCGAGGGAACTCTCTTCACAGTGTGCCCTATCACCAACCTCGTCGCCATCAACACATCCCCCGTCACCTCTTCCACAGACCCCAAGCAGGCACAGAGCGGTGATTACCACGTCATCCCCGTTTCCCGCATCCAGTCTTTCCAGCTCCTCACTCTCCCGTCCAATTCCTCGGACTCGCCTTCCTTCACAGATGCACAGCCCACCATCCAGGCACTTGATACCCGTGCGCTGAAGACGCGCGAGATCAAGGCTGTCAGCGAGATTCTGGAACGGGAAGCGCGCCGCGGAAAGGGCGTCACTCGTGAAGCACAGGATATATTTGATGCATTTAGTCGGACCATGCCTGCACGGTGGGATGGACCGAATATCATCGTTGCCGACGCGGTTACCATTGCACCCCCGTATCGGGTTGATGAATGTCGCCCACTTGTTGAGGGCGACACTGCTGCTCTTGCTCATGTGCGCAAAGTGGTGAGTTGTTCCTCTTGTCTCTTGCCTCGTTTCTGTTTTCTTTGGTCTCTTCGTACACGTCCGCGTTTACTAATGGCTTTGTTTTCTCTGTCTAGCTCGAGATGGAACGCAAGAAGATCGAACTCCGCAATGCCAGTGCTACCATTGGTTCGACTAGTACTTTCTCCCGGAATTCGGGCGACCAGCGCAAAGGTGGATAAGCTTCTTATTTCATTTATACAGAAGCAAGACATTCGGAATGACCAGTTGTCCTTATCGGATGTCAGTGTCTCGGAGATATGGTGAAATGTGTTTAATCTGGATAACCGTTGAGCTTGTCCAAGTAACATGGCTAGGGTATGACATGTTATTCCAAGTTTGATGTACCCTTCATGGAAAATACCCTTCTAAGTGAAATGAGTGCGGTTCGATGATGGACCCGAATTTTGCGGCAAATGCATGGATCCACGACTGGATCGCTCATGCTGCATTCTCGATTGCTTCCTGTATACCTAAATATTGGTAGATGGGTCTCATTGTGTGGTAGATTACCTCACATCTCGAAACATAGATTTTGTTACCCCAGGTCTGTAATAAGTCCGATAGTAAACAAGTCAATTGCTTTTAGCCTTCCACGGTATTGGATGTAGTTCTATGCTTAAAATTGCTATGCATTCGCCCCCTTTACCTGATCGAAATGACGATGTTCATAAAGATATATTCCAGATGAACCAAAATAAAACAGGAAAATGTAAACGTTTAAAAGTAAAAACAAAACAAAACAAAACACCGAATATCAACATACACGCTAGGATGAATTGTATGTACCGAAATAAAGATCCACATCTGGGCATCCTGAATAGAAGCACAACGCTCGTAAAGAACCCACTTCGACCCGTCTTTATTCATTCCCCACATTTCGGCCTAAAACAACTTCACAAACCGTCCCCACAAATCCTTCCAGTCCGGACACCGTCACGGATCCAGAAGGATTGGTGCTAGAGCCGGGTCCCGAGCCCACGGCGGCATTGGAAGACGCTCCCATCGACACACCGGGCATAACGAGAACCTGCGAGCCAAGCTCAATCCACTCGACAGACGTGACAAGCGCAAATGTAATTTGCACATCTTCTTCGAAGGCTTCTGCCTTTCCTCCTGTGGATGTGTTCGAGGTTCCGGATATGGCTTTGCTAATATCCGTAGCGGATGCACGACGCCGGAAGGGATCAGCGACAATGCCTTTATTTCCGGGACTACCATTTTCTCCACGGCCAGGGGATTGGGCATCACCATCGAAAGAGAAGAATTCCGGTTCATCAGGTGACTGTGGCTCGGAGGGAGGCTCGTCGTCTGTCCCTGCAAGTTCCATACAAATGACTCGGACTGTTGTCCGGATATTGGCTATGTAAACTATTGAATTACCTCCCAGAAGTAGGGGAGGTGAGTTCAGAGCTGAGAATTCGGATGCGGGGAATGTGGCTATGAAACCTGTGTAGAAAGGCAATGGCAAGGTCGATCGTAATGGGGTGGTCATAGCAGTGGAAAAGGAAGAAGAGGGCGCAAGTAGTTTGGTCTGGTGCATGTTAGTTAGAACCATGCCCTTTCGGATGCGGCTGAGACGTGGGAGCCGATCTTCCTCTGGGGAGGTGAGCATCTCGATGCCGATGGTGCCGACTTGGTCTCTCATGAGGCGGCGGACAGACAGGCGAAGGTTACGAACGCTGACGACGCGCACGCGATGCCATTTGGCTTGCGTCAATGAGGCGTCCTTTCCTGGTAGGTAGCTCTGAGGCAACGACGCAGGGAACTCGCTTGAGGGCCCTGGCCCGCTGCTGCGGGAAAGCATGCTTAGAGGCACGTTGTCGTTGCTGCTGTCTGCTGAGGTATCGACTAGAAGGGGCCCGATGGTCATTTCGTCGCCAACGGATATGCTGCCGTGGCGAACTAGGCCGCATAAGACCATTCCACGGCTTTCTTGGTTGGTTTTCTCGCTAGTCATCGAATATACTTTTGAGGGCGGGATAGCGAAGACTTCGTCCACGTCGAAAACATTGTTGGAGGACTGATACGACACCGGTTGTTTGTGCAGATGAAGTACTCTTTGACGTGGCATTGATGGAATGGGCAAGTATCGAAGAAATGCGTGTAGTTTGCCTATTCCTGAACCATCGACAGCACTAGAGAGAATTATTGGCACGGTACGAGACCAGTTTCCATTGGTTACTTTGATAAGGTCTTGTACAGACTTGCTGTCCGGTGCGCTAATCTGCTGCAGATCAGGTATCTTGTCGCCCATTGGCGACGCAGGAAGCATCGCGGGCTTCCGGTTTGCTGTTTTCAGGGCAGACAAGACTTTAGCAAGATTTTCTCGTAACCCGCTTCGAGAGGCAATGTCCAACTTTGTGATGACAATTAAAAATGGAACATCTAGTTTCAGACAAAGCTCCAAGTAGGCCAGACAAAGATCGATCTCAGTGGCGTGCTCATTGCCTGTTTCTGTCTCTGCCGTCTCATCACCGCAGTTGGCTGGAATACACAGCATCACATAATGCGGAGCCCAGCTTACTAGGCCCCTTAATGTAGACTTCACATATCGAACTGAGCCTGGAAGATCGGATACAAATGCCAGGCGACCTCCTCGCGAAGTGGCATGGATATCATTCCACGCAGCGACATTTCCAGAAGCATAATTGACCACACTTGTGGGCACATCATCTGCATAACCAATCAGCTCTTGGGCGACGGAGCTAGTGATTCCGGAGGATATCTCGTGTCGGTGTTTGAGGAGACTAAGCCGGCTCTTGCCTCTCCCATTGTCAAGCTGAGATGAAGTCAAAGCTCCCAGTAAAGAAGATTTCCCTGCAGTGCTTGGGCCCGCGATGGATATTCGAATCTGCTCGGTATGAGAGTAATCCTTTTCTGAGACAGACTTCATCCCGGTATTTTGATTAGAAACGTCATCGACATTCTGTGTTGACCGAGAACACATCTTGTAGAAATCCAGATCTGGAGTAACTAAAGCTTCTGCTACCCAAAGCTTGTCCGAGTGGCTTTTGGTCGATTCCAATGGCAAGTCCTCCATCCACTCGCATTTCCCGACGATGACTCGGCGCAATATTTCAACGCTACACCCGAGACTGGCTGCCATGGCCTGTAGGTTGGTCACACTTTCGTCGAGCTCATCTTGCGTTAATCCTACGAAGGTACCATCGTCGGCAACTCCAATCTCGTAAAGTGCACCCTGACTTTCTTCCAGGCCAGCCAGTAGGCGAGCTGGCTTTGAGGGCACGCCTAATTGTGGAGTCGCGTCTGGAAGCACAGGAACTACCAAGTTTGCCGTGGTGGATGAGTGAAAGGGCGAAGATTGCTGCAAACGCCATAACAGTTGAGTGGTCAACCCCTGTAGCCGTTGTTGCCGGCTTTGGGTCGACCTGGCTTGCATAGGCTTTGGGGTGGTCACTGTCACATCCTGAGACGGTGATGCAGAATTTGAGGCCACTACTAGGCTATTACGAGAATGATATGAGCCTGCGACAACATGGCCGGTGGACATGGAAAGATAGGGCCTCCGTGGACGGAGCAGTAGATGCAACTTGTATTCGGTGGGGCCCTCCTGAGGTTCCGGCTCCAACTTGGTGATGCCATAGTCGGACAGAAAATCAGGATCAGCCGAGTTCAAAGCTGAGCTGGAGCGGGTTCGAATAGCTAGTCCCCGGCTGCCAGACAACACATTGGCTTGGGGAGTCGACGATCCTGAGGTCGACCAAGGGGACGAAACCCGGGGTGGGTCAGGATCGTAGGTGAAGATGGATGCCATGGCCGTAGCCAGTGGAAGTTAAACAGGTTTACAGTTCACCTAGGCAATAAAGGTATTAGGAAGAATGAATAGATGCGACACAGTATCAAGGCAGATACAGTAACAGAGGGCATTCTTGCGCAGAATATGGAAGAGGAACAAATGATGGATGACCAGTGTTGATGATCGGGCTTGAGTCACCCGTTGTAGTGCCTGAGGCATCACATGACTCCACATGGATGAATTAAAACTATGAAAATGCGTTTCTCACAGAGAAATATTTTGTTCAAGAAGTGAAGAAGAAAACCACAAAGAGAAACGACAAGAAAATGAAGCGAATGGAAAAGGGATATCCAAATATCAAAACACCCCAAGAACTGTAGCAATCGCGTTAAATCACCCTACTCCGCTGACGGTTCCCGCCCCCCCCCTTTGCATTTGCCTTGTGCCACATGAATATTCCGCGCTGTTGTTCGAGTAAACACGGCTCCACATACAGGACACTCGGCTTTGGCAACCACTCCAGACTTTTCTCGTTGGTGTCGTAAAAGGTTGCTGAAAGTGGAGAATTCACGTCCGTTACACCCGTGGTCCCAGCATTGCGGTCGAGGCCTTGAACTAACGACACGGACTTGCCGTTCGTTGTCTGATCCAGGTAGAGATTCGGGTGGAGAGAAAACGGAGTCGGCAACCATTGAAGATGCTTGCGAGCCCATAGACGAGGGGTGAGAGGAACTAAACTCTGGGATCAGCAAGTCTCTTTCTAGGAACACATTAGGTGGTTCAACTCACGGTATTGGTGGTGCTTCGGGGAGATAATAAGCGGTTTGATTCATCATATAAGGAGGAGAGCTAGAGCAATACATTATCAACTGGTGCTCCTCGTTTAAAAGATCTCAATTTCCAGATTTTGACAAGGACAACTTACGAGGTCATGAGAGGCTGTTCGGGAAGAGTAGCGGCTGTGTGAGGAGGAAAAGAACGAGCCATTGAAGGGCTAAAAACAACGGTCAGCTCCCTGCTTTTCAAGGGACTCAAGTATCTTGGTGGTCTAAATAGTTCGTCCATACCTGCGGGAATGACTTTGGCGAGCACTACCTGGCGCTCCAGGAAGGTACGAGGGTGGTGCATGCGACTCATGGTGGTAACCGGGCATCGGTCCGTTAGGATGGCTGCCGTAGGCAGCAGAGAAGCTAGATGAAGGATATGATTGTGGCGCAGGGAATTGCTGGTACACATTTCCTGATGAAGGCTGCACCGGCTGAAATGGGCGGTTGGGCCAGCCATAGTCTATGATACATTAGCAGTTGCCTTCGCATCGAAGTCAAGAATGCTCCTTACGATGAGAGTTTGGCTGCATTGGGCCAGCAAAGTATGTGTCTGATGCTACAGACATAGGGTAGGGTGTAATTCCAAGACCACTAGTAAGAGGTTTTATCAGTATACTCTTTCTTTCTATTTTCTGTTTTTGGTTGCTTTGTTGATGTCCTTGAATTCTAGGGAATCAAGACTTACCGTGGATGCTCCGTAGGTAATTCCTCTTTGTAATTGTCTTGTTCAATAGATTGATGTATAGTTTGTCCAGTATACTGCTCGGAGTATGAGGGTTTGGAATAAGATGATTCCGAATAAGAGTGTCCAGAATAAGAAGGATCAGGATCATAAAATGATTCTGGAAGGGAATTAGAGTGTAGGGGAGTAGTGGAGCCTTGTGGATGAGACGAAAAGTGAACAACCGATGAAGGTAAAGAGGAGGCTTCTAGGGCCGGCACTGAGCTAGTAATAAATGGCCACGAGGAAGCCGAGTTGGACAAGGCGCTTTGCTGGAACGCCGGCGGCTGCACAGACTCAATAGGAGTGGATAAATGGCCAAATTGCTGCTGCAAGGCTGGGTCCTTAGATAGATCAGGGTTCCTGCGGTGACTGGAGTAATCCTGTGAGTTTGACTGTGAATGCTCGGAAGACATTGGGGCTTTTCGGCCTAGGCCATGGACCTAGCGCAAAGCTACAACTGGACAAGGAGGGGGCCAGAAAAGGGCCAGCAAAACATAGGGGGGTAAAATTGGGAAAGAGGGGCGACAATTTTCGAATTAAAAAAAAAATCAAATAAAGCAATCACGTACAATATAGTCTTGTAGACTTGGGTGGTTGTTGGCAAAGTCGAGGGTTTTTGTTTCCCTTGGTGATTCTAGTAACTCGGAGTGAGCGACGGGCGCAACAGCAAAATCTGCAGATTTTGCAAAAAGTCTGATGGCGAGAAACGAAATTCCAAGAAATTCCAAGAAATTTCAAACAGAAAACCTTCAGACCGTATGGCAGGGAAGTTGTTACAAGAGAAAACGAAGTCCCCGCAATAATGAATCGCCCAGTTGGGTACAGACTGGCCCACTAAGAGAAAGGCAACCCCGTAGGCTTCTAGAACTTCTTTACCAATGGGTGTTCGCGGCACGAGTTGGGCGGGAATCTTGTCCCTGAAACAGATTTGGGGCAATTTCGTACTGGGTCGCGGTTTTTCGGGGAAAATGGGCCTGTAATCATTGCCTATCTGATATAGTGTGAGCCAGGAGACGTAAGATCCTATGATCTTCAAGCAGTGGATCCAAGCATCCTATCATCCTATCACTCGATCGAGAGAAAAGGACCTGGTTTTTTGACCCCCACAGGTGACACCGGAACCTCCCTTGTTAGGCCAAAGCCTATATTAGGAAAATAGCTCGGGACGGATTGGCCCATGGGGCCAGGGCGTGTAATGATCCTTGAGCGGCATGAGGGAGCTTTTTCTCGCAAAATAAAAGTGGATTTTTTTTAGCCCCAATTAGCCCATTTAGCAAAACGGGGCGTCCTGGGTCGATTTGGGGGCCATGACGCCGACCTGTTCTGTGGCTGGCGAGAAGATCCAGAAAAGTTAGTCGATTTCGACGCAGGCCGCCATTCGCGGTGGCTGCAAAAATAAAATAAAATAAAAAGCAATATGTAATCCCAAGTGAGAAAAAAACCCCCGATGGAATACGGTGAAGTTAGTTCCGTACTTTAGACTTGGCCCCCACGAACGCGCCGTTAGAGAAGGAGGATCCGATCATCAGGGATGCACCCTGAACTCGCCGAAGACTTAGGCCTGGAATCTGAAGTATAATTGTCTCTAGTATATGCAGGTTTGTGGAATCAGATGAAGTCTCGGAACCATCAATCTCTATAGATTGTAGATGGTATGAATGACGGGACGGTCACATCCACCACCCGTATAATGGGTACGCGGCCTAGAGCCAGAATAGCACATATGAAGGTCTATTGGTTGGATTCGCAGCTGTTTCCTTTTAGGAGATGGCGTCAAAGTTGAGCCACAGATGCAGGATCCCAGCAGTCCCAGCATCCCGGAGGCCATGTGGTTTGCTGCGTCCACCCGTGTAACGCCAGAGAGAGTGGATCTCATGCACAACCAACCAACAGTGTGGTAGCGAGGCTAGGGCCGAAAAAAAGCCATTGTGAGAAGGGGGTTAAAAGGGCCGGGAGTAAGGGCGCACGATTACGCTTAGCGCCTGCTGAATTTGTCATGGCACGACCCGGGGCAGTGGCGCTTCCCGGGAGTGCTCCCGGGCTAACTCGAGATCGACCGGCTCTCTCCACATTCAGGGCTTGGGATCCGCAAGTGTAGTCAGATCCTGGCAAGCACTCCGTAGTAATGGGTCTGGTTTTTCTTCTTCCGCTTCTTTTGCATTGCAAATCTCAAATTCCCTGTACATGTACATTCCATGTGCTGTACCCCTAGTTTTAGTGTCCTTAGCACATGGAAATGGTACCCCCTAGATCATGCAGAAAAAATTAGTTAGGCACGCCGGCGCGCGGTCTTTGCGCTGACTCGTTGGACAGGTCTTGTCTCCACAGCAGATTAATTGAGCGGGCTAGCTTGCAAGCCGCGTTCGGGGCAACTCTCAATCGTAAAGTGAACAGCTTCGTATTTCGATCTTACCGACTGGGATTCCGAGAATGGTTAGACCGGGGCTCCACCAAAATTACAGAAGTGGAGATGACATTTGACATCAACAAGTTGACCCGCTACTTCGTACATGTACATTCGCCGAAAATAACATGCAACTTACTGAATTTGAACAATGAAATTCAGTGCGGTCATTCAACTTAAGGGACTGGACAAAGAAATGTAATTGTGGCGTTTGTCGCCATAATGGAGGCGTGGAAGGCCCGAGGCATCCAGCTGCTGACTCTTGAAACAGTGATTTGAAATGCCTGTACGAAGTACGCATGGATGACTTCTGCAGGTTTCGGTGATATGCGTTGCGGCAGATCGATCTCGTTCCAGCTTAGCAATGCCGAAACGGCCCCATGGAGAGTTCGCCGAAGATGTGATTGACTGATCTAGATAGGCCTTGGCTCCTTCGTCCGGCTGAGGTGCATGATATTGTCTGTAGCATTCAAGAGACACTTCATGGATTATTCCTTGAGGGAAGTGCAATCCAAGCACAAGGAAATTGGAGTCTAGAGACAAAGAAATCATACCTATAGTAAGCAAAGACACGGCACGTGACATAGCAGATCATGGTCACGTGGTCATGGCCGAGACTGCACTGTAATCCGACCGCATCGACAGCCCGCGCTGGTGTGCTCACAGATCTTTCCCCACCAAGACACTGCAAAGCTACTGGAACCTAGATCATATACCCTGATCCCACTACTGCGTGTCTGACATACCAACAATGAAGCTCGTCCGGTACGTCAATCCCGAGGCCTGCGCGGTCAGCTAAGCTGCCACGCGCATTCCACGCGAAATATCTTTCTGGAGCTGAGAGCTGACACGCCATCTAGTTTTTTGATGAAATGCGCCAATGAGACGGTGACTGTTGAGCTCAAGAATGGTGAGTGCTAGCTTTATCCATCCACAACAGCATTGCGCGTCTGAATGACCACCCATGCTCTCCTTCCCCAGACCGCCATAGCTTCTAATTCATATTCAACCCCACCAGGCACAATTCTCCATGGCACAATTACTGCGGTCTCCCCGCAAATGAACACCTCTCTTCGAACTGTGAAGATGACTCCCAAGGGCCGTGATCCCCTCTCGCTCGACACCATCAACATCCGTGGCTCCACAATCCGTTACTACATTCTCCCCGATAGCTTGCCGCTCGATACTCTGCTCGTTGATGACGCTCCCAAGCCCAAGAACAAGGCCCGCAAGGAGGCAGACCGTGGTCGTGGTGGTCGTGGAGGTCCCCGCGGCGGTGGTGGCAGAGGCCGTGGTGGCCCTCGTGGTGGTGGCCGTGGCCGGGGTCGTGGTTTCTAAGTGTTTTTCTTCTCTCTGAGAATACAAACTGGCGTTTGTTTCTGTCTTCAAATGGTTCTTTTTTCTACCTTGCATGAACATGGGATATCATCTTGTTAACTACCCCCGAGGCTTTTTCTAAATTTTGGAGGGTGAAAGGAAAAGCAACATCTTTATCTTCCAACTTGGCTTCACTGGCTTAAGCTCTTTGATTTAATAGATCCGTTCCGGGCAGGATTTTCAATCCTAGCGAGGACATCCCCCGCGGTCCGGTTGTATTTGACCTGCGAGATATAATGGCAAGGATGCCAGGATCGAAGGATCATCCTTAGCTCTACGTGGATTTCGGATTTAAGCTACGGGCCGCAAATCCAGAATCCATTTAAGCATCGGTGAAGGTGATACAACGTGAAACATACGTAGGTACCCTTGTTTACGAGCCTCAGCCTTACATCAGAAAAGAATACATGTTTATCTTTCAGTCTTTCAAATTGAACATGTACCTGATTCCTTGCAACAGTCATCACCTGACCCTAATCCCTGTTCCATCACACGTGATACTACATGCAGTAGTTCAAGGTCAGGCATGCAAGTGTGCCCTAATTTCACTTCATCTAGTTCTTGACGATTGCCACGAGGGGTCTTGGTTACTTTCCCGTGCCGATCTTCATTCTTCAACTGTGGAACCACTCGTGACGATCTTACTTCTTCATGGCAGTTACCCTAGTCTGACAGCCACCATGTCTTTTTTTCCCGTATAGTACCTGCATAAGACCGAATTCAGGCTCTCATATTCTTCAATCCGTATCAAAGTTCAAAAAATAAGCCACTAGTCTTCAAAGCTCAACGGAAATGAAGCCCGAATACCGATTGCCACACAACCTTGTAGACCAACCACGGCGCCTCCGAGGCTCCGATGCTGGCGGTACTGTAGGAACGCTTCTCTTGAAACATGCAGTCAACATGTCTCGACCACTGACAGAGGCTCGTTTTTCCAACATCTAAACAACACTCTCTACCTGGCATACTTTAGCCCCTCGTTATCCATTACCTCGGGTCCTTGCCACTCCAGTCGTAACGTCAGTATGTAAGCCATGTATTGTCTAATCACGCGCCGTAACATCGGGCGCCCCAATTATTGACGTCTATGTTTCACCGAGCCCAAGAGCGAGATTCAAGGTGGAGATACCTGCAGACCCTTACAGTAGTCTACCCGGATGCGCACTAGTATTCTACTACTGTATTCTTCTACTGTATTCTACTTGACACTCGACTAGGTATGGGTGATGATCGTCCACCCAAATTCAAGTAGCCCTCGCGGGCCCTTGCTATCTTATTGGGCCACTCGGTTAATCCCTGACTCCATGTGTCCACTCGTGGGGTTGATATAAAATTGCTCATATGGTGGACGGTGTGTACCCGAACCCGAGCTCATCAAGGGTATTCAACTCGACGGGAGATGTGGAGTGTCAGATTCGAGTGGGTATCGGTGTTTACAGATTCTTTAATTTCTTTTTTCTCTCTTAAATGTGGCTGTAAATAATACAAATCACTGTTTTCCAATCTAGTAACAAGTGCGCTTTTAGCAATCTCGCACCCCCACACAGACCCGATCTAGTATTTGTGGGCAAGATGATCTCCATTAACGTACCGTCAGGGGGGGTTGCGTGTCAACTACGCGGCATAGGGACCCCGGGGCCAAAAAGCAAAACCCGGGTCCCCGTTGAGGTCGCACGAGTATGGTAAGCTCGGTAGAAGCCTGCTAATTCCTTGATTTCCAAAAGTTTGTGATAAATATTGGAACTAATTTAACGTTCCCAACCCATCGGTAAACTAGACTGTTAGCCCCCTTTCCCCCCCGAACCAAGCTTGGGAGATTACATCAATTTTCTATGGATCAGATTTGGACCAAGCTCTGAGTCAATGCAGCACGGAGAACGGTGAACCTTGATCTATTTGACTTTTTTACTTCGAGTTAACCGCCGGCGAGAACACTCTTCAACCCCGAGGCCCGCACTTCTGACCTATCATAGGGGTCTGACCCCGATTGATGGGGCTAGAAGTAGGCTTAGGCCCCTACAACGGTAGTTCGGCGTGTCTCCGACGGGATCGCTCTCTAAAGTAAACCCTGTGCCAATCTTATGTCTTATTTCGGTGGCATAGCAGATGTCAAAAAAAAAAAAAAAATATGCCAGCCATGTCAGATCCGCAACCCCTCCCCAAGTCCCCATTTTTTCTGTCCCAATCTGGCTAACGAACAAGGGAAATCTGATTCGTCACTCTGCGCATGTGGTTTGATGCAAGCTTTTGGATCAACAAGGCTTTCGGGCCCGAACCTTTGAAACGTGCGCGAACCCAGGCGTCTGTGGAGACTGTCGGCCGATGGATTGTTTTATCCCACATTATCCCATGTTAAAGCCGAAACGTTGCTCCGAGGAAGTACTACTCAGTAGCGTACCGTGACTCCGGAATTCCCTCATTCTCTAGCATAGAATATTATCATTATCATAATGTCTGTCCAGAGTGCTAGGTTGGGCCCTATTTTGGGAAATTGCCCTGGTTTGAACGACAGCCTACAGTACCAAGCATTTTTCCATTATGATTATCTTCGTTTCTTTATTGCATGTTTGAAGCGTTTAACCGAGAATAGATTCTCGGGGTGCTTGGCGCTCTGCTTACACCAATTAGCTAACTCGAGCGATCATGTCCGTAACTACTTAGAGAACCTGAGTTGAAACTCTATTCGGGGATATTTTTTGAATTGAATTGCAAAAACTCTGCTTTCAATAGCTCCTTGCAGCCAATGCTCCACTGCGTCGGTTATCGGATTTGCTGCATTCCACAGTCCTTATAGATCTACGTAAATTTCTGTCGCAGACTTGTCAGCGGCTCATAAAGCCTTTTCCGAACTCGGAGTCGGAGATGTATGCGGGGATATGTAGCGGTAGGATCCAGGCCCATCAGCCATCACTTTGGTGGGAATCAGTGCAGTCCCCGTTCGAACTACGGGGTTAATCTAAGAATTAAAAGAAAGAAAGAGAAAAGATAGAAAACCATCGACTCTACACCGCAAGTTTGGCCATGAAGAAATCACATCTCCCCTATCTTCGGTGAAAGGACTACCTGCATAGTGCTTACCAGTTACGTGCCCGATCTCGGCATAAGTTTCATCAAATGTAGCCCAGGGAAGTGGACGTCCCCGCCGATGCCGTCTAATATTAGGACAATATTCGTTTCAGATCTCCGTGCCTGTCGTTCCCACTGTCCTGATTAGGACGAAATGACGATGGTGGACTTCCGATGCGAACGACTATGATGCTATGCGTGGACATCTCCTCCACAGGACCGAGCACCATTATAGATCATCCTGAAATCTCCACCATTTCCACGTGGCCCCTCGATAGCCCCAAAGCCGGGGGGGTGCCACGTTGTTGTCCCTGTTTAATCTACTGCCGCTCTGGCAGACTAGATATGCAGCTAGATATGCAGCTAGATATGCAATGGGTTTGTTTCAGGCTTGCTTGGGGCGGCCCTCCATCGGGGTTGCGACTGCACTAGCTTGGGGGCCGGCGCCACAGTCTTCGAGACGGTGAGTATGCATTGGATTCATGCGTCGTGTGATACCTTGCAGGCTGCAGCTGCACTTCGATGCTGTCTTCCGGATAGACCCGTGGGTAAGCAACGTCGCTGAGGTGAGTGGCTTGGTACTCTTCTCGAAGTATTTTGGGAAGTTCTAGAAATGTAGATTCTGACATAGTTCGCCATATTTTGAGTTTATCCGAACGTAATGGTCTAAGTCACAATATGTATAACAATAGTTTTGGCATGAATGCAGTCATGAAGGCGTGAGAATATGTTCTAGTGGGTATATTTCTCTCATCTAATGCCCAAGTATGCAACTACAAAGGTATTTCCGTCGTTCTTGACACTGGAATCACACGTAGAACTCAGTTGCCCTCTCTCCATATCCGAACAATCACTAACTTCTCCCAGCCAGCTTGCATGCCACTCGATCCCGCAGTTTCAGCACACCAACCACCCCATTCGCGAATACGCGTCATCACCTCGTCCGGTCGGTTTTGCTTGCACAGCAACACATAGGCGACTCCCCGCGCCGAAAGAATGCCAGGAATGGCGTCTAATAACCGGTTTGTCGTCTCCATACCATCCACACCACCCGCATAGGTCAGCGAAAGGAAGTACGAGTCGCTCTCGAACCTGGCCGAGCGAGACATTGCCTGGGCCACAGCTGGATCATTCTCAGCTGCGGTCGGTAACCGCGGGAGGTCCTCGCTAGGTACATAAGGTGGGTTGAATAGAAGGACATCCACGCTGCCAGGGCGTAAAGATGTGCACAAATCGGCTGTTAAAGACGAGATGTGAACAGACTGTAGGTTCGGGTTGTTTTCTGTGTTTTCTTGCTTATATTGACCAGACTGGATGGCGGTGGACACAGTCTTCCCGGTCGCGATACAGGCATTTCGGTTCACGTCGGTTCCCAATGTGAGGATGTCCTGGCGCCCAAAGATCTGTTGGGAGTGTGCTGCTACAAATCCTAGCACGACGCCGGATCCTGTACCGGTTTCCACAACCAAGGGCACGGCATTGTTGCTCATATCTGAAGGGTCACTGCTTTTTTGAAATCTCTCGGAGAGCCATTTGGATTCTGATGCTGATGATAGGGTGTCCAAAAAGAGATATGAATCTTCCGATGGCTCGTAGATGGTGTCAAAGGAGACGTGTGAGGTGTCGGGTGTAGGGAGCATCTTGTATGTCCTTTGATAAAGTCTCTATGCAATATGAAATCCTGATGTGCAAAAGCTCGAAGTACTTTCGCAATGTTAGACCTCAATCAGTCTGCGATATCTCTGGCTCTTTAGGGACCTGAACTGATGTCCTGATATATAACTGCAGAGACTTCGAACAACCCCGCCAAGCTAAGCACTTTTGTCGTCGGGAGAGACAAAACGCACAGGATAACCAAGTCAATTAGGTTGCAACCTGTCAAAATCGCAAAATGATTGGTGTAGAATAGAAAACCTTGAAAAATGCAAGTCAGAATTCCGATGGTTCAAAGATCGCCCTCGCCGCCTTCCGCTCCGAAGAAAAAAACCGCCTTCCCCAGGAAATTATGTCATTCGAACCCCCATAACTCAAACCCCAACATCCACCATGCGTATTGCCCACCGTCTCCTTATGGCCACGCCGGCCTCGATCGGCTCCAAATCCAGTCTCAGCGAAGCGCTCGCTCTCCTCCCGCCGCTCCAGCTCTACCGCCGCATCTTGCGCGTCCACCGGAAGCTTGATCCGGAGATGCGCGTGCTCGGCGACTCATACGTGAAGAAGGAGTTCCGGGCGCACAAAACGGCAGAAAACCCATTGCACATAGTATGTTCTTGATAATCGGGATCTGGAGTTTTGCTCCGGGGAAACGAGGGATTTGTAGTTGCTTTGACAGGAACTCGGGGCTGACCGCGCAATTGCTTTACAGATCGGATTCTTGACAGAGTGGCAGCTTTACGCGCAGAAGATGGAGGGCGATAGATGGATTGGGGAGAAGCTGGATAAGTCTAAGCTGGACAAGATGAGTGGTATGGTTGTTCTTGAATGAGCTCCCGGGCTACGGCTCCTGTCGTGGTGTTCACATTTGCTGACTTTTATCGCTGCAGATCAACAAATTGGCCAGCTATTTGAGCTTATGCAGGCTATTCGTAATGAAGGTGAAGAAGGTGAGGGCGAGGGTGAGGGTCAGAAACAATGAGTGCAGAGCTCTGCCTAAGCCTTCGGTTGTTCGGGTGGGATTCGCCGGGAGATGCTGGCATGGTCCCGTGTATATATATATCTGGATTTAAGCGCATTATACTAGAGAAAAGCCTACTTGCTTGATGGATGCTTCGAATATTTCATCGTTTCCTGCATCATTTTGGAGTAGTCACGCAGGTATGTACAGTCTTCCGATTGGACCTCGAGATGTTTCTTGATTGGAGAGCTATACAGTATGTGCATATATGCATACCACCTCCGGGGCTACCATCACCCATAGACAGAACCTCCCGGACTAAGATATTGACCTCCAAGATATCGACGAGCCATGGAATAATCTACTTCCTTCCAATATTTGATCTGCCCCTCAAACCCCAATAAAATGTGGGGTTCAGCGCGCCCTTGGAACGACAAGATGACTCAGCTATAAGGGCCCCGATGACGCTCAAATTGAAACTTTAGCAGATGTATATATAGGTATCTCCCTCTGATCTTGAACCTCATCTCAAGAACACTCGGACCCAATTGCCCCCCAACCCTCCCTAATACATTGAGATAACGCCATCCCAAAATGCCTGCCCTACTAGAAGACCCCGCATCCCACCAACCCCCACCCCAAGCACACACCCAAGCAGCAAGCACACTAATCCCCCGCCACACAACCCTGCCTAAATCCAGCTCTGCGGCTGTGACCATGTACCCAATTGCCAATGGACCTTCCAGTATCCCCCAGGGCTTAGTCAAGTACCTGCATGCGGAGTTCAGCGCAGAGATTGAGCGTGGTACTACCTACCCCATGGAAAAGGCGCTAGGGTTCGAGCAATTCGCAGAGTACTGGTTCGGCACGTTTGCAGTCGTGGCTATTCTCGATGATGAGGGTGATGCTGCTGGTGTTGATGGGTTGAGGGAAGGACGGGATTGGGCGAAGGTTTGTTTGGGAACTTTTTATATCAAGCCTAATTACCCTGGTAAGTTCAAGAAAAAAATCATGAGACCTTGCAGATGTGCTCCTTTGGTAGAAGTGGCTCGCTAAATATTGTATTAGGTCGCTGCTCCCACATCTGTAATGCAGGCTTCATCACAACTAGCCTGGCACGCGGCAAGGGTGTGGGCTTTGCGATGGGCGAGACATACCTGGAATTTGCGCCGCAATTGGTACGTATAGCAAAATCACGCACTAATATCCCTTAATTGCATATCTACATATGTGTTCAACATGTAGTACACAATTGCAGACAATGCTAACACAGTCATGCAGGGATACAAGTATTCAGTCTTCAACCTGGTCTTCGCAAACAACCCGGCTTCTATTCGCATCTGGGAGAAGCTGGGCTTCAGCGTTATTGGGCGGGTTCCCAAGGCGGCGCGGTTGGATAACAGCGAGGAATTGGTCGATGCCTTGATTTTTGGACGGGAGTTGGGCAATTAGATGTAGATATCTGAAGTGTTGGACTGTCGTTGTATACCTAGTTTGTTTCGTTAGTCTGTGGCTTCGAACATTTGAATCGTCCTACGAAAGCGTAATTTTCGAGTGCAAATTCCGCCCTCTTTTTCGAATTCTAACCCTTCCCATCTATTTTTTTCTTTCTTCCTGATTCTTCCCCAAGGCTGAGACATTGAATGCATTTTTACAAGGAGATATGGAAGAATGTATGGATAGATTGATGGGATCTAGGTATGTGATCCATGAATAAATAGCATGTGCCAGTATACCTTGAATAGTCTAAAAAATATTTCCCATTTCCGTACAGAAAACAAAGATAAAACTACAAGAGATATATTCACATTGGTGGAAGAGAAGCAAAGCCGGAAAAATGGAAACCCAACGCTCAGACCATACCATGCAACAGGGGGATATCACGCAAAACCTAACCTTCAATATCATGTTCAGCTCTTCGTGCTCAATTAGACAAGGACAAAGAGTCCAATGAGCACTAAGCGCAATGCAGAAGTTGAGAAACAAGCCACAAGACGGGTCGGTAGAAATGGAGGAGGGGAAAGAGAAGATTTAGTATAAGGGACGTAATTGGAGGAAAGGATGATATGGCGATGGGGAGGAGATATGGGAAGATTGAGGAGGATTATCATGCCCCTCTCCAGCGAGGCCGAGTGTCTAACTTCTGCTGTGCAGCCGCCTTCTCGGTCCGCTTTGGCAAAGGAAGCAGACTGATTCTTCGGTTGGTAGAATGTCCCAGCGAGGTACCAGGACGTGTAGGCTTGGTAGGGCTCTCATTATTATCATGGTTGTATGAGACGCTGCGACTGAATGAAGAGCCCACTCCAGCAAAGCTTTGACGACTTCGAGGGGTATTCACTATGCCTGCAGTTCCGGAACTTGACATATTTGACGGCCGGCGAAGACGGCTATATGGTGGAGGATCCAGCAAAGATGATCGGGGAGGTGTAGGGGAGGACATGTTGCGCACGGGGCTGCGAGAGGAGGATGCGAATCTGGTTGACAGGCGGCTCATAGACCGCCCACTACTGGGCGCCGGCGAGGCGGACATGTCCCGTCGGAACGGGAGTGTTGATGCCGGTCTAGGTGTTCGTATCGGGGCTGATGCGTTGCGATGTCCACTGGGTGTGGTTGCGCCGAAAGGCTGGTAAGGGGTCAGATCATTTGTGTTGGTGTTAAGATTCCATCTTGGTCGATTGGGTATTGGAGATGGCTGTGGGACACGAGACATCCGTCTCCCAGAGGGTGTAGGCGTTACGGCGAAACTTGTCTTCCCTGGCGTCGGAGACGTGAGTCCCGACGGCTTGGGAATAGACGATTTACGGCCAGTTACTGGCTGTGGCACGCCAGAAAACCGTCGGACATTAGGCATGGCGGACCGAGCTGTGGAGCTACCGACAGAGCTTTCGCGACGACTGGAGCCCAGAGGTGTCGAACTACCCTTATATCCGCTGCCGCCGCTAAGAACGACCGACGACGCAGGTGAGCTCCCAGGCGTGTCAATCGCGCTACCCGTGGCTGGGCTATCCATCGTAACAATGCTGGAGATGGAATCCCGCAGTTGATGACCCTTGAAGATCTGAACATCTTCAAGGGACGCATCCATCACCTTCAGGCTGGCCTTCAGAGCATTCGTACGCGACGTCATGTCCGATAGCAATCGCAGAACCTCACCATTCACAGTCAAACGGTCATTCACTCCCTTTTGGATAATTGAAATCACACGCTCGATAGCAGGCACATAGTGCATCTTCTTCGCCTCATAGTTCTCGATTCGTTTCGTCAATGTTCCCGGGTTATTCACCTGTGCATTTGTCTCCAAGCCTTCCTGCAGCTTGGAAATGCTACGCTCGACCGAATCAAACATCTTCTGAGCTTGGCTTCCGGCGTTGCGGAACACGATAATCCACTTGTCTTCACCCAACTCCTTCCGCAAGGCTTCCGCATCTTGCTCTAGCACCTTGTAACTCTTTTCCAACCGATCTCGTCGATCGTCCAGCTCCTCGCATGCACTGGGGAGAACTGCATTGGCACGAGACTGGAACATTGAAAGTCTCATAGGCAGGAAATCCAAAGATGCTCGAAGAGGCTGCATCCGCGCAAACAAAGCCATGAGGTTGGAATGGCTTGAATCATCCTGCGGTGTCTTGATAACAGGCGTGCCAGAGGCCGCGGCCAGAAGCGGTCCAATGCTTAACCGGTTATTCGCAGATGAGCGGCCCTTAGAGGGAGATTCTTCCACAATGGTTTCAAGCTCGTTGATATCGAGCCCTCCAGTGGTCTCGCCGGTATCCAAAAGGGCTTGATGCCTTTTCTCTTCCATCTCGAAGATCATGCCGCTGAGGTTATCAATTTCCATGCCCACATCACCCAGAACATTGGACCAAAGCTCTTCCCATTCCATAGCCAGCTCGACTTGCTCCTTTACGCCTCCAAGCTTGCGCTTGATTTGTGCCCAGTTTTGTAGGATGCTCTCCATCTGACTGACAATCGTTCTCAGATTTGCAGAATCGACGTTGCCGATGTCTGCTCGGAGCTGGACTTTTTCAATAGCCGTTACGTATACATTGACCAAAGACTCGAATCGAGTTATGGCCTTGTCAACTCCCTCCAGTCCCTCGCGACCACCCGCCGCTGCCCACTCAACATCATCCTCCGCATCCAAGCCGCTGAGCACATCGGATGCTTTCCTGATCCAGATTTGAATCTGCTCTGCAGCACCATTCAAAGCACGAACGGCGGCGAGTGCCGTTGAAATATTCTCGATGCTCGTCTCAAGGGCTCCTGGTTGCGGGAGAGGAATAGATGTGAGTTGAGACAACTGGTTGCTGAAGGAGGCGCGGGAGAAGGAGTAGATGGATTCAGCACGGTTTAGCTCCCTCGGGTTGAAGGACTGTGTGTTCGAGGATGAGGAAAGGGTATATGTAGGGGAGGAAGGAGGTTCATCTTTCGGCGGGGGTTCGGGCGCGGAGTCGGCTTGTTCCTCGTTTCGTTTTGTGTCGTCGACATACTTCTCAAAGTCGGTCCGATTATCCTGGTCCTTGTCTTCCGGCAGGGATTCTGGTTCAGAGTCAACGCGCAGCGGCGCGGGGACGGGCTCGACCACAGACATGGATGTCGGCGGGGCACTGGTCTCTGCGTCTGGGGCAGTCACCTGAGGATGAGCAACGACCCGAGCAGGTGATTGCAGGCCGTCAACAATCGCGTCGGTAAGATCTAACCCTTGCTCACGCGCGTGGGAGAGCTCTTGCAGAAAGTCCTGGCTAGGTATTTCAAGCTTGTTCGACGCGCTCCGTTTTGTTGACTGCGAGGTTGCTGATCCTGGGGATGTCAAAGTCACACCATTCCACGTCTGTCCTTTCCTCTCAACCTTGATTGAGAGGTCTTTATGAAGACTATCAAGCTGATTCAGGTGTTCTTCAGGGATCCGACCGACGGCGCTGGCGTGCCGGGGTGCGCTGGTGACCTTGCTGCTACCGTCGAGCAGCTTCACCCGGGCCGCAAGGGCGGGAGACAGGCGACGGAAGATGGATTGCTTGCTGGTACTTCTCTCCGCACTGGATGGTTCAGATATGGGCTCGTCTTCGTGGTTGCTGCTTCCTATACTCCACAGAGACGACTTGGACTTCAAGCGGCGGAGAGGGGAGGGCCCGTGTTCATTGGGGGAGCCTTCCGCGGGGGGAGGAGATGCGCACTGAACGGACACGGGGAACGTTGCGATGTCAGCCGCGGAGGAAGGTGGATCATCGACTGTGGCATGCATGGGTGCAAGCCCGGGGCGAATATGAAAGGACAGAAAGTGGAAATAGGCGGCTCAAAGGCAGGGATAGTGGAATGTTTCGTCTCGGAAATCGGTTTAGAAGGCAGTTTGGGAGAGAAAACCCCCTTCTCACGGTCGCGGTTGGATAGGGTAAGTTGGGACAGAGGCTACATGACCAGAGTCATATTAAAAGAGCTGTAAGTGGTTTTTGAATAAAAGAACAAATCAAAGTAATAAATTGGGCAGCAATCACTTTGAGACAGGCGAGGGATGAAGTGGCCAGTATCGCCGTTGTACTCTGCAGGAAAAGGATACTTGGCTCGGCACCCACTTTACTATGGGGCACCAGGTACCTCTCCCCCTCGGTATGTAATTCAAGGGATCGGCACTCCCCGACGATCAGATGAAATCATTCTGGGGGCGTCAAGGTTGCATGATAGCTATTTTTCATATGTAAAGTAAATCAACTATCAAACTATTAAATTCCCAGTCATTGGCTATATTATCTCTGCCACACACGTCTATTTGCTGATCTATGGAAGCTTCAAAGAATATTCATGAGGACCCAAAGATACTAGCTAGGGCTAATTTCCAGATCATATAATTTCAAGGGGTTAGCTCCACGACCATGTGCTCCTAGCGTCACTAATTCCATGGTCGTTGCGCATTGTTCACTTGCTCTTCCAAGGTTTGATGATCCCACTCCGCTACACTGAAACGATTGACCTACAAAGCAGTTATGTTTCACCCTGGTAGCTATTTTATTGATATAGTCTTCATAAAGTATAAAACCCGGTCTCAGCTGATATAACATTGGTATAGGTTTTTGGACCTAATTAATTACCCATAATAGTATGTTCCTGGGTCATTCAGGCTTGGCCAGGACACATAAAAATAAAGACAAACCGGAAAACAATACCCAAATTATACGTTTGCCTTTCAATGCAAGATATCCATAAATTCCCCTTTCAGAACAAACAAATGCACCGGGATTCCAAAACGAAGCAGAAGTCGGAGAAATCAAACAAAAAACCAACACCGGAGACAGAGGCAATTCAGGGGTATCTAGCCAAGTGCCCTTAAGGAGTCAAACAAACACGAAATAGTAAAATGCCGAAATGCATATCCACGTCAACTCTTCAAACAATCAAAACACGACCCAAAATTAAATCAGACCGGCACTTGGGGGCCGCCCAGGGTTAGCTGCTTGCCAATCTCGGACCAGCTCCTCTCGGACGGTCCTGCACCAGGCTAACAGTGCAGCGTCGAATTGCCTCCAAGCTGCATCGCTACTGCCCTGCACCACACCCATCACATCCACCTGGAACCGGAGCTCCCACCGCAATTCTGCAGCCTTGATCCAGTACCGCAGATTGTCGGCCTGTCGGTATGGCTTGGCGATGTCCTCATGGAAAGTTTTTATTTCGCCAAAGGGGCGCTTAGACTTTTTGACCGCGATGTTGTGTAACTGGACTAGGATGCGACCGTCCCTGAAACGGTCAAGAAAGGGAGTGGGGGAGGTCTTCAACGCTGGCATCATCCTCAATTGGAGTCCACTCCGGCAGGGTGTGACCCCCGGGCATTAGACTTCGGAGGAAAGATTCCTCGCGGGCCCGCTCTCGTCCGGTCCAGTCGCCTTGAGCCCAGTCCCAATTTTCTCGTTCTTGGGCTTCGAGATCTTCTAGAGCTTTCTCCCTGACCAGCATGGTTCTGACCCCGGAAATCCATCCTTGGATTATTTCGCGTTCTTCAGGTCGCAATCCGCAGGCAAAGTGCCGGGCTGCCCATCGCTTTAGGACATCCAGGACATGGAAAAGGTCTTTTCGGATCTCGCGCTCACTTTTGAGAGATGCAAGGCGTTCTGGGTGCGGGTGAGCGGTGTAGTAGATCTTGGCGGCACGGATTGCCAGTGTCACATTATCCAGGATACACATGCCCTGTGCTTCTTCTTTCGTCTGTAGGGTCGGGATTCCCCGCGCTGGATCCTCCTCTAGTGTTTCTGGAACATCGCCGGGAGAAAGGCTAGACCGAAATGGTTCGCGGGGGTCGATCCCCTCTTCAACCGCCTCGATATTACTGTCTGCTTTTTCTAGCGCAACTTGTAGATCTCGACGCAGCGATATCAGGTCTGGCGGGGGCGGGATATGATGTGTTTTAATACTGTAGGTGCTGACGGTAGGAGGCAACATGACTTCCCCCTCCTCGTCGTCATTGGGATCAAACTCCGGCGACTCGGCCATATCAGATGGACTTGCGACGAAATCATCGATGTGTCCCTCATTCGGAGTGATCAACAGTCGGGGCACATTCTCGCCATTCTTTTTCTTCAACTCCTTGCCTCGGCCCGTCTTCCCGTCTAACAGACCCGTGCGAGCGAAATAGTATTGTAAATGGGCGATGCTGCCCAGACTCATGACACTGTCACGGTGCCGAGCTGATTCGGCGAACTCAGCACCGAGCGCACGAGTGTATCCATGGCGACGGGAAGAAGTTGAGACTGTAGACCGAGCATCGGCAGAGGTCGCGGAGGAAGCAGAGTGGGAGGAGACGGAGGAGAAGGTCCGGTCTGGCGAGGAGTATGAAGAAATGGCCGGGGTGGCAGGGATAGAGGGCGAAGGTGATGAGGACCGAATGGTCGGCGATGTCACTTCAGGGTCTCTGGACTGTGGCTCCTCCATTCTTGTGACGGAATTGGGTTTCTGAAACTCTTGCCGCACCACTTGTCCACAATGTGATCGGGGGATCGGCGGGGGGTCGTTTCTGATCGGGGTAGAGGAATGTCGGAGTATGTTTGGACGAAAGATCACAACCAAAGATTCTGACCATAAAAGAACATTGAATCTCAATAGACACGTCTCCAAACTGAAATGAGGGACCGCAATGGAGATTTAATGAAACATGAACGATCGCCGGCCGAGAATCTTCTTTGGGCTTAAAAGGGGTGTGGTTCCCGCTCTTAACTAATAAAACTAAACGGGCACTAAGGGGCAATAGTATTGGAAAAAGAATTGATCAATTCGTGACAAAGAATAAAATATGGCAAAAAGAAAAGAAAAAGCTGCTGATTACCTTCAATTCATATCCATTATCTATAGAGATTTTTCTGTTGATTCTACTTTGCACATGTCCAAATTACCACGTTAGGTTTAGGTTTACCTTAATTATTAAGCCCCGCGTCCCAAGGAATCCCTTTTAACGGTCCGCGTCCTTGACTCTAATTGGAACACTATAAAGTACTGTACAAAAGAGAGGAGATTTGCCACGCCATGCAAAATTATCAGAAATGCCCAAATCGCTTTTTCATGCCTTTGAAACTCAGAAGATATCCTTGCGCTCCCATCCTGTCCCCCTTAGATTCTCAATCCCCTTACTCGGATGCTCCCGGGTCGGATCTCGGTACTTAGTTTGGTAAGGATTGGGATCAATCGCTTGTTGCAAATTGCCGAGCGTATGGTTGACCTCACGATGCTTGGCCTCATCTGCCCGAATGTACATCAACAGATCCTTCATGGTCCGGTTGCCCTCCGGCATCTCCCAGTATTGCACCGCGATTTGGGGCGCTTCTAGAGTCTCCCACTCCGGCAATTTGCCCGCCTCTAGCTCCTCGATGGCACGGGTGTAGGTGATTACCGCCTCTTCTTCCAGATATCCCACGAATCGGTGGCAGATGCGAGGCGAGATAAGGTAAGATAGGAAGAAGCCGTTGAAAAAGACGCCTTGCGCGCCGAGAACCATCAGGCGCATGAACCACCCGGGTTCAGCGATTTTGAGGAATGTCAGGAGGTGCATACGTTCGTTGAAAGCCTCTTCCAGAAGAGTTTCGATCCTATATCCATTGCACGATTAGTTCACTATCTTCCTCGTCATGACTTGGAATGTTATGCACGTACCAACCATTATCTCTCTTCATGCGTCGGAGACTGCGCAGGTGACGGAGCATACCACCAACCATACCGGGAACACCAGCGACGGTCTCCAGGAAGATGAACCGATGCATCCACTTTTTCTCCGTCATCTTGTATCTGGCAGCTAGTTCCTCGCCGGGTTCCGCGTGCTTGTACACTGTCACAAAGTCCATGCCCCATCGAAACATCCGGACCGTGCCCAGGGCAACCCAGTCGGCCCAGTCTGTGGCTTCTCTGTGGGCAATTGCGACATTTTTCATTTGGGATTCAGTATACCTGAAGACGTATTAGACTCCTACCAAGAAGTTGTAAGCATGCGGAGTTGGGTAACTTACACCGGATGTGCCCATGGTGATTCCACTTCCTTCACCCCTGATGTTTGTGGGGGTGGAAAGAACTCTTTGATTTGATTCTGTGGTGTAGAGGAAATAAGACGCTTAGGTGTGTAGGCAAATGGTGAGTTGTGCGCGTGGATAAATTGTGAGCTACCGAGTTTGGCGACTGTCAATCCTGAATAATTTCGCGCCACGAGATGGATATAAGTGGATGGTCGTGCAGCTGTCCGAAAGGACGAAGTTGATAATACAGAAACCGAACTCATTGTGAGATGGTATGAGGCGGTAGGTTTGGGTTTTTGAATTGGGTGATTTGAAGTCGGATGATGATGATGATCAATTATGAATGAGCTCCTGTGAGGGACTGACTGAAACAGCTTTTATATACAAATAACGTCCCGAATTCCAACGATGCCCGAGCAAATCCCGACCCAAAGGATGGAACAAGGCACAAAATCAGCGTCAGGAACACGGCTGTGCCTGGTTCCCAAGGTTGAACATAGGGAACTATTGCTGACAATACTCGATGCTCATTGGCTCCACGTAAGATCCCGTCGATCGTCAAATTAACGATACTATGCAGTACCGCCCCACCCATTTCCTGCGCTTGTTCTACTCCATCAACAGGCATTAGGGCCCGTAATCATAAAGCAGCAGAATTGACTCAAGACCCTCGAACAAGAACTAAATTTATTACCCTTCCCATTATCCATGTAGCACGTCTACAAGTTCACTCGCGGCCCACGTTCGTCATACCAATACGTTTCTGCCCCAGGCAGCTGACCTCGGGAGGAGTCGGGATTTGTCCCGAATTCAGCTCGGGCTCTATACATCGCGCCTGAGTCACCGACCCCGAGAAAATATCGGTCACTAAATGGGGTTCGGGATCTAATTTTTCACCGGTGGCAGTTTGGAGCTGGTTATTCGTCTTTGTTTGTAGGGTCACGAGCCTACGCAAACAAATTACTCCCCGGTCTTTGCCGAATTGGATGCGGGAGTTTGAGAGAATTGAAAATATAGATATGGTGGGTCTATAAAATTATGTACTCAATTTCATCCTTTAGCCATTCCCACAATATTTAACAAACAAAAATGCATATTGTCGTTCAGCTTCAGATTTTCCAATGTTGTCCTTGTCCGTTATGAACGAGACAAGTTCAGAAGTCAGGCGTCCGAGTGAAAGCTAGACTCTGCAGTCCTCATCACCGAGAAGTGGTCTTCCCCCTCTAGGGAATCCATCTCACGCTTCTCCAACTTGACAACATGGGCCATGCGAGGGCCTTTGTCAATCTGCTGCATAAATTTCTTGATCGACTCTTCATCGCCCTGGACTTCACCTTCGACCTATGCTCAAATAGTCAGAGCATATAGTAGATATTCCAGGCGCATGGATACATACCCGTCCACAAGTGGTGTTGCGGGTCCAACCCATTAGCCCGTAGCCTGTAGCGCATTTCTGAGTAAAGTCACTGAAACATGTCAGATTTGGTCAGATTTGGTCTCAGTTGGTGGTGATATGATGTCATCGATTATTGTCGATGCAAGATCGAAGCCTTACCGGAATCCGACACCTGGTGACGAGTGTTAGTAAGTGAGCTATCCTGGTTGCACTAGGGCCATCCTAGTGGCACTGAGAGTATTTATAGCGATACTGGACTGGGGTCCCATGAGCGGGGCGTATTTACCTTGTACGGTGCCGTGAACTTTGAACGCAACCTGGGGTGGATGGTCAGCCATGTCATGATTCGAGTTTTCAGCGAAGCAGCCGGTAATCATTCAGAAATCAAATTTGATATCTCAGGATCACGTACCCTTTTAGAAGACATGTTGAGTGTAAGTGGGTTTGTTTGAGGAAGCGGAGATCGATGTCATTGTGGGTGGGCTGCTGATCTAATCTTGATCTATAACTAACTAACTAACAACTCAATGTAGAACCGCTTCAAGTGACTAATACTTTCCATATATATAGATCTATGCATGAAATATTGACGTCTTTTTCATATACAATGTAGTCAAGTCCTTAAAAGCTAGTTTTTGACAATTATCTAAAGGTCACCTCTCCTCACTTCATAGTAGGCTTCCGACTGCCCCTGATCGTCGCATTATTATCGCTGATAGACGTTGTGCTTTCTCTAAAAGTTCTCGGGGCGTATATCTTCCAGCAATATGGAGATCGCACCGCCAAATTTCGTGCCCCCTGTCACGTTGACTGAGCAGGGTAAGGATGAACAGTATATGACTGGCTTGTACTTTCGAGGTTGTTATCTATCGTCCGAATCGCAGTATCATATCGAGGGTATAAAGGCAGATATAAGCCTGAAGCAAATCGTCCCCAGGTAACTGAAGCACAGTATGATAGTCCATTCGGATAATGCGTTTCTCCGTGGCCTATAAACGCCTAAAAATCACCAGAGAGACAAGACTAGTAGCAAATCAATGAGGGACATAGGAGATTACTGGCAAGTTCCGGAAGATTTTGTTTGGACTCGAGGCGAATCCCTATCCAACCCAAGATAACTCGGGAACACCCAAAGTCTGTGCAAGAAGGCGTTTCGTCATGAATTGATGGTGGCATTTCTCCCTGTGACCACGCCGCTATAAACCTTTTAATTTTAGTCGGTGATTGTCGCCAGGCATCGTCCACGCAAGTGCCTAGTGGGGACTTCCAACTGCACAAAGAAACTTGGCAGGTGGAGCTTGAACATTGACCCAAGACGTGGCAACGTGGTTAGCCATTAAGAATAAAATGTACTGCCAGTGGATCCGATAGCTATATGCGGTATTGGCAATATGCCGAACGTTCTCGTCGGTTTTCTCGTCGGAAAGATTCTCGGAAAGAAGACCACGATGGGGGTCGCAAACTCAGAATCATCCTCCATTGAAATGAAAGTGAAGAATGACTCAAGAATCTGATTTGTCTAGGTTGATTCTTGGAAACTTTTTGCCATATTTGCGTCTATCAATTCAAGTATACTGCATGATCAGTGCAGAAAAAGAGCTCTGAGGTCACCAAAACCTGGACGTGCAAGAGACATGCAGTTTACTTATAATCAATTCTTGGCCTGATTATGCAGAACCTTCAAATCACGAAGCGTAAGTTTGCATCATCATACGAGTAGTTGACACATTTCGTGGAGGCTGTGTATACATCAAGGTGATAATTGACGGGCGCTGATTGGGCACGTGTGGGGGCGATCGCCAAAGTGTTCGGGGTGCAACATCGGTCTCGGCCCCTGAGTAAACACTGAACACTTCAGCGCTGCACCTGCACCATGCCACTGCGATTAAAATGACTTCCCTTTTCTCCTGGTTGCGGCGGATTTACTCGCTCGACACCCTTGACACTCGCTTCACCTCTACCGCCACGACCAACCCAGCTGACACGCGACCTGCCTCTGCTAAAGATGCTCGCGCTCAAGCCATTGCCCAAAATGCTCGCGCTCCGCTCTGGCGTACACCGGAATTCTTCATTTATTATTTATTCTTCATTTTTCTCGTTCCTTTGATGTTCAAGACCGTGGTTGATGCTTCCAAGGGTGAGTGGCTCCTCGCAAACACCGGAACGGCGTCGAGATGCTGACTGGGGATCGTCATCATAGAAAGCCACCCGATTTACCCTACCTACTCAGATCTCCTATCGCCAGGATGGATCCCTGGCCGCTTAGTCGTGAGTGTTCTGCCTGGAGGCTTGTGCCCATTCATCTTGAAATAGAGACACGGCTGACCCTGCCCGAATGACACAGGATAACTCCGACGCACAATACGCCAGTTTCCGCGACAACGTTCCCTACCTCGTTTTGCTTCTAATTGCCCACCCATTGGTCCGTCGAATTTATAGCTCTTGCGTGAGCCGTACGAGTACTACAACCAAACCCTCCAGCTCGTCCACAGCGGCTGCAGGAGATGCTCAGCTTGAACAGCGGATGCGCTTTGACTTCGTGTTTGGTCTTATCTTTATTACGGTCCTACATGGAGTTTCTGCGCTCAAAGTGCTCTTCATCCTGCTCATCAACTATCGCATCAGCAAGCACCTCCCTCGATCTTACGTTCCGGCTGTAACATGGGCGTTCAACATCTGCACTCTCTTCGCCAATGAACTATGTGGAGGATACCCGTTAGAAAAAGTCGCCATGCTCCTTACCCCGGGATCTGGAACACTAGGAGACAAAGGATCCTTGCTGGTCCAGTGGGCCCAGACCCTGGATAACTTCGGAGGCATTATGCCCCGATGGGAAGTCCTCTTTAAAGTCACTGTGCTGCGACTGATCAGCTTTAACATGGACTACTACTGGAGCGTGGACTATGTCTCAGCGAGCCCGATTGAAGTATGTTCTCCTATGGTGTCCAATTCCGAAATGCCCATCTCTCAGCTGGACGTAGAACTAACCGGATTCCACAAGAAGAAGCAACTCGACCCCGCAGCTCTTTCTGACAGAGACCGTGTCAAAATCCCCGCTGAACCGGCCGCCTTCAGCGGACGCAACTATATTGCCTATGTGCTCTACTCACCTTTGTATCTGGCTGGTCCCATCTTGACCTTCAATGACTACGTCTGCCAGCAGCGATATACCCCTCTCTCGCGGACACGAACACGCACCACCCTCTACGGAATCCGCTTCTTTTTCACCGTACTCTGCATGGAGCTGATTCTCCACTACATTTACGCAGTGGCCATTTCCAAGGCCTCACCGGATTGGTCTCTCTTCACTCCAGGCCAGCTCAGCATGCTCGCGTTCTTTAACCTCCATATAATCTGGCTAAAGCTGCTCATTCCATGGCGGTTCTTCCGCCTCTGGGCTCTGATTGATGGAATTGACCCTCCAGAGAATATGGTCCGCTGCATGTCAAATAACTACTCCGCCTTCGCCTTTTGGCGTGGCTGGCACCGTTCTTACAACCGCTGGATTGTGCGGTATATCTACATCCCACTGGGCGGAGGCGGCAGTGGCCGAGGCCCAGCAGGTGCAAAGCAGACATCGCCTGCGCAATCTGGCATCTGGTCTAAGTTCTTGCAAATCCGCAACTTTTTGATGGTGTTTACATTTGTGGCCTTGTGGCACGATATCAATCTCCGTCTGCTGATGTGGGGTTGGCTTATCACGCTCTTTGTTCTTCCTGAAGTCCTGGGTGGTATGCTTTTCCCTGCTCGGCGATGGCGCTCATATCCCACCGCGTACCGGTGGCTCACTGGCATTGGGTCCGTGGGTAACGTCCTTATGATGATGATTGCGAACCTCGTTGGCTTTGCGCTCGGCCTGGACGGGCTGAAGGACTTGCTGGCTAGTCTAACGGGGTCCTATTCCGGTGTGGCATACATGATTTCCTGCTGCGCGGTGTTATTTGTCGGAATCCAGGTCATGTTTGAGATTCGCGAAGATGAATTGCGGATGGGCATCAACCTGAAGTGTTGATTATGTTCCAAGTATACGGCGACGACAATTCCAACATATTTCCATAAAGAGAATATTAATTCCAAAGATTGAAAATTAGCTATTGTACAGGTTTCCATTAGTTTCATACGGTCGTTAAAAAGAGAAAGGGGATGATATATCCCCTCTCCAATAGTATACAGCCCGGCACACCCATTAGCGGTTCTAGAAGAACGCACCACACCTCGAATCCTCATGCACCCGGTAACAATCCAACCCACAAGTCCGCAAATGACAGCTCTTGCAACGAATCTTGCCCCAATATCCACACATACAACAGAAATGCCGTGGCGAGTGAGAAGACATCGGCGCGCCTGCCCGCGACGCATTATAAGACAAAGGCGGCTCTGCGAGTAAACGCTGAATAATGCGATCAGAAGGCATAGTCGGGGCATATGAGCGCAAAAGAGGATCATTATCATGCTCCGTCTTCAAAATCTTATGCTTCCCCTCTGAATCATCCTCACCCTCCACATCCGTAGCAATCGTCGCAGGGGTCTCGGGAACAGAAGGCGCAGGCGTAGGCGTAGAAGCAGCTGTCCCAACAGCCGAAGCCCGTTTTCTCTTCGCAGCCACAGATCCAGCTCCAGTAGACCCGGCGACAACAGGCGTTGAGCTCCGTCTCGCTGCCGCTGCCGCAACGGCAGCTTTACTCCCCTTGGCCAAAGCAGCCGCCGCACCCATATTCTGCCCAGCTCCGGCCCCCGCTCCAGCAGCAGCACTGCTATTATGAATCGCAGCCTCCTCGTCATCGAGATGATTCCGGAAAGTCTTTTGCGATTGTAGGATTCGGCGCACGTTTGATGTTGTCTTAGCGCGTGTACCGCGCGCTCCGGCTTCTTTTGCTTGTTTCACTGGTACGGGGATCGACACGTCGCGCTGGTTTTCGCGGTCTAGCTCGGCGAGGTGGCGGAGTATTGCGTTCGCTCGTCGTGAGGACATGTCGCCTCCTTTGCCGGCGTCGCGGATTCCGCGTTTGCGGCTTAGTGTTGGGGCGGCTTGGGCTGGGTTGAAGGCTCGGTCGGCAACGTAGCTCCAGCCTGGGGCTGGGGCTGCGCCTTTGTGTTGGAGGAGTTCGACGCGGAACATGGTTTATGCCCTTGTCTTTTTGTGTTTTTCGGTTTGAGTGAGGGTGTTGTGAGAATGTTGGAGATGATGGGAGTCGGAGGCGTGAAAGTTGATAAAGTGTTTGACTTGTTTGCAACCGTCTCTATCAAAATATGACCTTGGGGATTTACATACGGTCAATGGTCAGTCTGTTCTGGAGGTTTCGGTTGCTCGTTTCTTGGATTTAGAACCTTATAATGCATTTCAAAAATTAGATCATTTCATGGGTAGACACGTCTGATCAAATTGATATTTTGCAAGTCAAATGCAGAAAAGACACCTCAACACCAGCGTGAGAAAGATAGTACATAAGCCAAGCTTCTGGATACAATAAACAGTCCAGCTTTTACTTCTTCTGAAGCTTGTTCATCTTGGACTCCAGCTCATTAATGTATGACTGGAGCTTGAGAGTAGCTGACTGGAGTGCCTGTGTCGTAAAAAGAGCTATCCCCAGACACGGGGAGAGCACATCGCAGTTAGTCTCAAAGAAAAGGAAGCATGTGAGCTCATTCACAAGACTGGCTTTAAACATACCGAAATATCATCAGTCAACATCTCATTTGCGACCCGGTAATCCCCAAGGATGTAGTAGTATACCGACGCGCCGGCAACAACAGCGCCTGACAGGAATCCGAAGACTCTGCACAAAATTAGATAAGCCAGGAACGGAACAACACCTGGAGGTGTAGATTTGAATCTGATCGTAAGGTTCTGTCAACACTTACCCTCCACGGAAAGCGCCAACAGGCTTGCTTGTGGGCAATGGCGCAGCCTCCCAGCGGGGACGGGACACGGAGAAAGATCGGGCAACGACGCGTCCGCGTAGCGGCAGGAACATTTTCGAGCGTACGTTCATCGTGACACAATATCTGTTTGATCGGTTAATAAATTAACGCGAAATCTATTGGATGTTCTTACAAGTAATGATAGTGGCGAGGGGAGTGAAAGAGACCAGGTGACGTTGACAAACGGTGGCCCGGGCGGCGTCGGAACTTCGACGGTTAACATTGTATACAAGTAAGAAGCGAAGCCGGAATATTCTAATTTAGAGGATTACCATGGAGCAGGACTGGGTTAAGAATATTGTGAAAGATACACTATAGCTTGAAATACACAAAAACTCCGATGGGAATTATCGCTATGGGCTAAATCCAGCTATACAAAATGGAGGAGACAAACAATCCACGCAGCTTAATTTGCCATAGTGCTCTCGTTGAACAAATCTGCCAACAGATCATCCCGGCATACACCTAGATCTGCACCTTCCATGCTATACGTACTCTCAAATACGTAGATACTCAGTCGGTCGAAGAATGGACGTAGGACCCGCTCCACGATCTCGTCCTTGGCCGTCTCTCGAATGCGGTCTGAGATAAGCCAGGGCCGCTTCAGGCCACCGCGTGTCACGGACTCCGTGTGCTCATGCGAAACGGATGGTGTAAGAGCATTTCGTGCTCCGAAGCTTTGGGATACCTCATCAGCGAGGGCAACCGGCTCCCAGCGATTAGGCGGGTAGACTGCATCGATGGTGTCGGTCACAAAGAGCCATTCTAGAAGCTGGAAATCATCTGGCGCGATAACCAGGAGAGTATCCAGGAGCTTGCATGCCTGGAGCAGGGAGTAAGGATTGTAGAGATCGGATTGCAACCCCTGTGGAACAGCAGAAATGGCTTCCTGCAGCTCTGCGTTGATCAGCGGCCAGAAGGGCGCCATGGCGGGAGCAGATGTTTTGAGTACGAGAGCACGGAGAACCATGAAGACCTCTGCCCGTGTTGCGGATGATGGGGAGGAAGAGCTAGTAGCTGCTAGAAGATCCTCTAGCTTCTGAAGAAGGCCTGGCAATTCGCCCACAAAGTAATCGGTGTTGGCAGACAGCAGGAGCACAGCAATACGACGCAGATTAAGTTGCGCTCTACGATCAGCCTCTAGTCGTGCTGCAGATGCCCCCACGCCGAACATGATCCCAGCAGCGCTGGGTGGTGGTAGGCGACCCAACAGCTCTCCTAACCGGTCTTTGTCTGCAATAGCCCACTGTCGCAATAGGTCCATCCAGTTGTCTTTGATTAGATCCACCTGCAACCCAAAGAAGCGTGGATCATTGAACGCATCGGCAATGTCCTTCTTCCATACCTTCGCGGCTGCAGGCACTTTGGCCATCTGCTGCAATAGGACCATCACGTTATGGTTAAGGTTGTTGGGGAATAGTCGAGAGCGGATGAGTGGACCAACCACATTGGTTGACATACCGTTTATGGCGGTATTGATACGGTCCGAGTCACCTAGGGTTGTGATGAAGGATGGCATGGAGACAGCAAGAATGCTTAGCATGTCATCTGGCCCAGTATGGGACACAGCTGTCCGGTCATAATCGAGAGAAGATCTCGCTAAGAGACCAGCATCCTGGTTGAAACCTAATGGTTTGCTAGTGAAGACAGCCGTCAGAAGACGGAGAAGAACATCCTGTAAAAAAGGTGGTCAGTATACGAGAAACGATATTGCGATAAAAGATTGTTGACTAACTCCAAGTTCCTTGCGCATGCGACGATCTTCACCGAATGTTGTGTTCTCCAACTTCGCGCCCAGGATAGCCGCGAATTCAATAAGACGTGGAAGAATCTGACGATGAGGGAAAGGATTGCTGAGCACATCACGGAGGAAAGTTGTACAGTCAGCCCAGATTTCGTCAAGGACATCGTCATCCAAGGAGCGAGCATAGGCAACCAAGAAACTGGCTAGTTCAGACTCGGACAGGCTAGTAGTCAAAGATGACTTTCGATGGTTGTCCAATGCGCTGGGGTTAGTCCGTGTGTAGATCGCATTGAACACAGCAGGAATAGCGATCTTCGGGCTGGAGCCATCAAGGGTATGCAGGAGGTTGAAAATCAGCGCTGCCGTATCTGCGTCGGATTTTGTCCACAGTTCAACCAGCGTCTCAAGACATTCAAGCGCCTCTGCAGTGAAAAGATGTTCGAGAATCCGTCTTGACCTATTTCTCATTCGCAACGAAGTGTATTGGAAGGATGCAATTGATTCGGAATCGGGAGAGCCAGTTCGATCTCCTGCGCCCCAGGCCCAGATGGAGAAACAAAGACGAGCGGCATCCTGGAAGCAAAGAAGAACTGTCAACCGATCATTAGCGGTATTGGATCGGCCTTGGTTGCCTTCTGAATTGAACACGCCGGATACCATGTTTCCAAAAAAGCCTTGCGGCTGGTCTGGGCTCTTGGCGGCTGGAATATTCGATTCCTCCACGAGAAGACGTTCATGGGCATTGGCAATGCATGTTTCAAGGCCGGCGAGTAAAGAAATAGTAACTTGTTCAGATCGGTCTTGTGGCCAGTCCTCTGTTTGTTTGAACGCTAGCTGAAGTCTTCTAAAGGAGGCTTTGATCTCTCTGCAAAAGCATTCCACCAACATAAGAAGGATTTGGAAAAGCGAGCCAGAATAGAGTGGGAGCACCTCGCAAAGGAGTCCAATCCACTTATCCACAATTTCATGGGATTTTGTTGAGCTGATGCCCTTAAGCAGACAGTCCAAAAGTCGCTCAGGAGGACGAGGAAATTGAGGCAACGGCTGGCCTCTATCTGCCTTTTCACTTGTGAAAGATAATATCGAAGGGCTGGTCAAACGTTCACGAGAGGCAGCTCGTTGATGCTTTGGCCTAGGGGGCGGTACGGGCGCATATGCTTGGGCAAACCGAACCTTCAGAGCCGCAAGGAGTGCATCAATGATTGCACCCTGTACTGCAATACTTTCGCCCTCATCCGAGGTGATTAGAAGGCGATCCACCAAGAAATCATCAATTCCAGATTCCGCCAGGTCCTCTGCACCAGGTCCCAGAAGGAGTTGTCGCATGAGATGAAGGGCATCTCTTTGCAATCGCTCTCCCTCCAAGTTGCCCTGTGTTGACGTCAACACCTTGTCGCTGATGATTCCGTGGCAGGCCTCAAATATTGTCGCATGGAAGCTCTTCACATTGCCACTATCTGTTTAAATAATCAATCAACGGTTCTTTCTTTTTACCGAAAATATGACTTACCTTCAGACCTAGGTGCGTCTGGACGCTTCTCAGTCTGGCCCAATGTATGAGTGAGAAGCGTGACCCATCCGCCATGAGAAAGTGACGCGATGATGTTTGAGGCTGTTCGCAGCAAATAGTTGCACTCTTTGTAATCGTCCGGAGAGATTGAATGGTCGTCTTCGGTGACTGCACCAGAGATATCATGCTCAAATAACTCCTCAAGCTTTAGAATAACGACATGGAAGATTCTTAAATCCGGTTAGTATTGGCAAGCCTGCATATTTCATGAAGTTATCGCACCTATGAATGGAGTGGAGGTCTTGGAGCCATTGCTGGACACTCTGAGACACATCTCCAGGTTCTTGGGATAGAAGATCAAGCACAATGAACAGGGGACGCTCGAGCATCGAACACTGATAAGAGAATAATGTTCCCCCAACCTCAAGAACCTGCTTTGGAGGTTGCTCGTGCGTGCCATGATGGCTATGGTTCCAAAGTATATAGAACTTCTCGGCTTGCTCCTCTGATGAGAGATGGTAGGAGCTTGTGCTTGAAGAATTGACCATTAGAGAGGTAATCGATGCCTCGACAAGATGATCAACCCAAGAGATTGAGTGAAGCGACCATAGACACCGAACCGCTTCTACATGAAATTTCGGACTCAATGGCGAAAGATATTGCCAGAGCTGTTCGACTAGGTTGGGAATCAGACCGCAAGCATCCTCATAGCTGATGTAGAAGCCAAGGCTATGGATGAAGAACAAGTTGGTCAATGTGGAGGCAATGGTAGATATGACTGCAAAGGCGGCAGTGCTTGGGGTGTTGTCCTTCTTGTCTAATCTTCGAGATAGTGCTCCATAGAGCCGTCTGTCACGGAGTACACGCGACCTTGGCAGCTTCATTAGCAATTTCACAAGAATGTCGACTTTTTCGTGGAGGCATAAGGTGTTATCATCACTCTCGAGGGCTTCGACAGATAGATCGTGAGCTTCGCGAATAATCATCTCGCTGATCTGCTTCGGGCCGAATGGAAGAGCAGGAATGTCGAGGCTATTTTTGCTGCTTTCATAGAAACTATGAATCTTTTTCAGAATGTCATGATTTCGAGTCTTGGTGTCAGCAGTTGGTTTTTCATGGCCTGTCTTTCTTGAGAATACTCTCTCTGTAAGCAGTGGAATCAGTGACTTCAGGACGCCATTTAAAGCAACAGATACGGCTTGTTTGTCAATACTAGCTCCCGGTGAGGGTGTATGCAAAGATATTTCACGCATTCTGACGAGCACCGATAGCGTTAACAAAGGAACATGTATCTGAAGCATGTCTTCTTCTCGCACATTGAAGTTATCAATGATGAACCGGGCAAGATCAAGGTTGCGCAAGACTTGGTCAAGATCACGCTCCACATCATTCGAGCGGAAATCAATCAAGCCCAAGAGCTCGGAAAAGATGACACTGCTTTCCACACCGTCAAAAAATGCACTAGCACTGCGAAAAACTTCCTCGAAATGATTCCTAGAAGCTTCTTTTTCGAACGCTTGAACGCTGCGAATTGTGGGAAGGAATACTGCCGGAACGATATAACCACCAATTTCCCAGCGATCCATCAAGGAAAGAGCAATGCGGAAAGGCTTTGTCCTCTCAGAAGGAATCTGAGAGCCCTGTTTGATCATCTTGAGAAGGCCATTCACCAAAGGCTGCAAACCCACGCGGCTGAAATATTGAGACTGCGAAAGCTCCTGGGTATCGGCAGAAACGTGGCTAGTTACTAACGAAACCTTCTGGCCATCAACAGATGTACGCTCACGGTCACTTGCAGGCTCGGGGCCAAGGAACCATGCCCATAGTCGGCGGTTCAGGCCCATGTCCCGTCGAGTGACTACACCCACCGCAGCAATAATTAAAGTTTCGAGATCACGATCCGTGATTCGCGTCTGTAGAATTGGAGAATTCAGAGACAAATGGGTCACCAGAAGATCGAGGAAATTTCGCTGAACCAGGAGTTGGTCGTCGGACAGACCTGATGCGAAACATCGGATCAACAAGCCCGGCTCTGGGAGTATCACGGAATCAGCTGCTGCAAACATCTCAGGCGGGAAGTCTTTAACATCGCTAGTATCAGCCGCACTATGACGACGGTTGGCAATGCCCAATTTAGGTAGGTAGCGGTTCAAGTAGGCTAGGACACCAAGTCGTCGGCTAGGGTTTGTAATCGATGCGAGGAAGAGACATTGCCAAAAGTACTGCCCAGAAGCCCCGGATTCGGATGTTTTTTGAGTCTCAAGCCGCCCGCCTACTTCGCGAAGCTTGTTGACGATCCGTAGTGTCGGCTCAAAGTCGTCGCTTGTCTCCTCTTCCAGGCCAGGGAGCAGGGCCAAGAGAATAGCTTTCAGGGCTGGTCTGATGGCCCATGGTTCTAAATCGACAATGTAACCCTCCACTAATGACAGAAACAGCGGGCGAACGGTGAGTGAAGCGAAGGTCAGGGTTGGCGCAAGGCCGGGCAGGTACAAAGGCAGGTCGTGCGACAGTCCGTCGAGCTAAAGTAGACAGGCAGACAGTCAATCAACAATGTTCCCCGAGTCCAATTTTCCGTAGTGCATACCTTGATCAACCCAAATATGTACGTATATACTTCGAGCGCCTTTTGGTGGACTCCGGATGGTAATGACGGGTTCAAGCATTGTGCCAGTCGCTTCGAGACTAGCACCTTATGGGGTACAATAGGTTGGTCTGGCGGGTGGGTTTGAAGTGCCTAGCCCCTGGTCAATAATCAAGGACAATACTGTGTTGTATGTTTTTGGGTCTCACCTTTAAAAGGCGACTCAGGAAGGAGATGTAGTCGGCCCATTCTTGGAGGGCGCTGTCGAACAGTGAAAGCGCTCTTTCGACACTTGACGCATAGCGACGGTAGCTTTTGTCTTTCTTGAGGGATCCTAGGGCTGAATGAAAACGTCAGAAAAGTCCCGCGCATTATCTCAGTCTTTAAGGAATAAGTGCAGACCTTCTTTTCCTTGTAAGCGCGTGCGCGTTAAGGAGCTCTCGGAGCTTGCGGGGGAGTTCGACCTCGGAAAGGCACTTGGATCAAGGCTCATGGTGCCAATGTCGGACGTCAAATTGATACAAAAACTGCAGACTGCACCTCATCATATTCAGGACATCAAGAATGACCGAAAGGGGGAGGGGTAGTTGAACGTTGAAGTGGTTAGGAAGGGCCACGCAGGCGGACACATTTAATGTTTTGTCCGCCTTGGGAGCTCCGACTCCCCGACCGACGTCAACATCAACATTTTACAACCCTACGCAGAACTAGCGAATTAGTAATTAAGGCGGAATTCGGATTCATTGCGGTGATTACACGTCTCAGAAACTAGTGTTAGATACCCAGCGAGTAGCATGGATACACACACCGCAAACATACCGGCCCAGCAGCAACAACCTACAAAGAGTCCCACGCCGGTCTTATCTGCCACAGCAAGTACGTATAATACACTATTTTGGGATGGATAACAAAGTCGACGTTATGCACCTAGTAGGTGTTAGCTGAACTGATTATCGTTGGTAGTTGATTTCGCAGTATGTTTTGCACAGTTCAGAAATGAATACACAATTCAAGGAATATATGTATAGAGGCAATGTACGTACTTATGCGGATGTTGACTGAAAACAAACGCAACTGAGCTTCAATATTTCTTGTACTTTTAGTTATACCTAGATCTATCACCGACGGCGACCAGCTCCTCCAACATTCTCAGCCCGATCAGCCATGCTAACCACCTCTCCGATGCCAGCTGCTTCCTGTTCATCCTCGAGAGCCATGATCTCTTCTCGGCTATCCCACCATTTCTCCTCTGCCATATTGAATGCATCCTTGCGTAACTCCTTGATACTCTTCTCGTCATTCTGGCCTTTCAGTGCCATAGCTTCGATGAGCAACTTCTGCCATTCCTCAGAAGTACGGCTAAAGAATTCACGAAGACTCTCGAACGGTCGAGGCAACGGCCGGCTGTCGTCCGGCTGGGCGTCGGTTTCTTGTTCCTCGACTTCGAGCTGCTGCATATCCTGGGTGACCGACGGCACAGTCACATCAGTCGGGGCAGGGGACGAGGCATCAAGAGACATAGAATCGCCTTCTTCGTCATCCATCTCCTCATCCTCATCCTCATCGTCCATATCTTCGTCACTATCCTCATCCTCATCCATGAGGTTCCAGTTCGCAGGCTCCCTGTAGAAGCACTCCTTGACACCATCCAGCTTGACGAGGTCAATGGAGTACATGTCATCGAAGGTGAACTCCCGATCGCCCTTCTCAAAAGTACCGCCGTAGATAAATAGCGTGTCGTCTTGCACCGCAAGTTGTGCGTTGAAGCGCCTATGGGGCATCTCGAAGCGGACTACCGCGGGCTTAGAAGGCTCAACAGGTTCCTCTTTAGGTGTGCTCAATTGCATCAGCTCATCATCGTCTTCATCATCACGGAAACCTCCCTTGGCTTCTAGTGCTTTGAGATTCCTCAGAAGCTCTTCCTCATCAGCCTTGCCTCTGTCTCGAGACTTGACCTGATTTGCCTGCTGTTTCTTGCCAGGTGCGCGTGGTCGTCGCAGACTTAACGGGAAGAATCGATTCCGGTCTGTGTTCCATGCAAACAACAAATCAAAGAACTCGCTGTCAATACCCTCTTCACTCAGTTCGACATCATGGACTCCACCAAACATGATACCACGACCTTTATGATACGCCATAGTTGTCCCTGCACGAGCCGGGTTGGGCGTATTGGCGGGCTTCTTTCTCCGTTCCCAACGAATTGTGGGAACAGCAGCTGCGGGCGCATCAGATGCTGGGGGCGTAATCCTGAGGAACCAGGTATCTTGATGAACCATGGGGCGTAGCACCATTTTTTGAGCACCACCCTTGACTTGCTTGCCGCCACCGCCGCCGGCGGTTGCCTTCACTCGAGAGTAACCGCCGTAGATTACGGCACCAGTTTCATGCGGAAGCAGGGAGAATGAAGACCGGGGGTCGGGCTTCTGCGATGCCGTTGTCAAAGTTGGGCTGAACCAGGTGTATTTTTGGCAATCATAGATCCACAGATCCTGCAGGTACTTGGTCTGCTGGGAGGTGTCCTGGAATCCGCCAAACAAGATGATATAGTTCTAAAACAAAAGGTTAGTCTCGGCCTCCACCAATCAAGATATATTAGCTTCCACGGTACCTTGTAGTAAGTCATTCGGTGGCCACTTCGAGCCGGGGGACCCTTGCCCTTGGTCTCAAGACGGGTCCATTCCCTAGTGGCGGTGTCCAAATGCCAGAAATCATTGTAATGGTAGAAAGTACCCTGTTTGGGTGACGAGAACTCGCCTATGTGAATGGATTAGCCAAAGCACAGAAAATCGCCTAGGCGTAACTTTGGATCATCTTACCTCCAAACAGATATACACCTCCGCTGTTACCTCCACGACACCATGCATGTCCACTACGGGGCAAAGGACTGTTGGGGCTAGTCACCTCCCTCCATTCACCCCGATCGATCAAATAGACGAAGAGGTTATTGAAGAATGTTGCATGCGTTCCATCGAAGTACTCGCCGCCGAAGAGCAACAATTCATTCCGGTTAGACGGCGACGCAAGAACGGTGGCCGATGAGCGTGGGGCAGGAGGCTCTGACACAATCTCTGTCACCTTCAGAAACCTGGCTTGCTCTTCGGCGTACTGAGCCAGGATGGCATCCAGATCGGCATCCTCAGCGTCGCTGTCCGCATCCTTGCCTTTAACTTTGGACTTCTTTTCCTTTTGAGCAGTCTTCTTGGACTGTTTAGCCGCCACTCGAGCCTTGTGCTCAGCGGACTTTTTGTCTTTCTTTCCCATGCTTGAATTGAAGGGTTTGCACCGGTTTTTGGCAGGCTTGCAAGTCCTGGCGGGGCATAGAAAAAAAAGGTTTTCCCCACATACAGATCCGCCAGGCCTCTTGATAGGTGTGCGGATCACTGTATATCTATACAGCACACAATACTTGGGACTAGTTTAAGTAAAAATCAGTGTATGAGTTTATATGAGCCATAATTATCTGTTCAAATTATCAAAAGCCAAATTGGATCATTTCAATGTATTGCATTGCCTTTTGATCGTGACTATAAGTGCTAATTTCATGGGCCTGACCGCTCACGTGCAAGACGCGTCCCTCGAAGTTTCGCGACGATCAACTGTCCAGTCGAAAGCCGATAACCCGCTACAATCGCCATGAGATTACGACGCCCCCATGACGAAAAATAATCTTGCTGTACATCTCAAATGGCTGCTGAACCAAGGCCCCTCCGTGCACCCGTCGTTGTCTACTGAATCTCCTCCCATACAACGCGAGCGCGTCTCCCAACAGCCTTCTCTACCCTCCGACGAAAGCGAGCTCTTAGATGCGATTATTGAAGACGCCGAAAACACCGAGGATGTGCTAAACGAGGACATGGCAAAACTGCAAAGTTCACTGTCAGCACGGAATCCTCGATTATTTAAACGCCCCGAAACATGGAAAGACGAGCCGCCTTCAACGTCGAAGAAGGCGTCCACCTTGGCTCCAGGTAGGCGTGAATATAACAACACGAAAAACGCGGGAACCTTCTGACAGGGATTGATCCAAACAGACTCAAATCTTGAACCACCGCGATCCCCTTTCGTGTCTCGACTCAAAGCGACCCCACTTCGATCGGAGCGAAAGCTTGAAACGCCGTCTTTCGATGATGTGGAAGCCATTGACCTCACGGGAGACCCGGAACGATTCATTCCCTCCTCGGCAACCGATTTGGGGGATCCTCGTCGACTATGGTCTGGGGATGTTGCAGTAAACGAAAGACCTGGCGAGAAACGTGGGAAGAAGCGGAAGAGCGATGAATACACATCGGACCTTCTATCGCCCTCGAAATATGCGTCCAAAGTGCGAAGCGCCACGGAAGCCTCTTTCTCTGAACCTTCTTCAAGCTCAAACCAGGTGAAGGCATCAAATAGTGCAAAGCAGCTCAGAACGGGCTCTCCGTCTCCTAAAAAAGGCCATCGGAAGCAAATCATTGCCGATTCTGACGAGGAAGATCCATTCGACGATTGGACAAGAGATGCAGACGACATGATATTGGATACTGATCCAGTACTGTACCCCAAACTACCTGGAATCAAACCCCCCAAAAACGAGAAGAACAATCGCACCGAAGACACACATTTTGAGCGCTCGCCAACTCGGACTTTGTCAGAAAAGATCCGGATAGAGATTCAGATGGAACAAACGAAACCACCCAAAGCCTCAAGTGCTTCACAGCCATCTCCTGGGCTCAAAATCCCCAGCTCTCAGCCCAAAGACGAGTCTGTTCTCAAGTTTGTAGCTCTTCCGGCAAGCTCTATTGGGGATTCCATCCGCCAGCTGAGGCAGACACTGCAAAAGAACTCCGAAGTCGTGTACCAGCAGGCAATGGAAGGCCAGCCAGCTCCGGATCTGATCGCAGAGAACAAAAGCCTTGTGTCACGAATTCAAGCCATTGAGGCTTTACAATTCCAGCAAGCATCTTACAACAGCTGCCTCTTCAGAAAAGAAAAATTGAAGCAGAGCCTCATGAAAGTGATATCCCAGGGCCTTGACCCAACAACCATGCCAGATGAACTTTCAAAAAGCCGAGCTGTTGAGTCAGAGCTGGATCAAATTGAGGCAAAGATCCGCGAGCTTCTTCCTCAAGCCAAGATATTTGATTTGACCAAAGGCTCAGAAATGGATCATGCTACTCCAGTGTCGAGTGACTTCCATTCAGACCGCCATACCTCCAAGAACCAGTTTGAAGACTTTGGGTTTACCAAGGAGTCCCCACCACGAAAACAGCACACTTCTTTCCCTAGCCCTAAAATGAGTAGTAACAGTTTTACGTCCCGGGCTGGGCAGAGCATTCCCACCTGCAATGGCGAGGAAGGTCGTGTCTCTCGAAACATGGGCTCACCAGCAATAGACTTGGACGATTTCGATTGGGATGAGAGTGATGAGGAGATGTTAGATGTTTCTGGAAGCTTTAATAAGGACCCGCCGAGGTCTTTCAGTGACAAAAACATTCAGAATCGACCAGTCTTTGCCGAGACCTCTGGAAACACCTCTCGAATGCCTCCACCAAAGAAGTCCCCCGGCCGTAGCAACTTTTGGGCCAACAATGCTTGGTCCCACGAGGTGAGAACTGTCCTAAAGGATAAGTTCCATCTTCGTGGCTTCCGCCCGAACCAGCTCGAGGCTATTGACGCAACCCTCGCTGGTAAAGATACCTTCATACTGATGCCAACCGGTGGAGGGAAATCACTGTGTTATCAGCTTCCTGCGGTTGTAATGAGCGGCCGCACCAGTGGCGTGACAATTGTGGTTTCTCCCCTATTGAGTTTGATGCAAGACCAGGTCTTTCATCTGCAGAAACTAAATATCAACGCCCTTTTGGTGAATGGCGACACTGACAAAGCTGAACGATCACACATTATTGACCAATTGTCAAATGGTGGCGGAGAGGGGATGGAGTTGTTGTACATCACACCAGAGATGCTCAGCAAGAACCAGACCCTTGTCAAAGCCCTCGAGAAACTTCATCGGCGAAACAGACTTGCGCGTTTGGTTATTGATGAAGCGCACTGCGTTAGTCAGTGGGGACACGACTTTCGTCCAGACTACAAGGAACTAGGTGAAATTCGAGCTAAATTTCCGGGTGTACCAGTCATGGCCTTGACGGCTACCGCCACGGAAAATGTGAAAGTTGATGTCATGCATAATTTGAAGATGAACGGATGTGAGGTGTTCCTACAAAGCTTCAATCGTCCTAACTTGACCTACGAGGTGCGGCCCAAGAAGAAGAATGATGAACTTTTGGCTAGCATCGCCGAGACAATCACTGGCTCATATCGAAACCAGTGCGGTATCATTTATTGCTTGTCACGCAGGACATGCGAAAGTGTAGCAGATGATCTTGTGAAGAAGTACAAAATCAAAGCTCATCACTACCATGCCCACTTGCAACCCAAGCAGAAAGCTGAGGTGCAGAGCGCATGGCAAAATGGTAAATATCATGTTATCGTCGCCACAATCGCTTTTGGAATGGGAATTGATAAACCTGATGTGCGTTTTGTGATCCACCACAGTATTCCCAAAAGCCTTGAAGGGTACTACCAGGAGACTGGCCGTGCTGGTCGAGATGGGAAACGGTCTGGGTGCTATCTTTATTATGGCTACAAAGACACCACTTTGCTCAAGCGAATGATTGATCAAGGTGAAGGGAGTTATGAACAAAAAGCTCGACAGAAGCATATGCTTCGGAACGTTGTCCAATTCTGTGAGAATCGCAGTGACTGCAGACGTGTCCAAGTGCTCGCTTATTTTAACGAACAATTTCGTCGAGAAGACTGTGGAAACACGTGTGATAATTGCAAGTCTGATCTTGTCTTCGAAGAGCATGACTTTTCTGAATATGCATCATGGGCCATCAAGATTGTGCGGAGTTTAACTGTCCAGAAGGATGACAAGGTCACTGTACTTTACTGTGTTGATGTTCTCCGAGGCGATTTGAAAAGACCCAAGTCGCCTTCACATCGACAAAATCCCGGATATGGAAAGGGGTCTAAGCTTGACAGAGCGGAAGCAGAGAGACTTTTTTATCGCTTGTTGGGCGAAGATGCCCTGGCGGAAGAAAATGTCATTAACGGCAAAGATTTCGCGGTTCAATATCTCAGACTTGGCCGCCGTGCTACTGAATTCGAAAGTGGCCAGCGCAAAATGAAGCTACAAGTGCGCGTATCTCCGGGTAAAGCTCGAGTATCACGACCAGCCACGAAAGCAAAACCTGGGAGTCAAGCCTACCCTCAGTCTACAATGGTTTCATCACCTATTCAATCCGCCAATGACCGTCGGCAGGCCCGCCATCAGCAACGTGGGGCGCGTATTGACTTTTCAGAAGGCGAAGAGAGTGATGGGTTCGAGCCAATCCGAGTATCTGGAAAGCAGCAACGCCAAAAAGTGCGTGAATTAGGCCCACCCATCACTATTGACCAGAAGATGGATCGACTTGATCACCTTCATCGTGCTGTCGTAGAAGATTTCGAGGTTACCGCCAAGCGGTACCTCCAAGATGTAAGTTTTGTGCTCCCTAATTTTGGAAATCATCTGCTCACTACTTTTGGAAGGTCGTCGTTGAAAAGGGTCTTCGTGCTCAGCCATTCCCGGACCACATATTGCGTGACATGGCCATCTCATTCCCCAAAGGTGAGATTTGATCCAGGGCAAACCCCCGAGATAATACTAATTTGAATGATACTAGATCCTTCAGAGCTTGCTGCCCTCCCAGGCATCGACCAAGACAAAGTCAAACGATATGGCCGTCAGATCCTAAGGCTGATAGACAATGCAAAACGTCGCTACCAAGAATTGACGCAAGATGCCGAGTCCAATGGCGTCGTTCCCGACCCCAACCACCACAATGTCATCAATCTCAGCAGCAGTGATGAATACAGTGATGGTGACGATCTTTTCGCAGACCATGCGTCTACTTTTGATGTTGACCAACCCCCCGAAGACGAAGATCTCACTAGCAGATATTTCCCACCTCCCCCTTCTCCCGGCTTTGATCCTGGCGAGGACTTTGGCAGACAAGCAGATTCTGGTTCGAAAGGCCGCAAACGTCCGTATACCAAAAAGCCTCGCCGGAAGAATGGTGGCTCTACAAGCGGTTGGAAAGCCAAGGGCTCCAGGTCCAAGACCACCACGAGCGGTAGCAGTCGCGCTCCAAGCCGATCCTCCACTGTCCCTCGAAAAACCTCTACGAAAGCCAAGACCCCGAAATCTACGATTGGAATGATGCCTATTTGAACCTGTCTTTTCTGCGGAGTTGATCATGATTTGGCGTTACGTGCATGGAGCATCTATAGGCGTTTCCTTCTCCCCAAATGTGTTATTTTATCTCGGGGAGGGTACTTCATAGCTCCTGAGTCCATCACGTGAGGGACGAGGCATTAGGCGTGTTCCATTTATTTTGCACCCTACACTAAACTAGGATATAAGTAGACATAATACAATCTTCTGTCACTGTCCTGAAGAACTCCATATTTCCATTTCCCGAACTACCAAGCCAGCGAGCGACCGAAGTCTATCAACCGCAGGCGCCGGGCATCGCGAGGATGAAATTGCGCCACTTTAGCTCTCACAAGGAACCGCGGGATAGCAGAGTCCCGTTCTAAAGTCACATAAGAAGTCCCAGCCTCCAGCAGAGAATCCAGAAGCTCATGAAATTCGGTTGCTGCCGCTTGTCGCTTATTCGTCGGGTTCGTACCATCATTTTTGCGCTGAACGAATTTGTCGATCCGCTGCTGACCAGCATTATTCTCTGTTGAATCTGTCTCTTTTTGTTTCTTTGGTTTTCCATGAGCTGTATACCCCGCATTCAGTGTTGCGTCGGATACCTCCAGGGCATCTCCCACCGTGGGGCCGCCAAGATCCTCTGCAGCAAGCATTGGTGCCAAGGTTTCGTCGATAAATGATTTCAAAGAGCCCCTAAGACTCTCGAATTCCCGTTCGAGCACTTTGTTCTGCTTTTTCTGTTGGCTTAGCACTTCTTGGGCTACTTGTGAGGGTGTCTGTTCTTGCTTCCGGGCGTTCGCATTGCGAATTCGTTGGAGTCGTTCTCGAAGTCCACTTGCAATCGCCCGAGAATCTTGTAAATTGGCCTCTTCAACACGAAGCTGGTCACGATCTGCAGATAATCTCTCCGCCGTTACTGAGACAAAGGCCTTGCTTTCTTTAATGAGTCCGGAGATCTCGTCAATTGCTATCAGTGAAGGCAGCACAGAGTCTGTAACTGGAAGCTCTTCTTCAGTCTGAAGCAATGAATCGTATGCTTTTTTGGCTCGTCGTGCTTCGGAAACACGTGCCCGCGGGTCTTTCTCGCCGTCTAAGAGGCCATGAGAACGAATCTCCCGAAGCTAGAAAGAGATGTTAGCCATGGATGACCGAGACCTAGATACAGCATACTAGTACCTTTTTAAGTTCATCCTCCTGGCGTCGGACCTGCTCCTGGAGCTCTCGCAGGGTTCCATCTAACCGTCGCGCATAGGCATGCAGGGCGGTTGCACTGAGAGGTTGGCTGGTGGACTCTTTCTCCGCTGCTGCACGATTTGCAGCAAATTTCTGGATGTTTTGCACGGTCTTCTCGGGGACCTCCATTTGTGTGTTTCTTGTAGACTCAAAAAACCAATCAATACAAGGTCATCCAGAGTATCAGAGTAAGAGAAGTACAGAACCGCGTCGCGTTGATACCACGTGACGTAGCTGGTTTGGGTTTAGCCCGAGTAACAAGTAACGAGTAAGCTCAATCGCTCCGCTTCATCTCTCCATCACTCTCCCCCTTCTCGTCCCACACTCCCCGAGCTTCGTTGGTTTCCTTTCTTATTTCGTGTCTTCTTATTCTCTGCGAGGCGACACTGGTTTCGAGTGGCACAGCTCTTTCTTGCCTGGTTTTTTCCTAGTTTCGCCCTATCCTTGCACTCCCCCCGTCGCATCCACGACCTTCTACACCTCCCTTAACCTTTTTCCGCTTTCCATCCCCTCGACAATTTCCCCAACCCCCGGCAATTCCCCTAGTCACTGGAAGGGAATTCAAAGCAAAGAAGAATAAGAAGCTTCCCTTGCATTTTGGAAGACCCCACCATCACCATTGATCTGCGCTTTGTCGTCGACTCTCCACACCACATCTCTTCCTCCACTTCAGCCTCACACCCGATCCCCTTCCCCGATCGCCAGCACCAGCACCAGCACGTTTTCCGTGGGAGCCTCTGGTGTAAATAGACGATCCATAAAAGAAGAAAACAGATTTCATTCTTGACACTCGACTTTCACGTAAGTGAAGACAAATACAGTACAGCACATTGTACCCAGCATCATGTCGGCCTCTCCTTCCAACCTTCAGTCGACCAAGCGTCCTCTTGAGGACCCTTCTTCCCCTTCGGCTCCCAATGATCAGCCTGAGGCCAAGCGACCCGCCCTGGACAAAGTAGTGCGCAGCGACGCCGAGGCCGAGACGGACGTGTCGAGCAACCAGATCCCCACTGTTGAGGGCTCGAAGGACACCCAAGGTGACACAGTCGTCCCCGATGCGCCCAATGGCAAGGATCACGCCGAGACTCAGCCTATTCAGTCGACCGCATCTCACGGTGAACGAGCTGGCTCCCAGTCTGACCAGCACACGCCACAGGACGAGTCAAACTGGATCCATATTCGCGCGGTTATCTCCAGCCCGGAGGCCGCCACAGTGATCGGAAAGGCAGGTGAGAATGTTTCCCAGATTCGCCGTCTGTCCGGCGCCAAGTGCACCGTCAGCGATTATTCTCGCGGTGCCGTAGAGCGGATCTTGACCGTCAGCGGCCTCCAGGACGCGGTGGCTAAGGTAGGTTTTGGTTCCATTCTTGCTAAAGAGACTTGACGCTAATCATATCAGGCATTTGGACTAATCATTCGTACCCTGAACAATGAACCCCTCGAGGCCCCTTCCACTGCCCAGTCCAAGACGTACCCGCTGCGTTTGCTAATCCCTCACATTCTCATCGGCTCTATTATTGGCAAAGGTGGTAGCCGCATTCGCGAGATTCAGGAGGCATCTGGTGCACGACTCAACGCGTCCGATGGCTGCCTGCCCCTGTCGACCGAGCGCTCCCTCGTCATCCTGGGTGTTGCAGATGCCGTGCACATTGCGACCTACTACGTTGCCGTTACGCTCGTGGAGCAACTGAAGGAGCGATTCAACGGCCCTGCTGCTTCTGCCTACGCCACCCGAAGCGGCGGTCCCGCCGGTGCGGTCCCTGGTGGCATGCAGGTTGCTCCTTATGTTCCCCAACCCGCCGGCGGCCAGTATGGCCACCCCGACACCTTCAAGCGCCACAACCCCCACCCCAACCGTGCTCAAGCAGGTAGCTACGGTGTTCCGTATCTGCACGGTCAACCTGCACCGGCTCCTGTTGGCCAGCCTGCCATGCCTTACGGTGGTGCGCCTGCTCCCTACGCTGGTGGTGCTCCTCACCAACCAGCTCCTTACGTGGGTGGCCCGCAGCCGACTCCTGGTCGTGCAGGCCCGCCTGCACCGGCTCCGGTGGGTGGTGCCATGCCTGGTCAGCCAATGACACAGCAAATTTTTATCCCCAACGATATGGTTGGAGCCATCATTGGAAAGGGTGGAGCCAAGATTAACGAAATACGCCATCTTAGTGGCAGTGTGATCAAGATCAACGAGCCACAAGAGAGCAGCAACGAGCGTCTGGTGACCATAACTGGTACTCAAGAGTGCAACCAGATGGCTCTGTACATGCTCTATTCCAGACTTGGTTCGTTCCCCGCGTTTCTTCCCTCCATCTAGGATGCATTTTTATCTAACAATTAATCCAGAAAGCGAGAAGCACCGTGTCTAAGTTCGAATATTTTCTTCTTCTACCTTGGGAGCTTGGCAAATGCCGAGCCCAAAAAGTCCACGGTGGTTTACGACGATTCTGCTTTTCTCTTTGTGTTATTTCCTTTCATCTTCAAACTCACACGGGTGTTGACGTTTTTCTAACCCCTTCCTTTCTCGCTGTATCTTATTCGAGGCGTGTGATTGAAACCTTGCCTCCTAATAACCAATCCCACAAATTTGTCCCCGTCACCCTACCCTCTATTCCCGTAGCCCTGAACATGCTTTCACCATTCCCAACCCTCTCCCAGTTGACCACCGGACACATTCAATCATCAAGAAAGTCAAAGAAGACACCATTCTCATTCTTAAAACCAACACCTTGATTTATTAATTCACATGCCCTTCTCCATCAAGCATCCAGCAAATCAACCCGTCACCTTTTACTTAATCTTATGAAAACTGACATGCTTCGCCTCCAATCCAGGAACAGCTCCCAACGACTTCTTACGAATGGGCGAGATACTGGAAACAAATTGCTCTGTCTCCCTCGCCTTCTTATGCGCGTCAATAGACTCCCATCCAACAACTAGGAGGTGAAGCGTCGCTTGCCTGCTCAGACTTTTCGTATGTTGGACTAAACTAGGCCGATCCACATGCCCCATCGACCATGATCTTAGCCCTGACCCCTCCGGTAGCTGTTCAATCAGTGCTGCTCGGAAGTTGATTAAGTCCCCATTGAGCTGTCTTTTTTCTGCGGCAGAGAGCGAGCTTGTAAATGATAATATGCATAGCTCTGTTATTGGATCGTCAGTTAGTGCGTGGGCGCTGCAGAGAGGTGGGCTGAGGGTTGCGTAGATTGCTAGTGGAGGTTGTGCATCTGGGTTAAGGTATGGAGTCAGATGCTCTGTGCTTGCGGAACCTCGAGCGTCGGTCCAGTCTGTTCACCCAGTCAGCTATCTCTTAATGTATTCGCATATAGATCCGTAGATGTTTGATAATATCATAGTTATTTACTTCATGATCATGATTCTGGCTCACTCACTAACTGCCCATACTATCGTATTGTCATCCTCCACTGAACGACCCCATGCGGAGCTCTGGTGCCCGCTTTCGGGTTGGGTGTTGCGGAATACAGACAGTAGCCGTTCGCCTTCCTCGTTGTTCGGGTCTTCAGGCCGAACAGAAGGCTTTACCTGGAAGAAGATGAACTCGCTGATTGATTGAGACATGAATACCCTACAACGAGGAATGGAGTAGAGAGGGGGTCCTGATCATTATCTTGAGTGTCAATGTAGATGTATTTGGTTCGAAGGTAACGTTGAACTACATGTGATGTTACCGCAATATGATGTCAGGGGTTCCGGTCTTCATTAAGCATCATGCCGGTAAACATATCAAAGCATATCAAAGACTGACAAAGGAGAGCAAATAGCTAAGATACTATGTACACTCCATGGGGGGTTAGAGAGATTCTTTCGTTTCGCTCCCGTACCCATTAAACCACAAACCACGCTAGCACATAAAAAAAGCAGAAGATGCCCAAATACCAATTCTTCCCCTCGTTCAAATAAACCAAGATTGCTCCTTAAAATTCATCCACACCTCGAACCTTGACCTCTTTCTTTTCAATGGCCGCCTTCAGGTTGCCAACGAGATGTTGACGCCGCTGTGTCTTCACCTTCCAGCGAGCACTCTCTTCCTGAGCAATCACAGGCGCGAAACTTTCAACACTGCGAAGGCGGCTGTGTCTGGTAGAGCCATTGGTGCTGGCCCGGAAGCTGACGCCGCGAGAAGCAGATTCAGGAGTGTGGTAGGCACTGTTGTCGATCGAGCCACGCGAGCCAGGCGTGGTGGGGAAACGACCAACGTTCTTGCGGGGTGTTGTGTAGGGTGATCCCTCACGGCTGCTGGGAACAGTGCTCGTCATGTCGATACCGAGCTTCCGCATCTGGGCCTCCAGGACATCGATGTCACTGCTCTTGTTCTCGGCCATGCTCATCATAGTGGCGATGGTCTTAGTGACAGCTTCCACAGTTGGTCGCTTCGACTGCCGCGAGTCGCTGTCGGCGCGAGGAACGTCGGCAATCTTAGCTCTCAACAAGGAGACACCCTGCTCCAAATCCGCCATCTTGCTCTGGATATCTGTGAACGTGGTCCGAAGATCGTGCTGCAGAGACGCGTGTTCGGCAGAGAGAGGCGCAGCGAGGATGGCCCCGGTGTCTGTGTGCGCATCCAATGTCTTGCGAATGCTGGCGCATTGGCCACGAAGAGTCACAATGTCCTTTGTCAGCAGCTCACGACATTGGCCGAGCTTCTCTTCCACTCCTTGCACACGCTGCTCGCCGAGAGAACGAACAAGAGCGGCGACGACCTCATCAAGCTTGCTGATGTCTTGCAACAACAGCTTTTCATCAAGGACGTTGGCAGGTTGCTCACTTTGCAGAACATCCACTAACTTCTCAACGCCGGAAGTCCGCGAACTTTGCTGATACAGGAGATATGATTCCATGGAACGAGAGTTGATACCCAATGTATCAACCATGGAATTGATGTCGCGGTACAGTCGTTCGATCATGCCTGGGATACCTGGCTTGGCCGTCTCACCCATGTAGTTCTGGTGAGGTAGGAATGGGTCAAGTGTAGCCACAGGTTCAATTGGCCGAGAAAGATCTGCACGCAGTCTCTCATCCTCGTCATCTTCAGAAAGAGACAGAGCTTCTTCCTCTTCTCGGCGTTGCTGCACGGTCCGTTGAGCGCGAAGCTGTTCCTCTTGAGCAGTATCACTGGCCTTTCTCAAGTGATCACTACGTTTTTGGGCAAATTGGGTCAGGGAAGCCTTACGGGCATGCAAGGCGCTGCCAGCTGGCTTCTCTGTCCGGTTTTTGAACAACGTGCTCTTCTGCGGCTTGGAACGGGTAGGGCTTGGTGACCTAAAAGGCTCACGGGCACTTTGAGCTGCGCGCCCAGGGGGCGGAAGGTGAGGTTGCTTGGTAATTTCACCAAACAAAGTGCTTGGGGCTTGTCCTTGCTTCGGCTTCGAGAATCCTCCGAAAAGGCCTCCGGATGAGCTCTTGTCAGAAAATCCGGCAAAAGAGCTCTGTGCCGAGGGCTTAGGTCTTGGGATTTCTGTCTCGTCATGCGTAATCTCCTCGCCACTGTCAGAAAAGTCGGATTCATCTGCATCTTCCTCGGCATCTTCTTCTGAATCAACATCTGACTCAGCATCCGACTCATCGGGAACAGGCACAGCCTCCTCTGAAAAGGCAGATTTAGGCTTTGATGTCATGAAATCTGGGGGCAAGGGAGCGTCTTCGGGAACAGATGGCTTATCCTCGGCCTTTCTAGGCTTGCTCAAGAAATCTGGAGGAAGAGGGGCATCTTCAGCCTTTATTAGGGACTTATTTTGCGACAAGAAATCCGGTGGAAGAGGGGCTTCCTCGGCCTTCTTAGGCTTGGACAAGAAATCTGGAGGAAGAGGAGCTTCCTCAGCCTTGACAGAAGACTTCTTCTGTGACAAGAAATCTGGTGGAAGCGGTGCATCGTCATCTTTCGGGGCAGATTTCTTTAGGCCAGTAAAGTCAGGCGGGAGCGGAGCATCCTCAATAGAGCTCTTAGAAACATTAGAGGATGCAGATGTGTCGCCAGGTGCGTAACTATCCCTGCTGGTAGCGTCGGGGGGCAATGGTGTATCGAAAGACGAGGACAAAGTAGGTGTTGAGACGGACTGCTCTCTCTTCGGTGTCGCGGTCTTGTCCGAAGGCGCCGAAAGAGGGCTTGTAATTTGATTTTGAGCCGAGAACTGGTTAGTGTTCTGAGTAGCTGTATTGTTTCCAAACATGGAGAACCCTGATTTTGTCGTCTCGATGGGGCTGGGGGCCTTGGGTGCAGGTTCAGGCGTAGGCTTTCCAAACATGGATGTGGTGGTGGTTGTCGGCTCTCCAAATGACGATGTTGTAGCAGCCGGTTTTCCAAATGGGTTTGTAGTGGCAGGCGTTGGCTTTCCAAATGGTGATGTTGTAGCAGGCTTTGGCTTTCCAAATGGCGATTCTGTAGCAGGCGTCGGCTTTCCAAATGGCGATGTAGTGGCAGGCGTCGGCTTTCCAAATGGCGAGGTAGTGGCAGTCGGCTTCCCAAAAATAGAGGTAGGTTGGGAAGTCGGCTTACCAAACATAGAAGTAGGTTCGGTCTTTACTGGCGGTGCAGCAGCATCAGCAGTAGAATCCTCCACATCATCCATGGACTCTGCCTGGGGACTTGTCTTGCCGGAGGTAACCATATCATCGAAGGATGCACCAAAAGAGAAGGCCCCGGAAGACTTGTCATCAGATTTCGGTAGATCAGTAGCAGCTGTGCCATCAGGTTTGAAAGAAGAACCCAATGTGAAGCCAGAGGTACCGCCACCAAAGGGATTCTTCACCTCATTAGATGGAGGGAAGGCTGTGTCACTTTGTGGTTTAGCTCCAAATGGCGAGGTAGTTGGCGCTGCGGCAAAAGCGCTCTGTCCCGCAGGCTTCCCAAAGGCTGATTCAGTGGGCTTGGGTGCTGCAAGGCCACCAAATCCACCTCCCCCTCCCCCACCAGAGAAAGCACCAAAACCGCCCCCAGTAGAGCCAGATCCGGTCCCAAGGAGCGACTTTCCAGGGGTACTGGGCTGCCCAAAGGGAGACGCCGCGACAGAACTTGAGGCACCGAATCCAGACTTGCCAAATTGTGCCTGGCCCAGTGTACTCGTAGAGCCAAACCCAACACCAGGCTGAGCAGGAGTTCCGAAGGAAGGTTTGCCAAAAGCTGGAGTTGAGCCCCCATTCATTTGAGACGGGCTACCAAATGATGGCTTCCCAAATGCTGTTGCTCCCATGGTAGACGACCCCATGGCAGATGGGCTTCCAAAGGAGGCACCGCCAGATGGCTGACCAAAGGTAGATGAGCCCATAGCTGATGGTGTGCCAAAGGAAGACTGTCCAAAAGCAGGTTGCTGGGGGGCTGGGGCGGGAGTTGGGGGTTGAATTTGAGAGGTTGTCATTGATGTCTGAGGAGCCGAGACCAGACCAGAATACGGCACTTTTTGGCGTATAGCATCAGAGTAAACGAACCACCAGTATGAAAGGATACCGTCATTGTTCAAAAGCATAAGGCCAGGTAGAGGAGTTGAGCTCTCTGAGATGTCTTCACCCGCCATGGGTGCAATGACAGTCTCACCGCAAGAAAGGTCCGCAGCCAGACCGATGACGGAAGTTTCGTCGACGGAATCTTTCAATGGGACTGATGCTCTCTTAGCATCGTCATTAACTTCTGTGGTTGTGAATTGGCCAACAAGGTCTTTAGAAGTTTCGTCACTGGCAAGTGGCTGGTCAGATCGGGTGATAAGACCAACATCAGTAGATGCAGTAGATGAGACAATCAAGACGTCCTTCAAAGCAGGCTTGTAGTCTCGCAGTCGTACAGTGAAGTTGTATGCCGGTGAGCGGTTCATTGCAAAGCCCATAGTGGAGCAAATTTCCGGCAGTTTCTGAATAAGAAAAGGAGCCTGCTTCCGTCTCGTGATTATGTAGTAGGAAGAAGGCGGGTTCTGTCCAGTGCCATCGTCAGTGGCATTCGGGGTGTAGACCATGAAAAATACATCGTTCTCGAGCCATGAGACAGAAGAAACTATGCCATTGTTAGCAATCATACTTTATAATAGAATAAACATATTTTATTAAGGCTTACCATGGCAATCACCCTCCAAATCAGATGGACGAGGAACTACGTCCTTCTTTGTCCCATCGGGGGTCATCTGGTCCGCTGTTCCATCTACCAACCCAGCCACCAGCTGCTTTCCCTTGTTGCTCCACGCCACACTGCTAACTCCATTTCTGAGGATTGGACCGTTGGCACCTGAAATCAGATTTCCAGCCTTCAAGTCGGCGACCAGCAGCTCGCCATTGGCAGTGACGAGAGCAACGAAAGTAGAGTTGGGATCTGGATTAGGCGCAAGTGCCCGAATCGATGCGCCGTTGGTAGGAATAGAGATAGCCGGCTGCGCATTCCCCTGCACGATGTCGGTGGTCTTGAAAACGGATAATTGGGAGCCATTTTCCGTGGCTAGGATCAAAGCATCATCGTTTGCGGTAAATGCCACATGTGTAGGCCGCGCCGGGAGAGGGATAGTAGCTTGCGGCTGGAACGGTTTGGTTTTGAGTTTATCCTCTCCTGCTGGTGCCTCGATGGCCTTTCTGACAGACTCGGTGCTTGCGATCACAAGCGCGTTTGGGCCGGCACCAACAACCACTCCTTTGCTCTGAGCGACAGCTAGGAGAGAAGAGGTCGGAGAAGGCAGGGAATCTTCGGGCCAAGGGGTAGGTAGTAAACGGATATTCGCATCTCCGGAGAGACCTTTGAAGCCTACTTCCTATATTGATGTTAGCTCACGACCTATCACAGGTCATCCAAGCTTATACGGAATACATACATCTGTGAAGACATCAGATAGCTCTGGTCCCAGCTCGGCTCCGGAGTGCGATTGCACTAGGTTAAAGGCCATTTTGAGTTTATGATGGTCTGCGGAGACTGTACGAGGAGAGTCGCCTAAAGGTGAGTTTGTCCTCGAAGCATTGAGCGATGGTGAGCTCGGCGGCGTAGAAGAGAAAGAGCGTCGGGGGAGTGATTGCGGACTCCGGTTAAAAAGCTGCAGAGTACGCGCAAAAATCGTGACGCGGTCTCTTCCCAAAAGAAGAGAGGGATGTAAGGATCCTGGTAGGTCCGCGATGGGAGGAGGGAAACGGCCAGGTCTCGACGGGGAAGGTGTTTGAACGCCCGAAATTGTTGAAGGCGAAAACACGCGGTGGTTATCTGTTGCCTTGCGGGTCAGGCACCAACACAGGGAGCTTCAACAGCTAGGACGATGAGATCTTCAAGATATCGAGATAGTCCGCAGTCCTTTTATTTATAATAGGGGATACGACCACGTTTATATCTTTGAATCCTTACACATCTAACACTTGTTTGTCGTCATTTACATCTCTCTTTATACCTAATGCATGCTTGTCTACTATGTAGTTTGGGCCCACTCACCGCCTTCCATCCACTTAGGTAAACTAGGCTGCGGGAGCTTCGTCACTTCAAACAGCTCCCGACTCCCTCAGCTTGCTCCCATCTTTCCTCCCCTCGACCATTCCTCCTCTACGCCTCCCATCCACTCAGCTACACCTCGGAATATATTCCTTCGCTGCCCGTCGACTAGCCATATCTTTGCCAGTCGGTCCACCCCTGCATTGTCACGATGCCTGGCTTCGACTTCTCCAACTACAACCGCAACGCGGCTCTTCACGCCAGGGGCGTTCCCCTTCCCAAAGCTACCAGCACTGGTACAACAATTGTAGGATGCATCTACGATAATGGTGTTGTGGTACGGTCCCTTAGAATCCAACAAAGACGACGACGATGGGCCGGAAGCTGACATGATATCCGGGGAAACTACAGATTGCAGCAGATACCAGAGCCACCAGCGGGCCCATAGTAGCAGACAAGGTACGACTGAAATTAGCAAACAACACGAAGATCTGTGATGGGTCCCAGACCGCTAACCAACGATTTCACTCTGGAATATAGAACTGCGAGAAGCTCCACTACATCGCCCCGAAGATCTGGTGTGCCGGAGCCGGTACCGCCGCTGACACTGAATTCACCACCGCGCTGATCAGCTCAAACGTCGAACTGCACTCCCTATCAACAGGCCGCGACCCTCGTGTGATCACCTGCATGACCATGCTGAAGCAGCACCTCTTCCGGTACCAAGGTCACATCGGCGCGTACCTGGTCGTCGCGGGCGTTGACCCAACTGGAGTTGGTCTGTACACTGTGCACGCGCACGGTTCCACAGATAAGTTGCCGTACGTGACCATGGGATCCGGATCCTTGGCCGCTATGTCAGTGTTTGAATCGATGTGGAAGCCGGATCTTGACAAGGCCGGTGCTGTGGAATTGTGCGCAGAGGCTATCAAGGCCGGTATCTTCAACGACCTGGGATCTGGTAGCAATGTTGATGTCTGTGTCATTGAGAACGACAAGCCGACCCAGTTGATGCGCAATTATGAGAAGCCCAACGAGCGTGGACAGAAGGAGCGGAACTACCGCTTCCCTCGTGGGACTACTGCTGTGTTGAACCAGAAGATTATCACAAAGGAGGATATGAAGAAATATGTCACTATTGAGACACTCTCTGGGGACTCTAACCTCGCGGGAGATATGGAGGTTGACAGTTAGATGGAGGTTCAGGGCTCAAGCGATGTGCAGGCCAGTGGTCTTATTTTCCTGAGACGATTTAATATACACTGGACTCTTGTCTCATTACCATCGTTGTATTCATGAAAGACGATTGCCTCGATCTAGGTTGTGGTGTTCCACAACTGAAGTTTCCGAGTCTATCAATGAAATCAATCAATTTCCTTTACATTCACATGCACGCAACTGTGGATCAAAAATACGTATGAATAGCACGTTTGGGAATGAATTGGGTATTATGCATTCGGTCATCCCAAGGGACAATGTTTTGGTATCTCTAATTTACAAAACTAATATATGAGCAGAGGGCATGCGATAGTACCCGTAAAACCTAGTCATGGTACGAACCGTGACTCGACTGGCCAATCTGCGGTGCCTCATGAAGCTCTCTAACAACATCTTGACCTTCAAACTTCTCAATCAACCACATGATGTACTCATACTGAGTGCGCGAAATGCGGCGTCCTTCACGACGATACCGCACAACACCAGCGTGGTACATTGCCCGCACCAAAGATGGGTAAACAGGCCCACCATGTTTGCGGAGGTAGTCGTAAAGCCAGTGAATAAGGTGAAAAGAGCGAGAGGGAGTCAACTGCTGACAGCAGGATAACGCAACAGCCAGTTGATGGATGAATTCGACTGCGGCATAAGGATCAGGGCACCTGCTATCTCGTGGTCCAGGGTGGTAGCGCACGAGAACTTTCTCATCCGGGTGTGGAATGGGTACCCAAGCCTTGTGAAGACACAACTTAAATGGCGTGTGGTTGCCCAGGAGTCTGGTGATAGACCAGACGCTTTTTGAATCGCCTACTCTGGCAAGACGTAGACATTCATTTATAGTCTCAGGACTCAGGAGGTCCAGCCGATTAAACATTTGTTCGAATGAGCCATAGAAAAGGCCTCGGACTCCGTTGTACGTAGTTGGGTCTGCCCAGAGATTGGCCAAAGAGATCTGAGAGGTTTCAAGTCGTTCGAGGGTTTGGCGGGTGGTTTTTGTGACCAACTTCCTCTGTTTGAGGTCAACTGCAAGTAGAAGAAGGCCGTTGTATGGTAAGTTCAGGCCGTGAATGCCATGCAACAAGTCTGCAAGGAAAGTTCCCTTTGTTTGTGACACAGTGGTTTCGTACAGGCTGAGCAATATATAGATGGATCGATCAGTGGCTTTAGCATGCGAGTGATACATGGGCCCCATAGACCGACTCAACGAGCGCAAGACCCATAAGCGCAACACGATTTGATGTTGGATGGGCAAGGAGGAATTTGTGGGGAAGGCAGCCGATGCCTCGTTTTGGTTTTGAGTGTAGGCCAGCGCTAGATCTGACCATGTCTGGGAACGTGCAATAGCCGAAGCATCGGTCATGTTCAGTAGGCAATTTCGCCATTGCTCAAGCCGATGGTCCCGATCCTGCTTTTGCTCAATAGAGGCCAGGCGTCCGGTGACATCAATCAAACACCTAGCCGCACAATCAGGGTCCAGTCGATTTAACAAGGACGCTGGGAATTGAACTGATGTCATCGAAATTTCTTGACCGAATTGATGCAGCCATGTCAAGATAAAGGTCGAAGGCCAATAGGTTTCGGGACTGGCATTGTGAGTTGCGACAATAATTTCGCCCGCGAAACGAAAGTCACCGATTCTCATAAGCTCCCCAAGCCAGGTATCGACAATCTCTCTATCCAATTCACCATAGCCCAGAATGTTGCAACGTCCGATGGCCTGCCACATAGCACGGTAGTGCTTCAGCAATGCTTTCTGGTCCCATGCGGCCAAAGTCTTGTTTCGCTCAACAATGATATCTGGTAAAGCTTTTATGATCAAACAGATTTCATCTGAGGCAACTAATCCCAGCTCAAGGGCACGAGAGATTGCATTCAGCACGGCGGTTCGGTTGGATCGCTTTGTTTTTGTCCGCACAAACAGGTCCACCGCAGCAAAGTAGTTGCCAGCTCCCCAGACGTTCAAATATGGGTCATCCAGAAACTGTATCGCTTGCGTCAAATTTGCTGTTGAGCGCATAAGCAATCTGTCGAATATCTGACGGCTGTATTCCGGCTCTCGGTGCAGGTCGATTCTCAACTGGCGGGCAAAATCTCGAGCATCTTCAATTCCCCAGTCCTTCCCTTCCAGAAATTTTTGGAATACTTGCGCCTTTGTTGGTTCGTTTCCTTCCCGTGAGATCGAAACTTGTTCTTCCGGGATCCGCGGGTTGATGGGTTCGGGATTATGGTCGTAAAACGGAAGCGAAGTCTCAGTGGTTGCGAAAGCGTAGCTACTCAAGTCTTTTAAATAGTCAGTTGGTTAAGTCCCTTTTTGCTGAGCTCTTTCACTCAGGTCACACGCACCTTGAGTATCGGCATGCGATCTCTGCCACGGGTGATCCGTCCACTTCATATGTTCTCGTCCATTGCGCCCAAAAAGACACGCGATATCTTCCGCGGGAGATAATCCGAAGCCAGCAAGTGCTGTATTCCGGCGCCGGGCAAGTCGTCTTCGCGCCTCCAGTGGTCCGGGAACGCAGCTGCCATGCCGTCGTTGACCGCTGGCGAAGCGACGAAAGGTTGCCGCAAGCAAATCATCGCTGACCCAGGGATGATCGAGGGTCGAAGCCGAGGGTGGTTTTAGAGCATGCCTGTAGGCATGCCTACTAAAAGACATGGATTATGGCTGGCATATGCGAGCCAATTGAAGTGTTTTGGGTGTCACGTATCTCCGAGCGTTTAACATTTGGATGCAGCTTCGACCGATTTCTTGGCGCTTTCTGACTAAGCGGCTGGATCAATGAGAAGCCACCAATTCATTCGCATTCGAAGTATGTAGTTTATCGCGATAACTTTTGAAACATTGTTATGGAATGTTTATATTTCTATTTGATAATTTTGTCATTCATAAGAGATGCGGTGCCTCCTATTGCTCGCCCATCGGCTGTTCTGCGATCATTTCTGAAGTATGCAATGCAATTCGACCAATGCAACATAGGTAAGCATCAAATGGTTCGTGAAGGGGAATAAAGAAAAGCAAAATGCAAAACAGGTAAGGTAGAAGGACATGAGCGAAAAACAAAAGTGTCAAAATCAAAGCCTGGCGCCAATGCAATGCATGCAACATGCTGTTCGCCCACCAATGGTATATCATGCCAATCATCTCAGCGAAGACGTTATCGAACGGTGTATAGGACATGTCGTCATCATAAGTAAGAAGATGAATATCTTCTCCCAGTTGTTTCATCAAGGGGTCGTGGATAGTGGCTTTCGGCCTGTAACCACATAGTAATCCATGTAGGCATGGACACTCCGATCCTGTATACTCTTCCTGACATCGACAAGAAAGACCTCAATCTCAGGCTTCGACCAGCCCAGAGCAAGAAATGGCTTGTATGACCAGCCCGACAAGGCTTCAAGCCAATTATTCTCATTCCAGTCCCCGATGAGCTTCAAACGCTCATCGGTAGGCCAGTTATTTGTCGGGATTTTGAATTTCCTTTGCTCAACATCCACAAAGCCCACTTCCTTCATCCATTTCTCAAGACGATGAGCAAATCGAAACTGTCGACATGGTTCGATCTCCTGGCTGGAGCGCATGTTCAAATCATACCAGTCGTGTAGAGCATATGTGCTGAACCCGTCCGGGTTCGCTGGTGGCATGGTGCCGTCATCGCATCTTGGTTTCGGGTCTGTCTCCTGGCATTCGATGTATCCTCCTGGTTTGAGGTGTTTGAAGGATTGCCGTAGTACTTGTTTGAAGGAAGCAATGGCGCCGATCATGTGTGCGACGTGAATAAAGTCGAAATGATCTGCATCCCAGAGCCATTCTTCTTCTGTAGCGTCGTCTACCAGGAAGTGAACGTTCTCTGGGACCTCTGTAGGCTGAACTGGGGAGAGATCTGTTCCCGTAATTGTGGTGTTCGGGAAGAATGTTGCTAATGTGAAGAAACGTTAAATCTCGTGAATGAAAAATATGTCAAGTTTAAGAGGATTGGAGATGCATACCCATTTCTATTGGCCAGATGCCAGAGCCAGTGCCAACATCGAGAATTTGTTGGGGGTTTTCAAGAGGAACATGGTATAATTTATTTTCCATCACCAATTTGAACATATGATGTTGCATGTCCAGACGATCAAGCTCCTGCTCATCATTGGGATATAGATATGCTGAAATTATGGTTAGAAATGCTCTGAAAAATGCGTGGAATTGTAAGTGAGGAACAAACATCCTTCATGGTACTTGTGATACCGTCTCCCATTCTGAACGGGATAGTCTGTTACACTGTCTGTCAAGGACTGCGTGTCACTGTCATCATCTCGTTAGTTGATCTTCGAGAACAGGCAGTGAACAAATCCAAGCGAGACAAGATGGTCATACCATTCACTTTTTGGTTCCTGCATATTCTGTGTTAGCATTTAGTATTTCTGAGCAAGGATGATGACAATGAAATTGGCAACTAATGAGGAAGTACTGAGCAGCACTTCTCATAGACTACCACGAAGCCATTGGAAAAAAGCTTACGGAAGACTTTGGGCTCGTCATGGCTGCCTCGGGTCCGTAGCCAGTGGGATGAACCGAGGCGGGTAAGAGGTTGCAGGCCAACCCTAAAGAGTGTGGAATAGGAAGGACACAGAGTGGCGCCAAACCAACAGGAGCGCTCGACCCAAATGCAAGAAAAGAAGCAGGACAGGAAAGCGAGAGAGGAATGACACCCCACGAGGAAATGTGTAAACCGAGCGCTTATAACTCGACCCAACCAACGGGAATAGCGCGAGTTCTATAGTCAACGATGGTGGGGGAGCTAGCACTGGAGAAATTGAGCGAGAGCGCAGGGGAAGTTAACGCTACTCCATTTGCGGTCCCACGCTAGATCGACATTGTTGGCTACTATGCAGAGGGCGTGAGAGGGGCGTTCGGAGTTATAAAAAAAATACAAATAAAAAAAAACAAAAAAGTAAAAGAAAAATTGGAGCAGGGTGGAATGTATTTGGGGGAAAGGTTGTCAGTTCGTCGAGCCCGACAGCTCGGGTTAAGTTATAATTTGGCAGGACGGGAAGACGATCCGGACAACTATAAATCAAATGCTGGCAAGCTGCCGGGATGGGATCGACATTAGAAATGTCGCAACAATCAAGGCCCGCAAGGGTGGGGAGTGGAGTACAAGGGCGTGCATGGATGGGGTACAAAGTTGAGCCAGACTATACCAGGTGGGCATGGACGTCAGAGTGTCGGGCTGAGAGTTTTTTTTAGCGGGGAAGCGCTTCGGGCGGACAACCATGTAATGATTTTAAAATTTCCAGGACACGAGGGGGTTAGGGTTAAAGACGAGGCATGATTTCTGTATGGGGGTTTTACCCGTTTGGTGTGGGAGAGAAGAATGAGGGAGAAGAGTAGAGATAGATAATCGGTTTTAAATAATGAATAGAATCTTACATTGAATTCTCATGGACGAAACAGAGAACAGAAAAGTAAGATCAATTAAAACAGAGAGAAATCATATTGGGGAGCGGAGACTGGAAATACACGATACGCATATAAAACGCCCAAATCCTTTCCCTGTTTTGGTGGTTCGAGCGCAGCCGATCCCAGCAACGTTCGGATTGGAATCGGCCCCTGCTCTTCTACATATACATGCATGATTTTCTTTTTAAACCCCCCCCGGGACAGTAGGTTATTGCAGCATACTGGTAAAGATCAAGGATTTCGTTATTTTCAAGTGATACATGGATACCTCTTCCGCTCAATATTTAGGCCCGTGGACCCTCAGTGTCATTTTTGGTTTTTAATAGATGAGAGCACTATTAATATTTTTTTTATATTTATTTCCGCGCAGGAAACCATCTTCCCAAGGAGTCTTCACCTCGCAGAACCAGATTAGCCAATAATCAGTGGTTCCAGTGGCTTGGGAATTGGCAACTGAACTAACCCAGGGCCGCTTTACCCTTTGTCCTGGGAATCTCCGCCGGGAATCTGGGAGGGAAAAAGGAAAATACGCTTCTCCTCAAACAGTGTGTGCATGAACGCTGCATGGTTGATCCTGGACGCCATTCGTTTCCGACAGTTTGGTTCCTCCGTGAAAGAAAAATAAAAAATAAAATACAAAAATGGATTTTCTCGTTTTCGCGGACTAGATCGAGCGGGTATGACCCAGGGTGATAACAAATTTCTCTGATCAACCACTGGGAACCTCCCCAGCCCCGCAGTAGCGATGGTGGACAGCAAGCCCCAGTGGAGCTGTCAGGAATTCCGATTCCCATACTCCATCCAAGGGGAGACTATTTAGCGAATGCTACTGTACATGGTCCGAAAATGATAGCCTCGCTATCATGTCTACGCCCGACAAACTGCCTTTTTTTTCTTTGACCCTCCCTCTCGGGTCTTAGAAGGGGCTACCCATGTTCCCATGTGGCGGTATGGAAAAAAGGCAACAGAACTAACATGGAACTAGCTTAGTTGGCATTGTTGCAGGTAATTTCGAGTTGCCCCTCCGGAATAGCAAGTGCTCCACCTGCTTTAGTGCCTTTCGTTCTAGCGGTGGACAAGTTGATCTGTCAGAATTAGCGTCTCGTGCGGACTCGAATCTAGACACTTGACCCCTCGGTCGCTCGATTTGGCAACTTATGCCCCGTCAACATACGAAATCGCTTACTTTTTAGTATTCTTGATTATTCATCGGAGATTGGGTGTATCCAAGCATACTGGAAAAAGCAAGGAAAAATACGCCGGTAACTTTATAGGTAATAAAGACAGAGGGAAAACCCACGGGCCACACGCAGGGCGGCGGGTTTCCATCGGGATCTGGAACCTGCACTGGCGGAACAGCGAAATGCTCCGACGATCCGGAAGTTGGGAATGTACCCCTGTCTTTTAGGCCCCCAAAGACTCCTAGCCTCGTCATTGAAACTGGGCATCAATGTTTGTATATGAAGGATTCCTCTACTACGTAGGGCTAGACTCAAGCGTGTTCTATCTCGGTGAGCCCAGTTTCCTGAATGTACGAAACGTCGCAAAGCCAGGCCAAGATTCAAGACCACTTCAAACTCATTAGCAAAACATGCGAGCATATTGTCTCCACTGGTAAATAGACAATTTAGATGGTTGCCACCGCATACTGCCTACCTGCATAGAGACTCGTGTACTCGGATTACCCCGAACTCACTAAAATAAACAATGTATACATCTGGAAACAAAACAAATTCTAGAATGACAAAGGGAAAAAAAAGATTAGAAAAGAGAGAAGAAAAGAAGGCAAGAAAGTGTTGATATCAGATCCCTGTAATAGTTCCAGAAATAAACCCATGGTTATTCCCATGGCGCTGGGATTCCATTCAAAGGGCACCCCGGGGGCTTTGTTAGCAATCCGACGAGTCAAAACCATTCTGGCCGACCCGACTGCTGGGAAAGTGTTCGGGTCCCAATGTGTCGGTACTGCCGGCGCAGGAGCCAATTCCCCAAGAGGGGGGTCCTAGGAAACCAGGTACGTACTTCTGAAGAAATGATTTCATTTTTTTCATTATTATTTTTGGACCTGAATGACCGCTGTGCTTTCATGGTCAATGACTAAGATCCTCTAAAAATTGGTTCAGGGTCTTTCCCGCAAATCATCCTGTTAGGCAGTGATTGTCTCCTAGGAAATTCAGCAGGGTTCGCAAGTTGACTCCGAATTGAAAACCAGGTTTTGCCTTTCTTGCCCTGGTGGAACCAGTGGTTCGGTTCATCTTCGGGCGGAGTGAACGATGGAAATCAAGGGGCCCTGGGTCCGATCCGTTCGCTGTCGAGCTTCCAAGTTACTCCACAAATAGGATTCTCTACCAGCCGAGATTAAAACACCATGTTACACCAGGGGCTTCTGGCTCCGGGCCCTTGCGACCACTCAGAGTCCCCTGCAGATTGAGGAGGCTGAGAAAAAGCGGATGCGATCATGTACAGAATGAAAATCGAAATACTACCTTGCCATGCAGGGATTTACGGAGCATTTAGCCCTGTGAGTATCCAATGACTGGCCTGTTTGGTAAAGGGTGCCATCCCCAAAATACTGGAGTGATGAATACGATAATTTATAGTACATACTGCCATAAGATACATTGTTAACTGGCCATTTGAGCTCTAAATATATATCTTTGATTCACCAGCATGTAGAAATTAATTAAATCCCATAGTTACACTACATATAACATAAAGATTATCTAAATATTAGAATTCACGAAAGCTATGGTTATGCCAGGTGGAGGTATCACGTTATAATCTGTTGCATTTAAGATGGCGCCCGCTTACCGAACACACGGGTCATGTCCGTCTGCTGAGGCTTGCAGTTGGACTAAGATCATCAACTTGTTTATTACCTTTTCGAGCTTACTGAAACACTGATTGATCTCGGAATTTCCATTCCTTCGGCCGAGCGATGCAAGCCTCAAGCCTTTCTTTTACTACAGTACAAACACCTAATCTAGAAGGCTATGTGGCTCTCAAAATTAAAAGCGGCCTAAATTCTGGTGGTAGAAAATCAACCGCTTTGCAGTGACAAATACCACAATGTTCTCCACAACTCAGTCCGTCATTGGACCGAAGAGACTACGTTTTTCATGGTCGCTTGACGACATACCTACCAAAATGAAGAAGCTAGTCTACAATGGCAGGTCATAACCGTGGTTCTGGCTGTTCTTGGGGATGCGAACACCACTCTGCTGCGGGGAGACTGTTGACGATCAGCTGGAGAGGCCCACACACGCGGAACATATTCAGTTAGCCATCTCGGCTAGGAGCACGTTCCAGCTGGGCCTATGGGGGGAGCGGCGCACGAACTGAACCAAAATTCGGAAGTGGAGGGGTTCTCATCATTTCGCTAGATGTACTGTAAGCCTGAAACTTGAAACAAGAAAGAACAAGCGATGTGGAAATTCCGAGCAGTGAGAAAAAAAGACTCATTGATTTGGAATTTGGAATTCATTGCCGTAACTCTATCAGTATACGATTACTCTAAGTGGAGCCGAGGACCAATCGGCAGGCTGGAACAACGAGGTTATGCATGGATAACACGGGTCACTTGCTGTCAAATGCGAAAAAAAAAATTCGGATGTAGATCAGGTATAGAATTTCTCCTTTTAACCAATGAGGTCGGTGATTTGCAAGTCTGGAGATCTGCGAGGAACTCCGCGGAACGAGACCCGCCGAATGGGAGGGGCTTCAGGCGGCTCTATGAATCAGGAAGAACCAATGATACGTTAAAAGAGGCGAAAAATAATTTGTCATTGTCCAGGTGGATATATCTTCAAATCGCTCGGACCATTCCCGCTGATGACGAGGTCCTCGGAAACACGGACAGGGCTCAGCCATGGTGGCTAAACCCAGCAAAAAATAGAATAATAGAAAAGAAAAGGAAGATTACACAATTGGAAGAATTATCCCAACAAGATTCTCCATGCGCCTGTTCATTCGACCAAGTGGCGATCTTGTGAGCTACCGACACGAATGTCGATCTCCCTTTGACTTTTCACTTGCAATATACTTTATCCTGTTCATGTTATTCATCAAAACTTGAACTTCGGAGTCACCGAGGATCGGGATGGGGATCGGAATAACATTACCTGTATACTTGGTCTAAATGTAAATATCTATTTGGGCATTGCTGTCCCTTGCTGATGTATGGCTGCGGCCCAAATTCACCAGCTAAGCCACTTCAAAAATCCACTGAAATTTGTGTACAGTAGACCTCGGCATCAGCCAAGACATGGCCCACTACGGCTCAGAGTAGAGTACACTTATACTCCATCACGATATTCACTGGGACTGACTCAATATTGAGTCGTTGTTTCAACTCTCCAAATTCCCCAATTTTTCTAGTTGAAAAAGGAAATGCCCGTACTTTGAAGCCTATTGCACGTACCGAAAATTTGGCATAGATACAAATTATGTGCTGCATGCCTCAAGTCTACCAGGGGTGCTCTGAGTCAGTCTACAGAGGCACTAACCTACTTCGGTAGTATGCCAACGTGGAAATGTATCAATTGTTTTGAGGTCGTATATTGAAAAGCAAGAAGTCGAACATTGTAAGGACGACTTGGCGAAAGCCCTGCTTTACTATAATATTAGGGGCTTGGTGCTTATTTGATGCAGAAACCTTTGGGTGTAAGATTTGAGGTCCATCTCCACTATATTGGAACAGAGGCCATGATTGTCGACGCTCTAAGCAGGTGAGGGGTTCCCGAGGTATATCACATCACCTGGCACCTCACATGAACCAGCTATTTTAAAATATATAGTCCACAATGCATGCGCCGCCGGAAAAAACACTCTAGCTAGCAACCATGGATATACATCTCTGTTTCTTCCCTTCTTCTTTTCTTTCCTTTCCCACCAGCGTCGGGTTCATACGAATATATTTGTTTGACTTTTTATTTAAGAACGTTTCAATGACCATGTTTACTTCCTTGATGTGTAGCAGTACAGGTGAATATCCGGTGCTATGCGGGCATCACTCGCTCACTTCCAACACAACAGGATGGATTCATGAATGTACCGGCAATTTGTGATATTGAGCTCCCCAAATGGGCAGCCTGTTAAGGAATTTCTATTCACAGAAACCTAGTAGCGGAGATTTTTGGTGACACTAGAGTATCAATGAGTGAGTTCCTTCAGTGGGGGTCATTTAGATCTGAGCGGTCGGATAAACCCGGTTGCCGCAATGACGCATCACGGCCCCACCAATCAACAGAGCAATTAAACCCTTTTGATCTGACAGAAGCTTCGTGATTACCCAGTTTGATTTCCGTGCTTTCATGCTCGATGCTCTTACAGCCCGTCTGAAAGACGCGTCATATTTGACACAGGGACGTGCAGAGTCTCACTTCCAATTAGAAACCAGGGCCTGGCTCTTGATGCGCGTCCACTCATCATCTAGGCATGGCGCGCCAAACCCCAGCCCGCTCCACTCGGGGCAGGGCAACCCGTAGCCGCCAGCCGATGAATAACACATCGCGTCAAGATGAGGTTCCAGCGGTTTACCAAGAAATGCTAGATGAGGCTGAAGCGCGAGACCCCGGGCAGTTCCATCTGGATAGGCCAACCAAGAGACGCAGACTTGGAGATACAAAAGCCATTCCTGTCAACACACCAGCGTTGACACAGCCCAGCAATGTGGACTATGCAACTCCAGACAAAATGAATACCCCACAAATGCAAACCGTTTACGAGTCAACTACAGAAGATGAATCAGATATCGAGTGGGAGGATGTGGACATCCAGCAATCGGCCCAGGAGCCTCCTAGCGCGAGCGCTATATCACAGGGAGGCGATGAGACCCTCCAAATCATCATCGATAAAGAGCCTGAGCCCAAAAAGAAGACTGCACCCAGAAGAAAGCCTGTCACTGCAACAGAGAAAAAGTTACGCCTCGATATCCACAAGACTCATCTGCTTTGTCTTCTAGCTCATGTGAACCTGCGGAACCGGTGGTGCAATGATCATGAGACACAGGTGCGTGCTGAGGAAACTGATTACTTTAAAAAATCTAACAGATGTCAAGAACTTCTTGAAAAGAATGCTCCCAAAGAGAATAGTCGCATTGTTGCACCCAGACGAGAGTAAACAGCAATACAACCGCTCAACAACATTTGTGGATGGCCTCAATCAAGTAGCTGATATCTTCAACCGGAAATTTCGAGTCACGAAACCTGGCTTGAAGCGAGCACATTGGGCCGAAGATCAAAATCGGCTCAAACAAAGAGTGGTATAGACCCGCAACACTGCATCAATGGCATTGAATATGTTCTAACTCATCCGTAGGAATCAATTATGTCAGATGCCGAGGTGTTTTTATCTCAAGCAGATTTTCGGTCTCAGGCAAAATTGATGCAAGGCTCACGAGATTTTGGCGCCCAGCTATTCTGTGCTTTACTACGCTCGGTCTCTGTAGAAGCGAGATTGGTATGCTCTCTTCAGCCACTACCATTCTCAGGCACGGTGAAGGACATGACGCCATCCAAAGCAGCATCAAAGTACATTGTCATATCTTCTGATGACCACGACTCGTCATTGGATGAGCGGCAACAATCTGGAAGTTCTTCAACTCCAACCAGGCCACGACGGATTAGACGCCCAGAGTTTATCTCACGACCGGCGAAATCTTCTACACGCACAGGTTGGTGGCCTTCATCATCTATTAAAAATTTTTTTAACTGACGTTCTCAAAGAGCCCCGTCCTCTTTCCCAAGAGTCTGCGCACCCAGTGTTTTGGGTTGAGGTGTTCAATGAAGCAGTCCAAAAATGGTTTGCAGTTGATCCCATTGTGACCAAGTCTTTGGCAAAGCCTTCAAAGTTTGAACCCCCTGCAAGTGACCCATACAATAACATGAGCTATGTGATTGCTTTTGAAGATGACGCTTCCGTGAGAGATGTGACAAGGCGATACGCAAAGGCATTCAATGCAAAGACACGCAAACAACGAGTTGAGTCTACCCGGAATGGAGAAAAATGGTGGAACGGGGCAATGATGGCATATGAAAAGCCATTTCTCGAGGATCGAGACGAGGCGGAGATTAGTGAACTAACCTCCAAGTCTGCTGCTGAACCGATGCCCCGAAATATCCAGGACTTCAAAGATCACCCCATTTACGCAATTAATAGGCATCTGCGCCGCAATGAGGTGATTTTCCCTGAACGTGTCATTGGTCATGTGGGCCTAAGCAGAACAACACCCAAAAGCGACAACTTGGAGCCTGTTTATCGTCGGTCTGACGTGCATGTGGTGCGCAGCGCCGACAAATGGTATCGGCTAGGAAGGGATGTCAAAGTCGGGGAACAGCCTCTGAAACATGTTCCTGCTACACGCCTGAAAAGCGGATTCGCGAGTGATGAAGAGGGAGAGGAATCCGAGCATACCCCTCTCTATGCAGAATTTCAAACTGAGATTTACAAGCCGCCACCGGTAGTTGGGGGTCGAATTCCAAAGAACGCCTACGGCAACCTGGATGTTTACGTCCCAAGTATGGTACCACCTGGGGCAGTTCATATCAAACGCACGGAGGCCTCCCGAGCCGCACGAATCCTGGGGGTGGACTTTGCAGATGCTGTCACTGGGTTTGATTTCAAAGGGCGCCGTGGAACCGCTGTCTTTGGGGGCATAATAATAGCCGTCGAATACCAGGAGGCTTTGGAAGAGGTTATGAGGAGCATGGAAGATGAAAGACTACACGCTGCATTTGAAGCCAGGAGTGCAGAAGCTCTGGCAATGTGGCGACTTTTTCTGCTCAAGCTCAGAATTGCAGAAAGAGTTCAAGGCTATGCGTCCGAGAATGAGGGAACAGGCGATTCAACCCCGAGAGAGACAAGTGTGGACCCGGCTGAAGGAGGTGGGGGGTTTTTTCCAGAGCCAGATCAACCAACGAGAAGCCCACCCCAAGGCTTTTGGAAAGAAGAGCAGGAAACGGGCCTGCTTCCTGCAGGAGATAATACCTTCATCTCCAACCCTTGGGATGTCTCTGAACAGCAAGAAGACGAGTTTGGTGGCGGATTCATCCCAGAGGAATCTGAGAAAGAGGACCTGGCTCCTGAACCAAGCATATCTCATCCACAGCCAACTCCACAAAGAAAAAGCAAAACGAATTTCTCAAGTTCATCTCGCTATGAGTTAGTCGTGGTTCCTCACACACCAGAACCTATATTCGCGGAGCCGCAGTTCGTTTCTGGGATTCCAGCTTCCAAAGAGCCCGAGGGATCTTCTGAGGAAATTCCTATAAGTGTGGACTCTCCAGCGAATGTTGATTCGAAATCCGTTAGCCTAGAAATTGTCTCGAGACCAACATCGCCTCCTCAAGCTCCTGGTCGCTCGCCGCCTTCGCCAGACTCCGACAGTGAGATTGAGAAGGGATCGTTATTATCCGAAGACCCTGAAGATGAGGATGCGATTCCCGACTGGTTGGTTTGATCCAAACATCATGTAAACAAAGAAAGAGACATACTGTAACAAGAACAGAAAAACATCTCAATTAATGAGGGAAATGAATTTAGATTAGGCGTAGATCAATATAAACCACGTGATCGCGTACATGAGTGAGACGCCCCAGCGCGTTCAACGACGCGGTAGCTCCACTTTCCAGAGCGTCATGGGTTCACCATCGACCTTCCAACCTTCTTACGCTGTTCATGAGAACTTTATGTCTTCTCCGTCAGAGCTGCGATGAAACGCCATCAGGGACCCGAGAGACCGCCGGAAACGCCCCAAGCCCAATTTAAAACTCCGAGTCGACCAACAACGAGGGTCTCGAAGAGCACCACATCGAAAAGGGCTGCATCCCCTCACACATCAGAATCAACAAACCCTCGAAAAAGAGACTCGCTACCTAGCTCACGGGCCCAGTCCACTCTCACACAAATTGACTTTGTGACCCAAACCACACAACCGGACAATGAGGAACTCGATTATCTTGAAGGCTCTGGGCGGCCTGCAAATACTCACGACCAGCCCGTGCTCATAAATGAAGAATCCGATGATGATCCGGACTACAAATTAACACTGCGAACCCAAACGGCTCAAACAAAATTCGAGCCGGGCAATGACCATCCCAAGAGGCGACGAAAAAGCGTGGGGGTGAATGTTGGGGGATCCGAACGAGGCCAGAGCGTACGTAAGAGCCAGACACCTAGAGCCAGCGTTGGACCCAAGGGCAAACGAAAAGTTACCGAGAAGCCGGCTACAAAGCGTGATAAGACCCTTACACAAATGGATTTCGTGCGACGCTATATCCCGATTGATGATGATGATGATGACGACATGAATCTGGGATATATACAACCAACGTTTCAAAGAAAGACACCCAAGCCCATCAAAAAAGAAATAAAAGTTGAGGATATGGACGCAACGATTCGACCAACTCCAACTTCTGCTAAACGCAACCGCCGAATCCTAGAAGCAGAGCTGGATCTTTCAACAGGGGAGCCCATATCCGATCCAGGAACCAGCCAAACGGCCGATAATGGCAGCAATATTCGCGATGGTCCAATCACGCTTCATAAGAGAAAGCTTGAGATTCCCTCTTCCCAATCACCGGAAAGCCCAGGGCTTGCCATTATTACATCATCTCAATTTCTGAGTGCAACCCGTTCGCCCTTGAGACAAGAAGCTCAGAACTTGGCATACCAACCAGCAAATCACATAAAGGAAGAGTCGCCCAAATCTCAACAACTAGTCGAGGACTCGCAAGGCCAGGGGCATGCTTCTTCCGAGAAAACACCAAGAGCCGGCTTGCCCAAAGTGCTAATAGCCTCCAGCCAACGCCCTACATTTGCAGAGAGGCTAGCTTCGTGTGCGTCGTCCACAGAGTCGATTACTACTCCTAGACAAGTATCAAATGATCACGAACCGAAACGAACCCAAGGAGAGAGAACGGTGGTGTATGAAACCGATGCCGACAGTGACCAAAGCGATGCAGAGGATAACATGAACAATGATCCTACAACTCCGTCTCGTCTGCATGGATCTCAGGACCAGAATGCAGACATTAGCCACCCTCCATGGTCCCCTCTGCCCGACGACTCGCAAGAACTTCCTTTGCCTGATGTACAACCCTCTGACAATCAGTTTTATGACCCATCGTCTGAAGCGCCAATGTCGGATGGTTCAATGTATTACCAAAGAATGCAAAAAGCCACCCAATTCCCACATGAATCCATCCCGGCACTTAACACCCAAAGGCTATTGGAGCTATTTCCCAACGAGGGTTCAACACAATATGCCAAATCTGCGCCTTCACCTGCACCTACTCCGTCGGCTCAAAAATTCGCCGGGCCTTTCTTGCAAACCCAGACTCAGACACAGACTCAAGATCAAGATGGCGGAGAGCCTGAGATTGTGCCTGAATCATCGCCCATCCGAGAGCAAGAAAACAATACGGAGGAAAGCCAAACGGTATTTCAACGACCTCGTGCTCCAGAGTCAGTTCAAGTTGAATCATCCCAACCCATTGACAAGGCCCAATTCGGAGTGGGTAAGGCTTTGTCACGTAGTCAGCTCCTGACTTCGAGCGTTATGGAGAGTGTTCCTATGCCCAACTTCTGGATGGGTAGTCAGGAAAGCGTGGGAGAACCGTATACCTTACCTGATCAGTGACCTGTGGATTTTTAACGAATGATGATACCCTGTAGAATTAATGTGTGTTCAATCCGGCCATTTCTCTTCTATTTGTAGTCTATGTATATCAAGCACTGCCGGGTTACATGATTGGGTGTCTAGCCCCATGCTTGGACACCGCTGCAGAATGAAGACAGCGAATTGCTGAGCGACTACGTAGTGTCGGTCTTGATGCATAATCCTGGGTGTTTATTAAGCCGAGCAATTGAAAAGAAAAATAATTCACCTAGATGACGATATGAGAAAAATAGAATTCAGGGGCTGGAAGGCTGCAAGGGACATATCATGTCGATCTATGAGTGGCTGTTGATCAGTAGTTTTTGATCTGCAGAAGCGGGGCGGTCGGCCCATGGACGAACGCGGAGGTGCAACCTCAACTGTGTTTGTCACAGAATTACTTCCTTTTGACTTCCTCAACCCCTCACCATGGATATCGCCTACGACCACATCCAGGAAGAGATCCTCACCTCCAATAAGGAGGAGGGAAGTGCTTCCAGCACCGAAAACCCCAACAACAACCTGAACACCGAGTTCCAAGAGACCTTCCGTGCCTTCTCCGCCAGTCCGTGGGGTACTAAAATCGGAGGCCTTTGGGACAATGTCCGCAAGCAGGGCGAGAGTTACTATGAAGGTGCCCGACAGGAATATGCAGCAGCCAGTGAGGAGGCAGTGAAGGGCTTTTCTGGCCTGAGGGACACCATCGCCGATCGGACAAAGGGGCTGTCTCTCAGCACCGCAACATTGACCAGTGACAATGAAGGCTCAAAGGATGAGGCTGCCACACCGACCGCCTCGTCGGAAGAAGAATCTAAGGGACAAAAAGAGACCGGTGAATCCAGCGGCGAGGGATTCATTTCTCGTTTCAAAGCTGAAGCGGCTCGACGACTAAAGGAAATTGAAAAGGCCGAGGAAGCTGCTGACGAAGCGATCTTGCGGTTCGGACTGAACATCAGCCAGAAGTTTCGCGAGGCCGTCAGCATTGTGCCACCCGAGACGGATGAGTCCGGCAAGCTCCTCTTTGAGAGCAAGGATGCGGATGGAAAACGGGTTATTCATGCGACTCGGTTCGATGCTCAGCTACACGTTATCCACTCGAATCTGGACAGCTTTACCAAGGATCCTGCCAGCGACAAATTCCCCGAATTCAAGAGAGATTTCAGTGTTGATGCCAAGACAGACGAGATCGCTTCTCACTTGGAGAAGTATCCCGAGCTGCGATCTGCCATGGAGAAAGTTGTTCCCGAGACAGTGGAATATGTGGACTTCTGGACTCGGTACTACTTCCTGCGCCTTGTCATTGAGACAGAGGAGCAGAAGCGTAAGGAACTTCTGAAGGGTATGCTTGTCAGTCTACTATACTTCGATACACTTGACTCACAGCTTTTGTTTACAGGTGCTACCGCGGACGATGAAGAGGTCGGCTGGGATGATGATTCTGACTCTGAATCTGGCTCTCCTGCTACTCCCCAAGTTAGGACCGGAGCTAAGAGCCTCGCCCCGGATGTCCAGAAGGCCGAGCCTCGCCGATCGAACGACCAGCATTCCCAGGCTGACAGCGAATCAAGCTACGATGTCGTCAGCGGAGCTGCGAGCCGGACTCCTGGTTCACCAAAGGAGAAGAGCTCAACTACGGACTCGAAAGCAGAGGAAAGTGACGATGACTGGGAGTAGTCTAATCGTATCCATTCAAAGCCAAAGGCAGACTGATCCACTCCCGCTCCATTTTAGCGACCAGTGGGAGTTCAGCTTGTCTCTGAAATTTGTGTCTCTTGATTTCCTGGAGTCCGGTTGCGATTGTTGCTTTATAGGCGTTTTGGGGACTGTCATATCCTTCTTATTCCCGGTTTCGTTCTTGTGACTTGGCTTCAGCGATTGATGTCTAGTGATATTTTTCTGTTCATTTTTGAACCTGCACATTGCTTGCTCTCCCTGCATATCCTCTGGAAATGAGTACACTCATCGTGTATCACCCCTTACCATGCCCGGAGGCTTTACATACAATCCCTATTTCGCGTAGATTTCCCAGCCTTTCTGACAAGCGAGTTGGCAGTTCATCAATCTCAACCATTCGAGGACTGAAATATTTTTTTTCAACTCGTCATTTCGAATTTCTGCCATTGTGAGGACGGATTTTCTATCTGACATATCTCAAAACCATGCTTATCTTAGCCATACTCGTACACTCCTCTGCCCGATTAAAGGACACTACTCTGCCGCCCTTTCCCTGGTGCTCTCATATTTCGATACTCCACTAGTCTTCCTAGCCAGCGGAGAGCTCTGTGCAGAGCCACCCTCACTCGTATATGCCGGTGTCATTCCTCGCAACCCACTAGGCCGTGTTCGATCATAGCGAGTAGAAGGCGAACCTCGTCGCTGCGAAGGAGTCTCCGGAGTATTCTCTCTAGAACGAAGCTGGAAGCCTTGTGAAGTTCCACCAGGAGAGTAAATCTCGTCTCCCTCGCGATGATACGCAGAGGGACTACCATACTGGTAATCTTCACCACGGTGCTTTACAGGGCTCTCATCGTATGGATCCCAACCAACACGGCGACGGGCTTCAGAGCGGAGACGCTGGCGGTGCTGCTCGTCACCACCGGCACCAGTAGTTGATGATTCTTCAAGGAAGAAGTTCAGGAGTTCATCGCTGATGGAAAGATGGGATTGTTGCTGGAATTGTTGGAGGGAGGTCAGGCGGAGGAGAGTCTCGAGAAGGGAGAGGGATGTCCGAATGTTCTCAAAGTGAGGGTTCGAGACTGTCATTGTAGGTTGAGTACTTTTATTGTATCGAGATGGAGGAGGCGATGGCGAAGAGGATTTCCTATCACTGATAGATAGCTTTGCTAACATGGCTGGGTCGATTGACGGCTGAGCTGTCGGGGTATGGGGGGTGTTATCTGCTTCGGACTCTGTATCTGAGCCCTCGTCTTCATTGTAGACTTCGAATGCGATCCATTCCGGATCAAGGCCGGAAGGGAGACGCCATTCTTCGGGAATGGAGTCCTCGTGGAGGTAGTCCAAAATCTGATGGGCCGAAGCGCCTGTTCCGTGCAATTGGGAGTCAAGCTGTGCTTGAGCTTCATCTGCTGAGTCCTCGGATTTGTCGGAGGCGTACTCGTCTTCAACATCTTCACTTTCCATCATCCGGCGTGGGGGTAGAGCATTCATGTCTCTTTTCAACAACAGGACTGGATTATTTGTCTCTCCTTCGGAATTGATGTTGAGAATTCGACCTGTATCTGCGTAGAAAATCTTGGAGATCTGATGGATGGGAAGAATTTCCCGAATACCAGCGCTGGCAACGCCTTCATAACTGTGCGGCTGGGGTTCATCATCTTCAAACGTATGGACTCGGCCATCATCCAAGTCCTCAATAATCATCACTTGATAGGCGTACTCATCGGCCACTGCAGGCCCTGGAAGTTGTGGTGCTTTCGTTTGATTATCCGAATAGTACAAGCCCATTGGCACACGTCGCAGTTTCAAGCGGGCCTTGTGCATAACTTCTTTCCAGGTTGCCGCACGGACCGATTCTTCATCATGTGGGCGTACATGACTAGAAAAAAGCATGTACATTGAAAGCGTAAACGTGGGTCCAGTTTGAACTGCTTGAGACTGAGACATGGAATATTGTGTATCTCCAGCGGTCAGGAATGTGCTGGCTTGAAGAAGGCGAGATGGCGACACCGTCGACGGAAGATTGGTAGATAATTTAGCCCCTGAGGTGGTGATGGCCAAGTTCATAAGGGGCACCGCATCTTCAATACGAGTCAACAGGTTCTTGATATCTTTAATGATGAACTTGATTTCGGCATCAATGTTGACCCGACTTTTTGGGGACCTTGAGCTCTTGCGGGAAGACTCTTCAGATGAAGCTGCTTTTGCCAGTCGCTGTCCAAGTGCCTGGATGTCCCATCTCAGAGATTTTGTCAGCGCAACGGCAGACTCAAGAGAAGTGTTTCCTCGAGCGGCGCTGAACAATTTGTTAGAATCCGGCGGAATTGTTTTAAGTTCCAACCTTGGCCAACTTACATCAGTTCAATCATGTCAATTGACGGAGAAATGACCTGTATTTTGCTTTCCAGTTTTTGTTGCAACGATAGCAGCTCTGCACGATCTTCGCCATCTACATTCTGGCGCCACAAATGTATCAGCGCAGTTCATATGACCAATGTTTGATCAAGCATACCTTAAGCAGTCGCGATGATTGGCGCATCGCATAGGTGGCTGTAATAGCTATCCCAGAGCTATAGAGATCTGTCAGTATTCTACGGTATGGTTCTTCTGGGGTCGCCTCAGCTTACCGAATCGCATAGTTCATCGCCTGCTGCGTGAGCTGTCATATTGTCTGATTAGCTTGCGACTCCCATGACGTCACCTGAATACACCAAAATAACATACTCGAGTCAGGAAGACGTCCATCTTGAGGGAACAGCCAGTCAGGCTGTGTCAGGTACGCTGTATGGACTGGGCGGCTACAGAGCCCGTGAGCAATCAAGCATGGAGGGGTGCTGCTTATCGATAGTCTCGGATGCCCAACAGTCAAAGAAGACGTAAAGATGTAAACAGAACTCGCCCAACCACAATCGCACCGACCATCTAGAATTCTGGAAAATTCTTTACACTTTAGGCATCAATGAGACCAATCAATTCCCATTTCAATTCAAGCAGTCTCATCAACAGCGCAATTGTTTTCCCTTTTTTTCTGCATATTTCCCCACGTGACAACTCTAATCAATTGCTGAGTCATCGTAAGCGTGCAAAATCAAAACGGCAAGCCCCTCATTGTCGTCCCTCCACCCTTGATTTTCGTGTCGTTTCTACCGTGTCCTTGACTGCGACCCGGATCTGTTCTCACGATGTCGAACCAGACTCCTGACTCTTGGGAGGATGACCTCGCCCGCCAGGCTGAGGGTGTTAACCTGAATGGACAGGGCCGCCCTCAACCTCGTGCGCCTACCTTCCAGCCCGGAGCTGCTTCTTTCACCCCCGGAGCCACCTCTTTCACCCCAGGTCAACCATTCCAGCAGTACGGCGCTGGTAACCCTTACGCTCAGTACGGTCAGCAAGCCTACGGATACCCCCAGCAGCAACAGCAGCAGGGCTACAACCAGTACGGCGCATATGGCCAGCAGCCTGGTGGTTACAACCAATATTACAACCAGCAGCCTGGTGGCTTTGCTCAGCAGCCCCGTCAGAATGCCTCCGCTGCCTACCAGCAGGCTCCCGCCGCCGCTCCTGTTCAATCCGCCCCCAAGCCCGCTGCGCCTGCCGCCGCCGCCGCCGCCCCACCCAAGGCTAAGGTTCTCTCAATTGGCGCTACCTCCTCGGCCGCTGCTCCCAAGACCAAGGTTCTCTCGATCGGCACCCCTACCCCCCCTCCCGCTGCCGCCAAAACGGAATCCTCAAAGGGTGATTCGAAGGGCCCTGCGGCCGCCGAGGCTGGCGCCAAGGTGACCGCCAGCAAAGCCATTGACAAGACGGAGAAGAAGGCGGAGAGAGCTAGCGGTACTACCTCCCCACACCCTCTTCTGGTCGCTCTAGTCCTGCTCGTGGTGCCGAGGCTGCCAAGCAGGCTCGTGCCGCAGATGCTGTTGCTAAGGCACAGCAAGCCGATGTCGATGACGCTACTCTGAAGGAGATTTACGGTGAGCGTCGTGAGCACGTCAACGTCGTCTTCATTGGTCACGTTGACGCTGGAAAGTCCACCCTGGGTGGTTCTCTTCTGTACTGCACTGGCATGGTGGATGACCGAACAATGGAGAAATACAAGCGCGAAGCCAAGGAAGCTGGCCGAGAGACCTGGTACCTGTCATGGGCCCTGGATCTGACTGCGGAGGAGCGTTCCAAGGGTAAGACCGTCGAGGTTGGCCGAGCATTCTTCAAGGTCGAAGTCCCTTCGCCAGATGGCCCCATTGAGCGCCAGTTCTCCATTCTGGATGCCCCCGGTCACAAGTCTTACGTTCCCCACATGATTGGTGGAGCCTCTCAGGCTGACTTGGGTTGTCTTGTCATTTCCGCCCGAAAGGGTGAGTACGAAACCGGTTTCGAAAAGGGTGGTCAGACCCGTGAGCACGCGCTACTTGCCCGTAACACTGGTGTGCAGCAGCTCGTCCTAGTTGTGAATAAGATGGACGACCCTACTGTCGAATGGAGCAAGGCCCGTTACGATGAGTGTACCATCAAGGTTATCAAATTCCTTGAAGCCCTTGGCTACAAGAAGAGCGACATCTTCTGCATGCCCATCTCCGCCCAGCGTACTCTCAATATTAAGGACCGCCTCACTAAGGACGTTTGCCCTTGGTATGACGGACCATCACTGCTCGAGTACTTGACAGACTTCAAGCTCCCAGAGCGTAAAGTCAACGCTCCTTTCATGATGCCTATCACCGCCAAGTACCGTGACATGGGTACCATGGCTGAGGGTCGCATTGAATCTGGAATTATCAAGAAGAACGGCAATTATATCATGATGCCCAACAGAACTGAGGTCTCAGTTGCTGCCCTTTACGGTGAAACTGAAGATGAACTTACTACCGCCAAGGTCGGTGACCAGGTTCGCCTTCGTCTGCGTGGTGTGGAAGAAGATGAGTTCTTCCCAGGCTTTGTTCTCTGCTCTCCAAAGCGACCCGTCCACTGCGTGTCTGCTTTCGAAGCCAAGATTCGTATTTTGGACCTCAAGAACATTCTTACAGCCGGTTTCAACTGTGTGCTTCACGTGCACTCTGCTGTTGAGGAGGTCACATTCGCCGCTCTTCTCCACAAGCTTGAGCCTGGTACCGGCCGTAAAAGCAAGCGCCCTCCTGCTTTCGTCAGCAAGGGCCAGACTATCATTGCTCGCCTGGAGGTTACCTCAACTGCTGGTGCCGTCTGTGTCGAGACATACGATGAGTACCAGCAACTAGGACGGTTCACCCTTCGTGACCAGGTATGCTTTTGCTCCCATTTCTATTCAAGACTACCTTTGCTAATCTTTCAATCTTTTAGGGTCAAACCATCGCTATCGGTATGGTGACCAAGCTCATTCACTCCGAGACCGAGGAGTAAATGATGCTTGGAATATCTATTGGGATTTTTGCTTTCCCACGATGGGAAGAAGATCTAAAAAAGGATCGGCATCGTGCTACGGTTATTTCCTTTACCTCTCAGAGAAAGTTCGCTGGGACAGAATTGAAAGTCTAAACCAGCAGGCATGAGGGTGTAGAGTTCGAGCCAAGATACATATACAACACAGCCAGTCCACTTCAAGTGACGATGATGAAAATTTACCCCTTTACGTTATAGATTCCACCTTAGCTGTCTTTGAATTTTGAAAAGACCATGTCTTTGCATCCAAACCTATCTTCAGTCCCCGTAACACCGATTTCAAGAGAAATATGTATCTGAAAGTACTTTGAAATTGCGGGTAATCTATTGTGTATAGTAGATTCATGGTATATTCGTCCCCAGGACAATCTTTTAAAAAAAAAAAACACCAGACGTAAAGCATCCATGGATATTTAGCGCTTCTTTCCAACAACCTTGGTGAATCCATCCTCATCAATCTCAGGCTCAGCCTTTTCTCTCGGCGCCCTCACCAAAGCCGGCGCATCACCCATATCCACATCATCATCACTGGCCTCATCATCGGTCTCTTGGTCTTCATCCCTAGACTCAACCTGCTTGAACATGCTCGCAGTAGCAGACTTCTGCTCACTCTTCCGCTGCCAAGTCTCCCACATCTCCCGAATAACACCGAACTGCCCAGCATCTGTCTGCTCTTTGAATTCCATGATCTGAACCGCCACATTGCCGGCGCTCTCATCATCGATCACAGCGTCAAACTCATCATTCATCACCTGAATAAGCACGTCCTCCACATCCTCAGCGTCAGTTTCCGGTCGATCGGTCAGCATCTCGGAGATAGCTCCGCAGAGCCAGGCGCGCTTGTCATCGGAGGTCGGGCCACCCCAGTTTGATTGCACGGCGAGTGTGAGAGAGGGCCAGTTGTTCAGGGCGAGTGTGATGCCAAGGTCGAGGTAGGAGGCGGCATCGGTGGCCGGGGGAGCGGTTGCTTGTGCGTCCATTTTAGATATTGGAGGATGTCTAGGATGTCTGTTAAATTTGTTAGTATCTTCGGATTTTGGCAAGTCTTTAATGTCGCTCACGATTGTGTCTTGTTGATACCCCGCAGATCGAGTGGGGGTCGAAAGTAAAGATTTTATATGGGAGACAGGCGACCGGGGCCTAGGGAATTCGGGGGTTTGGATTGATGAAGGAAGTTCTGAATTTCTAGTAAGAGTCTCTTTACTCAATTGAGGAAGCTGGTTGGAGAAATTTGTGATTCTTCCAAGGTCCGCATCTTGAATTTTTTTTTCTCGAGTTGCGATTAGATAGGCACGATAAGGTCAGGTGATGATGGATACCGCACGACCATTTAGATTTTGATGAGCTGCGTATCCACTGATTTATTTCACCACCAAAAAAGCCATAGAAAGATTGGAATGGAAAAAAGGTATGGTAGACATACACAGATGGGATTCAAAAATGCAAAAAGAAACTCCGATAGGGGGAATCGAACCCCCGGCTGTCGTGTGAGAGACGACGATGTTAGCCACTACACCATATCGGATTTTGGATACACTTTTCTAAACTCATGCTTACATAAACCTAGAGTTAGTGTTTCGAGCTTTGGCGCACTAGGTATGCAAGTTGACCAATGAGAGATATATATTTAGCGCTGGGAGAAGTCTATTCTTAGGCCCGACCTACGTCCACGGCCAGCTGAAATTGATTACGCATGTCCTTTAAAGATTCAGACGTATCTGTCCATGATACCTGAATCTCTTGCAAAAACTTCCCAAATCTTTACATCATGAACGAGAATACTCGCGAGCTCTCCCATTCGGACTATAGCGTTGGGTGGATATGCGCCTTGCCGAATACTGAGTTGGTAGCCGCTGGTGCCATGTTGGACGAAGAGCACCCTGTTCTTCAGGCAGCCGATCCAAATGATATCAACTCTTACCTCTTGGGTAGGATTGGGGATCATAATGTGGTGATTGCTTGTTTACCTGCAGAGCAAACAGGAAAAGTTTCCGCTGCTACTGTGGCAAAAGACATGGTGCGCAGCTTCCCAGCTATTAGACTTGGATTGATGGTTGGAATTGGAGGCGGCGCACCATTCTATGGAGCGCATAATGAAGGGAATATTGATGTCGATGAATCCGATGGGTTTGAAGATGAGGACATAATCCAAGACATCAGATTAGGGGATGTGGTGATAAGCCAACATTCGAAGTCTTCAGAAGCCGTCATACAGTACGACTTTGGAAAGTCTGTACAGGACCAGGAGTTCATTCGAGCGGGGGGTCAGCTGAACAAGCCCCCGGGAATTGTCTTGAATGCAATATCTATGCTACAAGGTCAGCATGCACGGAAGGGCCATAAAATCTGCGACCTGCTTTCCAGAATGCTTGCAGACAATTCACGAATGGAAAAGAAATTCAAGTGCCCCGGATCTGCAAAGGATCAATTATTCAAGTCCGAGATATCTCATGTACCAGGAAAGAATTGCGAGTCATGCCGGGGCCCTAGTGATACAAATCTCGTGAAAAGGAAGCCGCGGTCGAGTGATGAGCCTCAAATACACTATGGAACGATTGGATCTGCAGATCAGGTGATGAAAGATGCTCTTTTGAGGGATAAATGGTCTCAAAGGGAGAAGATCAAATGCTTCGAAATGGAAGCTGCAGGTAAGTTTGAGGAACCTACTGCCTTCATCTATACTTACCTTGGTTTCTTTCTCACCTTCTTGACCAGGGCTTATGGATACGTTTCCATGTCTCGTAATCAGAGGTATCTGTGACTATGCCGATTCACATAAGACCAAGATTTGGCAACCATATGCTGCTGCTGTCGCGGCTGCCTACGCAAAGGAGCTTTTGCTCCTAATCCCAGGACAAGGCGTCCTCCACTTGCCTCCAGTTGATAAAGGTATTTGATATCTTAATTAATCATCCTATGCTAGGAGAATATAATTGTGGTACCTTCTGTTCTTCAATTGTTCTTCAATTCTTAGTTATATAAGGGAACTCACAAAGGAGCGAACGCTGACTTGTCATCGGCTAGCGATTTTCAAGGTTCTACGAAAGCTTGAACAATTTGAATCACAGCAAGAATCAGATAAAGAGACGGCGTGTCTTCAAGCCTTTCGCACTACGGACTACGAATATCAGAAAGATTTCAATCCAGACAAAGAAGATAGAACGTGCAGCTGGTGCTTTCAAAGTCCAGTTTTCCGGAACTGGCAAGACAATGACTTATCTTGTCTGTTATGGATCACAGCAGATCCAGGCTGTGGCAAATCTGTTCTTTGCAAGGATCTTATTGATAACCGCTTATTTGGCCTTGAGTCTAGCGACACAATCATCTGCTATTTTTTCTTCAAAGACACATCAGCTGAGACTCGGAGTCCTGCCAATGCAGTAGCTGCCTTTTTGCATCAGATACTGAAATCAAAACATGGCCAGAAGGCCATGAGGCATGCTCTTCCAGCATATCTTCAGAACGCAGATAAGGTATGCCAGAGTCTCGATGTCATGTGGAACATCTTGAAAGACATCTCCCAAGATCCAGAATGTGGGCGAATCATTTTCGTCTTAGATGCATTGGATGAGTGCGAGGCCAAAGATCAAAAGGACTTTATCAGGCGACTTAAAGGTCTTGAATGGAATGTGGAATCTCAGGTTCCAACCCACCATCTGAAAATCCTTGTGACTAGCCGTCCATATTTCAAGATTGAAAATGAGTTCTCTGAACTCATAGAGAGAATTCCTAGGATTCGATTGCCAGGTGAAAATCATTTCACACAACTTCAGTTTGAAATGAATTACGTTGTACATGCTCGAATGTCCAGACTAGGTTCTCGGATTGTGAATGACACTACAAGACAAGAACTTCTTTGGGGGATACTGGCAACTGAGAATCGAACATATCTCTGGCTGGATTTGATATTCAAAATGATTGAACAGATGCCACGAATAGACAGACGAACAGTCAAGGTCCTGTTAGAAAACCTACCAACAACCCTAGATGATGTCTATAATTCGATCCTTCTCAGAGCTCCAAACCAAGTTCAGGCAAAGAGACTGCTGCAAATAATTATAGCAGCGACCCGACCACTTCGGCTTCGTGAAGTTGGTGTTGCATTGGCTATCACAGAAGAAACCGAGTGCTACGAAGATCTAGAGCTGCAAAATGACGAGCAGCTTGCGATAACCGTCCGCAATATCTGTGGACTCTTCGTTCATATAGTAGATGACACCGTCTTTCTGATCCATCAGTCTGCCAAAGACTTCTTGATATCGCTATCCGAAAAAGTTTCACCCATTCGGCCCAGCTGGAAGCACTCTATTTCCGTATCCGACTCGGCTTTACTACTTACTTCAATCTGTATCCGCTTTTTGTATCTTAAAGAGCTCGGAAAGAAGAAAGCGCCCCCAGTCAGAGATGCTCTGGAATTGGCTTCTACCTATGACTTTCTTGACTACTCAGCAAATAGTTGGGCTGTGCACTTTCGTCGTATGACGATTCAAAATCGCCATGAGTTTCTCCCTCAGGCTATGGATCTATGTTCTGTGGAGACAGACCAATATATGGACTGGGAGGTTGCTGTTCGGAGAGTCGGACGCTCCGTCCACCCTTTCCCTCTGCACATCGCGTCATACCTAGGTCTGGACATGGTTGTTCGAGCACTACTTACTTCCCCTGGCGTTGATGTTAACTCCACTACTGACGATAATCGAACTCCTATTTTGTTATCTATTGAAAAAGGTCACAAGGGGATTACGGAAAGCTTTCTTGCCGTACCCGGGATTGATATTAATATGCCTAGCAGCAAAGGAAATTCACCCCTATCTACCGCTATACGTCTAGGCCACATGGATATTGTGAAGCTTCTTCTTGCTACCCCCGGCATTGATATCAATATAGCTAGCGGCGGTTGCTTTCCACCCCTACTTTTCGCTATCTCTGAAGGCAATGAGAGCATTGTGAAGCTGCTTCTTGCTACCCCCGGCATTGATCTCAATATAGCTAGCGGCGGTTGCTTTCCACCCCTACTTTTCGCTATCTCTGAAGGCAATGAGAGTCTTGTGAAGCTGCTCCTTGCTACCCCCGGCGTTAATATCAATACAGCTAGCGGCAGTGGCCTTTCACCTCTAATTTACGCCATCTCTGAAGGCAATGAGAGTATTGTGAAGCTGCTCCTTGCTACCCCCGGCGTTAATATCAATACAGCTAGCGGCGGTGGCCTTTCACCTCTAATTTTCGCTATCTCTAAAGGCAATGAGAGCATTGTGAAGCTGCTCCTTACTACCCCCGGCGTTGATATCAATACAGCTAGCGGCGGTGGCCTTTCACCTCTATTTTACGCTATCTCTGAAGGCAATAAGAGTATTGTGAAGCTGCTCCTTGCTACCCCCGGCATTGATATCAATACAGCTAGCGGCGATAGCCTTACACTTTCCTAGCGCAGAAAATATATAGGATAAACCTTTATCTCTCGCTATCTCTTAAGGCAATGAGAGTATTGTGAAGCTTCGTCTTATCGCTCTTTGTATTGTTATTAGCTCCGATGAGGAATTGAACTGCTACACACCGTAACAGCCGAAGCCGAGCGACAACATCTATTGGACACGCAAAACGCTGTATCTTTCTTACGAACGGAGAACACGCATAACGCATGGAATAGAAGATATGACATGGTATGGAAGAGAAATGTTTTAGCTACAGCTGGAGTGGCCCGTGGGTGGCTTTGACCATCATTTCTGTCGGATCAAGCTTACCTTAAGCTTCCAATGAACCCTGATTTTGAGGCTTTGATCGTTTAATGCTTTGGTTCGTACGTTGATATAACGTACACTGTAGTCATCTAGTATTGCCGTGTGATTGTAAAGCGCGATATTGATGTGGGATTACTGGAGAATTTCGAAAAGTCTTCGCAGATCAGTGCTTCTGTGTGAAAGACTTCACCAAAGAATTGAAATCATCTACTTTGACAAGGTAGTTTCAGTCTTACATTACGTCCGCCTACCCAATCATCTTCGAGGAGGATGCACACAGTGTAATCGCTCCCCTTAGACGGAAAGACCACGATTGTTCCTTCACAACACCACGCATAACCATAACCATGGTATCTCCGCTGTTCCCCTGTATTACACCATATCGGAATGGGATAATTAATCACCCTGTTAAGTTTACTATGTTCCATTTTGATTTAGCTTATTTGTCCTTCCACCTCGCCGTGCATGGTTGTATACAGTACTCTGTTCCCCTCCCCGTCATCTGGCCTTTTTTTTTTTTTTTTGTCTCTCCTCTCCTCCCTGTGAGGCTTTCTTTTTTCTATTGATCCGGATTACTGAGCTCCTAAGCTCCACCACACCTTTGCCCTGCGTGACCCGTTATTACCTCTTCGCAACTTTCCTTCGTCCCCTGCTTTCTTGGGCTTACCTCGTTCCTGATCAGGTGCTTTCTCTGAAGCTCTGACGCTGGCCCCCAATCTTTAATTAGTCATTCATAAACCCCGTCATTGACGTGTATGTCGCTCTCTCTGAATAGTCGCCTACGCGAAGGGGTTTATGAACCGTCAGATATAAAGGACGGTCGGAAAGGGGCCCTTTTTCTCGATTGATAACGCCTGCTTTGACTAGACCCTAATTTAGCTTATCTGGCTGACTTAACTGTCCTAGCCCCAAGCCATGAATGCTAAGTCTTTAAAATTACGACACGAATAGCTACTGATGTTCTCCTAGGCCCGGATTATAAGACTATATATAATGCGATATGCATTACTTAGACGGTGTGTATATATCGATCCCTCTTAAGCTATACTGGTTTCTATCTATCTATTATTTTGTGAAAATAAAATTATCGACCGACTGTTACGGACGCACTTGGTCCGCACCGCAGTTTGAGAACTGAGGGCCAACCGATTCCCAGGAGAGGGCGACCAGGCTGGAATCGGCCGCCCGAGCACTGATGCTGATTCTACCTCAAGAAAACCAGGCAATTACGAGGATCACGTGAACACGAGTGCTCAGTGATCAGGAGCGCTTAGAGGCAGAATAACCAAAAGCGGCCAGATCAGAGGAAATTCAATACATAGGTTACTCTACATGATGGATTCCCGCTCCGACGTTCTGTCACCGCCCGCGCCATTTCTGGCCTACAGCTCGCTGTCACATCATATACTCGTTATTACTATTGGACGGCTAGGACTAACACGTGACCATGGCCCCCGCGTTAACTCCCGGAGTAAACGCAGGAGTATACATACGGTCGACTCCTAGATCTACTCCCGGGGTATATTCAGGAGTAGGAACTCGAAGGATACATAAGGACCCTCATTACCGCATATGTATTTAGTTCTTCGCGTTTAATCATACATCAGCAAAGATTCTAAGCGAATTGATTTCGGGACCAGGAGATGCGTTTGCGTGAAACTGCCCATTTGCGTTCTTGACTAGTAACTTCTGGGCATTGCAACGCTGCAATTTACTGGCTACCCGACGCGATGCCAAGCCTTGGCCAAGCCTTGTTCGGGGCGGATCTACTCCGTAGATTCCGTCCCTCTCTTTGTCCTTGGTCTGGGGGAAGGCAAACATGCAGGGTCCTCGACCCTGTGGCAAGATTGCACTTGAGCCGCCAAGGCGCGAGCTTATGCAGGCTAGAGTTGAGCGTCTCACTACCGTTTGGCTCACTTCGTGCGACGCATAGCCCCTTTTTTTGCATCTTGCCTTCGCCCTTGACTACCAAATTGATAGCCGCCCCCGCAGGCTTTTCGTGAAAAGGGAACCTCAGACTTGTTTTCTTTCCACTCCCCTAACCGCTCTTGAAAATCCGACCTGCCCTTAACATGCACTTTTCTCGGGTGAGCTGGCTGCTCGCTTTATTCATGGGAACCATAACCAATGCTTCTGATATACTAGAAGTGGATCTCGTTTTCCCACGCAACGAAACATATGCGCCCACGGAATGGTTCCCTGTTGTTTTTGCTTTTCAGAATCCGGAGCGCGCCCGATACCTGAATCCGGCACTTGGCTATACGATATGGAATTTGGATGATACGAATAACTCACGTAATTTTTTACATGATTTAAGATACACCAACTGGACCGGGGAAGACCCCTTTTACGCATATCAGTACTTTGGTTTCCTCGAGGATGAAGGACGGTGGAGGGTGAGGTGGACCCTAGACTGGCAAAGTTGCGACGAGGATACCTTCGGAGGCAATCCTATCGATGCTAAGATAATAAGTAACTCTTCTACTTGGTCTACCTGGTTCACTCTTCAAAGTTCGGCCCCTAAAGTGGATCTCGTTGCTGCAACAGCCAACAAAACGTGCCCTGGGGAATACGGCATGACAATCAATGTGACGGACAAAACCATGCAAGTCCCGAGGGGGGTGACTTGGTCTGGTGGTGATTACACTAATCATACTTGCGCGGTCGTGGCGTCCTCCGCCCCAACTCCCACTTCGGATCCTTGCCAAGTCAATATTGACAAGACAATTGTCGCAAGTATGGAAGCCTCTTGGCATACCCAACTATGCAATAGTTTGAATCCACCATCCGATTGCGCGGACGATAAGGACAATGCTGCGCAGCAACTAGCTGTCGGCGGCATATCATGCTTGCTTGCTGCGGCCGGGGCTTTGGGTTTCTTTCTTGTGTGATTTTTGCACCTATGATGCGTCTCTGGTGCTCAATTTAATTCCCTGTTCCGACATTTCGATTACGTAAAATACTATTTTTATTTTTGTACCTTATATACCCTATTAGAAATGGTTGCGTGCAAACCCCGAATCTTCCAGTATGAAGGCGAACGTGAATGGGAACCTTCCAGTATGAAGGCGAACGTGAATGGGAACCTTCTAGTATGAAGGAAAGATCAGAATCACAGTGTTCCCATAACTACCACAATTACTGAGAGTATTTTGAAGGTTTGTGCACGCTCCATTACAGCAGCTCAGGCCTAACGCGCACTATCGGCCACCACTTAGCCATCGTCATAAAATACGCAGTCTAGGGCCATCTTACACATTACCAGTTACAAGAAGAAGAGCGATCACATCCTGATATTAGTATACAGATGCAGCCTCTATCTCTTGTCAGCTGTCAAATGGCTCTACAGTCCCATAACAGCCAATGCCTGTTTTTAACGTAGATTAAGTAAAATAGTTGGGAAAATTTTTTATCGGTTATTTCAAACTCTGAATTTGACAGTTGCCCTGACACCTTTGGATTCTATCTTCGGCATCGCGATTTGATAGTCGTGCTCGAAGGAGACATCTCTGGCGTCGGTCTCATAAAGAGTCATATCAAATGAGCGGACTAAAGCCGCAATCACCAAGCAGAGCTCGGCATTGGCAAGCTCGATTCCCAGGCATTTACGGCTTCCTTTGGTAAACGCCATTTGGAACCGCTTGCGCTCTCGACCAGCCTCACCTAGCCAGCGTTCAGGGTCGAAGGTAAATGGGTCCGGAAAGACGGATTGTGCGGTATGTGCGCTAAGCGTGGAGATGCTCAACGGCGTACGGGCAGGGATTTTGTAGGATTTTTCGGTACTAGGATTGGAGGCATAAGACGATGGCGTGAATATTAGCTCCTCATATGCACGACGGCCAATGCGTGCTGTCACACCAAATGAAAGACGGTTGCCTTCTTCAATGGCTGCCATGAGGTAAGGGAGCTTTTCTAGTTGGGACCATGCGGCGTCGACTGGGACTGTTTCGAGCTCAGCGCGAAGCCTATTCATAATTGACGGGTTGGCAAGCAGGTGGTAGAAGATTATGCTGAGTGATAGGGCTGGGGACTCAGTTCCAGCCAGGGCGAGGAGGGCGCCTTCTTGTTCCAATCGGGTCAAAGTTCTTTCTTGGGGTGGAAGGGACTCATTGACCAGGACAGACTCGTAGACGGCTTCTTTTTCGGTCGGACTTCGCCCGCTTTTTCTATCAGCCCCAGATGACTGCGCTTTCATGATACCAGAAATTTCTCCGCGAACTCTCTGCTGTGGGTCAGAGAATGATAGACAGATTTGGATTGACGAATGGACACTTACATCAAACAGGTTGAACATATCAATGAGACCTGGAGGCATCAAGGGCCTGCTGATGGAGGTCGGGAGTGCCTCAAGGACGTCCGGGATCCAGGGAAAATGCTTATTAACATGGACTCCCAAGAGGAGTTGCTTGCTGTTATTGCGAGATATTCCTGCCTGTTCCTCATCTGCCAGGCCGTTCGTTTTGTGGGCAAACAAAAAGTTGGCCACAACACTTGTTTCGATTAGCCTGACTTTCGAGATAGAACAGAGAGCGCCACTCACTCGTTGGAGAATGCAAAAAAGACGTCCGATAGATTGACGTGTGAGCCTTCTCTGGCGTGCTTTGCGATGATCTCGGATAGCTGGTCGACCTTTTCTGTGACCAAATGCTGTAGGGATAGAACGTTGCGTTTGCTGAAGAAGGGCACGAGAGCTTCGCGGCGCAACTTGTGGAGCTTGGCATCTGCTGTGGCGCCTACTCCTCCAGGCACTCGCAGGGCCCGTAATGGGTACTCGTACTTGTCTCTCAAACCAGCATAGACCGTGTCTAAGAAGCCAACGTCGTTGATGTGAATTTCATCTGGGGTGATGCGGAGAATGGGTCCTACATGTTCGTCAGCTTCGTATTCTAGCGCCCGCTAGCTCAAAGCCAGAAATGCTCAATGTACCATATTCACGGTGCAGTTCTTGGATCTTAAAAATATACTTGCCCGGAAGGACGACATCGTAGTAGAACTCGTACCACCAGGTCAAAGCGGCCAGGCGGGGACCTGGAATGTGGGATAGAGGGTGAAAGAAAAGACGGCGGATTGACTCGGTCACCACCCAAAGAAGGGCCACGACAACGCTGGCCGTGAGAACCTGAAGAAACGTCATCAGCGCTGTGGCGCAAAGTTTTTTTTTTGAAGACGAGCGATGGGTGAAAAGGCGTCCATTAAAATCCACCTGGGATATTTCAAAGGGCGGGGCAAGGGAGTTGGAGATGAAAATCCCAACCAAGAAGGGTATTGTAGGGATCTATGGATGGATCTGACTTTGCGAGCTGTATAATTGGCTCCAGAGATAATGCATCGTACAGTAAAATACAGTTCTTTGGCTGTAATGAGCCCAGGCTCCCGATCGACATTGGGGGCCAAGTACTAAAGCATGTTGGAATGCAGCAGGATTTCTGCAGGCCACAAGTGCAGTTGACCCCCCATCTCCATTCCCATCGTTGTTGACTGTTCGCCGAGCTAGTGTGAACTCGAAGACCACCTGGGCAGACATCAATAATCACCTGCATGGCTTCAAACACCCGAAAGACAATGCATTGTCCAGTGTTCTTTTGTTCTTCACCTGTTGTGTCCGACTTTCTTTCCTTAACACAGCTGGCACTGAAGGCTGAGATTGAGTTGTGGGAACACCCGCTCAGCCTGGCCAGGAAGATCTACCGGTTGATTGAGACTCTTAATCTTATTCCGTGGACAAAATTAGCTTTATTATAGAGATCCATAGGTATATATGATACATATACAAAACATTTAATCATGGTTCCTGAGCGGCCGGCATCTTCTGCGCATGGCGCCAGGCGAAGTACGCCTGGGCCTCGACTCTCTCGTTGTAAAGCCGCTGCTGTTTATCCACATCAAAGCCATTAAACAGCTGACCTCGTTTCGAGACTAGGGTCTTCGAACCACCCAGCGCCAATGTGCCGACCGGCTCATGCTCTTCTGAATTATCACCGATCCATCCCGGAATCCCACCAAGAGCCTTTACCTTGTCTTCCTCCCGACTAACAAGCAACGGCGCGTCTTCAGTCAGAGAGGCCCCGATTCTCATCATAGCCCAAGAGTCCATGTATCTGGTCCATCGAGGAGACCACCACGCATAGGTTGCGAGCGACAAAAGAATAAAAATGTCGAGGCCAAGGAGGGTGGAGATCAAAATTACCCCGGCCCTGGAGATTACGGGAATCTTGGTATCGGCTCCCATGTCGAAATTGACCGTTAAGGACATGAAAACCGTATCAATATTGTTATTCATCCATGCTTGATTGGCCAGGAACCCGGCGGCGTTGAACACGTCTTTCATAGTGTCCGGATCGTTGAAATTATTGATCCATCCGGCGACTACTTCGTTGAGCCCGGATGCGTTGGCACCCCCGGCATCGGTGAGAATACAGTCCATGTCATCGTTTATAAGCAGGTCGAGAGGCGCTAAGTCTTTGCAGGTACCTAAGTACTCAGGGTAAAGGCCTGATTCAGTAGCATTCGATTTCAAGGAGGCAAATGTTTGCGGGTATGCCTGCCGGACTTGAATGAACGATCCATCGCCAAAGAGGGCCAAGGCTGTGGTTAGAAGGGGTCCCTTATTCTGAACAGTCTCCAGTGGAAGGGAGTCGTCCTCAGCAATGGTCAAGTCTCGCTTTTTGCGTTTGGATTTATCGTCATGATCACTAGTTTGGTGGATTAGCCCATGTAGAGTTTAGGAACAACAGATGTACCTCAAGAGGAAAAATGAACATACTAAATGTTGTTGGTCAGACCTTGTATCTCGCAGTCATTCCCACAGAGACTATTTGGGTCCTCATCTAACAAAACTCCAGCAGATCCGCCGTTCATGTAGTTCGGCAGCTCGAAATACCCACCCGTTGTGTTGAGGGTGATTTTGAAAAATGTGCTGTCGGCCTGATCGCTGTCATATGAAATATAATCATAGTTGATTAATGTAATATTCAGATAGAGTTCCTCGGTAAAGTCCTGGCGGTCTCGCGTGGACCTCCAAGGTGAACTAGAGACGTTGGCAGGCATACACGCCTGCACGCCCCAAGTGTAGTATTCATCAGTCGTGTTGGTGTAGTCGATGAAAAAAGCCCCATCGATTTGATCGCAATTCTTTGGAAAGGCCTCTGCAGAAATATTCTCATAATGTGCACTTGAATTGATGCGAGGAGCAAATTGCCGAATGAGACCAGTATTGTAACCGCTGGGCAATTGCGCCAGGAAGGGGTCCGACAGATCTTCCAGATCCTCAAATTTGGCACCTCCATACTCGCAGGATATGGGTATCTCTTTTACTTCCGCAGTAAATGCGCATGATACTTTGCCACCTTGCCAGAGCTGGGCCTGTTGTTGTGTATTGGTGGCGGAGGTTAGCGCGCTGCGAGTCATGACCACAACAAAGTTGTCATCGTAACCATCATCAGACAAATATTTGAACTGGTCAGGGATATCAAGAATATAGAGCACCTCCGAGGGCCAGGTAGGGGTCTTGGTTATTGTGGACGACAAGAAGACTGCTTGGAGAGGAGATATCACTGCGCCAATGATGTTCACGAACATGGCCAGAAGAAGGAACGAGCTACCATAGCGATTCCAAGCATACGTAGCAAAGTATGGGAAGGTTCTGCCGTATGTCCGCAGGTCGTTCCAGCCTTTATCCGCAAGTGTCATCATCTGCAGAAGGCTGAGTCCCCTTCGCCGTTGAATGTAAATGACGGCGGCACTGGAGCACACAGCGGAAGTCAATGGGATAGTGAAGACCGTGACAATGGACTGGATAATTTGAGCGGCACGATACCATCGCTCATTCCGGACATATAGAGTGTGAAAATAGCTGGCGGCGGTCCATCCGTAGCCATTGTTTTGATCATTCCAGATCCAGACCCCGTAGTGATTGGCAGTAATAGGACGGACTGATAAAATGCAAATGACAACCCACGAAAAGAGGGCCAAGCCAATGTATCCAAGTACAAGGTACAGTATATACCAGGAACTCTTCAGCAGCCTTGCTTGTGGAGGCAGTAGCGTCTGCATGGGCCTCGCAGGGGTTCGATTTTGTCCTGCCTGATTCATGGTATTCTCAGCCGGTGGATTATTCTCATCGGATGGGTCGCCAAAAAGCGTGTGATCATCTTGAATGGATGCTTCCGTATGAGGTGTCTTCACAGGGTGAAGTAATATCGACTCCGGTGTTTCCTCCATGATCGACTTGCGGAAGCACGAGCAAAGAGCTTTGCACTTCCCCCTTTTCTCGTGCCTTCATTATGTACAATCTGCCCAGATTGCTCAAGGCTGACTCCGGAGGCTGAGAGTGGGTCTGTGCGGTCACAATGCCGATGGGTTTGAGCTAATGAATCGGTCCCCTCGACTGTGATAGGTTGACCACTTTGTAGGGGTGAGCTTGTGGGCCTAGCCGCCCCGTTCAAGTTAGCACGCACCTTCTCTCGGCAGAACACAAGCAACATAGGCCCTCGCTTAGAGTTAGCTTACCATTGTAAGCCCGGAATTTTCCTAATATGGGAAATTCCGCCGACATGCCCGAGCTCATCAGGAGCCTCATTTCACCCTAGCCTCAACGGAGGACTTCTAACATTCAAAATTATGGCTTGGTGGGATGAGACAAAAGGGGAAGCGAGGAAACGGAAAAAAGTTTTATTGTAGTTTGCTGGCGGCGACCACGGTATTATTCTACGTAAAGACATGGGGGAACCTTGGGATTCATCTCCCAGAGAGCACCACCAATTGACTGGACATTTTACCTAATATGGCTAGGATAGATTCGAACTGGATCCGATTGGCACATGTAGAGTCAGAGCTTTCAAAAGCTCCTAGCACTGTCACAACAAGCTTTTTGACCTCAGTCATGCTCCAGCAGCCCGGACAGAGCGTATTACATAAGATTTAATTGGAGACATCGAAGCTAATGAAAGGGCTATGACAAAGATGTGGGTAGGTACGTCTGATTGAGAATTCCAGGATGAATATCTACTAGTCTGCGGATGCAGAGGTGCTGGATTCATTGGGCATGTGACTATAGAGAGATAGGACAGGCATTCCTGGCTTGAAGATAACATGTTCTGCTTTCATAGGATTTCGGGTTTTCGATAGAAATTTTACAACCCCCATAAGCCACCATCTCTATATGGCCGATGAGCCGTTGCTAGTACTTGATACTCAGTGCATTTGTTGGTAATTGTAGAATTCCCTGCATAAATAAATAACTCGAGTAAGAAGGAAACAAGAACGGGCTTGCTACAGCTTAGCGAACTCTGCCCCAATTTGGTCAAGCATAGTCCCATGATCCTTGCTGTATGTGTCACCATCTCTGGTGATGACCCCTCGCACCCAAGGCCCACGAGGGCTAAACGAAGCCTTGAAAGGCAGAGCCCGCATGACTAGGCCATAGGTGCATGCAAGAGGATCAACCACAGTCAGCTCGGCCGTCTCAGACAAGCCAGCCTTGATATCAAATGACCATAGAAGCTGGGCGACAACAATCCAGATAACGTTGCGGGCAAAGTGTCGCCCTGGGCAGGTCCGCCTTCCATATCCAAATACGGCAGCAGGAAAAGGTCGCATCTTGCCATCCCCGTCAAGCCAGCGATCCGGAATGAAATCATCAGGCTTTGGGCCGAACACGGCCTCTTCCCGGGAAATCGTCCAAACGTTAGGTATAATGACAGATCCCTTGGGGATGGTATATCCATTGTAGGAGACCTCCTCCCTATTCAGGTGAGGAACGCCCTCAGGTCCAACAGGCCGCCAACGAAATACTTCCTCAACAATAGCTGTTATGTATGGTAGGTTAGGCTTGTCATCTGGGACGGGAAGTCGGTCGCGCCCGACATTAGCGTCCAGCTCTTCACATGCCTTAGCAATGAAGCCGTTATCTTGTGTAATACAAGCCACAACAAACCAGATCAGGCTGTCAGTAGTACCATCTAGTGCGGCATCGATCATAGTACCAAGCTCAAATGCTAACTCATTCAAAGGCATACGAAGGCCATCGGTTTCGACAGTCTTCTTGAGATACTTGGAGATATTCCAAGAATTGGATTCTAGACCCCGGCGGAAATTCTCAACACGTAGATCTAATTTAGTTGTGTAGTGATTCTCAGCCTTTGCTTGCCATGGGGCTAAGAAGCCAGGTAGGTTGTTGAGTATAGGGAACTGGTCCACAATATGCGCCCCAACCTGAACGAATTCAGAGAACTCATCGTTCAGCTTAACCACGGCACGAAGAATGGGGTCGTTAGGGTCCTTGATACGGAAGCCATACAGCAATGTGTGGATGATACTAGCGGTTGTGCGTTGGAAGGTACCCTGGATATTGTCAAAGCCACTACCGCCTGCATTATCCAGAAGATCGAGTAGTAATTGTTGTGACTCCAGAGTCTGAAAGGGGAGATAGGCGGCTGCGGGAGTCGCATTCAATACAGAGACCTGTAACCTCTGATGGTGTTTGAATTGTTCTGTGTAATTCATCATAAGGATATTAAGTCCCTTCAAAGCTAAGTCGGTTGCCAACTTTAATTAAAGTAAGCCTGTATTATTTTTCAACATTCAAGGTGAGGTGCAGAGGCTTACGAATAGACGAGGTCGATCCGAAAATATAGCCCCACGCTTTGCTAGAAGGTCATGCGCCACTTCGGATGTCGATAGAATGACGACCGGCTGTCCAAGCATGTTGACATGAACGATCGGGCCATACTCCTCGCTCCATTTACGATACGTTTGCCAGCCATGCGATTTGGGAGCTTGGTGAACATTGCCAATAAGCGGCAGTGGCTTGGGTCCGGGCGGCAGAGGCAAAGAGGAAGGTGAAGTCGTCTTTCGCCGTTTGGCAAAATACAAGCCTACCAGCAGGCCAAAAATGACCACATATGTTGCTGAATGCATCTTTGAAGGGCGGAGCTTGAAAGAAGACTAGAACAGGATATTTGAAGTTCTGAGTGCCGACACAAATAGGGCCGCTACCTGAAATTTGTGGAAGAGAGATCGACAAGGTATGGCTTTGTTAAGTGTTTCGGCCCCCAAGGACTGATATTAGTAAGTGGGTTCTCATGCTAAGATGGCGCAATCAGAAGTTGGTTATCTAAAGTTGCGGTCCTGAGGTTGAAAATCATACAGACATGATTGGGCTGAAACATGGCCCCCACCTGTTACGTGGTTGCCTCTTCATCTCTCACAACACTTTCTCCGTATTCAGCGTGGACTTGACGCTGGGGCCAAAGTGGCTCCACCAATGTATCTCCAAAACCACTAGCGCAATCGGATGAGTCCAGTTTAGAGGCTGAGAATTATGTATTCACCGTTGGTCAGGACAAATGCATTCTCCAGGGGTGAGCCCTCGTCAATTGCTTACTAGACCCGCCACTTGGATGTTTTGTCCTAGTGGGGAGGGGGGTAAGCTTGGTAAAGACTGGTTTTGATTTTCTTTTCTCCTTTTCAACCTTAATGAAAGGTAACTCTCCTTGCTCGTTGGAAATGATCGCAGAAGTGCTTTCTAAGTCAAAATTAAACAAGGTCAAAGGCTGAGCTGATTGATCTTCGGAGTTCCGTACGTCACACGTGAACATTTGAAGATGGATGTGTTCCAATTTGCAGGCTGAATTGATCGATGCGTTGCAATGTTCATTGAATTACATTTTATCGAAAGCAACCCATAGGTATCCAGCCATGTGTGAATAACTATTCTGGCGGAATAAACAAGAGTTGCTATTTCAGTTCAGACCCATGGGAACGCGCATCTGATCCACTACAACTGCCAATATACATGCGAGCTCGATCTTGCAACCCGGCTTTAACGATTTTCCCGCCGCACTTTCACTTGGACCTTATTCATGCCTTCGGCTGTCTGTCCACTAAAGTTATCCTGCACCATTTCAACATTTTCCCTTGTTGTATTATACAGAATAAGTTCAAATCGTCGTAAAATAGTTCCAATAACCAAGTATAACCATGCCCATGCCATGCTGATGATAGTTAGTGGTGAACTGACCAATAAAGGGAATTTCGAACTTACTTGGGACCTAAGCATCCTAATCCACCCTTTGAAAATGGAACAAGGTATTTCTCCAGCTTTCGAAGCTCTTCCTGTCCAATTAGCCAGCGCTCCGGATTGAACCTTGTCGGCTCCAGAAATATGTGGGGGTCTCGCAGGATATGATAAATCGTCATGCTAACTGGTGTCTGAAGAAAATTAGTCTATAATCCGGCTCACCAAGAAGGCGAATTCGATAAAATCCGACATACTCCAGGCGGAATCTTCCAATTATGGAATTCCAGGACCTCATCTGGCGCCACTCGGGGCTGTCGCGGAACAACTATGTTCGATAGACGTAGACCTTCTCTTATGACTGCAGTCTGTTCAATTTGCTTCAGCGCCTGATTTATGACTTGGCAGATGGGATTTTCTTACTAGATAAGGGAGAGGCTCTAATTCGTCTAGACTTGGAATACTTGTGACGTCAGGGAATGCCGAGAATAGCTCATCCTTCAATCTTTGAAGCACTTCAGGGTTGTCAAGAATATGAAAGGTCGTGATAGCAAGGGCCTGCGATGGAGCATCTGATGCTGCAAGCATAAAGAAAATTGCGTCGTCTTGAAGACGCTTTGTCTCCTTTTCACTTGGCGGTACCTTGTCGTTAGCAAGCATTGCAGGGTAAATTGCCTTTTTCTTCTGCTCATCATCCAATTTGCCGTCTCGCTGGTCTTGAATGGCTTGCTTGACCATTTTTTTGACAGTCTGGTTTGGCGTCAGTGATCTTTAGTACCATCTAGCATAGCGGGCCGAGATTAACTCACAGTTTCTATATATTCAATTCGGCTAAAAGTCGGGTACACTATGCGTGACACGGGAGGTATCAGGTCCTTCAAAGGGTACAGAAACGGAAACTGTCTGACCAATCTTGCACCCCCGAACATTGCATTCACTCCATCTTTCCAAGTTGACGTCAATTCTGGCTCATCAAGAAATCTGAAGCCGTATTGTTCTCCAAAGGCGTACTGCGACATAGCATCACCTGCAAAGCTTATGAAGGCAGCATGAAGCTCCAGTGGTGCGTTGCAATCTATTGACTGCGAGAAATGACGACACAGTGATTGAATTTTATCATGAAGGACAGGCTGGAACTCTCGAATCGCCTTCCGTGTGAAGAATGGGCTGATCAAACTTCTCCGCGTCCGGTGGGTTCTATGGTCAGGCGTGGAGAATAATGACATGGGAAGGCCAATGTAGTAGAACCAGCGCTCCTTTTCGCGATTATGCGTTGGCCCCGAGTATAATATTGTGTAGTTGTCAGGATCGTGAACATGTACTTCGTTGGGCTTGATCCGAACCACTGGGCCGTACTTTTGATGAAGATGTTCGATTTGCCACGTAAATCTTCCTTGCTTTACCAGCTGAAAATATGCCTCATACCATCCTGAGATAGCGGCCAGAGTTGGTCCAGGAAATTTCGCCAAGGGGCTTAGGAAGAGTCGGTAGGAAATCAGGAAAAGAAAGTATGTAGATGTGATCAGAATAATACCATATAGGTACATCCATTCTTTAGGATCCATGTTCTCTTAGAAGCAGAGGTCTCAGGGGACTTGAGAAGACATTAACTCAAACTTTGAGGGGTCAAAGAAGATAAAAGGCTCGGTCACGGCGGTTCCGCGTCTGTCACTTTATGTGTTTGATGCGGGGAGATAGGCAACGTGACACATAAAAAGCAAAAAGTGAGAAGTGAGGCAATAGTATGTAGATCTATGACTAGAATACTTGATCGGGATGAACGCAGAGATAAAAGAAACCAAACGTAGCACAGTAGAACCTAAAACTTGATATGAGACATGATTGGGTAAGAATCTCGGGCCAAGTTATCACAAGTTGATTGAATTGCTTTGAAGCAGCGCAATACAGTACTAGCCCGGGATAGGAGCACTGATGGAAGGAAAAAGCAAACCTTATCGATAGCGCTCGTCCCCTGGTAAATGCTGGAAGGGCAAATGCATCATCGTAGAATTTATGAACGGTAGTTGATGAAGACTTGAGTCAAGTCAAATTTAGAGGCTTGCCTTCGCATCTTGGAACATCAAATTTGCGCGCCAGTGCCTTGTTATTTGCTTTTTCACGGATCACATCCCACGTGAATTCCCAACAGGACCTTTGGGACTTGAGACATCGATGACAACACATTGAAAAACAATAGTCGGTAAGTAAGGATCAACATAAGTGTTCTCACTCAATCAGGGCTACCCAACAAACTTGGGATGAACGAGTTGAAGTCAGACTCAAACTGCGCGCAAATATTGACTTCCCGAGTGATCGCCAGTCACCTATCCACTGGTCACACATTTCTTTTGTGGCCCTTTAGTGATGGTGGCTGAAATGACTTCCTAAAGTGTATGGGTATACAGATATGAAGTCATTTTTCTAGAACTACGCATCGATTCCATCCGCCAGACCTTGCATTCTTACTTTGAGATACTGGGAGACTTGCCACACATCATCTCACAATGACCTTAATTAGGATAGACATAGATCGAGTTCGCGCAACTACATATGCAGGGCATCTGTTTGGGAATGGTTGAAATATCTACGAACTATGTGATGTGCAAGCTCTTTCGAGAGCCGGTATTATTCCTGTGGACGTCCACGTCCACTGATGACATGTAAAGCCCAAGGCTTAAAGGCTCGACTGACTCCACATCTAGTGAGTCATATTTGAACATTCCATCTTTACTGCACAGGATCTTATTCCAAAATTCATCTATTCACTTTCGATTACCTCACCTCTAGCTTTTTAGCTGGAATTTTGATAACGCCCTAACGGCAGTTCCGCCCCTTTGATCAAATCAACCAGGATCCAGCCATTCAACTTACCTGTGGGGGATTTCAAGGAATTCCCAACGCAAGGTTTCTCATCAAAACAGCCTCATGCAAAGTATTGCTCGATTCGTGATACTAATATGTTCTCGCTCTCGGGGTCTACCTTCATGTGTTGATTGATGAACCTCATTCGTGGGAATAAGGATCTTTTTCACAATTTACTTGTTTGCAGACTATATCTTGCGGGCGTTGTAGAAGGCAACCGAAGGTTGAGGTGTTCCGGGGTTTATTGGAGAGGATTATAGGACAATATCTCTATATGGGCCGATAACAGAACGAATAATAAATAATGGAATGACGCAATGTGGTAAAAGTGCTCATCAGACCTGTTTGGGCACGAGGAATTTTGTCTATCTACCCACAATTTCACATTGTACCCCATTTTCGCGACCGATGATGCTCCCCGTGCAACATCAGCAAAAGGAGATTCCGGTGCGCAAGGCACAGGGGAATGCAGTTTACCGCTCCGGAAGATGCGGATAGTAGATTTCTAGAGTGGAATCGCTAGTAATTCGGGCAGGATGTTAATAATATGTGTTCTATGCCGTGGTGTGGGTTTTGCGAAATCAAAAACGAAGAAGTCCCAATATATCATGATCTATCTCTCTAGTGGGAGCCGTTTATCACTTCCTCACGGAAATGGCTAACGCTTTGTTCCTGCGTTCCCGTTATCCTTGTAGCACTTAATTCTTGCGTGTCCCTAGTCACTAGGTTTGCACATTGAGACTAGGAGAATCTTCAGATGTTTCAGATGCTCTTTTGTAGAACAGAATGTAAATAGTATGCACATGTTCCTTTTCTCGATGGAAGAGTATTCATTCATTGCTATCTCTTTAGATAAATACGTAATCGTATATATTGAGTATGTAGATAGACACAGACCGAGATGTTCCAGAAAGGAAGTAATTCCTACATGTCTTACTAGTTATCAGGACTGACAAAGGCCGCCTCAAACCAACTAAGCTTGAACATTGAAAGTCTAGTGAGCCAAGGTCTACGACGCCAAGTAACGTAGAATGAAAAAGGTGAATACGAATAAGATATCGATCTTACACATCTGGGTGAGTGTAACATATTTGAACTCTTGGTAACCCTCCGTGACGCTCCATACTAGTCCTATCAAAGGTCCCCAGCTGTGCTGGATCGGATCCTACCGGATCCTGGGGAACTTATCAATAAACAAGGTCACCTTGTTTTCAACCTTTATGTGAAGGTATATGACTGAAGCTATCAGACAAGACCACTTTTTTGTGCAATTTACCTGCTCAGCCCTCGATTATGAATATAATCTCCAAAGATTCCTATGGCTCTATTTCATTCCATCTTCATCTCAACCTTCTTTGTATATCGTTGCTCGGAAAGTGCCAATCAACTGTCTTGTAAAATGGCCCGGTGTAACTGAACTGTATTTGTTAGTCTAGGTATACTGAGATCCATATAGATAGTGCGACCATGAACAGAGATTGGTCTTTTGTGCGACTAAAGATATATAAATAGCTGAATATCTGGCGTTGCGTGGGTTTTGTTTGGCTGTCGTGCTTCCCTGGCATCCAACTTTCCCCCTCCATCTTTATTACGTCCAAATGTAATAATATTTACTCGACCGACCAGATAGAAAGTTATGTTTCTGTCCATTACCACAATGGGGCATTTAGGCCAATCCATCATCCTGCTACAGGTGCTTAGCCTAGCAACTCGGGCTACATCCAAGGCAGTGTTCGCACATTTCATGGTATGAAGCCTGACTGTCTTGAGAATTCTGAAGCTAACCACATGGTAAATGCCTGTTTAGATGGCAAATACCGAATCTTATGAAATCTCCGACTGGAAGCAAGATATTTCCCTGGCCCAAAAGGCCCACATCGACGCCTTTGCCCTCAACATGGCCTACGGCACGCCAGAAATGGAAAGATCGACCGCTGATGCCTTTGCAACAGCGGAAGACCTTGGGTTCTTCCTTTTCTTTTCCTTTGACTATGCCGGAAACGGGTCCTGGCCGCAGGATCAAATCGTCAATTACCTAGAGAAATATGCCCCAAGCTCGGCTTATTATACCTACAAAGGAAAGAACTTTGTGTCTACATTTGAAGGACCCGAAAGTGCGGATGACTGGGTCAATATCAAAAACAAGATTGATTGTTTCTTTGTCCCTGACTGGTCATCCGTCGATCCCGCATCCGCCCTCCAGCTCGGTGGAGGTGTCGTTGATGGGTTATTCTCGTGGGCGGCTTGGCCAACAAATTCAGAACAAATGACCACCTATGTGGATGCGTCATATCTTGATTCTCTCAAAAAGTCTGGGAAACCATACATGATGCCGGCATCTCCCTGGTTCTACACAAATATGCCTGGATACAACAAGAATTGGGCAGTGCAGGGGGACGACTTGTGGTACAACCGATGGGTGGAAATTACGTATCTAGAGCCCGAGTGGGTTGAAATCATCTCTTGGAATGACTATGGAGAGTCGCATTATATCGGACCCCTGAATGATAAGGGTTATGGTGTTTTCACTTCCGGTAAGGCGCCATACAATTACGCGCGAGGCATGCCACACGACGGCTGGAGGCTCCACCTCCCCTTTGTCATTGATCTGTACAGAACAGGAACAGCTTCCATGACACAGGAAAGCTTGGTCGCTTGGTACCGTACGGAGACTGGACATTCTTGCTCCGGTGGGAATACCACGGGCTTTTCATTTTCTGGACTTCAAATTGACACTGATGCGGACGAACGGCTTGAAGATAAGATATTTTTCTCGGCACTTCTGGTGTCGAATGCTTCAGTCTCAATCAGCATCGGTGGTCAGGAATATGACGCTCAGTGGGAATACGAGCCTTATGGCGGTATCGGCATCTATCACGGCAACCTTGGCATAAACGCTAGTCATCTTGGGGAAGTCAGCATTAGCATTTCACGCGACGATCAGAGGACGGTGAGCCTTGAAGGTCGCTCTATCACCGGGAGCTGCACGAAAGGCTATGTTAATCTCAATGCATGGGTTGGCAATGCCACTTCAGGAAGCACTATGCCTGCGGCTTCTCCAAAGATGTCTCTATCTGAGCAAGTTTGCATTAAAGGATCCGGTTCATCGAACTTCACAGAGCTCTGTGAGTTTACCTGCCAATATGGGTACTGCCCTATGGATACGTGCTATTGCAAGGCAATGGGTGCCGCCAGGAAGAAACCAAAAGCCACCAAAGATGAGGGACATCCCAGAGATGGGATTCAAAGTTACACCGGGCTATGTTCATTTGCCTGCTATTATGGATTTTGCCCTCAGAATAATTGTTCTTCAACCAAGGGCGGGTCATGTAATGGCTCCGGCTGTAAGCATGCTAATTCAGCGTCAAGGACTTGTGTCGTTCTTTCCATTATCTTCCCCATCATCTCCTTTGTGTTGTACACGAATTTTTTCCCTGTTAACTGATGACTTATTTGCTAAATACACTATTCCTGGATGGATATAATGGATCATTAGGTATTATTTCTTGCCGTCTTGCTACTTCTGCGAATGTGCTGCGAGTGTAGAGATAGGATGCGTGTTGGCGCTGCAACTGGAATCTACAATATCGGAATGCCAAAATAACATCATTTCCCGTAAAATAGTACACCCTGTAGATGCCAGACCTGATCACTGACTAGACTTTTAAACCCCTACTCTCTCTGACGAATGAATTTGTAGAGAGCACAGGGTCTCGTTTAAATTTTACAATATTGTGTCCTGTGGGTCTATAACAATCAAGCCCAGAAACCCAATCAAGAGGATAGATATACAGGCCCACCCAATTTTTAGTTTCAAAAACAGGGGGCAAAATGGCGAAAGAAACCGCTGAGCCATGATGTGTTGGACACGGACTTTCGTAGCCCCTTGCCAATCAAGATTTTTCCAGAGAGCCCCTTGCCAATTTCTGGTTTCAATTGGAGTATACCGCTGAGCCATGGTGCAGCCAAAGCCTCCTGCTTTACCTTTAACTTACTGCGTGATAGCCCTGCCGCCTTATACCCAGAACCCGGGGCCCTGTTAGTGGACTACCTACCAAGGTCCAAGACAGAGCCCCATCTTACAAGAAGTTTCAAGCAGCAACAGCACCACGGCCAATAATCAAGAGCGCGGTTTGTAAGCCATGGGCGCATGAAACGACCAAGGTACACCAATGTTTTTACGCGCCACGGTATCTGAATTAGGGCCTGTGTAGATGCCGAGGCATTGCTGGTCTGCTATGGAATCGGGTATCCAATGAGGGTCTTGGTAGCTCGGGGGTATGCTTACGCGCCCGGTAAGGTGCGCTACTTTTGCAAGCCTCCTATGGGCAAACCCCGGGTACTGTTCTCAGCATTCCCCATGCGCGCCTCGCATTCTGTCTCTGGATACCATATGAGTCTGAGGTTTTTTTTTCTTTTCTTTTCTTTTTTTTTACGGAGAGATACTGAGGGAAGAAAAATTTGGATATCAAAATAATATCTTTGAGATATAAGGGGACCCAGGCATTTATGCCAGAATCAAAAGAAAGGGGTATGTGCAACATTGTAAGAGACTAGCTCGAAGTCATGAACGGTATTAACAATCAATCCGGTCATAATATGCAGAAGAGCCAGCTATTCTGCAGTTAGTCATAAAGAAGGTGATGGAGTCTCTGATTGATAGTCCGCTAATAATACACCAAATCAGAATTGGTCGGTGTGTGCGCGGTTGAAAGAATATCCAGCAGGAGGACCGTTCCGGTTCATTGTGGAAGGTGAGGCCGTGTTGGCTCGGGTAAACGGTTGGTAGCCTGCAGGCGGTGCGCGGGGCACGCGAGGCTGGGGCGTTGAAGAGGTGCCTGACGGATTGAAAGCAGTATACCCGTCATTTTGCGAGGCGGAACTCTCAGGACTCATGGGAGTATAGGTTCGTGGAGGTGGTCGCATTGACCGATCCACTTGCTGTGGAGCGGGCGTGGCTCGGCTTGCTGGCGTCATGGATCGCAATTGTGGAGCGGTTCCTTGTGGATGCGGCGTTGTTGTAGCATTTGCCGGGGTAAATGATCGCGCTTGGTATTCATCATGGGGATGGGGTGTCGCCGTGCTGGCAGGGGTGTAGGATCTGCTCTGGTATCCATCTTGAGAGTACGCTGCCGCAACTCCGTTGGTAGGACTGTATGATTGGTATCCGTCTTGGGGTCGAGCCGTAGCAGTGCTTGCTGGTGTATAGGACTGATATCCATCTTGGGGTTGGGCCGTGACAGTGCTTGCTGGAGTGTAGGACCTAGCCTGATATGGGTCCTCGGGACGGTACGTTCCACCAGTGCTTGCGGGCGTGTATGATCTAGCCGAGTAAGGATCTCGAGAGCGAGGATCTGTGCCGGCGGACGCTGGGGTATACGGTCTTGCTTGATATCCCTCTTGGGAGCGGTACCCATGCTGCGCAAGGTGGTCTCCCTGGTTCGGAGATGTCCCATAGCTGTCAAACTCATCCTCCTCATAGACATCCCCGGAAGGTCCATAACGGTCGTAATGCCCAACGGAATCAGAGGGGTCGTAATGATTATGAGTGGTATCAAGGTGAGGGCCTGAAGTAGCATAAGGATCGGCAGCAGGTGTGAATGTGCGAGTCGGCTGCCCTCCAGAGTCCGCCAAGTGCCGATATTGAGACGAAGGGTAGCTATAATCGGTTTCATTTGCGTATTGGGGTCCCGGAGTAGGGTGGGCGTGGGCTGAATTCATCCTTGAGGGCACGCTATTAGGCACAGGCGGAACTGGAGGCAAGGAAGAGGCTTGACGATCAAGAGGACTGTATCCCATCGGAGCCGCATTGGCGGTCAATGGGGCCGAGTCTGCTGAGATAGCTGACGACTTGGTCGTGGTCCGACTCAAGGGAGGCTTGCTGTCGAGTTCAAGATTCGGCAGAGTCGGCATCCGATCCGTCCGAGTCGAGTTCGAGCGGGTATAAGGAGGCAATGTGGTTTCAGTGGTGCTGCGTGACAATGTGGTCACAACAGGGGTCTTGTCCATATCGATAGAAGGTAGTGTCGGTTTCGAGTCCATGGTTGCCAGACCCGGTCGGGTCGGCACACGATCCTGTAATTGTAGACCTTTTGCGAGAGCTTTGTCAACCTTGCGACGAACAATGCGTTTGAGTCGGGTGCTAATCTTGCGTCGGCAGTACGCTTTGAGGGATCCATCTTCGGTTGGAATGTGGTGGAAAAGGAAGATTAAGTAAAGGATGACCGCCGAGGCTAGTTTCAAAACAGATAGAACCCAGATAATCAAAGTAAAAAGCATACCAAACAACACCACAGCTTGAAGGTTGTTTTCCTCGGCGAGAACTTTGATATTGTTGAAGAACTGTATGATTCCCGAGGCGTTGCCGTCGCTTGTCGTGTTCTCGCCTCCTGGAAGAAGGTCCAATTTCATGACGGAGTACAAAGTGATCGCATTGATAACTTGACGCGGCCCATCGGCAAAAATCGTGTTCATCCATGATTGAAAGGCGAAGTATGTATATAATGCGACATACTCGGCTCCTTTCTTACTCTTTGTCAGCTCAGCAAAGACTAGGAACTTTTTCCACCCACGACCGTTCTTTTCGATGACACGGAAACTTTGAATGCGCACGGCAAGGGGGTCCAGATAGCTCCGAGTGATACTGCCTGAGCGCATAGCGCGGATTGCGAATAACCATCGGTAGACCAGTAGAGTGAGTGACACGATGATACAGACGGCGAAGATCCAACGCGAGATTTTGAATGGAATGGCGGGTTCAACACGGCCGGACCAGCGAGAAAATGCGAGCAAATTGACGGCAGTAAAGATATCGACACCATAGACTGATACCGACACGAGGAGCATTATCCACAGGAAGATGTACGAGAAGGGTGTCCAGCATGAATCGGATTTAAAGTCGTCAAGATTCTAATATCTCAGTCAGTACGGATAGTCGTCGTGGGGGACCTGTTAGGCGACTTACAACATAGTCCCATTTTTCCTCCAGCTGTGCCTCTCCTTTTTCGCGATCTCCAGAGCAACCCATGATGTTGAAGGACCTGGACCGGCCAGGGAACAATCAAAGGGCGAGGGGTATTGAAACGAGCGTGCAGAATGATCAATTATGTGGATAGACTTCGTCGGACCAGCCGTGCGAAGTCACGATCGAGATGTCGGGTTGAAAGTAGATTGAACGAGAGACAAGAGTGCAGCCAGTGTGAAAAGGAGCGACCAGGAGTGTCTTAAGCGCGTGAATGGCGCATGTCTGAAAGAGGCTAGGGGGATTGGCGAAAGGCAGGCTGCAATTGCCTCGAGCGAGGAAATGACAACACAACGGTGTTTCAGAATGGCATTCACTCCAGCCCTAGAAGCAATGAGCACGGCGCATTGGTCGTCAAGTGAGTGTGTCGAATCGCTTTGTGATTGCGCCAAGAAAGGGGGTGGATTAGGATCAGCAGTCGATCGGATTGCGGAGAAAGAATGCGCGCGTAAATTACGGCTGGGGTGAATGAGCGAGCAGACTCGAACAAAGCGAGTCAAAAAGAATGAGCGAGCAGACTCAAACGAAGCGAGTCAAAAGAATGAGCGACGTGAATGAAACAACAGGAAAGAATCAGAAATTGAAAAGGGGCGGGGGAGATTGAAAGATGAAACAGATACTAAAAGGGTTCGGCGAGTGGAGCAACGGGAACCTCTCCAGGGCTGATAACGAAATCGCAAACACAATTCAATCTTTCCTTTTCCCTATGTTTTCTTCAAATTATCATACTATTGGTTTTGATGAAACTCCGAACTGCAGCTTCAGGCGGCTGCCACCGTTGCTGATGGCACTGTCATTGGCTCTATACAGCTGTTCCTGGTTCCCTTTCCGCGGGCCCACTTTGCATGAAACAAATAATCTGGGGCCGAACGCTCGGCGCACTCTGTTAACCTGTCACCCTGTCCCTGGTTCTAACCGCCGAAACTCGGCCGAACCTGCATTGTAGCCGCCCAAGCTGATCAGTGTCGCATCCAGAAACCAGCTTGTTTTGCCTGGTTCCACACATGTTCATGTGCAGAGTATGTACTTGACGCAGGGGCCAAGAGTGGGGTTCAGCGGTTATCCAGATACTTCTGCCGCAACTCAAGGCCCGCTTCTACTAGTTCAATTTGTGGCTGATCTAGTGAGTGACATTTACCGACGATATCTAGTGCTAAGTGGTCCCTTTTCAACTGGAATGTAATGAATTTTGGGCATTCCCGAGCGCTGTCCTTCGTGACTCCGCCTAGATTGGATCAATGCAATGGGGGATTATGTGTACGGGTAAATACGACCAGGTGACGTAGATATATGTATATGTATACCTCGAGTACGTAGTGAAAAAACTCTAGAAATTGACCATCTTGGCATTAAGGAGTCTCGACCTCGGATATCACATCCCTAACCATGGACCTACAGCGCTTGGCTACGTATCCCTGTCTACGGGTTGCGCGACCGTGATCACCTCTCCGTACTAGAATGTAGAGGAAACACAAAGACCACACATCCACTCACAAACCTTGGAAGTTTCATCCGTGATCCCGAGATCCCGGAATCCCGAAAAACTACCAATCCTCGCCGTTGAATGGTTCCTCGAATGGTGACGTCGATCCCAAAGGTTATGTGGTGCTGCATGCAGGATGAGCTGTGAATTTATAAGCTGGTGGGGCATTGGCCTCTTAAAAGGTCAACTACATAAGGCCTTTGCCAGTGTGTTGTCAACTCTTATTCAAAAGGGATTCTTTGGCATGAAAAAACCCCTCTTTTTCTCCTAACCAAACAATGGCGCAATACACTGTTCCCGATATCGTAAACAAGCCCGCCGAGGGCATCTCCTACTTCACCCCCGCTCAAGTCCCCCCCGCGGGATCCGCAGCGATCCCCCAGTCTGATGGATCACAGCCACCAAAGCTCTTCCAGCCTTTCAAAGTGCGGGGTGTAACCTTTCACAATCGAATTGGGGTACGCTCTTCTTCTACCCCGATTTTCGGTCGATGATCTGCTCGGATTGATTCTAATAATAAATCTACAATAGCTTTCACCTCTTTGCCAATACAGCGCCGATGATGGCCACATGACAGATTGGCACATGGCCCACCTGGGAGGAATCGCCCAGCGTGGACCTGGTTTCCTCATGGTCGAAGCAACATCAGTACAGGCCGAGGGTCGGATCACCCCGCAAGACCATGGTCTCTGGAAAGACTCTCAGATCGAGCCCCTCCGTCGCGTGGTGGAATTTGTGCATAGCCAGAACCAGCTCATCGGTCTCCAGGTCGGTCATGCAGGACGCAAGGCGAGCACTGTGGCACCGTGGTTGAGCGCAGCAGATACCGCCTCTGAGGCAGTAGGCGGATGGCCGAACAACGTGATCGGGCCAAGCGATGTCCCCTTCAGGGACGAATTCCCAACGCCCAGGGCGATGACAAAAGCCGACATTGAGCAGCTCAAGAAAGACTGGGTCGCTGCGGTCAAACGAGCTGTGAAAGCGGGTGTGGATTTCGTGGAGATCCACAATGCCCACGGCTATCTTCTTATGAGCTTTTTGTCACCAGCCGTTAATCACCGTACCGATGAGTACGGTGGTAGCTTTGAGAACCGGATCCGGCTGACAATGGAAATTGCGAAGTTGACTCGAGAGAGCGTTCCCGATGACATGCCTGTTTTCCTGCGTATCTCGGCCACTGACTGGTTGGAGGAGTCTATGCCCGATGAACCGAGCTGGCGCGTGGAAGACACCGTTCGCTTGGCTAAGGCTTTGGCGGACAGCGGCAATATTGATGTGTTGGATATCAGCAGTGGAGGAAATCACAACAAGCAGCATATTCATGCTAGGCCGGCTTTCCAGGCGCCTTTTGCTATCAAGGTGAAGCAGGCTGTTGGGGATAAGCTGAAGGTCGGCTCGGTCGGCATGATCGACTCTAGCCACCTGGCTAATGGTCTTTTGGAGAAGGATGGCTTGGATTTCGTCCTTATTGGACGGGGATTTCAGAAGAATCCGGGTCTGGTTTGGACCTGGGCGGAAGAGCTGGATGTTGAGATCGGCATGGCTAACCAGATCCGCTGGGGCTTCGCCAGTCGTGGCGGTGGGCCGTATTTGCACAAGAAAGGGGTTCAGGTGTAGAAATTACATCCATAGAATTAAATCTAACCACCACTGATGACAGAGTACATCGTGATTTAAATGGCGTCCGGATTTGTAATTTCCTTGTAAATGTTTTCTAGGGTTTGGCCGCTTATCCGCTGCAATGGCGTTGCCCAGTATAACATTCTTTTTTTGCGCCCTGAACTTGCTATCCCTGATACCTAATCAATCTTCAAAAGAGGGTCAGATGCCCAAAAGGCAAGCTTACTGGTTGCTCTCCACCCTAAGGAAACGCTTCATGTTTCGGTAAGTGTGGAGTGAATCCACTCGCTGACTAAGGATATGCATGATGACATAGCTGCGGGGAGATCGATCCAAGGTTGACGTTGTTTTGCTTTCAATTGTTTAGGCTCAATTTCAACGTTTCGTCGATCTACCTAATAAAATACAGGGAGCCAAAATGTCAGATCACACAGGGGGAAGCTATGAACCAGAGGAGAGGGAAGGCTCACCTTATTTACCGTACGATAATGAGCTGATAGCAGATTCAGGCCGAGTCCAGGGTATGCCTAGTCCAGACCGATGAATATATTCAAATTGAGATACTGACTATCAACATAGCCGACGGTCGCGTGAATATCAACCTCGAGTCAAAAATCACCAGAGCAATTGTTGAAAGCATCAATTATCAGCAAGAGCTTCGTCGGGAATCCAGCGATTACGGCGAGAGGATTGCACAGGCATCAGCATTTAATTTAAAACTGAACATAGTCATCCAAATCGTGGGCAGCCGTGGAGATGTACAGCCATTTGTTGCATTAGGAAATGCCTTACAAAGGCATGGCCACCGTGTCCGCATCGCAACTCACGGTGTCTTCGCCGATTTCATTCACAGTTCCGGATTGGAATTCTTTCCTATCGGTGGAAACCCGGCCGACTTGATGGCATATATGGTCAAGAACCCTGGTCTTCTTCCTCAGATGGAGACTTTACGGGAAGGCGAAATCTGCAAGAAGAAAATTATGATTGGAGAGATGCTGGAAGGGTGTTGGAGGTCTTGTATTGAACATGACCTATACACCCAAGAACCGTTTGTGGCGGATGCTATAATTGCTAATCCGCCCAGCTTTGCACATATTCATTGTGCTCAGGCGCTGAGTATTCCTGTTCACCTGATGTTTACGATGCCCTGGAGCAGTACCAAGTCTTTCCCGCATCCTTTGTCTAGTTTGACTGCAGACCCGGAGTATAAAGGGCTGGATTGTTGGGCTTCTTATGGTGTGGTGGAATGGCTTACATGGCAAGGGTGAGCTCCCATCCGTGGCCCCTCGAGTGAAAGAGATATGTTATTTATTAATTGATTCAAAGACTAGCGGATGTGGTCAACAAATGGCGAGCTTCAATAGACCTCGGTCCGATACCAACAACCGAGGGCCCAAGCCTACATGAAGGATTGAAGATCCCTTTCACTTACTGTTGGTCACCAGCTCTGGTACCAAAGCCACAAGACTGGCCAGCTTATGTTGGTATGTATAAAACTGCTGCTTTCTCAACGAGGATACTAACTGCTTCACAGATGTCTGCGGATTCTTCTTCAGGGATCCTCCAGAGTACGACCCGTCTCCTGAACTGCAAGAATTCTTGTTATTAGGCACGCCGCCAATATACATTGGCTTTGGAAGTATCGTCGTGGACAAGCCTGAAATATTGATAGACACTGTTCTGAAAGCTGTGAAGGCAAGTGGTGCCCGGGCTGTGATTTCCAAGGGCTGGAGTAATATGAACGGAGGAGAAGACGAAAACATTTTCTATATTGGAGACTGTCCACATGAATGGCTTTTCCAGCATGTGGCTGCTGTGGTCCATCATGGAGGAGCCGGAACCACAGCATGTGGTTTAATAAACGGAAAGCCGACGGCTATTGTGCCGTTCTTTGGAGAGTATGGCCCCCTCGTTTCCCTCTATTCTAAAAAGAAGTACCCCCATGCTGATTTGTGGTTTAAAGTCAGCCATTTTGGGGTGAAATGGTCGCCAGCGCTGGTGCAGGACCGAGGCCTATTCCTCATGAGATCCTCAGTGTTGACAATCTTACAAAGGCGATTGAGTTTTGTCTTACGCCAGAAGCCACAGTCGCCGCCCAAGCACTTGCCAGCAAGATGCAAACTGAATGTGGCGTTGACGAGGCTGTGAAATCATTCCATCGCAATCTCCCCTTTGAACGAATGCGCTGCATGATCATACCAGGTCAGGTCGCAGTGTGGAACTATAAGAAGAACAAAAGGAGTCTGAATCTGTCGAAAATGGCAGTACAGACATTGATCGAGTATTCGAGGATAGACACTGACAATCTCCAATGGTATGTGTACCCGACTGATCATTGCCACTCGACATATCTAACAGCTGGAAGCCATGACATAAATCCAATTACGATCGAAAACCGACGTTGGGATCCCTTAACCGGCGTCATATCCGCGGGAATATCCACAGGAACTCGAATGTTAAAAACAAGCACCGGAATGCTATACGAGCCCTTCAAAGAGCTCCGACGTGCCAAATCATCCCCGGCATCCGAGCGAAATCAACCAACTCCCGGATCAAGTGAAAATTTACAATCCTTACAATACAGATCCGCCACTAACCAGTCTGATATCGGCCGTCCCACAAGTCCCAGAAGCCCTTTCATAACAGCAGGAGACATGGCAGGGGCATCACTAAACAGCTTTGGGAAATTTACCACGGGATACTTCAAGGGCGTTCTCGTCGACATCCCGACCGCAGCAGCAGATGGATTCCGACACGTATCACAAGTATACGGGGACAAACCCAAGGATTATGGAACCGTAACAGACTGGAAGTCCGGTGCCAAAGTAGGCAGCAAGAACTTCGTCGGCGGCATGAAAGAAGGCATCACGGGTCTAATCAAGCATCCGTGGAAAGGATACCAAGAGGACGGTCGACAGGGCGCCCTGAGGGGATTAGCGAAAGGTGCAATCGGTCTCGCCACAAAAGCGCCGTCTGGTAAGCCCTTCATTCTTTTGGATTTCAACGAAATTGAACGTCATCGCTGATAATGATACAGCTGGAATCGGGCTATGGGCTTATCCCTCACAAGGTGTTGCCCGGAGTATTGAAGCAAAGTTTCGGGGCAAGACTCGCAAGGCGGTTGTTATTGCGCGGCTTATGGATGGCTATGCTCAGACTATTGAGATGCAACTGTCGGAGGAAATGAAAGAAGAGATTGTCCGGGAGTTTGATCGGCTAATGGGATTGGACTGATGAAGGTGGCTTATGGGGTTTTAGTTCCGCTGAGATAATTTGAACTGAATGACGAAAATTTCAGTTTTGATTTACTGTAGAAATTTAGTGGTCTGATCCCAACGCTGCGTTCTAGCAATTTCAAGGAATGGCTTGCTTAATGACAGGTGTCCGCCACGATCGGATGCGATCCGGGTGGAGTCGGTTGCCAACGATATGCTTGCCGAATTAGTCGGTGGCTCATTGAATTACGGCGACTGTGAACAACTTGAAGGTCTGGGTGTCTAATTTAGTCTAGGATGACACAGTCCTGCAAAACATGAGGCTGAGTTGATAGACATATGACACCTGCACACTGCGGCACCTGGGGGCTCCTTGCATCTCATGTGAATTATTAATATTTGACTTTGATCAGGGGTTTGATTTCGATTTTATTGCATTTCGCCTTACCCCAGACAAATAAACCTGAATGGGTACAGTAGACAGGTGCAAATGTAACTCTCAAGTCGTTTATTCTGCATTTACCAATCACGAACATGGTGATTCGCGGGGGTACGATCATAGCCTAAAAAGGCAGCAAATTCGGTGGCCGATCTCGAGTGGATACGCACCACTGGTAGCCCAATTTGGTATCGATTGCGAGTACAGTCGGCATTCGTGCAAACCCGCTCCGACCGAACGCTAAAATGCCGGTGCCTTCGCAAACTTCGACTTCATTTCATTTATAAACTCCCAGATAGGTCCGTTTATTTCTGCTGGACACACTGAGATAAAATAACGGAAATCTCGCAACTTCATTGATTTCGTCTGCATTCGTGACAGGCTCAGTTTTCCATCGAATCAAATCACACACATTGGAGAAGTATAAAGTTTGGGGGCGAGATACTGGACACCATTTCGCTTTTGGCCTTAGTTCAGTTTTTGTGAACATATCGGATTGCGCCTGCGTTTCCTCCAGGATCGTTCGTGCAACAAACCCCACACGGGATTACGACTTCGCCTTCGCGCGACTTGACGATCACGATATAACAATCGCCCGCCAGCCACCACAATGGGCCGCTTGAACGACGGTTTCAACATCCTATCTCTCGGCGTAGTAGCCGCAGTATACTTCAAGCCAGACTATGCCATCAAAAACTCGAGAACAATCACTATTGCCCTCTTTTTCACCATTATCACCGTTTCCAAGCTTATTTATCAATTATATCTTTACCCTCGATTCTTCACACCTTTGAAGCAAATACCCACACCCTCGGTAAGTTTTTCATGGACTCGCGACAGATGGACCTGTCTCTAACTTCTTCTAGACTCGGCACTGGCTCAAAGGCAATACGGCATCGGGCCTGATTGACACTCCCCACGAGCTGATCCAAGAGTGGGCTACTACGATTCCTAATGATGGATTGCTACGCTACTATATTGTCGGTCAGCTCGAGCGACTTGTTTTGACGAATCCCAAGGCCTTGAGCGAAGTATTGAATTCCAAGGTCTATGATTTCGCCAAACCCACCATCGCGCAACAAAACTTGCGCCGCGTCGTTGGGGATGGCGTTTTACTTGCTGAAGGTGACGATCACAAGGTAAGTGATACGATGGTGGCTCCGATATGACAAAAACTAACCTTGGCTTAGTTTCAACGAAAGAATCTCATGCCCGCATTTTCTTACCGTCACATCAAGGATCTCTACCCCATCTTCTGGAACAAGAGCACCGAAATGGCCAAATTGATCCGCCGTGAAGTCGAGTCCAGAGGACCAAATGAGGACAACTGCATCACAGTGCGAACATACGCTAGCCGCGCCACCCTCGACATTATCGGATTAGCTGGAATGGGTCACGATTTCGACTCGCTGCAAAACCCAAACAATCGCCTTTACAACTCCTACCAGAAGATCTTCACAAGCCCCGGCACTTTCACCCGGATCCTGTTTATGGTTGGTGTTATACTCGGAGATATGAAACTCATACATAACCTTCCCACCAAGCGCAACAAAAATTTTGTCGAAGGTCGTTATGTCATCCGTGAGACTGCGCGCCAGATGCTGCGGGAAAAGCAAGCCGAGAACGACGACGAGAAGAAAGATACCGGTATCGATATTATCTCGGTCGCGATGCGGAGTGGAAATTTTGAAGAAGAGAACCTCCTGGATCAGTTGATGACATTCTTGGCTGCGGGACACGAAACCACAGCAGGCGCACTCCAATGGGCTGTTTATGCTCTTTGCAAAAACCCCGATATCCAGGAGCGTTTACGTGAAGAAGTTCGCACGAATCTTCCTTCTATCAATGTCGAGAACCCTGAGCCTATTGACGCTGCCGCTATCGATAACCTCCACTACCTGAATGCCGTCTGCAATGAAGTACTCCGGTTCCACCCGTCCGTTCCTAATACCGTTCGTGTGGCGGTGAAGGATACCTCATTAGTCGGGCAGCCAATTCCCAAGGGCACGTGGTTGATTATTTCACCGGAGCTCCTCAACCATATGTCTGAGCTATGGGGACCCGATGCGGATAAGTTCAACCCTGATCGATGGATGGGTGCCGGCAAGGCAAACACCGGTGGTGCTACGAGCAACTATGCGTTCTTGAGTTTCCTCCACGGTCCACGTGCTTGCATTGGTCAGGGATTCTCCAAAGCTGAACTGGCTTGCCTGATCGCTGCTCTCGTTGGCAGTTTCAAGTTTGAGCTGAAGTACCCCGACGCTAAACTAGAGCTTAAACTGGGCGCGACCTGTTCGCCAAAGGATGGTGTCCAGGCTCTGTTTACTCCGTTAGATGGGTGGTAGTCCGGCTTGGGTTCCATTCATCTGCTACATTCATTCAAGGCATGTGTACATATCTTTACTATATTTGATTATATCGATCTTTAAATTTCGCCTTCGGTTGGGCACGAGTCACGAATATTTTTGTCCCAGTCATGTTATGTACAATATCCATATAACTTGAGTGATCCACATTTCGCATGAGCCATACAATTGACTTGATAAATAAGGTTGTCTCCACACTTGTTCCAAATTAGGAAATGCTTGAGAGGTCGGGCAAAGATCACCCGTCCTCCTATCCGGGTGCGGTTCAACAGACACCCGACGGTCTCACATACCAGTCCATCTTGTCTCCATAGGTACAGGAAGAATCTATAAATCATCAGCTATTGCTTGAGTGGTTTTATTGCTCGATCAACTGACAAAATGCCAGATCTAAATTTCAATACGGACAGCGACATCCTAGACCTCTCAGGGAAGGCAATCTTCATAACAGGAGGTAAGAGGCTGGACATCACACCAGCTCATCGAGATACCCTAACCCGAGCTTCCTCATCTAAAGTGAATATATACAGGAACAAATGGCCTCGGCGCGCAATCAGCAATCCACCTATCCAAACACAACGCATCCCACATCTACATCAGCGGACGAAATGTCCAAAGCGCCGAGAAAGTCATCACGCAAATTCGCAACAGCGGATCAAAAACAGAAGTTACCTTCATCCAATGCGATCTCGCATCCCTAGACTCCGTGAAACAAGCAACAGAAAAATTCACATCTGAGAATACTCGTCTCGATATCCTGATGTGCAACGTAGGAATCATGGCTCAAGGCCCTAGTCTAACAACAGACGGGTACGAAGTCCAATTCGGTACGAATCATCTCGGCCACGCACTTTTAATCCGGAAATTACTTCCGTTACTCGAAAACACAGCTAGCGGAGGTGGTGATGCCCGTATTGTTATTCTCACATCTCAAGGCTTCCTGCTCCATCCAAGTGGAGGTTTCGTTTTCGATGATTTGAAGACTACGCAAGAATGTCTCTTCCCGGGTCCTTGGCGCCGGTATGGACAGAGTAAGCTTGCAAATTTGCTCTATGCTCGTGAGCTTGCCAAGAGGTATCCCGGTATTCTGGCTGTAGCTGTGCATCCGGGAGTGGTCGCGACTGATCTGGTGGGGAGTCAGGGGCTCTTTGATAAGGCTTTTATTTATACGACTAATTTTGGAAGGCTTTTGAAGCCGGCAGAGGGTGCTTATAATCAGTGTTGGGCTGCGACTGTTGCTCGTGAGAAGATTGAGAGTGGAATGTACTATGAACCTGTTGGGAAAAAAGAGGAAGGGAGGTTGGACAAGACTGCTAAGGATGATGTGTTGGCTGGGAGGTTGTGGGATTGGACTGCGCGGGTACTTGATGAGTTTTGAATTTTGAGTTTGCATCCATTCGATGAATTATTGTTAGAAGACCAAACTTAACATATAAATTCACAATAAAAATACTACCATTAAACCTTCTCAATAAACTGAACTCTCCAATCCAAGTAAATGCACACACTAGTCGCCGTCATTTAAAACAAATACACCCAAGGGCCGGGACCTTATCGTCCGTCCTTCCACAGAGCCTTCACGCTCTTCTTCACAGGCTTGAAGATGCCTTTGACCTCTGTCTTCAGGGCCTTTCGCTCTTCCTTGGTCCACTCCCCATTCTGCTTCAGCGCCCTGATGTCCCGAACATGGGTGGTGAGAAGAGTTGAGGCATTCTCCACCGCACACTTAGTGCATTTCTCCTGGTCATTGATATCATTCAACGCCTTTGTCAATGCACGAATCATCTCCTGAGCCTGCGGTCTTTGCAGTTCGCGATCGAATCGCTCAGACTGACTTGGGCCGTGCGTTGGGCATGGTGCCTTGGTGCTGATGCTAATGAGAAGTCAGTATTTGTTGAATACGATTGACAGATAAGAATATGAGGAGGGCTGATACTGTATACTTACTTCTCGTACTCGTTCTTCTCGGACTTACTCAGCTCGGAAGACTCAACAGAAACAGAGTAAGTGGGCGTCTTGGAGTCGTAGTTCTTGAGTTGGGTCATTGTGGCGATTTGCACGATTGAAACGTTGACTAGAATTCGTGGATATTGCTTTGAGGTGCTTTGGATTATGGTGTTTTTGATTGCTTGATGGTCAATATTGATTTGGCGGGCTCGCTGGTTTTATATCTACCTCGCCTCATCATTTCAGGTCATAGTGATCGAAACGGGTAATTCCGGTATCTCCGAGATATTACCATAGTCGGTCGGTCGGCCAAACAACACGTCCGATCGGGCTCGGAGCTAGCCTTTACTTCCATTTTCGACTCGTATAAGGTCTCAGCGGCGGTGAAGTATGTAGATGCCTTGAAGGCTGCATCGTTTTGAGTACGATGCTGCGGTCAACGGGCTTTTAAAGCACCGGACGCGACACGCTGATCATTCCAGTAAGAATCGAAAAGAGATTCCCATGACGAATCTCACGGAATGTTTATTGTACCCGACCAGTTGTCCACATATGGAACCTTACTTAGATCTGAATACATAGATTAACTCTGAGAATCTTGAATTAAAGACCCTGAATAATTGATATTCTTGAAAACGTGAATTTTACAGCTTAGCCATCAATAAACTAGGGTGGTCGAAGGCACGGGTCTACATGGAAAGTAGCTAAAAATATAGAGAAAAATGGTTTCAGACATCAATTGCTATAGCCTGGTGAAAGCTGATATGCATGGGTTTCATAGCATTGGGCTTGTCCATTTGTAAGTGTAGAATCTTGTTAGATCTTCCACGTTCAAAATTGTGGATCTGCTTTGAATGTATACTACATGCCCAATGACAGACGGTTTCCCAAAGGCCCACAGATTAATCAACTTGATAACTGCTTCATTTAATGCTGACATATTTCGCAATTGTCACCTTGATAGACATATATCAACGCCCATAACCCACCGTTAGAACCCTTGAAGGTATATGGACATACCCCGGCGCCTATGATGCATGGAGTCATGTGACACTTATGCCTGAGGTGTAAACAACGGCGGCAAGCTGCGATGACAGATAATAAACTACGTTATCTTTCAGCTCGCATGTCACCGGTCGCAAGCTGCACCTCGATCTCCAGCGCTTGTTTTTGACAATGTGAATTGGGGGCATGTGATTATCTGGTCCACTATTCAAAAATAATCTACTTTTTCCTTCTTAGCGTTTTGACCGCCATTTCATCCAGTTCCCCAGCCTTTAGTCCGATTGCGCCCTAGCCCGTACCAAACGCCAGCTTTCGAGAATGCATACCTAGCTCACCCGGAATGAACCAAGACACGACACCAAAGAATCCATATCACTTACGGTTGATACGGGTGTCCAGTACTGAACACAATGAGTCCGGCAGTGGAGAACGGTGGACCCGCTCCCAGCCAGGCTGGGGTCAATGAGAAACACAAGCCAACTGAGAACGGGTCACCTTCAGGGGCAGAAAGTGCCACAGAGATACATGATGCGCACGGATTGGCACCTGGGTCACAGGAGCAGGGTCTCGGTATTCTAATCGAACACTCGCAAGATGATACAAATGGGAATGGCCGAATGTCTGTCGTGAATGTATTTGAAGGTCCGAAAATCAAAGCTGTTCTCACAGAGCTCGCCGAAGACGCGTCCCAGCGTCCGGCCGACGACAAGGTGTTGAAACTATCGCCCGAGAAGATACAAGAGCTCACATCATCACCGGAGTCGATCCCGTATCGCGCCGAGCCACCGGACGCTAGCAGCGGCAGGAGGATAATGTCAGACAATCTTCGTTCGTTGCAGGGTCACCCAGACCGGTTATCGGAGACCCCAGATGTGACTGTGCAACCTCTCAGCGAGGTTCCTTCCTCTCCGAATAGCTTTCCAAAGATTCGAAGGTCTAGCAAAGATCCAAGCTCTGACGAGTTGCACGACTCAATAAATCTACGGCAATTGAACAATGGTACCATCCGTCGACCACAACCGTCCCGAACCTTTTCTACTCCCGTGGCTCGGCGCCCAACGCCTTCTACACCCAATAATGAGCGACTTTCACAGACATGGGCATCGCGTTCGAAGCAAGATCGGGAGCTGAAAACTCAGCTCGCTGCGTCGCCTCACATTACTGAAACACCCTTGACCTCTCCAATTCCATCAGTCCCTCTGCCACCCGCATCGATACCAACTTATCTTCAGCTTGAGCTGGCCTCTGGTCGTCCATCGCCGCTTTATATTCATGGAAACGAGAATGAATTCCCTTATGAGTCGTCAAGTGCGAAAATAGAACGACTGATGAACTTCCTGCTCCTTCCACCGGTGCTAGAGCAAGCTATCGGTTTCGGAAGTTTAGCATGCCTGGACGCATGGCTTTACTCATTCACTATCTTACCCTTGCGTTTTGTTAAAGCCTTGTATATTCTATGTGAATCTTGGGTGCTTAATCTAGCCGCGGAGGCTCGGTTTTTATGGAAATTTGTCATTAACGGGGCTGGCCGGGTATGGCGAAGGAGGAAATACCTTCCAAATAGGCTCCGTGATAGACGGGAAAGCGAACCAGACGCCACTCGCTTGACTAATGGCGCAACCTCACAGGAATCACGTCACCAAGATCCATCAAAGAGAAGACATCGGACCTCTGAATCTCGCAAACATCACCGAAGAAAGAAGTCCATTCCTTCGGCTCTACTCCCTGATGACAAAGCTGATATTCTCACTGGCCTGCTCATGATTACGACCTGCTGCGCATTGATGTACTTCGATGCTAGCCGGATGTATCACTGGATTCGTGGACAGGCTGCGATCAAATTATATGTCATCTACAATGTTCTAGAAGTGCTCGATAAACTTCTGGCTGCACTTGGACAAGATGTTCTGGAATGCTTATTTTCAAGAGAAGCTCTTGAGCGACGACCCAATGGGCGAAGCAAAATCTTCCGCCCATTCTGGCTCTTTCTATTAGCGTTGGTCTACACGGTTGCGCATTCGATATCCCTCTTTTATCAGGTGATGACCCTCAATGTCGCCGTGAACTCCTATTCGAATGCCCTCATTACACTACTGTTATCCAACCAGTTTGTGGAGATAAAGTCGACTGTCTTTCGCAAATTCGAGAAAGAGAATCTGTTCCAGCTGACTTGCTCTGACGTTGTCGAGCGATTTCAGCTTTGGCTGATGCTTACTATCATTGCATCTCGTAATATCGTGGAAACGGGCGCGTTCAACTTCATTGGCCTCGGTTTGGCTCCCAGCTTCTCTGGGAAATCCACGAGCACCAACAGCACACCCTTGTCAACTCCCCCTCGCACTGCATCATCGATCCTGCCCCAGTCGTTCACGTTTCTCCCATCGTCCATCCTTTCCCTTAGTCATATGAACTCTTTCATCCCGACTTTGGCGCAGGTCCTGGGCCCCTTCCTCATTGTCCTGGGATCAGAGATGTTTGTTGACTGGCTGAAACATGCCTACATCAGCAAATTCAACAACTATCGCCCTGCACTGTACGGTAAATTTCTCGATGTGCTCGCGAAGGATTACTACACGAACGCCTTTGCTGGCGGCGACCACAATATCACTCGCCGCCTCGGGTTGCCTGTCATCCCTCTATCTTGCATTTTTTTCCGCGTGTCCGTGCAGACATACCAGATGTTCTTGGCCTCTTTGCTTCCCCAATATCCATCGTCCACCGCAGTGGTTTCGAGTTTATCCACCATCCAGAATCGCCATATACCCGCACCCCTCCCATCCGCTCCACCATTGAGCTTCGCAACGATCCTGCCAAATGTCAACATCCTCTTCCGCAAGGTCCTGGAGAACGCAATTCCGTCTCCCGCCCAATCCGTTCAAATATTCACAGTGGTCCTACTCCTGACAGGGTTTATCGTGCTATTAATCCTCAAGCTTATCTTGGGGATGGGTTTGCTTGCTTTCGCACGCTCCCGTTATAGGAAAATGAAGAGAGTGGAATCCGAGCAACGGAAAATATCCCGAGGCTCTGGACACCCGCAATCCCAGCAGGATAGTTCCGGCGACGCTACTACGGCACCCCGGAAAGATGAATTCACTGTTGAGGGAGGCCGCCGATCTGGGCTCTGGGGGATGGTCGAGGTTGGCGACGAGAAACGAAAATTGATTTATGGTGATGACCCTGAGGGGCTTCGCCGGGTGAAGGAGAAGGAAGATCAGGATAAGAACAAGGATAAAGACTTGAAGATCGATCATGTCCAGAGATATGAGATGGTTGCTAAGAAGATCTGGTGATTTTGATCATATGTGCTGTGCATAGTTGCGTTGAAGATACGGGCATTCGTCCATGAGATCTACAGTGTAATATAGACGGCATCTGTGATGTCCTTGTAATAAATTATCATTTTTATTGCATTTCGGATTTTCTTCAGACTTGCTATTGAACAGAATGTCTGTCGAACACCAAGTGTCGTCAACCCTCCTCATTAGATTGGCAGTCAACCTGACAATTTTTATCATTTCGCGAGTATCACGGAAAGACCGAATTATTCTTAGCTTTCTGAATGACCTGTTCAGCCAAAGACCTCGATGACACTGCGAGGCATGCTGTATTTCCCAATAGGAACATACTCAACCTCATCAAATCCCATTGAACCAGGTCCTCCCAATTCCATACCTCTCTTAGTATCGGTCCAGCGTGGCGAGGCAGCAATTGCAATAATAACTACCTTCAACCCATACTTATACTCAGGAGTCCCGAGGCCAGCACCAGTCTCAGCATCAATGACAGCAATGAGATCGGGCACTGATGCTAATATCTTCGACTGGCCATTCGAGACTGCTTCCACGAAGGCATTCTCATTTTTGAACGGAATCTTAATAGCAGCCTTCGTCCCATCGCTCAATGTCCCATCAACATTCAAAACGCCATAAGTATGCCCGGTCTTGAGCACCCTCTCAACACCTATGATCTTGCCTTGACCTAGGATGGCTGCGCTCTCAGAGCCCCCCACCTCATCAATGATGCGCTGTGCCTTATCATTAATATTCTTCTCTAGAGCCACAGCACGCCCAATCCACCAGGCGAGAGAGACAGTCCCGGTAATCGCTTGCTCCCTCACAATTCGAGCAGATTTCGGTGGTCCAGCTTTCCCAGCCCGACATCCCATCTCCACACAAGCAGCCCGCAAAGCCTTATCAACCAACTTGTCAGTACGAGACTTTGTCATCGTGATAAACGTCCCATCTCCACTGGCAATAGTGGCTGGGACCAAGGCATCACCACTCGGGGAGCCATATACATTAGGCGTGACCTGCCAAAATGTCGGATATGCGCGTCCCATGTAATCGGCATCCAAACAGGGAACGCCATAATGAGCCGATACCCCCAGATTTAGAACTCCGTTGCCGCCTCCGATTTCCAATGCCAGGAACCCGGAGACGGGTGGGCTTCTGGTCACTCGCATTAGTTCGTCATGTGCTTGTAGGCATTCGTTGTTCTCCAGTCGCTCCATGCTGACCTCGGGGCTTCCCATGCACCCTGTCCAGCCAACTAGCGATTCATCGGGGAGGTAATCAACTGAAACAACTTTAACGGTGTCGGGCTGGCGACGTATTATTGCCCTTGCTTTGAGGTATTCCTGGTAGGGATCGCCGCCGCCGCCACATCCAAGAATCTTGCACCCCTGGGCGATGAGCAATAGATCAGTCGAGGAAATTATCCACTGGCCATCCTTGACTTCGGGACGATAGGATTGTAGATCCAATTTTTCCTCTGGATATAACGGATCTGTATCCTTGAAGTCCGCTGCTTGAGAGTCGTCTGCGAAGCTTGTAATGTCAATCAATGTGTTTGACGATTCTTGGGCAATAAAATCCAACTCCCCAACTGCTCGAGCAACAATCCGTGCTTTAGCATCAACATATTGAATGGGTAACATGGTAATCTCGGCGACTTGGATGGTCTCCGGTTTCGCTCCGTTTTCAATGGCCTTCTGGATAGCGAGCTTGACCACTGCATCTTGAGCCTCCTTGATAGTCTGATTCGATGTGTCCACAACAGTATCAATGACACCCGAGACCCGCGAGATAGCAGCACCAACAGCATTAGCCACCTCTCCCCCTTTGACAGTTCGAACCATGCTTACCCCTGTCAATGGCTCATCAGTCCGGATAATAGGCGCACCCCCACCAACGATCAAAACATCAACGTCACCCTTTTGAATCTTAGTCCTATCAACAAGCTCCTCAATCTTCTTTCTCATCGCGATTTGAGCCTTCTTGACAATCTCAGGCGTGACATCGGCAAGACGCTCAGGTTGACCCATGCCTTCAAAAGGATTATTTCCACTGGGCGAGTGTATGTCAGAAGCAGCGACAATATCGGTTGAAGTGAGATATTCTCCACCAAATAACTTTGCCTTATCGAGGAGTTCTAGAGCCACACTTTCAGGGCCAACAGAAAGATTGCCATTTTCCAAGCTCCGGATGATCGAACCACCCCCGAGTCCAATACTTTCCACTGCGGGAAGAGCGAAGTTCGTGCGGACACCACCGACTAGACTCATAACAGAGCTCATCTGGGGTAGACCGTTTGGAAGCAGCAGTCCGCTATCCGATGTTGTACCCCCGATATCAATGACGACAAGGGGCTCGGTTCGATCACCCTGCTTCTGCCCGCCAGCCTCCGATGCAGCCCTCCAAAGAAGCTCGCCGCCACGGATCGAATTTGTTGGGCCAGAGTTGAAGGTTCGAATTGGCAGCTCCACTGCTTCCGATGCGCCCAAAACGCTTCCATCGTTTTGAGTCAAGTAAAGCGTATAACTATTGCCCTTGAAAATATCTTCCATGGCTTTTTGAAACCCATAGATAGTTTTCTCAGCCAGAGGCCGTAAGGTCGCATTCAGAATAGCGGCATTCTCGCGCGCAAGGAAGCCAAGACCAGACACTTTATGCGATTGCGTGATTCTTGGCTTCATTTTCGATAATCCATGGCGAGCCATAGCCGCTGACAGAACATCGCTTGCATGTATCTCCTGCGCGTTGTTCAATGGAGCATACATGCCCGAAATAACAACATTCGAGATATTGTTCTTGACCAGTTCGAGGCCTATACGCTCAATCTCTGCTTCATCCAAAGGGCTGATCTCGCTTCCTGAAATCTGATATCCTCCATTGCAAAAGTATACTTGAGGTGACTCAATACACGCTCGAAGGTCCGAAGGAAAATCGATGAACGGAGGAATTCCGCGGCCAAATCCCTCTTCGGCACCGCCGCATAGTCTGATGACCGCAACGCGTCGCAATGATGGTGCACGCTGCACAACGGCGTTTACGAAGTGAGTCGTACCGACGATCACGCATCCGATCGAGGCGAGGGAGATACTTGATGCGTCGATGACTTTCCGAACGGCATTCGTGATGCCAGTTGTAACATCTGGTGTCGTCGGCGCTTTGTGGGAGGCGATAACGCAGACAGGGTCGAGAGATATGAGAACGGCATCGGTGTTCGTTCCTTGGGTATTAAGTGTTAACTTTGAAATCCTGCTGTTTTAGACTGGATGCGGTCTTCATGTGTACGGCATACCTCCTACGTCAACCCCAATACGATATTTGTGGTCCATGGCGCTGTCTATTCTTGGCTGTTTGGTAGTCTAGATAAAATTTAGAATCAATACTAGAGAAAGGAATTCAAGGAATATGAAATATGTTCCTATCTCAACCCCTCAAATGCAATTGGAGTAGTCGCTGCTGCTGCGGGGTAGCTATCAGTGCACGGAGCGATACAATCTGTGACTCTTTCGGATTCCGCCCCTGCCAACAAATTGCGATAAGTGAAGGATAAACACTGATTCCTGAATTGAGAGTTCATGTGCTTACAAATCCCCATCCCCATCCCCATGCTTTGACTTCACTTGCAGTTTTTCCTCCTTGGATTTTGAATTCTCTTCAATCGAGTCGTGCACTATTGACTGCAAATTTTGTATACTTTGTAACCTTATGTAGATAACTTCAGTTAGCAGGATCAGCCAGTAAGATTCTTTACACGTAAATATGATTCATGCATGTCTTGTATATTCCGAAATTTATGTGCCAAATGCTATCATCAAACATATGCGAGCCAAGGTTGCCTTGGGTATGACGCCTACTGGAAGTAACCGGGGAACAGCCAGTTCAGCTTCTTCTGAGCCTCGGGGCCCCAGTTTGACGGAGAAGTGCTGAATCCAAACTTCACGGAGCCAGCGAGGTGCTTAGCGTGAACCAAGTCAGAGTGCTCGTCGCTAGCCAGAGCATCGAGGACAGCGGTAACGAAGCGGCGGGCGTTGTCGGCGTTGGCCTTCATGTGGCCCATGACCATCTCAACGGTCACATCAGCGGTAGACTCGTGCCAGCAGTCGTAGTCGGTAGACATGCAGATCATCTGGTAAGCAATCTCAGCCTCGCGGGCGAGCTTAGCCTCCGGGAGGACGGACATATTGATGACACTGCCGCCCCATGAGCGGTACATCTTGCTCTCAGCGCGAGTGGAGAACTGGGGGCCCTCTGTACAAGAACATGATTAGTAAATATCCATTGAAAGAATTTTCGGTATACATACCCATGCAGATAATGGTGCCACGGTCGTGTAGGACGACACCGTCACCCTCCAGGCTGTGTCCACATTCGCGAACGACCTTGGCGATACCCTCATCGAAGGGGTCGCCGAAGGGAGTGTGTGCAACCACACCACCCTCGAAGTAGGTCCATGGCCGCACACCCTTAGTGCGGTCAATGATCTGGTCGGGGATAACGAAGTCGCGGGGCTTGATCTCCTCCTGCAGACTGCCGACGGCGGAGAAAGCAATGATGCTGCGGACACCGATGGAGCGCAAAGCGGCGATGTTGGCACGGGCAGGAACCTCGTGGGGGGCGATCTGGTGGTGGGCACCGTGGCGGCTCAGGAAAGCAATAGCGACAACCTTGTCATTGTGCTTGCATTGGTGGTGGAGGATGGTGATGGGGGAGGAGGGTTCGCCCCAAGGAGTAGAGATGGACAGCGAAGCAACCTGGGTGAATCCAGGAAGCTCACGCAGACCAGTACCACCGATAACGGCAATTGGGACGGAGCCTAGAGGAATCTCGATTGTCAGCTACTGTGACGAAGTGGGGTGAGGGGCGGGCGCTTGAGGGGAGTGCTAGCGAGGGGCTTCACTTGGAGATACACACCCTCGTAAGTGTTGGGAAGAGCAGTCATTCTTTTAGCGTATTGCTTCGGAGACTCAATGCGACGAAAAGGTTTTGAGATTGAGGAGAGTTGACGAAGTCCCGAGAGGCAGCGCATACTGTATTAAATTTCAACGAGACCGCCCCGCTCTTATTGGACCCCCGCCCCACGTGCGTTCCTGAGGCCGCAACTTTACCGCCTTGGAACCAGATCTATAGACGTTGAATCCATGGATTCACTAAGAATACTACGAGTCGCTTTGATTGATTGGTTGAATACTCAATTTATTTGTCCAGGTAAAGATACAATTTTCAAAACCACAAATTTTACACTCGATCATGTGTTTCCAATCTATATATCAGGGTCGCTCCACAGTCCCGCATTTAAGCCACCTTCCACTCGTAGTGGTGAGGACCCTTCATAACAGGACCGGGATCTTCACCGGCAACCCCCGGCTTATTATAGCAGTGGGCACCGAAGTAATCCATCTGCGCCTCCATAAACTTGGTCGGCAGCATGAGTCCGCCCTCGTACTTCAGATAATCCAAAGTGGCCGAGATCGCCGGCATATACTGATCAGTCTTGGTGCCTTCAATAACAATATCCTTCAATGCATCGAAGCTATTGTGCAGCTCTGTCGAAACCGCATCAATGAACTTCATATTGGACATGCTAGTCTTGCCAGACAAATGAGGCTGCAACAGATCGGCAATGTAGTCGGACTTGATAATGCAGCCAGCCCGCCAGATCTGAATACAGTTACCGAGATCAATATTCCAGCCTTCATCCTCGGAGGCTCTGGAAATCAGCTCGAGTCCCTGACAGAAGGATGAGAGGAAAGAACAGTACACAGCCTTGCGCAATTTCTCAAGCAAAGTATCTTTAGAGTGCTGGGTGTCTCGAATGGGACGAGGCGAAGGCATTTGGAGCTTCTTAGAAGCTTGAACTCGCTCTTGGCGGTTTCCACTTGCGATACGCATGTAATGGGCAGCGGCTAAGGTGGGACAGGAGATGTGTCGTGATGCAGACTCCATAAGCGACCAAAGAGGTGTTCCCTCGGTACCGTCGTCGTCCTGGACCACCTTGTCGAGAACATCGTCGAGGACGAATCCACTGTTGCCAATTCCTTCTCCCTTTCCATCACCATGAGGCGTTCTCTTCGTTCTCAGGATATGGGCGCCGATGTTTATCAAAAAGTTGCCCCGTAGTTCGCCAGTAGAGTCCCATTGCGTGAAGACATCTCCGATTTGCTCGTAGCCCATGCCCAGGCCGTAATGCATGTAAGACCATGCCTCAGCAAGCGAAGAGAGCATTCCACCTTCAATACCATTGTGAACCATCTTGACGAAGTGTCCGGATCCGCCAGGGCCAATACGAGTCACACAAGGGGTGCCACTCTTGGGGTCCTTGGCTGCATACCTCTGGAGCAGGGGCATGACGAGCTCCAGCGCTTTGGCATCTCCACTGGGAGAAAGACTAGGTCCACGACGAGCAGACTGGTATCCACCGGAGACACCAACGCCAATCCAGAACACGCCTATCTCAGCACATTCTCTCTGACGGCGTTCGGTCCTGCGATAATTCTCATTTCCGCCATCTAGGACAATGTCGCCTTTCTTCAGGTCAGGCTTGATCATTTGAAGGACGGAATCTGCAGGTTCGCCATGTGTAATGGAGAACATGAATAATTTGCGTTCCCCGCCCTCGAGACTGTCAGTGAATTTTTTGATGTCGTAGAATCCAGAAATCTTTCCTTTGACATCGTTGGCGCTCTTAGCCCAATTCATAACTTTGTCGACGTTGGCTTTGTCCACGTCAAATACTGATACATCGAGACCCATCTCGGAGAAGGCAAAGGTCATCATTGATCCCATACTGCCCACTCCGACCACGCCGATGCGCTTGAATTTCTTGATCGGATCCATATTAGCCATGATGGTTGTCGAGTATATTGAAAAAAGAACTTTGCCTGCTCAATTAGAGAAAAGCTTAATGACTTTGAGTCTGATATTAAATTGAGATGAGGAATAATTTAAATTTGGAGAGAATGAAGTCTCAATTGCTGTTCTTGAACGACAATTTGTGGCAACCGACATGGAGGCCGCGGCAAAACACATGTTGTCAATATGTGGTCATCGGCGGTCACGAAGGCAACTCCCTTACCCCTTTGACCTAAATAACTTAGGAGAAGAGAACTTAACCACATCTCGTGACATGTAGAGACTATTCCAGCTGATGATGTACCAGTGACGAAACTTGGCTTACAATCTTACATCATAATCAACACGCATGATTTCGGGAACGTCGAAGACATACCCCATCAACACGACAAAATTTCAATGATCAGAAACGCACTCAACGTGTATCAGAAAGTAGTGGCCAGCAACATGAGACCAATAAGCCGTCAATCACTTCAAAAGATTCCTCTTGCCTACGCCTCCTGCTCAATTGGCTGCGGGCCAACCGACACACTCGCACGCAGACTAGAAGCGATCAGCAATGCAGGCTTCATCTCAATCGAGCTTTCTTTCCCTGATATTGTCGAGTTTGGCTCGCAGGAGCTTGGACACCCCGTTCAGCCGGACAATTACTCCGTACTCATAGGCGTCGCCCAAGATATCCGCCGACTATGCGATGAGAATGCATTGACAGTCATGATGTTGCAGCCATTTGCAAATTTTGAAGGATGGCCGCAGGGCTCAGCCGAACGTGAGGAAGCGTTCATGAGAGCGAAGGGCTGGATTGATATTATGAGGATTGTTGGGACTGATATGTTGCAGGTATGTTTATCTAAACCCGGTGAACAGAGGGAAAAAAGCAAGCTAATCGCATATCAGGTTGGATCTACAGATACACCCAAAGAGAAGATATCAACATCCCGGGACACCGTCGTCTCTGATCTACGTGAGCTAGGAGGTATGCTAGCCAAGCATAACTTTCGACTCGCCTACGAAAACTGGTGCTGGTCTACACACGCACCAGGCTGGAAAGAAGTATGGGAAATCGTGCGCGATGTCGACCTTCCAAATGTTGGTCTCTGCCTCGATACATTCCAATCCTGCGGAAGCGAATGGGGCGATCCGACTACCTCGTCAGGTTTGATCGAAACTGAATCGCCTGATCAGCTGCAAATCAACTGGCATTCAAGCATGCAAGATCTAGCAGCCACTGTTCCCGCCGACAAGATCTATCTCTTGCAGGTCTCTGATGCGTATAAAGTCTCGCCTCCGCTTGAAGACAAGGTCATTGGGGGTTTGCGTCCGCGCGGTCGCTGGAGCCATGACTTCAGGCCTATGCCGTATGATGGCGGGTACTTGCCGATTGAAGATTTTGCAAGGGCGGTGTTGCAAACTGGGTTTAGAGGGTGGTTCTCTGTGGAGATATTTGATGGGGGGCCTGAAGGAAAGGGGAGGATGTATGAGATTAATGAGTACGCGAAGAAAGCTATGGCGAATATGCAGAAGCTTTTGGATAACTGTGCTACAGAGGGTCGATAAGAGTCAAATGCAATGAAATAATCAATTTCACGAAAATGGTGTACAATAGACGAATTCGTCTTATAGAGTAATTTTAACAACACAAAGGTCCTTGATGGACTTAATCAAACGAAAACGCCGGGTTTGAAATGCAGGGTAGACGCCGTGATGTCATAAGGCATGCAGTGCTAGAAGTAGGAATGCGTAAAAAGCATATCCACCTTCATTTAGTTGGCGTTGCTGGGGTAGGCAACAGAGTAGGTGGGGACGAACTCCTCCTTGACGGAACGCAAGCTCACAAAGCGAGACAGCAAGTTGGCGCTACCAGCCTTGTCGTTGGTACCACTGGCACGGGCACCACCGAATGGCTGCTGACCAACAACAGCACCGGTGCTCTTGCAGTTAATGTAGAAGTTACCGGCGGCGTTGCGGAGAGCATCATCAGCCACGCGAATGGCCTCACGGTCCTGGGCAAAGACGGATCCAGTTAGGCCGTAAGTGCCAGTGGTGTCAATCTTCTCGCAAATCTTAACGAAGTCGGCCTCGGTAGCGTCGTTGTAAGAGTGGATGACAATGATAGGGCCGAAGAGCTCCTTGGACAAGAGGGGGTGGTCGGGGTTGGAGGTGCGGTACACGGTGGGGGAAATGTACCAGCCCTTGGAGGAGTCGTAGGTACCTCCGGCAAGCAACTCAAGCTCGGGGTCGTTCTTCGCCTCATCGATGACACCGGCCAGCTTGTTGAAGGAACCCTCGTGGATGACCGGACCGCAGAAGTTGGTGAAGTCGGATGGCTCACCAATCTTCAGCTGCTGCACCTCAGCAGCAACCTGCTTCACAAACTCGTCGGCAATAGAAGATGCAACATAGGCACGAGAAGTGGCGCTGCACTTCTGGCCCTGGAACTCAAAGGCACCACGCACGGTCTGGACCACGGCGTTGCGCACATCGGCGGACTTGTGAATCAGGTGGAAGTTCTTGCCACCGGTCTCACCCACAATGCGAGGGTAGCTGCGGTATTTGCCATCCGCCACTCCCTCCGAAATCTTGCCATAGAGCATACGGAAAACGTCTGTGCTGCCGGTAAAGTGGAGAGCGGCGAATTCAGGGTGGTTGAGGACAGAGCTAGTGACCTCCTCGGCATCACCAGGCACAAACTGAATGACATCCTTGGGCAGACCGGCCTCAAGAAGAATCTGGTGAACGAGCCAGTTGGAGGCGATGGCAGAGGGCGAAGGCTTCCAGATCACAACGTTACCCATGAGGGCGGGTGCGCCAGCCAAGTTACCACCAATAGCAGTGAAGTTGAAGGGGCTGATAGCGTAGACAAAACCTTCCAGAGGACGGTACTCAAGGCGGCTAAGATGGTCAACATCAATATTTTCAAAACAACATAATTCACGGGGATGGCTTACTTCCAAACACCAGGAGCGTGGTGAACAGGCTGCTGTGCGTAAACCTCCTCGGCATACTTGACACCAAAGCGGAAGAAGTCGATCAGCTCAGCAGCTGAGTCAATCTCCGCCTGCCATGCATTCTTTCCTTGGCCCTGCATAGTCAAGGCCATAATATCATAACGGTACTTGGTCGAAATCAAATCGGCGGCCTTGAGGAAAATGCTGGCGCGCTCGGCAAAGGGAGTTGCAGCCCATGATTTACGAGCGGCAAGAGCTGATGCGATAGCAGCGTCAACGTCGGCCTTAGAAGCATTGGAGTAGGTTGCGAGAGGAGCATGGGTGGCTGGGTTGCTCTGGGTAAATGTCTGGGAGCTCTTGATCTATTCAATATTAGCATAACCCCTCGCTTGAAGTCCAATTTCTCATACCTCTTTTCCAGCAATGACGAGAGGGACATTGAAGGGAGACTTTTGGTTCACTGACGCCAAAGCATCCTCCAGGCCCTTGCGATCTGCGGAACCGGGAGTGTAAAGTTTCTACGTACTACGATTAGTGTATATTCCCTTCGCGCGATACTCAAAAGCCTTGACTCACGTTTGGCTCGTTGTTAATCTGGGGGATCTTGAATGTCGCGTAAGTGCCCAGCGAACGCGAACTTGAGCTAGGAACGCGGCATGCGAGCGACTGCCAGCGGGACAATGGCTGCGCTCTGGCGCGCAAGAGGATCGACTGCATTGTGGTATTCGAGAAGCTCAAAAAAAGTAAAATCCAGATCGCTATTGGAATCCGAAATGTGAAGAGTTAAGATCGAATTGAAGAAGAAAAAAGAACGCGGGGTACACATATGATGAAATGACCGGCTATCACCGGCGGTAGCTATCGCATTTTCGACCGCGAAGCTGCCAGTACCCTGTACAAGGTGCATGAGCCGGCAGCGAATGATAGGCGGCCGGCAACAGTCCCGGGTGGGGCAACCGGGCCGGAGCTCAGCTTTGGAACAACGATCATTGGACGATCCACCATGATCTTCAACCCCAGTATGTACCCGGTACGGAGAACGGATACAATCTACAGATAAAGCTGATACTCTAGATAACATAAAAAAAAAAAAAAAGAAAAAGAGCTTCGGCGATCAAACTAACAATGTCGCATTAAAGATAAGCGTTCAAGTGTTGCGACTCCTGATAACGGTTTCTATGGTGGATCAAGGTGGATCAAGATGGTAATTATCTTAAAAATGCTTCTTCCATTGGGTCCATCGAAGCTGCCACGCATGTAAATACACAACTTCTAGTAAAGATAGATCTAACTTAAGCAATCCACCACCAGATACGCTCCAACCAGTTGCGAGGTTGTTTCTCAACATCAAGTTCACACAATCGATCAATTTCCTCTTTGCCAGAGAAGATATCAACGTCGGCAGCGGGAACCATCCACGGAGTCCGGTACCAGATTTTATGCCCAAAGTACAAAGCGAAAAATATAGCGAAAACAATGTAAGATACCAGGAAACCGGAAGCCGTAAAAGAACCTGGAAAGAAAACGGTGTACCCGTTGGTGATTGCCAACAAGGAGACAACCACCAAGGCATAGTAAGTGCCCCAGGGTTGGAATGGCGTCTTGAATGGTCGCGACTTGAGCATTCCATGGAAATCAAGAGCCCGGCGGAAGCGCTATTAGGAAAAGTGTTAGCAGTCGGGTTGGGACGAGATGGAGGATATGATCACTCACCAGATAAGCTATGCCAACAAGAACCCAGGAAATGAAACCTCCGACCGTGGTGATGTTTGTAAACCAATAAAACACATCAGATCCTGAGCTAGATAGGTTCAAAAAGGCGAGGAGTCCAATCGACCAGGTAACCAGCACTGCAGCGTAAGGCACACCATTCTTGCTGCAACGAGTGAAAATCTTGGGTGCTTGACCTTCACGAGCAAGTGAGTAGAGAGTTCGGGAGCCCGCATAGACCCAAGAATTGCCGGAAGACCAAGCGGAAATCAGGATGGCCGCGTTGATGACATGGTTAAGGCCACTGATTCCAGCATTCTGGATGCCAATCACAAAGGGACTGGCGCCAGCACCCGATGAACCACTGGCGACTCCCTGAAGGAGGTTCTTGTCATTGTATGCAACTGTCACTCCAATCACCAGACTTCCGAGAACGTAGAACGCAAACAGACGGTAGATGAAACGGTTGGTGGCCTTAGGGATGTTGCGACGTGGTGCGACAGCCTCGCCAGCGGCAGTGGTGATCAATTCGGGAGAGAAAATGAAAGAAAATCCAGATTTGATGAGAGCGGTCCAGAATGCCAGGAAACGGCCAGTGTTCACATTCGACACCAAGTATGGCTCCTTGAATGCACCTGGATTCTGCCAGTATCGGAATCCAAGTCGATCGTGATCTGGTCCACCACCGAAGAAAAGAACGACGCCAAGGAAAATGAGCCCGATAATGGCGATGATTTTCAACGATGCAAACCAGAACTCAGCTTCACCATACCAGGAAACGGCGACAATGTTCAGAAGAAGGATAACTGTTGAATTGAAATCTTGGTTAGCTTATTCCCTTGCATGAGAAACAGTAATTCCGGAATAGACAATTGACGTACCAAGAAGGATGATCGCGATCCATACACCAACACTAACATTGATTTGCCAATATTGTATGACAAGTCCCGCTGCTGTGACTTCTGATGCTACCAGCATGGAGAATGAGTACCTGTCAGGACTAGTTAGCTTCATCCAAAATTGTTCCCAAAATAATCAATTACCAATAGTTATATCCTGTGAAATGATGTGTTAGTACTTTTCATGAAGAGGTGGAGGTTAGAACATACCAACAGCAAATCCCAGACTTGGCTCAGTGAACCGGTTGATCAAATACGGCACAGAAACACCGCGCACGGGCAGATAAGTTGTCATTTCACCCAGCATGTTCATGACGAAGTAGACAACACTTGACATGACAATGTATCCCATGAGAAGGGGTGCTAATATTTTCACGTTAGGCTGTGCCTTGCTTTGCAGATAGTCGTCTCCTGTATGCATTCGCCACGTACCTGGTCCAACCGTCGACAATGTCGAGCCACTTCCAACGAATAAGCCCGTGCCAATACAACCACCCAAAGCAAGGAATTGAATATGGCGCGAGCTCAGTCCGCGATGTGTTTCACCACTGTCAACCCCCTCCACCTCGCCTTGGAGAGTCTTTGATTCCTCACAGAAGGCCAGTGGGCCCTTGCCCTCCTCCATCCCCTGAGGTGATGGGTCCATGGTGGATCGACAGGTAGAAGAGACAAATTTACAATGGAAAAGAAGAAAAAAAAAAGGAAAAGGTTCTCAGCCAGAATATGAGTGTTCTACTGCACACATATACCCATGGACAGATAATCTAGGCTTCTAGGTCATGAGGGATAGGGTTTAGAATATAAGCCACGGAGCGTCTTAAGTTACTTACACACAAAAAAAATAAGATAACCGCGCAGAAAAAAGAAAGTTCCAACTTTTTTGTTGACTCGCGGGGAAATTGGAAATCTCTACCGATTGAAAAAGCCACCAAGAACTCAATTGGCTAGGTGCCATGGTAAGAATCACTCATTTGTATAGAGGATGACACAGGGTTCCAGAAAGTCGGGCCGATGTGGAGTCGTGCGGTTCTTATCAGCCCTCGATACATGCCTAATCTCGGTCTCGGAGGACCTCCTATCGGTCCGGTATGGAGGTTTTCGATGAGGTTATCTCATGTCAAATAGGAATGATTCCAGGGACTAACTCTAATTCGGTACCTGGTACCTTATCCTGTATAAGGCCGTATGACAATATTAAATGTTTTTGGGTGCCAGAAGTGCTTAACCCTGTTTAGGTCTTAGCTAGAGGGTTACGGGCGTCAATTGCCATCTGGGGATTCTTGTGGATCTATCTGGGGATACGGGGTAGCATCACCGTGAAAAATGGGGATCCAATGCATGGGGAATTTCTATGAAGTAATAGAAACTTGATCAGGAACCTAATATTGAGACCTTAAAAGTCAGGCTAGAAGGGTAAAACCAGAGGCGCGACCGTTAGTAGCCGGAGACACGTGACGCTTCTGCAGGCGATTGACCGGCCCGGTCAACCTAAGATCAGTGGCCCGTGCAGCCCCATCTTAGCATCAACCGGCCCGTATCGCGTTACTCCAACAATTGAACAGCATTGGTCGATGGCTATCTCTACAGGGATCTGAAGGCCACATGATCTGTTCATGCAGGTTAGAGTTCAAGCAAGGCTTCTATACGGTGGCAATAAAGAAGTACAAAAATTTACCCCAGTCAAAGGCAGGCCGAATCTCAATAATATCGGGATTCCGGTGGGGTTATTTAGACCGGGATGGCCTGCGGTGTTCGCCATTCCATGAATCATGGAAACTATCCCTTGGTCACGAGGCCATATTTTCCACACCGAGAAATGAACGGCTGCAAAGTCCCGGTTGGTCATCTTACTGGCCACCGTACCGGTCGCAGGCGCTTGCCACCGGCTCTTGCCAATGTACATAATTTATTACTATGCCTATCTAGTGATCTTTATCTTCAGAGCTGTCTGCTTTCAACCTTGGTTCCAATATTCACTTTACCAAAGCAAAGCAGAACTTCACTTCTAAAATCCAGCTCTGCTCCCTCACTTCTTCTTCTCCATCGCCTACCCATCCAATAATCTAGTACTTCGCGACAATCGTCATATCAATGAAAGCTGCTCGGGCTGTGCGCGTGCCTCGCGGGCAGGCCACCATCAGCCGCGCCAACACTCGACTAGTGAGCGGCACTGGTAACGTCAAGTCGTCTGTTGCCGCAACTGCAAGCAATGTCTGGCAGCCACTATCACCGCCGACTCCTCGCAAGGCGTTGAATGCGCCACTCGCCAAACTTCCTTTGTCATCCGTTCTGCGCTCTTTGTTGGTGCTATCAGTCTCATCCTCTCCACTTTTACTCAAGCCCTGCATCTACACTCTATCATTGTTGGCAAACCCTCGCTCCGCGCTGTGGGATGTGTCCAAGAACCCACTGCTGAACTTCTTGGTGAAGCACACTATCTATAAGCAGTTCAACGCTGGAGAAAGCAAGGTCGAGGTTCAGAAATCTATCGAAAACATCAAAGGTCTAGGATGTCGGGGAGTGTTGCTTGGCTATGCTCGGGAGGTCTTGGTTGGAGAGAACGAAGACGCCGCGTACGACGAAAAGGCTGCTCTTGCCGAGATTCAAATGTGGTTCGATGGTACCATGCGCACAGTCGATATGGCTCAGCCAGGAGACTTTGTTGCTCTGAAGTAAGTTGCTGCTTGTTAATCTTTTGTCGGCTTTAATTTAACACGCTATATTAGATTCACCGGCATGGGTACCGATGCCCTTCGCCTCCTCCAGAAAGAAGCCGCACCCTCTGAATTCATGGATGCCTCTATCCTGAAAGTGTGCGATCTGGCGATCTCCCGTGGTGTTCGTTTGCTCGTTGATGCCGAGGAGCAGGCTGTCCAGCCTGGTATTGAGGCTTGGATCATGAAGTACCAGAAGTACTGTAACTCGCAGACTCCTGGCCGCGCCATCTTCTATGGCACCTACCAGGGCTACCTTCGGTCAACACCTTCCACTCTGGCCCGTCACCTTGAGACCGCTCGCAGCGAGGGATACACTCTGGGTGTAAAGCTGGTCCGCGGTGCTTACATGAAGACTGAGCCTCGCCACCTGATCTGGGCTAAGAAAGAAGAGACTGATCAGTGCTACGATGAGATCGTTGAGGCTCTTCTGACCCGCAAGTACAACTCCATGCTGCAGTCCCCCTCCAAGGACCCATCTGTTCAGCTGCCGCCTGTCAACGTGATCATTGCCACCCACAACCGTGAATCTGTTCGCAAGGCCCACGCCATCCGTGTGCAGCAGGCTGCCCATGGAGAAGACTTCGGTGTTGATCTGAGCTATGCCCAGCTTCAGGGTATGGCTGATGAGGTGAGCCTTGAGCTTCTTCAGGGCTTTGAGAGTGCTGAGGCCAGTGTGGGTGCCACACCCATGGCGGCCCCCAACGTTTTCAAGCTCTTGACTTGGGGATCCGTTAAGGAGTGCATGGGTTTCCTCTTGCGCCGTGCCATCGAGAACACCGAGGCTGTGGGACGTACCAAGGACTCCCAGGTGGCAATGTTCCGTGAGTTGAAGCGCCGAATGATTGGAGGCAGCAAATAGAGATACCCCTTCACTTCCATTTGGCACGGTTCCATTTTCATAGCTTCTTGATTAGCGGGCCATCTGCTTAGCTTTTCCTTTTCTTTTCCTTTCTTTTTTAATGCCCTTTGGCCCCAGGTTTTTGTTCACTGCCTTTGCGCAGGCTGGGATGCATTTATGATGGGCGTTAGCGTTTTATGGGTCATTTTTCTTGTTCATAAAGGTAGTTGCTAAAATAGACAACTCTTATCTTGTTAATTGAGATTGCAAGTAAAAGCATTCGGAATGTCCTTCCGGTTGTGGAGAATTATATTAGGCCGTACATATTTACTGGGGACTCCACCCACTTTCCGACCCCTCACTGGATCTTGTTGGCTTTCCTCCTTACTCCAACTACTACTCAAATAATCAGAAACATCCACAGCAAACATTCTTACCACAACTCATCAATTCCTCAGAATGCATATTCTCTCAGAACCAAACGTATCGCGCATTTTCCGCAGCTTGACACAGAAGCAATGCCACGACTTTATCAATGTCCTAGGCTCCGCACTTGTGGGGTACAGTGCTGAATCCAAGCCAACAGTGCCCGAATCAGAGAAACTGATCCACCAGCCATTGCGTACTGTCTTCACAACAAAAGCGAACAACTCATGCATTTTCATGCCTGTCTCAGATACCGCCACGTCCGCCGTGAAAGTTGTCACGGTCGGCAACAGTGGTATCCAAGGAACAATCAACATATTCTCACCCGAAGGACGACTACAGGGTCTTCTTGCTGCCGCAGAGGTAACAGCATTCCGCACAGCCCTTGCATCCATGACACTATTCGTGCGATGTAGTAAGCTTCGCAAAGAGAATATTCTTGTGATGGGGTCGGGTCGCCAAGCTGAGTGGCATGCCCGACTTGCACTACTGCTTTACCCGGACTTGGTCCGACGGGTGACTTTCATTAATCGAGGTCGTCAACGACTTGATGAGATGGAGCGTGATGTTCTGGGTGAATTGCGAGAGCGTTATCCTAATGTGTCTATTAGCACTTTTGCTAAGGAGGGTGCGGCGGACTATGATAAGAGGCTTTTGAGTGAGCTGCAGGCTGCTGATGCCATCTTCAGCTGTACACCGTCTTCAGAGCCGAACTTCAGTTTTGAGGCGCTGCAGTCTGCTCCTAAACAACGCTTTATTTCCCTGATTGGCTCGTATAAGCCGCATATGCATGAAATTGATACTGAGACTTTGCTCTCTGGTGGGGGCAAGGTCTATGTTGATACCAAATCGGCTTGTTTGGAGGAGTCGGGTGAATTAATTACGGCTCAGATGAAGGAAAGCCAATTGGTGGAACTGGGGGATATGCTGGGGGAACAAGGCCTATCAGGGGAGGTTGAGATCCCGGATGGCTGCAATGTTATCTTTAAATGTGTAGGGATGGGATTGATGGATCTCGTGGTTGGGAAGAAGCTGCTTCAAATTGGAAGCGAGCAAGGACTGGGAACAAGTGTCGATGGATTCTAGTTTCTCTTCCCTATACCAAATGTCTGGGGTCGTTGATTTACGACAAGTTTAAAATAGGCCACTTTCGTGCTAGTTTATGCATGCATTATCCGATTTGGTTCGTTGTACATGTGGATCACACGCGATGCTAAGAAACTTAGTCCGATGTTACATGGATTGTGGTGATCATTGTAGTCAGTAGAGAAATTCCCGAGAATTACCTGTGTAAATGTGCTACATTTTGTAGTGCAGATGGCTCATAACCTCCAATAATTGATGTTAAGCAGACCGGCATTCAGCCGGGATTAGTGAGCTTGGGCAAAGTCTGCCAGGATGCGGGGCCGCGAACCGTAGGAATCGTTATCAGACCGATAAGTGCCACCCATTTCCTTTCCCGACTTCCCTCTTTCTCTCTTTCCCCAGAACTTTATTTATCGAATTGAGTCACTTCTCCAAAACCACTCAGGTGGCTCTAGATCTCCGGACTTGATCCGTGATCCATTTCCGCTTTCTCCGCCAAATTCTCCGCAGACGATGCCCGGCCGACGTCGACCTAGTTGACACCGCCTGTCATGAACGACTCGACCTCGACTCCTGCGCCACAGCAGAAGCGCCAACGGGTGGCCGAAGAGAATCGCAAACGAGCAGTTAGAGCGTATGCAAATACCTTCATCGCGGTTCAGACCGGATCGAGAGCCCCAAAGCGCTAACATGACCGGGCTTTTACAGGTGTGACGGCTGTCGCAGAGTGAAAGAGAAATGCGAGGGGGGCGTACCATGTCGTCGATGTCTTCGCTATCGCAGACAATGCAATTTCACTCACATAGATCCGGTGGAAAAGAGCCGATCGACATCTGTTTCGTAAGTTGTGGCGGTGTGGGATGTGCTCCTGAAAAAGGCCATGTGCTAACATTGGAATGCGGGGGTAGGCTACTTGACCGTGCCGCTTCAGCTAGCCACCATGAAATCGTCGAGGCAGAGCGTGTCCGCTATATGGAGCGCATTCTATCATATTATGCACCGGGCCTCACGTTCGATATTCAATCGCTCCGCCAAGCTGCCGAGGACCTGAAGAGCAAACACCGGGAGTCGGAGTCGGATGCGCTTTCAACAAAGGTGGATGCCAATGAGCTGGAGGATCTGGCGATTGATGAAGAGGATTTCACAATCAAGGCACTGCCTAATAATACAGCTCGTACGTGTCCTATTTGTGATCATGGCTTATTTCTTACTTACTCCGATGGCAGAATACTCTGGCGAATTTTCATATTTGAATTTCTCTATGAAGATTCGAAAGAAGATCGACGAATGGATGAAGACGGCGGCACCAGAAGTGAGCTCAAATTTACCCGATCATGATATTCAAGCGAAGCCATTAACAATATCTGCAGGCTTCATCTGAAGTGGAACCATTTGAGGATCGATGGCGGGCTACCCAGCTTCAGTCAGGGTCGTCCTTAGTATCGTCTTCTATCACCTGTCTTCCTCCCCGCTATGTGGCTGAGTTCTTGGTCCAAATATTCTTCAAATACGCACAGACCAATAACTTCTATGTGGAGGAGGATTGGCTTTGCCAAAAATTGAATATTTGCTACACCAACCCTTCTAGCTTGTCATCTGACGATGCCGGCGCTGTCTGTGCAATTCTGATGGTACTTGCTGTTGGCACGCAATTTGCACACATGGAGTCGCCCACTCCAATCAACTGCTTGCCCGTAGATTCCGCTGCCAATCAAGACCACCACTTCTCAGAGGATGAGGTAGGTCTAACGTTCTATCAGTTTGCGTCAAAGTTGCTACCAGACATAATTGCTACGGCATCCGTGCGAAGTGTGCAAGCTTGCCTTTTGATTGGAACATATTTGCTGCCACTGGATACTTCTGGACTATGTTACACATATTTTGGTTTAGCTCTAAAGTTGGCCATCCAGAATGGAATGCATCGAAGGTATCATGGAGAAGGGCTCTCGTCCCGGATGATTGAAACCCGCAATCGGGTTTTCTGGACAGCTTACACCATTGAGAAGTCAGTCACATTCATCCTACCCCTTATGTTCATATCCTGACAAACATACAGACGCATTAGCATCCTACATGGCAGACCTGCATCTTTGGCTGATGCAGATGTTGATGCTCCATTCCCCGTCGATTTCCCTGGGTTAATGCCAGCGACACAACAGTCAAACCACACCAATATGGTGACGTTGATTACATTGACTTTGAAGCTTGGGCAAGTTTCAAATGAGATTTCCTCTTTGAGAACATGCCCGAAGGGTCAACAACAAGATTGCTTAGAGCGACTGCTCAACATTCGCAAACACCTCATTGAGTGGTGGTCCACTTTACCCGAGGAAACAAGCTGTCGAGACCTTAATCCTGCGGGTCCACTGTTTCGGTCAAATGTACATCTTAAGCTCGATTACTGTTTGACTCGCATTTTCATTGGACGGCCATTCCTGTTCAGTAACATCAAGGCTCTGCAAACACCTAACTTTCAAGCATTCAAGGGCCCGTCTGGAATTTCCAAGATTCGAACTACCCTTGTCACTGACTGTGTAGAAGCAGCCTTGGAGATTATCGATTTGTGTCGTCTTCTTCGCGATGAAACTGGACTTGCTCGCGCGTCATTCACAGAATTCAGCTCATGCCGTGCGGCACTATTGGTGATATTGGCTCAAGGACTTACGAAGCGCACGGAACGCCTTGGCGCAGCATTGGAACAAGGTGTATCCTTGATCAAGATTATGTCAATGGGCGTTGGCTCTGCCCGCTCAGCCGTCAGCGTCATCGAAGCGCTCGAACGTGCAATCCGTCGTCTTGAAATGTGGAGCGAATCCCAGCAAGCGCAGAGCAATGGCGGCAGCCTTGAATCCGCTTATGATCGTTTCAAGAATTGGGAGATGCTGTGGAAGACAGGGCCTGTGTCACCTTCTACGGCATCGTCCTGGGAGCAAAAGAATCCTCCTGTCGGTGACAGTATCGGTCTCCCGCAAGGCATGCCCTCCCACACACCAGCTGCCCTTGGTATTGATGCCGTCATCTCCGGCATGCCCATCACACCCTCCAATACAGCTTTGCCAAGCAGCAACACTGGTTCTGATCCGGTGATTGGCGGACCAGGTCATGGAATTCTGAATGCTGATATTCCTGATTCCGGTGTTTCTCCGGAGAACTTTTCCCTATCTCATCAACCGCTCTCTCAAATGGCTCATTTCGGTTTCGATCATTTTGTATCGAATTTCCCACAGGAACTTGGGGAATTTACTGCGCTTCCCTGTTTTGAACCAGATGCCCAGGGCAATTCATCTGCCATGGTTGGCACGGAAATGAAAACTCCTACGGGAAGTGCGGATTCGCATTGGTTGCAGTTTATGAATGAGTGATAGGATATCTCCGTTCTTGTTGGCCTTGCCGTTTCACAGGTGACACTCTTCTACATCAGGTTTGTTTCCCCCAATATACCATGTGCTGCAAGGCAGCAATCACTCCGGGGTTCTTTGCGTTTGGGCGGGTTCCAATCTATTTATCAGGTTATAATCAATGCCCCCGGGGACATATATAGCTTTTATCTTACAATGGTCATATTCTTACATATTTGTGTCATTCATTTCTCGTAAAGTTTTCCGTGAAATTGCTGTCAAAACAGCATTGAATGTCTTAATATCTTGATATAATAAGCCTCGAGAATACTGCTAATCGAATGTAACCTTCTTTCCGGAGAAGACAGCGGCAGACTGTTCCTTTTGCTTCTTCTTTGCCTCCCAAGAAGGGTGAAGAGGTCCCGTATCGTCAGAGGCCTTAGTCTTGTGGCTAGAGAAATCGCCAGCAGCACGACGTTCTGATCGGTTTTGCGGCCGCGCAGGTTCACTTCCGTATCCACCGCGTCCACCCCGTTCACCCCGGGCACCTCTAGCACCGCCCGCAGCACCAGTTGCTCCCCTCTTGGTATCCCATCCGTTATCTCTGTTGCGTTTTTGATTTTGCTGCTCTACCAGCACATGGTTCGCCTTGTCACCGAACTTCTTCTCCCACAACGCACGTCGCGCTTGTTGACCCATGCGGTTTTTGCGCTTTGGGGGAGCAGCGGCCGCGGCAGCATCGTCATCTGTTGCTTCTTCCTCGGAACCAGACCAGTACCCACCATTCATGAGAGATGGAAGGAATGTTGTGGTCTGTACTGGGACCTTGCTCGCCTTGGTCTTTTTAGGTGGTGGTGAAGAGTCCGATTCTTCTGCAGAGAAGTCGGGGGAAGGCGAACGAGAAAACACAGAGTCGGAGATGTCATCTGCAAGGCGGTCGTCGTTTGCATCATCCTCATCCTCATCTGACTCCTCCCCTTCGGAGCCAGAGCCTGGGGCTAGCCGTGCATCGAATTCAGAGAAATCTTCCACCCCGGATTCATCGTCGCCCGAAATATCCATAGCTTCGGCACGGGAAACCCGCTTTCCGTCGTCTCCAGACTCAGACCCTGACACAGACTCCTGTTTTTGTTTGCGCACGGGCTTCTCGGCCTTTTCTTTCGTAGTCGCATCCTTGGCCTTAGTCTTGTCTTGCTTTCCAGCAGGCACATCCTCAACTCCGAGCAATTTCCGAATCTCGGTCAAAATGGTCTTCACGACATTCGTTACCGGGTTGGATTTGAACAGTCGCGCAATGATATTGGATTCCGCGGAACTCGTGGGTCCTTGCATGGAAACATTCTTTGCCTCTGCGAATTCCTTGAAGATTGGGTTCTCTGCGATGCGCTTTGTCTTGGAAAGCTGCTTATACAGGTATCGCTCGGCAGTAGTCTGGTAATTTAGTTTCTGTGGTGAAAAAATGTCAGCATTTCAAGTTCGCAGATTCCAAGTCCATCGGTAAAGCCGTACCTTCAATGCCTCCACTTCCTCTGCCAACCGCGCGAGGGTCACTGAGTCGTATGGTTTTCTGGCGGCTTTCTCTCGGCGGCTAAGCTTTTGTCTCTCGAATCCTCGTGCGGTCTTCATCCCTTTGATTATGATTTCCACGCTTTGTTCGAATTTGTTCGTCATTCGCGCGGCTTTCATCGAAAGCTTGCGGGTGTCCGACGATGCGGGACCGTTGAAATCGGAATGCTTGCGCTTTGGCATGTTGGGCGACTGTGATACGATAAATCTGGTTCAAAAATATGAAAGTCGAAAGGGTGTAGTTCAGACAGCGTTTTTGAATGTCGGTAGTGGTCCGGACTTTTTTTTTCTGGCGCGGATCATTTGCCAAGTCTTTCCGCCTCGTCTGTCACGGCCAACCATTTCCTTCAAAGGGTCTTAGGTTAAAGTTATTCGCATTGCGAAAGAGGAACCTTGGGAAGAATGAAAATGGGATAAGGAAGAATCTTAAACTATGATCAGCAACATCCACGGTCTTCAGTACCTAGGTAGTGCTCACTCGATTGACTACAAGTATACAGTCGTTGTATGTGAGCACTGCTTATCCGTCGACAATAGTGGAGCTACGGAGCTATATATATTTCCATGACTCTACTAGGTATCAGGACTCAAGTGCGCAATTTATTGACGAGGCAAAAAAAATCCATCGATTATTGATATGTACATACAGACATGGCAAAGACAACTAATACGCATACAGACCCTTTCTATTTCTTTTCTTCCTCCTTTGGCGGCTCAGGCTTGGGGGTAGGGAGCTTGAACTGTAGGCGGATTTTTAGCAATTGCTCTAAACTTGCAGAGGAATATTTCACTTACGGATTCGGGCGTGCGGTTCTGACCAGCACCAACAGGCTCCCATGCAGTAGATCCACCATCGAAGTTACGGAAAGCCTGGGTGAGCTCAAGAGGCTCAATGACAATACGTTTCTTCTCCTCGTCGTAGCGCAGCTCAGTGTAACCAGTCAAGGGGAAATCCTTGCGGAGAGGGTGGCCATCGAAGCCGTAGTCGGTCATGATACGGCGCAGATCGGGGTGGCCGCTGAAGAAAACACCAAACATGTCGTAAACCTCACGCTCGTACCACAGGGCACCCTCGAAAAGGCCAGTCACACTGGGAACTGGGGTAGCCTCGTCGGCGTAGGTCTTGACACGAATGCGAGAGTTGAAGCGAACGCTAAGCATGTTGTAAACGACCTCAAAACGCTGGTCGCGGGTGGGGAAATCGACAGCGGTGATATCGGAAATCTGGGTGAACTCGGCGGAGGTGTGGTTCTTGAGGAAGCTCATGACGGGGATGACACCGGCGGGAGCAGTGTACACAGTCAACTCATCCTTCCAGACGGTGAACTGTTGGACGTATTTGGGAAGGCAGGACATGATGTACTGTCCGTAGGTGTGCAGGCTGTCGGCCTTGTCCTGCCACTTATCGGCCGGGTTGACGACTGGGGCACGGAGAGGACCCTGAGCTGAAACGATGAAACAAGCATGTTAGTTCAATTGTATCTGGCCCAATTGACCCGAGACAGTCACGTACGAGGCCGTTGCGCCTGGCGCATGTTTTCGGGCTCCGGCGCCCCCGGTTGTGTCGAGGCTTTAGCAGCATATTGCAGCGAAGAGGAGGAAAAAGCGCGAGGGGCCATGGACCTCGAGGCCGAAGCCATCGATCGGCCAGTACCCAGGCGCATCAAAGAGCGTGCGGATGCCATTGTGGTGAGGGAGCAATGGCTGCGGGCAGGAGGGGGGACGAAAGGCACGTAAGGCGGATTGTGAGGATCGAGGTTGGTCGAACCTGCCAGTCAGGTGACCCTGACATAAGCAATGCTGGCGCTAGGCCCGATATGGTAATGCCAGCAAAATGAAGCCGCGCTTCAATTTCCTTCCCTTCCTTCACCCCGTCCATCTCCCCACGATCCACCCTCTACCTCCCTTCTCCTCCTATTTTCCTTTTTACTAATTCTCCGTTCTTTTTCATTTGTTCTGGATCTGGAGTAGCGTCTTCTTGTCTCTTTTGTCTTTGTGTACCTGATTTGATTGGGTGCCGGCGTTGAGATTCCCGTGTCGCCTTTCCCCGATCGCACAGTTTTCACCGCGGCCATGTCTAGTCGCCAACAGATTGACTCGGTCATCGACGACGATGATGAGTTTTGGTATGTCATGATGCCGTTCTTTGACAGATTCCGCGACAAGTGGCCCTAACCCACTTTACAGCCCCCTTTGCATCGAAGAGTTCGACCTTTCCGACAAGAACTTCAAGCCATGTCCCTGTGGATATCAGGTACGCCGTCCCTCAAAGCCTTCCTCAAGCCGACGACCTTGATCGCCGTCCCTTCCTACGTACTTATCCTGACCTTTAACCTGCAGATTTGTCAATTCTGCTACAACAATATCAAAACGCACAGCGAAGAGGGTCGATGCCCGAACTGCCGCCGTCCTTATGATGATAGCACGATTCAATACAAGATTCCTGATGCGGAGGAGTGAGTCTCTCAATCCGTCATTTTACTTACATATTTCCAGGTGCACTGACCCCTCCTTTCGCAACTTAGGTTCAAAGCCGACCTGGCCTTAAAGTCCCGCAAGGCAGCCGCAGCCAAAAAGAAGGAAGCTGAAAGGCGTGAGATAGAGGCTTCGAGCAGAAAGAACTTGGCAGGTGTTCGTGTTGTGCAGAAGAACCTGGTTTACGTTATAGGCCTCAACCCGACAATTCGTGACGAGAACCAGTTGTTGCAAACGCTTCGAGGCAAGGAATATTTTGGACAATATGGCGAAATTGAGAAGATCGTGGTCAGCAAAGCTAAGCCCGGGGGTAATCCGCACCAGGGGATTGGCGTTTACGTCACATTTTCTCGCAAGTCCGATGCTGCGAGTTGCATCACGGCTGTGGATGGTTCCTCCAACGGAGATCGTGTTCTGAGGGCTCAGTATGGGACAACCAAGTATTGTTCGTCTTTCCTTCGCAATGAACCGTGTAATAATCGCAACTGCACGTTCTTGCATGAGACTGGCGAGGATAGCGAGAGTTACAGCCGCTCCGACCTTTCATCCATGAATACCTTGTCCAGCCAGCGCCAGCACCCGCCGAATATTCCCCAACCTCGCCCTATCCAGCCAATTACCCACACTATGCGCCGGCAACCGAGCAAGGATGACTCCCTCAGCGGGCGCTCAGTTGTCCCCGATGGACCGGCGCTTCCCTCATCTGCCAGCTGGGCGAATAAGGATCCCACCATGAGAGCCCGACGAGCCAGTTTTACCGGAAGCCAGGCGTCTCAGAGCCCCCGCCCTGCTAGCGTCTCCGTCGCAATCGCTGCTGAGGAGCCCAAGCGAGTCGAGAAACCTTCACCTATTGTCCAGGCAGCGCAGAGAGCATCACCCCAGTCTGATACACGGTCACCAATTGCCCAATCCGAGCCTCCCAAAAAACCTATTATCGAAACACCGAGCCCATTCGATACCCTGATCCAGGATATGATGTCTCCGGAATTCAGATTCTTTTTTTCGGCCTCTGATCTCCCAGCGGACGAACTGAAACATATCCAGAACTACCCCTCTTTTATTGATCCTTACGGCGGTGTGAAGCGCCGTGCTATGCGTGAGAAAGCAGATAAGGAGCGTGCTAGTCGTGAGAGTGAGCTTGCGCAGACTGCCCAAACCGCAGCAGCAGAAGAGGATAGCAGGGAGGCTGGCAGTCTACAGCTTGGCGGAGAGCCCGAAGATGCTAACCCTCCTCGTGGTCGTCAAACCCGTGAGTCCCATGGTGCTATTCAACCTCCATCCCAACAAGGCACAGCCGATAACTCTACTGTTGGATCTCCCGTTTCAGCCTCAAGCCATCAGTTCCATGGACTTAACCTGGCTGGACGTAGCTTGACTCCCCTCCAGCAGCAGCAGTTGATGCTCCTAAAGTCAGCAGGTAACCAGCAGGCTGGTTTGTCGGATCCTCTAAGCTCTGCCGCTCTGGACCAAGCTGCACAGGTCCGCCAGGGTGTTCTGCAGAACCAAATGGCAGCCCAATATGCGCTTCAAGCCCAAGGCCGGCAATCCTCTCGCTTTGCCTTCACCAGCGACGTCAACACAAAGAATATCAGCAATGCTCGGATGTTGAACCAGATGCAGCAGCCTGGCACCCCGAATCCACTCTCAGCACCGAGCCCTCAACACGGTCTTGCCGGTGGGTTTTACGCGAGTGGTGTTCAGGGCCCCCCTCCCGGTTTGAAGACAGCAGGAACTCCTCCCATTAGTGGTGGTGGGATGTTCGCCCAAGGCCACGGGTTTACTTCAAACAACAACGTCGGGTTGGGATCAAATGTTGGAAAGCACGATGCGACGCCGGAATCGATGCGTGAATTATTACGGGGGCGAAGTGGTACGAATATTGGTGGTGTGCAAGCCCAGGAGGCCGCAAAGCGTGAGTTCATGTTCCCTTTCCTTCAACAGCACCAAACCCCACCTCCCCTGACTCCCATCAATGGCCTTCTCAGCTCTTTCTATGGGTCCCGGACGGGTACACCACCTGACTCTGGTGGCTCACAGAAGCAGAAGAAGAAGGGAAAGAAGCACAGACACGCTAACACTTCCTCCGGCGGAGGTGGTGTAGTAGATCTTGCAGACCCGAGCATTTTACAGGCGAGAATGCACCAAGTCGGTGCGAATGCTACTGCTGGACAAGCGTTGTATGGGAGTCAGGGCCAAGGTGGGTACAACCCCTCGATGATGTACGGCGGTGGGCTGAGCCGCTGGTGATCCCCAATGTCCATTTCTTTACTTCCTATCCTCCACTTTCCATGACTTTCAAGTGCATTTTTGTATCCTCCCTTTCCATGACTTTTTTTGCCTTGCGTTTAACGGGCCTGTATCCCCTTGATGACATGATTTGAATTCCCCTATACTCTTTCCTACTCATGTGCCGGGACTGCATCATGCTTTTTCTTTGTTCTTCGCAGCCAAACAGGTGGCGCTGGATCAATACGACTGGCGGGCGTGTCAGTGACGTATTGTGATATTGCCTTGATTTCTCTTTCAATCAGTTTTTTATGCATGCATGTTCTTCATCCCGGCTTTCCGTCTTATCCCGGTTCATGGTGTTCTGTTTCTCTTGCATTTTGTGGACATATATCATGTCTGGAGGGCTACTTTTTTTTTTCTGTTGGCGGCTGGTGTTTCCCTACATGTTTTTCTTGCATCCGGATCTTCGCATGCAGCCATCTACGGTTCTGTGAACACCGTAGATGTTTTGCGCATGGATTAGTGTACGTTAAGACCTCCCTGCCCTGATATCACCAGCTGGAACAGGGTCTTATTCGAAACCAGTTGTCTCACTGTTGCCGTCTATATTAGACCCTTTTGCCCTACACTGTATCTGACCCCTATGTGTCAGTGCCCGTCGTGTAATTATCTGTTGGCACCCTTGGACCTTGCATAATTGCCCGGATAATCGTTTCGCATAGTCGTTGCCCTTCGCTTGACCCTTCGTGACCTTCCCTGCTCATTCCTACTATCTGCACCTCTCACACGTTGCTTTGCTGCGGGACTGGATGCTAACTAGCAACCAATAGTGGATGATGACTTCCCTCCTCTCAGCAGTCAGTTGAAGGATAGCCAGCCTATCGATACATTTGGTTTCCTGAAATCCCAACTTCCCAACGATTCTGCTGGCCGTGCAGGGACACCGACCCTTCCGCCAGGTCTTCCTTTGCCTCACGCTCACCCGGCATCGGCTATTTTCCAAGAACAGAGAGGCTCGTCTAAACCGTCATCCCCGGCCCCTATCGTGCCTCCTGGACTCGGGGGCACACCATCTCACTCTCGCCCAATAAGCCCTGAGTTTGGCATGCGCACAGGGAACTCATCGGTACGCACTAAAGATGCATCTCAGATTTCCCTGGGATCACCCATTGCGAAACCAATTCGTAAGCCTCGAATTCATACCAAGATAGACATTCCTGCTTCTAGCGATGATAAGGAAACTAGCGGATTTGATAGTCCGCATGTGGGTTCAAAGGCAAGCCCGGCCAGCGTGAGCGTGCCATTGTCGTCGCAAGAGACCTCTTCTATGCATTCCGAGCGTGCCCTATCTGGGACGTTTGCATCTGCGTTTACAGCTCGCCCTGGCTCGGTCTCTGCTGTCTCTGCTGTCTCTGCTATCGGTTCACGCCCTAACACACCTCTCACAACAACCTCTCGTGTTTCTGATTCTTCTGCCCCTCGCCAAACACGCATCCTCCGTGTCGTTGATACCCCAAAATCTGAAGCATCTCGTCACATTGGGACCGCATCAGTTGCCGGCACCAGCAAGCTGGGGTCTCCAAGACACAGTGTTTCTTCTATCAGCAGACCAGATACTCCTGGCGATTTCGGTTCTGAGGTAGATCTATATCCCTCCGGCTCTGTATCTCGTTCCAACTCCCCTCCTGCCTCCAGTCGCATCGGCTCTGCTCCCGTCCGCACGGTCACCAAGAGTCAGGCCAAGAAAGAACGGAGACAGAAGGCGAAGGAAGCCGAGACGAAAAAAGTCGAAAGTTCTTCCGTGGCTGAAGAGCCCGTTCAAGCCCCAATCATGGGCAGAAAGCGCAAGACCAAGAAGGCAACTCCCACTGTCCCTGAGACAGCTGCTGCCGCTCCGATCTCTGCTGAGACCGCCAGCCCCGTCAAGGGTCGTGCTGAATCGCCCAAAAAGGTGGAACCAAAAAAGGCGGAGCCCAAACCTGAACCCCCCAAGAAGGTGAAGGTCAAGGAGCCAGTGGTGGAGGAGAATAAGGCACCCTCTGAGGCGCCCTCTGTGGGAGAGGAGCCGATTGAGCCCAAGACCCCTCCTGAGGCTTGGCACTCTCACAACACTATGGGGCAGCTGCTTAAAGATGTCGAAGAGACTGGCCGTTCGATCAAAGATTTATTCATGGAACGCACTAAGCCTCTGCATGTCCTGCTTGCCGAGATGCACCGAGACGGTGAGCTTGATCTAAACAAGAGCTCCTTGTTCAACCCTGCCAACCTCAGTCAACGCATTGACATGAAGTGCACTGCCGAAGACTACGAGGACTTGAAGCAACCCACTGAACTCGGTGAAGAACATCGCAAGGCCCTCCTGCGGGGCGAGCCCGTTCGAGTGGGTACCCAGGCCCTTAAGAACCGGTGTCTTATCACTCCTCGGGGCTGCGTGCTTCGACACCTCGAAGCCGAAGAGGAAGAACGATACCTCCAACTGGAGAAGAGTCGGAATGGCGTTATTGATCCCTTCGTGGTCGGCGACGACTCGAGCAACATCAATGGTGGCCTAGAGGCACTCTTCGTGAACCCCGAGAAGTACAGCCTTTTTTGGGTGGACGACGCCATGACCCAAATGGGATCCTCTTCCCCCGTCCTGGAACCCACCGATGCCATTATTCCGCCCAATGTCCTTTCCGCGATGGAGGCAGATAGCACCCGCAGTCACGACTGGGCTGTCGCCCACTCTGCCGAGCTTCTGCAGACCACCACGGCCGCCGTACGCTCCTTCGCAGCCGCTACCGCCAAACAGCTGCTTGGCTCCGCTACCATCCCTGGCAGCAACCCCACGCTCGACGACGTCGCGGCGATGACGGATGAGGAGCTGAAGAGTCTTTCCGGCAAGTCACAGAAAGACCTGGAAACTACACGTAAGGAAATGGACTTGCTGGATAAGAAGTTCACCGGTCTTCTTCGCCGCAATAAGAAGCTCCAACAACAGGCTCTGTCTCTGGCCGAGTCCCCGAACTAAGGCCTCTACGCGAACAGGTTAGGATACAACATTATCCCTTATGGCCCCTGGTGTGGTGATGGGATTGATCCATATTTCCATGTATGAATAACAGTCAATTTATTATCCCCTAAGAAGACTTCTTTTTCTCTCTGTATGTGTGGTAACTCCGTTGGATCCCCGAATTTCCGGGTTTAGCCCCAATGTCGATGTGTACAAGGGCTGGTGGCTCTTGGAAATTGAATCTTGGACCGATTGGATACCCTATATAGATTAAGTGTACACCCTCGTTTTAAGTGATCAGGGCTATCAGGATCAGGAATTGATACAGCACCGATAATTTTCATGGCAAAAAAGTGAAATGTGGAATGTGAAATGTGAAACGAAATAGATTAAAGCGGGGGCTACTTTGACGTGGCGTGCATTTTGTTTGTGATGCGCCCAAATCTCAACTTGGTGGCGCTTAGCACCAAAATGCGGTCAATTGATGTCCCATGACATGTCAAATGCCAGAAAAATGTCCGAGAACCCTCTCTGACGAAATTCAACTGCCGAGCCAAGAAATATTGGAAACGTCTCAGCACGCGCCGGTGGCATTGACGCTGAGAGGGGTCTTGGTCTTCCGGCATCAGTGAGACTCATTAGGCGAATCTCCCTAGTCTCCCCTAGCGTCGGGTCCACCTTGTCCGCAATGGTTCGTTTGATCGATCGAATCATTAGCTTAATAAAAACGGATGTTCGGCTTTGTTAGTGCTCGGCCATTTCCGCCCTGATTTACCTCTAATCTTGACCGGATCCTGAAACGAGTGGCTGATCACTTCATTCGATGCCATGTGTCCCGGGAGATTAATTGGTGATTCCTTTTCCGCCATTCGCTCCTTGTGGCAGCTAACGCCGTTTCTCTTTGTGTGAAGTGGATTTGGTGGATTCTTACGGTGGATTCCACGGTGGATTCCACGGTGGACGGTTGAGGGTCTGGAATGGATCTCTGGATCTGGATCTTCCCAGGGCTGGCTTTAGCTTAAGTATAAACATGTTACCCGTTCCCGACCCTTAGATTGGCATCGATCTTTCCAACTCGCTCTCGTCGCTCCTTTTTTTTCAGATCATACAGCCCTGGTGGTTAGTTGATCATTACACTCCTTTTTTTTTTTTACATTCTTTCCCTCCTTTTGATCAAGATGCGTTTTTCTTTCGTCGTGGGCAGTGCCCTGACTATGGCCTCTGTTGCCTTCTCCGCTGCTTGTGCGGCACCGGTGTCGGTGTCGGCGGTGTCGGCAGTATCAGATGATTCTTCTGACAATTTGCCGGTTGCTCACTCTCATGGGCAATCTCATGGACATGGGCACTCTCATAAGCCCTCTTCGGTGGCCTCTTCGGAGGTTTCCCCCGCGGCATCTAACGAGGTCTCTCCCGAGGCCTTCGCTGAGGCAGCTTCCATTGTTTACGTTACGGTGTTTGAGACTGCTGTTGCTACGGTGTATGAGACTGACTACACTACGGTGTTTCCGTCTACCGTCTCACCAGCGGCTGAATCTGCCTCTGAATCATCTTCTACGTCCTCCACGGTGTATGAAACTTACCACACTACGGTAGTTCAGTCTACTGTCTCATCAGCGGCTGAATCTACTGTGTCGCCAGTGGCCGAATCCACCTTCTCACCAGTGGCTTCATCTACCGTCTCTACGGTGGCTTCATCTACCTCTGAATCATCTTCGATTTTCACCCTGGCGCCTTCTTCTACTTTCTCCACGGTGTATTTCTCTACGACCTCAACCTCTACATCATCCGCCACATCTGAGATAGCTTCCTCCCCCTCCTCTTCCTCCTCCTCCTCCTCTTCCTCTTCCTCCACGGCATCTTCTACAATCGCCTCTTCCTCTACCGCATCTTCTGCGGCCTCTTCTACCACCGCTTCATCCACGGCATCCCCATCCACGTCTATCCTGCTCCCACTTTATATCTGGCCCACCGATAACACCACCTGGGGCCCCGTCTATGAAGCCGCAGCTGGAAACCCAGACATTGAGTTTAAAGTCATTGTCAACCCCGACAGCGGCCCAGGCGATACTAGTAAGAAACCACTGAAAAATATTACCCAACTATATTTGCTAACTTTAATTTCTCCAGCCTACCCAGAGTCGGCATACATTACGGCCATTGCGCAATTGAACAGCTACGATAACGTCGTGGTCCTCGGATATATCCCAACAGAATATGGCACTCGCTCTGCCTCGGATGTCGAGAGCGATATCTCCACCTACAGCGGCTGGTCAGCATATACGGCAAAGAACATCGCCGTGGCCGGCATTTTCTTCGATGAAGCACCAAGAACCGACGATACCTCCTTGATCTCATACATGACCCAGGTGGCGGATAAAGCCAGATCCCTTGACCTGGACTTTGTCGTCTTTAACCCTGGTACCAAACTGGAGGAGGGCGCGGTGAACGGATACTTTGATGCCGCGGATTTAATCGTCGAATTTGAGAACTCCTACGATGCTTGGATCGACGCTGTTCCGGCTGACGAGTTTTCCTCTACGGAAGACTATTCCAAGGATGCCGTTCTCTTGTACAGCGCGCCTACTACGGCGAACTACGAGACTGTTATCAAGGAAGCGAAGGATATGGGTCTTGGTGCTGCGTACTTGACTAACACCGATGACTATAAGTCTGCTGATACCGTTCTTAAGGTCACAGCTGCTCTTGTTCAAGCATCCGCTTAGGTTTAGATTGGACCTAGAAAAACTCTCCGATGAGTGGATTAGCTGTGACCTCGTATATGGATTTTGGGCTTTTTGCTTGTGACGTTGGAAAGGATTTATAAATTGAATAGATATCTTTTTCGGACAATACAATTATGTAAACCGAAAAAAAAAACATATTACCCTTGGCACATTTACATTGGTCCAACTTGACAGTTCGATAAAGATACTCTACCCCAGGTTCCCCCCACTCTTGTCCTCGTATCTTGAACTTACGCCGTCATGCACCCCATCCCCGACGGTGTTGCTCATCAACTCCGCCGGAGGATAATCGAGGACATCCCAGCCACGACGAGCACAAGATTATTTAAATGATCAAGGTTCAGGTAAATGTCAGCTCCAGATATCTCTACTGTAATTCATATCCCTTACACATAATGGGTCTTCTAAGCTTTTTTATATCGCCATGGATAGCCTGCACAATCCCAGTATGGTTCATCCTATACTACACAATTCCATACTTCACGACCCACAAGGCGCTATCGCGTGTCCCAGGCCCATTTCCCGCCAAATTTAGCAATCTTTGGGTTGCACTCAGTGCTCGACGAGGACAGAAGTTCGCAGCTGTTGACAGCGCTCACCGAAAATACGGCAAGGTTGTACGGATTGGATTCAACCATGTTTCCATTGCAGACGAGCGGGCCCTCAATGTGGTATATGGGCATGGAAATGGGTTTCTGAAGGAGTAAGAAATGAGTTCTTTGCTTCTGCCACTAGATCATGCCTTTACTAACAAGATTTGTGAAGTCACTACTATGAAGCTTTCATCGCACGCACCCCCGGTATGTTCAACGTCCGCGACCGGGCAGAACATACACGCAAACGCAAAATTATCTCGCACGCATTCTCTCCCAAATCCGTCGCTGCTTTCGAGCCTCACATGGCCGCCAATCTACAGCGATGGGTTACTCAGCTGGACTGCATTTCAAGTACGGGACCGAAATCAAACTCTCTTGATGGTAGCCCGGGCACCTTTGCCAAATTCAACGCCATGCCCTGGTTCAGTTACCTCGCTTTCGATATCATCGGGGACCTCGCCTTCGGATCTCCATTCGGGATGGTGAATAAAGGCAAGGATGAGACAGAGGTGCAACTTGTACCCGGGGGCCCCATGTCCACCGCCCCGGCGGTTGAAGTCCTGAACCGACGTGGAGAGGTCTCGTCTACTCTGGGCCTTCTCCCGGCTTTACGTCCTTGGGCAAAGTATCTACCGGATCCCTTCTTCACCAAGGGTATTGCGGCTGTTGAGAACCTAACTGGGATTGCAGTGGCTGCTGTTGCTTCTCGGTTAGATGCCGCGGAGAAAGGGCTTATTGATACGCGGGGAGATATCCTGTCTCGATTGTTGCAGGCCAAGGATGCCAATGGTAACCCGATGGGACGGGCGGAACTTACATCCGAAGCACTAACACAACTGATCGCTGGTTCCGATACCATTTCTAATACATCTTGTGCGGTGTTCTATTGGATTCTTCATGGCGAGCGTTGTGCTCCCGGGACCATTGTTTCCCGACTACGAGAGGAGCTTGATCAGGCTATTGGTGACCAGCCGGAGATTGCTTCCTACAGTCAAGTGAGAGATCTGCCGTTTTTGCGTCGTTGTATCGATGAGGGAATGCGACTGCACTCTACTTCTGCTATTGGCCTTCCTCGTCTTGTGACAGATAATGGGTCTGGCGTGGAGTTTGATGGGTATTTCTTTCCACCTGGCACTGTGCTTTCTGTTCCTTCTTATACCATTCATCACATGGCAGAAATTTGGGGAGATGATGTGGAGGAGTTCAAGCCCGATCGTTGGTTGAATCTTACACCGAGACAGAAGATTGGATTCAATCCTTTCTCTTATGGTCCTCGTGCGTGTGTTGGGCAGAATGTTGCGATTATGGAGTTGCAGTTGATTATTGGGACATTGTTCCACCGGTATGAGTTCACCTTGTACCAGTCCACGATGGAGTCCCACGAAGGATTTTCGAAGAAGCCCAAGGAATGTTTCTCTGGGATTAAATTGAGGAGCAAGGCCTAGGGCAGAGTGTTCACAAGATAGCATTGTCCAAAGTGAAAGGCATGGTATTAAGGAAAATTTGAACAATTGATTTATCATTTCAAACCGCATTCCCAAAGAACATATCTTCAAGAGATGGAAACTCTTGCTCATTGTTCACATTCCACTCACTATCCACCCACGACTTTGCATTATCTGCTGTGGGTGGAGGGAACGTTTCGGTATTATCAGCTCCGTCTGCCAACGAGTCCAACTCACTCCCGCTGATATGCTGCTTGATGACATTCAATGACCACCGACTCACAGGCTCGGCCTTCCCACCACGCTGAATGTGAGATATAGCCCGCTCCATGAGCCCTATAACCTCGCCAATACTGTTCACATGGCTAACGAACTCCGCTAATGTGACCATCGCAAATGAGCACAGGAGGTTCTCGTATGCTGGATGAATGCAAGTTGTAAGATCTGACATGGACAGAAAGAGAACCAAAATCTGCTTCGAGTGATGGATCGCAAATCTGATAAATGGAAGAGCTTTATCTGTTTCAGGTCTGATTCTTGTGTTGCTTGACTTCCCCGGTTGAGACTCATGTATGTGCTGGAGGGTACGGCGAGCGAGTATCAAGTAAGCGCAGGAATAAGCAAAGCGTAAAGGTTCAGAAGAGTCAAGGTCTAAATGGCCGGGTCTCAGATTAGTTTATATTCAGCATCAAAGAGCCCTGAAAGACATACTGTAGATATGTTCTTGCGACTTGCATAGTTGTTCGATTTCAGGCCAGACTGGAACTTCCTTCTGGATCACATTCGAGCTGACCAACTCCCACAGTGTTCGGTAAAGATGCACTCCAGCTAGCACCAGCTCGTCTCGGGAGTTATAAGATGGAAACTCGAGTACCTTTGCGCATTGATCGAAGTATTGTCCGGCAATGACAGGTGGTCGGCCAGAGCCAACTGAGAACCTGAGCTATGTTAGTTTCGAAAAAGCACGTAGCATGTTCTGATCACATACTGTAGTTGGCACAAGCAGATCAAGTTCCAGGTGCGTAAGATCTCTCGCGCTCGTGCCTGTTCCTGAACGCTACTTGTCTGTAGTAGCTGTCCAAAAGAAGTCGTGATCATAACCTGCATTGCTGCCGCACCACTCAAAAGCCACGAATTACCATGATCGTGATCTCTGGTCGGTCTCAAGTCCCACATAGAGCAAATCAACATAGCTTGAATGGTATCTGGGGAGACAGCAGATGCAGTTTGGGACCGGCCTAAGAGCCCATGAACATGTCGGTATAGTGCGTGATGTGTTGAAGAACCGTGCAATGATGGGGTTATGTGGAGACCGGCAAGAATACAAGTGCCAAATAGAAGGGGTGATTTGGCCCGTAGATCTGTTAAGTCCGTGCTCAGAAATAGCCAGCGACTCGATAGTTTTGAAAATCTGGATAGCGGATGAGCTTTGTTTGTGTGGTACTTCTAGTCTTGATACCCTACCCTTTCAGGAGCGTCATGGCTGTGTTCTCTGAGACGATCCCATTTATGATGACATCCTCTAAGAGATCTTGGATCTGCAGCGGCTGTCGGTGTAATGTTATGTTCTCTCGGATTTCTTGGATAAGGCTCATGGGAGCATCGCGTGCAGTTCTGTCCGCACTAGACTGCGCTGTCTGGATAATAGATCAGCGACAGTGGCTTCCAAGGTTAGTGTAACTAAGTTGTCTGACTTGCTCACCTCTGATCTACTGAAGTTCAGGCTGACAGGCTGTGCAGAAAAGGAAGCTTGAATATCCGCCAACGATTTCTCAACGGCGCGAAGTCTTTTTGTTTTTGTTCATCTATATTAGTAAAGAGTGCCCTGTAAAATGAAAGAACCAGGACACACCTATTGTGATAATCATGCTGAAGTCCAATCTCAACTCCTCTTCCAGTTGGAATGTGTGATACACTATTCCGGACAACTCCATCAAACGAGCACTTTATCCTACAATTGTATCAGCACCTGAATACGACTATCTTTTACGAGGCTGACTACCCAAGTATCACACAGCGATGACATCCATCAATAGTACTATTATTGACCTCACAGCGTGTTTTTAGTCGTCGACAAGCCTCGCACGAGCGCGCTTTACTGGATTTAACCGGCTCGGATAATCGCACTGGTCGTCGTCGCTTTGTAACTCGTGGGTCCGTTGAAGTCATATTGTCATAATTGATGAGATGCAATTCATGTTTTAGAGATTGCGGGGGTGATAAGTAATTTAAACTGTTTCCCCACTCTTGAGCACAGTGATGATCATTTTGACAGGACTGCAATATTCCCTGAGGATCGGGCTGACAGTATTTAAAGTCCTGAGTAATAAGCAGTAATGCATCTGCCGATTGGAGTCTAGATCGTGAAAATCACAGAAGATGATTGGTCTGAACATTCTCTACCCCCACTTTTGGAAGGGGTGGATTATGCAGTTCTGATAGCGCAGATGTACTGCTACATTGCCCAAATACGAAGTCAAGTTACATTGCATACACATGTGGGAGAAGGGCCTCTTTGGCATGATAGCTCACATCCATGCAAGAACCTTCTTAGTACGTACTGGTATGATTTCATGATTGAAAGGTCTCAAGTATATATACGTTGAAGGATCAACAATGTAGAAGTAAGGTGGGAGTATTCCCTGATCGATGAAAGTCTAAAGAAGCTAAAACGGCTGACACATCCATCGGAAAGGAACAAGGGAATTGTTCATTAAACTCCACATAGTATTGCTAGGTGATTCCTATATGAATGGAATTGGGTAAGGCGCAGTGTTCGGGATCATATTATCGATCACATACCCAAGGACCTACATACTCCCACTCGGCTACCTAGGTATTCGATGATATATACCTATAAGTGCTGTGCCTTTTCTTAACTAAGAACTAAACTGGTCTGATGGAAGGGTTATCTTGCGTACTTAGACCAAGCGAGGTCACATATTTATTGATGCCTGAGAAATCAAATGAAATCCTCTCTGAATAAACTCTGAATAAGTCTCTTACTGCATGACCCCAAGTGGTGCCGAACACCTGGTGTTTGATTACATAACGTAACAAATTGCCACCCTTTCCCTTCAGGATTGTACAGTATTTTCACTGATGAAGAAGCCCCACCAGGCTTGCGGCCGAAACGTCATTACTGTAGATAAACTTGAGCATCTACCGAATCGGTGTTCCCACATGTCTGATCCGGACCCACCAAGGAACGAGCGATGACATAGCATGCTGTTCCTGGCTACATCATTGGAGATCTGCTCTATTTTCCACCCACTTTCTGGGCTTTTCCCTGTTAGGGAAAGGGGTATGGAGACTATGACATAGTCCCCAGTGCTCGATTGCTATGCTGGGAATCCCATGAAGCATCTCACCAAAGACACATCTCCAAATCGACGAAAGCGATACTTTGCTTCTACATCTTATCTTCTTCACCTATCTCTTATTCTTCTCTTTTCGTGATAACCAATACTACCCCGAAATGATCGACGCCGAAAATGTCATCGACATATTAAGTACCGATATCCGAACCCCCATCCCGGAATCAATTGTCTCTAAGATTATCTCTTTGCCTCCTTTCGTGACCCTGCCTGGCGTGTCCAATTTCCGGGATTTAAGCCATGATAACGAACTGCGCCCTGGATATGCCTACCGCTCTGGCAATCTATCAGATGTCGAAGAGAAGGGGAAGTTAATCCTGGCTGAGGATCTAGGTGTCACCACCATATTTGATCTTCGGAACCAAGGCGAACGGGAGCGGGCTCCCAGCCCAGAGATTGATGGAATTGAGACCATATGGATGCCCTACGGCACCAGACCCGCCTCACTGAATCTTCGAGATTTCTCCCAAGACGACCTTAGTGCGAAAGGATTTGTGAAGATGTACATGGGGATTTTGAGTGCGGCAACGCCTATATTCACCGAAGTCTTCAGTCATATTAGAGATGAACCTAACGACCCTTTTATTTTCCATTGTTCAGGTGAGTGCTCACCGCCACATCGCGAATCTATGACGAGCGGGGATGGAAATATCGAAACGCATTGATCAATCTTGCTAACCGTTGCTGCGTCTTATTAGCTGGAAAGGATCGAACTGGAGTGCTGTCCGCCCTCATCTTACTCCTTATCGGTCGGCCCCATGAAGAAATCATCATCGATTACATCTACACACGCGTGGGACTGGAGAGTGTACGGGAGAATTTGACTCATGCACTTGCTCTTCACGCTGGTACCGACCATTTAAGCGCCGAAGCTAACGGCATGCTTGAGCTTAGTGGCGTTCGGGCGTCGGCTATGGAGGCGTTCCTCAAGACTTTCGAGTCCACCTATGACGGCGGCGTCGAAGTATATTTGAACACCCAGCTTGGCTTCTCTTCTGATGACATAGCGTTGATGCGCAAGAACCTGATGGATTTTTAGAGATGGATAGATAAATAGAGAAGCTAGAATTAGACATTGTAACAGTGCTTCAGCCTTTCAGTACATGGGAATGGCTGAAGATGGCCAGAGCGTTCAAACCAAGGGATTCATTCCAACTGGCATTTCTCAAACGACCATGATTCGAATTCGAGTTGCTGTACTTAAAATGGAAAACTTGTCAAAAACTTCTGGGGATTTCTCTCTTTTTCCTCGGCAATTGATCAACCCCTTCCCAACGCACTCCTGCATTAAGGAGCACTTTGCCCTTACCCCTCTCGAGCTCCACAGCGCAGATCATCGCTTTTACCCGCCACTTAAACCCAGGGCTGGAGATTCCCTTGTATAATTTCCCCGGGATCAACCCCGTTCGCTACGCAACATTGCTACCGTTGCTTTTTCCCCGCCCGTGAGGGGCTTCCCTGGTGGGTTTGCGAGGTTATCCCCGTAAGAACAATGGCACGGTCCATGTCTAGCTTGGAGATTTGTTAAAAGACCCTTCTACAACTTTGAGTCTCCACTTTTTTTCATACCGGTGTTTGCCCGAGGCGACAGAGTAAGTTTCCAGGATAAATCAGGGCAATCGCCCGGGTCATATTCTGTGTTGCTTAGCTTTGTCACTCTTCACCACCTTGTGTTTCAATCGGTGCTACCATGCATTTGTGGATGAAGCTGGCACTGGCTGCTCTCCCAGTGACAGTTCAATCTGTGCTGGGGCAGCATGTAGTTGACCTCACTGGCGATGGCTGGACGGTTAGCAGCAAGGCTTTAAATATTTCGGTTCCGGGTCATTTACCCTCGCAAGCACATCTAGACCTTTATGCAGCTAACGTTATTGGTGAGTACTATGATTTATTTGCAAAATGGAGCCTGGACTGACTATTGTCATAGATGATCCGTTAGTATGACGTCAAACTCTGGAAGTCGCATACTAATTGACTATGCACATGCAGGTACTATGGTTTAAATGATTTCGACTTGCGATGGATCCCAGATAACAACTGGACGTACACAAGTCATCCTTTGAGTGGATTGTAAGTATATAGAAGTCTGTGAACTGAGACGGGTATTTAAATATGTGACTGATCATACGACGCAGATCCACCAACTCCAAAGCATCGTGGCTTGTTTTTAACGGCCTGGATACCTTTACAACAATTGAGCTGTGCGGCCAAATTGTCGGTACTACTGACAATCAATTCCGCCAGTATACCTTCGACGTCACCAAAATTCTCAACAACTGCAAGAGTCAGCCCAAATTGTCGCTCAACTTCGGCAGCGCACCGAATATTGCCAATGAGATTGCTAAGAATCCCGACTCCGAAAGTATGCAATGATCGAATATCCGACTTGACTATTTCTGACTGGCTTTGTAGAGTGGCCCTATGGTCCCCAACAGTTATACGAGTTCCCAAACCGTTGGTACATTCGTAAAGAACAATCAGACTTTGGCTGGGACTGGGGTCCAGCCTTTGCTCCGGCTGGCCCATGGAGAGACGCCTATCTCGTACAGTTCGACCATGAAGAGAGTATCTATGTCCTCAACACCGATCTCGATATTTTCCGTCAAGGACAGATTAACCATCTTACTCCGGATCAGAGCAAACCTTGGGTTGTGAATGCCAGCATTGACTTCATTGGGTCACTTCCAAGCCATCCTTCAATGCACATTGAGATCAAGGACGTCGAATCAGGAAAGGTAATCAAATCTGGGGCCCTCGAACATGTTCATACCTCCGGCCAAAGCATCACTGGAAGTATCACTGTCGGTGCTGATGTGCCTAACCTCTGGTGGCCAACAGGCATGGGCAAGCAAAATCTCTACAATGCTACCATCAAAGTCAACGGCGCACAGAACACTCTCGCCAGTGTCACCAAGCGTACCGGATTCCGCACAATCTTCCTTAACCGACTGAACATTACAGATGAACAATTAGCTCAAGGAATTGCACCGGGCGCAAACTGGCACTTTGAAATCAACGGCCAAGAGTTCTACGCCAAGGGCTCAAACTTCATCCCACCAGACGCGTTCTGGCCAAGAGTCACCGAAGATAAAATGCAACGGTTATTTGATGCAGTTGTTGCCGGAAACCAAAACATGCTTCGAGTATGGGCATCCGGTGCCTACTCACCAGACTTTATCTACGACATTGCCGACGAGCGCGGTGTTCTCCTTTGGAGCGAGTTCCAATTCAGTGACGCCATGTACCCTGTCAATGAGACCTTCCTAGAAGATGTTGCAGCCGAGGTCTCCTACAACGTGAGACGAGTGAATCACCATCCCTCCCTCGCCCTATGGGCCGGTGGAAATGAGATTGAAAGTCTCGAGCTACCTCTGATCCAAGAGGCAGATCCAGACCACTACTCCTACTGGGTTGGACAATACGAGCAGCTCTTCATCAGCTTGATTCTCCCGCTGGTCTACGAGAACTCGCGGTCGATTTCTTACATGCCCAGTAGCACAAACAACGGCTACCTATATGTCAATCTCTCGGCAACGGTGCCAATGGCCGAACGCTACGACAATACCACCGATGGAGCCTATTATTCAGATACAGACCACTACAATTATGATAGTAGCGTTGCGTTTGATCTGAGCAGCTACCCGGTTGGCCGCTTTGCAAACGAATTTGGCTTCCATAGCATGCCAAGTCTGCAGACGTGGCGTCAGGCCGTCGATGAAAAGGATCTATATTTCAATAGTAGCACTGTTATGCTTCGAAACCATCACTACCCAGCTGGTGGTACCGAGACGCATAACTACAAGAACTCGTCGATGGGAATGGCCGAGATGACTATGGCAGTGGAACAATACTATCCCATCCCAAACAAGGAGAACCCCATCGCCAATTTCAGTGCCTGGTGTCACGCGACTCAGCTCTTCCAGGCAGACATGTACAAGAGCGAAATCCAGTTTTACCGACGCGGTAGTGGATTGCCTGAACGTCAGCTTGGGTCTTTGTACTGGCAGCTCGAAGACATCTGGCAAGCTCCCACTTGGGCGGGTATCGAGTATGATGGCCGGTGGAAGGTTCTTCACTACGTTGCTCGAGATATCTACAAACCTGTCATCATTGCGCCTTACTGGAACTATACAACAGGGGATCTTTCTATCTACGTTACCTCTGATCTGTGGGAGACTACGCGTGGAACCGTGAACTTGACCTGGGTCGACCTAGCTGGAAAGAGCATTCCGGGCAATGCGAAAACTCCCATGTCGACGCAGTTCACTGTTGGTGGTCTTAATACTACCAAGATCTTTGAGGCGAGTATCTCGGATCTGGATCTTCCGGATAACACCAATGCTGTCCTGGTGATGTCGGTGACGGCGCATGGTCGTCTCCCGAACACACAGAATGTGACTGCGTTCACACATCAAAATCAATTCACTCCTGTATTCCCGAATGAGATTTCGCTTGTTGATCCTAAAGTTGAGGTTTCTCATGATGCAAAGACGGGCCTGTTTACTGTCGAGGCTAAGAATGGTGTGTCCCTTTACACTTGGTTGGATTATCCGGCTGGTGTTGTTGGGTACTTCGATGACAACTCGTTTACTCTTCTTCCTGGGGAGAAGAGACAGATCGGTTTCACCGTACAGAAGGATGAAACAGGCGGGAAGTGGGTTGAGGGAGTGACGGTCCAGAGCATTTGGGATCAGTCGACAAAATAAACCTCGCCATTGCCGATAAGATACTCGGCCTCAGAGTTGACATCAAAGTTTAATACTTTCTTTCTCTCGCAGATGCTCTGTATGTGCAAGGGTATATATATGTACCGAAAAACCTAGTCTTCTTCCTTAAAACCTTCTACTCTCTTCTAAAAGAGTCTTGTAAAACGGACGACCTAGAGGTTTTCAGAACAATTAGAAATACTCGGCCATATCAACAAGCTGTTAGCATACTCACCTTTACTAAGACGAAGTAACCTCTTCTCATACGGTCCTAACGGCTCCTCCATCAGGATAGTCTGCAATGGTGCGTCCTCCTTAGGCCCAGCGTATATCCACCCCCACCGATCATCCTCAAACTTCTCAATCACCTCCCCCATATCCCCATCTGGATCCTGAACCTTCCGACTAACCACAGCCCTCACCATCTCCAGCTCCCAGGGCCCCTTCTTCAAAAGCGCCTTACATTTATACAAACCCACATCATCATACCCCAACCCACCCAAATCAAGCCGGATTCGCACACTTCGATGAATCCTCTCATTCGTATTGACCAAAAATCTCGAAGTTGTCCTCCCAGTCTCGGGGTCAATACGCCGATACTGCCCCGGCGTCCGAGTCGTCTTACCTGCGAGATGATAGTATCCCGTATCAGGCTGAACGATTTCACCCAGACCCCAGGGTCTAACGGGCTTGTGTTCCTCGTAAACAGATTTATCGGCCCACTGTTTCCATTGTTCAGAGTTAGACGATCCATCGGCGTCAGAGCCGTGCGGGTGGTCGAAGAAGTAGCGCACGCTCCGCTCGAAGATCTTATCGATGGTGTCATCGTAGAATGCTACGCCGATCGATGTTAGTTGGTCCATCATCCAGGCTAGAGCGACGTTGGCGAGTTCTTGGTCTGGGAGACCGCCGCCGACGTTCGAGTGTGCGCCGCAGAACCATACTTGGCGCAGATCGGTATGGACACCGTCGGGTCGTTCCCAGACTGCCGGGGCGAAGGAGGTGCGGTCTTCGTCTAGGGCCAGGGCTTGGAAGGCGTATTCGGTTGTGTTTGAGAGGCGTGTGTCGTAGAATTGGCATGTATAGTTTGATAAGTATCCTGGAATCGAGGGATTGGGGATAGTAGGGTACTTATTCTTTTGTGGAGCGGGGAATATGCATTCTTTTTCCCAGGTTTGTATCGGGGATACCTGAGAGTGTTAGATGGAGCTATGGCTTGCAATGATATGGAGGATATACCTAAACTTCCTACGGTCTCCCAGACCCCAATGCAGCGTATCTTGATTCGGTGCCCATCGGGATTATAGACTCTTGTCAATCCGGCCTATAATGATAGTCAGCACTGGATTTTCGTAACATTAAGTATTGTCACCACATACATCTTCTAAGCGAAGCCTGTACTCCTTTCCACTGTTGGGTCGACGCGGCTTGTTTGGAAATGGGAGTGTTGGGAATTTATCCTTGTAGTCCGGATTCTCCATATTCTCCGCATCTTTGAAGATAGGGTATATCATCTCCATGCCATCGGAATTAAGTAGGCCCACCGCATCGATCAGCGACTAGAAACAAACATTAGACGAAAACAGTGCCAAGCCCCATCCAAGATCTCACATACAGCTACACCTCTCGCAGTAAACGCACCACGCGAGAACCCCAATAGAATAATCTCATCGCCAGGCTCATAATTCGTAGCGACAAAACTGTACGCTTCCCTAATATTCTAATAACCGTCAGCCTGTCGTCGGTGCGTCGAGATGAGCGACTTCGGACGCACTTCGGCAACTCCGGTGCCAAATACCCCACCGGTAATCGAGTCCGAGACGCCGCCTGTACTTCCCACACCAGGGTGGTAGTACATGACCTGGCTCTCTCCATCAAATCCTCTTTTCCGCAGCGAGCGGTACACGCGAGTCACATTTGTCGGGATGGCTAGCGTTTCATTTGGGTCTTGTGCGGTCGGCCGGTTGTATCCCTTATCGCTGTTGACCCAGGTGCCGTCTAGGCATAAAATGATGCGCTTGCCTTCAAGAGGCATTCTTGACGCGTATCTGGGTGGTGATGGAAAGGAATGTGAGAAATAAGTCAAAGTTTGTCCATGTGATTACTTTGTCTCTCTTTAAGCCACAGAGGTATACGAGCTCGTACCTCGCGGGCAGTGGTGAGGGGAACCGAACGGTGGAGACACGCGTATGTGGACCAATCCAACGTCAGCATCGCGACAGGGTACCGTTGGAAGGGAACTACAAGTGAGCAGGAGTTGAAGTAATGGAAACAAATCACTATTAGGTAATTATACAGATTAATCTATTTAATTCTAATGTCTAGGTCTCATTTTCCCCAACGTGTCCCCCTTCAACATATCCACTCACAAACGTTTAAACACGACTCAATTTCGCTCTGAGTTGCGCCCCGAAGAAATAGAAACTGTACGGAATGAAGACCATTCCAACACCAATGAAAGCCAAGAGCCACGATGCCCATTGCAATCCCAGACGATCATACATCTGAGTGATAAACAACGGGAAGGCAGCACCACCACCGGATCGCAAGAAAACCTTTGCCGCCAACGCCGAAGCGGCATATTTCTGATACGAGTCGATGATGTAGGCATTAACACCATAGTAGCACAGAACCATTCCAAAGCCGAAAGACAGACCAGACGATGCAGGTCCGACCCAAATGATATGCTTATATGAAGTAGCACCAAGGATGAATAATGCAATCGGAACAAAAGGAGCTCCCCACATAGCTGCCTTCAACCGATCCTCAGGAGTTGGTGCGCGTTGTGCACAGATACGCTTGAAATCATTTTCAAGAATCGGAGTAACGAGCAGGGAAAAACCGGCACCGATCAAGATCGGAATGAACATCAATCCAATCTGGCCATCGTTGTAGTTATAAAGCTTACTGAAGATGACCGGGTACGCGAAGAAGAACGCATAGAGCATGGAGTAGATCAGCATGACGTAAACGCACATGAGATCAAGGACCGGCTCCGTCAGCATCATGGTGATAGGACGGATCAAGTTTGTCCGGGCGATATCCTTGAAAGAGAGTTTAATCTTTTCCTGCTCGGTGATGATGTCCGGGTTTCCAGTTTCCTTGCGAAGCTTCGCAGCGCGCCGTTTGAGAATCACGGGGGCGTATGTCTCGGGGACGAGGCCGATTAGGATCAAGAAAACACCTGCGTAGCCCATGTTTGTCCAGAATAATAGGTCCAGTCGGCCGGTGCCGATGTTGATCCAGCCACTTACAATTGGTCCCAGCACGGGACCGCAGTACGGAGCAGCGGCAAAATAAGCGATGGCCATGCCGCGCTCTTCGAGATTCCAGACATCCGCGATGGTTCCACCGGCGAGAGACAGTCCGGAACTGGCGAAGACGCCGGACAGGAATCGGCATACCAGTAGCCCGCCGATATTTGGTGATAGGGCACATGGGATCTGGAAGATGGTGTAGAGTGCGAAGGAGATGATGTAAACGGGTCGGCGACCAATGATCTCTGAGAGTGGCGACCAGAGTAGAGGTCCCACGGCAAACCCACAAACCATGATTGAGCAGGTCAAGATGGCAACCTCCAATGATACATTGTATCTGTCCTGGATGAGACCCAGACCGCCAGTGACGACCGCGGAGCCGTAGGCTACGCACACCACGAGCAATGAGGCGACAATGGTGATATACCAGCGGTATAGACGAGACCAGTTGTGTGGATTGTGGGGATCATTGATCGTAAATGTGACGTAATTGACAGACTCTTGTGGCCCATTTTCAATATCCAAAGTTCGGCCTTCACTCGGTGCTCGTGTTGCCGTAGAAGTGGATCGTAATTGTCGCAAAGCTGCTTGTGGAACTAGACCGGTCCTCGTTTCGACGACATATTCATCGGGGAATTCAGACTCCTTTTGGAGTTCGATATCGGCATAATTGTAGTCCACTGGTGGTGGAACTTCCGAAATGCCGGCCTCGTGAAGGGTTTCTCGAGTCTCGAACCTTGACAAGGGTAGATTCCCTGACTCGGGGCTCTGATTGGAGTTAGAAGGTATTGAATCAGGCATGTTGGAGACTGTGTGATGACTCCAAGGTTGGAATATTTTCGAATCGTAGTACAGATAGATACCAGGAGATGACGAGTACCAAGATACTTATATACCTCTAGCTAAAGCTATCATCCAAGGTTCAAGGAGGGTACAATTAAAAATACTTTCAGGCCGACCGATCTCCGAGATATTTCCCGTGGTATCAGTTTTTTTGGATCAAGCGGCACCCTACATGATAGGCTATTATTTAAACTCCTGACCTATAGGGTTCAAGGTCCGTTACATTTGGCGTATAATTCGGCGAATCCAGATCCCGTGGCATGGGGGGCGAAAGTCGGCCTAAGCTCGGTACCGAGGTACCGAGGTATCGCCGAGATGTGATTGGCCGTGCTCGGTATGCCGGCACCGACCATAGCTCAAAGCGTGTTATATTGACGCAGGATTGACCATTAGTGTTCAGTCAGGGAACATATTAACTTTGAGAGGGTCCAATTATTTGAGCTCGCGTCCCGAAGACTTATTCATGCGTGATTTATTGCGTCCTGCGTGCTTCTGTTTTGGTTCAATTGCCAGGAATTTGCCACATTCCTAAGGTTGTGTAACCCAGCAACAATTCCAAATTGACTTCTCCTTTCAAGATCTCCTTTCCAATTGAAAATTTTCTCCATTAGGGTGCTGCCACCTCGGGCCGCTATCGGCTTACCGAAGGATGAGACTGAGCCGCAGTGGACTGATTCTATGTAGTCGAAGAATGGCGGTTCCGTCTGACGAACCACCATTTACAGATTCCTTTTTGGACATTATATTGATGTCGCCAAGGTTTCGTCTTTTGTATTGATTATTGTAACCTCTTAAACAGTGACAATCATCGCGACACGCGTTCACGTATGCATCTCGGCAGTTAAGAATCTATAGAAGGAACATGGTGGGGCATAACATAGTGGATCAAATACCCACCAATGTCACTATCTTTGACCCACCAACGTTGTTTCAAGGTCAAGGAGGCTAGTGAAGCAGTTGATTTTGACACGTGCTTTTGCTCAATTAATGCGTCTTATAGTTGGGAGTCGTAAGCACGCGTGTTCAGTCATATGCAAATATGGTAAATTGGATTTGTTATAGAGACGGGTTGACTGGGGTTGAAGAATTACTTTCAAACTGAATCCTTAAAAAAAGAAAAGAAAAAAAAGAAAAAAAAGTCATCGCCCCCGCCCTCGCCCCGGGGCCGTTAGAGGCCAGGGGGAAGATGGTATGCAGGAGTTTGTAGATCTACAGATCTGCCTCAGCAGAGCTGTTAAATGATTACGAGGTATCCATGGATGCGCCTCCTTGCTCGAGACAAGACTAGTAATAGGTTGCCTTCGAGCGCGACAGGGCGTCGATTGCCTGCTCCACTGTAATGACATTTAGTGGCATCTTTGGAAGAATTCCCTGCAAAATTGCATCGTTGATCATTCCCGCGTCACTTCCCGTCTCGATTGTGTTGTTCGCAATGACATATCTAATTTCCCTTAGCGCTGTCTGGGCGTTTAACAGAGCCAGATTCCAATACTCACACATTGAAATCAAGATCGAAGAGGCGTTGAGCCGTTGTGAGCATGACACCTGAAGTTCGAATGCCCGACTATTCAGATGTTTATCGTTAGAACTCATGGATATGAATGTTGGTTGAGAGTTGCAGTAGCTACAGGAGAAAAGCGTACCAAAACAACCGTGTCAATTTTTTGATTGCGCAGGATTTGAACCAATGTATTACCCATCCCCGCAAAGTACCGTGTTTTCCGCAAAACAACGTCGTAATCAGGTAATGGCTTAAACGCCGGGTAAAGTTTTGTTTCCACGTCAGACTCTGTTATGTTCCCGAGACCAGCAAGGACGCTATAAAAGGGTGAAGATGTAGAAATCTCGGGCATAAGAATATTAGAGGCATATATGCGACTGAAGATACTGATCGGAGGAGGGGATTGCCTGTGAACTCTATATACCTGTTAATTTTTGGCAAATATTGAAGAGCGAAACTTGTGACAACTCACGCGTCAATCCATTTGGCAGTATTCTGAATAAATGCTTGCCCCTCTGACGTTGTGTTGACACTTCCCACGACCACATTAATCAGATCCAGATTCAGTACGGCATAGTGAGACCCAAAGCTAAGTGAAGAATTGGTAACGGTTGACGGTGTTGAATTCGAGTACCCGATGGCGGCGGAATCGACAAAGCAGGGCGCTAGGGCAAGAAATGCCCACGTGAAAAACTTCATTGTGCCTGTCACTTATGATTTCAATGCTCCAGGGGTTTTTGGTGGATTTTAACGATCTATTTTTCGACTGATGAAGGGCTTTATCTATATCCGCTTAGCACCTGTTCATGCACTGTTCATGCACGGCCACGTTGAGATCGGTAATGATTGCCCGTTCAGCGACAGAACCAAGACTAAGAGTAGCTCACTCAATTGAGTCAGTATTATTATCCGATTATAGAGAGTAAAAAGATCGACGCGGATAGTCCTTAAAATATTCTACATTTATTTGTTGATATTCGTAAGGCCAGTTGAAGCGACGGATAAAGTCTCTCCAAGAAAAAGTCCAGGAATCCCGAAGGAATGCTTGAAATACCTGTGAAGTCCTGTTTTTCATTTCAGTCTTCAATCATTCATAGGCAAAGACCCATTTTATCACCACTTATTATTGAAAACCTCCCCACCGACATAATTCACCAGCTCTTTCACGGGAGGAATGTGATCCCGGCCACCCCCGAAAAGCATACCGTGACGTAATACCTTGCGATAATTCTGTCCAGGCGACACCTTGCCCAGGACATAACCCTTGCGGGTCTCAACCCGGGTTGGAACAGGAATGGAGCGACCAACCGCCGCCTCCATACCTTGCCAGGCAAAAGTAATGGCTTCTTTCGCACCCCCTGGAATCCCCGCCTCATCCAGCATCATAATCCGAGTATTGGATAATTTTGCTGAATGAAGGCAGTGATGTTTGGGTTATAGGCTCCACCACCACACATAAAGATCTCGGCAATCTCAAGGTCTTGAGGCGCATAGCGATGGTAGTGATCCACGATGGCATGCGCTGTGACACGTGTTATAGTGGCAACAACATCGTCCGGCTTCAGCCCCTTAACTTCTGCCTTTTGGATCAACTCGTGGGCAAGTGTGTCACGGAAGACTTCACGGCCGGTTGTCTTAGGTGGCTCCAAGGCAAAATAAGGGTGACTCAAAAAATCATCCACTAGTTCCTGGTCGACAGTGCCGCGGGCGCCCATCTCACCGTCCTTATCATATTCACGCTCTCCATTAGTATAGTACCGTACGACAGCGTCAATGAACACATTCCCGGGGCCAGTGTCGAAGTCATAGCATGCATCCACACCACCATGTGTATCGGGAGGAATAAAGCACACGTTCGCTATTCCACCGATATTTTGACAAGCACGCAGCTTGGTCGGATGGTGTAGCACCAGCGCATCGAAGAAAGCAATTAACGGCGCGCCTTGACGTCCAGCTGCCTGATCACTGACACGAAAGTCTGTCACCGAGGTGATACCTGTACGAGCTGCTAGAAATGTTCCTTCTGCCATCGTCAAGGCACTTCGAGTTTCACCAGGCCCTGGCATTGAAAGAAGCCAGATCGTTTGACCGTGAGACCCCAGGACATCGATCGAGTTAACATCGACCTGATAGTCCTTACAAAATTGGTGTACGGCAGATGCGAATGTCTCTCCCAAAATCACGTTGACTTCCGAGAGCTCAGAAGGCGATGTTTTGTTGTGTAAGATCATGTTCATCACGCGTTTCTTGATCACGGGCTCTAACGGAATTTCGCCATACTAAATCACTGGTTGATTAACAGTCTTCTTCGGAAACTCAGAGATAAGTGCTTGCCTTCAATAACTCGAAATTCATCGGCGACTCTGGTGTCTCCTGGCGAAAACGACAAAGCGCGCAATCTATACCATCCTAGGTGGTTCAAGGTGAGCGTCAAATGTCTGGATCAAATCAACAAAGGAATTACCATGGATGTCCCACTATTCAGTCCGAGGACCGTCATATCTAGCGCATGTTCATTTGCAAAGGATCCCATGGTGACCAGGAAAAGTATAGTCTAAGAAAGGCGAAAGGAAGGTAGAATGGAAGAATGAACATGGAGTTTAGGAGAGAAAAAGGGTTTAAAACAATGTGATCGAACCATCAAACTGCATTTCATGATGCAACATAGGTACCAGTGGATCCAGATCCCTGAACAATTCCAAACAATTTGCGATTCTAAACCTCGATCTAATTACCGTGAATGGTCAATGGTGACCCGCTTCGAGGGATAATCGGCAAAACGCCTAAGTCTGACTGGTCAAATCAGCAGCACAAGAGAAATTCAGGTAAAATGGCTGAGCGCCTCAAATGTGGTTCCCCCCGCGCTTCTCCCTGTTCCGACGCGCCACTACTCCATACTGGGGCTGGGACCCATAGAAAGTATTAGCTATTACATCGTGCTGCTTTTAATTGGGCGCACTGACACCGCACACTCACGCGATGGGGTACACTACTGCGTGGAAGCGGCTTTCCCCGCGGCAGCTAAACCTAGCTATCCACACTTTCTCGCTGATCTCGATCTTCTTCGAGGGCTATGACCAGGGTGTCATGGGCGGGGTCAATGCCTCGCCAACATATATCACCACAGTGGGGATTGGGAAGCTTGATGGGACGATCACAAACACCACTCATGAAGGTGGGATTGTCAGTGTCTATTACCTGGGTGCCATCTTTGGTTGCTTCGCAGGCGGATGGCTTGCAGATCGCATCGGTCGTATCAACGGCTTGTTGGCTGGATCTGTGTTTGCTCTAGTCGGTGGCGCACTGCAATCTGCAGCTCAGAACTCCAATTTTATGATCTGTGCCCGAGTGGTGACAGGGATTGGCACTGGTGGTATGTAACCCTGCTAGTGTGCATTAGTGAGACCCGTTCCGAGATCTAGTGCTAACTCGTCATAGCCTTGACCGGTATAGCCCCTGTCTTAGTTTCGGAGACTTCGTCTGCCGATCACCGAGGCGGGTTCCTCGGTTATGTGTTCATAGCAAATTGTATGTTGGTATATTACGATTGCGACTGGACATCCTCGTCTGGATGGCTAACCCCTCTCTCAGATCTTGGAATATCTCTCGCGTACTGGATCTCGTTTGGACTCGCCTTTGTAAACAATGGGTATTCGGACGTGCGATGGCGGTTTCTGCTGGCCTTCCAGTGTCTCCCCGCTCTTGTTCTAGCTTCGTTCATCAAAATGTTGCCTGATAGCCCCCGCTATTTAGCTTCGGTGGGTCGGTCGGAAGAAGCACACGAGCTTTTGATTCGTATTCGCGAGGGCACAACCACCCCTAAACAAATTGAACGGGAATACCTGGAGATTGTTACTACGGCTCGGCATAGTCAACCCAGTTCCCCCTTTCAGTTTGCGAGAATTCTTTTGGGAAAGGGTGGGAGGCCAGGTACAAATTTGGGCCGACGAGCATGGCTATGTGTCTGGCTTCAAATTATGGCCTCGTGGACCGGTATTACTGTAATGAAGATGTACAGGCCCTTTTTTTTCCAGCGCTAAGCTAATTTTACCTCAGGCGGTCACTGCATATTCCCCCGTTTTGCTAAAGCAGGCTGGTTACAGTAACATCAAGCAAGATGGTCTTGCCGGAGGCATTAACACAATCGGCATCATCGGTACTATCATCAGCGCTCAGATTATTGACCGGCTGGGCCGGCGAGCTTGTTTGATGGTTGGCGCTCTGGTGCTGTTTGCCGTGAATTTATCTGTATGTATTCCTGATACGGTTCACCAATACGGCAGGAATCCAATAGACTGACTACTTAGGCCGGTGCTATTTTCGAGGGTTCACGTCATCACCCTGAAAAGGCGACCCAATATGCCCCGGGCGCAGTGACGATGCTGTTTCTGTTCAATCTGGGGTATGTCGCCTCCACACTTGTTTTGGTGTATATCTGACCAGCTTGTGTTAGTTATGCTGCTACCTGGGGTACTGTGGCCTTCCTAATTCCAACCGAGATTTTCCCTAGTGAGCTACGAGCTCAAGGCAATGGCTTTGGGATTACAGGTTGGGCCATTGGCGTGGGCATGACCACCCTTGTCAACCCAATCATGTTCGGCACTCTGACTGTAGGTCTATCCACATTTATCCACGCCTTATTAATTAATGCTAAGAGCTCATTTAGAGTCGGACCTACTTCCTTTTTGCCGGCCTGAATTTACTTTGGGTTCCTATTGTGTACCTTTGTAAGTGTTTTTCCCTGGCCACTCTCAATCAGGTTAACCTGACGCGCTACAAAAGTCTACCCCGAAACCCGCAACCGCTCGCTGGAGTCCATTGAAGCGCTTTTCTCAACTTCCAGCCCATTCCATTGGAAGATGGAACAGGCATACAAACTCCACGGCGACGTCCTTGCAGAGCATGGGGTCGCCAGGAGCGAAACCTATGACACAGACAGAACTGAAGTGACCTCCGATAAACCGCTAGACCATCCAGCCGCTTAAGGCAGTTAGAGGATACTGTTTCGTGCATATAAAGTTTTGGGGTCCTTCACCCAGGTGGGTCCCACCGGAATATGTATTCCTGTTTTTCCCTTAGCCGCTCAACTATGCAGAGCATTTTTCATGAGTATAATCACATAATAATAGAATATTCGTTTATAACTGGATGTATTATGCGATCTGTCTACGTTTCTTAAACGCAAGCTGTCGTTCAATCAGAGGGTGTTTCCTAACAAGGCCTCCTCATCGTAATGTAGATAATGTAAACACGCCAACGATGATTCGTCGACGCTAAAAAGTCCATGACATACTGATGAGTCAGCAAACCCCATGCAGAGTTGGGGGCTCGACTTCTTTTTCGGCGATTCGATGATTCAAGAAAATTGAGGGAGGATCGGTTAAACTCCTGATAATTAGGTGACCTTTTTCCCTTTCACCATCTCACCTGTTTTACAACCGACCACGCGACCCATAATCTACACCTTAGACTTTACCGGAGACCCGTTCGGAGGCCCGGCCTCGAATTCCCGGCTTGATTAACAGGGACCACTACTCACGCTTAAACGCCAGAGATCTCGGGTGAATGTCTCAAAAACCGCGAAAACTTCAGCGCGTCTCCAAGGCCTGTAAGCTGACCCCCAAGCGCGATTACTCCACTTCAGATGGCCGGACCCGGATTTGAAGTATCAGAAAAACTGATAACGCATGTGCAGGCGACTTCTGCAATAGGCGCAGCATCAAGTGTGGCAGTAGTGAAGATCCGCTAGGTCGATGCCAGAACTGCGTGGATTTTGATGTCCCGTGCACCTTTGATCGCCCGGCTAAACGCCGTGGCGTCAAAGCTGGTACAAGGGTGAATCCCCGCGATACCCCAATCGCAAAGCCGGTTGTCGATCAACCAGTCCTAATGGGTCGCGGGAACCCGACGGAGAGGACGACGTCTGGCTCGTCTGGCTCTAGGGGCTCGTTTCATGCTGAATCTGTATCGCGCCCATCGTTGACAGGAGATCCATGGTCTTCTTTCAACACTGGATGGTCGACATCCGAAGGGTATGATGATGATGGCGCACTGCGTAATTCTTGGAAGGCATTTGCCATTTCTTGTGACCAGCAGATCCGCAATCTCGTGCAAGTATATTTCGAGATTGTTTATCCAATGTAGGCCTAAACTTTGGAACCCTTCCACTTTGACTTTTGACTAATCCACTGTGGCGTCAGATTTCCGTTGTTTCATAAACAATCATTTATAGAAAGAATTAACAACCAGGAGCATCTTCAGAGTCAGAGTCTATTTGCCTCAACAATGGCAGTCTGCTCATTGGTGTCGGGTCGCGCCCGTGATGGGGCATTGTACACCAACCGATGGCATCGGGAGGAGCTATCAGAACCGCCTTCGGAGGCATTCTATGCAGCAGCCAAAGACTCGCTTCCTCGGGACCTTGCAGCCGCAAAAGGCTTCAATTATATGCGTGCTTGTGCGATACTTGCGATCGCCAGCATTCAAAACGGCCAAATTAAAAATATGCAGAAATACTCCGGCATGTATCATACATTAACGACAATGGAGGGGTTCCATGATGAGAAGCTCTGGCCGAAAGATATCAGTCCCATCGAGATTGAAGAACGACGAAGATTGGTACGTATTGCGGAATTTTGAACCCTGTCATGGATATCAACTAACAGAAACAGTTCTGGTCTATTTATACCCTGGATATTTACTCCACGATTGTATGGGGAGGTGTCATTCGATACCGGGAAGCCCATTCTCTCGTTCGATACCCTAGTGAGGTAGACGACGAATTTATTACCCACCACGGCTACGGCATGCACCCTGTATCCCAAGAAGCCGCCCTCGGGCAGGGCCAGGTCCCTGTTGCCTCACGACAGCCCGTATCGTGGATGCACGGATGGAATTTTACCACAGATCTCTATCGTATTCTCGAACACGTCGTTGACGGCACTCGGCGTAAATTGTCCTCCGCAAATGGAACCCAGGAGGTGTGGTCTCTTTTCAGTCCAGCATCTATGTCGGAGCCGACAGTCATGAAGCGAGTGCTTTCCATGTATGCTGCACTACCCCCACAATTTCGAGAAACGCCGCCTACCACCGGTGATGGGACTCACGATCTCTTCGGTTTTCAATCTGCAAACATCCAGGCGACATTGCAGCTTCTCCGGATGGTTCTTTTGTCGTCGGAGGAGGTCGGGGTTGATAGGAAGTGTGATGTAGCCGGTGAGCTGCTGAGTGTGTTTTCAAACGTGCCGGTGGAGTATTTGAGGGCCATCAGCTCTCCTCTGGTATGTTGAGTCTCTCTAGTGCACCTCGCTCTGAAACTAATAGCTTCTTAGCTTCACCACTTGGGAGGAATCGGATACATTCTCGGCTCCGTCATGGAGGGCAGTTTATCAGACGTATCATACCAACGCGTCCGTACCTTACTGTGAGTCCTCATTTCCCTCAACAAACACTATGCAGCACTAATTTCTCTTGAAGCCTTGACATGGCCAGTCTGCTCCACCGCCTGGAAGTTGGTCTCCACCGGTCAGCCGGTGCCAGCGAACGTCTACGGTCGCAGGTGGACCGGATAGATGGCTACATGCGCACTTCACGACTAGTCAATCCATCGGCCATTCCCCCACTAATGAATGCGCCGAATGGTACCCCTGCGCCGGTCGATATAAAGCCCGTGCCTTCCCCAGTGCAGTACACAGCTACAGCACAACCGATAGGAACAACAGGATCGATGGAAAAACAGATGATGCAGTTCCAATTGCCACCGGAACTGTTGGCCGGCTGGCCGTGGCCACTAGATAATTCTCATTCCGAAGGCTTCTTGCCATTAGCTTTTGAATGATGCCTGCATTGAACAGTTAAGTGTCGAAAGTAATATATCTAATATGTGATTTAAAACGTCTTGAATAATGCCAATACCCAGGGAATTTCCTATCATCAGTCTGATCTCTGGAAAAACATTCATTCCAATTCACTCAAGGGCAACTTAAAAACCTAATCTCATTACTCCTTAAGATAGTGGTCAAACCAAGCAATTGCTTGATTAAAAGCCTGCTCTTTGGCAAATTTCTGACGAGGCTCAGAAAGATCACAGCGAACAGCGAATCCATGCTCTACTTCCGAAAACAGATTGATCTGATGAGGGACCTCCAACTTATCCAAGATCTCCTCACTTTCATGGCGCTTGGCTGTAACGAAGACAAAATCCCGAACTGTAAGAAATCATCAGCGTCAGTGTCTCTCTTCAAAATGATCCATTCAAGAAGGAACACTCACCAGCAGCCGCAATACTCAACGGTCCCTCAATACCTCTCAATTCCTCCCCCTCCAACATAGTCGGATGCGCAATATACCCAACATCCAACTGTCCAGGCCTAAGATACCGACAAACATACTTCCCACCAAAACAGTATCCCACACCTCCAATCCGCTGACATCCCAGATTCTCACGCATCTCCTTGAGCACCGTGTCGATAATGGGCTCTGTCTGGACCGGTGAATGGTTTTTCACCCAATCCATGATGTTGAACCCCTCTGGTCGGTTGAGGGGCACCGAGTCATTGTCGAACATGTCGGGCATGACGACTAAGTACCCCTTTGCGGCGAATTCGTCGGCGATAAGCTGGGCGTTGATGAATTTGTGGCCAATTACGTCTGTAATTATGAGGATGGCGTTATTGGTGGATTTATCTGGGGGATAGGCTATGTAGGTTGAGACTGTTTCTTGGTTAGTTTGGTAATCTTTCCGTGGCTTTTTATTAGGACCGTCTGGTGCTAGAGATGTGCCTTGGAGTTGGACGTACTATTGAGGATCTCTTTGAGTTCGCCGTTGGCTTCGCCCTCGTGTAGGGAGCCTGTAATGCAGCAGTGGGACAGCTGATTGGGGGCCATTTCAACCTTGGAATATGTATATATAAAGGTATAATTTGTACCTAGAGGAAACGAAGGAATCAAAGGGATTTCCGATATTCGAAATAAGGTTATCCTTATAGTGATGCAGGTAAACTGTTGGAGATATGTATCTGGAGGGCGGACATCGATCTCGTTTATATATCCATTATCTCGGCCATGAAACCCCTGGAGATAGGACAACCTGGTCACTAACTCCCGTATACCCGAAGATCCCGTCAAAAGAACCAAGCCCCAAGATCATCATGAGTGTAGTCATTCAACATGACTATGCTCTACTGGGCGGCTCGCAAACTACGCAATCTGATTGGGTGCGGGATCACGGTTAGGGGGAATCCGAGTGGGTCTCGATTTTCTCTCGCGGAAAAGCTGTCGGGACCATCTCCAGCTATCATCCCCATCATCGCTCTCCCAATCCTACCAATTCTCCCAACCATGTCGACCATGTCGACCCGCTCCGCTTGGCGCGCACTGCACTACAGCGCAAAGCGCCGTGCCTTCCAACCCGCAAACCCCTACCGCTGCTTCTCCTGTACCCGGGCCGCCCAGGACCAAAGCAAGCAGGACCAAGAGCGCATGACACACTTCGGCTTCACCAATGTGCCCGAGTCATCCAAGGAGTCGCGAGGTAGGCCCTGCACAAGCCCAATTGAACGAAGAGAACACTTTCTTTCGCCCAGAGCAAAAGCTAACCAACTCCCGGAACAGTCGGCGCAGTCTTCAGCTCCGTTGCCTCCTCCTACGACACAATGAACGACCTGATGTCTCTGGGAATCCACCGCATTTGGAAGGATCACTTCGTCCGCTCCCTAAACCCCGGATCCCCCCTCAGCGCCCGCATTAACAACCCCACCCAAAAAGGCTGGAACATTCTCGACATCGCCGGCGGGACCGGCGACATCGCTTTCCGCATGCTGGATCACGCTACCAACATCAACCACGATATCGAGACCCGCGTGACGATCAGCGATATTAATGCCGATATGCTGGCTGAAGGCCGGAAGCGGTCTATCGATACTCCTTACTACAACACTCCCCGTTTGTCGTTTGTTGAGGCAAACGCCCAGTCCATGCCGCATATCCCGTCCGAGTCGATTGATCTGTACACTGTCGTCTTTGGAATCCGTAACTTCACGGGTAAGCAGGCTGCACTGAATGAGGCGTTCCGTGTGCTTAAGCCTGGTGGTGTGTTTGCTTGTATGGAGTTCAGCAAGGTTGATAATCCTGTCTTTGATGCGGTTTACAAGCGTTGGAACTTTGGTGCTATTCCACTTATTGGACAGCTTGTTGCTGGGGATCGGGATAGCTACCAGTACCTTGTTGAGAGCATTGAGCAGTTCCCTAGCCAGGAGGAGTTTAAGGGTATGATCCAGAAGGCTGGGTTTATGATTCCTGGACGTGGTTATGAGAATCTGACTGGTGGTATTGCGGCTATCCACAAGGGTATTAAGCCTATCAAGGCTTGAGCTGGGGGTATATCTGTGGACTGTGTATTATACATCTTGCATCGTTGTCTTTTGTATCTTTGTATTATCATGAATGGCTACAAGTTTTTTAATTGTGGAATTTTGGGAAGAGTAGAGAAGCCCGCTGAGGTTTGGGGCGCGAATTATGTATTTTCACCAGATAACCTACTACAGTATCTGGGTGCCCTCTGCCGAGGCAGATTCAGGAAGCGAAAGACAAACGCAACATCATCAAAAGTGTGCATACAATGAGATGGGAAGCCCAGAAAAAATGCTAGAGAAAAATATATGCAGAAAAAGATTGTAAATAATATGATCCCATATTATTCACCCCATAGATCCTCTGCCTCTACCATCCCTACACAGCTGCTAGGACTGGTGATATCTTTCATCACAGCAATAACAGCTATAGGGCTTGATCCAGCTCGAGATGTGGAGACCAAGTGCCGCAGCTCAGCCAGCGGGGTTGATTCTGGCACTAGACACCAATCAGCCCGGGCCACGGTGAGTGGCTGGCCAGGGTCTTTGGCGACAGCCTCAGCGACGCACAGGTCCACATTAGTCTGACGGGACAGAAGAGATCGAATCATGCGAGGCGGAGCGATCTCATTTGGTGAAAGGAATACCCATGATTTCGCATTAGGGTGCTGAATGGCCGCTAGGAGGATATCAAGTAATCGAATGTCGCCAGAGCCTTTTGCTGTAGCCGAGGCCACGGTGGGGATTTGATTAAGAGGGACGAGTATATCTGAAGGAATAAGGCGATGCTCTGGTGGGAGCTGAAGTGTAAAGGGCGGAATGGACGCGTTGCTATTGAGGTCCTCCCACTGTAAAGAAATAGATGAGGATGGGGAATCGAACGTTGTCGTTGAAACAGCACTGGATGGAGTCGTCCATGCCTCCGCCATAGCTGCGGCTGCAGTTGCAGCTCCAATTGCACCTCCAGGGTGATGGCTTCGAAACACATCTGCAGGTCCCTTGCCTGGCGCAGTGTGTAGTTTTCGTGCCGTCGCAATGGCCAAAGCATCTCCGAGACACATGGCCACGGTTGTAGATGATGTCGGAGCGCTAACGCCCAAAGATGCTTCTTCACCTTCATGAATCGGAGCCGGCAGGAGAATTCCCAGGCCCAAAGGCCCATGCAAAGATAGCAATGGACATGCCAATGGGTCTGTATGTGAGGTCAAAGCGATGATAGGGACCGAAGCGGGGATATGCGGAAGCATAAGAAGTAGCTCAGGCGAGCGACCAGAGAATGATATGAGAAGCATTGTATCATTCTAAGTAATAAGCAAGCCAGTCAATCAGTAAGATAATCTCAATATCCCCGATAACCAATCAGGCTGCATCTCGGAAAATACGATGCAGGACCATGCGACAAGGAATATATAGCTTACCGGCCGGACCAATCCCAGATCGCCATGTAAGGCTTCGGTCGGATGTAAAAATGCAGAGTATATACCAAGACTGTTCATAGTTGCCTCAATCTTGCGCCCGATTTTGCCGCTTTTGCCCACCCCGCAAACCACCAACTTGCCTCCATCGCGTACACTGCGCGCAATCTGATCCACTGCACGCGCAAGTTCTTGCTGCGCTCGAGCATCTGTCTGATACAGTCGTTCAAGATGGGAGAGCGCAGCACGCTCAGTGGACATGACATGAATTGCGGTTACAATGGAGGAGACATCTTTAGCGGCTGTTGGTGGGGTCTCAGGGACATCGGGAGGAGTGAGTGGCCAGGGCGGCGTGGGCATGGCGTGGTGAGGGGCCATGGAGGGCGAGGAGATTGCAATGGATTCATAAAGCATGGGGAAGAGTGCAAGGAATATAAGCTAGTTCTCCTCCTAGGAGGCCTGCCTGGGACAAGGCCGGGAAAATGTGGAGGGCCAAGATCTCGAGTGTCGATAACGGAAGATAACAGGGCGGGATGAGAGAGATCGGTCGATCGGACTTAGCTTTTCTTTTTCCAAGGTTCTGGCTTCTCTTTACTTCACACTGTCCAAGGTTCTAGGTAACACATTGCATTTTCTTAATTAGGTTCGCTAAGCATGCACGGTGACCCGTTACCTGCATACCATGCTTCCGAGATGGTGTCATCTACTGTGACGATGATGCATAAGCTGATCGATCAATTTCCGAATGTAGTAATTCCGACAAACTCCGGGGTTATATTGTGCTATAATTTGTGCTGTGCTATAGTTATGTCCTGCAATATTTGCTTACTAAAGAATCGGGTTTAATTCTTGCGAGATCCTCATTGCTAAATCTAGAGCTAGAGGTCTATGACAGTCTTCATATATACAGACCGGATCAGAAAGTGCAGCGCTATTATGTACAAACTCCTGATTCTGGTCCATCAAAGCCAATGAAGATCAAAGCTGCACTGGATTCAAATTGGACACAGATAAAGCATATTTCAGAAACAAAAAAACCAACCGGCTCGGTAAAAGTCTTTCTCAACGCCAAAAAAAAACATTAAATCGTCTCGTTCTCGTACAGCGCCAGAGGGTACTTGGACAGGCCAAGCTGATATTGGCCCGGGTAGGACGGGCGAACCAAGGCTACTGGGAAGAACCCATACCTACCAAGTGATTCAGATCGAATTTAAACTCCATATTCAAGGTAGAGACAGCACAAAAGGGGGTATCGTATCAGGGTCGTAGTAGTTTGTCATCATGGCCTCGCGGCTTTAGGGCTGCCTGGAGCCACATCAACCTGACTTGCCAGCGTCCTGTCTTTCCTTGCCCTTTTCGTTGGCAGTGCCATCATCTTCATAGAGATGATGTTGCTCAATATAATGGATGACCGGGACAGGGATAAGATATCGAACACTCATCTCACGTCGCAAGAAGAGACGGATCTTGGTGCTACTGACATCGTTTTGGATGAGCTGTTGGATGACGTAGATGTTGTCCTTCCAAGGCTGCAAGCTGGCCAGAGCCTCGTCGATATCGGTGCCACTGCGTTCCACAATGAAAGACTTGAAGAAGCATTAGTAACCTATATTTCTGATGTAGACTTTCAGATGTGACTCACGCCATATTTGCCGAGAATGTGATCTAAATCCTTTTCACTCCAGACGCCCGGGGTGGACATGGTGTGAATCAGGTCGGCACCTGCCAACAAGGCAATGCGGACGGGCTTACGGGTTCCATCGGCAGCCTCAACACCGCCACGAACGGTGTTGATCTCGTGGTCAAAATGATCCAGGACGACGGCGGTCGGCTGGTACTCTTTCTGAGTTGGCTCCCATGTATCCACCATAAGCCAGTCGGAGGTCTGATCCACTGCCAGTTGACACATTGCGACACTATTATCCCCCATATTGTTAGCGCTCTCCTGGTCTGTGAGGGGAGGCAGGGGATATTTACCGATCTTCTGCGCTGGCGAGACCCGCCTTGCGATAAGAGTCTGACACGGGCGACAGATAGCCACCAAGAAGTTCGAATTCGGTACTGAATTTGACGTAATCGGCGGCCATCTCAAACATTCGCAAGTGGAGGTAGGTGATTGGGGAGAATGAGCCACAAGCGACCAGCAAAAGCGGCGTCTTCTCTGGGTCGGTCATCTTGCGCTTGAGGCGCAAATCCGGGAACATGTAGTCGTCCATCGGGGCCGGAGGGATGTGGGCTGGAACCTGGTGAACATCGTCACTCTGGCCTCCAACCATTTCGGTGGCCATCGCTGGATGAAAATGTGGTTGATATATGGGGTGGTAGCGAGGCGTTGATCCGAGGTAGTTGGAGGGGAAAGAGGGGGGCGTTATGAGCTCGGGGAAAGTGGGGGAACGAAGTTTTTAACTACGTTTCCGTGAACTCTGGAAAGAAACGCGGGGGCGAACGGGAGGCGGAAAACACTGGGCCGGGGAATGTAAAGAAAGAAAATCATCCTGAACATCGTATTCTGAATAGGTAACCACCTTTTGATTATTAAGGTCTCGGTGAGTCAATCTATCGGCTTGTCTCCGGTCGCGATCCGCCCGGCCCGCAATAGTACAAGCTAACGGAGGGGAGGCCATTGCCATATAGTCTTTCGCGTAAGCTATACTTTGTGTACAGTACAATGATGTCTTTCATGTATTTTCAAGTTTATCCCCAGGATTGATCAAAGCAAGTTGACTTCTATTAGGGTAAGAGACCCCTTGCATATACGTATTATTCGCCTCTTGCGTCTTGTCTATACAACTTACAATAGTGTTCCATGAATCTGAAATGCGCCCCACTTATTCCATAATATTCTGCCATATTTTCTGCCAATTCAAACCTACTGCTCTAAAGACTCAGTACATTCTGAATTACTATACCACCCTTTCGTATCGATACCGCTATAAATAACGTCATCCATAGCATTATTACTATATGAGCGTTCGAAACGCTGTAAGCATAAGAAACGCAAGCTATATAGTATGTTTTAATCATCGCGTTACTCTACTAGCGTGTTGCGTGCTAACAGCTATATGTAGTAGGCGGTACGCCAAGGCGGTCTGGGGGTAGTTTCAAACTGATGGAACACCACTGTATGCCTCCGTGAAAAAACAAAACCTATAAGTACAAATCATCCATAACGATATAGAGATGGATATATGAGATGTATGGAATCAATAGGTTTTAAGTCCGTGCTCCAGACGAAATAGCAATGTTCCAAGGTTGTGGCTACCACAAGTTGTCTTATCTCATCACGAATGTTGCACTTCCGCCGCCTGGCGCTCTCCGAATCCAATCGTCACAAACCACAAACTTGCCTCCTCTTTCTCTTCTTCCCCCCAACCCCCTAAACCTCACCCCATCTTCTTTTTTATCAACATTCATCTTTCTATCGGGTATATTCCAACTTTCGTTTTAGTTATTTGCTGGTTCGTCCTTATAGCCCCGACGCATCTACCGCCGGTTCCCAAGTTCCCCCCCATATCGGCCATTCACCCGCTTCTCAGCCAACTCGCAATAGGTGTGCGGATGGCGGGTTGAAACGGTGTCAACGTCTATCTACTCTAGTCCCACCCCTGACCCGGTAACTTATGGCAAGGCAAAGGCCCGCCAACCGTCAGGACCCTCTCGAGGATTATTCCGTCTCCCCCGCAGGAGCTGCCACCTCCTCTGCCCTGAGGTACTTCTCTCCCAATTCCCTTCGCCTTGACCTCTTCTTCCACCGCCCCCAATTGGTGCTCGTCGTGATTCTGCCCGAGCAATCCTCAGGCACCCTCAAAGGGAAGAGAAACGGTTGAATCGTTTATCTTGATTACTTCGCCTTCATTCCGTACACCCCAGAGTCACGTCCCCCAACGTCATTCGGGCTGCGGGGAATCTCCATACCTGACCACCAAGCCCTCACTCATTCATCCTCTATTCTTCCCCATACTCCTGCTACACGTTCTTTTTACCCCTCCATCACCTTGCTTTTTTCCCCCTTCCTCTCCTTTGTGTTCCTTCTTAATTCCATAGTCACGTCAAACAAGCAAGTTTCTCATCATGTCTCACAGAATCACTCGCTCAGCTGCCAGGCTTGCTACAGACCCCCCTTCCACTGACTCCGGTCCATCAATTCCCACTGTTGGCCCGGCTTCTCGAAAACGCAAAGCACCGACACGTCGAGATCCACAGCCAGACGCACCAAACCCATCTACGGCTCCCTCGCCCCCACGACGATCAAAGCGTCAACGAACTGCAGCACCCCAGCCAGCTCCTGCTGTCCCTGCTGCCCCTGCTTCCCGTCGAGGCGCCCGTCGCTCAGTCATGTCACAGCCTGGGTGAGTGGATTTGACAGATCACATGCCCACAAAACTAATTTCTCTTACCGTCTTTAGACCATCTTCCCGTCCATCAGAGGATTCGAAATCCACCACTCCACCGCCTCCCTCAAGGCGGAAGTCTAGCCGGAACGGTACGTACGATGTCGAATTATACTTGAGTTTTTTTTGTTGACATGGTATTTCCATTTAGATCGACTTGCTACCACACAGTCTCCACCGCCACGGCGGCAAAAGAAGCGTTCCGCGAAATCGAACCCCGATGTCCTCATGCGAGATGCCGAGGAGGACGTGGAAGAGCCAGATAACAAGGAGGAGCAGGAAGGGTCCCCTGCAGGCGATAGCAATGACGGAACCAACCCTTCAGCGTTTGACGATGAGGATTTAGATTCCTTCCATAGCAGCCTTTTTGGAGGCCGAGGTGCCATGGGCCTGCAAAGTACACTCCGTGCTCTCACCGGCATGATGTCCGGCATGTCCTCGCGACTTCGAGATATGCTCTGTAATCTGAGACAGAAGGATAACCCCTCGGTCCAATTGATCGCCCTCCAAGAGCTGTCTGACCTCTTGCTCGTCTCCAACGAAGACAATCTTTCCGGCCAATTTTCTCCTGACCCATATGTGAAGGAGCTGGTCACCTTGATGCAGCCCAACCAGTTCGGTGAAGAGAATGCGGAAATCATGCTGCTTGCTTGCCGCTGCCTTGCCAACCTGATGGAGGCCCTTCGAGGATCTGTAGCTAACGTGGTCTATGGAGGCGCTGTCCCAATCCTGTGCCAAAAGCTTTTGGACATACAGTTCATCGATCTCGCTGAACAAGCTCTCAGCGTATGTCGTCCCTTTTGGATTATATCTTGTGAATTCCTACACCTATACTGCGAATTCGGTACTGACGTTTTTTTTGACTAGACACTGGCAAAAATCTCGGTCGATTTCCCGGCTTCAATCGTGCGAGAGGGAGGCCTGACCGCATGCCTGACATACTTGGACTTCTTCCCTACAAGCACCCAGCGCACCGCTGTTACGACTGCCGCAAACTGTTGCCGCAATCTTCCCCATGACTCTTTCCCCGTCGTGAGGGACGTGATGCCAACTTTGTTGAATGTCCTATCCAGCAATGATCCCAAAGTGGTTGAACAGGGATGTCTCTGTGTCTCGCGCATCGTGGAAAGCTTCAAATATCGCCCTCAAAACTTGGAGGAATTGATCGAGCCTGCCATGCTCAAGGCAGTTCTTCGTCTTCTGCTACCAGGTACCACCAACCTGATCGGTTCTCACATTCACACTCAATTCCTCCGTGTACTGGCAATTGTCTGCAAGGCCAGCCCCCGCCTTTCCATTGAGCTCCTGAAGATGGACGTTGTCGACACCCTTTACCAGATTTTGACCGGTGTCTCTCCGCCGGAAGACGTCGAAAGCACGGCCGTCAAGATGGATAGCGTTCTCGTCATGCAAGCACTGATTCACCGACCTCGCGAGCAAGTTTTTGAGGCACTCAATGTCATTTGCGAGCTACTCCCCGGTGCTCCCAGTCGCGAGGCATCTCGGGCTGATAATCTGCTCAGTTCGTACTTTGACAGTAGTATGTCTATCGGCTTGAAACCTACAAAGATGAAAGAGAACCCCGCCGAGAGACGGGAATTATTAGAAGACTGCAAACCAGAACTCAAGCGATTTGCAACAATCCTGTTTCCCACCCTGACCGACGCGTACTCGAGTACAGTCAACCTCCACGTTCGGCAGAAAGTTCTCATTGCGCATTTGAAAATGCTTCATATTCTTGAGCCAAGCTTGATTGAAGATGCTCTACGTACAGTGCCATATGCCTCATTCCTGGCCTCCATTCTCTCACAGAAGGATCATCCGTCTCTGGTCTCTTTGGCCCTTCGATGTGCTGAGCTTTTATTCCAACGCCTAGAACATGTTTATCAGCATCAATTCCACCGCGAGGGTGTTATCGCTGAAATTGTCAAGCTAGCTGAGGGAAACCTTTCTACAGACGAAGAGGTTCACCGGACAAGTAGTGGAAACAAAGGCCCGGCCGAATCATCCTCTGATGTCGACATGGACGCCGAGGATGCACCTGGTAATAATCACAAGAACGAAGATTCGGACGAGGACTTGGATAATGAGGATGAAGATGATGGTGATGAAGATAACGACGATCTCTCCGAATCTGAGACCTCATCAATTTCTGGTCATCAATCCTTGGCGAAGCTGGACAACGCATTAAATGACCTTGTTATTCGAGATGCTCAAGCTTTTCTCCAAATCTACGAATCAGGACATGGAGACTCGGTGCGAAATGAAGCCCAGAAAATCCTCAATAACCTGCAATCCCTGGCGACCAAGATTCGCAAGTGTTATTCTCCTCACGGGGACAAAAAGGGACTTCCTCTCTTCAAAACTCTGGCTTCGTACTTTGACGGAGATGCGCTGGAGAGTATAACTAGTTCTGAACTTCTGAACTCTGGAATTAATGAAGTTCTTCTTGAAGTCCTGACTGACTTTAAGGCCCCGTGCATTAAGTATGCACGGTCTGCCTTCTTGCAGGCCTTCATGGGCGCAACCATTTCGGAGAAGGCCCAGAGCCAGAGTACCGCAACCACGCCGTTTAGTGTCTTGATTCGGAAGCTCCAAGATTTGCTTAGCCGGACTGAGCATTTTGAGGTCCTTACCGTGAGCCATAATTCTCTAGAGAATACTCGCACCAATGCTACATACATGCTTGGAAAACAGCTCAGGTTGAAACTTGTTGCTGAGGATGGAACTGACGTTCCTCGCCCGTACAAAAACCTTATGGTGTCGATTCATGCTATTGCTACGTTCAAGGCCCTGGATGATTTCCTTCAGCCGCGAATCGCGGTGTCGGATCGACCGCGGCAGTCTCGTACCCGGGATTCGATCCTCTCCCAGATTGCGCAAGCAGCACGCATGCGGGACCAACTCACCTCAGAAGCAAGAACCCCATCAGCTGGAAACCGACCTGCTCGCAACGCAGGAGCTAGAGGAAATACGATTGAGGACCCTGAAAGCAACAATACTCAGGCGGCCCCAGCATCCCGACGTCACCAGCAATTCCAGCAGGAAGACGAGGAGCAAGATGACGAACCCCTGGAGTGTGCCGATGAGAGACAGATAACCGATGACGAAGACGAAGACGCCGAGGATGCGGAGGAGGATGAAGAGCTCAATGCAATTGTTGATGATCTTGACGATGACCTTGAAGACGACAACGTGCATGATCCGACCGCCGTGAATATGGAGGTCGCCTCCTCCGGCAAGGTCACGGCGCGAAAGGAGGATGGTACTCGAATAGGCACGCCGTCGCACTCTACCTCGTCATCTAAGCCTTCTTCCTCGACCCCGGGTCCTGCCCCTACTGCACAAAGCTCACTGGCCACTGCCGGGCGTCCATTCTCATCCTACGCGGCAGCTATGGCTTCAATCCCTCAGGATTGGCACATTGAATTCTGTGTCGATGGCAAGCCAATCCCAAGCGATACTACCGTTTACCGTGCTGTCCATCACAATCGGGAGCACGTTGACGAGGCCAAGGTGAAAAACGTCTGGTCTGCCGTTCATACTGTCACGTACAGGCGTGTTCCTGGTCCACCGCCTCCGGAGCCGTCTAGCCTTGCTGCTTCTGGACAAGAAGCTTCCTCCAGCGCTGATGGCCTTGAAATTCCTTCTTCTCTGAGCAAAGATCTTACGACGGCATCAATCCTGCGTCTGCTCCGTGTTTTGCATGAGATGAATGCAACAATCGATGACATACTGATGGATGCTCGCGAGCATGCCAACATCACCCCGGAGCCATTGGCCCAGTTTATCAATACAAAGCTCACTGCCAAAGTGAACCGCCAGTTAGAGGAGCCATTAATCGTGGCAAGCAGCTGCCTTCCAAGCTGGAGTGAAGATCTGGCCCGGCTATTCTCGTTCTTGTTCCCATTCGAGACGAGACACCTCTTCCTGCAGTCAACAGCATTCGGCTACTCTCGTGCTATGACTAGGTGGCAAAACTCACAAAGCGCTGAGGATAGTCGACGTGACATGCGTCGTGATGATCGGCCGTTCCTTGGCCGGCTGCAGCGCCAAAAGGTCCGTATTTCCCGAGCCCGCATCTTGGAGTCTGCCATGAAAGTCATGGAGCTTTACGGGTCCTCTCCCAGCGTTCTTGAAGTGGAGTATTTTGAAGAAGTTGGAACTGGACTGGGTCCCACTCTTGAGTTTTACTCCACCGTCTCAAAGGAGTTCTCCAAGAAGAAGCTCAAGATATGGCGTGAAACCGACGGCACTTCTTCTCCTGATTATGCTTTCGGAAAACGCGGTCTTTTCCCGGCTCCAATGAGCGAGGAACAAGCGTCATCAGACGCTGGCAAGAAACAACTGAACATTTTCAAGGTTCTTGGAAAGTTTGTCGCTCGCTCTATGCTTGACTCGAGAATTATCGATGTCTCCTTCAACCCAGCATTCTTCCGGATTGCTGACACACTTTCCTCGGTTGCACCGTCTCTGGGAACAATCAAGGCTGTGGATGAAGGCTTAGCCAAGTCTCTAGGCATGCTGAAGCAATTTGTCAAGGCAAAGATCGCAATCCAAGAGGACCGGACTCTCTCCCAGCAAGACAAGTTCAAGGCAATCCAAAACATTGTGGTAGATGGTGTCCGGGTTGAGGACTTGAGTCTGGATTTCACGTTACCCGGTTACCCGTCGATCGACCTAGTCCCAGGTGGTTCTGGAGTCTCTTTGACCATTGAGAATATTGATCAATATGTCGAACGAGTCATTGACATGACCCTGGGCAGCGGTGTTCGCCATCAAGTTGAGGCTTTCCGCACTGGGTTTTCTCAGGTCTTCCCATTCACCGCTCTCCGTGCTTTCACACCCAATGAACTCGTTATGCTTTTCGGACAGGCCGAGGAAGACTGGTCTATTGAGACTCTGATGGACTCCATCAAGGCGGACCACGGCTTCAATATGGACAGCAGGAGTGTTCGGAACCTGCTCCAGACCATGAGCGAAATGGATAATCAGCAGCGCCGCGATTTCCTTCAGTTTGTCACTGGTAGCCCCAAACTCCCCATCGGTGGTAAGTGTTGTCTTCTCGATCCGACGACTATAACAGAACCAAGCTAATGTATTCCTCACAGGCTTCAAAAGTCTTACTCCCATCTTTACGGTCGTGTGCCGTCCGAGCGAGCCCCCATATACACCCGATGATTACTTGCCCAGTGTCATGACCTGTGTGAACTATCTCAAGCTCCCTGACTACAGCAGTCTGAAAGATCTGAAGAACCGACTTTCTGTTGCTATCAAGGAAGGCCAGGGCGCCTTCCACTTGTCTTAGATGGTTTCATTGCACCAACCCTTCTCTCGTGATCCCTGTTCTCTCTGCATTCTATTGACCGGCAGCGCCGGGCAATGCCGGCGCAACAATTCCGCCCCGTCTTTCCCACCAGGAACGGGGCCTTTTTAATGATTCGATGACGTGAAACTTGCTGATTTGTCCTTGATCCCCCGATTCTCAAACTTTTTTTTCGGCTGGGCTGATCCTGTCTTTATCTTTTTTCATGCCTTTTGAGTTGAGGGGCGTCAAGGTGGATTCCCCTTTCTTACGATACTGATATTAGATAACAATGGATACCGCTTTTTCAATATCTCCTTCCTATCTAGTCTCAAATCCCTTGTATTGGTTTGGGAAATGTAGATGCGTTTTCGCGGAATTAATTCTTTAGTCTATTCTAGTCTATGTCTATGTCTATGTCTATTATATTTACCAAACGAAGCAGCATTATCATGAAGAAAAAAAAGAGAACCTCAGGCAAAGGCAATCAGGTGCGGTAAACGGACACCATAGACTAAAAACCAGTTAGTATCCTGTATCAAGATATAGTCGTAGCAATAAACTCACATCGGCAAACTTGGGCTCTATAAACAAAGCCTTCGACTCGGCAACCATAACTGCCCCCTCACTATCTTCGCTCAACAAGCTCTCATCCGACACGAGACCATGGGCACAATGGGACGAAGGCAAAGCCAACGGGAGACAGAACATCCGTCCCTCAACCCAAGCCTTCCGTCCCTCAACCTTAGTAGTCTCAGCCCGCAACACATACATGCGATCTGGTATCGCCGGCTTCCTGAAATCAACATTCAAGTTCGCCGTCATTCCAAGCCCACTAGGAAACGCAGCAGAAATACATCTAGCAAACACTTCGTCAAAAAGCACGGTGAGCAAACCGCCATGCACAAACCCAGGATGTCCGCACAGATCCCGGCCAATATGGAATACCGATACGGCCTTTGTCTGGATTTTCGATTCAGCGCTGCTGTGCTTCTGCGACGAAGTCCACATATACGGCGTAAGCGCTAGCTTGCCCTGGCCTACTAGACTCCCACCCACGAGATGGTGTTTCCGAATTGCAGGTGGGATGGCAAGATGCGGGCGTGATTCCTTGTAGGTCTGGGATTGGCGGAGGGATTGGACGAGAGGCATTGTGGAGACAAGGGCGTCGAGACTTGCGACCTCATTATGTTGCGGTTGAGTGGGTTGTGGGACCTGAGTTTGGTTGTGAGGGAGAGCCTGCTCGTGGACCACGGCTGATCGTGATGGGCCCTGTTGGTGCAGACGGGCAATCCGGCCAGTGGGCGTAAAGATTGTTCTGGCGATTGAGATCGCTGATGGGCGCAGCACCCATCGTGGTGCTAGAGGAAGTGCAGACATTATGGCAGTATATATCGTCTATATGCGTGTAGAGAAAAGCCATTAGATGATGACATAGTGTGTAGTCTGGGCCTTGGACGTACCTCGAATGACAGGATAGTAAATAAGCTAACGCAAAATATCTGCGGCTAAGTGGAAACCCGGGACTATCTTAATATAGCTTGTAAATTAAGGCGTTCGGGGTGATTGGATTCGTGGATATGCAGGGTTGTTGAACAGAGGTGTTTATGGACAGGGACTAGAGCACAATTTATGAAATAGGGGATTGAAGAAATCCTTTACAAGTCCAAGTTGACTCTTTCCTTGGAAATTCCATTCTTTGCCTTCCTTTGCTCCGGGATTTTTTTTTTCTATTGGACCCAAACGGTGGGGCTAAAAGTACCGATTTTCGGCGGGGGCCGAGGAATACGGCAGTTATCGGCATGCCGATTTGTCTTAGACGATCCACTTAGATTCCTGCTATAGATCTGTCTTCCATTTGAAATCCTACGTGTCACTATATACTGCCTACAGGCTTGGACAACACCCCGCGAAGATAGTAACACCCTACGCAGCCCCGGCGGCAGGCCTTGATCGACTGGCGATTGTCGTTATCCTTTTATTTTGAATTGTTTTGTAAGTAGCTATTTTTTACATGATACAGTGTTTTCAAGATGGGTTCCGTTGCTGAAATCTCAATTGGTGTATGAATGTAAATAGTAAGAGAATTTTGTGTCGCTATGTAACGAGAGTGCACTGTACAGATCAACATCCTCGTTGGTATCAAATAGGCCTCCGTGGAATTTAACATAATGGAAGTCGACAATAAGTTTAAAAACCCAAAGGATCAAGGTGACCGAGGAAGGATTTGTTGCCCTCGCCACGGAGCAGAGCCTCGATATCAACGCGACCAGCTGTGAGATAACGCTCGCTGACACCGATATTGACGCGCTGCGAAAGTAAGCTCTTCAACTCAGCTCGGAGGGCAGCCATTTCGCCCTTGGTAATACCGCTAGCCTGCTTCTCACGTCGCTCCCGGCCACCACCACGACCGCGACCCCTGCCCTTGGATTCATCAAAGTCATCACTGTCATATTCAACGCCAAGGTCCTCCGCCGCAGAACGCATCCAGTTGTCATCTGCAGAAACCTTCTCCTTGGCAAGATTGGAGTCAGTAATCTTTTTGGCTAAAGTGATACGTGGTCGTACACGAGCGACGACACGACGGTCGATCTCGAGGGACTCCAGCGGTAGTTTCTTGGCAGTAGCATTGGGGTCTCGAGCGTGGACCTTGGCAGCAAGGCGAGCCACGCTGACGACCTCATCCGGAGAACAAATAATAACACTCTTGCCAATTGCACCAGCACGGGCAGTACGGCCAGATCGGTGAACATAAGCATCAGCAGCACGGGGTGCATGGTAGTGGACGACACAATCAATACCCTTAATATCGAGACCACGGGCAGCAACATCGGTGGCGACAAGAATGGAGCTTGGGTCTGCGGTGGGCGAGGAGAAGCGCTCGACAGAGCGAAGTCGGGCTTTCTGTGCCATGCTAGAATGGAGGCCAAGAGCCGGGAGTCCCAATGCTTGCAGCAGTTGAGTGACACGACGAACGGCAGAGATAGAGTTGGTAAAGACAAGTGTCCGGTGTTTGGGATGGTAGAGCAAAAGTGAGTAGAGGTAGAGATCCTGTTTGATATATCAGTACTGTCTTCGGGAATACAAGAAGTGTAAGTAGATTTCTTACCTTCTCCATTGCAGGGCATTCAACAATTCCTTCCTTGAGTCCCTCTGCCATCTGCTGAATAGGGTTCACATCAATGAACTTGGGCTTTTCTTCCCGGAAATTGAGCTTCTTAAGCAGGTACTCCATTGACTCTTTGTTGTCCATCATATCTCCCCCGGTCCAACGGCTCTTTCCGGCAAGCTTTTGTTGAAGATCACGGTGGAATGTAGCCGAGAAAACGAGAGTCTGACGGGCCTTGAGTTTCTCATCTGTTTCATCATCCTCTTCTTCATTTCCGGGGAAGTCATTGTGCTCCTGGCGGTCCAAGGCGCCAATAATCTCTTCCACTTCCTTGAAATTTCCTTGACTGAGCAGTCGATCCGCTTCATCCACAACAAGGAACCGGATCTTTTGCATCTTGCTAATCAAGCCGGATCCTGTGCTCAAAATCTCCCACACACGGCCTGGTGTACCGACAACAATATCAGCAGTGGCAAGCTGTCTTTGCTGCTTTTGGATAGACAGACCGCCCGTCAAAAGGGCAATTCGTGCATTTGTATCCGGGGCATTCTCGATCAAGTTCCCGATGTGCTTGCCTAATTGCACGGCCAGCTCTCGAGTTGGTGAAAGGATAAGAGCCATGGGGGATGACGGTGGTGTCTTATCAGATTCGATCTTCTTTCCTCGCTTTTCCAAATAATGCTCGAGGATCGGGATACCAAAGGCGAGCGTTTTTCCGGAACCGGTTGATGCCTTTCCAATCACATCGTGACCATCTAGAATACCTGGAATACAGGCCTTTTGGATGGCGCTCGGGGTACCAAACTTCAACTTAGAGAGACTAGTAAGGATCTCTGGCGAAAGGCCAAGATCGTCCCAGCCTGACACATCAACTTCATCGTCGCTCTCAATATCATCAAGAGCTTCAAATGAAAGAGCGGCCTTGAAGTTGGAATCTTGGGTAGGTTTCGCTTGCTTGTTCTTGGCATCCTTTTGTTTGGTGTCTTTCTTTTTGAGTTCTTTGGTTTCCTTGGCCTTGGGGTCCTTGAATTCCTTAGTTCCCTTGGTATCCGTATTTTTCTTGGATTTCTTATTATCTTCCTTCTGCTCTGCAGCATCGTTGTTTGTGGTGGTTGCCTTTTCGGCCGACTCTTCGTCGCTGAAACCCGACCACTCGTCGAAAGCAGTCTCTTCGGCAGTCGGTGTCCTTAAAATAGACTTCGTGGTTTTGCCTGGCTTTGCCTATCGCCAGTTTTCATTAGTATGCAAGTAAAATGCTTGTCGATACCAAGTAGACATTTCATACCTTGAATTGAACGACACCATTGTCTGACGCCCGAATAACATCCACGCCATCAATCTCCTCCAATCCGAAAAAGCCTTCCGCATCTACCATTCGGTCGGGCATAGCTACCTCTTTCCAGTTCAGATCATCAACGCCAATCGCGCCATCCCAAGAATCATCCTCCGCGGCCGCTGCGACCTTAGCGCCCTTCTTGCGCTTCTTGGCCTCAACAGCCTGTGGCTTGGAATCGCGTCCTCGTTTCTGGCCCATGATTACAGTTGAACCTGCTCTGAAATACACGGGTTTGTGAGTTTGAACAAGATTCGCAGGAAAGTCGATGTAAAGGCTTGCGCAGAGAAAAAAAAGCGGCAGAAAAGTCCCGCCTTGAAATCTTATCGCTTGGCTCCCCACGTTGGAATTTCCGCCGCGACAAAAACCTCAATTTCGATATAACAATCGCACGCGGCCTTTCTTATTTACGATGGGTAAGTCGTCCAAGGACAAGCGCGATGCGTATTACCGTCTTGCCAAGGAGCAGAATTGGCGCGCCCGGTCCGCCTTCAAATTGATCCAAATCGACGAACAATTCGACCTTTTCGAGCACGAGAACCCCGATAAAGTGACAAGAGTGGTGGACCTTTGTGCTGCACCGGGAAGTTGGAGTCAAGTGCTCAGTCGAGTTTTGATCAAAGGCGAGAGTTTCGGGCGGAGAGCATGGCTCGAAAAGAAGCGGAAGGAGCAGCAGGCTCTAGAGAGGGGCTCTGGTCAGCCCGCAATCGACGACAATGATACCGACGATCATTATGAAATTGGAGAGGCCGACCCCAGCGCGGAATTGAAGCCCCGAAAGAACGTCAAGATCGTGTCAATCGATCTGCAGCCCATGGCGCCGCTTGAGGGCATAACCACTCTTAAAGCCGACATTACACACCCCTCCACCATCCCTCTGCTTCTGCGCGCATTGGACCCCGAAGCCTATGAGTCCTCGTCAACCACTTCCGACTCACCATCGAACACCCCTGCGCCTATCCGGCAACCACACCCCGTCGATCTCGTCATTTCGGATGGTGCGCCAGATGTCACCGGCCTCCACGATCTCGACATTTACATCCAATCCCAACTTCTATATGCCGCTCTCAACCTTGCCATGGGCGTCCTTCGCCCAGGCGGCAAATTTGTCGCTAAGATCTTCCGCGCTCGTGACGTTGACCTCCTCTATGCTCAATTGCGAACCGTCTTCGAGCGTGTCAGCGTTGCTAAACCTCGGAGTAGTCGTGCTAGCAGCTTAGAAGCATTCGTTGTCTGCGAGGGATTCATCCCACCTGCCAATAATGACGGAGTTATTGGAATGGCGGCATTGAAGAACCCTCTGTTTGGCGGTGCTGCTGCACCGAGACCTGTTTCAGAGGACGGCAACCTTGCTGTTGAGGTGCCCGACGAAGACGAGAACGCCCAGTCCCAAACAGTCCTGAGGGAAGCCTCATCGGGCGACGACAAAGTGTCTGCTCCGAATCATACAACAAAAACCAACTATCTCCACACTACTTCCCCCCCAATGAACCCCCCATCAACACAGACGCCGCCCTCCAAGTTTGCTGAGGAGAACCGATGGATCCCTTCGTTCATTGCTTGTGGTGATCTCTCTGCTTGGGATTCTGATGCATCCTACGCTCTTCCCCCAGACTATGTCAGTCTGGACCCTGTTCAGCCTCCGACTGCTCCACCGTACCGGAAGGCTTTGGAGTTGAGGAAGAAACTTGGTGGTGCTTACGGCAAGACCAAATATTTCAAGCCAAACAAGGCAGCCCAAGCATGATCTGTCAGGCAGATGTGCTAAAAGATATGATCAATGGATTTAACGGATAGACGACCGATTATGATGTACAGGTAGAAGGTACGATGTTAAATAGACGGGGTAGAATGTGTGAAACCTCAGGAGGCCTAGTTGTTAAGAGTCGATACCCATATACAGGCGGTCTTTAAATGGCCGAAATACAAAAAGAACATACTAAAATCAATGGAGACAACTACCAGAAAGATAACATGAAATTATAACAATATGAGGTAGAGCCAACAAAATCTTTTTTTATGTGTCCACCAGTCCCCGGGTTTCCATTCAACGCCATTTGGTGGCTCATATCCTTGTTGTTTTTTCGGCTAGTGCTCCTTCACGCTACCTTTACCCCATGCCACTAGTCTGTATAGAATAGTATCGGCCAGTGGGACTATCCTCCAATCTACTTAAGGCCTAATGCCTTATAGGGCCGGTGCTTCTTCACCTCATGCCATGTCGCTGTAAACCAGTGGCCATCCTCCCGGGCTCACTTTTTCGGGGTGAGTGACGAGTTCAAGAATTGTGTGCCAAGATAAACGAAGCTTCAGAGGGAAGAGTAGCTTTTCAACAGACTCAATTGGCGGGGAAACAAATTGCTGGGGTCATCTGGAAGTAACAGCAAGACGTGCGCAGTCTGAATGGTGTATGAGGCACCGGACAAGAACATTGTAAACATACCTTGGACACGTCGAGAGCAAGTTAAAAAGGTTGATCAGTGTTATCAGACTGATGACAAGTATGTCAAGGAGGTTGATGAGCATAGATTAAGGTCAAAGATGATTGAATTGATGGACGCATGGTGCATGAAGACATGACAGAAGCATGGAAGCATGAGAGCATGAATGGCAGCTTGAAGTTGGAACTTGGAAGAGATGGAAGCAAGTTCAAAGAAGAGGAAGAATGAAGAAGGAAGTTCAAAGAAAAAGAATAGCGAAGACGGAACTTGGAAGAGATAGAAGGTTGGATGAGGAAGGAAGATAGAGGGAGAGGAGTAAAAAAAAATGGAGCTATTTATACCTTTCGTTGGAGGGGAGGGTGTTTCCCCTATTGACACCTGAACTTCTAAAGAGCAGAAACAAGAATCCAAGATGGAACTGATAAATGCATGTTTGGAATCTATATGCAAATAGCGCTAGGCCGAATTAAGACGGTCTAAAGTGGGGGAATAGACAAAAAAAAAAGAAAATGTCAGTCGTGAGATCATGCCAAGCCACCGCACGACTCTAGTACACCTCCAAAACATAGCGCTCCTCATCCTTCAGCTTCTCAATCTCCTTGCGGGTCTCAACCTTCTTTCCGTTGGCCTTAGCCTCGGCTCCAATGGCCTCCTCGAGGACAGCAGTCACGTCAGGCACGGGCCAAGTGGGACCACACAGGTAGAAAGCACCCTCCTCCTGAATGTAAGCCTTGCGGATCTCAGCCAAACTCTCGCGCATGCGGTCCTGAATGTAGATCTTTTGGGGCTGGTCACGGGAGAAGGCAGCGCCAAGAAGGGTAATAACACCGGCTTCCTGGTACGCCTCCCACTCCTCACCATAGCAGTACTCCTCGCGCTGGTGACGGGATCCCATGTACAGGAGAACGGCACCAATCTCCTTGCCCTGGGCCTTCTCGAGAGCACGGTGCTGGACGAAAGCACGGAAAGGTGCGAGACCGGTACCCAGACCAGCCATGATGAGGGGCTGGGTGGACTTGGGGGGCAGCTTCATCACACTGGACTTGACGCTGACGGTAATGGGCGAGCCGACCTGAAGGCTGCTCAGGTAGCGGGTTGCAAGACCGAAGCGATCCTTGCCGTTGGGGCCAACCCAGTTGACGGCAACAATCATCAGAGCGACAGTGTCGGGGGTCACCTTCTGGCACGAGGCAATGGAGTACTCGCGACGCTTGAGGGGACCAACAATGCGGACAATCTCATGGAAGTCGGGGTGGGCGGATGGGTACTCAAGGAGGACATCGGCGAAGGTGATGGTGTCAACCTCTGCACGGCGCTTGAACTCAGTGGCGCCATCGGGACCACCAAGGGTCTTCAGGTCGGTCTTCTCCTTCTCGTCGGTGGCAAATTCAGCCAGAGCCTCGTAGAAGCGCTTAGGAGGGCGACCGAAGATATCAACGTTCTGAACCAGAGCCTGGTACACTGTGCGGTTCTCAAACACGGTGGCGTCTTCGCGGCTGGGGACCTCAACGATGGAATCAGGGTCCAGTCCGTAGAAGGCAATGAAGTCCGCGACATCCTTGGGGTCGTTCTCAGCGTGAACACCGAGGGCCTCGCCAATGTCGTAAGTGAGACCCGTGTTACCAAGATCGAACTCAATGTGGAAGATGTTACGGTCATAGGTGACGGGAGTAAGACGACGGTTCTCCTTGACGTGAACAGTGAAGGTCTTGGTGGCCAAGTCAGGACGAAGAGCATTTCTGGTGTCAAACGCCTCCTTGAATGCCAGACCCTTGGCAGCAGTCTGCCAGTCCCGTAGGAGGACGGGGGCCTCAGCCTCCTCCTTGTCGAAGGAGACGAAGCTGTTAGCAGAGATGTCCTTGGGAAGCTCAATCGCCTCGGTGACACCCTCAGGCTCCTTCCAGGCCTCGGGGATCTCAATCTGACGAAGAGCCTTGTCAAGATCCTTGCTAACGGTATCCAGAGCCTCGGCATTTTCGACGATAGAAGCCAGCTTCTTTGTGGCCAGGCCTTCCTGGGAAGGAAGAGCGACGCGGAGGAAGGCAGCCTGGAGGATAAGGGCATCAAGAGAGTCACCCTCAATGGCTGAGGAGTCGACGACGAAGAGCGAGATGCCACGCTGGACTATAGCCTGCTTGAAAGCAGCAGGCAGCTTCTTTTCAAGATCCTCGTCCTTGACGCCAGGGGCGCTCACGATGACCTTAGCATTGTCCTTGACAGATGCAAGAACATCGACGTCGTTAAGCAGCGCAACGTTTCCAACGTAGGAAACATCAGCAGCGGTGACGGAGTAGGGAGCATCAACAATTTTGGCACTCTTGCGGATATCAACGCGAATGGCTCCGCCCTGGACAAGGTTATCGTGGATCTTGCTGGTGGTGACGTTGCTTGCAGAATCGGCAGCAAGGGCTTGGCTCAAGGTGGCGGTGGCCGACTCAGCAACAGAGTTGTCGACATCCCAGAAGGTGTACTCCTGAACGGTGGAGTCCAGCAACTGCAGAGGAGCGGCCTCATCAGTCACGCTGTCGATAGAGAGAATTGGGGCGTCGAAGATGCGCTGGAATACAGCAGCAGTAGTGATCTGGTTCCAAGTCTGAGAGCGAGGGTACTTGAGCTCGACGCAAGCAGGAGAGTGCTCACGACCAGTGGCAAAGGTCAAAGAGGCCAGCACATCCTCATAGAGGGCAGAGTGGACGCTCTCCTCCTGAACAGCCTGCTCATCGGCAACCTGTCCGAGGACGCCAACAGTCTTGACGGACTGAGGCAGAACACGCAGGAACTCCTCCTCGATGAAGGGACGGTAGACACGGACATTGACCACACCAATCTTGACACCACTCTTGGAGAGGGAGCCAGCGACCTGTGCAGCAAGAGTAGCCTCGACGGTACCGAAGACGACCAGGACAGAGGTGGGCTCCAAGTGTCCATGGTACTCAAAGGCACTGTAGTCGGTTCCAAGCTCACCGTTCAGGGTCTTGAGCAGATCCAGAACCTTACCTTGGGCATCAAGGTGACGGTTGCGAGAATCATCAAGAGTCTTGCGAACGGTCTCGTAAGTGCGGGCCAGGCCATCCTTGTCAAGGACATCAATGACACGAGTGGTCTCGCGGCCAACGCGGACACCGTCATAGATGTGGATGGATGGCAGAACGGAGGCTAGCAGAGTGGTGAACAGAGCCATGTGCTGGGATTCGTGGGCAGAGGCGCTGGACACAAGACCCAGGCCGAGGTCCTCAACCAGAGAAAGGGCAGAGGCATAGTCAGAGACGAGTCCCTCCTCTCCAGCATAGTCGGCAGCGGCGACGTGGGCCGCCACCGGGCTCGCCACAGAGTACAGCAAAGAGAGCTGTTCAAGAGCAGAGCGCATGTAAGGAAGTGTGGCAGAAGAAGCCACAATTCCCTGGGGAACATGGCGCTTCTTCAAGTCAAAGTCCTGGGAGAAGAGGTAACCAAGGGCCATGTTTCCGGCACCCTGGCGAGTCTCCAAGAACTTGACCACAGGAGACTCTCCATTGGCATTGGTTTCTTGTGCCGCAGACCATTGCTGAAGAGCAGTATCGAGGTCGAAGGTCTCGGGGGAGTACGAGAAGATCTTGTCACTGAGCAGGTACGCAACCTGCTGAATCAGGGTCTGAGCAGTGACATATGTCGGACCCGAAAGGGCAGAAAGGGCAGGGTTTGTAGCACCCATTGTGATTTTGACTCTTGTCTAGATACCGGGATATACACACCGATATCACAAATGAATGACAAGAAATAAATCACCCCTAATAAGTGAAATGTGGAGAGAAGGAGGGGAGATTCTCGACCGAATGCCCGCTGGTATAGAAAAGCCCAGGGCAGCCTGCCTTATCGGGGATAGTGCCAATCACGCAATCACGCAATTTTCTTATCGATAAGCAACTTGGGCGGCATCCGATGGCAAAAACTCAAAAAAACAGCAGAAAAGTTCCGCATTAAGCGGCTGACTCAGCATTTTGGCCACCTCGGATGCCTGAGGCGGCAGTTCCAAGGTTGTATTAGTAACCTACATAGGAAGGCAATCATTGGAATTTTGTCAATTTGCCAAAGTTCAGGTGGCTATCTAGTACTTAATGCAATTCCGGAGGTTTGGAAAGACCATTAGATATGCCATGAGAAATTCATGACTTATTGATTAGGTATGTAGATATATCAAAAACAAAATCTTCCAAGCTGTCATCAACGCTTGCAAGGGTGGCAATCTATATGTAATCCAAACATTTGAATAAACTTCACTTTTGACTTTTCGAAAATTCAATCTTTTCACTCCATCCATCAATTCCCCATGGGTATTTTCTGTGTACGAAAGATCGCACATGAGATCTTCTAATATAATTTTTATCAATCTCACCTGGGCACTCGGTCGTTGGTGAATATGTTCACGCCGCAATATCATCATCATCTGCGGGTTGATGTCCGGACATGAAGAAGTTATAGGTCAACAAGGCAACAACCAAGCAAAGCGTACCTAAAGTGGAAATATATGAGCTGGAACTTCTTGGCAAAATGTAGTCGTTTGTCTTACCTAACGTCATACTCATAGCACCGAAGCCAATATTCTCTGTTATGACCCCTGCCAACAGCGGCCCTATCATCAGCCCAAGGTTGAATGAGATCTCACTCATGGCAAACACTCTCGAACGTCCACCATGAGCGCCGAATAAATTGGGCTGCTTTTCCTCAAATTCATCCAGGACCACTATTTACCCAGATATCGTTAGTGATTGAGCATAGGAAGGGGGAATGAGGGCATCATTTACTCAGCGCATGCAACATCCCCGAACCCTGAATCAAAGGCAGCATCATTCCAATCCCAATCATTGAGAAAACAAAAACAGGTTTACCATGGGCTTCACCACTAGCCCAAGACAGGCCATCACCAGGAACTCCCATAATCATGAACAAAGGTCCTAGGAGAACCCAGCCGATAGTGGTAGGGTAGCGCAGACCGACAATATCTCGGAGCCAGCCCGAAAAAGGACCGAGGACGATGGCGGGAATACGAAGTAATAGAAACATTGTCCCCACATCTAAAGGTCCCCATCCAAAGATTTGGCGAAGGTGAACCGGCAAGGTAGTGTTCAGCCCAGCGATGAGCAAAGAGCTGGTGAAGACGTTTGTGAAACTAACTAGGACGCGAGGATCGGAGGCCATTGTGTAATAAAAGTTGGCTGGCTGGCGCCCCTGCTGAGTATTATCGTCCTTTGAATGAGTCTGCATAATAGGCGAAAGAAGTGGAGAGACCTCGGAGTCATTGGTCTCAGCATCTTCAGTCGCTCTGATTTCACCGGGCGAATTGGCGGACTGCGCTGGGGATTCAATCAAAACCAACCATATTAAAATGTTGAAGGCAAGAACTCCTATAGGCAGGTACCAAGCAGGCCAGTACCCAGCTAGCTCTAGTAAGGTCCCTGAAAGCACCGGCCCTCCAACGGTACCAGTCATGACGACGGACATGCTTACTCCCATCATCTTCCCGACATTTCCCTCTCCGGCATTTTCGGTCAATATCTCTAGACACACAATCCATGCTGCCGCTCCCGCAATGCCTTGAATAACTCGGCCTAGGGTAAGAGCCCAGACTATAATTCAACTGTTAGAGAACATATTGAAGACGAAAGAGGGAAAAGGGCCAGGGACATACAAGTCGGGGCGGCAGCAACAAGAATAGTTCCACCAAAGGCGACCGCGAGAGAAATAAGAAGTGGAGATCTTCGATTAGATGTCTTATCGATGAAGTGGGCAAGGATGGGAGCGAATAACACTGTCGCGAAGCCATGAATTCCAAGCAACCACGCTGTCAATTGCTGCGTCTGGGCAGGGTCTTGCCCTAAACGAACTTCGAGCATATAAGGCAAGATCGGAACCACGAAGCCATAGAGCAACACCTCTTATAGATATGTCAGAATCCACATAAGCTACCCGCACTGGGAAGGGAAGTTGAAATACCAGTCAGCAAAGACAAACACGCCGTCCCTATGATCAAGGACCGGGACGAGCGCCATCGATAGCCAACAATGGGGTTATCGGGAGTTGCCATCTTGGTACCCGAAATTATGAAAAGGAGAGGCTATGAAAAAACAGGAGACAAAGCACAATGAGTCATTCAGGACGAAGAATCGAATTTGTTATCAAAGCAGCATCGCCCCTCACGAGGCTAATGCGGAGCACAGCCTTTGGGCTTGCCCATTTCCAGCCATGGTACATGATTGGACCTCCGGATCCACCCAATTTATTTATTGTGATAAAAGATGTAAAACGTAACTTGATGAAAAGAAATCCTTGAGCATTGTAATCTTTACCAACAAGAGCGAAACAATGCAAAAGAAAGAAGTAAAACCCCGGGGCTTTGGTTGTACTACGTAGTGTGTTCCGTGGTAGCGACGAGCGCTCCACTTACATGAGCAAACCACAATGCCACGAGTTTAAATGTAATATCAAAGATATTCTAGATCCATTCTCCACCAGGTAAATAAAATCTAGAACTACAGGGAGCTAACTGATTTCGTATGCTTAGCTCTTCATAACTTGGTTATGCGTGACTCAGCACCCATGTGATGTCACTCGGTTGTGCAGCACCGAGCCTCGGTCGCAAGCAAATCACATTTGCGGAGAAGCGGAGTCTACCCCAGAGCTCCTATGTAAACAACCTCATGTCGCATTGCTCCCCGGATTTTGCTTGACCACATACTCAAACATATAGAAACTATCTGCCCAGGTGTTAAAACTTCCAAATATGGCAACAAACTCTATCAACCCTATCCCTTTCTCGGAACCGCCTTACTTGCGTGGCCTCCCCTCGCCATACATCACCGATGCCCACCGTCGTTTCCAGCAAGCATGCCGCAAATTCGCATGGGAGCATCTGCTTCAACATGCAATGGAATGGGAGAGGGAGGGTACTGTGCCAGAGCATGTCTTCCACACATTCTGCAAGCATAACATGCTGTTGCCCAACATGCCCGCTCCCCTTCCCGTGGACTGGTTGAAGCGCCTTGGCATCAACGATATTCTCGGTGTCAAGGTCGAAGATTGGGATTATATTTACACTGGAATATATGCTGATGAGGTGAGTAGAGATGTATTATGGCAGAGCTCCACTCTAACGACCTATCCATAGCTGGCTCGATCAGGTCTGAGTGGCCCCGGCGGCTCTCTGAACGCTGGCTTTGCCTTTGGAATCCCACCTATTGTCAAATTTGGCAGTAAAGAATTGCAAGAGAGATTTCTCCCTGACCTTCTCACCGGGAAAAAGCGTGCTTGTATCGCCATCACAGAGCCCGAGGCTGGCAGCGACGTTGCGAATATAGTTACCACTGCAGTCAAGAGTGATGACGGCAAACACTACATTGTGAATGGAACTAAGAAATGGTGGATACTCCACCCCAATTATTCCGTTTCAAGAAATGTTCCAGCTAAATGATCTCAGGATTACCAACGGTATTTGGTCTGACTATGCAACCATGGCAGTTCGCACTGGTGGACCAGGTCCTACCGGACTTTCAGTCTTGATCGTACCCCTGAAGAACCACCCGGGTGTCACAATGCGCCGCCTCAAGGTCTCTGGTCAGAAAGCCGGTGGAACAACATACATTGAACTTGATGATGTGCAAGTTCCAGTGTCCAACCTAATCGGCAAGGAAGGCGAGGGCATGCGCATCATCATGACCAACTTCAACCACGAGCGCTTGATTATTTCTGTCGGTGTCACTCGCCAGGCGCGTGTGGCTTTGTCTGCCGCATTCTCTTACTGCCTAAAGCGTGAAGCCTTTGGTAAGACGCTGATGGATCAGCCTGTGGTGCGGCATCGACTCGCCAAAGCTGGCGCTGAGCTTGAGACCATGTGGGCTTGGGTCGAGCAAATCCTGTACCAGCTGTGCCATCTTAGCAAAGAAGAGGGTGATCGCCAGCTGGGTGGATTGACGGCTTTGGCTAAGGCGAAATCTGCCATGGTGCTTAATGAGTGTGCGCAGGTTGCCGTATTGCTGTTTGGTGGAAATGGCTTTACTCAAACGGGCCAGGGAGAGCTTGCAGAGGGTAAGTTTGACTTTTCACATATGTTTTTGCTTAGCTTCAGACTAACTTATTTTCTCTGACAGCCATTTACCGCGATGTCCCTGGTGCCCGCATTCCTGGTGGTTCGGAGGACGTCCTCCTTGACTTGTCTGTCCGTCAATTGGTCAAGATCTACCAAGCCCAGGAGAAGAAGCTTTCCCAAAGTTCAAAAATCTAGATGTACATAGTGGGGCTGGCTGGCTTAGCCAGGCAACAGACACGTGCCTTTTTATGTTGTCCTACATCAATAGTATTTTTTTCGGTAGACGCGATTCATCCATTTGGCTTTAGGAAGGCACAATTGATCTATTATAGGAGGACGCGAAACCGAGTCTAAATCCTCACACCTCCTCTTCTCTAGATTGCAACCTTTCTCTTCTATTTATTCTTGTTTCTTCCCTTCTCTGTCATCTTCTGTGGCCACATTATTTCAATTATATAAAATCAAATGGAGATACAGAAAGCAAAGAATCGAAACCTGCAAATTGGTCGTCCGGGTATTGATTCAAGACACCAGGAATGGCATGCATATAACCTTGGAACGTCGTGACTAGTTACAAAATGCGAATTTTCACTGGGACTCATCTGGTTTTTCTCCTTTACTCACATTATTCATTCTTTCCTCAACAGCCCCGGAAATAATCTTCGAAATTTAAAATTGAATGGATGTAAAGCGAAAAACCAATGGAAAAAAAAACACGTTGCGTCAATGCCAATCAGCTTGTTTCCATGTTTGACTAGACTTACCACCCGCGCCTGACTATGATATACCTTTTCAGTCACATGAGGACTCCGATAGGAACCAAACTTGGCGCGCGGGTCCGTCATACAAGCAAAACGCAATAAACAGGAGCAGTATTGCTTTTCCTGGTCGAGACTGCCTCGGAGCAGGTCACTGAAAGTGGCCAAACATGCGACGTATATGATCCATGACAGACAAAGAGATCAAGTACACTGAAAGGAAATGACTTTTTAGGGTGCTCATGGTAATTCTATTAGAATACGAATATCTTTATGTCTTTTGCCGTGTTTTCAGAACACTGGTGATTTGGTTTTTCAACATCAGCGTCCTTTTGAAGTTTTGACATAGCAACTGACCTACCTTTCACAAAAATCCCCGATCCCTTGATACTAATGAGAATCAAGAAAGGGAAATATTGGAAAGGAGAATGTTTTCCAAGGCTGATATGGTGATATTTGACTTCAAAAGTGACACGGATGGGTGCCAGTTCTACCAGAAGATTAGTAGAGTAATTTGGATATCCTGGGGATATGTATGCATAGGTGCTGGTCTCTCATGGAGAACCCCGCTCCACTGCTATGCTGGGCACCCCGCTCAGTGGCACCTGAATACGGAGTAGAAATATACGAATCGCTATCACGGCTAGCGCGGTTTTACATGTATCACAAATGTACGGTATTTGGATTTCCATTCTTTGATTATCAAGCAAGGCTCCCACTCACCTGGGCCATAGATTCTTTTAGTGTACCTAAAATACAAACAGCCATGATAGGCTGTGTAACCTAATGCCTATGTTATAAGCCTTGGATTTGCGATTATTACGTTTGCAGTACATGACCCTTTCGTCCTCAGTAGTGGAATGTACAAAGATACTAGGTCGCCTCGGTTATGCAGTCGTTCGCTTACACACATATGTGGCCCGCTTGGCAGGCGGATGGCGTTCCCCTAGTTGCCGAAAAAAGATAGATACTACATCATACTGGGGCTATTTCTCGTCGGGAATAACTTGGAGAACGGGGGTGAGAATCCTGCGGCTGTCCTGAAACATCTGCCGAAGAGAAGTCCCAATTTGCTTGCCCGCGAAGTTGATTTTCATGCAATCCTCTCGTAAGTCGGGGGCCTTAGTCGCTGTATAGCCTCCAGCATCTCAACCAGTGGGTCCCCTATCTGTCAGGGGAATAACCTGTCCACTGGTTAATCGACCCCTTTTACTCCGATTGTTTACTAACGTGGCACATTTGAGGGTACAGACTTAGTTCCATAGCTCCCATACCCCCTGAGAGCTTCTAGGGGCCGAAGGATTCGGGCCGTCGGACGTTTAATCAAAAGTAGAGTCTGGTACAGTAGGCCGCTCGGTTTGGGTTGCCGATTACGTTACACTGCGTGGACCCCAAATGTGCAAACGCCACTAGGGTCAATAAAGCCTGCATAATCGTAATAATTGCATTTTAAACTGTATTCAACAACATTTAAGGCCTCGAAGATAAGATTAATTTTACAATACATGTGGGCCGGTGTGCATGGTGAGCACGAAAACCTCGTATCTTCGTGCCTTTTTCAGACAGTGAGTATATTGATCGGAGGTCAGCTTGCAGCAAAATGTGGCTTTTCCGTGGTGCAATCCTACCCTTTGTTTGAGCATGTTGGGAATGTGCACGGACTCACGAATCAATTCAAAGTCTGGACACGAAATTTACAAAGATCTTCGACTTTCGCATTAGTCAGACCCACATGCCGACCCGTATCGTAGTATGTACTCAGGCCCTATCATACCGAGGTGTTATAATTGTTTGCGTATCAAAGTTCCAAAGTTGCCCGCCTTTCCTACCGCCTACTATTCTGCTAATACAGTTTGTAACTTTCGTGCCAATGTAATAAGGTTGTCCACAGCTGTTCACCTTTCTTCGTTTTAATGCTTTCTTAGATCTACCTTGAAAAGCTGAAAATATTTCAGCTACTACGCAAATTTACATACAATTCAAGTACAACAATTTGGTCCTTTTTTCTTCCTTCCCGGGCTCCGTAGCGCGCACGGAGCTGTTCTTTCGTCTCTTCTATGGCGCTGACGCCAATCGGTGCGATACAATATTATTTCCACAATGTCGACACTAAGCTCCTCACTCATCACCCAAGCGGATTCGATTCTGGCGTGTGCACACTGTGCTAGGTCTAAAGCCAAGTGTGACAGGAAGGTACAAGTGACAATGCAAAGACATGGATCGGACCTGACTAAAGCGCATTGCGTACTAGGTGCCATGCTCGCGATGCATACAGAAGAAACTCTCCTGCCAGGTGCGAGTCCCACAGCGAGGGCCAGGTCGATCTTCTCTGAATTATAAATCGAAAGAGCCGACATCCATAAGCTCTAACCCCAACAAAGATTCCGATTCCGCTGGGTCTGAACCAGTCAACGACAACGCGCCCAACGGAGATCACGAAGCAACAGCACCGTGCTATCCGACAGGCCGTGGCATCTATATGGACTGGAACCATTCAGCGGCAAACATACTTCATCGCACCATACCGCAAGAGGCTCTGGAAGAGGATCCTTTGGCATCATTCATCGCGGCGGTATCTGGTGTAGACGAAGCCTACACTTCTAATATTTCTCTTTCCTCTGGATTTATACAGCAGGGGCCGTTCTGCTCAAATGACCTTTTTGACTTCATATCCCCTACTAGAGGACCATCGCCGACGACTCAGAAGACGAGTCTCACAGGTATGGCTCCACGGAACCTACCGTTTGCCATACCACCAGAGACCTTGCCAAACATGGCGGATGAAGACGAGATAATGGAAAATTACGTCCCAACGGTATCCTCACTCCCCTCATTAGAGGATGGAAACTCCGATCTGGACCAGCTAGAGGCACTAGAAGGCTGGCCACTCTTCCAATGCAACCCAGTCATACCATCGTCTACGTGCGTGCCTACAGCCGCCAACCATGTGAAGAACATGCATTCCCTGCTCAGGCACGATAACATGATGATTCAGAATAGTCAGCCGGTGGCGTGCAACATCGTCGTTGAACCTCTTCTAGCCAGCACTAGGGAGAAGCTCAGCGCTGTCATGCAGGGGCTTTATAACGAGGCGCAAGAACTCTACGAGCTGCGGGGCTCGAATAACAGAATGCCTGGCTACGCTGGAGGATCCATTCTCGTGCTACCTCCTCCGTCTGTATTGGAAATATTGCTCCGGTCCTACCTCTGCTGCTGCGAACCATATTATCCCTTTATCCCCATAGCGTCTCTGAACATCAACGAGCGCATGAAAGGGAGAAATACCATTTTACCTAGCATGCTTTTACTCCTCATGTTCGCTGCCGGTGCCATGGCAGCTGGGGCAAGCGAGACATACTCAAAGATTGCACACGGGCTGGTTGAGATTTGCCGCATTTCCCTGCGAAATCTCATTGAAAAGAATATAAAGCTAGCTTCGGATCATGAAGTCTCGCAGTGCGCACTGCTAAATCTCATTGTTTCTGCATGGAGCGGAGACAAGTGGCAGATGGACGTAAGTCTTCCCTCTGATCAATCCTTGAGAGGTGTATTTTCATTGATCGTCTCTCCGTCCGTGTAGATTGCACATTATCAGAAGTCGATGTTCTTAGAGGTAATCGACCCCCCTTGCTGTTCAAGTTGACTTTTCTGACTTTTTAGATGCATCTGAAAGCGGAGCAACATTACCACCGGGATACCCAGGTAGCCCGGCTAGAATCGTCCAATGATGTCGCCCACTCCTGGGAGATATGGAAGACACAAGAGGGGGCGAACAGGTCAGTCATCACATGCGCTTATTTCAAAACGGTTGGGAATCTTTCTGACTAATTTCATACAGACTCACGCATTGTTGGCTCATTCTGGACCACGAAATATCTTTGTTTCGAGATATACTCTCAACATCCTTCCTCTCTACCACCAGTTTCGACACACCCATTCCGAGTCCAGACAGCGCATGGAGCGCTAAATTCGCCAAGAAGTGGATTGAAGTGATGCTATCAGCTTATGGACGGGTCAGCATGCCCCCTTCACTCAATGATTGGTTAGCCTGGTTTTCAGAAACGAACGATTTCCGCTCGACGGTGCACATTTCTCCTGTCACGATGCGACTATTGCTCTGCCATCTTCAGGATCAGGTTATTCAGCTGCGATTCAACATAGACAGGGTTCTGGGTAGAGGCCAAAGTCACAAAAGCTCCCAACACCTGCCCGTTGTTCTATTTGCGGTGCAAGTCCAAGAGGTTCAGGAACAGCTGCGCAAGTGGTATGATCTCACCAAAACACAGATTCCAAATGAAACAGCCTCCCCGGAAACTGCAACCAACATGATACTATATCATCTTATCATGCTCAATACGATGGTGAACTTCCCGGAAATAGAGCTTTTAGCACGCAGCAACCAGAAGAGTGAGGTGGGTTATGATCCACCGAGACGTTGCTCTCAGTACGCCCATCATTTAGAGAACACAACGGAGATATATTTTCATTGTGGTCAGGTCATGCGTCAAGTTCGGTCCATACCGGAGCCCGCCCGGCCGCCGTGGTGGGCTGGTGCCATATATCGAGTGGCTCTGGTTGCCTGGGCAAATGGCACAGTGTCTGTCAACGTGGTCAACTCACCGCATCGGGGGGACGGAGAGACACAGGGCACGGTGCTCCTGGATGTCCATCCGCCATTTCATACGTCTATCGTTTCCTACCTGAACCACCAAGGGGGCATCCCTGCATTCTCGGACTCGGATGATACCGCAGTGTGCTTGGACGACTCCGTGGATGTGATACGTCATTGTGCTAGCTTCCTTGACACGGATATCAAGACCAAATTTACCCTCAGCATCCGACAAAAGTTGCTGACGATGGCAACCCGGTGGGAGAACAGGAATCCTTAGTTGTTGGGGCCCTTGAGCTGATGATCTTTTTTTATTCATGTGGAGCTTACGTGTCATTTTTCAGTTCTGAGAACAAGTAAATTTACGGATCTATCATGTGAGCATAGAGGCAGACAGCTATAGATAGATATCAGTCGAATAAAATTCTTGGATTGGATTGAGTTCCGCGTGCAGGCGCTCTTTGTTCAAAACATTTACTATGTGATACTTTGAACGTTTAATGAAGCTTTACATTCCCTCCATTACCCTCATTCTGTTTAATCAGTTTGCATTGCCTTCCAATTGTGTATATCCCAATGGGGCTCTGATGCATGCTTTTGATCGCAAGGTCCAACCACCAGAGAACAGACTTTAAATCAGCCTTGTGTAAGTGTTCTTCATCCTGTGGTTTTGCAATTTGCATAGTTCGATTGTTTCTAATATTTATACCACGTACATTCGTCCGTTAGTATATGATGTGTATCATGTCCCCTGTGTGATCAAGCATGTCTTCCCATTGCTAGATCGAGTCACTAAGTAGATCTAACGTGACCTAGATTGATGGTTGTTTGGGCTGGATGACTCACACCACCCCATATCCTTGTCTCTCGTGTAGCTAGATCCTTCTCCTTCTTCCATATCGCCTCTTCGTATCTATACGGTCTCACTACGTTCCACACGTACGTCTGTAAAGTAGTCGATAAGGTTGTTTTTGAAACATGTAACGTATTCGGTACGCGAGCGGCGTATCGTGCATAATTTGCGACTCTCCAAAATGAATAGGGTGTTCGACATGAAACTTTGAAGCGAGATCCTTCAACCTTGGGAGAATAAACGTCACCCGAAAGATTGTCGAAGTTGGCAACTTCAACCGACGTGCCCCACTACCCAGATCTTCACAATCTAGTGCTTACGGGACCCCTGTAGTAACGTCCGACACGGGTAAGCCCGTTGGCTGGCCCGCTAGCTTATGTAAAGGTAATTCACGTTACCCGATTGGTCCCGTCCGTCGGGGTCGGTCTGAAAGTTCCCCCGACTCAATAGTTCTTCCGCACGGATGTCCGTGGCAGGGATCGGAATCGCGAGATCCACCTTTGATCTAGCCGACTTCTCGGTAAGTCAGTAAGAATTCCGAACCTTATATTTCTATACGAACCTTGAAATCAAACTGGTCAATCATATTTAACCGATTCGATATCTATTCTTATCCGCGGACAGGGGTCGGGCTCACGTTATCACACATGGCAAAAGTAATCATGATATCTATCACAGCCAATCAACACCAGTGAGGCTGAAAATTTGAGAATCCTTCGTGTTTCGCGAAGATGAAGGATTCAAGGCTTGACGACGAAGGATTCAAGCCTCATGGCCTCGTGGCGAAAGATCATGAAGGCTGACGACGAAGGATGATGGGGGGCGTAATGTTCAAAGTTTCAAGGCTTTCAATGAACTCGTATAAACATCCTGTCCGATGTCTTTTGTAAAATCATCTCTTCTGTATTCCACATATGTTTTATTCAGTCTCAGCTTTGAATTCAAACATAAATTTCTTTCTCCATAATGCGTGTTGCTTTCCAATCGCTGGTGTTGGCAGCTCTGACGATACTTGCTCATGCCATTGATTCTTCTTTTGGTATTGAGCAGCGCTCTCGTGCTTCTGCCCACTTGACCCCTACCGAGATCATTATTGGGCTGGGACCAAAATTGTCTGTAAACTCTTCAATCTACGCTCAAAATGATCCTCGGTGGTTCAATGCAACGGAGCGCTGGCAGGCGTATTCTGAGCCTGATTTCCTTGTAGTTGTGGAGCCTGCTACAGAAGGTGATGTTCCAATCATTGTTTGTATCAATTTCCCTGTCTTGACTGGCTCTTCCGGCTAATCATGTCAATGCATAGGTCAAATGGGCCAATAATCATGGTATCCCTTTCCTTGCTGTCAACAGAGGCCACGGTTCTACCGAGACTCTGGGCAGACTGAAGAATGGCATTGAGATTTCAATGGCTAAGCTGAATTGGATTGAAATCGCCGAAGATGAGGCCTCAGGCTTCTTTGGTGGTGGTGTATACGATGGTCAAGTCATCGATGAGCTTTGGGAGGAGGGTTTCGTCACTGGTACTTCTGCACAGACCCTCATGCAAGATCCAAGCTAACAGTGACAGGGACTGGAAGTTGTGCCTGCGTTGGCGTTATGGGTCCTGGGCTTGGCGGTGGCCATGGTCGCTACCAGGGATTCTATGGGTTGATTGTTGACATGTTGATTTCCATGAATGTTGTTCTTGCTGATGGGTCCGCTATCACCGTGTCAAACACCTCCCATCCTGACCTCTGGTGGGCCATGCGTGGAGCGGGCCATAATTTTGGCATTGTGACGAGCTTCCATGCTGGAATTCATAAGCGCACTGTAGATGAATGGTCCATTACCGAATTTATCTTCACCCAAGATCAGCTCGAATCAGTCTTCAAGGTGCTCAATTCTCAGCAAGAGAATGGGGGTCAACCAAAGGAGTTGATGAACTATGGTGTCTTCACGTGGGATGCTGATTATAGCACGACAGAGGTACGTGATTCACTTCTCTCGGATATTTCTCTTTCATTTCAAAGCGACTAAGCATTCGTGTGGCAGCCCATCCTTGAGTTCTTCGTCCACTATGTCGGCACCACAGAGGATGCTGCACCATACACCAAGCCATTTCAAGAATTGAATCCTCTATACACCAGTACCAAATACTATCCATACCCTGATGTGCTTGACGCAACGGGAACTGGAATGAACAGCCCAATGTGTCAAGACGGCCACACAAACATGCAGTTTCCCTTCGGCCTGATTGAACATAATATTACAGCCACTCGCCAGATCTACGACTACTACGCAAAGGTCACTACCGAGCAGCCCCTTTTTAACCAGTCAATTGTCGTCTTTGAGGCCTATTCACTTGAAGGTGTGAAGGCCGTTGACCCAGCATCCACTGCCTTTCCCCATCGCGAAGATAATATCCTGTGGTAAGCATCATCTATCCTGACCTTCACACCTCGCATCTTCCTAAATCTTTGCAGCGATGTTCTTGTAACCTATGATCCCAACAGCGCCCTTGACAATGATGCAATCAATATCGGAAAGCAGATTACACAGTTCTGGGCAGACGGTCAACCAACTCGCGAGCAGCACATTTATGTCAACTATGCCTTTGGTGATGAGCCCCTGGAACAGATGTACGGTTCTGAGCCGTGGAGATTGAAGAAGCTCCGCGCCACGAAAGCAAAATACGACCCGCATAACGCGTTCCGATTCTATAATCCTATCGTCTAGGAAATATGGCCAAGTCTGTTTGATGCTAATCTATCATCTGGCTCGATATCGGGTCGAAGCCCGACTGCTCAATTATCAAGATAGAAATGCAGAGATGCATGCACGTTATTAGATGTTTATATAGACACTTCGGGGCATATTGTCAGAGTCAGGCGACTGCTCTGGTGTTCCAGCACACTATAGGAGGCTTCTCCTCTTCTTCTGTCCTTTCTCCTCTGTCATGCATACCATATGATCTTTTTGCCCTTTTACTTCTTCATGGTTCCCATAGTTCCTTCTCATAGCTACATACAGCTAAATTGCTTGCTCTCTAGAGTTGGAACATGCATATTATATTCAATTATTGCTTTTGAATACCTTTTCAGCTGTTGTCATTAGTGACTTTCTACCGACGTAAGACTATATTAAGCGGATTACTTATGGAATGTGATATGAATTGGGTTTGGAAAAGGAAGAGAAAAGATACCTAATAGCAAAGGAGATATGGATGTATATGAATCATCCCAATCTCAATTCTGGCAGATTCGAAATTTCTAGGGAGTCATACGAGACAAAAATAATTATGTGTACATTAATAGAAAAAACAAGCGCTAGAAGATGTTGAGGGGATTTACATTTGCATTTGCTCCGGAAAGTAGCAATTGGCCAGTCATGTACCGCCAAACCCATAAAATACATCAGTCCCAGACACGAGGATGAGATGGTAGTATTTCTTATATCCCGATGGCCATGAGAACAGCCATCCCTCAGAGTGAGACACGACATTCTCTATATCCCCCCGACAGCGCCATGAGTATGGCTCATCTTGGTACGTCGCAAGAAAACAGCAACCACAATGGCAATAGCTCCCGCAGTCAGATCTAACACGAGGGCATCCGTAATTGAATTGACAATAGCCCCCAGAACATCTGTTCTCAATTTTTCATTCAGTGAGTCCAGCAGTGCACTATTGGCACCTGAAATCATAGCCTGCACACTGTCTTGACTCTGATTCGGCAAGAGGTCCATGATCTGGACGGTTGCACGGTTTAAAAATAGAGTGTTGGCAACAGAGAGCGCAATGGCTGAGCCTCCCACCTGGGCACAGGTCATGAAGCCGACGGCCATGGGAATCTCCTCGGGTGGAACCAGAGACTGCGCCACAGAAAAGCCAGCCTGGGAGAAGACTCCGGTTCCAATCCCGCCGATCACGAGAGCACCATATATCTGACCTACACTGGTCGTCAAGGTGATGATCTTGAGCAGAACTCCGCTTACAAGAACAAATATTCCACCGACTAGATACCAGGGCATGTAATATCCTAGTGCGCTCATGCCAACTCCATTTGCGAGATTGAAGAACACCATTGGGACGATGAAAGGGAGAAGGCGGACTCCGGCATCCAGGGCACCATCACCCTTCACGAATTGGAAATACAGGGGGATGAAGTAGATTGGCACGAATGAGGAGGTTCCCGCTGCGGCAGTTTCGATAAAGAGAAGGATCATCTCTTTGTTTTTCAGGTACTGCATGGGAAAAATTCGCGACCCATATGTCGTGAATATCATGTATCCTTGTTGAATGAAGAAGAGAATGAACATGACACCGGCGCCGACAAACATGCCAATAATGCGGCTGTCACTCCAGGGATAGAGGACTCCACCAAAGGCAATGGCCATGATTCCTGCGACAAAGGCGCCAACGAAGAGTATAGGGCCTAGCCAGTCAATCTCTGCCAGTCGTTCCTTGAGGGGGGTTCCGGGGCGCGGGTCGACATTGGGGATCATAAAGAAGAAAACTGGGGCAAAAAGACCACCGATACAGAGATTAATGTAGAAAGCCCAGCGCCAGGTGGCAGAGCTGTCTGTGAAAGCGCCGCCGATAATAGGCCCAAGGCTACAGGTTTGTCAGTGAATGTCGAAAAGATTGTAAGAGCGATCAGACAGATGTCGCTTACACTGTGCCTACACCCCAGACCAGGCCGACCATTCCAAGATACATTGGTCGTTCCTTGGGCGAAGTGAGCATGGAGAGGATGGTCATCACACCCAGGTACATACCCGCGCCTCCAAGGCCACAGATCGTACGTCCAACAATAAGAGCATTCATGCTCGGGGCAGCACCACACACCGCGGATCCCACCTCAAAGATGAGAGTGGTGATTATATAGAGCCATTTGCAGTTCAGCAGTCCGTACCCCTTACTCCTAAACTGATGTTAGTATGCGGTCTTTGGGTGGGGGTCATAGGACGGTTAGGTACCAGATCAGTAGTGTACTCGCTGCACCCAGCATAAAAGCGACAGAAAGCCAAGGAAGCATTGCTAGATCATCAAATTCTTTGACGATTGCCGGCTGGACATCTGCTACAATAGTATTGTCCAGGGCGAAGAGGAAGACACAGGAAAAGATAGACATGACTGGAATGAAATATTAGCCATTGCTTTCCAATTCTGCTAGTTGCTCCCCAATACTTGACGTACCCACGAGCACCCACTTCACACCATGCACATCTCGTGGTGAAGGCTGCTGGCTGTCATACTGTTGAGTCTCCTCTGCCGCCAAGCCATTCTCTTTATCCATGGACGGATGTTCACTGTCCGAAGGCAATTGCTTCGGCTCTGAAGTGATCACTGTTGTCGACGACATTTCGGGAACTCCCAAGGATGTGGTATAGACTGCCTAGCTGAGAAATGTAGCCGTATACCTGCAGACATAATACTCAAGAGATAGCTTATATACTTGCCGTAGGATGGAATATAGAACGCCACGTGATGATAAAGGGATCTTATCGCGGAGCTTGTTTGTTAAAGCGGGTCGATTTCCATCCGACTCCGCAAACACCAATCACAGGTCTGCCCTGGGAGCGGGCTGATTTCTATCCGACTCCGTAGCGTGAAAAGTGGCCCCCACCATGTCGCCGATCCGGACACTAGTGGATCTAGATCTGCTCCCCGTTCCTCCCTAAGACAGGTCATGTTAGCAATTATTTGACAAACGAGCGAATCGAGAGGCCTGTTACAGTCGGAATTTACGGACATAAGGTCTTCACTCGGACATAACCCTTTGATCGGTTGATTCATATCGCGCCACACAATTTAGGGAGAGCTTGGCAAGGAATGCTGTCACACGATGTCGAGCTCTCATTTCTCGATATAAAGCATATGCGCCACCATTATTTTGAGGCTGACCCAAATCTTATTTCACCCAGACTGTTTGAACCATCATCATGGCAGGATTATACGGTTTACTCTTCACAAAATTGACTTTACCACCCGTATCGGCCATCGAAAACAAGACTATCCTCATCACCGGCGCTAATACCGGCCTCGGTCGAGAAGCTGCTCGCCATGCACTTGCCCTGGGGGCCGGCACGATCATCATGGGCGTGCGCACCCTGAGCAAAGGCGAGGAGGCCAAAGCCGACATCGAAGCAAGCACCGGCTGCACCGACAAGCAGAAAGTTCTCGTCTGGCCCATCGATCTAGAGTCATTCGACAGTGTCCAAGCGTTCGCAGCCAGAGCTCAGAAATACGTCTCAGATGGAGGCCGGCTGGATATGGCTATTATGAATGCTGGCATTGCATCGGTCGAATACGCGACTACCAGTGATGGGTGGGAGAGGGGGATACAGGTGAATGTGCTATCGACTACACTGCTAAGTCTGTCGCTTTTGCCGCTGCTCCTGCGCACGAGAGACCGAGATTCCTCGGCCAGACCGCATCTGGCTCTCCTCACTAGCGATATCCACAAGTCAATCAAGTTTCCCGAACGGTCTGCTGATTCCATTCTTTCTCTTCTGAATGGCGAGGAACAGTGGAAGAAATCGCAAGCCATTGGAGGAGCTACCGAGCGCTATGGTGTCACGAAGCTGATGGATCTCTTTATCACCATGCAAATCGCGGAATTGGTACCTCGCGATGGGCTTGGGGAGCCGCTCGTGATTGTGAATGCCGTGACCCCCGGATTCTGCAAGTCGGATCTTCTGACTAGGGAGAAGGCACCGTGGATCCTGAAGCTGGTACAGGCTTTAATTGCTAGGACAGTTGAGAATGGTAGCAAAACCCTTCTGCATGCCGTGACGCAAGGGGCGGAGACTCATGGGAAGTGGTTGGAGAACCAGGCTATTACAGAGTAAGGCATCCTTTCGGTTTAGGTACTTGAAGGTCTAGCTACTGACATACGCGTTAGTCCTGGGACCATCGTGACGAGCGATGAAGCAGCGGTCGTGAGAAAGAAGGTATGGGTGGAGATCACTTCTGTCTTGCGGAATGTTGATCCCAAGCTTCGAACTCAGTTCTGAGTAATCTGAGGCGATGAGTTTCTATTTTCTATTTATGTATGGCCCAAGGCCGCCAACTTCCAAGATTCTTTCCTAGTTACTCTGCAAGACTACCATCACTTGCTATTTTCAGGCTACTCAGATCTTAATATTGAATTGTGCTAGCATTAATTTATCGCATTTAATTTGGTGTTGGGGTTGGCCCGCTCGGCGCGCTAGCACGTGGAATACGTTAGCTGCCTTATATTGATAGATTTCCTTGTTAGCTCAACCCGTCAACCTCTTCCTAGCTTATGTCCTTCCTCCTCCTACCCTATAAGCTACATAACTAGGCAGATGACTTGACCATTTCCAATTCAAGCAAGTGCCGCAATAACAGTCTCATCCATGAGAGCTTTCCAGTCAGCCTCCTGGGGTGCCCATCCGATAGCTCTCAGACGATCAGCTCTGCTGCGACAGCTTGCCCCCCACAATAGACCGGCGTATGGATGAATCTCAGTTGCCTGAGGAACAGTGAGCTCATCAATCGCGTCCGTGTCCAGCTGGCCAAGCTCCTTCAGCTTCGTCGCCACAATTTGCGCCTGTTCCTCAAAGCTGACTTCTCCAGTGTGCACAAAGTAGTACCCATCCTGTCCATACTCTAGATCTGAAGAGCCACTGATGACCTTATCCAACGCAAACACTATAGCCGACGCGACATCACGGACAGAGCACCAACTCCACACATTGGCCCCCTGCTCGACAACGAACCCTTTGCCCCGCCCGAGAACTGTCTTCACATACCCGTGGCCAAAGCTCTCTGTCTTCCATGGCCCGGATCCATTGCCCATAATTTGACAAGAGCTTAGAATGACGGTTTTAACGCCCATCTCCTCCGGGGCGCGCAGGATGGACTGGTCTAGCGCAGCATGTTCCCGATCAGGTCCGAATGAGATTATCTCGGCCTTATCTGTTGCATCGCTATACACACGAGGCGCTGCATAACCCAGCTTCAGATTGCTAGGGTCAAGGAGGCAGGTGATGCCCGAGACGTGGATCAACGTGCCCTTGTCCGGCTTACTAGCAAGTCCGGACAGGATATGTCTTATCCCTGACTCGTTGTCTCCGGCGATATCAATCACAATGTCCGCTGCTCTTGCAGCAGCTGTGACGATATCACCTGAAGATATGTCCCCGAGGATTGGCGTTACCGTTGGATATGTTGTGGTGAGGGCCTCGGCCTGCTGGCTCGTTCTTACAAGAGCGGAGTATATTGCGTCGGGGAAAGTTTTCGACAGCAAATTAAGAGTGGTTCCACCGAGGTAGCCGGTTGTGCCAGTGATAAAGATTCTTTTCGGTGTCTCCATTGTGAATGTGAAGGCCACTTGCAAGGAACAGAGAGATAAATGAGGATACTTCTCTGCGTACCTGAGGAATGAAACTCAGGCTTTATGTGCAATGTCAAGGGTAATTCATCTCCATAGATCTCTGTTATATGTCATGGAAGCCGCAGGGTCATATAATATGTCGTAAATGGAATCAAATAGAAGCTACAGGGATCGGGGCCATGATTGTGCTTGGCACGTAATCTCTTGATCGCTCTTTTAGTTTCGGGCGAGGAGGTCAGAGCCGGACCTCCGACGTGCGGATAACAACAAGATACATCTCGGGAACTTGAAGCAACCTTTGTTGTCCGATCAAGATATCTCCAATATAAGGACACACTGTAACTAAGTCAATTCTCTCAATCAGCCACTCAGATTTATCACTGTTCAAGATGAAGACTTACGACGATATCTACGCCACTCCGGGACCTTTCACTCAATTCCCCGGAGCAGGTCTTCCGGACATCAAACGCTTTATCACCACTCACAACTCTCAAGGTGAAGGCGTCTTTCTGCCCTCTGATAATGGTACCCACCAGGCTTTAATGGCCAACGGTCGGGGTGTCCAAAACATCCTCTACACCACCCACGGTGAAGCAGTTGACCTCAACGACGAGGTAGATATCGCTTTGGCCCGGGATAATGCGGTGAGTCTCCCTAAACCTTACCCAAGAACCGAGGTATCTTGGAGTATGACTTACTGATATATGGTAGCCTGGCCTTCACGTCCCCGGGGGTACGTTGGTGCGCATGATTGACTTCGCACCTGGAGTGGAATCGCCCATGCACCGTGCAATGTCTCTTGACTATGGGACCGTAATTGAAGGAGAGTTTGAGGTCGAACTGGATAGTGGTGAGAAGCGTACCATGCGACAGGGCGACGTTCTTGTTCAACGTGCTACGGCTCACCGATGGCGGAATCTGTCGCCTGACAAGCCTGGACGCATGCTCTTTGTGCTGTTAGACTGTCAGCCCATCGAGTCAATTAACGGGAAAGAATTTAAGGTGGAGCTCAATGAGTTGTCGCCCGATTTTCCCGAAGATCACTAGATATAATGATCTCCATCATATGTGCCCTTGGTAGTAAGGGCGAATAGCCGTGTTAGATTTGCTCACAATATAACTGATCTCAATACTTATCTGATTTATATCCCTGGTGTTCTCGGCGTCTATTTTTGATGTTGACTTGGCTCAATATGAGTTCACGCTTACGTCTTTATTCGAGTAGACTTCCTAACGTTGCAATTTTTGAAAGCTGTGGCTAAGGAGCGTTCAATGAATGTAACCGCAGAGATAAGTCCTGTGGGCTCCCACGTCGGCAAGACTGTTTAACATTTTAACGAGAGACTTGTAAGAATCTTCAAGTGATGTTATAATACGTTCTGTAGATCTTGATTTATATACTACATGTTGGGAAGGTGGATTGATTTAAAAGGTTTATTCCTCCATATGTTCGGCAAATGAGTAAAATTCTCCCATGATAAACGTGTAATGATAAAAGGTACCGCAACGGAAAGCACATCTGCATAGTTCATCCAGAGTCACATTTCTCACTTTCATGTCGCCTGCCTTACGGGAATACCTAGGCCGTACGCTTCGTGACGCGCACCCACATCTCCTTTTGCATGAAAAGGGTAAAATTTTGAGTTTTCCACGGATCTCCAGGATAGATGAGCTCAAAGTCGAATCGTCGAAGGAGCTGCAATTTTGTCAGTTAAGGGAAATGGACTCGCGGTACGAAAAGGAAACAAACGAACCTCAACAAATATCTTGTCCAATTCGACCATTACGATTGCTTTACCAAGACAACCCCATCGACCGGTTCCAAACACTAACTCCATAGTCCTCTCCATTTCGTGTTTCTGTTCATCAGATGCTTCAATCCATCGTTCGGGCCGGAAAACATCAACATCGGCCCCAAAGACCTCATTGCGTTGAATACCCCATCCACAGTGTCCAATGCCGGTTCCTCCAGGGACAAATCGGCCTTTGATGGTCTCGCCCCCTGGATTAACCACCTTGGTCAAGAGGCCTGTGATTGGAGGGTGAATTCTTATGCCTTCTTTGATGACCGCTTGCACATACGGCATCCCGCGAGACTCAGCAGATGTTATTGGAGAAGATATGGACCCATTTCGCTCGGCTGTTTGAATCTCTTGAACGAGAGAGTTGTATACACGGGGATTCGTCATGACGTAAAGCATCGTTGCGCGGATAGCAGTGGCCGTCGTATCGGATCCAGCCATACTTCTAGACTTAGTGACTGGCTCTTGCAAGACACAACATGAGAAGAACACACATGGTGGTAAGAATCTCGGACTCAGCTTGACGTTGATCCAGCCCGTTTCGGACGAAGGTTCCCAGCATGTCGTCGCGTACAACCTTTTTATCACCAAAACGATCACCGACGACCTTTTTTGCGATTCTGCACTGCTGGTCAGCTTCTACCGAACAAAGAAAATTGGAATGGTGATAGTGCACCCCATCAGCCTTCCTCGCCCAGCCTCGTCCTTCGAAGTCGGACCTATAAGCGTCACAAGTCCGGACCCAAACACAAGGCTTCCCAATGTAGGTGTCGACGAGCAGACTGTTGCGAGAGGAAGTTCTCCATATAGGATTTTGATAAAGTTATACATATCCTTGTCCTCGGTCAGGTAGCCAAATGGGTCACCGAGGGCGATGCTCGTGATAACGTCCAGCGACCAAAACTGCGCCGCTTGAGCAAAATCGATGGGGCGAACTTCAGTAGCCGTGGAAATATATTTACGCTCAATCAGATTAACAAGAGAAGCAATTTCCGCATCAATTTTGACACCTAGATCCCGGTTCTCCTTGAGGGAATACTGCAGAACAGTTCAGTGAAAATTACAATATATCAAGCGCAAGGGGAGGTGCATACACCGGATTGCATCTTAGCTCGTAGTTGGTCGTGCTTTTCCAAACTAGTCTCCGAGAACACACTATGCACGTAAGGGTCGAGCTTCAAAGAAGCATACCAGCTCGATTTTCGATGTTTGTATTTGGCTGCGCTCATATAACGGATTATCTCAGGGTCGCTAGTCATGAGCCAGTTTGGTCCAATTCGAACGAGATCACCTTCACTGTTTTAGAAGCGAAGAAAGCCGAATGCAGATCAAATAAAACATACCATATTCCCTATTGACATCGTATAGTCGCTTGTGCAATTCGCCGGTCGTTGTCGAGCGAAAGAGCCAGGCCTCTGTCAAACCAGCTAGCCACGGTCCTTTGAATTCGCGAAGACGATACCATGATCGGAAGTAAGTATAGATCAAGCTCACAGCCCCAATCACTGGAATCCAAAGGAGAACCAGAGGAATGATACTCGAATTCTCGACCTTCATTTTGAAAGTATGTAGTCTGAGGCTCTCTATGGTTGGTCTATCCTAGAGGTTCTTTCAGTTGGCTGGGTGTAACGAAAATAGACTTGTATTTTTTTTCTAATTTGTCGCATCCCAAGAGTTTTCTGCCTTATCCATGCATCTTATCATTGGTCAGTGGAACATCGTGTTATCATCGTCGGACTTAAAGTTGACCCCGCCTGCGAGCACCTCCGTTGCCAAGGCGGGGACAATTAGACCGTTGGATAAGCACGTCTGGAGACTTAGCACGAGGTAATCATAATTTCTGTGCCTGTAAGATAGGCAGATTACAGAAGATTCCTATCTACTATCCGTGTTTCATCTCTAGAGTGGTTCCGCCATCGACAAGCCACCCGACCCCGGTCACATAGCTGGATTTCGGGCCACTGAGGAACAGGATCACATCAGAGATCTCCTCCGTACGGGCTAGGCGTCCCGCAGGAATGCTGCTGGAAAGAGCCGAAAGCACCTCCGGGCTTCCGGCGAATGCTTTGTCGATCATGGGCGTTTCTACCCACGACGGACATACCGCATTCACCCGAATGCCGTGAGGGGCGTTGTCGAGAGCTTAGGCCGGTCAGCACGGAATCAGTACACGGGAGGCGAACATCCTACCGGCAGTTTTCGTAATGCCAAGTACAGCATGTTTTGCAGCTGTGTATTGTACGATTCCAGGAAAGGCGACAACAGCGTTAGCCGACGCGATATTGACAATGGTCCCCCGCCCCAAGCCGCGAGGCCCGGTCCGTCCTTCCACAACGCGGTGTGGCTGTACCTTCATAGCCTCGCTGACCGTGCGCACGCATAACATTGTGCCTCTGACATTGGTGGACATCAACCTGTCAAACTCTGCCATGCAGGTCTCAGAGACGGGTCGAACCTGCTGAACTCCGACCTAGGGTGTGACCTGCATCAGGCTAAAGATCCTTCAAGATAAAATACCGGGTATTAGGAATGAACTCACCCCGGCGCTGTTGATACTGTAGTCAATGCCGCCAAACTCATCCCGTGCGGTATCTACCATGTGCTGGACGCTTTTTTCATCGGAGATATCGACCCGCACCGCAATACCACGATAAGCCGCGTTGGTGGCCTGGGCCTTACTTTCCTCTAGGGCCTCCAGTGCCGCTGTCAGATCTATATCTGCAAAGATGATACCCCGAGCTCCTTCGATGGCGAATGCGAGGGAACAATCTCGCCCTATGCCGCTCCCTGTAACTTGCTCAGTTTCAGTGTAACTTATTGGCCAGTCATTCGTTTCATACCCGCACCAGTGATTAAGGCGACTCCGTCAATTGCCATTTCAGGTAGATTTTGTAGATCTAACCATTTACTGCAGTGGAGGCTACGGGTTGATATAGAAGACAAGGTTAAATTTATTGGGTAGCAATGATTTCCAACATTCTCGATTTACGGGTCTCCGCGCCGGAGCATCGGACATCCGTCTATCATAAGCCCGTAGAAAGCCTTCAGATACTACTGGATACCTGCTGATTCGATTCAGGACTCAGATTAGCTTGATCCCACCGGAATTCGAGTCAGCCAGTTTTCCGAGGTTGAACAGACGACCGAAGAACCAATCCTATTCCACGGTAAGCCTTATAGCCGAATCAAAGCAAAATCCTCAGTTATGACACACCCAGAAAGTTCGAGGTAAATAGGCATCGATAAATCGGATAGTGCCCGATGATGCACCGAACCAAAACCAGGGCGCTGGAGACTTTTTCAGTATCTCCTTAACCACCCCGGTCGCATATTGATCGGGAGTCACGCCATCTGTGAAGTCCATTAGATCGTCGAGATCCCAAGGAAATAACTGGAACATACCTGGCTTTCGGTAAAGGTGAGCCTGAAAAGCCTCATTCATTGGATAGTATACAGAGTCTGTAAAATGAGTCATTTGGGCGGAGGTTCAATTGTTCACAGGGACCATTGATCAATCCTACCTTCCGGAAGAGATCTGCCATGATCATTTTTGAGGATATTGGTATGTACCTCCCCACTGATGATGTTCACGACCCGAACGCTAGACATATCAGTTTTATGTGCATTGAATGATAGATGTGTGGTCATACCCAAATGGTCGCATTTCCACACGCAAGGTATTGCCGTAATGGTGCAATGCGGCTTTGCTAGCATTGTAGGACGCCCCATAAACATAAGGGCAAACTCCTCCAATTGAACCAATGTTAACAACAACACCTTTGGTAGCAATTAGAAAAGGATGTAGGAAGTGAACGACCCGCATGGGGCCAAAGACATTCACTTTGAACATCTTCTCAACATCGGCCACTTTCGTATCTGTAGCCGGCATGGTATAACCTAGACGCAAGAATTTTATGAGAAGTTGAAATGGAAAACAGGTTTCGCAAATTTGTACAGCTACTCACAGATTCCTCTGCAATGAGCGCTCAGATGAGCGCATAGATTAGCAGTGACAAATTAATGGAAATGGTTGTGGTTGGACTAACGCGTTGTTGATGAGGATATCCAACTTCCCCCCTGTAAGCTTCTGGATCGTTTCTTTCAGCTTCTCTACACTACCGTCATTCGTGACATCTGTACGAGTAACATGCACGCCTCTGGATACCAAATGGTCTTCGTTTTCATGGGGAAGAAGGGTTGCGATAACCTCAACATCTAGTTATTGGCCGTCAGAAGCACGTTGGCAAGAGAAGAGATTATTGGAGTGGACCACTTGCTTTCCTCCCTTAACTTGGATGCAAGGGCATGTCCAATACCACCGTATCCACAACTATCAAGGTCAGAATAATTATTGCATGGCTCTTCCAGTATGATCAAGTACCCAGTGATAAGTGCGAATTTTTCGTCTTTCATTTTGCTCATTTGGAAGACGGATCACGATGTGAGGAGGGGTTGACTTGTTGCTGTTGACCTCTGGGCTTACTTCTTGTAACAGAATTTGGAATGCCTAAGTGATAATATCCATCCAGTAAGATGAGGTTTGTGCCCGAACAATGGCTTTTGCCGAACGGACTTGGCTTGTGTCTGACAAGGATCAAGTCGGATATGAGAAAGTCCTATCAAGCAGGCATCGGAGGGAGCTGGAACTATAGGGAGTCCGGTCAGATAAAGCTCAGCGGAGTAAGACTGACTGCATATACGTACTTTTGCAATGAAACCTTGGCACATGTAGGAGGTCCGGACGCGGGATGATAGGCCTCGCAGTTGAGTATCTCTCTTGTCATCCGTGTATAGTGTAGATGGATAAGGAACACTGGACGTGGTTAGATATAAGTAGGCATAGTGGTCAACTAGATAGAAGAACGAGTGTCAGATCGCAAGTCAAACCCAGCCATAAGAAGGATAAACATTATTATACGATTAGCCATGTCGCCCTACCTTCAAGGTGACATTTCCTCCAGCACCAGCGAGGCATCAACTCCTCCCCCGTTAGCCCAAGTCAAAGACGGTCCGGGATATGAGCCTATTGCTATCATTGGAATGGGTATGTCATGCCTATTCACATGCATTCGTACTATGATCATTAATTCCCCACTATAGGATGTCGACTTCCAGGTGGCATCAAATCCCCCCAGGACCTCTGGAAACTCCTGACTGAACAGCGCTCTGGTCAATGCGATGTCCCGGCTTCACGATGGAACATTGATGGCTTCTACCACCCCAATAGTAATCGACCTGGAAGCATGAACACAAAAGGTGGATACTTCATCCAGGAAGATATCCGACAGTTTGACAATGGCTTCTTCGGAATCAACAATCTCGAAGCAACTTTTATGGATCCCCAGCAGCGTAAGCTATTGGAAGTCTGTTATGAGTGCTTTGAAAGTGCAGGTGCTACCCTGGAGGACATCTCCGCTGCCAATATTGGATGCTATGTTGGCAACTTCACCATCGATTACATTACCATGCAGGCAAAAGAGGCTGACTACTTCCATCGTTACAATGCTACTGGCATGGGAACAACAATTCTCTCCAACCGAATCAGTCATGTCTTCAATCTCACAGGGCCCAGGTACGCACGGAATTGATTATTTATCCAAATATACACGTCTCTAATACTCTATTCCAGTGTCGTACTTGATACTGCTTGCTCATCGTCACTGTACGCTGTGCATATGGCATGTGCAGCCATTGATGCAGGCGAGTGCGATTCAGCTATTGCAGCTGGTGCAAACTTGGTCCAGGCACCAGAGCAGCACCTCGGCACGATGAAAGCTGGAGTGCTTTCTGGTACTTCAACATGCCATACATTCGACGCCTCGGCAGATGGATACGGTCGTGCTGATGGCATCGGGGCAGTCTATCTCAAGAAGCTGAGCAAGGCTCTCGAAGACAACGACCCGATTCGAGGCATCATCCGCGGTTCAGCGGTCAATGCCAACGGAAAGACCAACGGGATCACACTTCCCAGCTCTGACGGTCAGGAAGCTGTCATTCGTAAGGCTTATGCGAAGGCCGGTCTGGAGGACAAGTACAACGAGACAAACTATGTCGAATGCCACGGAACCGGAACTGCCGTTGGAGATCCTATCGAGCTCGAAGCCGTATCACGGGTGTTCAAGAAGCGGCCAGTACAAGCGCCACTGCAGGTAGGCTCTGTCAAGACCAATCTTGGACATTCTGAGGCAGCCTCGGGTTTTTCTAGCATTTTCAAAGTCGTCATGGCACTTGAGAAGGGCCTCATCCCACCCACCATCGGAGTCCAGAACATCAACCCGAAGATCAAAACACAAGAATGGGGTGTGAAGATTGTCACTGAATCAACCAAGTGGCCGGTCGAGAGTCTGTCTTTGGCCAAGCCAACTCGCCGAGCTGGTGTCAATTCCTTCGGATATGGTGGTGCAAACAGCCACGCCATCTTAGAATCTGTGGATAACTTTGTTCCTCGTCGAAAGGGCATGTCTTCTGAAGCCTTGTCCAAAGTCAAATCAACATTCATACTCCCAATTTCCGCCAATTCATCTAGTTCTCTCGAGGCACAGTTGAACAACCTGTCTCTGCTCAATCTTGAAGGAGTCAACATTGTTGATCTGGCTTATACGCTGGGCGCTCGTCGGTCTAAACTTTCCTCCAGGGCATACGCTCTTGCAGGACAAGAGACTCTTGGAGAGAATCTTAGCCCGGACAACTTTGTCTTTCCCATTGAGGGAGCAACATACGCCAAGCTCCCTTTTGCTTTTGTCTTTACAGGCCAAGGAGCCCAGTGGGCTCAAATGGGCAAGGAATTAATTGAAGAAGTTCCTTCCTTCCGTAAGACCCTGGTGGAGCTAGACAACGCTCTACAAAAGCTCCCTCACGCACCATCTTGGACGCTGAGACAAGCTATTTTGGACCCAAAGGATACATCACTGATCAACCATGTCACTCGCTCGCAGCCAGTCTGCACGGCTATTCAGATAGCCTTTATCCAGCTTCTCCGGAAGTGGGGCATCGAGTGTGATGCTGTTATCGGACATTCGTCAGGTGAGATTGCCGCTGCATACGCTGCCGGTCTTCTCACAGCAACCGATGCCATCATCGTGGCCTATTACCGTGGCTACGTTGTCGGAAATACCGAGTTGCCCGTCAAGGGAGGGATGATCGCCGCAGGTATCGGTAAGGACCAAGCTGAGATTGAGATCGATACTCTGGGTCTGTCAAATGCGATCAAGGTCGCATGTATCAACTCCCCAGAGAGCGTCACTATCAGTGGAGATGCCGATGGGATTGACAAGATCGTGAGTCACTTGCAAGGCAAAGGCCTTTTTGCCCGCAAGCTCAACACCAATGACCGGGCTTACCACTCTCACCACATGGCTCTGCTCGGCCAAGAATATGAGGACATTCTCATCGATAATCTCCCACCTTCACGGTCATGGCAACCGGATAACAATGTTCGATGGGTGTCATCTGTGACTGGGCAGATGGTAACTGGAAAGATACAACCTTCCTATTGGAGAACCAATCTCGAGTCGCCCGTCCGGTTCAGTGACGCTGTTGAGGGTCTTATTAAAGGTGCCAAGTACCACCTGATTGAGCTAGGTCCTCATTCGGCTCTGGAAATGCCCATCAAGCAGACCATGACCAAGCTGAATGTCAAAGCTGGGGATTTCAACTACTCTTCCGCCCTGACTAGAAACAAGAATGGTGTCAACTGCTTGCTTAATCTGGTGGGAAATCTCTTCCTCCATGGCCATGCAATTGATTTTGCTCAAGTCAATTACGTTGAGGCCTCAACAACTTCGATGGCACGGCATATCTCCAAGTACCCCGCGCATCAACAGGGCAAGGTCATTCCAGATCTCCCAACTTACGCTTGGACTTATGATACCCTTCTGTGGAGTGAGTGCCGTGCGAGTACCGAGTATCGTGATCGCAAATACCCACACCATGACCTTCTTGGCTCGCAGAAGCCAGGGGGCAACGGATTGCAGACAACATGGAGAAACGTCCTCAAGACCGAACACAATCCTTGGCTCCTTGATCACAAATTGGAGGACACAGTTGTCTTTCCGGGAGCAGGCTACATGGCCATGGGGATTGAGGCTATCTGTCAAGTCACAGACACAAAGCCATCGGACCCCGTATCAATTGGTCTACGACAATTCCAGATTCTCAAAGCACTTCCACTTTCCGCGGAGTCAAATGACCCCGGCATTGAGGTCTTCACCCAAATCACTCCTTTGGCTATATCTGCTACATCAAACTCCAAAGAATGGTGGGAATTTGAAGTCACCAGCTACAAAGATGGAATCTCTACCACCCATGCCACCGGTAAGCTCAGCATCAAGGCGACGGAGGATGTGATCAAGCCGAGTCTTGTACCAAGTAACTGCGACCTGGAGGCCCTTGCCATTCGGAACTGGTACGGTCAGTTTACCAAAGTGGGACTAAACTACGGGCCGAACTTTGCGGCTCTCGGGGAGATTCAGACACCAAGAGACAAGGTCAGCCAACACGCCCGTGCAAAGACTCAGCTTTTGCAAGGTGGTGGAGAGGGTAAGGAGACTCAGTCGACATATTTGGTGCACCCAATCACCATCGACGTCATGTTGCAAGCTGGTATCATTGCTAGCACAGGAGGCATCATCAAAAGTCTTCGAGCCAATGTCCCGGTGTCGATTGAGGAAGCATTCTTCCAGGCTCCTTCTGCCCCGCCATTAGAGCCTGTCTTGATTGATGCCGAGACAAAGAAGATCGGCTTTTCAGCCTATATGATTAACACTTGCCTTTATGATAATCAGGACCGACCTTGCGTGGTGTTGAAGAATGTTCGCGTGACTGGGTACCAGGGAGCTGCCCAGATGGATGATGAACAGGACCGTGAGCCAATGCTTCGATTGCTGTGGAAGCCCGATGTGACGACTTTGTCAAGCAGCGGTCTGACTCAGTATCTTTCCTCGTGTGCTAGCGTAAGTCTTTTTTACAACGGACTCCTCAAACAACAATGACTGATTTTATCAATACAGAGCTCGGAGGATCAATTCGCCGCTATGGTGGATATCATTTCGCACAAGAATCCCAGGGTGCAAATACTGGATGTCACCAACTCCGATGATCTCACGGAGAGATTCCTGAATACTCTTCGCATAGATAATGCGTTCAAACGATTCCGGTCATACTCCAGGGGAAATTTCTCACTAGAAGGTGAACTTTCCTTGGAGGCTGTGGACGGCAAGCAACCCCTCGGAAAGGGCAAACTGTCAAAGTCGAACGCCCAAGTTAGATATGACCTCATTATTGTGGGAGACGGGCTTACCGACAGTCAATATGGTAGTTTGACAGAACTTGTGGCCTCCGATGGTATTATCTTGAAGATGGCCGCCGGCCCATCTAAGGCCCTGGACGGATTCACAGCCATCAGCACTGACACGACCATGGGACACACCTTGGAGGCATCAATGCCGCTGGCTGACGGCAAAGTCCAAAAGAGCTTCGATGGCATTTTGATTGTAGAGGAAGCGGAGCAAGATTCATTCAATGAAGCTCTGGCCAAGCATCTGTCGACTGAGCTTGGGCAAAATGTCAAGCGAGTTCTTTTGCACGACTTGACGAAAAGTATGATCACGGCGAAGTCTCTTGTTATCTCCACCATCGAGTTAAGTCGACCAGTTCTCTCAACCCTTACAGGCGAAGAGATGCAATCTGTCAAGTGTATCACGGACAACGCCCTTAGTCTCCTATGGCTTACTGGGGGTAACAACATGGAGGGATCGCGTCCCGACTTTGCCTTGATGTCGGGTCTTTCCAGAGCTCTCATGCTGGAACAGCCATCTCTGCAAATCACGATGTTGGATCTTGACGTTGTCACCCCAACATTGCAAACATTGCAAAACATCACTATTGTCTTGCGCCAGTCCGCTGAGTCTACCAGCCCAGATGCCGAATATGTGCAAAAGAACGACCTTCTGCACATCAGCCGAATGGTCCCTGAGGAGAATATGAACCGCAGTTTCCGGGACAGACAGGGCCTTGTTCCATCCCTGACTCCTTTGAGTGAGGCTAAGCCAGCTCGGTTGACGATTGGAACTGTTGGTCAATTTGACACACTTGCCTTTAGCCGAGAGTCACCGGACCTATTGGATCTGAAGCCTGGCACCGTTGAAATCGAAGTGAAGTCTGTTGGACTGAACGCGAAGGTATGTATATATTATCTAAGATTGGCTTCTTCAAAGGATATTTCGGTGCACTGACACAAATATATCTAGGACTTCTATGCCCTGGCTGGTAAGGTCAACACAAAGGATGGAATGTGCAAATTGGAGTGTAGCGGTGTTGTTACCCGGGTAGCTGGCAGTGGTATCCGCCGTCTGGCGGTTGGTGACCGCGTGGTTACAATGGGACCAGGTCACTTTTTGACTCGCGAGACGTTCCCAGAATGGGCCTGCCAAAAGTTGCAAGACGACGAGGACCTGCATGTGGTGACTACTCTTCCCTTGGTCTTCTCAACGGCTCTCTATGCTCTGCATCATCGAGCCCATATTCAGGATGGGGAGTCCGTGCTTATCCACTCGGCAGCAGGTGGATTGGGCAACGCCGCTATTCAGATCGCTCAGCTAGCAAACGCTGAGATCTATGCGACAGTAAGTACGGAGGAGAAGAAGGATTATCTCGTGAAGACATTCAATTTGAAGCGAGAAAACATCTTCAATTCCCGTGACTCTTCGTTCCAGCCAGCCATTTTGGTAGCTACTGGTGGCAGAGGTGTAGACATCGTTCTGAACTCTCTCACTGGTGATCTTCTTCATGATAGCTGGAGGGTCTGTGCTCCATGGGGTCGGTTCGTCGAGGTCGGAAAGCAAGACATCACCGACGCCGGTAAGCTGGACATGGAGATGTTCCGACGCAACGTCACATTTACTGCGTTTGATCTCAGTGAGCTATCCGATGAAAGTCAGCCAAGACTCAACAAAATTGCCTCGGAGTGCGTATTTCCATGCAAAATTCGAAGTTAGGATTCTAATGAACTTTACAGACTGCTCGCGGAGACTTTGTCTCTTTACCGACAGAAGAAGATCAAAGCCATTGAGCCGTTGAAGGTCTTTGACGTCTCTGAGATCACGCAGGCGTACCGCTACTTTGGTCTGGGTAGCCGGATTGGCAAGATTGCCATTTCTCTCGAGAATGATGCTTCCCTCATCCCAGTGAGTAATCTAATATAGTCGAGCCCCTCAATCACAAAGGCTGACTGTACAGACTCTTCCTACGAAACACGACTCTAAATTTAGCCCCGAGAAAACATATCTCATGATTGGTTGTCTTGGTGGGCTGGGCGGCAGTATCTCGAAATGGATGGTCAAGCGTGGCGCCCGGAAATTTGTGTTTGTCGGCCGAAGTGGCACTGACAGGAAGCCGGCTAGACTGCTCGTTGAAAGCCTTGAGGCCGCTGGGGCAGAGGTGACAGTTGTTCGTGGTGATGTGGGTGTGTACTCTGATGTGCAGGCGGCTGTCGCTGCTATCAATGGACCAGTTGGAGGTGTCATTCAAGCTGCAATGGGACTTAACGTGGGATCCCTTGTTTTCTTTCTTTCTATCTGACGAAATATCTAACATCCTTTAGGAGGCACTTTGGACCACTATGCCCATCGAATACTGGCACACCGGCATTGACCCCAAGCTTATTGGCTCGTGGAACCTCTACAATGCGCTGGAGGGACGGACCGGTGATCTCGATTTCTTCTTGATGACGAGTTCCGTGTCCGGCAGTGTGGGAACAGCCACAGAGGGCAATTACTGCGCGGCCAATTACTTCCTGGATGTCTTTGCCCGCTTTTTGCGAAGCAAAGGCCTACCTGGTCTCTCAATCGGCCTAGGTATGATTTCGGAGGTGGGGTATCTTCACGAGAACCCAGAGATTGAAGCCCTCCTCTTGAGAAAGGGTATTCAAGCAATTAACGAGGATGAGTTGCTGCAGATCATTGATATTTCGCTCTGCAACAAGAACAAGACCGTATACGATACCATGGCATCCAGCCACGTGCTGACTGGTTTAGAGCCTCTGGGCCTGAAGCTTCTTCAGAAGGCCGGGTTCAGCGGTTCCAATCCCACTTTGAACGATCCGCGTGCCAGTGTTCTTGCTGCTATTCTCGACAGTGACAGTGATCAGGATCTGAAGAGCGGGTCCGGCATGCCGGCCGAGCTGGCCGAGGCCCTTGAGAATGGCCATGAAGGACAATCTGCTCTCGAGGCTATTGTGCATCTTATTGTCAAGCGATTTTCCAACCTCGTTTTGCAACAGATCGATAAAATCGATCCTACCAGGGCCTTGTCTAAGTTTGGAATGGATAGTATGCTTGCAGCTGAGTTCCGAACCTGGTTTTATCAGGCTTTTAAGGTTGATGTTCCCTTCCTTACCTTGTTGTCGGACGCGACTACCCTCAACACGCTGGGCGACTTGGTTCATGAGTCGATTATCGAGAGTCAGAACCAGAGCTAGATTCTAATTTGGCTTATCTTGAGGCAATAGTTTATTAGAAAACAATCCTTCTTGGGTTATTAAGCTCCTAATCTTCCTAGACTCAGCACCAGACCCCGTAGATCCAGAAGGCGAACTTTCGTCTTTCGACGCACGCACCATATATTCCACAACGTCTGCTTAAAGTCTCTGAGTACGTGCTAGTTGGTCTTAATTAAAATTCATTTCCCCAACACTCACAGCCATGGGCTGCACTAATACTTCAGAAAAAAATATTCTTGAAGCTGACAAGCTTTATGCACATTACCCGATTAGGATTAGCCTCGTGATGACGAAATCGAAAGGTGCAACCATCTGTGCCGTCAGCTTCACTTCAAACCCCAAACCTGAAGTTCCTGAACTATTAAACAAGTATGGCGAACGCAGCACTAATCGGATGTACGGGCATGGTGGTAAGCTCCCAATCCTGCTCCTTAAGAATCCTCAAGTCGCATATAACCCCCCACTAACCACCCTCCTTACGCAGGGCTCCCACATCCTTACCAGCCTTATCTCCAGCCCCGCCGTCAGCCGCGTCGACACAATCTCCCGGCGCACCCCTGCAGCAGCCTCCAACGCGCCCGCAAAGCTAACCACATATGTCTCCGACGATAGCTCAAAGTGGTCCGGACAACTCTCAACCCTCACCCCAACACCCGACATCTTTCTCTCAGCCTTCGGCACCACCAAAGCGGCAGCAGGCGGCTTCGAGAACCAGTACAAGATCGAGCACGGACTGAATGTTGAGTTGGCGCGCGCAGCCCACGATGCCGGCGTCAAGGTGTTTGTGCTGATTTCTGGTGCGGGCGCGAGCAAGACCTCTTCGTTCGCGTATTCGCGGATGAAGGCTGATATTGAGGAAGATATTAAGGCGCTTGGGTTTGAGCGAACGGTTATTTTACGGCCTGGGTTGATTGCTGGAACGCGGGAGGAGAGTCGGCCTGCTGAGGCTGCTGTTCGGTTTGTTGCTGGGTGGGCTGGGAAACTTCATTCTAGTTTGAAGGATTCTTGGGCTCAGGAGGCGGATGTTATTGGTCAGGCTGCTGTTAAGGCCGGATTGAAGGCCTTGAACGGGGATGTTCCTGCTGGTTCTGAGAAGGTTTGGTTGATTGAGGGGAAGTCTATTATTGATATTGCTAAGGAGTGATTGACTCTCCGCATGTTCATGACCTCGGTTTTTATATGTCCTTTTTTCTTCCCTTTTTGAATGCACGATCTGCATACCTGATGTTTTATTCCCCCGATATGTTTCATCTTGGTCTCTAGTTACAGGGGAGCCATGTTGAAAATAACAGTGACCATTTAGTACCTATGCACTATGCAGAATCAATTTATGTACTCTTCCAACAATTCGACATATCCAGAGTCGGGAGCTTCAATTTGTGATCGACCACTATGCCACATTTCAATTACCCTCTCACAGCCCCACCATCTCCAACGAGTCCTTCCAAATTCTAGCCTCTTCCTCGGGATTGTAGGTGCTGCTCGAAGTCATCCCAAGAGCAGGAATACCATCGTCCTCTCCACGCTTAGCAACCGCACAATCATCAAGGTACAGACCACCCTTGCCTTCCAACTCCTTAGAAACGGCAGCCCACACAGTAGTAGCAGCTCCCTGTTCCACGCTTTTCTGCACCTTGAGCATAAACTCGTTCTGCAGCATCGCACTAATCTCTTGCTCAGGCAAATGCTGCGACAAGCCCGTGGCAATAATACCAGGATGAAGACTAGTAGCATGCAGACCACCCGAACCATAGCGACGCTCAATCTCATTGGCCATGTAGATATTCGCAAGCTTTGACTGACCATAAGCGGCCCAGGGGCTATAACCTCCCTTCTGGAAATGATAGTTGTCCGAGTCATTAAGAGTGACAACTCGATGCGCAGCAGCAGAGACCACGACGACTCTAGCTTGGAATTCCACCGATGACCCAGCTAGGAGGGCAGGCTTGAGTAGGTTGAAAAAGAGGAAGTGAGACAGATGGTTGGTTGCGAATTGTAGTTCATAGTTGTCCTCTGTCAGTCGACGGTCTTGGACGGCCATGATGGCGGCGTTGGTGACAAGAATCGTGATTTGATCTGTTTTGGAGAGGATTGCGGCAGCGGCGGTTCGGACACTTTCGAGAGATGCCTGGTCCATGTGGATGAGCTCCATCTTTGTGGCATCGAAGATGTCTCCGAGGGCTGTCTTTGCTTTGGCCAGGTCCCGGGCTGTTAGGAATAGCCGTGCTCCTGTAGTTGCGAGGGCGCGCACGGTTTCGATGCCAATTCCAGAGGAAACTCCAGTGATGACGATGACCTTGTCGGTCAGTTTTCCTTCCATTCCCTCGTCATTGATGATTTGCATTGCTGTGGGTCGGGCGTCACCAAGGCCTTGGGGATTGGCATGAAGTGCGGCGTAGCGAGACATTGTATGTAGATGAAGATTTGGAGTTTTTGTTGGAATATGTCAGTGAAATGAACTGCTTGGATGCAGAGTTGAAGGTGAAAAGGCATCCTTTTATAGGTTCTTCCCGTTATACTTCTCCAGTTTGGCTGACACTTTTGTCTATTTCGGGTTAGTTCAACCCTGGCTGACCCTTTTCCCTATTACGGACTAGACCGGGATCCACCGGCTACTGCTTATGTTTCTAATCCTCTAAGAAACCATCTTCGCTTCTTCTAGTACTACAGCAAATCCTATGTCCCTCGGCATGCAGAACACAGTGGATCAGAGTAATGCTGAGGCAGAAGAGAGAAAGCTACGAAAGAAACTCCAGAACAGATTAAATCAAAGAGCACGCAGTGAGTCTTATAGCCACTCCCCATTCAGATAAGAAATTATTAATAATAATACAGGACATCGTCTCCACGAGGGAAACAACCAATATGATGTCCTCGGGAAGAACACTTACCAAATCCGCCGCTGGAGAATTGACTCCAACGAGCCATACCAGACTCACAGGAGAGAAGGACCCGATGACAGCTATCGCCACCATCCCATTCCATCAACCCGCAAAGAGCCAACAAAGTCCACCTCAGACTCAGACTTAGACTTTGGTCCACATTCGCCGTCAGCACCGGTATCGGCCCCAATAATCATCCCGTCGGTATCGGTCCAATACTACGACCCTAACACCGATCCATCCGTCGATCAGCTCCTACATCTAATACAATATAATGCTTTCCGCGGCTTCTACAAAAACAAGATTCTCCTAGGCCGCACAACTATATCATTAAGACCAGGTCGCAAACCGGAACGCTTTGATGAAGCGTTCCCTACATTCTCGGTCGTGGTACCCAGAGCTCCAGATGTCGTCGTTCCAGGAAATCTTACGCCAACGCAGACACAGATGAGTCTCATTCATTCCACGTGGATTAATGGTCTTCCGTTCCCTGCTATGCGGGATAATCTTATTAAGTGGGAAAGGTCGTTTAACCATGCAGAGTTTGCTATTGATGTTTTGGGTTATATCATGGATTCGATCTTGTTTCCACAGCCTGAGGGTTCATCTGTGACTAGTCTGACGGTTGATAACCAGGGTGCTGTTGAGGAACTGGAGGATGATGATGAAGTTACTACTAATCGGAATGGTCTTATTGTTTGGGGGGAGCCGGATAGGATGGAGAGTTGGGAGGCTACGCCCGGGTTTTTGAGGAAGTATGCGTGGGCTATGCCGGGGTGTGATGGGTTGATAGAGTCGAGTAATAAGTGGAGGAAGATTAGGGGAGAGGAACCACTGCGGTTTTCTCCGCCTCGGAAGTTGTAGGTGCGACTATATTCATTTCTATGGTTTTTCTACTGCGATTTGTTGGATCTCCCTTGTTTTGGAATCACTCTCACTGCCAGTAGCCATCATGCTCGAATTTCGGATTTCTTTTGACTAAATTGTTTAATTAAAGCCATTCTTGGACTACAGGGATTGCTTGCCAAAAAAAAGGCACCAGAGGAAAAGAGTTACAATCATGGATAGTGACCTGGGTAGACAAACGTAGCATTGAGTGCTCCTAGGCATCTAAATGTGTAGACTGTTGATCGCTAGCACTGACCATCAAGGTGCAGTGAGCCTGGCAATACTTCAGTCTCGATAAGAAACATGAGTCCCGTCCTCCTTAACATGTATCTTGCGGTTCTTCTTCGGTGTTCCTCTCCCGCTCACACTCTCTTTATCAACATTCCGATCAGGTCCCCCTTCTTTCGGTTCTCGCCACGCACTAACATCAGAATTGGCTGCGCTCATGTTCAAAGGGTTACGTCTCTGACCCTCGTCTTGTTTTTCCTGCCCCGCGGCCTCCATCTCGCTTTCTGGCGCAGTATTGTGCGGATCGTAGGCCGTTGGATGATGGGCAACCTCACTATCGGTTCCGGACTTGGTGCCCTCTGATCGATCGGGATTCAGCGTCTCACGGTCTTTGAGAGATTGATTGGTGTTGTCGGCTTCTTTTTGAGGTTGCAATGATGTGCTGAAAGGGATCCGGGCTGCTGGGGTTCGCGACGGTGTCCAGAGGCCGGAGGGTTGGTGGCAAATGCGCCTTGTGGCCTGTTGGCCGTTGGTGATGAGGCTCTTCCACATTGAGTAGATGGACTTAGGATATGTTGAGTTTGGGGCTTATATTGCAGCTTGCGAGACAAAGTTGACTTTGGAGGAAGATGAAATGGAGGAAATGGCTTCAAATAGATTCTATTACTCATGGAACCAAGATGGTTTTCTCGGGAATTGCCTTGCTAATGTTGGTGGTGCCCTGTTCAGATCATTGCCAAGGAATCATGGTGACGTCACCACCAGCCGCTAACCAGATCTAGTAATGAGCTTTGCACTATGTACTTAGCACGAGAAATATGTGATAATTCCAGAGCGCAGATGCAATCAAAAATGTGACCTGTTTAATCTGCATGTTAGATTATGTTAATTATCAATCCGGTTTAGGGTCAGAGCGAGTCACTGCCACGTCAACAAGCGGAACACGAGGATCGACATCTGATCTCAATAATGGGTTGCATAATCATTGTTTTGATTGTGTCCCCGCGTCCGAGTAATAAAGTTTAGACTATAGCACGCCAGGAGACACCATGGATGGCGAACTCAATTCCACGGGATAGATGCCGGGAACTTGGATTAGTATACCTGACCGGTATTGTATGGGTGCCTAATGAAAGCCTGGGCACGAGGAAATGATCTAAAGATCGGCATGCCTCAGCCGGGATTGGCAGAAGTACGGAATGTGCAGATCCTGTGCCAAGTTAGACATGTGCCAAAATGGCATGCGGGACCCAGTCTGCCGGGGTGGAGAGAATGGCACCTGGGGGAATGCAGATGCGAGGGACCGCGGCGAGAAGGATCCTAATCGACCAATGGGCCATCGGGGCTTAGCCAGACTCGGCGTAAGAGTCCATGATATGCACCATTCGCAATAGGTACATCGAGGTGGGGAATTGTTTGTTAGCTGCAGATAACCGGCATCCCAGACAGGGCCTGTCATTGGCCGCCAGGTTCGGCTGCAAGTGAGAAAGCCATGTCCAGTCGTCCAATCTGATTGCGCTGACCTGCTTTCAAGGCAGTTGCCTTTTCGCTATGGAATCCCAAAGCTTCTACGGCCGGCCACCATTTGTCACCTGGCAGAAGAAGCATGCGCGTAGGTGATGCGGGAGCCTCCGTTCACTTTAAGATCACGGGATCAGAGGAGCCCAGCAGTGTGGGAGCATGTATGTGGGTCCAAGAATCCAATTTCAACGTTGTGGCACGGATAGCCGGAGACAATGGCACATAAAATAAGTCAACGATGGTACTAATCTGATCTTGTTTTCTCTGAAAATTCCTCCGGTAACTTCGCTTGTTGGGCAGAAATAATTTTTACGGTTTTTCCACTATTTTTGGCCCTGATCCTTGCCAGAGGTAGGTCCCGGACCACGCAAGACAAACCCAAGAAAGACCATTTCGGTAGTGATACGGGGCGTAGGGGGAAAGGCAGGGGGGCTTGAAAAGCTGATTCGAGTATTTTCGGGCTGATGCAACCAGTTCATTGCAGAAATTGGATCAGTGCTTCCCAAGGTTTTGCCTGCTGAGGCTGTTCGCCGCAGGTCAGGGATTGCCGGATGCCAACTCAACATCTTGCCATGGATTACCATCCTGAATGCAGGCATAGGACGTAATGCGAGCGGCCGCCTCCGATCATCGTGCGTCGTATCGCTGGGTATTCCCCTCGAGTGGATCAGTGCGTTGACAAGTAGAGGCAATGCAGCCACTTCCATCTTTGACCGAGAAAACCAACCCTCGTGCATCATCTCTTTGAATGACAGGGATGGAAGCCCGGCTCTCGTGTGGAGCCTCCAAGACCTCCAAAGATGTTGCAGTCTTTGACCCACGGTCTTCCAGCCAGCCTTCATTACAAGGAATTAGCGCACCGAGCCAAAAAGTGATGTGCCACGTCAGAGTCTCCGAGCTTTGGTGCAGCTGCATGTGGTTCAGCAATATGTGGGAGGTGTCACGGTTCGTGTCTGCGACGGGGGCGCCGCACAGCATCCAGGTCCTATCATTTTCGCCCAAAGAAGCAATTGTATGACGATGAACCATACACATGAGCGGGGCCAGATGCAGGATCCCTCCTCTGCAGGCGTGAAAGATCAGCTGAACGAAGATGGATCCGGTCCCGTCCAAACCCCGAGTGGGCAATGCAATGAGCGAGAGAGAGAGAAAACCCAATTCTGTGGCCCGTGTCCCTGGGTGCAGGAGGTACCAATAATAGAGCCTCAGTGACGCGACTGTTGCCACCCGGGTGAAGGACTATTGGCTGACAGGCACGGAGCGGAAAGTTGCTGCAGGTGTGGAGCGAAGACCAAGTCTCGGTTCTGATATCCTTGCAAAAGCTCGGCCATAAGACGATAGAGAGCGAGCACTAGGTTGGGTCGCAATCCCAAGCTGAAACTATGAAGTATGTATACTTCAAGGTTTTGGCCCAATGCACAAATGCAGGAAGCGTAATAGCAGCCAAGGGCTAGGGGTGGATGGGGAGGGGGGAGGCAATGATGTGAATGTGCATACGCATGCAATCACACAGACGGCAACGCCGAATGGCATTTTCTGTGGACAATCGAAGGCTTCCGGACGGACGGCCGAGTCAAAGCTCACGATAAATGGTATATTGAACCAATCAAGGGCGGCAACATCGGGCATGAATGGTGGAGGGTAGAGAATCTCATCCCGGTGGAGTCACAGGGGACGTGCAGTCCTGTCACATTCGGAAAAGACAATAGTTTTTCTCTGTCTAGAACAAGGTTATCCCTGAACGGATGTGTCTGGTCATTTCATCGAGGTGGCAGCTGGTGGCGGCCGAGAACACCTCAATTATGCAGGATCGTCTATGCGGAACGTAACAGCATCACAGGAGCCTGGCTCCATGCGAACGATATCCACCTGAAGGGCGGGGAAAGGCAATTTGGCGACGGCATAGTTGCAGTAGTCAAGACTGCAAAATGGATGGCCGCAGCCATGGATTGAGGGATTTTCCATCCTCGTACATCATGATGGAACAAAAATCGCCACGGTCAGAAAAAGAAAAAGAGGTGCATGCATGCTTGAAGCAACGGTTCGTCTTTGGTGTGGCTCCATCTGAGAAAACTTGGGCATCTTACAGTCTCCACTATCCAAAGAACTGCTGACAGCCAACCGGATTCAGTAAAACCAGGTTGCAAGGTGGAATCTGATGAATGAGAGACACGGACGATAAGCCGTCCTGCACCGGTCAGCGTCGATCAGGTAGAGGGCCATGGTTTCTGGGAGACCCAGCTGGTGACATGCAAATATCGACCGAAACATAAATAGGGCATTCGGATCCCCTAGATGCCCGTGGACTTCAAAATCATCCCCCCAGGTTTCAAAATCAAAGTCTCAGATCAGCAGGGCAGGTCCATAGATATTCCTCAGAAAAGCTTTCTTCTCTTTTAAACCACTCTGTTTCAAACCCCTTTGATCCTTTCACAAGGGGCCGTCAATCAAAACGGTCACAAGTTAGCCTATCAAGCCTGTCAAGCGAACTTGGGCAATTTTAAAAAGGCCAATCACACACCTTGGTTCATCCTGAAACAAGAACTTGGGTTCCGACAGCAAGTAAGTTTGATCGGTCCTGAGGATCGAACAGCACTAACGCGATATGGCAGACATGTGTTTTTACAACCAGAAACGATTCTCCTGTGGGGACTGGAGCTGGACTAGCTTCGCCCATCGATGCAATTACGAGTACCGCACCGGTGAAACATGCGGCATGAAACTCGTCAACCTGACCGAAAACGAGCCCACCAAGTGCCGTATTTGCGAGAAGATCGAGACCAAGTTTCGGCGGCGAAGCGCCGAGGTCGACCGGCTCGAGAGGTGGAAACGTGAGGGGGCCACTTTAATTGCCTCAATGGACCGGTCCAAAACTCTCATTAAGGAACTGGACAAGGAGATTTGCAGCTTGCAAATGGAACGGGATGACAAACGCAGAACCCTTCTGAGATAGGACTTGGCGGGGATCGAGGGCCATCGGTGGTCCTCAAGAGCGAACAGCAAGTGTATTGATTGGATCTTTCGATTTCATGTTTCGTGCTTGATTGTCTTTTGGCTTTTTGCTTTTTTGGAGTCTTCTTTCATCACATCGGCTGGTGGGCTTTTTTCCTTGGGGCGTTTCATGTTTCACCACGTACAGCACATCTTCTGTGACATCAAGTCTGAATCGAGTTTCTGCAATGTGATGGGCAGTATGACACCAGAGGGTCTGAAGAATTTGAACAAAATTTTCTTATTGGTCCAACCATATTATTTCTCTGCTTTCATAGGCTACCGGTGTCCAATTAATATATCAATGGAGCCTGGTCATTTCATAAGCGCCGTGTTTTCCTTGGGTGAGCGGTTCGCTGAGACGGACCCAGTCTTATGGTGAGGAAAGAGGGGCTTCTGCAGCAGATTCCCGAATAATAGATGACTGGAGCCTGAACAAGAGGAGTAAGTACTTAGTTATGTCATTTTGAAGAAGAAAAAATCCATCAAGAAGCAATTCAATGCGGTCAAAGAGAAGGAAAGCTGGCCCCGCGAATCGTGAAACCCCCTCATTTGGGTAGGTCACGTGGGTAGTATACATATGAAGTAAGCCGTTTCAGGTGAAGGACATGTGCATATGCACTTCATTGGGCAACAATCAGCATCTTCTTCCATGCCATATTAGGCTAGGTCAACTGGTAGCACCTAGCCTGAACGGCATTGTTCAAAGGATTGTCCGGGGACCCAGCCATCCATACTCGCCTACCCCCCAGAATTCCAGTTGTAAGATATGCCTCAAATGATTAGCAATGCTGTCTTGGATCAGGAAATATGCAAGTGCTTGATCGCAAGGTGCGTACCTGGGTATGGCTGAATACAAATGGATCGGGATCCTTACCGCAGGTGCTCTCAGGAAGAGGCAACAAGATTCAACTAAACACCTGGGTAGTATAAACTCAAAGTGTCCCAATCCTGGTGACTGAAATCGAGGAAATGGGATGGCGGACTCGGAGACTAATATATACCATAGGGCCCTGGTGCATTTTCGGAGAATTTGCCTTGTTGACACTGACACTTCATCAAGACCCTGCCTACACATCAGGCCCTACCTACGTGTACCCAGTATTTGATCCAACAAACATCATCCGGAAGATGCAACAGATTGGGTGTCAAGACCCGGCTGCTGTATGTATGCCACGTCACGAACAGCACCCACTGCAGCCATCAGCAGCACCACGACACCAGGCTAGAATACGACCCTGGATTGTAGGTAGGAAGTATGGAAGATAAGGAGCTGAGAAAAGAAGAGCCGTTCTTGATTTCCAAGTTATCTGAAAACACAAGTCAAGGTATTATTCTATTTTATGTCACCAGCCTCAGGCTCATCATCCACCTTGGCCAGCCCTTGGTCCCGTAGGAGCGCATCGATCTCATCGGCAGTCCATAGGTGGTGGTAGATCTTTCCATCTTGGGTCTTGCCTACCGTTGCGAACTCGACTGACAAGGAGAAAATACGGGTTAGCCTCATGTCACACCAACGAGAAGAAGTGGGGCAAAGTAATCATGCAAGGTGTCGTGAGACTCACTCTTCTCACTGCTCAGCTTTGTGGAATCCATGGTCTTGCTCAGAACCTTGACGGCCATGGCGCAGGCCTCCTGCAATGTCTGATCCTCCTTGTAGTCTTGCTTAAGCAGACTCTGTGCGCTAGCATTGTTGGCACCAACGCTTGTGGCCTTCCAACCACCGTAATTCCCGCTTGGGTTGCTCTGGTACAGCTGGAACTGACGGAGGTGATCCCAACCGGCATAGATGAATGACACACCGAACGGACGGAGACCACCGTGCTGGGTATAACCTTGCTTCAAGTCACAAAGTCGACGCACAAGCTGTTCGCAAGGGATGTCTTCGTTGTAGGTGATGAGGTAGCGTTGGGCGTTTTGCCGGGCGTAGTTGATCAAGATGTTGGCGTCAGCGTTCATACCAGCGACGGCGCAAATCATGTTACTTGGAGTTATTTTAGCTCATGTCACATACGAAAAAATATAGAGAAAGCACTTTTTCAACCAGGCCGATGTTGACTTACTCGTTGATTGTGTAGAGCTTCTCAGCGGAGGTATCCTGTTCCAGCAGCTTGCTAGTCACCTTCCTTTCGGCGGCGAGGACAATTCCATCCTTGGCTAAGATACCAAGGGCAGTACCGGCGTGGGAAATGGCTTCGAGGGCATATTCGACCTGATAGAGTCGACCCTCTGGGGAGAAGATGGTGGTCTAACCCATCAGCGTCATAGGTTAGCGGGAGCTGCAGTGAAAGGGCCAACCGAACTCACCCGTGAATCATATCGCCGAGACATGGTGCATATAAGGAAGAACGCAGAAGGTCTTAAGATGAGGGAATCGAGAAGATCGTGGAGGGAGGGAGTGGGGATGAAGGTCGGTCGGAGGTGCAGATGGAGCTCCAGGAAGTTCCAGGCAACTCGCCCTGGCGCGTCCTCTGTCATCCATCCGCCAAGCTCGGACCACCTCACCACACCAAAGCTTCGTCGCAGCTTTTGCTCCAAGATTAACTCATCAAATAGGGCATTTTGCTCGGTCTCTCACAATTTCAGATCAATTTTGATCGCTGAAAGATGCTCAAGTCCACATATACCCCTCCACCTCCCCTGCCTGCAGGATGGACGGAGCATCGAGCGCCTACTGGTACGTTCGCATCCAAAGCCCTCTTGAATAATGTCTCTAATTGTCAGTTTGCAGGTCATTTGTACTTTTATAACACCATCACGAAACAGTCGACATATACCAGACCTGTAACGCACCCCCCTCAAATTGCGCCAGGCCACCAAGCATCACCGGCAGCTCCAGCCTATTCGCCCGAAACACTCCCACCTTTCTCCTCAACGCCATATGGCCCTGCGGGCTACCAACCTGGGACAGCACAGTATGGTCAACATTACTCACAACACGGCCAAGGACGAGGTGGATTCCGCGGTGGGAAAGGATATCAAGACCGTGATCGCCGGGAGCCTCAAGATCGTCCGAAGTCCAAGCATCCCATACCTGATTGCGGGCCGTGGGTTCTCGTGAAGACGAAGTTAGGTCGGCGATTTGTCCATAATCCCGAGACCAACGAGAGCTTCTGGAAATTTCCACAAGAAGTACTCAAGGCAGTCACTGAGTTTGACCGGCTAGAGCGCGAGAAGAAAGCGAGAATCGAGCGCGGCGAGGAACCGGGAGAACCGCGCAAAGCAGAGACCTCTGAGGCGAAACCAGGTCCGGTTAACGATGGTAACGCCACTCCTGAAAACCGCGCAGCAGTAGAAGCTCCAGACGGCGCGGAAGATAGCGATGAATACGAAGAGGTGGAGGTGACTGATAGTGAAGACGATGAGGACCAGCCCTCAAAGCGTGCGCGCACCGACAGCGAAGGCGCAAAAAACCAGCCCGTCGAATTTACTGAGGAAGACATGGAATATCAACTCGCCGCCATGGGCGAAGATTACGGATTGGATCCTGGCGAATATGGCGAGCTTGGAGATGACGACTGGGAAACACAGGGCCTTCCACTGACCGAAGCTGACGCCGAAGCCTTGTTCCGTGATTTGCTGGACGACTATAACATCAGCCCGTTTACGACATGGGAAAAAATTATTGAGGAAGGTCGTATCATCGAGGACTCCAGATACACTGCGCCCTCGAACATGAAAACTAGACGAGAAATATTCTCGAATTGGAGCAAAGATCGTGCCAAGGACGTCCAAGAGCGCAAGAAGAATCAGGAGAAGCAAGATCCACGCATTAAGTACCTGGCTTTCCTTCAGGAGCATGCGACACCGAAACTATACTGGCCCGAGTTCAAGCGCAAATTCCGAAAAGAGCCAGAAATGAAAGACTCCCAGCTTCATGACAAGGATCGAGAGAAGTTCTACCGTGACTATATCTCACGGCTTAAGGCTTCTGAAAGCACCCGAAAATCAGATCTTTCTGCCCTGCTCAAATCCGCACCAGTATATGCTCTCAATCAGTCATCTAGCCTCGAGACTCTTCCAACAATCATCATAACTGACGTTCGATACATTGCGCTTCCGCCTAAAGTCCGGGATCCCTTGATCGAGGCATACATATCTACATTGCCTCCGGCACCAGAGGTACTATTGACCCGGGAAGAACAAGAAGAGCTTGATCGGAAACGAAGAGAACGCGAGAAGCGCGAAAAAGCGCTGGCGGAGCGTGAGAAACGGGTTGAAGAAGACAAGCGCAGACAACGTTTTGAACAAGTGCGTGGGAAGCATCTTCTGAGAGAAGGCGAAGCCGAGATTGCCGAAGCACTGAGAATCAACAAGGACGGATTGCGCAGCCATATGGATGTGGATGAATCGCCGGCGGACGAGCAAGAGAAAACCAGTCAATAAGTTATGAACTGAATCTCAAAGAAATTCATAGATATCGTTTCGTACAAATTAATTCTAACCGCTGTAATCATTGTACCGAAAGCTACAATTGCAGGGAGTATACTGCGTACATAAGGTTGAAAGAGAAAATTGATCTAGGCATAGTCTAATGTTATATGTAGTCACAAACATGCTTCTTTTTCGAGGGTATCATTGTAGATTAACAGAACACCAGTCTCCCTTCGTACAGAAAGGGTCGCTCTCATTCCACGTAATTCATTTGAATCTCCAATCATCCCAATCTTCGTCATCGTCGTCATCGTCGCTGTCGCTGTCCTCTGCACGCGGATCCTCCGAAACCATAGAACGGTCTTGGGCCTCATCGCGCGCACGTTTCTCTCGCAGTTCTTCGCGCATATGTTTCAATCTGCGGACCCGTTCCTCAAGTTGATCCATCTCATCGAATTCTTCTTCCATAAACCGTGCTGCATCCTCGCGATCACCCTCCAACTCTGCTTCGCGGGTTCGTGATGTAGTTGCATTGTCCTTTTCTTGTTGCACTGCAAGTTCATCTGCAGAAACAGGCGCGGCGGATATTGTGGCTGCCGCGGAAAGGGCAGCAGGTGCCTGTGGCATTCGACTTGGTTCGGCTACCTCTCGTTCGAATGCAGCCCACTCATCTTCGTCCACGGTCCCAGGGACTTCTTGTGTTGGCGCTGAAGTTATTGCTGCTGAATTTGATGGTTGTAGGGCGAGTGCGGGGTCTTCCTCGACGTCGTCCACTGGAAGATCCGGTCCAGCGATACCATCCTCTTCCACAGGCTCCAATATCTCGTTGGTCGCAGTGTCCTCAGCACTCCTCGGCGATGGGTCCGCTGGCGCGTCTGACGGGGTGACAGATTCTAAGCTTGTTGATCGTAGTTTCTTTCGCATCACGCTATCACTATTATCGACCTTGCGCTTCTTAGTGACGCGATTTCCCGTGGTGTTTGGCGATGTGCCCTTGCGCGAAGCTAGTTCGTTTCGGAGAAGTGATCGTACATCCGCCATGATTCTGAAAGGGAAGAAAATCGGCTAAAGTGTCGTTCAGGTGATGAATAGGTAAAGGAGGAAAGAAAGGCTAGAATTATGAGGAGTTTCAGATTGATTTGCAAAGTGGATTTTGCCTTTTGCGCAGAGTGGGGAACCTGGAGAAGCTTCGGACTGAAGCAATCAGCAACTACGCTGATTATGTTCTGGTTCTTGGTCATGTGACACGCTGACATCAGCAGCAAAAGCCACCGATTTCATTCTCTCCTTGGATCCTCTTGTGTTCCGTTTACATTCCATCTTTCTTATTTCCCCCCACAACACCTTACCATCGCCTTCGTGTTGCGTGCTAAGGCGCATGTCGCTGATTCAACTGTCGCGTCCGTGCTCTTTTCTGAATCGCTGCTGAAAGCGCTACTACTTCAAATATCGCACGCGACCCCGCTCAAGCTTAGGTGTCGCGACTGACGCGCAGCAAGGGATCGCAGACTACGTCAAAATACATCACAACACATCCTGGCGTACTGCTTCTTGCCACCCACCATACTGCGGAGTTGTCCTCAAACAGAGTTGGAGGATCGGCTTTGGTGACCAAGTAATACCGTTCACCACAGTGGGCTGCGTCTTTCCTCTTTTGTGTATTACCTTAGCCCCCTTTGAAGCCCGTAGAGACTTTTCGTGATTGCTGGGGCAGGCGCGCGCATCTGTTGAAGAAACAGCGATTATTCTGTCTTTTTTATTTCGATCGCGCCGTGTAGTACATTCGGGTGACCTAGCCCACGTTTGTGTCATGGCTGGTAAGCAATCGTACACCAACATTCTCTCAGGTGCTGCCTCACACGCAACTCGCCATTGGGAGAGGACCGGCAGCAGAGACCGGCAGCATCTGAATAACCCGCTAATAACGATGCCAGACGAACCACGACGATCGGGTCGAGCGACCAAAGGCCAGCACAAGAACCTCGAATTGCCAGACGCCCCATCGAAGAAAGGCAAAGGCAAGAGCCCCAAAGAAAAGTCCGGCAGCAAAGCCTCCGCCGAACCTACCCCGGGACCCAGCGAAGATGGAGAAGAAGAGGAGGAGATCATTCGATGCATTTGCGGCGAGTACGAAGAGGAGGAGGATGTGGAGCGCGACATGATCTGCTGTGATCAATGCTCAGCATGGCAACACAATGACTGCATGGGCCTTGTATTCGCCAAGGGCGCCGAGCCGGACCACTACTATTGCGAACAATGTCGACCCGAGAACCACAAAGTGCTGCTGGAGAAGATCGCCAGGGGGGAAAAGCCTTGGGAAGAGGTTGCCGAGCGGCGACGACAGGAGGCTGAGGATAAGAAGTCTAAGCGCAAGAAGGGCAAGAAGGGTAGCAGGAAGAGCCGACCCAGCGAGACCAAGACGGAGGCTAGCACCCCTGCTCGCACTGGAACATCGGCAACACCTGGCCCCCCTCATTCCCCCGCCACAGCAGCAACAGCATCAGTCGAGCCAGAGAAGAATGGACACGCTGGAGACTCGCGACGGTCTAGCACTAACAAGCGCAAGTTGGAGGAGAGTGTGGAAGCAGAGGCAGCCTCGGTAAGAATCTGTTCTTCTCTTCTTGAGCGCACCATGAGTAGGCTAACATATTTGATATAGGGACCTCAGGTGAAGCAACCACGGACTTCTCCGCCGTCTACTACGGTAGCAGCTACAAAAGTCAAGATCGAGTCTCCTGCAGTCGCCACTGTGGAAGAGCTTGTGCTGCCGGCCCGCAAGAGTGCTGCCAATGCTCTAATCAAGTTCTTTGTAGACCAGATTACTGCAGCCCAGAAGAAGGATTCCTTTGCCTTGCCCGATGGGCAGTCGGCAGAAGATACTGCACGGCAACTCGGTCTCTCTGTCGAGGGTGCCATGTATCAGAACATTTGTGACGGGGTAGGGGAGCCTACTGAACCATATAAGTCGCAATTGCGAGCGATCTTGTTCAACGTAAAGAAGAATCATTCTTTACGGGATCGTTTACTCGTAGGTAGTGTCTCATCTGATACACTCTCTATGATGAAATCTGAGGAGATGGCCAGCGAGGAGTTGCAGCGAAAGGATGCAGAGATCAAGCGGGAAGCAGAGCGACAGCACATCATTATCCAAGAGCAAGGCCCGCGAATCCGTCGGACACATAAAGGAGAGGAGCTTATTGAGGATGAAACCCACAATGTGGCAGCAGAATCTGTCTTCTCTGCCATTCCGCGCCGAGCAACTGATGCGGATGGCAGCCCTGGAAACCAGAGCCCAATCACTCCGAGAGTATCCCAATCGAAAGGTGACGGAGTATCTCGAGGTCACTCCCCGGACGGTGGGCATGGTGATCATGTCTTCCCAGAGGTTGCTCCCAATATTCGTGAGCCAGTGCCTCGTGGCACAATCCAGGCGGATGCCGAGATTGATCGCATGCTACAAGAAGATGAAACCGAGTCTCCGCCGTACTCACCGCAAGAATTTTCTGACGAGGGCGTTGTCTGGCGCGGTAAAGTTACTATGGAGCCTGTGGCTAAATTTTCGTCCACTGCAAAACACGTTTGCGGTGCAGAACTAAGCGGCCGAATTCCCTGGAGTCAGTTGGCACCTGAGGAGTTGCTAGTAGATGGCCGAATTGACATTGCGCGAGCAAACAATTACCTTTGCGGTTTGCGGTGGAGCTCCTCAACGGATGTGTCTGTCATCGCAATCAGTAGCCCTAGTGGGGACGAAGATCGTGACGGTTTTAATAGACTCTTCAATTACTTTTACAACCGTCAACGCTACGGTGTGATTGGCAAGCACCCCCTCCCTGCCGTCAAAGACACCTACATCGTTCCTCTCGAAAAAGACACAACCAAACTTCCTGACTTCATCAACCTCCTTGAAAACACGAATCTCGGCGACGGTCTCATTGAAGAACGTCTCCTCCTCATTGTCTTTGTCGTCAAGACTGGTGACTCTCAACCTCCCTCGGTTCAACCTTCCTCTCACCAAGCCAGCATGGAGCCCCAAGCCTCCGCAAGCCCCCTCACGGCAGCTGGCAACACGCCTCAAACTGCTTACGTTCCCGGCCCCCGGCCGTTCCCCGTTTTTACCCCTTCATCGACCAATCCTACTGCTCCCAACCAATTCCCCCCGGGCCAGATGCCGCAGCAGCATCCTCTCCCGCCTTACCAACCAGGTCTCATCGGCATGCCCGCAGCCTTGCAGGTGCTTGGTGCACAAGCAGTGAATTCGCCTGCTATCCAGAAACTCCTTCAGACCGCGCCGAATGTGGACACGGCCCAGTTGAACGTCGTGCGCGACATTCTCGTACGCCAGCCCGCCGCCGCCGCGAACTATGAAGCGCTGATGCAGGCGCTCTTCGATACTCAGGCAAACGGCCACGCCTGATCCCCTTCTACGACGTCATGCCATTGCCTTTGTACTGTACAGTTCTCTGATTTTCGATACTGATTGTGGTGGGCCAAGGGACTGTTAATCGATATCCGGTGTTCAGGACATTAGGTCCTTGAGGGGTTTTATGGATATGGGATACCAATACAAGATAGCCATAACTCAGTGAGCTAGTCCTCAAAAATGAAATATTCTGGTCTGTACCATTCAAGATCCTCGTAATTCCACCGTAGACTTGAGCCATCTGTGCTCTTCTTGGAGAATTGTTAACTATTGCCGCCCGGTCTCCACGGCCCTCGCTGTACTATACTTGTAGAAAACATTTGCCACCTTGTCACCCGGACTCAGAAGGGCCTCTAGCGCATCAACGCTCTTGTATAGCTACATTCTACAGCGCCCATTGTACTGATTACACAATACACACAACATTGGGGAACATATCTTTTCATAAACACGAAGACAATGTATGAGACAAGACAGGGATATATTGAGCACATGGCAAATAACTTCCCATTGCCGAGCATCTTCCACGGAACAACGCCAGCGCTATGCAAAAACACCAGAATAAAAGCACCATGAAACCTGAAAACAATCTCGCACAAACCCTCACCACCGTCCACCCCGACGTCTGTACCCACCACCACCTCCACCACCACCACCACCACCATACCGCGGACCACGGCCAGCGTTCGCCCGACCTCCAGCACTGTATGGGTCTTCCTCCTCGTGGTGACGCACTGGGGGCGCGCGACCCTTAAGCTCAGCACTAAGCTTCTTCCAGGTCTTGCGCATATCCGAGTAACCCATATGCATCTTTCCGAAGAAGTGATCAGCCAGTCGACGGTCATTATCAAGTCGACTCAGGTAGGCGCCGCAGACGTCGCAAACCTGAAGCTTCTGGTGTCCGGAGGGACCAGATGTATCCTGCAGATTCTTGAGGTCGCGCTCGGCAGCCTCCTTTTGATACTTAGTTGTTCGGACCTTGTGCATTTCGTTCATGGCCATTGCGACGGAGCCAGTCTCGCCGAGGACCGAGACCTCCAGAAGGCCCGTGTTGATTGTGTTGTTTAGGTCCGCGATTTGCTTAAGCTGTAGCGAGTAGCAATGAATTAGCACTGCGTATCAGATGAAATACAAAACAATTGCAGAGATTGAAACATACCAGGTCGTTAGTTTGTCGGATCTCATCCGGGGTTTTCTCCAGACGGCGCTGGGCCGTGTCGATCCTCCGGTCACAATCATCAATGTATTTTTGCATATCGCGCATGTAGTCGAATTCAAAGCCCCATTTTGCCTTATCTGCTGACGAAGCTGTCTCGTACTCGGTCTTCAATCCTTCGCTATGTACTTTCGGGCACGGGCCAAGATCTTGCTTGGTGTTGGTGAAGAGGTCGTGTGGGCAGGTGCCGACGAGGTAGGAGCGGCAGACTTTCGCGTCTGTGATGGAAAGCTGAGCATTGCGACCCTGGGCACCGGTACCAATGAGTTGGTCAGCTGGAAGGTAGGTTGTTGTTAGCTTGGTTCGAAGAACTTGGTGGGTTCTTTGGAGCTGCAATGATAGGTGTTGGGAGGGGGGGAGTGACATACCGCCCATAAGCTGCTCGAGCAATTTTCTCTGTTCAGCCGCCATATTGAATGCGTCACACGTTAGGACAATTCAGGGTAACAAGATCTTTTTGACGGGCTGGGTAAGTAGAAAGTTGGAGGTTTTTGATGCTGGCGCCAAGGAAGGCGGTGAGGCGCGACCCCCAATATGTTCCAGCTCACAAGTTCACAACTCTCTAGGCTTTCCGGGCAAGTCATGGGATCTAAGAAGCAAGCTGTCTGGATGAGAAAGCTTTCAAATGGGTCCATATGGCTGGTCATTATTTATTCTACCTACACAACGGTTGTGGTTCACGTTCAGTCATGGATAGTCTAATGCGTGTGCAGCGGGGTGAGCATGCTAATCTGGTGGGCTGCAAGAAGCAACCAAGTAAGTATTCACGTTATTTCATCAAAGTCAATATCATTTGTAGCGTAATTCATTGTTATTGTACATCATGTCATTGGAGACTTGATAGCAACCCCCCCCCATATTATCGAGCGTCCTAGATACCTCACAAAGAACGGGAAAAGACAGGATTGAACCAATGTCTAGTAAGGCAAGATACCCAGCTCTATGAGGCAAGCTCTTAGCTCCAAGGGTCAAGTTCAGCTCGCAGGCCCAGGCCCACCCTTACTACGCCAGAGTTAGCAAGTCAATCAAGCAAATACAAGACAAACACTCACGCTCCAATGATATTCCTCATGGTCCCCCATCCCGGCAAAGTGTCCCCACCACCAGGCTTTAAGGTCATGAAACTGTGATCCTCAGTGGCACACGTTGGTTCGCCATGCGCACTGGTTGGCTTCACATTCCCAGCAGAATCATCTGCACGCTGCAAATAATTGTCTTTGGCATGTTTCTTCTGTTCTGACAGACCAAGTGCTTCCCCCATTGTGCCACGTGGGTTGGCGGCCTATAGATGTGAAAATTAGAGGTCAGTATCTTTTGTCAATCAGGGGTAGTGTATGCATACAGCGACATGTCCAAATCCCTCACGAGGTTCCTCGGGGCTGTGGGATCCTCCTTTGTGGAAGTCTTTATCTCCCGAGCCGGTGCCTCCGCCTACGTTGTTGGCCGGTGTTGGTGTGGCGCTGGTGCCGCCGGCGACGGAGGCAGTAGGGTGGTTTTGGGTGTGTGTCTCAGGCATTTTCAGTGGATTGCTCAATTAAGAAAGAGAACTAAGGCTTGAGTCCAGCGTTGCAGGCTATTTTCGATGCGGTATAATTCAAGGTAGAAGGATGGAGGGTATGAACAAAATTGAGGAAAGACAGACAATCACGCCTAAAGCATATGTAGAAGTCCATTCTCGATGGCAAATTCCCCCTCCTTTCGTATGACATACATTCCCTCAGACATTGATATCATGGCGTGCAAGCTTCCAAGGTTAGATCGAGCTGCCCCGATGAAGTCATCATGAGCTTGACATTTGGGTTGTGATTGGCCAACAGTCCAGCTCAGTCAGCAAGATATAAACCTAAGGCCACAGTCCTTCCAACGGGGGCTCATATTATTATTATTGGGATTATTTAAAGTTTTAATATACCTGATACACATCGTGGTGGTTTGGTGTTTGGTATGAATCTTGGAAATATGGGGCGAACTACTATAGCCATGACGCATGATCTCAACGGCCCGTTACAGTGGAGACGGCCCCGCCTGTATTGACACCACCTGGGTATTACAGTACTTGGAATGTATATACATGGAGATATTCATGAATATCTATTTCGAGGCGAAACGCTTCTTATTTGATTTGAAGTTGTAGATATGAGTCTGTTGGTAAACCCGGAAATCCTTAATGAATTAGTTCGGCCGCACATCAAAATATATACAAAGCTAGACTTTGATTAAAGATCTGTCAACGAGGATTGTCTCGATCATATTTAATGACCTTCAGTGTCGGCCAACATTGTAACAACATAGCCCCAACCATCATACACCCCGCAAAGACCTGAGCCCGTAGAAAGTAAGCCGTGTCAAGATTGATCAATGCTCCGGCAATCGGCGCCCCGGCCAGTGCACCGAACGAAGAAATTCCCCACATCATACCCAGCCGAGTGCCCATGTAACTCGGATTAGGACAAAAGACCGGATGCGCAACAATAGAAGTTGGAGCTGTAACAAGCACGCCACTCAAGATACCCCAGTAGCACGCCCACACGATAAATCCGGGAATGTCGGTGACGGCAATCCAAGTGAACATCGCAATAGCCGAGGCCGTAACACAGAACATCAAAATAATGATTGGCTTCACATACGCAACGAGCAAGTTGGGAATAATACGCCCGAAGACGGAGGATCCGTTCACAATAGCAACCATGTAGAATGCCAGGCTGGTCGTCGTTTGTACGGCCGTTTCGGCGTAGGAGGCGACATAAAAGATGGGGACGTAGTATGCTAGCATCACGCAAGTAAGGGATACCGAGAAAAGCATAAATGACGGCTCGCGGAATGCGGTCCAGTCGATCAGACTGCGTGCTCGAGATTGATGGACTGGACGACAGCAGAGGATTGAACAGGCGATGATGGCCATCAACAGGCTAACGAAGCCGATGCAGCGCACTGCCCATGGGAAGCCAATTTTGGGCTGCAGCTGGCGGAACATCACGGGGAAGATGACAGCACCGATACTAGATCCAATTGATGCGCAGCCGATCGCGATGGGACGTTTGGTGGTGAAGCTTGTTGAAACCACTGCCAGAGCTGGGATGTAGGAGATGCCGCCACCCAACCCGATACAGAATCCTTGCGCGAGAAGGATCTAAAGCGTTTTCAGTAATAACTCACTGGCTCCATTCAAGAAGGATGTTACCTGATAATACTCTGTCGCAAGACTGGTCATCATCAATCCGAAGACAGTCAAGAAACTCCCGATCACCATCAACGGGCGCAGATATCCCGAGTCAACCAATGGCCCGGAAACTATACCAACCATCGGTATCAGGGTGGCCTGAATACTTCCCACCCAGGAGATCGCCGAAGGCGACTGATCAGACAACAAGACAGTTGTATAATACTCCTGGAAGGCGCCATAGGTTGTAAGAATTCCCCTGTGAACATATCAGCACAGTACACATGAATTTAATTTGGCAAAAACCGACCATGAATTGACAAAAACACAAAACAAAGCTAGCACAGCCAACCAAGCCTGCAAACCTCCATTGATCTTCGGTTTGGCGATTTCATTATGCTGAGTGCAAATCTTCGGCTCTGGGGTTGCATACTGTTGCTGGGTACTGTTCTCAATCCCCGAAGATGCCTTCTCTGCCATATCCGCGATCGCTCCCTCTGCAAACCAGCTTGACGTGCATTTTTGGACAACTGAACCCTTTTAAAGACGTGGATTTACCCCGTCCTCCACAGCGGGGGCCCGTACTCCATGGGGTTTCTATTAGTCACGCGAATGAGATGCCCGTTTTCGGTTGGCACGGCAGTCATTAGCCGAGCTCTACCGATGGGATCGATGGGGCTAACGGTGATCTCCGTCGATTTTCATCTCTCCGTTGAGCTTGGACACAGGCCCATAGGTGGACGAGATTTTGTATAATATTGCGTGATGGATTTACGTTCATACTGAAAGAGGCCATAGACACGACACTCTCGATGCACTAGGCCCAAAATGGACGACTTTGATGTCGAGATCATATCATTGAAGTTCAATTAGCAGGACTAGGAGAGAAACATTTGGTGCATTTGTAAAGATATCCAGAGTTTGAGCGTAGTCAATCGCAGTTAATTGGTTCATTAGACAATGCTTGAATGGTAGCTGTATTTTACATAGTAGGCGTGGACATGGCGTCCAAAGTATCTGTATACACAATTAAGTCAGTTAACACTCTCCTCTTACTTCACACACTTTCCTCTCCTCACTGCAGACAAACCTGTCAAGTGAATTTATCAACTCACAACCTTTATTGTTCTTCCACCTCTCGCCCTTCTTCCAACCTTCAACGTTCTTCCAGCCTCACCATCCTTCCAACACGCTACCACTCTTCCCCTCGAACAAGGTCCCACTCAAACAGCGCTTCTTTTGAGACAGAATGTCTGACTCCGGTACTGTATTCCGAGGCCCGCACCCTGGATACCCATCTTCCTGGAGCCGAGAGTCTTCCTGGTCCCAAGAGGAGCAATCACCACGCCCCCGACGTACGTTATAATTCTAACATCCAACAAAATGAACATATACTGATCCAATCATAGGTATGACTCGAGATCCATGGGAGGGCACACTGGAGTCCGGGCTCACTGACATGCACGAATTCCATCTGAAACACCACCGCAAGGAACTGGAACGCATTGGCGAAAGGATGCGGGCCAAGAAGCCTGAAAACTCGATTTATCAGCTGGCTGAAGATGCTTCCCAAATCAGTTCCAATGTATGCAATCTGATGAAAGAGGCTGGAACGATCAAATCCAACGCTCTTCACATGAGCCACAAGATTCATGCACATGCCACGATGAAGACAACAATGAAGACGAGGGCAGATGTGGCAGGCCTTGAGGCAAATGTCGCCAGTCTCAATGAAGCCGCGGCCAAAGTTATACAGGCTGCAGCCAAGGTCTGTGCTCAGGTTGCAGAGATGAACGTGAACATGACGCGAATCAGTGCGGAAGTCACTGATGCCAATGCGAGCAAAGCCAAAGCCGATGTGGGTGGTGTTCGAGAGTCAGCTCAGCAGGAGATGCGACGCAAGAATCAGGCCAAAAATTGTGAATTGGGTGATTGTGATTATTGGGGAGGTGTTGGCCCATGGCACACGAACATATCAAAGAGTGCAGCGGACCTTCGGGGCCCTAATTTGGGACCGAATACTACGCCCGTTGATCACAGCAGATGGGGCACGAGCATGGGAGGCCATCATGGATCAGTTGATAGCTATGAACAGCGACGGAGCCAGAACAAGGGAATGAATTCTGCGCCGGTTGATCACAGCGGATGGGACACGAGCACGGTAAGCTATTGTGGATCAGATGATAGCTATGAGCGGCGACGCGGCCAGAACACCATGACTGCTGCATCAGTGGAAAACTACGGGTGGCCCTTGAGCGAGGACAAGGAACAGGAGACTCATAACGATCCCTGGATTTAGGCCTGGATGGAAATCAACAAAAGGGTGGTGACTCCTGGGAGCCTGCAAAAGCCTCGTATGCGCCAAATTATCCGACGAAGGCTGATCATGCCCAGATGATGCATGTGCTCTGATGATATCGCGCAATTTGATAGCAATGAAAAATAACACTCAAGTGTCTCTCCCTGTAAACTGTAATGAAGGGCGATTAGCAATTTCGTCATTTTTCCGTAGTATAGATACTGGAGCCAGCATTTGACCAGCGCCCAACTTCGATCCAACAGTCGCATGCTGTTGGGAGCGTTTTCGCGCAGCTGACCTCATTGCGTGAGCCATGCCGATCTTCAACAATTTTGGCAAGCGCAAACTCCATTTTAAGGTCATAAGTAGCAGCCAAGCATGTCTCGGAGGACATCTGCCCTCCTGCAATTGTTTCAGTACTAGGTAGATGCATATCGGGTGAGGCTTGGAAGGTTGAAGAAAGTGGATTGGTTTGGTTGGGTGCGGGCTAGCGTGTGCTAATAATACTTTTCGCCCCCGTGCACATTCACCCCTTCTTTAATAGTCCGTAAACTGGAGTTTGAATCCACTCGGACTTTCATATTTGTGAACTGCTAGGTTCGAAGTTCGAGGGGGCTCGCCGGAATAGACCGGATGAAGAAAGCGATTGGCTTGACCGTCGTGTAAGGAAAGCAGAACTGGAAAGGCTGGATGGCCTTAGTACTTGTATAGCGTAATGATAGGGGCTTGTTTTGTATTCAATGCATTCTTTGAGGACTGAGCTTAGTATATGAATCTTGAAAGAACTGAATGCCTGTTAGAAATCTTTTGGCGCATGATACCGCTTGGCTCGGAGAGCCAATGGTTTGTCGTGACGGGGGTAGATCATTGGAGAATGATTGACTTCAATGGACAGAAAGCACAATCACACACCACAGAAAAGTCTCATAGAACTCAACATGGGCGTCAGTCGAAGGTCACCTAGAGTGGGCAGAGTAGTAGGGGCGTTGTCCCTGGGAGTTGAGTCGAAGCATTGATAGCAATGAAGGTCAGCGACGGACTGGTTAATAATAGTCGATTCTCATTGGCCCCTATCTGGGAACCCTAAGCAAATACATGTACGGAGTACAGAGTACATTTGCTGTCATACAAGACCCCTCCCTCTCAGGGGGAACAACGTAATCCAGGGTATACGAGTACGTAGAACTGGTGGCCATATCGCCCCGTGCACTCTACGCCGTAGATTACGTCCAAATCTGAGTCCTATGAACTGATCCACCCATGAGTGTTTACGTGGCTATGGTACTGTAAAGGTAGCGATGACCTGCCCCTCCCGGCCGAACCCATTGGCCTTCACCGTCCTTCTCCGTCAGGCATCAACCTGGGCACATTCACCCACGTCAATTATGCGTTGGCAGTTATTTGGCATTTCTTCACCGACTGACGCAAACTTTGAATGCATGTTTCCCAAGGTAATGCCTCATGATTGACTTTATCCGGTGACATGGATGCGGTGGATCGAATTAACTGACTTCCCGCTCGTGACGTGGCCAGGACCAATGTACGAAGGATCGGGAATCGATAGTTTGCAAGCGCAATAGACTATTACGACGGCAGTAGTTTACAGATAAGCTCAGCCTGCTGTCCTGTAGGGAAGTGTATGGCGACTTGTAAGCCAAGTTGGTGTCAAAGTCTTGGCATGATTCAGGGGAGAATATTCCCCCTTTTCTATTAGTAATGAAGTTATAATGACTCAATGCATAGGAAATGAGGGGCTTTCTTTTGATTTTTCACATTTTTTTTTCATATTGTCATACATATTTTGTAGATGTAGCCCTAAACGAATAGAAACTGCATGAATCATTGGACAGGGCATCGATACAGTAAAGGGAATGAAAAAAAAAATAAAAACCCTCAGATCGGTCCATGGTAGCCTGTGCGTTCAGGAACCAATGTTACCTGATTGGATGGGAAATGAGATTGATGATCCACTTCCGCGTTGCCACCGCACAACTTTACCAGTGGATTCGTGTACCTGAATTACCCTATTCCATTTCCATGGATAGCGGGCGCGCAGGATTACGGGTGTACCTGACCCTTACAGGGTGCATGGAAGTGACACATGGCGTGTGTTCCGAGGATCCGACACATCTGGTTGACACATTGAATTGTCGCATTCATAGCTCGTATACTTCATTTTATTCGTATCGGTTCACCCACGTAATAAGCGAAGCGTTGGGAGCGACACCCCTCTATAGAGACCATGGAGGGTGGCTTCGACATCCGATAAGCCGAGAACAAGTCCTCGCACAAGTCCGTTCTCCACATCGCACTATGACGAGTCATCTCGTCGGATTTTGAGCCATGAGTGGCTCCACTCGAAAACAACCCGCGTTCTCACCGGGGTTTCTACTGGTTCCTGAACGACCCGACAGCCCCAACCCGGTGGAGGTCCGATCTCCATCATCTCCATTCAGTGGTGTTCCTGGCGCCCTTCCAGCGAATGATCGCAGAGAAGACCGTTAGGTACGCCCCCTGAAAGTCCGGGCCAACCATAATTCACTAGCGATCTCGGGAAGTCAGGAACCAGAAGGGGCGTAGAAAGGCTTATGGCGTCTAGATTGCGATGGACAGCCCCATGAGTGGAGCGCAGAGTCGGGCTGTTGCCTTTGGGTAATTTTGGTAATTTTATTTCTGATTTTTCTGTGTGTTTCAGGTTTTCTTTCACTTTCAGGTTCGGGGGCCTCTTCTCCACCTGGAACATAAAGAGCTGACGACTTCCCTTTCCCAACTTTTCCTCCTCCTTTCTTCACCTGCTGTCCATCTTTCGATCCAATCCGGTCCCCCCCCTCATTCATTTACCCATTGAAATCGAGGCTGAGCCTTATTTCAATATCCAATCCTTATCAACCTCGTCTGTAGAACAGACATAACCAGACCGGTCTTTCCGATCCAATCTTTCGATACCCAAGTTCGCAATCGAACTGTCCCTGTTGATCTTTTCTCCATAAGATCCCAATCAAAACCACCAATCTATCCACTATGCGCGTCATCGCTGCTCTCGGCCTCGCCGCCCTGACCGGTATGGTCTCGGCCCAACCCCACGGTCACGCCCACCACCACGACAAGCGTGCCGTTGTTGTCGACATCGTCACCGAGATCGAATGGGTCACCGTTCACCCCGACGCCGCTGTCGCTGAGCCCACCTCCACTGAGGCTGCCGTTGTCGCCACCTCTACCAGCGAGCCTGCCGTCCAGATCGCCGTTCAGGTCCCCTCCACCAGCTCGACCTCTACCAGCTCTATCGTCCAGCCCACCCCCATTGTGACCCCCACCTGGACCACCTCGTCTTCCGTCGTCGCCAGCTCCACCTCCGACGTGGTTGAGACCGCCACTGCCACCGGCGGCTCCGGTGTCAATGTCGTCAACAACCTCGGCGAGACCGTCTACCTCTGGACCACCTCCAACGTCTCCGAGGATATGATCACCATCGAGGAGGGTGGCGGCCACTACTACGAGGACTGGCAGATCAACTCCGACGGTGGTGGTATCTCCATCAAGTTGTCCACCTCCTCCGACGAGTCTTCCGTTCTGCAGTTCGAGTACACCAAGGAGGACGAGACCATCTGGTGGGATATGTCTTCCATCAACCTGCTGAAGACCTCCCTGTTCGTCCTGGAGGGTTTCTCCGTCACCTCCAACGATGCCTCTTGCTCCACTGTTACTTGTGATGCTGGTGATGCGGACTGCTCTGAGTCCTACCAGCACCCCGATGATGTTGACACTCGCAGCTGCTCTTCCAGCGCTGCCTTCACTCTTACCCTCGGTGCTTGAGTGATTCGATATGGATGATGTTCCACCTTACATCTACATTGTTCCCTTTTATTCTTTGTGATTTACATTTTTGAAGAACATGTTTTTTCTCATGAATACGGGTTCCAAAAGTAAAAGTGCTTTTATGGAGTTTATACGAATAGACATGACTTACGCATCAATGGAATGATCTCACACCAATGGAATCATTACTGGTTTTACGAATTTCGTCTTGAGTAGCCGACACTGTATTGTAAATTGGTCAATGCGATCTTTCAAGTCATCTAGAGCCCATTAATTTTGCCCGACATTGCAGACTACAAACACTCGTTATCCACTTGATTAATGACCATCCATTTTTGACGGCATTCACCTATATAACAGACTTATTAGAGACTTAGGAATATCCAGGTCTACTTGATTCACTTCTACAACTCGTCAACCAGTGCACCAACATGGAAAAATTTCCCACAATTCTCTACTATAACCGAAGGGAAATGTCTAAACGCACTTCAGCCAATACATGCTTTCCCAATACCTCCTTTTAATTGATTTTTCAACAACTTCATTAGGGTTTTACCTGCAGGCCAAGACGTTCTAGATCACCACTAGGCCTGACAGGGCTGACATTCCACCGTATCCCTTGGGGATCCACTTTCCATGTGGAAGGGCTGAACCTATTCCAAATTCCCACATAAAAATGAAAATGACGCTTGCCAGCGAGCAAAATAGCGTGACAAACCCGACATCGCTTTGCTATAGACGCTCATGAAACCCATGTCCGCTTCAATGTGATATATCAAGCTGCGAACTGTTAAGAAAGACACTCCAAAAGCGAGAAAGCATCGAAACCATTATAGAAATCAGGACAGATGGATTTTGTAAACCCGTCCTATGTCCCCTGGATACGATCCATGCCGCAAATAATGCCAGCAATGGTGAAACACAGACACAATTGTCGATAATAATACAAAGTAAACTGATGTCTTCGCAAGCATAGACTCCCCAGAAATCTTCTCGCTTGCCACCTGCTTCTTCGAGGTCAGACCCTTTCTGTGGAGGGACATTCAAAATGTCATCGGAGTGAGCACCTAGCATTTTATACTTGTGGTGTATATGAATTAATGGTCGCGGTTTGTGACAAGCATAGAAACGTTCCGTGAATTCGTGTTCTGGGGTTGAAGGTATTTTATCCCCCGGTCTTGGCTGGCGCTCGTAATCGTTGTTCGCAAGGTCAGGGAATGCGTCTTTACTGATGGGTGCAACAATGTGGTCATCGAACTTCTAAAACCGTGATTGATGTCAACTCAAATCCTTGGAGGGAAAGACAGGTGTATTTGCCTTATGAAAGTCACAGTGAGAGTACCTTCAGACGCTAAACCGCCCGCGTAGTATACCTCTCAAACGAAAATATTCCTTCTTGAGTGTACCAAAGAAGGTATGGCGGTTTCGATTATCCACACAGATCTGTGCGCGTCTGTAATTTTCACCCTGTTTTGCGAGGAAGAGGACCCGGTCCTCGGTAGTACTCATATCCCACGTATCATTCTTGACTCCCGATTGTTGATGATGAAGTAAAGGATTGGAAGACGAGTTCCCTGGCTGCTGACTTCGTTCAGTTAAAATCGATATAAGGTTTGTATCCTTTGAATCCACTTTCCATGGCTGTGGTGCATGTCTAGGTGTGAAACCTTGGAAGGGTTGGAGCTATTCCAAATTCCGAAATAACAGACTTTACAACGGGAACGTTTCAAAGCGAAACTGAAAGTAAACATGCCTCAAGTAAAAAGTTATATTCGTCGTGGTATTTCCCCTCAATTAAAACACATAAACATATCCATAATGAAGGAAATTCAACTCAATCAGAAGCCTATACTACAAAGCCAGGCAGTCTCCCAGAAAGAAAGCCACTTGCACTCCAGTGTTCACCGCTTAGTAGACGGGGACCTTGAATGCAGGGAACTCATAAGTCCAGCTTTCATAAGAAGCCTTGTCAAAGACACAGTCAAAAGTAGAGTTGTTTTTCCACAAAGGACGAGATGGGAACTGGCACAGCATCTGGGTCTCACCCTCATAGTCACCGGAAGAAACAGTCGAGTTAAGACGCGAAGGCTTAACTCCGTTCTCGACCCAGTTGATCATAGTCTGCATGTTGTCCTCGGGGTAAGGACCGGGCTGGAGGGAGTTAGTGCCACAGTGAGCGGCACCGGGAATAAGGTAAAGCTGGTACCAGTCCTGCAGCTTGGAGAGGCTCTTAGAGCTCGACATGCCGGGGTACATGATATCGCGGACAGACTGCCAGTAGTGGACGGAAGAAGCGGTGGGGACAGAGTTGTCCTGCTCTCCGTGATAGTGGATGAGCTTACCACCGTTCTCCTGGAAGGTAGTGAGATCGGGCAGGGTGGTCTGGAGGGTGTCCATGTAGCGGACCATAGCGGTGTTCATCCACTCGATGAGGGTGTCGTAGGTAACGCCGTCGAAAGAGGAGAGGTTATCGATGTCAACGAGCTGAACGAACTTAGTGACGAATTCACCGCCGAGGGAGGTGATGTCCAATTCCCAGGCCTTGGTGTTGTTGTTCCACTCGGTCTCGGCGTCATCGAAGGAGGCACCGATTTGCCACGAGAGGTAGGCGCGTTCGCCCTTGCTGTTGTGGAGACCGTCGACGATGCCCTGGGCGACGGCGACGTCCTCGGCAGTGACGGTGCCGTTCTGGGCGGGCTCGTAGCTTGTGGTGCTACCCTCGGCGCGCTTGCTGAAGCCGAAGCCCTGAGATGTAGCAGACTCGGCGGCGCAGTAGTATTTCGTGCCGATAATGGAGGACATGTTGAAGTTCAACATGCAGAGGTCACTGCGGGCGATAACACCGTCGGTACGGCCGTCGAGAGGGTCGCATGCCTTGATGGTCTCGTTGACGATCTTGGCCAGAGCGCAGGGGGGAGGGTAGTAGTCGAGGGTGTGCTCGACGGCATTGGGGAGCAGGTGGTTGACCTGCTGCTGGCCGTAGCGGAAGGCGGGGGCACCGGTGATGGCGCCGTCGTACTCGTCTCCGTAGCGCTGGATCTGGCTCATACCCTCGCGACCACCATCGGAGCAGCCCTCGTAGTAGGTGTAGAGCTTGGAGCTGGCAGACTGGCCGTAGAAACCCTTGGTGAAGTACTTGCCGAGCTTGGTCATCTCACCGAGCGCCTGGTAGCCGAACATGTGAGTGGCGTCCCAGTTGATAGAGCCATTGGCGTAAAGAACGACGTCATCGTAGCTTGTACCATCCAAAGCACCGTAACCAGCGGAGGTAGCACCTCCGACAGCGCCGTACTCAAGACCACCAGTGGAAGTGGATGATAGAGAGTAGCCACCACCTCCAGCAACGTAGAAACGCTTCTTGTAGTCGGAAGGCTCGGGGAGAGCGTACTGGACGACAACAGTGTCGCCCGTGCCGGGGTGAGTGTAGGTGACAGTGACATTGCAGTAACTGTAGGACTCGCTAGTGGCAGTGTTGGCGGTAGCCAGCGAAGGAAGCACATTAACGCCCAGGATGGTGCCGTTGGAAGGCAGAGCAGACTTCACATTGGAAACGGTACACACGTCACTGAGGGAGGTGGCACTAGCAACCGCGGCGAAAGCCACAGCAGAGGCGCCTTTCTGAAGACGCATGATGAGTCAAGTGGAAGGAGTGGAAGTGGTTTCCAAAAGAGTGAATTGAAGAAGATGGATCACAAAAAGCAGATCAGACCTGCCTTATAAGACTGTGGGTCGTCCATGAGATCCTCAATTCAAAACAACTAGACACAGGCCAAAAACCGGCCAAAATTCCTGTTTAGGGGGACGTGGATTGCGATTCAATGCAGATCTCCCGGGTGGTAGAGTGATCCCAAAGCATAAAAATGGGGCTAATGGTCGCTACGGGGCGTCAAGGCCCTGCGAGACCTCCTGGCGTCGTCATCTCCCTCTAGGCACCGCCCAGATTTTCAACCATGTGTTTGGAATAGAACAGGGAAAATTGCTCGGCATTTGCGCATTCAGGGTACACAACGTCTTCGATAGTGAGAAGCATTGTCTTCGTCAGAAGAAATAAAGTGCTTTGGAATGAGGTAAGTGGTTGATTGATTGGAAACGTTGAACCAATAATGGACTCTAGTAGGCTGTAATGGAGTCAATTGCTGATAGAATTAGACTACAATGGTTCGAAATTGGTGCAGAGGCCGCGAATCGGTTAAAAACAACGCCGGCTTGGCTTGGGATCTGCAAAGGCTAAGTGTAGAAAAGGTTATCAAAACTGGGGCGACCGCGTCACGACGTTAATTTTGTTGCGGATTGTTGCGGAAAGTGGAGCTTGCGGCCCCTTGACGACCGCGGTTCCAGGATCAGGCCACGTTCAGCAAGTAGTAGGATTGCTTCATATCGGCTATTTTCCACAATCTCTAGCGCAAACGATCGGAGATTTGAGTCTTTGTCACAGGTTGTATCCACTTTTAAGGTTCAAGGATGCCAAGTAAATGCTTGCCTGTTTCAAAGCTGTCCTCGATCACCGAACCCTCAATCTGAGCGGGTTGTAGGAAACTAACATGTTCACGAACTGGGATGTATGGACGCGTCGCACCCAAGGAGGCCAAGTGCACCAACAAGGTTCCAGCAGACTAACGTCAGGGGCTTCTGCGCCACACCTTGTCACGGCTCTTGATTTGGGCTTTACTAGATGAGGTGGAGGCAGTGGAGAGTCTCGGCGGCTGAGGACGGAGTGCCCGTCCGCACGTGACGATTCTGTAGAAATATATGAGCTGGGTGAAACTTGATCTAAAGTAAAGGTCCTTTGGACCGAAATTTGCTGTTGCATTGCAGAAGTTTGTATCAGCCACTGCATTCAGTCTGGACTAACGGAAATGGTGCAAAGTTCTATATTGCTGGGCTCGTAACCTTGTATAAACGGGACAACCTGAGAAGTTGCCACGACGTACCGTTGGTAGACCGTCGGATGTATATATAATTCCACAAAAATTAAGAAAATATCTACAACCTTGGGAAGCAAAGTATAAATCTCAGACGGCTATATTTCAATTGCAGGGTTTATTAACAGCATGTGGGTCCATGTGGACAATGCACGAGGGTATATCAAATTGCAAACAATGTGTAGGCAAGGTTTTTCTTTTTTCGTGTCGTGAGCAATGTAAAACAAATGAAAATCATCAAAGGGCCAAGCAAGCCCAGAATAAAATACAATGCACTTGTTCAAGGTAATCATTCATCAAATTGATCGGCCCAGCTGCCAGTCACAGGTGACATGGTGGACTCGAGTGTTTCCATTGATGGGGGTGGTTTGACGGGAGCCGGCGCTGGCGCACCGGCGTCCGTAGTTTTCTCCGACTTGGCAGGTGCCTTGCCTGCTGGGAGAGATGGGAAGTCGGCTTCATCATTGACGGCTGGTGTCTTGGACTCTTTGCGGTCGGATTGGTCCTTAGAAGAGGAGCGTTCCTGTGGTCCACGCGAAGGACCACGGCCACGGCCCCCACGGCCGCCTCGTCCACGCCCTCGGCCAGGGGTGACGTGGCTGGTGTCCTCGGACGCCCCATCAAAATCCCGCCGCACATGCCCAGACACACCACCATGCATACCCCGGCGATATTGGCTTCCGCCACCACGAGGGTTATAGTCATCCTCACGCTTCTCAGAGTCCCATTCGCGCCCGGTTTGGGCCTTGAGCTTACGTTGCCGGTTCTGCTCACGCTCCTTATCCATAACTCGCCGGCTCGCCAGCTCTTCGCGCCGTTTCTTGGCTGCAATCTGCTCACGTTCCATGAATGAAGCCTGATCGGCTTCAGCCCGTGCATGGGCAGCAGCCTTCTTGGCGGCGTTTTCTTTGGCGGCGGCCATGCGCTTGGATAATTCTGCCTCAGTAAGTTTTGCCTAGTCAAGTCAGTAAAAATCCATTGCATACAGCCAACGTAGCCCTGGAGGGTTCTGCACTAACCTTTCTTAATCCTCCCGTCGCGCTGCGATCCCCACGGACAGCTGGCACCCGCTGTGCTTCTGGGCCATTGGTTGAGTCCTTTTTGCTCTCCTCATCCGGGGTGGATTGCGGCTTCTCTGTCTCTGGTCGCTTCTCTGCCGTCTCAGCTGGGGGAGCAGCAGCAGTAATCTTTGGCTCCGCCACATTCACAGGTGTCTTCTTCTTCCGCGGCGTACTCTCCGCCGGCTTCGGATCCGCCCATCTGGAGTCTTGGAGACTACGCCCTTGTTTCGCCTGACCACCGCGCCCACGGCCCCGCTGTGAATTGTCACCCCGCTGCGAAGGCTCTCCGCGCGGAGAAGGCTGTTTCTCGGGTGGCGTAATCTCTTGCGGCGATGCAGGCTCTGACTCTGGAATCACGACTACCTCTGTCTGCACATTTTGTTCCGCCGCCGACACCGGGATGATTTCGTCGTCGAAAAGGTCGTCTGCGCCACGGGTCTGGGCGAATTCGTCCATGTCTGCCATATCAAGTATATATGAATGCGATTCGCGTATGTAGGGATTGAGTATGTAAGAGAAGGCGGTCCTGCAGCAAGCACAATCCAAGGGTTTCCACCTGGTCGCCTTTGAGGGGTAGCTTTGTTTGGGGGCTGAGAGGAGTGATCCGTGCGGAGAACTAGCGTTCCTAGGCTGGGGACTGGTGGGTCATGCACAGTAAAAGATGGAAAGACAGCGAACTATAATCAAAGATCGAAATCTCGAGGAATAAGAGTGATAATTCCCTAAAGATACTGGAAGTGTGTTAGAGGGAAGAAAGAAGCTGCCTCAAGGCAATTGAAAACAAGAGCACTTTCCAATCGATCGATCCAATCAGGGCGGTGAGATCGAACAGGAGCTTATTTTGCCGATCGATCAATATTATCTTCCGAGGGGACAGGTCAGTGTAGCTATATTATTCATGTCGAAAAGTACTTCCATAAATATATCGATTTCAGATATGAGAGTCGGTAGACATAGAACCAAGCTGTCTGGGTAATTTGCGGAGTTAAGTGAGTGCGATAATTCAATTGATCCGACAGTACAGTATACATATATAAAGCCTGAACCAAAACCCAAAACATTATAAACTTTCATTGTCAACCCCAACTTTCCCCTATTAGGGCTCCTCCAATCACTGACGCATCCTCATCGCCGACCGGAACACCTCTGAGGTCCAACCTTGGAAGATTTACATTTTAGCGTGCTGATTCACAACAGCCTTAAATGCAAGACCAGATCCAGCATAATATTATGAATAACCCACTGCACGGCAGTCCCGGAACCCCATGCACATTCATATCAGCTTTCATACCCTCAGCCAAAAGTCCTCATAAAAAACTCTCCCAACAATCCTCACACCGCCTGACAGTTTAAACCTCTCGCGTGGGCGGGACCAGCCAGTACTATAGCGTCAACTGATCAAGTTGATGATCGTCATAATACAGACGGTATTCTACTGAATGTATATTGATTCAAATGTTCAACAAGTTTATGGCCTAATTCATACCTCGGAGAATTTAGATACACTCCCAAGAGTTCTCATCAGTGTAATTCCCTGGACCCTTGAACACATTGCGCCGGGGCCACCGACAATGCTTGCGCCAGTATTCCACAGGGGTACCGACTCCATCCTCGAACTTGGCCCCACGGACCGTCTCGGGTGCAACACCTTCCTCAACCCACTTGACCATAGCCATAAGCACATTGCTACCCGGCTCGCTACTGGCGTATGTATCGATACCTTGACCAATGCCATAAGCGCCATTTCCATCACCACAGTGACCCATACCGCTGATAGTGAAGAAGCGATAGAACTCATCCAGATCAGCTGGGGGAAGGTTCATCGTCTCAGAGACATGCGAATAGTACCACTTAGAGTCCTCCGAGCTGATGAGCTGATCCATCATGCCATGGTAATGCAAGACCTTGCCACCGTTCTTCTGGAAGGGAGAAAGATCGCCATCCCAAGTCTGGATATTGTATGGGTTCTGAGCCAAAGCAGCCTCGGCATCTTTCACGGTGAAATTGCCACTCCAGGACGGGTCGTTGTAGACAACGTACCGGAACCAGTCTAGGCTATACGCGAAAGGCTCACCGTTATACATGATAGGTGCGGCAAGATTCTCAGATCCGGGTTGCATTCGTCGGTACAGCAGCTCGCCCTTGTCTCCGTACAAGGGAGAAAACACTAGCTGAGCTGCGTGAACCTGGGCACTGCTTAGACACTTGGTAGTGTTCTTCGCATTTGAGGGGCAAATTAGAGTCTCGAGGATCGGCTGACAGAGATCCGGGTCCTCGATAATGTCATCTTTCGCCCCGTCGATCGTGTCACATTGGCGAAGGATCTCTTCGTGAACAAGCTCCCAATCAGCAGTGGTAAGGAATGTATCTGAGGTCGAAGAGCCTAGGATGGAGTAGAAGTGGGCGCTCCAAGAGATCAGGTTGGCAAAATTGATGGCCGGTGCGCCTGCCACGACACCATCGAAGTCATTGGGATACTTCTGGATTGATTTCCATCCCTGTCTACCGCCAGTCGAGCAACCGAGATAGTAACTCTTGTTGAATCCTTCATCGTAGAAGATGTCGGTCAGTTCCTTGCCGATCACCACTCCAGTATGGAGGGATCGATAGGCAAAGTCCTTCAGCACTTCTGGATGGTGATAAAATGGCTTTCCTGAGGTGCCGTTATGTCCGTTGTTCGCTCCGACCGTAGCGAAGCCCATCTGGGCAGTATAAGCGAGATCATAATATTGGATGCCTAACAAAGCGTAAGTGAAAGCCTGAACGAGTCCGCAATTCAACACATACAGCCTGAAAGACCACCGTTTCCAGTACTGAGGAAGCGACCCGTATATTCACGAGGGAACCAGGCTTCTAGCGTGATCTGACTGCTGCTAGACGTATTGACAGCCATTGCAACACGACAAAGATCCACAGAGACTGCTTGGTACGATGCACCGCAGCTGGGTGCATTGTCCGGCAGGGACAGATTGGTTCCTCCCTGAACAAACTCTGCGAAATTGACTTGGACATGGGGTAGATTGATCTTATCTGAGAATTGAGCGCACTTGGCCTGGAAGTCGTCCTGGCTGGCAAAGGCCAGAGAGCCCAAAGCCAGGAAGGAGAGTGCAGAAAACCGAGTCATGATGCTCAATTCTCGCCGTTGAAGCTCGTGCAGAGATGATCGGCTGCGGAAGTGGCCGAACTATATAGCTCCCGTCCACTCCGTCTGACCTCATCGGCTCGGTGAGCTAAGGAAGTGGACAGGGGACGATCGGCAAGTATAACACAAGAATTTCCCGGGTATTGTATTGAAAGAAACAGTAAATAGTGGATAGGGGTCATAGCGAAAACCCGAGGATGTCCCGAGGGCTGGTGGGGTTGTGGAAAATCCGAGAGACAAGATTGGACAGAAGAGCCAAGTGTGGATAGAACTGAGGCAATGGCTAAAGCATAATGTGTCTGAAGAGTACAAAAAGTGGGGAATGAATGAAGGGAAATTAACAGGACGAAACACTCGGAAACCCCTGTTTGCTGCAAGAAATCCGGAGTCTCCACAAATGCGGGGTGCGGATTTGCAATGGCTGTTGACTTCGGCATTTCGACGCCGATCCAACGTCGTTGCCTAGGTAGATCGGCGTTAGTTTGATCAACGGGATCCGTGATGATCCTCAACGTACCGCGGGCTGGAGACCGCTCTCAAATTCCGCCGTTTTTGGGGGTAGGATGAAGATCATCCGGAATTTCGTTTGAACTTTTCAAGCGTCCAACCGCTGGGACAACTTGGAGTGTCACTTTTTGAATTCCTCGGGCTAGTCAAAATGCTTGCTGGGCTAACTTGCGGTAGTCCATATCTCTCTCCGAGCGGTGGTTCAAGTTGCTCTAGTTCTCAAGGCTCCGAAGCGACGGTTAAGAGACTACAAGAGTCCATATGATTTTCATTTTCAGTTTGTTCAGGTCCGTCTTGGGTCAAGATGCTTCAAAAGCCCTTCCAACGAAGTATTGTATCTGTAAGAAGCACCACATTCAACAGGCTCAGAGCTCAAGGCAGACTTGGCAAGAGAAACCTGAGTCATTAAGACGAATAATGGTGAAGGCACTGATGAGAGTTGCAAGAGAGATATGTTGATGAGGCCGTTGAGGCAAAAAGAAGTTATCACGTCCTTGGCTCTTATCTTGAATCTTGGTCATTGTCTTGAATAGCATAGTAAAAAGTCCTGCATCGGTGATTCTGACTTATCTCTCAGTCAATTTTCAAGCATCTTTCAATTACCTCACATTAATGATGGATAGCCAATCGCTGCCTTAATTTATGTTTGCAGTTATAGATAAGTGAGATATTCGGGATATTCGAGATATTCAAGATGACTGGGCTTCCTGCCAGGTGAATCTTGGCAAGTATTAAATATCGCTCTGTTTCAACCTAGAGATCGTGTATGTAGGTTGGGATTTCCTTGATCCTCGGCGCCTCATGTCCAGGGCCAGGAAAAGTAAATGTACCTTGAGAGACCGATCGACTTCTTAAATACTGCTTTTTCGATTCTACAAGTATCTACATATATAGTTGAATAGGTATTTAGTAATTAAATGGCGACAACAAAAATGATATATATATGCCCCTTTAGATCATCCATATAGACATGATGTAATGTAATGATTTTGGCCCCCAAGATGAGTCCCTTGTATGCCCCTCACCTGCCTTTGTTTTCCTTTCACCTCCCAAATCACTTGAGTGTAACGCTCACACCTCTACAATTCATTTCCGTTTTAACGAAAAATTAAAATTAATCATGAACCCCCCATTACCGTCATTGACGTCCGTTTGGCACAATGCGCCATACGCAGCCATATCTCCGGAACGGCCCGAGCTGAGCGCTTTGGGCAAAACAGTGATTATCACTGGCGCGGTATGCGGCTCTTTAGATGACAGCATGACACTCAGTCCTTCTGCGAGCGACGATCTCAGCAATCTGTGTGAACGTTCTTAATAACCTTCTTGTCATAGGGAAGTGGTATCGGCCAGGCGACAGCATTGGCTTTTGCTCGTGCCGGTGCTGCTAAGATCGTGTTGATTGGGCGCAACGAGGAGAAACTTCAAGCTACGCAAAAGCAACTTGATTGCGTCAGCTCGGTTCATGCAGCTAGTGTCACCGATGAAGCAGCCATTACTGAGATCGCGACTTCTATAGGCACGTGGGATATTATGATTCTGGCTGCGGGGCATATATCTCCCAGAACTCATTTACGGGAAGCCTCGGTGGACGAGTGGTGGCAGAATTTTGAGGTTCGTTCCCAGCTTGAGTTGACATTGGTGATTACGCGATTATATATTGTTCTGTCAATGCTAATACCGGGATAGACTAATGTCAAAGGAACTATGATTGCTGCGAATGCATTCCTTCCCACCGCCAACCAAACCCATTCGGCGATTATTGCACTCAGTGCCGGTGTCTTCTTTCCAACTGGAATGTTGGCTGGTCTCTCGGGATACATCAGCTCCAAGTTCACTTTGATCAAGGTTATGGAGTTCTTGGCTGCTGAGAATCCCAATGTCTTCGCTGCCGCATTGCATCCGGGAATGATAGAGACCGATAATTTTCGGGCTTCTGGAGCAGACCCTAGCAAGCTTCCTATGGACTCAGGTATGTTTGTCACAAGAGCTAATACTGAATGGTGATTTGCTAAAATGGTCTGTCATAGTTGATCTTCCGGCTGAATTCTCGGTGTGGCTTACGAGTCCCGAAGCCGCATTTCTGAATGGACGTTTTGCAATGGCGAATTGGGATGTGGAAGAACTCAAAGCCAAGGCTGATCGGATCCAGTCTGGACAGCTGCTGACTTCGGGCGTGAATGGCTGGCCCTTTTCGCCTAACTAGTCTTTTTAATCTACAAGGTTGGAAGGCCTCAAGGCAACTTGTCTGGTTCAAAATATATCTGAAGACAATGCTGGTGCAACTAATAAGATTCCATCGTGCCAACGATGCTGAAAGGAAGCCCCAAGGATGGTTGTACAGCATTAATCTAGCTAATAAAGCATTGTATCTAACTACCATTATTTAGATCTTAGGAAGTATCCTGGGAGCTGTTTACATTGGCCCCAGTCCGGAAGGTAAAGGTTCGAGTAAGAATCGGAGCCTTAGTCCTGTCTGGCCTTAAAAGGGGCCACTTTTGCCCTCAATCTTACAGAGCATCATTTAATCTTCTATAAACTCAGGCGCTAGTTTTCCATGCATCTGGCCAATAAGGCGTGAAGTGGATAAGATGCCCAAATGGGGGAGATTAACTTTCTTGAGTTGACGTCAGATTGTGAGGCTCAAATACCCCCACATTCCAAGGGTTCAGCATTCCCGACTTTCTTCTCCTGAAGAGAGTCATTCCTAGAAGAGAAGCAGAAGGATCTGTTCGAAAAAGTCTGGCGATAAATCCACGATCAAGATGGTGCGCTTCATCACCGACTCGCGCATCCCTCCAACAGGGCAAGCCCCGCTCGGAGTGATAGGAGCCGGCTTACCTCGAACCGCAACATCATCACTCCAAGCTGCCTTCGAAGAGCTTGGTTTCAGCCCCTGTCTACACATGGCACAGATCATCCCTCATACTGATCGGATGCAGCTATTACTTGACACAGCCCGAGAGGAAGATACCTCGAGACGACAGAAGTCCATCCGCCAGCTTGTTGATGGTTACTCTGCCGTGTGCGACATGCCCTCGATCTTTTTTCTCGAAGATCTAATGGACATGTATCCCGATGCCAAAGTTGTTCTGGGGTGTCGACCTTACCCCGAGACCTGGGCTAAGAGTTGCTATGAGAGCCTGGGTTTCTTCTTTACTCGAAAGTTTTACATGACCGGGTTCCTTTGGAAGTCGGATCGCTTATGGTATCGTCTTAACATGTACATCGGGGAATGGTGTAGGAAGAAGTTTGGGCAAGATGATATCTTTCAGCCAGACATGTATGAATTGTATAATGAGTCAGTGAGACAGGCAGCTAAGGAGCGAGGACGTGAGATTTTGGAGTTTAAAGCTGAGGATGGTTGGAAACCACTGTGTGATTTTCTTGGAAGGGATGTTCCAGCCTCGGAATTTCCAAGAGTGAATGAGAAGAAGACTTTTGCCTTGATCAAGGCTATTATGGTTACCAAGGGGTTGCTTACATGGGCGGCGCTTGGTGGAGCAGTGTGGCTTGGGTGGAGATATTTCCCCGCAAAGCCATCGATGACACTCAAAGTTTAATAAGCATTATTAGAAAGCGAATTGAATGTTGGGCATTTATTCAAACTACAAACAAGAGTATCACTCTGCCATTTCTGTCAACAAATAGTGGGAAGCTTGCCATATTATTCATAGAGCCATGTCGCGACGCGTCGGGGATCCTGAGTCACTTTAGCAGCTCCTCGAACGAGTTTACTGGGACCGCGCTTCAAATATTGCCCATCCCTCGGCTTGCCTTGAATTTCACCATCGGCCCATATGACTTTACCTCGTAGAATGGTATATCGAGGCCAATTACTGAATTCTATTCCCTCGTAGGGAGTGTCTTATAATTGAGAAAAATAATTAGAATGAACCAATCTCCGTCAGGCATGATTTTCACTTACAGTCAGCGTTATGGTGAAGCATAGAGTTGGTCAAATTAAAACCCTTGAAAGAATCTTCTGGGTGCCACTGTATCACATCTGATTAGTCCAGAGCATGTTTGAGGTATGTCTAAGGAGAGACTTACAATGACCAAATCGGCATCCGAACCAGGCATAATCGCACCCTTTTTAGGATAAAGTCCATACTTCGATAAATCAGTTTTGAACCTTGTGTCAGGGGAATATGTCAGCCTTACCAATTTTGCAGGGTTAGTAGAGGTCAACTCCACAAATTTCTGTGGAGTAATTCGACCAGTAGATAAGGCTCCAGTGTATAGAAGGGGCAATCGAGTCTCCACACCGGGAATCCCATTAGGAATCAATCGGAACGAGCCTTGTTTGCGCTTGAGAAGGCTTTGTAGCTCATCACCAGTGCAGTGATGCTCGCCTTCCATGCTTGCAGCATCTTCAAGCACGCCGGATGGTTTGCCTCTTGGATCGTCGTATCGGAAAGGGCAGTGATCGGATGAGTAAATGGTGAAAGTACCATTTTCGAGGCCACTGTTTGATTTAGCAAGCATTTCTAGAATAGTGGTGAGTAGAGTGGAGCATACACAAATAATTCCTCTTGATCCGACGTATCTGGAGGTGGTGGAGGTGAGCAAATCATCTTACTGTTTTCGAAGCAAGTGGGAGAATGGAAGCGTTTCTATCAATTTTTAGTGCCCAGATAATTGAACTTCATCATGTGTATTCAGGGTTCTTACCAGATCCTCCCAGGTCAAGTGGAAATATTGAGGGCATGTCTCTGCATAAACGGGAAGACCCATTGTTTGTGCCTTGCGAACATTTCTGGCACCGAGCTGTGTCCATGTCAGTGTTTGGTATTATCCAAGGTTATTGGTACACTTACTGCTGATCCAACATGGACAAAGAGTATTGGATTCTGAATCAGCTGTGCTAGCGCGATTGCTCTGTTTGTCGCCTCACCTTCGACCAAGGGAGGGCGTGATAGAGCATGGTAGTATGGAGCTAAAGTCGAGATCAGGGATGCAGCTCATCGTTCTGAAAAGGAAAAAACTAACCAACCATCCCCTTTTTCTCAAGCTTGTCTGGCTTTGTATTAATTCAAGGTGATTCTTGTGGGATACTCGTTATTTCTCACCAGTGAGCCATTGGATCATATCACCATTCTCGGCGTGAATCATCTGTGATATGAGTGAAGATTCCAAACGCAGAAGGCAGGAAGACGTACCGTAGTCATCGAATTCTTCTTAGCTGCAAACATGACATCCAACAATTGAGAGTCTGTCATGCGCTGTGTCTCATAAGTCAAGAATAACTTGCAACTGCTAACACCCCACTCATCCATCAAGATAGGCATCTCTTCTTCCAACACAGCAGTGTCATTGCGGACAATGATGATATGGAAACCATAGTCAACATAGCTACCCGTAGCCTCCGCCCGCGCATTATACGCCTTGATAACATTTATGAGACTCTTGTCTTCTTCCGCTCGAGTCTGAGTTGCGAACGTAATGATCGTAGTGGTTCCACCTGCGGCAGCGCTTTTGGATCCAGTCTCAAAGTTATCTGCACATTCGCCACCTAGCCCATGAGGTCCTGTCTTCAAATCTTGAGAGAGGTGCACATGAGCATCGATGCCACCAGGCATTACATAGGCACCTCTGCCATCTGTTAGATTGGTAAACCGAAATGGTGTTGAGGAATACGCACTCGGCATCTATGACTCGGGCTCCTTTTAGTTCATCCGTCGTGAAACTTTCTGCCAGTGCTCGGATCCTGCCATCTTTGATTCCTATACAGCAGGTGCTATTGAGGTTATGTGAGCCTTGTGGCATACGATGAGTTGGAACATGTCAAATTTACCTAATGTCGGCGGCGGTGACGACCTTGCCATTAGTGACGATCAAGTCGAATTTTGACATGATGTTTGATCGACTGTAGTATACAGAATTGTTGCTATTGTGTGTTGAATGTCGAAATTGCAGCTCGTGTCTTCATCTTATCTCATTGCTTATCATCTACATCCTCGAGTCGAGATAAGGATGCGGCAATATCGCCGATCGAGCCGATCGGGCCCGATAACAAGAGCCGGCGTACTTGTCCTATCTATGTATCTCGTAATAGGTCTGTAGGCCTTTGTCGGTTCAATGTAACTTGTGCACCACCCTTCTTCGGTATGGAATTCTTCAAGAAACTCCGTCCTGTTCCCAATGGCAGCTGTGCGCTTCCATGGGCATTTTGACTGCCATTCAAGGGTTGAGAGGCACTAATAAGTCGTAAAAACATTATATATTGACTAACTATCGCTGAATTGGGGAAGCTCGGCGTCAGGGTCCGAGAAAGTCCTGTTCCAATGATTTTGCATATCGTCACAAAGCCCAGAGCTCTTTTTCCATGAATCGAAGGCATGCTCCAGATTGCATGTGACTGTCATGGCCTCCTCCCAGTACGACTTCTCAATGTCATATCCAAAGCGCCGGATCACATCCTCCGGCTGAGTATAAAGTCGTCCTTTCCGGGACGTCTTCAAAAGTTCAAGTCCAGCGTTAAACTTGGGACTTGAGGCGTGGAGGAAGAAGACCCGTGGAGCATTTGCAACGGTAGCATTTGTAACACGCCATATGTTTTGGCTAGTAAGCTTATAGTCTTCCAAGGGATCCGCCTGCACCATTGCGGTAAAAGTCCATGCTCCGTTGTCATAATCGCGCTCCACAGCAGCCACAGGCTCACTGACGGTATGGAAAGCCGTGCCTAGGGCACTGGCCGCTTGTATAAAGGTGTCTTTGTCGCCTTGTCCACCATATGCGCCTTGGCCCAATAAAGGCCAGTAATATTCCGGGCCGTAGTAGTTATAATATGCAGCGAGGAGAAGAGTGGGGAAATGTTTTCTTTTGGAGACGAGCATCACCCCAGACTCGGTGGCTGCTCGGGCGGTCATAAGAGGCTCTGATTGCCGTGAAATGTTGAAATACAGGGGCGAGGCGGTGTTTGCCCAAAAGTCCGGCCATGTAACAAGTCCCGTCGACGAAAAAGGGTCGGAACCTAGTAGGATAGTTGGGTCGTGGAGGGGGACGCAGTCGGCATCAATCCAGATGAAGTCTTCGAATGATGACAACAGCATCGCGAAAGGTTTTATCTGGAAGTGTTCCACCTTGATGTGCTTGGTGGGTTTGCCCTGCCCGTCACGAACCACGTCCATAATCTCTTCGAGAACCTTGCACTGGGCGTTGAGCACTGGTAGCACCACCTCACAGATGTAGGGCTCATATTCAACCCAGTCCTTGAGGAAAACCTCCACAGGCAACTCGCATCCGGTCCGCCGGATCATGCGTAGAGACGCCACAAACGTAGGCAGGTATTCGCCGCCGGCAGACGAAACAATGCCTTTGGTGCCTTTGTTATAAGGACGGGTTTTCTGCTGTTTGATCGCTGCAACAAAGCCATCATGTGCCTTTTGCATTGGGCCTTGTATTTCATCGGAATTGGCGACATAGTCCGGTCTTGGCTTCAAGTTCACGGGATCGAATGTGACTCCATCAACGTCTCTATCCACCTTAGGCGGAGAACATTGAGGCTTCTGCTCTTTGAGCTGCACAGAAAGATTCCGCAACAGTGTTTCCTGCCTAGCTGCTAGTGACAATGGAGCTGGAGGGTGAATCCCGGACTTGAGGCTTGTTACGAGATTCCTGAATCCGGAATTGGAATCTGAGATGTCGAGTTGCGTATCTATAGGTCCAATCCACAGGCCAGTACTCAGGCGGTTCCGCCCAAATAGGTACACGTTGATCAGGAGGACAGCGACCAGAATGCCCACAATAGCTCGCCGGCCAGGGCGGTTATTCATGAGCATCTCGACAGCTGAAATCTCGATCACGATAAAACTGCAACTCCCCAAGAGAAGTGAATCATTAGTGCAGTCGCAAATTTGACGGGCTGCTCAGCTACTGTGCTGCCTGTTTAACGGTCGGCCCACTGGGACAGGCCCAGTTGGGGAAAACAAAGCCACATCAAAGTGGATCTGGCCCCCAATTAGCCTTGTTTGTCAGGGGTGTACGTACGCACAACGTACGTACGTGGTTCGTGTCATGCTAAGGCTCACAAGGGTATCGTTGGCACAGCAAGAGCAGATCATTGCTCATTTCATCAATTGTCAGCCGCGGCATATGATTGCCTACCAAGGTCTTCAGGCCTTCATCGTTTGGAAAGGCTTTAGTAAAGCTTTCCCAGGTTGTCAGAATAGTTTAATGCAATTTGAGGAAGTTTAAATTCGCTTGAGGCATGAATATCCCTGACAAAACTCTTTCCAAGATTTCTTGTATCTGCCATAAGCTGCTTGATACTATATTTGTAGTTGAATGGCGGATCCAGCCCTATGAATCTCTGATCTGTGATCGCGATCCAAGTAATTGATTTGACCCACCTTGCCGTCCCGTGAATGCCGTAAAAAGAGATAGGCAAGGAAAAAGAAAAAAAAGGGAAGAAGGAAAGACAGGAAGAGAAGGAAATATATATAAAAAATAAGAACGGCACATGCCTTTATGCAATGTTCCCTATATTGATGGACCCTTGCGTGAGATGGAGCCAACGTGTCGGAGCGGCGATTTCTCCGCACATGTTTCTCCGCATAAGCTCCTCGGGTTGGGCTTCTACCCAGCACTTTTGCTTTCGACCTCTTACCGCGCACGTCATTTCCACTCAATCTCACCGGCAGGCGATCGGCTACAATTGTCCCCATCGCCATGTCTATCGACGAGAACGAGGTTGCGAGAGCTCCGACGGAGCAAACGCCTCTCTTACGCGATGCCAACCCCGCCAATTCTGGCTCGGCGGATGGAGACTCCCCGGCGACCGAGGAGGTCAGCACCAAGGAATTGATTATCATCTTGGGCAGTATCTGGGTTGGAGTTTTCCTAGCGGCACTTGGTATGTGTCTACGGCTCTAAGAGACAGAAAGACGCGTTGGTATGCATACAAGACTAACTGATGGCTTTCCCGCTGCAGATACAACGATTGTCGCGACACTTTCTGCCCCGATCTCTTCCTCGTTCAACTCGTTCTCTTTGCTTTCGTGGCTGGCGACCTCATACCTGATCTCAAATGCTGCTTGTCAACCTCTTAGTGGTCGGTTGACTGACATCTATTCGCGTCGCTGGGGGTTGGTCTTCTCGAATATCTTCTTCGCACTAGGCAACCTGATTTGTGGTCTAGCAAAGACCGAGAGTACAATCATCCTTGGCCGTGTCGTCGCGGGTATTGGAGGAGGTGGCCTCACAGCCATCTCGACCTTTGTGACATCGGACCTGGTTCCCCTTCGGAAACGAGGCATCTGGCAAGGTATCGGCAACATCTGCTATGGAGCTGGAAGCGGTCTTGGAGGTGTGTTCGGTGGTTGGATCAACGATACACTGGGATGGCGCTGGGCTTTCTTGCTCCAGATTCCTTTCCTGATGGTTTCATGCATCTTGGTGGCATTCAAGGTCAACATTCCAGTGAAGGATTCGGACAAGGCCCGGATCAAGCGTGTTGATTTTCTAGGTGCCATCACCCTCGTACTGACGCTTGTTACACTGCTGCTGGGTTTGAATACTGGTGGAAACCAGGTGCCATGGACCCACCCCATTGTTCTTACATCCTTACCCCTCTCGGCGGTGTTTCTAGCCCTGTTCATTTACGTGGAAGCTCGGGTCGCCTCGGAGCCCATTATCCCCGTGAAACTCCTTTTGGATCGCACGGTCGCAGCGGCTTGTCTGACGAACTGGTTCAGCACGATGACAGTCTTTGGCCTGCTATTCTATCTTCCCCTGTACTTCCAAGTACAGGGAATGTCTGCCACTGCTGCGGGAGTTCGTTTGATTCCGCAAGCAATTGGCACATCTATTGGCTCCTTGGGCTGTGGGTTCATCATGCGATCCACTGGCCGCTATAGGCTACTGAACTCTGCTGTCATGGCCCTGCAGGTGGTGGCGGTTGGGTTGGTCTGTACCTTGAACTTCTCCACCCCTTCATGGCTACCGTTCCTCTACTTCTTCCTACTCGGAGCCTCGTATGGCAGTATGCTCACCATCACGCTCGTTGCTCTTATCTCTGCCGTGGACCATGAGCATCATGCGGTGGTTACATCGGCATCTTATGCTTTCCGTAGCACCGGCAGTACGGTTGGAATCACGATTGCATCGGCCGTATTCCAAAACACCTTCAAGGTTGGGTTGTGGTCTCGCTTTGGTGATCGCAAACATGCGGCCGAACTTATCTCAAAGCTGCGAGATAGTATCGATGAGATCAGAAAGCTTCCTCAAGACTGGATTCCAGGTGTGCTGGATGCGTACATGAATTCTCTGCGGGCAGTCTTCTTGACTTTGTTGGGGTTGACTGTGTTGGGAGCATTGGCGAGTCTTGCCATGCGCGAGCATAAGTTGCACAACAATCTCTCTCGACGCTGAGGAACTGACTCAATTGAGAACATCACATAGATTCTAGATTCTATACATATGATATATCCATATATAAATTTGACATATAAGGTATACGAGTACAATCAAATAAGCGCAAGATATGCTCCCGGCTAGTTAGAGAACTTAGACTGCGGCAACTCTAATTATCTTAGTCAAAAAGGGTGAGTTGACCGCCTCCGCCCTGCAGTGCCCAATCATCGTCATGCGATGCTGCACGGCTGCCCGCCTCTAACCGCCAAATACCCTAGTCTCTTTGAGTTCCTCTTTGTGCTTCTTGTGATTGGCGGGAGTCCTGGTTCTGCCCGCAGGAAAAAGGAGTCCTCGGCCTGGCTCAATTATTGTGGTGCTACTCCACAGCTGAAGTCAGAACTGAAGCTACGAGCCAGGCACCTCCAAGTGGCAAGACGTGGCGACTGGGGATTGAGTGGAAAGGTACAGTAGATCGGAGAATCACATCCACAGCTACACCGCTTCGTATGAGACGAGAGAAAGAAGCCAAGGGTGCAGGTTACAAAGATTCCCGTGCATCGCATATGAGAGCCCAGTCACCGCTTCGATTGCCTGATCTCCACCCCGAACCACAGAGTCTGCCGGATAAGCGTTTTTAGACCATTCGATCGGGCTTTTCGACGGAACTGCCCAGGGCTATTCTACTTTATAAATCCCTTTGACGCCGCTTTGAGATTTGCTGCATCTATACTCGGTCACCGAATCCTTTCTCCGCATCTCCAGTGTCGACCCTCGTTCCCTCCACTTTTTCGAACCACCCTGGCATATGGCTGTTGGTTTTTGACTGGACCAGACAATCTATAGTATTTACACGACTAGTGTCACAAAGAGGCTGTGGACCAGTGAAATGGAGGTGGATGAAGAGGAGACGGTATTCGGCAACAAAGATGGCTATCGCGATAGTTGCGATCCGCCCATGTACGACGTGACGGTAGCTCCCTCGCCACGACGTCGCCGGCTACTACTATCAACCGACAGCGCCTTCGCCGGCACCGTGCTTCCGTCGTTGGTTCAGAACCCATACATCGAGCTGCGCTTGATTACCGACGAACCCTCAGCTCTGCTGACTGGCACGAACAAGATCCCGCATTACATGGATACGGTGGATGGACAAACGTTTGATAAGAAGACTGGGGCACGAAAATGGCTTAAAGCAAAGACTGCTGAGCTCTGCGAGTGGGCTGACATGCTGCTTGTTGCCCCCATTGACGCGGGGGCCTTTGGGTCTATGCTGGCGGGGTTGACCAACACCTTGACCTTGGCGCTTTTACGTGGCTGGGTCTCAACCAAGCCCGTTATTCTCATTCCAGGGATGACTATCTCTGAATGGGATAATCCTTTGACTCGCCGACAGCTAGACGAGCTTCGTCAGTACTGGACGTGGGTATACACCGTGAAGCCCGTACTTTGGAAGTCTAACGGGCCTGAGGATTTGACAACCTTGCCGTGGGATGGGTTGCAAGACCTGCATACCACACTTCAACTAACGTTGAACATACCTTCGGTGGCTGCATCTATGGCTGCTGCATCGTCAACAAAGAACAAATCTGCCGCGACCCAATCAACATCGAAAGGGGCCCAATCATCGGGATCTGGCAGTAACACCGTATCGGCCTTGCGTCATCTGCAGCCTCACTGGCCGAACTCTGAAATGAAAGCACAGTCTCTCCCATTCGAAATTTGGCTTAATATCTTCGAAGACCAGTTGGGAGACTGGGAAACTGCCAAAGCCGTTGGAATCCCAACCCATCTTCCTGTTCCTCAAGAATGGCAAAGCCATCTATTGAAAATGTCCACCCCTGCCTCCCTCGAATACACAATTCTTCGAGGTTCCTTTGCCGCCATAAAGAAACGCATTGACGCACTTCCTCGGTGGAAACCTTTGTCAGACCTTGCCTGTCATCTTATTGTGAAATTCTCGCGAACCGATATCCTATCCTACCTCACCGAAAACCACCTCGACCTCTTGTGGACGACATCCCGTCTCACCAACATTCCCTATCGCGCATCTGCAATCTACGGCAACCCCACCGTTCTGACCTGGTGGCGCGATGCCCCTGCACTTCCCAACAAAGAGTACATGGCCGATGCCATGGACGGTGCGTCCAGAGCTGGGTTCATCCATGTGCTAGACTGGTGGCTCCATTCGGGGCTTCAACTTCGATACAGCGAACGAGCCCTCGAGTCTGCCAGTGCCGAGGGCCGGGTTGCCGTTCTTGACTGGTGGAAAGCAGCATCGACCAACGCTCCGCGCAACAAGCCCATTGCCATGAAAGTTGGGAAATCAGTCCTTCTCGCCGCGCAGTCCGGTCGCACAGCATCGTTAGCATGGTGGGATGCATCAGGAATCCCATATAGCCACGCCGAAAATGTTGCTCGGATTGCTAGCACGCATGGCCATGTTCACGTGCTTGATTTCTGGTACCGTTTGAAGGGCCCAAAGATGATCTTCGACAACCAAGTACTGGTTGGTCCAACCAAGAATGGTCACGACCATGTTCTACAATGGTGGAAAGACTGCGGTCTTCGCGTCGAGTTCAAAACCTGCGACATTGAAGAAGCCCTAGAAGACGCAGTCTCCGGTGCCGATGTCCGCGTCCGCGCGTGGTGGGAACGTAATGGCCTCAACCTAGGCCTTGGAACAAGAGAATGGATGAAGCCAAAGGTGCTTTGATTTGCATTATGAGTATACGCTCCGGGGTTTGGGTTTTCGATCATGCATTGCAGGCGATGGAAATGCCTCTTATGTTTCTTCGCCTTTCTGTTCTTTTTTTTCTTGTCTCTTTTCCAGTTGGTTGACTGCTACTCTTGGTTTCTACTTATGACACAGACGATGAGATGACCCATAAATACCCATTTGAATATTTTCATCCCATGTCATTTTACTCGCTCGGTCGTCCATTTCGAGGACCCGAATATACATATCTACCTTTCTCCCTGTATCTATTCAGAATGAAACATGAATCACTCCCACTTCTCCACTCGCACATGTTTAATCTCAGCGCCTTTAAGCACATTCTTGATCTTCCCAAACTCCTTGAATTCATCCGACTCAGCGAATCCGAAATGATCCGCTACTTTATTCCACCCGCTGAACAGTACAAATTCCTCATCCTCCCCTTCCTTGTCAATCCTCCATCCGCCAGCGTACGAGAAGGGTGCTGTATACCCCCCAAGGTGAGATTCCCCGTTCTTGAAGGTAGCATCGAATTCATCCTTCTTATCAGCCGTGACAAAATACCTGCTTATAGCAATGACAGGTGCGTCCAACGGAATAGAAGACGTAGCAGGCTAAACATCATAAGCCAAGTCCAAACGAGATATTATACCTTTCCTTCTAAACTCACATCTATATCCAAATGAAACATCCACTCAACATCAATATCGTCCTTCAACCGTCCCAAATTCGTCTGATTCGTCTCAGACGTAATCCAGTCCCCAGTATGGGCGGCAACAGATTCCCACCCTCCAGTGATATAGAATCGCTGAGGGTCCTCCACCTGCCGGAAGAAGCGCGCCGGGTACTTTGAGTACTCGGTTTGCGTATGCTGGGCCTGGATGAGATTCGTCTTTGTTGCGGGGGAAGGTTCTTCGGCCCTGAGGCGGAGGAGAGCAATTTCCGTGATTGGCATTATGGTGGATTCACGGAGAAGATGGATATTGGATTGATTGTGGTCTGAGTTCTGTTTGGAAAGGACATTCCAGGGTCTTTTCGGTTGCCGTTTATATCCTTGGGCTTATGTCGGGGTTAGGGGTGTTCGGGGGCCGAAGGATGCACTTCGTACTTGTGGAGCCCGAGGCAGCCATTTCTCTTGCGCGTCTGTTTCGGTTTCGGTTTTTAAGTTGGAGGCATTTACCTAAATTGGTTTGAGTGGGGGCTCAATGATCTTGAGGAATTTATCATGGTTGACGTTATCATCTGGAAGCCTGATGACCGTAGTCGTTCCCTTTAGAAAACAACGTACAATGCCAGTTGGACTCGGTCTATAGACATTATAACCTATGCATTGATTCTTCTGCTAAAATACAGCCAAGACAACTTCCTCCGAGGTCCTCAAGCTAGGTCGTGCTGCTAATCATAATTCAACTCGATGCCCTACCCCTATACTTCTTTGCTGTGGGAGTTGTTAGTAACATTTCCAGGAATAGATATAACCATGTAATTATAGTAGGGCAACATACTACGTGTAGCCCGTCTTCTCAACCGCAGGAGTCTTGATCGCATTACGATCTCCGAAAGGGTTATCCTCGTCATCTTCTTCTGATCCCTCACTTTCACTCTCAAGATCCTGTAACGCAGGCAAAGCAGTCGGACGAGGCGGCCTAGGCGGGCCAACGCTCAATCCACTGAAACCCTGATTCATCTCATCATCCATCTCAGCTCTTGATCGCCAATTTCCACCTAGAACGTCATCGTCACTGTCACTGTCATAGTCGACACTCTTGTCCAACACCTCGAACGCCATCAGGGCCGTGACAAGCTCTTCATTGGCATGAATCAAACCACCCAAGAACTCCTCGCTCTCGATATGTTGAATATACCGCAAAATGCCGTGTCGAAGCTTCTTACACTTCTCAAACCGATTAATACACTCGGCATCCTCGCTAACCCGTGTCGTCTCACGGTTCACAAGCTTCAGCGCATTTAACAGATTCGTACTCGCAACAGAAGCCGACGCAAGTGTCTGCACGATCTCAGGTCGCTCTCGTTCCAGATTGAAACTTCTGCCGGCACTAATTGAAAGTTTCTTCTCCTTCTTGTCCTTCTTCGGTTTACTCTTGTGCTTCGGACCACTCAGTGTCGTGGAAGGACCATTTCCTGCCGACACGGAAACGGAATGTCCCATAACGGGTTCATGGGGGTTGGACGACCCTTCCCGCAGGACCTTCGCCTTGGCCTGCGTGGCGGGCTGCTTCCGCTTCGGAAGCTGCCTGTATAGAGCAGTGATCTTGTCCATACCAGGCGTATCCTTGTATGTCACAGCCCATTGTCCAAAGAGGACCTTGCATTTTTGTTTCACGAGTGGATCGGAAACGGGATCTGTTCCTGCGATACGCAGTCGTTCAAGGAGAGGCTCGTCGGCGAATCCGCGCAGGAACCGTTCGCCTGCGTTTTGGATGAGGAAGTCGAGGATAACGAGGGCGCGGAGCTGTCGATGAAGGTTTCCATATTTTCTGTTTGATTAAATCAGCGCAACGTCGTGGTGTGGGGGTATTTTTGCTGACTTACAGCTTCTTGCGCAGTGCGCGACTCGCTTCCGTCGGTCCGCTCGCCTGGATGCGGATCACCTCGATCAAATCGACGATACCACTAGAGTCTTCCACTTCATATGTTTCGCTTGTAAGGACCTCAATTTGCACGGTGACGGCCGAATATGGCTTCTGTAGGAGCATGGGACGATGTGAGTTCTGTGGTCACACGATACACTTATCGTGCGATTTCGCGATGTCAGGGTCTTACCGAAGACTGAAACATGATGGACAGCAATTCGGTATGCCTGTTAATTTCACAGTGTTAGTATATTGGTGTGTTTATAAGGGCGACTTCAGTTCTGAGGAAGTTCACTGACTTTGACTTGAAATTGGTCTCCTGCACAACCCCGCCGGTATCAACAGTTCGGTATAACCCCGCACGGGTTGAAATGCACACAGGGAATCGTAGAAATCTGGAGATCAACTAGGAGCAATACAATATCGCAAAAAGCGATAGCTAAGCCGGCAGATGCCTTGGCGTAGCCCCTTTATCACAAAATGAAACACAGAGACCTGGAGATTGGTGTGATAAGGGAGAAGATGGTGACGTCGGAGGCAGGACAGTCTTGGCGCTAGTCGGGAGGATCAACGCCTGAGGTGGTGGATGTAGTGGGTTTCAGGGGACCAGTTACAGGAACATGGAAGATGGAAGATCGCTGCCCAAATTTGAAAAGCACACACTTGTCCTTTGCATATTTCCGTATTCTCATTTTTCGTATTTTTCATATCTTTTTTTATGTTTTTTATTCTTTATGATCTTCACACATGTAAACGTAAATCTCTAGGTGCCTCAATTAGGACTAGGGCGGGGTTGTATAAGCTGTGGAAACACGTCGGGATAAGAGAATACGAGATTCTAACAATACGAGGTAATTCCGACTTTAAATTGAGCTTGATCTACCCAATTGTCGCAACTTATGATTCCAGGAATATCGTCCTCGTCCCAATCTTATTTGGCGCGCGTCCTGTCCCGCTTTGTGATCTGCTCCACCCTCATCCTGGCTCTCAGCGTGGCCCTCAAGACCCGCTCCCGTCTCTCCCTCCTCTTCCCCTCCTTTGCTTCCTCTTCCTCCCAACACACCGCAATCATGTCTTACACACAAGAACGCTACATCGCCGAGCTGGCCGTCCAGCGTGCCTCCCTCCTCACCCAGAAAGTCTTCTTCGAGAAGGCCAAGGGAACCGTCTCGAAGGATGACAAGTCCCCCGTCACCATCGGCGACTTCGGCGCCCAAGCCCTGATCATCCAGGCCATCCGCAAGAACTTCCCCAACGATGAGATCGTCGCCGAGGAGGAGTCCCGGGAGCTGTATGAGGATAAGGCTCTGAGTGCCGAGATCTGGCGTCTGGTTAAGGACATTAAGCTCGATGACGCTGAGAGCGACAGCATCCTCGGCGGTCCCCTTGCTAGCGAGGAGGAAATGCTCAAGATCATCGACCAGGGTAACAGCGCCGGTGGTGCTTCCGGTCGTATCTGGGCTCTTGACCCCATTGACGGTACTAAGGGTTTCCTCCGTGGTGGCCAGTACGCCGTCTGCCTTGGTCTGATTGTTGACGGCGACGTCAAGGTCGGTGCCATTGGTACCCCCAACCTGCCCGTTGACGATGCGGCCACCATTGATGCTAGCACTGGTGCCCAGCAGGCCGATTCGTCTGCCAACGGTGTCCTCTTCTCCGCTGTCCTGGGTGAGGGTGCTACCAGCCGTCCTCTCGGCAGCGGTGCTCTTGCTGCCAGCAAGTCTATCTCCATGCGCCCCGTCCCCGATATCGCCCAGGCCGTCTTCTGTGAGGGTGTCGAGGCTGCCCACTCCGCTCAGGGTGATAACGCCGCCGTTGCTGGCCTCCTGGGTATCACCGCCCCAAGCGTACGACTGGACTCGCAGGCCAAGTACTGCTCCATTGCCCGTGGTGCTGGTGACATCTACCTCCGTCTGCCCGTGAAGAAGGACTACCAGGAGAAGATCTGGGATCACGCTGCTGGTGACATCATTGTCCGTGAGGCCGGTGGTCAGGTCTCTGACATCTATGGCAACCGCTTGGACTTCAGCAAGGGCCGGACCCTGGCTGCCAACAAGGGTGTTGTCGCTGCCCCCAAGGCCGTCCACGGCCAGGTCATTGATGCCGTCAAGTCGGTACTGAAGCTGTAATGTTGTTGGATTAAACGAAATGGCCGAGCTTCTTTGCTTGGATCATTCATCTATGATACCACTTACGAATTGTGTGGAACAAGAATATCTTTGGATCCAAAAAAGTACATATTGAAAATATAAGAACAGAGGATAGAGTATAAGAATACAGGGGAACCAAAAATGCCATGTTCCAAAGATACAAAACAAACCACAATGCCGCGTGCGCCCACAGATTATTTGATCTTCTTAGCCTTAAGCTTAATCGTCTCGCCGTTGACAAAGATACCCTTGCCCTTGTACGGCTCCGGTCGTCTCCACTCCCGGATCTCTGCCGCGAACTGCGTCACCTTGCGCTTGTCGACACTCTCGAGCAGGATGCGGGTCGGTTGCGGTGTGCTGGCCTGGACGCCCTCGGGAATTCCCAGCTCAATGGGGTGAGAGAATCCAACCTTGAGAGAGACGAACTTCTGGCCAGGGTAGGTCGCGGAGACGGTGGTTGCGGTGTTTTCGATGGTGGCACGGTAACCGACACCGACCATAGACAGAATACAGATGTGGCCTTCTGAGACACCGGTGATGTGATTTTGGAGCAGAGCACGAGCAGTACCTGGAGCAGAAAGCTAATCGTTAGATGGATGAACCGAATGAACCTAAGGTCAAGATCAGACCCGAGAGAGTGAAAACATACCCCACATAGCACGCTGCTGAGGCACCTCCGGATCCAAAACAGAAAGCGTAGCCTTCTGGGTAGTCGTATCATGGTTCACAGTCAAGAAAGAAGGAAGGTCAAGGGTCATCTCGCCTACAACCAAAACATTATTAGCAAACGTCGTCCAACAGCCATTGAAGCAGCCACATACCCTTAGGCCCCTTGATCTGCGCAGCAAACTTGGGAACATCCTTTCCGCGGCCCTGGGTCAGGGGCTTGGGCAGGTCAATAAGGGTCAATGAAACCTCGGGAGGAACGGAGATGGCAGAACCTCCGATACGGGATTGCGCCGGGGAGGTGGTTGAGAATTGGGCGCGCGAGGGAGAGAATGCGGGGGTGAGGAAAAGAGGTAATGAGCCGCGCTGGAAGGGCTCACGGAGGAGCTGCCGGGCGCAGCGTTGAGGTAGACACGACATGATGATTTGGTTGTTGATTTCGGAGTTGCGGCGGACGACGATTTTGTCAGTAAAATGGAGGTCTGGATTGGGTTAGCGTGCACGTGATTTATATGGAGGCGAAGTATACTTCATTTGTCCAGGCATTAATCTGATTGCTAGTAAGTCCTCTAAGGGATTGGCTTGTTCCAGTTTTGCATTTGAAATCTAGGCTTGATTTAATTTTAATTCCTTGATTCTGCGTCGCAACTGACCAGGCCATTATCATCTAGTCTATACCTGAACAAAAGAACAATATTCTTTTGACACTATGCATGTTCCCCTACGCAATATATGATTATGATGAGATGATCGCACAAACTAAGCTTCATCAGATAAATTTCATCCGAATACACGTAGAACTATTTTCCTGCATAGTAGATGTCCAAAAATGAATATCAAGGCTTTGATATCCCGAGGACGTGAAATGAATTTCTTCAACCCAAAAATTACCTCTCACTTCTAACCTCGAACACCAACCACTCAGTACCAGAACCGAATGACCCGAACTAGAACAGAGAATTTCTCCTACATCTTTCTATCTTCCTTCAATTTGTGCACCTTAGCAAATATTCCCGGGTAACGCCTACGTCTATCTATAATACCGAGTCCCGACCATCACCATACACAGGCTCGATAAAATCCTTCCCTGAAAGATCTTCGATATCAGGTAAAAGAAGATGACACTCACCATACTTCAGCTGATCTTCTTATTTATCATTCAAGGCGTCGTCAGCGCCAGCTTGCTTGATGTATCTGATGCAGGTAAATCACATTTGACATGTTTATTGATCCTCATTACTGATAGGCGAAGGCTCAGCTGCTATCACCTCGGTTCAGAACAGAAACGACGAAGGTTCTCGTATAGATACCAACACCTCACATCAAGATGGAATATTCACTCAGGCCGTTCAGATCTTAGACTCGATGAAGTCATCGCCATCTTGTCACCGCATCGCAGCAACAAAGCTAGTCACGTCATGTCAAGAGATGGGAGGAAAAGCCGCCAAGACACGTGAGGAGTATGAGGTTTTAGATCGGACACGATCAGTATATGCTGCACGTCTCGCTATTTGTGAGCTCGAGGGGGCAGGCTCCCCAACTCCGACTCAATGTCTTCCTTTGACTGTTCCTGCAGTCGAGGCAAAACTTCGATTCAACTTTTTGGCCAAGGTTAAGCAATCGGACTCTGGTGCGACTGAGTATCCCAAAGAAGTGCTTGAACTTTGTCTAAGAACCCTTGAGTCACGACCCCAGTGGTGGATCTCATATAGCAACAACCGGCAAAATGCTCTGGTGATTTGCCAAGCTACAAAAATGGAAACTGAGAAGGATGAGCTACTCAATCTTCATCGATCTATTGTGGTTAGCAATGTCAAGCTAAATGAAGGGCTTCAGCTTGCACTTCAAAACGCCGCCATGGATTCTGCCAGGAATGAGGCGTTCTTCCAAGCTGTTCAGGCATTGCAGGACAAGCTTTTGGTAGATCTGGAACGAAATAAATCGGCATTCCAACGCATCTTTGGCAAGCTTATGCATGAGGTTGAAACCGGGATCAATACGGTAATCGATACAGTCACTTCTTCTCTCAGGAGGGTAAAGAACGAGACAACGAGCCTTGAAAAGGTTGGTCAACCGTGCTTTGAATTTGCGTGGTTTACAATGCTAATTTCGACCTAGGACATCGGGAATGTGTCTGGCAAAGTAATCGATCTTCAAGAGGCTCTTAAAACAGCGCACGAAGACTCCATCCTGAGAAGTGACCAATCATTTCGCGTGTTTGAGGAACATGCCGTAGTATACCAAGGTATTGCCTCAGACCTGCACCTTTCCTTGGAGTCTCTTGTGGGTGCAGACCTGCAAAGAGTTTCTCGAAGAATGACTGATCTCGACGCATTACTGGTAAGTCCAAACAAATCCATTTACAGACTAATACACAGCTGACACTGACAGGAATGGCTTACGACTCGACTGATCCGTGTCCTTGAGCACGAAACCGAACTTGCCGAGGTGATTTCCTCTTCTAACAATTTCAGTTACGGCCCCTGACTCTCAATAGAGACTCAAAACCATGGGAGACCTGGTTGAACAGTCAACAAACAAGGCAAACGAGCTACAGGCAGCCCAGATTCAACAAGCTGAAGCACTCGCTGCTCAATCTCGAGCACATCGGGAATTGCAATTCACCGCACAATTATCTCAGGCTCTGCTAGACAAAGCCTTTATCACTGCGGCAAATTTGCAAGCAACTATCCAACAAGCATCTACCAAAGCCCAGCAAATCCCACAGTTGGGCCGCTTTTCTATCTGGTCACTTGGCTTGATCTTACTCCTTGCCATCGGAGCGCAATATTCAAAAGTTGCAACTAGTTTATTATTTCTGATTTTTGGTATGCTCCTGACCTGAAATTGGGCATTGGTTGAGGATTAGGATGATCTTGAGCTGACATTTGCTTGCAGGGCATAAAATTGCCGTTTTCATTCTTCAATATCTCTGAATTTCCGGTTCTTATATTCGCTTTCTTTGATGGCTTGCAATGACCTTTACGCTGAGTCAACCTCGCGTCTTTATACCCATAGATATTTCACTCGTTTTTTATCCATTCTAAATCAAAATTTTATTTCCGTTTTTTTCGACATGCAATAGATGAATGTAGTAAACTCATAGCCTTTAAGCATCTTTGCCTAATTGGGTTTATGAATCGTATGGTTGCCTTTTCATCAGGTTGTCAGAGTACTGTCATTATTCTGTTTGATTAAAAGCTGTCTGTATAGATGTCCATGGGTATTGCCCTTCATCCATCAATGTAGACATCTCGACTTAGCTGGCTGCTTTGAGATTTTGTTATGCAGAGGTGCTAGTTCATTTCAAAACAACAGGCGAATCCGTTTATTCGATACCCCACAAAGTCATATTCACACTATTCAGATAGTGTTTAGGGTCCTATGTATCCAATCTCCAATGAGGCCTCTTTTTAAAAAAAAAAGTTTATTTGATTAACAGTTGAATGAACTAGGGAACCGTGACTAATGCTGCTCCGTCCGCTGTGGATATCTCACACCAGCATGTCCTACCCCCGACTCCATCCGCGACATGGAAATGTTCAAGTGCAGTCAGAAAAAAACCGCCAGAATAAAAAATAAATACCGTAATATCAACCTTGGAAACGCCCGCTGGCTCTGGTCCGATGAGTGAAGATGATGATAAAGAATGGGAAGGATGCAATGGGTTTGTGCAGATCCAGTCTCGAATCGAGACGGATTAAGAACGTTAGGGCAAAGAAACATCAATCAGACGTCGTCCATTGCCCCGGCTGGTTCTTCCTCCCCGTCAGATTCATAGCTCCCAGCAGAGCTGAGCTCATCCTCAGACTCGGTATCCTCTCCTGCCTCGTCGACAGCTTCTTTACTAGCATACTTTGAGACATATTCTGTGAAGTGTCAGTTATGTGGCCGGATCTAACGCTCAAGGGTACGTACCCTTGACTTTGGCCTCGTAGGCCTTAGGCTCTCGCATCATCAAAGCTGCCGCTTCACCATTGAGCGGGTCGGACGGGTTGGGGTATCGCAGGAGCTGAGGGAGGAAGACTTCGAAGATGTTGAGCATGTCATACATGGGAGACCATGTTTGGTTGATGACATCCAGGCAAACCGATCCGGACCTACATTAGAACATAATCAGTACCAGAATAATGAGAAAGTCCAAGTAGGTCGGGAGACTTACAGCTCATCGATGTTGGGGTGGAAGATACGGTTAACGAATCCAATGCTGGGGCTCTTGTAGGGATACTGGTCCGGCAGTTCGACATGAATCTTCCAGTGGCCCCCAGTGAACGGTGCTAGGCGATGTTAGTAAAGGAACACATAGACATTTCATATACAAGGACAGGCATACTCTCTTCTGGTCCCTTGAAGCGAACATAGAACTCTTGCCTATAACGAGATATAGGAGTTAGATGGTTCAAAGCGCCGGTCCGGGTCGGTCGCGTTTGCTAGGTCACGTACACTGGACTTCTGTCAGTATCTATGGTTAAAGTTCGCTCAAAGCGTGGCGGAACATACTGTTGTCATTCACCAGAGTCACTTCATAGTCACTCATCAACCTATTAAACTTGTCAGACTCAGTTTTGCAGCCCGGTTCCTCGAATGAGACTTGGAGTATCCTCCGCAAAGATCGGACGGGAAATAGTTTGGACGGGGAGCGGAATTCGGTTCGCATACATCCTAAGCCGTGGTCAGTATATATCCCGGAGCTTCACAGTTTCGTGGTTTTCATACTTCATGACCTGTTACAATAAAAAAGCACTCATTAGCAATTGCGGGGACCTCGGTAGCTTCTCCATCAGTCGTGAGGGGCACTTACATCGGTCTCGATTCTTCTTTTCGGGCTGCTCATGGTGACGAGTTGTAGAAATTCCGTAAATATTTGACTTGAAGTTCCACGACGGAATTTGTATGCAGTTGGTCTTAGAAGACCTGGCTCAAAGCTGTTGATGAGGTCACCGAGTAGTTACCCCCCGTTCGGAGCGGGGAAGTAAATGGCGGGGAAGAATCGTGGAGCAGAGGTTTCGCGTAGGGTGAATATGTCCGAAGACCGATAGCCAGCAGTGCAAGCTTAATAAGTTCAGGAATAATGAAATCAAGACCAGTCTGAAGCAGAGAGAGCAGGAGAAAGAGAGAAAGGAAGAGGGGTGGACAATGATGGCCCGATGACTCAGCCGTTATCGCAACCCGGAGATCGGAACCATGGAACCCGGATGTCACGACTGTGCATTTCTGCCCAAGTGGATGGATGTCTCATGGACTCATGTATATTCACCAGCGTCAGGCGCTGGGCTACATGCATGTACAACTTCGCTTAATATTGTGTTCTACCTACATATTACTATTATGATATTTACATTTCAGATGTCGTGTGACCGCAACCAATGTCACCTTGTTGTCTCTGCTGGCAACTCATTCACAACTTTATTAGTTGGTGCCTCGGCAGAAAACACAGTGCCCGGGAGCTCAGTAGTTTTGCGGGTTTCATCAAACTGAAAGGGCTCATCTTTCTCAGGACCCAGTAGCTGTTTTTGTGGTCGAGGTTGTCGTCGGCGGATGATGAACCAGACCACGAGGATAAGGGCAATGCCTGCAACACAGCCCACTACTATCCCGGCGATCGCGCCTGGGCTAAGACAATTGCTTGAAGAAGCACCCTTCAGTTTCTGGGTTGATGCGACATTTGATGATGTTGATGTTGGTCTTGTTGTCGACGTTGCCGACGTTGTGGAAGTTGTGGCAGGTAGTGTAGTTGTCGCTGCCTATTAAGCATCTAGTCGTCAATAGATAGCCGATGAAAGAAGGATAAGTAAAAACATACAGGAAGGGAAGGAAAGACTTCCAACATGGTCTCATTGGTGATTTTCCCCGCAGATGTATTGATATCAATCGACCATTGAGCCCCTGTCGTGTCTGTGTTCATCACTGGTATTGTGTGATTCAACGCGCTCATGTCCACCCCGAGCATATTGTCCGCTCCCAGTAACATGTTGTACATAATCCATCCATCAGCTCCCATTGTCAAGTTCCACTGCATCCCAATATCTGCTCCAGTGGCGAGTAGTTGTGGCGTGGTGCGCTCATCTGCCGTGAGGCCTAGTTGGTAAGTCGCCCCATAATCCCAGTTGCGAATGAAGTAGATGCCCCCATCATAGAATATTTGCCAGTTCTCTGAAGTGAAGCTGCGAATGGCATCTAGTCCTGGAGTATTAGGGGGGTCATTTGCGTCGCCGACTGCGAGTGTCATGTTATCTCCAACGGCAGTATTAGAGAAGCGGTAGTAGTACGTCGAATCAAAGGCACTATCAGACATTTTGATGGATTGGGTCCAGTCGAGGGTCTAGAGTCTGGTAATACCTCTGAGGCAATTGAATGGGTTCGTCTCATTTAATATGGTTTTTACGGCGGGCAGTCCCTTGGAATTTACAGTTCTTGGCCCCTTAACTTTGAAGTAGATCCAGGCCCCAGGTATTCCATTTGTAATGTATACCGTTCTAAACGACTTGAAATTCAGCCCTGCGAAATGCGATTGGTCAAGTAGAGTATTTTGTCATTATGGAACGAATCGTGAGGCCAACGCTAGTGATGCAGGAGGCTATTCGTGACCCCACGGACCCACAGGCAGGATTCTACGTGCCGCGACAAGTGCTTATATAGCTAGCATTCCCCCTGTGCTGAAGGTAAGATTGCTTCGCTTGTTTCCACATCTCATTTTAATTAGCGTCTGCTTACCGTGGCCCCTGATGCCACGAGACCGGGCCGTCCGCAACCACAAGAGGCGGTGCCCAATAGAATGCCAGTATATGGATACACCGGGCCATCATTGCTACTTTTAGGGCCTCTTCAAGGTTCATATGCGGCTGAAGAGTGGGTCAAAAGGTTGGATAGAAGTATCTATAGTGGATCGTACAGCACCCTCGGGTTTCAAGATATTTCAAATTATCCTACTGCAGTGAAAACCGAAGGTCCACCTAATAATAGGGACGTGTGAAGGCAAATCTCCAGGCACTAGATAGCTCCATTCACCTCTATACAACACCTAGAATAACCACCGAAAGTTTTCCGCTTGACATTATGCGACAGACCGGGGAAGAATCCGTCAAGTTCCGGAATTGCATACGTGATCAAAGACATCCATATGAGTCAAAGCAGCTAATTCTTCCCGTAAGATATAGCGTGAAATAACTGCTCCCAACTAGGGCGATTATATAAGGCGCCGTGATCATCAGGCACCTGACTGGGGGCCAAAATCCCCAAAATCCTCAAACGAAACACCAACCTTGAAACAACAGGAAATAAACAAACCTACTCATTCCGCCATAAATATCCCACCCCAGCATTTCCAATGTCCCTACCAGCCTTTCCACCTGACGAGGCAGGACCCCGTCAAATTCGCCAATACCTAATAAACCACCTAATAACCAAACACGACACAACCCCAGAATTCGCCGACCACGTCGCCAGTCTATGGCAACTGGGTCGCGGAGTCGACTTCCGTGAAACAGTCATAAAGACCGACAGATTCAGTAGGATTTTCGGGAAAACAGTAGGCCCTGCTCTCCAGCGGAGCGTGCAGGAGGAGTGCTGGAATCAATGGCGTGCTTCGCAGCTTGGGACACTGAGTTGGTGGTTGATGATCATCTCCCTGATCACGGCTATTTTGGTGTTTATTCGTACGGCTCGTCGGCCTTCTATGAAGTTGATTGATGTTTTTTGTTTTACTTGCTGGCCGCTTGGACCGTCGGTCATTTTGTGTGGGGTGTTGGAATATGGATATTCCCTTGCGTATCCTGTTTATTGTTTGATTTTAGGCTTTTTTGCGACTGGTCTGGGATTGATTTTGTGGATTACTAGATGCCATGATGAAAAGGAGGAATTGAGGCATAAAGAGTAGGATGGTTAGTTGGATGTGTACATGGTCTTAACGTATACAAGAGACTCTTTGTGTACCAATAACATCCGCGGCATGCATAGCGAAAGTCCAGATCTATGCAAGGGATATCTGCGGAACTCTTGCGAAATCAATGAAGTCTAATTTTATTTCATTTTTGGTCTGAGTTGACCCACTAGCAGTGGTAACCATCTACCATAGCAGACCGCCCGCAGGTGGTAATCCGCAGGTGGTAATCAAAAGACCATGGCTTCAAAAATAAGCAATAATAGTCAATGTAGACCAACGGTAATATTTATCATTCAGTTATTCAATAGTACTGCAAGGCTAAAAATCAAGCGGCTATGCCACCCAAGCGGAGTATGAGCCCACCGAAAAAGGGCTTCTTCAAATGAAAGCAACACAGTAACGACAAAAAGTAGATGAACGAACAATTAGGCCCTTAGGCTTCGGCTGAGAGATGTGACCATGTAAAGACGATGCAAAATGCAAGATGCAATGCCTCGCAATGCAATAAGATGAGCCTCCCATGCTCGGCTGGTTATACCAGCTGTGTACAACAAAAAAACCACCACTCACTCGCCGTCCTCCAGAAATTTATTGAGAGAAAAGAAAAGAAAAAGTAGAATCATTCAAGGCATGAGGGGGCACGCTCCACTGGCTGTCGAACTCGAAAGAAAATGGGTCGTTGAGAAATTGCCCTTGCCTGGTGACACATGGCACGTAATCGGGGTTTTCGGTGAAATGTTGCTGATACAAATGTGAGATACAAATACAATGAATCGAGAATGAAACGTTATCGTAACGAGCGGACGACCTTGATCTAGGAAGGTCAAGCAGGCTGCAAGCTCGGTTCAAGTGCCGTCAATTTGCTGCACTGCCAATGCGACGGAAAGAAAATAAAATAAAAAACTCCACATTATGCAAATGTGTCGATGCTGGGTATTGGTAATGCTAACAGGCCAATGTGCATCGATTCCAATGGCGAGAGATGTTTATCGACGAAGCGGGGGATGTAACAGGATACGATGAAGGCGAAGATAGGAGTGAAAGAAACGCGGAAAGTCGAGACAAAAGAAACCACGATTCCAGGAATCATGATGATCAATCACTTCCCCGGATCACCGATCATATCCGTACTCTTCTTTGAGAGGTCGTTGAATCTCGAACAGTAGGGCATCAAGGTCTGCCCAATTGGCGGCGTTTTGGGCGAACCGGCGGTGCTTTCGTGTCAAGGTGTGCTCTTCGAAGTCGTCGAACTTGTCCCTGCAGTTTTCGCAGTATCCGGGCTTAGGATCCCTGCGCCTTTCTGGTTTCTTCGTTTCGCTTTCGCGGCTGTCGGCTCGTCGGCGTTTCATGCCGGCACCTTCTGCTGCATTTGAGTCTTCCTCAGGAGTGTGACGAGCTTCTGGTGCCGCCGATTTGGTAGCGTGCTTGTGTTGAGATTTGAGATGCATCGCCAATCCATTGGGCCGGTCTGGGGCAGCCATAGACCCATTCGCAATGCTGCCTGTGCCCCTCTCAAGAACCTTTCTCTTCAAGCCGTGAACCTCTTTGCTCAGACCTGCTTTTGCGCCTGGGGCAGCAGCGGTGGATGAAATCATCTGAGATCGAATAGCAGATGTGACGTTAGAAGGCTGTACACCTGATGCTGCGGGTTCGCGACCGGTGTAGAAAGGGCCAGACCGGGGGAAGTGTGGTGGAATGAAGCTTTCTGAGCTTTTGCGTTCGTGGGTCTCATCTAGCAGAGGCTTTGAAGGGATCTCCGCTTTCCTTGACAATTCTCTATCCTCATTGCGCATTGTCTTGGTGGGTTCTGCGTCGACCTTGGTATCGGGCTTCTGTTCCTCAGCGGCCTGGGAAACCTTCGGACGAGCCTCAGCCTTAGTTGCTGACGCCTTCTTCTCCTTCTGTGCCTGGCGCATGCGGTGTCTGTCGTATTCCTTTCTGCTTGGAGGTTCATCAACGAAGGGGCATTTGCCCAACGGAGCGCTTCTGAACTGCGGCCAAGCTCCATCCTGACGTTTTGTAACTCGGGGATATTCTCGAACCATAACAGGCTTCGTCTTCTCATTCATGTCGTGTATGTAGAGAAAGGGACCCTTGAATACAATCATCTCCATCGACGAGAACAGGTCACGATCCGAAGGTCCGTTCAAGCGCTCTTGCATAAGGGCACGATCAAGGGGAGTTAGCCCAGCCCAGCCTTTGGATTTAGTAGGATCTGCGTTCTTGCTCCTGACAGCATCATTATTTTGGCCACCGATATCGTCATCATTGATCGTGGTGATCATGCGTTGCAGCTTCTCCAAAGCCCAAATTTTCATATTCATCTGCCGAGCTCGCTGTAGGACATCCATGCTTCCTTGGTCGTGACGGTGATCATGCTTTGAAAGGTGCAGGTTGGTGTTCTTCTCAAGCAATGAAGGGTTGACGGTCTGCACATGAGCATCACCGTTGGCGCCATTGAGGGCCTCCAATTCGGTCGGACTTGTGGCAGGGACTCCAGCAGGGATGGGACGCGATGTAACAACGTGGGTGACTAGACGGGAGAAGAATTTTTCCTCACGCTATAATGCACAAGTTAGCGTTATTCGGCAGATAATCGATGATCATGACCATAAACACAAGTTGTCACGAACGCGAAAGTCGAGACAAAACAACAGTCAATAGGTGAAACTTACAGCTCCAAGAGCAATGACCTGTCGAGAAAACTTGCGTCGAACATCGTCCGGAATACTATCGAAATAGAAAACAAATTGCGGGAAAGCCTTGCGGTAGTGGCGTTGCCATTGACGAATGGTATCCAAGGTATCAGCAGATGGCTTCTCGCCCTTCACGCTTTTAACTTGTGGCTGGCGTTCCTTGTCGCGAGCAGCAACCAGCTTCTTCTCAAAGGCACTTGGGTTGGCATTGTTAGGCCGTCTGGAGAAGAGCTTCGAGTCGGCTCCCTGAACTACCGACGATCGATTTTGAGAAGGTGATCGAGCACCGTTTTCCGCCGCTTCCATCACCTGCTTCTTTGGGGGTGGCTGGCCGTAAGACGTCTCGAGTTGATTGGACCGAACTCGTTTGGCCGGCACGAGTCCGGTCCTGTGAGGGGAATTGGTTGCATTCGGCACGTTGGCGAGAGGAAGACGGGTCGACATGTTCATAGAGGTCTGGGGCGACGGTGGTACGAAGACAGCAGCCATGTGGTCACACGTTCACTGGAGTTGAACGCGTCAAGACCTTGTATTATGGTGGAATAATCGGTCGTCGAGGAGGGGTATTCGAGGTCGAGCACGCGACGTGCTACACGTCTTTGCAGGGCTCGAATGAGGTCAGAGCAAGAACATGGTAACACAAAAGGACAGTCAGGTCAAGTTGAAAGAGGAAAGCAATCCAAACTCCCGAGGATGATTGGGGGTGGTTGGTGGCAAGAAAGCTTGGGGTAAAAGGAAAGGGACAACAGGTTTGAAGGGCAAAGTCGTGTGGTGTGGAGCCTCCGTTTGTTTTGAGCGTGCGCCGGACAACCAACGGCGTCGCGCGAAGCATGAACATCAACAACTACATTCCTTTAAACGCGACGTGCCAGATATGCTTATATTTTATTCTTTTTTCACTGATCACTTTCTTCTGATTGGATCTTTAATTCAATCTTTCTTTTTCCCTTTTCAACTCGAATTTCTTTCATTGTAATTCCCAGCTTTACGTTTTTGCCAGCCCCCGACCAGCCACCACACAACCTTACAAGGTCTCGCGGGCCAACGTAATATTCGGTAAATTATGATGAATATGTATTGTACATGAATTTGGAGGGTATTTGTCAACTAGTATACATATGGTGATCGATTCAACTACGGAGTGCCTCGATATCATCAACCTATAGAGTAAGTCAGAATCTCGCTGTGGTAAGAATACGGTTATAGAGCTTACCTCCTTGACGGCTTCAGGGGACAAAACAATCGGGTGTTCATCACCTACGCAGACGCTGTCTTCAATGCGAATTCCAATGCCCCGGAAGTGAGCTGGCCATCGCTCATCATCAGGAACGTAGATACCACTATTGTCAAGTTAGCCCATGCCGAGGTATAGCGACAGAGTGGGTGACGCACGGTTCAATGGTGATACATTGGCCAGCCTTCAAGTTGTACCCTCTGGAGTACCCCGGACAATCGTGAACATCCAGGCCGATGTAGTGGCCAAGGTGGTGTGGGAATAACACGTTCATTGCCTAGTAGAGGTCAGCAAAATTTCAGCAACCGAAACGGGAAACCTCGGCACATACGCTTCCAGAAAGATCGAAGCCAAGCTGCTTGAGCTGGTCCTTCAATCCATTCTCGGCAATACCGTGTAGCTTATCGAGTGACAAATTGGCATTCTCGCGACAAAGGGCCAAGCAAGTTCGATGCACATTCAGCACGGCATTGTACAGATCCCGCTGGGGATCGGAGAACTTGCCATTGACCGGCCAAGTTCTTGTGATATCAGAGATGTACCCTCCGAGCTCCTATGTCGGTATAAGCATCTAAAGATGAATATATGAAGATAGAAAAAAACTTACACCGCCGCCATCTGTAAGAACCAAGTCTCCGTCTCTGTCGACGGCCGTCAGTTGCAATTCACATGAAGAGTGAAAATTTGACATACCTTAGAACGTCATCGTTTCTAGTGTAATGAATGCTCAGTGCGTTCTATGCTGGTCAGCCCAGGTACTGAATACTGGCAGGTATAGAATATCTTACCTGGCCACCCGCAACAACGGGAACAAAGGCACTGCCATCACAGCCATTGACTTTGAATTGGTATTCTAAGAAAGAGGCCAAATCCTTCTCCTTGGTAAATGTTTGGCGCATGGCGTCAGTAAAAGCTCTCCCAGAAGCTTGTCCCAACCGGCGCAGGTGCATAACTTCCGCCTCGGTCTTGAATACTCTCATCTCGTTAAGTAAGGGTTTCAACGATTTAACTTTTCGATGGTCGACAAATTTCTTCAGTTTCTCTGACGCAACGGTCGGGCCATATAGGTATCGGTGCAATGTTGATCTGGACCCATCGAAGGCGGGGATATCGGAGTAAACCTCTGTGGCTTTGGCAATGATCTTGGGAAGGATATTTCCGATATCTTCAATATTGCCTGTCTACAAACCATTTTGTCAGTCTGGATTTCCATACATCATGCTAGGGCAGTGTTGACGCACTTCATCGGCGTTGAAGACGTCCAGAGCAGCCTGAGTACCAGACCGCGCACCATCCCACAATTCCGCCTTAGGATCCTTTTCCCGGACGTAGAGATGGAAAATATGGTTGTCGCCAGACCCGTCGTTCCCGATGACTGCCAGTGCGTTCGGTTCGTTGAAACCTATCAAGATTTAGAATCGTATGATCAGCGAGGGTTTCCGTGGCAAGGTAAATGTCCGTCAGCCTACCTGTCAAATAGAAGAAATTGGACTCTTGACGGTATTCGTGAAAGATGCCAGGCGCACGGTACTTCACTTCAGAGGCCGCGAGGATAGCGACTGCTCCCTCGGGGAGCTTGCTGGCGAGTCGCGATCGGCGCAGGGCATATTCAAGGGCCGTGACTCCGGGGGTCACTATTCGACGAGCAATCAGTCTCCAAGATATCCTAAATAATATTAAAAAGCGACCCAAATATTACGTACGCTCTCCAGGTTCCAAAATGTGAGGGTGTGTTTCGTGCAACGGCTGTCCGAATTTGAGCTCCGCGGCGCCGACGGAGGTAGCATACGTTCGGCGGAGAGGGACCTGGATGCGACCAAGAGTCTGGTAGGAGGAACGGCTAAGCCGAGGAGCGCGATACAGCTGACGAGAGCATTGTCGGACGAGTGACCTGCAGGCGGCCATGCTCAAAAGCTATTGGGAATGTACAATTGTAAACTTGGTATCTCCAACCGTCGATTGCTCCCTTGACTGATGGAGAAGTTGCGGGCGGTGTGGACCAATCACCTGCAACGGGTTTGGCATCGCTTTCCAGTTTTATAGTTCAACGGTTTTCAAAAGTTACATAGACAAGAAGCGCGTTTATCTACAAGTTGAACGAGCAATTGACGGGCAAAAATAGAGACAAGAACAGGCGATTCCCTTTACTTCGTTTTATCACAAACAACCTTGGTGTGAAGTTACATATTGAAGCTCACGAGTCAGCTGTTTAAATTTCTTTTCCAATGTATACATGCGGTGCCCTTCTAATCTTGGAAGCAGTAGAAGTAGACGTCAACGTCCATGAATGTAGTACCTCTGGGGCCATAATAGATATCTAAATAGGATACGTAGCTATAGAGCAGAAACACTCAGCTTAGTTTCACTTTTATCTATTTCCCCAACTTCTTGCGACCGATGAAGATTGATCCCGATCTTAGCCAGCTTGGATTCCAGATCGTGATACCCCCTATCAACGTACTTAGTACCCTGAACCACAGACATCCCTTCCGCTACAGTAGCCGCAAGAACAAGACTAGCAGCAGACCTTAGGTCAGACCCAGAGACGTGCGCAGCAGATAGCTTTCTCACGCCCGATATTATAGCTGTTTGCTCATGAATCTGTATATCGGCACCCATAGCCTGCAGGCCAAGTGCTTGATCAAAACGTCTTTCGTAAATAGTCTCGGTGATTCGACTTGGGCCATGAGCTAAGGAAAGAAGTACCATGAACTGCGGCTGCAGATCTGTTGGAAAAGCAGGATATGGCCCGGTCCGAATATCAACAGCCAAGGGTCTTTTGGCTTTGTGGACTGTTACCGAATCAACGGTGATATTGATAGTAGCACCGACAGCCCGTAGCTTCTTGATCAACGTAGCCTGGTGCTCGGGTTTGCAGCCATGGACAGTGAGAGGATCGCCAGCTATTGCGCCAAGAATCAAAAACGTGCCCGCTTCGATTCTGTCTTGCATAACTTGGTACCGGCATGGAGATAGCTCGTACCTGCCAATAACGGTGAGATTGCCAGTCCCCAGACCGTCAATTTGCGCTCCCATTTGTATGAGAAAGCCTGTCAGATCGGCCACTTCCGGCTCTTGAGCTGCGTTGTGTATCTTTGTCACACCGCGAGCCAAGCACGATGCCATAATCAGGTTCATAGTTCCTGTTACAGATGGAGTCTGCATATAGACAGTTGCCCCATGCAATTGAGATGTGTGGGCTTCGATATATCGTTCAGTCACTTTGACCCGAGCACCGAGCTTTTCGAGTCCCTTTATATGTTCCTCAATTGGTCGTTGACCGATAGCACACCCTCCCGGGAGACTTATTTTGGCTCGTCCAAACCGCCCAAGGAGGGGTCCAAGAACCAAGATTGAGGCCCGAAGACTATTGGACAGTTCCTCGGGAATAGAGTGACATTTTGTATTGGCTGTTACAATTTGTAAAGCATCGTCTTCGCGCGATACATCTGCTCCAAGGCACTGGAGGATACGGCTCATGTTCTTGATATCTGAAACAGGGGGCATGCCCTCCAGGATAATTGTCCCAGTTGCGAGCAATGCTGCAGCCATGAGTGCTAGACCTGAGTTCTTTGAGCCAGAGACATGGATGTCTCCGGTCACTTTATTGCCGCCATTGATTATGATGCTGGTTGGCATAGTGACCTTGCATGAAAGAGAAAAACACGATCGAGTTTGTCGATATATTTCTTCACGCAAGATAAAGCGGGGCATTTCAGATCTATGGTAACCCTTAGATATTCCCCCTTTGCCGATAAGTTCTAGCGGTGTGTGTATGTTGTGGGATCTGACGTATCACCATATTGTGCAATTCTGGCGATGCATATCAGCCCTCCTGCAGTTACAAACCAATGAACCCTCTCGTTAGTGGGGGGAAACTTTGCATTGGGCCCGATTGTGGAGATCGTGAATGCAGAGAATGGATTGATCAGTCGAGATTTTTGAATCCGGCGGGGAATATCATCCTCCTTTACTGCCGGGGGCTTGACTGGCCGGTGGCCATCTCCAAAACTCACATCATCAACTTCATCGAATACAGTGCAAATTTTGGCCATTCTCGAGCCGGATGATGTCTTGCTTTCAATTGGAGGAACATGTGGACCTCCAACTGCATAATACTTTCGGTGTAAAATCAATCACCCGATATCTTGCTCGCATAAATGACACTGGTGATCTTGAAGTGCTTTTGAACACACCCTTGTTTCGCGAAAACCAATATTTTATTCTCGGCGGTGGGAGTAATACTCTGTTTGCCGAGGACAAATTCGACGGAATCATTCTAAAAAATGAAATCAAGGGCATCGAACTTGTATCTGAAGATGACCAAAACACAGTTCTTCGAGTCGGCGCCGGGGTTGAATGGATTTCGCTTGTGGACTACTGCATCCACAATGACCTTGGGGGATTAGAGAATCTTTCATTGATACCTGGAACTGTTGGCGCAGCACCAATTCAGAATATCGGTGCATATGGAGCAGAGCTTAGCGATGTTCTGTTGAGTGTCGAGGTATTTGACCTTAACACTGGTCAATTGAAGACAATGTCAAAGGAGGATTGCAAGCTGCAATATCGACACAGCATCTTCAAGCAGAACCTGAAGGATTTGATGATATGTTCCATCACGATCCGGACGACAAAGGCTCTATTTCATGAGGTAGAGACTGGGTATGCGGCAATTCAGCAAGTTTTGCGGGAACTTGGAGTTTCGAAGCCTTCTATAAGATCAGTCAGTGAGGCAGTCTGCGTTTTGCGTAGAAGAAAGCTCCCCGATCCAAAAATAACAGGCAATGCAGGGAGCTTTTTCAAGAATGTTGTCATCGATGATGCAATGTGCCAGTCGATAAAGAAGGTTGACATGACAGTCCCTCTGTTTCTCAAATCAGACGGGCTGCATGTTATACCGGCGGCGTGGTTGATTGAGAGATGTGGATGGAAAGGCAAAAAGCTTGGTCAGGTGGGAGTGTCTGCCGGTCATGCACTGGTGCTTGTGAATCTTGGTGGAGCAACAGGACATGATATAGTATGTTTGGCGGAGTTGATCGTGCGAGACATAGAAATGAAGTTTGGGGTCTTGTTAGCGCACGAAGTGAATATTGTCAGATAGTACAGGCGTGCTTCATCTTCGGCAGACCGTTTTTGAATTGCTCTGTCGAATTACTTTTTCAAAACTTTCCGTATCGATTTGGTCACGAGTCTGAAGTAATAGGTGGAAAAGCCGCTGTGTCATATCTAATACTTAGTGTCAATAAAGACAGCAGGATAAGCGGGGCAGCAAAAGCAATTCGATCGCTACAGCTTACTTCGGGGTGATGTTGATCAGACAGGTACACCACCGACACATGATGAAATTTCGACCCAGAGACAATATCGAACTTGAAGCAGCTAGAGATAGAGGTAGAAATTGACCAAGGAATAGACAGCTCCACATGGTATGTATTGAAAGAGGCTTTGATAGAAGTTAATACAGGGTACAAGGCTACCTAAAATCTGGAGAAAAATTTGAATATCTCGTCTTTGTTACTCAGGTTCGAAGTCGTGGGCCAATCGCATGCGCTGGAACGCCTTAAATACCTTTGAATGAGCGGTATGTTTCTCCACATCCCCGCCTCACTTACTCCAACTCGAGAAACAAAGAACTCACTTGCATTTAAACTCCACCCCACACTCTCCGAGTTACGCTCACGCCATCTTTTTGTCTTGGAAATTCGCAACAGAAAATGGTCTCGGCAGTGAAACAGGCAGCTCTGCCTAACATTTCTGCCGCCGATGTTATGTCGTTCACTGAACATCTGCAAAAAAGCAAGCGAATTGTAGCCTTGCTCGGGGCTGGGCTCTCCGCATCCTCGGGACTACCCACCTTCCGAGGTGCTGGTGGGCTCTGGCGATCATTTGACGCCACTTCGCTAGCCACTCCAGAAGCTTTCGAAAGCAACCCGGGACTAGTGTGGCAATTTTACAGCTATCGCCGACACATGGCTCTCGGCGTTGAGCCAAACAGGGCACACTATGCACTTGCCGAGCTATCTCGAAAGAAGGAGAACTTTATAACGCTATCCCAAAATGTCGACGGTGAGTATTCCTATTTGACTTGGGTCTTCTAAACGTTGATTTCACTCCAAACTAATATTCTGCTTCCCAAGGGTTGTCGCCAAGAGCGCAGCACCCATCCGGGCAGCTGCATCTGCTGCATGGATCTCTCTTCAATATTAAATGCAACGAGTTCTACTGCAACTACACGCGCGAAAATGACTTCACAGACCCCATCGTTCCTGCTCTTGAGATCCCCAAGAAAGGGTTGAACTTGCCTGCTTCAAGGGCAAATGAGGTCGATATTACAGATGCAGCAAATCCAGTCCCCGAATTGGGAGTTTCTGACCTGCCCCAGTGCCCCAAGTGTGGCGGGCTCCTCCGACCAGGCGTGGTTTGGTTTGGAGAACCTCTTCCCGGTGATACTATTAAGACTGTTGATGACTGGTTTGATGAAGGTCAAATCGACCTCATGCTGGTCATTGGAACGAGCTCCAAGGTTTACCCTGCCGCAGAATATACGGACACGGCTCGTAAAGCCGGCGCTCGAGTGGCGGTGATCAACATGGATCCGAATGATAAGCCTCGCAAGGGTTTAGAAAAGCGAGACTGGTTTTTCCAGGGTGATGCTGCGGTCATCGTGCCCGAGCTTCTAAAGGGCGTTATTGGGGAAATCTGAATTAGAGGTCCTGGGACCTAGGAGTAGGTGGGCATTGCAAGCTTGGAAAGGGGGCCCTGGGTGTTTTGAATGGTTCTGCTTTTTTTTTCCGTTCTGAATTTCCAAGTAATACTAAATATCCATTTGTTCGATAAAGGCCCGAGCTTTGGAAAGTTATCTCCTACAGCTGTACTGTACCGATATACATACATATAAGTCAGTGGACAGATGGCTAGTTGGTATGAAATCTTGAAGGTATATATCCAACCGTGGATGCCATCACAATCTCAAACCAAAGATGTCCCTATTCTGTGCAACATTGTAAGGTTCGAGGGGAAGAAACCATGGATCTGGTCTGGGAAATTTGACATCGCAATTCAGTCGAACAAATGACACGAGCAGATAAGCTGTTTTGGGGTTTAATGCCTGAGGCAGCACTCGTTGCTAGGGAATCCACCCAAAACAAATCCCATATCGATAACGTCGTCGATCCCACTTGTAATTCTCAACTCCACCCCACATTCGCTTTTGAAAAAGGACTGGACGTGCTAGTCTGAGCCTTGGAGGTGAGTTAGTACTAACAGCTCTAGGTATTATCCATAATCGGTATGTTTCCTCATTCATCCATCCCTAAAAACACCGTCTACCCCGCGCCCGCGAAGAGATCCGAAAGTTGATCTCATCAACAAAGACTGCTAAAAGCTTACAATTGCGCGTTTTCAGGTCCTACCACACCACTTCATTCACCCAGCGCGAGGAGAAAAAATCCCACCTAATACCCGAACCACGATTGTCTCAAATACGCCATAGTCTACAAAACAGAGAACCAGCGGTCTTCCGTTCGCGAACGCCTTTACCCCACCATGGCCAGAGAAAGTGACGCTCCTAGGGAGCCACAAACCCCGGGGCGCCCAAAAGAATCGGTACCACACTCGATCGCTCAAGAGCCAGAGTTTGGTAAACCTTCGCCTCTTGGTAAACCTGCACCAAGATCCAATTCCAACCACCTCTTCAATATCCCCAAGCAAAACCGGATGCGACCAGAGCACCACCGTCCTTATCAACAACAGGTGTCAAACCCCGAACAAAATCAAATCCGAACCCAACAAGGAGCTCCTCAAGGCTCCCGGCCACCAGTCGCACCAAGCGGCGTTTCAGCCACACCCTCAGCAAACCGACGTGGGCCATTTGATCCCTTCCAGCCCGTCAGACCCTCTGCGTACAATGACTATCGATCAGGGATCCCCCCGGGTGCGACTCCGATCAAACGCCCCGAACAAGTGTCGTATGCTACCCCTCGGGCCCCGAGGGCACTTTTTACATCAAAGCCATCCGCACCGAAGCAGTCCTTTGCCTCGAAAAACCTCCAGGCTTTCATCGATCTTACAGCAGATGAACCTGATTCGAGGACTGGACAAATTGCTCAGCAGTTTGGTCAGACATCAACCTTTGGTTCTGCCGACGTCTACGGTTACGTTGACTCAGCCAAAGCGAATGAAAACATAAAGGCTCTGCTTGAGGGTGCATTTGAAGACGAAGAAGAAAGCAAATCAAAGTCCAAAGATAAGAAGAAGAAAAAGAGCAAAAAGAAGCATTCGAAGAAAGCTGAAACGAAGGAAGCCATTCCGGCTGCGAAGAACGACACCAGTGAACTCGATGACTTGGCTGCTCAACTTCAGGGCGTGACTGTCAATGACCCGAAAGAAGGTGAAGCAGAGTCTGCCGATGCGCTTGATGAGAAGAAAACATCAAAGCTTGAAGAGGACGCGGAATATGAGGACAACAAGAAGCAAGTCACAGGTGAAGAGGATGACGAGGCTGAAGTAGAGGATGATGATGAGGAAGAAGAAGAAGAGGAGGAATCCGATGACGAGGATGAGCTGATTGTCGAAGGCTTGAAAGTCACCTTGATGCCCCACCAAGTCGAAGGTGTAAGCTGGATGTGTGACAAAGAATCTGGTCGACACTCGACAAAAGGAATTGTGCCTAAGGGTGGAATCCTTGCAGACGATATGGGCCTGGGAAAAACCGTCCAAACCATATCCCTGCTGCTCAAAAACCGCAAGCCCGAACACGAAGACAGCGACGACGACACCTCCAACAAGAAAAAAGACGATGAAGATGCACCACCTTCTTCTCAACTCAGCAAGACTACACTTGTAGTTGCACCACTAGCACTTATCAAGCAATGGGAAGCCGAGATCGCCGACAAAATTGAGAGATCACATAAACTCAGCGTCTGTGTTTATCATGGGACAAACCGTGCAAAGACAGCCAAGTCATTGGGCGATTACGACGTCGTCATTACCACCTACGGTACCCTGACCTCGGAGTCAAGTACAGCAGCTGCGGATAAGGCTAAGAAGTCTGGAATTTTCTCTGTTTACTGGTACCGAGTTGTCCTTGACGAGGCCCACACCATCAAGAACCGGAATGCCAAGGCGACACAAGCTGCATGTACTTTGGATGCTAGGTATCGCTGGTGCTTGACCGGAACCCCTATGCAGAATAACCTCGATGAGTTGCAGAGTTTGATCAAATTCCTCCGTATCAAGCCTTACAATGACCTTGCTGCGTGGCGTGATCAGATCAGTAGACCGCTGGCAAATGGCCGTGGTGGCCTTGCTATCCAACGACTCCAAGTTATCCTGAAGGCTTTCATGAAACGACGCACCAAAGATGTTCTCAGAGACAATGAAAACGATAAAACTGAAGGAGCCGATGGAAAACCGAAAAAATCAAATGGGTTTAAAATCGTCAAGCGTGAAGTTATCAAGGTGGAAGCGCAGTTCATGGAAGGAGAGCTGAACTTTTACAAACGATTGGAACAACGTACCGAAAACCGCCTTGAGGAGATGATGGGCGGAGCCAAGGTTGACTATGCCGGCGCGTTGGTCTTGCTCTTACGTCTTCGTCAAGCGTGTAACCATCCTGAGCTGGTCAAGAGTGATCTAGCCGTGGACAAAGATGTTCTGTTGCAGAATGGTAACCCTGGAAGCCAGTCATCTGAAGCAAAGAAAGACGACCTAGATGCCATGGCTGATCTCTTTGGAGGCTTGAGTGTCATGACGAAGAAATGCGATGTTTGTCAAGCGGAACTTAGCCAAGCCGAATCAAAGAGCGGGGCTAGTCATTGCACGGAGTGTGAAACCGACCTGAACACCAACTTCATGACCAAGGATAGCAAGCAAAAGGCAAAGAAAGCACACAAACACCACGAAGTCACAACAATTGAAAGCCCCGTCGCCAAGTCTCGCTCTCGGAAGAACCGCCGAGTCATTCTTGATAGCGACGATGAGGATGAGGATGAGGACGAGGCCGAATGGATTGTTCCCGAGGGCCAACGTAAGATGCCCAACCTTGGCAGGGCCGGTGGATCAGAGGACGAAGATGCTGAAGGTGGTGGAGAGTGGATTGGCTCCGGAGACTCCGACCTGGACTCGCCCTCGGGGAAGAAGAGTCAACCTATTACCCTGAGTAGCTCTGAAGACGAATCCGATTCTGATGATGACATCCCTTACGAAGGCGAAAATGGGGAGCTACCATCTACCAAGATCCGTTACTTGATGAAACTCCTCAACAAAGAGTCCGCGGACTATAAATTCATTGTCTTTTCCGTTTTCACTTCGATGCTTGATAAGATCGAGCCATTTTTGAACAGTGCAAACATTGGATTTGCACGTTACGATGGTGCTATGCGAAATGACCACCGTGAAGCCAGTCTCAACAAGTTGAGGAATAACAGCGGCACTCGGGTACTGCTCTGTAGTTTGCGTGCCGGTGCACTGGGCCTCAACTTGACAGCTGCCAGCCGTGTTGTGATCTTGGAACCATTCTGGAATCCTGTAAGTCATTCCTCCTCACAATAATCTGTATTTTGCACCCTGCTAACATAGTGAAAACTAGTTTGTGGAGGAACAAGCTATTGATCGTGTCCACCGTCTCAACCAAACCGTTGATGTCAAAATCTACCGAATGATCATCAAGGGTAGCGTGGAAGAGAGAATCGTTGCTCTGCAGGATCGCAAGCGCGAACTGGCCAACATGACCATCGAGGGCAAGTCCGCTGCTGGAAAATTGACCATGAATGACATGATGGCCCTGTTTGGTCGTGACGCCGAATCCAAATATACTCCAACCGATACTCAGGGCAAGCTGGACTTCAAGCAGCCAACCAGGCTACTGGATTCTACCGAGGAAATTGATTCTCCTAGGTCCTCTCAGTCCTCTGCACGAACTGACCCTCATAACCGAGATCGTCGGCAGCAATCTAGAAAGCCGACACCTGAAGATTCTGTGTATGGACGACGCTGGTAGATGACATGATATGATGATGAACTCGCATGCACAGGTGATTGGTTGTGGGGTAGATTTCTCTACAGGCGTTTTTAGCATACAATGGGATCGGGGCTGTCACTGTGAGATGGTGTGGAGAATAGAATTTTTTGTCTATTATTTCTTTTGGTACTTATGATGAACAATCCCTTGAATATTGTTGATTTATCATTTATATTATAATATCTTTGTCCATTGTTCAACTTTTCCCCTGGGAGTTTAAGAATCACCTATTCATATACCCAAGGTTCAGCACAAGGTGGTTCGTGGCTGCCGGAAAGCATGCCCGCGAGTGATGTTTTAGGAGGCGAATCGAGGACCATAGAATGGCCGGGACTGAGCTCCGAGTAAGCGAGTACGAAATTGACTGATATCTCTATATTCTTCGATCCGGGTGGCTTGTTGAAAACAGAGGAGTCTATGAGTGTCAATTTCCACTATTTATGAGCAATTACCGGAGAAATGGCTCCTATACTTGACATGCAACGAATGCGAAGCTCTAACAGCAAGCTTCAATGGTATAAGCTCGGACAGCCGGTCAATCCGTATCAGGACCCTGGAATGATTAACCTTGGAATGTGGTAGTCGTCTAGACCATTTAAATACAGGGTCTATCCACCCTTGTGGATCTAGAGTGAGGTTATTTTTACTATCAGCGGGGAACCACCCCCACGTTCTAGCTATAGTGCCTCGGAAAATCCTAGAATGGAAGAACTCGTCTTTCTCGGGGATTTGAATATCTGTCTCGGCGCAGACTAGTCTGAAACTCGACAAACAGTGGGAAGTTTGAACCAAAAATGCCTTTGGTGAAGAACCCAACAGATGGCCACTATATCTACTTACAAAATCTATAAACTAGCGTTGTATTTCATGGCCTCGGGTCCCCTGCCTCATCCATGTCGTCGGACCCTGCGGACTCTGCAAAATCGGATTGCTCTGTCCGATAGCACCCACGGTTCACAAGCTTTGGTTCAGGATCGCGAGAGTATCGCCCGGTGGGAGTCCCTGACGAACCGGACGAGGGAACCGAAAACACATGTTGTATTGGAACCTTGGTTATCAGCATTATTTGATTCTCATAGGTCCATCTGTCAGGAGAAAGAGTGAGAGGAATTAGGGGATCGTATGGTACGCAGAGGCGAGACCATAGATCTAGCTTCAGCCGAATCCCGGGGAAATCTTCGATACTCACTGGCTTTTATTCTAGTTTTTATTCTGTCTTTTCCCACCCTTATCGCTTCCTTTCAACGGGATATCTACTTTGCATCTTCTCATGGGGCCTAGGTCTTGTATTATCTACTCGTGAGAGATTCTGAGCTTGTTTTTCATTATATCACATCGCAGTCTGCCAGATGAATGGAACCTGAGAAAACTGAACGTAACTAGTTCTTCACATGATATAGTTGGCAAAGTCGCTACCCTACCTCCAAATGTGTTGGTCTCCACGAAACGAAATGAATTCTCCAGTTTTACCCACCGACGAGAGCGACTGGAAGGTCACCTACAATGAGGAAGAAGATGCTCAAGAGCAAGTGTCAGACGGAAGGAGACTACTAGCTCGGACTCTCTCGATACCCAAAACAATGTGTATCTTGTCCGACAAGAAGACAGAGATATCGACCGTCACCGAGCTGACATCTCCGAAGATGAAGCTCCCACATCTCGGAACCGATACTTTGGAGAGGGTGTTTCCAGTTCGATCCGTCGTTTCCTTTGACCCCACTCTTTCTCCGACCCTCCAAACGCCATCACTGGATAGGCTAGGCAGTCCGTTTCCTCGGTCTCCAGTTGAAGATGCCCTTCAAACCATTGAATCAGTCGATAAACCACCTGTCCAAAATATTCCTACGAGAAATGCAAGTGACGGAGAATCAACACCGAGAAGACCGGATTACCTAGCTCGGATGCACCGCCAAATAAGCCTTTCCAATATTTCACCATCGTTATCGAAGCTGCCGGCAGAGAATGGAGACTCAGATTCTATCAATAAGTCAACACCCAGTCTTTTCACCCAATTAGAAAGTACAATTCGCGAGGGTGGTGTGGTTTTAACTAGGAATGAGTTGAAACCAGGACTGGGATACCCCGAGGACGAAATCAATGTGGCAGTTCAACCATTCGGAGCGCTACTTGTTCTCTCAAACATAAACGGCAACATGATTGCACAAGCTGCTAGCACGAACTCGAAGGAAATCCTGGGCTATTCCCCTGATGAATTCTTTGAGCATGAATCCATCCACACTATAATTCCCGATTCACAAAAGGACATGTTCTTTTCACACACCGACTACGTTTTGAGTGACGAGTATGACATAGAAACATGCGGCCCGGAGGTCTTTTCACTCTGGATTACAGTTGATAGAGGTGTTTTCAAGCGCCTTTGGTGCACCATGCATACCAGCAAGGCATCCCAAGTCTATATTATTTGTGAGCTGGAGCCCGGGATTGCAGATATAAAAGACCGAAGGGAGGTTGCTTGTTCACGAGAAATACCCACCACTCTGCGAGCTAGAGACAGCGGTGCTCGATCCAAACCCTTTTCTTCAGAGAAATATGAATGTATGGACTCAGAGCTCCTGAACGCACTTCCGCGCATTATGCAGCAAATATCCAGTGCTCAAACACTCGAAACACTGGTTCAGAAAGCCATTGCCAGTGTGAAACGGTTGATATGCTTCCATCGGACGACTATGTATCACTTTGATAGCGACCGAAATGGTATCGTTGTGGCAGATTCAGTCGATTCATCATTGGGCATGAGCTCGTTTGAAGGGTTGGAGTTCTCGGAGCCAACCTTCTCGGCAGACTTTAAGAAACAATATCTCCGCAATAAAGTCTCATTCGCCTATCGAAAAAGCAAATGCTGTGCAGAATTAGCCTACCGGGCGTCCATAGTCAAGACTGTGTTGGACCTTTCTCATTGCTATCTTCTAGAGGCCCCAGAATTTCCCCAGACTCACACAAATACTCCAGTTCAAGCTTGTATCTCGATTGGCATTTTCGTTTTTGGAAAGCTGTGGGGGTTAATATCTTGCCAATCGTACGCAAAAGGCACTCGACTTCACCCGCTTGTACAAAGAACATGTTGGTTATTGAGTGAAATTTTCTCCAGCAACATTGAACGTCTTTCATACACACTACCCTATCAAATAAGACAGCCCAATGTCCATGTTGGGGGAATGGATAACGTGCAACACGTCCAGATACCATCGGGTGATCTCCTTGACATCTTTGGTGCCGATTATGCTGCAGCATCTATACTGGGAGAAACAAAGATTTTGGGAAGACCTCCTGATTCCCAGGAAGCTTTGGCTTTACTAGAATATCTTCGAGCCAAGGAATTAGATACTATCCTCTGGTCAACCGACATACTCTCCGATTTCGAGGATCTCGAATATTCTCCTGGGTTCCGTCATCTCTCCAGCCTAATCTATATCCCGCTATCCGCAGATGGACAGGATTTTATCATTCTCTTCCGTGGGGAAACGGAGAGTGGTAAGGGCCAGGCAGAGTGGTCTGCAGGCGAGCTTGGAAAAGCATCGATTCTATCTTTATTATACCGGACCTTCACCGAGCTCTGGCAGGAGAAGGAGGCCACGATGCAAGATAATCAGCTCATGAGACTCCTCCTCGCCAACTCGGCTCATGAGTTCCGTACACCTCTGAATGCCATCATAAACTATCTGGAAATCGCCCTGGACGGAAATATCAACCAAGAAACCCGGGACAATCTTTCCAGATCGCACTCGGCCTCAAAGTCTCTAGTATACATAATCAACGATTTACTGGATCTCACCAATACAGAGAATGGAAAGAATCTGATCAAGGATGAGATCTTCAGTCTGTCTGAGACTCTATGGGAAGCGACCAATATCTTCTGGGAAGAAGCACGACAGAAGCACGTCAACCTTCAAGTAGTGCAACACGCAGCATTGCCTGCCGTCCTCGGTGACCAGCGACGAGTGCGACAAGTGATCACAAACATAATCAGCAATGCCGTCCAGCACACCTCAACCGGCGCGGTGACCATCGAGTCACGCATTTTGACCGAATCATGGGATGACGACCACGTCGCCATCGAAGTGGCAATCCACGACACAGGCTCCGGCATGTCCCAAGAAGCAGTCGAAACATTATTCTGCGAACTGGAGCAGGTCTCCAACAAGGAATACACTCAAAGCCCCAAAGCCTACGTCAAGAACACGAACATGTCCACTTCCGAAACAGAAAGTGTCCTGGGCCTAGGCCTTGCACTCGTCGCCAGAATAGTCCGCAACATGAACGGCCAGCTAAGCCTCAAATCCGAAGAAGGAAAAGGAAGTTGTTTCAAGATTCGCCTAAAATTCTCATTACCGTCCGAGGATAACGAGTCATCTTATCCCGCCACCCAATCTACTACGAACTCAAATCGACAATCCGCCACCCAATATACTACGAACGCAGATCCCCAATCTAAGAGAGAGGGAGATGACAGGCTGCAATCTAACGAAGTCTCGTGTGACCGAAAACGATCAAGCGCGGAACGGGAAAAAGAAAAAGAAACAGAGAATCAGCCACAGCAGGAATGCGGGGTCGTTCCCTGCCACTGTGGTTCACCCTTGATGTCAGATTCAGCCATCGGCAAAGTGGACAGCCCACGCGTAGATGCTGATATCTCACTCAATGGAGAATCCCGGAATCTAACTATTCTTGCTTCTGGCGCAAAAGTTGAAGACGTAAGTTTGCGTAAGCGTGACCTTTCCCAAATTGATTGATGCTGACATGTCCACTCGTATCTGTAGAAGGTACCTTTGCGCTCTGGCTCTGGCCAAGCGCCGCAAAACCCCGTCATGGATTCTTCCACTTCCCCGACCGGACCGGGTAAGACAGAGAAGGGAATTAATTCCATGGCTGGAGATAAACTACGGATCCTTATTGCTGAGGATGATCCGATCAATAGCTCGATCGTTAAGAAACGACTTGAGAAATTTGGATACTCGATTTGTATGACGGGTAATGGCAAGGAATGTGCATCTGTACATCGGGAAAGTCCGATATCTTTTGATGTGATTCTTATGGATCTTCAGGTGTGAAATCCAATTACACATTGCTTTATGATACAATACGCTAATGATTACCTTTTCTTATTATTTGTTCAGATGCCTATCGTGGACGGGTTAAGTGCTACAAAGATGATTCGCGAGTACGAGCAGCAATATGCGAATCATCGGACGCCTGTTTTTGCTGTTTCGGCTTCTTTGATTGAGAAGGATCGCCAGGTTTATTTGGATGCTGGGTTTGATGGGTGGATTATGAAACCTATTGATTTCCAACGTGTGCAGTTACTTCTTAATGGTGTTTGGTCTGCTCAGCGGCGGGATGACGCGCTCTATCAGCCTGGGATGTGGGAACAGGGAGGTTGGTTTGGGAGATAGTGTATACCCGTGGATCTAGGTCAAGATTGGCAGGTGGAATTACTCCCTCTATTCAACATGGGAATGCTAGCAGTTGGCAATTACCAGAAGGTTCTTATCGCAGTTCCGGGTAGTGATCTGCAACCAGATCTGGGCACATATAAAATGGACATCCACGGGTTTTTGATCTCTCTATATACATCTAGGCATATTAATAATCTACTCAAGCACGAAATGACGCCAGATATTGTCAATTAATATTGAATTCCATTTACATCCCATTTTGGGGAACACTGAATGCGAAGACATGAATACGCCTAATCCGCTGCCAATCCACATGAGGGCAGCAAGCTCCAGTCCGTTCTAGTGTAGTGGAGAAACGAAAAGAGAACAAAAAACCAAAGAGAAGTCGTGTCCATAATGAAAACAGGGTATGAGAAACTCCAAAAATAACAATGAACATGAAAACACAGCGGCGGGATTAAAATACCTGTCGAGACAGCCTACCACGGGTGAATTGAATGCATCATCTGTACAACTTCAAACAAAAGGAAACAAGAAAAAATAGATTATCGCTGAGTCAGGGGAATCTAGAAGAATGAAACTGAGGTGGTGCCACAGGCAACTCATCCCTTCTGCAATCCATTGCAGAGTAAAATGCAGGGAAATATCCATAAAAGAGGTTGGGTTGAACCTCATGTACTCCCATGGAGGGCCATGGAAGCATACTTGACCAAGCTGGCGGTATCCGAGTCGGTTGATTGGGGCATAACGGAGGAGTCAGGAAGACTAATCTTCCTTCCAAGCGATGCTGAATGTGTAGCTCCAGCTATAGATAAAAGACGCGGGTGTCATACCCGAGTAGGCGAAGAAACAGTCAATCGCACAATTTTAAGCGATACCAGAGGTCTCGTTTCCAAAAAGCATGCAAAAGATACGGTTCTCGCCGGCATCTCTAGAGGTAACCTCTTCAACTGATGATTTGCCGAGCACCCTCTTTGCCCAGAACACCAGGCTCCGTAGGCTTGGGACTACGGTCACGGCCCTTCTTGCGACTGAGGAATGAGAGCATCCCACTATTGGAGCCCTTTCCTTTGCCCCCATCACCCTCCAGTCCCTCCGCAGGTAGAGTAGAGCTGTGGTTGGCGAGCTCGCTCCAGCTACCAGCCTCTTCCAAAACCATTTGTACACCACCTCCTTTGCTCATCTTCCGTGTCGCCCCGCCCCGCCGAGCTGGCGGCGGCAATGGCCGGTGGAAAGAGGGAGGATGGGGTGGAGGAGAGGAGGATGCGCGAGTCGAGGGAGAGGGGGGGTGGCCGATTGAAGCAGTCTCGTTCGGGTCGAGGTTTTCACTGGCGGGAGTAGTTGGATCATTTTGAGATATCCGGTGGACCGGCCCCTCGTTCAGCGGTGAATTGCGAACGGCCGATTCGGGTTGTGAGGGTTGTCTGACATGATAGGTGTTGTTTGTAGTAATAGCGTTGGTGGTCGTTGCATTGGGGAGAATATCTTCGGGGTTTCTAGAAGGGGTGAGCAAAGGTGGCGTCCATGGGTGCGATTGTACTTACGTTGTTGCGGCAATAGCTTCGGCGGCACTGCCTTGGTAGTCGACGGTTGTGTAGTCAAATGGTTCAAACATGGTCTCAATCAGGCGATGAAGTTCATCCTCGCGGATTTCCTTGGCTGTGGCATCGTCACGTAGCTCCGCACGCGGCTTCTGGCGACGGGCCCGGGCTTCTAGGGGTGCCTCCTCCAACAAGAGTTCCTCCAAATCGTATGTCGCATCGAAGTTGGTCTTGTCGCTGGACGGTCGGAAAACCGGCGGAATCTCTTTGCGCTCGAGAGCGTCGAAGTCGATGTCCGCGAAGAATTCGTGTGAAGTGAAGCTCTCGAAACTAATGGCACCAATGCGGCGGCTGCGGTCGCGTTCCATCAAAGCCATCAAAGCCCGTAGACACGGGACAGACACCGCGGGATTGGTGACATAATACTTCGGTTGTGCCTTTTTGATGTTCTCGCTCAGGGTATCCTGGCTGCGACCTTCGAATGGACGCTGAACCTGTTGTCAGCCTAAGCCATCGCACCTGTGGAAGCACGACGTACCTTGTTGTAAATGCATTCGTAAAACGTAACACCCAAAGACCACCAGTCAACTTCAAAGTAATATCCACCGCCCTCATACACTTCTGGGGCCAGGTAAGCCAATGTCCCCGATTTGCTTGTGAGAGGCTTTCCTGGTCGGAAGTCCGATGCCACATTCTAGACTATTGTCAGTTGCTATCAGTACGAACGAGATGTTATGTAACGTACGAAATCTGCCAAGTGGACATGACCTTCAGAATCCAACAGCACGTTATCGGGCTTGACATCACGATGGATGATGCCTTGGGAGTGGATGTATTTCAAGGCACAGCCGAGTTCCGCGGCCCAGAATCGCACTGCTTCCTCGGTGAAACATTTGCGGGAAATGTGGAATCGAAGATCGCCACCATTCATGAGATCGACAACGATGTAGCTGACGGATGGTTAGTATGCGGAGCCATCTCAAGCGACTTCTAAAACCCACATGTATTCAATATCCTGGAAGGAATACCGCAAATTGCACAGGAAGGGATGGTTCAAATGTTCGAGCATTCGTCGTTCACGAATAATATTCCGTACACTTTCCGAACGTACAACTAACATGCAAGGTTAGTCAAATCTCCGGAGCGCGGGTTTTATAAGATGCTTAGCATACCCTCTTCTTTTCGAATGTATTTCAGGGCGAACGTGAGGCCAGTATCCTTCCTCTCAACAATGCGAACTTTGCCAAAGGCGCCCTTTCCGACTACCCGAAGGAGGCGAAAGTGGTTGAGGTTGACTAGACACAAATTAGTATCCACATCTTCAGTCCGTTGAAAAGCTTAATGCCCCCCAAGACGGATCCCCTGAAATCAGGACTTATAACATACCTGCATCGCTGCAAGTAATGGGCTTTCCTTGTGTGTTTCCCATTCTGGCGGAAGTAAAGGAGGACGTAGGTTTAAGGTGACTATGATCTGTCCGGCAACATCACTTGTCTTGAGGACCTCGGATGGTATGATAGATCACGCCGCGCAAGTTGGCAACGCCAACAAACAGTGAATAAAATATGTGAATTGAACTTTCAGAGCACGAAGTCCATGGAAAATGTTCAAATACGGCAGAATCGCGGAGCGGGGTGTTTCAATGAAACGCGGCGGGCGAAGATCGGGAGTCGCAACGACGAGGGAGGAGCGATGAGTATAAAGGAGAGGTGATGGAAGCGGTCGACCAAAATTTACCCAATTCACTATAAGAGAGGAATTGTATTGCTGTCACGCCGGGTATGTATATTCACGATCGGCAAAACGGGTGAGGTCGGGGTTTCGGGGGCCAAAAGGTGCCTGAACAAGCCTGGAGCGCGCGCGCGCAGACGGATCGAATCACGGGGAGCGGAAAAGCACCGAGACAAAGGTGTTGCAGATTGAAGATTGACCGAATTGGATCAAGACGTTCTGGAATGTCTTGAATCTGTGCAAGATTGAAAGAAAGGGGAGAGGAGAGTGAGCGGTCAAATTGGAAGCGGCAGTAAAGTGGAGCCAATCACACTCGCGTGTTGACAACGGGGAAAGGGGGGCTTCGTACTTGACCCTGTAACTTGCGTTGGAGAACTTTGCTGTTATCATGGCTTTTCGAGTGGAAATAATCATCTTTCTTATCTAGACTCATCTCGTAGTTTAATGTACCTATAGGCTATATTTGGCATACATAAATCATCCTTCAGGAATGAACTACACAATACTTAGCAATGTGATTCTCAAGAGACCTGGACCCACGGGGGCGGAAAAAAAGGGCGAGAAAAAAAGCACTGCAGTCGGACTTGGACCTATCGTCAAAGTGCCCAATCGACCAAGAAAGATTTCGGGAAGAAAAATTGGTTGCATTGGCTTTTTGGTCGAGACCGCTTCACTCCTACTGCAGAATGCATCTCGTTGGCGGAATCCCTCTGTACCACTCTGACCTGTCAGATATCAAATCAACCCTACTTCGCCCAGGTGATAGTGGTGTGTTGTTTACCCATTGGCGAAGATTGGGGTCCGCGACAAGTCCATTTGCTCGCTGAAATTGGTCTCAAACATTGGGCAAGGGAGTCTCGATAGTTTTTCGCCCCCTAATCGAGCCAACCAGAGAGCAGATCATGCACCTGCATTGCATTGGACTGGTCACCCTGTCGCCACGCGATATCCTTATAACACGTCTCATCTCTCGTGGCAGCCACGCTATTGACCGCCCTTGTTGAGATGCAGGTCTCGGCTTTCCCGTCGCACAGGAACGGCCGTGGAACACCTGCAGAACATTGGAACGTTCGAACATTCGAAGGAGCCGAAGTGACCTGTTCAACGGTCTTTGCAGGTCCCGACTCCACTCGCGAACGGACGTAGAATTCCCGTTCTCACCGGGCGCAACTTGTCTGGTGTGATCGGCGCCATTTTAATTTCGAAATGGCCGGGATCGAGCTTCAATATGAACTCATTGTAGATGTGTTTCTTGCAGTCAAAGAAAAGTCATTCTCGTCTTGGCATAGCTGGCGCACGCGTAGTGGGTCTACTGGCCGGAGCTCTTTGGCCCCCACCGGAGGAGGCATAATCCTGGTCGGCGTTTCAGCTGCACGGCGACAAAGAAGATTGCCCGTCACTGAAACTCCCTGTTTCAGATCCGTACCTTTGACTTTGGGGGAAACTTTGACTGAGTCAGGAGTTGGGAGCTGTCATATGGTCTGAGTTGAGGCCCATTGATACCGATTGGTCGATCAGTCCGTGTTCATCGGCGTGATGCCTCGGCGTTTCGATCCCTTTGAGTTGACCGATGCGTCAACGTTTTGGACTTCCATTTGTTTTATATTATCAAAATGAAATTTAAAACATAAGAAGAAAAGAACTGTATCCGATGAGAGTCCCTCAAGGATCCGTAGTTCCATACTCGATGTTCCACGTGAAAGGTGGAATACTGTATCTTGGCATTATCACACCGGAAGTGGGAGAAAGCGAGGTTCCAAGTGGTAAATAAACATATATTTTCAACAGATCTCGGACGCTAGGATTTACTTCGTATATCAATGAGCCTGTATATTCATCAGCCAAGCTGTACATCAATTGGATACATCAACAGTCCAGCCTTGCATTTCGTGGGCTAGCTTCCCAGCTAGTATATTGCTACTTTTATATAATCCCCCACTGCAGTCGACGATGATACAACATCAATAAAATTAGTTACATGGCTCATCTGAATTAATTGAAGGTGCTGAAAGAGTTTAGTAATGGAAGTATGTTGATAATGGGAGCTCAAGGTCATGGGGGATGCGCACTTTCCGTTTTGATATTTTTACCGTCAACTTCTCTCACTTCGCATCTGGGTCTTTTATCTCCTCTTAATTTGCTCGGAATACCCATTACAAGATCTTGGTATCTGATTAATGCTTTTCTTTTGTTCACAATGGGAGACAATAGCCTGATACCAATCAATGCGTCGTCCCCTGCCTTGCATCCCAAGAATCGACCAAACATGCCAGCTAATGCCCAAACTGGAACTCAATCACCATGGTTCATGCCGCGTCCAAAGAGCTCCGGCATCGATACGAGTGGATTTTCCTTTGCCAAACCAGCCAGTCATCGACAGGGCTTTGCTTTACGAAAACCGCCCAAACATCCCTCGGTCAGCTCTACACCTCCCGCCAATTTGCTGTCTTTAGAGCGTCAGGAACAGTCACTTGGCGAATATGATAACATAAGTCTAATACAAGCAAGGTTCGCATGGATGAGATCTTACCATGAATTGTTTACTGATATTTTCCATGTCCTTTGTAGCCGTGTCCTATCCCAGGTAGAGCCTGAGGCCCACCACCTTGAGGCTAGAAGCCCAGGCCAGAACTTACCCGATGCAAAAGATGCGGAATGCTCGCTATTCGAAAGACCTGACCAGGAAGGCTTCCCCTGTGTGAGGATTGAGGACGTGAACATACAGCCAAAAGCCGGGCCGGATGTGCCCAGCCAGCATATCACGGGGTTTGTTGGCTCAAGAGGCGGCAAAGTTCACCAACAGTATTCTGGTGATGATCTGGGAGCTACAGTATACCAACCTAAGTGACTTTCCTCACTCTCACTAACACCCGAAAAAGGAAAATGACCCATATAAGACCTCATTCGAATCAGTACGGAGTCAGGAAGAAAGGATAGATACAGTGGCTTCACCCCGCCCTATACTTCAAGATCAGGCTCTAAAAATGCACGATTGCCCGAGCTCAAAAGGTCCAAGTGAGTTGCAAAAAGGAAGACCCACCCGGAGGCGAAGGTCAATTTCATTCAACAAACCCGAACCACCGCAACTCAATGAAGATAGTCTGTTCCAGTTGCTCATCGGGAAGATAAAGCAGCGTGAAGAGAGCGAAATTACTGCAGCTCAAATCCGTCACCAATTGGAAACTCAGAACGCGCTCTTGAAGGACGAAAATGAAGACCTACGACAGCAGATCCATGCCTCCCACTTGCGTCTGCAAAAAAGTGTTGAAGAATCTAAAACACAGCGTTCTCTCCTAAGCGAATGGAAATCAAAGATACGAAATTTCAAACAAGTTGTTAATGAGTTAGGACATGAATACGACACTCTTCGCGACCAAGCTGACCAACACCGGGAGACTGCCATATCTTTGGGCAAAGAAAGGAGCGATCTCACCAAGTCTATTGATCAGACCAAAGTACGCATTTCGCAGGCTGAAGGGATGATTGACACGCTGCAGAATAAGATAGCCGAGAATGACAAAACCAACGCCCTTCTGGAACAATCTTTGTTTAGCACACGGGAAGGAGAAGAGAACGCAAAATCACAGTTATCGGAACAGAAGAAGAGGGTGGCGACTCTGGAGTCGTATATCCAGAATTTCGCTCTGTCACACACAAAAAAGCTTGACGTGATGAAAGAGGGCCAGAACAGGCTGATCGAAAGCATTACAACAGGCTTGAATGCAGTGACTCGTGATTCCACGAGTCATAAAGATGCCGTTCTTTTGGCTATCAAAAATGCATTCGCAGATTGCCGCTCCTCGATCTTGTCGCTGAATACGAACCTCTCAGGGGAACAATTAAACGTTGCAGAGTTCACGCGCAAAGCCCAGGAGGTGATCTCGAGGTGATCACCCCGTCCATGTGGATGCTTAAAGCTAGGTACTGACTATGAATTTAGAATCGGCGTCCTATCATCTCAATTCACCGATAACGTCGAAGGTGGAATCAAAATCAACAATGGGGTGGCGAAAACCCTTCAAAGGAAATTCCAAGAGATTGAGTGTCACCTTGGCCCTTCTTCTGTGGTGATCAAGCGCCTCTCCCAGTGTGATCACTCATACGCGACTCTTCAGTCGAAGTTTGAGACCATAGAGCCTACATTGCATGCGCTTGATACTTCTGCTAAGGCTCTGACAGTGGCGGAAAGCAATCTTGTGCAGGATCTCGCAATCTTTGGCAAGAAGCTCGCAGATGCCCAGCTACCGGCAGGCAACCCAGGTCTTGAAGCGGAGCTGGCAAGCAAATTTGCAGAAAATACTCAGCTGCAGATCCAAATTCATGATCTATGCGCCAAAATTGATACCCTCCAGCAAAACTTGCGTGAAAAAGAGAAATTGTTTCAGGATGCACAAGAGGCGTTGGTGGAAGTCACTGCAAAGCAGCAAAAAGCTGAATATCAAAACAAACGGCTAGAAACAGAACAGGCCGCTTTGCGACAGCAGTTCGAAAATACCGAGCAAAGAATCCGACAAGAAGTGGGCGAACAGAATGCCGAACTGATGGAAAAGCTGAGAACTGACCATCAAGCTGAAATCCATGAGTTTCAAAAGGAAAAGGACGAAGTGGAAGAAGTATCTGGAAAACTGATACGTCAACTTAGCGGGATTCAGAACTCCTTGGTCAGTATTGGATAACCGTAGCAGATGTATCTGCTAACAACCTGAAGATTGACGCGAAAAGGCTTGTGGACGAGCAAGGAAGGGACCGTGAAGCTTTGGTACGTGATCTCAACCTTTGGCGAGTTTTTCTAAGTTCAATAGCTCCAGGAGACAGAACATCAGATACAAGACCTTGAGAGGTCCAAGGCAGAGTCCAAGGTCCAGCTGGAAGCTCAGCGCACGGAAATAGAAAAGTTTCAGCAGCTGGATGCCATTTCCCGTGTTGAAAATAGTGACCTGCGAGATCGACTCGAACAAGCTCAACAAAAGATCCATGATCTTGAACATCAGCTAGTCTCCTCAACTGAAGCGAAAGAAATCAAAGCACCACAGCCGACTAGCATAGTACCTTTTGCAGCAATCGAAAGCCAGCTTTTGGGGCGGCCAACAACTTCACAATATGGGGAATCCTGCGACTTTGCGATGCTCTTCATGTCGGATGACCAGTCACCTCCAACACCAAGCAAAGCGATCTTCCCAGATCACCCACTGGACAACCCCAAGAATCCTGACAATGACAGTGAACCTCAACAGCCCGACCAGGGAATAAAAGAGCCTGCGATTATCAGCCACGAGAAATTGAACCCCTCCCCAAACAAGAAGCGCAAAGGAGCCAACTTCGAGCCTCCAAACCCCACAAAGAAAGGCAAGGAGCCCATGAAGGTGCAGCCGGTTGCCAGTCAACCAGAGAAAGAACCCGAAGAACACCCCAAAAAAGTATCCAAGCATCTTCATAAGTGGACTTACAGTCGTGTCCACAGTTCAGCTACAGAGATAGAACAGGAACAGATCAAAGTACCTGCTCATACCGCCAAGGCTGATCGAAGTAGTAGTCCAAAGGGACTTGCTTCCGCAAGCAGTGCGCCAGCAGTCACACGGCCCAAGACTCGAAATCGCGGCCGCCGCAGAGGTCGAGGTATGTTGACAATCTCTTCAGCCGTGTTTGCCAGTGCTAATCGGGATTTACAGGTGAACAATACAATGCCCGCTTCCTGGAAGGCTGAGTGTGCTCAGCCAAGTGCAACCAGATATCCCTACCCAAGACTTTCCTCGGAATTTCTGACAGTATCTTTGTTAAATCGAAATATTTCATGTTCAAGGCGATTTTATATATGCACCTTTAATGGTAGGTACCTTAAATGTTCTGACCGTGCTGTTTTATTTTGCCCAATGTGCTGCTAAGTTGACTTTCCATGGATAACCGGTGTATTACATACTGATTCAAGCGATTGCTTTAATGCGAAGATATACAATACCCAGGATGTGAAAGCAGAGATGTGGTGAATGAGATTTTTATTTTCAGTTCAGTACCCAAAGCTGTAATGCTCTTGAACGCCAGACACAATGCTCCATCAAAAGGAAGTAACCGACGGAGCAGCCGACAGAAGCACGAAGCTCCATCGCTCTCAAATCAAACTTCCCAGGATATAATGTACACAAAAAAAAGTTACAAGCCCATCATCCTCTCAACCCCTTTAGCACACCCGTGTCCTCAAAGTCTATCGTAGGAAGTCTCGAATCAAGTTAGATCCGTAGTATCCGAGTCGAGTCGAACGGATGTTGCCGGCGAACGGTGTAGACGTAGTAAAGGAGAGAAGGAGGTGATCGGAAAAAAAGCCGCAATGATCTCGAAATCGGACCGAGATCGAAGGCAGGAGGTGGAGGTAGGGAGCAAAAGCCCCAATTGAAGCGATCAAGCATCGATATCGACTTAAGGGATTATTTTTGCTTTCCACCCTTCGTCGCCTCGAGGAACAGAACCGTCTTCTTAACAACAGGGTCGTACTTGAGCATGCTAAGCGGACGGTGAGCACGAGGCCGGATCATAGTGCGGTAATAACCCGTCATGGCCATCGAGATGAGGCGCACGGAAAGGGTGCGTGACTTCGCTGTAGGAGAATGCGTGTTAGCTGGCTATCGCCGTGCGGTATTTTCTGCGTTCGGGGCCAGTCCTGCGCACGCCTGGCGATCTGCGCGCGGCGTAGACTAGGCAATTGTTGTATCCTAGGGTGGTCTGGGGGGAATTGAAGCTGTGTAGACTCACCTTTCTTGGCCATTTTTGTTTGACGTCCCGAGGGGTCTGGATCGGTATTCGATGTGATGGAAATTCGAGGCGGAGTCGGGCAAAACCGTAGTGTTCACGTGACGCGATTAGTCATGATGGACGGTCCGATGCTTTGATGGTTGGTTGGAGGGTCGATGACCACCGTTTGTTTCGGGATTCTTGTTTTTGATTGTATAATTCTGTTTTGGTTTCGATTTTTTGTTCCGTGAACACTCATGCATGTGAGAGATGAATTACGCGTATCAGCTTCTTTTGCCGGCTTCCCGATGCCGTATCGTTGGCTGGGCAGGGATTCGGACGAATTCCTCGGCGCCGGACCGAGATGACGCGGTTAATAGCGAAAGCCTATTTCACTTTGTAGCTAGGTTTCTTATTTTGGGCCTGTTTCTTATTTCTCCGGGATGATTTTCCTATCCCTAGCGGCTCGTTCATTGTGATGAATGGAACAGGGGGCCTTACCCTGACTTCCAAACGACTGACTCGGGATGAAAGAATCCCAATGCCAGTGCCGGGCTAATATCAGGAACATATGATATGCTATTTCGACATAACTTGATTGCCTACATATGGACAGCGAGATGAAGTGAATGTTTATTATTCTCTAATTCTAGGTACTGTACTTGGTATCTTAAAGCATGTTTGCAAATTCTATGACTAGAAGAATAGTCCTGAGAAATGGAATTCCTCGGTAATGAAAGGATTCACGAAAAAATGTTCTGTCCTCGTCAATGGCGTCTGTCTCTTACTCGTTGTCTTGGACATCGATGACAGTGGACTTGAACTTGCGAGCCGAAATCTTACGGTTGAAAAGAATGTCACTCTCGCGGTAAGAACGGTGCTTGAGCTCAGGAAGGAAGAAGTAAGCCATCACCCAGCAGACGCAGGCAGTGCCTCCCCAAACGTAACCACACTTTCCAGCAAGGTCCCATCCAGTGGTGTTGAGCATCCTAGAGGCAAGGTAGATCATGGGGATCTCAGCAACGTAGTAAGCGGCACGACCGACGGCCGTGCTAAGAGCACGAAGACGAACGGAGGAGGTCTCGGCAATGATGGTGTATGAGATAGGACCCATGGCACCGGCGAAGACGAAGGAGATAATGACACCGAGACAGGCCTGAGCGTAGTTGGTTCCGTGGGTCTGGGGGATGGAGGCACAGATTCCGAGAATGAAGAGGAGGCAGATGTTCACAGCGGTACCCCAAAGGTAGATGGTTCTACGTCCGAACCAGGCAGTGAGGATCCAGGAGAGTCCGTTGGCGACGAACTGGAGGCACGAGTTGATCAGGTTAAGCTTGAAAGACATATCAGGAGAGATTCCGGCCTCTAAGCTGATATGTTAGTGATTGGCTCTGGAAACCTGGCAAGGAAGGGTCGCAGATACTTACGCTCGAAGAAGTATGTGGCTTGGTTGGCAATTAGATTACCAGCAAAGTTCTGGGACGCGTACATCAAGCAAGTGATGATCGTTCGCCTCAAGTCGGTACCCTTCAGGAGATCCAGCAGAGTAGGGGAACCACCCATTTGAGCCTCAATCTCAACAGTTCGCTCCATCATGGCAAGTTTCTTGGGTGCGTCCTCGGCACTAGTACCAAGACGTGTAATTGATTTAAGGGCCTGCTCTTTGCGTCCATGGCGAAGGAGCCACCAGGGAGACTCGGGGGCAAGGAAGACCAGAACAAGGAGGGGGGTCTAGACGATTTAGTTCCAGTAGGCAGAATATAACAGCAGAAAAAGGACTTACGGGGAAGATCCACTGCAATGCGAGAGGTGTGCGCCAAGCCCACTCGTCCCCCCGATTATTGTAGCCGTAAGTGGCGGCGGCCACGATAATTGAACCAATAGACCAGCTCATCTGCAGAGTAGCCGTGCAGGCGCCACGGAGACTGAGAGGAACAACCTCACTAGCATAGGCGGGAGAGTTGGCGATGAAGAGTCCCCAGGGGACACCTTCAAATGCTTGACCGATAACCAGCACGGTGAGGGATTTAGCCTAATGTTTCGATTAGCTGACAAGCCTCAAAGACCTTCTCAGGGTATACTCACAAAGAAGGAAATGAAAATTGTGGCATTCATCATGATCAAGGCCAAAATAGTTGTCCAGCGGTATCCAATACGGTTGGTGATGGGACCAGCCAGGAAAACACCGACAAAAGCACCACATTGACCAGATTGGAACAGGGCACTCTGCCATCGGGTTGGAATAGTCCAGGAGGTCGGTCCAGTCTGGACACCGAATTGTTTTTGGAACTCCGAGATCGCAACGAAGTTGGTGTTCAAAAACATGTCGAATGACTCCATAACCTAAACGCAGTATTAGCAACCGTCAACCAATGAAGAGCACAATTCACTCACGATGGTAAAGCACATGATAAAAGCCCAGAAGCAAGCCCAGGGGTGTGCCTTGACACCCTCCCAGACCCCCTGCTCATGCTCTTGGTTCTCACCCTCAAAAGCCTCGGTCAGGAGATCAGAGTTCTTCAAGACCTCATCATGAAGGACATCGGCATGATGCGCCTCCTCACCCTTGGTCTCAACATCGAACTTTTCCTCAACGCTAGCAGTCGACATGTTGGTTCGATGTCAGTAGGTACGGAGGAAGTAAGAAACGAAACCACGGGGAAGAAAAAAAGAAGAGGGGAAGGTGGGGAAGGAGCGAGTGAGAGGTCTTATAGAATGCAAGGACGCGTCTTTTCCTCTTCACTTTGGCACGCGTGACATTGCAATCAAAGAGCATAAACTGTGTGACCAGTGATCTATCCCCAGACACTCGGCGCCGTACCCGGGGAAACCTGGGGTGGCGTACTCCACTCTGGAGTAATCCCACCAGTGATAGAAGCGGGTTTAGCATCCGGGGCTGAATTGCAACTTCAACCGGTAACCCTACTGGACGGACAAAGCCGAGGTCATATCACACGGGCAGTTTAGTGTGCATACACCTTAACCACGCTTGAGCTGTTTGGGAAATTATCCGTGGGATTACCTCTGACCCTTGACCGGATCCGGATGGTATGGCCGGCCTAAAAGTCTGACTGGCCCAAGCTTTTTTAAGACTTCACCCGCAAAACCAAGCTAGCCATATTTTACGGTCAGCTGTTGGTAATTTTTTATTCTGGGGATCTCATCTCTTGGATGGTTTCCCCATGGGGTTTCCACCCCCAGAAAACAACCTTGGTAAGTTGACCCCGTTTTGATTTTCTGGGGCCCCGGGCCAGACTAAAGCTTATCTGACGGTCAGGGGTTCTCCAAGGGGCCAAAGTTATGATTATGGGTTATGTCGGAGAATTGCTAAAATCGGTCTTGATGGATTTTGTTTCGCCCTGGAAATTTTAGGGTTTCCAAGATTCCAAGGTTTTGGGGCGTTGTTTAGAGTACCACCAGCGCCACCAATGTAACTCCTCAGCCGGTTACCGACTAGGTTCGGCTAATACTTTTGGAACCGATGTTCGCTTAAATCTTTCATCTGTTCACGCTCTGCTACTGGCTGCGGGTAGAGATCGCCCCATGTGGTTGAGAACGGAGATCCGTGTTAGGCAGATGTCTCATCGCCTTGTTTTGCGGTCAGATGAGAAGCGCTTGAGCTCTTTGGGATGGAGAGGCTGGAAATTTGTCCTCGCTAATGCATGCGTAAATCTACTTAAGGTATAGAGGCTGCGTGGCGAGTCGTCTAGTGTCTCCTCGGAATTAAGAGGATCACCATTCTGGTACACCGGTCAAGTCCTCCGGTGGGGGATGTTGAACATACGACAACTATGCCGACAAACCTGGAGTCGAGACCTGTACTGGGGGCTACTTTCATCCTTGAATCTGCAGTCGAGGTTAAGTCATTAAAATCGATGATCCTGTGCCTCTCTAATAGGTTAGGGCCATTCATGCGGGGTCAGAATTAAGGCCACCCTCGTGGGCGCCTGCCAAGAGGGACAGAGTTTGTGTAATCCGTCCAAGTTCCTCGCTCCAAGAGGTGATAAGGTTTCTTAAATGTCAGAAGAACAAGCCATAACACATGGCGAGCTGCATGGGTAGATCTTGGCGACCCAGATTCCCTAGGCTAGCCTCTCATACATTATCCTTCTATCTAGGCGATTTCGAGTCTTGAAGCTCGATAAATCTGACCATTCAACCTAGTTGACCGCTAGAATAATATGGCCACATGTCCAGGACTCGAACGCAGACTTTAATCACGATGCAGGTGGAAAGGCCGCTTTTTCCGGCGCTCAACACTTTTCGTTTCGGTGTCGATCTCCGAGATGTCTATAGTTTAGACATAAACGGGCATGCCTTCATGTTTGTCTGATTTTCTTGGTATCTTACTAGGTATACAGGTAAATTCTTGTATTATCCATTTAGTGGACAAAATTCCTTCCTATAATGTCTGTATTGCGCTATCTCGAAGTTGTGGGCAGTGCGGAATATAATAAATCGAGAATATTAGAACAGGCCTTCTACAGGGAATAGCGTTCCACAGTCCACATAGGTAATTTTTGGCTCTGTTAAAATCCTAAATTTATAATGTTTTGAAATAATAAAGGGCTTCCTTTAGCGTGCACTGGTAGGCTCCGAAGCGCACCTGGTAAGAGTAAAAGAGGTGTGCTCTGTCTCTTCAAAAGGCGATAGGCTTCTAATATGCTAACTTTTGTCCATTCAAATATCGTCCCTGAACCGGCAATAAATCAACACATCTTTCACAACTCCCGCCTTTTCCACCGCTCTTTTCCTCCTTCCTTCAAACGTAAACCCCGCCTTCTGCAGCACACGACCACTCGCCTCATTCCCTTCAAAGACCTCCGCTTGAATTCTCAGGATATGCTCAAAGGTGTCGAATGTCCACTTAGAAAATGCGACTAAAACCTTAGTCGCGATCCCTTGACCCCAGAACGGCTCCCCCAGCCAATACCCAATCTCGATAGTCCGATACTCGACATCGGTCCGCGGCTTGAGTCCGATGGAGCCAATTACTACATTGTCTTCGGCTCGGCAAATCACATAATCCGTTGAAGTTGGTGTTTGACTGGAAATCCAGCTCTGAGAGGATTCAAGAGTGTACGGGTGTGGGAACGCATTTCTCAGCCACATGGCGATTTTGGAGTTGTTCGCGTACTTGGCGATGGATTCTGCATCTCGTGCGCTGTGCGACCGGATGATGATTCCATCCAGGCGTAAGATGGGCTCAGGAACTTTGTGCTCAGAGCATAATGATGTAGATTCTGTCATGATGGTGCCGTTGAAGCAATAAGGCTCTCGGTCATTTGAGATTTCAGTCCCTTCGGTCAGTCCGTTCTTCAGACACGCTCAATAACGACGTCCAAGTGGTGATGGAAATTTTGAATTTTTTCCCCCTGGTAACGTCGCTCATATAAGCCTTCAATGTGAATATAAATAGTGAGTCACCGTCGCGTGAGTCAAATGATAAGAATGTAACCTCGTAAGCATTGTGGATAAGCCAGGCACTTGCCCCGAATGGGAATAGTCCAATGAATTATTATTCGTTGTGATTCAGGTGGAGCCGCATGCTTGTCGGCCCATGGTCGTTTTGTCCAGCCAATCAAATCACGAAGGCGCTCCCATGCGTAGGAGTCAGCGAGAGATTATATTGCTTTCATGATACTTGGCTTGGCCTGATGGGTCCGGCATCCTGGTCATGGGGCCTGACGGTGGGAGACCGCAAGACATCCCGCAATGGCACCAACTGGTCCGTGGAGTACTGTATTGCAGGAGTCTAGTTCATGTTGGGCTCTGCATACGTGGCCGGTTGATTGCATATCTCCATTGGACGAGCCATGTGAATATTGTTTTTCTTGTAAAGAATCTGGTGCATGTCTTCACGGCACATTTCAACAGCAGCGAGGATGCGTCACAGGCATTTCCGGGATTACTTTCAGCTGCACCCGCAGACTTCAAGGACTACCTAGTAGAGCTTGCTAGGATAGAGCTACCACGAAGAGTGGGTGACAAATATGCCGAGATTGTGGTGACTTGCCTTACATGCCTGGACCAAGACAACGATTTTGGCGAAGCAGACGTTGCAGATGATGAAATTTTGGTCGGTGTCCGCTTCATAGAAACAGTATATACCCGTCTCACTGAGATCATGATTTGATTGAGTACTGTGAGTGTTGTATTTCTGTAGGCTGTATGAAGCTCACCAATGTCATTCCTTGTTTCTTTAGCATTGTTGCTTGTCAGTTAACATTATCTAATCAGTATCTATGCAGCACGAATAGTGTTCGCTAAAGTAAGTTGGCGTCTTACGCTAAGCGGGATACACCAAGCGACAAATGCCTTCTTTCTTAGCTATCGCCAACTTAATAAGCCCAATAGTTTGTCGCCAATTCCTAGGAGAGATAGAAACCGAACCAAAGCTCTGATCGTTGTAGCTCGCCAGGATCCTGATTCCTCACAAGCACACAATCTGATTGGCCACGATAAGCTGTGAGTAGTCTCGTCTTGGCGCATCCGTTCAAGATGTCCAATCTGAATACCCCTTTGATTGACAACTTTATGCCGAAATTTCTAAATATGTGGGTTTGGGCAAGATGCTAGGATATCGTACAGCCTTAGCTGCATTTTTCCACTCGTCGAGGCATATTCATAGATGTGACGGGCTGAAAGATGTGGACCAGTTATAGTCTAATTTGACTAAGATGTGATAGGATGAAATAAGTGGACTATGGTGTGATATGAGTAATAAGGAGTCATTACGAGTCGCCAATGACGAACGGCTGTGATAGGCCAGACAATTATACTGGCAAGAGAAGGGACGCCACAACATTTTGACTACTTGATAATGTTCATGCAAACAAACTGATCATGTCCAATATATAGCCTTATAAATAGAGTCAAAAGGAGAACAATCCTTGAGTGATGTTGCCATAACCTTCCGGAGCTCCAGCAATTGTTTTCACCGTTGTCAGCGTCCTGTTCTGAAGGAGTGTGTTTTGAAAATGTCGGACCAAGGCGCAGGCGCGCATTCTCCCTCATCTGTGGCTTCAAGTCCGCAGTTGAAAGAACATGAAAAAGATATTCTGAAGCGCCAAATACACACTCCAGAGTCACAAATGAGTCGCTTGAGGCTTTTGTATACATGTACAACAACCTACGAACTATTTCTCCTGGTCATCAGCTCCATTGCAGCGATAATTGGAGGAGCCCTTCAGCCAATATCTTTTGTAAACTGCTCTCCTCAAAGATTGAAATACCCGATCTAACTTTGCTCATGCAGCTTCTTTTGGGCGGCTTGGCTGAAGCATTTAAGGAGTTCTTCCTTGGAACGTCTTCAGGCTCTCACCTTTCCTCTCTGGTCGCAAAATTCGCCCTGTATTATGTATACATTGCCATTGGACAGTTCGCTTCGGTGTATATCTCGACGGCCGGATTCATGGTAGCTGGAGAATGTATAACTCAACGGCTCCGAGAGAAATATCTCGCCGCCATCCTCCGCCAAAACATAGCATTTTTTGATGTTCTGGGATCTGGAGAAATAACAACCAGAATTACTGCTGATATGAATCTGATCCAAGATTCTTTGACGGGCAAACTTTCTCTCACGCTTTACTCGTTTTCTAATTTTGGTACGGCTTTCATCATCAGCTTTGTGAGAAGCTGGCGCATGGCTCTTATTTTGATTTCTGCAATCGTGGCAGAGACTGGATCGATGAGTATATGCTCGTCGTTCATGGTCAAGTATACCCAGATGTCTTTAGAGGCATATGCAGATGGATCGACAGCTGCTGAAGAGGCCATTACTTCAATCAGACACGTAACTGCATTTGGGATCCAAGACAAGCTAGCCGATCGGTATCAGAAATTTCTCAGTCAGGCAGAAGCATATGGTCTGAGAAGTCGCATTGCTCTTGCGGCCATGATGGCTATCATGAATGGTGTCATATTCTGGACCTATGGACTGACCTTTTGGCAAGGGTCTCGTTACCTCGTTGTTGGCGATATTGAATTGGGAGCTCTTATCACCATTCTACTTGCTATCCTCACCGGCGCGTTCACGTTTGGCAACATAGCACCGAATTTCCAAGCTTTTGCGACCGGTGTGGCAGCAACAGGAAAGATTCTTGCAACTGTGTCCAGGGAGTCACCACTTGATTCATCAACTTCCACCGGAAGCAAACTGCAGGGTGTGTCTGGTACAATAGAGTTCAGAAACATTCGCCATGTTTACCCTTCTAGACCAGACGTCCTGACTTTAGATGGGATAAATCTTGTATTTCCAGCTGGAAAGACGACCGCCATCGTTGGCGCTTCTGGTTGTGGGAAAAGTACATTAGCAGGCCTCATAGAAAGGTTTTATGAGCCAATCGGTGGCGAAATATGTGAGTCTTTCCCCACGAAAGATAGATTGTGCTAACTTTTGTATAATAGTGCTCGATGGCTACGATATCACATCTTTGAATTTGCAATGGTTACGCCAACAAGTAGCCATCGTCACTCAACAGCCCACGCTCTTCGCTACAACTGTATTCGAAAACATAAGATTTGGTCTTATAGGCACTGCAAAGGAAAACTCTCCTTATACTGTGGTAGAAAAACTTGTGTTTGACGCCGCAAAGAAAGCAAACTGTTTCGACTTCATTTCAGCCTTACCTGAAGGGTTCCAAACCAGTGTTGGTGAAAGGGGCTCATTGCTTTCTGGTGGGCAAAAACAGCGAGTTGCCATTGCACGGGCTATTATTGGCAATCCGAAAGTCTTGCTTTTGGATGAAGCCACTTCAGCTCTTGATGCCCAGGCTGAGCGACTGGTACAGGCGGCGCTTGATGGTGCTGCTAAGGGTCGGACAACGATCACAATCAGTCACCGGTATGTGTTCAATGAGACTTCAAGACGCAAACTGATTAGAATATAGATTATCCACTATCACGGCGGCCGAAAATATTGTTGTTATGTCTCACGGACGTGTTATTGAGCAAGGAACCCATAACGAACTGCTCAAGAAACGATCGATGTATTATGAGCTAGTGGAAAAACAGCGTATGTCGACCGAAAGGGGGATCTTCCTCGATGAACCGAACGGGCATTCTGAGTTTCTTGACTTGAAAAGCGAGGTTCATAAGTCCGAAAAGCACACGTTGGAGATGGGGCAGCACCAAAGTGCCGAAGACTACGAGAAGAATTCAGAGGTGAAGGCTGGCAGTCGCGAATACTCTTCATGGCAGCTGATCAAGTTTGTCGCCAACTTCAACAAGGAAGAAACTCTCACCATGGTATGGGGTCTGTTTTTTTCAATCATCACGGGCGCTGGAAATCCTACGTAAGACTCAATTCCCGTACACTCTGCAGAATGTTGATGCTGACAATACCCCTAGTCAGGCGGTGTTCTACGGAAAGACAATCTCGGCTATGTCGCTGCCCCCTGATATGTATGGAAAGTTACGTCATGATGTCAACTTCTGGAGTTTGATGTATTTGATGCTGGGGGGAACTGCATTCCTGGGCTGGGGAGCATCAGGTCTCTGTTTCGCCTACTGCTCCGAGCGTCTGATTCACCGTGCCAGAGATCGCTCTTTCCGAGCTATTCTCCATCAGGATATTTCCATGTTCGATAAAGCAGGGTTCTCAGCCGGTTCGCTTACATCCTCATTATCCACGGATGCCACGAACCTTGCGGGAATGAGCGGTGTCACACTAGGGTCCATCCTTATTGTCTCTACAACTTTAGTCGCTGGCGTGACTGTGTCAATTGCGATAGGTTGGAAGCTGGGACTCGTTTGTACCGCGACTATTCCAATTGTTCTTACTTGTGGCCTCGTCCGACTCAAGATCCTCGGTGAAATAGCTCGACAGTCAAAGGCGGTTTATGCAGCTTCAGCGACTTATGCATGTGAGGCAAGCTCCGCTATCAAGACGGTTGCGTCGCTTAATCTCGAAAGTCATGTACTGAAAGAGTATCACAACATATTGGAAGTCCAGCGACAAAAATCGGTCATTTCAACGCTCAAGTCGTCAACCTTTTATGCAGCCTCTCAGTCTGCCAACTTCCTTTGCATTGCGCTGGCTTTCTGGTATGGAGGATATTTGATCATCAACGAAGGCTATTCTATGGTACAGTTCTTCATCGCTTATGCAGCTGTTATCGTCGGATCATTCAGCGCTGGGGCTATTTTCTCTTTCGCGCCAGATATGAGCAAATCCCACCAGGCGGCCCACGATATTAAGAAGTTGTTAGACCGACCTGTCAATATTGACGCCCGCCAAAAAACTGGTGAGGTGTTAAAGAGAATTGATGGCAGCTTGCAGATACGAAATCTTTATTTCCGATACCCTAACAGACCCGAGAGAATTGTTCTTAACGGCCTGAGCTTGAGTGTTCAACCGGGACAATATATAGGTCTTGTGGGAGCGAGTGGATGTGGAAAGAGCACCATCATTTCTTTACTGGAGCGATTTTTTGATCCTGAAGCGGGTCAGATATTGGTCGATGGGAAAGACATTTCCAAGTTGAATGTCAAGAACTATCGGAGTCACCTTGCTCTGGTTAGTCAAGAACCGACACTGTATCAAGGAACCATCAGGGACAATATCACACTGGGAAGCAGCGACGAAGAAGTATCCGAGGAGAAAATCATCAAAGCATGTAAAGATGCCAATATTTACGACTTCATCTTATCTCTACCGTGAGTGATTCTTTCCCCCTGCATCCTTCCCAAAGTCTCTGTCTTTGGATTTCTATCTTATTTGTCGCACTGAGGTGGAATATACTAACGGTACTGTCAGTGATGGCTTCTCGACATTTATAGGAGCGAGGGGAGGCATGCTCTCTGGTGGGCAGCAACAACGAATAGCCATTGCAAGAGCCCTCGTCCGCGATCCACGTATCCTCCTTTTGGACGAAGCAACTTCTGCGCTTGATTCGGAGTCCGAAAAGGTTGTTCAGGATGCTCTAAATTTGGCGGCTCAAGGCCGCACGACCATCGCCGTCGCGCATCGAATAAGCACTGTGCAGAACGCTGATTGTATCTATGGTAAGAACATAATATCGATCTCATTTGCGATTGTTCAGACTAACATATGGTTATAGTGTTACATGAAGGTAATGTTGTGGAACAGGGGACACACCAAGAGTTGATGGAGCTAGGAGGTAGGTATTATGAGTTAGTGAAATTGCAGAGCTTGGAGACATCGGACCCCACTGTCATATAAGAATGCAAGGCTTGCTTTATATTCTTGCAGGCTTCGGGCCTACAAAAGGAAACTTTGTAATGGAAATATTTTCCCCGGATCTGAGTGAGCAGCCTTTTTATTGAACATCACAAAACCTTGGAATTAGTTGAACACATCCCTAACCGCATTCAAAGCGCAGTAATCGCGATTCAAGAAGTAACTAAAGCTTCGCCTCCCTCCCCTCATTCAATTTGGCAGGCAAGAGTCTTCTCAGAATCTTGCCAGTAGGAGTCTTAGGCAAGGTTTGCAAATGGAATACACCTCCTCTAAGCTTCTTATATCCTGCCAGCTGGCCGTCGATCCAGGCCTTGATCGCATCAAGGACCTTCTGTTTCTCGGAGCCCGACAGTTCCGCCGTTGCCGGCGAGAGACTGACATAGGCAAGTGGGACTTCAGTCGCTTGAGCATCATCATAGACTGCACAAACCGCAGCATCGATAACATCTGGGTGGCGTAGAAGAATGTCCTCTAATTCTGAAGGGGCTACCTGAAAGCTGAAATAATATCAAAGTAATTAGCTGCTGACCATTGACTTGAAGGGCAAGGATTCTCAACACACCCCTTGTATTTGATCATCTGCATGAAAATAGTCAGCTCAAATAACGCTGGTGAAGTCAATCGTAGAATTCAATCATACCTCTTTAAGGCGATCGGTGACCCAGAAATTCTGGTTCTCGTCTATCTTCAAGATATCACCTGATTTGACCCATCCATCATCGGTGAAGGTTTTGGCAGTCGCCTCACTGTCATTGATGTAACCCCTGCAGCAGTTGTTAGCGTAGTTGATGCTAGGGGATTTTCACATGTCGGTGCTCTCCATACATCATGCTCAGAGGGCCACGCAGCCACAATTCGCCTTCCTCGCCGACAGGGACATCCTTGTTTGACTTTGGATCGACTAAACGAGCCTCCCTATTATGCCATTAAAATCGGTTACTGACATCCGGAAGCGACATATGCAACGTACACCCCTGCGAAGAGCTTGCCAACGCAACCGAATGCTTGTTCATCCTCATCGATCTCGTGAATAACACCTCCCGAGCATTCAGTGAGTCCATACCCTTTTTTTCAAATTAGTGAGAGAGCATTGACAAAGAAGTGCCTTTACAAACCTTGACAGACTCTGACATGCGGAAGACGCTTCTTGAGTAGAAGCTGAACGGATTTCTGTAAGAAAAACCATAATTAGGATCAAATCATGAGGCCATCATGTCAAGGAAGGGCTGTCGCATAAGTACCTTCAATGGTGCGGCAGAAATGACAATTCTTTGCAAAGACGCCAAGTCATATTTCTGAGCGACGGGTGAGGCTGCAAGGAGAAGTGCTACTGGCGGCACAAGGTGCAGATCAGTAACCTTCAGCTCACTTGACTTGCGGCAGAATGTCTCCAAGTCAAAAGCAGGGAGACTGCAATACTGGGCTCCAACCCACATGCCAGACAGTACCACCAGAGTCAGCCCGTAGCAATGACAGTCTAGAATGAAGTCATGTCAATGAAACTATTAGACGAAAAGGTCAGGAAGTGAGCAACTTACACGGCGCAAAGAAAACCTCGCGGACATTTGAGTTGACCCTGACCGGCATAGAGGCACGCATGATTATGCTGTTCATGACAAGATTATAATGAGAGAGCTGAACACCCTTCATCTTTCCAGTTGTTCCAGAGGAAAAGCAAATTGTGCTAGGTACATCCTTCGAGCTTCTGCCTTGAAGGTCATACGGCGGGATGCTCTCTGTGGCGGTTTTGCCAATAATATCGTCGGGGAACTGGAAGGTTATCAACACTCAAATACAATCATGTCGGGGAGTGTTACGACAGACCTGGGGTAGATTCTCCACTTTACAGCGAACCGTTAAAATCTTGATGTTCGTCATTGACAGACTAGCCACAGCCGCCTGGACCGTGCTGAGCTTCTCCTCAATGGTGACAATGTGTGTTGGCTTGACGATCTTGAGGACGTGCAGAATATCGTCTCGCGTCGCAGACGTATTAAGAGGACTAGGGGCCTGGTCAGCGGCTTTCTAGAATTCTTCAATGTTTTGAACTTACGCGAAGACAGCACCGGTCCACCACGTGGCATGAGCGAGATGAACAAATGCATTCTGAATTTCCAATTAGGGCGAACGTAAGAAAAATGTTTTGACTTGTTGCCTTACCGAGTTGTTGACCAGTGCTAGTAGGTTATCGCCCGGCTGGAGTCCCAACTTGGTCTGCAAGCCCCAGGCAGCACGTCCAGCCTGTTCGCGGAGAGAACCATACGTGATAGTATCATCGGAGAAAGTTTCAACATGAACAATCTTCGATGCTGGCACATCATCAGGATTGTATTGCGTTATAAACTGTGAGATGGACAAGTCCGTCGCATCATGGATTGGAATTACGGGTGACCGGTAAAGGGCCATGGCGTACGGAGTAGGAAGTTAGAATAGGTAAATGTTTTGCAAGTCCAGTAAGGAAGGATAATATAACCAGCACGATAGTTGTCTGTTAGCTAACTAAGTGTCGAAAAATGACTAAGAATCCGCTAATGGTGCCTGGATGCGCCTCAAATACTTCACTTCGCCGGCAACTCTCGGAGTTCGTCTATCCCGGAGTAGACACCTGTCAGGAGCTAGTTATTAGCTAGTATCCGTGCCGTTCCTTTTGACCCACGCCGCCCTAATTGGCCAAGGAGCTAGACGAGTCAATAGCATTGTTCAGAATAGCTGATTTACGATGTACAGACCGTTGATAACGGATTGGCGAATAGGCTGACTATCATAGATCAGGTAATAACTGCAAAAGCTAGGAGGGAAAAAAATCCTGCTCTAGCCCATAAGGCGCGGAGATGGACGGCAATCGGAGTGGTTCATTTGCCATGACTTTACCACTAGTACAGTATGGTAAGGGAAGTGGATACCGATCCGGGACGGGTATCGTTGACCGAGCTTCCGCCCCCTGGTTCCAAACTTGAACGCATACCCACCACAGCCAAACACGGTAATTTGAGATACGCCAAACCAGCCAGCCGTTACAGTGGCGTTTGAATTCCAAAGCTTTAGTCTCGCACAAGTCATTCTCCTGTTTTTGTCCGTGATTTTGTTTTTTTATTACCGATCTATCATTGACAACAGCACGTGCTGTCGAGCGTCTATTAAAATGTTTCATCTTACACGTAACATCAATTATGCTCATTATGTAGCGAATACGATGGAAAGCGTTCCCGTTAGCATATGGAGCTAAACCTTACTATCAATAGCAGCTGTAATGTTTCTTTTTCAGAATTGAGTTTAGTCAACAGCTCACGCTGATATTGCGGGCGATCTCAATAAAGCTATTAATACGTTGACTTCTGCCTCGTGTATATATAGTATTAAGGGTGGCGCACGGGAAACCATGAACGCTGAGCGTCTAACTTTGTGTATCAGAGCGTGGCGAAAAAATGGCACGATTAGTTTTGACACGGGTCCACTTTTTGACATGTGTGGAAGTAGACAACAATGGTGTTTGTCTCCCACCGAAGGGGTTACCGTGAGGCCTACAGTATGTTCCTGGATACTCATCCAAGCAAAAATAAATTGACTTTCGTGGTGCGTAAACTATTGTTTCTCGACAACGTCAAGTGCAACCTCCGATCCTCATTAAACTTGGCACCATAAAAGTCGCTCTGGTTGGTCTATCTGCACACACTCTAGCGCGCCACCATGTCGCCAAGGTGGGAAAGAAGATCCACGCGGCAGGATCCTTTCAAAAGTTAAATCGGAAACACATTCTAACATCCTTGTGGATTTGCATGGCCTCCTTGTGAATAGCATAAGGAATACGGACACTGATAGGGGGATGCAGATGAATTTGGAGATGTGTCACGCCATGATTCATATTCACGAAAAGTAGAAAGTAAATATATTGGACATGTCCATCAGAGATATCAATTGATGCGCAAACCAAGCCATGACTATACAGTTGTGATCTCGATTCATCAATGCTTCAGGAGAGGAAGAACGGTTAAAAGTGAAAATTGTCGGGGTTTGATCGTGGTTCGGGGAACAAAACGCACGAAATCCATTTCAAAGACCCACTGAAGAAATACAAGCTACAGTCTACTAGTGATTCCCCTCTGGTGAGGATTGACACCTCCGAAACGGACGATTCTGTGCGCATGCGTTAGCGTAACCAATTACGTGCCGTAATTGGGGGCGCCCCCTTGCTTTTGTGGTTCTTGCCCCATTTACGGTGTGGACGCGGTCGGAGGCTTGAAATTGTGGATCATCAAAATTATGTAAAATCCAAGCCATTTAATGCATGATCCTTAAGAGTTCAGGACCCTTCAGAAGAAGATCAGTACAGCATGTGGCTCTTCCATCTTAGAAATTGGAGTTGAGCCCGGTCGGTCAAATTTCTCGGGGCCTGATTAATAAGTTCATTCTACTCCGTATTTCTTCCTCGATTGAAAATCGCAGGCCGATTTGAGTCGTTCACAGTCACGGCAAAATGCGATGTCTTCGGCTTTGGGCTGCAGTCTTGCCCTTCGCTGTCACTCTGTTGAGCGACCTAGTATTTGCTGAAACACAAGCTCTGCCCTCATGCGCTGTGAGATTTGGAAGCTCCACCCGCACCCGGAGATGCTGACATCATTTGTAGCGAGACTGCCTTACCGACCTCGTTCCCCAATCGACTTGTGCTTCCAATAACCAAACATGCATATGCACAAATGTTAATCTCAAGGAGGAGGTGGATGTTTGTGTCACGGCGAATTGCACAATCAAGGAGGCTCTTAGTACGTGAGATCTAGATGCACGCGCTTCGCATTCTAACAATCGCATAGCCGCCGTGAATGTCACCGATACAACATGCGGTGCTCCAATTCGAGATCGGACTTCTTTAAGTGTCATAGTACCGGCAGTCGGCATGAGTGTTACATTGGTCCTCATCGTTTTGAGGTTATACACGCGCCTTGTGATCAACAAACTGAACATCGAATTGGATGACTGGGCAACTATTCTTCTCGGGGTAAGACTATGCACATTTACGACATTTCGAAGAGTTTAAGCTAAGTGTCACAGTGTTGCGCGGTGCCAGTCAACGTCGGTTCGATCGTGCGTAAGTGAAATCGATTGACACACTCTCTTTTACAAGCACCGGAATGTTAACAGTCGCTCCAGTTGGAAAGACTGGCTTGGGTAGAGATATGTGGACCCTTGAGTTCACAAATATCACTCGAATCTTTTATGTGAGATTTTCCACGTTACACGTACTTCCATGGGTTAACTGACCATAATAGCTCTTCTATATCCAAGAGCTTCTTTACATCACCTGCGTCGCCATCGTCAAAATTTGCTTCCTTCTCTTCTACCTGCGCATATTCCCCTCCGACCGAATGCGACTGGTAATCAAAATTTCTTGCCTCGTGACGATCTGCTTCGGTCTTACTTTCCTCTTCGGCTTCGCATTTCAATGCTCGCCTGTGAGCTATAACTGGAATGGTTGGGATGGGGAACACAAAGGGACTTGCGTCAAGACGAATGCTCTCGTCGTCGCTGCTGCCGCATTTAATATCGCCCTGGATATATGGGTCATTTCTCTGCCTATTCCCAGGGTACTAACGCTTCAGGCATCACTACATACAAAACTTCAAGTGGTATTTATGTTTTCCGTTGGGTTTTTGTGAGTTTCCCCTCGGTTTTCTACTCCGGAAATTTTTGAACATCCAGGGATGCAAGGGGCTAATACTTTTATTCTAATCAGGATTACCGGTGTCGGCATATACCGCGCCGTAATACTCAAACTCTTTGCCACAAGTACCAATCCAACATGTATTGCCCCCTACCTCCCTTTTCCACGACCGCTGAAAAGCTAATTAATCTTCACTACAGGGGACAATTCTCCTGCTGGCTATTGGTCCGTGATCGAAATTGATGTTGGAATTTTCTGTTTATGCATGCCAGCCATGCGTTCTTTGCTTGGCCGCCTATTCCCGGCTGCGTTTGGATCCACAAAAGAGGCAAGCTCTATGCGACATACCAGCAGCCAGAAGAAAATAAGGACCGTTGATAGCGGACCAAATACGAGCTTTGTCCAGTTGATCGAGATGGATAATGCCTTGATCGAGACGGATAATGCGGAGAGCTTGAACAGGCATTCCAATCCCTAGCAGGATTTGCTGTTGGATTCCACTATGAAGAATCTGAAAAAATATTTTGAATAGAATATGAAAGATCACATAATACAATAATCTGACTCATCTATCCGAGGAGAGTATGTATAATTCTATCTCAATTTTGGACGCCCATCTGGCCTTTAGCCAAACGCCGCTTCAGTAAATCTCCGTTTCTGACTCTTAGTCGTAGTATTCGGTAAAACCTGCTCTTAGAAAGCCTACATCCTAGGGGGACTAAACGTATCATAGGTCGGTATCTCTGGACCAAAAACTAGTTAGGTTGTCGCAATTATGTGATTTCAAGTCGGTTACAGCGTACAAGTTGATAACTGTGAAATCATCTGCGCACACAACAAGCCCAGCCGGGCTAGCTCAATCGGTAGAGCGTGAGACTCTTAATCTCAAGGTTGCGGGTTCGACCCCCGCGTTCGGTTCTTCTTTTTTGCATTTTGTACCTAATATCAGGAGAAACTCACTGATTTTTTTGAAAATTTCTCTCTGCAAAAGAAGCGGCAGTGCTAATATTCGAGGGCAAACCTAATTTTCTTTGGCACTGGGAATTCCAAATCATCAGCCTCAAGTGGGGGTTCCCGGGCCTGAGCGCCTTAGCCTCACCTAAGCCCCCAGGTGAGAAAGGTGACGGAACACAAAATTCACATCTTTCTCTCGGAGCCTCTAACTAGTACGACATAATCCTTTCTGCTTGATCGCATTTGGTTTCGGAGTCAACTGTGCGATCATCAACATGACTGGTGACGTGACAGACTACAGGCTTCGGAAAACGCATGCGAAATCTCGGCACGGTTGTCTTAGATGCAAGCATCAACGAAAGAAGGTAGACGCTTGGATGATAAATCTGCCAGACATACGTTGATGATATTCCCAGTGCGATGAGTTGAGACCAAGGTGCTCTAGATGTTCCAAGCGCATGTACAATTGTGAATATGAGGGTCCTCGAGGACGTTCTCGATTGCATTTCCAGCCTGCATTTTCCGATGATCACTTATCATTGGGTAGCTCTTCGCCGCATAGCGCTTCTTCAAATACACTGCTTCCTTATTCTCCAAGTGTCAATGAGAACTGTGAAATGCTATCAATGAATTCAGACTCCCCCAGTACTCTTGACGCAACGGAACTTGACCTTTTCAGTCACTGTCCCACGCACACTAGTCGGAATATACCTTTCGACGATCTTGATCACTATGCACTTTCTGTCGGAATTCCAAATATCGCTTTCAAGAGTAGACCTGTCATGTCATCCCTGATCGCTTTGGCGGCAGCATGCAAATGTCATGATCTAGTCAAGCCCAATACGTCTCTGGAAGGACGGACTGTCATGGAGGTACAGGAGCTACTCATGCTTGCCGAACGCCATCACAGGAGCTCTCTGCAGCACATACAAGTGGCCATGGCACATTCAGATTGTTATGACAACATCCTCGCAAATGCAGCACTGATGGTATTGTACGCTTCCGCCAGTCACTCCGTCAGAGTTCATTTGGCTACTAGTGCAAAAGCGAAGTGGCCAGAAAATGCCAAATCAACTGCTTCCACAACACTCACAGTGGATCTCATTTACTCGCGCAGCTCATACGGCATCCACCGCAATACTCGATGGAATACTTGAGAGTGTGACCAACATTTCAACAAATACAAATATTCCAAGCCCGAACATCAACACACCCGCATTACCGAACCAAAGTTTAAATGGCACCATTGTCTTGTCGCCGCAAGATGGTCCAACCGAAAAGACAAAGCGCCTATTTCTTCCCTTAGTCGTTTCTACATATAATCAAGCCCTCGAAATCCTACGGGGAAAGATCGAATCTACAGCAGCTCTTTTTGAAGCGCTAGAAACTCCTACTTGCAATCATCTACCACTTGACGCTTGCTTGAAAGCATTTTCTGTCCTTGAAACATGTGCATCGGACGCCCTGTCCACAAAGAAGACTATCGAAAGGCATCATGGCCCCAAATTTAAACCCTTGGTATTAAATCACATTATGAAAGTTTCACCCTGGGTTGGAGAATACATGGCCAGCGTCACTTCAATGACGTCGCCGAAAGCACTTCGGCGGACCATTATGTCTTTTCTAAACAAAGCGCCGGGCGAGTTTCTCAATATTGTTCAGTCAATGCTAGATTCTTCATTCGCAGATGCTGACACTGAGAATATAATGGCGCCACACTCCCCCGAGCCTGAGGTCTCTTTACTAAACTCGACGCGCCTATTAACTATGGACATCTTTGCTCATTGGCTGGTCCTTGTCATGTTATTGGATGGCGTGTGGTGGATCGGTGGTATTGGACAATGGGAACTTGGGCGAGTTATCGCTTTAATGAAGCCTCGGGTCTCGTTTCGCCAGCCAATAGATACCAGGGAAACCTGGTGGCCAGAAAGCATGCACTGTGTAGAGCTGGAACTTACTCCCCATGTCTAGAAGAGCAAGACATTTGACTTGGCTTCAATCAGATCACTGGTACATATTGACATGGATATTTACTCCTACTTTGTGTATGTGATGAGGATTGAATGATATCCTTTCTAGTGTTCTCCCAAGTCCTTGGTGACATATGTCTATTCTTGACCATTGATCCAGATCCATGGAATTGAACATCCTTTCTTGGCGCCAGGTGCTCACTTCTCGAGCTATACTGAAATGTATGTGACTTCAGTAATCTATAGTTCGTGGGCACTGATTAATACAAGACCCTCGGAAATGGCGGTCTTAATGAGGTTCCATGTCGTGGCTTTGTAGAATAAAGAAAGTAAATGAGAATTTTTGGCACTTATTCTGGAAGTTAGATTAGCTCATGCTGTCGTGTTATGACATGTTTGATACGGGGCCAAAGTGGAATACGCAAGACGGCGGATCGTATATGGGCAAAGCTGAAGCACAGAGATCATCAAAATGCCTGCTGACTGGTCGAAGTCTTATTAATACGCTCAAGGCAATGCGCTTATGTAATACGACATCCGCCTCTTTTATGCACTTTGGGACTCTGCATACATAGCTTGAATTGATTCGGCCTCTATTCATACCTACTCATCGCCATTCGCTCATTTGAGAATTCTTGAGGCAACTATGTTTCAAGAATTTCCAATTTCGTATGAACTGACTTCCTGTGCTGATGCTCTTGGCAACTCAGCCTGATGATTTCTTGGCCCGCTGGGACTAAGTATCGTTACTCTTCTACGATCCATATAGAGGGATGGTAGTATTCACAAAATATGACGCGTGAGTTGCATATCTTGGCGTTGCTGCGGATCACGATTTGGCTTCAAATCTAGAGCCCTTCCTGGCAAGTGAATGAGGCGCAGTACTTCAGTATTTGGAATTTGCGATGGTCGTTTACTTCCTTTGAAGGATGGTTGATGGCATGAACTCAGGTATATAAGGGCTCAAGTCCACTCTCTTCTTCACAGTTCATCACCAAACGTTCTTCGACAGCTAAGCAACACTATTCAACCTTTTTTCTAACTTGCAAACCATTCAATATATTTCTTGATATCTTAAACAGCCACCATGCTTTCAGGATCCACCCTTAGCTCTATTATTGCTGTTGCGCTTGTCTTTTCTCTTCCGACAGAGGCAGCACCTCGTCAAATGATGAGACGCTCAACGCCTGAGCTCAGCCTGACAGCTCAACTACAAATTGCGGATACGTAAGTTCTGTCACAAGGGCTAAATGCCTGACGCAGACCAATCTAATTTTTTAGTGCCATTGACCGTTACAAACTCCTCTCGAAGGATGAAGATTTTGTATTCGACTTCACCAACAGCACTACCCCATTCGCCAACCGCGAGACTTTTCCCGCTTTGGTTGGCTCCGGAACATCCTTCAGTGTTGGCCAACTGCCGGGTATGTCACCAAAAAAGGCGTCTAGCTTTCTTAGCACTAAACTTTCCCAATAGCATGCAGCATGGTCTACCTTCATCTCCACCCTCGTGCCACAGAGCTCTTCGTGCTTAATTCTGGGCGTGTTCTCACCCAGATGGTGCCTGAAGCAGGCGTGCTTGATTCTAAAGGTAAACAACGAGTCATTAACACGGAACTGGGTCCCGGCAAGATGACTATCTTTCCAGCCGGCTCGTTTCACACGCAGGTGAACCCGGATTGTGAGCCAGCCAGCTTCACGGCAGCTTTCTCGTCAGAGGACTTTGGCTTTGGCCTCGTCGCTCAGCAGACATTCTCTCTGAGCGATGATGTTATCGCTGCTACATTTGGACAGGCCATTGCTGGAGAAGATATTGACAAAGTGAGGGATGCTATTCCAACCGATGCAGTGATCAAAGTTGAGGAGTGCTTGACCAAGTGCGGTAAGCAGAAGCGTCATGCTTGATCCGACCAAAGTCGTATAGCCTAAAGGGTCGGCGGTAATTTACGCTGCTTTGTGGGTCTCTCTTGTCATGTTTGTCTTATTCTTCCAAGGATCTTGTGAGTGACTATATGATCTTCAAAAAACCCGAATAATGATACAGAGAGATAGATAGTTCAGTTCTTTAGAATTCATTGATAAGGTATGAAATAAATGGCCCATTACATATCCCAGTAAAGGTTGTCTGGTTTGAATGTTTTATGAAAGTTGGGGAATATCGTGGCCCAATCAAACGACCACCAGGTCACCTGGCTTGTAAAGGAGCCGCTAAAGGCAGTTTGTCATGGAAGCGGGGCGGTAGTGGTGGATATTAGCGAGGCTGTATCCCGCATACGGCTGGGGGCGACGAGGGAGACTTTTTAAGACACCACTGGGAGCTTAAGTGACAGCGTTCCCATCCAGTCCCGTCACGTGATATCTTAATCACGTATACTTGGGCACCAAGCGCCAGGTCAAGCGGACGCGTTCTTCTGGACTAAGACAGGTAGAATTATATCTCCCCGGCGTGTTTGATCATGACCAAAAAGGAACCGAAGCGCGGCAACCCTGACCCATCGTGGCTGCGGCACTAAGAACATGTGTAGAAATCTAGAACCGTCTTATTCAACTAACTCATACCTTCGGGCAGGTGCCCCCCACCCCCTTCCCCACCCCCTTCCCCACATCCCTCCCATCTAGTGGGCGACCTCTCTTCCCAAACGAACCAGTCTCCTCGGTGATAGACGACAGGAGAAGGACCAGAGCAACCCCATTTCTCCAGCTACGCATGCAGAAGATATGGCACCTTTTCCAACTCAGCCGCCGGTGGTGAGAGTGCGTATCCTCTGATCCTCAACCTCCCCCAAAAAGCGACTTTATCGCGTAAAGCCCTGGAAATGGAGGGAATCGACGACATGTTTGAACAATAGTCGCGCCGGACTAAAGGCAAAATAGACCTTTAGACTCGACAAATAATTGGCAACATTTAATAAAAATTTGGTTCCAAACACCTCGATATCCCTCATAAAGTCTGTAAAGGTTTCTTTTGATAGGTCACAACTCAGGTGCGCACTTTATAAGCGCGGATGGCGACTATATCCCCATACGACTGTGGAGCCACCTAATAAAACAAACCGCCACCTAATTAAGGGGTCAATAATCTGTCAACATCGGCATCTAGGCTTCTGGCGGTAATAGGTCACCGTAGAACTGGTCGAAGAACGATTGGACTATGACCGCCAACCTTGGATCTTGGCTGGAACTTTTGAAATATTTCTCGAACTAAGTCCTTTCTTTTTTTTATGGAGATCTTATGGCGAAACTCCGTTGAAACGCTCATACGTCGCCGGATGTTCACAGAATGGACGTTGATTAGCCTTGAAACAAGCCGCCGGGTTAGTGATCTGCATCTCGGGCTTCCATCTTGGGTTAAATGGGCCGACCTCGGATTTAATACGCGTAATCGTTTCCGAAGTGCGGGGACGGGGCTTCCAAACTCTATCTTAGGCACTAAAGTGCTCATTCAGGGGCTTGAAATGGTTAGACTGGAGAATATGTGCCACATAAAGTATACATTTTGCATAATGTATGTGGCACTGTACTCATTTAAGCTAAAGCCTGCATGTATGAAGATTAGTATCCCCGGGAATTAGGGGCAGGGTGACGTTGAGCCGAGGCGTTATCCTAGAATTTTTCTTTTTGTATATAAAGCAGAGGGTTTCGTCCCTTCTATTGACCCATCAAGCTCGATTCTATAGTGTCTTCCGCCCGTGCGACCTTTCCCACGAGTCGCCATGATCGGCCTTCTTGCCCCCCTTCTCATTGGCGCTGCTTCCGCGACCTCCCTGAGCAAGGCTTGCACAAAGGAATTTGTCAAGTCAAACCTACCCACATCAGACGACAAAACTCCCCTCGGGATCACCATCGATGAGAGTTCCGTGACTGCCAATACCTACCGCAACTACTCAGTGACAGATGCGACATTCTGGGAAAATGTGAACATCGACTTCTGCGAAGTTTCTTTCGCATACTCCCACGAAAACCTGGATGATCGAATCGTTGTTGAATACTGGATGCCCCTTGCTGAGAACTTTCAAAACCGATTCCTCGCCACTGGGGGTGCCGCGTACCAGATCAGCAATGGATCCGGTGGTGGCGACATGTCAGGCGGTGTTGCCTACGGAGCTGTCACCGGGCTGACTGACGGTGGCCTGCCTTATTGGGGAAGTGTCAACTTCGATGAGGTTGTTCTGCTTGGCAACGGCACTGCGAACTGGCCGGCAATCTACAACTTCGCCTACCAGGCTATCGCCGAGATGACTGAGATTGGAAAGGTTTTCACTAAGAACTACTTCGGACTTAGCAACAGCACTAGCAAGAAGGACAGCGACAAGGTTTACACCTACTACATGGGGTGCTCTGAAGGTGGACGTGAGGGCATGAGCCAGGTTCAGAACGCTCCTGAGCTCTACGATGGTATCATTGCTGGTGCCCCTGCCATGCGCTATGGACAGCAACAAGTCAACCACATTGCCTCCCCCATCCAGATTCAGACTATTGGGCACTATCCACCTTCGTGTGTGTTCGACACCGTGATCAACGCGACAATTAACGCCTGCGACAAGCTTGATGGAAAGATCGATGGTGTGATTTCCCGCAGTGACCTCTGCTTGCTGAAATTCGACGTTTCCTCCATGATTGGCGAGTCCTACAGCTGTGCGGCGAGCAGCGAAACCAGCTTAGGCCTTGGTTATGGAAAGCGCAAGAGGGCCGACAGCTCAACCACTCCCGCACAGAACGGTACCATCTCGGCAAAGGATATCGAGGTCATCCAAGATCTGCTGACTGGTCTGGTAAGTTCTGCCCCGAATGACGTCTGTTTGATTTGAAACTAATCCATAATCACAGAAAGACTCCAATGGCGACAGGGTCTACCTGCCTTTCCAGCCCGGTGCCGGCTTCGGTGATACCACTATCTACGACTCGGATACCGATTCGTGGACTATTGAATCGCCGAACTCCAATGGTGAATGGGTCACCAAGTTCTTGAACTGGCAGAACGTGAGCTCGCTTGTCATGACTGATGTTACCAATGACGACTTGAAGTCCTGGATGATCGAAGGCATGAACAAGTACATGGACTCGCTCCAGACCACTCTTCCCGATCTTTCCCCGTTCCTGAACCGCGGAGGCCGTCTGCTTCACTTCCACGGCGAGGCCGACTCCAGTATCCCCACCACTGGTTCCATTCGCTACCATGAATCTGTTCGCAAGATCATGTACCCCGAGCTTTCGTTTGAGGAAGGAAACAAGAAGCTAAACGAGTGGTACCGCCTCTACCTAATTCCGGGAGCGGCTCACTGTGCCATTAACGACGAGCAGCCCAACGCTGGCTTCCCTCGCGACAACTTCGCCCATTTGATCAAGTGGGTCGAGGATGACATTACTCCGGTGACGATCAATGCCACAGTGCAATCAGGCGCCAACGAAGGCGAAGTCCAGAATGTGTGTACCTGGCCGTCCCGTCCTTACTACGAGAACGGCAAACTGGTCTGCCAGGAAAACCAGTCTTCGGTCAGCGCCATGCTGTGGGATCTGCCTGCCTACAAGCAGCCTGTGTATTAGGCTTGGAAGTCTATACTGTACATAGATACAAGATGAAGCTGGAGCCTCAATAAATATATATAAGGCGTGGGCACCATCATGCAACATGTATTCTAGTAAATATTTCGAAGAATGATCGTTATAGAGAGTTTCTTCGTATTGAAAACATTCAAATGCACCGATAGTCGCTGGCGTCGATCTAGTAAGATTGATCTGATTTGCTGTTACCATAAAAGTAAATTATTTCGAATTTTCCCTTGCGTGTAGCTCTTCTTATGTCAAGTACACCAGAAATATTGCTTGAGTCGTCGTCGCGAACAAGGTGGCTTGTTTACACCACTTTCTTATCTGCGGTTGAAGACATGATGCCCACACACAAAATCAGCCTCCTAGGTCCACGGGAGGCAAATAAAGGGCAAACTTCACGATAGGGCACGCGAAAGAAATTGGCGGCGTAAATTCAGGTTGCAACGTAAAAGTACCTGACTTTGATTTCGGCCCCCATTTTGAGAGTGGGAACTTTGCGAACCCGCTACTTTAGTCCATGACCGCAACCATACAGACGCCTACTATTGCCCATGGCCCCTAAGATGAACCCTCGCCAAATAATAACAAAGAAAGAGGGGCATTCTGAGCTATTAACAGGTAAGTATTCAGTGGTCAATTCATATGTGGATACATGGCTTACCCCACCCCTCAATCTCGATGGAAGCCCCGTGAGCCTTGTGGATCCTCCAGAACAGAAAGCCCGTTCCAGATTTGTCTAGTGGCATCTCAATTGTGCTGGAAAAAGGTGCGGGTTGTTCACGCTGCTCCAAATGGTTTACAAATCACAAACATCCCTGCAATGGCGGCTTATTTCAAGACCATTGATTTTTTGTGGATATATCTTCCTTTCGTATTCCGCTGTTCCAAATATCCTGCTAATTCTGTTCGACATATTCTGTTCGACATCAAAAGAATTCAGGATCAATCTCAACCACAAATGGCCTCTTCATCATCCGAGCATATCATCATTATTGGTGCCGGCTTTGGTGGCCTCTTGCTAGCCCATGGGCTACGAAATAATGGTTTCGACTTCAGCGTATACGAGCGCGACTCCTCCCCCAAGGCTCGCGCTCAGGGTTACCGCATCAAACTCTTCCCCGGGGAAGCGATCACAGATATGCAGTCACTTCTGCCCGCCGAATCATGGAAGTTATTTGAACAGACCTGCGCAGAGACAGTTATGGGGGAAACGACATTGAATGCCTTGGATGCTCGTCCATCCGCCCTACACAGTGGACCGGGATGTGCTGCGTACCGTACTTCTACGTGGGCTGGAAGACAAAGTTCATTGGGGCAAGTCGTTTGAGCGGTACGAACTTCAAGACGAGGGTGTTACTGTGCACTTTACCGATGGAAGCACGACTACAGGATCTTTGATTGTCGGTGCAGATGGTAGTCGGTCGGTCGTGCGAAAACAGTATATCGGGAAAGAATACAAATTACTTGACCCTGAGGGAATCTGTCTGTATGGAAAGGTGCCAATTACTCGCGAGCTTCTGGCTCGTATGAACCCGCGTTTCCAGAAGTGGATGACGCTTTGTCGTGATGTGGCACCGCTAACTCAGCAGATCATCTGGTCGAGCGAGCTGCCTGTCACCATGTTCGTTGAGAAATTGCATTTTGAGCACCGTGATCAGGTTCAAGCTTCTGCACCAGATCTGCCACCATTGCCCGAAGACTACATGTACTGGTCAATGCTGTTACCTAAATGTCTGCTAGGCCACACGGAACCTGCTTTGGCTGCAGCAATGCAACGATCCCCGCTTGATATTGGGCTCGATGTGACCCAAGAATGGGACCCGTCTATTCGTTGTCTTGTTGAGCTTCAGGATCCTGCTCAGGGTAGTATGCTCCGCGTTATGACGACTTCTCCTGAGCTGCCCCGCTGGACCCCTAACGAGCGCATAACTTTACTCGGTGACAGTATTCATGTCATGTCACCAGCTGGCGGGGTCGGTGCTGCCACTGCATTGAGGGATGCCGCGGAAATGACTCGTATCTTGACCAGCAAAGGCCGATCTGTGGAGAGTATCGGTGAGTATGAGGAGGGAATGCGAAGCTATGCAGCTGTTAGCCTGCTGAGGAGTTTCCGCGGGGGCAAGCTGATCTTTGGACAGCCAGACTACGAAGACTGTAAAGAGCTGGTTGTTGAGTAATCTTGCATAACTACTTCAAGCTATCGGTCTGGTCATTCGATTTATACCCACTTCCATTACAATGTTCATCGCGACGTGGGCGGTTGGGCCGGAATGGCCCGTCCCGCGCTAGTAAAACACCACCGAATCCACCCCAAATACCCCTGTTGCCTGTAAGTGGCTCACAGTTTCCTTGATGCGTTCAACTAATGCTTGTCCGTATGCTGGGCCCAAAGGAGGAGCGGGCTTGGTGGTATCGGGTCGCAGCCAAGGCACAGATGAGAAAGGTGCGGCTGCCTCGCGTAGCTGCCGAATGTCCTCATCCTCATATCCGGCCCCCAAAATAATGGCCCCCACTCCACGTGCGTAATTCTTGGAGCCTAGTTCACTGTGCGACGGCACCTCGGCCTCACCCTGCAGCAGAGCCGGAATCTGGTCAAGACCAGCGTCGAGGGTCATGACAAAGTGAATCACTGGATATTTTAGATTTTGATTGGCAACGAGCTTATGAACCTTTGCATGTTTCTAGGAGCTCTCACACCCTCCAGCCTACGCACCTTCAAACTCGGGCTTAAGTGCCGCGATAACGCCAGCGCCGATCTTCTCGGTTCTGCCACAGAGAATAACGGGGATAGGCGGGGCCATTTTTGGTGAAAGAAACCGGTTATGAGGGGCTGAGAGAGTCTTTAGCTTATGTGACAGTTCAATAGAAAATTGACAACGATAAAAGTAAATGGAGACTGAGGGGAAGGGGAAGGAATATGTGTCTATTTATATGTGTTTCCGGGGGTTTTTACCCCACTATGCGACCATGAAAGAAGAATAAACCATGTACTTGGCTGCGGGCCAATAGTCCGAAAACCTACCATGAAAATCTAGATATCAGGTCAAAGGACTGCATGCTTCTCTTCAATCAACTTTTACACAGCATATTGGAACAATAGCATATATTCTTGGCTACCAAAAGGATCATCTAGCATCGGTGGCCAGTGCGTACCCAAAGTTTTATCAGCCTCATTCCATGCGACGGCACCATACGTGGAGGATGGCTATTAAATGAAAAACACGATTTATTGAGCACTTATACATCCTGTTCATCTATTTATTGAGTTATCCCAAAATCTGCAATTAGACATAAAACTAGGTGAAAGTAGTAGGGAATAGCCTAGGTCACTACGATTTACCCAAAGTCGGGCATGTTGACCTATTTCCCACCTTTCATGCATGGGAAAATGCGATCTTCCCGGGCGATGGGTCCACTTGTGACACCGGAAACGCTGCTCTACCGGATGAAAGACCTCCCCGTAAAAGGAAGCCGGTTTTGCGAGCCTCATGCTGTCAGTATATCGATGCAGATCAAATCATCCGTCTTATCAAACAACGGGTTTACAATATCGAGACCATCTACGCCCAGGTAACCTCTGAGGAGGTGTTCGAGGGAGAGAAGCAATGCGATCATTGTGCCAAAGGACTAGGACTTTGCATGGAGTGTAGGCGAGAATAATGCGAGGGCCACTGTGTCAGTTGGCGAAATTGCAGTCAAATCTGCGATACAATCTCAATAAGACCTGTGTGCCGCAGTTTGGAGGCGCAGGGATATCCATCGATCTCCTGGAAAATTCTATCAGCTCGGAAACGGCGAACTGATCACAGCTGGGGAACATATTGGAGAGGAGATGAGCGTCGCTGAAACAGCTTGAAGAAATAAGGTAAGACCCTTGCAGTCGGGACCCTAGGGTGGAATGGACACATGAATAGCCCGTTGTTGTGAAACACTGAAATTCAACTACGTTTCCGACTTATGGTGACTCTAATATATTTTTCTCCTCCAGATGTCAGCCCATCCCCCTAGGTGTGCTCTATCGGGAGTCTCTCATTGATGGATCCCACAACTGAAAATTTCCCCAACGGTGCAGGACTGATAAGGAGATATCTAAGTACGAGAAAAATTGAAAGGAAATAGACAGGGAAGAGTGAGTGAAACATACCTGTAGAAAAGAACATATGTCTAGTCTGTGTTCCACCATTTACACCACGTGTCGTATATACGAACATACTAGCAATAGCGCTAGACACCTGAGGCATCCAGCCTTCAAGAAACAAGGCTTACTTCACCTCTTTTAAACAATTTTTCGGAACTGAAGGCAAATCAATAGATTGGCACTCTCATCAGGGGGGAAATAATGTTGTAAGCAATCTTGATTCAATGTTAAAATGCCTGCGCGTGGATGTGGAGGCTAGGAGAGAGCATTCATGGACATCCAAATGACGTAATTTATATCCCGCACCTAAACTTTCTGCACAACTTTTGCACCGGCGTTTGCTAAAGATGCAATCGAGGGATTTAAGTGGCTATTTTTAATGGCCTAGGCCTTTACATGAAGACGGTCACTGCTCTTGTATCACTGCATTGCATGACCTCTTGCCGTATTCCCGATGAGGGGTTACATGTAGAGAGGCTTTCCGCATTAACAATCATAAAGACGTTATTCATCAGCATAAATAGCGCTTGAGCGCAGCCTGGTTTCACGGCCCGTGTAGATCCACCCGATGAAGTGCCACGTATGTAGGTCGCCAAGGCGACGATCTTTCCCAAACGTTGTTGTGCAGAGTTCAATGAGTGATAAATTTCCGTCAGTTCAAACATTTTTCCCTGGACAGAGTAATTTTAAACTTTGGTTTGGCTGGCTTTCCCTTAAAATGCTTACCAAAATCAATGTTCTGGCAGTGACACGTACCTTTCCAGGGCTGGCTTAGGGGTGTGGGGGTGGGGGTGGGGGGCAAGCGTTTCAGGGTGACCCCTCTTCAAGCAGACATGCTGTGCAGCATGCAAGAGCTTGTACTAGTGTGGCACTTTTGAGAAAATAATGCTAGGTATTCAGCATCGTTATGCCGATATTTGTGCTGTAATGTCCGGGGGAGGGGAAAGGCAAATAAATATCATGCCTGTTAACACCAGTATTTACGTCGAATCAACTTTCGAACTATTCCAGAGTTGAGCAAACCTCAAGATGTCTTTCATACCGACGGAATCATCGTCGAGAGGCCTATCATCCTATATTTCTGAGACTTCAGTCTCGCGTCTCGCTCTGAATAGCTTCATCTTGGTACTAGTACTGGTATGAAGACACTCTTCAAACTATTAAACTTCGCCCTTTTCATTTCTAACATTTAACACCTGGTAGGCACCGGCTTACTTTGTTGGATTAATCATCTACAATGTCTTCTTCCATCCTCTAGCCAAATACCCCGGGCCCAAGTCCATGGCCGCTACCCGTTTCCCCTATATGGGTTTCATTCTAGCCGGAAGAAGTGCCCAGGCAATCAAATCCCTCCACGAACAATACGGCGAGGTCGTCCGCATCGCCCCAGACGAACTATCCTTTATCGACGGTGACGCCTGGAAAGTGATTTATGGAACCCGACCCGGCCATGGCCAGAAGCAAAAAGACCACCGATTCTACCCACCAACTGCCGGGGGTGCTCCGAGTATCATCGTCTCCAACGACGCCGACCACTCTCGCATGCGCAGACTATTATCCCACGCCTTCTCCGACAACTCACTTCGAGGACAAGAGCCCATTATCAAGTCTTACGTGGATCTCCTGATGCAACGCCTCCGCGAAAAATGCGAGAATGGTAATAAGGCACTGGACATGGTCGCTTGGTACAACTTCACAACGTTCGACGTCATCGGTGATCTCGCGTTTGGAGAGCCGTTCGACTGTCTTAAGAACTCAGCCTACCACCAATGGGTTTCAATTGTACTCTCAACTGTCCGCTTTGGCGCATACACCAACGTTGCCCGACGTTTCCCAGGGTGGGGAATCATCAGCAAGCTCATCACGCCTAAGAAGGTATCGAATCAACGGAACTTGCATATGCAACTTACAAAGGAGAAGGTTCAGGGTCGTTTGAAGAAATCCAACGACAGACCTGATTTCTTTGGAAACATTCTCAAGCACATAGATACCGAGAAGGGAATTAGTTTCCCAGAGATGATTACCAACGGTAGCACCCTTATTATTGCCGGCTCCGAGACCACTGCGACTTTGCTTGCTGGAGTCACTTATTTGCTTCTGAAGAACCCACAGATTATGCGGAAACTTCAGGAGGAAATTTGGGGTGCTTTCCAATCCGATGATCAGATTACGTTGGAGAATTGTAACAAGCTGGAGTATATCCACGCTGTTCTTACTGAAGCTCTGAGGATGTATCCTCCTGTTGCGGTTGGTCTTCCTCGAATTGTTGATGCGCAGGGTGATATGGTTAACGGACACTGGGTTCCAGGTGGTGTAAGTCGCAGGCTAATATCTCCCTTTAGCATAACAATACTTTACTAGGCATTTTACTGACATCTAAACAGACCATCATCTCGGTTACACAAATGGCTGCTTACCACTCTGCACATAATTACACGCACCCTGAACAATTCATCCCCGAGCGATTCCTGGATGATCCTCGCTTTGTGAATGATAGCAAGACCGCATTGCAGCCTTTTAGCTTTGGTCCCAGGAACTGTATTGGTCGAAAGTAAGTGCATATATACATTCAAGATCCATGAAGTTGTACAAAACCCATACTGACTTCCTGTGTCCAGCTTGGCATATGTTGAAATGAGAATAATTCTTGCTCGCATGGTCTTTAACTTCGAGATGCAATTGGATCAGCCGTCTGACGAGTGGACAGATCAGAAGTGCTTCATCCTATGGGATAAAAAGCCTCTAATGATCAAGCTCACTCCGAGAACAAAGGCGCTGTGAGCAATAAATGAACAGTGCGAGATGGAATGCAGGGACGATTATGATGGGATAGGCAGGACCCTCGCTTCGTCATCTACTTGTGGCGTTTTTACCAATGCTTGAAATGAATGAATTCATCTGATTTGTGTATGCAATTTAATTTGATGGTGTATTCAGGCTATCTTTGTGTGAGTATGACGATATCCAGGTGCCATAGCTCAGTTTCAAAAAACATCAATCCTTAAGTGGAGTGGATGAATTATTCTATTATGATAAGGTGTAACTCAGCGTCAATATTGCATGTATGAAGCTAATCCGAATTTACTCCGCAGCATGGTCTGATCAGCACGATAAATGTATGATCAAAGCCTGCTTAACGTCCACGGGTCTACATGAGTACTCATCTAATCTCAGTACCTACTACCTACTCCCGTGTTTGGTGTCCAAATCGATACAATAAAATGACATATAAGTCTGAATTTCATTCATGTTTTCCAAAATGAGCCATGGCATCTATATGCCCCACATACCTCGATGTGTCAGAGTTCAAGGGTGCACAGTCAGGGTCCAGACTTCAGTAAACCTGAAAACGCCTTGCCCCGCGGGAGATCAGCCACAACCCCGCAGTGACTCACGAGTCAAACCAGTGGAGCATTTTGCACATTATGTGGCAAGAGAAAAGAATCGGGTTTCGTATTTAGACTAGCGGACGGTTCTAAAAAGCCCCCATCTTGAAACTGTGTTCTTCTACCTAAAGAGGTAATTTGATTTTACAGTGGCGAAAGAATTCAAGGGTTTCATAATTCATCGTATACACTGATCTTCACTCATAACTGCAAATCCACTGAACGAAATAATCCAATGAAATCACGTATAGCTATCATCAAAAGTCATATCTCAAAACAAAGGAAAATGATCGATCGGACTCGGAGCCTCAACCCCCTCCAAGTAAGTCTCTCCACATACATCACATAAGTGAGTCACCGTATCAACAACCAGTAAAACACGCAGGAATATTCTGGGCATGCATAATTCAGGCAACTCTGCCCTCCTATCATTGGCTACCCACCACACAATATGCGGGAAAGAGGGGGCCAATTCGCCAATAATGGACCACACCGCAAAGCAAACTATAGAATCCTTTGCACGAGTCACGTCAACGGAAAACAGATCGCTTCCAATCTGGGGTTCCGACTCCAGTCTCGAATTCAAGGACTGAATTGAACAGATTTCAGTTGGGGGTGGGCGCTCCAGGCAAGCCACTTCCCCCTCTGTTGCAAATGGGTTTGGGGCCAGGTGTTTCAACACCGTGGCGAAAAATGACTAGTTTTCAGGCTAGTCTGGGTAATCTATACCCGTAGTTTGAATTGGAGTAACGCTTTGGTTTCAAAGAGTGTAAACCGTAAAAACCGACAAATAGTTGTGATCAAAATGGGGTTTTCCTATTTTTTTGTGGTTTTGTTCGTTGGGTTCAACGTTTTCAGCGGTGGTAGCGATGACCGCGGGCCTCGTATCGTCGTTCTTCACGATCTAGGTGATCAGGAACATAGAGCGAACCCCGGTTTGATGGGCTGCGGCTGGAAGAGTTCGATGATCGAGAAGACTGGCGAGAGGAACGAGGGTAGACGATGACATGACGCTTGCTGAGAGAAGGCGAGCGCTCAATAATCTGGAGGGGAGGGGACTGAGACTCCGGGGTGTGAGAGCGAGGTAGAGACTGCTCAATTATGGGCCGTTTGCTGGGGCTGGTAGAGCTGGGAGGACGGACGGCAAGAGCACGGCCCCGACGAGGAGACTGGATTCGCATTCCCTTCTCGATGGAATCGAGGAGGCTGCGGGTTGCACTCGAGTCTCGGGGCAGCTTGACTCGTCGTGGCTTGCCGTTTTCTCTGTCTACTGCTGCGAATTGCTTTCCGCCCTCGCTGTATAGGTACTTGCTCACGTCGAGAGCGAGGAGATAGCCACGCTCGCAGTGATAGTTCTCGCGGGTTTCGATGGCAAGGGCACAGGGGGTGCAGCGGGCAATGTGGCTCTCGAAATCATCTAGGACAAGCTTCTCGTCGTCGTGCAGATCACGCACGACGGTGGGCTCGACCATGATTGAGGATGGCATTGGTGAGGAATGGCGTACACTTTGACGCCGTAAGGGTGAACGAGATTGTCTTTCCGTGGTAGAATAGGTGTTCGGGTCGACCACGTAGGTAGTTGAGCGTTTGGGAGACACGATGACTGATTTCCTGGGGTCACGCGTAGAAACGGTTTAATGACCGTGTTAGATATAGAGGTGGGAAGTGTGACCAAGTGTTAGATGAAGCAGATGATCTAAGTTTGAAACTTTGGGGTTGTCAAGATGTGATAATGTAACTGTAGACTTGGATGGGAAGAAATTAGAATACATGCAAGGTGGGGGGAAGGAAGTTATATACTTTTTTGACTGATTCACAAGGCGGACTGGAGCCCACTGGAGCCTGGGATCGTAGGCTAGTAAGGTTATGTACAGTGACTTCCTCAGTACCCGCTGGCCCCACCTATGAGAGTAGAAAACCAATGTACTTGTACTATCTTTGTAAAGGAGCGCTAGCGCATGTGGCTTAGTCGCAGGTGAACGCCGACGGATCGAGGAGCTCACAGTCGCTGATTGGCCGAGATTTGCAAGCAGTTTGAACTGCAAGTGAATTACGAAATGCACGCGGGGGAGTGAATGTGGCCACTTTGTTACTGAATGTAGTCTCCGACTCCAAACCCCCTTTCCTATTCTTCCTCTTTCACAAATCCCAAACATCTATTTTCTATTTTTCTATTTTAATTTGGTTTTTATTTTATGATCCCTGCTCGTCCTTGTGGTGCTTACTCGATCAAGAAAGGTTTCCCATTTGGTGGCTTGAGCCTCTCGTGTTCCTGCGCCCGCGTCTCGTGCATCAAGTCATTTGCAAAAGCCCCGAGTCAACCAGGATTATGCGATCGGAAAATAGCAATTTCGTCAACTTGCATTCATATCCATCCATTGTTGACGTCGTCTTCATCTTGAGGCTCTAGCTGGGGCTCATCGTGGCCATTATTTGCTCTGCTACCGCTGCCCCTAATGCAGCGTCTACTGAGACGAACCTCGAACACCAACGACGAACCAACATGATTGACGAGTTTCATGTTGATTCCCATTTTAGATCGATTCCTTTTACGGTAATTTCCATTTACGGTGATACGAATTGGTTTGGGGCTCCAAAGACGATCATTATTATTAGCCCTTCTCTCTAAGAATAGGCCGGGGTCGGAGGCGGGGGGATCATGTTTCGGACCCCAAAGATCGCGAAACACAAATGATCCCCCTCATGCTTGAGCCACACCAACGAGGCTGATGAGGCCGATACGAGCCATGAAAACTCAGCCCCAGCCACAGGATGCCACTGACGCTCGTTCATGATTCGTCACACCAGCCACCCACGTCGGCGGTCGTATTGTTATCATGCTGACACCTTGTCCTTGTTCCTGAACAACACAGCCACCGCCGCGTGCAAGCCGCCAGGGCTGCATGAAAATAATGACGAGCATGACTGCACGCCATTACGAGCGGATATTGACACCCGAAATCATTTCCTCACCCTTCTGGCCATCCATGATCCTGGTTGCCTGGAGGCATCCGCCAAAGTATATTCCTGGGTTGACACCTGTCTTCACCCGGGTCAAACTGTCCAGACCACATCCATGCGCCAAGGCCATTTCTCGCTACATTACTGGACAATGGCTGCCGATCATCCAACCCGATACGAATGTCTTGCGTTATCAACCCAGGCTCCTGTCAACCTGAGTCCAGGTGCAACTACCTCCACGGCCATAGACAGGGGGCATGACTTCCTCATTGTCCGATCTGAATCAAAATTAGGCACGCCTCTTCAACAAGCCCAGCCGGGCTAGCTCAATCGGTAGAGCGTGAGACTCTTAATCTCAAGGTTGCGGGTTCGACCCCCGCGTTCGGTTCTCATCAGAGTCAATCTGAGTTATATTTTTGCCTTTTTCCTACTCAATTGCCTTCGTGACTTCATGAGGCAATAATAGAATCCGGTCTCCAACAAGCAAGCCGGGCTAGCTCAATCGGTAGAGCGTGAGACTCTTAATCTCAAGGTTGCGGGTTCGACCCCCGCGTTCGGTTTCTCTTCAGGGTTAACCTGGCGTTTCGTTTTTGCCTGGTTGCTGATTTTTTTTTTCGTGTGAATCGCCGGTTCTGAGTGGCGGAAAGCATATCGCGGGTTCCACATGTGGGGGCCGGCCCGTAGTTGAGAACTTCTCGATGAACCAGGGACACTAACTAAACCTTAGAAAACGAAACTTGATAAGACGACGTCAGAGGAAAGAAACTTTCACCGCAGTCAAGAAATCCCGAAGTCCCCTGCAAATTGCTTTTTGCACTGTAAGCAGACCCTGACTTGTGACTGACATACTAGGTCCAAGCGCAAGGCAGAATACCTTATTGCCGATCAGATCGGAGGTGAAGGTTCTGATCCTCAGCTGTATTGTGCATTTGTCAGGATAGGCATCAGTCGGGTGCCTGTTCAACTTTGCCACCTGAGTTGAAATTTAATGTTGAGGTTGGCTTGGCGATTGTCAGGGAATGAATCGGGACCACGCGCAGGCTACATCATAGTCTACCTGGCACGCGACCCGTGACCCCGCCATGGCAATGGCTTCTCCCACCAAGGAAAAATGACCGGGTCATGAATTGCCGAGTATGCTGGTCAGATCCTTGGCCTAGAAACTAAGCTATGCTGACTAGGCATAGTATGAGCAGTTAGTAAGTCTTGATGAATCGTGTGAGGGAAGAAGGTATAGGACTATCTGGGCACGTGATGGATGAGGTCAGTTGAAACCTGTGAGTATGCTGGAGCGTGATAACGCTACTTTCGACAATTGTCTATGTAAGACGGAAGTCAATGCTAGATTAGTGGGACTTTGAAGCGCCTGTGGACATAGGTTTGAAGCTATGGCAAATCACGACCAGCGCCCAAGGTCTTACATTCAAAGCATGTACTTAAGATTTCGATCTCTTGCAGCCAATTCCTGAGTCCTGCACTGATCCTGCTGCATGCATGCAGCACAGGTAATTTAGGTCTTCTAGTGTTGCCTGTAACGATATTCTCATCGGAGGCACATTGGTTTTGTAAACAGCGACTTATGCCCGACACAACTAAACAATTTTAATTTTGCCACTCTATCTCTTAAATTCGCACATGAGTAGTGAAACTATCGAAGGCTGTAAAGTTCATGGGTACATCTGTACTTACGTTAACAACGACAATTATTATTCTAGCTCAAGAGGTGTGTATCTTAAGTTAGGAGAAGATGAAGGACTATATTCATTAAAGTACTATATGCATCGTCTTCAACGGATACAACTTAAGAGCAGCATGGACGGTACCGAAATTTCGCTCCACTGTATAAGCGTGGGGGCCAAATCCATAGAAATGTCTCGTCCAATCATCCTACCCCTAAGTGGACCCGACTGCTTGATCGCAAAGCAGCGATCGATTAGCACTAAAACGCCAAGACGTAGTAGACTCAGTATTATTTCGTGCATGGGAAAGTGGGGAATCAAGTCCTCGGCATTTCAGATTTGCGAAATTACCGTGCATCTAGATGAATTACTGTATGAAAGACTCGGAGATAAACACCTCAATGCACTAACGTATTTCACAAGCGAGCGGGCCACCCGATGCAGCGGGCCACCCCAAAACACATAGTAAATAAGATAAATTACAACTTGATATCTCAACAATAAGAGCTTCTATTATGTTCTCCTTATAGAAAGATACTCCTTGGAGTACCTCTAGCCCTTACATCCCTGGAGTTTAATTAATTTTTATGGCTCATTAATACAGTACGAAGATATATATTTTGAGCTTAAAGAGCTAGATCACAGTGTATTTTTTGGTAATCTGACAAAATCCTCCGTTAAACTACACTAAATTCCAGAGTCTACCTAAAGTCATCTTAGGGAAATAGTATCGAAAATTTGATAAGGTTTAGTTGCGTTGTTGCTGAGATATTAAATTGCATTTACTATGTGTTTTGGGGTGGCCCGCTGCATCGGGTGGTCCGCTCGCTTGTGAAATACGTTAGTGCAGGCTAGTGTTTCCCTCCGGTTAAGATAATTGGCGGGAGTGGGCTTTAGTCCACCCGTTGCACGTTATGGGCAAAGTTTGGCGCTTATGAGAACATCGAGCATATGCATTACAAATTTGAGTGCTGCATTGAAAGCTAATTTGAGTAACCGCCCGGCAAATACTTAAATCAGTCTCAACCCCCTTCTTTCCCCTCTTTCAACCAGAAAACAATTATTAAAGTTAGCCTACATGAATATGAAACTCACCATCACTGGTATATATAGATCCCGAAATCTATCGAGGATCCACTCTCGGCTCCGTTTCATCTAGCGCTAACATCCACACAGGCAACGTCGACAAAGACGACAGCCACTTAAAAAAGCTGCTGGACAATTACCGACCGGATCTGAAACCCTACGAAGAGGTTTACCGCCATATCCACAGCAACCCTGAACTCTCAGGCCAAGAAGAACAAACTGCTAAAATAGCATCCGACCACCTCCACAACCTCGGCTTCGAAGTCCACTCCAACGTCGGCGGCCACGGCGTTGCTGCCGTCCTCCACAATGGTCCAGGCCCTAAGATCCTCCTACGGGCGGATATGGACGCGCTCCCATTGGAGGAAAAGACAGGTCTTTCCTACGCGAGTACCCGCACGGTAGAAAATGAGCATGGAAATCGTATCCCAGTTATGCATGCCTGCGGACATGACACTCATGTCACGAGCCTGATGGCCACATCCACGCTACTACATGCCGCGCGCGACCACTGGAGCGGAACGCTGATCTGCATTTTCCAGCCTGCGGAGGAAACTCTAGGTGGTGCGCGCGCGATGCTGGATGATGGGCTGTATGAGAAGGTTCCGAAGCCGGATCTCGTACTTGCGCAGCATGTCTCGCGGATGCGGGCTGGGACTGTCAATCTTCGTGCGGGACGGTTACTTACCGCAGCGGATGCGTTTGAAGTGAGGGTTTTCGGGCGGGGAGGACATGGGTCTGCGCCGCAGACGACGATCGATCCGATCGTTATTGGGGCGTCGATTGTGATGAAGGTGCAGACTATTGTATCGAGGGAGGTGACGCCGGGTGAGTTGGCGGTTGTTACCTGTGGGAGCATTCATGCAGGGAATTCGTCGAATATCATTCCGGATCATTTAGATTTGAAGTTCACTGTGCGGACGTTTGATAAGGAGGTTAGGAAGCGCGTGCATGCTGCTATACATCGGATTATTGAGGCTGAGTGCCTTGCTGGGGGTGCGGTTGAGAAGCCCCGTGTGAAGCTCACGACGTCTGGTCCGGCGACTGTCAATGATGATGATTCTGTTGATGCTCTTCGGGAGACCTTTCAGTCGTATTTCCAGGACCGGCTTGTTGATATGGAGCGCCCGAGTGCGAGTGAGGACTTCGCGCTTTTGGCGACGGAGGCTGGGGCTCCGTATGTGATGTGGATGTTTGGTGGGATTGATGAGAAGACGTGGGATGATGCTGTTAATAAGGGGACTGTCAATGAGTTGCCAATGAATCACTCGCCTTTCTTTGCGCCCAGAATTGAACCGACTTTGCGGGTGGGTGTGGATGCTTTCGCTTTGGGTGCCTTGACCTTTTTGCAGCGAAAATAAGTTTTTTTTTGAAGCACTACATGAATATACTATCGCACATCCCATGAAGTTTTTTTTTTGGTAAACGTGCAATAGTTATGAGTTCATAAGAGCTCTCGGGCAGGCACTGGAGATGCATCATCCCCGCATATGTATTTGTGGGTCACTCGAGACGAGGGATTGCCCCCGAGACGGTTCTGGTGTTGATCCCCCGCACACCAACTCTACATTAATTCCCCCTCAATCTACTCAACCTATATGCCATCTATTGAAACCAAAAGTTCCTTCAATCTATTTACAACTTCAATATGGCAGCGCTACCAGCTTGGGGTTTGCTCGCAGGCAAGACAGCCGCCATCACCGGCGGCACCACAGGAATTGGACGAGCGATTGTGTTAGCATACATTACACAAGGATGCAACGTTGCCGTCAACCATTTGGGGCTTTCAAAGGATGAAAATCACCGACACAGCCTCCTGGAAGAAGTCAAGGCAATTGAGCGGAAGGGCATCAACACAGGGAAGATCCTCGAGGTGTCTGGTGATGTAACAAGTCCACAGACCAGTGAAGACCTAGTTGAAGCTGCGGTATCTCAATGGGGAAAACTGGATATATTTGTTGCGAATGCAGGAGTATTTAAGCAAGCCGAATTTCTCAAGTACGATTGATCCAAAATTCTTCCCTTCCTTGAGAGTCCTGCTGACTTCCATAGAATCCAACCTTCGTTACTAGATCACAGTGTTGATGTTAACATCAAAGGCACGTTTTACTCATGTCAAGCCGCCGCTCGTCAAATGGTAAAGCAGGGACACGGAGGCTCAATCATCGGCATTTCCTCCGTCAGCGCACTCCTAGGTGGTGGACTTCAGACACATTATACTCCCACAAAAGCTGCGATTCTATCCATGATGCAGTCTATGGCTATTTCACTGGGCAAGGACCAGATTAGATGCAATGCGTTGATGCCGGGGACAATCGCTACTCAGCTAGCCGACCATGATATGAAAAACCCGACCAAGAAGGCTGCACTCGAGGCGCGAATCCCGCTTGGTCGCATCGGGGATCCGAATGATATGGCAGGTCCGGCTGTGTTTTTGGCTTGTGAGGAGATGAGCCGATATGTCAATGCAACAGGGATCTTGGCCGATGGCGGAATGTTTAGCAATCTACAATGATCAGAGGACTTGGTGCCATTTGGTGAAAGATCTTGTACTTAGAGAAAAATGAATAGATATGCCTTGACTGATGCGTCAATTCCAAAAACATGTAATAGTGGTGATAATAAGGTCCCGTAGGCCGAAGTTCAACGCATAGTATATGCCATTTCAAACAAATTTAGGGGATACGAAAGCGTAGGGGGGCCAGCTGAAAATAAAAGTGAGGAGCAACTCTTTTGTTTCGGGACATGTGTAATGAACTTGAAAAGGTTCGAATATAGACAGCAAGTCCATGGATACTATAAATTTCGAAGACTTAGGATCTGTCCAAGAATTCTAGAGATATTTCATGCTTTCCCTGCTGATCCAGAAATTTCCATCCATTTAATAGTCAGATCCTCCACCTTCTGAATACCTTCCTCAATAAGCTGGGTGTGCGGCATCTTCGCTACGTTCGCTCTGAGATGGTCATAATAATCATCCAGCACCAGTCGATTGACATTGATTTTGGTAACACCAGCAGCAATACAACGCTTCATTAGATCAGGAGCGAATCCATTGGTACCATGAAGAGCAAGTTGGACTCTACCGTTTGCCTGCGCACGAATACTCTCGAACCTGATCATGTAATGCGATAGTTAGTAAGTGGCTTCAGTCTGGGAAGAGATTTAACTAAGTGCTCACCTGTTCAAGTCCAGCTGTGGTCCCTGAGGCCCGTATTCACCATGAACATTCCCAAACGCAGGCGCAAGCACATCCACGCCCGTATCAACAAACTCATCCACCTCCTCGGCAGTCGTCATACACGCCTCAAGCCCCGCCGTATCCATGACCCCATCCTCTCCACCCTCGATACGACCAGGCTCGGCTTCAGTCACCTTGTGACGTGCGTTGCAGTATTGCACCAGCTCCCTTGTTTTAGCCAAATTAACCTCCTTGTCATAATGCGACATGTCAACCATGATACTGTCGAAAGGAAGATCTGCGGCTTTCTTGATGATTTCTTCGGACTGTGCGTGATCGAGGTGGATGCTGATAGGGACACTTGCTCGTTTCGCGGCGTCTGCGGCGGTCCGTACTAGCAAGCCATCTGTTGCTTGAATAGCCCACGGGAAGAATTGAATGATGAGTGGTGAGCGGGCTGTCTCGGCGGCGCGGACTAAGCCCAGGATTTGCTCGATGTTATAGGCAATTGCGGCGATGACGCCGTATTGACCTGCTGCGGCATTGCGTAAGATGGAAAGATGTTGATTTGAGTCTTTCCAAGACATGTTTGGTGAATTGCGAATTGCTCTCACAGGAATGATGAATATGCGTAAAGAAATCTTTCTTATTTTGATTGGGAGATTCGAAGGAATATAATGGTTTTAAAGTATACTGACTGAGTTTTGATGCCCTGAAACATTGGGTGAATAACATCCTGCCTCGAGACGAGGATTTGAGGTGGCCCCACCATCGTCATCGCCATCAGCCTTTCTCCGACAGGGAGCATGCGGTCATACTCCTCTTCTCAAAATCAGCAAGGGAGGTAAGTTATACAGCACCTTATCCGATTTCAAAGTACTATCAGTGGACTTGAATTCCATGAAGAGCTGCCTGCTCCTACCTCATCCTTCTTTTACCGATGCCAAATTGACAAGTAGGGAAATTTTTCGTGAAAATATAGCATCGTTCATTATGATATACTACATAAAACCCTTCGAGACTGAAGACGGTCTCAAAACTTCATGGCAATCCCATAGCTGTCGTAGCTCCAGCCCAAGCGAGCTAGCGGGCCAACCGCTGCGTTGCTGACAGGAATCCAAAAGCGCCACTATGGCTTCACGGGCATCTTTGTCTTGTGTGAACACGCCAGCTGAGATTTAATTAGCTCAGAACCAATGAAATCCGACAGTCGATAGCCACATACCGATGAACAAAGCCTGTGACGACATCACGCTAGATGCACTATCCTTGAGAGTCATGGCAATGCCACAAATATCCTCAATGTATCGTTTGATCAATCTTTGTCGCGTGGTATACTGCTCCAATCCCCCAATGCTCGGCTCATGGGCTAGCAACAGGATATGTGACACGCTAAAGAACTGAACTGATACAGCTGTATGGTTCTGTTAATCTATGACTCCGAAAGTTGAATCGAAGCATAAGACTTGAACGTACCAAAGGCAGGCGGACTAATCCAAATTGGTTTGAAGCATGATGAGGTCCCCCGTGGTCCCAAAGGTAAAGGGGAGAACTCGATTGTCAGATGTTGTTGCCAGTCATCTAACATTCCACGAAGCCGATTCGCTTCCTCCATGCGACTTTGTATGGTGGTTTCATTAGTAGCGCCAGCACAGAAGCTGACAACTTTTGCAGCGTGATAAATGGCCCGCTGAGCGAGTTCGTGTGGTAATAGTGCAGAAAGCGATTTTTGAGGGATCCAGAAGGTAAGGGTCTTTCGTTGCTCGCGAAACGCAGCCCAAATATCCTGACATAGCCATGCCCACCAGACTGCTGAGTGGATTCCACCAGATTCCCCATGGATGGTTTGAGACCGCTGAATCAAAAATACTCCTTCGAGGTGTCGCTCCCAGCCGTTGGTTGAGTTGTCAAGCATCTCATACGCGGAGATAATCAGGGTGGTAGCGAGGAGTTCCAGACTTGTCTTGTAGGTAGGATATTGCATTGCCCTTTGCACGTAGTGTAGAGTCTGGTAATAATATCGCACAGCTGATTCCTCTTTTCCAGGGATATTTTGGGTATCCTGGTGGGGATTCAAGGCCAGGTGCCGTAGCGCAAGTGCCAGTATAGCATTCAAAAGCCCCGCGTTGTGGATCTAGATGATATTTGCGTAAGCCTTGACCAGCTTGAGAATATATAAATGGAATCCTCTATTGCGTACCGCTAAGTGAGCAACAAACGTGGAAAATTGATTTGTTGGATCAAAAAGGTCAATCTGAAAGAACATGTTAGATCACCATCCTCAACACCCACCCCCATGAGCTAGTGTTTGACCTACCCAGGAGCTAACATGATTCACAAAATGTACAAATAGTCTCTGTTCATTTTCTAATAGCTCAATTGGATTGCGGGAATGCCAGATCCCCCCTTCGGCAAGCGTGGTAGTTTCAAGGGTGCCAGGATCATTCGGGTCATGAATCCCGTTGGTGGAAGGAGGGCTGTCTAGGACCTGAGTTGCGCGCTGAAGTGAGCTAGGTTTATTATTGCCATTGCTAGACTGGTCAAGAAGCAGGCCTTCAGTCTCCCACGGGATAGGAATGGTTGATTGTTGAGGACTGTCCTTGGCGGCATCACTCGCTAGCAGCCCAAACCATCGCACAGCTGCAACCGCGGCATTGGTTGGAGAAAAATGATTATTCTGGAAGATGATTGGGCTCGGGGTTCCAAGGATGTCACCTCCTGGATCCTGGTCATGTAGTACCTCTGTTGGCTGCGGATCAGCGTGCAGGTCTGGACTAGTCCAGGCCGCAGGCGGTATACCATGCGGCTCAAATACGGCTAGATCTGGTATGATTGTATTTGAAAATTCATGACTATTTCGTGGCGATTCTTTTTGTTGAGCGGTAGACACAGGAGTCTCGTCATTCGGACTTGGCCGAATTGCCTTGGAACGATCAGCTGAGTTGGCATATTCACAAATCTTGTCCTTGTTCACACAAAGGCCACATATCGGCTTGCCCTCATCGCACTTCAAGTGTCGCCTCCTGCAGGTTATGCTAAATTCGGGTTAAGTAAGCGACTCCCGTTCTGGGCAGGATGCATGGGGCACTCACCATCCGTTCGTTGTGCGCAGGCCACGGCCGCGGGACTTCCGTATACGAATACGTCGAGACGAGGATTTCGAAGCCATTATCGAAGTCCCTTGCATCCAAGCAGTGTAGGTATTATCGTAGTCAAGGGCCGAACCCATGGTGGTTTGCACAATGAAAGCTGGTCCCCGTCTCGGGGGCCGGGAAGGTGGAGACATGATGCTATTCCCCGCTTTCCCCGCGTCTGGGATCCACGTAGTCGTTTCCATTCGCCCATTGCTTTTTATGAGTGTTACGAAAGGACAATGCGCTGATTGTTCAAAAATCAAGTTTTATAATTGGCCTATGGGCCCAAATCGCAAAGTTGTGACCTTCCACGGTCAAAAGAATGTGAATATAGTATACAGGGCCGCTCGAAATCAGCTTCACCTCTTACTTCCTTTCTTTTATTTCTTGAACTCTATTCTGAAACATGCTATCCCTCATTTGGACTAGACTGTTGTGAGAACTTTGAAATATTATGTAACAGTTCAATACTCGGTTGGTGGGGCTGCAACTTTCCTGAAACTTGAATACTCCTTATTACGACCGGACGGTTAGCCGCAGGCTGAAACCGACCGCTCAGGCACAATACGCGATTCTACTAACCGGCCCCTCGAAATTTTTTTCAAAAATTACGGAACCCTCACGAGCGAAGTGTGGTGTACGAGGTAGGGAATATATTTTCATATAACCAGTACACCATCATCTTCACTAGCACCTATTTCTACAACTTTACTTTCTGACGTACGTTTAGTGAGTTCTTGAAGCTACGGCACTATTTTTCTAACGTCCGTCAGAAAATCAAAATGTGGGTTAGTTACTGTACCAAGAGATATGTAAATAGATGAAGAGTTCCACCTCCGAGAGATGAGATAACTTAACCCACAACAATCATTTTATCTCAACACCTATGGAGCGTACACGATAAGAAGAAAATGGACAATATGACTAGACCAATCGCGTATCTGGGCTCCACTGAACGCGCAACCCCCACCTTCCAACTGCTCGTTCGTGCTACGTCTTGCAGTTCAAAGGGACCATGACTGCCTTCTATACTCATTTACACCTCATGACGCTAATCGTCGCCAAGCACACGGAAGGAATGGGACTTCTAGGATCCTCCGTAACGTCCTTGGGGGACCCAATAAGATCCCGAATCCCATAGTTCCTTCGTATTACTGGGTAGATTCGCAAGGATTAGCGACTCGTCAAGCTCCTATAACCCTGCCTTTGGTCCATGTTCTTCATAAACGCCTTCTAAATTGTTAATAAATGTTGCTGTATAACTGCGGTCAACGTGGGCCAAATTAGTAGATTGGATTGATACACTAAATTGATCTGTGAAGTAATGAAGTAAATATAGCTGTGTAAGAAGATCCTTTTAACCCCTCCTGCACTTTCCAGCGATGCTCCCACTGACAAGACTATAGGGTCATTTCTTGTATAAACCTAGCCCTGGAAACCATCAGAAGGTGCCCTGCGATCGTGCGATCTATCGTTATATTGCCGAGCGATCAGCGTCTGTCGCAAAATCTCGGCACATTCGCCATAAAAGCCAGGCTGGTTTTTCACCGAAGTCCAACCATTCACATCAATTACGTAGCTTTTCCCTCCGCTTCGAACAATGTCGAACCCGCAGACGGCCTGACCAAAACCCACGGAGATTTTGGCTGCAGCCTCTGCTTCTTCCTTGCTGACCTCGGTGATCTGCCTCATTTCGTTTTGATGGACCATGCCCGTGACCGCCGGGGATTTCCGCGTAACTGCTAGACAATAACGAGGGCCCACTGCATAGGCCTTGACGTCCTGGCCATGATCGGCAGTCAAGAGCGGCTCGTAAACATAGCTATTCATTGTCTCTTGTTCCGTTATACATCGCGGGATGATCAGGTCGGGATCGTATTCTGAACACTTGTCGCCAATCTTTCGGAACAGCCGCCTGCCCCCGCCGCCTTCCTTGGAGGTGCTAGGAAAGTAGATGTAGATATTGTGGTCCTCTGCGCTGACCGGCTTCTCAACGAAGGGTTTGTGAAGCTTCTGTTCATCCACCAGGAGTGTATTTCCATCCATTGACAGGGATACCGTAGGGGCAGGCAGAGGCTTGTTGCCTCCTCTGTAGCTCGGCAGTTTCAGTCCGACTGAGTTATAGACGTGCTGCGCGAGCTGATGACCGACTTGAGGGCCACCATCACGACTGACTTCGAGCCTCTTAGGAGTTCGTATTTTGAGAAGGTTCAGGACCTGGTGACAAAGACGGCGATCAAAAAGAAGTCTCTGTAAAAGCAAGTCGTTACAGGAAATCGGCGACCGGAGTCGAGTATACAAAATCGCCTTATCAAGCGGGAAGCCGTCGGAATAGAAGGCGATGAGAAAATCGCAGATGGGCCATTCATCCACAGACTTATTCAAGAGCACGTCATTTCCGAACAGGTCAACCTCAATATCGCCCTTGGCCTCTAAGCAATGAAAAAGGTCCTGGTTGGGTTTGCTGAGCGCCTTGTCTTCCATAGCACATACGCCCAGCCTCCACAACGGAGGTGACGTACTCGGATTCACAACACTGCAGTCAATGGTGTCATGCAGTAGACGAACTGCTGGCGGGAGTTGCAACGTCTCGATATCGTTGTCGTCTAGACGAGCCACTACTTTCAAATGGTGGTCGTTCCACTTGAGCTCGGGACTTCCGCTAACGGCTGCTAGTTTGTACAGTGCGGACTTCATAGTGAACAATACATTGGCGGTTCAACTGAGGCTTTCACTTACTCCCTCCGTAGCCAACTCAGGATCTCACGGGCGGTAGTAGAATCGTTCTGGCGGATAAGTTGACCATATGCCATGGATAAAAGTAACAGTATAGATATCATCAGCTCTGCAGCAACTGTGAAATCTTCTTATGCCGGGGAACAGTGTGAAATAGAAGAGAAAAAACAAAGAGAGCCAAACATGGCTACAGCGACAGCTACGTATAGTGCGAGGAAGGTCCCCAGACACAGCCGCATATCACATGGAAAGCGGAAAAAAATCCCTCAGTCGTCTCCATCAACAACAAATCGCTCATTTATAGCCGAAACTATAAGGTGAGTCATTAAAGAAATGACTCAATCGCTTTAGATCTGCCGTTGCTAATTGCAACAAATAGTTTAGATCTTAAACGTCAAACCACGGTGGACTTTTCTTCCCTCACTATTCTATCTTACGGGTTCGGAAGGTTTGTTGGAAACAATCAATCTTATGAACTTAGTTGAGTTTATGCTCTAACTGCTGATCAAAGCCTGAACGACCAATTATTTTAGGTGGCAGCCTGCTATAAGGAGTATACAGTGACTCCAGATCTACCCCCACGGGAGTAGATCGGGAGTAGGGACTCGAAGGATATATAAGGACACTCATTACCGCACATGTATTTAGTTCTTCGCGTTCAATTACACATTGTTACTTGGAACCTACAGTTCTAGCTTCATACTTGTTTCGTACTTAAGACAACCACCCTACTAGGAGAGATATACTTAGCCTCTTGTCACTCGACACGGATCCTAAGCATAGGTAGCTTGACTAGGCGCACTACCTAGCACTGCCCGACAAGAGTCTACTCTATAGATCCGAGCCCGTGTAAGGCCTACAGGAAACGGTATGATTGCGACTGAGACTTGAGGACGAGCCTCGACGTACGTATACGACCCATACGAACGATACTCACTGTGACCGGTTAGCTACGCGTAATAACTGGCTTAGATAAGGTATTATATATATCCATACCGCAAGTGTATATTTTGTATTTTTTGGTAAAGCTGTATAATAATGAAGAGTTTCCTACCGCATCGATATTACTTACTTAATATTCTAGTCACTAGCTATAGGCAAAATTTGAATTTTAAATACAAAAGGGTTGTTAAGACATAGGGTAAAAAATTATTATATTTACGATGGTGTTTTAGGGGTGGCTTAGTGTGGATTACGTTAGTCTGCCTACTTGGAAATAGGTCGGCGGTGATTGGCTGGCGGTCGGGCTCACCCAGGAGATACTCTATAAAATATGCATGCTTGGAAATAAGGGGACGGTGATTGGCTGACCGTCAGGCTTATAGAAAGGCGAAGAGTTACTCTATAAGGAATTTTCTTTGATTGATGGGTGAATCAGGCATATAAAGCTGTATATCGCAATGTGTGTCGCTAAATTTATTTTTTGCAAGCAAAACAACTATTATCATGCACCATGTCCATGTTACTATCAGAAGCGCTAAGTGAACAGCCTATCCCAGTTCATGCAGCTTCTGAACGCCATTCTGAGTTTGGGGCAGTAGTTCGGGATGCAATCATTGGCTTTGCCGATGGCATGACTGTACCATTTGCCCTGACTGCTGGTCTTTCAAGTCTAGGGTCCTCGAAGCTGGTCATCGTTGGTGGCTTAGCGGAGTTGTTCAGCGGATCTATATCAATGGGCTTGGGTGCCTATCTTGCAGCGGTGACAGATCGGGACCACTACAAAAGCGAAGAGGCGCGTGAGCGTGAAGAAGTTTTTACGAAGCCTGCCGCGGAAAAAGAGGAGGTACACGAGATCCTCGCCGACTATGGTATATCCAGAGAAGCGAGCCAAGCAGTGGTCGATTGTCTGGCTCAAAACATTGATCAGTGGATTCGGGTAAGTACTCGATTAGTTTTCATTTCCATTGCAAGGAGAGTATCTCACATAGACGCACAGTTCATGATGGACTTTGAGCTGAGATTAGAGAAGCCTAATGTTTCTCGAGCATGGATCTCGGCAGCGACAATGGGGTTTTCTTACTTCATTGGTATGTCCCGTTAGCAATATTAGCTGCCATTCCTCAAAATTTTACGCTCTGTCTCTGATAACATTATTTGCTACTTTTTAGGTGGCTTGCTTCCCATGATCCCATATTTCGTTTTGCACAACGTCCTCGACGCATTATTCGTATCGATCGGCATCACAGTCGTCATCCTTATATCCTTCGGCTTCGTCAAAAATTATGTGGTCATCAAAACCAAACGTGCAGGACTCTATGGTGCGGCCCAGACATTACTTGTTGGCGCTATTGCTGCGGGTACGAGTTACGGGATAGTGTATGGTATTGACCATAGCAATCTGCACACTTAGCTGCAGCTGATTGAATATTCGACTCAAGCCCAATAGCGATAGAAGAGCTGAAGAGCGGTTTGGAATCTGAAACCCCAGGAAACATGGCTCCCCTGCGGTTGTGGACTAATATTTCATTGGTGAGGATCATTACTATTCTAATTGAGTCCTTGCCGTTCGGGTGTCTCTCGATCCTATAATCTTAGATCTGTCGAGCAGCCGGATCAATGTTTCAAATATTTTGCGGTCTATGCCGAGATCTATGATTTTAGTATACATACTATATGTACTATGTTTAATATAACCATGTAGCTATAAATTATATCTTTATTAGGGATATTATATTTTTACGTTTATGGTGTAGAATCTCTCGCACTAATCAAGATTCTATGAGGAACTCGATTAGATATAACGGAAAAAAGAGAGAGGCTAGATCATATTTACTATATATTACTAAATTTTATCTACGTGGCTGAGAACGCTTATATATTTAGTCTTATGGTTAGCCAGGCAAAATTTTCTATACCAGAATATACGGGTACGTGTATACTGCGACATTGCCCATGGACGGGTGTGTGGGCAATGCCCATGGACATTATGTAAGTAGGAAATGGGCCTTAAGGTACGACCCATGGACGGGCGTTAGAAGAAAAGGCCCACTATGGGCAATGCCCAACCGCCCATTTTTACATAAATTCGCCCAAAACAGATGTAAAAGCGCTGACTTATCGGTATAAATCACGTTTTTGCTACATTATGCTTCCAAGTAACGTCCATACGCCCGTCCATGGGCGTTAATGGGCGGGCCTTCTAATTTCTAAAACGCCCAATGCCCATCGTGGACGGGCAATGTCGCAGTCTACTGCCGTCAAAGTCTCGAGGGGCATAGTGATTGGGTCAATTCGATTGCCTGGTCGCCAGATAGAAGCAGACTTACATCAGCGTCGGAAGATAGAAAAGTCCGCATCTGGGATCCAGCCACCGGCCAGAGCGTGTCAACACTCCCGACAGTCTTCACCAGATTCGAATCGGCTGCACACTAGCGCTGGTACATTTGACACAAGCTCAATGCAGAAGCCCATACAACGGGATACAGTGACTATTTTTATCCGTTTATTTACAACTGTACTGGGATACCGTTAAATACAGGGCCAGGGGTAGTCTAACTGTATTGAGTATAGCTTTAAGCAAACATAAAGTTCGAAAATCTTTTGAAGAGAACCACTAGGTGAAGCTGATTTCGAGCGGCCCTGTACTACCCATCTGTCACGATCCAAACCATCCGTGGAAATTGCAAAATTACACTTAGCGGCGCTTCTCAAAATTGATCCAGCATTCATGTTCCTGTAATGAGATTGAGTTAAACTTTGAACGACTGGTCTCGCTATTTTGACTTACCTTTATTTTTGGCAGAGTCTCATCGTAGAAAACTTCGAAGCGACTCGTAATTCCCGGGCTGACCCCTTTCTGCTTCTCGCACTCACTGGTCGTGTAGTCCCGGTAGATAGCCGCCAGCAAGGTTGTCATCTCAGCCATGGCAAGACTAGATGAAATGTTAGGTATCATTCTCTGGGGATTGTTATGAGGGAAATCCATACTGCAATCCAATGCACATCCGACCTCCGCTTGAAAAAGCCCAGAACCACTTCTTCATTTCAGTGAGATCCCCATACTCTCCGAGCCAGCGTTCCGGTTTAAATACCATCGGATCTGGGAATACCTCTGCATTGCGATGAAGCGTATAAGGTGACATGCTCACAACGGTCCTGGCTGGGATTGTATATCCATCGATCATGGTGTCAACGGGAAGGGAACGTGGCTCTGACGCTGGCAATGGAGCATAGAGTCGAAGGGTCTCTTTAATGATGGCACCGAGGTACGGTAGTTTATCTGCAGCCTCCACAGTAGGAATGCCATCTTCATTACAATCCGTGTCTGGTATGCTGCTAACCTCTTCGATCAACCTCTGCTGATACGTTTTGTTCTGACATCGGGACAACGCCCAAATAGCGAACATTAGCGTGTCGCTCGTCGTATCAATTCCGGCTAGGCAGTGATCGGCCATCTCAGAAGCCATCTCAGGGCTACCCAGGCGAATTGTTTCGCCCGCGTTCGTATTTTCCCATAATTTTTCCATGAGAGACAGGGCTGGGTCGGGACGCTTTCCGAAAAGAACAGAGATATCAAATCTGTTGGTCGACATAAGAGCATGGACTCTAATACCAGTATAAGTGGTAGGCTTTTTCATAGGAAACAATCCCAAGCTCTGAATCAGCTTTTCGGCAGTGTCACCTCTGCTGTATAGCCATTTTGTGTAGGCGCGGAAGTGCACGACAGACCAGCTTAGCTTCCGTCTGCTCGGATCGATGATATCACCTAGGAGCTCTCTGTGTTTCTTGTTTCCTCTAACAGCATCGGTTCCACTGTATTCAAGTTTATCTCCATATAGGAAACCAGTGATGCTGTCAAGACTGAACCAATGCAGACTCTGGAATATCTCCTCGGCTACTCCTTTCTCACGATCCAAGAGGTCCAAGTAGCTCTTCACGTTTCTCTCAATCAGTGGCTTTGCTATTGCATGTGGTGACAATATGACACTCTTTGAGTAGGCGTGAGCTAATAGCTTCTTTCTTTCGGCGTGTTTCTTGACTTCAGCAAAGGTGAATAAATTCTGTTCACCAAAAACATCAAACATTCTGTAGAAGTCCGTTCGCTCGAATCCGGAGCCTGCACCGTAAATAGTCTTCAGGGCGGAAAGAGAGGAGAAAGACACTTCGTTTGGGCCAACACGAACAGCAGTGCCATGACGTTGGTGCAAAGCGTGAATAGTCTGCGTTCTGACACCCTTGTAGTCTTCGTAGGCAAGGCGCCATTTAGTTGTCGCAAAGGACTTGGCTCCTGGGACTTTTCGCAACGGCGTTGCATAAAGCTTGTAGATAATCCGGCAGACGATGGTAATGAGGACAAGCACTCCTGTCATAAAAGTCACATCGAATGCCGGAGTTTGGACATCTATCATAAGTCAGTTAGAGATTCACATATGTTGGTGCTTGCTGTCTAATGCTCACACTTGAAAGAAGGAAAGGCCATTATATCTTGGACTAAAGAATATCAACCTTGGAAAGTGTGTTATAGAAGAAGCCAGCCGTTTGTTGAAAGGTAAGAAAATCTGGGATGGATGATCAGCTTCTTATAGCCTGGGGACCAGGGGACCTACTGACTCTCGATCACACTTGGCCGTGCGGGGGAACTTGGTGCAGCGCAGCCCATGTCCCATCACATCATATCACACTGCAAAAATGGCTCTTATTTCAGGGAAGATGATGGTAGTTCGCAAGATGGCCTCGCAATGACCCTTGGTGCCATTCCATTTTCGTCCTAGCGCCATCATGATGCGACAAATAGCAGTTCACAAAATAGCCCTATAATTGTTGGGTCTTGGTTCTAACCCTTTTGGGTCTCAGACCATGCCATTTCGATCATAGCGCTATTATGGTGCGATGAATCGTGGCCCACAAAACTAAGTTGACTCGTGGTGCCATTCTTTTTTGGTCCAAGAGCACTTTCTCGATGCGACAAATAGTAGCTCACGAATTAGCTCCGCAATAGTTGGCTCTTGGTGCCATTCCTTTTTGGTCCAAGAGCACCTTCTTGATGCGACAAATAGTAGCTCACGAATTAGCTCCGCAATAGTTGGGTCTTGGTACATTCCTTTTTCGTCTAGAAGCACTAAGTCGAATTTTGATGCAATTCCTGCTCGGTTCTAGCGCTATCACGATACGACATATCGTACGTAGCAGCTCGCAAGGCAGCCCCGCAATAATGACTACATCGTTTTCGGTCCAAAAGCACTTATCTTGATGCGATAGCCCCGTGATAGGCCTTTGATACCATTCCTTAACGGCGATGCCGCTATGTCGATATGGTCGGATTGTCCGAACCTGAATGAGCTTGGCGGAAATGATTTAATATTCAATCCCTTGATAGTAAGACTTTGTCTAAGTATCATATATATGCCGGGTGTTAGGCGTCTTGTGCAGTGAGGTAGCCAACTCATTTACGCAATACTTCTTTTTCACTTTTATCACCAGGTTAAAGGATAGCACGCTCCTCAAAATGGCCCCCACAGCAACCCCCATCTCAGCTTTGCAGTCCACTATTCCAGTCACCAAAAAAGGCGATGTCGACACCATGGCTGCCATGGCCCACAGAGGCAAAGCCTTGCCCGGAATACCTAATTTTGACTCACATGCCGAAAAGCGCCAATGGCAGTTGGAACACATGGCGTGTGCATTCCGTGTTTTTGCCCGTGAGGGCTACGCGGAGGGAATATCGGGGCATATCAGCGTGCGAGACCCTGAATTCGCAAATCGATTCTGGATAAATCCGCTCGGTGTCCACTTCGGCATGTTGAAGGCGAGCGACATGATTTGTGTGAACTTGGATGGTGATGTTGTTGGTGGCAATATGAATGGCTCAATCAATGCTGCTGGCTTCCAAATTCACAGCTCGGTGCACCGATCACGGGAAAATGTGCATGCCATATGTCATACTCATTCTGTCCATGGTCGAGCATGGTCTGCGTTTGCCAAACCTCTCGACATGATCAACCAGGATGTCTGCTATTTTTACAAGGCTCATTCTGTGTACTCTGACTACGGTGGGATCGCCAATGAGGCTTCTGAAGGGCAGCGAATTGCTCAAAGTCTGGGAGATGGCAAAGCTGTTATCCTGATGAATCATGGGTTGTTGACTGTCGGTGAGACGGTTGATGAGGCAGCGTATCTTTTCTGCTTGATGGAGAGGAGCTGTAAAGTGCAGTTACTCGCCAACCAGACACAACTTGAGAAGCAACTTGTCAGCAATGAAGAAGCTGCTTACAACTTTAACATGGCAAGCACACCGGTAAGAGTAGTCCTCCTGTCCAAATTACGAGTCTGTTTACTAACGGATTGTAGGAGTGTCTTTATACTGAATTCCAACCACATTATCAGTATGAAGAGCACCTATCTAATGGGAGCTTCAAGAATTAGTAATTGCTTGGCGTAAGAGATGGTTATTTTCCCCACAGTAGATATATTTTTTTTGTACATAACACCTTTGAAATATTTCCAAAGTTCTTCGTTCCTCAGTATCTTCCCCAAGACACAGTTTTAAACGTTCGATTTTACTTTACTTTTCCTAATCAATATAATCCCCCCCTTTTTTTTCTGACCCCTTACACTGACCCAAGCATTTCTAAGCTCTCTGGTGGATAACAATAATAAAAGAGTGAGCAGCTACCCAAGCACAGCAAATATGTTGACCCCTGCAGGACCCCCGCAGCAAATTTCGGGCGGGGAAAGTCTAGAAAGGGGCTATTCGTCGGTCCAGCCGATCTCCAAGACTTCAGGATAAGACGTTGGCTGCTTCAGGTACAAGATAGCGGATGGCCCGATGTCATGATAAACTTCTTGAATTTGTATGGCTGATCGCATATTTTCCTAATTCTTCTTTGTCCAACGAGATTCGTATGCAAGCTCGCGATACCAGATCTGTTTATGCCAACATTCTTGGCGATGGTAAAGATGCAGAGGGGGAAGGGGGGGGGATTTAGGTTGACGGATTAATAAGAGCTTCTTAGCGTGTGGTTTTGGCATCTGCTTACAGAAGGAAAAGACGCGCACTCGCAAGCATCTTTTATTTAAATATGGGGAATATCTTCTATGAATAAACTCAGATTTGAAATATCTTTTGACGACAAACTTGGAACATGTCAGTCACCAAGTATCCTGAAAAGGACCCAATATCAACAATTGCGGGCGACCAATCAACCGGAGACAGCGAAGATGCTCCCGGCACCATCTCCGACATAACTGCAGGCTCGCAGGCTTTGCATCGCAAGCTTAGAGGTAAAGAGGTCCAGTTTTTTGCCATTGGTGGTGCGATTGGTACTTGTAAGTTGGAGCTCTCCAAGCTTTTTTTTTCAATTATATTGACCAAGTCTGCAGCACTTTACGTCCAGATGGGCCAGGCTCTACCCAAAGGCGGACCGGCCGGCCTCTTCATTGTCTTCCTTATATGGGGAATTGTCATGTGGGCCGTAAATGAATGCTTCGCTGAGATGGTGACTTATCTACCCATTCCATCTCCGTTCGTCCGCTTTGGCAGCGAGTGGGTTGATGACGCGTTAGGCTTCGCGATGGCATGGAACTTCTTTCTCACTGAAGCATTCCTTGTACCTTTCGAACTTGTCGCCATGAATATCATGATCACCTTTTGGACAGATAACGTACCGGCAGAAGCTGTTATTGTTGTGATGATTGTTCTTTACGCACTCCTCAACATGATCAGTGTGCGACTCTTCGGTATTACAGAATTCTATTTGTCGATATTCAAAGTCCTACTCATGATTGGGCTGTTTTTCTTCACTTTTGTTACTATGCTTGGGGGAAACCCGTTGCATGACCGTTATGGATTCCGATACTGGGATAACCCTGGCGCATTTGTGGAACATCTTGCTTCTGGGGGGACAGGAAGGTTTCTTGGTATTTTATCTTGTCTTTACCAAGCCAGCTTCTCGTGAGTATGCTCGTCTATTCATCAGAGCCTTACTGACAGTGACAGAATGTGTGGTCCGGAATATATATCTATAGTGGCTGCTGAGGCTGAAAACCCTCGGAAAGTCTTACCACCAGCATTCCGATCGTTCATTTGGCGTATACTTGTCTTCTTTGTTGGTTCAGCTCTATGTATGGGAATTGTGATTCCGTACAACGATTCAACGCTCTCAGCCATCCTCGGCGGCGACGTGTCTGGTTCAGGCACAGGTGCCGCATCGTGAGTTTTGCTCAAACAAGGACCACTTTCGTGGCTGCTCATCTAATGATTCTTTAGACCTTACGTCATTGCAATGGAGCGTCTCAAAATATCTGGCCTTCCTCACCTGGTAAATGCTCTCATCATGACATCCATCTTCAGCGCCGGAAATGGTCTTCTTTTCACATCAACCCGCACTCTACACGGGATGTCGCTCTCAGGACATGCACCCCGCTTTTTCTCAAAATGTACCAAAGGAGGCGTACCCATCTTCGCTCTCGCTTTCACGCTATGCTTCTACCTCCTTGCATTCCTACAGGTCAACAGTTCCTCTGCAGAGGTCATGACCTATCTGGTTGACCTGGTCACATGTTGCCAAATGATCAACTACGGCTTCACCGCGCTAACATATCGACACTTTTACGCTGCTTTATCAAAACAGGGAATCTCGCGAGACACTCTTCCCTACAAGGGGAGATTCCAACCTTACGCATCCTATTTGGCTATGGGCGGTACATCATTTATGCTCTTGGCAGGAGGATATGATCTCTTTTTGAAAGGCGGCTGGTCCGTGATGTGGTTCTTCCTGGACTACGGTATGATCGGGTTCTTTATTGTCGCATTTGTTGGCTGGAAGCTGGTTTTCAAAACAATGTATGTTCGACCTGGGACTGCGGATTTGAGTCTGGGTGGGCTGAAGGAGGAGATTGATAACTATGAAACCATCCATGGCGCTGATCGACCGACGAAATCGGGAGTCCTGGACAAGTTATTCAATTAAATTTTTATACTAATGTTCAATTAATATTGGGGGTCTTATCTGAGTCACTAGTTTTCATTTTCGAGCATGTGCGACTGATCGGGGAATAACAATATCCATCTATGGTTTGCAGTATGCGAGTCTAATCTATTAATTGTTCTCTAGGGAGCCCAAGGTTGGCTAGAACATTCATCGGCCCGACCTCTTTCCATGCATTCAGCTGTTTCTCATCCTCCAGGTAAACGGAGCCGACCATCGCCGCCGAGTTTGCAGTAATTCCATGAAACAGTTTTGCTTGTCTAGGAACAACCATCATCCATCGCTTGGTCAACACAAAATTATGAGGACATGGGTCACTTTCTGGCAAGTGAAGTGATTCTCGTGCCTGTTGCAACAGCCGCAAATAGATCTCTAGCACATGCTCGCTGTCTTTGACAAAGCCATCTGGCAAATCTTCAAATCTTTGTAAAAAATAAACAAACCCGGGTGGGCCTTCTTCCGGCACCGCATCATAATCCGGGAAGAACTTGAAACCCTCCCCATATCCCTCATGAGCCCCGGGCGCAGGAACCACCTGTAAATGTTTATGGGCCCGACTAGACCCAGACAAGACACCACAATTAAAGAAAAGATAATGTTCCTCTTTCATCTCACTGATCATCCCCCACCCCGCATCCAAGTCCTCGCGATCAAGCGATTCGTGTTGTCTCCGATACGAGTCCACGGTCAGCAGGAGAAGCATTGGACGGAAGACGGGAAATTTGTTCATCACAAGATAATGTGTTCCATTAACGATGGTGATACAGACATCAGGGTGATCTCTGGCTAGGTCGCTGCCGGGGCCAAAAGTTCCCGCATCAGGGTCCGACGCGCCCGAGTTCAGATGGACTTTGTCATCAGCTTGTGGCTTGTTTTTCAGGGTCTGGACAACGTGGAAGCAGAACTGTGATTGATTAGTTTGTGGAATGGGGCCAGAGTCATGTGGTCGAGACGAACGATCATGCCCTTGTCAGCAACAAGGACCGGTTTGCTGGGTTGATAAGCAATGATCCCGTCAGACACCAGTCGGTCGAACTTGGCGCATATCTCCGCATGACTGAGAAGACCAATTGCCATGATGAGAATGGCCGGTCGTTGCCCGGGTGAAGAAATACGAAGTTCGTTCCAGATGATCTGTATGGTCGAGCCTGGTTCTAAACAGAGATCTACGTCACTAAGACAGGAAGGACGCGGTCAACGATAAGCGATGATCACGCGACCGGGCCCCGCGTAAGGTTAAGGTTGGCTTTATCCTTGGGATTAGGTCCCAATGGACAACATTACAAGCCCATTTTAAGTGAATGGTTATTCAACGTTCTTTGGTCAACCCATAAAAATAGCAACTTATATACTTTTCCGTGAGTCTCAAAGGCCACTGACCGCGAGGCTAAAGGAAGTACCCACCAACGTCCGTACCTGACTTGACTGGCGAATATCAACGCTCATAGCAATCACACGCATGGGAAAAGCCTTTCAATTGGCTGGATTTAAAGCTGCCACAGGCCGCATGGCACAGAATTTGGACAACTAGTGCTTACAGGATTTGTCTATCAATCCTGCTTTTAGTCTAGTCATTGCCGATGGACAAATTAAACTTTCCCACATCTCGTGTTTTCGCGCCAAAGTGACCGCCACTTGGTTTGACTACGTGAGTTTTGCCTAGAAGAAATATGACAGCACCCGAGACTCCTTTACTCATGTGGCCCCAGAGACTGACAATGTGAGGCTCATTTACGACGGATGGTGCAGGAGGCAACTACGCCAAATAACATGCTCAATTTTCTTCCCGACTTACCGATTCAATATTATCTGTCATGAGAAACACATGAGTTGTTTAGCAGAGACATTGATTTCAATCCGACCACAAGCTGGTATCCAGCGAATACATTGCTGACCTCGGAACAGTGGATTATCGCATATCCTTCTCGATCTCTAAAAAGGATATTCAATACCATGTCTCAAGATCCTCTCAGCCAGGCGGAAACGGGGGATCTGACCAAGTTTTCACGGCTCGAGGCTTCCCTTGTGAATGCTGCCGTTGAACCGCGCCCGAACTCGAGATCACAGAACGACGTAAACCGACATGCCCAGAAATCCGACCTCGGCGTTAATGAATTGGAATTTGATTTTGCACTTGACACCAATCACTACCCACTGGGGAATCTTCATTCTCTTCAGCAAGTTTTTGATGCCGTGCAGTACAATCACCATCTACAGAATGGAAATAATTTCTCCTCTGAGACTCGTATCAAATGTCTCAAAGTCGATGAACAAGGTGGAGGTATGTGCAGGTGCCTCATGAATGCAATGCAATCATTTCTAATGAATAAAAGACTGGCAAATATTGAACCAGAATGACATGGGCTATCTTCTACAGGTATGGCCGGTTCTAGAGGCTATGACTAGAGTTCACTCTGACAATATCCAGCAACATGACTCCTCAACAGGACGCAAGATGCTTGTCTTGTGAGTTTTCCCCTCTTAAGGTTGAATATAGTTCTGACTGGGCTAGTTTTGTACCTCTTGTACCCGCCGAAGGAACTTCATTTGGATCACGGGCTTTGATAACCCGGGAGAATGCAAATAACCTTATGAAAACATTGAACATCAACCCTGCCTTTCTGCTCAATTTGATCGGTCGGCCCGATTACTGGGCACCTCAAAAGCACATGGAGGCAGATAAAAATGGGAGACTGGTTGCTTGCGGTAAGAAAACAAGACCCCGATTAAAGAAAAATGCTAATTGTCGTTTAAGATTTGTTCTGCCAACATCCTCGCTGGAATCTGCACGTCCAGGGTTCTCCTACCTCGGTTTACATGCGGCATGATATTAAACGCGACTTGACAACCTACATCATTTCACACAAGGAGCTCGATACCTCCATCAAGACACTCCAGTCTCTTCTAAGCATTGCACTCAATACCGCCTCGGATACTGCCGTCTTCTTGGATGATCCCTTCGACATACATGTCATTCTATCCAATCTCTCCTTTGAGGCTTCAAAATACCACGTCAAGCGATTTCAACGATTCATGTGGACACAAATCAGCAAAGTCGATGACCACCTTGCCGGCCTCGAGACTAGTGATCGAGCAAAATTAGGAGATTTAACCAAACAACTCCAGATTATATCCAAGAACGCAGACTCGCATATTGCAAATGCCGATGTGGCCATAATCACAGCGACAGCTATCCGAGATGTTCACTACCGTCTCATCACTTCACTTCCACATTCCAACCCTTTTATACTACAGCGAGTGGAGGATTCGATATCATATATTATCTCGTCAATGGAGAAGCAGAAGATCTGGTTCTTAAACTACAAGCAACGCAAAGACAGCACAATGTCTCTGGTCTACAACCTCGTGACACAGCAGGATGCGGCCAACAATATCCAGATCTCGCACAGCATGAAGCAAGATTCTACATCTATGAACGCTATCGCCGCTCTGACAATGGTATTCTTACCCGGTACTTTTGCTGGTACCCTCGTTGGTGCTGGTGTATTCGGAGGGGCGATTGAACAAAAGGTGTGGCTCATTTGGGCTGCGATTACGATTCCTCTGACACTACTGGTGATGCTATGCTGGTGGCTATATCAGAAGACAAAACACCCCATGGTTTTTGGGGTGTCGATCTTACATGGTAAAGAAAAGACAGAATCACAAGTTGATATGAGACCCAGGCGGTTCAGCACATTTTCCTTTCGGAGTGCGAGGACGCCAAAGGAGATGCAATAGCACCAAAACAAATTCCTCCCAAGGTGAATGTAATCAAAAAAGGCGGGAATTCCCTAAAGCGATTACAGAACCCACCCTTCCATTTTCATCACTTCCCTAGTCCACTCTTCCAATCTCTCTGCAAGCTCCCCATCCTTTGCCGCAGCACTCTGACACCTCGGCTCCCCAAACCGCCGAAAGATTTCGAAATACTTGCCACTCTGCTCTGCCTTCATATCCTTACTCGCCGCACAGAACAAACTAGTCCACGATCCCTTATCCGCAGGCCACATGAATCCCAACATACGTAACACCGAGAAAATACCCATCATAACGGACCCCAACTTCCCCACCGATGTGGCGAGGTTCGTCTCAACCAGACCTGGATGTACGGACGAAATCCAGATCTCGCCCTCGACGTTCTGCGCACTGAGAGAACCCGGGCCGTATTTCTTGTGCAGGTTCTTGGTGTGCAGAATGTTAGCAAGCTTGCTCTGTCCGTACCGCAGCCAAGGGCTGCTATCCTTAAGCGAGAGGTCCTTGAAATTGATGCCACCTTTGGGTGCGCCCAAGTGGCCCGATGAAGTGAGGTTGACGATGCGCACGCTGCCGGGAGGAAGCGTCTTGGCGGTCCGCAGCATTAGAGGAAGCAGGTGCTCTGTTAAAACCCAGTGCGCGAGATAGTTAGTCTGCCACTGGGCTTCATGGCCATTTTTGGTTATTTCGAAGGGCGTCGCCATGATGCCTGCATTATTTATCAGGCCATGCAGGGAATTTTCGAAAGTGAGGAAGTGTTTGGCCGTTGTGATAACGCTTGTGAGGTCCATAAGGTCCATTTGTAGGAGGTCGACGTTGGCTGAGGGGTGCATTTTCTTGATGTTGGCGATGGCTGCTGTGCCTTTTTCAGGGGATCGGGCACATATGTACACATGGGCACCGTGTTCCGCTAGGTGTGCTACGGTGTAGTAGCCTCTGGTTTGGTGAGATCAGCGACTTCGAGGTTAGAGGGGAGAGGGGAGACTTACATGCCGGAATTCCCGCCTGTGACTATGAAGACTTTGCCAGTGAGATCCGGGAGACTGTCAGGATGGAAGGTCATGTCGAAAACGAGTACTTGAGTGAATGAGCGAAGCTGTAATATTAGAAAACAGATAGTTAAATGTCTTTGGTTGGCCTCGGAGTTGTATGTCTTTGACGATACAAAAAGATGGGTTGCAACTAAGACATTGCTATGGCCTTTATACTGCTCTCATTAAACACTCTTCGAGATTCTTGGGTGTCATATCGAGTATAGGATGTTGTGAGCAAGCTGCATGGTCCTTGGGCCAACCACGCCACATTCAACTTTGACATAGTGAACAGATGAACCAATAGGAGCACTTCATCTGAGCATCTCGAGTGAGCAAGTGGGCTATCTGTATAGCTTGTGGGTGGCTAAACTCTGAATATTTCACTGTCGGGCAAACATAAAGTTGCCTTCATCAATCAAATGGTTGATGCTGGATTCGTGATCCTGGTCCCTGTTGTGAGCAGGTTGCATGACGCTAGACCCACTAAAGTTAGACGCTGTAATGGTAACCAATCATGGCATGCTACCTATCTGAGCCCCTCTCTGTCTGCGCCTCAGCGGCGAGACAGAATGCATATAAACCCCTCCGTTCTCGAGTGTCGGACTCGTAATTGTGAGCAGACTGCATGAAGAGCCTTCGTCATCCCAAAATCACTTACATCATTTAACAACAATTCCATCACAACGACGATTTCGTCATCCGCTAGTATCATGATTAGTGCATATCAGCCTGCTAGTTCAATGGCAACACGCATCCAACTTGCGTCGATGCCACAATTGGTCGAGGTACGCACCAAGCCGCATTCAGTCACCAAGATGACACGATTTACTCACCGTATATAGGCTACAACCAAGAAAGACGACTGGACTGGAACCAAGGATGCAGCAGCACGCAGACGGGCACAGACCAGACTTAACACAAGAGCATACCGTAAGTTAGGCCTTGTCTCCTGTTTCTTCCAAATTAGGAGTCAGAAACACCCAATCATCGAAACTAAAGCTCGACAGGAAAACGCAAAGCTCTAGCAAAGAAAGACGAAACACCCAGCTCCACAACCGGGACACTGATCAAAGCAGAAGCGCTAGTAGAATGCTGGGACATTGATCAGCAATCCGTCTCGATAGTCCCAGCGTCTCGTATCAGACACCTATACAATTCGAGAAATCCCTTGCTACCCAATAAGCCTAGAAAAGTGCAGTTTCAAATGATCTTCCCTCTCTGTCCAGACCACCTCATCACACTCCTCCAGTTCAACGCCCTCCGTGCCCTGGCCATCAACCGCACTCTCATCTCGGGCACCCTCGTCACACCGCTCGACTGTGATAAGGAAGTTATCCACGTCATTCCTTACCCTACCAAACCTGAACTACTGCCTTTAGCACTCTTGCCCACTACCCTTCAACAAACGGTGCCGCACGGCGACTGGATCGACCTTTTCCCGAGTCCGGAGGGACGAGATCGCTTGATCCGGGCCGTCGGGACCTTCGACGAGGACGAGCTGTGGGCTGACTGTATTGGCGGACTTTACGAGGGCTTTCCAGACGATGAGATCAAGCGACACGGCATCATTGCATGGTCGCCGCCCTGGGATATCACGGGGTGGGAGATGTCGGAAGGTTTTCTGAGGAATTGGGGTTGGTTATTTCAAGGGTTGCCGGGTGCGTTAGACGCGACGAATCGGTGGCGAATACAGAGATGCGAGGAGCCACTTGTTCATGAAGATTGTACGACACATGCAAGTGTATGATATTGCTCTTCTCTGATCACTTCTTCACTGCTACAAAGGGTAGATAGCATCAGAGAAGAAGACGGGTGCTTGGAATTACATAGTATATCGGGCCAATAGAGCATCAACAATCCCTTCTGCATCATCGCTATCTGATAATGCCTCCATGTCTTCACCTTCATTTGGTTCCTTCTCGGCCTGTTGACCCGTTTCTCGCTGCTCCTCTATAATCTCTTCACTCTTCCTTCTCCTCTCTCCATCGGCTGTCTTCCGATTGAAGAGGTTTTCAACTTCCTCCCTGGTGTACCCTAAGTCGCTGCGAAGTCGCTCCTGGAATTCCTCATCATTTATATCGACCTCGACCGCGTAAGGTAAATCCTGCTCGGCATTTCCTTGTTCTTGCTTTCGTCTGTTAATAAAGGGTAAACTTTGCCTCACCTTTTCTATGAAATCACTGCTTCTTTGCGGAGGCGGCTTTTCGTGGCTCTGTCGTGGCGGAGGCTTCTTGCGAACTAGGAACAACTTATCCTTGTTTCGGTCGTTGACCTTCAACTCGGTCTGTCCCCCAAGTATTCCACCCTTTCCCTCTCGTATCCGTCGTGTATGAGCAAATAGTTCTTCTTGGAAATCCTCCGTGATCCATCTCTTGATGATGATGTAGTTGGAATCGGTCTATTGGGTAGAGAGAGTTAGTGTTAAAATCAAAATTTCGCAGCTCCCAAAGGCTTTATCATTACTTCGTCCCAATCCCACGGCAAATTAAAGGCCAGTAGTGTTTCCGGGAGTAGGTGTTTTCGATGAACCTGGTTTTCAATAGTGTTAGCGGTCATTGAAGCATGGGATAATGTTGTTTCTCCATACCTTGATCCATGTTGTTTTCCGTTCCTCAATTAATTCTTTTTCTTTCTTTTCTTTCTTTTCTTTTTGCAGAGTTGGCTGAGGCTCCTTGCTCATGATAATCGTTAGGGTCCTAGCCTTAAGGTTCTCAAAGTCTTGTATAAGAGTATGATAATCGCCAAACTGGATCCACTCGAGTGTCCCTTCTTGCAAAATGGTCCGGTGACTGTGGCTTGGCATAACATCTAGCGCTTTATACTCATTGATATCCAAAGCAGCCAGCTGGTCGAGCACCGACGTATTTGAAGCTGCCTTCCACTCCTGGAGCTGGGATTCAATCGTTAAGTTTTGGAGTTTGATGATACGGCAACTGTAAGAGATGTGAATTTGCTGATTTGTGATGGATGCGCTTGGGGAGATAAGCCAGATGTTGAAGATGCGCAAGGGCGGTAAGGCAGATACTTCGAATTGAGATTGCGATGGCTGTTTAGAGGGTGGTGTTCTAGTCGGGACAACGCTTAGAACTTCCTCTGATATTAATCCACCGAACGGGATCTAACCTTTCGCTACAATCACCCTTTTGGCTGGAAACCGATCCAGTGCCCCTTGAGTAGTGTAAGTCTCTCATATAACATGCTTGCCTACAGGAGTACCTACCTGGGTTGTTCATCAAGTTGCGATTTCTGAGCCGCAACAATAGACCGAACCAGCAATTCCTGATCCTCTCTAGAGTAGACAGCAATTGTCGTACTATGCTGATTTTCACCGTACCTAGCAATATTAGCAAGAGACCCGAAACTATTATGATGGGGAGAATAGAAGTTACTCACCTATCCATCATCCTTCTCGAATAGGCCAGCATAGCGACCTGAAGCATCAACATCAAAGTCCCCTTGACACTCCTAAGCTCGTTTCGCATCGTATCTATCCCTGGAAATAGGAACGGCCATTTAAACATCTCCGCGGGACTGAGCTTGACCTTACCGGATTTACCGGACTTCTCGTGCAGCCGCTTGCTGGCTTTGCGTAAGGACTGGTTCAGCGACTCGAAGATCACTTCGCATTTTTTTGCTAGGCTCATAACTGTTTCCAGCCCGCTCGCATTGAAGATACTTTGTTTTGAAAGTGTCGTATTGGAATCGTGAACTGGTTTCACATTGTTATTGGTAGCGTTGTTGCCGTCATCGTCTGAACCCCGGGGACCGCACTCCAAATTCTCCTTTGTCAATTGGCCCAGTTGCTGCAAAATATTGGCACTCAATGACACATCTTCGGCGATGAAACCAATCTGCTCTGGCGCTATCTTGACCTGTCCCGCAAAAGTCACGAGCTTCACGGAACATTGCACTCCGGCTGTTGCGATTCCGAGGATGGCGGAAGCAGCACCAACGGCTTCCATTGTCCAGAGTTAAGAGAATTCCCTCCACTCAGCACTGCTGAAATCTAAGATTGACTGAACCCCTGAGTATGCAAGTGCGGCTGAAGAGCGGGGCAACAACTGCTGAGGTAAGAAGATGTCAAGAACCTCAGGATCTACAGGGACTCCGCCCCCACTCTGTACTAGGCTGTAGACATGCCAATCCTGCCGCGCAAAGAGTGCATCTTCCACAGTTTCCTACCAGGCCTCAATGGGGCATCTTGAGTGAGCTCTGGAGAGTTGTGGTCCTGAAATGAGAAATTTTGGACAGCTAGGCGACTTGGATTTTCGGGAGTAGCGATGGCATAGGCTGTTTGACTGACTGTAGAATTGTGGAGGAATCGGAAGTAAGGAAGGGATGATTCATTTAGATCAATAACTATAAGGTGGCGTGGTTTATAGGTTAACCTTGGAGGTTGAATATTGATGTTTACGGATTATCGTTGTTTATGGTTCTCATCCTCGAGATGTGATTTTGTAAATACTTGGTTATTGGCCGCTTTTTCTTTGAAGGAGAAAACATTATGTTTACCCTTGCAATGGCCCAAGCAACCAGGATGATCGTTGCAAAAACATTATTTGGCGGTAAATAACCTCTTTCCTGGTAAGCTTGGTAAACGGGTAACCATCGGATCGGAAACTCTGAAAACCGGACAAGTCCACCAGAACCGGATGACATCACAGCTAAACGTTTAAACAAGATCACGATATTTAACCCACTGTTTAAGTATCAAGCTTTGCCAACAGAATCAATCAGCCGTCCCAACGATCTTGTCCTCAACCTTGTAACACACAGGCCGCGTGGGATTTATCACTTGCCCCGCATCTACCCAGATACGCATCACGCAACAACCTAGAAACCCCACTGATCACATCATGTCCGCTGTCAGTAAATTCAGCAAGCTACCTCGCGCAATCACCCGACCATTGCAATGTCCATACGAGGTGAGTAAGCTCTCGCCCGTGAGATATCTTGACACGACACGATGCTAATGGTTCTCCAGGGTGCCGCATTGCTTCAGACTTCGCGTTTTAACAAAGGAACCTCATTCCCTAACGAGGAAAGAGATACTTTTAAGCTACACGGACTACTGCCCCCTAATGTCCAAAGTCTCGATGAGCAGGTGCAGCGCGCATACCAGCAATATAGCAGCCGAAGCGATGACCTGGCCAAAAACACGTTTATGGCTAGCATGAAGGCACAGAATGAAGTACTGTACTACAATGTATGTACTCTACACCGAGTTTTTCTATCATCCTGAAGAACTTTCGCCAGGTGCGGAGACTGATATTTGCGAATAGCTGCTGCAAACCCATCTCAAGGAAATGTTTAGTATCATCTATACTCCCACTGAGGGTGATGCTATCGAAAACTATTCGCGACTCTTTAGGAAGCCCGAAGGATGCTTTCTGAGCATTCAAGATCAACAATCTATTGACAGCCGCTTAGCACATTTTGGGAATGAGGAGGAAATTGATTATATTGTCGTCAGTGACGGAGAGGAGGTACGTGGATGTTTACTTCTGCCGCAGAGAATACCCAGTGCTAAGGATCGCAGATTCTGGGAATCGGAGACCAAGGTGTCGGTGGAATTCTCATCTCTGTCGCCAAACTTGTGATCACAACTCTCTGTGCTGGTATTCATCCAGCACGACAACTTCCAGTGGTTCTTGACTGTGGAACAAATGTAAGAGTTACCAGTAGAATGATAGAATGGCGAACGTGCTAATTCCCTTTCTAGAACGAAAAATTGCTGAAATATGACTTGTACTTGGGTCTCCGTCAACACCGAGCTCGGGGCAAGGAATATGATGAGTTCGTGGATCGCTTCGTTCAGAGTGCTCGGAAGCGTTTCCCGAAAGCCTACATTCACTTGTGAGTAAATCGTATTGATTCATTCTTCGGTTGCAACATACTAAAAGCAAACAGCGAAGATTTTGGGCTTTTCAATGCCAAGAGAATCCTGGACAAATATCAATCGCAAATTCCTTGCTTCAATGATGATATTCAAGGTACTGGATGTGTAACTCTGGCTGCCATGATGGCGGCGTTACATGTCAGCCAAATCCCGATGGAGGATGTCCGCGTGGTCATATTTGGCTCGGGAACAGCTGGAACAGGAATAGCAGATCAGATCGCGGATACCATTGCGACGGAGACTCACAGGCCCAAGACCGAGGCTTCAAAGCAGATCTGGTATGCACAATTTTTCAAATCAAGCTAGAGTGAAACTAACACGAATCTCTTCAGGTGTATCGATAAGCCTGGCCTTCTCTTGAAGTCCATGGCTGAGAAATTGACACCAGCTCAAACACCATTTGCCCGAGAGGATGCCGAGTGGCCGGAAGGCAAACAGATTGACCTGTTATCAGTCATCCAAAACGTCAAACCCCATGTACTGATCGGCACATCCACGAAACCTAAAGCGTTCACCGAAGAAATTATCCGAGAAATGGCCAAACATGTGGAACGACCAATTGTGTTCCCACTGAGCAACCCGACTCGCCTTCACGAAGCTCAGCCTAAAGATATATACGAATGGACAGACGGTCGAGCACTAGTTGCAACAGGCAGTCCTTTCCCACCCGTGGAATTTGGTGGTGTGAAATATGAGATTGCGGAATGCAACAATTCCACTTGTTTCCCTGGCATTGGACTTGGTGCAGTTCTCTCACGCAGCCGACTTGTTTCGAAAAAGATGCTTGTTGCAGCAGTGGAGGCACTTAAAGCACGCTCGCCGGCGCTGGAAGATCCGAACAAGCCTCTCTTACCTGACGTGGAAGATGTGCGAGAGATCAGTGTAGACATTGCGGCTGCTGTGATTAAATGCTCTGTTAGCGAAGGTCATGCGCAGGAAGAAGGGATTCCTTCTGAGGATACTGAGCTTAGGGAATGGATCCGGGCGCAGATGTGGGAAGCTGTGTATCGGCCTCTCGTAAAGCCGCAGGCTTGATTTTCTCTGCTCCATAGATGAATCGTGCTGTGCTTGACTTTTTTATTGAACATAACCATTTGAAGTCTTTGCACCATTCGACTAATGATATAGACCGCGTAGTTTGAGTAGAACCTAAGAGCAATAGAGCCGCAGTCAGACCTGAAACATTATCTCAATCTTGCTCGTGTCAAGAATTGATCCAGGGACATTCAAGTCCCAAAATCGATCAAAAACCAAGGAAATAAACGAGTTTGGAAAGCGGAATACTTTGAAACATGTCACCCCTCCCGAACTCAGCCCTATTCCTATCCCCATGGTGTCGACCCCAACTTCAGGATTCAACAACAAATCACATCAACTAAAACAAATATTTAAATTGATGGATAATTTGCCGATACATTGTACTAGGTCCACTGCCCAGCTCCTAACCGCGGCAACCCCCCAAACTGACAGGGTGTGGCCAGGTCTTCCGCTCGCCGCACTACACAGTATCCCCATGGCTGCCCATGGGTCCCGTGTACCTGAAGTGGGGGCCCAAACTCAAGTGGTGACGATAGCGAGCTAGAAACCACTGAGCTATATGGAGGGCGGATGGGGCTTTGTCCCTTATTAGGGCCCTTGAGGGAGAAATAGAAATATATGACTTGGTTTTTTTGGTCTCCTTCTACCCTTGAACCTGCTCTTCTTTATGCCCTTCATTATACCCTTTTTAGTGGGCTTTACTACCGTCTCTACTTAATCAAGTACAGAATTGAGTAGATGTGTTTCAATATTATATTCTAGGTAAGTGAAATGAAGCATTGACAACCGAATCCAAAATGTGGTCATAAAACAATAAAAAGAATGCAATTTCTCGATGCATGATTCTCACGGAACCCATAGCCGCATGAAACCACCGACTTCTTGACGACAAGTAACACAGCTACCAAAGTTGTTCATTGCCAGGCTGACACGGCAGTCCTCGCAGATACAAAGACAACGACATGGCCAGGTAATGATGGATCGAGGGCTCGTCTGACAGACTACACAAGGCGGTCCGTTCGGGCCCAAGCCCATCGCGCCCTCCTCCCAACTATGGGCGTCGGAGGTAGGAGCGGTTTCAGAGCGCCGAGAGATGATCAACCGTTCAAGCATCTCCGTCTCTTCCTCGGGGTTTGGTTTGCGCTTTTCGGCGGTCGACTTGGAGCCGATATGATGTACACGGGAAGAAAGCAGGACCCGAGATCTATCCCGTTCTACCTGCTTCTGATACTGGCTGCGAGTCATAATGCGATTTCCTTGTCCAGGAGTGAGATGGGCTGCAAGAATACGGGCTTCTTCTCTGCTCTCACGATCGCGAGGATCAAGAAGACGAGCGAATGTATCCAAATCCATATGTGAATCTTGGAAGGGTGTAGTCTCGCGAGAGAAGCCAGGATTTGGATTGGATTGAGTGGGGGTCCGACGACCATCCGACGGGTAGTCTTCCCACTCGGACTCCGAGGCATTGGTAGAAAACGATATGACGCTTGTTAAGTCATCCTCAAGCACCGGGGGTCTGTAATCAGGGGTGTGATCTTGATTGCCCCAGGATCCACCAGCCTTCCACCACCCATACATCTTATCTTCCAGTCGACTCTCATCAGGAAGTTCCCACTGTTGTCTTCCAGAGCTCTCCTGCTTCCTCATTTCTAGTTCGACGTCGAAATCATGGTTCTCAGGAAGTTGAAGCACTCCGTCGTCGGTAAGGATCCAAAAGTCTAATAATTCCGATGAAGAGGTTTTCGCAGATTTCCGGTTTTTCCGTGATCCAGCCAATCGTTTCAACCATTGCGGCCGAGCGTGAATACCGAATCTGTCAAGCACTCGGCTGAAACCGCAGGCAATCCAACGCGCGATAAGCCAGAAGATCGCGCGGAAGAAAGATATACCATGCCATAGTCGGACAGAAGACCGAACAGCACCGACACCTCCCAGCTCGGCTTCAGACTGTGTCGTCCGTGAGCCATTTTTAGGCTTCTCGATCTTCTTCTCCCGGCCATATCCACTTTCCCAGGTCGAAGCGTCGTCAGGCAACTCGAAACTAGCGAACCTGGCAGGGTCAAAAGGCGTCGTTCCCACGTTGTGACTTTCCCAGTTTCCACGCGAAGAATTGCGTTTTCGGGAGGCTTCGATCTCGGCTAGTCGGTCCTGTTCAAGCCAAGTCATTTGTCTCGCGATCACTGCCTTGCCTTCATTCAAGAACACAGCTTCGCTCGCAGCCGTTAAGGCCACATAGCCAACACGTAGCAGGGTGGTGTAGAAGTCTTCATGGCGGTTGAAACGAATGTTGCGAATCTGGCTCGCCCCCTGCATGTTTTCGTTCGCCACCATAAACTTCTCTCGGAGGGAGAGGGTATGGTTTTCTTCAGGTGACAAAGAGAAAGCAGTAATAGTCAGAGCTAATCCGTAGATTGCCACACATATTATGACCCCGAATAGAACGAGCAAATGAGGAATAAACCCAACGATGCAGACAGTTGGGAACTTGAGCACGCCTGTGTCGAGACTTACAGGAGGGCCGGCCTCCAACCCCCAGCACATGGCGGCCATAAAACAAGCCCCCCAAAATGCAGTATTCGCAAGACGGTATCGACTTTGCTTGCCAAAGACTTCAAGAATATGCGAAGTCAGACTGTTGCAGCAAGATATCAACACGATAAGTAACAATTCCGGAGTGACATTCATGCGCTCCAGCACTTGCGCTCTAGTCAGAAGCTGAAGAGGCGAAGCCGCGCTATCTCCAGTTCCACCCTGGGTAAGAGGATTCTGTTTCGCAAGGCCAAACATGCCTAGCCCAATCGATTTGCTGATCATAGATTCGGCTTCGGCAAAGGCAAGGGAGTGCTCAAAGATTGACATGCCCGTCTCAGTCATGACGGGACGTCCTTGTAATGCGCAAGAAAGTGTTTCCACAAAATGGCTGAGGCATAAGATGATGAAAACCGGCCACAAGAGCGCGAAGGATCCGTATGGAATAGCCGGAGCGTTGGCCGTTCGTGCCATCCTTACGGCGCTGCAAGCTTGCTCGTCAGATTCCCACGGTAAAAGACTTGATGCAAACCAATGAAGAGAGCCTCCACCAGTTGCATAATCAAATATCAATGGTTTCCCTGGCCTGCCATATCGCATTATCGCAAAGTCTGGGGATGTTTGGCACCGAATTCCGCGTGTCAAAGTCAAAATTTGTGAGAGGAAAAGGACGATGGGAACAATGCGCAGGGCTAGGCGTCTCTGCCAGCCCAGTTGTAGATGTCGCCGCGTGGATGCGTATATCGTGATGCGATTGAGGATCAAGGCCTGTAGCAGCTCTTAGTGGAAGCCATGTGAAGATGTAAAGACGCCGCGCTTACCTCTACCAAGCAGGCGAATGACCAGATGCTTGTCAGATAACCGAAAAAGCCACCGACTTTGCGCATCGTCGACGTAAGCTCTGCAAGGTACCAGTTTTCCACTTGTTCCGCCACCTCGGGGGCACCGGCTGCGATCTCAGCGGCAGCGTTCATGGCCTCATGTGCAATATCCTGACCAGCCACTGGTGCAGCAGTTGGCCACAAGTTCAAACTTATATCCTCAATGCCAGCCATTCGGGCAATATGTCGTGGAACCGTGCTGAAAGCGAATGTTTCGGCATGATGCAGAGCGCGGAGCGGAAGAGTGAGTAGTTCGCGTGGTGAAGGAAGAAGGGTATGTCCGGTAGTCTGGGAAATGGTCGAGTTAATCGCCTGCGCCACAGAAGCAGGGGAAGTGCTCGGCATCGACGCTGGGCCTAAAACACCAGACATGGTGGGCTGGTGTCAAGGGGTTCCCTATCAGTAATCACTATCAACAAGATCCGGGGAAGTCGGAACGCTATGGGGAAAACCCCACGCGACGCTCGATATCAACAGGTTGGACGTGCGATAGAATCAGAATGACGGGGAGAGTCAGATGCCACATTCAAAACCATAGCGAGCATAGCTCCTGCTGAGTGCAAACCGATTAAGAGGGGAAGAAAGTGTTGGGGCCGCTGCTTCCTTCAAGCCGGGCACCTCCTCCGGATGAGTCAGCAGATGAGACAAGCCATGAAATTCATCTATCAGGATTTCTTAAACCTCGGCTGTAAATGAGAAGGTCAATAGGATAACGCTGGGGCATCATGTGCTTCAATATGACATATATCACGGAAACACATCTGAGGATCGGCAGGAACCTTATGAGGCTTGGTTGGTCCAGGTCATACTTCATTTCAATCAGCAACTATCAAACTCTACTTCCATAACCATTAAACAATGTATCCCGCAAACCCCAAAGCCACATTTTTTGAAAGCCAGGTCCATAGTCATAGGACTGAAGGCAGAAATGGCAGGAGTTGTTGATCTGCCATCCATTTTAGACCATTCGGCCACGGTGCGTAGCAGGCTCGAATGTTTTGATGCTTGGATGGCTCATTGGTTGCTACGTAATGCACGCGAGGTTTTTACGAAAAGGAATCATGCAAATTACTATGTATGTTCGATCAGTAATATTATATGCTGTAGCGAAAAACGCCAGGTTCAATGTGTCCCAGACAGCCCATAACTCCTTGGAAGCATATCACGGAGATATTTTTCGCTTTTCTCGTTGCGTCATAAATCATCGTAAATGTAAGGAATTCAAACACTGCCAAACGCCTTTCATCAGTTCTAGCGCCTTAGTAAGGAGGAGAAGACGAATACAACATACACCTCAATACACGGACACTCAAGTGTCCAAGTAATCGGCTGCCATCAGGAGCTCTAGGCACAGCTCAGCGGGAACTTCCATATCAGCCACATTGGCCTGATCCTTGTGTTTCTCGTTATAAAGGAAATATTCGCAGACTTTCTCAAGGACGATCCCGCTACACGAGAGGGTTATTAACACAGACGGAGCTTGGCGGGTTGGGGTCGGAACCGCGGACGAACCTCAGGTTTTCAAGTACACAACGACCGGTGATAGCCTCCGAGAATTTGCCTAGATCACAGAGGAAGGTTAGTGGATGTTTGGGCGTCATGGACATAGATTGACATACTCGAAGGGTCCAGCATGCGCCGGATTGTACCAGAAACGCAAGCAGAGCTGCGGGGTAGAATGAATTCAAAGCCATCGCACGAGACCAAAGTCACATACTCGGTTTGAGTAGAGGATTCCATGGTGGTGAGGTGCGTCGCGTAGATGACGGAGGAGAGCTTGGCTGCTTGAGAAGATACATTCGCCGCGGGGTCCGTGCTCTGCACTAACGATAAGAGATAACCGATAAGACGATCCCGGCGCGTCTGGTTCCATCTTAAGGTTGTTCGTGACTCTATGAAACACAAGTCAAGATGAACCGCACCATATTTTGGAATCGTCTAGGAGGCCCAGCGAAAGTGGCATGTTACACCAGACAATTGAGTAATATCAGGCCTAACATCCTGAGCATAGCCAGCGAAAAAGGCAGCTCCCGGTTTCTACCCTCATCTCAGTCCAACAATGATACCCCAGTAATCTTCCAGCCTGCAAGCCGGCTCTCCGGCCGTACATGCATGATAACGGGTGGAACATCAGGCATTGGGTTTGCCATTGCAGAAAGATTTCTCCAAGAAGGGGCATCGTCAATCATTCTCGTCGGCAGGTCCCGGGAGCGTCTAGAAGCAGCGGCCACGAAACTGCGCTCCTCAGATAAGGTGCGACTGCTCATTGGAGATGTCGCGGAAGCCGGGACATGGATGCGTGAACTTGAGAAGGAAATGGTGAGCATCTGATTGAAAATCATTCTTTCTCGTAAAATCAGTAGCTAAACAGCAGTACAGACCAATGTAGATATCCTTGTCAACGCCGCAGGAATCTCTGTCACAAATATCCTCCCCCGGTCTGAGCTAGAGGATATATCCAAGATTCTGCGCACAAATCTCGAAGGCGCAATACTGACCTCACGAGCATTGATACGTGCCGCAATTCGAAGCCGCGTGCGCAACCGGAATGCCGCAGAAGGAGAGAAGAAAATTTCTTCGAGGTGTATTATCAACATCTCTTCGTTGCTGGCTCTCAAGTCAGGAACAGGTGCTGTGCCTTATGCTGCATCAAAAGCTGGTCTTTTGGGATTGACCCGGTCGCTGGCGGTGGAGGCATCGGCTTCGTTGAGGGATGTTATTATCCGTTCTAATGCTATTCTCCCCGGGTATATCGAGACTCCTATGATTGCAGGTACGTCTATAGCCAGTTGTTTTTTCTATCTATCATACACATTGCTGATCTGTATGTCTAGACTTCACTCCTGGTGAAGTGGGCAGGTTGAACGATACCATACCCCTTCATCGATTCGGGAAACCGAGTGAAGTGGCCGATGCGGCTGTCTTCCTAGCGCAAAACGAATATGCCAATAATTGTGTGCTCAACCTCGATGGCGGGCTAAGTGCGGTCTGATCGGCTTTCTCCACGGAGATTTCAATACCGGTGTAGTTATAGCGTGTTGTACCCGTGGACTGCTTCAGTCAAGAGATCTTGCCCAGGTGTACGCGAGCTTTGCCTTGAATCTCCGTCTCCCACCCCGAGGTCTATGTACAATAGAATTCACTTGTAACAATACTATCTTCGAGATTCGTATGACGAAGACAACCAGCTTAATATTTCTATGCTCCGATATATAATGTGCCTTAAAGCTGGTGTAGAGATAACCGTTGTGAAATCATTAAATCTTTTCTCAATCAAGCATGACTTGCTCTGCTGCGATATAATACAGAAGGGGTAACAAAATGGGTAATAAAGTCCAAAAATCAAGAATCAAAAATCAAACCGTGTGCCATGAACTTCTATTTTCTTTTTTCAGAAAAGAGACTGCGCCTTTCTGTGAAGCCGAAGGGCTTGTCTTCTAGTCGTCGATGAAGATAGCACCTTCGTCTTCTATAATGATGGGCTCGCTGTTGTTCCCATTGGATGTTGACTCGCCGGCGACCTTTTTAGCGACGTGTCCGTTTGTCAAGTCATCATCTTCAGCTTCCCGCTTTCGCTTTCCAGTTGAAGATGCACCGTTTGTCGTCAGTGCATCTTCGGAAGCGGGCTGTATTGCTGGTTTTGGTTTACGTGGAATGTCCACAACCTGTTTCAGCACGGCAGGCTTGACTTCTTCAGTGGCCGGCTCCGTTCTATATCACATTTACTTAGCTTTGAATCTTCAAGTATTTTTGCTCGGCGTGTAGCTCACCTTTCAATGATAAAAAGCTCCAAATTCACGCGAGGATCTTGATCCTGATCATCTTCATCGACGACAGTGATCCACGAGTCCTTTGTGATTCCAAGATCTGAGAGTTTCTTGGGAAGATTTTCTTCAAGATCGGGGTCGTATATGATACCAGACTCTTTGAGAATGGAGAGCTCCTCACCGTAGCCTAGCTCCGATCGAAGTACTCCCTCGACAATGTCGTTGAGAGTTCCTTGTTCAATATCGACAATGACCTGCGCATGGACCGCTGAACAAACACCACAATCCGGTCTCGGGGGGTTCAAAGAATCAGAGTTGATGGCGCGGGCGCCAGATCTTTCAAGGAAAACCTAAAGGTAAAAAACCACTGTCAACAACGAAGTGTAGGCGTCAGAAAGGGGCTGCAAATCATACCATCTTTGAATTTGCGAGGTCGCCTTGGAGCACTTTGAAAGCCTGGAGCACACAGAGTCCGGCGGTCATGGCATTTGTAGTGGCAATGGCAGGAATAATGTTGCCAGCCATCTCTGTGATGCGTTTTATAAGCTTAGATCAGGAGCATCAGCGGGTTTGAACTCACGCTTGGTATCAAATTTAGATTTAGGTTCAATGTCGAAAATTGCGGCACGTAAGATAGCCGTTGCGGTCACAAAATCCAACGTATCAGTATCATCTTTATCAAACTCTATAATTGGAGCAGGGCCTTCGGATGATGTGTTTTTCTGGAGCTCCTTGAGGCGCTTGCTCAAGCGGTCCAGGCTGTCTCAAATTAGTCAAAGATAAACGCATTACTGAGGAGTAAAAATCACCTGTCCTTGAACACGTAAAAGGCTTCTGGCTCCGTCCACTCCCTCTGATCGATGTCGACTATTGAAGGTTCCACGGACTTGGACTGCTCCTGGAGCTGATCCCAATCAAGGACCTCTGGAGCTTTGCGCTCTTTCCACATGCCCTCCATTCCACGCAGCTCTTCAATGTCTATCCTGAATACCTTGTCAAAAACCTTGTGTGGAAACTCTTCCGAGCCCATGGAATCGCGAATTTCTTGGAGCTGTTGCGCTTGTTGCTGCAGTTTTGCGATTTCATCGGCTGTTTATCAATTAGCATCGGCTATAGACGGCATTAATGGACAGGTCGGTCTAAACTAACCATTGTCTGCGGTTGTTGAATTGTCAAGGCCCTCTGGACTGTCTTCACTATCTCCAAACAACTCACTATATCCACATGTAAGAAACTGAATGTTCACGAGTTTTTCAGGTTATCTCACGGCAATAAATAGCTTTTACCCCACACAATGCAGTGGATTGGCTGAGTCGGCGAACTGCGGATTGTGCAGATAGGGTGCGCTTTGGGGGTCTCTTTGGGGTTGCAATCATAGCATTCAGTCGTTCCCTGCCTAAGTCAGCGATATTATTCTCGAAGTCACATTTTCTGCCTCTGGTACTTGTCTACCTTCTCAATGACCTGCACCTGGCCGTTAAAGCCTGTAGTGCCACTCTCAATCAAGGGAACAGCTGCAGCGAGACACATGTGGTTCACATGGCGTCGTGCAGCGAGATTGTCAAGCGCATTGAAGACAAGGTTGAATGATTGAAACCACTCCACGTTGAACCGCTTGTCCATGACGTTGGCATGGTAGGCCTCTAGCTTGGCCTTCGGCCGGAACTTATGCGCAACCTCCTTTGCAACCTAAATGGACAACCAGTCTTGTCAGAGCCCCATCCAATGTAAATGCGCACATCGCGCGTGTTGTGCGCAGCAGGAGCTGTTCAAGGGAAGGGAATCGGAGGGAATCGGAGGGACCGACGCACCAGGGCTTTTGGCTTCTTGATGTGTTCATGTCGGAAAAGGAATTGCCGGTTGAGGTTACTTAGGTCGATTGTGTCAAGGTCGATGATGTGGATTTCCCCAAAGCCTGTCAGGACGAGGTTTTTGAGGAGCTCGCATCCAATGCCGCCGGCGCCAACCAGCAACACGCGCGACTAGTAAAAGAAAATGGCATCAGTATCTGATCGCTTTCAATGACTTTGGCTTCACTCCTGGTAGAGCCCTTCATTTCCAAGGATCCTTACCTCTTGAATGGTGCGCGTGAGGTCAACACCGAGCGAACGCTTGATCGAGCTTTCCGGCATCACGGGCGCAGTGTTGAGTATGAGGTTCTCTCTGGATGGAATCAAATGTAGTCGCGGATCAAATGGAACATATCGATCGCGCAAAAACAAAAGAAAGTGAGGAAGATAGGTTGGATGAGGAGGAGTAAAAGAAGGGCGCGTGGGATCCGGAAGCAGAGGCCGAGACGAGTTCTTGACTGTCGATGATGGCAGAGCTTCGCCCGCCAACTCCGTAGCCACTCCAAACTCTTTATCCTTATCTATGGCACTTATTTCCATTTTTTTAGTTTGTTTTTCATTTCTCTAGACAAAATATCTCGTTTTTACTCTGAATTCTCTTCTACAATTGTTTGTCTCTTTGTACAATTGCCTTCGCATTACATGCAGCCTGTTTGCGGCTGTGTGCAGGACCTTGCATCCCCGCTTGTTCTAATTGCCTGTGGAGATTTCCAATCAGATGGAAGAATGATGATTGCTAGGTTTCGTTGTGTTTGATGTCTTTGTCCAGCTTGGATTTGAATCAAACATGAGTCTAGTCTAGGCTGGATGATAGATTCCACCATATTTGGGGGGGGCGATTGCATAGTTCCACGGTTATATATTGCAGTCCAGATTACAGGTTAATGACTCCACACGACCTCAGGTATCGGAGCATACCAGGCCAAGTAATTGACTATGCAGCTACTTTGATTCTGCCAGACTTGGAACATGAATGAGGCATTAATAAAACAAATTAAGATTCTTGTAGAAAAATAGCGTATAGCTATAAAAGAAGAGGTTCTTAGGTTATCTTCACCCTCAGCCTCAATCGTGCCCCTGCTTACATAAGGGATGTTTCTATCCAAAAATTGATGGATTTTCTCCGTGGCGAAAAGAAGAACTCTCCCATCTCTCATTTTTGCATGTCCAGAGTGATCGGAATCAATTCTTCGCATATTTAACTTTCCCCATCGAAGCATTTGGCAAAGTTTCCCTGTGTGGGTGGATAAATTGGTCCTCAGTAGACCCTTCCTATTGTGCATCTGGTCCCTGTCGCACCCCAGGAGATATAGGGGATACCCCGACATTCACATCCGGATAACCCATCCGTCACACCTCACTTAAAGAATTCACCGCAAAAACAACAAGAATGCCTTCGCTGGAACCAATTCAGCCCAGAACCCAGCCTATCGATTCAGGGTCTGACGACGAAGCGGACCCTGAACTGGTGGAGCTGCTTCGCCAGCATTACGGGCTAAGTGGTAAGCCGAACAAAGGTGCCCCGCCAGAGACGAAAGTGCTGGACAATGCTCAGTATGTCTTTGATAATGCCATTGATGTGGCCCTCAGCTTGACCCACACCAAAGATGCGGCGGAGACAATATGGCGTATGATGCAGAAAAAAGCATACTCTACCCAGACCTGGTCCGAGCATGAACTGCACCCGCAGGCTAAGGATGAGAGTACTGTAGATTTCATCTTCACGATGGATCTGTTGAATTTCAGTTTTTGGTCTGAGCACAAGGATGAAGAACGCTTTGCGATCGAGTATCGTGGGCAGAAGTGGACTGGATATTGGAGTTTGGTTGCTGCTCTTCAAAGAGCACTCGATGAAGGTATGAGGCCAGGATACAATCTTCACTCTTATTTTGAAAAGCAAGATTGACAATTCAATCCACAGGTATTCCCATCACCACTCCCGACTTCTGGGTGCACGAGTCAGAATGTACAGAAGAAGTCCTTCGACATGTCTTCCGGTCTGCTACGGACGAGGAGATCCCTCTATTCCAAGAGCGAGTACAGTGCTTGCGCGAGGCTGGTGAAGTCCTGCGTAACGTATGTTTTTTTACCCTTTCAACATTTTGCAAGTTCTAAGAGAAATGATTGTCAGGAATTCGGAGGCAGCTTTGCAAACTGCATTGACAGCGCCAACTTCTCTGCCGCAGGCCTTGTGAACTTGATCACGGAGAGCTTCGACTGTTTCCGCGATGAGACAGTCTTCCACGGCAAACGGGTGCGCCTGTACAAGCGAGCCCAGATCCTGGTCGCGGACCTTTGGGCCTGCTTCAATGGCGAGGACTTTGGAGAGTTCAACGACATTGACAAGATCACCATGTTTGCAGGTCGGATTACCATCTCCACAACCATCCCATTCAATTGCTAACAATACTTCAGACTACCGTATCCCGCAGATGCTGCATCAACTTGGATGTCTCAGATACTCTCCGCCACTGGAAAACCATATACGTAGCCTGAAGCCATTGACACCAGGCTCGACCTGGGAAGTCGAGCTTCGTGGAACTAGTATTTGGTGTGTGGAGCTGATCAAGCGTGAAATTGAGAAGCGGCACCCGGAGGTCAAGACCGCTGGAAAGTCTGACAGGATCGGGGACATTGAGAACGAGGACCCCGAAAAGGCAACTAACATCGATGAAAAGCCACACAAAACCTACGGAATCAATGCGATCCTCATTGACTTCTTCCTGTACGATACGATGAAGAATTTGGAGGCAGAGCACAACGAGGGTATTCCTCACCATCGGACACGGAGCATTTGGTACTAAGGCTTATTTTGGCATGGCGTCAATGGTGTCTTTGGGGCAGCATTTCTGGATTGACATCCGTTCTTCATGGGTCGATTGAATACGGCTCTGGTAGCCCCGGTTTTTGGGTTCAAAGCAAAGCAGATAGATTCGGTTGGGTTTACTGGCATGTTTGGCGAATGCGCATACATAAATCATCCATTGATAGTGAAACAAGGTTTAGAATGCATAATTATTACTCATTTCATCATGAAGGGTATCAGTTCTAGTTCTACTTGCACCATCTTAAAAACGGACAAGGCTCAGACAGCGGCAAGTTCTGCCCTGCTTGGTCCACTCTCAATGCGGCCGAGAATCTCGGCTTTCCAATCAAGAAAGTCTTCGCGGCGGTCCTCACTGAGCCAATCCACGCGATCCTGCATCATGGTTCCCAGGCCCGGTAGGAGACCACCGTGGGTGGCATTATTGGACCGAGATCCTTTCTTAGACCCGCCAGTCTCATCGTTGCGCTTGGGCAGCTTCACGCCTCGGAAAGCAGCATCCTCCTCATCAAGATTGCGGAACGAATTCCCTTCTTCATCCTCGCCGTCCAGCTCTCCTGCAAGTGGAATGTTCTCAAACCACTCCTGATCATGAGCCCAGCCTTGCTCCATGATCAAACCGATCCAATGATCGACATCATCGCGGTGGCGCCTGTCATTAGGAAGACCAAGACTAGTCAGAGCCGTCTGACGCATTTCGGTGAAGGTTTTCTTGTCCATTTTCTGGCCTTCGTTCGCTATTTCGCCATCTGCTGATGCAGCGGGGTTTCGTCGACGAGCCAGAACAAGGAAGTATACAGAAACGACCATGGCGTACACAAGCTCCTTGAAGTCATCATCGTTGTTTGCATTTGTGATCGACACAATAGGCTCCAGGAAATCTAGGGTCTCTTCATCAATTCCCTCTTCATTGCTGGACATGCTGGAGGTCAAGTAGAGAATAGACGATACACCAGCAAAAATGTGAGGTGGAAGAGTCCTCGAGATTGGAGGCCGAGACCAGGTGGTCGTTCGTGGTGCTGGGGTCGAGAGTGTTTTGCATACTGTGCGGATCGCTGTCATCGCCCATGCTGGGGCATCGGGGATAACAGTAGAGGCGGAAAGGCCATTAGGGCGGGATATGGGCTTTCGGACGGACTTGGATGGTGTACCAAGCTTGGCGACACTGACACTTCTCTTTAAAGGTGTCGATTTAGAGGGTGTGTTTTGTAAGCCACGGGGTGTGGGAGCAGCCTTTGAAGGGGTTCGTCCACTAGCTGTGGCTTTGGTAGGGGTGGCCTGAGTAGAATTGGAACGGGATGGTGTGCCGGCGACAGACCCGCTTGCTGATCGCTTGATGCCGACGGTGCTAGATGAGAGGGATCGATCTAAGTATGAATAGAGCTTCTTGTAGACGCGCGGAGGGCAGGGCGGGTGGCCGAGCAAAGGAGGGAGTTTTAGCGCTCGAGTGAGCCTGCCGGTTTAGAAATGTCAGTTGAATGAAAGTAGTTTGCATTACTCCCAAGAGCAGCACTAAGATCAAACACATACCTCCTGCAGGCGATCTCTGCGCAGGCATAAGGCCGGGCGATTTCTTCCTCGGGCTTCAGGCTACTAGAGAAGCTCCGGGATTGAGCAACAAGACTAGTAGCCAAGCTAACAAGATCCTGCGGCAAGTCACTGGCATGGGTAGGGACCAAGTTCCCTAGAGCTTGCTCTACCGGGCGGTTGTTCATTGTTGGCGATTTGCTTCAGGCCAGGGCGGCCGAGGTTGGCGAACAAGCAGCGATGTTCGATCGTAATACCAAAACTCGACAGAGAGTATCTGGATTTACTCAAAGTGTTATTGGATCTTGCAGAAGAGTGGAGATAGTGTAATTTCAGTCAGCAATTGAGGAGGTTGTTGGAAGCTGTAAACAATATCGGCGGAGACCGAGCCACTGGCCGCATTCCCATATTTATGACTAAGCGCTATATCGAAGCTGCGCTCATCGCCCGCATCAGCTTGACTTCGCGTTCTCGTTGTCACAGCGCATACTCAAAAAAACCGGAATCCCCCTTCAAAATGTCTGTCACGGTAAGCATTAGAACTACATGTTCTTTCAATTTACTTGATGTCGAGGTACAGTGCTAATAATTTGCTTATTCAGCTCCATACCACCCAAGGCGACCTCAAGGTCGAGCTCTTCTGTGAAGCAGTCCCCGAAACGACAGAGAACTTCCTCGCCCTTTGTGCATGCGGCGCCTACAATGATACCCCATTCCACCGTCTCATCCCAGGCTTCATGATCCAAGGCGGTGACATCTCCCTTGGACCAGTCGCCAAGCCATCAGCTTCCACAAAACCAACTCTGCCATTCGAGATCCCCAAAGGCGGCACATCAATCTACCACCCCTCTGCGATGAATCAGGAAATTCACCTTCCATCAATCCGTCACAATGCCCGCGGTATTCTCTCTATGGCATCTCGCCCCGTCAAGGACAGAACAGCACCCGGCTCTCAGAATGCGACTGGTGCGACTATAAACGGAAGTCAATTCTTTATTGCTTTTGCGCCCGCGCCGCATCTCGACGGCGCCAGTACAGCCTTTGGGAAAGTGTTGAACCTAAGTCCGCAGGATGAGGGTGGTGATGTTCTTTCAAAGCTGGAGAAGGCCAATGCGAAGGTCGATAAGAAGGGCAAGGTTTCTCAGCCGAAGGAAGGTGACGACTTTGAGGCGCTTCGGATTGAACGTGTCACTATACATGCCAACCCTTTTGCGAAGTGAATATTTCAACATATGCATATTCGAAATAAGTTTGATGAAATGGCCTGACTTGACACCGATGGCATCGATCAGCGCGGCTGCAGTTTGCGAGGTGCTACTTTTAGAACCCTTCAAAAGGATAGAATAGCCTGCCGCAGCTTAGTGCATGTTCCTTGCGATATTTGCAAGCCATTGATTCCCAGCATCCACGGCCCTGTCGACATCATATATGAGACGACATTGAAACCTGCCTAATCCGATGCTTCAGCCAATGGCCCAGAAGGGAGTTCCTGAGTGTGTGGATTGGTTCCATAGGTGTTCATCATGCAGCTCACTCGAGTTTCAGTCCGCCGGTAGGACATTCTGGCGACATGAAATCAAAGGAAAGGAGACAACAACTCCACTTGACTGCGCTGGCATGATGATTGCGTGTACATAGGATGAGAAGCAGAACCCCCCCAAACCATCAATGAAGACTTTTGTCCAGGTTAAACTGACTTTATTACTTGTTAAATTTCACACTCTCGTCAAAGGCTAAGCAGTTCACCATGATTTTCTGGCCATTTCAAGTTACTGGGACCCAAGAGCCTACCAAGTATTGGAAGTCTTGTACAGTAGATTTTATACAGATGGCACCGAGGAAGAGCGGATCGAATGATAGAATAGGCACAAAAACTTTTCTTTTCTCAACAACCCCACCACCACCGGATATCTAAGAATGAAAAATGTACATATCGCAGACGCCATAATATAAACCAAGAACCAGACAAAGCGTCTCATATCATAAAAATGGACATAACAAATCGTAGCTGGACAGCTAGTATGAGAATCAGTTACCCATGGAAGCCTCAAGCAAGTTATCCATGGCAGCGGTTGCCTTCTCTTGGTCCTCGGGCTTATCCTCATCCTTCTTCTCCTCATCCTCCTCGTAACCCTCGGTCTTCATGTGAGTGAGGCCAAGATCATCTTCTTCCTCAGCAGTCCGCTCATACTCCTCAATAGTGATCTGCGGGTCCACAGCAGGGGAGCACAAGTCCTGGACATAACTGTTGGCCATGGGGTCCTCAAGAGTGATGCTGAACTTCTTCTCTCCGGCAATAGCTGCATCCAGGTTGGCGAAGAACTTCTCCCACTTGCCCTTTTCTGTGTTCTCCATGCTGTCACCACCGGAGGCGCCCTCAGCGTCAAAGATGTGACCGAAAAGCTGGTCCTTGATTTCAGTCAAGAGACCCTCAACACTAGTGAAACGTCCACCAAGTGTGCCAGGCTGGACCTCAATTTCGAGATCCTCACTCTTCAAGGCACATGTGTTGGACTTGAGAATGTCACGGGAAAGATCGACCTCTTTCTCAACTCGCAAAGTAATCCGCTTGCCCAATGCGGGGACTTCACCACCGGTACGCACATCAGAACTCTTGTAGCCACAACCTGGGCAGCTAGTTCCGAAGACGTAAACCTCCTTGAAGTGGGGGATGTTAACGCGCTTAATGCGGGTGGATGCACCTGAGTTGGTGCATCCAGGGCATTCGGTGGGGAGGTCATAGACCTCACCATCAACAATATCCAGGTCTTCGGGGTTACCCATATCATTGGCACCCTTGGCCCCCTCCTCCTCCGCCGCCGCATTGGGGTCCGAGGAAATTCCAAGCTCTTCGTTCTGTTCGTGGGTGCGAGGGTATTCTTGGCGACGGTATTTGGTGCCACGATCGGTGGTGTTAGGCGCAATCCAAGAGTTACCGGTGAGATCATCCAAAGAGACGGTGAACGGGAATCCCTTGCGCTCCAAGATATCCTTCAGCTTTTCAATGATGGGCTCGAGGGCGGCGTAGAGTTCTGGTGCCTGATCTTTGCGCAGATCCTGCTCACCACTCAGCGATTCGTGAATGCGCTGAATAACACCTTCGACGTTGGTCAACTGGCTTTCGCCCTTGGGCATCTCGATACCGAGTGATTCGACCTTGAAGATGGAGACATCACTGCGAATGACCTGGCGCTGGAAGTCATCTTCGTTCTCGACGTTGAGGGTGTATTTACAGCCCTGTTCCTGGATCTGACCGGCACTTTCAGACATCAAGTCAGCACCAAACATATTCACGGGTTCTGCTGGGATCAAAAACATACGACTTGACAGAGTTGTCTTTGAAATGACAGTGCTCACACTCAAATGACTCAAGGATAATATCTCGGAAGTAAGGAACGCGCAATAGCAAAAGTCTGGTCATTCCCTGCAAGCATAAGAGTCATTAGTACTTGATAAATGTTTGCAGACAGAGTACAGCATGCAAGAGAGCAACATACATTGTCATGGCAGTTCATACACAGACTCTCCAGCTGCATAACACCAGTGTCGTCATTTCTGTCGACGACCTCATTGAGGTCCTGGAATTGCGACTCGGGCACACTGATTTCGTCGTTGATCATCGTGGATATAGGGCGCGAACTCAAAGAAAGGGAGTTCACTGAGTAATTTGTGGGACGAAAGGAACGAGTAAATCGCGATGCGGCAAGACAAAAAAAAAATCTCCGCTGCCCGTCCCGCTGCGGAATCTTCCTTAACGTTCTGCCATGGCGGGGCACTGATTAGTTATGCAGCGAGGGGCAACCTGCAGCTGACTAATATTATACATTTATCCACTCCTTTGTAATTGTACGTTGTATAGTTAGCTTTGGAAAGTTGACAGAGCCTATATCTGTACCTTATACAACGATGCGCTGCTTACTTAAAAGACTCAATAAGTGAGAGACAAAAATAATAGCGGGTCAAAATCACCGAGAATAAAAAGGCAGAGCGCGTATTGGATTGCGCCAGCTTCAATCAAAATATTCACCGACGACTATACTTTCTGGCTTAACTTACTACACGCTACCACCCAAGACTTTATATGATCATTTCCACTGTTCAAAGATCTTAAAGGGCCCCGGGGGTTGATGACTTACTCGTCAGTCTTAATGATTTGAAAAAGCAACTCAGGTCAACCTGAACACGCCGACTGTCTGGCTTACATAATCATGTGGACAGGAACCACGGCGCTGACTAAGCCATCTCGACGCCAAGACTGGAGCTTTTGGTCTCGCCCATAGCACACCAGAGCTCATTCTGATATCGACTTTGAAGGCCAAGTTTGAATGATGAAATAAATTTCGAGCTAAATCTGCACTGCTTCACAATGGGAGAGCCTTTGGAAGTTCGGGACGCATTTAATGAAGCCAGTGACTTCTTAGGTCCAGTACTCAATCGAGGCATGGAAATCCCATCGGTCTTGTCATTGAATATACAGCTAACTGTTGCCAAGCGGAGATTGAGAAGACCCAAGGGAAATCGTTGCTGGAAAATCTCAGCCAGAATGATGATTCCATATCCAGTGGTGATGAGATAAGGACCACCGTTATCGAGAAGGCACTGCAAATCCTGAGCCGGATACACACTGCCTTTATCACGCCTGATTTAGAGCAAACCCAGCATCTAGCCACGGAAGGTGAAGATGTGGCTCTTGAAGATGCAAAGCGCCGCCGGATGCTGCATGCACTGTTGGATTTGATTTCACTTGAAGGAATTTACCCGTCACTCTCATCTGGAGTTGGAATTCCTCTACAACAGCGGGTGATTTCTGTCTTGCCAGCTGGTGTCATTGCAAAGCAGGCACATATTCCCGCAAGCAGCACACCTCACAATGTATCTCTTCTTCGCCATGTTATGGAGGTCCTTCTCACCATTCTCATGGACACGAGATCAAGCATCCAGCCCGTCATTCGAGGTCGCATTTTGAGTGATATCATCAGTGGCACGGCTGATCTTGCTTTTAATCCAAATTGCAGCAGTCATGAGGATGCATTAAATATTCAGGCACAATTTGCCAGATTAATAAATGAGTATGCCATTCCGCTTCATAAGTCACTCGGATGCATATACTGATAAAAATACAGAACTCCTAGTGCTGTCTTGTTACCAACTTTGTCTGCATTTCTGCAGACAGATACCGCCGCCTGGTTTAAGTCGAAAATTTCAAGCCAAATATCCCAGGTTCCGCTTCGTCCCGGGGGCGTGCTGCAAACAATCATGTTCATCGCCTCACAATTCGCCCCATCACTTGGGCAGGAGGCTCAAAGTGAGCCATCGAACGGTCCTCATTTCACGATTCAAGCCATAATGCAGATTTCGAAGCTCCTTTCATCTGTTCCACAAGGGGTGGATTCAGCAGTATACTTCACAGCCATTGCCCCTCAACTTTTGACACTACTTGATGGTGACGACCCCGACCTTGAGAAGACTGTGTCTTACACCATTGGAAATGGAATTCTGGGGAAGCGGGCCTTTGGTGCCCCTGGGACCATTGGCCACTCAATCTTTGTTGAGCCACTTTTCCATGTGCTTACTGCTGAATTGAATGATTCAACAATGCAATGGATGATGCCACTGGAGTCCCCGGAGCCTAAACAGAGCACAATTCCAAACCTCGTTGTGGACGACACATTGATTGACCGGGCACTCGACAGATTAAGAAAGCTTGCCATTCAACACCCAAATCCAGGGTTGGTAAAGAGAATCGTGTACCCGATTCTTCTACCACTTTGGGGCTTAGTCTGCTATTCCCAAGAGCATGAACTGAAAGTATTCCACGATAAGATTATGGAACTACTCCAAACATACTTCAGCATATCAGTGGGCATGCCGCCGCTTAGGAAGCTTGTTGATAACCTACTGTGGGATGGTGGTTCGACTTGGACATACAGCTCCAACCCTCAAGGGGGGATCAACCTGGTTAAACGAAATAACCAGGTTGACCCACAGTCGAATTTGATCAAATTGATTGATTCACTTCAAACCCGGACAGAACTTTTCGCTCGCTTGCTAGACTCAGATCCACGCAGTGAAGAGTTGACCGGTGACATATTTCTGTACGCGAGCCAGACATGGCTTGTACACTCTAACAAAGAGGGAGTCCAGAAAATTGGAGACTCAGAAAATATCTTCCAGAAGCTTATTAGCGCCAAGGTTGCGGAGAAGCTATTGGATACCTTCAAAGACACATTGTCTCGCCGTCCCCTTCGTGTGCTAGAACTTATCAAACAAGTGATTGAAGGAGAACTGCATAAATTGGGTTCCAATTCTACCAAGAAGAGAGAACAAAGGTCCGGGAACCCCTCACTATCCTCACTCGCCAACATTGTGTCCCCAGAAAGCACAAGTGGCGAAGCCTCAGACGATACATCCGAGTCCTTATCTACCGCATTCAGCTTGCTGTCCACCGTTCTGGCATCGGCGGAGTTCTCCATGTCCCAAGACATCAAGTCACTCCTGGAGTCAATCAAGGAACGCCTGGACGAACTGATTCCGCTTCTTCCTAACAGTCTCTCCAAACCGGCAACGACCTCATCAATGCTCCTGGAGATCCAGCTCACCACCCCAGAACTGGCTGACACTAAGGCACCGCAACCGCACATCGCCGATCTCGAAACACACCGCCAAGCACTTTCAAACCTCAATTCGGACCTACCACCAGTACAAGCTGAAGGATTCTCCCTACTCTCAAGACTAATCTTAAAATCCTCCCCTGTCCTCGATATTCCATCAACCCTCACCCTCCTCCTATCAATTATAACCGACATCTCCGAATCAACCGCCAACGAGGAGTATATCTACCTCAACGCCATCAAACTAATCGGCACACTCGCATCCCGACACCCACGCACCGTAGTCAAAACACTGGTAGACAGCTACGCAGACAAGAACGAACAACGAACACTGGACCAGCGCCTCAAACTCGGCGAATCCCTCCTACGAACAGTCCAAGACCTAGGCACAGCCCTAACAGGTGAAACCGCTAAAGTGCTAGGAGAAGGGATGGTCAGGGTTGCAGGACGCCGAGGCAATAAGCCCCTGGCCCAACAAAACCGCAAAAAGCAGGAAGAAAAAGAACGCCGTCAAAAAGAACGGGAGGAAAGAAAACAAAAAGAACCCATCATGCCGGAAGGCTGGAAGCTTTCAGTCGGACCTACCACTTTGAAAGAACTGGACCCAGACTCCGATGATGACGAGTCCCCAGAGCAATCAGCACACGCTGCTAATATTGTCGCGGCATGGGCAGCTGGTGCATCAAGCGACTCTGAACCAGAAGATCTCCGCATTCGCGCATCAGCAATTTCTATCCTCGCTTCGGCAATTCAAAGCAATATCCTCGGACTGGGACCCGCGATCGTGGGATCGGCTGTGGACCTTGCGCTGGCTACACTGACACTTGAACCGGCACCAGAAAGCGCAATCCTTCGGCGTGCGAGCGCGGTTCTCATTCTTGATATTGTGAAAGCGCTTGATACCGCGCGCGAAGACCGGAAGGGGAGGGATGTTGGTTTTGGATTCTCATTCATGGACGATGGGTATGCTCATGCGGAAACGCAGAGTCGGGGCCCGTCTACTATTGGGAATATTCCGTCGATGCTGCGTACGCTTGGATTTGTTGAGAGTCGAGAGGAGGATGTTATTGTGCGGGGCCATCTGCGTGCGTTGATCGAAAGCTTAGAGGCGTGGTTGGAGAAGTCTTTGATGTGGGGGATTGGTTCTGGGAGTGTGCCAGAGATCAAGATGGAATTGGATGATCGAATTGCTGGGTTGGACGTTGATCCCATGGCAGGACGGGGTGGGTCTTCGAGGCCGAGGATTGAGGAGATTGAGTAGATCTTTTGGGATTTCAATGAGAGCTATGTGAGCTTCTTTCCATTGACTTTGTGCCCGTCTTTGTCATGAGATCTAAGTTCAATATGACTGGAAAATGAAGTTTAGGAGAAAGGAAATGACTACGATAATGAAAATTGTTTCAAGTAAGAGCAAAATTAATCTTTCTCTCTCGCCTCCTATCTGTTCATTGTTCATCCCATCTACATACCTTGTATGATGTCGCCGGGAAGCCCAATTACCATCAGCAGACCCGGGATCAACCCGATGATATCACAACACATACGCACTTAGCACCCTCCTTTCTTCGTCACTGACCACTCACCCCACCCGCTTAGCCAAATCTCCGACCACCACCGCGCGGACCACCACGCCCTTGGCGGCGACCCCGAGCACCCCGACGGTGGCTCGGGTCGAAGTTCGAACGGGAGTTGGGGCGGGGCCCGCGGGCCAGGCGAGCCGCCAACTCCTCGTCCGAAAGGGCGAACTTGTTCTCAATGCCCAAGAGTTCACAGAACTCCGCCGTCTGCGGATTGGGGTATTCAGGCGGGACATCGAGGGTGGTGACTGGCACAGATGGATCGAACACCGGAGCGACGCGGACAAAGTTGTATGGGACATCCAACTTGTCCTGCGCCACGACGTTCTTCTCAACCCACGCTTCTGCCTCCAGGATTGACTGGAGATACCCGGCCTCGCCCAGATTGGCGGGGGTCTCTGCTTTGAACTCCCCAATTTGGAGGTCCTGGGCAAATGCACGGGTAATCGCCAGCCACTCTTTGTCGTACTGGAGGCGGAAGGGGCGTTGAAGACCAGTGTTCGGTTGATCAGAAATAGGTTTTACCTCAACCAGCTCAAGATAGGGGCCATGGCCACCTGGCTTGTCAAGAGCCAGGAACTTGGTGATCCGGTTGTTGATGGCCTCTGGGTGGCTCATCTTCGGGGGCTCTGGCCGTCGAGCTGGTTGAGTGAGGCTAGCTGGTAGCTTGCTGCGGATCGCCTCCGAGATCGAATCGACAGGTGCTGCCTGGAGGCTGGTAGGCAGATTGCTGCGGATGCTCTCAGGAATCGAATCATCCATGATGGTCTTAGATTCGCAGATACCGTCCATGGCTGCAGGCGTGGGCGCGGCTCGCTTGGCAGGAGGCGAGCCGGACGGCGAGCCAGATTCCGAGGAACTGGAGTCTAGGGCGATCTCATCGTCATTCTGCACCTGGGGTGCTGCAGGTTTGTGGATGGTCATATCGCGGTTGTCCCCCTTGACCTCCCTCAAAGTAACTTGGAAGTTGGATGGCGAGGTAGGGGCGCGGGAGGGGTCGTTGAATTCGGTTCGTATCCTTTCATTTCCCCCACGTTCCTTGGGCGAGACCGGGCTGATCCGCTCACTGGGGCTGGACTTGGCCTTGACTGGAGTGACGGGTGCAGTAATACTAGCGTAGCGCCATTCGAGGGGCTCGTCACATAAAGGCTCGGTCTTCTGGATTGCCGTACCATCATGGCCCATAGTAAGAGCGAACCGCGCGTGGAGGTGAGCTGAGAACCAGTAGGCTGGGCGGAGTCGATCTAGGACATCGCGGGCGGCTTTGCTACCGAGGCGGCCGTGAATGGAATCATCACGCAGGTGTTTCTTCTTGCGGAACAGGGCCTCAGAGTCTCCAGACTTCTCGATAGCACGGGGCCAGTCATGAGACAGACCGATGTCTACCTGGGTACGTATTTGGAGAAGCTTGCGAACATCAATTTCGCGGATGTGATAAATACTCTGAACATCCTCGTCGTTGTAAGGCAGGCGCTCATAATGCGACTTGCCATAGTCGTAGCCCTTCCAGATGCCCGACATTCCAGAGATGCGGAGAGGACCGAGGCGGAGAACATTCGCAGCGCCGAGATAGTAGATGTTGGGCGCAACCCAGCCGCCGTAGTGAAGCTCGAACAAGTAGTTGCCAGCCTCGTGGTTACCGCCACAGAAAATGGTCAGGACAGGCGCAACGCGCTTTCCCGAGTAGTACTCATGGAAGTCTCCCATTGATTTGTACTTTGGGGGAACTGAGATACAAGTGGCATCATTGCTGTTCCGCAGTGACTGGAGTTCCATCAGTATGGCTTGATGAAAAAATACGATGGAATCTTACCTGAAAGTCACCGCCAATTATGACACAATCAACGGAATCCCAAGAACGCTTGGCCATTTCAACTGAGAGATTGTGATAAATCTCATTGAGCGCGCCGTGGCCCTGTACCATTGAGTCAGTCTTGAAGCATGATGACAGCTCGTATGGGCATGGCTGAATAGTGGAGGGGGACTTACGCAGCCAACAGCGGCGATACGGAGCGGAGGAGACATGATGGGAATGAGTTCAGTTCAGAGGAAAGGCACAGAGTTCGAAGTGGGGTAGGATGATAGGGATGAGTGTAGCAGAAGAAGCTTGAAGTACTGATGGCTTAGCAGCAGAGCAGAGACAGGTCACAGCAGTGTTGAATTCAAGTAAAGCCTGAGTGCATGATGAAAAAAGAGATTGGAGAAAATAGTATGGGAGGAGAGGAGAAAAGAAGAGAAGGATAAAATGGGGGGGATTTATAGATGGACTCGAGGGAGTCGAGAATGAATGTACGTGAAAGCAGTGAATTGGAAGATTAGACTTATTCGGGGAAGGGACCGACACATCTAATTCGTCGAATTTTTTTTCATTCACTACAACCTCCACCTTCAAGGGATTTCGTTTGCTCCCATTTCCAGTATCCATTCGAAGTATTCACTTAACTATGGCACCTATGGAAGTGCCCCAGTTACACTTTCTAAGTGAAGCAGCCGAGTGGTTGGCCACACGTAGCCCATCCACGTCGGCGCATCTCTTAGGGGTTCATACCCGGATGCTTCATGAGGAGATGAAACCACTCAACACCCACCAAAAAAAGCATCACTGTGCTTGCGGTAGCTTGAGACAATCCCTCAAGTCTGCTAAAATCACTCGAGTGCAAAAAAAGGGAAAGAAGAAAGCCAATTCTATGGGAAGTGCGACGGTGTACAAGTGTTTGCGCTGTAGGCAACGAACAGTACTTTCACGTCAAAAGTCACTATCTAAACCTTCTAAAACTTCTGCTCGTCCTTCAGCTCCTGTCACTGCTACAGCTTCCCCAATTCCATCAACATCAACCCCAGCAGAAACTTCGGCATCCGAATCATCGGCACCGGCTGATCCACCTAAAACAGCCGAGAACGTCAACAGCAAAAAGCGAGCTAAAACTCGCAAGCAAGGTGGCCTCCAAGCTTTACTGGCCGCTAAACAAAAAGGTCAACCTTCTCTCGATCTATTCGACTTTCTACAGTGAACGAGGCTCTTGACCTCGAAGCTCGGAACGGCCCCACTTAATTCCGGGTTAGCGCGGGGTGGAATCAAGCTCCAACAATGTCGACCAAGTTCCCTTCTGTGATCGACAGATTGGCTTTCTGGCGGAAGCGTCTAAACAAGATGTCCGTATACTCACATGATGATGACGATCATGATCCCCAGGCCGATGAGCTCCGGGAGACCGCCCTTGTCACCCTGGAGGCTCTGATCAGCTCCTGCAACCAGCAGATGCAGCCTTACCTCATGAACACCACTCGAGCCGCCCTGCGATCCCTAAAATACGACCCCAATGTCGCCGAGATGGAGGATGATGAGGAGATGGGTGGCACGCAAGATGACGGTAGCGAGGACGACGCGACCGAGGAGCCAGACCTGGATGACGACGAATTTGGGGACTTTGAGGAGGAAGGTGGATACAGTGATGTGGATGACATGAGCTGGAAGGTCCGTCGCTGCGCGGCTAAGCTTCTCTACAGCCTGATTTCGAACTTTGGTCGTAACAGTGGCTTGGAGGATGCCACTCTGTACCAGCAGGTCGCGCCAGCCTTGATCACCCGTATCAGCAAAGAGCGAGAGGAGAGCGTGAAGCTGGAAGTGGTCTCCACCCTGACAGCACTGGTGCGCAAAACGAGTGAAGGTTCCATCATCCTCACTTCTGGTGGCTACTTGGAAGCTGTGGGAGGATCGAAGAACTCTCGCAAGAGAAGACGCCAGGACAGCGATGCGAGCATGGTAGACTTTGAGCCTGGAGTGGGAGCCTCTTCTGCCATTGACTCACCCCTTGTCCCTTCGTCGCCAAAATCAGGACCCCAGGCTGACCTAGCCCGTTCCGTTCCTCTCATTGTTCAGAGCCTCGTGAAGTCGTGGAAGCAGGCCTCGATGCCCTTGCGACAGGCTGCCATCGTCCTCTTGAAAAGCCTCTCGTTGGTCCGCTACGGAGGATTGGCCGATCATCTCCAGCAGATTGAAGATTTGATCGCGGATGCATTGAAGACATCATCCCTTGTAGGCAGCTCGGCTGCCCACTCAGGTGCTGCTGTCAGCGCTGGTACTCTGCAGATTGAAACCCTTGGCCTGGTCTCTGCCATTGCAGAAACACACCTGTCAGACTCCCTTCTTCCATTCCTCATCGCCTTAGTGCCGGGTGTCGTGGGAGCTGTCAACGAGCGTAACTACAAAGTCAGCAGTGAGGCACTGGGTGCTGTGGAACAAATCGTCAAGGCTCTGACCCCGCCCCGGGTGTCAGAAAATAGCCCGGACGTTGCTATGCAGCTGGAGAAGCTTTATGACGTTGTTCTCGCTCGGATCGCCGACACCAGCGCCGACCTGGAGGTTCGCCAGCGAGCGATTCATGTATTCGGTGTCATCCTCGCACGTACATCTGGTGAGCGCGGAACCGAGTATCTTCCTACAGACCGCCGATCAAAGGGTCTTGACATCTTAGTTGACCGTGTGAAAAACGAGACGACCCGCCTGGCCGCTGTTCGTGCCATTGACGATGTGGTTGTTTTGGCCAGCTGCCAAGGCGACGTTAGCAGTGACTGGGTAAACACCGTCACCATGGAGTTGGGTTCGAATCTGCGCAAGGCAGATCGCGCCTTGCGCAGCTCTTGCCTTGAAGCTCTTCGAAGCACTGCTATGAATAGCAACACTCGTTCTCATATCGGCCCTGACACAATGGCCAGTCTGGAGACGGCTTTGCTTCCGCTCTTGTCTGCGCCCGACTTCCATCTTCTCACCCCTACTCTGATCATCATTGCCAAGCTGGTCCCTGGCAATTCAAAGACTCTCGTCAACGAGTCTCTCATCCAGTCGATTTGCTCGATTGTCAAGCAACCACTCGTGGGTACCGTCTTGAAGGCTCTGCTCCTTCTGGTGAAAGTCATTGGCGATGAAGGTGTCGGTGCTCAATTGATGCAGAGTTTGCTCCAAAATGTCGGCATCACTGGCGACGCCTCTGTTGTTGGAAGAGCCATCGGTACTCTACTTGTGCACGGCGGACCGAATCTAGGAGTCACAATGGATGACTTCTCTATCGAGTTGAGTACTGCTACAGACGACAGTCGCAAATGTCTTGCACTCGCCATCTTGGGTGAAATTGCTTTGCGAATGGGTACTGAGTGTTCATTGACTCCGGATATCTTTATTGCTCACTTCGACTCTCCATCTGACCACGTTCGCTTGGCTGCTGCTACAGCCCTCGGAAACGCATCGGCTGGAAGTGTCAAGGCTTACTTGCCAATAATTCTGAATGGTCTGGTCAAATCCAACAACCAGAGCTACCTGCTCCTACATTCCGTTCGTGAGTTGCTTCAGCACGCTGATGTGCGCCCTGAGCTGGCTCCGACCGCTCTCAAACTGTGGCAGGCATTGCTGCAGGTTTCCCAGGAGGAAGATAACCGTGCTGTGGGTGCAGAGTGTATTGGCCGACTTGCTTTGATCGATCCTGTGGCCTACATTCCTCACTTCCAGGCAAGCCATGGCCCCTTCAACATATAATGAATTGTACGCTGACAAGTTTCTGCAGGAACATCTCAATAACTCGGATCCCGTTGTGCGTGGGGTAGTCATTTCAGCCTTCCGTTACACCCTTGCCGATGCGAGCGATGCTTTCAATGTTGTCCTGCGACCATTGATAGTGCCTCTGTTGACTAGCATGCTGGCTGATCAGGATCTCGGCAACCATCGACTTGCATTGACCACACTGAACTCTGCCATTCATAACAAGATGAATCTTCTCCTGCCACATCTGGGTGAATTGCTTCCTGCGGTCTTCGGTGACGCCCACATCAAGCCGGAGCTTATCCGCGAGGTACAAATGGGTCCTTTCAAACACAAGGTGGACGATGGACTCGACTTGCGCAAGGTTCGTATAATGTATTCTGCTTTTCAATAATTCAACTAACCTTCGTTACAGAGTGCCTATGAAACCCTCTATGCGTCCCTAGATACCTCATTTGCTCGCTTCCACCTCTCCGAACTTTTCGATCGTGTTCTTGCCGGAGTTGAAGATGAGCAGGATATCCGCGCTGTCAGCAATCTGATGACCTCTAAGCTCATCATCTCTGTCCCCGAGGAAACTGAGCGCCGCCTGGATGCGCTGGCTGAGCGGTACACAGCTATCTTGTCGTTCAAGCCCAAAGACAACGCCGTCAAACAAGAGCTGGAGAAGGCCCAGGAGGCGTCCTTGGGTATCCTCAAGATCACCAAGGAGCTTAGCAAGGCGTTCCCCGCTGCTGAAGCCTCTAACGATCTACACAAGTGGAAGGGGTACATGGAATGGGTTCGGAAAAACTTTGCCTCGCAGTTCCAGAGTCTTGAATCGGACTTGTAGATCCGATAGAGCCTGCAATAGTTGTATGGTGAAGACTGCATAGCTATGAACTAAATGAAAATTCTTACCACATTATTATCACCGGTGTATATCTCGCCACTCCGTTCTGTAATTGGTCGTCTTGGGATAGTAATGTTTCTGTTTCTTATCCTGCGCAGTTGTGGAAGCTCATGCCAAGATCTTCTGAGTCCATTACGTGATAGGCCTCTAGTAACTGGCCCCACTGTTTGGCACATGGACTCCACCCAAAGTAGATTGGACCTCATGCAGTAGATCTAACGCAAAGGGGGATGCTTTACGAGCACACTCGCGTATTCGGATAGAATATCCTTGATCAGGACTGACATTCTATTTTCCATGCCGGTTAAGTGAACCATATCGGCAAACCGGACGAATTCCAAAATGTCAGAGATCTTCTCTTGAATCTCTTCTGGGGGTGGTCTCTTGAGAGCCAACCAATTCAGACTAGGCGTGATGAAAAGAAGGAGTAGTGAGAATGAGAGGAAGTTGAGAAGTTATGGGAAAGCGCGGTTCGGAAGTGAGGTAGGCTTAAGGAGATGTAAAAAGTATGAGGAAGTTATGGAGAAGTGATAGACGAAGAACTATAGAAGTTGGAGAAATTAAAAAGTGAATGACAAAAAATTCATAGACAAGGCATATCTTTCAGAAACAAGACAAATTCTTGATGCGGCGCAACATCATTGTAACTACCTGGGCCATTGATCAATTGAGTGTAGCATTAGATCCTATAACTTATATCCCTCGATTTCGATTGGCTTATTTTGAACAAAATTCACGTAGGTTCACAGGAACCCGGTGGGTACTCAAGGGAACCGTCTGGGACTCGCTGGTGCTTTTCTATCATCCCTCATACGGCTCCCTGGGCCTTGTGAAACTGACGTGTTGCCAGTCAAAGCGTCTGTCGCGACTTTGAATTGGTAAAAGCAAACCAGAATGGACAATCACTCCGGTGGGAACTGATGCCTGATATCTCAGGCCAAGTGATCGTCTTTTTCGGGGCACAAGGCTGCACATGTGGAGACCACCAGTCGCGAAGGATTACCCCTAACAAAAGCTTGGCATCGCCTAATTACATGCACGAAGTATTCATGGCACAGAAATTTTATTTGTTGAGTTCTAAATCTCTGTGAAAACCCTGAATATGGGACCAAGGTTCTCTTTTTCCTACAGGGGTAGGCAACACGCGAAGTCTGGACTTGGGGCTCCACTGGAGGTGGAGACACTGAAGAGTAAGCCATAAGCTGAAATCTCTGGGTTGGACCCTGAGGGAAGCCACCAAATTTAAACCGGCAGCTTCGGATGGGGCGCCTCACTGTACGAGGACAATAGGGGAAACAAAGCAAAAAGTCAAACCAACACCGCCCCCGAACTGTATGGTAACACGGGAAAGGGAAAGGCACAAACAGGGCAGAGTGGCACGAGATGGCGTCCCTGAGACCCTGCGGCAAAATACGAACGAGATGTGGTGGGCCCGGATTGGCCCAATCCCACACGCGACTCAATGCAGAATCGGGGCGGGTTTCAACCGAGGCACTAGTAACTTTTACCCAAAGTCACATCATTCTATTTATGATGTATTGGACCCTGAACAGAATACAAACTGTTGCCTGGGCCCAGTCTCACCATGTAAACCTGAAATCTCTCCTTTTACTCTCTTTTCCCCTAAAAAATACATGCTTCACCTTCTTCCCTTCGTGGAATTGACGTCCACTGTCTACATGACTGTATTTCCCTTAAATTTCTGAAACAATGAAACTCAACGCCCGCCAGAGCTGCCAGAGTCTGGTTCGCATTCTTTTATCCCCTAGCCGTTGGTTCGACGTCTTCTGGCCAAAAACTCGCCAGTATTGGTTCTCGCTTTTGTTTATTGGCGTGTTCAGTGCCAAAGCTCTTCACATTTACTCCCATCTCAACTCCCTCACCGTCGCTCGTTTCGTGCTCTGGGGCCCTACCTTCTTTTTACAAGACATTCTCTGCATCCTCATCGCATATTCCGTTTGCCAGGATTTTCAACGAAAATGGGTTCGCGGTGTGCTAGCTTTGGTGGGGATCTTGTCGAGGTGCGCATAGCCGATCCGATCGGTTCCATCGGGCTAACCGCTTTGTTTACTCTAGTTTAATGATCTCCGCGCTGGCCGCCGCTAACATATCATTCTATACCAAAACTGGCGCTGAGATTCACTGGCGACAAGCGCATTCCTTCCACCGTGATGCCGCTTCCGTGAAGACACTGTTGACTGGGCTGACGGGTATCTTCATCGGCGAGATCCTGTTTGGTCTGATTGCATGGGCATCTACCCCGTTCCTATACAACCTCACCGGCAAGGGTGTTTCCATTCTGAGAGTGGCGCTTTCTCCACTTTTCAAGTGCTGGAAACGAAATATCCCTGACAATTACGAGCAGTTGGATGCCGACGACTGGGGAAAAGATGAGAACAATGATCCCGAGTCACAGGCAATGTTGGGGTTGCACAAGTCCCAAGGAAATAGCAAGACCAGACCATCTCTTCTGCCTCGAATTCTTCTCGTCTCGGCTGCTGTTTATATGCTCGTCCTTCGCGTCTTTCGCCCATCTGACGATGCATATGGCTTTCTTTCACAAACAGTGATTATCACTCCCTTCGAAAAGTCACCAGGTGCAGACTCGACTTCGGTAGTTATCCCAGACTTACCGGGTGACTACAGCTGGCTGTACAACCACACTGCACTAGGCGAAGCTCCAAAGTTCGATTGGCTTCCCCTTGAGGAAGTGGCGGGTTTTCGAGATTGGTACAACGAGGCCAATGGCACGCAGCGGCAGCACTACGACCCAGCTCTAGACCCTTTGCACATTTCTAATCTTGATCGCGACATCCTGGAGTCATTGCGTGATGCTCTTAGTGGTGGTAATGTTAGCATCAAACATGTCCTTCTTATCAAACTGGAAAGCACACGTGCGGACGTTTTTCCTGTGCGCAAAGAATCATATCTTGGCGACCTGATTCGCGAGGCACATTCCGACAACAAAATCCCAGATGAGGTTGTCAAGCGATTAGCCAACCTGACGCGCAACGCAGAGAGATTCACCGGAGTTCAATCCGGTTTCGACAACGACAACAAAGAATTTCAGCCATATGGTGGGATCTTTGCGACCAATGCCTATACTGGCGATACTTTTACTCTCAAAAGCATCCTCGCTAGCGTCTGTGGCATCGCGCCCTTGGTTGTCGACTTCAATCGCGAATATCTGCACCATATCTACGAGCCCTGCATGCCGCATATTTTGAATGCTCTGAACCTTATGCCAAACGCCGCAAAGGATGTGAAACAAGATGACTACAAGACCTGGCCATGGCACTCATTATTCATGCAAAGTATCACCGATAACTACGACAATCAAAACTATCTCATTCCGGCACTGGGATTCGACGAGAAGATCACCGACGACACAATTACGGAAGATTCGAAGACGAAGAAGGGTCCACTTCCCCAGAAGTTCAACTTCTGGGGATACCCAGAGCACGAACTGCGTGATTATCTTTCGGAGGCCGTCCTGGATGCGGAAACAAACCAGGAGCGACTTTTCATCACTCATCTGACAGGTCAAACACATTATCCCTGGGATATGCCTGTGGGTGAAAAATATGAGAAATTCATGCCAACCAGCATTTTCAATCATAATGACAGAATCGCCCGCTACTTGAACACCCTTGGGGTTGCAGACAGGTGGCTTGGAGAAATCGTTGAAGTTTTGACGGAGACGGGGGTAATTGATGAGACCTTGATAGTCATGGTCGGTGATCAGTAAGTTTCCCCACAAGCCAGACTCCCTATAAAGTACCTTACTCATTCCCGCAGTGGTTTATCCATCATCGAAGATGGCGGAGCTACTCCCTACGACAACCCCCACGTATCCAACTTCCACGTTCCCCTCGTCTTCTCGCACCCACAACTACCACCAATCAACGTCGATGGCCGTGTCACATCAATGCAGATTCTCCCCACCATCCTCGACCTGCTAGTCGAATCAGGCTCTGTTGATGAAGCTGCAACGCATGCTATCAAAGACCTTCTCCCTCTCTACGAAGGCCAGTCCATAATTCGAGATCTCGTTCCGGAAAAGGACGGGCGGCAGGACTGGCAATTTGCCGTGATGAACACCGGCGGGACCTGGCTTGCCCTAAGATCTGCATCGAAGCCGTACCGTTTAGTCATTCCTTTGGTCCAGGACGTGGAGTGGAGATTCACGGACGTCAGTATTGATCCGCATGAGCTTCACACTCTACAGTCTTTCTCTTTGATTCCTTTGCTAGAAGATGTTGCGAGGGTTCATAGTGATGAGGCTGTGGAGTGGATTAAGGAGGCTGCACATGTTACTCAATGGTGGGTTTCTGAGAATTGGCGCCGGTATGAATATGTGCCGGAAAATTAAGAGGTAAAATCATTTCCTATGAGGGAAGTCCTCAATTTGAGATTCATGTCTCAAGTGATTATTTGATATAAAATTTCTTGTGGAATATTAATTTTGCATTATTCGGAGTTGGGCACATGGGAAAATTCGTCATTGCTACGAATGTCCAAAAACTTTACCATATTTTCCATTTCAATCCAATTATCATGCATATCTGATTCATTTCGCAAACACCCAAGTAACTTCATCGATGACTGTATAATGAATAAGCTAACACCACATCCATGGATACTAAATGCGGGAAGCATTCGAAAGTCGTTGAATTCACGTTCATAAAACGTACCTAACCTAAATACAACCCTACTGCTTAAAACAAACAATCTCCGCACTAGGAATCGAGATGAACGCATCAACATCCTCACCCCAAGCCTTCCAGCTCTTCGAAATCCTCTCCAAATCCTCAACAGTAGCCAACCCCCCCTCAAGCGCCGTGGTAGCAAAAGAAGACTTCAAAGCCCTCTCTTGCCACGTCTCACTCCACCAAGCAACCTCACTCTTCTGCCCATAAGCCCAAGAAGAAACACTATGTTTCATCTCCACAAACCCAGCCTGTCTAGCCCAAGAATGCAAGAACCGTCCAGCATTAGGCTCACCCCCATTCTTTCTCGCAACACGATCATAAAGATCCTGCCAATCCCTCAACCCCTCGATCTCAGGAAACCACATAAAAACAGAATAATCCGCGTCTCTCGCAGCGACGATTCCGCCTTTCTTTGCCACACGCTTCATCTCTTTAAGCATACCAATGGGATCGGCAACGTGCTGCAGAACCTGGTGGCAGAATACAACATCGAAACTTTCATCGGGGTAGGTTAGGCCGTTGCCATCGCCGACGACAAAAGAAATGTTCTTTACGCCTCGTGAGTCGGCGAGGGCTTGTGCGCCTGGGAGAACGTCGCCTACGCGCTCGAGGCCTGTGACGTGCCCTTGTGGGACGTATTCTGCTAGGTCGACTGTGATTGTGCCAGGGCCGCAGCCAATATCGAGGATCTTCATGTCTGGCTTCAAGTGTGGGAGCAAGAAGCTGGCGGAGTTGAGGGCTGTCCGTGTGCTGTGCGAGCGGAGGACTGAGGCGTGGTGGCCGTGGGTGTAGACGGCTGCTTCTGTTTTGGCTGCCATTTTGGTTGATTCAAATGTGTCACTTTGAAGTATTGGAAGATTGTTCCCAATACCAGAGAGCTATTTGATTCTCTTTTGTGTGTTTTATGATTCTGGAGTGTGGATCGCTGGTTTATATGTGTTCTTCGAGCTGTTGGCGGGTTGTAGTTGATGACCGATATCGGCGGCTGATTCGGTACGTCAGATATGTCAGCGAACTGCAATATGATTCATATTAGATAGGAGAGGGTTCATTGGCTATCTGATTTGTGGAGAATCTCCAGTTTAATTAAATGCTCGTTATGAACCACTCGGTATTTCTAAGGTCTGTGAAGCTCGAGAGCCTGCTGAATCTGGCCTTGTGCGCGTACGGTGAAGGCGGATTAAGGCGCAACGACTTCCATTTCCAATCGAGATGTTTTGAGAATCCAATTTTGAAAGCAAGTTTTGAAGGCAAGGTTCAAGAGTGAGTGTTTACATATTTGAATACGAGCCACTTGAGAATATGAACGCAACTGTTCATCTGACTGCGCGGTATACTTCCATGCCCGACATCGGGGCCCACATCTCAAGCTTCCAGTCCCACTTCCATCACTTTAATGAGCCCCAGCAGTGGTTTCTTAACTCCTAGCTCATCAAGGGAAGCGATCTCGGGGTGCTATAGTTATTTGACTATTCATCTGATGGCCTGGCCTTAGGATAGTCCGCTTTAGGTACCCTGTGGTATATGCGCCTATATACACAGGATTTTGTCCGCCGGGTGGGGCTTTCCTGTCTGGGCTGCCGCCGCTTTAATGAGGGCGATCAGGCTCAGGCTCAGTGAGTAAATGTCAGAACGGGCTCATGCTCAGTGTTGCGATTTAGTTATTATTTTCATGTTTTTATATAGCGTGATCTCGGGTACCATACAAGAATATGATCCTTCTTACACCTCTCCGACCGTGCAAAATAGCTTCATTTCTCATTACCGAGCATGCTCTATGCTAGATAGGGTGTGGTGGTGGTATTGTGTGCCCTCTATATCAACCTATGCAGCTAGACTGCATCTGCCTTAGAGCGTACCCCTATTCACGATATAGGTACATATATCTATGTACTCTTGATGTTGTGGTCATCCAAATGATAGCGCGAAAAAGAAACTTGAATAGGCATATAGGCACATGTAACATTTGAAAAATCACACCCTAGATTGCTTGATTTCGTTTTTAAGATTCCATTAAAAAAGCTATTTTTCATCTTCGGCCACTCCAGTTACTATTTGCCTAGGTAGGCTTATCATTTGGTCGTTGAGTAGACTTCGTCGCCGTGACCTCGCTCTTCTATCCCACGCCGTTCCCGGTATTTTCTGAGAATATTTGAAACTTGCGTTAAATAACGTGAATAGTTGAAAGAAATCAATATATTTCGGTTTATAGCTACTTAAATTGATTACTAGTGTATATAAACTTGCGGAATACTTAGATCCGTTAGCGTATATACTAGGTTATTGACCCTTAAGCCCCGACACACACGTTATAAGAAAGCCATAAGGTAGCGTAGTTCGTGCCTATCTGGCTATTCTACTTAGTAAAGTCAGCGTTAGAAATATTATACTCTTTCTCAATAGTCTCGTAGTCTTTATCCTTTATAACTTTGTGCCACTTTTTATAATCGTAGAGAGCACCTGGCTGCGTTAGTGTTAGAGCACTTATGTAGGTTGGCTAGGTAGCTGCTGTTGTTGTTGGAGTAGTTAGGGTACCTAGAACACCTAATGATATTATTAGAAATGGGGATTTAATATAAGAGGACATGTTTAATATATTAATATAGTAGTATGTTTTCGCCTAGAAGGCAGAGCAATTATCTCCTATAGCGGGGTTCTATTTAAGGAAGTCATTAAGATCAAAAGTGCTAAACTGTTTTACGATAGTAGAGTAATCATCTCTTGCTTAGGCTTTATAGTACTGGGTATAGGTGTCGATAATACCTGATTAATTAGGCGAGGGCCCTGTTATTCTAGTGCTTATTATAGTAGTGGTAGCTGGTCGGGATATTAGCGTTCTAGGGATACTAACGCAGTAGTAGTTTTTCGCCCATATAGTAGAGTAATCGTTATCTATAGCGGGGTTCTATTCGATGAATTCGTCTTTAGTGAAATTACCATACTTCTCCACTACCTTTTCATAAGTATCTCCAGCGATAGCTTTATAAAAGGTCGTGTAGCTATCAATTAACCCACTCTATATAGGAGAAGGTATAGGGGTACTAGTAGCAGTAGATAATAGACGAGAGCTCAGTATGCTAGGGATACTAACGCAGTAGTAGTTCTTCACCCAGATCATAGAGCAGTCGTCTCCCACAGCGGGGTTCCATTTAATAAATTTATCTTCGGTAAAAGTGCTATACTTCTCTACTACCTTTTTATAAGTGTCTCCAGCGATAGCTTTATAAAAGATCGTGCAGCTATCGATCAACCCACTCTATATGGGAGAAGGTGCAGGGGTACCAGTAGCAGTGGATAATGGACGAGAACTCAGTGTGCCGGGGATTCCAACGCAATAGTAGTTCTTCGCCCAGATAGCAGCACAATCATCTCCCACAGCGGGGTTCCATTTAATGAATTCATCTTCGGTAAAAGTGCCATACTTCTTCACTACCTTTTCACAAGTGTCTCCGGCAACGGCCTTATAAAAGGTCGTATAGGTATCGATCAATCCGCTTTGCGTAGGAGAAGGCTTGGCTAATGCGGTGCTGGAGGTAGTTGTGCTCGTGGGTCGAGGCTGGCCATTATTTACTTCGACGCAGTAAGAATTTCTAATCTTGAGTCCACTATAGTCTTTTTTGACGGAGGGATTCTGATTTCGTTAGAATATTGAATTTACTTATGTTTGGCTTTCAGTGTCAACGAATATAGGATACAAAATCGTCGCGGGTAATTCCCCAGTAGTCCGCAAAGTAATCATAGTTATAGGACTTGTCCACAGCTATGTCATACCATATGCAATCAGAGGCGGTAGATGGGTCGACAGATCTATCCTATCGTCTAGTGAGTTGAGGACGACCTAGTGTGGCCGTGGCCAATAATGGGATAGTCAAAATTTAAAGCAATATAATTGAATCTACTTAGTATGAGGGCGGTCAATTACCAAAATGAAAACTATAGGGTTAACGGAGAACTCATTTTGCTTTTGAGTATTTATAGGTACTTAAATGTTTAGTACGTACTAGTACTAGGAATTCGAGTACCTAGTAATTACTAGTAAGACCCCCAAGATACCTATATAGCACTAGATTTAGCGAAGCTACCTAGGCAAGTCCAGCATTATAACCTAGGAAGCGCTAGTTTTAGAGGGGCGAATATATCCACATCTAACATTTTGAACAAACATCCAACATAAAATAACTCGGATCCACGCGGATAGTCCCTGCCAAGAAGAGGGGGCTAATATCGCCAAGAATTGAGCTGAAGATCGGCACTATTTACCAAGACCAGTCTGCTTTAGCGTAGGGTCACCCCTCGGTTATTTATTCTATGGTTCCGCTTCCTTTACCTTAAGACACACTTTTGTTTGGCCCCCAAACAATTTGCCCGACCAGGTTTTCAAGATGTCGGAAGATAAACTCGACGAGGGTGCCGAGTACGGTGCTTTCCCATTTGATCACTACATCGCAGTAAGCGTATTCCTCGCATGACAAACCATCTCAGCTCATGCGAAATAGGACTATTGGCCCGAGGGCTTAGAGGAAAGCCCTCAGAAATGGGAAGAATTAGTGTGGAAATATCTAGCGTTATCGCTTATAGATCGATATATCTAATATCTCCCCCCGCCGGGTATCTCGATTGTATACTAATATTTGATTAGGACTATCAATCTAGAGCAGACTTAAAGGTGACTGATTTGGAAAATGGTCTACCGTCTGACTTAACAAATGATCAAATAAAAGTTTTGAGCATTTATCAGTCAAATTATGAGCGAAATATTTGTGCAAATTTAGATACTGGCATACAGAAAATATGGCTTCGGACCTGCTACGATGAAGACCTAAACGAGAAATATAAAAATATGAGAGCTGATGGCGAGGATAAAATTACCCTCTTTCGATGTCTCGACGACAGCAATCGCTACGCTTTTGATAACGGATCGTTAGATCACTAGCGACAAGTTCTCGTCCGAGTACCGGGAATAACGGACTTCCGGGGCGTCGGGTACGATAGAGATGTCCTCACTTACCATTCGGGTAAAAACGACGAGGAGATGCGGGCTCAATATGAAGAGATAGAAGACGAGGAATCTAGAGGCCTAGCCTTGACAGAGCTAGAGTTTCAAGTTGTGGTGTACCTGCTCGACCGCGAGGCTATCGAAACGGATCTGATCAAGATGCTTTGGTTAGACGAGCACGGAAACAGTGCTTGGGAGAACCGCGTGGAGCCCTCTAGTCTTAATTCGCTTTCTGGGGCCTTTATGAATGGCATTCGTTTAGACGAAATTACAGGTGGAAATTCCGGCCGAGGGTCCTTAATAAGTAGATAGCCAGTCAGAATGTCAGCGATATTGGCGATGTGGGCAGTGAGTAAAAGGGGTTGGGGGGGAGTTCGATATAAGGCCGTGGTATTTTAGCCCAAGGTCCGCGGAGTAGGGAATTTTAAGGGTTTAATATGAAATCTCTGCTCTAAATTAGAGTTTTTTTTTTTTTTTTTTTTCCTTTTGCTAACAAACTCGGGATGATTAGCACCAAGTAGATCGAATATAGCCCCCTATGGGTTTTGAGATTGCATCTTTGACTACAAAAAAAAAGAAATCGTCCCATACCAAGCTTAATCTAGGTCCAAACTCAACTTTGGCCCGTACTCGGAAGGTCTTTCACCCTCAAATTATTATTGTCACCTTGGCACTTCCTATAGCCTCGGACGAAATGCAACGAGGGAGCTAATAAGTGGAGAAGCCTACAGTTCTTTTCACGACCTAGGGTTCCAAGGTTGCCTTACAAGCTTGGGTTTTCAAATGATCGGGTAATACTACACACATACTACGCATAAGACACCTACTACTCTACTACCTAGTATTGGGTAAAACCTAGATAGTTTCGACATCACATCCGATATAGCACTATAATATTTGAAACATTTGAAACTACTAGTCGATTCCAAGGTTATACCTAGTACCTACCTACCTAGGTAGTACTAGCATATAGCTAGGAATAGAGCCAAAGGCATATAGATCAGTTCTTATAGTGCTAGGAGCATCACTAGCAGCCGGAAGAGATCCCCAATTCCCACTCGGTAGGGTAAATATATCATTATAAGTCACAGTGATCAAATCAGGGTACTCAGATCAGGCTCAGTGAGTAGATCAGGTTCACGCCAGTATGATCACTAATCAGCTCTGGTCGCTCAGGGGCGTGCTTAATTCTACTCAATGATCATAAAGCGGCGAGGGGTGAGCACTAGAACGGAAAAGGAACGCCAAGAGTTGCCAGACATTATCCTGTGTATATGCAACACAACATTCAGCAAGCTGGGCCACTGTCAGATTCAGGGGCATATTTGCTATATGTCATGCCACTAAATATTGAGACACTAGAATCTACCATTAGTCTTCCAGACAGAGGGTAGTCCACCCCCCGCAAGTCGAGACAATCTTTCCCGACTAAACTGAAAACATTCCGGCAGCCCAGTCGTGCTCCATTCATGTCCCAAAACAAGTTTCGCAATGCCAGGGGCGCAGGTGAATATGCGCGCCATTCCTAATAAATAATTGAATTAGCCTTAGCCTCACGCGGTGCGTAGTCTGCTCTTACCGTGGCCATTAAACCCAGCACAAATATACTGTCCAGGAAGCGATTCAATAGCACCAACAAACGGAACAGAATCAGGCGTCATGGCAATAATCCCAGTCCACGAATGATCCAACCCTTCACCATGCGCAACAGCCTGCGATGCATAATCAGGAAATATTTTCTTGAAGCTATTCAGCGCGTCGTCGGCAATCTCTTGATTATAATGACTATCATCAGTGCTGAAACGACTAGCCAGTGTCTCAGGGCTCAAAGTAGGATTCAATCTTGAGACGCCTAGAATGATTGTGCCATCTCCTCTGCGTTGAATCAAAGAATAGAAATGGTGGAGACTATAGCGGATTGAGAATGTGCTATGGAGAACGTTCTCGGCTCCAAATGCCGAGTTTGGAATCAGAGAATGTGCTTGAGCACGGTTTGGTCGCACATATGCTTCTAATTGAGGAATTAGGAGGGCCGCATGGGCATTAGTGCAGTGTATGATCTTTTCAGTAGTGATGGTGCCACGAGGGGTATGCACATCCCACCCTCCCGGCTCAGATTCATTTTCCTTTATCGCCGTGGCGGGACAAAATGTGAATAGCTGCACACCCCTCTCGATGACAGATTGCAAGAGAAAGTGTGCTAACTTGGCCGGATGACTGGATCCTCCAGGCCACTCATATGCTGCAACTGCTCCGTTTATCCTGGTCTTCTCTTTGGCTTCCTCGCCTTCATAATACTTGATATGGGACGTCTCGCCCCCGGCCTGCTTATAAGCCTCTAAACTTTCGGCCTCGTATTTGGCAAATTCAGGAGTCATGCAGACATCAAAAGTAGAGGTCAAGTTGAAGTCGCATTGCACATGGTGTTTTCTCACAAACTTGTCCACTTTTTCTAGGACAAGTCGCTCGTTGGCGATGATCTTCAAAGCCTGTTCCGGTCCATGAACCTTTGAGTAGGCATTAAATCCACGAAACGCATCTACTAATTCGTTATTTCTCGTTCTTTTGTACTCTCGTTGGAAATGATACCTGGGCGGACATGGCCGGCATTCCGAGAGGTTGCACCGCTGGCAGGTTCACGCGCTTCTAAAATAATGACATCCTCGCCCTTCACGCTTTCTTCTAGCAGTTCAAAGGCTGTGAGAGAGCCAGAAAGACCTGATCCGATAATCACATATTTCACTCGTGGAGGGACTTGGATGTTTTGATTCGCGAACAAATGCGGGAAGGCCCGAGTTGTTCGTTGCCAATAACTCAAGCAAGGGGCCTGCCGGGGCAGACTATTACTAGAGTTTTCGTCACCCATTGCTGCCAAATGTGATGGTCAATGAGCTGGGGATTTTGAAAATGCTATGGGAAAGAAAGTATTGGTGACTCTGTGGCTCAGTGAGTCAGTGATAGTAGATCGGTTAGATAGCCGTGCGGGGAAGACCTCTGCTTATCGCCCACTTCCCCCAAACTTATCTGTAGAAAATGATCTACACTTGGCATATGGTACCGTGTCATATCGACTGCACTGAGTCTGATGTGAGCTTTGATATCTTGGTTCGGTATCGCTCCCGATGTCCGAGGTTACGCCGTGGAATGCGACTGCACGAGCTCTTATCACACGCCCTTCCCCTCAGATCGGCAGGGATCATGTTTCTTTGTGGCGCTTGGGAAACTCTCTTTTCTTGACTCCCCTCTGCAGTTCTTAAGTACGCACATCAAGCTGCGTGAAGCTTGAGATTCGTATTTCCACTTTTCTTCACATTATGGGAAACTGGAGGATTTTTCGTCATGTCCCGTCAGAGAACCCAGAAGGGAGTAATGAGCGGTCTCTTGCGGAGAAGGCCCTCGTGAGGCGCCTTGATACGTTCCTGTTAACGTTCGGGTGTCTATCTCAAGGTATAGAGAAGCCAGTCTACGAATGCCGACCTTGAGCTAATAGTATCCAGTTATTAAATATCTCGACCAGCAAAACATCAACAATGCCTACGTATCGGGCATGATGGAAGATCTGAATCTCTATGGAGACGAGTTAAATCTGTGAGATACATCCGGTCTCATTTCATGACTTCGAGACTGATGATCAGTAGATTTACGACATATTTTAACGCGGCCTATTGCGTTATGCTCATTCCCTCGCAGATTATCTTGACTTATGTTCGACCAAGCTTTTGGCTACCTGGATTAGAGATACTCTGGGGTCTATTCACCGGCCTTATAGCCATGGCCACAAGCGCTAAGCAAATATACGTACTTCGAGTCTTCCTTGGTCTTTGTGAGAGCAGTGCCTGGCCAGGCATGATGACCTTACTCAGTACGTGAATATTCACTTTAATTCTACTCACTACTGTCCTGCTATAGGAGCTAACAAATCCACCATAGTGTACTGGTACACACCAACAGAGCTAGCCAAGCGCATGGGTTTCTACCACTCCTGCCAAGCAGTCGGACAAATGATGTCAGGTGCTTTACAAGCCGCAATCTCAGACACTCTAAACGGCCACGGTGGGCTGGCCGGCTGGCGCTGGCTGTTTGTAATAAACTCAATAATCACAGTCATATGGGGCTTTGCAGGGTTCTTCATGATCCCAGACCTTCCCAACAAGCCAAACCCCCGAGCATTCTGGTTCAAAAAGGTCCACGCAGAGCTATCGATGGAGCGTTTAGCTCGACACGGTCGTGCCGAACCCAAGAAAATGAGCTGGGCGGGTGCCAAGCGGGCCTTCTCAGGCTGGGTGATTTACTTCATTGCCGTTCTTTACATTGCGACGGTCCTCGGGACCTATGGATATGTGTATTTCTCACTTTTCCTGAAATCGCTCAAGAATCCAGATGGTAGCCCGAGGTGGACTGTCACGGAAGTAAACGCCATTCCAATTGGCGGATCAGCTATCAATGTGGTTTTCGTATGGACCTGGGCTCTGCTTTCGGATCTACTGCGGACGCGCTGGACTTTGATTGTTGCGCAAGGGGTTATTGGGATTATTCCGTGCATTATCATGAGTATCTGGACTTCACATCCCGATGCCGTTCCTCTTTCTGGTGCTTATGCATCCTACTTTATTTCCTACATTTGTCTCGGAACGGCACCGCTGATCTTTGCCTGGCTTTCGGATCTTATCCCGCAGGATCCTGAGGCACGTACACTCATCGTCGGCGTCTCAGTTGCAGGATACTATGCTATCTCGGCCTGGTCTCAGGTCCTGGTTTGGCCTGCCTCGCAGGCACCATACTATAAGTATGGATGGCAGTCAGCTCTTGCACTACTGGTCCTTGTGATTGTGATGACATGTGTACTCCGCATCATTGATGTTAGATATCTTCTACCCAAACGTGCGGCCTTTTTTGATACTCTGGAAGGTCAGGTGATTGTTCAAGATGGCGTTCCAGGACCATCGACTGGGGACCGTGAACCAGGACAATTGTCAGATACCGATCGAAAGACAGCAAAGACTACAACTCTGGCTGAACTTTAGGTCCAAAATCTCCTGGGCTATATAAAAGAACATTCAGATACTCAAAGGCTGTTACCAATGAATTATCTTAGTAGGAGTGAAAAAATCTTCCATTCAAATGATAAAGCGCTATCGCAATAATCCCAAAGCTTCGAACTCCAGAAATGCGACAATGCAAATGCTGGACACCCGATACCATGACCGGATCCAACTCAGGTGAGTCTAATACGTAAACAAAACTCCATGCACGCTATTTAACAAATATCCAAACAAAATCCACACCTTTGAAACAATATGCACCACAATAATTTCACGCCTTGTCAGTAATCGCCTTTCTTCGAAGAACGCCCAGTTCCTCGAGCTTAGTCCACGCTTGGCCCATATCCGATGAGTCGTCACCAAGAACTGGACGGAGATCCAGCCCGTCCAATGTTTGAAGGGAGCCGCTAGTTCCGGCATAAAGTAGAAGTTCCAGAACGCGCCGGCGCAATCGAGTTGCACGGTCTAGGTGCTGGAGGTATTTTTCGTCTGCTTGGGGATCCGCCAGGGGAAGTGTCAGAGGATCGTTGATCTCGCTTTCACGATCAGACTTGGCGCTATCATCCCAGGTGACAGGCTGTGTGACATGGTCGTTGGGATCAACGTCAGCCAAAGCATCAGCAAGATCCCGTCGGTTTTCTTGCAGATGTGCGACTGCCTTCTCTTGATTCTTCAGCTTCTTACGCTCGGCATTGGTTCCATTGCCAGTCACAGCTGGAGGGTAGAAGCCGACCGTCAGGGGATTGCCACGGATATCAAGCTTTCGGAGGGAGCATGGATTGCCCCGCCCTGTTCTTCCCAGCCGGCTGAGGATCTGACAGATGCGCCGCATTCTCGAAAGTCGGTTTCCCACCATGGTCAACCTCGCAAGGCAGTGCATACCCACCAAGGGCTCCAGTTCGGTCAATGAGTTAAAGTTCATATTTAGTACTTTGAGGTTCGGGAAGCTGGAGGCAAATGCGCTTGGGAGAGTAGGTAAGGTGCATGCGGCGATGTCGAGAAGTTGCAATCGAAGTAGAGGAGATGAAGGAGAGAGGCATCGAGACGCGAGCTTGTTTGATGACAAAAACACTTTACGAATGTCCTTGGCAGATCCGAGGTCGAGATCCAAAGTAATCCCAGACTCACCATCTCCCATTTGGGTTTGTTCACGGACAGAGAGAACTTCCAGATTATGGCAGTGTTCCAGCCCAGTAATGGTCGACAAGCCATTATGATCAGCATACAAGAGGCTCAAAGAAGAAAAGTTCTTCATGTCCAAGGCCCTCAGACGATTGGCTGAAAGTTTCAACGCTCGCAAGCTGATTAGGGATGCTGACGCTTCAAATTGAGTAATTTGATTGGCGCTCACATCAAGGGTGGCCAGTGATGGGAGCCACTCAATGTTGCGGACAGATGTCAAGCAATTGTGACTCAAATCAAGATCGCGAAGTCGAGTTCTAGTAGTGTTAGTATCCACCCATACAGAACGCAGTTACGGAAACTCACAGTTCTGTGCTTTCGAAGTCCACAGTCGTCAACGAATTGTTGCTCAGTTTCAGGCTCAGTAGACCATTCAAGTCCAGAATTCCGTCAATGTTCCGAATCTGATTGTCATTCGCTTTCAATTCTCGAAGGTGAATCAGACCAGAGAAACCATCCAGGGTCTCAATGTCGTTTCCAGAAATGTCCAGGTATTGTAAATTAGTTAGGTGGCCCCATGGTGTGAGGTTAGAAAGCGAGTTCCTGGAGATTTTGAGAGTTCGAAGGCTTGTTGGAACACCACTCAACTGCCCAATATCGTTGTCGGAGACATCGAGGTCCTCAAGACGAGGGCAAAAATCACTCAGCTTATGCAAGGTAATTAGCCCCTTTTGACGCAGTACCAAGCGACGTACGTCTTCCCAGTATGGCTCATATGGCTCCACATCAGTGATATGCTTAATCAGCTGCTCTGTGGCAAGCGCAAATGTGCCATGAACCTGTCTCAGTGATGTTGGATGAGTACGGTTTGCCACATAACTCATTTCCAGATTCATGGGGTGATCTGGTTGATTGACAGAGAACTCAGCCAGCGGACTCATGTGGAAGCTGTAACTTGTCTCGTGGCCACCCGGGTGAATGGGAACCAGGGAGTTTCCAATAGCGTCACCGCCCGGTGTCTGTTGAAGATCCAGTAAATCATTTCCATGAACAAGGCTGAGGTCTTCGGCTCCTTCTTCATTCCGTTCCTCAATCCTCGACACGGGACGCCGAATGAATGGTTGCCCTGCCACTGAGGTTTCGCGACGGGGAGGTGGAAGGGTAGAGCGTGAGTTCTCACTTTGTTTGCCCTCGTCAGCGCGTGCCGACTGTCGTGGTTCAGCATCGGGATGTGAAGCCTCCTCGTCGTCCGTGTATGCGACATGAGAAACGACAGGCGAAGAAAACGAGATTGTTGCAACCCGGGTCTGCTTGTTTGGCGCCTGGGGGTCTATGTCATCAGGCTTTGTGAGACTCTTGTCTCCAGAGCCACTTCTGGCCTGAATTTCATCTGTACCCCATGACGTGGCTCGGGTCCCAGAATTTGGAACACTGGATGTAAAGCGGGTAACTCTAGACTGGTCAGAGCTTGCGTTCACTGACGGGTCCCCGTCTCTTGTGTGTGGTCTAACATCACCCTTCTTTGGTGACACACCTCCAGCACGAGAATGGGAGTCCTGGTTCTCGGTTTTATTCGCTGACAAACGCTTGGACGGAGAGTCAAGGCCATGAATTCGCATCATTTCTTGCAATTCATCCACGCTCAAGTCAGGGATATCCTGGAAAGGGTCATTATTTTCGATTTCATCATCGTGAGACACTTGTCGAGCTGGCATTTCTGCAACATTCTTGATCCATAGATTTTTGGACTTGTCGTAGGTAAAACCGTTGACTTGTTCTGGGATTAGATGGGCGACCAAATCAGATGATAGCACTCCTTTCGCCTGGGAGTTTTGCGAGGAGCCTGTGTGTACAGAGTGGACACTGAAGCCAGACATTTGAGTGTTGATTGTCATCAGGTCTTGGGCGATTGTGTCCGCTACATCATCATAATTGCTGCTTGTCTTGCGTTTCCTTGCACCGGAGACCACTCTTCGGGAGCCATTGGGCTTGAGCTCTCCTTCATTATTGAATGACATGACCGATCCAGTGGTTCTGAAATCACCATCATCTTTTTCTTGGTATTGTTTCAAGTAGTTGAGAACTTGAGCATTCAACTCCTTAGGCTCTCGGATTTTACGGAAATCTGTGTTTGTGCCATCACGGCTTGGGGGGCGAGAAAATGCTTCCCGGGTGGACTCATCATCATAGCTGACATCCTCATCTTCACTGTCCCCGTCAGATTCCTGGACACTCGTCAAGCCCGGTACTGGACGACCTTTGGCTCGGATCAGATCCATGATCTTCGTCGCTTCGTTCAAGTAATCCTGAGTCGTGATGGAACCCTTGCGCGATGAGTCACTTGCCCCGGTAATCTTGACCAGTGGGATGTCACCTTCAATGGAGAACGAATCCGAGTAGTCAAGGTTATCAAAATTCGATTCCGAGTACTCCCTGCTCGGTAACACCTTGGATTCGTGCATAGACCGGATCTGACTAGGAGTCGGTGTCCTAGGCCGTTGCATGGACTGGGAGAGACCCGGGGGAGCAAGGTAATCCCCATTTTCGAGCTGCAAGCCATGCTGCATCAAGCTTCTTTGCAGCAAGGACATGCTCTCGCCAAACTTTGCTGGGTCACCATTGGGATGGACACGGTCCGGTTCGGCGCTGTCATCGCGCAAAATGGTTCGTCGGCGCTTTGGAATTGGATCCATGGCCGCTGCTTTGGGAACTCTCTTGGTTTCAGACGGCGCGACGTTTTCCTTATTGGCGCGTGAAGAAGCTGTAGCATCACGTAAATGGTCAAAGTAGCTTTGGCGAGTCCAGGCTGATGGTTTCCGCGTAAAGCTGGAGCTTGCTGATCTGGCATATTGCAAAGAGACCACTTGTGAGCCCCGCTGAAGGTATTGCTGACGACTTGACGATATTCTCCGGGAGGAAGGGCGGGAGGAGGGGCGAGACTCAAGACCTGGTACATCACCGTAGGCAAAATTAGGCTCGTACGGGCTCGTGTCTGAGAAATCAAATTTATCCAGTTCACCGTCCCCAAATCGAGACAGACGAGGGTTGATAATGTTTCGAGATGAACCTCGCTCATTCCTTCGAGGGGATATTTCACTCAACGGCTCATGTCGAATATTAAGCAAGCTTCGGTTCTCTCCCTTCCTCCGTGCCTCTTCTGATGGTGATGGCGGCTCATCTCCCTCAGACCCCGATCCGTCTCCAAATGTTTCCTCAAATTGACTCATCCGCCGAAGAAGTCTGTTATTTGTAAAGGTATCATGCTCGCCAAACAGCTTCAATGGGCTTCCTGACGAAGGCATTGTTTCTTGTTTTGAAGTGTTATCATCCGATGTTGACGGTCGGACATGAGAGGAGGAGGGGCGGGGCAATGTAGGTGAACCGTTTGAAGAGCGATTGAAGAGGGGAGAACTGCGAGTTTTGGCGTTGGCGAGGGTCGCGGGAGACAAGTGATGGGAGGGAAAGGGCGAAGGAGAGAATTGGTGGAAAGGACGGTGAACTTTGCGGCGACTGAAGTCCAATGTTCCCATTGACAAGTCCTGAGGCAAGGAGTGACTGGTTACATCCAATAAACTGTCCTCGTTCGGCGAACCCTCCGGTCGTGGCTCACTATGGTTATAAAATAGGAAACTGTCACTAGCTGGTGAATCCGGGCGACTATTGTCAATAGACAAGCTCTCAAGCTTGCTAGTGACCTGTTTCAATGCCGATTTAATCACCTCTGTTGTGGCAGTCCCTTCTAGTGTATTGTTTCGCGTGAACGTAATCGGAGTGATCCCCTCGTTGCGAAGGTCCTCTAGCCCACTAGCAGTCCGAGTTTCAGTGTATCCATGTGACAAGCCTGACTGATCTGCATGATTGCTTCCTGGTCGCTTGTCGGCCCAAGCTGCCGGATGATTCACCGTCCCAAATGGTGATTCTATGCCAGTACCCGAGTAGTCACCTTCACCGACGCGTTCTGTATAATCCTCCTCCCCCTGGTCCTGTTTTGTAGAGCTTTCTCGGTGGGATGTATTGTCGGTGAAGTCCCACAGCTGGTCGTCCTGTCGAGTAAACGGAATGGAGTCCGGTTGACCAGCTCCGGATCCTGGCGTCGGGGGCTTGAATACACTCTCAAGGCCAATCGGCGCAAACAGGTCGCGTTGATCTCCCACCGGGATCTCCCCGCGTACCAGTCGTTTCCGCCATTCAGGCGTAGCTCCCCCCTCCTCGCCCTTCTTTGGTTTGATCTGGACCGTGTCGGCAGCCTCGTAGTCGGACTGTTTGGAGACATTGGATACCGACCGTAGCGGGGAGCGCGTATCCATGGTTGGCGCTGGCTTGCCAGCCGCACCCGGGGTTGGCTTCGCGCGGGCCTTGGACGTAGACTTTGGAGTGACTTTGGGGCTCCTGGGCGTCCTTGTTCTGGTCTTTGGGGGAATAGGTGATCGCAATTTGGTAGGTGTTTTGGGGGTTCGCGGGGTCTTCGGTGTGGGAGGTTCTTTCCTATGGAAATGACATGGTCGGGTAACCTTTTTCTTGTCGTCGGCAGGGGATTGTTCCACCGATCGGCGTGCAGGTACCGGAATGCGACTTGGGGAATTCTGCACACTATTGCGCCGCGAGGACAATAGGTTCTGTGACGGTTTTGATGGAGCGGGAGTGGTAGGAGTGGCAGGCCCCGATGGCCAGTCGTCTGACAGGCTGTCTAGCCATGGTTGGTTGCTCATTGTTATGATTTGACGCAGGGCGCGTTCCGGCGGTTCGCGCTCCGATATAAACAGAAGAAGAACCAGGAATCATTTCCCCTCAGACATCGAATGTAAATCAACAACAAAATGAACTTTCAGCTCTCAGACGAACGGTTTGGGGATTTGCGGGTTGTTGGTCCAAGCAGTCAGCTCCACTCAAGCTCCTTGTTTATTTAGCGACACATGATACGCGCCACCCAGTTATATTTGTGATCCTTGTCTTCTTTCGAGTACGCCCCCTTATTGATATCTAAACAATGAATCACTCTAAATTCAAACAATCCCCCCACTAGCAGCCAATGGTCTGATCGAGGATCCAAGCAGAAGTGGTCTGATTGGTCCAAGTCGTTTTGCAGCCCAATGTGTTGTTTTGGTCCCACTTGGAGCCCCAATTTCCTTGACCGATATTTCCATTGAGATCTCTGAATCTATATAGAAGGGTCCATTAGGTATAGTTCCAAGGTTACCTAGGGCTACGACTATGTAAAAAATTAAACTCGCACAGTGCATGCCCAGGTGATTGGCTCCAGGGCTGTAAAAATATATCTTGGAACAACTACGATAAACAAGAAACCTTGGAAGCTCTCTAGGAGAACACCCTTCTTACACTTTCCTCTCAGCATCTTCCTCTTCTAAGTGCTGATTTCGTCATTCAATCCAATACCCTTGAACAACCAGTTGAATTTCCTGCCAACCCAACAAACCTTCCTGGACCGTTTCCCAATGCGCCGAATAAGTGGCCGAAGTGGAGCTGAGACGATCTGCGCTAACCACATTTCTGTTTCAGAATTTTCAACTTCATAGTTTGTTTATCTGAAAGGGCCATGGTGAGTGGAGACCGAAAGGCTCTTGAGCAAGGTGGTAATATTTTACTCTTAGATTGATGAATGGAGGCCCTACTGGCAAATCGAATTGCATTCGCTATTGCGTAATTCGACAGTTACATAAGTAGCCAAGTACTCCGTACACAAAGTTCTTGTACCGCAATGCTCGATTACAGGGAGTGTCGGTTGATGCTGAATGAGAATTATAGAAACTTATATCATGCATAGGCTTGCACACCTGTTGGGTATCATTACCAGACTGTGAATGCTTGCGGCCGAGATATATACACGAGCAGCCAAACTACTCTCTCACTTTTTTTGCCAACCCGTGGACGCATATTATCATCTAGAAAAGGCCAACGGCCGCGCTCGCCCTTGTTTTTGTAGTGCATAAGAGTAATATTGCAAGGCAGATACCGACCTTGCTGCTTACGACCTTTGGAAGGGACTGAAAGCATTGTGGCATGCAGATAAACAGCAGAGCGATGAGGCAAAAAACATTCGCGCATCTGATCCCATCCTTCATCCAATTAATCATCAATATTCAATGCATGAACGACACAGACTTATTTTATCCTTGCTCGGGATTATGCCACTGTAAGCCACTGTGTTGATCTGTCAATTCTAGCATGACTTCATCCTCGTCTAGGCCGATACAACGTGGGTTCTATTCGATTTCACTGCTTCGAGCAATACTGCGAAGATGTTCTATAGCACGTTCGATTTTCAAATTCGATGCTTTTATCTTTTCACCAATGGTCGCTTGACCCCAAAGTTCCGACATAGAAGCCTTGCATGATCATATTTTCCTGGCGCGTGCATTGCTGGATGATTGTACACATCAGTGATACTGTTGGACAAAAGGGCCTACCGTCCGCTCAGGCGTGATGAAGGCCATAAAGTCGGTGAATATCGACCGATCATCCTTGAAATCGATACACCCGCTAAAGACTGGAACCTAAGCCAGAGCCTTCTCCGGCTTTCCCGAATAGGAACCAAGTCCAGTTTTGATCGATTTTGGCATTGGAAAGATGCTAGATCTCGAGAATAGTGAGCGACGTTGGTCTGAGATCATCATCAGATTCTGCAGAGCGCACATGTCCAAAAATGAGTTACCTATCGCACTGGGCAAGTGTCGAAAACGAAGAGGCGCTATTTGCATAGTTACACAAGCCGGTGGCCAAAGCGCTGCTGCTCTTATACATTGATACAAGCTTTCCTGGTCATCCCACTGTCTTGGACCACATCTAGTAAATACACCGATCTTGAAGACCATTTACCTTCACAGGTCCTTCATGTTCATATTGACTAGTTGATTCCACTGGATTCACAATGCATATTATACGCACTGGGTTGACTGGACTCGTCAGTGCTGTATTAATGTCACAGGGGAGTGGTGGAATTTGAGATGCAAAAGTAGTACCGACGACCGCGAGGCTTGGGTTGAGGACATTGTCAATCCATTTACCTCCTTCTGGAGCTACGATATTATTGGCCCCAGAGCATATAAAGTCTTACCTCGAACCACGACTCCCAATCCCCAAATTGACTCCTTCACACTTGTCTTATCTTTGGAACACTCTGGGTGAAACGGATCCAGAACACTCATGAGGCTCATTTTTGTCGTCTACTTCGGAACGGCTGGATTTTTGACATTGCCAACATCATTTTCTGAATTACGAAGCTGCAGAGTTGGAATTTTACGGCATCAGTTGACTGTTATATATTGTTGCGAGTTTTTGTTAATCAGACTTAGCTCCAGGGCGCCAGTCGGAAATATGTTGAACTGCCAAAGAATGAACAAAAAGAATTGACCTCAATTTTAAACTCCTTTAATACTTGATGCGTAATGGTTGATACAGTATGAAACATGAAAGGCAAAGTCCACGGGTATGTCCACCGTTATTCACTCATTAAACCAAAAGCCTCTCGAAAGAGTACTTGCCAACCTCCTTGCGACGCATGTAACTAATCTCACGGTTACTGCGAGCCTTGCTTTCACCCGTTGACTTCTTAACCTTGGTCCGAGACACATCGGTGGAGACAGGCTTCATAGATAGCGGCAACATCTTTCCACTGGCATCACCATCATAACCATCCTCACCCTCACCTGGACGAGCAAAGATCAAGAGGTCAGCGCCGTTGACCTTCTCATGACGGACAAGATGAGATGGGCCAGGAGTAGGCTCCTTCTCGACCTTCGCAACGGCATTTCCACCAGAAGATTTCGGGGTGGTGACTTGGTCGGCAAATCGCAGGTACTCGCGAAGAATGCCCTTCAAGTAGGTTGCTTCTTCCACACCACCCAAGGTAGCAGAGATCTCAGATCGCATATCGGAAATGAGTTCCATCTCGCGGGTGGCTGCGGCAATAGTCGAGTCGGTTTCGTCATCAAGGTCGTTCACAGAGGAGAGAGCAGAAATCCAGCCGGAGGGACCGACGGCGTCAACAGAGGATGTGAGCATATCACTGATGGTTTGGAGGGAAAGGGAAGGAGTGATCTGATCAATGGTGATGGGGGTAGGGGGGTTCTCGGAGAACCGAGACATGTAGCCACCGGTGGCGAGAGAAAGGCGAAGGTGATGAATCATGGAGATAAGCTCTTGGCGCGACAGGTTGGAGCGGAGAGCCTTTGTGACAGATGAAAGAGGGTGGGCGTGGATCTTTTGAATGCTGGTGTTCAGCCCCTTGAAGACTGCCTTGACCGTGGCCGTCTCGTCTCCCAAGTGGCGTGTAAGTTCCTGGGTAGGTGTAGCAATATCGCCATTGGTAATAGCTCGGGTAGTCTCCTCCAGTGCACCAGAACGCTGACGCGCCTCGATCAAAAAGTACTTCAATGCGTAAGCCAATTCGTCAGTGGAGAGGGCAGAGGGGCCGCTAAGGACATGGTTGACATTCTTCAGGGATGAATCGGAATTTATCAGTGCCTGGATAAACGATCCAGTGGCCAGCGGCTGGAGGATGCGGGGCTTCAAGGCGCGCCGAAGTGCGATCTCGACATTATCGGAAGAAAGATGACCCAGAGAAATCAACCAGGCGCAAGTGATGCGAGGCCAAAGCACAATGTGCAACTGAGATGACAGAGACGATACAACGTCGCCTTCAGTCACTGAGTTCTCAACTGTAAAGATCTTGGACAGCAGGAAGAGAGTTGATTCGGGGTTGACGTATTGTCCTCGTGGAGGCAGGGTAGAGCCAAAGTACGCCTGCACAGCTTTGTCGAATAGACTGGTGTTTTTGGATGTGGTCGCTTCATTCACGGATTTTGTCAACTGATTCCATTTTTCCACCTGCTCGGGGGAAGTAAGGTGGAGCGAAGTCATGTTCTCAGACCGGTGCTTCTTGGATGCCAGGTCCCACTGTGCAGAAGATGCACCAATGCCGCGTCCAATAGCATCAATGAGAAGACCATCGCGGGATCGCTTGAGGGAAGGTCCAGAGTTGCTGTGGAGGGAAGTCAAATCGAAACCAATAAGGGTGTTTCCCTTTGTGGCCACTGCAATTCCCAGCTTCGCAAAATAACTGATGAAGGCGATGGGTGCACTTGAACCTGTTCCAGACAAGACTTCACCAGCAGCAATGCTCCGCTGAACCGATTGGTATTGAGTATCGTAAAGTGCGATCAAGGAATCACTGGCGCCAATGACACATTGGGGGGAGACACGCATCACGGAAGAGAAATTTTCGTCATCAAGGATGAATTGTGAGGTCACCGATGGAGCATATTGTGACAGGTCGGTGTTGATGAACCCCTTGTCAAAGGAAAGGTGCAGGCCCGCTGATCCTGCGTGGAAGTTCCACTGTAGGCCACGGCTGTTGACTTTGTCGATTCCGCTTGGGCCGGGTACCTGGATTGTTTGGAGGTGACGAAGACGTTGGCTTTCCTCCTGAGATCCTGACTTGGCAGGCACCGAGAACATCTGAACATTCACATCTTGCAGCGCAAACCGTTCGGCGTTCTTGGGATGCGAAACAACGAGCAAGATGGACGGCTCATTTGTTCCATCTACCGCGTCGTCGCCCAGAGCCAGTGCAGCCAAGTCCTGGCGTCTCTTGAACAATGACTTTCGCGCATCTTCCAGATCGATCAAGAAGCAAGTGTTAACGACGTGGGTGGAAGAGACCTTGGCGATTTCACTGTGTTGGATACTCCAACGCTGGGTTTTCAGATCGGCTGACAATCTGCGTACACGGCCATCTTCATGAACTGCAAGGACATCGAAAGGATCGGATTCACTCTCATCGTCTGCACTAATAGGGATGGTGCCCACAAAAGTTGTCGGGCTACGTGAATCCGTGATGGTGGCTGTTGACGAAGAGATTGCCGGTGCGCTTGATCCGTTGCTGATTTCTTCCACGAAGCATTTAATCTGATGCTCTGGCTTTATCGCTGCAGCATATGTCTGCCTTTTCACCACCGACTTTTTCGAGATCTTCCGACGAACGGAGCATGGGCGACAAGAGAATGTCGACTGCGGCGGAACGGCGTATGAGGTCACGAGCTTGGGGGTTTGCACCTGGAGAGTAAAATAAATTAGCCCATGCATAATAAGACAGCACCAGCAGTAGAAAGCCATACATTATAAATGTTGATGGCTTCACCGTCGACCGCAACAGCAACTTCATAACGCTTGCGCTTTTTGGCATCAGCGAGGCTGTAGACGTCGCCAATGCGAGTCTTGCCCGAGGAGGTGTGGAGAGGGCGGGGCAATTGTGCCAGCACAGACGGAGACTGCAGGTCCATGGCAAAGGAGAGCCTCGAAATTGCACAAATGACTTAATTTCCTGTCCCTTCAGGTCCTGTTCAGTGAGAGCATCAGTCTGTCCCAACGAGGAAATCTGAAAAATTTTCGGGTTAACAACGGACCGGGCCCCACACGCACTAGCCTAGATCTAGATTAGTGTGAAGGTCATATAATCAGGCTGACATAATCGCCTTCGACGCGCCTTTCGCGTCGAGCGTGTTAAAGTGTCTTGATAGCCTCCGATAACAATCATCGAGGTTGATGTTCCTGTTGCTGGCCTTGGAGGGCTGGGTCTCGCTGCCTCTCGCTCCATTTATATCAACTCATTCTCATTCTCACTCTTCACCTTCTCCTCCAATGTGTAATTGAGTTTCTCACATGGATACAGCAGTATCCAATCCACCGTTAGCCATGGGACAGGGCGAGCGGCAGGGAATTCACCCGTTTTTCCAACAGGGTATGTTTTCTTCAGTAGATTTATCTGATGGTTAGCTTATATGATGGGAGAGCTTACAGCTTCAGAGAAACGTGGCGTGCCCAATGCCTCCAACATCCCAACTGAAACGGACCCCAGTCCTCTCACCTTCGCCTCGGTTCAAAGTCAGCAGCCCGAAGCGCAACGCCAGAAAAAGCCGCCATTCTCTGCCAACCCATTTGAAAGCTTGAAGGAACAATCGGATAGAATCCCTTCAAGCCCCGAGGAGGACCCCAATGCCAGTCGGAGAAAGCGACGAAGGACCGACAAGACCAAAAACACAGAACACGACGGCTCTTTTCAGGCTGGTTTATCAGGATGGCTAGGGAAGGAGATGCCCGCGCCACCACTGCCGCCTGTTCCTACATCAATCCCTGGGGCAATTGACCCTCTGGTCCCGCTCGTCTCAGATGGACCCCAATTAGCCGATGACCAAGTTCTCAGTCAAGGAACACATTCAACCGATCCGGTAGCACCGACCAATACTGCTGAGCCAAATCGGAAGACCCTCAAGCTGAACCCGAATGGAAGACTGCTGAGTTCGCCTCCTAAAAATCCTCCGGAAACTGTTGACCAGACCCGGAAAGCCCCCAAGCGTGGTAAACCCCGGAAAGCTCAAAGCAAACATGTTATCATCAAATACAGCCTGAATCAAGAAAGGAATATGAGTCAGTTGATCAACGATATCCTCTGCGGGAAGCATACATTCAGGGTACCTGTCTCTCCGCCAAAGCCTGTTGTCCGCCCGCAAACCAATAGCAACAAGCCAACCCATCCGTTCTTTTCGAAGAAACCACCCCAGAAGGGTGACGCCGAAACTCTACAACCCACTCTAACTGCGGACCCCCGGGCGAGCCTTACATCCAGCTTCATATCAACGCGCGAGCCAAGGGGCTCCTCAGCCTCATCCTCACCATTCAGTCGTCCAAAGACCAAGTTCCCTGAACTTGCCCACCCATTATGGCCTCCACGAGACCTTATTCACGTTAAATATATCTCATCTCCCTCAGAAATCTCTATCGCTGCACCTACCACCTCCCAACAAGATCATAAAAAAGCCAAACTACCAACCATCGGGGTCCATGATGATGAGAATGCTCTCCTTGTGAGTACTGCATTGGCACGAACAACCGCTCGGAAGAGTTTAAGCGATAGCCATAATCACCGCCCGACTCTGCGGCTTCCAGGTCGACATAATGCAAGTGGAAGAGTTCTACAAAAAGCGATTGACAGCCAAATGTCCTGGTCTCTGCCCAACCAACGTCACACAACAGCCTCCCCCTCTATCTCCAAACTTCGGACAAACCTACTGGATTCATTCTCCGCCTTTGACTCGGGGAAATACGAATCTCATCTCTGGTCACAAAAGTATGCACCAAAATCAGCCGAAGATGTCCTGCAAGTTGGGCGTGAGCCACAAATGCTACGGGACTGGCTTCGCCATCTCAAGATCACGGCAGTTGATACCGGAAAGTCTTCGCACGGGAGCAAAAAGTCAAAGACAAAACGCGAAAAGAAACAGAAAAAGCGCCAAAAGGCAGAAAAGCTTGAGGGATTTATTGTCTCCAGTGAAGAGGAGGCATCGGAAATGGATAATCTCTCTGGTTCGGATGATGAACTTGCTGGTGATGTGACGGTTTCCGCTCCACGGACTGTTGTGCGATCTGGAGACATGGGTCTTTGCTCTCAGCATGGCTCTGATAAGGCACAACTCGCTAACGCCATCCTTTTGAGTGGCCCTTCTGGCTCTGGCAAAACCGCCTCGGTGTATGCAGTAGCCAAAGAGCTGGACTTCGAGGTATTTGAGATTAATCCTGGTAACCGTCGAAGTGCCAGAGACATGCTTGAAAAAGTTGGTGACATGACACAAAATCATCTCGTTCATCTTCTTAATGAATCCGATGAATCCTCTGCCAAGGCTCGAGATTCTGGCCCCGATGAACCCAAGCAAAATAAGTTGATGGGCTTTTTCAAAGGTCAACCTTCCAAAGGCGCAAAAAAGGCCGACAAAGGAGCAAATGCTAGTGAGCCCGAAAATGACTCCAAGCGTCCTCGGGAACAAAAACAATCATTGATCCTCCTAGAGGAGGTGGATATTCTTTTTGATGAAGACAAGCAATTTTGGACCGGAGTTTTTACCCTCATCAGCCAGTCTCGCCGCCCAATCGTCATCACCTGCAACAATGAGAACCTCGTCCCCACCCAAGAAATGTCATTGCACGCCATTTTACGTTATCAGCGACCGCCCCCCGACCTTGTGCTCGATTACTTGCTTCTTGTTGCTGCTAACGAGGGACATGTACTGAAGAGGAATGCCGTGAGCAAGCTTTATAATGGATCTGGTCATGACATCCGACGGTCTCTCATGGACCTCAACTTCTGGTGTCAGGTCGGCGTCGGCAGTGATAAGGCAGGCCTTGACTGGATACTGCCATCCTGGCCACCGCAGAACAACGTTGATAAAGATGGCGAACGCCTTCGAGTGCTCAGCCTCAATACGTACGAACCATACATGGGTTGGTTCAATCGAGATCTCTTCCTCACTGAGTCCCCTCTGGAAAAAGAGACCGAGGCCTTGCGGAATACATCTCATTGGTGGCGACTCGGCCTTCAAGATATAGAAGATGCGAGTGGATTCAGCCATGCAGAGCTCTTGTCTTCCGATCAATTTGCATCAAAGTCTAAGCTGGAGAAACTAGAGTTGCTCAGCCAAGAATCTGACTACTCGGAGATGAGAAGCTCCCTTGATATTCTTTGCTCGGGATATCCCTTCAACATGTTCAAAGTAAGTTCTATCAGTGTGTAATGTGTATATCAACTTGGGCTAATGGTTTTGCAGGATGCTCTTGACGCCAGCGCCCCTCCAATGCTTGAGTCTCACCGATCGAACTACGTCGACGCCCATCCTCTCCTCCAGTCCGATTTGCTGCCCGAATATAACGCACTAAGCGAGCAAATTAGCGTAGCATCGGCTGCGTTGATCTCCCGCGCTTTCCGTCCCACCAATGAGGATATTGAATCCGCCTGCACAAGTCGAATTTCCAACGGCTGGGGGCAGTTGGCAGTCAAGCGCCAGGTTTTCCCATCGACCAAATCTGGATTTCAGAAGGTCTTTGATCCCATCATGAAGGCTCGACACAGCACATCGACAGGTCGTCTAGCACCTTCGTTTGAGAACGGCCTTGCCACAATTACCGAAGATCTTGCGCCATATATTCGTGCGATCATGGTATTCGACGGTCGTCTAAAAATATATCGTGATAATCTTCACGCGGCCTGGGCACAGGAACAGGGACGAGGAGAAGTTCGCGCGAGAACCACGCGTGCTAGTCGAGCCGCCCTCGAAGGAAGTGACAAGGCCTTTACACGAAAGGAGAGATGGTTTCCCGACGAAACTAATTATTACCTTGTCCAAGGTACTGGCAAGCCCGAATGGCAGCATGCGTTGTTTCAGCAGGGTCATTTCCATGTTCAACCTGCAGTGGAGGTTGTTAGCGATGGAGATCAGGAGGGCCCGGTCGAGGTTTAGCTTTTCGGTTCATAGCGACGTGATCTAACGATCTATATTACGACAAATTCATACGAAATAAACACCAATATAAATGGATTCTTGAACTATTGGATTTTCTATCGAGCGGATCGGATAGAGAAAGGCACTATGTCATAATTTTAGCAGCTCTTTTAAACATCTGGCTTGCTCTTATCTAATTGTGTCAACAATACGCTCCTCGGAACCTCAACATCCCACTTGCTGCGCGGCCTCTCAAACGTAGACACGACACGACCATAGGAAACCCCGCCAAGCTGAGCAACAGGCCGTAATTTGTCCAAATCAATATGACTATAATCCGCATCAGCCGTGCCCTCCTTAACCCAAAACCTCGTAGCCTTGATCAAAACCGTAGCAGCGATACTCATTCCAGGTCGTTGGTGATCAGCAAACTCTTTGATATCAATAACTTTCCCCTCAACAGAAAAAACCGACTCGGCAACCCGTGAAGGCTTCACAGTTGTAGAAGGTGCTTCATGTAAACCAGACACATCCCATTCCGAAACACCATAAGGTGCATCAATAGAGCTAGCATTTACAGCTTCGATCATATTCTCTGAAACAGTGTTTATAACACACTCGCCTGTTTGTTTCAGATTTTGATATGTATCCTTAACACGTCCAGGTCGAGATGAGAAGCCAACAATAAACATTGGTGGGTCATGGTCAATGACTTGGAAATAGCTGAATGGGGAGAGATTCTTTTGGCCTTTTTCGTTCACGGTGCTGATAAAGCCGACAGGTCGAGGCGCGATTCCTGACACGAGGAGACGGTAGTTGTTGATCATTGGGCGAGTTGGAGAATATGGATCAATCTCCTGGTGCTTTTGAACGAGGCTTGCACCGTTATCTGGGACTCCATCACCGTATTCCCAGTTTGGATATGGTGACTTTGTGACCTCGATGGACCTTTCATGGTCAAAGTCTGGACGTTTAGATTCGAGTTCTTCAAAATTTCCAACATCTTGGATGATCTTGTATTCTTTTTGAGCGGCAGCACTGGCAGACGAGCTCTTTCGAATGCATGATAGTTGTTGGAGTGGAGTTTGAGACCTATGTGACTTTTTAAATGATCTGTTTCGACATTAGCATGGACGAAACATTTCTATGACATCGACGCTTACTGTCTGAGTAAAAGACGTGCGGATCCTCGCGAGCAAAACATTTTGGTATTCATAAATGTGATAATGCATTCAATGGTTCAAAAGTAGAAGTGGTTATAATCTCCAATCGCGGCTTTACATAGAGCACCGGGCCGTGCGCCCCACAACACCGGCACTGGCCCGGTGACGGTTGATTTCTAAGCCTCGATTGTCGGTCACCGGCTCCGACAGTCGGAATACTAGTTGTATACGGGAAGTACTGAGTATATATGACCAATTATGGTGATATAACCTCTGTTCAATTCCAGTCTCTTATCCACATGACACATTTCATCATTGATCATAAAAAATAAATTAAAGAGAGCCGATATGAGCTCAGTTCACACACGCGCCAACTGATTGCATGATGCGTTCCATATCCAGTTGATCAGCAAGATCAAGAAGCTCTGCTGGTGGGAGGCTGACTGAAGGATTAAGACCTAGCAAGTCCCACTCAAACTCTTCACCAACATCCACCTGATCCATCGCATATGCCTCTTCTTGCTCCTCCGGTGCAGCGTTGAAGTGCACGGGTGGCAATGGGCTATTTTGGGGCTTTGGAGTCAAGGGTGCAAGAATTTGCTCCAACTGGCTGAGCTCTCGTCTCCGTAGCGGTGCGGCAAGGTTGCCCTTTGCAATGAGCTTGTCCAGAACGCACTCGAGGTTATCGCACCATGTGCTATTCGGAATGAGTGAAGGCGCGATGGCACTAATGAGGTAGAGAACGAATGCAGACGAAGAGGCGTCTTCGATCTGGAATGGTAGGAATGCGTCTGCACGTAAAATCAGCGTAAATTCTTCAGAAATGGAAATCTTGAAGACGAACCCATCAAGTCATCATCCGCTAAGGTTTGGAGAGTCTGGAGAATAGTCTGGGCAGAATTTGCACAGCACTGAAGAAGGGAAGAGACTGGTGGAGCGAGGGTTATTGTCTGTGATGTTTGCATGTCGGTGCGTTCGATATGCATATGCAACGCACACATAACCAATGGCCTTGTTGTAAGAACAATGCACTTTTTAGAGTTAGAGCCAGGTCCGAAGACAAGAATGTATGGAACTTACATGGTGGTGAGCCAGCATGAGTCGAATTGCCATTTTAGACGCTCGACTGATAAGACCATGGAAATGCGTATTCAGAAAGGCAGTAATGTCATGTGAGAGCTCTGCCATGCTGTGTAGAATCGATTGTGTGTTTCTAATGAGTGATCCATTAAGCTCATCACCAGGGTTATAAATGGCTTTGAGTCATGTTAGTCATTAAAGTAGTGAATCACAAGTAACATGGAAGGTTGATGGACTTACTCGTCAAAATTTGAGCGATCAATCTAGAAAGCCGAACGTGTAATGTCAGGTTAATATCCTCCACCGAACTTTCAACCTCTGCAGGGAGCATGACTGTGATATCCTCGTCTCGTATGGAACTTGGTGCCCCTATCAATGCGGCAAATTCCCGGTCAAGCATATACACTACCCAGAATATTGTCCTACATCGTCTGGAAAGCTCAGGCCCACCAAACTCTTCAGGAACATGCCTATGAATACCCTCAATGATGCACCCACGCAGTGCGTGTCCAATCTATAGTAGTCAGCAATTGCGCCGTGGATTAAATAACAAGGTCTCACTCACATGCTGAAATGCCGCTCGCCTCATATCAATGGACTGAAGATACACTGCACCTAGGCTCATGGCCTGGATGCACGTCAATGTATCTTTATGCATACCAGATAAATCTGGTAGGAGAGCCATCGCTCTCGCAGCATACTGATGTCCTGGGGGTGGGCCAGAGGGACTCTTGGGAGTGAGGAATGCCTTCCCGAATGCAAGAACAAGAAGATATTGCGCATACCAGTACCTTGACTCAACAGCTTTTGCAACTGGGTCCTTATAAAATTCATGCAGGTCTTGAAGATACAAATCTTCATCAATCATAAATGATAGAAACCCGAAATAGAATTTGACAGTATTGAAGAGAAAGAGTGCATAATCAAGAGGTGGTAGATTCGAAACATCAGGAATCTCCTCGAGAGACGTTGGGCGCCATTGCAGCTTAAATGCCATGCCATCCAGGTGCCATGGATCTGGAGGAGGGTTTGATTCAGGGACACGTCTCCCGATGAGAGCTAGGACACGGCGACAAAACGACCATGATGATGTCGGGCCCATATACCCTAAATAAACAATAAGTACAATCAAATTTGCATTTGAAATGTGGTCACTTACAAAACCGACCATCTGGTGTTCTTGCGAATTGCGGATTCTTATCCACCAGAGGGTTTCTGGAAAAGCGTCGGTGACCATCTTGTTCCGTGTCGGGATCACTCCCAACATTTCTTTGTGGAGGCAAAGCCTCTGTTGCTGGAACACTTGAGTCAATTCCTTTATTATTTCCCAATTAGCAAATCTTCATGACCAAGGACTGTCACAGCCTACCATAACTGATATCGCCCCATCGCTGGTCTTCGAGCAGCAAAGTCTGATTAGGAGCTGACAAGCCAACGTCATTCCTAGCCCCACCAGAAGGGCTTCCAGCCGATTCAGAGTGACCTATACTCCTATTATTGTTTGATATTTGCTCTTCCAATTGCCTCAGGTATCTGGACGGAAAGATTAGCGTTAAAATAACGACGATATGAATGGAATCACACCTCTCCGATACCGAGATTCGCACATTCTCCTCAGGAAAATGACAACGTAACTTCTTGCGCGAACATCTTGTACAGGGTTCTGATCCCGAGCACTTCACTTTCATACCCCGACATCGTACACACCTAGAACTAGTTAGTGTGGACCCATCTGCTGCATGTACACGGACTCACGCTTTCTGGCACTTCTTTGCCTTGACTCTATTAGGTGAGGGAGGCATACCGGATTCCAGGACCGAATGTAGATTGTATCAAAAAGATGGCTATGGCTTCCGGGGAATGCCTCCGATATCAAGTATGTGTAGTCTAGCGGGGTAGTGAAGGGCCACCGTCGGGATTGCCACCCGACGTTTGCTTATCATGAACCACCTCCACGCAGCGATAAGCGTTGTGGGGCGATTGGGGAGGTTTGTACATTGATTGGACAACTTAAATTCGATTTCGTCGCGGGGTATTACACTAGGTAATCTCGATCGTGTGTCCCTTTATCTTTGTGGTATATTAGCATTGGTTTGAAATTAATGTGTAATTTGCAAATTTTATGAGGATAAACCCTGCAAGGAGGGGAGACGTACAGAAGGCTTCATAATTTGAGTACAGTAGATCATTTATTCATTTGCATCGTGTAAAGACTAACCAAACATTCTCCGCCACAGTTCCCGTCGTAGTGCATCTACCATATGCTGGGTACGCTCAACTGCACCCTTATTCTCAATCGCCCGACGGTGAAGGTACTGCATACATTCTGCCACCGAACCCCAGGCCATACACTTAAAAGCCTTGGGTACAGACATGTTCGCAGCAGAAGACTCCTTCAAAGCACGCTCATAGTTCTGCACTAACTCACAACTCAACTCGTCCGCCATTCCTTGAATCTGACCACATTCCAGCAAGATTGTCGGTTTGTGCGCAAGCAGCAGGTCTTGATGAGTAGCAATTGCCTTTGCAGCACTGGCAGCATTGTGCGTTGCAAGAAAGAGCGCGGCCTTGGGGAACTTCAAGTCCTTGACTTCTTCCGGCATTTTCTGGCACAGCATTGTATCGGCAATCAAATCGTAGGAGTTGTCTGTCTCTTCTTTGGTATCATGAATAAGGGAACGCGTCTCATGCTCGATATAGGCTCCTCGAACCAATTTAATTCCTAAGGTCCAGCCTTCTTGCGCAGCGAGGGTAATGTGGTGGTCGAGGTTTGCCTTGGATGCCTTGAGATATCCCTGAATGGTGTTGTATACCAAGGGAGTATCCGAATTATTGTGTCTGCGCATGATATCAATTGCCCAGATATCCAACCCATTCTGCAGAATCTGCTGTTCGGCATCCAGCCACAGACGCGAACCTTGTTCTTTCGTCGCGATGCAGATTTCATCCATGGCTTTGACCATCACATCCGGCATGGGCTTTTTGGCTGCCATAGCGTCAAGGGAGATTGGACCCGCACCTGTGAGTCTGGACCATGATGTTAGAAGCTTGCACAAGAGCTGCATATTGTTTAAACAGACTTACTTGACAGCAAGGAAGTCTCCAGATCCAACCATGCGGAGCGTTTCAAGTGTGCCATTTTTCCATTCTTCCACAGTCTCATAGCACTTATCGCTGTAGGTCGTGGTGCCAGAGTCACTGGAAGCCAATTTCTCATTCGGAGCGAGAACAATCTCCCTCGAATAACCCAAGATCACGCCCTGGTATCCAATGCCCTTGATCTGGGCCACGGTCTTTGAAACCTCTTGACGGTTCGTTCCAGCACAAAAATGATTATAGACAGTCCATCGGAGAAGTTTGTTAAGGACTGGGTTTCGATCAGCATTCAAAAGGGCGGAGTTGGAATTGCTGAGAACATTCAAGAGGGCCAATGCAGGTTTCAGGAAGATTTTCGATGTCATAAGAGAGGTCAAGACTAGAGAGCGCAACAATAGCTTCGTTGGTAGTCTTGCCATAGATGGCAGCTCGATGGGAGGCTGGGCTGGTGGTGTAATAGCAACATCATGGAAACCGTGCTTCGTCGACCGGTGGCGCTGGCAAATTACGCCTTGTATGGAGGTGACGCGGGGTATCAATGTACGTGGGAGGGAGGTAGGTCGAGAGATCATTTTGGCTGGAGATTATGGGATGCCTAGGTACGAACGGCCTGAAAGCAAATTCACCTCGATTTGTTTAATTAAAATCTGCTGGCCATCCTAGTCTAAATACCAAACCTTGATATGATACCCCTTCTTCTCTTGGGGGCCTATCTATTCGCTAGAATCTACCGATGAGTTGTTCAGTGGTCACCCGACCATAGTCGGGGATCTCCTCCGATGGTGGGAGGGGTTGTCGGGTTACACATTCATGCGTGACAAAACTATCAAGGAAGGGTTTCTGTTATCAATAAAAATTAAGTTGGAGTAATCGGCCTTGCCCCTCTATCTCAATCAGGGCGATTCGTGCGAAGGGGGAAGCGCTAGGAATACCGTTTCAGGTGCATATACCTGTTCATCCGCCCTACTAGTATACGTAATACACATCTTACTGACACCCAAGGCCATACACAAAGAGCTCTGAAACGGCTCACAGCTATCAAGACTACTTTGCATCCCCCGCTTACTTGCTAATGCACATCCCACACAGCAAAATCCATTGAACAGACCATTTGCTGCCTATGTACACACTCTCTCTTTCTCCATCTTGCGCATTGCTTCCATGGTTGGGTATGTCCATCATTCTCAAATCTATCGTGTGGATATTGGTCCTTTCTGTTCGACTTCAAAATCTGTAGATTCATGCCCAGGTGAAGCATACAAGATATCAAACAAGTCTAGCATTGAAAATTGTTCTATTCAAATCCATTTGGCTAAACAAAGTCACATTTACACGTTCAATTTTCAATGCTATATCAAACCTCATTGGAAGGATATTCTACCTTCTCTAGAGGAACAAATTCCTCCTTTATTGTCTGCGCGCTCACAAATCTCTGCAAGTGTGCCATAGTACCAGTCTTATCGTTGGTCCCCGAATCACGACTGCCGCCAAACGGTTGCTGCGCCACAGTAGCTCCAGTGCACTTGGTGTTGAGATACAACATACCGGCAGCGTGCTTCAAGGCCTTCTGCCCCTGGCGGCTTGCATAAGGATCCTTGGCAAAAATGCTTCCAGTAAGAGCATATCGGGATGTGGTATCCACCAGCTTGAGGGTTTGCTCCCACTCAGCATCAGGATACACATAGGCACACAGGATTGGTCCAAACAATTCCTGTGACATCATCTCGTGATGCGGGTTGGATGTCCGGTACACAGTGGGGTGTACGTAGTAACCCTCATCCTTGGAGGCCTTCCCGCCAACAATCAGCTCAAGCTCCGAGTCAGTCTTCGCGTCCTCGATGACCTTCTGGAGCTTATCAAAGGACCTCTCGTGGATGACTGGGTTGATAAAGTTACTATAATCTTCCACATTGCCAATCTTCAAAGCCTCAGTCTGCTCGGTCAAAACTTTCTTGAACTCCGGCCAAACAGACTCCGCGACGTAAACACGGGAGTTGGCGGAGCACTTTTGTCCTTGGTACTCAAAGGCAGCCCGGATGGTGTTGAGTGCAGCGTTTCTCACATCTGCTGTGGGGTGAACAATGCCCCAGTTCTTGCCGCCGGTCTCACCGACAACACGAGGGTAGGAGTTGTAGATACCCTCGCCGATACCATCACCGATCTTTTTCTGGATACCCTTGAAAGTAGCCGTTGATCCGATAAAGGTCAAGGCACTGAACTCGGGTCTTCTCAAAATAACATTGGTGACCTCTTCTGCATCACCAGGGATGAATTGAATCACATCCTTCGGCAAGCCTGCTTCAAGCAGAATCTTATGAAGTAACCAGCTAGCGTGGAGAGCCGAATCAGAGGGCTTCCAGATAACGACATTTCCAAGCAACGCGGCCGGTCCGATGAGGGTAGCTCCGAGTGCAGTAAAGTTGAAAGGCGCAATAGCATATGTAAAGCCTTCCAATGGTCGATACTCCATCTTGTTCCAAACTCCTGCTGTTTGGATTTTGGGCTGCTGAGAGAACAGCGCCCATGCCTCGTGGATGTAGTGGCGGAAGAAATCTGCTGTTTCGGCTGCCGCATCGATCTCTGCTTGCCAGATATTCTTGCCTTGTCCAAGCATTGTCGCGGCAACTATCTCGGCGCGGTATTTCCCGGTAACGAGCTCGGAGGCTCGTAGGAAGATTGCGGCGCGGTCTTCGAAGGGCATGGCCTCCCATGCGGGCTTGGCTTTGAGGGCGGCGTCGATGGCAGCGTCGACTTGTTCTCCGCTCGCGGAGGCATAGTGGGCGACGATCTCGGTGTGTTTGGAGGGGTTGGGCTGGGATCTTGATTGTTTTGTTTGAACCTATTTTTCCCTGCTTGTCAGTCTCGTTGAGCGATTGCCTCTTGAGAAGGGATCAACCGTACCTCTGCTCCGTTGATCTGAATTGGGATTGTGACGGGGAATTCACTCTTCAGCTTTTGAATGGCTTTGGTGAGCTCGGCTCTTTCGGGGGAGTTCTTTGCATAATCAAGCTATCCACTGATATTTAGCCAGATTCTTCTACTTCCGTATTTGGTGGAACTTGAGCATACCGGCTTTTCATTCACAAACTTGGGTGGATGCAGCATAGTCAAGTGGCGACGAGGGATTCCATTGCAGCGAAGTGAAAGCCGATTTAGACCAGCGACACGAGAAATTGTAGAAGGCCGCATTTTGTTGTCTAGACGTAATTCAAAATGTTCCGAACACAATTAAGCAATCCAGCCAACTTCCTTTCTCAAAGCTTTAAATATGACTGCCCTCTTGAGCTGCACCGAGCATCGGGGACAAGCTCCGACAATGCATATCTCAATGCATGCAGCCACCCCTCCATTATCAGCACGTTGCCCCATTTTTGTGGGGAAGATCAAGATTGGATAGAGTTGCAGATCAGATGTAGATGTCGGGATGCTCCTCCGACGTCTGATAAGCGATCCCCACATATCATCGGAACAGACGGACTATATCCGGTTTCCAATCATTTTTCAGGGATCGAACAATGATAGCGCTAGGTGTATCTGTGGCTACCAAGGTCTAGCTTTAATCCGCTGCAGTTCGTCGCTTCCCAGAGAAGATGTTTCCGATTGTGCTGCAATTAGTGCGGGGCGAGCCTAGACTAGGTCATTCGGGACCGTTCACACTCCACCTTGGCCTCAGAAAGATGTCACAACTTGAACTCTGCCTTTCTAGAGATACAGATACCTATGGGCGGTGAGTGCGACTGGGAAAGTTCCTAGGATCACGGCATCTAGGTATTTCCCGGATCAAACTTACCCCCGGCCATGTGGCCCTGAATGCTTCCAAGGTTGGGCTCATTGTAAGTGGGTCGAAATTCGAGTATGTTGATAGGCAATGTTAACCTGCATCTGTGCATGTCCATTCATGGATGCATGTGCTAATAATCTGCCCATGACTTCTACGGTTGGAATGGTGGCTTGCGTAGCATCTGTAGGCAAAAATTGTCACTGACATATCTTCCGTGTACTTGGTATTCCACGGTTCAACCCCGATATTTAACAAGTAAACCCCATGTACGTAGTAGAATGAACCTTACGTTGGTCATCGGTCTGATGCCACTAAGAGTATCAATACTGAGCCTACATTTCAATCCACAAAGATCTTGAACCTTGGGCATTTGAAGCCGAGTTGGACTTGGCTAGGGAATCCAGTCTGCAGATTTATGAGTGACAAAACAGAGCTTAGAGAATACCAATCTATTGGTGTGAGATTGGCACTATACAAGAAATAAAATGGGCCATTTTGCCCCTTCGCAAGTTAGTTACAGAAAGGCAATCCGTCCATTCTGTTGCAAGGTTGAGATGAATTAATGTGGTGGCCTTGGTGCGCAGGTGCGAGGCGAGGTTCCACGCAGATGGGGCTAACCGTTATCTCTCCCCTCAGGGAACATCGCCTCCCCATTACACACCTCCTCAGATCAATCGAGGAAGGGCGGGCCTTTCTTCTATTGTTTGTTTCTCCTAATTAATTGTGGAAAGATATTGCAAGCAAGGCGAAACTCCCCCTACCGCTGCAATTCGTACAACCCAGCCACCTCGAACCAAGCTCGCTCCGCCTGACCGTATCGGCAATTCGTCATTGTCGCTAGCAACCTCCACACCTCCCATCTGAACCCCCGCGCAAACGTCCCACCCTACGGAGCCCCTGATGTCCTTATTCGGTACATCTACGGAGGAGCCATCGACGGTGGCCTCCGCCCAGAGATCCAAGTCGTCGCTTTTCGCGGACGACTCAACTCGCGGATCGCCATCGCTATTTGCCGATGACGACGGTGACGATAGCTCATCGCCGTGGAACCAGACCAACACTGCGAAACGGGGTGCCCGCCGCGACCTCGTTCGAACTTTGCTACCCGCGACGGATGTACCCGAAAGCTATATCGACGCATACGACCTGATACTGAACAGTGGGGACAGGGTCGGTTCCGGTGTCGGGCTGACCTCTGTTCGCGAGATTCTGTCCAGCAGTGGACTGAGCGCATCGGATCAAGGCAAGATTTTGAATCTCGTTGTCTCTGCAGACCATGAGAGCTCGGGTGGACTGGGTCGCGCCGAGTTCAATGTCTTGCTTGCGCTTGTAGGACTTGGGCAGGAAGGCGAGGACTTATCATTTGATACGGTCGATGATCATCGCAAGAGTGAGTAATGCGATTGCATACGTGATTGTTCTCATTGTGACACAATTCTAACAAAGTCTACTCATAGAGCTTCCTCAGCCGAGAAGTGGTTTCCTGGACCGGCTGCGAAACCACGACTCCGAAGCTGCCGCTGAACCCGAACGACCGCAGACTCCTCCACCTCAGCAAACCCCACCACAAGAACCCAACTCAGCACGATCTCGGCAGTCTCGACGGGAATCATTGGGTGGATTAGATGCCGACCCATGGGGAAGCCCAGATCTTCATCGGAGTCATGATCATGGACCGGCCGCAGTGGACCAGCGGGCCTACAATGGGTACGGAAGCATGCGCTCTACCACCAACGCCTGGTCGAACAAGGCTGTGGAAGAGACAGTCCAGAACGAAGCGACTCCGGAGCACACCAATGGCCGGACCGAGCCAGCACTCCCTAGCAGCTCTGGGTCTGGATGGGGTGGTCCTGTTAGGAGACCTTCCGAAGAAGCTCCATTTAGTGCTGCACCCCGCCCAACTTTGAGTAGCTTTGCTCCCCCTGGAGATGATCCCAGCGACCTCACGCCTCGGCGCCGGCCGGCTGGCATTACTCGGACGACGAACCCCCAGATCGAGGAGACGGTCACCATCAACCTTCTGCCCGAGAAGGAGGGCATGTTCATGTTCCAGCATCGCAATTATGAGGTCAAGTCTGCGCGAAGGGGTAGTACCGTTGTTCGTCGATACAGTGATTTTGTTTGGCTTTTGGATTGTCTTCAAAAACGATACCCCTTCCGGCAATTGCCTCTCCTCCCACCGAAGCGAGTCTCAGGTACGTCTTACGCTGATTGAAGCGCTCCAAATTGCTTGCTCACCTTTATTAAGTGAATGGTACTCACCTTTCAGCGGATTCGAATTCTTTCCTGGAGAAGCGACGCCGTGGACTTATCAGATTTACCAATTCCCTCGTTCGCCATCCTGTGCTTGGGCAGGAACAGCTGGTGGTGATGTTCTTGACCGTGCCTACCGTAAGTATCTCTGAAACTGGCATTGGCGGAGAAATAGCTAAACCCAGTGTAGGAACTCTCTGTCTGGCGCAAACAGGCCACCATCTCGGTTCAAGATGAATTCGCCGATCGCGTTCTTCCTCCCGATCTCGAGGACTCATTGCCTTCCGACCTTAACGACACGCTCGACACGGTCCGCAGCGGAGTGCAACGATCGGCCGAAATCTATATTAACTTGTGCACCCTGCTCGAAAGACTCGCGAAGCGGAACGATGGATTGGCTGCGGACCATTTGCGATTCTCCTTGGCTTTGCAATCCCTGACCGAGGTTACCAAGGACACCTACTCGGTCGATACTAATGATGTGCCATCGCTCAACGAGGGTATTACCGCGACTGCACGGCATCTTTCAACCAGTCAAAGCTTGCTGGAGGACGAAGCACGCGCGTGGAGTGCAGGCGTACTGGAGGATCTGAAACGGCAACGCGACTGCTTGGTGAGCGTCCGCGACATGTTCGATCGACGGGATCGTTATGCCCGTAACAATATCCCGCAGCTGGAGCGGCGCATTGAAACCAATGAACGTAAACTGCAAGACCTTCGGGCACGACCGTCGGGCACCGTGAAGCCCGGTGAGACGGAGAAGGTGGAAGATTCTATCTTCAAGGTCCGTGATCATCCCCCACTATTCCGTTCTGGCCCATTTTTCCGCATTTCAATCTGACTCACCTGATAATCCTGCAGGACAAGGAAAGCATCGTGCAGCAGCATGCACGCGGGGTGTTCATAAAGGAGTGTCTCCGAGATGAGCTTCTCCATTTCCAGCAAAGTCAGTACCATATCAGTCGACTGCACCAGGACTGGAGTCAAGAACGGGTTAAGTATGCCGAGCTGCAGGCGGACAATTGGCGACGACTTAGTGATGAAGTGGAAGGAATGCCGACGGGAGAGTAAAGTAAGCTTTTGGCGGCATTCGGTACATAGAACCTTTGTTGAATAGGCGCGGGTTCCGCCAGCCGAATTCTCGTATCATTATTTGCTTTTTTGTCTCCATTTCTCCATCTTTTCCCCCGCAAATGTTTGTCTCAACCCAATGTGCCAATACGCTGTGGAGGGTTTGCAATTCAGCTGAGACAATGTACGTGTCGTTGGTGGCTTATCAGGTTCTCCGTGTTGCATACCCATTCTCATCCCAATTGCCCCTGTTCTGTGAAGCTATATATGTTTTTGACTTGGCTTGTACGCAAGTATCTCGGTAGTTGTATAGAGTTCGTATCTTTTACTTCTTTTTGAATGGGAATTCGGCATTTACCTCAGGCCCGATGACGTCCGTTTGGCGGGTCCGTGATTCCAGAAGCTCCACCTCGAATGGGTTAGTGGAGACGGAATGGGGATTTTAATCCAATCATGCAATAGATCTAGAATGCCCGGGCTTGGCAAGTCGCAGGGCTGGTCTTTTCTGATCTTGGCCGCAAGCGTCCCGTATATTACAGACCGGGCGCATATGGATCGACAGGGTTTCCGCTTCACGTTGTTGTGCCATATCATTCGATTCCTGCGTCCGGCAATTTGATTATTTTGGATTCCCAGTGATTGATATAGATATCCACAATCCCTTTTCTCTTCCCAATCTCCTTCAATCTCTAAAACTTCCACAAAATCCCTGGGTGTTCCTGTTTGCCAAGCGTGGGGCGTACACTCAAGTCTCGGCTGACGAATCCCGCTCTTGTCCAAGGAAACTGAACTTCTAGGCAAATCTCACCTTTCCTCTTCCTCTCGGCCAAGAGTCTTACCAAGACCTGTCGCGCCCGGTTATAATCCTTGGTTCTTAGTCTTAGTATTCTCGTATTCCTTTTCTCTTTCTCTTTCTTCCCTTCTCCTTCCCTGCGGGAAACGGGCTTATCTATCAATTGATCCGCCCAGCCACTTCCATTCTGCCTACCTCTCCGCTCCTCGCGCACGGCTACGCTCGGACTTCCACTCGGATTTGCAGAGCTTGAGTTACACCTCCGAAGATTAAACCCAACCGGAAAATTTCCCCCAGTCGACGCGCGCGCAAGACCGTCTTTCAGCCCTACAGGGCCTATAACGCCACGGCCCACTCTCCACCCCCAGAATCTTTCACCAAGGCATGAGGAGCTACGCGAGCCAGCGACGGTCGAGGCGGAAATCTATTCGGTAATTGAGTTCTCGTGGTCCAAGAGAAGCTCTGGAAAAGCGGAAACATACCCAGGACCTGAAAGAAATCGAAACTCAAAACCCAAACACTTCTATTCCGATATTGTTCCTGAATTTGTGACACTTGGTTTTACACTATGGCGTGGGACCATCTGGATGTCGATAAGCCACATGTGGCGTACATGATCTTGGGTGGTTTCACGGGCCTGTTCATGCTGTGCTCCCTCTTCGTGAAGGAGAAGCTCTACATTGGCGAGGCTACTGTCGCCACGCTTTGCGGTATTATTTTCGGACCGCATGCTGCAAATCTATTCGACCCCTCATCATGGGGGAATGTTGACAAAATTACTTTGGAGTGCTCGCGCATTGTACTGGTCGTGCAATGTTTTGCCGTCGGAGTCGAGTTGCCCAAGGCGTACATGGAACGCCACTGGAGATCTGTTGTCTTGCTACTTCTCCCCGTCATGACCTGGGGCTGGCTGATCACAAGTCTATTTATTTGGTGGATGATTCCTCCGCTGAACTGGCTCGAGAGTCTGGTATGCGCCGCGTGCGTCACGGCTACCGATCCGGTCTTGGCGTCTTCCGTCGTCGGTAAAGGCAAGTTCGCCAAGCGAGTCCCAAAACATTTGCGTGATATTTTGTCCGCAGAGTCCGGCTGTAACGATGGCATGGCTTTCCCGTTCATCTACCTGTCCTTTTACATCTGGAAATACCGACCCGATGCCGGTACCGTGTCGCTCAATTGGTTCTGCATTACCATCCTCTATGAGTGCATCTTTGGTGCCATTTTCGGATTCATCGTCGGTTATCTCGCACGCCACGCCATCAAGTTCGCTGAACGCAAGGGCCTGATTGACCGAGAAAGTTTCCTCGTGTTTTACTTCGTCTTGGCAGTGTTCTGCGCAGGCTCTGGCAGTCTGCTGGGTATGGACGACCTACTCATCGGATTTTCCTGCGGCGTCGGATTCAGTAATGATGGCTGGTTCACAGAGAAAACCGAGGAGGCACATGTCTCCAACGTTATTGATCTGTTGCTCAATTTAGCCTACTTTGTCTACTTTGGAGCCATCATCCCATGGGAGGACTATAACGTTCCCGATCTCGGTATTGTCCCGTGGCGGTTGGTGGTTATTGCACTCCTCGTGATATTTTTCCGTCGCATACCCATCATGTTACTGATGAAACCATTCATCCCCGATGTAAAAACCTGGCGTGAGGCTCTTTTCGCAGGGCACTTTGGCCCGATTGGTGTCGGTGCCATTTTTGCTGCAATTCTGGCTCGAGCTGAGCTGGAGCACGATAATACGCAGCCCTTGGGTCAGAACGAGCTTCCTCAACCCGGCGCGAATAACTACTACGTGGTCCAGCTCATCTGGCCCATCACAACGTTCATGGTCATATCCTCCATCTTGGTGCATGGCTCGTCGATTGCTGTTTTCACCCTCGGCAAGCGTATCAACACCTTGACGGTTACGCTCTCCTACACCCAAGCGAACGAGGATGGTCCTTCATGGATGAATCGGTTACCCCGTGTTTCCTCACTCGCCAAGGGCTCCATGTCTTTCCGGAAAGCTGAGGATTCGGAGGAGGAGAAACTGCCGGAGTATCCCCCTGGAACATTGCCACCCATTGGTATGCCAGGAAACTTCCTTCGCCGGGTGCGTGAAGACGACACGGATGCCCAGACTAGTGACACCGCGCGGAAGCCTGCCCGTCGCCGCAAGAAGCACCGTAAACATGATGATGTCGGTGGTCCTATCAGCGATTCTGCTATCATGCCCCAGAGACGACCTGAACTAGACGCCTCTGAGGCGGAGAAGGAAATGGAAGAGCGAGATGCTGTGGAACGTGGTGCTTCTCCTCCCAATGCTGAGCGGGAACATTTCGGCCGTGAGCCAGAGCTTGAAGTTTTCCAAGAGGGTCACCATTTGGTCATTGAAGACGAAGAAGGAAACGTGCTCAAGACCGAGGATGTCCGCAACCTCAGTCCTGAACAAAAGGCAGAGCTCATCGAGGAACAACGCCGACGACTCGAGAATGACAAGTCCGGCGAATTTGCACACTTCAGAGCCAGCCCCACGAAAAAGATGAAGGCGAGGAGATCAAGCAAGCCGTTGATGAAAAGATTGGTCACCCAGGTGAAAAGGCCCGCAGCAAGTGGACTTCCTGGACCGGTGTTGGAAAACCCCGGGGCAAGGACAAAGAAGAAACCAAGCCTACCGCTGAGGCTTCAGCGAAGCCTAAGCACCGATCTGCCCACGCCTACCAGTTTGGTAACACTATTATTGTTGAGGACGAGGATGGTGAGGTTATCAAGAAGTACACCATTCCTTCTGGAGACAAGCCTGCCAAATCTGCCAAGCCGAAGGCGAACCCTGAAGAGCAACCTGGCCCCTCAAACCCGGCTCCAATCCGTCGCGGTCTCACCCGCATGGGTACTTGGCTCGGCATGGAAGAACAAGGAGAAGCATCCGGCCAGAAGAAACAAAAGCCTGCTCCTAGAACTGTAACTGATGACTGGACCACTGATGATGGTCTGCGATTCACTCTCGCACAGAGCTCGGACGTCGACTCCAACGGTATCAGCCACAAGGGTCGTCGTATGAACAAGCACGAGTTCTTCCAACAAATTAAGGGCTTGGACGCTAAGGGTCGCCGGGATGTGGTTCAACAAACGGATGCACCTACCCCTATCAAAGAAGTAGCCAAAGAGGAAGCGAAGAAAGAGGAAAAGACAGAGCGTCGTCTGTCTGCGGTCGCCGCAGCTGCTGCCACCGACACAATCCCCGAAGAACTCGATTCCGAGTCTGTCACCGACAGTCAGCTCAGCAGCGAGGAGGAAACCGACACTGAGCGGCCCAATGTGGCTGCCTCCATGGCCAAATGGACCCGTGGTACCTCCGCTCAAGAACGTCGCAGCAACCTCAGCCCTGCACCCCCTCGAGCCCGTGTTCGGCGTGATTCTGATGATGACGGCACTGAACGTATCCCTCCCTCTGCACTGCGTCAAGCCGCTGGTCTGACTGCCCCTCCCCGCGAGAGGGACGATGACACTGGCGAAACCCCAGCTGAGCGACGTCGTCGTCTCGCTGCCCTCGGCCACAGTGGCCGTACCGACTCAGAATCAGATAATGATGACAATGCTGTCGAAGAAGACTCCGACAGCGAAGATGACGGTGAACCCCGCCTGATCCCACCAACAGGCAAGATCCAGTTTGCCAACGATCCCCGACCATCCGACCCATCCAGCGTTAGTGGTGAACAGTCCTCCAGCTCTGGCTCCGGATCCATGTCTCGACCTACCCGAGGCCACCGTCCACGCGTATCTTGGGGAGGCGAAAAGGGTCGCTAGTCACCTTTTATTGCGTTGCATGACTTTCCTTCTCACCTGTAAATGATCTGTGATGCTTACGGATGTCTCAAGTTCCATCCAGTACATTGAACATCAAGTTTTGAACATACGTCTTGCCCTTGCTACTATTAATGTATCTTTTTCTCATTGCTGTGCATAGTACCAGCCCTTTGGGAGCATAATTGTCTGATGAGCGTGATTTTTGTGCTGGCTTGTGGACATGGACATGAACATGATGCCTGAAGGTTTAATTCTTAAGGTTGATATTGCTAGAAGAGGTTCATAAAGATTTGAATACATGGACTTATGAATAAGTTTTCCAGTCCCAATATAGACCGAGTCGTTTCGAAATCTCTCATTTGATGAGTTATCAACGTCTTATGTCTGCTCCTCTTTTTCTTATTCTTATCTTCCGAGGAACTCGACTAGACCCGTCGGATTGACATGTTTTGTGCTTTCTAAACCCCTTACAGTCGTACTAATGAAGAAATCCAGGACATTCAGGACGATTTGCGGGAACTACTTAGGCCTCCGCAACTGAATCTGGTGTGTAGCCCTGGAGGGTCATACATTTGTCCCGAGTAGGCTTAGTCCCATTATAAGTTCGAACCTGAAGTACTATATCCCCACCTTCAAATGCATTTCCTTCCCCCATCATCTTATTTCATCTACCTATTCCCCTATCTGCTTTGAACCCCCTCGCGGCCTCTTTTTTACAGAAGCAGCCTTCATCCTCTCATAATGCCAAGCTCTAAACAGGCCAAGAAGACCAAGAAACAGAGCAAAGTGGAGGCCCGGTGCGATGAAATTACGACAAATTTCATTCGAGATACCCTGCGTGTGGAGCATGAAGAAAATGACGAAATTCTGGTGACAATCTTAGGGCAAACCATGAACTTGGGAAAAGGGTGCATGAATCCGCCTGTAATTGAAAAATTCAAATGGAAAGTGACCTCCGAAGTTGAGATCCAAGAGATCGAAAAAGGGTTCGGTATTAATCATGAATCAGAATCACCTGCGTCGGAGAATTATCAGCCCTGGCCACCAGCCAGCATGATACCAATGGACTTGTCATCAGACGCTGGTAAGTCAACCTCTGTTCAACAGATACCCCTATTCTTTAACATGATATGATCATACAGTTCTTGCAGATTGCAGAACTAACAGCTAAAAGTGAAGATGCTTCAGCGATCCCGAAAATACAAGGCCTGGTCTCAGTTGGATAGGGCCTTCACCATACATAATGTACTTCTTGCTGTACTAGACGAGGTGATGGAGGCAGAGGCTAGGGACACTCGATCGCTTGATCTGCAGCTGAAAACAAGCTCTGGGTCTAATTTGGCAAACAAACAAAGGGTCAAACAGAAGTCCCATGAGAGTTCACACAATACTCTGTGGTGTGGTGATAAGCGGGAACCCGGAAAGGTCATCAACCTTATTATGGTGGAAAAGAGGGATGTGGCCTTTAGTGACCACGAGGCGTTGGCATACATGGGCAAGTGTCCCTAAAATCACTTTTTTCTCCAATTCAACTTCTCATCTGCGTTTTGGTTCTAGCCTGTGTCCATCAAGAGCGGATCAGACTTGGTCGCAAAGCGACTGTTTGTGGTATCACCACGAATGGAAACGAGTGGCGATTCATCCGGATCAGCGAAGATAGCGAGTGGGCATGCCATGTGGAATTTTACGGAAAGGGAGGTACGACAGGTTATCAAAGAATCGCAACCTTGCTGGGATTCATCATGCGAGAGGTGATCTCGCCGTCGCCGTCGCCGTTTGTGACGAACAATCAAGAATCCACCTAATATGCCATTCCTGAGAACCACGCGTTGGAGTTGGAAAGCGAGGAAAGTTCCAAAAGACACCCCTTCTTCTATTTATGTTCGGCTTGAGAGGTACAATTTTCAAATGCGGTAACCCTGAGTGTGATTTCATGATCCATAATCTAGTAAGAGCTCCATAAATCAGTGACTCTCTATAGGCTTACGCGCTTAACTTAATCTGGTGTGGCTGCAGGAGCATGTACCCCACGGTCTCAGATAGGTTTAGCCCCATTGATGTATATTAGCACTTCATCATCCATCTAATTTCATTTACTTTCAGCTACCAAGGGATTGCATTTGGCTGATGAGACCATTGGATGTATTTCCAACGCTTTTGCTTGTCTATCTTCGCTAGTTTGTCTGAATATTGGTTTGCGCAGATTATGTAAGAATAAGTTCACGAGAAGGTTGATTTACTTTTATTGAGAAGATAGCTTCCAAACTTTCGCTGTTAAATTCTAATTTCATAATTTGATGTGTAATAATCTCTTTGACTTCAACTTATAGACAGAAGTCTAATTTGTCTCCGCAACATTGTAAACCAGCTTCTCGCCGCTAACCTTATCGGTCCTAAGCAGCTCCAGTCCCTCAAGAACTCCCCGCAGACCACCAGGGTTGACCTTAGGAGTGTGCACCTTAATCTTGCCCTCGGCCAAGAATGGCTCAGCGATCTTCCACCACTTAATAGCGAACTCCTTGTTTTCAGGAATCGCCGGCCAGGACTGGCCAAACTTGTCGAAAGGTTCGCCAACCACAGTATATCCTAGAGTCATATGGTTGTTCACATTCTCCCGCTTGACACCAGCAGCAAGCAAAGCAGTGTAATCGCCACCAGTGGTAGACATGGCCGCACCACAGTATTCGGCAGTGCTCTCAAGCGAGATGGTATCGAGCACAAGCTTGAGCTTATCATCGGTGGCGGCACGGATAGCGGCCGCGGACTTGGGGTCATTGTAGTCGAAGACCTCGTCGGCACCGAGGCTCTTAACGAGATCAAAGTTCCGGGGGGAGCAGGTTGTGTAGACCTTGTAGCCGGACAGCTTGGCAAACTGGATAGCCAGGGCTCCGGTTGCGGTGGAGCCGCCGTAGATGAGGAGAGGCTCGGGAGTCTTAAGGGGCTCGGTGGGAAAGGCAAGCTTCAAAGTTTGGTAAAGCGATTGGCCGACGGTTGTGATGCCGACACCGAGGGTGGCAGCTTGCTGGAAGCTCAGGTTGTCGGGGATGTGCATCTGGAGATCGCCCTTTGCGACAATGTACTCGGCGAAAGCACCGTCTTCCAATTGGTTGACGTTTCCACCGTGGACGAAACCGCAGATACGGTCACCCTTCTTGAAAGGCTTCTTGACGTCCTTGCCGACCTCTACGACCACACCAGCGTAGTCGCAGCCGATCAGGGCATTTGGTGGGGATACGAAGTCAACGTGCTTCCAATCGGTTGGGTTCAAGGCGACGGCCTCGGTTTTGATGAGGATGTAGTCGTCACGAAGAGTGGGCAGTGGGCGGTCGGTCACAAGGCCCGCCACCTTGGGAGCTGTGACGACGACGGCTTTTTGAGTGGTCATTGTGGCTGTTGGAGGTATGTTCAGAAGGGGAAAAGACAAGAATGGTTATCGTAACCTAAATTTGACCAGGAATTGTGGATTTATATAGTCGTGAGGTTGAAAAACTCAGTTCAATCCAATGGAAAACGACGGAAACTTAACAGCGATTGTCTTCATCATTACACCGATATACAACCAACGCTAAACCCAAAGTAGAGAGCGCTCTAGCCGTATGCGGGTTGATCGCCGATGAAAAAACCAATAACATTGAATATTCAAGCTATAATATATGGAGCCTCGGGAGGAACAAGCTTAATAATGAAACTATGACTTCAACCGAGGTCCCAAGGAGCTTATAAATCATCCCTTTCAACCGCAACTGTGGAGACTCTATATTCTCGAAAAATCTACAGATCACGTGCTGATACATTGACTACTTACGTCATCCAAGCCTCAATCTTCTTCCTTCCATGAACAGATGACTTTGTTTCTCATGGAAATACAGGTCATAGGCCACACAATCCACCAATTTTCGAACAGTAGAGTCTAAATCAGGCGTTTTGATTCTGACTACCGAAACGTCGCCGAGGCCAATCAAGACAATGGGGGGAGACGTCAGCAGCTGTTTCAACTACTTGATTATAGTTCCATGTCCACTTTTTTTTGTCAATTGAATAGATTGGTCAATTCCATACTACCTCGGATCTTCAACACTTGCAATACGATAATCTCCAAAGCTAAAATATGAAAAGCATAACTCTATGACTTATAAAACTCTCAATCAAGCGAAGCTATGCTTCTTAACGGTCACATCCCACTCGGCCTTAACTTCTTTATAGAATGCGTCATCAGTAAGGAGATCCCATGCAGTCAGAGCCAGCATAGTACCCTGCTTCAGTGCGCGATAATATGCCTCCTCGGTGCCCGTGGCCGCAGTGAAGGTTTGATGGTGGACAGAAGTTTCGGCAGAACAAGGGACAGCGTAGTATGCGTGAATACCCGGGCACTCATATGTGACATTGCCTATGCAGAGTTAGCGGCGAATTAAACGTGATATGTGAAATAGGCTTTTCTTACCAAAGTCTGTGGAGCCAGGCTCAATTCTGTGAATGAATGGAATAGTCTTCTGGCCTTCGATGCTGTTTGTGATCTCTGCGTAACGGTTGCAAAGGCTCTCAGTAACGATGGTGTCGGTGTACATGTTACCCCTGGGAAAAGAGTTAGTTATGTAATAAAAGCAAAGAGGGTTCAAGAACATACTCAGTGACAGTCACAGTGCATCCTGTAGCGGTAGCGGCAGCCTCGAAGCAAGCGAGAACACGCTTTGAAAGAGCCTGGAGCTTACCCCTGGTGGGGCTGCGCGCAATCCAAACACACTTAGTGTAGTGTCCGATAGTGTTGGGCACAGTGGGTCCCTCAAGAACGACACCATGAATTCTCTCCTCGGGGAGGGTCTGTTGTCTCAAAAGAGCAATGTTGTTATAAGCGGCGACAGCGGCATCGAACGCATTGATACCAAGGTGAGGGCACGCAGAGGCGTGAGTTGCCTTTCCGTGGAACTCCACGACCCAACGGAGCATGGCCAAAGAAGAAGCACCTCCAAATGAGGTGATGCCATCCTCAACTGCATTTGGTACAATCTGATGAGGAGGCACGGGGTGTCTGTGATATGTTAGTGGGTGGATATTTCGGGATAATTTTGAATACTAACGCCATGACAGCGGCATCAACGCCCTTTAGAGCTCCGGCATTGCACAGAACAGCCTTGCCACCCTGATTCTCCTCGGCGGGGCAGCCAAGGAGCTGAACACGGCCCTGGATACCGTTTTGTTTGATAGCGGCTGTAACACCGAGGAAGGCGGCAATACTTGTAGCGGCGATCAGGTGGTGGCCACATCCGTGACCAACACCAGGGAGAGCATCGTATTCTGCGTTGATGCTGACAAGTCGGCCCCCTTGACCATAGAGAACCTCAAAGGCAGTCTCGACGCCATAGGCTTTGCGAGTGACCTGGAATCCTTCGTCTTCGAGGTACTTGCAAATTGTGTCGTGGGCAATGTACTCCTCAAACGCAATTTCGGGATTGTCGTAGATCTAAACTGAGATCAGCACATACAGACGTGGGGGAATTGATAGAATAGTACATACATGCTTGATGACCTTTCGCAGATCGGTGGAAGCAGCTCCAACTGAAGCCTCGGCAATTTCTTGAATGGCCTTTAGTCTATTGATACCCGTTTGTGGGCTCACGTTGGAAGAGTCGGCAATGGAACCCATTCTGTGTGACTGTTGATTAATCTTTTGGTCTTAGGATGCTCTGCGAGACTATATGCAAGCTGATGAGAATGAAAGAAGCCATGTTGGATGGGATAGACGGCATTCTTATAGACTTGACGTCTTATATTGACACCGACCACTCAGTCATAGATTCATGAAGTCCATAATCTGCCAGCTGCAAGTGTCAGTCATGGTATAGATTATCGCAGGCTAATTGCAACTTCGCCAAAAGTCATGGATATTCGGCTAGAAGCAGCCAATGAAGAAGCAGCTCTTTGTCAAGGATCACTTATCTGGTGGCGTTATCGTCCCTTATCTAAGACTTCGGCTATATAACCAAACCAACCAACCCGCATGGTCTGCATTTGCGCCTTGACTTGTTTTTATGCTGGATTTCTTTTGTCTTATACAGAGAATTAAGGTATCGACCAATCGGTTGCCAACGTGCGACTCCATTGTACATATCCCTCCCCCACAAACAGCCGAACCCACGAGTCCCATATGTCTGGTCTGAACGGCCCGCGCAGTAGAAGTGGTAGGTGAGCTATTCTTTGGCTATCAGCGCTATCGGACGTATTTTGACAATCTCATCGCTTATCAGGATGCTGGACATGCCGAGCTCGCAAGGTCAAATGCGATGAAACTCGACCCAAATGCGACAAGTGTATCAAGCGAAACAGAGAATGTGATTATGAGCCCCGGAAAAGAGCCCCCCGGGGAAGCGGCCATGGACCCCGCAGTCTCCACCTAGCGATGTACTCCAAATCCAAGGCGATCGCGATCGCCCCAGCAGCAACGAGTGTTTGGCCAGCATCCACGCACTTTGATCCAGAATCTGACTTGCCTTACGGAATTAAGGCTGCGGATTGGCCTCTTCCTCTCACAACCATAGATCGCCGAGCACTGGATCATTATGCTGCTCACGTTGTTCCTCGGATGATCTTAAAAACGGCTAGATGGTCATCCTACTCCTATGTGTTGTTCATGTGCGCGAAACATCCGCTCTTAGCACATCTGGTCACTGCATTCTCCGTGCGAGATATGGCCAAGGAGAATGAAAATGAGCTACTTACGATCGCGATGGAACATTACCAGAAGGCGCTATCACTTTTCATCGAGCATCTGTCCGCCCCACATGTGAATGGATGGATTACATTTCCTGCTCTTTGGTTGTTCATAGTCTATGAGCAAACATATGGAGATGATCCCAATGTATTGCGAACACATCTTCGTGGGGTGCGGGAGATTATTATTACTCACGGAGCCGCAATCCTGCCGGGATCCTTGCATGATGAGGCTAATGCGGGCCAAGAAGCTCCACCAAAACATTGGGTTCCACCGCAGATGATCGACCGAATGGCATTGTGGACTATCCACCATGATGCTAAAGCATCTACATTCGGGCTTGGGGCTAGTATAGTGTCCCTATTGGATGAGCACTATCCCGGCGCTATAGCGAAGATCTGTAAAAGCTCTACTAATGCACTGCAGGATGCATGGGGCTCGGATTATCCGGTACAGGAGGAGATTTGGGACATGCAGATTGAAATCCTGTTTGGCTTTGCGCATGATGCAACGATGTTACGGTATGAGCTGTCTGATATCGAGAAGGATAGTGGTTCCATAGACCCAGGCAAATTACTCTCATTCAGCCGCAAATTGAAGGAGCTACAGGAGGTAGGTTCTATTTGAAACTGACATCTCTTGACAACAACTGACTTGCCGCAGAGGACATCCGATTTATGTTCCACGGCCCTCTCGCGCAGAATCGAAAGAAGCGATCTACTCTCGAATACTTGTGTAACGGCAGCAGAGATCCTGGGCCTGGTCATACGGCATGATAGAATACTATATGAAAACCAGCTATCATCAGTTGTTTCCCAAGTTCTGCAAATTTGTCACAGTATCTACGAGTACGAGGGGGATGGTTATCTGTGGCGAGCCGCCTGGCCAATGTTCGTGGCTGCGTTTGAAACAAAAGACCCGATACACCAGGCCTGGATTCTAGAAAGATTTGCCGCTCTTCAAGCTGGTGGCCAAAATATGCGACGAGCTCATGATTTGCTAAAGGCTGTGTTTATGGATATGAGAATTAATACGCAACCCAGGGACTATCTAGCCTGGATACGAGATGAACGATTCCCAGGTTTCGTGATATAACGCGAGTGGATCACGATTATGAGACATATAAACTACATTCGAGCCAACCAAATCCTTGGCTCCGTTCTTCAAATCGAGAGCACAGACAAATAAGCTTGCCAAGATAGCGTAAGAAGAGATGGGGCTGTACTAGTGGTTTTTTAGCTTTTAGGCTCTGGTGATTTATGCTATTGCCGAGTCAGTATAGCCGAAGTCAGAGAATGTCGGCTTTTTCAACCAATCAATCCACTCAATCGATTCCATTCACCAAGCATCAACTTATCATCAATCTTGCCACACATTCGCATAACTTTAATAATGCAGTACAGCGGCTAGACCATACCCAACGCCTTGGCCACTTTATTTGCTATGCCGCCACAAATAACAGCTACCAGTTCTTTAGGATGTTAAGGACGGTTTCCCGCTATCTTAATCTCCTCGGCTCCAAAGCTCTCTTGATAGGATGGGAAACTATTGAGAGATAGGGAAACGTAATAGACCTCGCTAGGTGGGTTATGGAGTAAACCTTCAAGTTGAAGCATATAGTATAAAGCAAGTACCAGGAACATGTCTGCAATCATCATCATTACTACAAAGAACTAGCCTTTAAGCTTGGAATTGACTTCATATTTGATACTACATATATTGGACTATCCTTCACCATGGACATAGAGTCCAAGAACACCGCCCTCAAGGCCCCATGCGTCAATGTAGATGAGGACACCGGCATGATCGAAAGTGTACAGATTGAAATGCGCAGAGTGTTAAGGAAAATTGATACACGGTAAGAGAAACATTCTCGAAAACATTCTCACAAGCTGACATGAAACAGTTTTCTACCTCTTCTCGCCTTCTGCTACTTTTTACAATTCCTCGATAAGACTTCTTTGGGATACACGGCTCTCCTAGGTATTCGTGCTGATACAGTATGTATATCGATCCATACATCACAAATTCATGATATCTTGGTCACAGCTAACATATTATAGGGCATGGTTGGAGATGAATATTCTTGGATCAACTCCATTTTCTACTTCGGATACTTCCTTTGGTCCTTCCCTACATCTTGGTTGATTGTCCGCGTTCCCTTGGGGAGGTACCTTGCATTTGTGGTGTAAGTCTTCCGGGGTGCCACAAATGCGCAGTACTAAATACTTACATACTGCATAGCATTGCTTGGGGTGCTATACTTGCATGTCATGCAGCGTGTCATAATTATACCGGCTTCATGGTTGCCCGATTCCTCCTCGGTATAATGGAGTCATCCGTCGCACCGGGATTTAGTTTCCTCACTGGAAAGTTCTACAGGAGAGAGGAACAACCTCTTAGGTCAGTCTCTCACTTCCAACCTATATTTCTCCTGCATCCAACTTACGTCTAAAATAGACATGGTATCTGGTATCTGGTATGTGCTTGTTTTGCGCTTATTTGGAAGTTTACTCATAAGGTATGAAACAGGGCAACAGCTTCGCCGGCCTTTTCGGCGGTGTTCTCGCGTATGGAATTGGACACATCCAGGCTAGACTGTACTCATGGCAATACCTCTTCATCATCCTCGGCTCGGCAACATCTGCCTGCGGAATCGCTTTATACTGGCTTCTTCCAGATGGACCTGATACTGCCTGGTTTCTCTCGCCAATGGAACGTGTCACTGCCGTTGAACGTACTACGGACGTGCATCAGAAGGCTGGCTCGAAGGAATTCCAGATGTATCAAGTTTGGGAAGCGTTGAAAGATCCTCAGTCTTGGCTTCTTTCTCTAAATATGCTTGGTTGTATGCTCGTTAACTCTGGACTCAGTGCTGTAAGCATGAACGATTGACACCGCAAGGTTGGAATCGAGGCTAATTGAATGTTAGTTCACGGGTATCATCATCGCTGGCTTTGGTTACTCTGGGCTTCAGGCGTTGCTGTATCAGATGCCTGCTTCTGCGGTGCAAATCGGTCTGGTCGCTATTACTTCACTTTGCGGTAGCTATATTCCGAATTGTCGGTGTATCATGCTCGCTATTCTGTGTTTTATCAGGTAATTACTTATCCCTAGCCCCGGAAATATCATTTACTAACGGAATCCAGCATTGTCGGAGTCCTCTTGGTGTATCTCCTCGATGACAGTCACATCCAAGCAAAATTATTTGGCACATCAATTATGGGAGCCTTTGCCTGCATTCTGCCGATCAGCATGTCGATGGTGTCGTCTAATATCTCTGGGAGTGCCAAGAAGACCACTGTCAGTGCTATGTTGTTCCTTTCTTACTGCATTGGCAACATTATCAGTCCACAGGTTTTCTTGACCAGAGAGGAGCCCAAGTATCCGGTAAGCAAAATCGTTATCCCTTCTTATGGATTAAAGTTGCTTATTCGAAGATATACTAGACTGGTATCAAGGTCTGTCTTACTGGTCTCTCTCTTGGGTTTGTTAGTGCAATTGCACTTCGGTTTTACTTGCAGCACCGTAATTCTCTTGCGAAGGCCAATGCTGTTAGCTATGAGTCACAAGGCAGCGAAGGCATTGATCAAGATCCGGACAAGACTGATAGGGAAATTCCGGGCTTTATTTATCTTCTTTAGATAACCTTTGAAGTAGATGGACATAGCTTGTCTTCATTATTGGACTGGATTTAATGTTGTTTATTATACAGTCTACATGAGAAGGTCCAGGAATGAATGGGGTGGAAACCAATATTTATGTTAAATTGTATCTCATGAATCTTGTTTTGCATGATATCATCCAATGTAGGATCATAGCTTATCCAAAGAAAAAATAAGAGAAGATATCTTCTCGACTCCAAATTAAATCCAGCTTACTCGGAGGTTTCAGCAGCACTGTGCTCAGCGTGGGCAGCAGCAGTCTTCTCGCCCATGGCCAATCTGTCACCCAGAACCTCAACATCACCACGCTCGGCAGCCACAGTGCGCTTGGGATCATGGGTAGTCTTCCAGGCGGGGGTGCCAATGTAGGGAATACCGTTAGGATCCTCGAAGATCTGCTCCGTCTCCTCAAGAGTCTTGCCAGCAGTCTCAGGGAACATGAAGAAAACGTGGACCCACATAACAGTGAGGAAGACACCGAAGATGATGTAAGTCTGCCAGCGGATGTTGGCGAAAGCAGAGGGAACGAAGAGACCCAGTGCAGTGTTGAAAGCCCAGTTGGCAGATGTGGCGAGAGCGACGGCCTTTCCGCGGACGCGGAGGGGGTACAACTCGGGAGGGTAGACCCAGGACACGGGACCCCAGGTGGGAGCGTAAGAGGCGACAAAGAGGTATGTGCAGGCAATAAGGGCCTTAGCGGGAGCACCGCTCAGGCGCATCGACTCTTCGGGAGTTCCTTCGATACCACCAGGGACGACGACACCATAGACAGCCATCAAACCGGCGTTGGCATACATCCAGGTCATCATTAATGCAGCACCGACCAGGAGAGTAGGACGACGACCCCAACGGTCAACCCAGATCAGGGCAGGGATGGTGGTCACGACGTTGATGATGTACTGAATGGAGGAGGCGAGGAGATTAGCGTCACCAGAGTAGCCGGCCATAGTGAAGACGTAGGTGATGTAGTACATCATGACGTTCATACCGGTCAGCTGGGACCAGATCTGCATAAAGATACCGATGAAAGTGCGGTTGAGCATCTTGGGCTTGAAGAGTTCCAGGTATGAGACGTCGGCGTTCTGGCGCTCAAACTCGCACATCTCGCCAATATCTTGCATCTCAGCCAACACGAAGGGGCTGTTCGGGTCACCCTTTCCGTGGACCAAGGTGAGGACTTGCTTGCATTCTTCCCAGCGGTCTTTGCGTGCGAGCCAGCGGGGGGACTCGGGAAGACTGATCATGCCCAGGAAGAGGAGGATGGCAGGGACCATCTGGAGACCCCAGGGAACGCGGAAGACGGCGGTGCTATAGGTGGTAGGGGTCTTGCCACCGATGTAGGAGCAACCGAAGGAGATGCTATAAAGTGATAGGCGGTTAGCTTGAGGGATTCGCATACTCTATGCTTTCTGGGGAAATAGAACATACTAGTACATGATCAGAATACCCCAGGTGATAGCCCACTGCTGGGATCCGACCAGGCGACCACGCTTGGAGGGAGGAGCAAGCTCAGAGATGTAGACAGGAACCTGGGCAGATTCAATGCCGACAGCGAGGCCGTTGATAACACGGCCACCAATGAGCATACCCATGTTTTGAGAGGCGCAGATAATAGCAGAACCGATAACCCTAGACAATGGAATGTTAGTCATGGCTTATATCGAGAGTTAAGGACGCCATTCACGTACCAGATAACACATCCAACCATGATAGAGTAACGACGACCAAGACGATCCGAGATGAAACCGGAAATCAAAGCACCAAGCCACGAACCAGCGGGCATGGCAGCAGTAACACCACCCTGAGACAACGAGCTCAAACCACTACAGGTATCCATATCGTTGAAAGGAGGACCATTGGGTCCGTGGTTGAAATAACACTTGTAGGCAGTTGTCCCCAAGATGGCAGACATCGACGAGATGTCAAAACCAAATAGACCACCGCCAATAACGGCGATGGCCGCAATGTAGTAGATGTTCCCTGCAAGAGGCATAATGGGCAGTCTGGTAGACTTAGATCCCAGGTCTATAGGGTATATTAGGGGAACAAGGAAGCACAAGAAAAAAACAGCCGATCAACCCAAGTCCGGCTGTGGGAGGAAAGGGGCATTTAAATAGATCGGGGAGTATTGCATATGACACAGAATTCCTGGTTTAGTTTTTTTTTTTACTTTTTTTTTATTCCCTTTTCGACCGGTGGATTTAACATGGGGCCGAAACCATAGACAGTCTCCACTAGTAAACTGGCCTGGAAGCTTCATTTCGGATAATGTCTGGGGAGAATTCGACAACACTGTAACGTTTCCGGCGAGATGTGCCAAGACCCTGTTCGCGTGCCTGCGGGGGTAATTGTATCTAATTGGTTGTATGTGGTAATAGGTATCCACATGTCGGTATCTCATTGGCTGGAATGGGCCGATCTCACGAATGGATCCGGGGAATCGGCCACGAGGGATGCCTATTCTAGACCGAAAAAGTATGGACATTCACTGCTTCAAGCCGTGTTCGGTCGGCTTATTGTGTCGGCTTCCTGCCGGGATGACGCTCTGCACGGGACACGTCAATAGATACGCATGTATACACGATAATCCGTCGGGTCAATAATTAGGTATAATAAGGTAAGAGGGTCTCTACCCGAAGACCCTGGAGGAGAAATTTTGTTTTTTGTTCCAACATCATGCCACAGACCCATAGGTACCAGGAGGAACAAAATCCAGCAAAAAACAAGGCATGAGTGTAAGTCTATCCCAGAAACTGACCTGTTGAATTGATGGCACGGCTCGCGTATAGAAATTAATTGGCGCATAGTCCAAATTAACCGGTTCTCCACTTGGTCTGTAAACAAATTTTTCCATTGGGGTCTGGAGACTCAGTCCGGGGCCCCAATGGACGGGCATTTACCCAGAAAGGGGCGGCCTGACACGGCATCCCACGGCATTGAGTGGTCGGCGCACGCCGAGAAGTGGGACTCGGAGGGTCTTCGGGTTCGTTGCGGCCCTTCTCCGGCTCAGCTTGCTTGTTTCCCGTGGACGACCACCCGAAAATAACAGCAAAAAAATAAGAAAAATACTTTCTGAAGGCTTGTTCCCATCAATGTTGGGCTGGCCGGTTACACCGCAGGTTTCGGTCTGTGTGGGTCCCAAACAAACCTCTAACGATCCAAAGGTGGTAAATGAAGTGTCGGGTTGTTCCATATTGTCTCCGCGTTCTTCCATGCGGAGGTAGGTCGGGGTTGACTACGGCCACTTTCGTTCACCGGGAGTCCATTCCCCAGACATTTCCTCCGCACTTCACAATTCAAGCGGGGGATAAACGAAGGAGATTAGACAAAAAGAAATCAAGTTTCGCTTAACATCATCACGCAGGATCCCACTTTTTTGAATTGCAGAGTCCCAACAGACCCTGTGTTAGCACGGCCCGCCCGAGTCCCGATACATTGTCAGCTCCGTTAATTGCCCGAGATTATTACTGGAGGAAGAATTGTGGCTCTACGCCGGATAAATCCATGATGTAATTAATTATGGCGTAAATAAGCACCTGTTGCGGTTGAGGCTTTTTTTCCTTACGCCTCAAACTCTGTACCTTCTGGATGCGACGCAGTGGCTGTTGAAATGGGCACGCTAGGGTTGAGTTCCCGCGCCTCCTCGTCATGGTGCACGGATCCACTTGAAAGAGAGTTTTACGTTCATTAGTACACGCCTGGGATGGAACCATGGATTCGCTAATTAGCAAACGCACGGCCTTTGTCGGCAATTCAGCGAGTGTTGGGGGTAACGTCGAGGGATCAGCAAACGCTTGCCCAGGTGTCGCCAACTGCCATCCCCACGGGGTTTCCGAAGACCTATCAACGGTGTAACGATACTAATTATCTTTTGGGTTTATCGTACCCATCGTTACGTCTGCTCGAAAGTCCAATCAACCACTCAGACCGTGTCTTATACTTTGAAATACGCTTGACATCCACCCAATGTCCCAGAACCCTGGACCAGTTGCAATTCGCTCTCCGTTCCAGTCTCTACTAATGATACATGGGTGGAAAGGCCACTTTGACTCAAGACATGAAATTTTAATGATTGATGTGTTAAGCACTAACCAAAAACGCAAGTCGTCTGATGGCTACATTCTCATTTTATTGCACCTGTATTTAGTCCCCATTCCTGATATAACCCGAGCTAAACAGCGCCCGCTCCAAGAAGTACATCCCCATCCAAAGTAGCGCATCCACGCTCAAACTGCTGTGGATTGAAAAACTCGACTGTCGAATTCCCACATGCCAATCCAACCAAAGTCTTCTCTATTCAAGGTTAACAGTCATCTTACAACACCCACTAAAATCAGAACTCACCATTCGGGTTATACCTCGGCCATCCAAACTTCTCCAACCCATGCTCTGGATCACTGGCAATCGCCACCCAAGCGGAAGCCATGTACCTAGAGAAATCCTTTCCAGCGCCACTATCTGGAATCCCACTGACTTTTTCTGTGTTCCCGAATAATACCGGCAGGTCAGATCCATGATAAGTCCCGCTTCCGGGGTAAAGGCGCAGATTGTCCCAGTCACCAAAGTATCGAACTTGCCATGCTGGAACATCATGGGCTGTCCTATATCGCATCGTCTCACCGCTGGGACATGTAAATGCTGCAAGATTGAATTCGTTCCAGGATCTATCGCTCACTGTAATGTCGCTTGCGTATGCGACGAGGCGGTAGAAGCCAGCTTCATTGTTATTGCAGGTTACCAAGTATGGCTACAAAGTTAGCCTCCAATAGCTCGAATATATATCCAGGCATGAATATTATGGGGATATAATGAATCCACTAATAACTTACCAGACGTGCGAACTTCCCTTCAGCTGATCGTTTGTGATAGTCACTAAAAACGACTACCTCATCTGCGACTGGATGAAAAACCGGCTCAGGAACCGTCGCCGAGGGTATCTGGGGATAACTGTTGGAGATGTTGAAAATGTCTTCCCATGGTCTCTGGCGCAAACACTCCAGAACCCGATCCGGTTTCTCGGAGCGACCTCCACATCCCAGGGACATGGATACATTGTAGAAGGCGTTGGTTGATTGTTCGATTGTATTGGGTATGTAACTCAGTGCTGTTCCGGAGTGAGAGATTAGTCCGCTGACCAGGGGGTTATGCGCCCAGGCGAAGGAGTATATATCTACAGAGGTACCCCCGGCTGACGATCCGAATATGGTGATGCGGTTTGGATCTCCGCCGAATCCTTTGATATTGCGGTGAACCCATTCGATTGCCATGCGTTGGTCGAGAAGACCCACATTCTGTGGGAGGTTTGGGGCGCCTGAGAAGCCAAATATATTCATTCGGTAACTTTGAGGTTGTGATACCCGTTTTGTTAGCTATGGATGTTCGTGTTCCAAAGTATATATTGGAAGCGAATTGAGATAACTCACTTAATTGTCACCAATAAAACTTCATGGTTTGATGCTAAAGCCTGTCCATCATAATAGGAACTTTCAGCGCCAGTGATAACAAATCCTTAAATTCAACTGTTGTCAGCACTATACATATATATCTCAGTTGTAGAGTGCACTTACGTCCACCATGAATCCACAGCAGCACCGGTTTCAGTTTGGAAGATCCAGGCTTTGTCCATATGTTCAGGTACAAGCAGTCCTCACTTTGCGGACCAGGCTGTTGCAAGAACGCGCTTATAATTCTAGACGCTTGAGGAGTCGATCTAGGGTACACTGGAAGTGTGTCATTTTGACAAGGACAGTTACTATTGATTGTTTGATTAGATGATTCATTCACCAGCGAGATTTGATATATATATATACGGGCTCTATGCTAGCATTGTGTATTATCAGTTACCGCGAATCGAAAGCAGAGAGATGTAGTAAAATAAAATCTCACGTAGGTTTTTGCTATAATAGTCTCTTTGGGTTCCAATGGTCTTGGTCCGGCGAATCGTAGTCGGCCTGTTGGAGGTGATGCATACGGGATGCCCAGGTACTCAGAGACGTCAAGAAATTGAGGACCAGCATGACCAACTATCAGTCCGCTGCTCGTTTGCACAGAAGCACCAACTGGGTGTGATCGGGGCGAAGCAGAACATTTTTGACTCCAGAAGAGAAAAACTATGCATATGACAAGAATAGACTGGGTAAGCTTATCAGGGCCTGCCATGGCGAAGGATGATCATATGAAATGTAGAAGGTGGGAAAATAGTGGATAAGTGTAATATATAGCTTTCAGATTAAATTTATGTCACTCGACTATGCATTGCTGATCGGATGTGTAGTGCTGACTGGGTTTGCATGAGCTCATCGATCCCGGTCAAACCTTCGAGATTATGCTGATCTCAAGGTCAGCAACATGACTTATGAGGGCTTTCCAAAGAGACTGGTCTGTTGGGCTGTAAGACCATAAGCACGCGTAATTCGGCGACATTATAATGCTCCGTGAGTCATCCTTCCCAGGCCCTGGTCTACATTGACTGTTTTCAAAGTCGCACATGTATTCCAACGTGAAATATTGGCCTATGTTCACTGGCCAAGCCTCCCACTTCGAAATTATCGTCATGATAATACTTATTTTACCAATTCCCACTGTGCAATAAATGCCCATGCCATCCCCACACGGCCACGTTGGGATTCATACTCTTCTGCCGTGATCCCACGGCAATCCGTGCGCTCACCAAACTTCGTCAACACAGCAAGTAACACTTTCTGACCGGGGGCACCGAGCATCCGAGGATCTACATCCACATACCAGAACTCGCCACCGCCGCCTGGACCCGAGCCTGGCATGTGTCGGAAGACGAGCTGGTCGTCTTTTCGTCCATCAACGCCCTTGATCATGAGGAGGAATAGAGCGGGCTTGAGACGCGAGTGCCGTGCCAGTGTCCAGTGTTCACAGATTAATCCGAATTGGAAACGAAGCGGGTTTTGTGCGCCGTATACTGAGATCTCTCCGCCCTCTGGCTGCATAGTCTTGCGGCCGATGCTGTGTTTATCGACATCGCTGTAGGTCTTGATGGGTTTCAAGCCAGTTGGCATGTCAGGGTTGATGACAATGTATTCTTCATAACTGACGAAGCGACCGTCTTCACGGTAGAGGTAGCCTGTATTTTCGGGGTAGTGCTTCAGACCGAACTCCTCGTTTGACATAGAGAATTGGGAAGGATTATACTTTGGCTCGTAAGGTATGCCTTTGCCATTCACGCAGCCGGAGCCCCAGCATGAATCGACCAGCTTCCAGCGTCCGCCATCGATTTTGACCGCGTTCCAGGCATGAGTGGTTTTGAACGGTGGGGGGCGTGCGCCTGGCGCCAAGGGGACGTAACCGTAACCTTTGCTAGCACCTCCAATTACGACGGCTTCTAATCCAGCTTTTGTGGCCAGCACAGCATATAACCCTGCATAACCCTCGCAGACAGCCAATCCAGTGGCTAGAGTATTTTGGGGTGTGGATGGCTTCACGTTATTATTGAAGAATGCCACAGTATCATAATGAATGTTGTGATGCATCCATGAGAATATGGCTCTAGCCTTGTCGGTAAGAGATGGGAATGGAGCAGTCAGCTCATTCGCTAACCAGCCCAGATCTTGTGTCGGAAGAGAAGCGCGTGGATACTGGGCTCCCCGTGCATCTGGACCGGAAAAGTCTCGACATACCAAGCACTCCGTCGTAGAACTAGGAGCCTGTGCGGCGCCTGGGGAGGAGCCATGGAATTTTGGCTTGGTAGCTTGAAGTTTGGAGAGGTCCGGACGAGATCCGTGTGGAATTGGGGGAGGCACTCCGTTTAGTGAAGATGTCTTTGCTGGTGTGCTACTCGGTCTCACAGGGAGATTTGGAGTCTTCAACCCACCGAACCCGGACTGTCGAATATTGTCCAGAGTTGTAGTATTTGCAGGCGGGGGTAACCTCCGAGCGGGCAGGCTCGGGGGGTATTCTTGTTCGGGTTCATTCGTTTCATCCGGCCCATATGTAGGTGCATCCATGCCGGACGGCCGTCGCACAGGAAGAGGCGGCGGCGCGGGTGATTTCTCAGATCGGATTGAAGAGCGTGTCGGCAAAGCAGAGCGTGATGGTCTGGCGGGTGCCGAGGGTGAAGCGCCCTTGCCTCGCAATGAGGATAGCTTCGAAGTTAACCCATTGGTTAACCCGTTCAGCCTGGAATCAGACTTGGATTCGGAGCGCGGGGGCGGGTGAACGTCGATTGGGTCTTCTTTGATACGCCTGGGGGGCAGGACAGGTAGCTCTGTCTCTCCCCAGGCGGGGGCCTTGATGCGACCGTTGCCAGTGGTACCAGTGGTGCTAGTGGAATTGACAGACGTTGTCGATGCGCCACGACCCAGGCTATTCACGGTCGTCGCAGTTGTAGAGTGAGAGGCATCGGAGGTGACTGATTCGATCGATGGTCTCCGTGATCGATCTTCTGTCGGTCTGCGCGGCGGTAATGCGGGGCGCCTCTCGGCGAACTCAGAGCGCGCTGGAGGAGGGGGAGGAGGCGGACGGTCCTTTCGTGTTGGCAGCGGAGGGGGGACTTTCGGCTTGGGCTTCAGTTCCGGTCGTGGCGATAGTGTTGGAGGAGGGCGCACCGCCGGTCGTTGTGTTCGAGCATCTGTGGGCTTACTTCTGGATGAGTCGCCGTCAAAAGCGGACTCGCTCTCATCGTATGATGGTGGTGGTCTGGGAGGTTGGCTGCGATCGGCAGCCGGGCGGAATAACGGTGGCTCAGGGCCCGATGGGTGAGCGGCTTGGGATAGCTTCAAAGCAGCGATTCGCTCTTGAATCGAGCCAAGCTGTGGTTCTTCAGTCATGATGCTCGCACCTTGGTCAGAATAGACTGAGTGAAGGACACAGCGACAACCTTGGAACCTTGGAAATGAATGCAACGACAGTCCCAAGCGCCAGTGGCTTGGCGCGAGACTAACACTCAGCCTTGCTCGGGTGGGTTGGTGGAGACTCTTAAAACTCCAATTCAATAGCGGTCACAGCAGTAGGTCAGAAGTAAAAGGTAGAAAGTCAAAACAGGCGGCTCAGCCTGAATTTGGCCCCAATTGAGGGGCAGCTTTGTGCCTCCGCATGATCCATGGATCCGCATCTATATTTGGACCACATCCATGGATCTATAGCTGTACCCATGTGGCAACAGATTATTGGTAAACCCTCGATAGTAAGATTACTACAAGTCAATATTATTTGCGATTTTGTATTTCCATGTTGCCTGTGATTTGGACTCCCAAACGCCTGGAGCGGCTGAAAGGCGCCCCTCTAGGGAAAAGATATGAAAACAAAGAAGAGAAGACTAAGTATGTCCATATGGATGGATGGGGGGTATATCCCCAATGAACACAGAGAAAGGGAGAGAAAATGTAAAAAGAAAAATGCGAGGATAACTTTGGCCAACTTTCAGACTGCAGACTTGGTGGCAATTCACCTATCGTTCATCATGCAAGCAAAGCCACACAAACAAAAGAAACGTGGAATACATGATTGGAAGAATGGAAAAAGAAAAGAGAATTCACAGAATGGAAGACCTCAAGGGCCAGGAGTCAGCATCGTTCATCAAGAGCATCACTTCATCCCAATGTACATAATCGTGAGACCGACTAGAGACCGGGGCCTTAGACAGACTTGTACAGTAGCAGGGGCTCGCCAACATTCTCAATCTCAGGGATGGTACATTTCAGATCGAATGCCTTGGCCAGAACGATTTTGAAGATCTACACGAGGTTAGTAATGGGAAACAGGATCGAGAAGGAACAGAGACAGACCTTTTGAACGTTGATGCTGTGACTGGTGCTGCTGAAGATTAGGCTGGCCTTCATCGCCTTAGCAAAGCGCTTCGCTTGCAAAGAAATCTCTTCTTGGTCTTCCCGGGGGAAATTGACAAAGTGGTCGTATTTGGTTCCAACCAAGAAGGGGATTGCTGTCTTGTTGAAGCCTCGGCCTTGGCGGTACCATTCCTTGATGGAGTTGAGAGTGCTCTTGCGGGTGAGATCAAACATGAAAAGGATAGCCACAGCATCATTGCAGACAAGCGGAAGCATGTTCACAAACTCACGCTGGCCACCAAGATCCCAAATGCTAAAAGTGATCTCAGTGTTGCGAATTGAAATGGTCTTCTCCATGAAATTGACACCTGCAGAAAATAAAATCGTCAGCAAAAAGACTTGACTCGAGTCCATTCTCTTAAACACTGACCCAATGTCTGAATGTAGTCCTCATCCCAGCTACCCTCAACATACTTGACCATCAAGCTGGTCTTTCCGATCTGAGCATCTCCAACCATTCCAACCTTGATGACAACGCTATTCTTCGCCGCCTGCGACGACTGCCCCCTTTGAGCGACCTCCGATGGCTGTGGCTGTGACATGCCATGTCGCTCCGGACCACTTGAAAAACCAGAGCCGGGACGCGATGCGGGATGAAGCTGAGGCTGCTGGGTCAGGGACGGTGATGAATTGAAGCGAGAAGCTGGGTCGGCTTCTTGAGGATGGTATTCAGGAGCGGAGTGGTGGAAATCGGTGGATCGAGAGTGATAGTGGGCTTTTGAGTCGCTGGCGTAACCATGATCGACTTGGACGTGGCCAGCAGCGTGTTCGACCGGTGCAGCGACCGCATCGTCAGAGGGCTGTTCAATGTTGACACTGACCGGGGCAGGCTGCTCCTGTGGCTGCTCTACAGGCTGTTCCTGTTCGGACGGAACTGGCAGCATCTGGGGGACTTCTGGCGCCTGGGGCTCGATAGGAGGCTGCTGCGGTTCCGCAACAGCAGGAACCTCTGAGACAGGCTGCTGTAGCGGATCCATCCTGGCGCTTGGGTAGGGTATGTCAGGAGTAGAGAGAGGGTCTTCCTTGCGTTCAGCGCCTGTTCGTAACACGTCCTTTAGCACCTGCGGGGAAAGGAGAGACCCATGTGATATATCACCAACCACGACCAATTCCTTGGTTTAATTGGTAGTACAACCCAATGGGATGGGATTTTCTGTTTTAAGATGCCTTGAAATGCTTACCTTTGCGTCCGACCGAGGAAGATCTGACAAATCGCCAGGGTCTGAGATTCGGGGGAGTGGGCGCGAACCGATCGAGGGCGGTGTAAACAGAGACTCGGCTCGCACTGGTTTGTGGAGATAATGCGAAGAAAAAGGGGGGAGAGGGAAAGAAAGAGAAAGTGAAGACAGGGATGAGATGTTCAATGCAGGAACACGAGAGAGTTCGCGCCCGGAGATTAATTATCTCTGTGTAGACTGGCGATTCAGCTCAGCAACTTCACATAATGCGGGAAACATGGATCTGCGCTAGTCCACGATAGGATTAGCGTGGGCACCGGCTGTCGCCCAAAATTTATTGAAAAACTTCTTATCGCCGGATGAACTTCCCCTCCATTCCAACCTAACCTTATTTTCCACCTCTTTGACACTTTCACCATGTCTAAGAGAGCCGCAGATCCCTCTGAGGAGCAGCCCGCTGCCCTCAAGGCGGGCGATCGCCCAATGCTTGACGCTACTCCCGACGAAGTGGGGGAGTTTGAGGACGAATATGAGGATGAGTTCGAGAGCGAAGACGAGATCCTGGAGGCGGGTGTTGATGGTCGTCCAGATGCAGAGCGCGAGGAGGAAGAGCGTGGTAGGTGCTACTATTCTCAATGTCTAGTTTCTAGCATTGTAGTAGTAATTGCAAAACTAACGACTTGGATTGTACAGAGGGCATGGATGTCGACAAGCAGACTTTCATTCCTGGACGGACAAAATTGGCACCCGGAGAGACTCTTTCGCCTGATCCTTCTACCTACGATATGCTTCACACCCTTACCACACCCTGGCCTTGCCTTTCCTTCGACATTGTGCGCGACTCGCTTGGCGACAACCGCAAGACATTCCCTGGAACCGTTTATGCCGTCGCCGGTACACAGGCAGAAGGATCCAAATCGAAGGACAATGAATTGATGGTTCTGAAGATGAGCTCATTGAGCAAAATGGAGCGTGATGGCGAGGACTCGGAGAGCGACGAAGACTCCGACGACGATATGGGTGAACCCATTCTTGAGCACAAGTCCATTCCCCTGGGCTCAACGACAAACCGCATTCGTGCCCACCAAACCCCGTCCCAGTCGGCCGATTACTCCAAGCCCCCACAGACCCTGACGGCTACTATGCTGGAGAACTCGCAGATTCTCATCCACGACGTCACAGCCCACCTTACAAGCTTCGATGTGCCTGGCACCATCCTTCCCCCCTCCGCCTCCAAGCCTCTTTCCACGCTCCGTATGCACAAGGCTGAGGGTTACGCTCTCGACTGGTCCCCGCTCCAACCCCTTGGTAAGCTCTTGACTGGTGACAATGACGGTTTGATCTATGCGACTACCCGTACTGAGGGCGGTGGCTGGGTGACCGACACCCGCCCATTCCTCGGTCATACCTCTTCCGTTGAAGAGCTCCAGTGGTCGCCGAACGAGAAGAATGTCTTCGCCTCTGCCAGCAGTGACGGTAGTGTGAAGGTTTGGGATGTGCGATCCAAGTCCCGCAAGCCTGCCGTGGACGTTCACATCTCCAACACCGATGTCAACGTTATGAGCTGGTCCAACCAGACCTTCCACCTTCTTGCGACTGGTGCCGACGACGGCCAGTGGGCCGTGTGGGATCTGCGTCACTGGAAGCCGGATGCTGCCTCTCCTTCGTCCCAGATCCGCGCATCGCCTGTCGCGTCTTTCGATTTCCACAAGGAGCCCATTACCAGTATTGAATGGCACCCATCTGATGACAGTGTGGTTGCTGTGGGTTCTGCAGACAACACCGTAACTTTGTGGGATTTGGCTGTTGAGTTGGATGACGAAGAGAGCCGCGAGGCTGGCCTGGCCGACATTCCCCCGCAGCTTCTTTTCGTCCATTATATGGATTCAGTCAAGGAAGTGCACTGGCAGGCTCAGATGCCGGGTACCCTGATGGCCACTGGCGGCAGCGGATTCAGGTACGTTTATCTATATATCATTCTGATACGTGCAATGCTAACCCTCCTTGCTTTACAGTGTATTCAAGACTATCAGTGTCTAGATGAGCGACCAAGTCTACTTGTAATTACCCCAAAAGTCATGTGTGATGTCCTGCTCATATACCATTCGAGCACCGTGGAGCCTTGCTCGTTAACGATTCGGAGTTGTAGCCTGTCATATAGAAGTGATAGAGCAATGAATAAAACTATTCCCTTTTTATATGAACTCGAACATACTGTCTAGGTATTTCCTACATACTAATTTGAGCCACCTTTCTAGCTGGTGATTTCAATGTTTCCTCCGTCACTCAAATAATGTAATCTACATTGTAGTCACCACTTCTAACCCAAGCTATAAACCAGCGGTATATGGATCCCACCAATCCTACAGCGGAATTAGACACCACTAATTCCGCACCTCCGGAGCCAACCAAATCCAAAACAAAAATAAACAGTAACGTGGAGGGGTAGGGGCGACCCGCTGCAATGCAAAACATGTCCTAGTGCGTGCGAGTTACAGCTACACTCACCCGCCGAGCTCTGAGTAGTCCGGCACGAGGTACTCCGGTGCAACTCGCGCCATAATTACACCAGGTACCGTACTTGGTGTATTGGTACCCGCCCGTGGTAATATGTAAAGAAGCCCTGGAAGGAGTGATCGTGCATAAGTACCCGGTACACGACACGAATGTATCTTTGCCAGAGCCGGGTGGTAATTCTGCGGGTTAGCTCGGAGATGTACATTTGGATGTGTAGTGGATACGGAATCAGTTGTTAGGGCCAGTGCGCTATTATTTTCGGCGCCTGGATGGGACCGAGTCGGGTGCGACATGCAGGCTAGGCCAGTCGGTTCTTGGATCATGTACTTGGCGGGTTTAGTGGCGGGTGAGGGGCGGGATTGGGCCAGTAACGGTGCTGGTAGCTTGCATATACTTTGAGAGGCTGCGGACTGTTGGATGATCGAGGGTCGATCGATTTGGCTTTGGATTTTCTTTCTTATTGTTTTTCTATTTTATGTGTGGCGAGGCGCTATTGTTGTTTATGCTGTGCTGTATTCAGCGGGCGTGTTTCACTGTTTCAGACCTACACATTATGAAGAAGAAGTAAAAGGTTCATGCGATGATGGCCCACTACTGTGGATTCTACGTAGAAAGAAATGATGTAAAAGTAAAATGTCGCTTGGGGGCGGATGTAAGTATGGCCGAGGTATGACATGCATGGATTCGGGACACTTTGTTTGCGAGTCGGATGCTCGTCGCTTCCGGTGGTACTGAGAAATATACTGTAAGATTACTATGGATGTTTCGTCTGTGGCGTTGGAGGTCAGACCGATTTCAGCGCGGTTGTACTTGTGTTGCATGAAGACGGAGCAGTTTGAGATGGTTTCCTAGGTGACTTTAGTCGAATTTTACTCCGTGGACACTTGATCAGATTCAGGTACAATCTATGATCATTTTGCTAGTTACCGTGAATAAAACACTAAAACCCCAACGTGGATACTAATCATGCATTTCTCTACTAAGCCCGTAGTTTCCACAGCTTTCACGGGTAGTCTGAGCTCAACCTGCGTGTATACTTACCCACCCGTGGGAACCGGCAAAACATTAACTGAAAATAACTCGGAAATAATACAGAATACAACTAATGCATGACGAGGCAGACCAGTCAATCACAACAGATCTAGCCGCTCTCACCATTCGACGCCTGCACGTTCCGTGGGGTGATCATGCACTACAACCAAGTAGAGTTCGACGTGCTGCAGATGGCCAGGCTAAGGCACTCATTCCTGCATCGGCACTTCTCCGTTGGAAATCACCGGAAATGATATCAGGCGGAATGGCTAGGATAGACAACTAGCCGCGTAAAGGAATAGCGCCAGAGCTACTGGTTTTTGCAAATCCCATAATCGTGCTCTTATCGGGCAATGTCGCGATCTTCCGTTCCCTATCAGTCACCGGTCAATCCCCAGCCTTGACGCTTAGAGTCTACGGTCCACTTAGCTTGACTTAGTCGTATTTAGTTCCTTTGTCCAATTTAACAGTCATTTTGTTATCGTGGCAACCAAGATATGCATTCTTCAAGTGAGTTTTTGTTTTCTTGGGCTTGTCTTAGCGCTCGCTCTGACCATGTTCTGATGTCGATCCTTCTCGATCGCCCCCAACTGCAGCATATTATTGTCTTCGCATGGTACTTGCTGTTGCCACTGCAAATTTTTATGATCGTCTTCATGCATTGAGACTGCTGTAGGTCTGAACATTCGCGATCATTTGATGTATTAGTTGATGTCATCCTAGATCATCCGATCCAACCCTTGGACCTTCTGATTGCCAGCGCAGGGATGCAGACGCCCCAGTGAGCTCCGAGCTTAACCAGCGCCTGTTTTTAGCCAGGATTGCCTTCGATCCAGAGAGCTAGTTGAGCTAATTGTTTGGGGGGCATTAGTGCATGCGTAGTGGACAGTGCGCAATGGTGAAATCCTTCATCGCTTCTGTAAATAGAAAATGTACTTTGGATCGCTACGACGTAGGAGACATTCGATATTGAGTTACACACAAGTGGATTGTCGAATCCAACTTATCAAGCATCGGGCCTATCCGCACTTGCAAGAAAATCCCGCGCGCATCATCCAAGCCAATTGGGGACCTCAGGCGACCGCCGCTTGTAGTTTCCTTCGCATCGCTTCTCTGGCTAAAGTGGAGCTCCACTCACCATGGCTTGCCGTCTAGGCTTTGTACCCGTCACAAATCTCACAGAGTTTCAAATTGAATGGAACGCCAGGGGAATTAGTTTGATTCAATCCATTGTCGGGCAATCACCAGCACTTTATTGCCGTGTTTCACGATGTAGTTTTGCCGCCACTGGTGTCCCTGGATAAATGAACCTGCAAGATGACAGGAAGACAGGTGCCATATTCCCACGGCATACATATTACGTGGGCGTTTACAATAATCTATTGACATGCAAAGCCACACACCACTATATGAAAAGAGTTACATGCCGGAAGGGAAGCGGCAAATCGCATGTCGCGTATCTGATCGACCCGAGCTGCACATCAAAGAATGGTCCGGGCTTTGCCTGGCAGGATCAGCGGAATCCTTTTCGAATCCACTCTGTCTCCATTGGCGGGACAGCGGACCTTCGCCCGCCGTCGTTATCATCGCAAGTGGATCAAAACTCACAAAATGACGCATAAGGCCAGCGAATAGAGCCCCAGGGGCATTTCTTCCATACCCGAGCGCCAGGGGTGAAGCAAAGATCATTCATTCTGCATTGTCCTGCGGGCCCAAGCGAAACGCCACGACCCTCTGAGGGTACTGCTGTTTCCAGGTCCACCGCAGCGCTAGGACTGCAGACCTAATGCAGAATAAAACGTCTGGTGAGCCCTTCGTCTGCAAGATCGATTTGGGCCGACCAATCGCCTATAAGGCTACCGCTCTGTGGACTTCTTCAGCGACTCGGCGTCTGAAAACAGGGCGGCATCGTCTACTCCATAAGGGTCGCAGATTGCACAAATCAGGACGAAGTAGCAGAACGCCAAAACGGCCTGAAGTCCGATCAGCCCGTGAATGGGGACTAGTGGATCCCTCTTTTGCTGGAATTGATGCCATCGTGCACAAGTGCGAGCACAGGCCATGGGGCGATCAGCCCGTTGCACGACCGGGGTGCGTGCATTGGAGTATCGGAGATTTTCTGTGGCATTAGTAAGGTCACACTTGATTGTGGATGCTATGATCAGAGTTGCTTCTAATATGCCTTTTGAAATGTGAGGTGTTCTTTTCATTCGCTGATCTACACGAAATTATGGACTTTTTGTTGGTGGACCGCGTACATTTGCCAGCGATCACCCGCAAAGCGCGGTTACGAAATAACGGTGGATTCGGCTCAACATCTTTCTCTAGCAGTACAATGACGCAGGTGAATTTTTGTAGAAATTCATTGAGACAGGGGGTGTGAATGAGTTTTATTGGTCAGGTTGGCTGTGGCGCACTCATGGTAAATGCAAAGAGTATAGTGCGCTCGGCCTCATAGAAGATTGAGATTGGCTAGTAATTGACTTCGGCTCTTGGACCTGCATTGTTATGACAACGGACATTTTTGTCGAGCACATTGAAAATAGATGAATCCTTATGTCATTTGGGTTATGTCATTGAGGTTGGAGGGTGCACTGAATACACGCAATTCTATACAGGTAACCCATTGAGCACATTTCCACGCCATTTCATATTTCTCGACTATACTCAAAGTAACACGGGATGAAAAGTCAACTCGATCGTGCAGAACAAATTGCTCATGTGGTAAACATTCGGAAAAGTATTGCCGGGCTTGGTAGGTTAAGCCCGGAGTAATCAGGCATTTCCACATCCCGTGACGCAGTGGAAGTCGTTTCATTTGTCACTCGACCTTGACTCATCTCGGGTCACCTGCAGCTCTCTCAGGCCGCTAGCAATCTAGTTTGCCTTAGTGTGCATGCTCGGGTCTGGGGATTCTGCAAACGAGATGTCCGTGCGACTGGATTCTCCTATTGAGAGTCATTCTTCTAAAACACGTCTCATTGTTTGTTTCTCGCAAGCCAAAGAATCCACAATTTTACCGGGGGATCCCCCCAGTCTCCGCCAACATCCGAAATGTTCGGGACAACCCCAGAAAAAGAGAGAGAAAAGAAGAAAAGAAGAAAAAAAGAATTTTTTTTAAATTTTTTTTTTTTTGGGACAAAGGAAGCCCCAAAGAAACGGGCGAATAGTGGGATCATCGGGCACGGTAACCCCAGATCCAGCCGCATTTTACAACGAATGGGTCGCCCCAATTGAATCCGGGGTGCTTCCTCGTTCCGTGCAACCAAACTCAAACCGGCGTGGCTGCAACGTGCCAAGTCAGAAGGCCTCACGAGGATTCTAGAAAGAAACTTTAGGGGTTGCCTTTTGCCTACCTGTGCTACGAAGTACGGAGGACGGAAGCTTCAAATCTAGCCCGTTTAACCTGCATTCTTTTCACAAAACATGCTGTAGAGTGGCAAAAGTTGCCAAAAACAACCCGACCACTCACAAAGCCATGTTTTGTCTCTTCCAGACATTCCCCTTTCATGGCACCAATGGTAACCCCCCTGAAATCCATAAGCTGATCATGGTAAATCCCCCACACGAACCCTTTTTTCACATTGGCTAAGTGATTCCCCCACAAAAATGGCGCATGGCCCTCCCTTAAATTGGGCCTTTTAGCGGATCCTTCCGCTTACCTCGATTGGTCGCCATTGCCCTCAGCCCCCAGCCTCGAGTGGATCTCGATGGGTACCTGGCCACATCATAGACCGCAGCCGGGGCTTTTGGCTGTCGCAGGTGCTCCCACCTTTCCCAACCTCGCTGTTTTGGACCGTTTTATTGCCGATCGCCAGCGTCACGAGGACCCGAGATTGTAATCGTCCTTGTGCTGGGGGGATTCCCGAGTGGCAGGGGTTGTAATGTACTTCATACGTGGTCCAAGGGTTGGCTTTCACGGGATGTGAGGTCACATTTGGGGACTTAATATTGGTTTGACCATTCAGAGCTACCGTGGAAACTTACTCAACAATATAGGCAGAAGCTGTGCTGATAGGTACGTAGGCGTGGAAGGATGACTTGACTATAGAAACGTACCACCGAAGAGGCCCCGAGACAGCCACTTCGAGGAGCCTAGACTGTCACTCCAAAACCAAGTGTCTGGATTCTTGACTAATCAATTACTCTGCTCCAAAACAATGTGGTATGATTGTTACATTTGATAATTATGGTCATAGTCGTCTAGGCTTCCATTTGGAGTCATTTTCTTTGTTCCTTATCGCTGTTTCAGCTATTCCCGTCCTCGGCTCAATCCCCGGAGTAACCAGGGAAGCCAAAATACTAGCGCCGCGTTGACTGGTTACGCCACTAGACCCAAGAAAGCAACTGCGTGGCGGCCAGTCCATTGGGAGCCAATAACGCTCATCGATAACATGAGCCAGGAACTGGTGGGCATCCGGTGAGCAGGCCGTGCGTGGTCGTAAGATTCGGGGCTACGCCGCATTCAGTATCACCCTGGGTAATCGCAGTCCGGTCATTGGCGCTTCTCGGCCGTGTTGGAGAGTGGATCACCGATACTGTATTGGAGTGTTAGAGTACATACATTATGAAGGTAATCGAATCATCGTAAATGACACCGTTGGCTGACTTGTGTTGACTTGGACTCTTGAGGAAGATGAGAAATTCGTGCGCGGGGGTAGCTGTACCTGTACCTATGGGCCCGTTTATCGCGAGACCGAGGCGCGTACCCCCATGTAATTTAAGTTAGTACTTTGTAACGGCGTAATTTAATTTAATTACACAATACATAGTGGGCTTAGTGTATTTGGTGTATACGAAGCTTTCAAAGCCGCCACTTACTGCCACGAACCACCGGGCCACGGGTATGTAACTACCCAAGACCCAGGTACCTTTTGGCGTAATCGTTGCTCGGATTCATCTTCTATCAACCTTCAACCTTCTACCTTCTTCATCTCTTCACCCTTACCTGTCCTTTTCTTTGTCGTGGTCTTGGGCTTATCTGCCATTGTCCACTATCTCGGTTATCTCCGGATCTTTCTACTCGCATGCTGTAGCTGCGAAAGAGAGACTTTGAGCTTCGTGACTTAGTGACAGGAGGCGAATTATCATTCTAGTCAATGGATACTCGGGAAGCTTGAGATTTCCTCTTCAACTTCCTGTTGGACACTGTAAGTGTGGGTTGGGGGTACTGCGACCGTGCTGCGCAACCCGTTTATCATGGTTAACGCCGGTTGCCTTGCTGATGTTGCCTCCCCCAGAACAACCTCGGCTTTCCTTACCCACCGGCTGCAGGTCCTCTGAACCTGTTTATTGCTTCCTCCCCATTGTCTTCATACAAACGTTCGAATAAATTCGACGTAACCGACTTCTCCGATCGATAGAAACGTGCTGTACAGCTGCTGTCCCTCTCTGGTGGGTCCTTATCCGCTCCAGCATGGTCCCATGAATAGCCGCCCCGTTACCCTGGGTCCTTGATCGTGATGACTTGGGCTCGGCGCACACCAATCCTGGAGAGAAAAAGGAACATGCTGACCCGATGTCATCCGACCGAAGTAGTCGTTGATGCGACAATAGTGTAAATTTATCTCGACCGCTTCGCTTTCTTTTGTCACTCTGGGAGTGACTCGAGACTTGAGAGACCCTTCATTCCAGGCTGCGCCTGACTTCCCCTCCCCCGCATTCCCCAATTCACATCCTCAGGCACCACGGGTGATTTTGGTCTGTTTGAGACAATTTCTTGAAATTCCCTAGGATGCTACTTGATGCTATGGTTGGCCATAACCGAACCCATAGCCAAAACGTGGTGGATTTGGCCAGTATCAACGAAATTCCCGGAGATATGCCTGGTAAGTACACTTTCTGGTATCAATTAGCCCATTCAACCTGCGAATTCTGAACTCGCAATCTCGGTAGCTCCGTCCAAGGAGAAGAAACAGGGCGAGGCCAATGGCCAAGCCGCCAATGGAAATATCCCACCCCCCAAGACAGACAAGCCTCGGCCCCATGTCTGCACCACCTGCGGTCGCTCCTTTGCGCGATTGGAGCATCTGAAGCGCCATGAACGCTCGCACACAAAAGAAAAGCCCTTCGAGTGCCCCGATTGCGCCCGGTGCTTTGCGCGCCGTGATCTGTTGCTTCGGCATCAGCAAAAACTGCACATGACAACAACTCCATCTTCTCGTCCAAGGAATGGCCGTCGTGAAAGCACTGGCGCAGCAGCTCCGGGCGGCGCTAATCGGGTTCGTAAGAACTCCATCGCTAACAACTCCTCCACATCTTCCATGCGCCCCAGAGCGAACACAATCAGTCACATTGATGGTGCCGGATTGGGAATCGCTAACTCAAGCAACCCATCTTCTGCCCCAACCCCCTCAGGACATGCGTATCACCCCAGCCTGGGGTCGCTTCCGTCAAACATGGATTATCGCGGTTTCAGCTCCGGTCATACCCACCAGAACGGCCTGCCTAAGATTGAGACTTCAGGATTGCCTATTGATATGTCGGGTGGATTGCGGACAGCCCCCGTGTACGGGAGCTTTGATTTCGGCATCGACGGTATGCTGATGGGCCACGGAAGCACAATCAATCCAGCGCAATTACACTTCGCAGGTTCTCCCCAGGGCTTTGGTGACTCCCCTTCCTCCCCATTCGGCCATCATCCCCATGGCATGCACTCCGCCACGGATCCCATGATGGACGATGAAATGAACTTTGACTGGATGAACGGCTTCGATACGGCCGTGGCACTAGGGAATGGAAACGACTCCGTAATCGACGAGTCATCGCCGTCGGCCATGAGCACAGGTAGTCAGAGCGGCATCAGCGAGGCCATGCTAGATGGCCCGAACCGCATCCCGATGTCCAATGGCTGGCACAACCCATTCCCTACGCATAACACGGCCTCCGCCAACCAGTTTGCGACAATCGATTTTTCGCCGACCACATTGAATGACTTGGGGATCCCACCGGAGACAGTATCGCCTAAGGCATTGATGGCTCAGAACCCGTTTGGAGAGACATATGCTACCCCTCCATCCATGACTTCGGTCGGCCAGTCCATCGTGGGAGGACATTCGCAGAGTATGTTATCATCCTCTATGGCAACAAGCGGAGAATCTCCTAATCCTCTCAACGTTCCTTTCCCGAATAGTGCCCTACGAAATCAACATTCCCCACTCTCAACGGATACATTTACAGACTCCACACGACAGGCTCTATTAGCGAGCATGTCGCAACCCACTGGCTTCAATCACCGCAAGTATTCTCAACCCGCAAGTGGACTCCTAAACAGCCGAGAACTATTCGCCCGCTCGACTGGCTTCAACAGCTCCGGTCAACTGCCTAGTACCTCCGATTTGCAACGATATATCTCGGCCTACCTAAACTACTTTCACCCGCACATGCCCTTTCTTCACACCCCGACCCTCAACTTTCAGGCCCCCGAATATACCAATAATCTGCGCACGCCAAGTGGACACCTCAATCTAAGTTCGACTGGTGTTTCAGGTGGAGGAGGCTGTTTGATCCTCTCGATGGCTGCCATCGGGGCACTATACGAACATGACCCAGCGGCCTCTAAGGAACTATTTGAGGCCGCAAAGAAGATGATTCAGCTGTACCTGGAAGAGCGCAGAAAGGCCGATATGTCTGCAGCTCTGAGTCGTTCCAACACTGGCCGTGATAACTCTGTTCACACAACACCGCTCTGGTTGGTACAAGCGATGCTGTTGAATGTGATATATGGCCACACATGTGGGGATAAGACATCAGCAGACATCGCTAGTACACACTGCGCGGCACTGGTCAGTTTGGCTCGTGCAGCTGAACTAACACACCACTTGGATCCGAAAAATTTACCCCAGGACCATCTCACGGCTGGAATCAATGGCTCGAATGATGCTGAAAACTGGATGTCTTCATCGTTTAGCCAGCCTAATGAAAGACGGGACTGGCTGAACTGGAAGGTCGTCGAAGAACGAAAGCGCACTCTCTACGCGATTTTCGCCCTTTCAAGCTTTCTAGTATCGGCATATAATCACGCGCCAGCTTTGACAAATTCCGAAATTCGACTTGACCTGCCCTGTGAAGAAGACCTCTGGGCTGCTGAGTCTCCCCAGGCGTGGAAGAAGATGGGAGGCCAGACTGCTTCAAAGAAAAGTGTCTCGTTCTCAGCTGCTCTGACCTCCCTTCTCACAGCCAGCCAACGACAGCAACAAAATCAGTCCCAGAATCTCTTCTTCAGTGGTGGCAGCACAGATGATCCAATAAATGCTGAAAATCGACCTAGCACATTCGGCTGTCTCGCTCTCATATATTCACTTCACAATTATATATGGGAAACTCGACAACGGCACATGGGTCGACAATGGACTGCACAGGAGACCGAGGCCATGCAATCACACATCGAACCCGCGCTACGAGCGTGGCAGGCAGCCTGGGCAAGCAATCCGGTGCATAGCCTCGAACGCCCGAATCCTTTTGGCGCGGGGCCTCTATCGGCAGATAGCATCCCGTTGCTGGATTTGGCGTATGTTCGACTATTCGTCAATCTGGGTCGAACAAAAGAGGCGTTCTGGCAACGAGATTGGAACGGTATGGCGGACGAACTTGCACGTGGCGGTGAGGTTTTCCAACAAATCGATACATCCATGGGCGACGTCCCCCTAGATCCATCTCTTACTGGGTCACTCGATGACCGACGGGGATCCCTCAATGATCTAGGAGTTGCAGATCTCGCAATCTCGAAAACGCCAACCCAAGAACACCCAATGCAGTCCTTGTCAAGTGTGTATAATATCGGCCAGTCCAAGCGTGAAAAGAACTTGCGTAAAGCAGCTTTCTACGCTGCTGACTCTATTTCCATGTCGGATCGATTGGGCAACACCTTTGCCGAGTTTACATCAAGGGAACTCCCCATCCAGTGCGCGCTGTGTGTATTTGATTGCTCTCAGGTGCTGGCTGAGTGGATCACTACCGTTCAAGAACGGGTCGGGCCCTACCTCGGTATTCTGGGTCGAGACAATCTTGACCTGACCCAGGTGCCCGGAGTCATGTTGCTTGAGGATGAAGATTGCAAGCTAGTGGACAAAATCAAGGAGATTCTTAATAATGTGGAGACCAAGATGCAGCGCCAGGTACAGAACAACAACTCTATGTCTGCGCTGAGTGTTATGCAACGTCTGCCAAGTGTGGTGGAAGGAGGATACGGATGTAAAATATTGATTGCCACGGCAAGCCTATTGGACCGGGCTGCCGTTTGGCCAGGTAAGACATGCCACTACCCTCAATCGGAAAATCATGATACTGATATTCCATCTCTAGTGGCGAAACTGATGGTCCGCTCCCTCGAGGCACAGGCTATGCGAATGAAGGAGCGAGCTGAGCACTCCGTTATGATGACTACCTAATGATGACTTCTTTCTTATGAATGATTTCCATTCAATTCCCCGTTTTCGTCAGTTTTGTTCTTTGCGACTTATTCACTTTTTATACGTTTATCTTGCCCCGGCCTGCCTCGATGGCCTGCTGCTTCGAATCGATATCGATACCCCGATCGAATCTATCATAGACGAATGCCATGCTATGTGACTCTATGTTTTATTGATATTTGATATTTGATATTTTTTTGAGGCTTTGTGACGTGTATGTTTTGGGTTGTGTTGCGTGAATGTATTTGATTCTGATGACCATGATCTTCTCAAATCAAGTCCCTCGATACTGTGGACGATTGCTCTCGCAGTGGCATTTTGTTGACTACCTACTCTTCATTTCTTTTCTCTTTCGATGTGTCCACTGTTGGATTATGTGGATTACTTCATGTGAATATGGTATTATTGGATGCTTATTTTCATTCACTTCCAAATCCTGTGCAGACGTAGTTCGTCGTCTTGATGGTGGATTACCCCATGCAGACAGACCTCAGGTTAGACATTCCATAGCGGGCTTCATTTTTCTGCCCTTCGCTCGTGTACTTCCACATATGATCAACAATTCAAATCATTTGCGGCAATTCACTCAGGTTGGAACCCTTCAAATGCCTGGTTACCTCAGAGATGATCCACCGATTAGCAACATTGTGTTCAAAATGGCCCCTGCATATGTATGCAGCAGCATTGGACGCAAATCATCCAAAAGCTTCCTATTCAAAGTATACTTCAATCGATGGATGTGATATGGAAGACCAGCAGGGCATACTTTATCGCCGATCTCTGGCCCAATGTACCCATGTGTAGTCCCACTGATCCTGGCGACTGTCTATAACCTCTGCTCCGCTCTGCTCTGCGGTATCGAAAGTGGAGGAATGAGTAATTAAGCCGCACCACTGGGAATCTTCTATCTCTTTCTATATCCTATAAATTATTTCCTCCATTGTCTGTGCAGTAGCATGCTTCCCCTAGATAAATGAGAACCAATCTTCTTTGAAACTACTACAATTCTCAAGTTCGCGGACGGAGAGGAGAGCCTTTTCACCGCTCCTCTGACTGCATTGAAAATCTCACCCAGCATTGGATGACCTAATTAGGTACGGCCTTGCATCAGTTCTGACCATTAGAGGTGGAGTGAGAAAGCGACAGACTGCGTTAATATGATAGCCAACGTGACCCAACGATTTGACTTATTTTGAGATCATACCAAAAGAAAAACCGTACCCCTTCATAGAAAATCGTTGATAGGGAAGTAATACTGAGCAATGTACCAAGATCAAGGGCACGAGGCAGGAATCCCACTCTAGTGCCCTTGTATCGTCCGATGAGACCGTGAGGTCGTGATGTCTCAGGTGAAAGGGCTTCGCGCCAAGTTGCCCGAGGTTTCACTAGCACTGCCTCAAATGAAAAAAAGGCATTCGATCGCACTGTTCTAGAAGATCCAGGTGACTTGTGACTTTGCTGCTGAGACAGCGATGGAAGGAATACGAGAAATCGGGCGCCGTGCAGAACCATGACTTACCGGTTCATCATTCTACATAAGGTTCGTAATCTCGTATTCACGTACAGAAGTTTGATTGGTGGTTTTTCTTAGTACGCTTACAGAGCATACTTGGAGATTGTATACCATGCCAGCTTAATCGATGGCTGAGTGGTAGTAAAACTAGTAAATGGAAGAGGCGCCGCTAATAGGTATTTCTTTACCGTGTCAAGATTTTCTCTGCCCCATCTCCTCGTCCTTCACTTCGACGTCGTATTATGTATTCATATCAGAGTTTTATTGTTACTAAGGATTCAATGGGCTGACAGTGAATGTCTCAGCTTGAATCGAGATGGACGAGGGCAGATCTGACACCAGAATGAAATTTCGATTCCCTTTTGATCAGAAACTCGGAATTCCATGCCGGCTTGGGTCGTCTTCGATCATACAATAGGACGCGTTTCAGTTGATAGGTCCCCCACTCCAGGATATGGCAGAGCCAATATGTACATGTGATTATTATGGTCTACGGTTTGAGGAATGTGCATGTCATTTCTTTCACTTTTTAGTCATGTTTAGCGGTGTAGAGAATTAGTGATTGGACATTGTCGCCCTGAGGGCTGCAGTTATACGGATCAGAAGCTAGGCGTACCGTTGAGTGCAGCTCTATGCTATAGCCTTGCGATGACAGTGGCCCCATCGACCCAGAGTTGCGAGCTGAGCGATTATGGTGAGAAGATATTGGGGTCTTAAACTTCGTATCCCGGATTCAAGAATAGATTGACCTCATGACTAGACCAGCGTCTTAGATCTCTGGGCAGTCAGCTGAGGATATAAAAGGAAGCTATTGTCTTGCTGTCTGGTCTACTATCCAGTCACAGAAACACTTCACAACTCGATTTTGCAGATATCAAAGCTCCAGTCTTCCTCGATACCATCAAATCTTTCTCCATCTCCCATATCAAACAAAATGAAGTCTATCATTGCCCTTTGTTCCCTCCTCGCTATTGCCGTTTCTGCCGGCCCCATTGATGTTCGCTCGCTACCCCAAGTTACCTTCGCCTTGTCAAACGACCAGACGGGTGCCTATGCCGGTGCTACATTCTCGGCCGACGGTACCGACAAGCATTTGAGCGGTCTTTTTGCTGGCACTTCGGTTGCCGCCAGTGGATCAGTAGTCGCTACCTCTGGGCAATTGACTGCATTCCCGCAGACTATTAACTGCGTGCTCAAGAACAACGGAGCTACTATTACGACATTGACTGCTGAGAACACCTACGTTGATCTTGACGGAAACCCCAGTGTCGCCATTCCGGTCAACGTGAATGGTGGCACCATCAATTGCCATGCTTAAATCTTCACGGGTACATACCTGGAGACGCTCCCTTTGCACGGACTAAGTTTGCGGTGGACTCTGAATCTATCTTTGAAATTGTATCTACAAGCTAGCTAAAGCCATAATTGAAGATCGTTTTGTTTATACTTGAAGAAAATGTGAATTTAGCAAGTAAACAATGGATTCTTTTAATTTCTGGTGTGATGAAATAATGTTGACAGGGTCATTAGTAGTGAAGCCGCAGCATATTTTCAAGTAAGCTCTTGCTATTCACGGCGCATTAAAAAACATACAAAATTGCTGACATTTTGAGCTCATTAGGATTATTACTCTGTCTATGCATCTCGGGTTCATCCTTTTGGCGTTCGCGAGCTCACAATTGTGAGTCTCGATGGCTGCTTTTCCAGACGATAGGTGGCTATCAAGGTACTTCATGAACCGACAGCATGGTAAGGCCCGAGTGCAGCTTTAGGTGTGGACTGAGCATAGACTGAAAGCTCGATAAATACTTCTGATAAATCTCTAAGTGATCAGTGGGCGATCAGTAAGCACTAACAGGTGGAAGGATAAGGCCGATCTAGTTGATTTAGTTAACGTTAGAACTGGCCGAGCTATTACATAATCCCCCACCGTTGCTGGGGCACTTCACGCGTTAAGTGCTTTCGCGTTAGGCGCCTATCTCACCGACAGGAACCTAGAAAACCATAGAAATGACGACAACCCCTCAAACGGGTCTGTGTCTGGATGCTTCGTCGCAGCTTCCGACCGCAGCCCTCAATCCCCAACGCCGCGCAACGGCGCTCTAATTCTCGATGCCAAACCAGCTACGACCCGTCTCCCCGGTCGCTCTCGAAACATGCTCCCCTCCACCCGCCGACTCAGACCAGAATCCATATGAGCTACTAGGCTCCGATGACGAACTGGATGATGTGGCCCGTGCCGCGAAGCGTCAACGAATCGAGAAGCTAGCGGAGGCGTATCTACGGGGTCGGCCTTTGTTTATCGCCTCCGCGGCGCTGCGTGGGCCGTTCGATGAGGGGTGGAAGAACCCGTGGAAGAAGAAAAGGAAGGTCCTTACGAAGTCTGATGCTAGGCTGAGCGTTACAGAGCCTGGAGTGCGGAGTAGGACCCCTGGAACGATTGTTCAAGAGACCGATGTACGGAACGAGAGATATAAAACCGATTTGGCGGTTCCCTCTCGTCCTACCGTTTCGGCGTCTCCATTCGTCCCGGCTTCGCCTTCGGCAGCTTCCATTGGAAACCGAGCTTCTCCTCTACCTCCCAGATCAGGACAGAAGAGAACCTCCGGTGCTGCTTGCGTGGGGGAGAGTAGTCGAGCTTCGCCCCAGTTGCCTAAGAGGCCGAAAGAACAGCCCAAATTGGAAGACGATACTACATTTGCTGGGCCTGGATCAACAGCTTGGCTAAAGAAGGACAGGCGGCGAATGAATTTCAAATCATTCGAACCGCCTAGTTCTCCAACGCCGAAGAGTGATCATAGCGGGTGGGAGATTGGGCCTCGTGCTCGTGAACCGCGCTCTGTGGCTCCGATATCGTCTCACTCTTCTTCAAATTTGACCACCCCCCCAAAAGCTACGCTTTCTGAGCGGCTGCGTCAAATGACAGCTGCCAAGGCCTCTCCACAAATAATTCGATCGCCCGCACAGGCTCCGCACCCGAGCCCCACGGTTGCTATTCCCTCGCCAAGTAAAACAACTTCTCCAAGTTGTCGGAAGCAGGACTCGTTTCGTGTTGTATCTTCGACTTCGCAGCTCGCACGCTTTGAGTATAGGCTACGTGCACCTGTCCCGGGCACACGGTCTAAGTCCAATTCACCGACTGCAGAAAATATCGATGCAAGGCCATCCAATCCAGCCGATGAAGACCATAATATCGTTGTATTGGAGCCTATAGAGGTAGCAGAGCCTGTTCACCAAGCGGAGTCTGAGGCGACCGGTCTTAAGCTGAGTGAGCCCGAGAAAGCTGGCCAGGAAATAGGCCAACCGGTACAATTATCGAAGAGCCTGCGATTCGCCAATGATACTGACGGGACAACCTTCACGAGTACATATATTCCGACTGCAACAGAACAAAATACCTACGATGAGCTTCCATCCGCGCAGCAAGTGCCGGTTCCCCCAGGCTTGTCAGACCGCGTGACATCTCTTCACTCGACAGTCGTGCATAAGGATAATTCAACACCCCACGGACACACCAGTCCAGATACCCAGTTATCTACACAAGCTGCTCTCTTACACGCACAGAAATCTTTCCAGGATGACTTGGAAAGCCCCGCTCAATACGGCATCACACCAGCCCAGCAGCGCGCGATGGCCAACGCGGGCGATGAGTCCCTCCTGGCACAGGAGACGCCTCTCTTCAGGCCCGATACAACGGAAAGAGCATTGCCTCATAACTTCAGAGTGCCTGAGAATAGACAATCCGAGAAGAGCAAGATGCAGGCCATGAGCACACAGTGCATGATGGATGCTGCTACTCCCTTCACTTTCAGCACAGAGAAAAAATCAAGAGCTTTTCGCTCGATCTCGCCGCGCAAGACCAGCCCTATCAAATCACGGCCCATCCACACAGCCGAAGCTCCTTCTTCCATCGTATCATCTCCAATCTCGGTTTTTGACCCAGATTCCTACACAGGTCAGCCTCAACTTGGAAGCTCGCATTCTCCATCTCCACATTCCCCGCCACCTGATCATACATTTATCCACCCATCCACCACAGAAGGCACTTCACTCCCCTTTGCTCTGAGTGGTTCTACACCTACCACTGCACAGGATGGACAAGGAGGGCTCCAGACCGCGGATAGTTTCAATCTCAGTCAGGCCATCGCTGATGCTGGCAGCTGGCTACAGCAAAGCTTTACATAAAGGATGCCCTGAACTCGATCAAGGTGGACAATCAACCACGTCTGACTCCCACTTTTAGCGTTGCATTTTGATACACATGAGATAGAGCTCGGGAGTTTGCTATGGGTTCTTGGCTATGAGCGTACCCTTTTCTTTATTCTTGTTTATTTTTGGCTCTTGATTCCCCTTTCTCATTCTGGATTGCACAGCGTGCTTTGAGCTCCAGCTTTGGAATAGAGGTCCATTAACGATTTATGAATGAACTGTTCGAACTTAGCTCAATGCATCAATGATTTAGTATCCTGCTGTCAACTAAAAGTCTATAATCTGCATGTCCCGGACTTGAGGTCACGTGAGCCGATGGGATCAGGCCGTAAGGTTTCCATATGGATATAGCAAGTGGCAGTCCCTGACACCCGTTACTATCAAAGATCGGTTATTGTCGAATTCGCGCTCTTTTTTATCATATGTGTATGTTTATCTCATTCGTTTGTTCTTGAATATTCAATAGAGCCCTTGAGCCTGTGATTGATGAAGCATCGCCATGAAATATTGTTGCGTAGGCATCAAAAGAGTCATTTCGTTTTCAATACTAGAACCTGATTTGCCGGTGAAGTTTAATCAAAGCTTTTTTCATAAAACAAGTATTTATCTCCTCATCATCCTTCATAGACCAGTCCAGTTGTTATCTTGTTTACTGGACACTAGATCCGCAGGAACCAAATGGTCCGTGCACCCGCAGCGGGGATAGCTCCAGGCCGCCTCCAACTTAGCTCCGTCACCAATCGCCGGCCAGCAGCCCAAATGGCACTGACATCAGTACGCTGACTCCCACGCACCCTAGTGCGGCTTATTTCTAACTATATACCCAGTGGAAAGCGTTCAATTTCATCGACGTCTCCCCGGTGAGACTACCAGAGGGGAGCTCTGCGCTCTTCGGTGTACGTTTCTCCAACTTGTCTTCTCACCGTTGCCATTCCTGCCTACTGACTCGAAGCCCTTAGACTGACCTATCAAGCCTCTGCACTGGCTCCGCGAACCTATTCCTCGGCACGACCGATGGATTCGTCCACATCCTCTCCTCATCCTTCCGCGTTGTGCGCTCGTTCAAGGCGCACGATGCGGGCTCGATCAACCATATGAAGCAGATCAATGGAACCTCGCTCCTCGTGACTGTGGCAGAGGACTTGTCAAATGAGCCCGTTCTGAAGGTCTGGGCGCTGGACACCGAGAAAAAGGATGGTGCACCGCGGTGTTTATCGACAGTCTCCGTGCAAAATGCTAGACGACAGTTTCCGGTAGGCGAGATCCCTATCGAGCCTGAATTACCGTGCAATAATTGAGCATGAATGACGGACCCACTAATGCGAAATAGATTTCCGCATTCGCAGCTGTCGATGATCTCTCCCAGGTGGCCGTCGGCTTCGCGAACGGTTCCGTGACCATTATCCGTGGCGATTTGATCCATGATCGGGGTGCGCGCCAACGTATTGTCTTTGAGTCAGAAGAGCCGATTACGGGTCTGGAAATGCAGGATGGTCAGGTGACTGCGCTGTACATCTCGACTACAAGCCGTATCTTGACATTGGTTATCGCGGGCCGAGGACAAGGCCAGCCGGCTCGTGTCTTGGAGGATACTGGATGTGGGTTGGGATGTATGACCCTGGATCGCGAGACTGGAGACATCTTGATTGCCCGGGACGATGCCGTTTATACCTATGGTTCCCGCGGCCGTGGGCCTAGCTATGCGTTCGAGGGCCAGAAGACGTCTATTCGTTCGTTCCATGATTATGTGGCGCTGGTTTGCCCGCCTAAAGCTGTGTCTAGCAAAGCAGGCAAATATAGCATCAATCCGGCCGATGAGATTTTTGGAACGACAACGTTCACGTTGTTGGACACGGATCTCAAGTTCATTGCGCATAATGAGACACTTGTGTCGCCGATGAAACAAATCTTTATGGAATGGGGCGACATGTATCTTCTCACGACTGACGGCAAGGTAGGATCGGTGCTTCTTGGTATTTGATGACAATGTCTGACAGGATTTAGTTGTTCCGATATCGCGAGAAGAGCCTCCAGCAGAGACTGGAGATTCTCTACGAGCGCAATCTCTACATTCTGGCTATCAATCTTGCACAAAAAATCGGTATTGATACATTACAGCAGAACGCCATCTATCGCAAGTACGGCGATTTCTTATACCAGCGCGGGGATTATGACACTGCTATGCAACAATATCTTCGGGCAATCGATAACACTGAACCGTCTCAGGTTATTCGCAAGGTTCGTCAGATATTTCTTCTGAGTGCTTATCTTCCTTGCTGACCTGAATCATAGTACTTGGACACTCAGCGGATTCATAATTTGATCGAGTATCTGGAAGAGTTACACGATCATGGCCGGGCCACTGTCGATCACACCACGCTTCTTTTGAACTGTTATGCTAAGTTAAAAGATACAAGCAAACTAGATTCCTTTATTAAGGCTCCTGGTGAGCTGAAATTTGATCTGGAGACTGCTATTGCCATGTGTCGTCAGGGAGGATACTACGAGCAGGCAGCGTACCTTGCGACAAAACATGGCGAAAATGATATGGTAGTCGATATTCTAATTGAGGACTCCAAGAAGTACGCCGAAGCGGTTGAGTACATATGGCGGTTAGAGCCTGAAGTGGTACGTCTGTGTTCCCCAATTCACATTCCAGATAGCTGATTTCACCAGGCCTATGATAATCTCATGAAATATGCCCGTGTCTTATTGACCCACTGTCCCGAGCAAACAACAGAGTTCTTCAAGACTTACTACACCGGCCAATACCGGCCTCGAACACAAGTGGAAGTGCCCGCCGAGCCCCAAGCTCAGCCATCAAGCACTCTTCAAAGTCTCGCTGGGATCTTGCCACTGCGTTACATGACCGGTGGGTCTGGACTGCAAGCTCCAGCCACTGTGTCAGAGACTGTCACCAAGGAAGAACCAGTTACGGATCCCGTGCCTGAATACGAGATTCCGAAGCCACGTACAGCCTTTTCTGCTTTCGTTGATCATCCCCAAGAATTCATAGACTTCCTGGAAACACTTGGGCAGCAGTCCGGACTCACCAGAGAGGCCAAGGTTGATCTTTTCACCACCCTGTTTGAGATGTATTTGGATACTGCCAAGGGGAAGAAGAATGCATCTGAGAAGCAAGAATGGGAGACCAAGGCCAAGAAGCTGATTGAAGGCAAAGATGTGAGTAATGCTGGGTATAAAGTATCTGGTACACTGAGTCTGACTTTCGCAGATCCCAATCTCAACATCCAATGTTTTACTTCTGTCTGATTTGTCCAACTTCCGTGAGGGGTCTACGCTTGTGCGTGAACAAGAAGGGTTGCGTCTGGACATCTTCCGATCGTTTACTTCGGCCAAGGACACCCAGGGTGCCATTCAAGCCTTGCGGCGATATGGCCCCGACGAGCCTCAGCTTTACGTCGATGCCTTGACATATTTCGCTTCAAGCTCCAAGACCCTCGACGAGGCGGGCGACGAGTTAGATGTTGTTCTCCGCCGCATTGATGAAGATGGCCTGTTGTCTCCCTTGCAGGTGATTCAAGCACTCAGCAATAACGCTGTTGTCACCATGGGCCGAGTAAAGAAGTACCTGAGTGACAATATTGAGCGAGAACGCAAGGACATTTCTACGGTAAGCACTCACCTAAGACTTCTATCTGACCGTTTCACCTTCTCTTTCTCTACGAAGCTAACTTGGCTATAATAGAATCGCCGCCTCATCTCAAGCTATAAATCCGAAACAGCTGCCAAACAACAAGAACTCGAATCCCTCTCCACACAACCAGTAGTCTTCCAATCCCGTCGCTGCCAATCCTGCGGCGGTACCCTCGATCTTCCCACCGTGCATTTCCTCTGCAAGCACTCTTTCCACGAACGCTGTCTCAACCGCGTCGAGGATGACGTGCAGTGTCCTGTTTGTGCACCGGGCAATGCTACGCTTCGGGCCATTCGTCAGCGACAAGTTGACACTGCTGATCAACATGACCTGTTCAAGGCGGAGCTGCAGCGCTCGAGGGATGGATTTGGGGTTGTCAGTGAGTTTTTCGGGCGCGGTGTTATGAGATCGCAGAGTACGATGGATACATAATACGCCTGTTCTATTTCTCAGGGCCACTAAGGTCAGTTGTACATGGCTTGTTTCTGTGTTTGTGTTTGTTGGATCCCTCGGCTTCGGTTTTGTTTCATGATATCTATACCATTGCTATATGTGTTGGAGTGTGTACATTTAGTGTACGACTGTCCCTGCCACTTAAGAATCTCAACTACATCCATTTAATATCACATCTAGAAGGAAGATGCATCTGCATTACAAAAACATGGCTGCCGTCTTTTCAAATTCTGGTCACAATTTTATTGACCTATGACGGGGATAGATCATTGGAACATGAGGGGGAACATGATGGGAAAACGACACTCATACCCATGCCATTTTTTATAAAAAATAAAAAATTTGAGAATGAAGAACCAACCCCCAGATCGAATATGGAATGGCAATTACTCCTCAAGACACTATTTTTGGTGCTCTGTAACAATATTTCATCCCCGCCAGAGTCAGCAATGCTCACAGTTGTACTCAGGCTTCACCTTTTTGGCACCGAGTCATAAATACTTCCATATCACATATCCACCAAGTTGACTCATAGATCAATCTCCTAGCCATAAATGACCATGTCTTGGTCTATGTGGGTAAATGTCCCTGAAGTCCCTTTCACCTCCAATTCAGCTTCTAGTCTACGTTTTGGTTCTAGCTTGTGTACACGCGCAAACTAGTTCCGGGCCAAAATGCCACAGTCTATAGTGTTTTAACCATGCTGTATGAGTGGGAAGTCCTGTGTATTAATGAGGAGGAAGAGTGGATTGACAGTATGGAAGTTTATGGTGGAGGTAGAACAAGATATGTAGCGATCGCAACTTCACTAGTGTTTATCATGAGAGGCACGATGTCGCAATCTCCCTGTACCAGCAAAGTCCATTCTAAAAGAGGTCTTCTTGGAGGAGGAGGGCCAAATGAGGTTGGATTGACTCTGATGTTTAAAGTAGTGTATGAAAGGCGGTTATGAAAATGTGCTCCTGTGATCCAAATTATTCTCCTGATTCACGAGGTTTGATTCATAACAAATAATACGCAGTAGTCTGCGGGAAATGCGTTGCAATGGCTATAGGCCAAGGGCCATGGATAGAAATGGCTGGTCAATCCAAGAAACATTTGCGCATTTCCTTGAGGTGCATTGTTACGAGGCGTATCCTCTGATTCCCTCTTAACCACTTTAGCTAACTCAGAATTTCTTGCCCCCCGGCCCGTGGCAATTTTTCAATTCAAGGGTGAATAAGTTAGCAGCCACTGACACCTGGATTTAATATTGCTTTGCATATCATCTAGCCAATCAGTACAATACTAGCAATATCCCTTTTCGACAGTCCACGTTGCGGCATTCACATCCGGGACCTCCGGAACCATGGGTAGGGCCAGATGAAAATAAAAATAGACCCTTCTAGAGTTCGTATCTTGTCGATCTAGGGTTCGTATCTTGTCGATCTAGGGTTCGTGTCTTGTGGATATAAGGAAGATGATGTCAACACTTTTTATTATACCATGCCAGATTGAGGAAAATCTCTATTTTCTCATCCATTTTATTATAAATCTGCGTGAACATTGACCACCTTGAAACGAACGAAGGATCATCAAAAAATACCTTACCGATATAAATTTCCCGTCAAGAGAACCAGATATTCCTAAATTTATTGGCCTTTCATAAGGCGATACTCAAATTTGGTTTTGGTGACTCTCCACAACCAATTCGAATGACCGATGGTAATTATTGGCGAGTGGTGCTGATAGCTGTTCCGATTGTTGGAGCCGCCATCGCCACCATTTTCTTTCTTCTACGACTCTATAGCAGACATCTCACAGAGAAGCAGCTCGACATTGGGGATCTCCTTATGTTTTTCGGGCTGCTTTTCTCCTACGGAGTGACAATAAGCACTATCGTTGGTGAGTAAAATGAGATTTTTCTAAAGTACCAGACCTGATGTTTAGTTGTAGCTGCTTTCAATAGTGGGAACAGTGATATTTGGGGCTTTGGGGGGACTAATAGTTATAAAATCCTGGTAAGATCGGCTCTTGAGATCGACCCGCAAGTATGGATGAACATGCTAATGAGAACAGCTCTTTTGGCTGTGTCAAACGCTCTGGCCTTTATCACAAACTTTCGTCAAGTTATCAATAATTATCCTTCTGCGAAATCTACTTGGATCTCGCCGGAGATGGCAGGTTATTACTACGATTCTCTTCGTTTTTACTATTGCCTGGGGCTTTGCCGCATTTTTGGTTAACATTTTCCAATGCTGGCCCCCTCAATACTTTTGGCTCCAGGATAGAATCCGGGGAACTTGCATAAACTCGCAGTTGGCCTTCTATCTATCAATTGGCACAGTTTCTCTGTTGGAAGATGTATTTCTTCTGTTCCTTCCTGTCGCCATTGTTTGGGGATTGAAAATGGAGACGCGGCAGAAGGTCCAACTCACGGGCCTTTTTTCCATCGGCAGTTTGTATGTACTCTCGATACGTTCTTGGTCTATTGTTAACTTTTCTTTTTCTATAGAGTATGCATCTTTAGCCTTCTACGACTGATCGAATTCAACAATTATTTGGCCCATAATGGGAGTTGTATGTTCCGGGCATCCCTAATAGACCCGCTGAGCTAACTCAAGAGCAGCAAGTGGCTCTAAAGAAGCTCTTTGGACACTTCTTGAACTGGACCTCGCCATTGTGTGTACTTCGCTGATGCTTATGCGACCACTTTTTATTAAACTTGCGAGGACATTAAAGGAAAACTGCTACCGTTATCGCAGCGGGTTGCCTTATAGTATGCATCTTTAGCCTTCTACGACTGATCGAATTCAACAATTATTCGGCCCACAATGGGAGTTGTATGTTCCGGGCATCCCTAATAGACCCGCTGAGCTAACTTAAGAGTAGTAAGTGGCTCTAAAGAATCTCTTTGGACACTTGTTGAACTGGACCTCGCCATTGTGTGTACTTCGCTGATGCTTATGCGACCACTTTTCATTAAGTTTGCGAGGACATTAAAGGAAAACTGCTGCCGTTGTCGCAGCGGGTTCCCTTATGCCTGCTGATTCCTATCCTTTTACCAAACCATCTCAGCATCGTCGAGGAATGTTGAAATTACAGGAGGAGAGACAACCAATTGTATATACTGTCGGATAAAGTGGGTCCTCAATACGGATGATTCAGCAACGAGCGTTCATGCCTGGGGCATTGCGGTGCGTGTCCTGCACCAACCAATATGCATGTGCAGAAGACTCAGTAGAAATAGCCCCCGTTTGCCAAATTGGGACTAGGACAGTAGCTCTGTAGACTGTGGCCATAAAGAGCACGTGCAGCGCGAACATAGACAACAAAGCATTCTACCCATCATTAGTCCATTCAGTACGTTCTAGTATACTGTATCCGGCATTCGACATATACCAAAGATAATAACTCAAATTACATTCGCATGCATAAGCATTAGTTGAGCATCAAGTCTCGAAAAGCGAGTCTCAAAGGTACTATATATATAGGTTCCATGATAACAATGTATCATACGTAAGCGCCTTACTCCCACGTCATTCCCCTGATCACTCCAGATTCCCAATTCGGGCCTTGGGAGTCAGAGGTATACGTGGGCCAAGTGGACTGATGTTTTTGTGCCTGAGAATCAGGGCACTCAAACTTCAACAAGGCACTATCATACTGTGGAAGATTTATGTTTTGTCTGAAGAAGAATATATTTTCAAGCTACTTCTGTCCGAAGACGATAGTTCTCCCAGGCTTTAAGGCAACTATCCTCTTTTCGGCCAGTTCCAACCCAGATCACAACCACAATATAAGCCAGCCCAATAATTCCAGCAACAACACTATACGCGATCACCGCTCCCCGCGGCCCCTGCGCGAGCATTAATCCAAGTCCAGCATTGATCACCCCAAAAACTATCATGATTCGCCCAAACCACCGATGCAGATAGGCAAACAGGCTCTTGCCGCCAGTTTTGCGGAAGAAGCGGTGTTGCAGGAGGCCCATTAGAGGTTGAAAAAGGACAAGGCCTGCAACAACCACTATCCCGATGATTGAGTGGCAGTTTGTAGTCAAGCTAGCTATTTTTGCCATGGAAACCCCGATCCCAAACCCGGCAATCACCACCGTAAGAGTGAAGACTTGAAGCGAACCGTGAACGCCCACCGTCCAGGATGAGGGGAAAATATGAAGCCCTAGGGCAATTAAAGGGAACATAATCACGAATGCAATGATCATCAAGACAGCATGTGCTGTCCTTTTTCGATGGAACGTGGACTCTGAATCCTCGGGTTTCGCCGTGACGGCCGTTGCGCCCGATAAATTAGAGAAGGGGTTTGCAGAACTGCCCCCTGTGGCTTTCTGTAAATCGAGGGCCACCACTCCCGCATCATCATGCTGGGCGAGGCCTGCCGATACGCTGCTGGAATCGAGCGGTTGTCCATACTTCACGGCCCAGATCCAGGGGCTCGACGAGCTTGCCACGTCTTCACTCCCACCATCCCATTTAATACAGCTGTCACATCGCACATTGGCGGTAATCACTCCATCGTGAACTCCACTGCCATCCAAGAGCGAGACCTGAGCATCCTTGTTGTATAATGGCAGGACCTCGGCCACACCCAGACGCGGAGAAACAGTGATGTTTTCCCCGTTTGTATACACCACAAATATATTCGCGCCGGACATCGATGTCCCTTGGCCTAAGGCAAACCATCGTAGTTGGCGCGTGGTGTTCAGTTGAAAATAGACCGACCCTAAGCCCGAATGTGCTGTAGCTTCGGGAATATTGATACTATAGGTGATTTCATCATGCCCAGAGGGGTGGAAGCTCTGGATTTGGGCCAGAGTAGAAACAGCCCATGAGAGCCAGCAAAAGAAATATAATCTGACCATTTTGCGAGGGGATGGCCTATTCACTCAGCCAGGAAGCGTTCACTTGAAAAATAATGAGTTCGTGATGAGGAATCATTTTCATTTTCGTATCAACCAGGTCTAGTCTAGGCAGCATTAGCTTTATGGTACGATTAGGCTTAGCATTTAAAGCCTCCCTAATCTAAACCCCGTCCAAACTTTATCGCAAAGGGCTGCGCCTGACACTATCCAGAAAAAGAAGCTCGCGGTATGCCGAACCAAGTACTGCTAATAAAACTTGCTGTTCCACGTGGTCTTAAAGCCGTCCTAACCTAAATTCTGTCCAAACTTTATATAAACCTTGCTGTTCCACGTGTCTTTTCAAGCCTTCCTAACCTAAAATCTGTCCAAACTTTATCGTAAAGGGCTACGCCCTAACGCGATCTAGAAAAAGCAGCTCGCGATATGCCGAACCAAGTACTGCTAATAAAACTTGCTGTTCCACGTGGTCTTAAAGCCGTCCTAACCTAAAATCTGTCCAAACTTTATATAAACCTTGCTCTTTCGCGTGGCATTTCAAGCCTTCCTAACCTAAAATCTGTCCAAACTTTATCGTAAAGGGCTACGCCTAACGCGATCTAGAAAAAGCAGCTCGCGATATGCCGAACCAAGTACTGCAAATAAACCTTGCTCTTTCGCGTGGCATTTCAAGCCTTCCTAACCTAAAATCTGTCCAAACTTTATCGTAAAGGGCTACGCCTCCACCCTCATGGCGCAGGACAAGCTTCTAGACCCCTGAAGCCTTAGATGGCGCCCTCGTGGCTTCGTGTCAACCGACGGACCTTATTACCAACCTCTTAAGGTATAGCCAATAGGATTGAGACGGAGGATGTAAACCGGCGTATTGTCTAGTCTAAAAAATGGCTCCGGATTAGGGTTTTGCACATTAACCCAATTTGGCTTAACTTGATATACATACCGGGGAAGCTAGGGTCTTCTCAGCTATAAATATGACCTCGAAGTGCTTTATTTTACTCTCAACAATTCCAGGTTCAATCAGAATCACCAACCCAAGAAAAGCCACTTTTGATCACTTTACTGATCACTTTACCTCAACCCCAAATTCCAATTCAAAATGAAGACTAGTTTCCTCTTTTTCATCGCCCTGGCCACTAGTGTCCTAGCTATCCCAACCGACTACCAGAACGACAACAACCACGATAACAACTACGATAACAACCACGATAACAACCGCCCCGATAACTACCGCCCCGATAACTATAACTATCGCCGCGATTACAAACGCCCCGATGACTACCGCCCCGATAACTACCGCCCCGATAACTACCAGCCCCAGAACTACTAAAATCGTGTGGCCGGTGGACCGGGCGGTGTCTTAACGGAAGGAGAGGAGTTAGCTTCCGCGGGGGTACAAAATCGGGTTAGGGTGGGAGAGCAACTATGGATGTTGAATAGGTAGCAAGAGGGGTCCGGGGGAATTATGTCGGTCGATGTTAGTGTTGAGTTACCACTAGAGCCGTTTCTATCATCTCATTTTCAACAAACGAGATGTGGGAATACGTTCTAGAGTGAAGTTATGTTATGTTTTAATGAAGTCATTCTTTAAGTAAAAATTTGAGTGCTTGATTAAGTAGCTATTAATATTTCGAGATGCCTCATGTAATTCAAAACTTATATCTAAAACCGCTCAAACACTTATTTTTAGGTAGTGAACGAAATTGTTACGACATCCCTAATGATACTGCATAAGAGGATTCTCTGCATCACCGGACCATCAGGTATAGGTGCATATAATAGATCACCTCTCGGTTACGTCGCACAATCCTATATATGTAGAGCCTCGCAGATTCCTCGTAGCGATTAGTCTGAATATCATCCGCACACTCACAGTGTGCATCAGGCATAAGTCTTGTGTTCCTCACTCGTATTCCAGCACACCACATAGGTCTTCCGTAAGGGAGTCCTAATAGAAGTAAGAATAAAAATATAGAAGATAGATTATCGACGGATAAGCTGACAGAGTACTGTACTGCGCTAAGACGGCCGATATATATGGTGATCTCTTTTGCTGTCGGCATCATGCTATCTCCCCGGAACAAGCTTCAGTCCTTCGCTGGCAAGGACTAGGATAACGGATAGCAAAAAAGACACCGCAAAAACTTTCAGAATTGCCTTAAGCCGTATAAACAGCGTTTATCGAAAGGCCAACCACTCTCTCAAGCGCAAGGGTCCGTAGTAGGAAGCTCCGAGACTGAGCTATTGCTTGCGCCAACGGATCATTACGATATCAATATTGTGATGAAATTCCAGGATATCTTGAAAGTCGTGAGTAATACTACTATCTATTTTGATCCTTACTAATTACATATGAGAATTGCTAGATGCACACCCCATTTTTCTAATGCACACGTAAAATTGCCTAATCGGGTATAGCCCAAAAACCACCACAGCTGCCACCAAGTACCCAGTACAGCACCTCCCAACCGACTAATATCTGCCACTTTCTGCATAACTATTTGGAATGTCTACCTACCCCTAATTTAACATCGATTTGGCCGCTATACAAAAAGCCATGCAGTTTAAACGTGATTTAACAGCGAATTAAGCACTATTTGACATGGAACTGAGTGTTATTTGATATCAAGTGATTCAAAAATCCATCACATGTGTCATATTCAGAAGCTAGTGATTTAACACTGCATACCAGATCGCAGTGAATACCTCGAATTAGAAGGTTTTCCACGACTTCGATCTACACCGCGCTCTCGAGGACTCCCTACACCGCGCCCACGGGTGCTCTGTGTGCTATGACTAGCCTCGTTTTGTGTGTTTTGGGTGGTTTGCTGACTCGTATTTCTCCCCAAAGCTGCGTCCTCCTGCGCATTAACAATCTCGGATTGGGATAATTCGCGTCCAGTCGAAGCCACCAGGGCCACCTGCGAGATAACCTGAGACTGCGAGACACGCTGTGAGGCCTCGGGTGGTCTTCCACGCCCACGATGCACCACACGGGGCTCCCGAACCAGAAGTCTTGGGTCAATAGGGATATCGTTAGCTGTGTGTAGGTGCCAATGTTGATGAAATTGATGTTGTGACAATGATCGACCTGTATCCCAGTAATCCCTGATTGTATGGATACAGGGGTGTCCTGTACCTGCTGACAAGTGTATAAATCGGAGATAGACCACTTATCAGGTTCGGATTGAAGCGGGAGATATCGGTGGAATACCTTCATCACGCGCTGAATAACAACCTGTGACACCTTTCCACCTAAATCATATACTAGAGGAGATGATGTAATTGCTTAACGCTGGATCTCATCAGTAATTTTGATCTTAGTATTGGTAGATTACCGTTTGGCAGTCCTTCCAAACGACTTCAGCGCCCAAAGAAGGTTAAATCGCGGTGACTAGAGATCTCGCTTAAGCGCCTAGTAAGACTCTCACCTCGAGATGTTGAGGTTTCATCAATATGAAGAAATTGAGACGTGTAATAATGCAGAAAGTGAGTCCCGCTGTCGACTATCCATTCACGATGAATATATTCATTCAACTGCTAGAAAAGCGGGTCATTGTACGTATCTTTGAACTCTGTCCAACGTTCTTCTATCTTCTTGACTGTATGATCGTAGCCAACCTTGATCCAGAGACCCTTCATCTCATGCCATATGTTATTCGCGGCTTCTTTTCTATCAGCAGACGATTTTTGTGGCATCATTTATTTGACTTTGGTGGTGATCTGAGGGCGTGCTTTCAACTTAATGTTCCTGTTGACGTGCCATAGGCAAATCATTATATTTGTATCAGGAAAAACCTCATAGATCATGTTGAAAAGTGCCTGTTCTTTATCTGTAAAGATGGTGCATGGATACCGAAGAGATGATGATGTGTAGATCTCTTCTAAACACTCCAAAGCGAATCGATATGACTCTTCCTTCTCATTCTGGAGAAAAACAAAGCCAATAAAGAACGTGGTACCCACCGATGATGCCCCGATAATATCAAGAAGCGGCATCTTGTACCGGTTAGTCTTGTAGGTGCAATCCATCCAAAGGACAAAAGGGTTTAATTTCAACATAGCGAGGCTTGTCCGGTGCATAGCGAATACAGCGAATAGAGTGTTATCTTCCCGGGTTGTGTATCGAATAAACTAATCATCTCTAGGTAGATCCATAAGAAGGGCTTGAATTGACGTCCGAGTACTAAGAATCTCACGTTCTGTCTGTTGTTGGATGTTGTAGATATCTTTGATCTTGATATGAGTATGCCCTTCGTGATAAAGAAGATCGAGAACGTTGCGAAGCTTGATACCTTGTTGAAGAAGAGTCCGGATCCTTTCTTGGTGTTCTGCGAGAGTCGGTTGTCGATGTACCGGGTGAAAAGACTTATGGAGAGATGGTATATGATTATGTACTGGATTAACGAGATCAAGATACCAATCTTCTGGCTTCTGGAAGGTCTTAGATCGTAGGCGAAGAACAGAGTTAAAAGGGCATCGAATATTTCGGGTTCTGGTCTTTCTTTGGCGGTTCATATTATGTTAGGTTCGATCTAGTCCACCACGGTCACATTTGAGATAAGTTGCATGGTTATTAGAGCGGAGGGTACTCACTCCATAGCCATATTGCTTTGCGAACTCATTTATCTCTTTGATACCTTTAGATGATTTAAAGACTTTGTCGGTTGGTGGCGGCGGCATTAAGATAGTGTTGGCGTCCGATTCAGCATCCGATTCAGCGTCCGATTGGGTATGCGGTTCGGTGTGGATTTGGGGTAAGGGTAGGTCATCGTCGCTTAGGAAGTCACAGTTGTCAACGTCGTCATCATTGTTGCTGTTAATATCATCGTCCGGAGGGAGGAAATCGCTTTTGGTATTACTGTCAAAGAAAAGATGATCATTATCAAAGGGATCAAGTTCTGATTCAATCTCGCTGGCGCAGTTCGCATCAGGATCGACATAATCGAAGTCAAATAGCTTTTTGAGACGCTTTTCTTCCTCATGCTGCTCCACCTCGCGTACCCATTGGTCAATACCGAGCCGATTAGGGTCAAAATGGTAGTCGTCCAGCGAAAATGCAGGGTCGTCAGGAAGCAATTGAGATGTGCGAGGCTTGCCATACATGCGAGGCGCCATACTGGCTTTGAAGAGTGTCAAAAATATGAGATTCTTGGTTGGTTAATAGGCAAGGTTCATGGGTGACGTAGAGGAAGCCCTAGAATTTGACCCTACCTCCAGGGCTTCCTAATTTGGTGCCGTGATATGGGACGGTGAGAGAAAGATTGGGAGGTGCTTGTACTGGGTCCTTGGTGGCAGCTGTGGTGGTTTTTGGGATTAGCAAAATGGGGTGTGCATCTCCAGGGCTAGCAATTCTCAAAAAAAATTGAGGATCTCCTTGAAAGTGACACCACCTCTACTGCAGAGAAATATATATTTCCACTTCTGTCACCAAAATAGGACACCTTTTTTAATTAACTCACTATTTTACAGCAACAAAATTATCGCACTACGCTAAAAACCTGTAAATAATAAAATACTACTCGTATTGATAATATATACAAGTGAATTTCCTTTTATTTCGGTCGCGGGTAAAGAGAATTAAAGGGTTGGTTACTCAGTGACCAGAACATACGTAAATAATAGTAACGTATTTCAGATGATTAAGCCGAATTATGTACGCCAAGACTATTATTTTATGCAAAAATGGGCCGAGGGTTTCGGCCCATCGTGGGCTGTGGGTTGGGTTTTGGGCCGAACATTTGGGCCTATTGTGGGCTTTGGCGCAGTCTACTTATTTAGTAAACCTATTAATATTTTCGCTAATAATTAAGGTGTTATAGCGCTTATCTCTAACCTAGAGAATCATGCACGCTCTAAGCACGTAGATATTAAATTCTACTTCTAGCGAGGTTAGGTTAAAGCTAGTAACTGTCGCTTTATATATTGTACCAACGGAAGATAACTATGCCTATAGACGGCCTTACTAAGCCGCTACTAACCGCTTTATTCCGTCGCTTTGTTAGGCTTATAAGTCTAACGAGCTTCACTACTTAGTTAACTTATGATATAAGCTTTGTTCCTATGCTGCTACCCCTTTCTACCTTGTTTCCTGGGTTTTCCCTATTTTTTAAGCGTTCTTTTAATGCTTTCTAGACATTCTTTAGCGCTTGATACCCTAATTCCCCCATTTTTTGCTGCCCGCCATGGCCCGTTCTTACCTGTTCTGGTAACTTCATGAGCGGATTGGGCCGCCTGTTTCTGTCTCGGTTTTTCGCACTTATTTTCCGAGCTTCTTCACATTCACATGTACGTATTTTTCTTGGTTGAGAGAGGATTTGCCTGGTATGTCAGGCATGGGGGTGTTAATGTCCTGATTGGGACTAGTGCCTTCCATCCTACCACTACTAAGGCTTCATCTTTGTAGATCCTCATCTCTTCCTTGTCGCTACCCAATATTACACTACGTACCATATTATATTGCTTCCATTCTCTCGCATAGGATCATCACCAGAAATACCGCTAATGGGCTTGTGTTAAGTGATATTCCCGGTCTAAGCCTTTTTGGCATCGAATAACCCTGGCCAGTGAAGCGGGGCGTGACTAACACCGCCATGAACGATATTGTTCGGAGAAGTCCCGACCCATTCACCCCACTTTATTCGGCTTTCGAACCCCAGGTGTCAATTGCCGTCCTGTCGTCAGTATGCAGATCTGTATATTGTCTTCATACTCCCCGGCTCTTGCCTTACCCCGAGTGGGTAAATTGGTGATATGATGTCATTTGTAACATTGTCTCTCCCCACGCTTGTGGGGTTCGTCATGTCTAGTTTGGAAAATCTGGAAAAAAATACCTCATGTCCTGGCTGATCGGCTAAGTATATAAAGGAGATACTTGCTCCAGGTTCTGCCTCTACGCAAACAAAGTCAGTCAACTATCTTCCGCTGACAATCACCATCATGAAGCTGTGGTTTCTTGCGCTCTGGGTTACCTTGGTGAAGGCCTGGGTCGTCAATGAAGGGACAACATGTACTTTGTACCCTGAATCACTTGTCCACAAGGGGCAAGCTGTGGATGACTCTCCATCCATCCAGCAAGCCTTTGATATGTGTGGCACGAACGGAACAGTTATTTTCTCCAAGAATGTCTTCAATGTGAACACTGTTCTGAACACAACCAATCTGCTGAATTGTGATGTTCATCTCCGTGGTGAACTACGCTTCTCCACCAACCTCCCATACTGGAGAACCCACTCTATCAGTGTTGTTTTGCAGGATCAAGTCACTGCTTGGCTGTTTGGAGGTACAAACGTGAACTTCTATGGCGAGGGCGGCTTCTATAATGGCCAGGGTCAAGCTTGGTACAACGCCAATAGAAATGAGTCAAACCAGCCAGGACGACCCATGAGTATTACCTTCTACAACTCGACAAACCTACTTGTCGATGGATTGAGAATCATTCAGCCGCAGTTCTGGGCCACATTTGTCTGGGATAGCAAGAACGTCTCCGTCACCAACTTGTTCGTCAATGCCACTAGCAACAGCAAATGGGGCACTATGAACACCGATGGCTACGATTCCTGGAAGAGTGACTCTCTGCTCGTGGAAAACGCCACTATCATCAACGGTGACGACTGTATCGCCGCCAAGGGAAATACCACCAATTTGCTCGCCAGGAACATCTACTGCGAAGGCGGCACTGGAATCACCATCGGATCTATCGGCCAATACCCGAACATGCCAGACTACAACATCAACACCACATTCGAAAACGTGATAGTCAAAAATTCAATGGACGGCGCCTACATCAAGACTTGGCAAGGAACACGAATCTACACACCCAGCAATGGCGACTGGGGTGGCGGTGGTACTGGCCTCGTCAAGAACATCACCTTCCGCAACTTCGAAATGATCAACGTGGGACTTCCGATTCAGATGTCGCAGTGTGTCTACTCAGACGATTCCAACAAGGGCTGCAACACATCGACTTTGCAGATCGAAGATGTGAAGTGGCAGAACATCCATGGCACATCGCGGTTTAACATCGCTTCGTCCATTTACTGTTCTGATGAGCGCCCTTGCCCTAACATCACCTTTGACAATGTGAACATCACCAGCGTGAATGCCAGCCTGGGTCTGCCTTACTATGACACCGATATCAAGCACGAGTTGTTCCAGTGCACAAACATTCTTGGACAGAAGAACTCTGGAATCCCCTGTAACCAGGCTGCTCCGAGTAACTTCAGTCAGTGGATTTATGGGAACGTCGATAGCTCGGGTCTTGCGACTCTGACTTGAGCATGTTGGGGGCTTCAATTCATGTGAATACGATATACCCACTAGACTTGAATAGATTTTATGATCTTACATTTATAGAACTCGGGAAACGTGACCATGGTCGCAGCTGTTCTTAGTTCTGCGTGGCAAGGTTTGATGTAGAGGTAAACTTAAGATATCTTAATCTTCCCTAGATCTCGGCAGGACCGGCCCGCCGATTATAAGAACAGCGAGCTGTCCAGCTGGTGTCTGTTGTCATCCCCTGTCAATAATACGATGGCTATGTTCTCAAATAATGTTAATGCCCCTGCGATGAGCCCCACGGGACCTTGTAGGAATCAAGAATGCCTTTCGACAGAGTCATCCATCCCAATTTTTGCCTCGCCGGAAACATCTAGTCTTGCAAACTATCTAGTCTTACATTTGATGCCGAATAATGATCTCCAGGAATGGGAGCAGGAGCTGGTCAAGGAATGATGGAATTTTGGTAGGGAAGGACTACATAAGACAGAGACAGGCACAAGGATCAGGTGGATCGCTCCTTCCGTTTTGATGATGTCAGCCAATCGGATCTCAAGCAGCGCGTTATCCGGGACAGAGACGAAAGGGCTCAATTGTGGCATAGCTTAGATGCCAGAGTCAATTGCTCATAATTTTAAGAAACATTTTAAAGTTCGGTGTTATCTGCCCGCATAGCGGCTTGCAAAGCTACCATGTCCCGAGGTCTCCGGGAAACGCATCTAAGCGCAAATAATGCAACGGATTCATGCAGATATAAGAGCTGGCCTCTTTCGTCATAGTGAGAATAACCGTTCATTCGTCACCAATCGCACTAATATATTGAATCACTAGTCCGCCCCGCAAACCGATTTGAGTTTTCTCGGTCCGATTTGTGATGTCGCATAGCAACCGATTTTGCAATCATAGCGACTTAACTGAAAAATTGCCATATGCCTGACATCAATGCAACACAATATGGGTCTGCAGTAACATGATCATGAGAATCCCGGATATGGAGCCAAAGTGGAGTCGAAAGGGGAAAAGACATTTGTGTACACAAGAGAAGAAAACCAAAAAAAAGGGGGCCAAGGCTACTCGGAGTTCGGAGGAACTCAAGTTCAATTTTTTTATGTTGCTTCTATTAATGTGAATTCTTAATCAATTGTGGAGATCCAGTGGTTCTTGGTCCGATCTCGTTCTCGTTTCTCTTTCCGTTTTCCGTTGCGTTCCAAGCACGTGAGATTCGGTCATCAAATCGGTCGCATCCACCTGTCTTCCTTCCGACATTCACACCTTGGAACAAAAAATCCTGACCACAATGGTTCGCCCTCGTGGTAGGTCCAATCTGGGCGTGGACATCCGTGGCGACACCAGTGCGCCCGCGATGTCCACCATGAACGACGTGAGCCCGATCGAGCCTACTTCTCCCGACATGGGCAAGGTACGCATTTCAATGTACCCTCCGAATAGTCTCTCAAACACAAAATGAAAGACAGCACGCTAACATACGATTCCGGCGCACTCAGCAGTTCGAGAATCACTTCGAAAAGTCCCCAGCCAAGTCCCATACAAGGCGTCGTCGCAATCGCTCGCTGCTCCATCGTTTCGCCGACACCTGCGTCAAGTACACCTGGCTGTTGCCGCTGATCATTCTGGTCTTTCTGCTGTCGCTCTACGCCATCAACCCGACTGCGGCCAATCCAATGCACAGCGCAATCTTCCTTTCCTACCCGCAGCCACCCAAGGTCCCGGGGGGTCCGATCATGTATGGAAAGGGTAAGAAGGATATTGCCTTCGTGGCATTCTATACGATCGTGCTCTCATTCACGCGCGAGTTCATCATGCAGCAGCTGATTCGCCCGCTCGCTGTCTTCTGTGGTATTCGTGGTAAGGGCAAGACGGCTCGGTTCATGGAGCAGGTCTACACAGCGATCTACTTTGGTGTTTTCGGTCCGTTCGGCCTGTACGTCATGAAGCGGTCGGATATCTGGTACTTCAACACCACTGCGATGTTCGAGAACTTCCCTCACCGCGAGCACGAGGCGCTCTTCAAGGCATACTACCTTCTGGAGGCGAGTTACTGGGCACAGCAGGCAATTGTGCTCATGTTGCAGCTTGAGAAGCCTCGCAAGGATTTCAAGGAGCTGGTCGCACACCACATTATCACATTAGCGTTGATTGCCCTGAGCTACCGCTTCCACTTCACATACATTGGTCTGGCAGTGTACATTACCCATGACGTTTCGGACTTTTTCTTGGCGGTATGTACACGCAAACATAGAATGATTGGAAATGATGCTGACTCACCTGATACAGACCTCGAAGACGCTGAACTATATTGATGCGTACTTTACGATTCCATACTTTGGCGTTTTTGTTGGCATGTGGATCTACCTTCGCCACGTACTGAACCTCAAGATTCTCTGGGCTGTTCTGACCGAGTTCCGTACCGTGGGTCCTTTCGAGCTCAACTGGGAGACTCAGCAGTACAAATGCTGGATCAGTCAGTACATTACTTTTGCGCTGCTTGCCAGTCTCCAGGCCGTGAACCTATTCTGGCTATACTTGATCCTGCGCATTCTGGCCAACTACATCTTCAACAGCGTCACCAAGGACGAGCGCAGTGATGATGAGACCGAAGAGGAAGCGGAGGTCGAGGTTGAGACCAAGGCTACCCTCGCTACTGGTGCCGAATCTGCCAAGCAGGAGAACCAGGCTCCGCAGGTCTTGTTGAACGGTGAACCCGCCCCCGAGCAGCGTGGTCCCCGGACACGAAGCAGAAAAGCGTGAGAGCTAAAATGTTGAACATGAGGTCGTGTCATATACGTTGGAGAGGCTTTCTCTCCGCTTGTCACGTTTATTTGCCTTGTCGCCGATTTTACGGGGCAGCCCGAAAGTCCATTGTTTATAATTATGCATGTGTGAGGAATTGGATGACTCAAACATGGTGTTTACGATTTGAGTGAGCCACCTTTAATCGGCCGCTTCGAACTTCCGTGGTGCATTGGGATGTGCTTGGGTGTTATCGTGCGTTGTGTGGATCTTTCTATTCGATTCGTGCACAGTCCGTTTTTTCTTCTTGTTCTTATCATACACTTTTACACCTGTACGTTTTTGTGTCTTGACTGATGCCATTGAACGAATATACCAATGATCTTCACGTGAGATGCTGGAAAGATTCAACTGAGTAAGACATCCACAGCATAGGCTTTGGGGCCACGAAAAGCCTGTAGGGCACACAAGAGTACTCGAGATTCTGGAGTACATGAAACAAACCGAGATAGCGCCGTTTGGCTACAAAATATATCTGAATTGTGGATTCTATTATCGTCAGCGAACTTCGAATACGAAGATAAAGAACCCTGTAAAAAGAGCGTTTGACTTACCGTTTTATCAGTCAAGTCATCCTGATACGCATTTTCATATGCCTCAGATGTTCCTGACTCATCTCGACGCCGATTTTCCCATAAACAGATGAACCTGTAAATAAGAACAATAACACCGGCAGCGAACGACGTCACAACAACAGTAATGAAGCCTGGAACATATCGAGGCGCATCCTTCGTTTTGTAAACCAGAGGACCAGTAAAGTTTCCTACACATATTAGTCTGAGTTGGTATATTATAACGAAAGTACTCACCAAGACAGTACCCAACATAAAGGCCCGACGAAGCAATCGAGCGCTTAGTGTACCCAGCAATATTCGCAATCTGCAGCCCCATGAGCACAGCATAACCTCCACCAATAGCCGGAAGAATATAACACGCGAACAGCAAACCACCCGTTGCCTCGATAGGCAGCGACACAAGCAAGATAGCAGCAATGGTCGTGATCATTTGTGCAGTAAACACGATCCAAGACCTCACACCCTTATCCGAGAACCGGTATGCTAAATAAGGTCCAATAAGCATGTAAGAACCACCCAAAAATCCCGCCGGTATAACCAAAAGTAAAGAATTCAACGTGCTAAATCCAAAAGAGTCGATAATCATTGGCGTAAATGTTGAGATTGGGCCATTGGCAATCATACTCAAGAAGGCAATCAGGAAAATCAGCCAAAATTTGAGATCCTTGAGAAGTTCAAGCACTTGTCCCTTTTTGTAATGTGTGTTTCGTACTCCAGAGTTGTTAATTCGAAGTCGTGCGACGGCAATGTATCTCTGTCGTTCGCTGAATCCGCGAGCGCTGATTGGGTCGGAGGGTAAAAGGAAGACGAGGATAATTCCCCATATTATGGTTACTGCGCCGGCGACGAAGTACATATATTTCCATGGGGAGAGGGAGCCGGCTATGTGGCCCAGACCGTAGTTGATTAATGGAGAGACGATGGAGACGTAGCCGGTGCAGCTGTACCAGATTCTGTGGGGTGTTAGATAGTCCTCGATGAAGTATTTGGTGGAACTGACCCCATGCGCATGGCTTGCTCATTCTTTTTGTACCAGCCTCCCTATTTGAAATATAGTTGGTGAGTTTCCATGTCTGGGCTTTGCTATGGGGGGACATACCACGATGAGCATGAACATGGGACTAATACCGCTTTCCAACACGCCGAGGAAGAATCTCTGTGCATAAAGAGCCCTGTAGTTAAAGCAAACAGGAGTCAAGATCAGGCAGGTTCCCCAAAGCGTGATGATTATCGACGCGACGCGTTCAATCGGGAATCGTTGGGCTAGAGTCACGGCAGGATAGGTCCCAATGATGAAACCCAGGTATAGAATGGCAGCTGCAAAGGAGTAGCGATTGCCGATGTTCAATTCCAGGTCTGTTTCGATGCCGAATAGAGCCTTGTAGAAGTTAGAGTGGTATATAATCGAACAAAGGGAGAAACGAACAGCCTGGGAATACATGGCTTTATCATAGTACTGTAGACCATATGTAACGCATAGAATTGGCATTAACCTCCAATCAATTTTCCGCAAGAGTTTTCTCTCTTCCTCTTCGGTCCAAGTCTCATCCCCGGTATAATTTGCTAGGACTTTAATTGCCTCATCATTGTGCACTGTGTCCAGGGTTGGACTTTTTTCAGCCTCTGGCAGGTTAAGGCTCGAGCTTTGGGTTGTCTCGACATAGTCTTCATGAGGCTTCTCATGATCAGACATGATTGGTAAAATGTTGCAGAACTCAATATAGTAGTCTGTCCTAGAGCAAGAAGAGCAGGAGCCGAAAAGGACTCCCCGTTGTTGGTCTTATAGGGTTATTTTAAAGCAAGCCAGAGAAAATAGGAGGGCACTAGTTTTCCGCCATTTCATTCAATGGAGTACGTATGCCGAGACGACAGCTTGCCCCGGGAATTTACCCCGGAATTTCTACAACTGCTATCGGAGTGTGGGGAACAATATGGGGCGACAATAGCTCTACAATTTTCATACTTAAATCAGAGATTATTTTCAGTATATGGAAATGACACTTCATCTCGGCAACACGAGAACAGTGGCCGAATGACAGAATGGTGAGCCGAAGGTTAAATTGCTAGCCGGTATTTCACGTACTGTGTTTAACGGAAATCCGGGGAAGTGGGATCGTTATCGTACTGGTTACATGCTGTAGCTCTTCACATCTTTGACACTACATTCGAGCAAAAGAATATCGCCCACCACATTATTTAACATTCATTGAACAATAATGACTGAGCTACCGGATTTCTCAGTACCAGCTGGGCAGACCATCACGGTCAAGCTCATCAACACCGTCAATTTCGGACCGGCACAATTAAATAGATTCATGGCACCCCCTGTTCCAGGCATGGAGACTCATCCAAGCAATCCCTCATTTTCATTTCTACTTGAGCATTCCCCGGGTCAAAAGCTCGTTTTCGATTTGGGAATCCGAAAGGACTATGAGAATTACGCACCAAAGATTGCCCAATACATTCCCACAACAAAATACACAATTGAAGTCACAAAGAATGTGATTGATATTTTGGAGGAAAGTGGAATTAAAGGCGAAGAAATACAAGCAGTTATCTGGAGGTACTTTCAACAAATCTCTCTTTCAATCAAGTACTGACCATTGCTTTTAGTCATTGGCATTGGGATCACATTGGTGATCCGTCAACATTCCCAACCACTACTGATCTCGTAGTTGGACCTGGGTTCAAAGAAGCAATGTTACCCGGTGCACCTACAAATCCTGACTCCCCTCTCAGCGAGACAGACTTCAAGTAAGAGCCTCTCGCCAACCTGTAAACAGATCACTAATGTGCAACTAGAGGTCGAAACCTACGGGAAATCACATTCAAAGGCCCCCAATCTCTCAAAATCGGCCAGTTCAACGCATTCGACTACTTCGGGGATGGGTCATTCTATCTACTAGACAGTCCCGGCCACGCCATCGGCCATCTATGCGGTCTAGCAAGAACGACCGCCAACCCTGACACCTTCGTTCTACTCGGTGGTGACGTCTGTCATTATGGAGGCATTTTCCGACCATCGAAGTACCTCCCAGTGCCCGATTCCATTCACCCGCATCCCTGTCATCCACACGGCAATGTCCCCTTCTGTCCTGGCGGGGCATTTGAGGAGCTACAACAAACGCGGGGCCGGAGTATTACCGAGCCCCTCTTTACCCCGACTTTTGGACATGATATTCCACAGATAATTGAGACGATTGGGAAGTTACAAGAGGCTGACTGTATGGATAATGTTTTCGTTGTTATTGCGCATGATGCTACGGTGCGGGATGGTGTGGATCATTTTCCATTGAGTCTTAATCAGTGGAAGGAGAGGGGATGGGGAAAGGATCTTAAGTGGGCGTTTTTGAGGGATGCCGAGGTTTATTGGAAGACTAAAGGAGTTATGGAATAATTATCTGTTTTATGGCTATCAAGGCATTATTTCCATTGACAGAGGGTGTATCAGAATGTAAGCTACATTATTGTAAAGTAAGCGATCATAATAGGCCGACAGAAACCGAGCCCACACCAATAGCCTAGGTCATTTAGACCCGGCTAATCGATATTCTCAAACACGCTCACCTAGGCATGTTCTAATCGTCTCGGCACAACGTAAACTTTGAAAATACAGAAACCGAAGTGGTCACAATCTCGGTTTCATACAAGTGTGGGGCACAGCTCTCCGACCCCGCTGGTCTATGTTTTTTTCCGGGGTTAAATCAATATGTATCTCGCCCCGAGATGCATAAGCGTGCATATGCAGCTTTATCCATTAACACTGTACATCTCACAACGGATATAAGTTCGACGACATATCACTATCTTTCAATCCCGCTTTCCTGTGGCTCTCAACCGCAACAATGGGCAGCGCAGAGAAACACGGTTTCAGCGATATGAACAAAGACCTTGATTACGATGTTCTGATCATCGGCGCAGGTCTTTCTGGAATATATTCATTATACCGAATGCACCAACTCGGCCTCCGGGCGAAAGTTCTCGAGGCCGGTGGTGATGTTGGTGGCACGTGGTACTGGAATCGGTATCCAGGCGCACGATTCGATTCTGAAAGCTATTCATACAATTTCTCTTTTTCACAAGAGCTTCTTGATGAATGGAACTGGTCTGAGCATTTTGCGTCGCAGCCGGAGACACTGCGGTATATCGAGTTTGTCTGCGACAAGTTCAATCTTCGTCGAGATATGCAGTTCAACACTCGAGTTACATCAGCACACTTCCAAGATGGAGCGAATGCATGGCGACTTACTGATGAGAATGGTCGACAATATACATCCCGGTTCTTGGTGACTTGCATCGGTATTTTGAACAACTACACTTTGCCCAACATCCTCGGCGTCTCGGACTTCAAAGGAGAAGCATTTCACACGGCGCGTTGGCCTCGGGAACAGGTCAACTTTGAGAATAAGCGCGTCGCTATCATCGGTACAGGGGCTACAGGTATACAAGCTACCCAGGAAATTGTCAAGACAGTGGGCCATCTTACTGTCTTTCAGCGAACTCCGAACTGGAGTTTACCACTGCGCAATGAACGAATCACGCCAGACGAGATGAAGGAAATTCGATCCAACTACCCCGATATATTTGAAAAGTGTTCTCAGACATCTTCTTGCTTTATGCACGTAGCAGATACGAGAAGCACACATTCGCTCACCTCCGAGGACCGTGAGAAACACTGGAACCATCTCTACGAGCAGCGCGGTTTCGCGAAATGGCTCGGCAACTTCAGTGACATCAATACCGACAAAGAAGCAAACGCACTCTTTAGCGAGTTTGTCGCGAATAAAATCCGGCAACGTGTAACAGACCCCGTCACAGCTGAGACGCTTATTCCCAAGTGTCACGGCTTCGGGACGAAGCGCGTTCCGCTGGAATCCGGCTACTTCGAGGCATATAATAGACCGAATGTCAGACTCGTCGATGTCAAGAAGGATCCCATAGAATGCGTGACGGAGACAGGTATTCGAACTCGAGATGAGAACTTTGAATTCGATATAATAATCTATGCGACGGGTTTCGATGCGGTAACGGGGTCATTCACGGCTATCGACTTCAAAGGTGTGGATGGGGTTCAACTCTCAAAGCAGTGGGCAGATGGTCCACGAACGCATTTGGGTTTGTTTGTTGAAGGTTTCCCAAATATGATGATGGTTATGGGGCCGCATCAGATGTTTGGAAATATTCCTCGCAGTATCGAGTATGCTGTTGGGTGGGTGGCTCGGTTTATTGAATTTTGTCGGGATAATGGTATTACCTTGGCTGCGACATCGCATCAAAATGTGCTTGATTGGACTGAACATGTGCATACTTGTGCGGATGGGCTTTTAGCTAATGAGGTGGACTCGTGGATGACGGGCGTGAATAGGAATCTGGCTCATAAGCAAAAGAGGATTGTTGCACGTTATCAAGGTCCGGCTCCAGGATATAGGAAACGAGCGGAGGATGTGGCTGCGAGGAAGTATGTGGATCTGACTCTGATGTGAAAGTTGCAATAAGTCCAGTTAATATAGTTCCATTGATTGTACATTGTTGGTCTATGCAAACAAATTCATCTCCGTAAGGGTATCGCAGGGTTCAAACAAATATTGAAATTGAAGCATAGCATCCGCGAAGACATCATTATCAAAGAATAGTTCCTCCATATGTGGCACTAGTAATCGGCTCGCAATGCCGCTAGTTTGTGATGTTGCAAAAGGGAAGTAAGCGGTCCAATCAATCCCATCAGTCATTTCCATATAACCTGACCCATCGCCCATCCCCAGCTCAGGACCAGGAGCACGCTGGAAATCCACATTAGGATCCACTGCATTGGGTCGAAGACGCTCGAATCCAGAATAGAATACAGCAGCAGTAGGCCACATTTGACGCAGTTGATCAACAGCCAGAGTAAGAATATCCAAATCTTCATTCGCACTTTTAGCCAGAGTCTCAATGCGCAAAGCTTGTAATAATGCAATAAACGCAGTGCCACAGTACCAGCCTGTAATTGCCATGAGAAATCTGGTCCCGCCCCGAGCCAGAATATCTCTCATTAATCGTGCCATGCAGGTTGCCGCTAAAATAGCAGGTGGGTACGCTTGTGGAAGAGGCTGCGATGAGGTCGATCGTTTGAGGTGAATGATAATAATGACAGCAAGATATGGCAGATGAAGCTGATACACGTCTCGATCAAATGAAGTCGTATGATCTGAGCTGATAGGCAATTGAAGATGCGATGGTAATGATTGTACCCAGTGAATAAGTTCCCGAGCAAGCTGAGCCGGAAACGCGCCGGGAGATTCGCCGGTGCGCACGAGGTATTTGGCGACTTTTCCAACAATACCACATAATCGGACCCAATGAATGAAAATCTCTGCCTTGCGCTTGTCTTGGGCATCTGGAAAATCTTCCAATGTTGGCTCGGAAAGTGTGCAGTCCTCGGGGTCAATAACACAAGGTTTGCTTTGGCATAATGCCGTCAGACGCTCGCGAGCAAAAGCCGTCCACCAAATTCTACGTCGTAGACTCAGGTCAATCTGCTCGCGGAGCGGGTTATCAGGAGCAGGCTCGCGATGCACGCCTAGCTGTTGACAGTGTCGGATCACCACCGAAGTCCACCACCAGGAAGAATGTCGGTGGAGAATTGTTGGCGGTCGTGGGCTCCACCAGTAAAACAAGGAAATTGCTTTCAAGGATGTCATCACATCCGCCTCTTTATCATTGTAAAAGAGCGATCTCGCTCGGTCATAATAGACGGCTGGTCCGTCGTGGGGAATCATGGGTGGCTTGACGTGGCTCCCGGCTGCCGCAAGGGCGTTGACCAGTAGCGGAGACCGTGCCAACTCCTCGGAGAGGCTGTCCCGGTCTAACACTGGACACCAAGGATAGCAATATTCGAAATATGTTTCGGAGAAGGTCTGCTGTAGGGCTGAGTCTGGCAAGTTCGGGACGTCGGGAAGTCTTTCAGCAATGAGTCGTTCTTGATCGCGAGCATTGGTCTGCAGCTCCGGTAGAAATACATGACCCACAGGGTAGCTGTCATTATGCTCGTAGTGGTCTTCTGATCTTTCTGTTCGTTGGGTTGCAGGTGAATCATCGGCAACAGCAAATAAGGCTCGGCTTTGTGACTCCCCAGTCGCGCCTATGGAACCGCTCACAGACCCCCATCCCTCAATTTCTTCGCTTGTTAAATGTCGTTGGGACCCGGCAGAGCCAGATGGCTGCTGAAGGTCAAGCTGCGTGAAATCAAGAGCCTGGTTATCATGGTCGGTGTGGTTATCCGTAATGTCATTCTGGAGCGCTGGCACGGGTTCTAGTCCTTGGTTTGCTCTGGAACGAGTATTGCGACGGGAAGTGTTGGCTTCGTCGCTGACATTGCTGTCAGGTGGAGTCAGTGGGCGTGGTGCAGCGCCAGATGGACGACCGCGCCGAGAAGGTCTCGTTCTTCAAAGATAGTGTGAGTAATTGCCGTTTCGTGCGCTTGTTGATAAAGGTGTCTCCTACCGGCAGTCTTTCCCGGAAGACGCGCATTTAGTACAGTTATTGTATCCTTGACCCCCTCGCGTTTGGAGGTCGCATCGAATCTGCAGACGTCATCATCCGTCCGTTCTGCCCATAATTGGCGCGGTACCTTTTTACTGTGACATGCAATGCAGGCCAGCTCTGCTCGTTTTCTCTTCGGTTGCTGGCCAGTGAACTGAAGCCATAGTGGGGCTGACATGCTCAAGGATCTAGGGGTATCAAGGTGGATTTGAAATTGCCAAAGCAGAGTAAATTACTATTCTGAGGCAAAATTGACCTTTACAGTGTCCTAGCTAGCAAACACCACATCCACAAGCAACAATGCGGGGAACCCCCGTTTCCCCGCAAATAACCTTTTAGGTTTAGGCGTCATAATATTCACTAAGGAGCATCGGAGTTGTTTCCGAGACTCAGAAATCAAGAATCGACCACAACGTCCATTATCTTACTAAAATATCATAAGTCAAATCGAACTTAGCTATGCTGCATAGTCAACAAAACCGCTTGTCTACAACTGGTTTTCTTAAGCTTCGGGGTCGGGCCCGTGAAATGAACCTCGGCCCCATATTTTGGCTTATCTTGCTTATTCAGATTACCGGTTGTAAGAAGCCGGTATGAAAGTCTTTCTATAACCGGTATCTGCAGTATATACTGCTAAACGATGATGTCGGCTTCTTTAATGATTCGACTTGTAATACCGTAGTCATGAGATCGGCTACAGACTGCCGTGTATCTAACGGTAGTAACTGAGTGCAAAGCTACCGATTGTCCAAGATTCATCAAGCTTCCTAGCAACCTTACGATCAACAGCTGTGGATCCGCATGGCCGCTATAAAGACTCACAGTGCGGATATTAGGCTCTCGTTAATTTAATTTAACCATATTGCTTCTCAAGTATCACCATGACAGTCGCGATTCCAACACCAATCAATGGCGAGGTGCCGAGTGTACCCAAGTTAAACGGCATAAACGGTACTAATGGTACAAATGGAACCAAGACAACATCTAAGCCAGCTGTTAACGGAGACCATGGAATCAATTCTCCAAACCAATATTCAATCCCACTGAACAATGAGCATGCATACAAGCCTAGAAAGCTGCGTGTCGTCACGATTGGAGCCGGATTCTCGGGTCTTTTGATGGCACACAAAATCCAGCATCGATTTCCCGAACTGCAAGATTTCGTGGACCATACCATCTACGAGGCGCGAAGCGATGTCGGTGGCACATGGTTGATCAACACCTATCCCGGTGTGCAATGTGATGTTCCGTCTCATATCTACGCTTTTCCATTTGACCCGAACCCTGATTGGAGTCGGTTTTACTCCAGCGGAGAGGAGATTCAGAACTACATCAAAAGTACTGTCAAGAAGTGGAACTTGGATCGAGACCTTCAGCTGAACACCAAAGTTGCTGGAGCGTACTGGGAGGAAGATGCCGGACGGTGGAGGTTAATTATTGAGCACAACGGCGAGCAACGTGAGGAGTACTGTGATATTCTCGTCTCGGCTCAAGGTGTTTTAGTGTATGTTTTTCCCCTTCACTGTTCCAGCTGTTATATTCTGACCAAGCAAATAGTCATCACTCGTGGCCTGACATCCCAGGCTTGCACGATTTCAAGGGTCATATCACTCACTCTGCTCACTGGGATCACGATTACGACTACTCCAATAAGCGCATCGCCGTTATTGGAAATGGCTCATCTGGGATTCAAATCACTCCACAGATGGCCAAGCTCCCTGGTACGGAAGTAATTAATTTCATGCGCAGTCCTGCCTGGGTTTATTACCGCGTACCACCTTCCAAGCACCTCGGAAGGGACGTTGAAGATGCAAATCCGGCATACGCAGAGGAAGAGATACAACAATTTAATGACCCCGAGTCCCACAAGGATTACCGAAAAGGGATCATCTCTCGGACAAACAAGGCTTTCCGCTTGGTAAGTTACGATAGTTTCGAACCATCGCGATTAGTCTGACCATCCTGCAGTTCATTAAGGGCGAGAACAACGAGGCTGCAGTCAAGTTCGGGGCGCAGCAGATGGCCGAGAAGCTCAATTATGATCCCGAGCTCTGCGAAAAATTGATTCCAAAGTGGGAAGTAGGTTGTCGTCGCGTTACCCCAGGGCCAGGCTATTTGGAAGCCTTCAGTCGGCCGAACTGCAATCTCAGCAATAGCCCTATTACAAAGATCACCGAGAATGCGGTACACACGGAAGATGGCAAAGTCTTTGAGTGTGATGTTGGTATGTTTACTCGAACTCAAACATTATTAACGAGTTTACTAATTAAGTTCAGTCATTTGTGCAACTGGCTTTGACGTCTCTCATCGTCCACATTATCCCATAGTTGGCCAAAATGGAGTCAGCCTTGCAGATAAATGGGCCGAGGAACCCGAGTCATACCTCTCGGTCTCAACATCCGGGTTCCCCAACTACTTCATCATGATGGGTCCAAATTGCCTCGGCGGTCACGGCTCATTGGTGGAGTCACTCAACTGGACGGGGGATTACTTCGTCAAATGGATCAAGAAAATCGCCATGGAGGATATCAAATATGTTGTGCCCAAGCGGTCTGTCGAGGAAGCTTTTGTCAGATATGGCGATGAGGTTCACAAGACCCTTGTTTGGACAGGTGGTTGCAAGAGCTGGTACAAGCGAAACCGAGTCGATGGCCGTGTTACGGCTTTGTTTGGTGGCAGTGCGATTCTATTCCATCGGCTGATCAGTGAGCTTCGACCTGAGGATTTCGAAATCGAATACAACAGTCGCAACCCATTCCGGTTTATGGGTACTGGTTTTACCGAGTTTGAGATGACCGAAGGGAATGATTTGTCTTATTATGTTGAGGCTGCAGATACACCTCCTTCTTGTGAATAGCTAGACTCGCTTTTTGCCTTTGTTCTTTCAGTATCTTACAAGCTTCACTTAAATAATTTGAGATACTACTTTGCGAACTGCGGCTTTGAATGGACTCGGGCTCCACTTTTTAGTAAAATCCTTCGAAGGACCCCCCCCCCCCCCCCCCCCCGCGGAGATGGCGAAACACCTCTAAGTAACCGACACGAATGCGGGGAAGCCGGGCATCGGTTGACCTTTCTAGGGATAGACGAGCCACAGAAACGTGCCTAGACGTTATCCGCTATTATATGCCATACATAAATTGCTTGCTACTTTTCAATAGCATACATTCACATCACAATCATCTATCTGTATGTTGTTCCCCAGCCTTTACAAACATGGAAGATATCTTACCTCCGTCCACTATGTATGCTTGGAGAAAACACAAAGGAAATACCGAACCAGTGAGTCAAGCTCTTTCAGCATGACACGTAGTGCACCACATAAGCAAATACTTACCACCTCATCTAGGTCTGGGAGCAGTTGCCAGTTCCAGAAACACCTACTGATGGACTTTTGATCAAATTGCTGGCTTCGGGGGGTATGTGCCAGCTACTGATCCCGGACACAAGGGATTGAAAACATGTTCACAGTTTAATCTGATTTCTTTTAGTATGCCACAGCGATCAACCTCTACTAGAAATTGAAGATCGTCCAAACTTCAATGAGAAGTACATTCTCGTATGTCTGAAATTGGTTTCCTGTATCTTCAAATGCCTCGCTTATGTGTTACCAGGGCCACGAAGGTTGCGGTGAGGTCATTCAGATTGGAGCAAATGTGACAGATCCTAGATTTCAACTGGTGAGTTCAATTTAGTTCTAATCTTGAAGACTGAAAATCTTTTATTAATGAGGATACAGGGTACTCGAGTTGCTCTTCTAGCTGTTCCGGGCTGTGGGCAAGATACCTGTTCTGAATGTTCGCGTGATCTAGCCCAGCTGTGCTCTCACGGTGCACACCATGGCATTGGACAAGATGGGTTCTTTGCAGAATACGTAGCAGTGAATGTTCGCGCGGCGATCCCTCTTCCAGATGGTAGATATGTTCTCAGCTCATACGAAGATTCCGGCTCATCAAGTTACAGGAATTTCTCCGGGGGTGGCAGCAGTTGCAACCGATGCAGTTACTACAGCTTACCATGGGATTGTTCGCCGGGCTGAGGTCAAGAAACATGAGACAGCATTTCTTTTCGGTCTCGGAGGCCTTGGTTTCAATGCTTTACAAATCGTGCGGTCGATCGGTGCCCGAGTCATTGTGTCTGATTTGCGACAGGAGAAGCTAGATGCCGCGTTGAAATTAGGTATTCCAGCAACGGATATTGTTCCAGTTGGCAAGTCAGTGCAGGATTTCATCCAGGAAAGTGGCCTGCAGGGGAAGATAGATACCGTTTTGGAGTTTGTGGGAAAGCATCAGACGTTCCAGGATGCACTGCATATCGGTAATTGTTTCAACCCCGATCCTCCCCCAAAAGCCGTCCATTGAGGCTTCTAATGATGTATTTTTTTTTAGTTCGCCCTGGTGGCAAAATACTTTGTGTGGGGACACTGGATCGCAAAAATGAGCTTGATATGAAAATTGGAATTCGGAAGCGACTCAATATCATTTTCACCTATGGAGGTCAATATCAGGATATTGTGGAGGTACTGGATCTCATCGCAAGAAAGGTAATCCAGCCTCAAGTAGAGATGGGTAAACTGCAAGATTTTCCAAAGGTCTTGAAGGACCTAGGAGACGGCAAAATTCAAGACCGAGTGGCCTTGGTTTCCGACACCTTTATTTAAAGCACCCATATCAGCGATTTTATATTATCTTTTTTAAACTTTCTTCAGGGTTTTCCTTCTTAATACTATGCGTTTACACTGGCACTCTTGGTCATTCCAATCCCCACTGCTGCTGTTGTCCCAGCATCAACAGGAAGAATCACTCCGGTCATCCACCGAGCATGGGGACCTGCAAGAAACACTACTGCTCCAGCACAATCCCATCCATTCCCCTCCGTACCCAACAGACTGCGCTTCCGTCGAGCCTCTCGTGCCTCCTCGCTCATGCCATTGCCATACATCATGGGCGTGTAAAGCATCTTAGAAAGTTAGTTCATGAGCCCAGCATCATGGAACAAACGACTTACACCTGGACAGACACAATTGACCCTGATACCCTCTGTAGCATGATGCGCCGCCATCGCTCGCGTCAGGTTCACCACTGCTCCCTTCGCGGTTGGATATAGCAAATGCGGCGTGCCACCCTTCAGTCCAGCAACACTGCCCATATTCACAATGCTTCCTTTGGTTTCACCTTCATTCTTTGCCATCTCCGGTATGGCATACTTGCTCATCTTGACCATACTTCCGACATTAATCTCCATGCTCTTAGCCCACTCTCCCATATCCACATCAACAGCTGTTCCTGCCGCGCCACCAATCCCGACATTGTTGACCAGGATATCAAGGCGACCAAACTTCTCAACTGCGAGTCGCACTGCTGCTTCACAATCATTTTCACATGTCACATCCGCGCGGAAACAAATTGCGCGTCCACGACCTGGCTGGGATGTAATCATCTCAACGGTTTTGTTCGCCCACTCCACGTTCAGATCGATGCAGACCACGTCACAGCCATCGTTGGCTAAAAGGATCGATATTGCGCGGCCATTGCCTATTCCATCGCCCAGGCAGCCTGCACCTGTCACGATGGCTACTTTGCCTTTCAAGGAGCGGGAAGGTGGTTCGGTCGGTATGTTGGCATCCATGATTGATCCCACGGTTGCTTGGCACTTTTACTTTTGACCGACCTGGAGACTTAAGGGTACATTTCTACATATTTGTCTACATATTAAAACTCGGTTCATTGACATTGACATCGGACAGAACACCGGCTTCCCCATTTTGGCTGGTTCTGCGGGGTTCGGTACCCTTCCATAGCCGAACCGAGGTCTGCTAGCGAGTACCTGAATCGATGATATGCATAAAGAAAGAGACCGACATTAAGTTTGCCTAATTTGTTCGAGAGCGCAAATTTAGGGAACACAGTTAATTGTAGGGTTTCGGGCGAATAACTGGCCGACGGGGCTTACATTCTAATCATCGGCGAGTTCGTGACGTTCTCTTTTAAGGTGAAGATCACCCCGCACGTCCATCCGACATCTCCGCAGAATATATACGACTATATGAACACTCTATTGACATTGTAAATACTCACATAATGGCTGATTTCACTGAATATGGCGTGCCTAGCGCAGAATGGCTCGCACTCGAGCCGACTTTACCCAAATTGCCCGACCTTCCACCGACGCAATTGAGAGACTTTTTGAACAAGAACCGCGAGGATATCGCGGCCCAGGCTATGATTGATCAAGGTCCGTGATGAAAATCCTTTTCATGTTGCACATCCGAATATCTACTTGAGCTAACGTTTCCTGAGTGCAGGCCTCAGCTCTAAGGTCCAAATCCATGATCACACAGTACCTACTCGTGACGGAGAAACTTTAGAAGCACGCACCTACCGTCCCACGGGCATTCCACTCTCACAGCCACTTCCACTCTACATTCATATCCATGGAGGAGGCTACGTCTTCGGGACCCTCGCCTCCGAGGACGCGATCTGCTCGCGTATAGTAGCCTCCCGACAAGAAAAAGGCACACCCGTTGCCGTGTTCAATATCAACTATCGCCATAGCCCGGAATATCAATACCCGACGGCTTGGGACGATGTGGAGGACGCTTTTGTCTGGGTTCATGAGCATATTACCGAGCTGGGTGGTCTGGGTGACCAGGTTGTTGTGGGCGGTATATCCGCCGGTGGTCAGTTGACTGCATCTCTTGCTCTTGCTCAACTTCGAGGCGACAACAAGCGTTTGGCAGCTTGCCCGAAGATCCGGGGTCAGGTCCTCATGATCCCATGCCTTGTTGCTACGGCATACTATGGAGCACGGAAGGAGATGCTTCGCAGTCCTGAATTGTCCAGTCTTGTGCAATGTGCTGAAGCGCCTATTTTGCCGATGAGCCGGCTTGAATTCTTCTTGAAAATGCTGGGACTGCCCCGTCCGGAGGACGCAAGCCGTGATCTCCGGATGAATCCTGGAAATGCGACTGCGGACGAAGTTAAGAACCTGCCTCCCACGATTTTTGGAATTGCTGGGAGAGATCCTTTGCGGGATGAGGCACTCTTTTATTCCAAGCTTCTCAATGATAACGGGTAAGTGATGTCAATTTGTCTGGTTTTGTTTCAGTGCTGATGCCCGGAACTTGTTCAGGGTCCCTACCGATATCACTGTTCTCCGCGGTGTCCCTCATGGATTCCGGCGGTATGGAAAGGATCTGGAACGGGCGAGCAAGAAGTGGGACGAAATCATGAGTGACGGAATTTCCTGGGCTTTGAGTAATCCCGCGGCTGGTCCTTGGGAGATCAAGACCGATTAAGATAATGAGTTGCGAAATCAATCCGTCTAGGGTTCCCCGGTTCCCCGGGCTCCCTACAGCCTTTTTTATGATAGGAAGAGAAAGGGATTCTATGAGTTGTTCGGTTACACTTCGGGGAATATTGCAAATCTCATGTACAAACATGATTCTGAATTGCACGAGCTTTAAATTCTAAATACCCTTAATTCTTTTGACACCCTTCAAAGAATGATATGACACTACCTATCATCAATTCCTCCTGGTGAGAGGCACCAGGTACAACATGAAGATAGCAATTAGCACCAGCTGCACGCCATGCATTTTCCAGGCGGACGGTTGATCCGTATCGACCATGCTGAGAAGGATCTACAACTCGTCCTCGCGCCGTAGCATAGAAGGTATCAGTATCGGCATCCCCAACAATAAAAAATGACGGTACCGAGCATAGTTGGCGCCATTGCATTTTCAATCCAAATACTTGCTCCAGATCTTTCACTCCCTCGGGATAAGGTCGAGTAACATCAGGAAGGGTCTGAGCGCCTGGGGCACCACAGGCAATAGCTCTCAGACGTTGCGGATACAGATAAGCAAAGCGGTGCGCAAACTGAGCACCACCACTAAATCCAAACATAAAAGATCGCTCAATATCAGTACGTCTATATCGTGCGCCTACTTCATCGACTATAGAAAGTAGAATTTGATCACAGCGCAGATCATCATATTTAATGATCTTATAGCCTTCACTGTTGTAGGGATCATCTCCTTCCAAAGGAAATAGTGGTGCAAGAATTATGCATGAGATCTTCTCTGCGAATTCGGAAAATTGTTTGCGCAGTTCCGGTGCATTGCGGGAACTTGAATGTGTGAGAATCATAAGGCTAAGACTGTCGAGCTTGCAGTAATTCTGTGGCACGTATAGGTAGTAGGAAAATCTGTTGTTCGCTGCACAGAACCATGCTGGGGTATTTCCGAGATACCCTAATTCTTGAGCTATGCGAGGGTCAAGGCTGTCAACGGTGCCAAAGTCTTTGATTTCCATTGTGACTCAAGGAAGAGTTGGAAGAAGAGCGAGGACCAATAGGCAGGGCTGGAGTATTAGTTATTCCCAAGGTGACCGGTGTCAGGTAGACGGAGGCATTTATAGACATTTAAATCCCGCACATGGTGGCCGGGGTGTACAAGATTTGTTGGACTCGGTGATCGGGCCTTTCTATAGCAACATCAGTTTTGCCCTTTCTCGGAACCTCTGGAGCTGCATATGGGGGAATACAGATGGAGGACGTGATCACTAGAGGTCTAGGGGCAGTGGAACCGTGTGATTCAAAGGTGAAACTTTACATTGCACATTAGACTGTTCCCGCTTAAGTTCCAAGGTTGTGGTTTCAGAGTCTTTCAACGGTTCTGTCACTTTGAAAATATACGGTGAAAGCTATGGTTATTTATAAATAACACAATAGCACCGTCCTATATCCATGGATAGTGCCATTCGCCCATGGCAAGATTGCGCGGTCTACAGAATCTTTATATCCATACCTAATAAAGACTAAACATGGCCCCAAATAAAATCACGACACTGGCCGATGATGATCAGTCAGCTCATCCTGGTGCCATCGAGGAGATAAAACCTCCCTTGGAGCAACCCGTAAATCCGGTGCTGACAGAAGAGCAATGTGCTCTAGATCGAAAGATACTACGCAAAATCGATCTCCTGATTCTACCTATATGTGCCATGAATCATTTCTTTTCATCTATGGATCGTTCTGATATCGGAAATGCCAGGCTCGCAGGATTCAAGAAAGACAACCATCTCTCTGCCATCCAGTTCTCGACAGTCGTGTCTATGTTCCATGTCGGCTCGATAGTCTGTCAGCCTGTTGGCGGTCTTTTGATTCGATTCGTCGAAGCATATCTCTTACTCGGGTTTGCAAATATCGCCTGGGGAATCTGCACCATCATGCTCCTCTTTTCCTCAAGCGTGGTTCTACCAAGCATACTCCGGGTTCTTATTGGAGCTGCTGAAGGTTTAACTCAGATCAATACTGTCTTCATAACAATGTGGTACACAAAAGAGGAGATCGCCACGAGAACAGGGCTCTGGATTTCCTTTGGTGCACTGGCCGGCGCTTTCAATGGACTTATTGCCTGGGGCATCCAGCATAATGTCCACTCAACCACCTTCAAATCATGGCAGGTGCTTTTCCTACTCGAGGGAACGTTTCCCATCTTTTTCGGGCCAATCATTTTATACTTTTATCCGTCATCTCCATCAAAGGTGAAAAAGTACTTTTCGGAGGAAGAGAAGGAGGTCTGCATCACTCGCACACAACGAGCCGGAAATACCATCGACAGAGCAAGCAGTTTAAAAGAAGCAATGACTATATTCCGCAATCCAGAGACATACGGCATGCTGATTGCACATTTTTGCGTCCTGTGGGCAGCATCCGGATTCGCTAGTTTCCTTCCAATGATCATCGATGGTCTCGGGTTCAGCGCAGTGGAAAGCCAGCTTCTTACCATTCCTGTATGCATCGTCAGTTTCTTATCCGTGAACTTCTTCTGCTACTATAGCGACCGGCTTCAACTGCGTGGTCCACTTATAATGGGTCTAGCGGTCATTTCGGCAATTGGATTTACGTTGTTGGCTGCGCTTTCCAGCAAGGGTCCACGGATATTTGCCCTCTATTTGATCAGTTTCAGCGTTTACACATTGATCCCACTTACTCTCACGTTTCTCTGTGTGAATACCGTTGGACTTTCTAGACGTGCTCTGGTTATTCCGATACAAAATGCCTGCGGTCAGATCGGAGGCCTTGCTGTGAGTTATACGTACATACATAAACCGCGGTATCTCGAGGGAACCTTGACAACCATAGGTTTTCTGTGTGTTCTCATTACCACGATCGGTGCTTTGGATCTTTATTTCATCGCTCGGAACCGGGCCAAAGCTGCGGATGTTGGTTCGGAGCAGTGGGAGAAGAATCGCACCAAGTCGTTTGATGAATTGGGAACGGATCACCCAGAGTTTACATACACTGTCTAGATATCCCAATCCATTGCAATATTGAATTCTTCAAGGAACTTTCAGAAAACTCCATTTAAGCTTTCTTGGCCCCCTCTGCAGTCATTCCTTTACTCCATTCAGGTAGCCATTGATCCTCAATAACTCTCAGTTGAACCTCCTGGTTACGTTTCAAAAACCCTTCCTCCACATGATCATCCTGGTCCACATCCTTGAACCCTTCCTTTGCAACAGACCGCGGTGTGATCATGAACGAGTGGCCTAATCCTATCATCAGCTTTTATCAATGCAAACATGAGTTTTCCGTTAAACTTACCATTTATCGTCCGATCAGTCGCAAGTTTCATCATGCACATCGCGACATCTTCCTGGGGAGCAAACTCGACGCCTTTAGAAATAAGCTCGTCCTCATAAGCGGCTGAGCGAATGGCGCTTTTGATATAACTATTTATCTGTCAGTATGCTAACTGGGATATTTTTTGCTTCATGCCTACCATGGCGCCACGTAGTTAATTCTGATTCCCTGTTCATGCGAGTTCCGACGGGCTGTTCTCATCAGTCCTCTAAGTCCATATTTGCTGCTGGTGTATTGCCAATTTGCCTGAAAATGTTAGATTTGCTCAGTACAATTCATGAACGCTTACCGGAGAGTCGATCCAAGCAACCAAGCTTCCGGTGATAATGAAGCATCGATCTCGATCGTCACTATCGGGCTGCTTGCGGAAGTAGTGAACCGCCAGTTTCCACGTATACATTGTACCAATGAGGTTCACATTGACGATATTGAGTTTGGGCTTGACTGGTGCGGCGTTCGGGTCTATTCATGTCAGCCTCTTTCCTCTCGACTAAGTTTCATGGATTCCATACCATCCAGTGGCCAAAGATCATCTCCAGAGGCGCGGCTAATGCCTGCATTCGCGATAACTATATCACAGCTTCTGTGTGGGGAGTTTTTGATCGCCAATTCAAACATTGCGACTTGGTCTTCCCAAGAAGTAATGTTACACTTGATAAACTGGGCGTTCCTGTGGATCCAGCTGTGGTTAGTTCATGATCCATAGCTTGAAGGTCGGTAGGACGAACGGGCTTAGTTCAGCTGCCAGTTTGTTGCCTCGTGCTTCATCTAGATCGGCGATTGTGACAAATGCCCTGTAATAAAATAAGCTTTTGTTTTCATTTCATTGCGGGTCAAAGTGCCATACCCCTCTGCAGCAAATGCGCGTGCCGTTTCTTCGCCCATGCCATTTGCGCCTAGAAAATGATCAGTATCAGGATATTTCTAGGGTTTATTGAAAAGGGAGTATTTGCCTCCGGTGACAATAACACTCTTCCCCTTGAGAACTTTGCGGTCCGGTGGAATGCTACAATCCACCGGGCCGGTATATTCATAGCGAGGAAGTTGCGGCATTATGATAAAAGGTTGCAGTAAAATGGGTCTATTGCTGCACTGAACCAATCTTGAAAGTATACTGGTTTAATCTCGTTGTTCTACATGCGGGACCGGCGCATTTATGCCCCACGTTTTCTCCTCTATGTGTTCCCCGCAGTGCTCTAGCCGGCTATCCTCATAGAGTAAACCGCCGTGGGTAAATGCCAGTTCCGACTTGGATGTGGGAGTCCGAAAGCGTGGAGAACGGATTCAAATGATGGGGTCAAAAGCTAGCTCGCCGTCACATGGTTTCTATTTGCTTATGTTGCGGCTGACATGCAGACACGTAGAGCTCACCTCTGCGGCTCATGACTCGAAGCTTCTTGGACTTCAGAGATGACAAGCCCCAAGGGAAAAGCACTTACCTAGTATTATCTATTCTTATATGGGTTCCATGCTGTCATACAGTATATCGTGCGAAGCATATATTGTACAGATGGGGTATGTGGGGTCAAACTACTACAAGACATTGGATGCATATTTGCAAATTAAAATTTCTCAATTTGTATCATGTTCTCAGGGGGATTAACGTCCCCAGCGCAATGCAATTGTCTATTCAGTTTGATGCGAGAGCACCCCTCATGCACAAATGCCCAAAGATCGTAGATGGGCACATGTCGAATCCGATGCCGTAGCCATTCCCGAAACCAGGTCAATACTCCGCAAGAAGAAAAAAGAAAAATAACGTGAATCACCGCCATGCAGGTTCGTATCTCAAAATCCCCGGGGCCAAAAACGGGTCATTTCTTGTCCCCGTTCTTCTCGTCCTCCAGGTCAACCATATCCCGCAGGATATCTTTTAGCCCGCGAACTCCCTCAGCCACCACATCATCCGGAATGCGCACATTCACTTCTTCGATGTACTTCAGGGGATCATACGGACCATCGGCGTTCTTGTCGTCGGAGCTGCCTTTCTTTGTCCCGTTTGCCTTTCCCTCTTTGGCGGCTCCGTTGGTCGATGACTCGCCGTTTTCTGTGTGTTTTGCGCCCAGAGCCGGGTGGCTTCTGCCTTCCGCGGAGGCGATCACTGCTGCCATAACATCGTCGAAGGTCTCGCAGCGGCCGGCGCGGAGGAGTTCGGTGGCGAGGCTGGTAATCCGCTCGGTCCAGCCCACGCGATGCAGGGAGCCAAGAAGTGATTCTTGTAGGTCTTCGAGGGCAGATGTGGCGGACAGTTTTGTAAGGAGGTCAGACTCGAGCGCATCGGGGGTGGAGGACGGCATAGTGTCTAGAGCTGTTGGTGGGGTTCAGACCCACCGGTGAGCGCTCAATTTGTTCTGTCGTGTGCTTGTGATGGTTTTAAGGTATGGATGACGAGAAAGGGCCTCGGATAACCTCAAGTCACTTCACACAAGTTCTCCCAAGAAGTCCCAGGGTAACGACTGTGTGTATTTCGTATGCGCCGGGGGCTTTTCCGGCTCGCGACTCGGGCGTTGGGGGGGAGGTCAATGGAAAGAAAAGGGGATCCTGCCCCTGGTAGAATAGACTTTTGTTCGGACAAGCAGATTATGATTACTCGCAGGGCTGGAAAGGAGTTCGTTCCAGTGCAGGAAAAAGTGGATATGGTGAATGACGAAGGTTCCGCGGTCCGGCCTGTCAATGCGGCGATCGGAGTTAGCGCTGTGGCAAGTAGGCCCCTGCAGCAGGGTTTGTAGACAGGGATTTGACCATCGCATGATAGCAATAAACAGTGACTGACCTCAGTGGAGTGATTGGAGCTCGCTAGTGAGAGCTAGGTTCCAGGCGCAAAACGGTTGCGGATGCGGAGGTGTAGTTGATGCGATCCGGGAGAAGGAGAGGATAGGGTCGGTCAAAAGGAGAACCGGGTCAGAAATATGCGCCCATTGCACACACAGGGATGGATATGGCATTCACATACAACCCAAGCCAGTGAATGTCAATTGGTGACGTGCAATGAACGAGGAAGAATCAAACCCTCCCCGATCGGAATCTCCAGCACAGGCCAATCGGCATAGGGCACGGGCGGTGAATGTGGTGACTTCAATAGATCTATCGTCATCACTATTAAAACTAGACTGTCTTATTTATATTCTCAGGTGGATTTTTGCGAGGGGTATGTCACAAAGCTTTAATTCTTACAATTTTCCATTTCTTATGTGTCATAAACAGTTGTTCGCAATGTCTATTGGACCTATATATGAGCAACCAAGAGAACTTCACCCGGTATGAATAGCTTCCAAGTTTATAGTGTTGATACCTACCAAGGAAGGTAGACAGGCAGTTGTTTTGGGTCATTATCCTTAACCTGTCAGAGGTTCAAAAGGTTATGGCTTGGAAGGTTCATATAAGATTTTTTGAATTTGGAAACACGGGGCTTAACCATAAGAGTCAAACATAAACTATAGTTAGTTTATATGGCTTGGGATGCTTGTTTTTATGTGGCGTGAGCCCTATCGCTTCTAGTTTTTTTCATTTCATGGCAATCCAAGCTCCTGATCATGAAACTTTCCCCAAAGCGTGTTGTGGTCGGGCATATGTGGGGAAGGGGTAGCTTTTATTCTTCATTCACTGCTGCTGATCACGATCTAAGACATGACGGGTCCCACCCGGAGAAGGTTCGCTGACGGGGATTTTACACATGAAACTTCAATCCCACTATTCACTTGAGCGTCATTCTCTTCCTCGTTTATATTACCATCCTGTCCGTGGATATATACCGGTAAAAGGGGTCAAGCAACGCCGAGTCCAGACCCAGTCACGTGCACCGCCAATTGATTGTCCCGCGACGCTTCATCTTTAGTCCTGAATCCCTGGACTCGAATCGCTATATTTTTTCTACACAGTCTCGTCCGTCGGACTCTCCACTTGGGAACTTGACCATAAAACTAGCCGGAGTTCATTGATCTTTGGTCTCTCTTTGGGGCCACCAACTTCCCTTCGCGCCGAACAGCTTTCCCCGCTCTGGCTCCCGCGCGTACCTGCTGGACTCGTCAACAGGCGCCTACTCATCGCAAAAGACCATCGCACCAGACCGAACGTGTGTTGTCTGGCACCAGCATCCCATCCCACCCATATATCAGACTATTGAGACTTTGGTGTGCGCCTGACACGTTCATATCTCCCCTCTCGCATTCGACGATCTAGCCGCCCTCCCATGAGCTTGACCCTTTGTCGCATATCTCCTCCCCAAGCCACGCCCTCTTCCACTTAACCGATTCAGACATTTCCTGGTCTGGCGGCAGTATAGGCGCTTGTCCATACTGATTTGACTTGAATTACGTGCCCCTGAAGAGCCCCTGCCATCATGTCTCTCCACACCTCCTACCACGACGCAGACTCCGATGCGGATGACGAATATGAGCGCAGCGTTTTTACGTCCCCGCACCTTCAAACTGATTCCGAGGCCTCTCCTATTGATTCTGATATTCCTTCCTCCGAACATACACCGACCAAATTCGGCCATCCTAGCGATGTCCCGCGCACTCCCCGGGCGATTATCTCCGACTGGACAGCAGATGAATGTTCCGATTTCTTGACATCTCTAGGATTGTTGCAGTACTGTGGAACTTTTCGAGGTAAGTTGAATGAATCCGAGCAATGGCAAGACTGATGCTGATGGATTTTGCCAGAAAATGGAATCGTGGGGGAGGCACTCATCGCATTGAGGCACGATGAATTGAAAGAAATGGGTATCAACAGTGTGGGCCATCGGTTGACCATTCTTAAGAGCGTCTATGAAATCAAAATCAGACAGAATGTTCCTCTTGATGTTGACCACTACATCCCACTGTGTAAGACCCCTCTGCCACGATAGCTATATACCTACTGACCTAGTCAATATAGCCGCGGATCAGAGCATGAATGAAAACGCGACACAGGATGATATTGCCCGTTTAATCCAGTCTATTCAGATTCGAGACCAGAAGATTTATTCAGTCGAGGGAGAGTTGCGTCGGCTCGCGGACGAATACCGACGGCTACGGGAAGAGATCCTACCTATGATCAAGATGGCCAAAGACCGATCGCAACCATTACCGCCTCCTTCCACAATGGAAGCCACGCGGGACAACCACCATGATAGCGCAACTCTCATTTCACCCTCGCAAATCACCCTCACAGATAATCACTCCTCGTCGAAACTGGCCCGCGCCTTCTCCAAGCGCGCCTATGGCGGTGCCACTCCTAAAAACAACTCACCAACGTACATTCCGCCTTCTGTTTATGAAGGTAGGCACTATCATGACGGAAACCTGGATCCGTCCTCGGCGGCTTTGGCTGCCTCTTCCCACTTGACCGCTTCAATGAATGGTGGTTTACAGCATTCTCCAGGCGTCCCATCACCAACCTCCCCGAACGCGCATACCACCCAACACCAAACTCTCAACTCTCGATCCTACTCCCAACCCAGTTCTACTTCCAGTCGCATGATGCATGACCATCCCGAGGATGCTCCAAGAGCGTCATCTCGACTAGACCGACTCACGCCCAGTCAGCTGCCTACCGCTCGCACGGAAACCCCATCCTCTGCATCCCGAGTTGATCCTCGATCTGGTGCCGGTGCTGGTGCCGGTCCTGCCAGTGTTGAAATATTCAAATCATTCCGTGTTTCCTGGGAAGATCCATGCTATAAGGTTCTCCCCGCCGCATTGAGGAAGTACAATATTCATCATGACCCGAAGGATTACGCGCTTTACATCGTCTACGGTGACCAGGAACGGTGCTTAGGCTTGGATGAGAAACCACTCTTACTCTTCAAGCAACTGGAGAGAGAGGGCCGGAAGCCGATGTTTATGTTGCGGAAAATTCACCCTGACAACCCTTACACTACAGCTCCCGGTTCGGCTCCTAACAGTGCTGGGTTTGAAGCTGGGAGACCGGGACAAATCAATTTACCAGGAGGTGTTCTGTAATTCCCCAATACCTCGATGCATGCATTCGTGTCTATTGCTCAAGCTTGAGATACCCGGTGCCTTTTAACAAATTTTGCATGGAATATATTGCTCGTCGCATTTTTCTTTTCTTTTATTCTTACAGTCTCGTTGTGGACTGTTCGCTCTGTGGTTTTTGGTCCCCCAAGGGCATTTAAGACTTCTCCATGTGTTTGTAGTGGAAGGATTTGGCGCTCGTTATCTTGTGTTGGGCAGTCTTACCAGAGCTCATTTTGCATTTACGATCCTGCATCGTGCATTAGCCTTTTTATTCCCTTTAGATATTCTTATCCCTGGGCGTCAAGTCTTGAATGTCAATAGCACTCTATTCTATCTGGGTGAACAACCATTCCTGAACAACCTTGGGGATCCGTAATTCTTCATAAAATCAAGTGGCACTTGAGTCCAAAGATTGCTTGTGTGAGTGAAGCAATTGAATGAAAGCACTTGAGCATGTACAATCCTCGATTTACCATCTTGAATACTATATGTCTACGTAATCAGAATTAAGTAGACGGTCAAACAAAGGTCAACCACTAGTCTCGCGCTACGAATTCTGTAAAAATGTCGATAATCTTGAGCATGAAAACTATTCAGCTTCCAATCTATTCCAATGATCAAAACGCCATTTTCAACCCCAAAGTTAACCTAACAGCACACAGCGGGTACGATGAATATCAACCCGAAACAATATCGAACCGTAGCTGCAGTCTATAACTCTGAAACCAAGTAACAACGCGCGCAATATGCCGAGTCCCTGGTACAAAGGAGTCCAACAAAAAAAATACAACAAGCCTACCCATCCTCGTACCCAAAAGCTGGTGATAATGGAGTGTATCCTTTTCGAAGGATTGCAGCGGAGCCTCCTGGATATGATTAAGCAGCTTGTACTTCTCCTCATTGTAGATGAAATTCCGCACAAACCCCAACGTCTCCTTATTAACAACGTTATCCATGAAAATATATTTCAGCGTCTCAGGCTCATATTCATGCTGGTAAACAGCCTTGGTCAGTTGAGAAGAATATGGGAGGTCAGAGTTCTCAGTACGTTCAACCGACTCAATTATTGCTACACCCGGTCCAATGACTCCCTCCCATTGGCCGTAGACGTCAAAACGCTCAATAGTGAATCTAGAGTACACGCGGCTTAGGGATATCCCAACTTCAGAGACTCGGAAATGGTAGTTGTCTGGGAGATCGATTCGCTCGATGCTAGAGCTCCAACCTTCGTCGTTAAGAATTTCGAGTGTGAGACCTGAGAACTTGATAGGGCAATCGGGGTCAGGGCACCTAAGCCATGCTGCACACTGCTCGCCGCACTGCTGTAATATGTCGGAGGCTGACATTATGGAGCCTAGTAGACTGTCGGTTTTGTTGTTTGGATAGGTAGATACTCACTGGTTTAGTGGACTTTTTACGGATCTCGGATACTCGATGATATTTGAATGTTTGCGTTGTATATAATCTTTCTTAGTATATGAGCTATGCTTTATTATATATTTTGGTCGATTGCTATAGCTTATAATAGATGCCAAAGAGGTTATTTCACATAACATGTTTTAAAGATATCGAGGCCTCGCCAAATGGAACAAAGCCAGAGGCTTAGGAATAAAAAAACATATTACAAATTCCATAACATAATTCAAAGCCCATTCATAGAAATAAAGAAACAAAAGAATCTAATTATGTCACATAATTTCAGGGGAGTTAGAATGGAATTGTCTATGCTTAGGTTTCTTGGGCTAAGGAGCAAAAACAATGCAGATACCCACAATTTGGGGGGCTAAAGACCGAGGTGTACAAAGTACTAGTAATAGCTTGGCAGTAATGCAATTATGGAGGAATATTTTTGATGGAATATTCTAAAAGAAAACAAGAATCATGGCCAATGTTTGATGTATCTCGGTATACTTCGCTTATCATCACGTGGTGACGTGTTTATTCTAACGCGTTCGATAAGCCCACTTTTCCCATTTCTCGAATCGCATTGCTCGAAATGAGTTTGGACAGGGTCATTCAGGATTCCGATGACGAGGAATCTCTCATTGAGGATGACTTCCCAGCTTCCCCTGACCCGCTTCAAGACCCGGAACTCACAACAGCCCAACATCACGATCATCCCGCGCAACAAGAAACATACCCGAATGAGCATACAGTCACCGAAGGCTTCCCAGGACCTCAATTGAACGTCAACTTCGATCAATTCCTACAGTCTCAAGGAACACATACAGGCTCTACTTCATCCCAGCAACAGCGTGAAGAAAGATGGATTCCCTCGACTAAAGAAGGCGGGGGTGGATCAATTAGTGCGTCGCGGTCAAATGACGGTTGTCTCCCGGTGTACAACCATTTGGCGGTGATCACATGCTGATTTTCCTATAGGCGCGATGATGACAGAAATCGGACTTGCGCAAGAACGATTGTTTGACGACCCTTCCAGCGGTGCCCAGCGTTTCCCTACCACCGTGACCTTTTACCCCAGCGAAATCTCTCAACCAGGATCATTCCCGACCATGCAGTCATATCAGTATCAGCAGATGAACCCAGTGACCCAAGGTCGATTCGGGTATACTGAGGTGCCTAATAATGCTCCGTATGAGGCAACGCAGCTTCTTGCGCTGGGTACTACGCACGCCTATGAGTACAGTACACCGGCTGTCTCGACCCATATTGATTCACCATCGGACAGGCTCACGGGTACCACATCGATTCAAACCGTTGGAAATCTACCTGGTGTCCCTCTGAACAAAAATGTACAGCCGCCGGAACCAATGCAATCAATGGCCTGTTCCCCGCATGATACTGAACCTCTTTCATCCTTGGCATCGCCAGGATTGAACAAGGCCAAAGATAACAACACACGATCTGGTCTCATGTCTCCGCAACATTCTCCGGCAAGCACGTATGATGAGCTTGCTTTACCCGCTGTGTATGTGGAAGTTCCCTCCGCCGTAAAGCGTGCTCGCCAAACGAAAGGGCCTCTCCCGGGAGATGACGACGACGATGAGCTTGCCATTGTTGGGGGCCCTCAGCCTAGTCCAAGTAAGCCGACCGCGAAACAGTCCCCCCAGGCGATGTCTACAGACACTCCCGGCAAATATGTCTCGAAAAATGCCATTGCATCTGAGGATGGTGGAAATGGGGCCGAGAGCACAACAGTCGCGGATGAGTTTAGCTCTGCCAACAAGACCAACATACCGCCAACATTGCCCGAAGGTTCTAGCAATTCTTCTACCAAAGAACCGAAGAAGAAAAAGGCCAAACGAACCAAGGCAGCTTCTGCCATCTCCAAATCCCGAGTGTCAGATGCCGAAGACGATGTTATATGGGTGGACTCTCGGCCTCTGACTGCTGGGGAAACACAAGAACAGAACAACACAGGTACGGAGTCAACCATTGCAGACCCCAACCATCTTGGAACACCACAGCCAGATCCAACCGCCTCTACTGAGGAGAGCTCCACTACGACAACATCAAGGGAGAAACCTGCCCCCAAGAAACGCGGGCGCAAGCGGAAGAAGCCTTTAGAGCAGCCCCCAGAAGCAGCCCCAGCGCTAGTCACAGTAGAGCAGAATCCCCCACCCAACACTAAAGTCGTGGTCTTGAAAGTCAACGCGAACCCAGCTGGAGATTCCTCCCATCCAAAATATGAAACGAAGGCAGTTGAAGCAGAGAACGCAATGCCACCACCCCAATCAGACCCTCATGTGCCTCAAGCCCATGATCAAAGCGAAGCACCTCCGCAAACTCCCCAAAAACAAGATCCAAATCCGAGTACCCCTGTTGCGGGCAACACAAACGCTCGGAAAGGACCAGCGAAGCATAGCCCCATTTCATCGACTGGCAAGGTTCCCTACCGCGTTGGTCTAAGCAAGCGGGCTCGGATCGCACCATTGCTCAAGATTGTGCGCAAATGAGACATGTTGCTCTATTTTCATTCATGCTTAGGTTTTCCTTGATTCTGGTCGGTGTTTGTTTAATCCCTGAGCCTGGAGTTATTTTCTCTTTTACTGGTTCCATGTCTTCCTGCACTTCTTTATTATACCCCTACTCTACGTTGAACTTCTTGTATTTCTTTGTTGTGATTCATTCATGAATCGAATGCTTATCTTTCCAAATTTTAAGTTAAGTCATGGTTATCATTACTTCAAGTAATATATACTATAATATCGTTTCATCGCTCCGGTAACCTATTCCATCTGCCATACATGCAACATAAAAGACCTCGGTGGACGTTGACTTGTTCGGTCCGTGGGTATACAGTAAAGAGTATAGAGTCTACCACATCCATCATTAGCAACTGATATCTTCCTCGAAACCCCCATCAAAAACCATGCATCTTGGATTCTCCATGTGTGTCCGGGTATCGCAATATATACCTTTAATCGATCATTTTTCATTATTTATTCAGTCATCCCGTGTGCACGAGTGCACAGTCTCATATCACGCCTACTTCTCCATTTCGAAGCAGGTGATTCCTTAACTATAGCCGCAGAAACCGATATCGACATCGTGAATACCCTAGCCGATTCTTTCAGTCGGAGTACCGTGCTCGTGACGGCATTGGTCATGGCCAGGACAACCATTGCTGGAGGGAGGAGTACGTCGAAAAGCTTCATTGTGGTTTTTTCTTGGATTGGTGTGATCGGGGAACCCTTAGAAGGACTTGGTTCTGTAGGAAGTTCTGTGGGGAGTAGCGAGGTAAAGAGATGTAGGTAAGGGTTCTCGTGTGACTTGGAGATAATCTTTAGCTTATGTATCCCTGCTTATTCTAGGTCTGTGGTCTTATTCTAAGTTCTCACGCTTCTTATTATTTCTAGATTGGGAATCTACTTTTCATGTATCTTGTTCAGGTGTGGCCCCACCTCCCACATGGTATCGTCTGCGGAATGGGTTTATTTCTATCGCTGAACTGCCAGTGCAATGACATTATGCATGTGCAGGATATGATTTGTTTTAGATCAGCGTAGTTAAGCATTATTCGAAGTATTATCCAGCCAGTTTTCTTCAAATCATAGACGCTACATTCATGGATGAAGTGCAGATGAAAGTATCGTCTTTAGCCCGGCTTACTTCCTGATTAGGAAATCCCTAATTGGGAAATTCGGATGAAATCTGACATCGCGTCTGACATAAGGTTCAGCATGGAAGAAAACTTTTATTTTAAAGATGCACTTGCTTTGAAACAGGAATGTAAACTGTAAAGCCACCCATTTTCATTCTCGACTATCCCATGGGCTCATTCTGGGAAACACAGTCTGCCATGGAAACACCGGCGATGGAAAGCAAAGAGTGGCTGAACACTGAAACATCATGCGTAGCTATAAATATAATGCCGAGAGTTCCAACTTCGACCCCAAAACAATGCCCAAAATCAGAAGGATACTTTTGATCAAAGACGCTGATCCATCACATCCAAATCGCCACAATCAACGCCAGGAACAAAGACGTTACGGCCGCAGTACCGAGGTTTCGGAACTCAGAGTCTCCCTCCGACTTATTACCCGTGTTCGAAACAGTTGAGTCCCACGCATCGCCATTGTGGGGTACTTCCACGGCGCAGTAGCCGGCACCCTTTTGACAACCGTCTCTGCAATGACTGGAGCTGTTTCCGCAGAGATTCCGCTGACCGCAACACAGTCCAAAGCTAGAGCCTGAGCAGGTGTAATCCTTGCCACAGGTACCATCGACTGATATCTGTTGGTGTAAAATTTTTGTAGTCTTTTGTATATGCCCGGTCCAGCGGCTATCTTTGCGGTACCACATCTCCCGTGGGTCTCGAAGGCATTCTCCGACAGTGACAGGGCGGTATCCGAGGCGTGACATTGTCTGCAGCATGTGTTCCGTGAGGTTGTGAACAGTCTGTTCGTGGGCATCGTGGGCAATAATTAACCAGGAATGGGAGGCAGGATTTCCAGAAGCCAAAGCCTTGTCAAAAATATCCTTTGATTTCTGAATCAAGCCCGGGTTGTCATTTTTGTAGTCGTCCGTATCCACATCATACAACACGATATGGTATCCCATGCGACCCAGATCTTCGCGGCATCCAGACCCCTCTTCACAGCTGGAAAACGGTGGGCGCATATAGGTGGGGAAACTTCCCATGATGTTCCGAAGAGCAGCTTCGTTCTTGACCATCTGATCAACACGTTGAGTGGGTGTAATCTTGCTGAGATCCTCGTGAGACCAGGTATGACTGGCAATCTGATGACCACTGAGCACCATGCGTTCAATCAAGGAAGCCCAAGGGAGTTCAGGATCATCAATTGCACCCTTGCCGTTGTTGATGCCAGTGACAAAGAACGTCGCCGGTGCCCCATACCGGTCGAGTAGATCAAGAAGATCACCGGTGTATCTAGAGGGTCCATCATCAAACGTCAATGCCACCGTTCCTGGGACTGAACAAGATCGGATCTGTTGTGGACCATATGGAACAACTCCGATTTTGGGCCGCAGAATGTCCTTGGTGGGAGGACCTTTCGGTGTTTTGTGGGCATCGCATTGGCCATAGTCGATCTTGCAGTCTGGGGAACGACAGTGTGCCTTTGTAGTGCCACAGAAACCTTGTATCAACTCTTGTGAGAATCATTGCATTCATTTCTGGGGTTTCCTCTTTGGCTTACCTGCACTGGAGCAGCAGGTACCACTGGGGCATCTTCCATGTTTTTCGCCGCAGCGGTAGTCAAGGGGGCTAGCGAGTTTTTCCTCGCGACGTTGCTTGGGTACATCGACCGGTGTGGCAGGCTCGACTAGGCCCTCTGTTTCTGTTGGGTTGTTTTGAACATGCCAGGGTAAAAAGTGCTGACGATATCTGATGATCGGAGCCGGCTCTACAGTTGGGTCCGGAGAGATTGGCGCATGTCGACCGCCAACAGAGCTCAAGGCGATGCCAGCGAGAATGGCCAGGGCAAGTAAGATGTTTGTAACGTGCATCGTGAAATAGGACAGTACAATGAACAGGTATGATGTATGGTAAGCTGACTATGCAGAGTAGAGTCTTGAAAGAGAAATTTACATGGCAAGGAATGGAAATGGAAGAGCGGCATGAAAATATGGACATTGGGAAGGTACGTTCCAGTTAGCTTGGGGAATGGAAGGAGCAAAATGGGTTTTTGATTCTAACCACAGTAACCTACATCACCGAGGAAGGTACGAAAGGCAATCAGCGAGCTCCGGAGTCGCAGTGAATTGCAAGACAGCTTACAATCAGATCAATATGACTTGAATGATATTCATGTCATTAGAATGAAACATCAACATGGGTATCGTTAAATTTTGGTCATGCCAGACATCCATTATGCTATGGAGTGGGTACTCCAGGATGAGATGCGTTTCTGCTTCATACAAGACCCTTTCCAGTCGCTTTCAAAGTAGTAATTCCATTCCTCAGGCGTGAGAAGTTTGTGCCTGCTACCATACTCATCGGAAGATAGTTTCCCGCTGAGGATGCGAGCAATATCAATAGTCACTCAGTTTGAAATACCGTCCTCCCCTGCTGCGGCAAAGACGAAAGGTGCCAGGCTATTCAAGTGTGGGCCGAATTTCGCAGGGGCACTACGAGCGATTGTGCCTATGGCGGCAATCAAATGGCGGCGGTGCACGGTAGAGATCTTAGATGATGATAAGGCCTCTATCAGGCGGGCAACAAAGGAGTTGAGCTGGTTGTCGGAGAAGTAGAGGACCAGCGCCGAGATGGCCGTCAGCGCACGCTTGGTGACAACGGTTCCAGCCGTGTCATTGTGGATGATGGCCATAACTGGCTCTTGAAGGGCAGCCAGCTCAGACTCCTGGAGGAGCGGACCGAAGCATGTCACAACCTTGATAAGCACATCGATTGCCTCACTGCTGAAGCCCTTGGACGGATCTTTCTCCAACATACCCCGCACTACCGAGCCACGTCTACCTGATGCTGACTGGATCGGTCCTGTCAGTCGAGGAATCAGGATCTTTGAAACGGCGGAGTATGCGGTGACGACGTTCTGCGGGGCGGGCTGGCCGGCTTGGGGCCGAGGGAGAGTATCGACAATCGTACGCAGGGCGGTGTTGGGGACGGAGGTATCGATGGTTTGGGAAGCGGTCATATCGGTCAATTTCTCGAGGAGAATTGTGAGTGTTTCAAATGGCAATCGGATAGCCAGCGGGCCAAGACTGTAGTAGATTTCGAGGTTAGTTATCCGTACAGCCTGGGAGGATACACGCGGGGGGCAAACCATTTCAGCGCTTGATTTTGGACATCGCCGTGCTGGTCATCCAACGCTTTCAGTAAACCTTCAGCAAGGCCTTGTGCAGAGCGATGGTCACTTGAGATAAAGGTCGATTGGGGGTTGCTCAGGATCCCATAGAGGTCATTCAAGGACATATACCGTAAATCGGCGTCGGGGTCATCTAGCTTTCCCAGCAGACCGATTATGTTCTGTTGAGTTACCTGCCGGTCTGCCATAATTGTGTTGAGTCTCCACGAGAGGGTGGTTTATATGATAGAACTGGGGAGGAAGCTCGGAGGTAGCTTTCGATGGAAGAGGCCGAGTTCGTGATAGTGATATCAACGTGGGGTTGTTGCCTGAGGCAGGAGCTTCACTTTGGTATGATGTTGCTGCCTGAGGCAAGTTTGAGGCCTCAGGCAAGCACTTGACAAGTCCATCATCAAAATCGAATTGAAACCTAAGAAATTCGATTTTGATTTCAAAAGATATCCCTCATAGATCAAAATGCTTGGTGTTGTAGCTACGCGCTTTTCAAGCCCTTTAGAAAGGTGAATTTTGGGTAAGACATGTGCATGTCTCCGGAGCCTTGAATCTCAAGTCAAGCGCCATCGTTTTCACCAACCTTGGAATAAATCATGCGAGTGATGATTAGATACTTGCCTAAATAGGAGTCAATACACCTCTCAATTTATTTTAATACATTGATCTATGGTCGTACATGTGCTAAACTTAGCGAACGATATCATCATCAAGATCTAATCTGATAGGCAGGGGTCTCCACCGGCCACTGGAGCTTCAACCTTGGAACCAGCACAACAATAACATTCCTCAATAGCCAGACTTCTATTCGAAGCCAATTGGCTCAGTTGAAGGGACACAGGCTTAGACCTTATAGGCTCCCGAGCAATAACTTAATTCATAGCTGCAAAGTGCGGGGATAATGCCAACTAAAGTAAGCCATTACATCACTGTCGCGGCGCGCACAGACCAGCGGAAGCGGCTGGGAACCTGGTCTTACGACCCTGGAAACTGGGCCTCAGCACGCTATTCCAGGGCAAGAGGGGAGACGCACTTAGCTGCAGGCTACGTCTGTGGGTACTTGTCGTTCGAAGCTTTCCTCTCTCTCTCCTCACCCTATCACGCCTGTCTGATTCTCTACCCATCCTTCTCCATTCGTACCTGGATATTCTATCAATACCTACAATCATGGCTGGAATCTTTGCACGTCGCTCAGCATTGCGCGTTGTTACCACCACCCAGGGGTTCCGTGCAGCTCCCAGGGTAAGCCGTTCGGCCCAGCTATTGGGGCGGAGATTGTATTCCAGTGGGAAGAATAACAAGGGCTATGAGGAGCATACTAGTAGTGATTTGCCATGGTATGCATTTCCTTGAAACAAATTGGCTTGGCACGTCGTTGCCTTTGGAAGCGTACATAGATTTATTTATTTACTGACTTCTTTTGGTAATGCAGGTTCCTTGGCTCCGTCGGAATTAGTGGTCCAATGATCTACTGGCTGTTGCAAGCGGGTCCGGAAAAGAAGCCTCATGATGATTCCCATGGTCATGGCCACGGTGATGAGCACAAGGAAGAGTCTGAGGGAAAGGAAGCTGCTGCGGAGGTAGAGGATAAGGGAGAGCCTGCTGAGAAGGAGGGTGGTGAGAAGAAGCCCGCGGATGAGACTGAGCAGCCGTCCAAGGAGGAGAGCAAGTCGACAGAATCTACCGATGGAAAGAAGGGGGAAAAGGAGGAGGAAAAGAAAAAGGAAGATACGGATGATGAGAAGGATGATGAGAAGCCTGAGCAAAAGGAGTCTGCTGAGAAGAAGTCGGAAGACAGCAGCAAACAGGAGGAGCCCGAGGAGGAGTCGAAGAATAATTCCAAGAAGGGATCCAAGAAGGAAGAGCCTTCTGAAGAACCTAAGAAGAAGGAATCGTCCGGAGACTCGAAGAACAATGAGGTCAGAGCCCCTTTCCATGCATTGAATTTACTCATCGATAACTGACAACTAAATATACAGTCCGATGATACCAAGCCCTCTGACGGTCAAGAAGCATCATCTTCGAAGCAGGAGTCGTCCAAGACAGAAGCCAACAAGCAGCCTGAGAGCGGCAAGGACAAGAGTGAAAAGGATGAGGCCGAGAAGGGGTCTTCTAAAGAAGAAAAGTAGATTCCCGACTCACCCAAGAGGCGTATATTTGCGCTAGATCTTGTTGACATATATGTAGATCATGAAATGAATATTTTACATTATCACTGGTACAACTTTTCAACCCTAGGGCATTGGTGTAAAATAATATTGACAGACCGTCAGATGCTTTGATGTCTTACAGAAAATTATCATCCTACTATCCAACGGCTGACTGAATATGTAGAGCAGCTGAACAGAAAAAATGTTCTATGAAGTGGATGGATAGAACCATAAAAAGTAGCAAAAAGAAATCTCTCCCTCGGGGAATCGAACCCCGGTCTCCCGCGCTTATCGGTGTTAATGACAAGCGGAAATCATGACCACTAGACCAAGGAAGATGAAATAGTCGAGTTTCCGCTCGACCACTTGGTACTGGTTGATGTCAGAGATCCCAATTATGGCGCTATAACCCTGAATTCTTTCCCACACTGCGTAGCCAGCATGTCCCACACTCGTAGAAACTTCGATGAGCCATTTTCTTAGATTTCCTGTATTAATTGATGAATACAAATTATGTTTCGTCTCAAAAGTAGCTACTACTGGGCTATTCCGAGTAATTGATTGTATACCTAATACCGGCGTAAACACCAACCTTTCAATTGAATCCTGATCTTGAGTCTTGTCGTTAATTATCTAATCTAAACAATATAAAAATACATTACTCCATCTCATGTATAGGCTTCACCTTTGCGCCTCCATGTTCACCTTCCAATTCCTGAGCTTCATATGCCACCGCATGGTCTTGAGCAGCTGGTTCCGTCGTTTTCCCATCTGTCATCGGCATGGCCCCCACAAGCTCAGGTGGATCTCGGCCAAAAAGTTCCGCAGCGTCCGGATGATCTTGATGATCTTGGTTCACAGCGTTGTATTTTCGCCTCCGCCAGAAGAACCAGAAAAGTCCTAATGCAATGAGCGCTGCAACGCCAACACCCACTCCGACACCGACACCGATCGCCGTCGAATTTGAGGAGCTTTGGCTGGAGGAGTTAGAGGTAGAAGTGGATGATTTAGTCGATGATGACGATGTCGCAGTAGCAGTAGGACTAGTCTGCGCGGTCGCAGTCAATAAGCCACTAACAGAAGCCGTAGCCGACGCCGAGACCGCGTCAGATTTATCCCGGATATAGAAAAGCGGGCTCCAGGCCCTCCATCCATTATTGTTATCCCCACGAACGGCGGAGCCATCAAACAATCCGATTTGATACTGTGGGCTACTAGTATTGAAGTCGGAAGGAATAGCCCAGCTATATTGTTCGAGGGTGCAGTTTGCGGTGGTATTTGAGACGATTTGGTAGAGAGTGCTGGTTGTGGAGAAGGTCGCATCCACTGCAAGAGTCAGAGTTAGTCTTCCATCGCGGAGTGCTTAGGGGATTGGAATGCCTTCACGAACCGACAATCTGGTCCACTAAACCTCCTCCTATTCGGCCCAAAGAAATATTCAAGGGGAGGGTTCCATTTTCGATGGACCCCCACTGCAAATTCAAGGACTCGCCCGGGTAGAACTCGTTATTTGCGGTGTCGGTGAAGCCGTAGAATGTGCCCTCTACACAGTTTGTGTATCCGTTTGTTGACATAATGGTCGCACGGGGGCACGGGGGACCTTGCCGTTCACGTCTGGGGTCACTGGGGCATGGGGCTGAAGGAACAGGGAAACATGTGGATTATGTACCCTAAATACGGAGTACTTTCCCGCTAGTTTATTTTTGTGTCCCGCCATGATCAACATTGATGTTCAATAATACCGAAGGATCCAGTCTGTCAGCCCATTGTGCTATGACCCGTTTGGGTACACAGCTTGTACACGGTGAACTGTGCCTTCCTTCACCATGATGGTGGCGGAAACTTAATTTCAAACAAATTTCCATTAATATTTTGAGATTGAAATGCAGGGGGTGAAGCCATGCTAATAATATCGGTACTTGTCCGGAGTTTTGACTGGCTGTGTACCAAATTCGAGTTCTTGATACTTAGGTAGTTCCTTACTAGCGCTTATGCCTCACCACGCTTATGATACAAGCGCTTACGGTATTATATTGAAATTAGCACCCTTAATACTGCCAGTCCTCAAAATTTCTGTACAATAGTGAAATGGGAATCAGGGTCTTAAAGAAAAAAACCACCACACGTGTCAGTGTGTGGGTACACACTGACTTTTATGGTTTTACAGATGCAGCACCGTGGACCTATCATTATATTCTCGTATCTACAAAATGAATGATTCGATCTTTCTACTGAGGTAGATGCCTTTCTGCACAACTGAATGAGTACTCCCGAGCCCTGGAGGTCAGCACAATAAGGGCCTGAATATATATATTAGCTCAAAAGCACCTGGAACCCCTAGAGCTTCCCGTCTGGAATTGAATTTGAAAAAGATGACTGGAGGGGGTTTATTTTCGAAAATCGCGCCTTCAGAAAATGAATTCATGCAAGAGACAAACGAAACATCCTATGCTAACTAATCCAATAACACCCCCACACCGTAGATACCTGGGTACATATATGTAGGTACCCTATCCATGAATGTGATATCTTTCGCATTGAGATCGATCGGCAATGGTATTACATGGCTTCCGCCCTGGGCTGTACTCAGGTCGTGGCTTCAGGGCAATCAAAGCTTTCATTCTATGTTTAGACACTGTCGGAAACCCATGCACGATTCCAAGTTTCCCATATCAGAAGCTCATTCTCTATGTCACTCAAGTAGAACATGTAGCCCTGAATGTACCTGGATCAGTATGTATGGACTGTCATGCGCAGGCGTGGACGTATAAAAATGTCAATATTAATACTGGGCATATTATATAACATTGAAGGTAAAGTTCTCCGAGCATGCTGTAATCAAGACATGCGCCGATTCGTATCGAGGAAATGAGTAGGAAGGAGTCCCAGTTATTATCCCGCTAAAGCAAAAAAAAGACTCCATCTCGGATGATCCAAACGCCAGATGTGTGGTACATCGTCCCTGAGAAAGAAACTGAAGATCGCCCGCTGAAAAGAAACGCTTGAAAATGCTGATATCATATCATATATCATCACAATCATTGTATGTCACCATCGCTGTCAGATGCTACCATGGGTTGTTTATCTTTCCTGTTGTTGGGCAGAGAGTCGACAGTTCTCTGCACTTCGCGTTTTGCGACTTGTTCCAAGTCAAGACGGGATTGAAGATTGAGTGACTCAACAGATCCGATACGCTCATAGAGCTTTCTAGAAATTGTTCGGTTGATCTCGGTATATTGTTCTTTGGTCACCATTTTTGCGCGGTAATGGGGCTTCAACGAATGGCCGACCATCTTCTGAATGGCAGATTTGACGGCAAGGGAAGGACCGTGCCGGCTGGGTGATGTTTCTGGTGAGGATCGAGATTGGGCTAATTCGAGGGCTCGTCGGGGAATGCGTGAGCGTGGTCGAGCCTCTTCGCGTCGCGGTGCGGCATCGTCTGAAGTAGGAGAGGCATCGCGGCTACCAGAGAAGGGAATCTCGGGTGAGAATGGAGGTGAAGAAGGTTCAGCTGGGGAGGAGAGCTGAATGGGGGAGATGGGTCGACTGCGGGAAAAGGGTGGTGGAGTGGTGGATGCAAGTTGAGGAGAGGGGTGGTTGGAAGAAACTGGAGAGATGGATGGAGAGGATGGACCAGGGGTAACATGATCGGTAGGGGCAACAGATGCCGTGGCAGAGGGTCCAATAGAGGTACCATGGCTGGGTGGGGATGCATCTTCCACCTCCTTCAAAAGAGAGGACAAGAAGCTCGGTCCACCGACACTATCCCCGTTCACTCGTGCATTCGAACTTGCAGCTCTGGAGGATTCTCCATTTTGATGAGCCATGGCAGCGAGTTCCTGTGGTCGTCTCGTGCGCGGACGCTTCAACTTTCGCCGCGGTTCCGACGGCTCAGGGGATGGGGACATGGTCGGTTCTTTACGCTTGCGGGCAGCACTTGGGTTGTTCTCAATCTCGCGAGCCCTTTCAAATGCATTCCAAGCACGCACTTCCTCCAAGGACTCAGGCTCGGGTGTTGGTACTCTGGGAACTCTAGGTCGGGATTGCCTAGCAGGTTCTAGATCAAAGAGCGCAGCAGTATCGCGAAACCGACTGCCTCCTCCCTGTCGCTCGGCGACCTCGAACCGGCGTTGCCATGCTCGAAACTCACGCTGGTTTGCTTCTTCCCGACGACGCTGTTGCAGCACCCGCTGAGCGGAGCGATCATCGTCAAATGGGAAGTCCAGGTCGATATTCAGATGGTCCCAGACAGACTGCCATACCCGCGCCCAGTGCAGTGAGTTGGCTTGGTTCCGGCTGTGGAGTCGTCGCTGCTGAGCTCGAGTTCGATGTGTTGCTCTCTCATTTGTACGAGCGGGGCGACTAGACTCTTCAAGAGCTGGTCCAAGCGCCCGTTGGAACTCGCATGTGGAGCAGTACCACGACCCAGCGGGGATTTCATCCAATCCTAAACAGTATGTGTGGGACGGAGCATCGCATCCATCACAAAGGAGTAACACATCCTCGTTGTCTGCTTCCCCGCATAGTGTACATGGTAGGGAGTCAGCGAGATCATCTTCGATATAATCGATCAGCATGGTCGGATCCACCTCAGCGACTTGCACCCGGTCTTGAACGGCATAGGATGAGGTGACCTGACCTATAAAAATTTGGAAGAATAGTTAGTCATAGGGTCCCACGGGCAAAAGGGACTCTCGAAACAAAGGACCACGTACCTCCAGGTCGGTCGCTCAGCTCGACCATGTTGAAACTGCGACGACATATCGGGCAACTGTTCGCTCGCTCCACCCATGGCTTCAGGCAGTTATTGTGCAATATATGACCACACGGCAATAACTGGGCGATCTGACCCGGATCCTCATCGAGACCCTCCTTGACCGTTGTAGCATCGTTGAGATGGGGTCTTGGCACGGGTTCGGCGGGATCACTGGCGCTTTCGCCAAGGTCTCCTAAACAGACAATGCAGGTGTCGGACATGGACAGGTATCAAGCCAGGGGAGAGAAGGCTGAGAGTCGGCATGAAGAGCGTTTCGTGAAGTGTATGAAAGAAGAAGAGGAGTGTGGGGAGGAGGGAGCCGGGCCTTTTGAAGGTGGGCCGGGATTTCCAGTCTAACGCAAAACAGGGCGGCAACGTGACGGGGCGAATCATCCGCACTCGCGCACTTGCGAATGAGCGACAGGGAAAATTCACTTGATTTAATAAGTCATAGGGGATGGCCGTATCCTATTTAGGTCTAAGCGGTCGCTATGACTCCCTTGTACGGATTGTAGATCGGAGATGGTGGCTGCGATCGTCCCTTGCTGTAGCGTCCTCAAGGTGACTCTGCCCTGGTCTACACTACTAGCCCCAATATATCACAAAACACTTTCTCAAGGGCTACGTCGCCAACTACGCGAGTTCCACAATTCAGCCCGCAAGGTCTCTGTTTTAGCGCGATTAAACACGGCAGAGAAACCCTGGTAAGGTTCAAACTGAGATTCCAGTCGTTCAGGCGCCCCCTGCACGGGAGTGGGCCCCATGCGAGGAACGCTGCTAGAGGTGCCGCGACTATTTCACCACTGTAGCAAAAGAACCGAGAATGTACAGGGCGCAAAAGGCTGATATGTACTGTACGTTGTAAACTCGCTGTATAGAGTTGAAGAGCTCTGGTTGCCTGGCGTGGTGGGTGCGGAGGAGCCCAGGCATCTACAACTATTGCCCAGGTCACCAAGTTACCGTCAATCAAGCCGCACTCGTAACGTTGAGGTTCGATCCAAATCTGTCGCATGCCAGACACAGTCGCAGGACTCGATCAGAACTCGGGCGGCTTGAAGGTCGGGTATTGGTGATTGGTTGTCTATTCCGATCGGCTGTAGCCAACGAAGCCCCGAGGGGTAAAAAAAAAAGCATGGCGTCCATGACGTTACGCGGGAAATCAAATGCAATGCAAAATTCTTAGATTCCAAAGTTTTTCATTCTTGGTATTCAGACGTGACCGTAGAGTAGAAAAAAAATCATGTCACATTTTTTAAACCTCAGCGATCTCACGGAGACGGCGGATGGTGGAGCGGGTGGCAGCGGCAGCGGGGGTCCTGTAGGTGAATTCAACAGTCAGTTTCAGCCTTCAACGGTGACGAATCCTGGTATTCCTGTCTCATTCCCCTCTAGGTCCAGGTCCAAATCCAGGTCGTATCGAGAAATTGCGAGCAACTTACGAGACGGTGTAAGCACCACCGGCGACGGTCTTGTTGCAGCCCTTGCACTCCCAGATACCAACAGCCTTGCGCTTCACGGTGTTCTTTCCGCAGAAGGTACAGATGTAACGGGCGTGCTGGGTGACTTCCATCTTCTTCACCTGCTTACGCAGGGAGGCACCGTATCTGTAGGGAATGAGTCAATATTCGGTTGCTTTTGTGTTGCCGGTCGCGGTTCTCAGGCGAGGAATCATGTTCGTTCGAGAGCGAGGGCGAAATCGAGGGATGGGCAATATTCATACCTGACACCATATTTACCGGTGATACCGACCTCTGGAAGGGAATTAGCATTCTGAAAAAAAGGGGGGTTTCATTCGAGAGGGAAGGAGAGGTTTGGAGAGACATACTCTTGGTGCGCTTGGTCATCTTGTCTGCAGTGCGGCTGTAGGTTGAAGATGGGTTCAAAGCAGATCGAGAAGAGGCTTCTGAAGAGTGGTTGTGGGTGGGCTCGCTTAGGGCTATTGGGGCTTGGCGGGAGTGTGTGGTCACCTGACAAGGGACGTGATTTTGATTTTGATTTTGATTTTGGAGTATTATGTCATTGACGTCATGTGACTCCACCGAATTCGATTGGTTGATGACTTTCAGTCAAATGTGGTCCCTTTGCAGTCTATGATTGGTTCTTTTCTGTTTCCATCTATTGAGTGTACAGTATTGCTTACGCCCACCTGCAGCAGACTCCTGCAGGGGGATCATATTTTTTTTTGTGTACGAAAAATCTGTGAGAATTCAAATCAACGCAACGTAAATCTAATTCTATGAATATCTCCTGATCCTTCATAATCTGATGCGACATCTAATTTCTGGGTCACGTGGCAGAGAACAAGACCGATCGACGTAACCAGACGGCCTCGGTTGAACAACTCTCCGTCGGGTGAATTTACATGATCATGCATTGTACTACAATAACGAACAAGACCAGCTTGAGTAAAATGAGACATTCTCTTCTTCAATACAAAAATTTCTCAACTCTGTCCCGAAACATACCTCCAAATTAGTGTCACATACTTCCCGTACTAGCGCGAGGAGCTTTGTGATCCTCCGAGAGCTTGGCCCTGCGCAAAGTGGAGCTCCATCCTCAAAACACAACAGACCCTCACCACAATGGCTTCCAACAGGGAATACGACTTGGTCCTGCTAGGCCCGACAGGCTATACGGGTCGATTCTGCGCTGAGTACATTGTGAAGAATCACCCTACTGATCTGAAATGGGCTGTCGCAGGCCGTTCGGTGAACAAGATTGAACCCATCGTCGAAGAACTCAAGGCGCTCAACCCAGACCGCCGTGCGCCAGGTACGCAGAAAGATGACCTGGCCTTTTCATTATCTCACTTGGGCGCATGCTAATCTGGCTCTTCGCAGATGTCCTCCCGGTCCAGCTGAATCCCACCGAATTGAAGGAGCTAGCTCAGAAGACCAGACTGATCATTAATTGCATTGGTCCCTACCACCTCTACTCCACCCCGGTGGTCGAAGCTTGTGCCAACAATGGAACCCACTACCTGGATGTGTGAGTGAACCCGAGGCTCTGGATTTGCTGTTGAGACTGACCTTGAGACCCCCAGGACCGGAGAGACACCCTGGATCAAGCTCATCATTGACAAGTACCATGAGACTGCCAAGGCCAATGGCTGTATTGTAAGCCTCCTGCTTTGCCCCTTTCGAATTTCGTCTAATAACCACTAGATCATCCCCTCTGCTGGCATGGAAAGTGTTCCGGCGGATATGTTGGCGTGGTCTCTTGTCAAGCGAGTCCGCGAGGACCTTGGATCGCAGACCCGTGGAATCGACAGCTGCATCAAGGACATAAAGTACGTCTCCGACGCCGACACCATACTTACGCCCCAAAAATCTAACCCTTAATAGATCCTCCGGCGCTAGTGGGGGCACCCTTAATACCGTCCTGAGCATCTTCGACTGGCTCCCAATCTCGGAGCTTCTCAAGTCTACCGGTCCCTTCTCGCTGACAGGTTCCGGTCCACTCAAGCATGTCCCCAGCGATTCGATCATCACCAAACTCTTTGGTCTGCGCTCTGTTCCCGACCTGGGTACCCTCACCACCTCCCCCAACGGCATGGCCGACATGGCCATCGTCTACCGCAGCAGCACCCTGATGCCCGAATTTTACGGCAACCATTTCGTTTTCCACCAGATGCTATACGTGCGCAACGCTCTCCTCGCTGTCGCCATGCACATCGGCTTCAACCTTTTTATGGCGCTCCTTATGTTCCCACCTGTACGCTGGCTGCTACGCAAGTTTGTCTTTGCCCCCGGTGCTGGTCCGACGCTAGAGAACTCTCGCAATGACCGTGTGGAATACCATGCTGTTGCGACCGCAGACCAAGATGTCCCCAAGCCGAAGCGCGTTTTCGGTAAGCTGACCTACGAGGGAACTATGTATGTGATGACTAGTTTGCTTGTTTCAGAGGCTGCTATGGTGATCCTCCAGCAGGAGGATAAGGTTCGCAAGGTTTCTCGTGGCGGTATTGTTACCTCTGCCACGCTGGGTCAGGAATATGTAGATCGCCTGGACAAGGCTGGAGTCCGCATTGAGACCAAGGTCTGGGAATATTAATCCTATCTCGTTTCAGTTCCTCATGCAGGTGGCTTCAATCGCTTTCAGCTACGCTCGGTTACGACACTGTCTACGTTTGACGAATTCTTCTTACATAATGCGATTCATAGCTCCAGATAGTATATGCAATGAACAATCTGTCCTTTGATTGTACACAAGCTTCAAACTAAAGCTTCTCCAAAGGATTTCCTGTAAATGCAACGTCCGTCAACCATTCAGAAATAATGGCGTTCACTTCCTCGGGCTTCTCCCACAGCGCCCAATGTGCAGTATCAACCTGCTTCAGATCCAGTCTAGGGATCTGCTTACTCATAGCCTTCCCAAGATGTGGCGGCAGAGCCTCATCTCTAAGAGCCTGGATGAAAAGAGTGGGAACAGTAATCCTTCGACCAACGATACTCAACTCATCCTCGAAGTTGATCTTCCGCGTTCGGTACCAGTTTACTATATGGCATTAGTCGAGGTAATGTAGCATAAGACGAAAAAGGTAAGACCTACACGGCGCATGAATCCCGTGCCTCGAATACTCCGTCCCATAGTACTCCAGTTCCTAGAGAGAGAAAAGAAGAAGAAAAACGTCAGCCCATAGCTCCAAATACATTTCTTCCATAGGACTGAGAGACTTACCTCCTCGCTCAATAATCGTGAATGCCTTAATCTCATCAAACGATCAAGTATAACCCCCTTCTCCGCCTCAAACCCATACTGCTTCTCAGGCGTCCGACCCCCAAGCAAAGCAGTCAAAAACTGCTTAATTTCTTCCTTGGACTGAACAACTTTCTCAATCTCTCCACTCGCAAACTGAATTTGATACCCGAAATTCGGCATGACAGTTTGTGCTATTTCTTCCAGTGATAGGTACTCTTTCTTGGGACTGGAGTATGGCACGCACACAGTGAAGAGATGAGTGACTAGATCAGGGTGCCAGAGGGCAACGCGGTAGGCGAGGAAAGCGCCCCTATTTATAGCTTAGGATATGGTCATCTGTAATTATTTAAGTGGCTTGGTCTTGACTTACCAGTCATGTCCACCCAGGATGATCCTCGATTCGCCTAGGTGTGTGGCTAAGGCTTTGATATCGTCTGCGATGGCTTTGTGTCCGTATTGGGTGTAGTCATCGGGGGCGTCCTGTTGTTTAGACAGATGAGTAGTCTGTTCATTCTGATTTTGCGATCGAATGATCTTGAGTTTATCGTCTTACTGTGCGGCCGTAGCCTAGGCAGTCTGGAGCTACGACTCTCAGTCCCATGTTCACCAGCATGGGGATTTGGTATCGCCATCCCATAGATAGATCTGGGAATCCATGTAGCTAAATAAATATCAGCAAACAGCGTATATTCCTGTAAGAATAATATTCACTTACCAGGAAAATGGTGGCACGGTAATTGCCGGATTGGGGTTGACTGAGGAGGTAGCCTTCAAGCCCGGTATGTTGTTAAGCAAAGGTCATATTTCGGAAGGGATGCTCTCGGATTCTGCTCCAATAATATCCCAAGGTCGTTTGAAACTCACCGTATTTTCGTCCGTTTAGGGTGGCGTATTCATACCTGATACGCTCGTCGCCCTCGACACGGATCTTGTCGACTGGCATTTTGATGTTCCTTTTGTCGGAATACCAAGGTGACTCAAGTGAAGGACAGCTGTTTCCAAGGTAGTATTTTTCCGAGGCTTGGGGTTATTAATTTCCGACCACAGAGAGGTCTTTAATATAGAACAAAGTCGGGGTCAAATGCTAATCCGAGTCAGTTCTAGTGTGTCGCTTTGACTATGACGTAGGTCAGGCGAGACGAGGACGGACTAAATGATACCTAGAATGATGTGCAAGGATAGCCTGAGCAATCTTGGAAACACAGAAATGTAATAAATATACGATTCAAACAACCTCAAGAGGGGGAAAGTTGTGTTTTTGTGTTTTTGGTTACGTAGTATTCCCGGAGCCCCTCTTGACCGATCTGCAGTGAGCCTCGGCTCCTGTAATCCCATTACTGTTCCAGGTCACACCACTCGACATGCACCTTCGAATGGTATCTCAATGAAACGCAGTATGCTCATTTTCATCCAGGTCTTCGCCATAATGAACTTATTAGAATCCGCAGTAAAACGAGCACCTCGTCAACTCCGGGTCAGTTGGTTGGTCATGGCCCCTTGTGTCCAACGCGGCCGATCGATCTCGCATGTTCAATCTGTCGAAGAGTGGGCATTCGATGATTACGTGTGTTGATATGTTTAACCACATGGTACAGCAGTGAGATAATCTTCTCCTATGGATTCCTAGACAGTGATGACAAAACCGACTTAGGCCATGTTGGATGTGAATTTCCCCGAGCATAAGGCTATTAACATGGCAAACAAATGATCTGCAAAGACACTCATGGGACATGGACTTCGGTCTTTCAAGACCTAGCTACAACAAATACAATAAATCTGACGTTATCGAATGGATCCGGGAAGGTCAATTGGGACAGCCCACACTTTCAGCACCAAACCTCCTCTCCCTTGTCATCATATCTCAGGAATCTTTTCCCTGGGTTTCCTTTGAACCCAAAATGTTAGCAGTGTCCTTTCATTGTGGATCCTTTGATTCTGTCTTTGGAACTGAAGTGGTACCGTTATCAACATCCGGCTCGGACTCCTCTTTTGGTGGCTCGATGTCTCCATTCATTATTCCTGCCTCGAATTCTACGTTCTCGAAAAGCTGGGCTGGGTAATTCTTCATAAAACCGGCATATTCTGCGGCGTTTGTGCGCTCGGCATACTCAATTTGATGCCGGATGATCTCCTCATCACCATCTCGAAGTTTGGCGGGTCTCCAAAGCTGAAGAAATTGTGTGTTAGCTACGGCGCATGCGCAAACCTTGGAGCGGATAGTCTATTCTTCAAAATATACCAGAACGGGCTCCGTGGCAGTCTTCAAGTAACGCGCATCAACGAGGTTCTTCGCATGGCGGGCCATCATCTGCAAGTTATGCAAGATTAGCAACGGCTCATAAGTCCGAGTAAAAGGGAAAGAACCCACGGCATCCCTCTCGAGAAACGCTTTCGCCGTATCCTCAGTCATCTTGTGACGCTCAGCCCGTCTCTTCCTCTGGCGATTAGACTCCCACAAAAATGTGTCCGCCTTCAATTTGGCTTTCTGTCGTAGTTCAATCTGCTCTCGACGCCCCTCACGAGTCTTTTGCGAAATATCGGTCTGGTTTCGCGAGAAGGCACTTTTTAGGTTGCCAAACAATCTTTGTCCGCGCCGGCGCTCCTCCCCACTCGTAGATTTCTCAGGTCGTGTCTCTGCCGATGGAGGTGGTCCACACCAGGAGGCGTCGCTAGGGTGAGGATAGTTTGGGAAGAAAACGTCACTTCCTTGGCTAAAATGGCGGCTTTTCGCAGCTTGATTGGAAGGGGAGGAGTTGCAGCGCTCTCCTGCTGGGTACAGATACTCAGGTGATGGGCGAGTATCAACTTCTCCTTGACTAAATTGGCGGCGCTTCGAAGTATATTCCGAGGGAGAGGAATTGCGGCGCCCTCTTGCTGGGTACAGGTCTGGATACAGTGATGGGCGGGTATGATCATGACGAGGACGACCAACTGCCGAAGCAGGCGATCTGTAGCGTTTTCTCATGTTAGAACATATTGAAACAAACGTCACGTGAATATAGGATCGGATGGGCGTGACGGGGTAGAAAGTACGTATACGTTGATATGAATGGAAGTATAGCGGGCACCTCAGCGGGCTCGGCGCAACGCAGGGCGGAACAGCACAAACGCAGCTATGAGCCAATCAGACGATCCGATCTTTCTTGCATAATATTAAATATCTATCCAATCTTGTGAAGTAGTATGTACTGGCATTTAAAGCGTATGTTTCAAAATTTGGAGCGGAACTATTTCTCGAGGGTGGACTATACATACTACATGTGGTCCGTGCGCGGCGGAAACGCTAACTCCTTCCAGCTTCTTCTCTCCAGCTTCTTTCCTTTCTTTCCCCCGGAACCCGCCACTCGTTTGATTTCTAATCCAACAACATACCTCCTACTTTCCACACACCTCAAACCCTTACATTCATTCAATCCTCCATTCACCATGTCGCGTCACCACCCCGATCTTGTTATGTGCCGCAAGCAGCCCGGCATCTCCATCGGCCGTCTTTGCGACAAGTGTGACGGCAAATGCCCTGTGTGTGACTCCTACGTTCGTCCCACAACTCTCGTCCGCATCTGTGATGAATGCGCCTTCGGAAACTACCAAAACAAGTGTGTGGTCTGTGGCGGTGAGGGAATCAGTGATGCCTTCTACTGCTTTGAATGTACACGCCTTGAGAAGGACCGAGACGGTTGCCCGAAGATTATCAACCTGGGAAGTTCAAGAACCGACTTGTTCTACCAAAAGAAAAGTTTTCGGAATCATTGATTGGGCCTATGCCTCTCTCCACGGCTGGCTTTGTGGAGTGGAGGGGTATCCAGCACGGTTTTACAGTCTGTCTTGGTCAGGTGGAGGGGCTTTTTACTTGACACGTCTTGCAAGACTGTGAAAAATCTCGCTTGATTATGGCTGCAATCGAAAGCCTGCCTGGTCTAAAAGCTGTTATCTACATACTAGACTAAGGAGCTATCGTCAGCATTTCATTTACCGGCCCGGGCGACGGGGACGGGCAAATCCTCGTGAGGCGCCTTGGTCTTTCGGCGGGTCAACCTCCTCCTGCAACCGCTCTGCGGTGATCTCATCTGGCGACGATGCCTCGATCTACCATGCAACTTCGTTAGTACGACTGCGGATTTTCGACAGCTTTCCGGTTCATACCTTCTTCAAGATCTTGAGACCCTCATCCTCGGCAACCGTGATTGCAGTTCTCCGTGAGCTGGCGTGCAACATACGCTCTTTGATTGTCGATCCGGTGGGGCATGTGTATACGAACACCACAACATCCGACCCGGGGTAGTGATAGAAGGAATAGCGGGGTGAGGTCGAGGAGATGTGGGAGGCGACCGAGCCCGCGTCAACACCGGCCTGGGCATCGACGAGTTTAATACTTTCCGTGGGCCCATCAACCGTCTGTATAGAACCCAAATATTAGCACCAAATACAAATATTCTCCAACCCGTGCATTTGTACAGATCCACATAGAACGTAGACCGTACGACGAGATGGTGGAGGGAGTAATCCTTACCAATTGCACAAGCCCACCATCCTGAAGCTCCCTCACAGCGGTCTTGACCGCATCATCCACACCCATAGAGACTCTCATGCCAGATCCAGAGCCGGGACCAAAGGTGCCTCCAATCCCAATATCCCGATGCGGCGTCCCACTTCTAGCCTCGGCCTCAGCCTTCCTCACAGCCTCAAGCCCCCGCTCCTTCTCACTCATCATATCCTCGCGCTTCACGCCACCAGCCAACTCTCCGCTCCGTTCCAGCCACGCATTCTTACCAAGAATCTCGTCCTCCTCAGTAGTAAAGACAGTCAACGGGAACTTCTCGATTCCTAGCTCGCGAACCAGCGTCGAGCGAGTCGAAGCGAAGAGCATCTTCGGTCGAACAGGCGCATTGTATGGGATATGCGTCAGTGCGACGAGGGTCGATGACGATGCTGTCGGGCGGCGGAGCAGAAGGTAGATAGGTGTCTTGGGCTGTAGGACGGCAGACAGCTTGGGAAGAGAGCTGTAGAAATCCTCCGGGCTGGACGAGGATCCCGAGAAGGGGATAGCAGATTGTGGGGTGAGGGTCTCGCCTGTGATAGTCACTGGGAGACAGAAGAGGGATGAGTCGGAGTTGAAGCGGGTGAAGGCATCATGGAGCTCCGTCGAGACTGTGGTTTACGAATTTAGTTTTGGGTTTTTGGGGGGTTTCAAAGGCTCAATGGGTTTGTTCAAAGTAGGAGATTGTTTTTCGGTATTCAACTTACCGGAGATTCCAGACTGCATGATGTCAATATGTGTTTGTCTCTTGTTGTAGGTTGGATTCGGGGGGATGTTTATGGAGCGGGGAAGCGGTCAAGCGGTGAGTGGTCTTACATGCGTATACAATGAGATTGATGGTCACCGACTTATTTACAGGCGGCAGAAAATCAAATTACATACACATTTTTGATTACTGCTGCAGTCTACGATGTGAATTTGTTTGAATATCCAGAACCATGTGGTATACACAATTAAAAACAAAAACGTATGTACAGATATCTTCCAACCAGCCTGTGGCTAGTGATCTCAAACTTGAAACAATCAAGGAGATATGCAACGCCCACCATGCGCAGTATGGTATCACATGCCTTCCAAAAAAAAAAAAGAGAAACTCTCCGGGCTAATTCTTTGCACCTTTTTTCTTTTGTACTTTACTCCTCGTATGAACCTCCCACGAAAGGCCAGTTGGAACTCTCCAGCTTGCCCTTGAGGAACTCGTACACGGTAAAGGTAACAGCCTGTCCAGGAGCAACACGCATCACACGAGGGGTAATACCCTTGTAGAAAGCCTGAGCACCCTCTTGCTTGAACATGTCCTTGGCAATAACCATGATACGGGTAACAGCAGACTGGCCTGGCTCGGCACGGGTCTTTTGGAGGCGGGTCTTGATGGTATCGATGGGAGCGTTGGAGAAAGGACCGACGGCACCGGAGATGAGACCGATCAGGGTGGTCTGGTAAGAGGGCAGCTGGGTGTTGGCGTATTCGGGCTGCATCTTCTGCAGCTGAGCCTTGAGCTCAGTGTACGCGGTGAAGTTGGCGGCTTGGTTGGTACCCTGGCGCAGGGCTGTCAAGGAAACACCACGGTACAGGGTGCTGAAACCCTCCTCCTTAATGACGGTGAAAAGGGCGTGAGGGGCGCTGCGGTACTTGGGGGTGTCGAGGGGGTCGGCAAGACTGTGATGCTGGGCTTGCAGGCGAATCTTGATCACCTCCATGGGGTTGACAATAGCGACAGCTTCGGTGACACCGGCGGAGAGACCAGCTATTCAATTGACCATAATTAGCAGGGGAAACTAATGGGAAATCACAATCGCAGAAGGGCTGCAATCAAAATGCACTTACCGAGGAAAGTAGCCTTGCTAGTGACATTGCCGGTCACCGGGTCGGCCATCCAGCCCTTATAGGTCTCATATGAGGTGAATCGAATGGCCATCTTGGGAACGATACCACCCAGCACGGCACCGAGACCCTTGTACAGACCCATGGCGGTCTCCTTGCGAACGATCTCGGCACCGGTGGCGGCGAAACCGCGAGGCTTGGCCTGTGATGCTCAATTAGCGACGATATTTTGGTATTCAAAAGCGAAGGCTTAACATACACCAGGAACGCGAGCTCTCCGTGACAGCTGCATGCGGACCTTGATTGTGTCTAAGAAAAACATTGTTAGCCATTGGAACTTCAATTGTTCGCGAAGCAAAGCATAACATACCAAGAGGGTGACACACGAGAGCCTCCATCATACCGGCACCACCTCCAGCTATTCACCAAGTTAGCATTGAGTCCAGAATCCGGTGACAAATGTCCAATTACCAATTAGGTTGACGGCAGGAGAGGCAGCCTTCCTCTTGCCATTGGCGGTTTGTACGTTTTTGGCAGACATGATTTTTTTTTTTTGTATATTCGTCAAGAGTCAAACAAAAACCCAAATTCTCTTCCACGCGATATGTCGTGATCAAAAGAAGCTAATTGATCGGAAGTTAAGGGTTTGTCCCGAATGTCGGGGGGAAAGCGAAATGCGGAGGGAGTCGGAAGTATACAATCCCGGGGTTCGAAAGCCGATGCTGGTCCGAAGATGACGCAAAGAAAAGTAATTTTGAAGTGGACTCAATTGGAGTTTAAGTTAGAGGGGTTTCTTTTCTTTTCTAACGAAAAGTCCCGAGGGTAAATGGGTTCGGTTGAGGTGGCGGCACTGAACTTTGTGGGGAGAGATAGCTATGACGGGGCGACGGGAGCTGGACGAGCGGAAGTGGGATATAGTTCTTTGCCGCCGACAGATTAGAGCAACGAGGAATAAAACGAAGCAAACAGAGGAGAGTAAAAAAGGAGAGTTTCAAATGATTCGAGGGTTTCTCGGCAATCTTATAAAATAACGAGGCGTCATTCCGAGTGTCGCTCCTATTCTTCAATCCCGAGGCCTTCGGGAACAAGGACGGATGACTCTACTCCTCACGGTTCTGCGGTGCGGTTGCGGTTCTGGTCACGATCCCCCGGATCCTCAAATGATCTGACTTCACATGTGTCAAGGCTTTAAATGAGATTGTCGTCATAGTTCAAAAATCTTAAAAATAAACTCTTGATTGCTTGTGAATGTACACATAGCTAACGATACTCGTTCCTTTCCCCTTTTCCTTCTCTAGCACGATAAAACTGTGCCTATAGAGGCCCGGGGGGGGGGGGACGTTAATTACTCCGGGAAATGAACCCCCTTTACTATGGGGTGTCACGCGCAATCCCGCACTGTGTTCCGCCCCAAAGAACTGTTCTTCCCCCGGAAGAATTCGGACCAGCCAAGAGTCCCCCGCAGCCGAGGTTCATTTGAAGCAGCACAGCCTAGGTCATTTAATGCGACCAAGTCTGGTCAGAAGACCTTAAAGCCCCTTGGAAGTCTTGGAATTTAAAATATAGAAATAGTAGCCGGCCATATTCCAGCTCAACCTGTCGTTTCGTTGAGATGGATATGATGGTTCAGCGCACGTCATCGGCAAGTGGGCGGTAGAACGTTTTACCCACAATCGTAGTAATCCAGCGTCGGTTATTGCAGGAACAGAACAATGGCCCTACAATGGCCCTACAATCAGGTACAACCGCTCAAATAAGCGCGGAACTTCAAAATATTGTACATGATGAATTGCATCATGTATGCATGTGCATAAACAGCGTCACATGTAATCCCGTGATAAACAAATCGGTCATGTTCGTCATGGTCGGACTTCGTCCTGTGTCGGGTAACCGATTATCGGCGCTTTGAACTCCTTGTTCTGGAGCGGATCACGGAAAGCTTGGCATATCAAGTCTTTTCCAGTTGATCGAGGCCATAGTTGTTTGTTTATCTGATTGCATCTGATAAGAATCCACTAAGATCATGCCTGTGGACTCTAAGGCGATGTTATATGATCGAATCGCTGCACGGCTTAAGGATTCGCCGCTACCAAATCCCGATGTTGATCGGAGCAAAGCCGAACAGCGCGATCGTGTCAAATTTCAATTTCCTCAACTCCTCTCTCTGTGAGGATCGAATAAAAGCGGCTACTGCAGCATAGACAGAGCTGGGTCTGGTTTCTGCCTCACGATCTGATATTCGGAGTTCAGGATAATGGCAGGACCGTTGGCGGTCGAGGAAGGAGAGACGAGCCCCCCACCGCGGTGGCAGGCCATTGCAAAGAAAATATTGATGTTCATTTTGCATCAGTGGCTCTTAATCGGAATGGGAGTCGCCTGTGCACTGGCCTACTGCTTCCCCAACGTCGCGAAGCATGGTGGAATCATTCGGTCCCAGTATAGTGTGATGTACGGGGTGATCGCCATCATTTTCCTGATCTCGGGACTGAGCATCGATCGCCGGAAACTCTTTTTACAGTTTATGAACTGGAGACTGCATCTCACTGTACAAGTGATCTCCTTTTTATTCATACCCGCCGTGGTTTTGGCCGTTGTTTATGCTATTTTGGCTGGCGATCCGACCGGGAAGATCAATCGGTCTGTGCTGGCGGGGTATATCTTCGTATCATGTATCCCAACAACGATCGCCTCCAATGTGGTGATGACTCGGTCTGCTGGTGGAGATGATGCGGCGGCACTGGTGGAGGTTCTGATCGCCAATGTCTTTGCTCCGTTTGTCACAGCCGCTTGGACTGTGGCTCTGATCCCAAAGACTCCTGAATTCGATGCTTGGAGGTATGGCGGCGGCGACATGAGCAGCATGTACAGAAACGTCTTTCAGCAACTGGGGCTGAGTGTGTTGTTGCCGTTGTTCGTGGGGCAGATTATTCGATGGACATGGCCTGATCGTGTAGCTAGGCTGTTGCAGAAGACAAAGCTGCCCAAGTTGGCTTCGGTCTGCATGTTGCTGCTGATTTGGTAAGTCATTTGGATTAAAAACACAGCGACAATCTCTAATAATCTTCTAGGACGACGTTTTCTTCCTGTTTTGCTACAGGAGCCCTCCAGGAAATGGATACCCAGAGCATCATCTTCGTTGTATTATTCAACATCGCCCTTTACATCTTCCTCACAGGAATCTGTTTCATCAGCTCTCGACCACCTCAAATATTCGCGTCGAACAGGTGGTACAAAGCTGTATTCCAGCCCCTTCCTCCCAAAGAGACCATTGCAGCTTGTTTCTGCGGTCCAGCAAAGAGTACAGCCCTTGGAATCCCGCTCTTGTATGCCATGTGGGCACCACTGGATTTATACCTCAAGGCGCAAACATCCGTGCCTGTGCTGCTCTATACCACTGAGCAGATTTGCGTGGCTCATTTCTTTGTCCAAATTTTTCGCAAATGGCACTCATACATGGAAAAACGAGACGGAGAGCAGATTGCACGCGGCGACTCACCAGAGATCGACATGGCGGAAACTACGGTGGGGGACAGGGCGTTACCCACGAGAGTAGAGAACGATTCTAAATCTTAAACGGCATGTTCTAGGTTGATAGAGAATGAATTGTGTAGAGAATCCTGGTCATGGAATCCATGTATCTTCCATCCTAATGATCACAAACGCCATTTCCAATGCCAATCCTAACACGCTTAACGGGACGATCAAATTCAAACCGAAACAATATCAAGCCCAAACCATCTTAAAGCTAAGCAATATCAAACCGTAATTGAAGCGTATATCTCTCATACCAAGTAGTAATTTTCCGAATATGCCGAACACCTGGCCCAAAGGAATTCAACAAAAAATAGACAACAATTTTACCCATCTGCGTACCCAAAAGCGCGTAATACTGGGGTGAACCAACTTGGAAAGATTTCCGCGGGGCCTCACAGATAGAATCAACCCTCCTGAACTCGCGCTCAGTGTAGATGAAATTGCGCACAAATCCCAACGTGTCGTCATTAACAACATTCTCCATAAAAACATACCTTAGATCCGCAAGACGGCCGCCGTTCTGATAAGCAGCCTTAGTCAGTTGAGAAGAATATGGGAGGTTAGTGCGCTCGGTTCGATAAACTGTCTCAATAATTACTATACCCGGTCCGATGACTCCATCCCACTCGCCGTAGACGTCCGACCGAACGAGACTAGTTCTATAGAATGGGGCGGTCAGGGGAATACCGACTCGTGAGACGCGGGAGTGGTAGTGGCGTGGGAGGCGGATTTGCTCGCTGCTGACGCTCCAACCTTGGTTGTGTAGATCTTGGAGTGTAAGTCCTGAAACACCAATAGGGCAGTAGACACTGTTACTAAGCCAGTTTGCGCACTGTACACCGGTTTGCTGGTATAGGTCGAAGGATGACATTTTGAGTATTGGTATGATATCGATATTTTTTGTTTGGATAGCTAGTATGCGGGTCTTAAGTACTCGATGATAGATGTATTCGATGCTGAATGAAATTGTCCTTAGCCTGTGAGTTGTGCTATATTATATAGCTAATTCGATCAACATAGCTTATAATAGATGCTAAAGAAATTGGTTCATGTCTAAAAATATGATATAAAGACATCGAGGCTTCACCACATGGAACAAAGCCAGAGTTCAAGAATAACCTTCAAACAATCGCATTAACAAATCCATGTTTACTTCAATGCATTCAATGCACATTCATAGAAACAAAGGCCTGAAACCTTAGAGCAAAAGAATCTAATTATGTCACACAGTTTTAGTGAAGGCAAAATGGGATTGTCCAATGCTGAGGTGACTTAGGATGATTTTCCTACATTCATAGAAACAAAGGCGTGAAACAAAAGAAGTTAATTGTGTCACAAAATTCTAGGGAAGATCAAGTGGAATTGTCTAATGCTGAGGTAACTTAGAATGGTGTTTTCTACCTAATACTTAGTCGACATACTGTAGTTTGTTACTTGAAGATCTCGGCAAAAATTCGACTGGGTTTGTTATAACAGCAATTCTCTTTATTACTTGGGCATTTTCCTTATGAGCTACTTACCTGCCTATTCGAGTCATGATACGGAGTAGTGAAAGCCCTGATCAAATTCAGCTGCAGAAACCTTGGAATCACAGCGGAGTGTGAGGTGGATACAAATCGGGGATTTTTAGTGCAGATCACCGAATCTGATAGTGGGCAAGACAAGGCTTTGTGTCGATTTTCTCCACACACTACGGACTAGCGAAACCGCCCTAAAAATGTTGCCGCGCAAGCCATGAAAAAATGCCGCTATTCCGTCATACCAAAGCCACAGGGTCCAATATTGGACTCGATGAAGCCTTGAGAATTTTGCAGCAGCCTGGAGCCTTGCGATAAGAAGCGCAATAAAATCAAGATGAAACAATGGTTTTTCGATGGCTTGCAGGTGAATGCATCCCGAGCTTATCGACATGTTCTATTGGATATCATTGGATCGTTATCTACCCTGTCCCTGTTATTGTTCCTGATCCTGACCCTGACCTTGAAGGGTTCAGACCCACTTAAATCAAGCACGAGTCAAGTACTACTCCGTACAATTTTGAGATTAAGATCCTCTCTTCTGTTCGCCAAGCAGTATAGATGTCTTGCGGTGGGGGCTCGGCTTTCCACCGGAACCCTACCTGGTGGTCCCCAAGGTCGTATTGGGCCTATTGGTTTTGGCCATGCTCCTTGGGCGTCTTGATTGCACGCTCAGCAATTATCCAATTCACCAATCATTTAATCGAACGCATTCACAAGCCCAAACAGGGAAAGGACTGATAATGGGATCGAACAAATCAGAGTAAAATGCTAAGCTTATTAGAACTCTAAGACACCGGGACTTTGAAACCGCCAGACTCAGGAAACATGTGGAGCCTCTTGCATCCAGATTTCCAGGGAATCATTTGATTATAGCCGACTGCGACTCCATCGTGTTGATCCATACACTGTCCCTGAATCATCTAACTGCGGAGGCCATCGGAAGACCGTCTACTTGCATCCGTGCTGGTCATATCCGTAGTTGGCCAAAACTTTGTCTGTCCCAAGGCCCTTTGAGGAAAAGATGAGCCGTCTGTCTGGCTATGGAGTCTCAATAGATCTCTTATAGTGCCCTTTAGATCCCCCTATCGTGGGCTTTGTGTATACTCTCCTTAACCGCCATTCTTTATTTTCGTCAGTTTTAAGCTTAAATATTCGTCATTCACTTAAAATTTTCACAATTTGCCCTAACCTTATACGTTCATTGTCGGCATAAAACATCTTTATTACAGCCCAGAATGCGGAGCTCTCTCTTCTCTGCTTGCGGAGCCCTTCTCTTATCTGCCGGCGCTCTCGCTGACGCGACATGGTCCAACTACACCTACAAAACCGGTCCCTGGCAGCCTCCCCAGCTGGAACTGACTAAAACCGGCGTTGTCGACCCGGGCTTGATCTTTATTCCCGTCCGTAACTCCAACACCGCCGGTACCGCAGTGACCATCTACGATAACGATGGTGAGCTCGTCTACCAGGGCCCCGAAGAGATCACCATGGACTTCAAGATGCAGAAGTTATTCAGCAAGAACGTTATTACCTTCTGGTCTGGTGTGCCCCAGATCGCCGGCGGCTATGGTTACGGTGCTGTCCACATCCTCGACGATACCTACAACGAGATCTACACAATCACCCTCACTGGGGACTTCCAGACCGCCAGCGGCGAGGCCCGGGACTCCTACATTGATGTCCACGAGCACATCATCACTCCTCGCAACACTATCATCGTCTCTGCTATCAACGTCACCCAGCACGACCTCAGCTCTGCCGGTGGCCCTACTGATGGCTGGATGACTGTCAGCCAGTTCTACGAGATTGATATTCCTACCAACGAGATTATCTACAAGTGGGATGCTCTCGAGCACCAGGAGGGTATTCCTCCCTCTGCATCTAAGCAGGCTGTCCAGTCTGGTGTCTCTCGCGAGACTCCCTGGGATTGCTACCACATGAACTCGGTCGAGGCTACCAACGAGGGTTTCCTGATCTCCATGCGCTTCTACTGGTCCGCTTACTACCTGAACCAGAACGGTACCGTCCGCTGGCAGCTTTCGGTGAGTTCTTCTACAAGTCCAGTCTTCCATACATAACTAATGTGTTTTTTCTCTCAAGGGTGCCGACGATAAAGAGGGTGACTTCACCGGCGACGATATCCGTTTCTCTTGGCAACACCACGCCCGTATTTATAACGAGACCGACGAGGCTTTCATCCTGAGTGTATTCAACAATGCCAACGGCCAAGGCCAGTCCCAGAGCGAGACAACTGGCATGGCCTTCGAAGTTGACCTGACCAGCATGGCCGGTACCCTAATGTACAACGTGTCCGACCCCAATGACCCTGTCTATACCGAGACCCAGGGTAGCTTCCAGTTCCTGGGTGCCGCCGCCACCACCTCCAACCTCTTCATGGGCTACGGATCCGTTCCTAAGGTCAAGGAGTACGATGGTGCCGGTAACGTTGTCCTGTCCGGCCAGTTCGACCCCCTGGGCCATGGCGAGTCCTACCGCGCCTTCAAGGAGTCTTGGACTGCTACTCCTTTCTGGAACCCCGTTGCTGTGGCTGAGAAGTCTCTTCTCTCGGCCACAGTCTACATGAGCTGGAACGGTGCTACCGAGTATGATAACTGGGCTGTCTACTCTGTTCCATCTAATACTTCTAACGCTACGACACTGCTTACTACTGTCGCGCGCAGTGGTTTCGAGACCCAAGCCATTGTGAGCACGCTGAACACAACCTATGTTAAGGTTGCTGCTCGCCAGGGTAGCACTGTTCTGCGCTTCTCGGATGCTATTAGCGTTTAAGTGCATCTCAGTGTAGGGACTTTGCGTTGTCGATTATTGGCATTACTGGATATAATGTCCCATTCCACTTAGTATTTTTCTATTGTAATTTCCTTGTCAATTTGAATATACTACTTTTAGTTCATGAAAAGATTGGTGTCAATTTTCTACTACTCTGAAGTATTTGATAGCTCACATCAATGTAGTGGGGAGTGGATCCGTACCTATACGATGACGTTGCTCAAACCCTTGTTTGATAATCAACTTCGCTATAAATAACGCTTGTTATGTCGAACTTTGATATAGTGTGTAGGTATAAATCAAGTTGAGCTCAGTATATAAATGATACCTAGATAATACATGTATAGACTAATCATAGTTGAAAATGTTTATGCAGCATCAAATCCACAGGTTATCCAGACCAGCAAGACAAAGGAGATATACAGGAATAATTCATGCAGTTGAAGTCAAACACGGCGAGCTAATATCTCAGATATAGCTGACCTTCACACCCATTCCAACGGTGCCCTTCACTTTCTGCCAAGCAGAGCCCGTGACCCTGCGGACTCTTTCACGTATATCCTGCCGGCTAAAGGCCATCAGAATACCCAGCAGGAAGAGCAATGTGCGAGCTAATGACATGGGGTTCCCAGAGACGCTCTGGATAAAGTTCTTGAACAAATTGCGGATTGCCAGAGCCACTGCCCGTGCCTGGCTAGCCCGAGACTCTGACTTGACAGGTTTCTTGGAATTCTTCGAGTTCGATGATGATAGAGCCGTACGTGGTGTTGCTTTTCCATTAGGCGACTTGTCTGCCGACCGGGATGCTTTACCCTTGGAACCACTGCGCGGGCTGCCTTTTTCGATACCATAATCCACTTCGCTGGTATTTCGCTTGTGGCCATTTGGTTGTTGTTGATGGGCAGCAGCAGAGGCTTCCTCCTCGGCTCTCTGGCGCTCTTCGTCCCGTTGTCGCTCGAGCTCGGCATCTTTGGCACGTTGCAATTCCGCGGCGCGCAATTCGCCTCGCTCTTTCTCTTCCTTCAAGCCCTCCAATGTTTGTAGAAATAGTTCTTTGCGTTCTTCGTCTAGCACCTCGCTCAGATTGATGAACTCATGAGCGTATTCCCATTCCTCATTGCGGGGAAGGACGTGCAATGTGAATAATTCAATAATCCGTACTCGAGCCGTAAGGTCTTTCGGTGTATCTGCCCCACTAGCCGCGGAAATTCGTTGTTGCTGGAAGTCGCCGGACGCATTCTGTAGTCGGTCTGCTAGGTCTAGATTGGGTTGTCCGTAGGATGACAGGTATGTTTCAAGTCGTTGTTGGTTGAGTGCTTGCGAAGATGAGTGATTCAGGATTAATGTCGCTCTGTTAATAGTTTGAAACATCAGCGGCCATTCGCAATCTCTGCGCGGAGAACAAGACCGTCACTTACAGAACGTAAACTACCTCGGCGTCCACGGAGCCCTCCCGACCTCGGTATCCGATTTGTACCACGTCCTCCCAGATCCCGCCCTCGCGGACCTGTGTTGCCATTTGCTTCCATTCTTTCTGTCCAAATTGATTCTTGCCTTCTTCTGGGCCAAGTTCTACGATCGCGCTCAGGAGTGTAATGTAGAAGTTCCACACCTTGATTCTCCACGTGCTGGAGGCGGTCGCGATCGGCGCGACCGCTACGGAGTGGTCGCCATTGGTTTGCGAGTCTTCAGGGGTTGGAACTGTTAAGATGGGCCGAAGATTTGCGAGAGACTCTGGCAGACGTCGTGTTAGGAACAGCTGGGAAGCTGTCTTGTAAGTACGGGAGCAGAGCTTCGTGGGGGAAGTGGCGGTGGAGGAGACTTGGGTGTGTGATGACATGCTGTCAGTCATTGCGCGAGATCATAAGTGGGAATCAATTGTATTTGTAAGGGGAAAGAAGAGAAGGAGAGGGTCCATGGAGATTGCAAGTTGGGGACGGGAATGGCGTTGATCGGCTTTCGTTTTCCCTCGGCTCGTGGAAGTCCGGGGTTAGTCACGTGGTCTATACGACCCTATGTATGAAACATGTGTATGGACGAAGTTCACGTTGATGGATCTGCGGATAGAGATACGGAGGGATAGGAAGCTATTTTTTTATTTAATATATGCTTAATCACTTCTGTATCACGACCTTGCATTGTCCTCAGTTAATATCCTCGATCAAAAGATATTCGGGGCTGAATTGTGGTATCTTCTAAATCGTCATGGAGATGTTCTTTTGACAACACATCAATACCACTTCAATTTCACAACTTGAGAGTAAAGCAATTTCAACCTCTCTTCTAGCTCTTCTGACATTCAATTGAAAGACTTTCCGCTCCTTGCTTCTACTATTCCGTCGCTTTGCGCCTACTTTCGCTTTCTCCACGTCCTCTTCGTTTTCGGCCACGTCAACATGGATGTGACCGCCGGGAATTTTACTGCTTTGCTACCTTGGATTCTCTACCAGATCTCGTGCAGCAAGTTTGTTGCTATTGACTTGGAGTTCTCCGGCATTGCGATTGCCCCCAGCTCCCAGGCTCAGAAAGGCCAATCTCTCCAGGAACGATACACAGAAGTCAAGGCTGCGGCTGAGAGATACCAAATTCTCCAGATCGGTCTGACCATATGCCAGGAAGATAATTCCACTGGTCTGTACATTAGAGGATATACATGGTCATTATGTTGGTACTTAGCTAACAAGTAAAGGCACCTACAAGATGACGCCTTACAACATCAACCTGAGCCCATTTGTGGACCGAGCATTGGACGTCAACCGTGACTGGACCTTTATGAGCTGGTGTAGGTTAACTCCGGGGCGTTGAATAAAGGTTGCTAATGATTGATTCATAGCCATGGAATTTCTAATGAATCACCAATTCAGTATGGAAATATTGTGCAAGTACGGTGTGCGGTATCTCTCTCGAGACGAGGAGGCCCAATGCTTGATCATAGCTAGCCAGCGATATAATCGCACGAGCGCAATTGCTGCAGTCGATGTGAAGGTAACGGACAAGCAGACAATCGATTTTCTGCAGGCTGCGCGTCGAATGATCAACTGGTGGCTGGCCCAGAGTGTTGTATGCTTCCCACCTTCCCATATCTGCTCAGCACTAATTCTTGCCATAGACAAAGCGCAGCGAATACCTCAACATCCCGCCACACAGCAACCACAAGGCCCTCAAGGCCTTGTGTCCAGTCCTCCCTGAGACCCTGAATAACATGGAGAAGCGACTTGTGCATCAGCTTATCACAGCTGAGTATCCAAAGCTCAAGTCGAGAAGCCGGCCCATGTTCGTCCAAATTGAGGTCGCCGATCCTGTCAAGGACAAGGACATGAATGAAGGAAAGACAAACTCTCTTAAGACACTGATCCGCGGACACGTGGGATGCCGGTGGATTGTCGAGGCACTCATCGGAGGAGACCTGTCAGAGCTCCCAGACAAGACCTTTAGTTCCTTCATAAGGAAAGAGGGAACACCGCAATTCGAAGAGGCAGATCTTGCCAATAATGTGCGGAAGCACCTCCAAGAGAACCGGCCGGTCCTGGTCGGGCACAACTGCTTCATGGATTTGGCCTTCCTTTATAGTGGTTTCATCGGACAACTGCCGGATACCGTGGAGGAATTTCAGACAGTGATTCATAGTGTGCTTCCTTACGTGGTTGACACCAAGTACCTTGCAACTCACGATGCGGGTTCTATCAATCCAAGTTCTTCCTTGGGGGAGATCAACCGCAAGTTGGCGAAAGTATCGGCCCCCAAAATCGGTATGTATCATGTATGGCGAGTAGATTGTACTAAATGGGACGAATATGCTTGCTAATTATTATTAGAAATCGACGCTATGCACCAGAAGTATATCTTCCGAAGCAGCGCCCATGAAGCCGGTTATGATAGTATGCTAGCTGCGATCGCCTTCATGAAGCTGTCAGTCCAGCTCCAAAAGGGTCCAATTCTGTACGGCAGCCTGGGAGACCTGGAAGGCATGAAGATCGGAGTTGCGCGAGATAAACCTCAAATTGAACAAATGGAGCAACGAATGGCTGAAGACCTGATGATGCAAGAACAAGAAGCATTGCAAGGAAACCCCATTGATTTGATTGAGTTCAGTGACAGTGAGAGTCCGAAGCCAGTGCAACGAGTTGCTTTGACTGAGGCCGGAACTGGAGAAATTGCACAAGAGGTGCCGGTTGGGGAGTTGGTACCTCGGGTGGATAGCAAGTTCTGGCGCACCTACGGAAACAAATTGCGGGTGTTTGGCACGACCGAGCGGGTTATGCATCTGAAGTGAACACTTCAGATGCCTAGGTTAGTTATTTTAAGTTTACAGCAGGAAGAGACCGATCTTATCAGAATATAGGACAGGATTGAAATGGATATTTTGCTTCGAATTGAATTCTCAAATGACAAATTAAGGCAGTGCAGGAGTGTTCGCCGCATCTATCTAACAGTACACCTTGGGATTCAAAGAAGGTACCGCTAGCGAATCAGCCGCGAAATTGGTCTAAGCACCGCTAAATGGACGACTGGCCGTGGGATCTAGACGCAGTGACGATAAGGTAATGGATGCTTGAAGAAAGAAAAAGAAGAAATGCAGATTTCGCGAAATTTAACCGCCGTTCTTACGCTAGTCCCAAGTGGGTCTAGCGTAAACGTGACCGGGGGAACTTTTCTCAGTCTCAACATGATCATGAACAGGCCGATCAACTAAAGGGATACTATCATTACCATTCCCATTCACTCCCCGGTGATGACTACAGGAACTAATGGTGCCCGGCGCATAGCGTCGCTGCTGCGTATGTTCCATTGTCCCCCCCCAAATCGCATCACTGGTACTGACCAATTCCAGGCCCATCAAGACTCGACTCTGGCGTGTGCCGAAGCTGTCAAGAAACAGTCGGCCGTCGCAATTACGCCACTACTGCGACCGAATCCACATCTGCATCGACTACCCCCTCCACATCCTCCGTGAACCCTGTCTACACCATCAATGCCGGCGTCGTTCTCTCCCGCCCTCCGCAGATCACCCGTGATCTTGAGCCCTTCGAGAAAGCATACTACTTCTACCAGAAGCGTCTGAACGAGCGTCTGGCCCTTCCCTTCACCAAATACTTTTACTTCAAGCGCGGTACCCCGCTAGACGAGGACTGGAAGAAGAAGGTCAAGGAGCGTCTTACTCCCGCACGCGACATCGGCAAGTACAACGCGTACGCCAATGATGCATGGAACGACGAACTGCTTCTTGGTGCCCAGGAGTCAGAGCCTGAGCACCAGGTTGAGAAGCTGGTGCAGGATGCCGAGTCTACCGCCAATGCGACTTCCCAGGATACCAGCAAGAAGGAGGAGATCCCGCGGCCACACGCTCGTGTGACCGAGGCTGACAAGAAGGGCGATTACAAGAGTCTGAACCGTCTGTTGTCCAGGACTTTGTATTTGCTGGTTCAGTCGAAGGAGGGATACTGGAAGTTCCCCAGCTCCCCGGTGGAAGCTGAGGAGACTATCCGCCAGGTGGGTTTATCCTTCCTGCAGTCCCCCATTTTCTCCGTACTAACGTCTCTTTTTTTTCTAGGCTGCCGAACGTACCCTGACCCAGTCTGCCGGTGTCAACATGAACACATGGATGGTCGGCTTCCACCCCGCCGGTCACCACGTCTACACCAACCGCAAACCCCACATCGACGAGGCTACTGGCGTCGCGAACTACGGAGAGAAGACCTTCTTCCTCAAGTCCCGCATTATGGCCGGCCAGGCCGATCTGTCCAACAGCTTGCAGAAGTTGCAGGACTTCAAGTGGGTGTCGAAGGACGAGATCTCGCAATTCGTGACACAGAAGTACTACAGCTCCATCAAGAACATGCTGGCTGATCGGTAAAACTCTCAGCTGAAAGATCTGATTTCAGCGAGGGCATGTATTTGTTGGATATGGAAAAAGTGAAGAGACCGAAGGATGTTGGCACAGAAACCAGCGATTTGTTTCTGGCATAAAGCGTTATTGACGCACTGCATATACTTTCCCGCGCATGCCATGTATAACTAGATTTATTTCCTTTCCGTCAATTGAACTCATTCGAAAAGACCTATGTCTCCATGTAGCATACCAAAATCAAAATAAGGACCCAGAAGCAAGAAATAGGGGGGGACCCCATATCATGCTTTGCTTTTAAACACCCTTGGGCTTACTACACGAATAATTTTCTCAGATCCGACATACTACTTGAACCCATCAAGTCAAAGCCTTCATAGCCTAAAGACTTAAGGAAACAACAACCATTAAATATTCAGTAGCTATAGATAACAGGGTATATGAGAACAGCATCTAAAGAAACATTATATCGCTCAATGCGGGCGAAGCGTACACCTCCCAGTGTCCGCAAATGGAAACCACAAAAGGCACATTATTAACAAACAGTCACACCCTCCAACATTAGCTATACCATTCCATCCATTGTACCGTCGCGGTCTACCGATAGTGCTGCACAAGTTGCGGTTGCGGCTGCTGTTGCTGAGGCTGCCATGTCTGGAACACCTGGGGGGGATCATAAGGATGCTGCACCGAAGTTGGAGCCTTAGCATGACGTCCATCAAGCCTAAACCAGTTCATAAGACAAAGCAGCAAGCCAGTGAAAATGCCAACAACAAATACAAACGCAAAAACCGACTCGATGATATCTGCATAGTCCGCAGTATAGGTCACAGTAGAAGCAAGATAGTCTCGAATAGCAACAACGCCCCACATTAAATTGTAACCGAACCAACACAGACTTGCAGCGATGAGGCAGAAGTGAGGCATCTAAAAGAGAGACACGTTAGTATCCTTGATCAGATTGAAATGGATGCGCAGGGACAACTTACCCGTGAAGCAAATCGATGAGTACCAGCCTTCACAGTCACGAAGATCGTCCAAACGAAGATCTCAAATGCCATGACGAAGTATATGATGCAGCGGGCGCTGTAAAGCTTGCGCCAGCCGTCGATGAGCTGGAATGTGAGGGTCGTTTCGACCTCTTTGTACTGGACTGCGACGTAGACCGCGAACTCGGCGAGGGATAGGATGGTAATCAGACCAAGTAGGACCCAGTGAAAGATACGTAGGGATGCATATGGTTTGCCGGAATCGGTGAGGCGGTCCAGGAGCAGGTGGATTGTTTGGTAGAAGACCAGGAAGAGTACACAGCTGAAGATCACGGAGAAGAAATCCTGTAGCATGAAGCTGATTACATAGTATTGCTTCACGACTGTAGTTGCTAGTTCAAGGATTTCATAGATTAGGGTCTGAAGTTGGGCGCTAGGGACGGTCAGCGTAGCTTTAGGCTAGGAGGGAGGGAAAAGATATGGGGTTCTGGGGAACGTACCAGATCCACATCACAAGTACGGCTATAACACCCTTGAGGGGCTGGTTCAAAGGCCGGATAGTACATGCCCAGACGAGGAAGGAAATCAATGCGAGGAAGGTGAGGCAGTCGAAGGCAAAGTTGGCGAAAAAGATATTTTGGGAAGAGTATGTAATATATCTATAGTCCAAAAGGATTGGTTCGTCCCAGGGTTTCTCATAATCGTAGTAGTTGTAATAGTAAGCCATTTTGAAAAGCTAAAATAATTAAGCGATCAGGAAAACCACCAAAATTCCGGCGACTCTGTCTCATTATAGGGTTTTTTAAGGGTCTTTGACTCGGTCACACGCTGAGGCTCTTGAGCCCTGCCGAGCCTCGTTTGGCCCCAAACGCGAGGCTCGGGCGGACGTCGGCTCATCTTCATTGGTCGGGTTCCGGGCGTCAAGGATGCGGGCGCCGCTTGGCGTGTTGAATGCCCCTTTTTGGCCCCATGTGCCCTGTTTTTGAGCACTACCCCAGAAGCCGGGCTGTGGGTGACTAGTCGGCTACGTCTACAGAGCATATCAGCGAAGTGTGGAAGGACAGAAAGACCTCTAGTGTTGAGATAATATTCAAGAGAGTATGAAATGATCAAGAGAAGCATAAAATCAAGGAGACAAGTTGGGGATAAACAAAGCTAAGTCACTTGGCGCAGTTGCCAGCACATAGCAGGTGCCAAAAATTATAATTAGACCCCGCAACTCTTCAGATTTTTTTACACTTTGCATGGGAACTTTGCACGGGATCAGCGCTCTTTTATGACCCGATGAACAGATCACGGCAACTCCGTCAGGCTCGAAGTACCTCGATTCCCCTCTTCAGCCTCGTGCAGACTGTGGAGAGTCAAATTGTGGCTGAGTCGCACCACCGCCACCAACACCACCTGCAGCTGAGAAATGATTTCAAGCTGTCAGATCCGACCAAGGAAGATCCCAGAGCTCTGTCTCAGCTCGATCTCAATGTGTTCGTGCTAAAATCCGATCGTCGAACAGATCCGAAAGTTAATTGGGCTCGCTAAGTGGTCACACATGTGGTTCGATCCGTCCTTCAGCTGCCCCATATGCATTTCCACAACGTACTTGTCGGGTCGAAGTCTGGGTTTTTTTTCTTTTTGATCTCCATCACGACGTGATTGATTCATTGATTCCCATGTACGGTGACCCGCCACTTGCAAACTGGCCCGCAGTGCATCGTGCTGGAAGCGAACGCGCTTTGCGAAGGCGACCCAAAGAATGCAAAGAGGGGAACAGTTTCCAGTCTCTTGGGACAGGAGGTTATTTCCCCATGTATTATAGGCGTTAGTGACATTGGCTCCCCTGAGTCGCGTTCCAGGGGGCAAAAAACGAAATCCATATAAATAGTTTCCTACGTCCTTTTACTTTTTTTTCAATGCTCTTGGGAAACTTCGATTGTCTCACATTGGTTTTTCTTTTTTTCTTCTTAATTCACTTCTTTTTTCTTTTCTTTTTGGTGTCGTACTCTCTACAAACCGCATTCGGCAGCATCCGCAGAATCCGCTCTTCTCAGCATCATATTACAACAATTCCCCACTATTACAGCTTCATTTTATCATTTCAATATTTTATTTGAATTCTCGCTGCCTAGACATTCTAGCAGATTATGAAACAAGAGCTGTGACCCAATCCCCCTGCTGTCGCGACGCTCCGCTTATCCGCTCAGCACAGACTTCAAAGTTCAATTGGACTCTGTGCTCCGAGCAGTCCCGTTGGCTCAAAAGGCGCAAAATCGGAAAATATCTGCGACACATCGTCTGGTCAATCTACTCCATTCCAGCTACCATAGAAAAAGAGGGAGAAAGACCAACACTTCCCCAAACGACTACACGCCTGATACAAAACAACGAGAGAACTATACGCCAATATGCCTCCAGATGGCACCTCATTCACGGCCCTAAACCTCCCACCAGCATTCACCCTGCCCCAATGCATGGAGTATTTCACCTTGACAGCGGGACCAAATACCGATCTATGGCGCAAACCACCAAACGGCGACACCTCAACCGCCCCAATAGTCTTCACCTCACTCCGCCACCCATTCGTCGTAGCCGAAGTGACCGTGAGCGCCGACTGGGAAATGGAATGGGACCAAGGAGGTCTAGTCATTTTCGCCGGTGCTGCACCGCAATCTTTTTCCTCGGATGCAACCCCGGTCCTAGCCGCGACTACGAACAGTCGGCGCGTTGGCATAGGCGCCACCCAACCACCCTGCAAATGGGTCAAAGCCGGCATGGAGTTCTCGTCTGGCACCGTCAATGCTTCGTCCGTCAGTGCGACGGCGGACGGGGCAGATTGGTGTCTTTCACCACTACTCCATTCTCCGCAGGGACCTCCGCCTAGCTCGCTGCGCATTAAGCTGGAACGTGTCGGGTATGCGCTGTGGATCTGGTATCAGGTTCCTTCGGTTTTGCCGTATGCTTTATCGCCTGGCGCAGTGGGCAGTACGTGGAAGAAGCTGCGGGAAGTGACGTGGTTCTTTTATGGGGTTGAGGATAAGTTTGTGCATGTGGGGGTTTATGCTAGTCGGCCGACAAATATTGGGCGTGGGCAGACTATGTGGGATGCTATGCATGGGATGACTATGGAAAACTCGTCGTCGTCTGGAGCGGCTGACGGGTTAGTTGTGGAGTTTGAAGATCTGGAAATCTTCTAGTCCATACCATGGTGATTTCTTTTCTTGTTTCTTTTCTTCTTTTCGTTTGAGCTGCTCATGTTTTTTTTTCTCCATTTCGGTATGGAGAGCTTTTGTAATCTCTTTAGCTTTGATACCTTTGGCCCTGCGTTTCAGCAAGCGAGTCTGGCATGATTGGAGTCGATTTGTTTATGTGACTGATTCATTTCTTGACCTAATGAGTTTCTTGTTGATACAACTTTTATTATACAAATTTTCTTACAAATTTTTCTTTGAATGGGTGACACTACTCTGGATAAGTTGTAGAGCCTTTAAGTAGGAAAATAGATGGCCTGGGTATTTAGTGAGATAAAACCTAGGAAGTGCCCTTGAAGTAGGTTCTCGAGTATATTCTTGATTCCTTTCACCAGTTGGCGCCTTGCATGCGAACATTCCCAACTTGAATCAGAGTAAAAATAGTTTCGGCCTAATGGTCATTATCTATAGTCATTTAAGCAAGTTATTTCCTACTTCACTGATCTAATGGAGATATTCGCATTGAAGAAATAAGTCGATCATAAAGTACAGAAATGACTGAATTGTCTACAGCGACAATTCTTCCCCAGTTATCTACCAGGTATTCTAGCTCGTAAATCAATGTACAGTTGTCGAGGAATGTGGCAATATACCGATTCCAAGGTAAGGAAGGATCCATGGCTCCTGCGTCCACGGCGCGTGTCACTGGGTTCAAGCACGACGCAACTGCCGCTATCCACATCCAGCAGAAAACGAGTAATCTAGCTAGCTTCAATCTATATTACCGCCAGTAGGGAGCGTTTTTTCATGGCTCGTCAATTATTTGTGGGGTTTCAAGTCCTGGAACACTCTGATCATCGACTCACGTCCAGTCACATGACGCGACGTGAACAGACGGCGGTCACAAATCAGAATGTGCGATGCTACTTCAGAGTGCGAAGGTAATTCTCTGAAACTATATTGAACCCTTGGTGCAAGAAGGTCAATGTGGGATACTCGGAGAGCTCATTAAGATAAAATACTCAAAATGCAGAAACAGATTTTAGCAACGGGACAAGGGAAATCTCCACAATGATCGCGTGCATTGCATCCATTCTCACTCAGAGTTTGATTCAAGGTTAGAAAACGCCTGGAAGTTGGATCTGCATGTTCGGATTCATTTTCCTATTGGGCTTAGGAGATTCCTGGAACCGCGAACGAGTCCAGCTGCAACCTTGGAATTTCAAGTTAGGTGTGGTGTGGAAATATATCTATGGGCTGCGCCTTGGATGAACTGTCTTGAGACACAACACGGTCAGATACTCGAGAATCACAATCCACTAACAATGGAAACAATACTAGGCTCTGACAAATTTACAGCAGCAGTATTCCGACGAGTATTTAGAGAATTTCAACATTCCCCGATCCAATATCAAAGCCGAAGCTGAAAGATTTTCGGGATCGATCGCAATACAGCGGCAGCAGGGATAAGCCACAGTGTTATCCTAGACACCATCGCCACCACTTAGCCGCTGATGTTCTCGAATGTCACTAATCTGACTTTATTTTCTTCAGCCATTAACTCAAATTCCATATTTCCAGTCTTTCATGCAGTTCGATCGTTGATGTCACTAGGCTGAGTCAGCCGGGCCAGGGCGGGAACATGTTTCCCGAGGTCCCGGCGCTAGTGCGAGTTTTACGTTAGGGACTGGGGAGACCTCAAGCTCAAGACCAGGGCCCTAACGCGAATAGAGAGTAGATTAAGTCGGTAACTAGATTGAAGCTGGTGAGTAGAGTACATTGGGAAAGCATTGGCTATCAATTGGTTGTGGTTGTAGAATAGCGGACTGAGTCTCGACACGTAGCAGCACCTGACAACCCCGGAAGCATCAAATCGGGAGAAAGGGGGTCTAGCCAGAGCTTTCGATGATAGCTGTCCAGCTAGGAGCTGCGAGACAGATGAAGAGCTTAAGTGGACAGAGTAGTTCATGTTTACTGCTTAGTTGGAAGCTACTCGGTGCGTTGGAACAGATATGGAGGAAGGATTGCCAGAATCCAGAAATTAATGGAGACAAAGAATTTGATACGGCCGGAGGACTCAACACACAGAGTTTTGGTTTGGCTCGTTGGAAGTTGGGATGGGTGGGCCATATAGACTCTATATGTACAGAAAGAAATAGGTGTTGTAGATGACGCTGAAAAGTAGTACATGGTAATACATCACGACCAGATACCCTCCCCGGCTGACAGAAGAAAAAGGGGATGAACAGAAGCAAGGAAATTCTTTGAAGATATTTCATCGGTCATGTTTCTCTTTTTTCTTCGTTCCTCAAGCCTCTCGATCAAACGCTTAGACGTACTTGCACATCATAGCAACCATCAGGTCGAACAGACCCATGGCCTCGACGAAAGCGAAACCCAGAATGGCGTAAGAGAAGAGCTGGCCACGGAGAGCAGGGTTGCGGGAAACACTCATGAGGAGAGCGGCGAAGACGAGACCGATACCGATACCGGCACCACCGAGACCGATGGCAGCGGAACCCATACCAATGTTCTTGGAGACCTCGACCATGGCGGTGGCGACCTCAGAGGAGTACTGGCGGCGGCCGGCGTTCTGGAAGGCGGCGCGGGCGTTGGCCTGGAGGAGAGTGGGAGAGGCGACGCGCTTGGGGGCAGCGAAGGAGGTGGCGGTGGCCTTCTGGGTGAAGGTACGCTTGGTGGCAGCGTTCAGGTTGACGCGGGCAGCAGGGCGAGCGACCTTGGAGGACTGGGCCATGGCGGTAGCCAGGCGCTGGGTGAAGACACGGGAGGCCATTGTGATGATTTTGCGTTTTTTCACGGGAAGGAAAAAAGAGAGGAGTTGGGGATTGGTATATGGGGGGATGGACTCTTTTCAGGGAGAAAAAGCTGGGAAACTACGGAAGAAGGTCGGACCAGGACATAAATACTCTACGGCCAAATTTTCGCCCGTCCGCCTCCCAGTCGAGGCTAGTGCGTCTCCGTGAAAAAAAAGCCCTACTCTGTGCGGACGTCGGAGTATTTCATTCGCATTTCCCCTGTATGAGGAATGCCGGAGGTGTGTATTGAGCCTGTTTTTCAATTTCTTACCAGTTATACTACGTATCATTGACTTTTAATATGTCGGGTTTGTTCGGAGTTCTATGAGGTCCACTGGTAATGCAGAGTTTCCATCGGAATGGAGCTGTTCAAAATTACACCTATTTTCCTCTCCCCTGCATAAAGATCTATATGGTTTCATATGTATCAATTGAGACCTATTCACACATGTGATTTTCCCTATGCATAGGTTTCTTAGGGAGAAGGGAAAGGAGGTTGGGGGAAACTGGACTACAGGAGCTCAATTTTTTTTCTCCCTTCCCTGCAGTGGATCATCAGTAAGTCCCAACTAAGTGGGTCCGATCCACTGACCCACTCTCATCATCCAATTATAATGCACTCGGGTTCCACGAACCCAAGGTTATGTTTCTGGATTGATTCCCGGCGTCGCCCAAACCGGGCCGAGTCGGATTCCAGGTCCACCAACTACAGATTCACTGGGCCAACCGGCCCACCCGAGGGACCACCTGGTCGGCTGAAAGGAGGATGCAAGTGGACTCTTTCCCTCCCTTTCCTCGGAAACACACACACCGAGTGGTCTTTTTAGAAACACGTAATTTTGAGAGACCGGATCCGGCGCCCGATGTCGTCTTTTATCTGTATTTTATTAATTTTCTTTTACTTTCTGCTGGATGCGGTCCATCGGGACATCATCCAAACATGAAACCTGCAGCTGGGATCGAGGTGGCTTTTATATGTGTATCCCAACGATAAGGGGTGGAAAAAAATTTCATAAAATTTCAAATTAAATCAGAAAAAGAAAAAAGAAGAAAATTACGAGTTGTTTGTTGTTCTCGCTTCGGCCTCCACTATGGATTCCCGACCCGCCAGGACCCGATTATCACGCTCAACAGGCGCAAGCTGGCTCTTCCGGTTCGCTCCAACATGGGAACCGCCTGGATACTGGCCCCCCAGTGTTAAACTGCGGTACCTAAGCTTCCCATACAAACCCTTCTATGGCCACCGGAGTGGCTGTGACATCCTCCCTTAGCCTATATACAGGGGTATCGGAGGCTCTGCGAAATCCCGTGGGAAAAATTGATCCGGCTGCAGCTCGGCTGATCGCAGGCGCTGAGCTTGGCGGACCCACACAAGCTTGGTTCAGGGTCATTCCGGACGTAATAAGCAACCCTTGCAGCTGCACCATACGAGACACGTAGAATAAATATTTACTTTTTACACTGATATACTAAAGACGGAGTACTGGACCTGCAATTTTCCAGAAGATTGAAGCTATATATACCTCCATAGGTTGATACATGGCATCGCGGGAGGCTGACCCAGGGGCTGACTTCGGGTATTTTAGGGTACGCGGGAACGCGTAATACCGGATACGATACCTCGATTTGACTTGTCGATAGAGGCATCATGGATGACCCGCCGTGAGGTCATGGGAATGGAATTCCTTGGCAAGGACAGCTGGCATTCACTGATAACCGCTGCACATAATCTAGTAGGCCAAACTCTGTAGGGGGTGAAACAGATCAACCAGGTTCCCTATCGAACGGGAGAAAGTATCCTAAGTTATGTCGCAGTCTATGGATGCTGGAAAAGATAGCATGCTCACAAACGTATCCTCCGACGCCGGAGCTTATCCATTCCATCCCCTATCCAAAGTTGGTGACGACGGAATCCACTTGATGGGGCCTGTGGATCTCTCAGTCGCCCCGTCTTCACAATACAAGGGAATTGTATCAGCACTGTTCACAGGTATCAGTCGCGTTGAATTTCACAAGACACACTGGCGGCAGAACGGCTCTGTGTCAGGTAATTTCAACCCAGATAAACATGCTTTCGTTGTTGGGGCATCTGTTTCTTTGGAAACGAAGCTCAGTGTCTTGCAGAATGGAGCTGCCGGCCTGCCCGATTAGGACGAATAATATTAGGGTTGGTTGTCGAAGGCTTAACAGATCTCAGGATATGCTGGGAGAGACATGCAGGACGTTTGAATAAACCCCCTGTAGACATGGTATGGAAAGGCATGCTCAAATGCTGTAACAATACATGTCTAAGGACACCTGGGGTTTGTTTTTGGGTTGTTCAGGGCGTTGGGATCCATTCGTCTCGGGCAGCTCCCGTGCCCTACTTTCAAAGCCACAACGGGGAATTTGTCTTTCCATATAAGCAACGAGCTAGCTCCGTTGCAGTAGCCACAACTCTGGAGTTCAGCTTTCCCCAGATCTCTTCCTTTCGATCTGATCCACTCTTTTAGACTCAACGGGCATAGCGTGCTTGAAAGGCTATTTTGAGTGTGAGCTTGCCTATATTATTAAAAATTGTTCTAATGGCGCCCAAAGTCCACTTATGACTGGGCACTTACTAGGCAGTACCCGTTCAACTTACCCCTCAGTATGCGGCCTGCGGTTCATTGCCTCTGTCCAACCTCGAGGTCATCATGATCAGATGTATCCATAGCCGAAAGGCATAATTTTGATCATTCGCACAATGAAGTGAATTTTGACAATTTTGTTACCATGCAACTGATTACACCAGTAACTTCCTCATTATCATTCAGAAAACCCCCCGCTAGGTTTGGTAGGTATGAGCCAGTGATTTGATCACCAGCCACAGTCACAGCTTCATATCGCCTGTGAAATCATAAAAATATCCTCGACAAACGCTCGAGGAACACAATACCTTACTTCTTGGAATAGTGTAGGTGGATCTCCTGCCATACACTGTTTCACTGGCAATCGCGCACTTAGTCTTTCGTCCTATCCAAGTCAGCAATCTTGTACTCGGTCACACAGCATTCGCCGCTTTATTTCGGGCAACGCAGTAACATCCGCCCCAAGAATTAATCAAGGATTCAAGAGCGATACCAAGGGAATTGAGGTCATATCTGAAGATGACCAATACGAAATTCTCTGAATCGGCAGCGGAGTTGAATGGTCAACGCTGGCAAGCAAGTGCAACTTGAACGACTCCAGAGGCCTACAAGATCATCTGGGAGAAAGTTTATGCACCCAGGAATCGAGGCAACGTCTTCAAATGTTTATTAACGAGCATGCTGGCGCATCATCATAATCAGGGCCATAAGCTCCGTTCCATCATGTCAACACGGACTATTCTTCGGTCCGACCTATACTGCACGACCGGGATATTTGCTCATTGGCAGATCACCTGCCAGTACGCCAGTAGGCCTATTGTATAGAAAGACCCAGTGGCATGGATTGATTGAGAATTGTGTCAGGACCGAACTTATTCCTCTCGTCAGCACTGGTTCTTGGTGTCGCTGTAAGAAATCATCGCTAGTGGATCTTGTTGAACACCCTGTGTTTTGGAAATTGTCGCTCACAGACTCGCAGTGTTGTACAGAACAAGAAACAAACCCCCAACAACCATTTGGAATTCAAAAATGGACACAACCTTTGAACTCCAAATCCTGACGCGGGGAAGAGGGGCATCCCCCGCGATCGGATAATGCCAAGTATCCCACTTGCATAACCCATGTTGAACCAGTGACTCCGATGTCGCTTCGACAAAAGACTGCAAAAGTACTCTTATTCTCATCATCTCCAACAACCAGCAAGCAAACAAGCCACCCCAAACATGTCGAAGGTTCCCTACCCCTTCCAGTTCGATACCGCGGCCAACTCCGCAGGACCACAAGATGGAACCAACACAAACATCGAAATAAGCCTCGCAAACACTCGCGGACGCATCCCTTCCTTGCAAGCTTCTCGCCTCAGAACAATGTTCCTAGAAGCCCACACCGACCCAGCCAAGATCATCGCACAAGCATGCACATATGATGGACTCTCCTCGCGTCTCGTCGAAGAAGCCGGGTTCCCCATGGTCTTCCTATCGGGATACGCAGTCGCCAGCACACACGGGCTCCCAGATACGGGGTATACCGCCATGGCAGAGATGTGCGACAAAATCCAAGAAAGCTTCCGACAGGTTTCTGTGCCGATCATGGCAGACGGAGATACAGGGTATGGAAGCCCAATGAACGTTAAGCGAACGGTTGAGTGCTTCGCAGCCGCCGGCGCAGCAGGCGTGATGATTGAAGACCAGCAGTGGCCGAAACGTAGGATACTAGTCTCATTTGAATTTTCTCATTTCATTTCAACCGATAAAGCTGACGATGTTTAGGGTGTGGCCATACAAAAGGTAAAAGCGTCGTCTCTCGCGAAGAAGCATATGCCCGTATGCAAGCTGCCTGCGACGCACGGAACGAAGGCCGGGATATCTTCATTCTTGCCCGCACTGATGCCCTGATGCACGGGTGGGACGAAGCAATGGCCCGCGCGCAGGAATTCAAGCGTATAGGCGCGGATGCGATTTTCGTGGAAGCGCTTCCTGATAGGGCTGCGATGAAGCGTGTTGTGGAGGAATTGGATATCCCTGTTCTGGCGAATATCATTGAAGGAGGGAAGACGGAGAATCTGTCGGCTAAGGAGCTTGCGGAGCTTGGCTTTAGTGCTGTGGCTTATCCTTGGACTTTGGTCGCTGCACACCTGAAGGGCATTCGGGATGCTTTGGATAATTTGAAAAAGAGTATGACTGTTGGTGCGCCGCCGATGATTTTGTCCTATGACGAGGTTTGTGAGGGGGTAGGGTTCAATAAGTACTGGGTAAGTTTGCTTTGCTTGGGCCAGTGTCATGATCTAACGTTCTTTAGGAGCGAGAAGGGAAATATCAGTTTAATTGAGCGACTCAATGCAGAATGGTAGGTTGTATTAAATTGGGATGGATCGAGTTGGTCAATCCAATCGTTGTTCTGCACCATAAACCGTCCATGTAGACTGACTAGATGCCTGTTCACAATAGACGGATTTGGAGACCCAACACTAGAAAATGAATTTTTAGCCGATTTATGATCCCAAATGGAGTGAATTATGCAGAAGCATTCCAAGCTACATTGTATTCAGTTTTGCAGAAATTATTTCTCGATCTGATTGGATATGAAATTTCGTGGACCCACAATGTACCAAATCTAGACCACGCCCTATGGATGACAGCAGGAACTCCAGAATATTCCCCTCCGATAAGGGTCCAATATATAAAACAGACATCCGCGAGCTAAGAAACTAGTGCTGATCATTATACCTCAAATTTGCACAATCAAAAGACCAAATCTCCAGGGCTCCCAAAGTATCATCACGATGGGAAGCGCATCCACCACAACCCCGGCATATGTTCTCCGAAATCACCGCCCAGGAGATATCGGATGGATCGTCCACCGCCACGGAGTGCTATACGATAAAGAGTACGGATGGGGAGGGCGATTTGAGGGCCTTGTCGCTGGCATCGCTGGAGATTTCATCAAGAACTTCGACCCTAAATCAGAACGCTGCTGGATCGCTGAACGAGATGGCGAATTCCTCGGATGCGTCATGCTTGTGAAAGACGTAACACCAGTCAAAAATGCAGCCAAAATTCGTCTACTCCTGGTTGAACCGGCTGCACGCGGTCTTGGACTGGGTCGTGCGCTTGTGCGGCAGTGTACGCAGTTTGCTAGAGAAGTGGGGTATTCTCATGTTGGATTATGGACTCAGAGTACATTGGTTTCGGCGCGGCATATCTATGGAAGCGAAGGATTTGTGCATGTTGCGTCGGAAGAGCATGATTCGTTTGGAATCAAGATGACTGGGGAACTTTGGGAGTTGGAGCTATAGGCGGCCTGGATTTTGTTTTTGATAGACCTATTCAAGCTTGGAAAGATGAGTACCATGACACTGGGCAAAATAGTTACGAAGAAATGAGACCGATTGATGAGGGAATATGGTTTTCAGGAAATGAGGGTACAAGGGCAAACGAGTGAATGATGTGGATTGCGAGTTAGGGCCGAAGGGAACAATCCCTTGGAGTTTTGCAGTGAATACCTATTGCGGACCACCACTAGAAGCAATTCAATATATCACTCATTGAACAAGATCGGGGCGCTGACACCTTGTGTTGTCAAAAAGGGGACACAATAGCGAACACAATAAAAGACAGCTTACCCAAGTGAATTGGGGGGTTTTTTTTTCCGGATCGTTGATACCATGAAATTATGGCCTTTTCAAAAGTTTGTGCACGGATGGAGCATTCAATAGACTCAAAAATCTGAAATCTAGTATTGTTCAATCTACATAGTTCTATAGTGAATGACTCCAGTTTAGACCCGAGATCTACTTCTTCAGCTAGATTTTGTATATATCAAGAAGCTCACACTCTTTGCCAGCCTCAACCTCGCTCTTTTCAATTTTGTTCGTTTTCCTCCCATGAAGCACAGCTGGTCTGTTCGACTTGGCTTTTCTACTCCTGTCAACCACAGCGGGAGCTGTGATATTTGATTCTGTTTACTCCCTCGAAGCACAGCTGGCTCTGTTCGAATCTAATATTTTCACTCCTGTTGATCACAGCTGGTTCTGTTCTATTACATTCTTTTTTTGCCTCGAGAAACACAGCTGGCTCTGTGCGAGATTACATCATGATGGAAGTCTGTTCTCCAAACCTATTCAGATTCAATTTTACGAATGCGCCGGAGATATACCCCGTTACCGGGAGGGCTTGTTCATCCGTTTATGTCGATATCCCATTGAGCCCTCGGGCACTTAAACATACTGCACTGCCACCTCGCATTACTACTGTCCGTCAAGCAGTTCTCAATGCTCGAAAGCAGGATGTGAAGAACCAAGGCAAGATTGTGGCTCGAAACATTATAAATCACTATCGACCTCGATCTCGAAGTCGAAAGTCAAAACTTCGTGAATGCATGAAAGAAGTGATCTTCCAGAAGGACTTCTGGCTCTGGATCAACAATGACAAGGTTGATGGCCAGTACACTCCTATCAAAATCCCAAAAGGCGAGCTTCCAACAGCACCTACTTATCCGAACTTCGGCCGGCGCTTTCCACCGACTGATTACCCTGCATCATTCTGGGCACTGGCTGAGGAACTGCGGATCCTTGAGAAGGCCTTGACCCAAATTATCACCTACATTGAGGTCTGCCGGGAGCAATTTGCTGATCTGTTTGTCTCACGTTCTCTCATGGATGATCTTCAGGCCGGCCACAAGGAAATGCTCAACCTGATCGACGGCTATCTTTCCGGTGAAAAAAAGGGCTCGATTGCCTATCCCGACATCCAGGTTTCTTCGTTCACTCTGTGGAGTCTCTTGGAGGTAATCATCACAGACCACAGATCGATGCTCAACAGTATTGAAGAGGTCCAAAAATCGTGCTGCATCCGCAACAATAACTTGAAAGTACTGTTGAGGCAGCTCCCGTTTCCTGGAAATGTTCGTCTGCGTCAAAATTTCGAGGCCGCGGCCAACAGGCTACATAGTCAGGCCAGCCTGCAGGCCGGCAATTTGCTCAAAACTCACGTGGCTTACAAGCAGCAGTTCATGAAATTGCATGACTATCTCATGGACAACATGAGCTACATCCCTGCAGCTGGTGCATTGTTTGAGGAGGAGAAGACGCCTATTGTCCTGGATCCGATCTTTGATGGGTTTGCGATGAGTCCGGCTGTCGAGCTACGGTCTTATTTGTGGAAGGAAGAATTCGCGGACACGGATTAGGAGCGCATCCGGAACTTCAGATGTATTTCAATTACAAGCCAAATATTAATAGTACATAGCTTTAATTGATGCCGTTTATGATCAATTTATCAATTCCTGGTACTACGGGATCAAAGAGGGCCTCACATGCGACGAAACAATAGATCTTGCCGCAACACGTGGCGTTACTTTGTTCCTGAGCTCAAAGTGCTACACTAGAGAATGCTGGTAGGCAAAAAAAAAAAAATCATTCACAGTCCCATGAACTGAACCTTGAAATTGATAAAGACCCAATGGCGGCCGAGGCATGCCGCATAACAAGGTTCCTGCTAAAAGTCAAAGCAAGTGGAACCCTGCGCCAAGGATGTACACACCTGCACGTTCAGGCGCCGATCGGCAAGGAGCAGGCTCGGCATATCTGTAATTGAACAATGAACGGTGAGAATTTTCCCAATCACAGGACCACATTGATCAAAGGCAAGTTCCTCACGGGTGCTCGCGGAGTTTGTCCGGATGAATCGGGAGGTGGATGGAGACAATAGAGCACGGAGTCCGAGATGGTCCGTGTTAGCTGCACGCCATTGTAAACAAAGGCTTTTCGATTTGTTATGATTTTGGAATTGACCTCAATCGGATCACTTCTTGGCCTGTTTATAAATGACGAGATGGGGCTCTAGGGAAATAAAAAGCGGGTAGCAATATGCGTAGTAATATACTATGTCATATCATGCCATGCCCTGACCCGGATGTCGTCCCATGGATCATCCTCGCATAAAACCTTGGATCTACATGTTATGACTTTTCCCTCAGAACCACCACTATTGAACTATATAGCCCCTCATTAAAGCCAGATAAGATATAGACAAAGACAAACTCACCGGTGGCCACTATAACGGCAGGGCAGTGTATGCGCTGGTCGATCATCTCGTCATTGTATGAGTCAAAGCAGTTGACAGGTGGGGAGGAAGAACCCTGGGGCCATGGGACCCTATTGGTCCATGTTGACCAGAAACTGGGTCCTGCACGACTAGCGCCTCCACCCCATTTTTTTTTTCTGTTCGCATGAGCTCAGGTTTTTATGAACAGCTTCATCGCGGGATGAAAAAAAAAACGAGAAGAGGGGAAGCCACATGCACTAATTCCAAATGTCGTACACATCCTGCCGGTCACTCACTAGTGCTCCTGAACCAATACGACCCATACTCGAAAAGGCTAAGTCAATACAAAAGGACCTCGGCGGCAGCTTCACCGCATATTGGGTCTCTAGTGGAGATCGTCCAGCGGCCCAAAAAAAAGGAGACAACTCATTGGGCAAGAACTGGGATTTTATAGACTAAGGGGACTTGGTGGTGTGCCGCTTACCCAGAAATGATTTTAGTATGAGTTGGTCACTGTGCCAACACTAGATGCTCCACTGCGTATTTTAGCTGGTCAATGTTGTACAGTTGTTGGGCATCGGAAAGGTTTTTTTTATTGGCCTAAGCTTCCCCCCTCTTAGGACTTTTTCTTCCTTTCCCTCTTCTCTCTAATCAAAGATTTTCTCGTCTCCCTACTATCACCCTATCTCTCTATTTTCCCCATCGTGCTCTGTGAGCTGTGTTGAGGGCTGTACAGCTAATTGCTTGGATCCTGCGTTATCTGCTTTTTTGCTGGTCAAATTGCGAATCCCGCGTTTGTTGATAATACCCCCACACTTTTCACGACCGTTACGATTTTAACGAACCTACAACCATGGCGACCGCCGCAATTCATAATGGTAAGTGCCATGGAGAAAAGTTTCTTTCTGTTGCCGGCAATTGAAGCTGACAATGCTCTAGTCTCGGATGAGACCCTCAAAGACCCCGTAGTGTCTGTGGATGAGAAGTCCACCCAACCCGAATCGACCGAAGATACCGGCTCCGGAGAGAAGGCCAAGAAGAAGAAGAACAAAAAGAAGAACAAGAAGAAGAACAAGTCTATCTCCGAACCCGCCGCGGAAGAGGAGACCAACGATGCGGCCGAAACCGAGCCGGTGGTAGAGGAGACTGCGGAGGAGGCTACACAAAACGGAACAGAGACCCCAGCTGTCGAAATCCCTGCTGAGACTGAGGCAGAGGCCCCGGTTGTGGAGGAATCGAAGCCGACAGAGTCTGCCGAGCCAGTAACAGAAGAGACCCAGCCTGCTGTTGAGAGCACCCCCGCTACTAATGGGGCGTCCATCGAGACACCTGCTGAGGCCCCCGCAACCGAATCCACTGAGCCCGAAGCTCCCACAACCGAAGAGACAGTCGCCGAAGTCACCAAGGACGAGCCTGCTGCAGAGACCGCCACGGAAGAAGCTACTGCTGAGCCCGTTGCTGAGGAATCGAAGCCTGCCGAGGCTGCGCCAGAGCCAGTCGCCGAGGCCCAAGAACTCGTCGCAGAGACTGCCGAACCTACAACTGAGACCCCGGCTGTCGAAGAGACCGTTGCTGAGGTCACAAAAGAGGAGCCCGCTGCAGAGATCGCCACAGAAGAATCTGCCGTTGAGCCCGTTGTAGAGGAATCACAGCCTGCCGAGGCGGCACCAGAGCCGGTGACCGAGGAGGCTCCTAAGGCGGAAGAGACCGCCGCAGAGGTTGCTGAGCCCGTTGCTGAGCCCGTTGCTGAGCCCGTTGCTGAGCCCGTTGCTGAGCCCGTTGCTGAGCCCGTTGCTGAGGAATCAAAGCCCATTGAGTCTGCTCCAGAGGTAGTGACCGAGGAGGCTCCCAAGGCCGAGGAAGTCGAGACTCCTAAGGTCGAAGAGACCACCGCGGAGGCTGCCGTTGCTGAGCCTGTCGCTGAGCCTGTCGCTGAGCCTGTCGCTGAGCCTGTCGCTGAGCCTGTCGCTGAGCCTGTTGTCGAGGAATCGAAGGAGGCCGAGAGCGCCCCTGAGCCTACCCCCGAACCTATCAAGGAAGAGGCTGCCACCGAAGCCCTGGCCGTCGAATCCACCGAGGAGTCCATCGCAGAGGTTGCTAAAGAAGAGCCCGTCGCCGAAGTCCCCACCGAGGAGGATGTCAAGGAGGTCCCTGCTGAGGAATCGCCCGTGGAAGCCACTCCTGAAGCTGTCACCGAAGACAAGCCAGTTACCGAGGAGGCTACTCCTGCTGCAACTGAGTCGTCTACCGCGGAGCCCACTACCCAGGAAGTGGCTCCGGAGGCTGTCGAGGAGACCGCGGTTGTGCCTGAAGAGAAGGTCGAGGAGGCTGTGAAGGCTGAGGCTGAGCCGGTTGCTGAAGAGACACCTATCACTACTGAGGAATCAGTTGTTGAGCCGGCTACCACTGAAGAGCTCGTTGCTGAAGCCCCCGTCGAGGAGCCAGTCACTGAAGAGCCCGCCGCTACTGAGGAGCCCTCCACAGAGCCCTCTGTGGAGGAACCTGTTGTGGAAAAGGTCGCTGAGCCCAAGACTGCTGCTGAAGAGCCGGCTCAAGCCGAGACAGTCGTTGAACAGCCCGCTACCGAGAAGGTTAAGGAGGAGGCTACCGCCCCCGAGACCGCTGCTGCTACCGAAGTTTCTGAGCCAACCAAGGAGATTTCGGAGGAGACTGTTGCTGAAGAGACTCCCGTCGAAATAGCTCCCGTCGAAGAGACTCCCGCCGAGGTTGAGCACAAGGAAGTTGTCGAGGAGCCTACTAAGGAGATCGCCACTGAAGAGCATGCTGAGGCAACCATCGAAAGCGCAGCTCCTATTGAAGCTACTGCCGAGGAGGCTCAGCCTGAGGCTATCCCAGAGCCAGCCGCCGAGAAGGAGGTCGAGACTGAGGTTCTTGCTACTGAGCCAATTGAGGAGACCGCTGCCGAGGAAGCCCCCATTGTCGAGGAGCCCGTCGTTAAGGAAGCCCCCGCTGTTGACGAGACCCCCGTCCTTGAGACTCCCGCTGTCGAGGAAACTGTTGTCGAGGCCCCCGCTGTTGAGGAGACCCCCGTCGAGGAGACTCCCGCTGTCGAGGAACCTGTTGTCGAGGAAGCTCCCGTTGAGGAGACCCCCGCTGTTGAAGAGCCCATCGTTAAGGAAGCTCCCGTTGAGGAGGAGACCCCCGCTGTCGAGGAAACTGTTGTTGAGGCCCCCGCTGTCGAGGAGCCTATTGTTGAGGCCCCCGCCGTCGAGGAAGCCCCCGTTGAGGAGGCCCCCGCTGTTGAAGAGCCCATCGTTAAGGAAGCTCCCGTTGAGGAGGAGACTCCCGCTGTCGAGGAAACTGTTGTTGAGGCCCCCGCTGTCGAGGAGCCTATTGTTGAGGCCCCCGCCGTCGAGGAAGCCCCCGTTGAGGAGGCCCCCGCTGTCGAGGAGACTCCTGCTGTCGAAGAGCCTATTGTCGAGGAACCTATCGTTAAGGAAGCCCCCGTTGAAGAGGAGACCCCCGTCGTTGAGGCCCCTGCTGTCGAGGAAGCCCCTGTTGTCGAGGAGACCCCCATCGTTGAGGCTCCCGCTGTCGAGGAGACCCCCGTCGTTGAGGCCCCTGTTGTCGAGGAAGCCCCTGTTGTCGAGGAGACCCCCATCGTTGAGGCTCCCGCTGTCGAGGAGACTCCTGCTGTCGAAGAGCCTATTGTCGAGGCCCCGGCTGCCGAGGAGGTCCCCGCTGTCGAGGAACCCATCGTTAAGGAAGCCCCCGTTGAAGAGGAGACCCCCGTCGTTGAGGCCCCTGCTGTCGAGCAAGCCCCTGTTGTCGAGGAGACCCCCATCGTTGAGGCTCCGGCTGTCGAGGAGACTCCCGCTGTCGAAGAGCCTATTGTCGAGGCCCCGGCTGCTAAGGAGATCCCCGCTGTCGAGGAGACCCCTGTTGTCGAGGAGACCCCCGTCGTTGAGGCCCCCGCTGTCGAGGAGACCCCCGTTGTCGGGGAGGCTCCCGCTGTTGAGGAGCCCATCGTTAAGGAGGCCCCCGTTGAGGAGCCCGAAACTACTAACGATGTTCCCATCGCCAAGGAAGAGGAGCCTGTGGTGGAGGCCTCTGAGCCCGAGGCTGACGCCAAGATCCAGGAATTCGCTCCGCAGCAATCTACCGATCCTGATGTCTATGCTTCGTTGCTTGCTGGTCTTCGGCCCGCGAGCTCTTGGGCACCAAATGCTGCTGCAGAGGAGCCCGTGAACAAGGAAGTTGAAGAGGCCCCCCAGGATGAGTCTGCTGAGGAAACTGGCAAAGACAATGATTTGACTGCTGAGATCCTTGGTGCTGGAGCGGCCGCTGCCGCTGCCGCTACAGGTATTGCTGTTGCTGCTGCCGTGCACCATTCCGACGAGAAGACTGAGAACCAGACCGAGGCCAAGACTGAGAGTGAGGCACCTGCTGCAGAGGTGCAGCCTGAAGACTGTAAGCCTTTGCTCTCGGTCCCTGCGAATAACGCGTCCGTACCGTCCTTCGAAGCTGATTCAGTTCTCGCAGCACTTGTTGGCGATGGCGAAGCCCTTCTCCAGAAGCTCAACCAGCCCTCCACCGACCAATTGACCTCAGTCACAAACATTCAAGCACCACCCGCACAGCGCCCCGTTGCGGACGAGCAGACCAAGGCAGTCCCTGAAAGCGAGCCCGTCGCCGAGTCCAGCCAGAAGGCAGCCGCCCCTGCGCCTGCCCCCGAACAACTCGCTCCTCCCAACGCCACCACTGATAACGGAGATGAAGATGCTCGTCCTACGAGCCAGAGTCGGTCAGTCGCCGCTCTTTCCATCAACAATGCATCTGATAATTGGCTCAAGGCGCTCCTGCGCACGGTCTTCAAAAACGTTGGACGCATGTTCCGTCCTTGGTCATGGGGCAAGCAATAGATAGCTTGTTCCATGAATTGGACTGCTTTGAGGCAAAACACAAGACCGTGCGGGAGTGTGTCATTTGCATTCTCCCCCCTTGACGCCGTCACCCTTGGATATCTTCCTTGGGTTCACATATAAAAAATACGTGGTTCGGAGTCACAATACTGACGCTGATTCACCAGGTCCCTGTTCTTGATTGCCATTGCGGTGCCTATTGTGGTCATCCTCTGGCGCTCATTTTAAACAATGATCATCCGTGGACCATACGAATCAGCTCAAGTGGCAGCGCCCGACCCGACACAAAAGAAAAAAAAGTTGACAGATTGTTATCTACACGCTTGATTCCCCTGTATTTGATACCTGCCGCTTGTTTATTGTTTACGATTTTCATATCCTCTCGGTTTTTGATTTTTTGTTACTTTTTTTGTTCCATGGATTCATGGGTTAATGAATTTCCTTTGTCATATTCACATTTGGAGAGCTTGGCTTTTCACTCGATAGCAAGCTTTCGAGATGTTGCCTGGTTATCTCCAGGATGTATGTAATGACGCCTATGATCTTATTTAAACCACATTATCAAAATCTGCATTCCTCATGTAAACCTTGTCTAACAAGCTACCTATACAAGCTGCCATTGCATAGGTAAGCCCTTGATCTTCTAAGCTGTACGGTTCTCATTGGCATATTGTGTTTTTCTCTATATGGTCAACTTGAAACCCGCTAGTTGGGTTTGGATCGGTGTGATTGTGTGTATGGCCATCATGCACGAGGATATAAGGCAGGATTTGATGCTGCGCATCACGTGCGTCGTCCATACCGCTCACTCTTGGAACATCCAGTCATCGTTGATCTAGGTTTCATCAACTACTGTCCTCTGCCTCGGCCTATTGGTATCCGGCTCCCCTAACATCATTGACTATGGAGAGAAGCAGCAATGGCCAATATTCTCTTGCCTGTTCATCCTGCAAGAAAGGCAAAAGACAATGCGACAAGCGACTACCTTCCTGCTCCAGGTGCAAGAGGTTCGTTGCGCCCTATACCTAGTCAAATATTCTAGGTATTTTCGCTAATAAATGGATATCTCATTAAGAATGAATCGAGTTTGCGAGTATCCGCCCGTTTCTACGTCATCACCTGTGCCACCCCACACCGCTGCAGGGGTACCGGGTAGAGCCTCAAGTCAGGCATGTATAAGATGCAGGCTTCACAAACGCAAATGCGATCGAATAATTCCCAGCTGTTCTCTTTGTGTTAGGTACATCCCCTCGTTCCTGATTTCAGTCAAGCGTAATCTCAACTCTAAATACTATTTCTTGCCTTTCGATTCTCGGCTTGACAAGGCTGACAGTGTTTCTGTACTTTCTGTGTAGATTGCGAACGAATTGTGAATACAAAACGAACAATAGTGACCTTCTACCCATCCTGCCGAATAATCAAGAAGAAAATCAATATCTCGAGCCACTAGACATGGCCTTGAATTTGAGTTCATTCTCAGGCATTGAGGTCCCGTTCGACCCACCTATAGAATATCGCCCCTACATGCCAACTCTGCTAGAGTTTTGTAAGTTGTTTGCCCTAGTACCACCAAAAATAAAGGACTTGACAAACGCTTAACATCCCGTCTCCCCTATCTTCAATCACGAAACGCAAGGTAGCTTGAAAGACTAACATTATTAATCGAGACTAGTTTCGAAATCGGTGGCCTCTTCACCCAACATTGCAATCACAGATAGCTTGACCTCGCATCTCCACTCGAAATGGATTCAAGTTGCGATGTTGGACCCTTGTCTATTTCACGCCACAATGTTTGGCGCATCAGCAGCTATTGATCACTTGAACAAACGTGGAAATAATACGATTACGATATACCACCAAACATGTGCTATTCGCCTGCTCAATGAACGTCTTAATAAAGAACCACCGGTGTTGAACTATGGAACATTGGGGTCCGTGATACCAATGATACTTTATAATGTAAGAAAATACTTCTAAACCGAAGCTCATCCGATATGTTACTGATGAAGGTGTAGATGGTTGCGTTAGACAGAGCTTCAGCGATAGCTCATCAGAAGGGCCTGATAAAAATGTTGCTTCTGACACCAAAGCCAGTGAGAGATGGAATCGGACCGTTGCTTGGTATTATAAAATTGTACGGAAGCAAGCCATTTGACGTCATTTCTCGGCCTAACTTCAACACAGGATAATGTTATCTCTCTCCTGTGTGTTTGACATGCCCCCCGTCTGGAGCTGTTTGATCTCAGGCTCAGTTCTTCCTAATGCAATCCTCCGGAATCTTGTCGCCAGCGTTTCCTTTCATGGCAAGGGATCCATCTTCGAAAAGGCAACCCTGGAAGCGATTCTAGATGTGTATGAGGCCACCTCCCAATTGGAACACCTAAATAACGCCGATTACGCCTTCACCAGTGAGATAGTTGAGCGGGTGCTTTCAGCAGAGCGGTATGACACATTGGATGGCATTCTAACCAAGCCAGCGCCTTCGAGCACAGTTGACAGAGTCAATACCTGCTGTCAGCTTTGTGCGTTGATATTTTGGAATATGCTTAGAGGAAGAACACCCCCTGAAAGTGGGACATCAGCGACTAATGTGGAAGAACTAAAACTACTCATGGAAACATTGACCAATATAGAGTCTCGGTACTGGGTTGAGAATTCCCCGGAAGCGTTGACGTGGATTGTGTTCACAGGAGCTGCAGTTTCTGTTGATGAGAAGGACCGAGGGAAGTTCATAGAAGTCGGTGGGACTTGTCTGGCAGCTATTGATACTGACAGCCTTTCCATGGTCAGACAAGGCTGGAGGTACTACGTTTTGTTGAGGACGCTGGCTGGTCTCTCATAGACACCTGAAAATCCCAGTCGAGCAAATTCATCTTGCGAAATCTTAAAATACATGCCTGTCTCCTGCGCCCGAAACCAAAGTCGAAGAGAAGTCTCAAAGTCCGAGGTCTTTGAGCGTACTTTCGGTCCAATCCCAGAGATCATGTGCCATGTTTGGATCTCTTGCAGCTTTGCTAGCCATTGAAACCTTACCAACCGGTAGCAGATATGCTCCGTTATCGCGATCCAGATTGAGAGACAGGGATGTAGCGGCATGAACAATGGCCCTTGCCCCTTCGCGCGGGCCAGGAGCACCCAGCTCCACAAGGGGTTTGATAAAACGATACATAGGTGTTGATGACAACGGACCCTGAGACAAGCCTCTGTGAATAATCAGCACCGTCCAAATAATGATCTGTTGATTGTCCAAACCGGCGCTTACGTCTTGACGGTTCCTGGATGGAGAGAAATAGACAAGATTTTGGCATATCTCGATGCCAATTCCTTGGAATGCAAAACGTTGGCAAGTTTTGAATGGCCATATCGAGCCCATACTGAGAAATTGTCTTTCATGTTCAGGTCAGAAAAGATGATACCTTGTTTTGGTGCGAGCTTTTCATGTCCATCGCTGGATACGTTCACAATTCGAACTGTTCCTTCGGGAACAGACTCGGCCGTTTTCAGAAGAGTCGGAAGTAGCAATTTTGTGAGTAGAAAATGCCCAAGATAGTTCACCTATAAAGAAAAATCCGTCAGTGGGAATTCTGTTAAATTGGAATAGGATATCTCACCGCAAACTGCATCTCAAATCCATCTTTCGTTTCTTGGTAGGGTACGCACATCACCTAAACACCAGTTAGTACCTCTCGCAACCAGGTCAAAGAGTAGATGCTACATACTCCAGCATTATTGACCAGTATATGAAGCGTTGATTCTCGTCTGTAAGTCAAAGTTATTACAGCTGACATGAAGTAGCAGAGGTCTTATATTGGCGACGTACTGAAGAAACGTATCAGCTGCCTGTCGAACACTGCTCAGGTCCGCGAGATCAAGCGAAAGAAAGGAGACATCTGCAGCGGGCAGCTCTTTCAAGATTGTACTTATTGTTTCTTCAACCTTTGAAGCTGATCGACTGGCAATGTATACACGAGCGCCTTGTTTAGCCAACTCGATGCTTGTACCGAATCCTCTGTCTGGTGTTAGGCTATTTTTCTCCCAGCTTTGCCGTAATAGAATGATCAGATACTGGGTCTGAATTTTCACTTACAGGCCCGAGTGCCCGCCAGTCACTATAGCGACTATCCCGGACAGGTTGGGGGTTGATGACTTCAAATTGCCACCCATTGTGGTTTCTAAGTGATGAGTGAATAGGGGATTTGGTATTCGAGCATGGATCCGACTGCATTTTGAAGGTCTTTAAGTGCAAAAGGTACATGCCGGTCACTTTTAACTCCATTACTATCTCCTTTGACCTGCATTGTCTCCGGTAATAGTGTTTTGCTAAGTGCGGGTGCGGGTGCGGATGCGGCGTGGGGCGGCGACCATAGGACAATTTCAAAGTTAAGGAAACCATGGGTTAGACTAAGTGGGCATTGTGAGATTCAAATTTTCTTTTTCATCCCTTTTTTCTGGTATAATCCAGGCCTCACTCACTTCGTCATCTAAGCCAGAGTTCGGCTGCTTACGGATCCAGACATTCAGGTTAGCACGGAAGGCCATCGATTATCTCAAATTATGTCATAACTTCATGAATTGGTTGATTATGCATGAAACGAGTCAAATTGAACTTGTAATTACAAAAAGAAATTCAAAATAAAATTAAATATGAAAAGACTCCTGATATTCAAGCCCTACTCCTCGTTAAACCTCGGGACCGCTATCAAATAAGCCGCGTTGTTGAAACCCGACCAGTACCTACAACCTTAGCATAAACCCATGTTGAGGGTATCAATATTCCCGAGGTCCAGCTGAGGATAAATGAATATCACGCCTGGCCGGGCCAGATCTCGTCGGCGATCTCACGGACAAGCTTTAATTTGTTGATCATGCCCTCATGATCAATAGCATTACCCTCGCGGTGACTAGCAAACCCGCATTGAGGACTGACACCAATCTGGTTGAGCGCTTCATCAACCGAGATATTATTTTCCTTAGCAATGATATCGGCAGCCTCGTAGATACGCGCCTTCGTGGCATGCTTGTCTTCGAGCTCGGGGAATTTGCTGGTCACAACGCCAAGAATCACATTCTTATGGGCGGGTAGCTCTTTCAAAGGCTCGAATCCTCCAGCGCGAGGGGTATCATACTCGAGGTAGTAAGTGTCGACATTAAGTTCTTGTAAAAGTCTCCTCGCAATTCGATCATAGCCACCTTCGGAGAAGTGGACGCTGCCGACGAAGTTTCCGCGACAAATATGCACGCCGACGTGCAAATCAGCTGGACATTTGGAGAGCAAGTCGTTATATAGCTTGATGTATTTTCGGAATAGATCATCGGGCGATTGAATATTCAGAGGGTCGGCTTTCCATCCGTTAAGCATCTTATCCGAGCAGAAGTCTGTCGAGAATGTTAATTATTTCTTGTTTCAGCATTCTTAACACTGGGAACTTTAGAAGACCACACTCACAGGCAAAGTTAGGGTCATCAATCTGAACATTCCTACAGCCAGCCTCATATAGGATCCGCAGCTCTTCCTGGTAGGCTGTAGCAATATCCGAGAAGTATTCCTCATCGGAGGCGTACACGTCTTTGGGATAGGCTGATCCTTCCTTGTACCGCAAGTGATACCAAGTCGGAGCAGCGAGGGTCAGCTTGAGGTTCTTAACCTCTTCCGCCGAAACCAGGCTGGCCAGATACATAAACTGATCGATATATGTGCTTCCAACGTGCTTGATCTTGCCAATGCAGATAACACTCTCCGGAGGCTTATGGCCTTTTTCAAAGAATGCCGCGACGTCAGGAGCGTATGTGCGAAACAGTCCAGGTTCGGGCTCTTTGATCTCTTCAAATCCGTCCAGGCCGGGAAAAAAGAGCCCCAGAACACTTGTTCCATCATAAAACATCAGCGCTTTGGTCTGTCACCCAGAGTTCCAAATGAAAGGTTTTTTCTTACTATGTCTGCAATATTCTCCATCTGAGAGAGCAGAATACCCCAGTTCTTTCTGCTTTTGCACGATATCCTTGATGTCCTTCTTCTCAATTTCAATGAGATCGGACTTGGGGATTTGACCACTCTCAAAGGCTACTTTCGAATCGAGGAGTTCACGTGTTCGGAGAAGCGAGCCCAAGTGTTCGGCGCGGAAAGGTGGATTGCGGTGGATTTGAGGCGTCATGTTGGATGCAAATCTGTTCAAGAAATGTTGTCAGTATGTGGCAGTCAGAACATAGAGGAAAGGCTCATGAATTCACCAAGTGATAAAGAAAGAGAGCAAGGTAGTGAGTTGCGTTTCTATAGAAATAGACGGACTCGCTCTATCTATAACCCACAGCCTGTCTGTATTGCAGCCCGACCCAAGACACGAACATAGGTGTTGAGCGACATCGAAACCGTCAGCTCTTGAAAACCAAACCTAAATTTGCTGAAGCTAGTGATTTAGTGATTTGATAGGTCCCTGAGTCAGCTTGTATAATTGACGGTCAACTATTTGCGAGCTCCGGGGAGATCCTTAGCCTTAACCGACCCTACATGCACACTTCAAGTCATCCTCGTATAGAAAGTTTCGCAAATAATTGCTTGTCTGTGCATATACTTTGATTGGATGATGCAAATAAGATATTTTCCATGCGAAAATACTCAGAGCTTGCATAGCGAAGATCGTGACTTATTAATCAGCATACAGTTTCCTTCATTGGAGTCCGCACTCGCACCCGCACTCGCAACGTCATGGCCTAGTTGTTTTAGACCCTACATATCCGCATAGTCTCTTCAGTCTTAGCCTCGATTTTACCTTGGCCAATGGCCAGCCGAGCTGGGTAGCATGATAGTCCACCACTTTGACAAACTCAGAAATTATTCTGTCCGATCCAAGGCCCCACGAAACGAGTCAGGCATACGAAGCTGTCGGCCCCACCCTGCCCGCACCTGCAGCCGCACCTGCAGTCAGAATAAGGAATAGGACAAGAGGCCGAGAGGAAAATATACCACCATACATGCAGACATGGTGGTGCTTTGTACTGTTAGGGACGTTCTGAATATGTGAGGACCTTGGATGATAATCATGTACTATAAATCACAGGTAGTCACCCCTCTCAAATAAGACAACCAAAGCCTTTTCTCGCTCGAGCTACATAATTTCTATCCCTGATGTAAGCCGTGTCAAGGCCTCAGACACTCTCATTCCGCAACCTCAATAATTAACTTCGTACAACTCACCCCCCGAAGCAGCTTGTCCAATCCACCATTGATGGTCCCCAATCCCTTCCCCACAACACTCAGCTCCGGACTTGGCCTGATGGTCCCCTTGGCCAAGTTTTCCCCCAGCCACGTCCCAATCCAGTACCGAAACTGCTCCAATCTCTCCCCTTCCACCATTGACGGCATCACAAATATCGTCTCCATCCCGTCCACGACCTCAGCATCTACAGGAACTATGGGAGCCGACCCAATCTTAGCTGACTTTGTCTTTTTCCCTTCTTGGTTATTTTCAAGCAACGCTTTTAGCACAGCCTGACATGGCGCCAGCTGCCCGGTAGCAAGAAAACAATGCCGAATCACCAACCCATCCTCCTTAGCTGCTGACACGATCGCCTCCACAACTTGCGGGTCTTTATAGTCGAACACACGGTCCGCGCCCAGTGATGCCACGTAACTTTTATTTGCCTCTCCAGCCGTGGCATACACGGCCGCAAAAGAAGAGTTACAATCTTCGCGCAACAGCCGGCCTGTTTGCACACCCATGGTACCGATGCTAGAGGAAGCACCCCAGATGAGAAGAGCTTCTCTTTTTTCCATGTTATTCTTTTGATATTTTCCATCGGTATGAATACCAATGTCGGTAGAGCCAGTAGGCGTTGGAGCAGAAGCAGTGGCTTCCCCTAGCCGAGGAATCCCCATCATATCCCACGCGCTAAGTGGTGTCACAATGGCGACGGGTAATGTTGCCGCATGGTTCCAAGACATTTCCTCGTCCATGATAGGCACGGCATGCTGCCAGGGGACGAGGCACCGCTCCTGAAATGGGCCATAGTCTGGATCGCAGAACTTCCAGGCAGAAGCGGAATAGGCGGCGACGCGGGTGATTCCCGGTCTGAAGGGTGGGCTTGAATTGTCGTCGGTCGCGCCGGTGGGAACGTTCTCGCCGACCTCGAGGACTAAGCCTGACATATCGAAGCCGATGACGGTTGGATATGTGGGTATGAAGAGGCCTTGGTCACGCATTATGGCGTCTGCCGGGTTGAGGGCTACGGATTTGACAGCGATGAGGAGCTCGTCTGGTCCTGGCTTTGGAGTGGGACGAGTTCTGAGCTCAAAGGGTTGGCCTTTGGCTGGGGAGAAAGCAGCAAGATGAGTGGCCATTTGGACTTTGTTGTATAAGTAAGAGAGTTCGGGATTTTTCCAATGATTTATTTCTAGGATATCAGGGAATGCCTTCCCTCTTATACAACTAGGCTATCATTTCAAACTACTAATCCTTGAATGTATGCGATCTGTTGATTGCAGTTAACTCTCAGCCAATCAGAGGCCTTTGCATCCGAGAAATCGTTAGCGTGGGAATGCGTGTTTCCAAAATTAGTTTAGCGTACCGAGGCATATGACGAGGTGTTCCACCTCCTGCTACGAGACATTGAATCTATTCCGAACTTAGGAAAATCCCTCATAAGCAAGCCACGCAAAGCATTGGGAAAACAATCAAGCATGGCCTCGAACTTTCCAAGAGAGGTTCGGGCTCGGGAGCGGAAGCCTCCCCGGAGGTCAAGATTTGGCTGCCGAAACTGTAAGCTTAGAAAACTCAAGGTGAGTGACCCGGCTTTCCTAGACTGGTGCTTGACTAAGCAAAGCCTCTTTGTCTCCTAGTGCGACGAGGTCAAGCCGCATTGCAACAGATGTAGCACATTCGGGGTACTATGCAATTTTGCGACTAATATTCCCGACCTGCAGCCCATCGCCGCCGGCACAGGGAGGCCGTTGACGATTCGACGGAAAGCACAGCTTCAGCCCCCTATCGCCAGTGCTGTCTGGACGTCTGACAAGTATACTTCATATCAATTGAATGCGAAATGCCAAGATTTCATTACCCGATATTACGGACGAAGTCTTATTGTCCCGGATGATCCTAATATGATCCACGTTAATCGCAAGCTCCTAAGACTCGCCTTCACTGTAAGTAGTATTATTGCATGTATCCTTTAACCGTCAGAGAGAATCGATACTGGATTGTACACCATGAGCTGAACTCAGTTAATAAATGCCTACAGTACCCTTGTTTAATGCACGCCTCTCTAGCTGTGGCCCTCACATATGACCGCCATCTGAATAGCCCATCGCGCAATCGTCGCAGTCTAGAAGAGTGTTATCACTGGTCTCAAGGCACGATTCTTCTCAATAGGCGATTAAGAGAACCGATTAAAGCAGAAGACAAGGATCCAATTTGGGCCACTGCGGCTGCTCTGGCTATCTTATCTTTCTCATCCCCCGATGCGTACACACCGGAAGAATCGTGGCCTTTAAAGTCCTCTGACAACTCTGATCTGGACTGGTTACGTATGGGCAAGAGTAAAATGGCACTGTGGAATATAGTGAACCCGTTACGACCAGACAGTCTTTTCTGCGTCATGGCGGCAACCTTTGCTCATATGGATTTACCCTTACCAGAGGGGGGCATAGATGGTATTCCAAGCGCCTTGGCTGCCATTTGTCTTCTCGAAGTTTCGTCTACGGCAAAAAAAAATCCGTACTTCCATGCCGCCCACGCAGTATCCCGGATCTTAGACCTGCCAGATAGCGAGGTCACAACAGGTGAAACTCAAATCTTCACCCGCACTATAAATGGCCATTTTGAAGACCTACTTCGGCAAAGAGATCCTGTGGCACTTTTGCTGCTGTGTCTATGGTACCGCAAAGTAGGTCGAAGTATATGGTGGATTGAACTTAGAACTAGAGTGGAATGTCCTTCTATCTGCATGTACTTACAGCTTTATCACAAAGGGAATATTGCGGTACAAGCATTCCTTCCGGGAGGTGCTCTCGCTGATAGATGGAATTAATGCAATTCTTTTGCCCTTCCGAATTGTGAAACCAAAACTTCTATTGGACGTACGTCGTATCCATGGTCACACGTATCGTCGGCCATCGGGGCCAATTATCTTATTTTGAATCAGACTTTAGGTTGACGAGAGGGTTAAAAATTGTGGTTTCTAGATTGTATTCGATGCCTCAGAGTACGCCAAGGCCGCAAGCCGATTATGTGAGCCTACGATTTTCCGTTTGCCCCTGGATCACTGTGCGTGTGTAAAAATGCGCCACTAGAATTTAACTCGGGTTAAGAGGGGTATATAAGCTCCTTTTGGTGTCATTTGAAAGATTCGAGGCTCGAGGAGATGGTAAGCTGCGAAATAGCTGCAGGCGACCGCAAGGTGGAGGAACTTGGCGATCCATCTTTTCGGTTGAAATTTGATTGCAACGATATATGAATTGCGTTAGTGAGTGAGAACAACAACTCGGGTTGTCCGTCCTGTATAATGTCTGTGTTTGACAACGTTCTCTTCGGGGCGACCGGGTGACGTAGCACCTGCACTATTGACTGAACTAAGTTTAGCGAGGCTCTCAGCTGAAAGACAAGATGTGGCTGAGCTGACTTAACCGACAATATCAGCGAACTGTTTATCCATTTGTTATTCAATGTTTCTTTTTCTCCATTAAAGTTGACGTTCTGCCACGTTCTGCTCCTTCGTTTGTGAATTCAAGATCCAGTCATTATTTCCATTGCTATGATGGATCTACAATCCAAAACCATTCCCACTCTGGGCAGTCATCCCGATGTGAAGTCCGATGCCCGACGCATATTTGAAGTGCTCCAGTCAGGAGGAGTAGCCCTCGTGCCAACCGAAGTCGGATACGGTCTCATGGCTTCATCCACCGAAGCTATTAAAAAGGCATTTGCCGCGAAAAGGCGTCGGCCAGGCCATGCACAAGGAGTCATTGGATCCTACAACTTGCATCGGCAGCTGCATGTTCTCCCCGACGATAAATTGGAAATGATCCGTGTGCTACACCAGGATCTCGATATGTCTTTTGGAATCGTCGCGCCGTTCCGATCGGAGCATCCGATTCTTCAACAGCTCACGCCCGCTACGATGGCGAACACAACTAAAAATGGCACACTGGCAATTTATATTGGTGGAAGTTCTCTTTTGATGGAGTTGGGTCGATTGAATGATGAAGCAGGCCAGTTGATGCTGGGGTCAAGTGCCAATCTAACCGGGACCGGTCAGAAATTCCGTGTGGAGGATGTTGACCCCGAGATTAAGGAGGCTGCTGATATCATTGTGGACTATGGTTTGCAGCGATATCACATATACGGAGGGCGGCCTTCAAACATTATCGACTTTGAGAATATGAAGGTCCTCAGGGTGGGCTCTTCGTATGAGCTACTGAGGGAGCGCATGAAGAAGTACTGGGGAGTTGAATTACCAGAGGATCCGATGTTTGACAAGTATCAATCGAAAGATGCGCAACCGAGAAAAGAGGTCGCGAGCGGAAATGAGGAAAAGAATCAGATGACGATTAATGATGAGTTGACCGTGAACAATGAGACTAAAGGAGGATCTTGGCGACGTGTTATGAGCAAGTTGCAGCGGCGTTGAACGTTGCCAAATGAAGGGTGATGCATGAAAGATCAAAGATGTTGACTATAAGAAGTGGAGACGTATTCTGGTAAAGAACAACATTGCCATGAAGCTGTCTGGCCACCACGTCAGCGTGACAAATGTAGACAAACAAGCCGTCCACATCCATGATTTCGACTTAAATTTCCTTTGAAGGCAATTAATTATAGAAATGAATCTAGAGGAGTTTCAATCACCCATGACAATAAATTTCTAGGTAGACAAAAATAGAGATTAGAAAAACAAAAAGATAACAGGCCCGAGCCGTGGATCGAACACGGGACCTCGCGCAGGAGTGCTTAGGAGTTGCTGCCCTAAGCGCGAATCATACCACTAGACCACCCGGGCTGTTCTTATGTCCGGCAGAAGATCGATGGCTACTTGAAGAGCTAATCACTGGTGAGTCACATGTTCCACGCCTCTTCAAACATTCGACAACGAAAAGGGAACGCCTTTTACACTTATGACTCATGTTAGACCGGTATTCAAAAATATCAATCAAATGATATTTTCATATTAGAAATAGGAAAAAAGCCAGGATTCTTTCATGTGATAGGTTAGTGATAGGCGTTTCAGGCTGTGTACATGGGCATTGCCTTGCGGGAACCTGGCTGCCTTGGAGTGACCACAAACCGACGCGCATTATTATAACAAGACCGATTTCTCAATGTTAAAAAACCCCTCATATTCGAATTGACCAGGCTCAACCCTCTATCTGCAGCTATGGCTTCTGGTCTTCTCAAGCCCCTCGTGGTATTTTGCAGTCAATCGCAGTCTCAGCGTTACATTAAAAGCGTCAGGAATCTTGGTGATGCATGGCGAAGCCTTGCCGAGCAGCCTCTTCCTGACTGTGATCAAAACTCTAATCTGATTGAAACCAACTTTGACTTGATTTTAAAGATCACGAATGGACTGCAAGAGCAACGCCAATTAAACCCGACCGTTGTTGAGATATCGACCTACGAACCCGCCCCCATGTCTACGAATCAAACTGCACCGACAGGGAATCCTCGGCACTATCGTATCTTCGCAGATTATGGCACCGATTTCATTTGGCGAGATCCAGATGATGTCACTCCCGAAGAAGGGGACACTGTAGTAGACCCAGAAGAATTACTTGCTTCGTTGCCCCCGTCGGTCTTGGAGTCATATGATGCTTGGGTGAACACATATACCGAGAAATTCCAAGAAAGACACGAGAAATCTGGGAATTACTATATAACGACCTTTTCCACCGGCACTGAGGAGGTGGCTTGGAATGTGGCAGGGTTTTTGTTGGCGTGGCGTATTGTTATGGTACCAGAGGTTGGGAGGCTCGAGTTTACGGCCGGTTCCTCGAAGTATCTCCTCGAGAAAGGCAAGGAGACGAGCGTCACTTTGGCCTTTTTGCAGGAGCAAGTGGAAATTTTAGCCAAGGGACCTGTAAGTTAACAAAATTAATTATTGGACCTGCTTCCAAACCTAAAGGGTAGCTGAATGTAGTTGGGTGTGACCGAGGTCGATGCAAGCCATCACTTACTTTGTTCGATAATCCCAGCCTAGACGACCTCGGGACCTCATAGTTTGTTGCAACTTATTTTTGGTATACTACTCTCGAAGTCACCTTGACGACCTAGATATATTGTCGATGGATGTCGGCAACGCCTGCGAAAATAACGCTAAAAACCCTTGTTAGCTTGAGAAATAAGCTTATTTGAATTTCTGCATATCGGAAATGTGGGTTGATTTGTATAGAGCTATTTTGAATTCCTTTCTTACAACTTTGAGCCGAAAGAAAACCAAAACTCCACAGAAAGCAAAGATATGTAAGGGCCGGATTTTAGGAAATACAATAATTAAGAAATAATGGTGGAGTGCCCAGGTGGATCATGGCGGGTCTTCATGGAGGGCCGGCGGGGGCCAAAACCAAACCTGTAAACCTTGGAATGGACCGCGGCTCCTGACAACTTGACTTCAAAAGTGCTTAAGCCTGCCCAACTCTACATAAATTTTACACATGTTCACTGCATTATGTCTTTGATTTCATTACCCCTTGATATTCTCTTAATGATCACCCACTCCCTCCGACCTAACGACTTAAATGCGCTTCTCCAATCCCATCCCAGTCTCTATCGTGCGCTAAACGACGAGCTTTACTTTGACCATGTGCACAATCACGATGCTTCAGCTCTGTTTTGGGCAGCCTCAACTGGATCTATTATGACTCTTCAGCATCTGATTGATGCCAGTGCAAAACTTCAGCGGGACCCAACATATGAGTGGGTTAAACCCTGGTTTGAACGCAAAAGGCAGCCAGAGGCCAAGAAACACCAAATCTCATATGCCGCGATCAATGGACATGTTAATATTGTGGCTAAATTTCTTGAGCTCGGGGTCAACATCAATTACCAAGATCTAGATGGTCGAAGTCCACTCTCGCTCGCCATCCGCGAAGGTCATCTTGAGCTGGTTCAGATGCTCGTCGCCAACGGGGCCGATCTTTTATCGCTTGATGCAGATGGGCTGTACCCTATGGAAAATACGTCTAGTCGGGGTCAAAAAGATGTTGAGGACTGGCTATATGAGAAAGTGAGGAAGTTTGTCGACACAAAGCATCTCTCTGAATCGAGTTTGATTCTCAAACGACACCTTCATTGGATGTTAAGATGTGCGGCAGAGAGAGGTGATGAAGATCGGGTACAGTTCCTTTTGATGCAGGAGGGAACTGATATCAATTTTGTTCCTCTGCAGCAAGATCTAGTCCCACCAACCGGCTCCTTTTCGCCAATCCCTTGGGGAAGTTACACCCCCCTGATTGGCGCGCTCCAGTCTGCTCCAGACCCGATTCGAATGGCCCGAATTCTGTTGGATAACGGAGCTGATCCCAACATGATCATCGCCATCAAAGATTCATCCCATAAAAGCACACATTTTGGCAGCACACATTTTGGCAGCACTTATTTTGGAGTATATGAAAATCCTGTTTCCGCTGCTCTTGGGAGGGATGAGAGTTACAGTCTCACTGAGCTACTCCTCCAGTATGGTCTAGATGAATCAAACTCAGAGTTTACTTTGGTGAAAGCGATGCATCTCAAGAAGACGGATGAATTTCGGCTTCTGTTAGAAAACGGAGCATATTATCGCGGCCAGCTGTCCAGGATATCGAGATTTGGTTATCAGCCTATAATTGATCTCCTGGTTGAACGTGGAATAATGTCTCGGCCTCAAACGCCTAAAGTTGATGAAGAAATCATTACTGAATTTGATTTTTGATATCTTTTTGAATCCTGAGCCTGACGCGGATGGGTTTGGGTTCCCAGTCGATGTCAGTGAGGAGCCGGTGCCGAGTGATATTAGCCCGATCCCGGGGACCAAGGCCCCGTGGGCCTTCTACCTTAATTCCTACCTTATGGGCCACGAGTACAGATCTCCTTGAGTTACACATTATTCCTTTAATAAAATTCCACAAAATGGAATAAATAATCATATACTGATCAAAGCAACACCCATGGACAACATAGTTCTTTTCCCTTTTGTAACAATAGCATGGAAAGGAAAGATCGCGCCAGCTGTATATACAAGCGTCTGTCGAGATAAAATCTAAGTAGATATTTGACAATGCGAATGGTTGCTACATAGTATGTCAAAGCCCAGGGGATCCCTTTCGTAGACGACCGGTGTGAGTTTTACCGGCTAGTTAACCAGATTGCTACGTTTCCCCTCTCCATGCAAATAGCAATTCTCTGAGAATATTCCTATCGAGACAATATGTGAGTTAACAAACCATTAACTGGGAGTTATTTCAATGAGTCCTTACCAACAACACACTGATACAACAACACCACAACTAGACTCAAAACACTTGGAAGAACTTCTCCTTGAACTGGGACTCGACGCAATCCACAGTCAGAGATGAAATGAATTGAAATAGGATATGTAGCACCGGAACTGAATCATAAGAAATTTTTGAAAAGAAATGAAGCGAAGTATTTATAGTCAGACTCCAACCACAACCACCCAAATCACTGCATTTCCCATACCATAGTGAATTTCACATGATTCCTGCCATAATGCTCATCCCATACCCTATCCATACCTTGCGTACTAATATAATCATAACCATCCATGTCGATTTCAACCTCATCACCTCCTTATTCTGAAGCTGACTCCTCCTCTCCACCTTGCAATCTTTGTTCTGTTCTCCAGGCCTTGTTTCGTTTCGTATTCCACTTGTTCCGTTTCGCCAATCCACTTGTTCCGTTTCGCCAATCCACTTGCTTCTTACTCCCGATTCAACTCATGAGAATGACGCGGTACAAAAAATTTCAAGTGATCGAAGTGGTGCTTCCCAACATGCATATTGGAAGTCAAGTCGCCGAGTATTGCAGATCGGTGCTTCGCTAGGACTCGGGTAATTTTGAATGGGCCCTTCCATCGCGAATCTAACTTTCTGCCATGAATTCCATCTAATTCCACATCTCGTAATAGGACCAGGTCCCCTTCTGCGAACTGTTTCTTCCTCTCGAGTTGAGTTTGATCATTCTCCCGCTCGGTCCAAATGTCCCGAATACGCTCGCGCGTTTCCTCGAGCCGTGTCAAGTGCAACTCCGCCGCCTCCGCTCTCTGTTCCTCTGGGGGTTGAGAGAGTGTACGATCAATCGTCTCGGCCAACAGGCCTTCTTCAATGGACCGGGGGCCATACACGTGAGGGGAACAACAAAGAACGTCCAGGAATCTAAGCCTCACTGATACAAGTTTAGCAAACCCTCTGACAAAAATCAGGGTAATCAGGGCAACCTGATCACCCCTCCAACGACCCAAAGCAGAAAGCGCCAACGCGTTAATGATGCTCAAGAATTCTTTGATGATGTGACTGAATCACCTACTTTCCGTCGATCTGGCCATTTGCCAGAAGTTCAATCGTACGAAGAGGTTTATGGGCTCCCGCCATTGCCGCAGCATCTAAGTTCATTCCGAGACCGGCTTCAAGAGGATCCGCCCTTGGTGGATCTTACAGGTCACGATGCAGAGATTGCAGCCCAGTTGCAGTCAACTCTTCCAATCCTGCCTCAGTCAGGAATTCCACGCCAGGATGAAGGTATTGATGCCCAGCAGCATTCAGATCCTCCGCAGGGAGCTTGGTCCAGGCTTAGAAGTGGAGTGGATAGTATGTTGAGAGGTACCAACCGGCCCCCGCTTCAACAGTCTCAGCAGGCTCGTACAGAGTCTGTCGCCGGCTGCTCATCTTCTGCAATATCACCGGTATCAACTGGCCCAAGTACCTGCTGAGCCTCCTACCTCGCAGGCTGCAAATACTGATAGACCTCGCCGGCGTCAACAGGCCCAGCTACCTACTGAGCCTCCTACATCCCAGGCTGCCAATCCGGATAGACCTCGCCATGGTCTGGAGACTTCGCAATCCCGTAATGCCCAACAGGAGTTTGATGCCCGACTGTCCCGAACCGCCCGTGCTGAACAAACCAGCAGGCTGAAAATGCTCAGCAGCGGCAGTCAGAGCATGCCTCTCAACAGGCAACACTGTATGGTTATCCCCAAAGTTTACTCCAAGTTACTCCAAGTCAACCGCTAATACGTGAATAGGTATGGACGGGGACCCAGGAGATGGAACTAGGCAAGAATCGCAACATTCCACGCATCAAAACTGGGACTGCAGTCTTGCGCCCAGGTCTATGGGCCACTCTTATGCTGAAGACTGAATTCACGGTCGCAGTTGTTGGAACTACCTTCAAGTCGGAGCTGATACGAGCACTGCGAGGGCTACCTGCGCAGCAAGAGCCAACTATCCGGTGGGGCAAGCATGTTGTTCTGACTGGGCCTGCGCTCTTCCAACAAATTAGCAGTGAGTTGGCCAATGTGGAAGCGGCGACCATCCAAGTGGTTGGCGTGGTTCAATATGGGCTTAATCAGTGTCAATCCTGCCGCCACAACCTTGGACCCTTTGTCCACTGCGTCAAAGTGCAGGGCAACGATATGCCATACCTGCATGTATGTTAATATAATCATGCTTGCCATTCAATGCAAATAGACCCCTGACATACCGAGAGGTTGGAGGTTGGAGGTCGGAGGGGTGAGAGTTGGTAAGGTGAGTTGAACGCTTTAAAGGTCCTCGATGATGAATTCCAACGGACACCTCGGAATCTGGAAAATAGAGAGACTTTATCAGCGATAGAACAGGCTTCGAGGAGGGGAGAGCAGACGAACTTCTGGAGGTGAGATTGGACTTCGATGGGAAGAGAAAAAAAGGGAGAAGAGGACAGGAGAACGGAGAGGAGAAGTGGAGAATAGAGGAAGCTGAAATGGGGGTTTTGAAAGGTCGATTTTTCTGCTGCTTAGAAAAAGATATTTTGGATTCTCAAGTTCGCCAATGTTGGAGATTTTTGGAAAACGTAGTACCCCGTACAGGTGTATCAATAAAAGGCTGCCAACCAAGCTCTGTTATAGGTCTAGATAGACGATGATTATGAGTTGTGACATGGGCAACCATTCATCAATCATCCCATGTGGTCTAGTGGTTAGGATTGCCCGCTTTCACCGGGTCGGCCCGGGTTCAATTCCCGGCGTGGGAGATCATTTCAAATCTTTTCTTTTTGCTTTTCCTTTTTTGGCCTCCCTTGGCAATTCTTTCACTATATTTTCATTTGTTGCATCAAGTGACCATTTTCTACTGATAACTACCGTAATTTCTCTTTTATCTCTTTTTTCTTTTTATAGCCACTCTTTTTGGGACTTATGAACGGTCGCTGCCTCGCAATGCTCAATCTAGCTTACTAGAAGATAACTGATTATGTAATATATTAGTCCGATATGGGGTAGTGGCTAACCTGTCGGCTTTTCACGCCGAAGCGCGGGGTTCGATTCCCCGTATCGGAGATTTTTGCCTCCCTTGGTTGCGTCTCGATCCAAGCAGCTTCATCGCCGGCCAAAATATGAAAACTTTTTTGCCGCCATTTGCTCTGTTTAATCTCAATTGCTGGCTTTCATAGTTGGTGAGAAAGACAATCAGAGCAGGAGTTTCACTCTTCACCTACCGGCCTTACTCTCCAGGGTTATCTCCCAGGACCTCGGGATGTGAGATCGACAAGGTTGTGAGAGTATCTGACATTATATTCCATGTTGGGTGACCTTGTCGTTGCATAGTATGTCTACCTGCGTGGTTACTTCAACCACAATTTCTCTCAAATCCTCTTTTGAAGACATGTGCTTGAAAAGGCCAAATAGTCTTGGAGCGTACGACCTCTCCTTTGCCCATGTGGTTAGGGGATATATATTTTCCAATGGCCATATCAGAGTGCCCAGGTCCACGTGGGTCATGGCATTTCAGTCTCATTCAAACAGCTCGTGATCCATGGAATTCTGCAATGAAGATTTGATTATACGTACTGATTGAAAACTGGCATAAAAATAAGGTGGTGACTGAAACCAACCACATTTGGTAGCAAAGGAGGTCTACTTTCCGGCATAAGCGCCCGCTAAATGATCTCAGCCAAAAAATAGACCAATGAACATCTTCAAAACATGAATCATGTACCCTTCTCCGGCAACCCCATTGAATCAATATGCTGGACAAGGATTGCGACCTTGTATTAAATTCACTACATGAAACCGAGATTTTGGATGTCTGTGCTAGGCGACCGTTTGGAACTCCCACCATCTCACAACGAAGAGCAATAGCGCTGCCTCTGACTTTTCATTGTGTCAACCTTGAAGATATTGGGAAAGAACAATCCGGCATGTTATGGGACTCTTGGATAGGAGACATCCCATGACTCTCACCTGTTCAAGGCATCCTGATGCAATTACTTTCCATCTATGGTTGAGGCCCGCAATTAGCTGAGCTCTGATTGGATGATTCGTCGTTGAGGAAGGTGATGTCGGACCCACTTTGACTATTTAGGAACACCATCGGGTCGAAATCTTGCGTCGTGTTTGGATAATGAATTGCAAGAGAAGGTGATGATAAAAGTTTATCATATCATTGGATCCAATTTACCGATTAATCACGCACCCGGCCTTAGGATATGATGCTATCCCTATCAAATCAAGTCTATAAAGGGGCCTCTGGATCTCCCCCGGATTGCCATTGACACACCAACTTCAGAAAAATCCGATATCTAATATTTGCTATCCTAAGACTCAAAATGTCTGACACTCTTGATTTATCCTTGCTGAAAGGAACTCCCCAACAGAGGGAAGAAATTTCCGCTGCGCTGCTTCATGGTCTCAAGACTCGAGGCGGCGTCAAGTTGAAGAACCATGGCCTTCCCGATAAGCTTGTTTATGACCTCTTTGACTGGGTGAGCTCATGAAACAATAAAGATTGAATAGAGGTTTAAGTGAAGCTGATATTTTGCAGACGCGCAAGTTCTTTGACCTTCCCTACGAAGACAAGATGCTCGCAAAGCACCCTCCCGAGGCAAACCCCAATCGCGGATATTGCTACGTTGGACAGGAGTCCATTTCAACTATCAGTGGCTACGAGAAAGGCCTTCCTCAGGGCCAGTTTGTTCGTGACATTAAGGTATATTCCCATCAAGCAGGATCCTGGCCATCATATACTGAGAATTATACAGGAAACAGTCGACTTTGGATCGCCCCGCGACGAACTTGTAGACAACATCTGGGTCCCCGAAGAAAAGCTTCCAGGCTTTCGAAAGTTCATGGAAGAGTTCTACGAAACATGCTTCAAACTTGAGCTCGAGATCCTCGCCGCCCTTGCCAAGGCCCTCGGTGTCGACGAAAAGCAGATGGTGACCCTACACAACAAAGCCGAAAACGAATTTCGTATCCTCCACTACCCAGAGATTCCCGCATCGGAGCTCGCAGATGGCACCGCAACACGTATCGCAGAACACACTGACTTCGGCAGTATCACCATGTTGTTCCAGGACTCTGTTGGTGGGTTGCAGGTTGAGGATCAACAAAACCCGGGTGTCTTCCGCGGAATCGAATCAGCAGACAAGACAGAGATCATTTTGAACATCGGTGACTCGATGCAGAGACTCACGAACGATACTTTCCGCGCTGCATGCCACCGCGTCACATACCCGCCTTCTATTAAGACTGGGGTGGAAGCTGTTATCCCTGAGCGCTTTTCGATTGCTTACTTTGCAAAGCCGAACCGCACGGCATCGCTGTTCCCTTTCAGAGAGTTCATTACACCTTCAACGCCTTGCCGGTACGATGATATGAATGCGTGGGATTACCAAAATCTTCGAATCTCGAGACTATTTAAATGAGCATTGTGTTTATATCAGAGCATGATATTGTTATGGAAAACAACTCTGTACCAGATATGCGTGTATAATTGATAATTTGGCACAGAATTTCAAAATCAAGTATGATAAAACCTTTTACATAACATGCCAAATTAAGGAATCTTGAAGTAAGACTTGCCTTCTTTTCCAGGGTTGACTGTCTAGGCAATCTCTTGTTGCCGGAACTTTCATCCTTGTCATACCTATAAAGGGCACATAAGCTCTTATGAGAGACAGTCTTCATTTCAACACTTCTCTCAACCTACCGACCCATCTTCTACCTCTCCATCCCAGGCAGTAATTCTTGTGACCATAACGTCTTGCAACGCAGACCTCAGACCCTTAAAGTCTTGGCATCGACAATAGCAGATCACATCTCATGGCTGCCCCTCCTCATCAACAGGGACCGCGTGGAAATTACCACCATCCCGAGCATCCAAACACCCATCCAATGACGTGCTGCACGCTAAACTGGGAGACACATGTCTTTGAAAAATACTGGCGAGATGGATATTTCTTAAGTTTGAAGAGACCAGATAAAGAATCAATCAAAGAATTCTGCAATCAAATGGACTCAGCAGCTTGTGGTATCCTGGAAATCAAACGCGAGCTGGTCGAACTGAAACGCCGTCAAGCGGTAGCGAATCGAAAGTTATGGATCATAACGAAAAGGCTTGCCACTCTGACAGAGGAGAAGACCGGACAGCCAACACGGATAGATTTGATCGAACAGTACGAAAAAGAGAATGCTGCTGTTGAGAAGATGGCGATCGAAGACAAAAACTTGAAGGAGACTCTGCGTGAGAGATACCAAACGGCCTCGGAGCTTGAGATAGACTGGCGTTGCGAATTGGCGAGAGACTTCATTGAAATTGAAAGCCAACGCTCACCTCTACAAGAATGCCTCAGAGGCCGACTGGAGAATTTTGACTGGTTTTGCATGGAGCTTAAGAGAAGACATGCCAGATGGTCCTTGGATATGGCGATTCAACAAGAGTGGATTGAGAGAGGAAGACTGAGTCGCTACAATGAAGACTTGATGAGCTTCATGAGGATATGGAATACGCCTTGGTGTTGAGCCTTGGTAAGAGATGTTATCGGGCCTATTGCTTAAATGGTTTACACACACCTAGTAACTATGATAAGAAATGAATGAAGAGAACCTTGTTCTAAAAACTATTTGAGATCTCCATTAAGTCTAATTATAATAGCTTATTTATCACATTAACAATTGCTAACTTTTACGTGGTTACTGTACCTGTCGGAAGGGAAGACCTTATATACTTCTTCGTCTGCATTTTTCACGCCCATTTCCATACCTTCCTCTGCAACCTAATTCTCTAAGTAGTCTTACATTTAATCACGAATTAAATCTCACATTCATCACGTTATACGCTCGTTGCCTGGCCTACTTTCAATCCCTCGTTTCTGAAATTTCCTTTCTGCTGCAGACACCCATTTGACCCTTTTTTTTCCTTCGTCCATTTCTGTACCTTCCTCTTGCTCAGCAATCTATCTCAATTTCAAAAATATCACACAGATTCAACCCCAGTCAAAGATTCCACTTTTCAAGATGACCAGTCAGAGCCCGACATGGATGGACATAGACGATATCAACCCATACAACATGCAGCCAGGTGTTGGCTCTTCTGCCGCTCCAACAACGGCTGAACCCTCCAATACAGCTTCCCGGGGCCTTAAAGCTGGCATGGAGTTCTTGGAATCTGCTATGCAATCCCTGGAGATTCAAATACCAGGACAGGAGCAGCAGCAATCCTGGATCACCTTTACCGAAACTCTGAATAACAGCATCGCCTACGCTCAAGGGTATGCCGCCTCAAAGAAGCCAGATCGCATCGAAGCTAACACCTGGCTCAGTGAAATCGATAAACTGGACGACGAGATGTCAATGTTTATCCACGAGATGGGTGAAGGGCACTTCCGTTCAAAGGAGGCTTTTGACCTGGTTGACCAGATGCTGTATACGCGGCAGGAGGTTTTGAATCTGGTCGATCAATCTTTCGAACTGGGACAGAGATTTGTGAGATTGGGGCAGCAAATTGAGGATAGTAAGCAGGATGTCTATATACCGGGGCTCATGGTCTCGTTCAAAGAGGACGAGGAGACGAGGGACGCGATTTGGGACCTAAAATGTCTTGTGGAGGGGCATGTGGATATTCTAGAAACAATTCGCAAAAAGCAGGTCGAGTTGTTGACTTGTGGAAGCATGCTTCAGGCGCAGCTTGGCAGTGTTTAGACAACCAGCAATGATTTGAAGATCCAATTTCTTGTTCAATCAGGGTGCTTAAGTGGTCCAAACAAGCACTGTCGATTTTCTTCATTGTCCACTGTACCTCTCAGGAATACATCTCAGTCGCCCATAGAATAAGTACAGTAGACATCAAAGGTCGGCAGTGCAGGTATGGGTTAAATATTTTCCTCTGGATTTATTTTCTTTGCTTGACAAAAATAACTTTTAAAATACCCTCCAGGGCTCTTTCAAGTGTGATCTGTCTGTTCTAGTACATCATCTTGGTTAGCTGATCTTACGCAGGTGGGACGTTATCTGACAGGGCCTACCGAGCGGCTAACAAAGTTTCAACGAGCCTCAAATAGAAGTCAGGTCTTCCGAGGTTGCCTCAAACCATGAGACACGTGACTTAAGATGAAACCGCCCAGTGCCGATGTGGCGTTCGTGCCAAGTTTCAGTTCTTGATAATGTGTATCTTCCGCAACTTCAGACGTAAGGTGCCCAATTCTTACAGAAGGATCGAGTGGCTTGCCAATGAATCTCACCTTTAAACACCGATTGGACATGATTGAGCTAGTTATTTACACATGGATTTTTTGATACAATTTATATACACAAATTTTCGGGCGCAGTCCTGTAGGTACAAGTGCTAGTAACCCATGCCTAGAGTCCTTGTGCCTTAGACTCGTCCGGATCTAAGCTTATCTCCGGTTCTGGGTCTTCAACCACCTCGGCCTTGGGTGAAGGCTCCACTTTCGGCCTTGGTATGTAAGGCTGTCGATTGATCGTCCTCCAAAATGTGCTCGTTTCCTGGATATACTCCGTATCTTCTAGCCTGGGCTCCCACTCCGCTTCATGCGCTTGCGCGATCTGGAGATATGGGAAGAGTGTATGATTGAGATGTTCACGGGGGGTGCCTGGGAAATGAACCAGCAAATCTCCAGGGTGCACTTGGAAACGCGCAGGCGAATCTTTGTTCTGTTTTCTCCCGTCAGGCGATCGCATATAGGCGTTGAACCACCGCAGCGGACAGTAGACAACGGATCGTGCAAATATTTCGTTTTCGTTGAAGAGGTTCGTAAGGGCTGACTGATCGGGCCAGAATAGTTCGACGTTTGGATGGACGGTTGGGTAAGCGATTGCAGCGGATAGTAGGTTCACGGACCATTCGTGTACACGGATGAAGAAGACTCCGTTGTTCATCCCATTCCAGTCTTTTGAGAGTAACATGTGGACGTCGCCGAAGTGATCAGGTGGGAGGAAGACCTCAAGAGGCATATTGGGGTTCATGAGGACTGTATCGCTGTCGTGCCAGCTATTGAACGAAGTAAGGATTAGCTATGCTCAGAATTATTTATCAATGGACCCAGATCCTGACTTACAAAAGCCACTCTAGTCTTTGGCCTTCTGGCTTTGCCAATTCTTGGAGGACCAGGGATAGAAGAATGGCATATTTGTTGAACGTACCATCAAGGATGGGTTGGCGGAGAATAGTAAGTGGATAGTTGAACCGTTGGCTGTGCAATTCATGTGTCTCTAGCGCTTTATCGTATACTGTGCTATTGCCATATATCGTAGTGACTTTGCCAATAGTTGGCTGTATTTGAGGAAAGCTGTGAGCTTGAAGTGTGTTAGCTTCATCGCAATGTGTGTGTTATCGCCAGACCGATGCACGTACTGTATGCATCAAACAGTTTAAAAAGCCCCCAAATGCCTAAAACCGCAAGCGCCAACTGCTGCCATAATCTTGACCTCACGCGAGGGCTTTTATAGAGGAATTTTGACATGTTGAGGGGTCCTTTGTTTTTTCTCCATTCCCCTCATGCGAATATGGGTAATAGCTCAGGGGTCTGAAGAGATAGTGACGCAGGGTATAAGGGGACAGGGTACATATTTTCGCTCCACACCAGACCAGGGAAGCAGGACGGGGCCAGCACGGGTCGGGCCCGCATGGTTAAGAAATCAAGACCTTGAGGAACTCAGCTTGACTGTATTGAAATGGTACCAATGCGCCCTGTGGGCTGATGATGCGGAAATGATTTGTTTTCTTCGATATTTTTCGCGGCAACTGAAAATTAGTGGTAGTGGTTCGTTCGCGGGTCTGCCCAAAGAGCATTGGTAGGGCCGTAAAGCTGCAGCTTGGCGCCGATTCTGTGCCTCGCGTGGAAAAGCGGCTGAATTGGTTGCAGGGGATTAATGGAGCACCTATACTAACTTAGCAATGATTGGCAGGATATACCCACAATCTCCACTATGTATTTTCGGTATTTGATTAGGCGTTTTAAATACAAGGTCTTCACTGGCTGACTTTTGTGACTTTCATGTTTCTTGATTTTCGCCCCCAAACCGCGGACGGAGAAACCCCGGACTATTTTGTTGACAATCCCAATGCATTGGCAATAAATTTCCACCCAAAGGAGGCATATATAAAAGCAAAATAGAAAGGTTTATCTTATAGAGGTTGGTTGTTGCATTTAGATATTATTTTCTGGTAAGAAGGAGGTCGAACTAGATTTTATTTTTCTTTGCTTCTTATGTGAAATTTAGGGCACACAGGGAGATGTAGATCGCTTCTCCACGATTTAAAGCCGTGCGAGGTACCAAGTGGAGGTACAGGATTGCGCTAATTTATAGCGCCTCCATTCTTTCGACTTTCGGCACATTTGTTCAATTCGACTTTCGGCACATGTGTTCAATTCGACTTTAAGGTTGTACACATTACAGTCTCAAAAGCAAGGATTAAAGGCCTACAGTAGTGTATCACAATGATCTACATTGTGCATAGATCAGGCATCATGTGGGTTCTTCAACAGCAGTATTCGCATCAGGGAGTCAGCAATATGAATTGACCATGACAGATTAGCCAAATGCAAAGTGGCTCAGACTTCATTACTTTCAGTGTAAAAACACCAATTGGGTCCCATAATTACCTCTGTATTTATACTAGTCTGCAGGTACCTTAACAAGTTGGTTTGTTTACGCGCACAGCTATCCACTTTTCTATTAGCCTCTGATAAAGGCCTGGGGCGTCCCCCTTTTAATTACAAGTTGAAGTCCCCCTCTCGACCGAAAGTCTACCTTAGTGTCCGCTCCATACAATTCATTCGCCTCAGCATTTGTTTGAAGCTGATCTGGCTTCAAATCTTGGGGTTGGTGCACTTTGGTCCTTGAGCGAGCTTTCAAGCTTATCAAGCCGCCAACATGGTGACCTCCACAACTTCAACAGCCACTGCGACGACAACGGCATCCACAGACACTATAACAACAATTCCCATGACAGGAATTTTCACTCCGCCAGCATCATGTTCAAGCTCGTGGACCTATGAACCTGAAGGCGCGAATGATGTCGTGGGTGGTCTTTTGATGCAGAATTGCGCGTCTGCAGATGGCGATAACACCTCATGCTGGCCATCCGGGTTTGACAACTGGGGGAGAGTTAGCGCGTCGCAAGTTTTTAGCCCCGGTCACTGTCCCGTCGGCTATACGTCCGCAGGTCTCTCCATTGCTCAGACTGTTACTGGCGCAGTCTGCTGTCTGTCGTAAGTGATGGAAGACCTTTGCCAAAGATAAATCTGCTAATCATCAAATTTGCTAGTGATTTCGACTACACTGTGGAGGGAAGTTACCCGGGATGTATCAGTACATTAGCATCAACAAGTTCAATGCTCGTCACCATCCGCCAAGAAACGGGGGATAGCACAGAAATCACCGGACCAGTCACTATGTGGGGTCAACCTATAAGTATCCTATGGGAAGAAAAGGATTTAAGTCTATTTGTGTCCGCGACTACAACATCTGCTTCAAGTACGGACTCGACAACGGCCTCCGGAACTACTGCAACCTCATCATCGACTGCTTCAATTTCAACGGCAACGGCAACTGCAACGGCAGACTCTGATAGCTCCTCTGGAGGATCTTCCGGTGGGCTGTCGACAGGAGCTGGCATTGGAATTGGCGTGGGTGTGGGTGTGGCCGGAGTGGCTGGCCTTGCCGCGCTCGTCCTTTGGTTCTTCATGCGCAAGAAGCGCAACCAGAAGAACACTTCAGACACACATGATGCCTCAAAAGTTTTCTACAATCCCCAGGGTCCGAATGCTCCTTATACTTCTCCGGTAAACGCTCGTGTACCGCCTTCACAGCCTTACAGGCCTACCGAGTTGGATGGATACGCGACTCGTGAGAAGCATTTCCACGAATTGGACACTTCATGAATTCAATGAGACAATCTTATGGCCCGTATCTGTCACTTTGAACCAAGCTGACTAGAATTCTCCTCCCGCATGGCGGGTGTGTATCATTTAGCGCCAAGGTTGACGTGTACCGACTCGAAGGATTCAAATGGCGTACATTGGAGTCATGTTTTTTATTAGCGCCTTTTTCAATAGTTTTCCTCTTTCCTATATACTTAATTTACGACTGCGTTGTGATGACCTGCGGGTGTTATCCGAGGGTGTAGTAAGTTATGCAAGAGACGGAAGTGGTTTTGCCATTTCTTGAGTATGAGATACAAATAAGACCATCCTCTCCTGACATGTAATCAGATGCGATGCATATACACCGGGAAAATCCAAACTCTTCTCATTTTCATTTTCCGACTTCTCTACTCTGTACAGACTACACATAGCCATCGGTAGCGGTCAAACCACGTGACTCTCCCGATCACTCGATCGCACGAGGGGATTCAAAATGTCTCACGGCCTTTGGAATGTACCAGCCTCATGGTGCTGGGTCCTGGCAGCTGTCATCAACCCGCTTAGCCTAAAGTGGTAGTCGAGGGGGGCGGCTGATCCACCAATCACAATCGATCGATCAAATTTCAATAGAAAACCGGTTTCCAGATCGGGGACCCCTCAAACATGAACCACCGTGGTTCATGTCTTTTGCCAAACAACTATGGCAATAGACACTGGACCAGCACGCCCGCGCGAATCCAGATGTGACTCGGAGCAAGACAGAATCCGAGATCTAGCGAGGTGCGCATTTGTTTCTTATCTAATCTCGCCGCCACCTGCTGATCATCATTTCCAACGGTTTTAGATACTATTGTACCTTTGATCAAGATCTACAATCAACCAGCAGCCCTCGTCTTTCCGCTGATTCTACACTCACCGCACTCACACAACTCGGAGTCTATCGTTTTGGATGCAACCGATCGTTTGTTTCTATCATTGACGGCGAACAACAACATCTCATCGCAGAAGCAACCGCCTCGGTCTCTCTGCGCAATGCGGATCACCATCTCCCAGATGATGGTATATATCTTGGCGTGCGGACGCTGGACCTAGAATGGGGTGTATGCCCCCACGCCATACGTCTCTTCACAGGGCAGGACCCCTCACGGGTGACGGACACGGAAAATATAACCGCGAATCGAACTCGAAATATCATCCGCGACTTCACCATAGAGGAATTTTACAACACCCGGCCCTACGTCCTTGATTGGCCATACTTCCGTTTCTACGCCGAGGTCCCCTTATACAGCTCCTCCGGATATGTACTCGGCTCATACTGTGTGGTGGACAACAAAACCCGGACCCATTTTGGAGATGAAGAAGTTGCTGCTCTTCAGGAGATCGCAGATGCCATCTCCCAGCACCTTGAGAATGTTCGGGTCGCCCATTACCACAATCGGGCCGAAAACCTGGTGAAAGGATTGACTAATTTTGTTAAAGGCCATGCACAATCTGACCTTCCAGATCATCTCGGCCAACTTGCAGCTCCGGAAACGCTAAATTTCCACAATCTGAACTTTACAAGTAATGCCATCGATTCAAACAAACCGGACACATCGACTCCAAGTAAATCCTCCAAAAATAGGTCAACATTGGATCGATCGTCCTTGACGACCATGGAGGAGGGGACATTTTCCCTTTTCTCGGAGACCAAAGATTCAGAAGTGACACGGCCCTCGACCCAGCCTTCATCGCTTGCTCCGGCCTCACCGCAATCAGCAGAGTTGCTAGGCCCTAACGAATACTTCGACCCCGAGGCAGCGATGGATGATGTGCCAATTGCAGAACGCGTTGCCGCGATATTTTCCCGCGCCAGTGACCTACTCAGAGGCTCGATGGACCTGGATGGTGTAGCCTTTCTCGACGCACGTCAAGGGGACTCGAAATTGTCAGTTTCTTCCTCTTAGTTTGGATTTATTCTAACAATTTGCAGCAACCTTGTGGATGATTTTGGAAACGGGGACTCTCCCGCCTTTACAGACTCTGGGCCTGTGGTCACGCTGGATAACGAAGAGAGAATGTGCCGTCCTTTGGATTGTCTGACCACCGACCACCTCAGTTCAGGGTCTGACCTCAGTCTTTCGGAAGGCTTTCTCCGTACAATGATCCAAAATTTCCCAAACGGCCACATTTTCGACCTCAATGATGAATCCTGCGAGTCGGAGACCTTGCAGCATAAGATCTCTCGTCACCTTGCACAGAAGCTACCAGAAGCCAAGTCGGTACTCTTCATCCCATTGTGGGATTGGAACAAATCGCATTGGCTAGCAGGAACATTGGTTTGGACACAGGAAAGCTGCCGCCCTCTGGGCATGGAGGAATTGCATTATTTCAAAGTTTTTGGTGACTCTATCATTTCTGAGGTATCTCGGGTACACTGGACGGCGACTGAGAGGTCAAAGTTTGATTTCGTATCGTCCATCAACCACGAGCTTCGCTCTCCACTGCATGGTATACTCGGAAGTGCCGAGCTGTTGCAGACAATGCCCCTGCAGCCCTCCCAGCATGAAATGGTTAAGATGATAGACACTTCGGGCCTGGCTTTGCTAGACACTATAGATCACCTGTGGGTTTGCGGTTCCTATGCCCCTTAAATAACCCCGGCTAACATGATCGCAGATTGGAGTACTGCGGAATCAATGATTTGGGGACAGGGAAGAAATCGGGCGATAGCAGACTTGAAAGCAACACAACTGCTCAAGGTTCAGAGTTCGACCTCGCCATATTAGTCGAAGAAGTGGCGTCTTTTCTTTACAATGATCCAAAGTCACGATTCGTCACCATCCTCAAGGATAAATCGATCGCGGCTGGATCCGGAATTGATGCAGACAACCAACATATTAACAGAAGCAACGAAATTTCCGTGGTCATAAGGGTTGACCAATCCGATATCTGGACTGTGCGATCGGCTGCCGGTGCATGGAGAGGCATACTGCTAAATCTCATCGGCAACGCAATGAAATGGACCAAGGAAGGCCTCGTAGAGGTCACATTGTCCAAAAAGACATCGGGAACGAAGAAAGATCATTCTCTTGCCCACCTATGTGTCAAGGATACTGGCTGTGGGATCTCACGGGATTATCTTAAGAACGATCTGTTTTCTCCATTCGCCAAAGAAGACTCCCTTTCGCCAGGGGTTGGCCTTGGCCTCAGCATCGTGCGGAAATTTGTTAAGTCCCTTGACGGTGAAATTGACGTCAGAAGCGAACAGGGTGCAGGCACCCAAGTGGACATCTACATACCCGTGGAACACAATAGAAAAGCCCTTTCCACTGAACCAGTAAATGCTCTATCACTTTCAGGATCGTCAAAGCCACCAAACCCGGTCCGGGCATGTCTGATTGGATTACACGGCCAACCGGACTTGAATGAGATACCGACCGGGATTCTGACAGTCGATGCGAAACGGAAGTTATCGATTCAGAACGCCCTGTTCGACGTGTTTATGACCAGATTAGGGTGGGACCTCTCGTCAGCGAAGTCCCCCCTTCAGGAGCATGGTGATATTGCGATCATCGAAGGAGCAGATCTCTATCACATGGTGGCCGAGGGACTCTTGCCGGTGACGGAAAGCGAGAATTTTTCAAAGTTCTTTATTGTATTGGATGGAAAGACAATGCCCCTGACTGATGATTTACCTGCGAATTTCATCCGCGTGTCGCAGCCGTATGTTGAATTACCCCCTATTGTGCACACCCCAACTCACACATGACAGATTTGGACCTAAGTCTCTCCATGACGCTGCGGAAAGATTTATGAAGATCTACAAGATGCGGCTTCCATCAACAAATGTGGATCCTGCTCCGATCTCTCCACCTATAATTCAGCAAGCTTCGTTCCTGCAGATACAACAAAGCTCCGATTGCGAATCCGCGACCGTCCATCTCCTCGATCGGCCCACAATTAATGTTTTCCAATCCGAGGATCAACCAAAATCCCTAAATATCCTCATTGTGGACGACAATCCCATAAATCTCAAGGTGAGTGGATACGCAGCACATCCCTACTATATCCTTATTGCTGCTTGCAACTGACCTTTACGGGATTAGATCATGTCTACATTCATCCGCAAAATCGGATGTCGCTACGAGACAGCTTTGAATGGACTAATAGCTCTCGAAAGGTATGAGAGTGCCGACCAACCATATGACTTTGTTTTGATGGGTAAGCTTCAAATATCATCTTGAACCCCTTTCCCTTGGGTCGGTCTACTAACACTAGCAGATATATCGATGCCTGTAATGGATGGTTTGGAGGCAACGACAAGGATACGCGAACACGAACGGGAGAAGGGCCTCCGGTCATCGTGGATCATTGCGATTACGGCTGTTGCATCCAATGATATACAGGAGGCTGCGTTCAAAGCTGGGGTCAATGATTATTTGATCAAACCCTTATCTCTTGATAAACTCCGTGAACTGATTCACGTATGAATTCTATGCCTGCACACATATTTTTATTTAACTCCGAGATAAGATCGGAAAATTAATTTGGACACTCTGGATTCAATATTGACTGTCTTCTTCAGGGCACATATTCGAAAAGGGAGTTGGGGCAACTTGATTGAAGAGAGTGTAAGTGAGCTTACCTTTGAGAGAGGCAGATGTCCAAGGCATACGATGACAGCAGGCAGAAAAGGATGGATTCATAGAGGAAATTTACAGTAAAACAGAGGCCAAGTAGCCAGATACATAAGAAGCCATTGAATGCGTGTTCTGGATTCTGGCCAATGATTGCGCGAATAAGATAATTTCATTGATTAATTAATTTTCGTTCAAACCAGGGTAGGGAAATTGCACCAAGAATTCAAGAATTCCACTCTTCCACCCAATCCAAATCAACCAAAACCCTCATGTTGGTGTTCAGAACTAACATTCAGAGCAAAGAAATCCATCGTTGGCTCAAGCAGAAGCCACTTTGACGTTGACTGAGTGGCTAGGCGTTCCATCCCTCAGGACGAAGAGCATGTAGTAGCCAGGCTGGACAATGCCTGGCTGAGCAGGAATCTCGAAGGTATACTTATTGGTCCCAGTCTGCGTCAATTCAACACCGATACGTCGTTGATCTGTGTTCACAGTGTGCGTGGCGGAGCCATAGCGGATGATAGAAGCCCGAGTGTCGACCGGGCCATCGGTAGTGATCTCGACGGTGCCACCAGGCTGTGTTTGGTCTCCTGTCACAGTCTGAATCTCAGGACGGTCTTTAAGAGACCCATCAGAGTTGAGCAGGTATGCTGGTGTGTAAATTTCTCCATCGAAGTGATTGGCCTCACAATCTCCACATAGACCACCGCCGCCAGTAAAGACAGTACCATCTTGAAGCAACAGGGCGATGCTGTGGTACACTCGGACGATCGAGTTCCTCTGCTGCTTGACCCAGGTGCCCCCGTTCTCAGTCTCGGAATCAGGAATAAACAGCTCTGGAGTCATCTGTGCCTGGCTTTCATTGAATGGAAGACCAACCACTTGGCCACCATGCACAAACACCGAGCCATCAGGAAGAGCAACAGAGATGTGGAAGGTTCGCTTGTAGTTCATACCTCCACCTGCGTTTGGGAGGACAGAGGCGCTCTGTTTATCGGTGTCAAGAGTGATTATCGCGGCATTATTGGTGGCTTCACTATTCTCATAATTTGGGGAGCCACCGAACGTAAGGATCTGACCCTGATCGAACATGACTGCGTTTCCACACATGGCATCCGCATCACCAGTGCGATCACCGGCAGGAGTAGTGGAGCCATTCCCTGAGGTGCCATACCAGTTCATTTGTTTACTTGGGCCGGCTTGGAAAACGGTACCATGGGTCCAAGCAAATAGCCAGCCGTGATTGTCTTGTCTGTACGTACGTTGGTCGTGGGTGAGCATTGCTGATGCCCGTGCATCTGGAAGCTTAGACCAAGCGTTCGTGTTTCGATCGAAGACCTCTCCATTCTTGCCGCCAACACCTCCCGAGAACGATCCTCCGAGAACAAAAATGCGTCCATCAGATAAGGTTGATGATGCCTGGTATCCACGAGGCTCATTCATAGGGCCCCCCTTAAACCAGTCACGCACGGTGGTGTTGTATATACTGGTCTGGTCTGCATCAGCTCCTCCAGTGACAACAATCTTTGCGTCTTCGTCTATCGAAATACCCGAACAGAACATGTCATGCTGCGTATTGGTTATGGCGCGGCGCGTCACATCCTGAGTAGCACCGTTCCAGGTTGCAGTCTGTGTTTTTCCTCCTTTGCCATTGACAAAAATGTTGTAACCCCAGGATGACCAGGCGACTACCTCACCAGAGTTTGCGTCAACGGCACCAGAAACAGGAACCAGAGGAAAGTCGATCGTAGGGCCCCAGGCTCCCAGAGAGGGATTAGGAGGGATGAATTCGCCTTCATATACCTGAATATCTTCGATGGCGATTCCGCTTGGAGCAGGGCCTGAGAGTCGAACATATTGGGCCTTTTGCGGCTGGAATGCAGAGATCTTCCGGCTTTGATCTGGCCACCAGGTTCCATACGCAACCAAGTTCCAGGTGACTTTATCAGCACTCAAAAAGACTTGGTGTTGCTCAATAAATGAAGCCTTCACATCTTGTCTAGGCACCACAGTCAAGCCACTCACGGCATAATCCTGTCTTCCCAAATCGATGGTGATGCTTTGAGAGGTTTCACTGCTGGCGCTCTCCCAATAGGTGTTGCTGTTGGCATCGAAGGCTTGGTTGCAGCTGTGGCCATCTGTGGCGGTAGAACAGTCAGCGGTCCAGCCAGCGCGATTGATCTCATGGCCTTGGGGCAAAGCCTGTGAGAGTGTTGGGACCTGGACGCCGTCAATGATTTTGGTGTCCGGCGTTTTTCCCTCTCTGTAAAGCTGCTCGAGCTCTGCTATCTCCCGGGCTCTAACAGTTCCCAGGAGAAGCACGGTCGCACGCCAATCAAGCTTCATCTCGCAATGCACGTATCTTGTATGCGGACAATAGACAGAACGGGACTCAATGAGGCGGGGTCCGAGCTATGAAGACTGTCTCAGCCTGCAGGAATATCTTCCGTTTTAAACCCTTCATCCTCTACAGGAGTCCAGCCTCGACAACAATGGCAGTACACCAAGCATTGTCGGGCTACGGGCCGAGCATAACGAATCATGCAAGGGCTGTGACTGGACCCCCTTCACTGTAGAACTCGGAATGTCGATATGCGAACCAGACATTCAGTACAAGTCCAGGACACAGAATGTGTCTGGGGAATATCATCTCCATCTTTATCATTGACTGATTGGATGAACACATAAGGTAGGTAGCACAAAGAAAGAATGTTTTTGCTTGCTCCCAATGCAGAATGCTTGCCTGAGGCACTCAAGGAAATGGTTTACAAAAAAGAAAACGGATCTCAATTAACTTTGGCGTATATCATTAGTAATCTAAGTGTCCTTGGATCATTGCCTGGGAGATAAGAGGAAAACTATATCATAAAAGGAGAAAACGAAGTAGTCCGTCCAGAGTGCATGAGCAAGAGGCATTAACAATATCGGGCGATGCATTGGTCAAGACGAGGAATGCGCTCCACCATAATTAGTTAAGGTGTGCGGCCCGAGGCGAATCCTAGTGCAACCTCCGGAAGTGGAGGAGGAATGCAGTGGGTCATAATAGTCATGCAAGGTTAACCTCGCCGGGCCTGAAGTTAAATTCCATGCACACCTAAATTACCACATTATAGGCCGAGACTTTCGGATATAGTCTCCCGGCATATTTTCGAACACAAGTCTTATGATCACTCATCTTCATAGTCAAATAACGTTTGACAGCAGGGGTTTCCGGAATCGTCAGAAATTACCCTCATTTTAATTGGCGCCTTTCCCGAGCCACATTTCCCCATCACATTTTCCGTTTTTCTGAGAGTAGACTGTCTATTCAATTATTCTAGGGCCAAATCATCTGTCACAGACATGCGGAGGCTTTGTTTTTGTGAAATTAGGTGCCGGAGAATGCTACGTTACCGAGAAAGGCTACCTAGCCATGGAGGCATTCGATCGTCTTTATTTCTTGGATTTGGCTGGTCTTCCCCAAATTAGCATACCCTTGCGAATGAGTGGCAGCATTCATTGGGCTGAATGTCCGCATTCGTTAGCCAGGTCACACAGGGCTTCACTGTCATGAAGGTGCTTTTCACGCCCGGCGGCAGTCATGAAGCCACAAAAGACTTACATAGTGAATTCGTCATGATGGCTCCAAAGGGACCAAGTAAAACCCGTAGAATCAATTGACAACGCACTCTGTCAACTGCACCCGCACACCTTCGTCGTCAACCCTTGAAACTCTTAATGATGCAATGAGTCTCATGGAGTAGCATCCAATTTCCACACTCTCGAGGTCTGAAGGTTTCTAGACTCCGCAGTCATGTCTAAGGCCATTGCATGGAAACCAAGCCGTGATCACCCGGCCTGATAATTTCTCATGCCATTATATTGCACATTTATTGCTTATTTCATTCTTTCTAATTGGCCGTCGGCTGAGAGAGACAGGGTTTTGGAAGCGTAGAAAACTAGTATTAGATGTCGACGGGTTCATTCCGCAAGCAGAAACAATGTAAAAGAACAGCTGAGGGTGTAAGGAATATGCCCCACAGTTGCATTTTTCCAAGCAACGTAACGATATACAATGTTTTACGTTCCTTGTCTCATCAAGCTATGCAAGGGTACAATGAACGCTGGCTGCAGAGGCTACTCTATAGAGCAGTAAGCTATAAAGTGTCGCTCTAAGACGACCTCGACTAAAGTTCAGTGACCTATCACTATTCAAAGTCATAACTTATCCAGAAATCACCACCAGAAAGAAAAATGGGTTCCACAAGCGATTTCGATCTCGACAACATCCAGGGAGATATCTGGTCAGCTTTATCTGAAACCAATCAAAAACAACCTTGCTGACTTATATCTAGGCCTGGTTTGTCAAAGAGATATCAGCAGTTCCTCTTCTTCAAAATCGATAATGCTGCTCTTTTCAAACCTGTCCTGGCAACTCTGGCTGATGAAGTTATTACTTCTGCCAAAGGGGCTTTGAAAGATCGTGCTGCTATCCACAAAGCTAAAGCGCCGGCATACAGTGGATTGGACATAGCCGGCGGTCTTATAAACCTGACGGCTGACGTGATTACTGCCGTGCACGATCTTCTTCCGGCACATGGTCATATCAAGAAGGCCAAAGGATCGGATGATGTCAGCATCACTGGTGTAAACATGTCTTTCACCGTCAGGGGCATGACCAAGGTAAGTTGACGTGCTTGTCTTTGTAGCTCCCACATCCAATCTAATTACTTTATTCTCTTTAGTTGGACAAGAAGGAGTTCAAAGATGACCCATTCCTCAAAGGCATGTTCTTTGACATGGTGACTGAGGGTAGAGATGAAGCCGGACACTGGATTCCTCAGTTCAAAGATGGCTCCGTTGATGGGGTAGTGCTGGTGTGTGGTACGGAACATGAGGTGAAGGCCAAAACAGCAGAGCTTAAACAGAAGTATTTCTGCGCGCGCCACGGCATTACTCCTCTCTTGACATTGGAAGGCAACGAAAGACCCGGAGACCAGAAGGGACATGAGCAGTAAGTTTACAGAGGCTGGCGCCGGAGATTTGTCAGCTAACAAATTTCAGCTTCGGGTTTTTGGATGGCATTTCACAGCCACTGATCCAGGGCCTTGATGACAAAACCGCGAAGCTACCCGGGTCTCGTACACAACTCACTCGTCCCGGGTAAGTTGAGAAGCATCCCGATGAACCATTGAATTAGTCGCTTACATATCACAGAATCATTCTATTCGGACACGATGGTGAGATGGACAATGAACCAGCCTTACAGCATCCTGCTTGGGCCAAGGACGGCAGTATTCTGGTGGTTCGCAAGATCAAACAATTCGTGCCGGAGTGGAACAGGTATATTATTGCTTCTTGCTTAACATTCAACGCCATCATCTAATTGATATGGATTTAGCTTCGTGGTAAATGAGGCTCCCAAGCTAGGCTTCACCCCAGGACAATTCGGGGCTCGACTTGTGGGACGCTGGCAGAGCGGTAAGCTGCAAGCCTTAGCAATGCGCTGCATATTACAAGTGCTAAATGACATTCTAGGAGCACCCGTTCAGGAGAACCCTGATCACGACGACCCGTCCCAGGCGAGACGGAACGATTTTGACTACCCTGTGAATGACCATAGAAACTGCCCATTCGCGTCTCATATGCGGAAGACCAAGCCACGAGCTTTGGTCGACAACATGGATAAGTTCGACATCATGCGCCGTGGTATCCCTTATGGACCAGAGCTTGGTCCTGACGAGGAGCTCAAAACTAAGCAAGACCGTGGTCTTATGTTCCTGTGCTATCAAACCAGTCTTTCTAATGGCTTCCAGTTCATCAGAAACCGTGAGTCATCCCTCGTGTCCAGACGATCATTTAGATCACTAACCCTTGATCTCAGGCTGGATCAATGCCGATAATTTCCCTTCTAATAAGCAAGAATTCACTGGCGGTATGAATCCAGGACAGGATCCCGTTGTTGGCCAGTCAATCAAGGGTGCCATCGAGGATGATGACAAAGTCCTGCAGATGAGCATCTTCGATGGTCACAAAAAAGACAATCAGATCACGTTCATGCCTTTCATCGAGTCCAATGGCGGTGACTACTTCTTTACCCCGTCTCTGAAAATGTTGCGTGACCTTGCCGTGGCTCCAGCTGTTTAGCGGGCTTTCTCATGGCATTCATGGATGATAGATGATGGTTTTTTGCTCAGGTGGTGGAGCATTGGAGAAGAGCAGAAGCTATGGATATTGGTCTGGAAGACCGCTCTAACATCTATTGATACGGCCAGTAGTAGTACTTATTGAATCTTGTTCCGTAAACTAGTCTTCAATGTTTCTTTAGTCGAATCCACATTATTTCTCCTTTCGATTTGTCAAGAGTCACCATTCAAGTTTAACATAGTGTCCTGATTTTGATCTTATTCTCATTCAAATGCAATGCTTCTATCAGAGCTCATGTGATGCTCAAGCGAACAAAGACACAGAGAAGGCGAGATAGCTACGTGGGTAGCTACAGGGTGTAGTGAGTGGGTAAAAGATGACCAAACTGGATATGAAGAGAAGCCCTGAAGCCCTGGTAGGCAGTTGAATGCCCTTGGGATTTTGACTGTTAGTGATCGTCGAAATACATCCCCCACGTAGGCATGGACATTCAGAGAAATTCCATTTAACAGAACAAACAATAATATCTGGATTCAGGCCTAAAATGACGGGCAAAAAGATCCTTGGAAAGCAATGACTATAACTAAACCCGATCAGATCAGTGAAGAGAACCAAATCATCGCAATTTATATTCCTCTGCATGCTTCCCACCTCCTACAGCCTTTGGATGTGGGTTGTTTCTCGGTGTTAAAGAGACTTTATTGAGGAGCGTTTTCAACTTTGATACGGAACGGAGTCAACACTATTGACAAGGAAGATTTCCTTGAACTAGTCGCAGATGCGAGAATGGGTGCTTTAAAGGCTTCCACTATACAAAATAGCTTTCTGGCTACTGGATTGGCACCCTTTGATGCTAACAAAGTATTGGAAAAGCTAAATGTCCACCTGGATTCTCTGCCTCCTCTAGACATCCTCTCCCAGCGACCACTCTCTTCCGGTAGCGATAGTGATCCAAATTCTCTCTGGACCCTTTCGAAATTCACAGACAAATTTTTCTCCAGCATCGCTGTACCCAACTAGGAGCTACCCACAAGAAACAAACCAAAAACCAATGAGAGATAAAACACAAATTCACTGCCCAGAAAGGCATCTTTGAGGCTCTAGAAGGTGGTGAAGATGACCTCGGGATGTGGTAGTTGAGGATGAAGATAGAAGCAAAGATATATCTTTACCAGAGGTGCCTGCAAAACCGGACACTGAGCCTGCTCTACCTTCTACGCCCTGGCTTCGGCGGCAGGTGACATGTTCTGGCTGTGGAACAAAAGGTCACACATATTCTCAATGCCCTACACGGGTTCAATAGCCAAATCTATGTTTTTATTGTGGCTTCAATAGTGATTAAAAATTGAACGATTCTCAAAATTTAGTGGGGTCGTTCGCGCGACCGTGGATCTCGTGAGATCTTACGCCCGAGATAGATGACCGTAGATGAATGACCCCTAACCCACGCCTCCCGCTCCCCAGCATCGCTTTCTCAGAAGTGGTCTGCAACGCTTTTCAGCCTTTCAACTCTTTCACATCATGCGTATTAAGAACGCTTGTCGTATTTTGATAGACCAATCTTCCCCTACGAAAGGCTATCCCGCTTTTGGATAAGAATAACAATTTTTAATTAGTCAATATCTCAACCAATTCAATATAATTTAATCTAAAATTTAATATACAGATCCAGAATTAGTACTTGGTATACCAGCCCTTGGCTTTTCGAACTGCGATAATCCGTCGAGGCATTGATCTAATAAAGTTGTCGATTTTGCCCTGATCACGGCAGCTATGTACTATTAGTTTTACAGATGATCCGCCGTCGCAGTAATGTAATTAGATGAAAATAGACGGTCATTCAAATGGAGCCCTCAGACCGTGAGGGTCCACAGTCGATTGTCCACAGCCGGAGCTGTGAACATGACTACAGGAACTGGTACATGTATAGTGCTGGGCTTCGGACTTCGATCGGCGCAATATCTCCCATGCTAATAGTAGTCAGCTTCAAGCCTGCAGATGATAATAGGGACAAACTGACTAGAGAAGAGAAGTAACAGTAAAGTTGCCCACGCCGAGGCCAATCAGAATACGGCCCATGACAATAATGCCCATGATGTTAGTATCCGCGACTTGGGTGGTGCCGCCAGCCAGGACAAAGAATGCCGCAATCCACATCACTATTTTTCGCCCAAACCGGTCATTCAAGGGACCTGAAACAAGCGCACCTAGCATGTCGCCCATATAGATACTTGATGTTGTGAGTGATTGGAAGTCGGTCGCGAGTGCTTTAGTGCCGTCTTCGTAGTGATTCCCGAAATCATTCTTGAATTGTTGCATTCCAAGGATGCCGCTGTAGTATGTATTGTCATAGCCAAAAACGAGTGCTCCGACAGCAGAGATGGAGCAATAGATGATTGCCCACCTGTGGCGATGGAAGTCCATATCAATGCCGAACATGTTGGTTCGGCTCCGCAAGAATCACAGTTTGATGGAACAACAAAGCGGCGAAAAAGTGAAATAAATGCTTGAAACTAAACAGGCCACTTTCAACTTCCCCAATGCCATTTTATAGCACTCCGCAATTTGGCTAAAAATGGCAAACCGTGCGCAATCAGCTTTATGACCGGGACAGGCATAGTCTCCGCGAATCCTGCGGAGATAAACTCAAGCCCGGCATACCAATTGGCAGAGGACTCGTTATTGTTGCACCGATATGGGATAAATGATCCTTGACTTTCGGTAGATCGACGATATGGACAAACAGGGAATATATCAGGCCATGGCTCTCAAGTGGCTTAAGCGTTTCATCCCCACACTAATGGGGCTGTGGCTCCGAGTGTTTAGGGCCTCTTCCCCCCGGGGGGTATAGCATTAGCCTCGACCCCGCATTTTTAGTAGCTCTCTACTCCGCGTTGAATTACTAGACCGCAGGCGTGGATACATACCCCCACGCGGGGTCTGTTTAGTGCTGCGATAATGTCGTCAGTGGCAGTAATGCGCGATTTGCGTGAAGTATGGAGTTGAGTTCATCATAATATTGAGGAAATGTGATGATTGGTCATAAAAATCAGTTGAACGCCTCATTAAGCCCATTGAGCGTAACGCGGTAATTATAATTCCGATAACATGCTCTTTGTATACTTGTTTCCATGTATGCATGACCTAGCTTGATTCAAGCCAACTTCCAAGATAACACTCCACTCGAGCCAGGGTATACAATAATATTCCTATAGTAGTCCAGGAAAGGAGCTGCCTCAACGGGTATTATTGCTTATTCATATTAACATGAGTTACCATAAGCAGGTAATTGAACATCTCATTGATAATATTATACTTGCTAATTCGAATTTTAAATTCGATATGCCAGCTTTCAAGCGCAGGTAACCAAAACCATTACCCCTCTATTGAGAGTTCACATATTGATGGGCTTGAGAGGCACATCCTCCTCATCAGAATCAAAATCGATCTCATGTTTGGGTGTGGGAGGATCATCATCATCGGAGTCGAAGTCGGTTTCACAAACGCGTGGGAAAGGATCTTCCTCGAAAATCTCGCGATACGCATGAATTAGCATGCTCTGAGTATGTTTGGGCTGCATATAAATGCCGATTGAAAGAACCTCCTTCCGATGCTCGATGCGTTCAAGTACTCGGCCTCGATTGGCAAATTTCTGCAATACAAGCCAGGCTCAAAGTATGATGTAGGTACTCGGTAAGTTGGTGGTTTGGGATGAGACTGATAGCTTCGTCAGGTCCGAAGGAGACTTTGCGCTTCTTAGTGGTCGAAGAACTAGAGTTGGCCGTGATTTTCTTAACAGCAGAGGCAGAACCAGTGGCTCGGGGCTTTGCGTTAGGTTTGGGCTTCGCGTTAGATCTAGCCGTCGCCGGAGCCTTAGGCTGTTGAGAAGCCTTGGGCATGGTTCTCTCACCAGAGGGCTGGGCGGTTGACTTATCCAGAGGCATTGTAGGGAGTGGCTCTTGAAGAGTGAATTGTCTCAAAAGCTCAAAGATCACTTCGAAGAAGTTTTCAGACGACAACTAGGAAGTTCTTGTGAAAGATGAATGGCAAGTATGGTCAGGTGAGAGAGATTGAGGTTGTGGACGTCAAGTTATTGCGATGAACGTGGAGCTAAGAGAGGTCAGATATTTTGATCGCATTCGCTGTTCTGTGGATGGATCTCTACGGCACAGGTGTTTTGTTTTCCTGTTCAGCGAAATTCCTCACTTGTTTGCGCTCTTCCATCTTCTTCCTCCTCCTCGTTTTCTCTTCCACACCCTCCTCATCAACCTCTCCATGCGAATTTTTCCTGTCAAACTCTTCATTCCAATCCTCCTACTGTCTTTTTATCAATCGAACGGCCAAGATGCAGCAGGAGAACCAACCCCCCTCCAGCAAATCGACTAGTTGTCGGAAACAGTGTCAAGCTGACGATCAGTCTGGTGTTGATAATCCTCAAGATGTGAAAACGCAGCCGATTAGTCCCACAATGACTCGGCTTAGTGGACTGGGTCTTGATATCAAACCCCACATCCAGCCTGGAAATGCTTTTGCTCTTTTGAAGCCAATTAGCGCTCACGGAAGCAACCTCCCTCGCAGGAGCAGTGGTAAGCCCATATATCTGCGCTCCTCAACTTTCCTTTGCCCCCCTTCCCCCCACCTCTCAAAAGCTCAAGACCCATAGTTAATTGAGTCAGTTTGACTGATTAATGGATTGCTTGCAGGTGGCTCGGGCTCTACCAGCCCTAAGGGAAGTGACCGTCCTCCAATGCTTCGTAAAATGTCAAGTCTCGACTATGATGAAGCCCTTGCACTTCCCATGCCTAAGCCTCGTCACATGAAAACAGATTCCGGCAACAGTTCAAATCCGTTTCAAGATGATCATGAAAAACCAAATCTACTGAAGAAACGTTTCGCCACCGATCCAGTAGTATCTCTGGTGCATGCGACAACTGAGCCTGTCAACCTGAAGGATAACCACGAGGGCAAGAAGAAGTCCCGGTTTGAGATGATCAAGTCAAAGCTAAGTTTCAAAGACCTGCGAAAAGAGCTCTTGAAGGAAGACTTGGCTGCTCGCCCCGCTACACCATCCCATTGCGCTTTTACTGGAAGTGCTATTCCCACCTTGGCATCGAGCAGCCAGGGACCCAACGTGAAGACCAAGATCCATTCGGTGAAGAGAGATCCTTCCCCTGCAATTGTGCAAACTTCCAACCTGGGAGTCCCGAGTCACTCCACGAAGAAGCTTCCTCTGCCTTCGTCGGGATCATTCTCCAGATTATCTGGACCTACACCTACAATCACCAGAGAGAAAAGTTGCCGAAGCAGTGCGGCAAGCAGTGCGATGGGGATCCAAGTCCCGTCTTCCACCAGCTCGTTCATCATCAAGGAAGAAGCAAGCCCGATAACTTCCACTCCGACCTCCGTCGTGCCTGAAAGACGCCGACCAGGGATTTCCATCCCTCGATCTACTAGTGCGACCCCAGCCAGGAAGCCCTTATCACCCAACACCTTATCCGTGCCGAAATACCCCGTCACGAAGGACTCGCCTCCTAATCTCAGCGACTTGAGTGAGGGAGAAGGCAAAGTGAAATACCTGCCAAAGACATGGGTTGATGGTTCATACCGCCGAATCTCCAACGGCAACAACCAGGGCAGCAACCAGACGCCTCCACCAACTGTCTATGCTAAGGGTGAATCACCTGTTGCTTCTCTCTCCAATTATCTCCCTTCATTCAAAGAGCGATTGGACAAGATGGATCTCTCTCCACAGGAGACTTCCTCTGGTGAAGGTCAGGGTTGTAGCACCGCCAATCAGATCGATGACATTCTGGACATGATAAAATCCATACAGCGCAGAGTAGACGGCGGGGTTGCCAATATGAACAAGAAGCTCGAAGAGCTTTGCGCCTGGATCGGCGATCAACTCCAGAATCAAATTACAACCAACGGGGACTTGAGCCGTGCCAACTCCGATCTCTTCTCAAAGCAATGCCAGATCTCCCGGGAAATGATGAAGTTTCAACTTGATATCCGACTGGAGATCGGTACCATGGAGCGACGATTGAACACCTTCGAGAACAACGTTATCGACGAATTGCAGAACGAAGTACGATCTCTCGCCAGGTCATACGAGGAACTGAATAACAAGACAGAGATCATGATTGGAAAGCACTCATTCAACGATAACCAAAGCTTTATCGAGCTACAGGTGCAGAAGAATACGGAGATCGAAAGAGAAATCGCATACCTGAAGTCTTGCCAGGGTAACTCAATCTCACAGGATGTTGCTCCTTTCACACCCGCGAGAGTAACACCTCAGCAAAGCTTTTCTAGCAACGATAGCAATGAGCCCTTGATCAAACCAGCCGTGCTTGTGCCTCCAACATCCCCCAATGTCCGCACTACGCCCAGACATCTGGCCACCCCAAACCATGTCCCGGTTACCCCCAAACGTATCCACTCCGCTCCTCAAGAAGTCCATGCCACTCCCAGGGATGTCCCCATCACCCCCATCCGTCCTCGAGTGGTTTCAATGGTGGAGAGCAAGACTGGTAGTCTGCTCCCGCGCAGCGTGTCTCTTACCGGAAAGGGCATCATCAAGGGAATCAAAGACATCACTTCCAGCACGTCCGACACCAAAGGAAACAAAGAAAAGACCCATCTTGATAAAACCAAGAGCCACGATGAATCGAAAAAATGGAACTTGTTTGGTATACGCACCCGCCGTCGCGAGGACGGTACTTCCAGTAGCAGCAGCAACAAGTTCTATTGGTCTCGCCGTTCAAAGGATATTCCAAACAATGAAGAAGAAGCCACAATCAGCTCGCGTTCTTCTACACCTCCCGTTCCGCCCATCCTTCGCAACCCCCGAGCCCGCGCAAATGTCAGGTCCATTGAGCGCATTCCCACCCCGTTCCCTTCTAGCATGGTCGATCATATCTACTCAGTCCACCCTGCGTTTCGAGGCGAACATCGTGGACCGAATGGGGCATCAGCTAGTTCTTATGAAACTGCCCCGGAATCCTTCAGGACTGTAGATGTGGATGTTATGGAGCAGAATATTCTGGATGGCTCTGTTTCCGCCTTTGCTGAGCCTCCTAGTCTTGATACCGATGATGGGGACAGCAGGGTTCCTCTGCTTGGGACTTTGACTCCTAAATTGAAGGCGCTTGACCATGCTATTGAGGATGCGCCGCCTAGTCCTGTTATTCGTCGACGCAGTGGGGCTGTTCGGAAGGACATCTTGTCGACTGATACTTCGCAGGAGTGGGATCATGTCTCTGTGAGTGATACTAAAATGACTTGATAGAGTTCGGAGTACTAGTATGTTCCAGTACCCACGAGGACTGCCTCGTTACCTCGATTTGTTACTGAAGGAAAAAGACAAAAAGAATTGTGGAGATTTGTGGTTTGTGAGACTGTTTCCAGTGTGGAGCGATCGTGGGCGTGTGCAGAAGAGGGACGTTGAGAGATGTTGATATTGATATCAAGTGAAATGTGGGGAATCAGAGTTAACATATGATCAACTGTTCGAATATGCAATATTGATACCATTAATTGTGAAACACCAAGCCCGGGAATGATAGCCACAGAAATATGAATCGCTTTTAAAATTTACATCCTTGAAATAAGAACATCATAACTGGCCTTCTCTATAAACATTCGAATGAATCCGTCGATCATCTATTTGGCAGAAAGCAGCATCTTCTCAATATCAATGGCTGCATCGCGGACCTGGGGACAGTAGTGCTGGCGCAACAACTCGCCCTCATAAACTGATCCAGCAAAGACATTTGTTCCCTCAATATCAGTGGAGTATGCGTTGAACACACCGTCACCCTTGCGCTCATCAGTGTGCCACAGGGGTGAGATACGACGCCCGTGGTGTCTAGAGACCTGTTGCATAAGCGCGAGTGTAGCGAGAGCGGACTTCTCGGGGAGTTGAAGCGAGGACGTCATGAGACGCTTAGAGAAGCTGGCAAGTCGGACTGGTGGCGGGTTGCCGTGTGCCCGGGAAAGAAGGGTCGACTGGAGGCAGCGAAGAAGCAAGACCATGGGAGTCTGGAAATTGACCTTGTTCTTCGAGCGGATTCTGGAGGACTCCTCAGGGGAGTTCGGGTCTGGGAGACGCAGGGAGGTATTGGGGTTGTATTCGACTTCAGGGTTGGTGGATAGGGCGTAGAGGGAGCGGTAGAGGTGCTTAATGAAGTAGCTGAGGTCCAGGTGGAGAGTTGTTGCAGCTTTGGCAGTATCCTGGCCATCAAGAAGAGCAAAGGCAGTGACTGTGCACAAGAGGGCCTCGCGGCGCGAATCACGGCTAGCGGCTTCAGAGATAGCACCCTCCTTGGATTCATCCTCTTCTTCATCCTCCTCTTCATCCTCTCCTTGGTCCTCACGTTCAGCGTGTCCGATAAGATCCTTCAGAGCTTCCAACAGATCTCCGAAGAAGTCCTGGTTGATGAGACGAGCGTACTTGGCCAGACCCTCAAGAACGGGACCCATCAAGTGGGGAATCCGTTGCTTCAAGATGCGGAAGTAGTTACCAAACACGAGCTTCAAAGTCTCGGCTTGGTTCTTATCACGCTCCTCATGCGAGACGAGTGCATCTGCTTGTTTCATATCCTTCTCAACCACCTTGCGCTCTTTCATGACCTTGCGCTCTTTCTTCGTACGGAATTCGCGTTTTTGCTTTGGCTTCTTTCCCCGAGTCGGTTCCTCTTCTTCTTCACGGTCGACACGTTCTGTTGATGCCTTGAACGTAAACTCACCCAGTAGACGTAGGTGGAGGAAGGTATCCAGAACACTTTCGTGGATGCGGAAGTCCCGAGCTTTCATCATCTTGGAGAGCAAACGAACAATCTCAAGAGAAACAATGCCGTCAATATCCTTAGCGAAAACATCCTCCACAGTTTCGCGGCATTTAGCCATATCCGGGTCCACCAGTCTCCGTGCGAGTCGATTAATGATGATCTTGATCAATTCGGTCCGGAAGTTGAAATGGGGCACAGCCTGGAGTAGACTGCAAGCACAGTTAATGGCCATGGTTTTCAAACTGGCATCCTTCTCGCTGGTGTGGCCCCGACCAGGCTTGGCCAGCAGAGCCAATGTGTTGACGTAGTTCTTGTATCCAGATACCAGGCTCTGCTCGAAATCCCGGAGCTTGCGCACATCCTTTGACACTTTCGCAGTCTTATCTTCCTCACTGAGAGGACGAATACGGTATCCAGGAATGACATCTTTGTAGACCGCGGCCTGGGCAGCCAGTGCCAGCTTCTTCACCGTGACAGGCGAGTCCGGGTTGTTTGCTATCTCGGCCATAGTTTTGAACAGAGCAATATTCTCTTCAGGGTCCTCGTTGATTTGAGCAGCCATCCGGGCGAGGTCTTCCTTCGCTTGCATGATCTGCACCTTCACGGGGATCTTGGGTTTTTTCTCTTCCTCCTCTTCCTCCTCCTCGCCTGATCCATCCTCCATCTCGTCATCGTCGGTGCCCAAAAAGCTGTCGCTATCATCCGCTTGCTCTTCTACTTCATCTTTGGCCTGGACGAATCCCTCGGAGGTTTTGATGGGCAATCTTGTGCGCTCGGCTTCTTTTTTGTTCGTTTTGCGCGGTCGTCGCTCGTAATCCTGCTCAACGTCCCACTCGCCATCGTTGGTGTACAACTCAGAGTCGCCTCCATCAGCAGGAGGACTCAATCTCCGTCTTTTTGTCGATTGACCGCGTGCCATTTTGTGATTTTGAGGTGTAGTAAATTTGCGGGAGTCGAAGAGCGCAAAAGCTTTGCGGCGACGAAAAGGCGGTGCGGACTAAAAATTTCTGCCGCATTTTTTCTAAGTTCTCCACCGGGAGATTTTATCAAAACTTAACTCCATCTTCCAACCATCGTCGCCCATCATGCGGTCTCTTACTGAGGAGGAAACCAAGACTCTTTTCACCAAGATCGCCAACTACACTGGCTCTTCTTTGTCACAGCTCGTCGCTCCCACTTCCGGAGATGGCCCCAATGGAGAGGGAGAGCGCATGGTCTTCCGCATACAGAAAGACCGAGTCTTCTATATGCCTTTAAAACTCGCCAATTTGGCTGTCTCTATTCCTCGGGCTAGCTTGTTGAGTGTTGGAACAATGATTGGAAAATGTCTGTTCATCCCGCATTTCTTTGCTTCACATACGGCGCCTCGAACCTTTGTATCTGACTTTCTTCATTCTTCTAGTCACCAAGACTGGCAAGTTCCGCCTTGCCCTGACCAGTCTCGATGTCATCGCCCCCCACGCCCGATACCGTCTTTGGATTAAGCCTAATGGCGAGAGTACGTGTTCTACACATCAACTTATGGTTGAGGTTCTCGTGCTGATGCTTGTTTTACAGTGCCCTTCCTTTACGGTTCCAATGTCGTTCGCGCCCACATTGCTCGCTGGAGTGAGGATGCACCCGAGCATTCTGGTTGTATAGTATATTCTATGGATGGTATGTCACAAAACTGCCCACTTGCTCCCGAACTTGACTAACTTCTCATGTCGATAGATACTCCTCTGGTATGTTAAATATACAATTGCTAATGAAACGCACGGCTAATAATACTTTTTCCTCCTGCAAACAGGGCTTCGGAGGTATGTTTTGCTGTCATCCGTTCTGTCTTATGCTCTGCTAATAACCAAAACAGTGACTGCTCGATCCACTGCTGAGATTCGCAAACTTGATCCCACTGCCATTGCTCTCTTCCGGCAAGCAGACGTTGGTAAGTTCACGATCCAGTCGCAATTAATCTTGTTATTATGTGCTAATCTTCTTTGTAGGAGAATATTTGAGAGAGGCATGTGGCCCCTGCGTGATAGACATGATGATCTATCTATTATATGAACCATTGCTAACATTTCACAGGAGGATACCCTTTTCACCACCTAAAGGAGCACCATTTGAACCGGAAACTGGAGTTTATGGAGTCATTAGATGTCAATACAAAAGTCTTATTGCACTTCGGTGTGGGTTTCCTTTGTATCAAATAGCATGGTGGTTAGACATAGGTCCGTTATAAAAGCTTTCTGAGGACCGACTTGGTCCAAACACTCAATACAAAACATATACCATCCAGAACCCATCTTTGTTCTAGATTGTCCCGATCAAGAGGGGGAAAACCTTACGACCCGCAGACCTTGCAAATGGACAAAAGAGTAGACATCTCAGGATATCTCAAGGACTTTGAATATGGTGCACCGGTAAGTACAAAATAGAACTATATGTACATATCTATTGTCGTTTTTGCAAGGAATAATCAATTATCATACTCATATTCATATTCATAAAGCGGAAGGCTAGGAAGATCAATTTATCTACCGCAGATAAGATAAGTAATTCTGCCTTAGGCATTGGCTGAGTAATCCCCGCCGCGGGGACATCAAGCTGTCTGGGCAGCGCGGGGACTTAAGAACGAAAAAAAAAAACCACAAGTACGCGACAGCGATAGATCCCTCTCACTTGCATTTTATAATACTTATCTCCGGTTATCTCCGGTCCTCCTTCCTCCCGCCCCGTCCCACTCCGCCCATCACGTTTTGAAACCTCAATATCACGATGCATCGCGGAATAAACACCACTCCTTCTGGCCCGCCCTTGACCGAGGGACAGAAGGAAACTTTGAAGCAGTTCTTGGAAATTGCGGCCACGAGACCAAGCACTGCTGTGGAGGTGTGTTTTTCGCAGATTTGGGGTGGTTGGGTCCAGTTCAAGCCCGCCGCCACGAATGCAACCTGATGGAACTCCTCACTAATATACAGCTTTAGTATTTGAGGAAAACAAAGTTTGACCTAGGACGAGCAATCAATATGTGAGTTTCTCTTGTTACTTATACACAGCTTGTCAATTTAGTGTTCCATGCATGTGCGCGCTGGTTCTAGCTTTTGTCTGAAGTGCACGCTGTCTTGGCATACAAGACAAACACACGCGAGCTTCTCTTCCCAGCACAAAGCTGAAGAAGCGAGCCCTACTTTGTGTACTTTCTTGTTGTCCAGGTTCTCCGATCTTGGCAGCTTTTTGCAGTGGTACTACCATTGTCGCATTGCGCATATCTCCAAGACCAGCAGGCCAACTCTCCCAGCATGAAACAGCTTCAGACAACACCCAGTTCTCCACATTTAGGCTAATCATTGTATCTTGACCAGGTACTACATGGATGAAAACAAGGGCAACAAGGCTCTCGTAGCCCCTCTGACCAAAACTTTTGAGAGCTACCGAGGTCAATCCACCTTAATATCCGCATTGATTCCCAGAACACAGCACTCACCCCTGCCATAGATCCCGACACAGACGAGGAGGACCAATTCGGAATCGATGGCGCAATGAAATACTTCCAGGACCTCGAGGTTGCACTTGACGAAATTGTCGTTCTCGGCGTCGCAGAGCTATGCCAGTGCCCAGCAATGGGCGAGTTCACCAAGGAAGGATTCTTGAATGGCTGGAAACTCGTTGGGTATGTCCCATTTTTCCAATATCTTCCGACCAGTCTATTCGTCTGAACACTATATCATCTACGCCAAGACTATCATACTAACCAACATCCCAGCTGCTCTACCATTTCACAAATGAGAAAGCACATCCAGACCCTTCGCAAAGATATCCCCGAACAACCCACCGTCTTCCGCCGCGTCTACCGATACTCCTTCCTCCTCTCCCGACTACAAGGCCAACGCGGTGTACAATTCGAAATTGCGGCCGAGCAATGGCGTCTTTTCTTCGACGAGTCATCTGGTGGCATTAAGGGAAACACAGAGACTTCACCATGGCTGGACTGGTGGCTCGAGTACATGGAGAAACGGGGTACGAAGGTCATCAGCAAGGATCTGTGGGAGCAGCTTGAAGTGTTCTTGCGAAAGGCTCTTGAAGATGAGAACCTTGACTTCTGGGATGCTGATGCGGCGTGGCCTGGTCTTATTGATGAGTTTGTAGATTTTGTCAAGGAGAAGAGAGGAGGCACCCTCAAAGTTGTGTAGGGGTGGTGGGTTGGCTTAGTATTCCATGTCCAATTTTCTTCGGGGGGTCTTAAGGTACACTCGGATTGAAAATTTGGGCATTGGTGGTTCGTTTCTACGAGTTTCTACGACTACTTATGAGTGATGTGAACCATATTCTTATTTCAATGCCATCCTCATTTCAACTTCCAAAGCTATCATCTTGCATTTCGGGGCTTATGGGCTCCAGTAGAGGTTGTTGGTTAAGACATGGATCAAGTGGGTCCGATCGATAGTCTGGGGTTTTATAGATGAACATCGATCTGATAATACATTATTCAGGTCCAAAGAATCTTCCTACATGGGTACATGTTTGCTGCTACAGGGATCATCCATCAATTGTCGTCTCTACAAAGACATTCAAAGAGTACACTTTGGACCGTACCCAACGCGCCGATGATTATAAAGTATTCGGGAATTCCATTCGTCGTAATATTGGAGTAACATCAGTTGAGAAAGATATTTGACGCATACCGAGATGCAGAGATGTTTACACAGGGATCAAACACCAGAGACATAAAAAAAGACATCACACAAAAGAAAGGGGGAATAGATATCTGCAGAAAGAATCGAATGTACGCTGTACTGTACGGATCCAGCTCAATTCGGCGCGGGAGAACTCGACTCCACATTAGAAGATTGATCTGCAGGGAGGGGACTCAGTCCTCTAAGGGTAGTCGCGCTTCTCGTAGTCACGGCGCTGATCGCGCTGGTCGTAACGCTAGAACCATATTAGCAAGCACTCAACCTAGTACTGGGGGAACAGAATAGCTCACCTTGCGCAGAGCTTCCAGACGCTTCTTCTTGGTGTGGGTGTTCACGTAGGTTCCAATGAAGAAACCCATGATGTTGAAGAAGGGCACCCAGGTGTGCTCGGGGAGGAACTTCTGGGCGAAGGCCAGAGCCAGCGGCGAGGTAACCCAGCTGACCTTCATGACGGGCATGAAACCGGCACGAACAGTAGCGCGAACCTGGTGGAAGGTACGCGCGCCAGCGATGACCGCCATCGAGCACAGGTAGACGGAGTTCTGGATGGGGGAGACCTATCGGGTAACGCGGGAAGGGTTAGCGCTTCGTCTTCGCGCGCGACGCGGTCGCAATTGACCGGAACAGCATCGGGAACGAAGGAATCACGTACAATCAAGTTGCTAACCAAGATCTGGAGAATCTTGGCCTTAAGGCTGGTGCGGCCAGCGAAGATCTTCTGCAAGATTCCGATGAGGATGTGGCCGAGGGGCGCGGCAATGAACATGCCGTAGAGCGACATCTTGGGGATGCGCGACGAGAAGTAGTGGCCATGCTTGCCGACATCGTGGGCCAGATAGGAGGCGAGGAGTTCTTGGAGACCAGAGAGCACACCGGAGGTGAGCATCTTGGTGCGCAGCGGGTTATGCTGGAGCTGCTTGAGGTAGGCCTGCGGCGAACATTCCTCGGGTCAGTATGGAATGTCGGGGGAGGGGGGGGGGGGTATCGATTGATTCGAATGGTTTTCACCAAGGAATTTATCGATAGGAAGAGCTTCATACCGCGAGGTAGCCGGCAGTAGTGTGTCCACCGGTCAATCGCTCACCGACGCGGTGCACCAGGTCCTCTGGCTTGCCGCCAGTGACGGTGCGAATAGTCTCTTCTTGGAACTTGACAGACATGGTGGGCTAAAGACAGACCCAAATACGCCTAAGATTAAGAAAAAAATAAATATTAATTAAGGGAACATCAGAGTTGGGGGAGGCGGGACGTGTTTGTTTATGAAATTGGGCGAGAGACAAGAGGGGGCTGGGCCGAGTTCTAATCTCCCGAGGTTGTTCTTCCCCTTAAGACCCACGTACCTTGGTAATTGTATTGAAATTGTACCGAAAATAGTACAACTGTATAAAAGTCACAAGAAGATTCTAAAGGAAGATCTGGGGAAATTCAGATAAGGCGGTCTAGGGGGGGGGTTCCGTATATTTAAAGCGATCGGTTTCTTGAGTCGGCAGATGTGGACGCAAATGGGTCAAATGGGGGCTGACGGCGATATCCATCGATCCATTGGCCGACGCATCGGAACTCTCCGAGCCTGCTCCGGTTGCGCTGCGCAACACATTCATATCGAGATGCTCTTCTATATGGTCGATCTATTCCCCTGCTAATATCTCTAACACGTATCCATGAATATATTTCGTCCCGGGGTAATGGTATTGAAAGTTGCCGCGGCTCGGAAATCATACCCCGGAAATGTTTAGTTCCCGTCTTTATTCCCGGATTACACCATACTGGACGGGGCATGTTATAAAATGATTGTACCTGTAGATTGTTCTTGAAATTATAATTGATTTTCTAGGCAATTTCTACGTCAAACGTTTGGTATGCTCCAATCCAATACAAGAAGGAGTAAAGACCCGGGAAACTGCAGTGCATAAAGGTTTTTACATGGTAAAGACGTGCAGTGGCGCCAACCTACCCATAATTGTTAGTCGTGAGGTTAGAGTGTTTAAGATAACTACAGATTTCACAGCCTCCAGAAAATTTCTGGAGGAAGATACCTGTCTCAACGGCCCTGCACATAAGCAAGCCCGACATGATTTGGAAAGTTGCCATGAAATCCATGGATGTAGAACACTCTCTCATGAATGAAAGGCTGCATTAAGCAATGGGAAAATTATGAAAGCACAAGCTACCACGGGCATGTAAAGGAGGTCTATAAAGCAGTCAACATACACTCGTAGCCGTGCACCACGAATCAGCATCACAGGGAGGTATCAGGGCATGGCGGGAAATCATCGTAATGGACAGAGCCAGATGTATTGATGCCGAGTTTGCGAGGCCGATGATCTTTGAATGCCGATTTTGCGAGGCCGGCGCCGGCGAGGTTCGTTTACATCCTCTTGATCTCGGCGCCGTCTTCTCTCACACCTCGAACCTCGCAGCGCACCCACAACCAACCATTGCTCCCATCATCGTTCCAATCCATTACCAAGCTGTCCAAGCTCCTTCTGCCCTTTTGCTCTGAATAAGCAACTTGTCCCACCATGCCCTTCGCCTTCGGTCCCCTCCAGACCATCTACGAGGGTGAGGCTATCGAGCTGGAGCTGGCTGGGTCGTGGGACGACCCGCAGCCCCTTCCCCCATGGGATCCCATCGAAGCTCCTCCCAGCGTGTCGGTAAGTCATTGAAAAGCCCCGGAAGATATTCTCAAGGCGTATTTCAACATATCACACACAATGAGCGCCCTAGGTGACCCTGCACGCGATAGACGCGATGTTGAAGATAAAGCAGCAGAAATAGAATGCTAATACTAGCGAATTGCAGGCTGCTGACCTTGTTGGTGCAGCCGGAGTCGAGGTAAGCGCTTGATCGCAATACCATGAATATACCGTGGCTAACAAGACACTAGCCGGTTCTCAGGCGCTCGGTGTCTATCTTGTCAATTTCCATTAGACCCGGGCGCCGAGCCAAGAAGAGAGGTGAGTAGACCAATCAATCACACATTGAAGAGCTTCTGAGGCTAATTGTTTGACTCAGTCCCCTGTTGTTGCTTCTCTTGATTAGTCAGGAGAAGGGAGTTGAGTGAGGGTGGAGGTGAGACAGTTGAGGTGTCGGGTTTGGGAGGGACCTGGCCCTTCTGTATATTATGTGTATCCTTTGATAATCCTCGCTGACAAGGTTTATTGATGTGGTAATACAGTCCAATTCATCGAGGTCGTTTCGAGAGTGGTGGTGTCGCAAGGATGTCGTTGGTGGTTGAAGGGTTCCGGCGTCAGCCCTAAGTACAGGATGGTTAGGCCGCGAGGCAGCGAGGCCGCATCACGACAAACACCCCGTTCACCTCACTGTCGCGAAGCAGAAATTCTTCCCTCTCTTCTCGCCCCCGATATCTCGGCATTTGAGCCTAAGCTGCCCCCTCGAGATATCAAAATCCTCGAGCCTTGGGTGCAGAAGGCAATTGTCGAGAGGCAATACACAGACGCCCAAATCAGAACGCTCGTCAACAAAAGATGGACGTTGCTGCGGCTCGTCCACCGACGTCTGGAGCCACAACGATCGATAATCTCACGTCCCGTCTGGGAAGAGGCCGAAAGTGAAGGTGAGCTGATGGAGACCCCGAGTTGGGAGTACTCTGATTGGTTGCGATATTCTGCGAGGGATAGAGCTTCTCATCAGAATACCGAGCGATTTAGCTGGGATCATGGCATGTCGAGCCGCTAACAGTAGCATAGCCTACCCTGCTTGCTCGGATCCAACCAAGGTTCCATATGTGCTCCCCAGAAACCGACCCAAGAAACCGAAGCATCCCCGTTGACCACCATGCGTCCGGGTGTCCTGATAGGAGAGCTAAGGGTGGGGTGAAGATTCCTGGCGATAAGTTTGGGAGAGAAATGTGAGCCTGGCTTCAATCATATGCAAGCGTGGTCATGACTAGTATCACCACACTTGCATATGTGCGAGGTTACTCGTGCTAGGGAATGGTTCACGAAAGAGGGAAAAGAAGAAAAGAAGAGAAAAAGAAAAAAAGGAGAAAAAAACTGACAAACAACGGAGAAAAACTAGATAATACAAGATAATCAAGACATCTGATGAGTTGTCACGAGAACTCGCCTTCAACGAAGTTCATGAAACTGTCTCCAGATGAGATCACGCTCAAGTGGAGCCCGCCGAGTGAGGAAGTCCCAACCTTGTTCCGAGCCTCGGTTCCTTCCGTGATCGCGCGCGGTTTCCGTGATATGCACCTTATAATCTTTGTTCCATAACTCCGAGGAGCTGGTCTTTCTCTTCCTTTTTTTTTTTTTTTGTCTTTTTCTTTTTTACTCAAGCATCTTGAAAATGTCAGACCCTGAGCAGTCTCCCGACAACTCAAAAATACCAGATGCTCAGCATGTGGGGAAACCTAGCCCGACAACCGCGGGGAAATCGGCGACAAGGCGGCAATTATTAGCAGCCTTGACGGCGACCGACGTGACTATCCGGCGGTTAGATTTGTGAGTTATCACCTCCGGAGTCCTGCTTCACCAGTGACAACCACAAGAAACGGTTTTGTCCGTGGTCCGGTCGGCTAACATCTTCTCCAGACTCCTATCCTCCGCCGACGGACAGGAGAGAGTCCTCGCGACGACGAATTACGTCGCATCAATCCTACAACACCTCTGCGCATCGGCCCCATGGATCGCACTACAAACGCGCATGGGAATACTGGCCCGATTGAGAGGCCGAGTCCCTTCACAACCCTCCAAACCCTTTTCCTCCTCCGCGCCGGCGAGATGGTCAGCCCTCTCCAACCTTGCCTCGGAAACCCGCTATAACCTCCGGCTTTTCGGTCTATTACCACTATGGATCTGGGGCTCCGAAACGCTCAAATCACCACCGGCGGATCCAATCATCCACGCCCTGACCCACCTGCAGGTCATCTCCAATGTGATCTACCAGCTCCTTGAAAACATAGCCTACCTCGCAGGAAAGGGCATTGTCTCTAAAAAATGGATCGATAAATATGGCGGCATTGATCTATGGTATATATGGAGTACCCGCGGCTGGTTCGGCCACATCTTCTTCCAATTTTTCGTTCTCTGGCGTCAACATGTGTTGCGCAAAAGACGCCTGGCCGCGAAGCGCGCTGCCGCCGGCAATGTCGAGACCGAGGAAATCAAAGCAGAAGAAGCGGAGGCTCTCCGCTTGGAGATCAGATCCTGGAAGAAGAGCCTAGTCAACAACACTATCTGGGCTCCATTGTGCATCCACTGGTGCTTTGAAAAAGGTGTTGGCATTCCCGAGAACTTGATCGGCCTGGGCAGTCTCATGGCCGGTGCTTGGGGATTATATGATTCGTGGGTCGCGACAGGCAAGTCCTGATCTGTTGATCCCCTCTTCACCTTTCTTATGTTGTACTATTTCTACATTTTGTCTGCACATAGAATTCATTTCATCGATGCGATGCAGGACATACCCCATACTTTGAATATGAATCCTCCTTTTTCGAAAAAAGGTCTACCAATCAGCGTATTACCAGCTAGTATCACACTACGTCTATCCTCTACAACGGCTCTTATATTGATTCATCATTAATTCCCGATGTCCTCCGATGAGGTCCTCTCATGGATATAGGCCGATTGGATCCCCAGCTCTTGGCAGGCCACCCGAAGAAAAGCAACACAACAAACTCAAAGTCGCAGATACGGACCGTAACCTTGGAAATTACACATAGTCACATAAAGTCGTCGCGCCACACCCGCTCGTCACGACAACAATCGTATTCAGACACCGGTTCTACATAGCAATGTGGGGATACGCCACCACGGGATGTGGAGTACTTAAGCTTCGAAAAAGGAAATTTGAGGCGGTTGACGGGTGATAATAAAGCGGCTTTTGCCAAAGTTATTCGCCTGGTATCTGTGCTCAGGTGTAAGTTTGTTTTAGTCATATAACTCAATTACCTGCCCTTTTAAGCCATTAGCGAGGTTTTCATGCTGGACTGGGTCCATGGTGGATGGAGTCCACTATTGATCCACTATGGCTGTGGAGCGGATTAGGAAAGGCCATGCGGTTATCAGATCTTTCTTTCTTTGTCATTAAAGGGTTTACTGTTGTCCATATTGAAGTCCCTCACTGCATATACTCGCTTTCCATAGTGATCTTGGAAACAAGTTATTTTGGTTCCTGAGGCGGAAATGGGTATATAGGTATTCGGTGTGAGACCTACAAGCAGCTCCACCTGCGCAACACCTGGGCCACTCTATCAGCAGAGCATTCTATATCCATACTTCGAAGGGCTCTATATACATCATCCACCTCCATCTCTCTATACTCTTGAAATATGATCTGGTCCACCCATACATGGAACATCTAATGACACGTATTCGGTTCCCAGCATTCATAATATAGTCAGTCTACCGCTGGCATGAGTTTCTAGGGGTCCTCGCCCTCGGTATTATGATCCACTCTGCCCATCCTTGCGAGACTTAAAGTGATACCCGCATGCCCCCGGGACCGTTCCAGCACTATGTATCAAGTCACAGTGATCTCCTGAGTATATACCACTGCCTAGGGTCTCCGCGACAAAGTCATCAAGTCGATTGAAAAGTTCCAGTCCATTAAAGAACGATCCAGGCGAAATAAGATAAGCTCCTCGCTGCTGGAAATGCTCTCGATGAAATGAAGGATCAGCTGAGCGGCGATGAAGAGGGTTTCCAGGCTCACTCGGCTACCTTTCGACCGGCTCCGAGACTGTGCTAAAGGCGCCGGCGTTGCCCTGGGTTTTCCTGGAGCTGTGGTTAAGATTCAGGATGAGGATGGAGCTGGGTTGAGAAGCAGGAGGAACAACGTGCCTGTCTCGCCCTTTCTACAGCCCTGTACGCCGCTACCTGCATGATGAGAAACTCTGAGACTTGCTCGCGAATTGGGTCAGCCGAGGTGACTGGTTTCGGAGTGCTTGTTTTACCGGTTTACCCAATCAGTTGTAGATAGAATCGGACTTTTGTGTACGAGGCAAAAAAGACAGCGAATATACACTGGCTTCTCTGCTCATGTTTTCTATCCATTGATGGATGGTGCCTGCAACCTTACCCGATTCTGACGAGTATCTACAATGTGTTCATGTAGATATAGTAAGGCATAAACACTTGAACTGAGTGTAGCTTCATTCAGAGTTGGCATGGACAGCTGGAGTAAGTACATCCGCGATGTGAATTACTGGATTGTACGGAATCTCGCTAAAACAGAATGAATTCGGCTGGTGGATGGAGACATCAAAGCAGATTGGGTATACATCTCGAATGGTCATCGGCTGTAAGAAACATAAGAATCGCAGAGGTATGCGTAAAAAAGATAACAAAATAATCATGAGATGCAATGCAAGTCAAGAGAACAAGAGAACGAATCATACAACAAGAATGAGAGTAAAATAAGGTAATAGGGAATGTTCTCATGTAACTTGCATTGGGGAACTTGTTTATCCCCGGCGGGACGATCGTCGTGTTGGCAAAGTGGCTGTAGCCGGTTTCTCTTTCTGTGCTCGAGGGCTCTTTGCTGTAGACGCTTTGGTTCCACGTTTCGAGGTAACCGGGGAAGAGTTCTCCTTCTCGCTAGCCTGTGCAGGATCTTCTTCCTTTTCTTCCTCCTCTGCTTCCACTTCCTCCTCCTTTTCTTCTTCCTCGTCTTGGTCAAGGTGGTCTTCACCCTCATCTTCTGCCACATCATTGTCATCTTGCATTTCCTGATCATCTTCATCGCTATCATTGTCTGCATAGCTGATCTGAGGCTTGGTAGTTCCTCGACTGCTACGACGGCGAGCAGAAGCAGAGACACTTTCGGCACCGACTTCAGTAGACCACTCATCATCGCCCTTGCGCTTGCGTTGAGGGGTCTTATTGGACACGCCCACTGATGAAGAAGACTTGCGAGGTGGCCGTGCGGTCTTCTCCCTGCGTGCTTTTTTGGCCGAGGCGGCGTCATTGGCATCAAGAGATTCGGGCTTTCTCTTCTTGACGGGGCCTTGACCACCATGAGAGTTGTTTTTTGGCTTCATTGCCACCCGTACAACACGGTCGAGCACATCATCCAACTCGTCTGGGAGGAAGTTCTTGTCGGCAACATCTTGGGCTTCTTGGTGGCTGCCCATCGTCGCAAACAAGGAACTAGGAACACCCATTTTGCCAGGATAAGTTTGTAGGATGTTGGTGCCTCCGCTCCCACCGCCAAATTTATGTTGTTGGGAGTAGATCTCGGCGAACTTTCTGATGGTTGCTTGAGCTAAGTCAGACAGAGTGTGAAGACGAGTGGACATCTCGTCTGACTTGGTGATGCCATCACGGAATTGCTTGACACGCTGACCAACATGGAAAATCAGAGACATGTTCTGCTCATTGGCAACAGCAGACAGGTAGAAGACGATGTATTGGCAGAAGTCGCTGAGATCAACGAGCTTGGTCGACTCATCTAGATCTTCAGATGGATAGTCAGGGTGGTATGCGAGCAATGATAAAAGACGCGAAAATATCAATTCCATCACCATGGTCTGCTCATTTCGTTTCCCGATGTTCTGAGCTTGTTGGGCGAAATGGGCTGCGCGAGACCGCAGCCAAGTGAGCGTGCTCTCCTTCAAGTTCATGGTCGGCTCGAATGCAAGTAGACAAGGGATAATGTACCAGCGATATCCGAGGTGTGACCTTTGAACTAACTTTTTCCTAAGATAGTTGATAAAATTGATTCGCACTGGTAAAAGTTCGTCTTGGGCCATCAAAGCAATCGTGTTAAAATCCGCAGGAGCCAGCAAATGGTCACACAAAGTACTTGAAGCACACAGTTTGATCAGTGATTTGGCAGCAAGAAGACGCAGCCGTGACTTTTGATTTGCTGGAGTAACTTTCTCCTTAGAAAGTTCACCCTTCCCAGCCACGAGTTTGTTCAAGGTATCATAAACGGGCCCGGCGTGCGCACGGAAGTCATCATCACTGTCCGAGCCATCCTTAGCACGAAGGCGATTAACGATGACCTTGAGCGCCCACTCCTTCGCGTGTGTCTCCTCGTCAATTTCTTCAGACCAGGTATACTGCGAGTCTTCTTCAGGGTTGCGATTGCTCAGAAGAATCTGGTTGATTGCAATTGAAATAATCACATCGCTTTCCTCGTCTGCTTCACGCGGGGCAAGCAAATTCAGCTGGGATAGAGTTGCAAGTCGAGTAAGGAAGTGATCAGAACCGTATTTCCACTTCTTCACACACTTTTGAATGAGATCTTTCGCGTACATTTCCTTCCGGTCAGCCGTGGCCATCAAAATTGACACGGCGTGCTTAGCAGAACGTGGCGATGTACTGTACAAAGCGTAGTTGGTCAAGGCCTGGTAGAATTTGCGCTCCTTTGGAAGTTTGTCCGGGAGCTTCTTGGCAAATCCGGCACATGCCTTGAGAATCTCTTCAGAGCTAGATTCGCCAGCAGAGGAGGCCTTGGGAGCCTGTGCTTCCAGGTCTTTGCACATCTCTTGAACCTGCGCCTCCAGCACTTCAGGATTTTGCGATGAAATCTGCTTCAGCATCTCCTGGGCAGCGTTGGCCAGACCATTCTCGTCAGTTCGGGAGAGACTCATAATCGCTGGAATATGACTGCGGTTGAAGATTAAAGAGCCACTGCGATACAAAAGAGGAGTTATGGTATCAAGCAAGGGCACGTTGTTGGCGCTCTGCGCACGCCGTTGAAGTTCTTTGATAGCCTTCGTCACAGTTCGATAATCACTAACAGCAGCCATAGCAAAGCGAATGAGCTGGTAGCTGCGTCGATCATGAGTCTTGGCAAATTTCCACAGGTCCGCAGATGCGCGAGGAACATCAGGGAACGTCTTGGATAGCGAGTCAATGACTCTTGAAAGCTGGGCCTTCGCCTGCTCTCCATCTTTATCGACCACGCCACCATTGTACTTCTCACACGCCTCCAGATACATTGTCATTGCTGATCTCATCGACAGTTGACGGGCCAGAGTTACGAAGAAAACACGTCTTGCCTTCTCATCCAGCCCCCGGAGTAGAGTCAGAATACGACGGACACGAATTTTGTCAACGTCGGTTTCCTGGTCAGCATCGGAGCTCTGGCTATCCTTTTGTTTCTGTGATTGATTAGAACCTCCGCGGCTAAGCTTTGACTTGACCGGTGGGTAGCTCAATGGAAGAAGTGTCTCAAATAGAACACGGTCAATCAACACGTGGATTTCTTGGTCATTGGTATAGAAAGCATCAAAAATCTTTGACGGTGCATCTTTCAGGAGAGACACAACAGGTTCAGTGTTTTGCTCGATGTCTCCAGCAGCAACAGCCCACATGCGTGCCAATATTTTCATGGCATGGTCACGTACGTGCGGCTTGCGGTCCTTGACACGCTCAGCGAGAATTGCCAACACTGAATCTGGTGACGAACAACCACCCTTCATACCGAGTTTATGAATGACATGTGTGTAGCCAAACTGGCCAACAGTATCCACGGCAGCAAGACGGACCTTCTCGTCAGCATCGCGTAGCATGAAGGCAAGACTCTGGACAAGTCCTTGCTCCTCGCTTTCACTCAGACCAGAGCCGCCAGCAGAGGTCAACAGAATCCGACCCACGACTGTCACCCATGCTGCGCGGACCTTAGGTGTCTTGTCAAGGCGCCGGCTTAAGAAAGCATCATAAGCCGAAGAGTGCACCTGGGAAAATGGCTTCGGTGACAACGGTGTGAGAAGAACGTTGGGCTGGGGAATCGTTTGCGCATAATCTTCGAGTGTCACCGGCGGGTAAGCTGCAGGATCCATTGGTGGTGGTGGAGGGGGTCCAGCAACACCAATGCCTGCCGCAAGGTCACCAATAGTCTGCGTAGCCAGTAACCGGAGGGCAACTGACTCTGCAGACAATTCAGCTTCAACTTGTGGGATGACATTCTGCAAAACTTCTGGACAGGCTCGCCAAAGCTCTCGAATGAGCAGATGCGCTTTGCGCAAATCATTGATATCTTCTCCCTCCTCATCTGAGTCATCCAGGTTCGGCTTGCGAGTCCCATTTTTTGACCCGTTGGCTTGACCGGCAGGCCCCGACGCATCAATGATGACATTGTTAAAGTACTGGCTGATGTGGCTCGTCATTCGCTCTGGACAGGCCTGACAGATTGCCTTGGCCATGTTATAAGCCGGCGGGTAGTCTTTTAACAAAAGCGTATGTTGCTTAGCATCGAGGGGTGCATCGCTGCGTTTAGCCTTGCGAGGGTTTTCCAGGGCCCGAGGGTCTACCCGCAGGAATTGTGTCAACATGGTGTCCACCACCTCGGCGGCCAAGACGGGCGTTTCATCAATCACTGTCACAAGGAGTCGGATCATGTCAAATTCCACATTCTTGGCCACTTCCTCGCCAGTTGACGCTTTCGATGACCCTGAGACAATGTCGAAGCATGCCGCGAAGAGGGGAACGATAAGAGAGTCGGGATGGTCCAGATCAGTCATCAGAACAATACTCTTGACCTCGGCAAGCGAGCCCAAGACGTATATATGTTGCGCATTGTAGGCGTTGGAAGGATCGGCTAAAGCGGGGATAATCGAACTGACGATACATGTAAAAACATCCTGCATCAATTTGTGTCAGCACATGCCAAAAGCTCAATTGATCTCCAAAGGGCCTGTCTTCGGGCAAGCGAACCTTGAGCTGGTTCCTTGTAAAAGGCGCGTCCGGCGCGCACAGTCGTAAGACATCGACCAGGCAGCACGTGGCCCAGGCTCGCACCCCCTTATCCTTGTGTGCGAGCAGATGAGCACCGGCTAGTTCCTGCGACACTTTTCGCAGAGATTCCTTATCAGTTTCCTCCTGTTCGAGCTTGCGAAGTTCTTGGGCGAGAGTCTGGAGACGTTCAAGTAGATCGGCGATGGGGATAGCCGAGCGCCCCACGCGCCACGACAATGGCTGATTGAAGGAGAGGCTACGAAGGCCAGAATCCCCCTCGGCCTCGTCGGCGGGAGCTTGACGAGTGCGCGACGGCATGATTGCGACAACGGAGCTCACATAGGAGATGGAGGGGAGGAAGAAAGTCGACGCGGTGCAGAATGGGTGGAGGTGGAGGTTGACCGCCCAGACGCGTCGCACGGGATCGCGTCTGCCCTACAAACTTTACATCGAGTCGACTTTGTCTTCGTTTCTTCATTTCATTTTCAAATATTAGGGAAAATACTAGTATGCGAATTTGTTTTCATTTGCAAGCTGAGCAGACCAAATGTGCAATTTGAATAGTGCATGGAACACATCGAAGGTTGGGTAAACACTCGAGCGCCATGGGCGGTGTGGGCTGATCTATAGGGCAGGTACGCCTACCACTCATTCATCGGCGTTAAACCATACAACTGTGCTGGGAATCCTGGTGAGCAGCTTTACAGTGCCTATATTACAGACAGCATGCATTCGAATCTTGGGGGAAAAAATTCAATAAATAAAAACAGAACTTGCGGTGAACATCCAAACAACCTTGGAACCTCTTGACGATGCTGTCCAGGTGGTCAACGATCCATGGAAACCTAACTCCAAGTATTATATTATACCAATTTAAGGATCCTCACAATCAAGATGTGGATCGGATCTGATTATATACCAATGACGAAGTACCAGGTACTCTGAAGATCCCGAGGTTGCAAGGTTATCAACTGAGGAGAATCAGGGACGATGATTCCGTAAGCAGGTCCCACTCGGCTTTCGGCCTTTCGGCAGCACGTTGAGCGCGAAGCCGCTCAAGTGCCGACTACGCAATTATTTCGTTCCCAAACGCCATTCAGACCAGCCACAAGCTGGGCTATGTGACTCATGATAAAGCATGTGGAGGAAGATCTTGATTCTCATGATACAAGTCATCTGCACGGAACATCGGCATGGGGCTTAGAATATCAAACATCTGAATTTACTATATGGATCTCGGCCTCGCGCTGGGCCCGGCTTTAGTCTCTGCGGGCTAACCACGGACATTAGGTTGAACAGTGGAGCCTCCACGTTTTGCCAAATTGCGTTTTAGCGAATAGTATGAGTCCATGAGAATTTGCTTCTAGAATTACTTGTGGATTTCGGGCTTTGTGCTTCTTATTAGAGGTCCGGGCTCGGTCTACCTAAATGACCACGAGATTTTCAGCATGACACTCATCAAGATAAAAGCCTGGGCAATGCCCACATTTGAAAGTACTTTATAATCTTTACAATTGGATACAGATTCAACCCTTGGAAGTTCTTGCATTTAGCATTATCCCAAGGTTGGAAGTGTCGACCCTATTCCTACGACTGGAGTACGCATACATCTATTTTGGCAACTGCCCCTTTTAATTCATTTTTCTCCATATCAGTCTTGAGATGGGTATCAACAATCTTGACTCTTCTACAACTACGCCTCGCCTCAGCATGGATCATCACGAGCCAGCTATGGAGCCCGCCGTGGCCACCGATGCCCCGGACAAAGAGGCGTTTGGAGTACCACAAGAAGACACCGATGTCGAGAGTGCCCATGGCCCACAACTCGCTGAGAAACCTGCCGATAAAGACCCCAATCTCGTTGAATGGGATGGCCCAGATGACCCGGAAAACCCTCAAAACTTTTCTAGGGGGCGCAAATGGTTGATCACTGTGACCATGTCGATGATGACCGTGTGGATCACATTTGCCAGCAGTGTCTTCTCAACAGCAACTGTCGTCACAGCCAAAGAATTCAATGTTTCTACTGAAGTCATGGTCTTGGGAACTAGTCTTACCGTCTTTGGATTTGCCCTCGGCCCTCTCTGCTGGGCCCCAATGAGCGAACTATACGGCCGCCGCATTCCACTTTTCTCCGGGTACGCCATCTTCGCCATTTTCCAAATCCCCGTCGCCGTGGCCACCAACCTACAACAGATCATGATCTTCCGCTTCCTAATGGGTATCTTTGGTTGCTCTCCACTAGCCGTGGTCGGTGGTGCCATGGCCGATCTCTGGGACCCCGTTGATCGGGCTGTCGCCATCGCCATGTTCAGTGGAGCTACCTTCCTGGGCCCAACATTGGGTCCGATCGTTGGCGGTTTCATCACGGACTCACATCTAGGCTGGCGCTGGACTGCCTGGATCACACTCATCCCATCGGCATTCTTCGGTCTACTCGCTCTTATCATCGTCCCAGAGACTTACGGTCCCAAGCTCCTCCAGGAACGGGCTGCCCGTCTTCGCCGGGAAACCAAGAACTGGGCACTTCACTCTTTCCTCGATGAGCACAGGCCCACTTGGAGAGATATCGCGAACAAGTACCTTCTCCGTCCATTCCAGATGCTCTTCTTGGAACCTATCCTCCTCTTCATCACGCTCTACCTTGCCGTCATCTACGGAATTCTCTACCTCTTCTTCGAGGCTTACCCAATCTCCTTTGGCGAGGTGCGTGGCTGGAAACAGGAAGGTGTCGCCGCACTCCCTTTCATCGGAATCATGATCGGTGTCCTCATGGGTATTTCATTGATCATTTACACTACCAAAACTCGCTTCGCTCGCAAATTGGCCAAGCACGGTCGTGTCGTTCCCGAAGAGCGCCTGGTACCAATGATGATTGCCTCAGTCCTCTTGCCAATCGGTCTTTTCTGGTTCGGTTGGACCTCCAAGAAAGAGATTTCGTGGGTGCCACAGGTTATCGCCGGTGTCCCAATTGGAATGGGTATCCTGGTTATTTTCATGCAGGGTCTGAACTATATCATTGATGTCTATATGATGTTCGCCAACTCGGCTATTGCTGCCAATACACTTGTACGGTCTACAATTGGTGGTGCTTTCCCGCTTTTTGCGACTCAGATGTATGACAACCTTGGTGTGGACTGGGCGTCCAGTGTCTTGGGCTTTGTCACCATCGCTATGATTCCGATCCCGATTTTGTTCTTCTTCTATGGAGCCAAGATCCGAGCTATGAGTCGATTCAGTCCGAAGTTCTAAATCGATCTCTTATATTAATTGTCGAGTTTGTTTCTCATATTTTTGGTGATCTGGATTTGGGTGAAAGCATTGCTAGTTTTGATCACCGTCGGTTGCACACACGGAGTTTGAGCTGTTTTTCATTATTTTAGCTTTTATGACGCTGCATTATCACGATTTATAGATTTTATACATTGATACATTGATTAATATTTGATTACTTTACTGCCGCATCCTACATATCTATACTTTTCTTGTTCAAACCCCCTCTTAGGCTCAAGGCCTACTAATTTACTAGACGGGGCCATTGTAGATACTGAAGTACCAGGAGTCAATCAAGTCGAAGGAAGACCCTCTGTTGCTGTGACCCTCTGTTGTTATGATTCTTTTTTTATTAGGACTCTGTCTTCTGAACCTCCCTCTTCACACTGCGTAGTTTTTTATCTTCCATATGTCTGTGAACAAATTGATTTCTTAGTCTTTGTAAAATCACACGTCTAGATGCCTCAGCATCGGCTTCAGCAAGATATCATAATCTTTTCTAATTTTATGAGTCTTATATATCAGCAGCATTGGGTTATTGTCTACATTCAGGGATATATGTCGGCATCTCACAAAATTTAAACCTCTGTGTGCCTCTTAGCTGGATGATAATATGTATACACATAGGTATATCTGCCAGGCGGACATCTCAACAACACATTCACTATTGCCAAGGTTGCCAAATTTCAGGGTTTGATGACAGTGATAGCACAGGACTTACAGCTAGAACTACTGGAAAAGGAGAAAGTAATTCAACGTAGAACTTCTCTACTTAATTGGCAATTATGACACATTGTATAGGGTAGAGACAACCTTGAAGAACGAGAATAATCGCAAAGGAAAAAACGACCACCACAGTTCTCAGTAAGTTCCCCCACTCTAAAAAGAACCATCTAACTAACGATGAATATTAGTGCAGAAGAACCCCAGTCGAACCCGAATGGTCAAACACAGATGTTGTCACCCCGAGCAAAAAAAATAAAAACGGAACCATTTAGTCGTAGAGGCTGTCATCATTGCCGGCTTCGCCGAACGTGTCGTTGTTCTGGACCTCCCCGGCCTCGGGGAAGCGGAAGAAGCTGCTGCCTCCAGAGTTCTTAAGGCTCTGGGCAAATGCCTCGTAGCGGCGAATCTCAACATCACTGACGGAGCGACGAGCAGACTTCATGGCCTCCTCGAAGTGCGCCTTTGTGAGCTCAGACACGGTGTCCTCCATGTTCTCATCATCGTCCATGGTGATATCCTCGCCAGCAGCCTCGCGGGCCTTGGTGCGCTCCATGTCAGCGGTGATGGCTTCCTTAATGGCGAGCTTGACGGCACGCTGGGTCACGAAGCCAAGATCGGCACCGGAGAAACCGTGGGTCTTGCTGGCAATGAAGTCCAAGTCGACATCTCCGGCGACAGGGGTCTTGCGAAGCTGGGCCTTGAGGATACCAGCACGGGACTCCTGGTCGGGAAGAGGAACGTAGACAAGGGTGTCAAGACGACCGGGACGGACGAGGGCGGCATCCAGTTGCTCGGGACGGTTAGTGGCACCGATAACGAAGACATTCTTCTTGGAGGTCATGCCATCCATCTCTGATACAGGTGTTAGTGATAATTTTTACTACTTCGGGGTATTGGGGGGAACTTACCAGTCAAGAGCTGGTTGACAACACGGTCAGAAGCACCGCCGGCATCACCGACAGAACCACCACGGGACTTGGCAATAGAGTCCAACTCGTCAAGGAACACAACGCAAGGAGCGGCAGCACGGGCCTTGTCGAAGATGTCACGGATGTTGCTTTCCGACTCACCGAACCACATGCTCAGCAACTCAGGACCCTTGATGGAGATGAAGTTGGCAGCACACTCGTTGGCGACGGCCTTGGCCAACATGGTCTTACCAGTACCCGGAGGTCCATAGAAGAGAACACCCCTTGAAGGGCTGAGACCGAATTTGGTGAACATCTCGGGGTGATCCACGGGGTACTGCACGCTCTCGATAAGTTCGCGCTTGACTTCCTCCAGACCACCGATGTCGTCCCAGCGGACGTTGGGAACCTCGACCACGGCAACCTCGCGGAGGGCGGACGGGTTGGAGACACCGAGAGAGTAGCGGAAGTTATCCATGGTGACACCGAGAGAATCAAGAACTTCAGCATCGATGGTGTCCTCGTCAAGATCAATGAGATCCATCTTCTCACGAATCTGCTGCATGGCAGCCTCGGAGCAGAGGGAGGCCAAATCGGAACCGACGTAACCGTGGGTCTCAGCGGCGAGAGACTCGAGGTCAACATCATCACCCAGCTTCATGTTCTTGGTGTGGATCTGCAGAATCTCGACTAAAACGAACAAGTGTGGTTAGTACAATACAATAGTGTTGAAAGCCATGGGGGAAGGAAGGAGGTACGTACGACGACCAGTTGGGTCGGGAATACCGATGTCAACCTCACGGTCGAAACGACCGAAACGACGGAGAGCAGGGTCGATGGAGTTAGGGCGGTTGGTCGCAGCCATCACCACAACGTTAGAACGAGACTTCATGCCGTCCATGAGGGTCAAGAGCTGAGAGACAACACGACGCTCAACCTCACCGTTGGTCTTCTCACGCTTAGGGGCAATAGAGTCGATCTCATCAATGAAGATAATAGCAGGCGAGTTCTTCTCGGCCTCCTCAAAGGCCTTGCGCAGGTTGGACTCAGACTCGCCAGCCATTTTGGACATGATCTCAGGTCCGTTTATTAAGAAGAAGAATGCTCCAGTCTCGTTCGCAACCGCACGGGCCATCAGAGTCTTACCGGTACCAGGAGGTCCATACATGAGGATACCACGAGGCGCCTTGACACCCAGAGTCTGGAATAGCTGAGGGTGGCGAAGAGGCAGCTCAACGAGCTCACGAATCTGTGCCATCTGTTTGCGGCAGCCACCAATATCGTCATAGCCGACCTCATTGAGGTTACCCTCCTCATCCTCTCGTTGAATGGGCTCGCCCTCGCAGTGGATAATTGTGTCCTGTGCAACGATGCCGTACTCTGGGGGGTCCACCTCAACGACCTTAAATTCAACTTGGCGCATACCTCCACGCACGGTGAAGAGGTCTCCTTGGCGCACCGGTCGGTAGGCCTCACGGAAGTAGGGGGCGAGGAAGACATCGAAAATGGATCCGGTCAGACCCTCAATGGTATCGGCGATGGGAAGGACGGCAATGCGCTTAGCCTAGTGAGACGTCTAGATTAGCCACCCAAACGACAGAGCACAGAATGAACTCGACTTCTAAACTCACATATTTGATATCGGGGCAAGGGTGAACGGTAATAACGTCGCCGTGCTTGACACGGAGGTTGTGTCGGACAACGCGGTTGATGCGGGCGCTACCGTCATCGAGGTCGTCATCGGCCAGGACGATCAGCACAGTGTCCTTGCGCTTCTTGCCCTTGACCAGGACTGTGTCACCACGGAAGAGCTGGAGAGTCTCCATGGTGTTGTTGGATAGGGCAATAACGGAGTTGTCATCGTTGACGGCATCGGTAACGCTATTGATGAGCTGTCAGCTTCGTCCCCGCAGATAGGACCCATGACCCCAATCGAATCTCTTACATCAAAGAATTGGGCTTCTTCTTCTTCTTGAGAATGGCAGTCGCGGTGTCAAGCTCCTATTAATCCTGTTAGTCTCCTGATACACTCCGATTTGCAGTGTGTTGGTCTCACTTCTTTCTTCTCGGCGCCCGAGGCATCCCTGGTACGGTGTTAGTCACGACGCGGCGGAAAAAGGCATGCACATGCAACATACTGAAGGTTGACCCTCTTCTTGTCATGAGTGTGATCCGGCTCTGCAGACATTTCGAAGGATCTGAGATGTGTAGCGGGTTGATGGGAAGAGGAAGCTTGGAGAAGCGGGAAAGATCAAGTGTTCACAACCAAGCCGGGCAGCAGCTTGCGAAAGTGAACAAGAAAAATATGAGAATCGAAACAACGATAGGACGATGGAAAAGTGCAAAGTGAACACCTGGAGATCAACAAGACGACCGGGGTGAGAAGGTGAGAGATGGAGGTTGGCTCAGAGCTCCCAGGTACTCAGCGAGTGACGATATGTGATGAGGTAAGCGATGGGCCGTTATGTCAGCAAATTGGAGTCCGCCACCAGCGAATGTGATGGAACTTGGTCGATCTTGTAGGCCTGAATGCCTGATTTACTGTTCACATACAGTAGATCAATAATCAATGGTGTCCACTAGTAGGATTAGGTGTTACGGAGTATTATTGGTCTTTATTTACGGAGTACTCCGTACTTGGCTGATCTCTCTCATGGTGAACAGGTTACCCAGGCACCCACGTCCATGGCAGAGCTACACCTATTCCTGGCCCTTTCCCTCATGAAACCACGGTTAAACTATCCAAGGATAACCCAAAAAGATGTCGGGTCTTCAACCTCAGTTTCATATGCTCCCTTTTTCAAAAATCCCAAATAATTCAAATGCAAGTTGCGTGATTTTCCAACTGCATGAATGAGGCTCTTGGGGTAACTTCGCCCAGGTGCAGCCTCTTTGGCACAGCCTAAATCCTTTTCGCTTTTAAACACCAGGCAACCCCCCCCTCCCAGAGCGAGAATGGTTGATTAATTCGCGCGTCATGTCACTTCAATTGATTTAGACAGAGAAAAAACTCCATCCTTAATCTGGTTTTGGTTTGGCTTGATTCTATCCTTGTTATATACCCCCATGCATCATTCCAAATTACCATTGCCGACCCTCCTCACAATCATTTGCCTCACAGCTTCCTTTTCGCCCGAGAGGGGAGATACAGCTTTCTCCTTGTCTGATCTCCTTTCCTGGGAATGAAAATGAAACCTTGGTACCCGACCGATTTCAAGCTGGCTCTAAGCAATACAATTTCCAAAGACGATATCACAATCTTCCAGCAGCAACCAGGCAGCTCTCCACGCTTTGTTTACGGAGTTTTGATGCTTCCAACTGTTCTGAAATATTACATCAACATCGATCAATGCTACGAAATCCACACATCCATGACCCAGGCCACATTGCCCGGATACCAACTATACCAATTCGCCGATTCAAGTTCGCCAATCCTTAGTCCTTCGTCAGACCCAAAGGATATTGTGGAGGGAATGCTTATTTTCAATCTCGATGAGCAGCAACGTAATGCCCTGTACGAATTTGAAGCAGGGTTGATGTGCCTGACCAATGTTCAGGTTGAAATTTGCCAGAAAGATGCGGATCACATGCACCACCTCCACAGTGTAGATGCTGGGGCATTTACTTGGACCAAATCGACCCAGGGAATGACTAGAATTTCTGACTCGTCATGGTGTGTGAGGGAGTTTCTGCAAAGCCCATTCTATCAGTACATGTCTCAATCACAAGATCGATCAAGTCTTGGGGTAAGTGACTGGGAATATTCCGAAGAGCCGGACTTTTTGAGTCGTTACAGCCGCGATCACTAAGCTTAGTTGTACAGCATGGTAAGGGCCGAGCATTTGAATTTATTGATTGATTGGTTTTAACTGAACTTTTTCGGTTTTCTTATTGGAACCCGTTCATGGAATTTCAGCTGTTGTAACATAATGAAAAGCCCTTAACTTCAACTGAGTAAAGCAGCAACATCGTGATGCCCTCTTATTGAGTAATATTCAAAGCTGTTCGTTGCATAGCATTGGGGATTATAGGGTTTACTCTATCATTGCCATGAGTAGCCGAGCGACATCTGCATCTTCGCTCTGAGCAGCGTAATATATAGCCCATTGTCCTTTCACGTCCTGCAGGTTAATATTCAGATCCCCCCGATCCAAAATCTTCTTCGAGGCCACTCGGGGTTGCAGTGCGGTATAAGCAAATCCACAGCATTTTCGCGGTCGAGCTCGACGGCCTCTATATCGTACTGATGTGTGTTAACATCGACGCCTTGGTCTATCAGGGTGCGTATAATGTTGAGCTCCCCTCGAATCATTGCATCGTGAAGATCTCCATAACGCCAAGTGTCGCAATATGAATGCTCGTTGGTTACGGAGTGTGCAATGAACTACTTTCCAGGTAGTGAACTGGACAATCCGGGGTGTGATACGGAAGCTCCACCTCAACCTCAACCCCACTATGTATATATATGTACACATGTATGTATTTCACAAGCGAGCGGGCCACCCCAAAACACATAGTTAATGCGATAAATTACAGCTTTATATTCCAACAACCATAGCTTTTCTTAAATTTTCCTCATAGATAGATATTCGTTATACTATCTAAAGTCCACCCCTGGGGTTTAATTAATTTCTATAGAGGGTTGAGTCAGAGATATTTATTTTGAGCTTCAGTGGCCAGATCATGGTGTATTTTATGGTAACTTTATAAAATCCTCCATTATATTACACTAAACTCTAGATTCAAACTATAATTATCCCAAAGAAATAGTATCGAAAATTTGATACGGTTTACATACGTTGTTGTTGAGATATAAAATCGCATTTACATAGTACTTTGGGGTGACCCGGCCGACCGGGTGACCCGCTCGCTTGTGAAATACGTTATGCCAATCTTACTATGAAAGACCCACCCTTTCTTGACCATCTCATATCGCATATAGTGCGCCCCACTGCCCGAGAAATAGTTTGGAATGCAGGAAAGGATGGAAACAATGGCTCTCAAGGACAAACCACGCGACATGAACAAGTGGCGGGAAGTACTCCTCGATTCGCATGTCCACTTTCCCGGCGAGTCGAGCGAATACCGACGCGCACGCAACGAGCTGTTAGAGCAGGAGGCGGAGCTCCGGCGTCTGAACGAACTGGTCACTGCCCAACGCCGGGCACTCCCGCCGGGCGGCCTCGTGAAAGAGGACTACATCTTCGAGTCCGCGGCCAATGGCAGCCAGGTAAGGCTCTCGGATTTGTTCGCACCGGGTAAGAACTCGTTGGTCATTTACAACATGATGTTCCCGCGCTGGTCGGAAGACCTGCGAGCGAGTGCCCCGGGGGGCAAGACTGCCGAGCTGCCGCTTGTTGAGCAGCCATGCCCGTCGTGCACATCTGTCGTCGACGGGCTCGAGGGTGCTGCTTTTCACCTCGCTGAACGCACCAATCTCGTTGTAATCGCGAAGACAAGCCCCGATCAACTCGGCACTTACGCACAAGAGCGCGGCTGGCGCAACCTGCGGCTGCTGTCCTCGCAGAACAATACGTTTAACCGCGACTATCTTGCAGAAACACCGGACGGCGTGCAGCGTGCGGTCCTGCACGTGTTCTCACGCAACGAGGATGAGATACGTCACCACTGGACGAGCGAGATGACATTCAAGCGCGGCGACACCAGCTCGCTTGACCCGGTCTGGTCTATCTTTGGTGTTCTCGATTTGACGCTTGAGGGACGCGGAGACAGCGCTGCATACCCTAACCTGCAGTACTAAGAAATCCTACGGCGAAGTTAACACATCCAGGTGGCCCTGATGTCAGTTCTTGATAAACTGCTAGGATATTTCTTATTCCGTTGGATTCTATTGGCCTTTAATCCTTACCGAAATCCTTTCTGTAGCTTTGGAAACATTTCGACACGGCATAAAACTGATAAAATAAAGTAAAAACCCCTCTTCTTCGTCTTTGATTTGGTTTTCCAGTTGAAGTCAAAATGAATTTAATCCCTCCACTTCTCGCCCGACTATTGCGTCCCGAATCCGCTATGCGACTACTCTTTGACCACACACGTGGGATGGTAGCCCTCTGGTGTTAGGAGTGTATCTCAATACCCCTGGGTTGATTGTTTTACGGATTCGGGCCATAGAGCTCGCAGGAAGTCTTCGGGTGCGACTCAGCATAATTTCAAGACTGATTGCTGGCCCCCTGAAACCCAGTTCATTATCCAAGGAATCGAAAACGTATGGGAGGATCTACCTGACCATTTCAAAATGGCTAAAAACCTCCGTTCTTGCCACGTCAACTCTTTTCAACTTGACTTCCTTGTAGGGACGCAGCTCGACTATTTGCCTGCGCTTTCCTCGTCCATCTGGCCACACTTAACCAAATTTCCGAACCAGACGAACAATTACTCTCTGTAGCTGGTGAAATGCTCTCACTCGTGGTGGAAGCCATAATATTCCGCCACCGTCTCGTGAACTCAGGCACCTCCCTCATCTGGAAGGTACACTACACGTCTCAGTCTGTGCTGAAATATGCTAACTGTCACAAGGTTGCGCAATACGGACTGCCTGCCGCAGGAATCATTTCGCTGGCATTATTGAACCCGACCATAGACTCCAGTGGGAGGGCATGTTCCCGTTCCAGGCTTGTTCAAGATCTGAGCGTACTTGTTGCTGAAGTCAGGACTGGTGCTCTAATCGAGGCTGGAGAGCCCAACTTTGCGCTCTTCACCCAAGCTACCGGGGCCATTCAACAGCTCCTTCATTCTTTGCTGGGATGGCCCCAACAGCAAACAGAGCCACTGGATTCCCAGAAACATTCAGCCGCCTCCCTCAGTGAATATTGGGATCCAGGTACCAACTTTGATCCTTGGGAATTCGAGATTGATTTCTGGGCAAACCTTGCAGAACACTAAATGCCTGCATGACCGTCTCGAGTCTCACGTGTAATTAGAATACTAAACATTACCTCTTTTAGGAGACTTTGAATAGGTCTCTTAGTTGCCTTCCGCTCGAGTCGCAACCGGCATATAACCCGCGGTGAGCACATTGAGAGGATTGACGCAAAAATTTCCTTTGGACGCTCAGATCTGTCTATAATTTTGAAAAATTGTTAAAGGTTATCATTAGATACAAAATAGTAAGGACCAACCATATTGTGAATCATGAAGTACGTGGAATATTCCTTCAAAGCTTCTTTTCAGTTTTTGTAGAAGGTCATCTCCATCAGCGTAGGTGTTTTTGTTGATGGCTAGGATAACATTTAAAATTGTTCCAGGTGGGTTCTGTTCTACGCAAACTGCAGGTATATGATCCCAACCATCCTTAGTTTTCGCCAGGAATGCAAGAACTTCGGTCAGCCCACGGTCTTTAAAGAAAGGCAAGACGTAACCCTCTTGGTCGATTGACGACTGATTAAATGCATTTCGAACGACTGAAGCAGGGATCTGATAAAAGAAGGAGCTGAGAGCGATATACTCAGCACATGCTGTGCGAGGGGTTGGGTTGTCTTAGCCATGAAACACGACGATCGAAGAATAGTGCCTAGGCCGGACGGAGCGCTATGGAGAGGCGAAGAGGGGAACTCTGGATTCATGAGCTGGCGGGAGGCACGAGCAGGTTTCTAAGTACCTGATGGTGAGCTGGCAGTTGCATAGTTCTACGCACGATAAGATAGGGTTCCTCTTTAGCGTAGGGACGGGTGGATTACGGTTCGCCTAGTCCCAGGAAACATTATCGAGAGTATTAACCTCTTAGAGCGACGAGTATAGACATCAGATCATTAAGACTTGATAGTATGAAAGATGTAAGAGAGGTAAATGAAAGGAACTTACCTAAGCTCTCGCAAGTGGCGACGGTAGGAATCAGAAAATTCAGATTGATCGAACGAGGCCTGTCCCGTAGGTATGATACAACACGTATCACATTGTCTTGCGATACTATCTTTGTGCTGGTACTCTTTAGTTACATTAAGGAGGGGTAGGCATCTTCTTATTATTTCCTAATACTCCTCCTCCTTTGTTTCATTCCCTATGTTTTGACTTAGCTTTTCTTACTTCAATAGTGTAGCGAAGTGAGAGATTACTGAACACTTACAGTATCTAGACTGGGCAGCAAACTGGGTTTGAACCCGGAAGTATTTATCAACACATGTATCAAAATACGAAAGCAGTGAATTTGCAATTTGCCTATTTAATGCGTCTCCTTTGCTTATAGGTCCTCTCTTGTTTGCATCTCATCAACAAGCTCAATAAAGTCGCTATCACCTTGTTCCGCTAGTTGCTGGAATTTTGGAGTGTTGGTTTTGAACCATTCAGTGTCTTTTCCAGCCTACGGCGTCGAGCAGCGATTAGTAAACCAGATAACTGATGTAGCTTGGAGGTTCTGGTTGAACAAGAATAGGCTGTGAAAGGATGCGCAATGATACTTACTTGAGGTAAAAGGAACCCATTTTCCACCCCTGCAATAATTGCGCCCATAATCAACACGACTTGTAATTCTTTGTTTTTAGGTGGCATTTCTTCTCCTCCATTGATAATATCGTTCCATGCATCAAAAACTTGTTTGGCAAGGTCCTCAAAGTCAGTCGTTGTTCTGTTTCCGCCGGCGCGCACTTGAGCGAGGATCCGGTTTACCGCGCGCTGCGGGAGAAGAGTCATTGGGTAAGTGACGCCAGAGTAGAAATAGTGTAATAGAGCAATGAGCAACTGACCTCCTTCCCCGCTACATAATTGTAGCTTTTGCCAGCTTCTGTGAATCGAACACTGACAAAAAGGTTCGGGGTCGCAAATTTGCGGGTATGGATATGCGTGATAGCCTGCGCAAGCTTGTCGCGTTGTGATTTATCCAAAGGGATGGAATGCTCGACTTCGTATAGAGGCATATTGAATTTAGCACTCGCAAGTTGCAACCTTGAACGAACGCCCGAGTGATGTAGTAAAGCAGCGTTGTAGATCAACGATTGTTTGAGAATGGTTTTAATTCATAAGTTCCCAAGGAGTAGATAAATACCCATTATCCATCTGTTTTTTTTTACGATTGATGACAAATTAGGTGCGGGGTTATGGACTTATATACGTAATATGTAGCTATACGTACTGGATCTATTTTGACGGGTGGGGATTTCCTATTCTCTCGCACAGTTCTACCAGTGGAAACCTAGTGTTGGTGCCCAGTGTACCAATCTTTGGTTGGAAGAAGCATACTGCGTGAAGGGACCGGTAGCAGCCACGACCAGTACTACCACGACCACCGCGGTTACTAGTCCGAGCGCCCTAGCCCAAACGGGGATCACATCTAATTATAATAACTATTACACAGTGGTGTCTGGGGATCCATGCTCCTAGATTGAGACGATATATGGGTTTACATTTACAGAACTATACTAGTGGAACCCTGTAATTGGATCAGACTGTAAGTACCTGGACGTGGGATATTCGGTGTGTGTGGGAGTTTCTTCTTGATTAGCCTAGTGCTAGAAATATTTAGATTCGACTAAACTGAGTATGGACTCTGGCGTATATCGGTAACGGTTATGTAGTATGCTTAGAATAATCATGGAGGGATATGGAGGCAGTGAGCGAGGCCACTTGCCTCCACCGCTCCCCGTAAGATATAGATAGAATAGGAATTTGTAATTAATAATTTTAAGACTTAGACCCCCACTTTTCCAACTTTGCAGCATAAGAATATTTCCTTATAACCAGACTATGACTGAGACGTTTTATTTCCTGCCTATATAAGCTATCCTTTATACCTCGTAAACCCCTTATATCTCCTACCACCTTTTCGGGCAGTAGCCTTAAGAAAAACGACTGCTTTAATAGATCCTTCAAAAATAGATCCCACTATTCTAACTAGGAGTAATAGGGCTAACAATCTTAAGAGGCTTCTTAAAAAGGGTGGGTTTAAAACATAGGGCTTCGTGATCTTTCGGTGCACGTATTAAAATGACTCTGACTGGGAGAAATTCATGGCACACTTCCTCCGTCCCATTCCGGAATATCTTAAGTATTATAAGGGTCTAGACCCCCTCGGCAAATTTGCCCTAACGGTCCTGGAAAACCGCTCCTTTAAGGGCGCGACAGTTGCCGTTCTCCGCGATCACTTCAATCAGTAGGCGACGAGGGCACTACGAGAGAAATAGAGTGTCTAGAACGGTTACCGTAGAGGGGCTGGCCGGTATAAGTTCTTCGTTATAGTGGACTAGGAGGCCTTGGAATCGATATTGAAAGCCCCGGATGATGACGAGGACACGGGCTTTGTTCGTCTGGTTTAAGCGGGATAGCAGCCGGAGGAGCTAGATGAGGATGAGTTGAGGGAACGAAATGGACCTGAGTCAGAGGAAGAGCCGCTGGAGGGGTGTACCGAACATGATGTTGGCTGGATGAAAGTGCCCTACCGTGACGCGGAGGTTTCATTCGTCCATATGACTGATGACAATCACTGGGATTTGTATTATTCTCGTCCCCGGAGATTCAGACACTGCAGTAGGTTGATTCAGCATAAGAGGCTCTTGGAGATGGGGAAGTTTGTACAATTCAAGCCCTTGTCCCTTAAGATATTTCTACGATCGTGATGACTAGCCAATTGGAGATGGGTTACATGGTTATAGCATGACAACTAACATACTTTGAAAACTCCATTTGATGAGCCAAATTTATTTCATGGGGATAGGGTCCAAGAGCCCTCCCCTTGAAGGACCACCGATGCTGGATTCAATGCCAGATGGAACCGTATCGTGCTCTTCCATCCGGATGCCCTCTACCGTAGCCTCGTTCAAATCCTCGACAGAAAGACCAAGCAATTCATTATCCAGGCCTCGCCCGGACTCATACTCCACATCAGCATTCGCGAAGAGCATCGGACTATACAGCATCTTAGTAAACACCTTCCACCGATGCACCTTCGTGCCCACTTGTCCTTCCTTGACCTTCCCCACGACAGAGCCCTGTCTGATAGTCTATTCCGCATCCTTCGTCTCGGCAACACGCTTGACGCTCTCAAACCTCTCGCGCTGCCTCAACCGGAAGCTGAACACATACGCGGATCGGTTGCGGAACTGGAATAGAGCGAGGTTATATAGGTAAGTAATCCTTAAAGGGTAACGAGAATAAATAAGCAAAGCTAAGTGTTCCTAGGAGCAGCGAAACGCTAGATAGAAGCTAATAGGCCAAAAATCTTAACTTTCCTTTTTTTTTGCTATATTATTACTACTAGATTATGATATTATATAGTAATATAGGATAAGCCACTCCTTTTAAGATAGTTAGAATAGTGGACGCTTATTTAAGCAAGTGGGGCTTTCGCGCAGAAGTAGTGGACTACAGGACATTTTATTAAGGTAGCTCACGCGTGCTATTGGCTTCTATGGGTTGCGCTCAGTGAGCGGATCAGTCTGCTCAAACCCGGCTCACTGAGCATGAGCGTGAGCTCGATCACTGCGCCTGAGGCCGTGCTCAGATCTACTCAGTGAGTCAAAGCGGCGAGAGGTGGACCTGATACGGAAAAGGAAGCCAAGAATCGTCAAAGGTAATCCGGTACGTAGGTATCAGCCCAGGTGCGTAATAGACTTGGCTTGGCAAATTCTGGCGGACCTTCCTACTTATTGAATTGAACATGAGAAAAGAAGGTCTTATTTACTGAGCCATACTATCGAATTCATATTATTACATCCATTGATCCAGAGAAAAAGTAGAAATATGCCACGTTGAAGGCATTGTGCGCCTCACAATGGATAATAAGCACTAGTCAATTCGTTCTGCCGCTGCAGACTCAAACAGAAAAAGATTCCTATACAACAAACACCCTCGCGAAAGAGACACAAGTGGTCGGTGTTCTAGGGAAGGGTGAGACCGCGAATGGTGTCATACATAAAAAAAAAGAGTACAGGCATTTGAAAGAAGAGGGTTCCAGTCAGAAGGTTTCACACGGGCACCGCAGTCATGACTTCGTCAATGAAAATTTTGACTCAATGCCGAGGGCCAAGGGCAGGAGAAGGGGCACCAGGGATTGCAGGGCTAGCACTGGCCGATGTACGAGCACCAGGGACCGGGCTCGCACTACCCAGATTAGGGTTCACAGGAGCATTGGCAGCCTTCGAAATACGCTCCTCCACACGTTCCTTGTGCTGCCGGTTGCGTAGGTGGACCTCAAAGTTGTCAACAGTCATGCCGGGACCAGGCGTGTACAGCTTGCCGGGGCAGTCGTGGCACCGAATTCGCGGTAGGTATTGGTATTTGATTTTTTGACCTGGTTGGAGGTTGTTGGTGTTGGTCACAGGGGCCAGAGTTTCCAGATCCACGGCAGAGTAACGCATCACTCCTTCAAAAGAGTCATTAGGGTGGGCCTGTTTTAACCCTTGAAGTCCGGCCACAAGCCAACTAGGCGGTGGGGGCTGAATGCGCACACGGTCAGCCAAAGACCAAAAATCGAAGGTCAATATCTACTCACAGCGGGGACACCGGGCTGAGGAGGGTTCGGTGCGTCGACGGCTCCTGTTTGCTGCGGCCGAGGCGGGTTGTGTCCAGGGAGTCGCGCTTGCTTATCTGAAGGGGGCGCCATTTGCGTGGCATTGGGTGCGGCCCTATTAAAGGACACTTGAGACGCAGAGACAATTCGCTGTCCATTTCTCAAAGCCACCAGCTTGTCTCGTGACAATTTGAGCCTCACAACCAATTTGTCTGGTTCTTCGTCGCTTTCTTCTCGGTACTGTTGCCGTCGAGCTGACGCTCGCGGTTCGTAAAGTACAGGCTCGGGGGTTTCAGAGTGTCCCAAACCAGCACGCAAAGCTGCATGGGCTTCCCTAGCAGCTCCCCTCATGCCTCTCGTGCGGGCAGTGCCTTGGGCAAGATTTGGCCCAACGGCTGGAGAGCCCTCATCCGAGTCATCACTTTCAAACTCATCAGAATCGTCATCTCTTTGTCCTGTAATACCACGACGGCGACCAGATCCTGAGCGCTTAATGACGTTGCTTTCTTCCATTGATGCAGCCGAGTTAGGAATGACAGAAGACACAATCAGTGTGCGAATCGTACGTTGACGGTCCTTTAGGTCCGGTAGAGCAGGGCCACCACGCCGGTTTATGGATCGTTTCTGGCGACGTTGTTCCCGAGATATCGAAATCTCCGTTCGCTCAAGATCTGTCTCGTTCAATTCGTAGAGGTAAGGCGTGTGTTCCTTGGCCGATTGGTAAGGTCGGAAGGCAGAGGACACGGGTGTTGGTAGGAAGGAAGCGCTAAGATCGGGGTCCTCGATGGGGCGACCGTCGAATGGATGTGCAACAATGTAAAGGGACTTAGTAAAGAGTTGGGATTGTTCACGAATGGAATGGGCGATAGCGGTGGTGAACTCGCCAGAGAGAGAAAGATCGTCCGTCATGCGCATGGCAAACTGCTCAGGAGAATTTTGTGCATCATTGATATCCCACTCGAATTGATCAATGAGAGTATGCTGTCCAATAGTGATGTTCAACTTGACCAGGATACGCATCTCATCGTTTCGGTATGCCGTATAAGGGAGATGCGGGTCAAGAGCCTCCTCGTGCATGTAGACTTGCGGGTAGTAGTCCATCAACTGCTCTTGAATGCTTTGCGAGATCTGGCGCATGAGAGGAGCGGAAGTTTCCATAGGGAGGCCCAAATCCTCCACCAGCTTTTCAGCAAACAGGTCTGGGGATATAACACGATCATGTAAATTCCAAGTAAAGGTGTCGCGAATCTTAACTTTCTCCCAGTCAATATCTAGACGAATGGGCACCAGGTCGTCCATCTGCTCGCTCTGCACCTTCATATCTCGACGTGAGATCCGAAGCTCGCGAGTCTTGCGATTCCCAGGCCGACGTCGGTTGGCTGGGTACAAAAGCTGAGGTGGGTGGTTTCGCAGGTCCGTGCGTGTATTTCCAAACCCTTCGTATCCTGCGCCAAACAATGCAGCTGGATTTGTTTGGTTGTCACGTCGAAGCTGGAAGTAAAAATCGCGCTCCGCCCTTTTCTCTCGCTGCAGTTCCTGGCTTGGATTTTGCCAAGCAGTTGCAGCCGAGTAATCAAACTCGCGGTTGATGAGATTCTCTATCATAATTTGTTCGACTGGCGTCTCGCGTGTCCGGACGGTCATTGTCCCTGAGATATCACTGGGCTGAATGACAGATCCATCGCGAGATCGTTTTCGACTTTGCGCGGAGCCATTTGTACCATTCGATTGGGGGGTACCATTGGGATCACTGTTGGGTTCCGACACACCAGATGCCGCTAGCATAGCCTTGGCATTCTGTTTTCCATCTTCAAATGTATTGCTCTCCTGACCATTGGCAGATGGCTGTGTTCCTGGGTTGGTGGAATCTTCTCGTCCAAGCCTCGTGTCAGACGCGCCGGAGCCATTCTGCAGGCCAGACTGAGAGTCGCCGGTAGAGAACTCTGGTGGGACAGAGCCACTGGCCAATTCCGGAGATGGCATGGCGAATTATTAGGTTGGAATAGGAAACGGGCGTTGGGTGTCACTCAGTCGGTAATCTATGGGGAGTGGCACTCAACGCGACAAGGATAATTGAGAGCTAATTAAAACAGCATCATCGAATAAGTCCTAGAGGTAGAATCCGCCTAGGTTAGTTATCTTCTTCATGTGTGGAGCATTGGGCTATCCTCATCGCGACGGCGCGGTCATTCTCGGCCTGTTCTGGCGCCGATCGATGGACGTGTCGCGACGGACGCATATCCTAGGCGACACACTGCCACTAAATAGAGCAGCGCGGGGAGAAAGATAAAATGGCATGGAATTGGTGAAGCCGACAAATAGCGAAGCTCATAAGGAACAAAACAACATACCAGAGCCAAAGGGGGTTGGGTGCCGATAATGGTCTCACTCTTGTCACGAGTGCTCGCACAGGCGTATTCAGGCAGAGAGCGATCGGTATCGGAGTATAGGTCACTTTACTCAGGGGGATTCGCGCGGGAAGATAATCGGTTCCTTCCGCTTGTGTCTTCTGATGCTGGAGAGGCTGTGGTGGCGGTTGCTTAAGGCGCGGGTGGGTGGGAGAAGTTCAGTTCAAAGGGGAGGATTACGAGATGTCCGCTCCCGGGTGAAAAGCAAGGACTATGCTCGGCGCGCCCTTCCACGCCCACACAGAGTGCTCTATACGACTATAGGAGGGCATATACAGGAAGGGAAATATATTCTACGTTCAGGGACAGTATACTTTGCCCGTTTATGGCTGGAGACGGCGCTGCGCCAGGACCAATTTGACGGCATGTGGGTCATGTGACCTGGACCAACTGAAGTCTTTGTGCCTGTAGAGTCAGGCATCAACCGTTGGGTCAACTCACATACTTCCAAGGTGCAGAAGCTCATAGGTACAGTCTCAACGACGTTGAAACTGAATAAATACCTGCGGAAATAAGTGAGCCGGGAGTTTTAGCCTTCATGTGCAGAAATATGGTCTCTTCTTCGATAAGTTTTACGCTATTGCCTGAATTATCCTGCATATCTATGGATACACCATGGCGCCAGGGCGGATAATGATAATTCAGCAGAACCCATTAAATTCAAATAATTAACCCTTATTGCTTTATTGTCCTATTTGAACTTTGTATTGTACCTTCACCTTTAGCTTGAAGTGGGCATGCTCAGAATATGCAAGTTGGACTTTGCCGGTGGGTGCTTCAATTTGTATCCAAGGAAGACTCAACGACCTGGAGCTTTCTCATTTGATCACTGTGGATGCAAGATTATTCTAACTTGAATCTAAGTTAAACAGTTTCTAGGAGATGACCGTGAAGGCTCTGCACTTTTTGTGTTGGTCCCGGAAAGCACAACATCATGTCCAACTAGTAGGAACGCTACATATACGGACTAGCCAACCAACGAGAGATCGGCAACCACCGCGCAGTGATCCGAATTATAAACCTCATCATCAAACCGGTTTGGTATCACCGAGTACCCATCAACCCTCCAAGGCTGGTTCCCGTCGGGTGCAAGCAAAATAAAGTCAATTCGCTTTGGTGGCTCCTTGCCATATCCAAACCCAGTGAAGGTGTCGTGGTTCCCATATTGATGCGTGTCGGATATCAGCTTATAGGTATCACTCAAGCCGCCCTTGTCTGTCAATTCTAAGTATGCTTCCTGCTTTTCCTTGCTGTTCAAGTCTCCAGATAAGAATGTCCCCGAGATCAGACCCCCAAATTGACCCTTCTGGTAATCACGAATCTTGGATAGGATGATGCGTGCAGCCTCAAGCCTAGAACGCGATCCTTGATCATCGAGGTGTGTGTTCAGGGCTAGGACAGTATTACCTGTCTTGTGATGAGTGAAGAGGCCAATGGTGACAATTCGGACGGAGGCTGCGTCCCAGCTTTTGGACGGTTTGTATGGCGTCTCGGAGAGCCATACCGTCTCCCAGGTTTGCAAGCCCCACACCGATGGCTGATAGAAAATTGGCGAGTATTCGCCCGCTTGATGACCATCATCCCGACCGACGCCAATGTATGCCCAGTCTTGGGTCAAAGAAGCATTGGATGGGTTCAATCCGGCACGAATGTCCTCAAGTTGGTTATGAAGAACTTCTTGTAGGCATATGAATGTTTCATCGCAATGACGGGAGTGGTATTTTAACTCATTTAAAAGATTTTGTCTTCGTTCGGCCCAAGGCCGTTCTCCCTTGAATGGAGAGTTGGTTGCATAGCGGATGTTATGGGTCAGTACTCGGATGGGAAGCGTTGGAGTGGATCTCATGTTGCTAATTTTCTGATTCTAAATGGGAGAGGATAGTTAAGTCCCTGCAAAGAGGCTTTGACTTTTTGGAAGGGAAGGCAGATGTTCAGAAAAGAAGAGGGTACGTATTCAAATGTGTTTACATTTGCGGAGAAGCTCGGGGTATGGTTCTGCGCCCGTGGCTGACCCCTTGTGACCTCCTCAAAGGATGTAAGTACCTAATAGAAACTGCACGAAAACTGCTAACCACATATTAATGTGGTCTCACTTACAAAGCTGCAAAAGCGGGGAAAGCAAAGCACCAATGGACCGTCATCATTGCCCATGACGTCTTTGCGGCCGTAACCCTACGGGAAGCCTGACAGATCAGGCTGCAACAGCGAATACCCCCACTACCGCTAAACGCTAAACGCTTCATTCGCTGCACACGACTTGTTCTCGATCCATTCCTCTCAGGCTTCCAGTGGATTTCAGATCTACCGTCAATACCCACCTGTTCTTCTTTTGATTCTCTATATCACCGGCCAGGCCAACCTACTCACAATGGTCGAGACTCAAACCCCCGAGGTTGGTAAGTAAACGACTGGTGCTCCCGAGAAAGCTCTGACGTTTGTGGGCATCGCTGCCCGACAAGCCAGAGAGCTTTGGCGGGGCTTTAGGATAACATCAACAAACTTCCACGAAATTTCCAGAGCTAATTGGTCTAATTTCTCTTTCAGACTACACCCTCAACAACCCCGACACCTTGACCAAGTACAAGACTGCTGCCGGCATTTCACACAAAGTGCTCGAGGCCGTCACTGGTACGTTGCACTTCACCATTAACTCACATCGCTATGCGACCTAACATCTTTCAATAGCTCTGTGTGTTGAAGGCGAGAAAATCGTCGAGATTTGCCAGAAGGGTGACCAGCTCCTCGATGAGGAAATCGCCAAGGTCTACAAGGGCAAGAAGATCGCCAAGGGTGGGTTCTAAATTTTTTGATTTTTTTCTGTTGATATGGATCTTCGAACGGTGAAATCTAACTGAGGAAAAAAGGTATCTCTCACCCCACTACCGTCTCTCCCAGCTCCTATGTCACTCCTTACACTCCCCTTGTGTCCGATGTCGCCGAGGCCGAGATCACTCTGAAGGCTGGCGAGATCGTCAAGATCCAGCTGGGTGCCCAGATTGATGGATTCGGAACTATCGTCTGTGATATGCACGTCGTCGCCAAGAAGGACGCCGCCAAGGAGGTCATCACCGGCCGTGAGGCTGACCTCATTGTCGCTACCCACTACGCCAACGAGCTCCTGCTCCGCTTGATGGTTCCCGCCGGTCTGTTGGCCCAGGGTACCGACGAGGAGAAGGCTAAGGCCGCAGCCAAGAAGCCCCCTACCCAGGCTTACATGTCTGATCTCCTGGAGAAGATCGCCAAGGCTTACGACTGCAAGGTTGTTGAGAACACTACCAGCTGGATGTTCGACCGCAACGAGATTGAGGGTAACAAGAAGATCATCCTGGTCCCCGGTGAGGGTGTCCGTGGCGAGGGTGTCCCCGATGTTGGTGAGGTTTGGGGTGTTGAGGTCGGCCTCAGCTTGGGATCCGGCAAGGTCAAGAACCTCGACCACCGCACCACCCTGCACCGCCGTACTACCACCACCTACGGCCTGAAGCGTCCCAGCTCCCGCCAGACCCTCTCTGAGGTTGTCAAGAAGTTCGGTACCTTCCCCTTCAGCTTGCGCCAGCTTGATGACGAGAAGTCCGCCAAGGTCGGTGTTGTCGAGTGTGTTCGTGGCGGTGTCCTGCGCCAGTACGAGCCCGCTGGTGAGACTGACGGCTCCCCCGTCTCTCGCCTGCTGTCCACCGTTGGTAAGTTTTGGATCATCTGGTCCTACAACGAATGAAGTTTACTAATAACATTATAGCTATCACCAAGAACGGTCTCACCAAGCTTGCCGCTCCTGCTCCCATCGACCTGGAGCTGTACAAGTCTGACAAGAAGATCGAGGATGAGGAGATCCTGAAGATCCTCGAGCAGCCCCTGGCCCGCTCTACCGGCAACAAGAAGAGCAAGAGCAAGAAGAAGAAGACCACCACCGCCGGTGAAGAGTAAATGGATTGATCAGAGCTCTTTGCCTTTTTCTCCATTTGCAATATCCTCCGATCTAAATTTGGAATAAGACTTGATATTGGTATCTAGTCTTCAAGTCAAGCAAAAAAAGATATCCAAAAACAAATTTCAATCGGACCATACGACCTCGGGAGTCTCCTACGATATAAAAACCAGAAATAGCCGATGACTGATGTGTGTATGTGTGAGGGACGGGCAACAATGCCATTCATGGGAGATGTGCCCACCCATGACATGATAGTTGTAGACTTTCTGTCTGATATCCGCGCCATGTAATTAGCAGCAGGGTCAGAAAGTCGAAAAACGTTGCCATCCCATCTTCGGAGCCTTTAATGTTCCTTCATATATTCCCTTATACTTAACCTACATATGGAGCTGATGTTGGCGTAACTATGGCGTACACATGGGCCATGGAAAACGGTACCGTCGTGTGATTAGATCAGAGCTTCCAAGGCTACATTCACTTCATGCTGCGTGCTCAGAACCATCATGGAGATGCTAACTATCAGCGCAGTATTTATATATCAGAGAATTTCTGGTTGTGAAGCTGTCTGTCTTGAACTTTTTCCTTCACGTCTTCTCAGTGGAAAACATAGTACCTGTACTGTAGGTGTGTGCCTCCCACTGATGAGCCTATGCTATCGTTAAACGACATTATTCCGAGCTCAGATAGTATGCCTCGTCTCTCCAGTTTTCTATGTGAAGGGCTTTGTCTTGTATTCATCGCGGCTAGGTAGTTGTAGAACCAATGTTTTTTCTCAAATTCCTCATTGGAGGATTCATAGGCCCTTCCAAGTGGGCAAAATATGCCCAAGTTATTCGCCATCAGCACTTTGTTAATATTTTTAATCTTTTTGACACGCCTGGCAGCAATATAGCTTATGCAAACTATCAAGCTTCCTACTGACTTCGACGGCTGTGGTCACAAGTCCCTCAGTTTGCTCCGCTACTCTGATATTTATCTAAGTAAAGAGGGTCTTACCCTCTCTATGGGGACGCAACATTCACTGACCTCTGTGCTCTCTGTATCTGTAGCTATCAGGTCCAGGTGCCAGGTGGCATATGGCGAAGATCGCCACGTACAAAAAGTTCAACACATTCCCGGGCAAAGGCAAAGGCAATCGACCTACGTACCCACGTCAGATTAAGCGCCAGTGAAAATGCACAGTTTGGTTGAAGTTGACATTTGGTCATTGTTCTCAATTGTTTTCGGAGATTGAAGGAGATTGGATGTTGTGAAAGCTGGATATCTCGCTCTATTTGAAATATCCATGATTGCGTACAGGGATGATATAGCCAAATCTCGCTCTAAATTGGAGCTATCATACCGTCACAGTTGAGTCGTATCACTTCTATATTAGCTTAAAAGTAGTAATTATTGCATCATACACCTGCTTTTCTCTTACTAAATTCACTTATTGGTGAGATAGGTATATCGAAAACGGTCAGGCGCTGAAGGGTTTAACATGAGGACTTTGACCGGGGAATCATACTGTGTACCGCCATAGGTACCTCGTCTTTATAAACTTACCAAAAAGTCTACAATATTTGATATACTTCCTATTTTTTTTTTCTTCCTTCGTATCAATTGACAGAATCAATGTCCACGATGTGTTTCCTTGCTTTGGCATCCCTGTAGCTACTGGGTCTTTTTCTTCTTTTACTGCTCATGAGCTCTGAATGTTCCCATGGGACTCACTCAAAGTCATCATACTAATCTATCACAGTGAATGTTAAGCCAAAGATACCTCTCACGACTTCCTACCGGGTTTTCTGTTCCCTGGAGTCTGAACCCATACTCAGATTAAAGAAGGTCGATGATTTGCTGGACACAATCACACTTCTTAGCTTCCTGTCGTCATTGAAACAAGAAAAATAAAACTTACGATTCAATTAAACATCTAAGCCAAATGTGAGTGATCAAGTCCTCGAATGCCAAGTCGTAGTTAGGGCACGGACGGGCGTGGCGCTAACCCTAGCAGGTGCTTTCCGCCTACCGCGATGGGCTACTTGACTCGGTCCAGTCGCCGAGCTAATTCTCAATCCGCGAAACCCGCGACGCAGCGCAAGCTCCCAGAACCAAAATCGCGTCCGAAACGCGCTTATTCCGCGCACACAGGCAATGCGCCAATAACTGAACCAAAAAAGTCCTCTGAGACTGTATGGGAGGATCCCCCGGTCGCACGCGCGCGCCCGACTGAGGCCGATGCCGATTCCACCAGCACAGACAAGAACCCTATCTATATCATGAAACCGATCGGCCAGTACCCGTCTCCCGCAGAGTATAAAAGCGTTGGCTTGAAGCCGCCTCCTAAGCATGTCCGTAAGGTCACTAAGTGGGTGGGGGACACTGACGAGGAGGAGGAAGACTTCATGACCACCGACACCCCTATAACACCGACCGCAGAGGAAGCCATGCTCTCTGATGCCTCGTGCACTGATAAACAAGGCGATCGATTTACAGGGGGAGTGAATCCAGTGGCACTTAAGAGCTCCATTGAGAATTTGGTTAGAAGGGATTTGGGTGTGAATGGAGAAGTGAATGGAGACGACTCAGATAAAACAAACCTGGCGACTCCGGTTTCCGAAGCCTTTGATCTTCATCTTCTCCCTCCTTCGACAGCACACCCATCCCTTTCTCCGGCAGAGACCCCCGTACAGACGCCGGCTGACGAGGTCTTGACCGACTCGATCTTAACGGTGCCCGACACTCTTCTTTCCGCACCCGACCCCGACACCCCCTCACACCAAACACAATCACCTCCAGCTACAGCCGTAGCAGACGCTAGTATGGCTTCAGAAGCCGATAAGTCTACTACTGGTCGTAATTTCATCGATGTGCTAAATCACATCCCTCAGCCAGCATCCGACGTCTATGACGTTCCTCAGCTCAAAAAGGTCTTGGAGAACGCTATTTCTCATTCCAAAGTCATTGGTGATGACGATGTTGCGTTGAGTCTTACCTACTTCTGGTCTGAAGTGAAAAGCGACGAATTCAAGTTGGCGTTGATTCATAACATCGGCCGGGAGAATAAGGATCACCGACTCGAACTCGCGTTACGCACAATTCTCAGTCACTCAGTGCAAGAGGCCGATCTTTGGTACAAAGAATTCAGTGCAAAATGTGCTCAGGTGGAACTTCGCCCTGAATATGAATCAGACAGCAGTTCCAGTTTGTCTTCTGCAAAGTCTGTCGCAGCAGAGCCAGGCAAGCTCTCTTTCAAAGTTTCCGACATCTACCGGGACACAAGTGGCCCCAAACTTGAAGAACTATTTGTGAATGGGAAAACAAACACTGCTCCTTACAAACGCCCAAAGAAACCTGTTCGTGTGAACGAAAACTCCTTCAAGCGCCGACACGAGTGGGAAACAGACCCGACCATGGGTGAAAAGATGCGCAATAAGCGTGCTCGCTTTGCCAAAGAGACCAATGTCGAGAAAATCCCTGTGAAGCCCAGCTCCATCCGCCCTGAGCTTCCCGAAACAGACATCCAGCCGGACGAGCCGGACAAAGACGTTGACGCACCTCTTGTACCAAATCTTTCCCCGCGCTCCAAGCGTGCGGAGGAGCGAGAGGAGCGGCAGAAGAAGCAGGGTCAGGGTAAAGGCAAAGCTCCAGCCTCAAAGAAACAGAAAAAGCCTTCAACTTCCAAATCCCCTTCTGTTCCTGCGAACAATCGATCTCGATCCCTCTCAAATGCTAGCACCAAACTGCCTGCTTTGAAAAATTGGCGACAGAACTGGATGAACCGGTTCCGGCCTGACTCGAAGTACGTGAATATCTTATATTTTGTGCATTTTCTTAATCACCTCGACACTAACTTTGGCTCTCTACAGGGATAACGAGGCAGAAAACATCGACAACTGCGCTTGGTGCGGTGGTGGTGGCAAGTTACTGTGCTGTGACACCTGTGAAAATGCCTTCCATTTCAAGTGTGTGAAGACCGCCAACAAGAATTCACTTAAGGATGAGTGGTTTTGCCCGAATTGTGATGCTCAGCATGAATTCACCTTTGCGATTCTCGCAGCCGACGCCCTCGAGAAAACTGATTATTCTCCCCCCATCGAGATTAAGGAATACTTTGCAGGTGTCGGTGAAGGAGTCCAGTATGATCCTGACGATTCAGATGAAGGTGATGACAATGATGGTGATTCGCCCTCATACAAGAAACAGCGCTTCTTCCAGACCGTTCCCCACATTCCACGTCTGACTAAGCCAGCGAAAGCCGGAACCTTGACACCGGCCTACAACGATCCCAGCTTGCTCAAGTTAATGGAAAACGGGCATGTGGTTCTTTGCAACAAGTGTGGCAAGTCCACGGACAATGTGCACCCCATAATCAAATGTGACTACTGTCCTTGCCGCTTCCATATGGATTGTCTTGATCCTCCCCGTGCCATCCCCCCCAACCCCGTTGCCGGGTGGATGTGTCCCAACCACGTTACGCCTGAGGATCTGCTCGCCATCAAAATTGTTGACGGCAATATTCAAGAGCGCCGTGTCCGTCGTCCCCGGAATTTACTCCTGGTAGACGCAGAGCCAAACACCAGCTATGACCGGGACTCCACTTTTGACGATGACTGGCGGGCAGATCGCCTTCGCTTCCCTCCTGGGGACATGATCATGGATTTTGTATCCGCTGTCAAGGAAGATCGCAAGAATTCCAACAAAGAAGTCGCTGAGCGCCTGGCGAAGCGCATGGTTGCCGTTACTACGCTTGCAGTTAAGGACTTGGCTAGAAATGGCGGCAATGCTTCTGAGGAATGGATGCAGAATTTTGAATCTCTTTGCGAATCCGAGGCCCAGCATGTTCGAGCTGGCGATTCTCGTGACCGAGAGATCAGTGCTGCAGATGCTCTCCTCGATATGCTCCACGGTGGCCAGCAACAATTCACCCCCCTTAAATCCCCCCAGCCTGAGCAGCCTGCCGAAGAAACACAGCCTGTAACTGTGGTGGCCGAGAAGGAAACCAAGGAATCCCCCACGACCAAGTCTGCTGCCTGACCTTTTCCACCTCTTTCTTTTTATCACTTTACTCACTTTCTTGTTTTGCCCTCTTTTTCTTCATTGTTATCCGGGGCCGGGGTTTTTTCCGCTTTTTTGTCTCGTTCTTTCTTTCCAAACTCTGCATTTTCTCGCTTTTTCTACTGATTTGCGAAATTGTCATGTGAGCATGGGACGGCGCATATTCGAAGAATTACTTTGTACGATAGCATGGGCCCCCAAAAAATGGATACAATACATCCGTTTCTCGATTCCGTGGTTTGATTTTCGACTGAATTTCGATTCCGATTTTTTTTGTTTATCGTTACAACACACAAAACACCATGGTTTTTGCAATCCCAAACTTCATAATGATCAAATCAAATTGAAATTGCTAAATTCGTACTCTACATGAACATGAAAGATCCGAAAATCGGCGTACAAACAAGCCTAGCGCCAAACCAGGGACAAAGGGGAACATCAGAGCTAATAAACAACACGCAAGAACAAAATGAGATCTCATTTCACATTTTGCCACTCAACCCATTAAAGAGTAATCGTATGCAATAAGGAGGTGCAAGAATCCAGATCGAAAGGCTTTTTGCTGAAAGACAATTTCCGAGCGCGATGCGATGCGATCCGTTTACAGGAACTTCTTGGGCATGTTGGCGCGGCGACGCTTGTAAACCACGTATGACACGGCGAGGAGAACCTGGAATGCGATAACCAGGAAAATAAAGAATCCCATGCGAGGAGACGAAGCAGTAATAGCTAGAGGATCAAAACATTAGCATGTGACCTCGTGCGACAGATCTAGTTTCAAACAACTTACCACTGAGGAAGTGATCCTGCAGGCTCTCCCGCAGGCTGAGATGCGAAGACCGCAGAGTATCGTGGAGTTTGTTGAAGTTACTGCTGTAGTCCTTGCCCTCCAGGTCACGCTGGATATTCTGGAGCAGGGTCTCAATGCGTTGGAGACGGTTATCGAGGGAGTTGAACTGGTCCTTTGATACGGTGTTGCGCAGGATTTCGCCGTGGCGGGCCTCGCTCTTCGTCACCAGCGCCTTGATATCCTGGACGATGCCGTTGGTGGCTTTGCTCTGGAGCTGGATACGGTTGCCCAGGTCGAAGAATTGGGCTGAGTAATCTTTTTCAGAGCTTGCCTGGGCCACCGGTGGGATGTTCTGGCTTGCAATCGGCTGCTGCTGTTGCTGTTCCTGCTGGAGGGTTCCTTGAGGAACGGTCTGGCCGGTCGCGGATTCCAGGACAAACTTGAAGATCTCGAAGGAGTCGGGGTTCTCGGGGGTGGCAGCCGTGATACCGAAGGTGTTTCCGGCTGGGAGGACAACCTAGTGACTGTCAATAAAACTGTCGTTTAATGGCTTTGAAATATAGGCGCATACCTTGTCGGTCGAGAAGCAGACCTTGTCGTCCACGGTGACCTCGAAGAAGGAGTTGGTGTGCTTGAGCTTCACCACCGAGGGACGACCCAAGTTTCGGTATGCGTAGTCGCAGTGTCCAAATGCCAGGCTATCGACGCTGCGGTGGGTCTTGTAGTCTGTTGTTCCATCATTCAAGAATCCACGAATACTTCCACCCTATAAAGCTAATCAGCTAATGTCCAATGGTTCTGGTTGGAATCAAAGCATACCCTTCCACCATGGGTATCAATAACCAGGGCAAATCCATCAAAGGGGCCCACAGTATAGATGCTAGATGTGCCAACGCGAGCCTGACCATCCTTTGTGTACCATAATTGGAGGTTTCCGCTAGCTCGCTCGGGGCCAGTAGCTCGGAATTGGAATTCAGCGGCCCATTCAGGTTGGGAGATACTGCCTGATCTTCAGTATATTATCCTGATTTAATTTGGGGGTGTCACATACGGGTTCTGGGCCCAGGCTGATCCTCGCACGTTTCCGGGGTAGGGAGGGGTTAGGATGAGTTTGTCGGATAACTAGATGGTTGTTAGAAATAGGATGATCATGGAATCCATGTAACGCTTACCAAAGCTGGGTCAAAGCCCTCTCCATTAATATTCCATCCTGGGATCGAGTCTCGGCTTGGGGAAATACTGGACATAGCAGTTAGATAAGATAGGACCAGAAAGCAGAGCAAGTTCCGTACGTTTTGCCAAAGCCAAAGCTTGCACTCTCAATCACTTGCGCTGTAGCACCTGCAGCAAGCAATGCGATTGAAGTAAAGGTCTTCATAGTGGCGGTGTAAAAGACAGGTGCGCGTGGATTGGACGTTTGTAAATGACGAAACAGCTCTCACTCCAGGGACAATGCAATATAGAAAACTCCTGCGCGGGGGTACTATACCAGCCTATATCAATTATTCGGTTATAGAGCTTTTCGCACAATTGGAGCCACAATTTTCACACGATGTCGATCTCCGGGGAAGTTCACAGAGACTAGACACGACGCGAGTTGTGATCCACCCAGCCACAATAGCAATCACGCAAAGGCGAGCTTCCTTAGCAATGGTGGCAGCTGAAGGGGAAAAATCAATAAAATGATGCAGTTGGAGACTATTGAGAATGGTGTGTCGGATGCCGACGTCCGTGAAGTCCATGCGGAATAGATTGCCCTGCGCTAGTGTAGCTGTTGATACCTGGCCTTCTGATTTGATCTCCGCACCCGCACGTGACCTTCTCCGGTGCGGAGGAGCTTGCTCTCCCTTTCACAGACTTGATCTTGCTATCAACATAAGCAGCCTTCAATCCCTGAAACTGCTCATCATCGGTATACTTTTTGTACTTTTGTCCCGGTGTCTGGCTATGCCTCCCTAGGTTTATCTTTTTTCGATATTCCGACCGTAGTTCTCCAGCACATTCACCAACTCTGAGGCCCACCAGAATCTTCTCACCACTCACAATCTACAACATACTACCTGTCAAATAATCAAGTTATGTGATCGATTCAATATAACATCCTAGCTGCCCCATTTTTGGCTCTAGTCCGATTTCTGCAGACCTCCGAATCGCCCCTCCACTACCCCGCTCTCCGTGGCCTTGGAATGGCTATCGCAAACGACTATACACCTGGACATGGAAATTGTGATGGCGAAAAATTGGTCTATCACTTGTGAGGTCAAATATACGTTCTCTGTATAGGTAGAAAACCGCGGCCATCGAAAACGAGTTGGTCATAGTCATCCCAGGTCTCTCTAGCTTCATCCTGACTAGGCTCCATTTATCGTTGCTATCTCTCTATGGATAGCATGTCCAAGAGAGACCTTTAACCCTTTTTCTTCTTCCCTTGAAGACCGCATTATCAATATACACTTCAAATGTTGAATCCATTGCATACCTCAGTACACGCTCTCGCAGAAACAATGATGTAAGGTGTTTGCATTGTTTGGCAGACCACGTGGGCCAGACCCACTAAAACCTGGAACCGCACGGAGCCTAACCCGCACTATACCCAATATGGCTAGTCCCACTTCAGATCAATGCATGCTGCAGGATGCGGTCAAAATACAAATTTGTAAAATTATTCAGAATGTTAACGGATCTCCTTTGAGACGATAAGCATGTGGCAAATATGTTTTTGGATTAAGCATTTCGTTTAGTTCCAACTTGAAGGTCTCATCGTTTCCAAGGGTAAGGGTTTGTGGGGTATGTATATGCATAAAACGCATATATATATAACTGACAGGAGTCTTCAAGCCATACTTGAAAATCATCACAAGTAACGCTACTGAAGTAGAAACAAAAAGACACATCAGCACACGAAAAGTAAGTAGAAAGATCGATCATTCTTGGGGGTTTCATATAAATATGTTAAGATATCATTTTCGAATAATGGGGGTCGACAATGGAAGATCATGGATCACTAGGCAATTCCTCGATATGTAATCGATGCTTGAGTTTACCAATAAAGACATTCGGTATTTCCTGAGATCAAAGATTCCATAAGATGAAAGAACCGAGAAGACTTGACTCGCATCAATTTGCTAGAAGAATCGCCAATAAACCAAGGTAGCGACGTACCTTGTGGGGTGAAGATATTAAATCGATCAAGCGATAATTTTGCCATTTTCGGACAGGGAGAGGATCAGGATAGGATCATAAACACAGTTATCCCAGCCTAAAGGATTAAGGCGCGTTTGTCGATAGTCTCAGGCTACAGTGGGGATGTTTGCGACGCCGAATCCACATCTCAACTTTCAAACCCCCTGTGGAGAGAAAGATCATATATAAACCTAAAGGATCATTACTCGGTCCCTGAGCGCAAGAAATCATCTAAAAAAAGCTCCTGGAGTCTTAATGGAGCTAGAAAAAGCCGTGTGAAGCTTGAGGACAATCTCTGGTCATAGAAAACTGCCTTTCTGTCATGCTATTTAGAAAAGCCAGTAAAAACCGTTCAATAATTGGCCTGTCATTTATAAAGAAGATCATATTTCAAGTTCTCCTTTCTCTATCACAGAAAATAGATATCCAAACCTGTATCGGTGGGTCTTCGTAGAGATCCAGCCAATGTGCCGCCCTGCCGAGATGGTGTATAACCATCTGAAAGAATGAGATAGTTCGATTGATATGAAAGACTTCGAGAAATACTATTGTCTATTTTTGGCAAACATAAAACAGGATGGTGGTGGAAAATGTAATATTTTGGGTGTATATGACAGTCACTGTTGCGACATGACCCTAGTTGTCGGAGAGGTGGCCCGAGGAGATCAATTGATAACCGCAGAAAACGTGGGGCTGTGAGGATAAAATTAAGTAAATGTTTCTTGACAAAATTCCCTGCATCACGACGACTCGAAAGAGGGTAAATACAAGGGCTGATGGTGGGGAGAGTGACAGGGGGAAGACAACAAGCGCGGGCAACGGGGCAGGAGGGCGAAGAGGGTCCCGAGAGAAGCAAAAGCGGTTTTTCTGCTGGGCTTTTGACTTCCCGCTGCTCCTCCTCTCCGCCAATCAGCGTCCACCGCCGATTCGCGGTTGATCTACCGCTTCCTCCTCTTTTAGGCCTTTCAACCTTTCGACTTTCTGCTTTCTCTCCTTCCCCCCAATTCTCCTTCAACGCGACCTGCGCGTCCACCATCCGATCTCCACCACCACTCTTGTTCCAGCTTTGGTTACTGGAACTGCCACACGGCTATTCAACACGCGTTTCTCCGGTAAGCCCGCCTCGATTCAATCGTGACGCCTTCGCGGTCCACCCGCTTTGGCCCTGGTCGCCTCGAACATTCTCTCGGCGAGTTTCAACCCCATGGAAGAGAATCGCTTCAAGCTATATACCTTTGATCAACATCCTCTTGTTATCTCTACTTGTTCCATACTTCCTACAACAGTGGGCCTTTTTCTGCATGATCGGACGTAATTCGCTAACTGAAGTCGCGTGCTATTTTAGTGGGTTCATGTTCGAAGTTGCTCAAAACCTCTCCCGGTAGCCCGGCGCGTGTCGGCACAATATTTAAGATATAATGGTATGCCACATCATATACACTCGGCTTCCATCGTTCAGGTTACTGGCGGCGGAACCATACATGAATGTGGAACAGTTGGTTAACATTGCAAATCCAGGTACTATTCAAACGAAAGCCGGTCCAATACCTGCCACGGCCGGTCATTGAAGATGACAACTCCGAGGTACATCCGTGTCGCCCATACCCCCGGGATTGAAAGGACCAATCTTGTTAATACCACCTTAGGTCTGGGTTATCCCAGAGACTAGCGAGGTCTTCATGAGCTACGAGCCGTACCTCCAGCGCATGGACTTTTATAAACAACGTCGATTTATATGTGAAATTACCGGTCATTCGGGGTTGAACTTCTTCGAGGCTTATCGAAGTGAGGTAGGTGGTTACAATGGCATTCTGGGCTCGGTGCATGAGAGGCGGAGACTCATTCTCGAGTAGATGGAAGAGTCGCGCGAGGTAAACAACAGCTTCCCTGAAGCTTTGAAGGAGCCGATTTTGCGTCGAATCCAATTCGCGACAACCTCACGGGTTGACAATTTGGGTATGTCCTGTGACGCTCTACGGTACACCGCGACTAAGCTAATTGCTCCTTTTTACAGTGGACGAAGTTTATGAAGTGAGATAAAACGATCAATTGAGAAATATGCCTACAGATAAACTAACGGCAATCCCAGGAATTCAAGCAGGATTTCTACCCCGGAGAGCCTGTTGTCATCCTGCTGCAGGATAATACCAGACTTCACGGCACCATCAGGGACAAAGCCAACTTTGCTGAACAGCTCTTTGCGGACGGGACTATCAAGACCCCTGCGTATGCTCGGTATTTGGTAAAGATCTCAGACCGTCCCAATGAGGAAGCGCTGTTGGACCAAGATCATATCACGCGTGATCGTAAGTCGTTCACAAAATTGATGCTGCGTGGCTTTATCAAGAACAATGTTACTCGAGAGTCATGGACCGGTGCGCCCTGGCTGGTGAAGGCGTCGATTGCAGAGGAATACAAAATCTCTACAGAGGTCCCTAAGCACTTGCAGTACGGCGCAAAAGTAGCAGAGAAGAAGGCGATGAAGAAGGCAGACCAGGACGGCTTCTTCGGATTCTTCTCGTCTCAACAACTGCCTGAACTGAAGCCAGCTGTCAAGGGACAGAAATCAAAGTTTTCAGCAAATGATACGGCCAAATTGAGAGAAGCTCAGTATCAAGAATATCAGCGGTCGCTGAACGGGAACCCTTCGTTTCTGTCACCGAACAATCCACTGCGCCCAACCAAACCGCCGCTGGTCGGTGACAAGAAAATGCCCCCTCCTGCGGTTGTCATCAAAAATGAATCGAGACCTCCATCACCACCACCAATCAGATACCCCATTGAGGATCTCGAACTTGCCCCACGTCATGACAAGAATCCTCGTCCCACCTTGAAGCTGTTGATGCTAGGCGAATCGGAGGAGGATGGAGGAGAAGACCTTCTGCCCGATGACTTGGAACCGGAATCTGTCGGATTGCTTCTCGAGACATGGGACACCCTCAATGTTTACTGTGAGGTGTTCCAGCTGGATTCATTCACATTCGATGACTATGTTCAAGCCATGCGCTTTTCGTCAGAGGAAATGGACTGTGAGTTGCTGGTTGAGTTGCATTGTGCCATTTTGAAGAAGCTTGTCAACGCAGAAGACCAAGGCGGCGCAATCCAGATTTCTCTTCCAGATTTTCCCACCGAGGATTCTGATGACTCCGAAGAGGATGATGAAGATGACGAGGAAGAGGAAGACGAGGAGCAGCCGGAGAAGGCTCCCCGCATGACCACCAGGGGAAGCCTCGCCAAGAAAGAAGCGGAGAGTTTGAAGGCACAAATTGACGAGGAGGAGCCTGAAGAAGAGCGCATTCATCGTGCTGCTGAAATGTTCGAGAAGTACGGGTGGATTGATCGCCTGCGGAAACGCGACTTCCGCAACGGTGGATGGGAGGTTGTCATGATTGGTCTCCTGCATCAATTATCTCTTCGTCCTCGCTCTGAAAAGACCTGCAACGACATCCTACAACACCTCGCCCCGCTCGATGAAGCACCGACCCAGCGGACTGCCAAGGCACAATACCGCACTCTTGATATCAATTTGCGTGTTAAGGCTCTTCAAATGATGACCATGCTTTGTCTTGAGACCAAGGCGATTCGGAATTATCTTGAGGAATGTAGTAACCAGATGACAGAGTTCCGCAAGGAGAAGATTGAACATCAGAAGGCCCGCAAAGCATTGTAAGTACATATGCTCTCTTGATGGAATTTTCTAAACTGACACTTTACCAGGTTGACTGAACTTCGTCAATTGCATCAAGAGCGAAAGGCGCTCCAGCCGGAACCTGAAAAGTCACCCTCTCCCATACCAGAACTGGAAGGGGAGAACATGGACGATTCGAAAATGACTGGAATCGAGGGTGATTCTGAGATCCCAATGGATTCCGAGGATGAGGATACGCCTAGACCACGTGCCCTTCGTGGTGGAGTTGATCGTGCCCTTGAACGCAAGCGGAGGCAAGAGGTGGAGCGAGAACGCAAGGAGCAGCTGGCTAAACAGCCCAAGGGTACTAAGCAGTACCAGCGAGTCCTCAAGAAGATCGACGAGTTGAAAGCCAAGGTCGCTAAGGCTGAGGAGGAGATCGAAACCGTGGACAATGATTTGCGCGAGGCTGACTGCCCCCGGACCCGATGCCTCGGATTGGATCGTTTCTGCAATCGGTACTGGTGGTTTGAGCGCAATGCCATGCCCTTTGAAGGCATGCCGAATAGCTCGACTGCTGAGGCCCGATACGCCAATGGCCGCCTTTGGGTGCAGGGCCCTGATGAGCTGGAAAGTGCCGGCTTCATCAACTTGACAGATGAACAACGCAAACAGTATCACAAGCATTTCCAGACCACCCCCGCCGAGCGCAAGAAGCACGAGGAAGGGTCCACCCATGTATCGAATGCCCGCGAATGGGGCTACTACGATGACCCGGACTCGGTTGAGTCGCTGATCGAGTGGCTGGATCCACGAGGTAACCGCGAATGCAAGCTACTAAAGGAGCTTCACTTGCAAAAGGGATATATTGTTAAATACATGAAGAACCGCCAGGCCTACCTGTCCGAGAACACCGAGCGGGCTGAGTCCGAGGAGATGCCCACCAAGCGGGTCACCACGCGCACCAAGACCTACGTGGATGTCAACGAACACCGTCTTCGTTGTCTTCGGTGGAGGAATACGGCTGCGGTGACTGAGATCGGACACCTTCACGTCGACCCTGACCGACCAGCCAAGCGCAAGCGGAACACCGATGATATGCGCGAGCTTAAGGCCACTCGAGGCAAACCCCTGACTCGACGGGGTTCACGTCGGGGATAAAATCGATTGTTTTCTTTTGGTTTGCCTTGACCAGATCACGCGACCACGACTTTTTGCCGTTTAAGGTGTATTATTGTTTCCTTTTTTCTTCTTTTTCTCTATTGGGATCGGTTGATCTGTATACATTCCGTGCATTTCTTGGAGATGGGAGGAGTCGAGGAGGTTTCATTTACAACATTTCACTTTCTTTTTGGTTTATCATTCTTAGTTCCAGATCACGAGGGGAGAAACAATAGGATGCACATATAGACCAATAGCCAATCGCTTACCATTGCACCGCTCGGGACTCGTCGGGTTCTTTTTCTGCCGCCACTTAACTCGGTCCGTAACAAATTCCCTCGGCTACTCGCGGTGCGTCATTGTCGCCTCTGCCTTTATGAGCCCCATATTCGTACCCCATTCCCAACTTTTAACTTTGTATTCTTCTTATACTATTCTGATACCCTTGGTGATTGTATTACTTGTGAGGCAACTATTAAACCCCTGCACGACCCGAGTAGTGTAATCTGAGGATCAGCCGTTGGCCCGAGAAAACCCCAAGCTTTTCTTTGCCGGGCTTATCGCCGAGAGTCACGAGGGGGGAAAGACCGTTTTCCCCAGACCCTCTTTTTTTGCCCCCAGCCTCGGTCTCACCACATCTCTTTCATGTCGACCGGCGCGACAGATCATGCAAACCGGGACCCTATCTTTACGCAGTCTCGATATCCTTTTCAAACCAGTGCGGAATCAAGTCCGCAGCACAACCCGCAGATGAGTGAGATCGCACATTCACAATTGGCGGGCCCCATTGCAGGCGGCACGGCCTTGAAGAAGGCCCCCAACACAAGTGCAGATGGACAGAAAACTGGTAGTCCGGCCAAGACGCGGAGTCTGGATTATATCTTGCGAAGTGGTCTAGCTGGAGGCTTGGCGGGCTGTGCGGTAAGTGCGCGAGAATCACCGAGCACACGGTTGTCCAAGACAAGTGACAACAAAAAGAGAAAACTGATTTTGAGACTGGAATCAACAGGCCAAAACTGTCGTTGCGCCACTCGACCGAGTCAAGATTCTTTTCCAAGCCTCAAATCCGCAATTCGCCAAATACACAGGCAGCTGGGCAGGCCTCGCGGCTGCCATCCGGGACATCAAGCGCTATGAAGGCACCCGCGGCCTCTATAAAGGCCATTCCGCTACACTCCTCAGAATTTTCCCCTACGCCGCAATCAAATTTCTTGCCTACGAGCAGATTCGTGCCATCGTGATCCCCTCCCACGATAAAGAAACCGCCTTCCGCCGCTTGATATCCGGTAGCATGGCCGGTATCACGTCCGTTTTTTTCACATATCCACTAGAACTGGTCCGAGTGCGGCTTGCTTTCGAGACCAAGCAATCATCCCGGTCATCATTAAGGGATATCTGCCGCCAAATCTATAATGAACACGTTATACCCCCATCTACGAGCGCAGCCGCAACATCCCGCGCACCCCCTTCCACCGTCGCCGCCGCCGAAACCGTCTCTTCAGCCGTTAACTCGGCCGTGCCTCGTTCAGGCTTTGCGAATTTCTACCGTGGCTTCGCTCCGACCATCCTTGGCATGCTTCCCTACGCGGGCATGTCGTTCCTCACACATGACACAATTGGTGACTGGCTTCGTGACCCGTCTGTGGCGCAATACACAACCCTGCCCGACTCACAAGCCACACCTTCTAACAAGAGCTCTCGACGACCTCAACTTACAGCCGCTGCGGAGCTATTCTCAGGTGCCATTGCTGGTCTTGTTTCTCAAACCTCCTCATACCCCCTTGAAGTGATCCGGCGACGAATGCAGGTCGGCGGTGCAGTCGGCGATGGTGCACGTCTCGGAATCATTGAAACAGGCCGCAAGATCTGGCTTGAGCGTGGGTTCCGCGGTTTCTGGGTTGGTTTGACCATTGGCTATATGAAGGTTGTACCCATGGCAGCCACCGCTTTCTTCGTTTATGAGCGGTTAAAGTGGGCATTGAGCATCTAAATACGTGCATTGCCTTGATCCCCCGTTTCGCCTTACCCAAAACTTCTTCCTCTCGGGGCCTCATTACTTGCTTTTCTTCTTCGCTTGCATATCTCATATGTGTTTCGGTGATAGATTACCCATTTTTGCTGGTGCGATTTTTGACATCCGCGCTTGATTCCCGCTGTTGGCGTTTGTGTATATCCTTTTTGGCTTGGGACTTTTCTTTTTCATTTATTAGCATTAGAGGAGCCAATGATGGCTCACTTGGAGATACAATACCTGAAGATGCACATATGATTCGGTTTCCAGACATTTCTCTTCTACATTTGGAGATCGGTGTAGATCCTCTCCCTTGTAGCTGTAAGATTGCATTTCGTCGCCATGCGGGGCCCTCGATTGATCTTATATAGGACCTTGGGTAGGTAATGTAATTACCTAGGCAATACCACTATACAAACCATGTAGTTTCAATTTCATTTACTCGCTACCTAATTTACTTCCTTATCTTCTGAATAAGCATCAACGCTTCCCCCTGCAGTCGACTTTGCCATCAACCAACCGCTATTCCAAGTGTGTCGAAGGTTAAATAAAGATATAAGAGCTACTGACTCCAGTGAAGAGTATCCATGGAGCTCCAAAAAGGCTTTACCAAAAAGGCTAGCCTGTGGATTAAGGCTGTGACAGAAGCAAAAAGTCTGCGATATGAACGGTGCATCTTCAACATCAGCCTGCAGAGCGAGTTAGACGAGTTGCGAAAGACATGCAATGTAAGAAGCTCCTGTTTCTTTGATTGAGAATTTAAACAGTGAAGAATGGTATTTTATTTTCACCCAGAGGCATTGTTAGAAATGCCGTATAGAGATATTCATGCGCCAGGAGATACTTCTACCAATTAAGGTTGCTTCATGTCTATTCGGAGCTCGGAGGCCGTTGAAAGACTTCGAGACTTTTGACGGACTTCCAACATCTAGATCCCTTCCAATCCTGTTCTTGTGATTGGAGATGCCCTCTTATCTTGCTTAAAGAAAAACAATAAACTGTATCAATTTCCATAGTCCCATGCAAATCCTCCATAGATGATGTAAGTTATTAGCGGAGCCGGGTGGTCCGTGCGTTGCTCCGGGCTCCGCAAAAAAAAAGTTGAAGGTCAAGAACTTTCCGCGCCACTACATACGCCCTGTACACAATGACAACACGCAAGCACAACGATTTCCTGGACGTCGCTACCAGTGACGATGAAGTCGACCGCGGCTATGATTCTGACGAGAAAGTGGCGGAGAGCAAGGGCCGAGCAGTGAAGCGGAGAAAGAGAGCGGCGGATACTCAAGACTTTTTTGGCTTGCAGTCCGACGAAGATTCAGAAGGCGAGAACTCGGAAGTGGAAGAGTCGCGCCTGAAGGGCAAGGCGCGCAAGCAAACCAAGGCGAAAGCATCCTCTGCCTCGGATGACGAGAAACTCGATGACGACAATGAGGATGTCGAAGAAGGCGGAGTCGGTCTTGATGACGATGAAGAAGGCGCATATCTTGACACTACCACAACCAAATCGAAATCTAAGGCCGTGAAGCCGCTTGATCCCAAAAAACTCGGAAAGCAGAAGAAGAAGCAGAAGCTTGGAGTGGTATATCGTGAGTTTCACAAATGATCTCCATTCGCGTACCAGAACTAATCTTCTCAATCAGTGTCCTCTCTTCCGCCATACCTGAGGCCGATGGCCCTCAAATCTATTCTCGAGAAGCGCGGCTTTCCTCTCACCAAGGTCTTCCTGTCGAAGCGCGTCAACGACTCGAAGCAGAAAAAATCCAATAAGAGACAACTGTATACAGAGGGTTGGGTCGAGTTGCGGAAGAAGGATGCGAAGATTATGGCGGAAACGCTTAACGCCCAGACAATTGGTGGTCTTGGGTAAGTGAAGTCTCTACAGATGAATAAGGAGCTCTACTAACATAGCCCAGTTACTACCGTGATGACCTGTTCAATATGAAATACCTCTCCGGGTTCCGTTGGGATGATCTGACTGACCAAATAAACCGCGAGCGAGCAGAGAGAGAATCGAAACGTCGGGTTGAGGATGCACGGGCACACAAGGAAGAGAAGATGTTCATGGCTGGTGTCGAGGCTGGAAGAATTGCTGATGGTATGGCGAAGAAGAATGAAGAGAAGAGAAAACGCAAGTTGGAGGGGGCTGGCAAGGATGCAGACGCTGTGATTGAGAAGAAACCAGTTGTGCGGAGACGATTCGTGCAAAATGATGTTGTGAAGCCCAAGCAGGATTCCAATGCCGTTGGGGATGACACCAAGAGAGTGCTTGGAAAGATTTTCTGATCTTTCGAGGTTTTTTCCCCCAAATAAGGAAGATTTGCATATTAAGTCTAGTGTATTGGGGTTATTGTTTGCGATATCCATATGTATTTGTTCAATGAAAATATTTGCATTGAATGCCTACTCTCCGGTCCTAATAATCAAGCATATGGCTCATCTTTGAAAGCCTAGGCATATCCTCCTCCTGTATTAAAGCTCTTAACCAGAGAATGACAAAGAATGATAACGTAAATTGATCGACGCAGCAGCTTCCCTTTTTTGGATGACTCAGCATGTTTGTCCTCTTTGCACCCATTATCGCCGCGCTCTTTCTCCGAAAGCAAGATTTGTGTTTCGAAGACTAAAGCATCATCGCATCAACCATGAGTGGAGCACTGTTTCGAGGGGCCGTGTGCCAATCCTGTCGCCATGAAGTGCTCCGATCTTTCATCGCCGTATCAGGCCTACCGATGCCGCGATACACTTCTCATCTACGCTCTAGCTTGAACGCTAGAGCTTTCTCCGCTGTAGCGCCAAAGCGATCTGATCGTCCCCCTATCTCGAACCCTTCGGATATCAACTTTTCGCCTCTAGAATCGACTTCTGAATCGGTTCCAGAAACCGCCGCAGAAAATGAGGACAATCAGCCTGCAGAGTCAAAGGTTCCTTGGTACCTACAGGAAGAAGCGCCAACCAGAAAAGTCCGCCCATTAGCCGGAGATCACATCCCAAAGATCCCAGAGAACTCTCCAGCTATGCTTCCGAACCTCATGGAGTACACATATCAGGATCTTGGCTTGGATGAGCTGAAACTCTACGATCTTCGCGGTCTTGACATCCCGGCAGCCCTGGGCGCCAATGTCATTATGATCGTTGGTACCGCTCGCAGTGTGAAACACTTGAACGTTGCTGCCGATCGCCTGTGCCGCTGGCTCCGCAGCACATACAAGCTTTCGCCATATGCTGATGGATTGCTGGGTCGCAATGAGTTGAAGATCAAGCTCCGTCGCAAGGCCAAGCGCGCTCGTGCCGCTAGCCACGCGGGTAGGATGATCGACGAAAAGGACGATGGAATTACCACTGGTTGGATCTGTGTTAACATGGGTGTAGTTGACAAGGATATTGCCAGTCCTCAGCTCAGCGAGGTTGGGTTTGAAGGGTTTGGCCAGCTTGATACCGGAACAAGCGTGGTGGTTCAGATCTTCACCGAGGAAAAGCGGGCTGAGGTTGATCTAGATGGTCTCTGGAAAGGGACTTTGGATCGGGCTGAGCGCAAGAGACTTCAAGACGCCTCAGAGCCTGTCCCCAAATCAGATCCTTCAGCCCATAACACCCGGCATGGAGGCATGAGCACCCCTGGTAGTCAGCGTCGAGGTATGCACACCGGGCGGCAAGACAAGGCGACCGCTAGCCAAGCCGAGGTCCTGGAAGATTCATCTTCTGCCTCGAAGTCCCCTGGATTTGGCATGAGTACTGAGTCGTTGATGCAGAAGCTAGTCGGACTCCCCCATGATAACGCCCGGAGTGAGCTTGGAACCGGTCCTGAGGATTATAAATCCACTCTTTTCTTGCAGCTCCTATATGCTAGCTTGCCAACCGAAATTTCTGCCGCAGAAAAAGCTATTTTACGACTGAGACTGCACTCAATTGCGGTTTCTAGACAACACTCTGGATACAGCAAGGAAGTCCTGTTCAGCACATTCAACAAGTTGCTTTCTGATGGCAATCAAATTTCCGACGAACTTGCCTTTGATGTTGTCGCCGCCATTTTGACGCCGCGTTTGGAATTTTCCTCCCAGACACCTGCACAGTCCCTACCTGCTACCGACGTTGAGCTAGCCCTCCAGGTCCTGGAACGGCTGAGTCTGCGTGGTGTGCCTATTCTTAGTATGAAAGTGTTTAATATGTTGTATGAAGTGGTCAACACTCCAGCTGCGCCATCTTCATCTCCTGAAGAAGTCGAACAAGCCGCAGAGGACAAGCGTCAGATGTTGACTCGTCTCTCTAAAATTGTTACCGAGGCAGAGGTTCCTTTTGATGCGGTCGAGGCCCGCAAGCTTATGTTCACCCAGTTCCGGTGTCAAGATTACGATGGTTTCTGGCGCCTATGGCGCCTGTTCCCTCTGAAGAATGCTACTCGTACCCAGGCAGATTATGCCCAATTGTTTCAACTTCATGCGGAGCTTGGCGAGGAACAACGAGCCCGCGACCTTTTGTCTGCATGGGTGCCAATGATGCGTCGAGAAATGACTCCAATCATCCTCCAGGGCCCAATCGTCAATGCTATCATGCATTGCATCCTGGTGGCAGACCCGGAGATTCAATACCGAGCCGAGGACGGTTCCCCCAGCTACTTCATGGACTTGTGGGCCCAGTGCCAACGAGCACTGGCACAGGCCGAAGAAATGATGGAAGAGCATCGAATGTAATAAAAACTCGAACTTATGTATTATAATTAAATATACACCTTGTACCAACATGACATCGCGCGATCCTTGTATTCTTGATTTTGGTTGTCAAATGTAGTTCAGCTCGGACAAGTTGAGCCTCGGCTGCTGATCACTGGATCCGGCCATGAGGATTGGACCTCCGCTCTCCGTCTCTCCGCAAAACTACCCTGCAACTCTCTCATCTCCAGTCAAGGATGACCGGTGCTCCTGACAATGGAGTACCTTCCTAGTCTTCAGCAAGAGTTCGATGAACACAAACCATCGCTCTTCGGTAAGTCCCGACCCACAGCGCGACCTCGCGGGGAAAGCCACTCGAAACCCGGGGAACTGTCACATCAGGCGATGTCACTAACAAAAGCATCGCATTCATCTAGAACTCCTTGCTGAACAGCAGCTGTCTGATTTACTACCGCCATCCATCCGATACCTACTCGCAGTCGCGACACACCGTCACCCGCGGTACCTACTCCGGATCCTCAATTCATATGACGAGGTCTACGCCCTCGTCTCCTTAGTCGTCGAACGCTATTATCTCCGCACATTCGGCGGCTCCTTTACAGAGAATTTCTATTCCCTCAAACGCGAGCGCGTTCTCCGTACAAAGAATGGCGAAATCCCGCGCGCCCAGGTCGGCGCCGGTGGCCCCGTGCGCGATGCCCTCAAGTTACACTCCGCCGACGTGTGGAAGAATCTGCTTGTCATGGTCGGAATACCTTACTTGAAACGCAAGCTTGACGAAGGATACGATATTCACGCAGCACCGCAAGCGTCCCTAGTTATGGGCGGAGGGCCGCGATATAACCCCAGCGATGACCTGCCTCCGCACCCGACAGTGCGCCAGCGCATCTTCCACTACTACAAGTGGTTCCTGCGCAACATATACCCGTCCGTGAACGCGGCATATTATTTTTCGATTTTGGCTTTCAATCTTGCCTACTTGTTCGATAATACGAAATACTCATCCCCCTTCCTTTGGCTCATTGGATCGCGCATTCGCCGTCTCGGAGCTGCAGACCACCGTGCCATTGCCGAAGTGCTGGACCCGAAGCCTGCGCCCGGTGGTAGCAGCAGATCCCAGCGACCTGGATCAGGCCTTATGGGCCTTCTTAGTCCCCAGAATCTGTCACCACCCCTCCTCACGTCCCTACGCTACTTCCTGCCCGCATCCATCTTTGCTCTGAAGTTCCTGGAATGGTGGCATGCAAGTGACTTCTCGCGGCAATTGGCCCGCAAAGCCACTGAGGTTCTGGACCTACCTGCGCCTGTGGTCTCGGGCTTGACGAATCCGGCCGAGCGACGAAAGGCCGGCGAAGAAGAGAAAGATAAGAAGCAGGCTGAGGAGAAGAAACCTGCTGGAGATCTCAAATCTGCTCTAAAACCAGCTCGTCGCCAGAAACACCCCATCTCTGCTACTTCATATCTCCCCATCTTCACAGTCCCCTTACCACCAGCAGACACCTCCAGCGCGAATACTTGTCCCGTCTGCTTAAATCCCCTCGTCAACCCGACAGCCTGCCAAACGGGATATGTGTTCTGCTACGTGTGTATCTTCCACTGGATCAATGGCGAACACCAACGCCAATTAGATTTCATGAACGGGGATGGAGCCGGTGCTGCCTGGGAAGAAGAGATCATGGGCGACGATGATGAGAAGAACTCAGATGAAGCTGAGGGAGAAAAAGGCTCTCGTAAGCGTGGCGGGAAATGGGAGAGTGGCAGGGGGAGATGTCCTGTTACTGGCAGGAGAGTTCTTGGTGGAACTGAGGGCTTGCGACGTGTGCTAATTTGATGTATATATACCTGGTTTAGAGCCTCCGTTAGAGAGATTCTTCATTAATCGAGAATCGGACTGCCCAGGCCATTCTCGAAAATCATCTCGCCATTCCAATCTGTATACTGAGTCTGCATTTAATGCAAAAAGAGCTTCAGCATCCCAGAGACCAGCCTGACGTCGTGACAGGCATTAAGCTTAACTTGACAACATCATTAAGAAACATAATCGAAAACTGTGGAATTCCACGGAACTTGTTTTTTATCTTGGAACACAAAGATAATTAATTATTGTACGCTTCGCCCTTCTTCGGTAACAAGGGAATGCCATTTCATTATAGCCGACTCATATAAATTTTCTGCTCACTACCAGAGTGAGACTCAGAGTCATTATAAACGCTGAAATCCACCATATGTCCGGACGTGACCAGCACGTGCACCTACGGACGCGATCAAGACTTTTTGAAACTATATCCTCTCAGAGCCTCCGGATCAACATCGCCCTCTTCAGTCCCAGGCCATAATGCATCGACATCCAATGGAGGCTTCATAGGATGAGATCCCAAGCGACTAGAGCGAGCCGAAGGGAATGGTGGATCCGAATTTTCATGCGAAGGCTGACTAGACTTAGGACTAAAGCCAAGCGAGCTCTTCACCCGACGAGGAAGTCCAGATTCCATAATCAGCTTTGACAAACATGGCATGCTGAGGATGAAAAAGCCGCAGGTCATTTCGGCGCAAGCCCAGAATAACAATGGTCCAATGAGGTAAATTACATCGGATGATTTGGAGAGTAAGATTGTACGAGCTAGGCGGAAGCAGGCAGCGATTGAGGCACTATATCGTAGATTGATTAGTTCCTGGATAGCGTAAATTAAATGCAGACTATGCGGAAGTACTCACAATATACCCGCACTGAAGACGATGAAGACTCCAATCTTCTTTTGCCAATTGATCCGTAGACTCCAGATTATTCTTTGCGGAAGGAGGAACATTATTATATCGGTAGCCACCTGGACGCTAGCGGATGTGAGCATCACATCGGGGAGAGAGTATCATGTCCTTGGAAGGTAGAATTTCCAGATGGCTTCGTGGGGTCTGCATTGTAGGTTCAACAAGATGATGCAAGCTGCCCCCCCCCATACGCATTTCATGATGTCTCCCAATAAAAGGGATAGTATATTATTTTCGAACGTTAATGACGTGGAAACTTTATAATGCCCGATTTGTAGCTTTGTCAAAAGGTTTTTTTTGTCTTAAAAAGAATAGCCCGATGTGGGGCCTCGATAATTATAGATGTCTTCAGTAATATGCAAAGTTCAGTCAAGTCGGCATTCTTCGGAATAGATGAATCCTTGAGAAAATTTAAGTCTACTATTGTTTCTCTTTCTACACTCACACTACGAGTTAAGAGGTCAATATCATTATTGTTCAATGTAGATAAATTGTATGCTGCAGAAATACAGATGACTATGCATATAACCCTAAAATGCCTGGACAGCCATGCCTAGCCTGGCCCAGTTAAGATCGACCGTAACAAAGCAGTGGACATATGTCAACGCTAGGAGACATAAAAACATAAGAATAGAACAAGACTGAGACCAGCTCAGGAGAAATCATAATTTCCTTCAGAAGGACTGCCATACTCGAACTTCGAAAGTAACTCGGCATCATGTTGCAAGTCATGCGAAGGTGGGTTCATAAGCCCCAGTACCTCCTGCCGAAAGGGATCAGAACCGTCGTCAACCATCATCTGGTATGCATTATTTGCCGTGTGGTATCGCATCGTATCATCAAAATTTGTCATGCCCATATTGGGGCCTTGAGGGAAGGCACCGGCCATGGCGTTTTGTTGTTGGTAGCGCCGCAGCTGTTGCTGCAGTTGCATGATCTGGGGATCGAGAGGCATTGGGGTGAAGTTCGCCATGGGATGGACCGCTCCGGGCACATTGGCAGGGACGTTCCCTGGTATTACCTGGTTCATGTAGGGGTGATGGGCTGGGGAGTCGTCAGGTGCTTCGTCCATGTCTTGAGAGACATCCATATGCTCATCGCCATGGTCCATGCTATCGTCTACCATGTCTGACGTATCAACAGAAGGCGATTCATCCTCCTCCTTGGTTCCTAGGATTGGAGGCGCTTTGAGAGTTTCCTTGCATTGAGGACAATCACGAATCACCCGGTTGACAGTTTCCTTGATCCTGACCCAGTGGTATTTGACTGCAATGGCAGCGGTGGTTTTGTTAATGCCAGCGTGTTGCCTGAGGTGGACTTCCTTGGCAATCTCATACTGTTGCTGTGGATCTGAGACAACCTCTTTGTCCTTGAGCATCAGTTTGTCCGGGTCTCCCTCTTCACCCTCGATCAGCTTGTAGTGGGTCGCGGCGCTACGCAGCCGACTCTTCTCGGCGCGATCTGCACCCCGAGGATACTTGGAGTGTTTCAAATAATACCGAATCTTCTCAAATCTGTCTTGTGATACAGAATCCTCGCCGTCTAAGCTGAGACCCCGGCCGTAGATGATTGCATCCACAAACTCCCCTGGCTGGGACTTGAGCCTTCCTCCACCTGGAATTCTGCCGATTCGCTTGAACCCTAAGGAATCCCAAAGACGACATGATGCAACATTGCTCTCGTAGACCAAGTTGAATACTGCATATGTATAACCCTAGTTTGAATGTTCAGCTTCCAATCGTATAATTATGAAGGATATCACGAGATACTCACGAGTCGAGGTGCCCACTCCAGATAACCTTCACCCATCAACCTACCTACACCCTTGTTTCTGGCAGCATCCGTGACAATGAATGTACCATTGCAAACATGGCTACTCCAGCCGGGGTAGTTAGGACGAATATGAAAGCCACCCAAACAGATCTTGGTCCAATTGGCACCGGCCTTGTCCATGGCGTGTGTCTGCTGTACACTCTGGATATCACCGAGCAGCATGACCACACCAAAATTGGAGAACCAATAGCGACTAAATTGGGCCAAGGGAATCGGTTCCGACATAGCATAGGTGTCGCCCTTTTCAATCTCCTTGTTGAATTGGTCGGAGAGATACTTTAGCAGGGGTCGGGGCAGATCTTCACCCGAGGCGAATGGCATTAAAGTTGCCACCGTGACCCGATCGCGGAGCGTGACTTGTCGCGGCGCCAGCGCCAGAGGGTAGTCTAGCTCCTGACCTGTCGGAACCATCTCTGCATCTCCGTGGAGTTCAGACATGATGGATATAATATACTATAATTGGGTCAGTGCTGATCACGGGACTGGTTGCCATATTAGTCAATCAATTCTTTTCTGACGATGCATTGAAAAGAAAAGAGAAAACATGATAGTAACCGAGTGCTCATGGTGAGAGCTCTGAAATGTATCTTGACTACACCAGAATCACCAAGGGGCAAGGACTGACATTCTGCTCTGCTTCTAGAAGCCTTTGGCACTTCGTGGACCGCGTGAGTATTCTCGAGTCCGGAATCGCTGCAACGCAAGTTAGAGAAGCCTTGGTCCCTGATGACTCATCGGCTGACTTATCAGGCCATAAGGTGTCAATGCTGAGGCAGCAAGCCACCCTTATTTCTGCCTCAGGCGGAAAGAATCAATACATAGTACGCAACTTCATCTCTCACTTTCTCCCAAGTGGGCATAACAACATATATACATACACATCATCAACACACTTATCCTGACTTGCCATTTGTATCTTCTTCATTTTTCACTACCTTTACCCAAGACAACCCATGAACACGCTTATTATGACTGGTGTTTTGAATTCATCTTCATCTCTTTACTGAATCCAGATATTTCGAGCTCTCTCTTCATCTTCTCTCATTGAATCCAAATGTTCTAGGCTCCCTCTTCTGCCTCCATAGATTTAATTGCGTTTCTTGTACGTATTGCACCCCGTCTCGAAGTGTGTATGTCCGGTGTTTTGCCAAAAACCAAACCACCTGACGCTTTTCACTTGGTAAATTCCATTTGCATGAGGCTACTAATGCTGAAACTATAGGGGCCTGCAGGCATTTATTTCTCAACATAAGCTCCATACTCAAATTCATCAAGGTCAAATCATTTACCAATCAGATGCCCTCTCATCGACAAGGACAGAACGACAAAATGGCCAAGATCAAGAAAGGAAAATCTTGTTCGGTACAAGACGTGTCACTTGATCACATGCCAGTGCTTAAAAAAAACGACAAAGTGCTACTTATGGTCATGCTTACCGAGATCACGGAACACAACGAAAAAGAACTCGTGGACTTCTTGGAGGATGATACCCGGATCATCAATGGCGGCGTCAAAGTCCAAACATGGACTCCGTCCACATGTCTTCTTGATTCAATTGCTGTACAGGGTCCAAATCGAGACAGTCTGGCCAATATTCATGCCCTTGCCATGCTGGCCTACCAGTCTGGGCTAGAGTTCTTATTACACACGAGCTTTGTTGTTGCCGATGACCTCACCAAGCGGTGCTGGAATGGTACTCATCGAGTTGGGGAGCGGGGCATGCTCTCACTTATTATGGTCAGTGTTCGGCCAGAGATCCTTGGGGAGACATCAGCTTCTATTTCTTCGCTCCCGCCTCGTGTTCGTGTAATGATTTCTCGCTTCTCTGATGCTTCAGACCAACATGAGAACGTTGGCTTCAGTGAAGTTGATTCGCGTTCACCATCTGATGATTACCTGATCCGTGATTGTTTTAGTTTGGAAGCCCCGTGGACTGTCAGACAGTACAACAAGCACGGTTTATTGCCATTCATTTTGGAAGAGTTTCGCTGGGAAGATTACAATGCTTTCTTTCGTGATGTCCTTTGTCCGGAGTATCACTGCAAAATTAGAAAACGCTATCACTTATCTACACCCGGAGCTCAACGGTCTTACTCTATTTCTTACCATTGCATGTACCTTCATGATCCTGATCAAGAGATATTTTCCGCCGAAAGCCCGCCTTTGTCAACAAGGAAGCAATATCTGAAGGCTGCATGGTCAGCGCTGTCGTCTCGTCTCCCACCAGAGTTATCGACTGAGATAATTTCTCTAGCCGACCTGGCTCCATCCTTCCGAGCTCCTCTATGGAGACGCCGACAAAGTCAGGAACATCTACACATTTTCGTACTGTTTCCAACAACGGAGGATGAGCTCCGTGAAACCCATTTGATTATCCATGCTGCATTGCGAAAAATATCTAAAGAACAAAAGGATGATCCGAAAACGGCAGAGCTCATCCCTTTTCACCGCCACGGTATGAGAACTCGCCGCGATGTGGTGGCATTCTGGGAGGAATATCAGATGCACGAACCAGATGAAAGATGCAACGACCCAATTTTGAATCTTATGCTCAAACCCATCCAAGATAAAGCTGTCAACCTGCCCCACTTCGCCGTTGTCAATTCCGGTGGTGCAAGGCCTGTAGCTTTTTTGAAAACCTCACTCGACACTTTGTGCATTGTGTCCACATTTGGATTGCTTGATAATCTTGCTCGTGATTATGATAATAACCTTCGTGCTCTTGATTATGACAATTACAATATCGATCTCGTGGAGGCTGCATACAATCCAGACCAGCCATATTACTACAACCCACCCATCTGGGGGGCAGTGAGTAATTCATTCACAGATGGATGCCTCGTTGTCTATAACTGGATCTCAGTGTTCTACCTCACAAAGCATCTGACGGATTCTGAGGATCTGGCACTTCGCAAGGAAATCCATCAAGTGGATGGACAGGACAGATATGGCATCGATCCTGATGCTGCTATGAATTACGATACCGAGCAACGAAAGGATGTTTGTTTTGTCCCCTGGGAGCACGATGAAGATGGAACTCTTGATGACATTTGGTACATCGTTCTTAAGATTTACAAGCACGAAGGTTTCGGTCGCCGGTTTCAGCGCTTCTTTTGCCTCGACCGATAGTCTGTGGAGGATCAAACGCTCATTATTGTTGAGCCCGACTTCTTTCTTGCCGGGAAAAAAGTCCAAGATGAAGGTAAGCTATTGCAGGGCATGATCGCGCCAACACTGGCAGGATTCCGCTGCAACCGTGTGCCATGTGAAGAAGCCCATGAGGCCAAGATCGTACTGGATCAATGCAATCGAACTATTGAGGAGATCGGCGAACTTGACAATGAAGGGCAGCATTTTATTCGACCCGGCTGGCCAGGCCCTGACGTTCTTCCTCCCACGAATCCTTGGAGGCTCGGTTGGCCCGAGCCTAGTCAACCCGGCACTATTCCTGTGTGGGATATATTCGGTTCTCATCTAGATGCAGTCAACGATGAAAATGAAGAGGGCGGAGAAGAATAGTCACCATGTCAGGATGTTAAGATCAATTTGATCAAAGAAATGTAACTGAGAGTTAGGCCAGCAATATCAAAACATGGTTCATCCTATGGGCCCAACGTATGCAACAAGCACTTGCCGATAGAAGCACAGTAGAATGTGTATAACTATTTGTGTTCAGTCCTGTCTCCCTAGTAACACTGGAATATAATGCTGTTGTCTGATTAACTCTGCAATATGTCAATGGTCTCATAAACACCGTCTTCGCGATAAGCGATCTGCCCCACCCTCTGCACGGTTCGTGTTGTTCCCCTCTGTGGAGTCCAACCCGCCACCGACATTTCGAAAATCCACCACTAGCGAATCGCCGATGCAGCTCCCAATACTATGACGAAGGGTCTGTGGCCTAAGGCTACCCTTCAGCTCGGGTGGGGGTTGAGCACTTGCGATCGAAAGCCCCCAATCACCCCAGGATTTTAGCACGTCATCCCGCAAAATATTCTCACATCGATCGAAATCTTATCTGAACAATGGAAGAGCGTCCGCAGTACTATGAAAACACATTGAAGCCGATAGAGGTCACAGCAGCCTCACTCGCAGAATCCCTGGAGGAACTGCGTTTCGCAGTCCGCTATGGAGCTGAAGCTATTCAAGCGAACGAGGCTCCCCAAGACAAATGGTCGATGGGCGGCATGTTCAAGCATTTCCCTGGTATGTTTAGTTATCGGAAAAATCATCCCAAATCTATTTTACATTGTATCTATTTCGGTCAATGCGGGCCGGAACTAATCAGCCGCCAACAGGTGTCGCGCTTGCTTTCTTACGCCTTGATTACCAGTCCTCGGCGTTGAATGAGGGAAATGGTTCGCACCCGAACTATCGTCAGCTTGCGCTCGAGAGGATTCCATCGGAGTTCCCAGACCATCCGTTGCTGCCGTCTCGATTGTCCCCTGCAGGATCATTCTCGCCTATGGCTGGTGTAACTTTGCGCGTTTTCTCGGCGTTGGCGAAGTGTAATTGGGAAAGGGATTCTAAGCCAAGCCTTTCTCAGCAAGATATCACTTGTCTTTATGATGCTGTAAACCTTGCTCTGAAGAACGGACCTCTTGTTCCTCATGATGGTCGCAATATGGGTGGTGACGAGATGCTGTATGGTCGGGCAGGTCTCCTGTGGGCCCTACTAAATATTCGTGCTCATCAGTTCGATGATGAAACCCAGAAATCACTCGATTTTGTTTTTGAGACAATTCCCAGATTGGTTGATGTGATTGTAGACTCTGGACGTCAGGGTTCGAAGGCTTATATTGAGAAGAACGGAGCAGAGGGTGCGCACCCTTTGATGTATGCATGGATGGAGGGCCACTATTGCTTTGGAGCGTGAGTGTAGTCATCCCTGAAATTTGGAAATCTTCAAGTACTAACGACTTTCCAATCAGTGTTCATGGAATTAGTGAGTTCTACTGCTAAGTTACTGGTGATATAACTTGCTAACTATTATGTGTCTAGCTGGTATTCTTCCTATCATCCTTGCAGCTAAGCCAGAGGAACTCACAAAGCACATCGCTATCATTGGAGAGACTATTACGGCACTATGCAAAATGACCCTCGCAAATGACGGCCACCTCCCAATGACCCTCCCACCATTCAGCTACGGGCAGACCTCGGAGCTTGTGCAGCTCTGTCATGGGAGCCCTGGTATTCTGATTATGCTAGCAGCAGCTTTGAAGAACCCAGCTCTGACTCAAGACCACTGGTGTCCCGAATGGGACCAAACCGTCTACGAGGCCTCTCAGCGAATCTGGGAGGAAGGTCTTCTCTCCAAAGGGGGCAGTCTATGCCATGGAATCTCTGGAAACGGATGGCCCTGGCTCATGCTGCACAATACTTTTGAGTACCACTCAAAGGAACTCGACGCTGCTAGAGCCGCTTACTTGCAGCGTGCGCAGGCCTCGGCTCCTTCGGACGAAGACCTAGGTCAGAAGCTCACGTCGGACTTCTTCTTGTCAAAAGCTTTGGCATTTATGCTGCATTCTCGTGAGACTCGGCCTTACAACAAAGCTGTCGAGACCTCTGAGAAGGATTACCGCATGCCTGACGACCCATACTCGTTGTCCGAGGGTCTAGCGGGTAATGTCTGTGCTTGGGCTGAGACTTGCGCTGTGATTCAAGCCCGATTGCGCAAGATGGAACTCAGCGAGAAGGGATCGGCTTTTGAGTCTGATCTGCTTTTCAAGCAGGCAATCAAGAGTGAGCTTGGGTTCCCGCTCATCGGTGGGAATGGAGCAGGTGGTCTCCTTTAGTTGATGGCTGTTGCAGAACTTTCGGGTTTCTATGTTCACTCCTACTATATAAGTAAAAGCTATAAACTGGTCAATATCTTCGATTTCGGGTCTTCCAAATCATACTTGTGGACTATTTTGCCTGATTCCGAACTTGCCTTAGTCGCAAGGATGTAGTATATCTGTCTCGCCCTAATGTTGCCCGATGACATCATACCCAAACTCAACACTTGACATCCGCTGTACGTGACTCAGGTGCCTATATTGACCACTAACAGTGGAGAGAGTACTTGGAGGCTTATGAGTTATTATTATATTCAAATATTCAACCTCAATATGAGTTGATAGCAATACTCGGGACACAAAGTGAGATTAGCCCATGAGTTTCCCCACCAACACGGACCTCAGAACGGGGCGTTCACAGCCTTACGGAACTCTCCGCATTCTTAGTGGTTCAGCGTGGCAGTGCAGGGCACCTCGCAAGACACAACGTTAATTATTTTATCACCCTCGGAGAGAAGCTCGCATTTGTATCATATGCGAACTACTTTCTGGTGACCGAATCCCACTCACAGCCAAAGTGATGGATTTGATTCCCCCCACATATGAGTCGGCAACAGACCGGGATGCATGGGTAATCATCGCTCGCTATATCCCCTCTAGCGACCTTTGCGCAGCCTCACTAGTATGCCATCGATGGCATGACCTGTTTATGCCGTTTCTATGGGGTGATCCAGCATCGCATTTTGGCACAGAAAATGATGCCGTCTATGGTAAACCTTACAGCGCTTTGCTTCGGTTGTCGAAGTACTCAGCACTAACAATGTATGTCCAGTGGCCCTCACACGGTTCCGAAGAACCCTGAAGTATGCGAGGCGAGAAGTCCGCGCATTAACGCATACACTTCACCTCCCACCTGCTCTATCGGAGATCTATGATGGCCCCCGGCCAACATGGCTGAGGGATATCTTGGAATACCTACCTTGTCTACAGTCACTGATGGTCTCGCGGCTACCATTCTTTGATCACAATTGCATGATTGCATTGAGAAGCTCGAAAAGTCCGACTCAATATAATGTCCGTCTATTGTTGGCGGACCATGAGCCAAACACGACCTCTGCAGGTCTAGCAGAAACTCTCCTTCGATTTCCCCTATTGACCTATTTGGACTTCTCATATACAACCTCCGCGCGGGATCCTGGCGTTCTATCATCTTTATCTCAACTTGAACACCTTCAAGTGCTAAAATTGCGCGGTATTGGCCTGAAAGACCCAGATACCGAGTTCCTGGCTAACGCCATCGGGAAACGAGTTCGGGTTTTGGATTTGCGCAATAACATGCTCACCGATATGGGCGTTCGCTCCTTGCTTCAAGCCTCATTTTTATCGCCAAATCAGCAGCCACAGCAACCTCGATATCTTAGGCGTACTGGAACTTCACCAGACCCTGTCATCGAGTCAGCCCTTCGAGGCATTGGGTCAGATTTCTTAAGATCGCCCTACCTAGATGAGCAGTACCTAAAGTTCCTAGCGAGTCAAGTCACCAGACATCCCTGGGTTGATTACTTGCCCTCTGTGGGTATCACCCATCTTTATATCGCAAACAACAATATCAGCGTCGAGGGTGTGGCAGCCCTCCTAGCCTCCTCAAATCTCTATGCCCTTGATGTCGGGACAGTGAAAAGCGCAGATATCATACATAAGCAGGCGCAATCTGTGAATCATTCGAAGTACCCGGGTGCTGAGAAGCTTGTTCCTCTTTTAGGGAAGATAGCCGGAGACAAGTTGACTTATTTCCGTGCCCATCATGCAGTACTTACTGCTGAGCCTCCGTCAAAAGATTTCGGCCCCACGTCCGAGTTTCTTCCAGAGCTCGGGACCAGCGAAGTGCCTCCCGAGGCTGAGTTAGACGCTTCAGAAGAAGCTCGAATCTACGAGCTTCCTAATGAGGAAGCACCAATCTACGAACTTGCTGATACGTCTCTTGCTGAGTCTACGAGTACAGCGGCGAGCACCAGCACGGTTCGAAATGAAAAGACGACAGCACTATATCAAGATGAACCTTCGCCTACTGCCAGACGGGGATCAGCGTTCGCTCCAGAGGTCGTTCAGACTATGCCTAATGGAGACATCATAGAACCAGCCTACTGCGAGAGTCCTAGTAACATTGACTCCCTTCAGATACTTCCACTCTGCAGTTCTCCCGTTTCATCAGATCATCCCCGTGCCCAAAAGATCCAAGAACTTCTCTCAAAACGCCCACGAAACAGATCCCTTCCTCTACGCGGCGGCAAAGAAAGCCGATTTCCCTACCTACACCCCTCACATATACCCCATTGCGAAACATTAGTCCTAACAGACATTCCATCGCACATCCCGCCCAATTCCCCAATCTTATATACCCTCACACGCTTCATCACAGCCTGCTCCAACGAAGCTCTTCTCGCAACCCTCCAAGCTGGCTCAGACTACTCCCTCCCGCCAGGCCAAGCCCGCTACCAAGCCGAGCAGCAGCGTTCCCGCTCCCTCTTCGGTCTCCGTCGCATCATCCTCGAAGTCACCGACACTTCCACCAGACTTATATCATGGAAACCAGCGAACCAGCGCAACGGAACCACAATATCCAGTACAGGAGACCGCGACTCAGAGGCTCTATGGGCCGCGGCTACAGACGACTTTAGTTTCTTCGGCGAAGAGGAATGCGGCATTCCCGATAGTGATCCGGGGAAGTACTTCCCCATGGCAGTACTAAACGAGAAAGTCTCGCTTTTACCCTCAGACGACAGCTCCTCCTCTCCGTCTGGCACCGAATCACCCTTCTTTGGCGGTGATAGCTCGCGGCGGAGTCCTCCTTTTACTGGATCCAATAGCACGAACGCAGGCAAAAAGCGGCAGCTTCTACAGAATGCCGATCTAGTAGCACAACTGGCTACTTTCCGCCGTGAGAAGAAGGCCGAGTATGAGCAGCTTCTCCTACGAGAAAAAGGACGGCGAAGTACGAATGGGACAGAAGTGTCAAGTATATTCTCGATGTCTTCGGCGCAGGGATCTATGGCGCATTTTGTGGAGGGGCATTGGAAGGGGGAGGTTAAGGTTGTGAGGAATCCGATGCCTAAGGTTCGTAGTGGAGTAGTCGATATGTATGGCAATTATTTTGAGAAGGGATACCTATATCCCTGAAAGGTGCAAGCCCTACAACGGTAGATACCAATGCAATGGATTACGACGATTTTTGGAGTTTTGAGAAGTTTTTTGGTATTTTCTAAGCCCGAATATAGGGCACTCCCTTCTCCCTAGGTTAAACCTGGGGCTCAAACAACCTTAGGGAGACATAACCCAGACAAAACAGTAGAATTGAAAGTGACAGAAGGCCCATAGAAATGAATCCCCATGATAGTCCCCAGGCCACTTTCAATCCAACAGCCATCATGTCAATCAATCCAACAAATCAATGCCGAATCCCTCCAATTTTTATCAATCGTCACAGCATCGCCGGTCGGTTCATGCACGAAAATCGTGGGGTAAGAAGATCAACGCGGGAAAAAAGAGACAAAATAAAAGAATTCATTTCAGACTAGTTCCATTTTATTTTGTTCGTTGAACAACCGTGTCATATCCCTTAGTTGGCCTTGCCGGCCTGGGGGGGAGTCAACTTCTTTCCGTCCTTGTTGTAGCGGATACGGGGAGGGGGAGCACGGTTGCGGCGGCCTTCACGGGAACGGACACTATAATAAAGTCAGTATTGCTGTTGATTGGAGCGTGAACAGTTGATTGGCTGTTCGCCACGTATTGGCTGGGTGGATAGGAGTGGCGTACCGAACGATCTTTCCGTGGATAGCGCAGGACACACAGTACTGGAGCTTCAGGTACATCTTGGGGACGGAGTACTCGGCGAAGACGGAGGCATCGGAGATATCACGGATGGCAGCAGACTCAACCATGTTGCGGATGGTGAACCGCTTGATAGCCTTGTCCTTGGGAACGCAGCGGGCGCAGTTGGAGCAGCGCACCGGCTTGACGTGGCCGCGGCCATTCTTGTTGCGACCGCTAAAGAAATCAATTAGTGATTCGTTCTTGAATTCGTCTTGCATATTCGTGCTGTGTGAATAGATCCATTTTCACGGGTGTCTATTCGATTTCTCCAGTGGCTCCCATTCTTCTCGTTTCCGGCAATGCGCGTAGGTCGCTTCTTATTTTTGAAATTCATCGGCGTGATTCATCTTGTCCTTCTGATTGAATTTGTGTGTGGATTTGGCATCATTGCAGAGGTTCAAGTCGAATGGGAGTCTGGGTGTGGAAATTCGAGGCGACGGGGAGGAATTCGGTCTTACTTGTTCGCCCGCTTCTTGACCATTTTGACGGATTGATCTGGTTTGGAATTAGAGGTTGATAGATCGTAGATGGGGTAGGGGTAGCGTACGGTTGACTTGTCGAGGGTGGGTTGTCGAAGCTCGCTCACTCAGAGACTCATTGGGAATGGATAGTGGTTGTGTTGTGGGAAGCCCTAAACCCTTAAGCGAGACCCACGGACACCTTGACACCTGATTTCTAGGGAGACAAAGACAACGTCACCTGACGGATCATGCGTCTGAGGTCACGGGTAGCGCTAGTCCAAGCATAGACTAGCGTCCGGAACGAACCGTCAAATCATGTGATTACCTAATCCCATGTTTACCTGCGGGACAACGAGGAGAGAGAACACCCCTGTTTGGATCGTCAGTCAACTACTTCTCTTTGGGACTTTGAACAAAAAAATCACCCTTGCTGCTGTTTCTTGTACATTCTCCAGATTCTCTTGTCTCGCCTTCCCTCCCCCCTTCCTCTTTATCCCTCTTGTTTTGGAATTATTCCCTTAGGATGTCGCATACCGGTACATTTCGAGGAACGCCCAATAAGACCATCGGCAGAGGAAGGCTGCCCGACTTCGACGGTTCCAACACTTCCCACATCCCCCGGCCCCGATCCGACCGCCCTGAACCTACCTCTTCCCACCCCCCATCCAGCGACGTTGGCAGCGGTACCGGCACCATGAGCGCCGCTAGTAGCAGACAGCGACAAACGCAGTCGAAGCGTGATGAGGTTCGTGATCACCCAATCTACATTGTTCCCAAGACTCCGCCTATCTCCCAAATTTTCTCGGTCTTCCTGAGCCCGAAGATTTGAAGCTCGCCTCCTCTACAAGCTTGATTTGACTCGATTCAACGCGATTTACTTGGCCTACTCGGTTTACTCGATTTACTGACCGCTTTTTTGTTTACAGGCAATCCGTCTCAAGATGGAGGCCAACCTCAACAAGAAAAGGCAAAACCCGACCAAGGCCACCCGTTCTCGCAAAGCCCCACCAGGCACCGTCCTGGCCCTGAAGCCCAGCCAGGCTCTCCAGATCAAGCCTTCCCTCAGCATTTCGGAAGCGGCTCAGTTGATGGCCGCCAAGCGCGAGGACTGCGTGTTGGTCACCGACGATGATGAGCGCATTGCCGGTATCTTTACCGCTAAGGACTTGGCTTTCCGTGTGATTGGAATGGGCCTGAAGGCCCGTGAGGTCTTGGTGTCCGAGATCATGACCAAGAACCCCCTGTGTGCGCGAACAGACACCAGCGCAACAGATGCGCTCGACCTGATGGTTCGGAAGGGTTTCAGACATCTGCCAGTCATGGATGAGAACCAGGATATCTCTGGTGTCTTGGATATCACAAAGTGCTTCTACGATGCGATGGAGAAATTGGAGCGCGCCTACAGCTCATCCCGGAAGCTCTACGATGCTTTGGAGGGTGTTCAAACGGAGCTTGGCTCTAGCCAGCCCCAGCAGGTGATCCAGTATGTTGAGGCTCTGCGGTCGAAGATGTCTGGTCCAACCCTTGAGTCTGTGCTTGATGGCATGCCGCCCGTGACTGTCTCGGTCCGAACTACTGTGAAGGATGCTGCAGCTTTGATGAAGGAGCACCACACCACTGCTTTGCTTGTGCAGGACCAGGGCTCAATCACCGGTATCTTCACCAGCAAGGACGTTGTTCTGCGTGTCATTGCTCCTGGCCTTGACCCGGCCACTTGCAGCGTGGTCCGCGTCATGACCCCCCACCCCGACTTTGCTCCCTCCGATATGAGCATCCAGGCTGCGCTCCGTAAGATGCATGGTGAGTTGACCTGAAATTGAGGTGATCGTTGCAATCTGCTAATTTTGATACAGATGGACACTATCTTAACCTCCCCGTCATGAACGAAGGTGGTGAGATTGTCGGCATGGTGGATGTGTTGAAGCTCACCTACGCCACCCTTGAACAGATCAACACCATGCAGACTCAGGATGATGAGGGTCCTGCATGGAACAAGTTCTGGCTTTCGATGGATCATGAGTCGGACTCCATGGTCTCCGGCAGCCAGAGCCAACAGCCACACACTCCCCACCGCTCTGTCATGAGCCCGGACATGGCTCGGTCAGGCTACGATAACAGCGTTCTCCCCAACGATTCCGCATCACACAATGGCGCAGAAGAGCACTCAGAAGTTGCATCTCATCATCATCAGCAAGCTGAGGATGTTCCTTTCCCCTTCAAGTTCAAGGCTCCCAGCGGTCGTGTGCACCGGGTGAACGTGTTGACTTCTGCGGGTGTCGAAGACCTTGTTAAGCAGGTTACAGCCAAATTGGGTAGCGAAATCGAAGCTGTCGGTGGTGAGGCGGTTGTTGAAGAAGGCCGCCTCAGCAACACGGGCTATGCTCTCAGCTACATGGACAACGAGGGCGATACTGTCTCGATCACCACCGACCAGGACATGTTGGATGCCATCAACCTTTCTCGTGCGACTCGTCGTGACAAAGTAGATCTCTTTGTTCATGACCCGTCCCAACCCCCTATCCCTGCCACTCTTGAGCCTCAGCCAGTTAAAGCTGCCACTCCAATTATTGAAGAGCAGGCCAGTGTTGCGGATTCCACTGCCACTGAAGAGCCCATTGTGAAGCCCCGCCAACAGCACTTCCCTTCGCAAGGACATGGACACGGTCCCGAAGACCAGCTCATCGCTGGTGTCCCCAACGACCTGCTCCTTCCTGGAGCTATTGTGACTTTGGCTGCAGTTATTGCAGGTGTGTTCATCCTCAGCCGGCCCAGCGGTCGCTAACTGAAGCTTCATCTCTTCTTCTCCTGTTTCTCTTTTCTCTCTTAGATATTCCCTTCCTCTCGTTTTCCACATCCACAGCCTTGTTCCTATCATCCACCCACATTCTTGACCAACTAAATCTCCCTTGCCCGTCTTGGCTCCTGTGAACTTCTGAGAGAGTGCATACCCTTTTCTAATTATCGGTACTTGTGTATCGCGTGTTCAAATACCGCTGTTCTATTAATGTTCAGTTGCGGCCTTAGCTTAGCCTTCAATGCAAATACTTCTTTGTGTCGCGTATGCGTATATATTACAAAGGCTGGGATCAAGGACTGAAAGTTAAAAGAGCTACAATAGATCCATATTGGGTAATGATGAGGATAAAGGACAAAATCGTAAATAGATCTTAAGGTTATAATCTTGACACCTACAACTCCCCAGTTAAGAGACGAGTCATTCATAGTCCGACATTGTTACTGTTGACATCGCAAGTGCTGATCCCCAGTGGCCGCTATCGCATATCAATTCCCCTAATCATCAATCTTTTTTTCCCTTCCTCCCCGCCCCACCAAAAACAAATCTCCTCCCTTTTGAACCACCCCTCCTTCAAACCCCCCCGCTTTACATCTCACCCATAGGGCTCTCACGAACTGGGTAGATTCTGTCTGTTGGATCTTGGGAACAGACATCGCCCACCATGTCCCTCCTACCGCCCGAGGTCCACACCGCGCTGTCCCAGCTGCTGCGCTCTCTGAGCACCCCCGACAATGCTGTCAGATCACAGGCTGAAGACCAGTTGAACAATGACTGGGTTCAAAACCGACCAGATGTCCTTCTGATGGGACTTGCGGAGCAGATTGGGGGAGCCGAGGACACATTGGTTAGTGCTCACCCTCTTTGACCCCTCCCTTGAAAGACTGTGCACTCCCGAGGATCCATGATGCAAAAGCCTTCGGATAACAACAGATTTGGTGCAATTTTAATACCGCCATAATCTGAATGCTAATATTGAGACACCCCGAACAGACTCGTGCTTTCTCCTCCGTACTTTTCCGACGAATCGCAACAAAAACTCGCAAGGACCCCGTTACTGGCGAGGCTAAAGAGATCTTCCTGAGCTTGCCCAACGAACAGCGTGTGGCTATCCGGGAAAAGCTGGTCACATGTCTCACGACCGAGACCGTTACCGATGTGCGCAAGAAGATCGGTGATGCGGTTGCAGAGGCGGCTCGGCAGTACACCGACAATGGTATGCAAATTCGCGTTTCCTCTGTGGAGTCGACATGTGCAGTGATTCTGACCGTTAGTTTTTTTTCGCGGTGTTTTAGGTGATCAATGGCCTGAGCTACTCGCTATTCTTTTCCAGGCCAGTCAGTCCCCCGAGGCTGGTCTTCGAGAGACTGCTTTCCGCATCTTCACAACCACCCCCGGTATCATCGAAAAACAGCACCAGGATGCCGTCATCAGCGTCTTCTCAAAGGGATTCAAAGATGACAACATTGCCGTATGTCTTGAGAAGGTTCATTATAGGCTTTGAGGAGTTACAATCAGCTTACGAATGTGTTCTCTAGGTGCGAATTTCTGCTATGGAAGCCTTCGCCGCGATGTTCCGCTCGATCCCTAAGAAAGCGCAGCCCAAGTACTTCTCCCTTATGGGAGATATTCTCAACATCTTGCCTCCTCTCAAGGAGTCTAACGAAAGCGAGGAGCTGTCTTCTGCTTTCCTTGCCTTAATTGAGCTGGCTGAAATCAGCCCCAAAATGTTCAAGGGCTCTTTCACTGACCTGGTCAAGTTCAGCATCAGCGTTATTGCTGATAAGGAACTCAGTGATCAAGTGCGCCAGAACTCGCTGGAGTTGATGGCCACATTCGCCGACTACGCACCTAAGATGTGCCAGAAGGAGGCCAACTTTGCACAGGAGATGGTTACCCAATGTCTCAGTCTGATGACCGATGTTGGTGCTGATGACGATGATGCTGAGGAGTGGAATGCTTCTGAGGATGTAAGTTTGTTATGCACCATAGTTTTACCTTTGAAATGTCCTGCTAATCGCTATTTAGCTCGAACCCGAAGAGAACGATTTGAACCACATCGCTGGTGAACAATGCATGGACCGTCTTGCCAACAAGCTCGGTGGCCAGGCTATTCTGCAGCCCGCTTTCTCTTGGATCCCTCGCATGATGTCGTCTACTGCTTGGCGCGATCGCCACGCTGCCCTTATGGCTGTCTCCGCTATCTCTGAGGGCTGCCGTGACCTTATGGTCGGCGAGCTTGACCAGGTCCTTGCCCTGGTTGTGCCCGCCCTGCAGGACCCCCACCCCCGTGTCCGCTACGCTGGCTGCAACGCCCTCGGCCAGATGAGTACCGACTTTGCCGGAACCATGCAGGAGAAGTACCACGCCATTGTCCTTAACAACATTATTCCTGTTCTCAGCTGTCCCGAGCCACGTGTGCAGTCCCACGCAGCCGCTGCTCTGGTCAACTTCTGCGAAGAGGCCGAGCGCAGCATTCTGGAGCCATACCTTGGAGATCTTCTCAGCCGCCTTCTGGACCTTCTGCGCAGCCCCAAGCGCTACCTGCAGGAGCAGGCTCTGTCTACCATTGCAACCATTGCCGACTCCGCTGAGACTGCTTTCGGCCAGTACTATTCCAACCTGATGCCTCTGCTGCTCGACGTTCTCAAACAGGAGCAAGGTAAGGAATACCGTTTGCTTCGCGCCAAGGCCATGGAGTGCGCTACTCTGATCGCTTTAGCCGTTGGCAAAGAGAAGATGGGCCAGGATGCCTTGAACCTTGTGCAGATTCTCGGTAACATCCAGCAAAACATCACCGATGCCGATGATCCTCAGTCACAGTACCTGCTCCACTGCTGGGGCCGCATGTGCCGTGTCCTTAACCGCGATTTCGTGCCCTACCTTCCGGGTGTTATGCCGCCTCTGTTGGCCGTGGCAGCCGCCAAGGCAGATATTCAGCTGCTTGATGATGAGGACCAGATTGAACAGGTTGAGCAGGATGAGGGCTGGGAGCTGGTGCCCCTCAAGGGTAAGATCATTGGTATTAAGACCAGTGCTCTCGAGGACAAGAACACTGCTATTGAGCTGATCACTATCTACGCTCAAATCTTGGAGGAGGCATTTGAGCCTTACGTCCTGGAAACTATGGAGAAGATTGCTGTCCCTGGTCTTGCATTCTTCTTCCACGACCCCGTCCGCGTGTCGGCGGCCAAGTTGATCCCACAGCTGCTGAATTCATACAAGAAGGCACACGGACAATCTCCTGCCTTTGCGGAGATGTGGAATAAGGTGGCCGAGAAGATCATTGAAGTCTTGAGCGCCGAGCCCACTGTTGACACCCTGGCCGAGATGTACCAGTGCTTCTACGAGTCGGTTGAGGTTATTGGCCGTAACAGCTTGACCCCACAGCACATGCAAGCCTTCATTGACTCCGCCAAGTCTACTCTGGAGGACTACCAGATGCGTGTGAAGCAGCGGTTGGAGGATCAGGCCGAGCTTGAGGAAGGTGACGAGGAGAACTTGGATTACGAGTACGCTATCGAGGATGACCAGAACCTGCTCAGCGATATGAATAAGGCATTCCACACTATTTTCAAGAACCAGGGAACATCTTTCCTCCCTGCCTGGCAGCAGCTGATCCAGTTCTACGATAACTTCATCACCAGTCAGGACCCCACACAGCGCCAGTGGGCTCTTTGCATCATGGACGACGTGTTGGAATTCTGCTCTGAGGAGTCGTGGACATATAAGGATCACATCATGCAGCCCTTGGCTGCCGGTCTGCAGGACCCGAATGCTGCTAACCGACAGGCGGCTGCGTACGGTGTTGGCGTCGCCGCTCAGAAGGGCGGTGTCGCCTGGAGCGACTTTGTTGCTGCCTGTATCCCCAGCCTTTTCCAGGTGACGCAGCACCCGCAAAACCGCACTGAAGAGCATGTCTTCGCCACTGAGAACGCATCTGCCAGTATTGCCAAGATCTTGCACTACAACCCCTCCAAGGTGCAGGGTGCTCAGGAGGTTGTGGCCAACTGGATTGAAACCCTGCCCATCACCTTCGACGAGGAGGCTGCTCCTTATGCCTACTCGTTTATTGCCCAGCTGATTGACCAGTAAGTCCTTTTTTTCCCGAATTTGCCATGACTATCCATCTTAACTAACTTTTCTTCAGGCAAAACCCGGCCGTCTTCGCCAAGGCCGACCGCGTCTTTGGTTTCATCGTTGAGGCTCTTGATGCCCAAACCCTGCAGGGTCAAACCGCCACTCGTGTGGCCTTGTCCGCCAAATCATTGGTGGCAGCCACTGGTCTGAACGCTGAGTCTATTTTGGCGGGCGTCAGCCCGGAGAACCAAGAGCGCATCCGCAAGTTCTTCCAGTAGATTTGGTCTTGTTCTCTATCCCGGTTGTCTTTTGTTATCATTCCCCTTGGCCATGTGAAACCTGATGTTAGTGAGAAATGTCGTCGTTAATCCATTTCTTTTTTCTAATCCGTATCCCCTCTAAATACGAGTGCAATAAAGTACAAATGATAGAGCTCATGAGCCCAATGAATATCCATCTTGAATGTATCGACCTTATACAGTGGATAAGAATATCTGCAATGCCCTACCCATAGCTAGTAGGTAGACCGGGCTATGTATATCAAACAAGGTTTTACGGCCGCGCTAAGAGCGCGGCCTCTTTCCCTTGTATCAAATTAAAGAGAGGCAACCCTCTTAATTTCGTTAGCAACAACCTCCTCTAAACCCATAACCTTCGGCTCGCCAATAAGTCCATTAGCCCGCTCCTCATAAAGCGTACCGCCCTCCGTCCAAATTCTCCGCAACGTAAAAACAGTCGCAGTCGGCTTTCCCTCCTCCCAAGCCTTCGCCTCCAACTCACGGAGCCGGTCGAGTGATGTATAGGAAACATCCGTCCACGGTGCTCCAGTAGTCTGACGCTCAAACTCAGCCTGAATCTGCGCAGGCGTCGTAGTAAAAGAGTTGACACAAAGAGCCCTGTTAACGATCTCGGGGGACGCATTAAGCAATGTGGAAAGAACAAGAGTTCCAACACTGTCGTCATAATCAGTATCAAAATGAACCCTTGGAAGATGTAGGAAAACTCACTCCTTCATAGTTGTCAAACTAACCCTCGCCTCACCCTTCTCACCAAGCAAAACCGCCTTACGTGCTTTAACATCCCAACCACCAGCCTCATCAACACCAGGTGTAAAATGGAGATACATCTCCGCGAACGGTCCAGTAACCACGTACGCATAACCGAGCTGTTCGCGCGGGATTTCCTTCTCGAGGAGAGCGCGCACCTTTAGTTTTTGCTGGTGTGGCTTTTCGTTTGCGGATGCTGGGCCGTAGGCGATGTCTGTACCGTATTCTGAGGGGAGGAAGAGCTTTACGGAGGGGCTTGCGGCTGCGAGGCGGATTAGGGGGATTTGTTGGGCGAGGGCCATGCGGCCTAGGGCTGAGATTACGGTGTCGATTCCTGTTTTGGTGTTAGTTGTGTTTGGGTTTGGTACGGGTTTGGATGTATAGAAAAGTCTTGGATAAGATGGATTAGAAGTATATGTATACGTACCGTTGTATGCAGCCTTAACGGCATTCTCGTCTTCGACATCACCAATGATAACCTCGATATTCTGCGCTTTCAGTTTCTCTAGGTATGCGGCTTTTGTCTCAGCCGTGCGGGGAGAAGTAAAGATGGCGACACGGTCGAATTGGGAGCGTGCGGGGAGAATGGCTTCTAGAATGAAAGAGCCAATGGTGCCGGTGGCACCGAAAATGAGGAGGTTCTTGGGTGACATTTTGAGTTGTGTTCCTTGGTTGCAATGGGATATAGTCAATGGGATGAAAAGAGCAAAGAGCAAAGAGCTTCGGTCATAAAGCCGGATGTGACGATGTGGGGTCGCGGGGTTGCTTATCAATCGTAGGAGTTCATTGGATGAGAACCTTGGGAATGGGAATTGCGTCAATGCGTGACTTGTATGTTCCGGTGGAAGAATAGGTTCCGAATCCGTCGGATGTACTGTTTAGTGAGAACGTGCGGGGATGGCACAGGCATTTATTAGTTCGGATATCATTTCGATAAGTTGATTGTATGTACAGGTCAATTGGCTACAATACTTTGACTTCACACAGGTAGATCACCAGTGGAAGATCATGAAATCCCCAGAGAAATAGTATGTGCAACGCTATGCAATTGTCGAACTAGAGATCCAGCCTGGGGAGAAGCCATAGAATTGTAAACCCGAGATCTATTCCGTCCTATCTGCAATCCATGTAGATTCGATTCTAGCCCTTTAAACTGAATTCACGTCAATCCCATTTAGAGGGCACCGGCAGCAGCGAGCAGAGCGGGGAGCTCGGACTTCTTGCTCTGCAGGTCGGAGTTACCGCCAATGTGCTTCTGGCTGATGTAGATGTTGGGAACAGTGCGCTGGCCGGAGATTTCCTGGAGAGCGCTTTGGATAGCGGCGCCGTCCTCTATTGAAGAAAATCATGTTAGTGATTGTTGATTGTATAGAGGTATAAAGATAAGGACAATGTGTTTTGTGACGAGATGGCAGGGTGGAATGACGACAGAGCGGGGTAATCGGAGCGAGTTGCGATCGATTCCAAGATGCGATGTGTAGATAAGTAGCTTGGGATAGTTGGAAATGGAAAGCATGGAAGGAACGAAGACGTAGACATAGACGGACGGAAAGGGGTAACTCACGCTCCTCATCCAGCTCAAGGGTGGTGTACTTGGCACCAAGCTCGTTCAGGAGGTCCTTGCTGGCCTTGCAGTAGGGGCAGTAAGACTTGGAGAAGACAACGACGCCGTTCTCGTTGATGAGGTTCTGGGCGGTGATCTTAGCGGCGGACATGACGGGTGATGGGGCGGCGGTGCCGAAGAGACGCTGAAAGATGAACGAAATGGTGGGCGAGATGAGGGAAAGAAACCGGGGGTGTGCGGCTTCTTTTTATAAGTGGGGAAGTATGTACTGTGAAGGTTAAAGTCGCGGAAAAGTGATTCGGTCAATGGCGTCAGTGATGTCAGGTGATAGCTTTGTCAGCTGGAGCGGCCGAGATCACCATGTTACTTAGTCGGGAATTATCATGCAGAAGCTAGAACTATATAGATCTGCAGTACGCAATTATGCACTGGTAATCCACTTAATGCATGAAAGTAGTGCTTTGTCTACAGGGGGCTTGGTCATTCAATGATTTTAATATCTTTTAGTCCAGAGACTTGGCTATAAGGGTAGGTACCATGCTAGAAATGACCACCGGCAGAACAGAGCAGAATAAGAAAAGATCAAAGAAACGCTTGCAACGACTTGGGAATATGGCAAAAGTGGAAATGGGAGCAAAATAAGGGCCAAACGGAAATGAAATCAGAGGCAAGGAAGTCGAGCAGATCACAAAAACCAGATGAATATACTAAGGCTTCAAAAGAGGACCCATGGGCTATGTATCACCCGATGGAAAATCGCGTTTTGGGGTCATTCCGGCCATTTCTGGTGTTGGCGGAAGCCAGGAACAATGATCACAAGAAAAGAATCGAGAAGGAATGGATGCACGAGGGATGTCACGCTCCGGAAGTCCGAATTAAAAGAAATTCTAGGTAGACTTCAAATGAGGCCAGTTCAGTATTGGAAAAAGGAAATATCAACCCCACTGAACACCATCCCACCGAATAGGGTGTAAATCAAAATAGAACAAAAAGGAAAAATCAAGAGAGAAGGGGCGTATGTGCGGGTGCAAGTAATCAAAGGTATCTCGAAAATAGTAGAGCAGAAACATAGTTGGGAGGGGATGAAAAGTGAGAAGAGATATAGATGAATAGGCATGTCCATCACATCACAACGCAGCATCCACAACCCTTTTCCTTCTTCGGCTTCTCTTGGGCGGAGACTACCGGAGGAGTCCAGTTGGGATTGGGTGTCAGGCCAAGTGGGGGCGTGTCCTGCACCTTGGGCATCGTACTGTAGCCGGTGCTTGTGTTGGGCCGCGGCGGCTCCGGCGTTCTGGCCTTGGGCGGCTCCTCGATCTGCGGTGGCTCTTCCACACGCTCCTGCTCCTCGGCCTTGGGTGGCACAGGGGGCAAGTCGGTGGGGTAAACAGCCAGAGGTGCAAAGTCGCGGTCGTATGTATTCGGGGTTCGTCCTTCCTTCTCCCACTGTTCCTGCTGCATCTTCTTGGCAAGGGTTGGGAGCATTTGCTGGTCAGGTGGGAGACGAGGGTCCGGCTTATACATGGTTGCCAGCCATGGGGGATCACCTTCCGGCCGATTGGCAGCAGTGGTAGGCCGCATTTCACCTCGGGTCGTAGGTCGCTGCGTAGTGTTGCTTGACACTGCCCGCGATCTCGCCGTGGAAGTCTTCCTGTTAGCAGGAGGGGCTGAGGTTTTTCGGTTAGTGGATCCGGTCGCTTTGGTTGAAGTCTTCTTGGCCGGGGTGTTTTGCGTGGTATTGAAGCCATTGAAGCCACGGCTGCCCGGTCGACTTTCACTTCCTGGAGAGGGAGTAGAGGGTTCCATATCAGTGGCCAATGGTTCGCTGGCTCTGCGTCCACGGCTTTCGTCGTCCTCATCAGTCGCTGCACGGCTGCGAGGCCCACGAGAATCACGGCCTTGCATGATGGGTACAGGACTCGATGCAGCAATGGGAATCCTAGAGGAGCTTTTGCGGAGACCCGGGTGGTTGTAAAAACCAGCGGCTGCTTCATCGGCAGCGATCTCTTCTGGTCGGCGAAGATCCCAATGCTGCCGCTCCTCGGTCTGGCCATCGCCCCGGTCAATCCGGGATGATTCCTGCATTTGCGGCCACGGTTCAGCGTGCTCTGTATTCGGCGAGGCCACTGACGCCGCACCACTCTGGTGGGAATCATGGCTCCTTTCACGCCCCGCACTCGACTTGCTCTCAGCCCTTATCCGCCGTTGGAATATTATGGCCGCCTGGTGCAGCTCCTCACTCTCGATTTTCGCCAGCTTATCACGATGGATCCAACTTTCACTGTTGAACTGGAGCGCATCAGGTCCCTCCTGACCTTCTACCGGGGCTCGAATGGGCGCTTCATGTCCTGGGGCGTCCCGCGGGTTATTGACGTCGCTTCCGAATCTATTCTGGCTATGTTCTCGTCGACCTCGGCCGGGCATAAAGGGTGCATCGTGGGCGTGAACATTTCGGGAAACAGACGAGCTCCGGGAGCCGTTCGAGTTGCGATTTTTACTGGATCTCGCACGGACGGAGTTTGAATCGTGGGAATTGCGTGGCCGTGTGGAATGCTGGGCGCCCTGTGCGGGTTGAGAATGGCGATCGGTCAGAAAAAGGAATTTCCCCTCGATTTACACCCACCTCGTGCGCTGTCAAGCTGATGGGAGGGAAAGGGTGCAGACGAAAAACTCACATCACTACCGATTGGGACCGAAAACTCCCATTGCGAAGAATTATCCGGGGCCCCAGATGTCAAAGCATCTGTCGAGAACGCGGTGGCCACACCCGCCATTCCAATCCGATTTTGAGGGGAATTTTGTGGGATGATTAAGGCCAGGCCAGCTGGAACCCGATTCTTAAGGCGGGATTAAGGAAGCAAACGAGGAAGAGTCCAGGTCCGCTTTGACAAGTGTAGTTGTTTCAATCAAGCCATCCCAGTCGGTAGCCGCCTGTCACGAACCGATGTTGTGGAATGGATGTTTCTCTTTCTCTCGTAAGGGGTGGAAAGAGTCCCGCACGCCGTAGTGGGGAACCGAAAGCAGTTAATTGTAAATACACTGCAGGGGGTGGAGTTGCCAAATCCGCGCAGCCTGTTCGTCGGTAGGTTTGGTTTCCCCCCGAGCCACGGAACAAGTCTGGAACGGCGCGTGTCGGTACCGTGGGAGAGTTTGCCGATAATCCCTGATGTCAACAGAGATGGAGATCTTGAAACTCTCAAATGAAAAAGGCTGAGCTCGACCGAAAAGTTCGGTGCTGGTTCAGAGTGCCCACGAGGGGAAGAGGGGGTTGGGGGGTTGGGGGGTAAGATCGTGCGTCTGGTCCAAGCTGGGACGTGTACTCGAGGTCTGGAGATGGGGGAAAGAAAAAAAAAAGTGGATAATGAAAAGAACGCGCGGGGGGAAAGAGAGTCGGGGAGCAACAAGAATTGGAAGAACGCGAGATCACGAAGGTCTTCAAAGGAGGAAGAGAGAAATGGTTGAACTAACGAAGTTCGATCCCAACTGGGGTTAGTACGGTCACATTTGGGCTAGACTTTTCATATAAAGTGACATGAGTTGATAGCCTATTTACGGAGTACATGTAGCATATACTTTTCTTCCATAACTTTATGATTTGGAAGATGTTTCAAGGGCAGAAAGGCTAATTCAATTATTGACAGCTGAAAGATCAGCCATGCAGTATTGACTGACAGGAAATCCAAGGGAAAAAAAAGGGTAGATTCCCGCAGTCCGTACAGACTATTTAATTCGATTGGACCGTGCGTTGGGGAGTTTTGCCCCTGAACCATACACTGATCAGGAAAAGGAACTAATAACCGTTTCTTAGGAGTTCATGTCTTTTTTGCTTCAACGTAAACCCCCACTTGGAATTACAAGTGACACTTGGTCCCGCAAGGCCTGAGCGGTTGACTCCTCTGAAACGCCCATATATGCATAACCCGGTTGACAGGTCTCATCGTCAACTTCCCCCCCCCCCCCCCCCAAGGGTATATCGATATTCTATGTGTAAGAATTGGAAAATGGAAATTTTAATGAAACAGATCGGGATACGTTCTCCCCTCGTATAGGCCTCGACCTGGGTCAATCGGACGACTTCTTGTAGATCAGGTTGATCTGCTTATTCCGGTTTGTACTCATCGAGTCGAGTAAGGTAGGATTGTGCTTCCTTAATCAGGGCCTTGCGAGCATTACGCACTTCGACGTTGCCATCGGGTTCGATTCCATCTGCCTTCAGCATGATTTGGGCCAGGATGGTCTCACTTAGTTTCTTGTATTCGAAGTCCCGCTTCTTGGCATCGGTGGGCACGTCGGCAAAGAACTCCTCACACATAGGAATGAGCACTTGTTGGAGGTATTCGGTCAATGCGGCCACCTGCTCTATTGCGGTGGGCAGAAGCTTGAGATTGGGTGGCAGGGGTGGATTGGAACTGGAAGCAGGAGTTGTCGACCCGGGACGGGAGGGCTCCGACAGAGGGGCCTTCTTCTTGGACTTCTTCTTCTTGTTCTTCTTTTTGCTTTTCTCGACGGGTGAGCCAGCGTCTTCGTCTTCCCCGTCTACACGCGACGAGTCCGAGACCTCACTCGGAGTGTTGGCGCCAACTTCGGAGACTACACACAACACTTCGGAGTGCTGCTTGAGTCCCTCGGCCTTGCATGACCGATTATCATCCTTGAGCAGATTCCCCTTGTAAAGCAACCGGACTTGTTGAGGGTTCTTTGCGCCAGTCTGCCGTGCAGCCTCCTCCCGAAGTGCGCCGACGGTCAGGACACCGTCGTCGATGGCGTATGCCCGGAAGTGGAGAGGGTAGATGGTGCCACGGTGTCGAAGGGCGATAATGTCCGGTTCGTTGTTATCCACATTTGGATCATATCTGGTCTGGGCATGACGCGAGGTATTGTTGGCCGGGGGGTCGACAATATAGCCAGGAGTGATGTAACTGTAATCATCCTCGCTGACCTGCGGGGCACCGCGACGCCAGAGCCCGGATAGGGGGTTTGCCCAACTCATCGCGGCGACGCTAAGAATACAGACTAAAAGAGCCGCACAGAGGGCGGTGGTTTGTTCGTCGGCGTCAAATGGCAGTGCCTGTGCGACCGAGCGGAAAGGCGTAGTCGAGTATGTCAGCCACGGGTCCAATCGGGGACGGAGGGAGTGCAGGAACACGGGGAGGTTGTCGGTGACGTGGTCCAAATAGAGAGCGGCCTTCTCGCTCAAGGTAGACTGAGCGAGTGGCGAAGGCAGGAGAGTCATGGATCTCTTAAAAGGACGGACTGGACCAGGAAGTGGTGAAGTCGTGCCCCGGAGTTCAGCGCTGATGGAGGCTGATAAGGCGGAGAGCCCAGGTTTTTTGCCATTGCCTCTTACTGTACCATAGAAATTGCCGATTTATACCACGGAAATTTGCCACTTGTGCCTCAAGGCATACTGTCTGCTTTTTAGATATAGATGGTTTCGAAGTCCTATGAGGTGTGGACTGGTGCCTTGTGTTACCAATGCTGCCTAGTCCATGATCAAGATGTTGGGCGCCTAAGGCTGCCTAGTTATATGCTAGAACCGATCTATACCCTGCGCCAATATTGATACCTAGTATCTGATTTTTTCTATATTTCGGGGTTTTAGGGCTTCTGGGTATCTATAGTCAACCAATGTGGTATGGAATGGGTTGTTTGGAGGGGCAATCCGCTAATTAAGCCTGCTTCCAGGGTTCATGGGATCGTGCAACTATCCCAACACCGAATATATACATCCGTCCGCAGTCGCACAAATCGCATTGAATAGGCAACTCCCGATGGCAAAATACCCCATGGTTACTTATCTATACACAGACGTAGACACCAATAACCCGGAGTCAGAAGGTACCTGGCTGACGCCTAGAAGGTATTTTTCTTAAACTTTGGAAACAACCCTGCAAAAAAGGGGGTTACTCGACACCCTACATCTATCATCATATCTGTGTTATTATGTTCAAGTGCACTGCCCCAAGAAATGCCGGCATGATTGCAACTTTGGTCAGTGGTATAAGATCACTGGTTAGCTAATTTACCTGAATCTTACTGGTTCATTCGTACTCCTAAGGACTTGCACATCTACCTCAATGCAGATCATGCAGGACCAGGTTGTATACAGACGCCCGGGCAACAGCCCGATCTAGACCTCAATATATGAAGTCTAGAAGCATGGAACAATAATTTAGAATAACCAAAAATAGTCTCAATCTCACCGACTTTTTTAAACGCAGTACTTGAGATTTGTAGCCTCATCCTTCTTTGCCGAGAACGCAAGGAGTATACCGGAGTCTTCGAAGCGCTCCCCACAGCCACCACTATTTGAAACAAACATTTATGATACCTCAAACGACAGGAAAATGGCTGGACAACATGCAAATTCAACAAAAATTTAGAATTCGAAATAGACTGCCTAGCAAACGCTGCAAAAAAGGCAAAAAAGATGCCCTCGTCCAGGATCGAACTGGAGACCTTCGGATAGCAGTCCTGTTAACAGGAGCGTCATATGAAAGTGATATGAGACCAACGTCATAACCAACTAGACCACGAAGGCAATTGATGACGGGAAGGGCGGCAAAGTGCGTTCAAGACGAGGTTAAGCTAATCAGAGTTTTTAAGGTTCAGGTTGTGCACATATCCTGTGACCGCCTCCGAAAAGCACAATGCTAAGGAGTTTGATTGGCTGAATCTATGGGACCATAGTATTTACCTGCTCTATTCGCTACGCGATTATCTGGGGACAAAGATGAGGCAAAAGTCAGTTAAACGAGATACTGAGACTATTTATAAATTAATCAACTCAGAGAATAAGTTCCACCACCTCAAAATCCAATATCACAGTCCAACATCTTGCGGGGAATCGCTGTAGTGGAACTATCCAGTCTCATAAGCGTCTACCAAGGAAAGCCCACCCATTATATACATAACTTCCAAATCCATGCCTATAATATGGTTATGTCACTTTGCTTTGATGCACCTATTAATATAGGGTTATCACATTCCCACTTCAGTTTTCGATCCTTATGTCCTCTCTTCTCTCTTACCTCAATCAAGCTCCTAGAAGCTGCTAGGATGTAGACACTTATCATTATCTCTTAGAACCTTTGTTTAACTTGCTCACTCACCTCCCCCAATTAACTTCCTCGCCTAACTTCGCATAACACTCACAATTATCGCGATCGTTTGTTATTCTCAGTGTGGCTTTAGGGTTTATTCATTAATTTTATATATTCACATACACCACCCTTCATCTTTGCTCAAATTCAATAGTCTCAACTTTCCAGTTAGAACTTCGAAGCTCCCCTGAATCAATTGCAAAGTCTGCACTAGGTCGACCAGACAAGGCAAATACGAGAATGTAAACAGTCAAGACGGCACGTTCACCCCATCGGAGTCCTCACACGGAGACGTCCCCGCCATAGTTGACACGGTTTGGAGAGCCACCGAATTTGGGTTCTTTGCCCCCAGCCTTGAGCGCAAAGATTGTATCACGATGATTGGGGAAGCCCGCACTATACCGATGTATACCTCTTTGTCGATCTTCTACCAAATACTACGGGTTAAAGAGTAAATTATAATATGAACAGAAGGATACTTGGATTTCTATTTATGCCCGCACAAATATCAATTCCATTCCTCTGCGCCCTCAGTAGTTGGGAATGCAAACACCGGCGTTCCACTCGGTGGCACCAACACACTGCCAGCCGTCGCAGCAAGGGTCACCGCCAGACTGGCATGCAACATCGTAGTCTAGAGACAAGATAGTTAGCTGAAGTCCCAAAGACTGAGTCTTTTTCAAGATGTACTCACTAGCGACGCAGGAGCGCTTCTCGGTGGAGGGGGAGGCAGAGGCCACGGCGGCCAGGGTAGCAATGAAGACGGTGATGAACTGCATTTTGCTGGAGATTGGTTGATCGGTAGATCGGTTGATTGATGGAGCTGATTGAATTGATTGAGTTGCTTGATTTGATATGTTCAATTATCGAGGAAATATCTCGCTATTTAACCTTGAACAATTGTAATCTTACCAGGACGTCTACCGAGTCATTCTGTAGATTCCACAACAGTTAGATCCATGCAGATCTAAGATCACCTATCTTGGACATCTTTTGGCCCCTTAGATCGGTGACTTTCCAAATTCACCAATTTTGGACTCCTTTTCGCCCCTCGAGAGTATTTTTTTTTATAGCATGAAACAATTGCCACTTCGTAATGATAATATGTCCGTTTTGATGAGCTAGACTTTGGATGACTCGGGTTGCCATTTCAATGGTTTATTTTTTGTTGAATACTGCATGCCTTCCGAATGATAGACATTGTCCGTTGGTAGCTGGGCAATGGGGGCTATGCTTCCTCACTGGGCCATGCTAAGATCAACAGGGTCCGTTCAAAAATATACATGCGAGCGTCCTCACCATATATGAACAGAACGGCGTTTCGCATATAAGCCCGCGCTACTGAATACTTTTCACTGACGGAGTACGTAGTTCAATTCAATACTGAATTATAAATTATTATTTTTTCTAAAAAAAAATTGACAAAAAATTCCTATCCGCCAGGATACTTGAGTGGTTGATGGAAAAGCAAAAAGAGAATGCCCTCGTCCAGGATCGAACTGGAGACCTTCGGATAGCAATCCTGTTAACAGGAGCGTCATATGAAAGTGATATGAGACCAACGTCATAACCAACTAGACCACGAAGGCTTCTTGATGTAAGACGAGAAAAGTTGTGCGCTATGATCTAAGTCTTAGAACACATCCCGGTACTGGCCCTGTACTGGCCCTGTACTGGCCCGACCCCACGGCATCCCGATATCACATTGAAGGTCATCAAAGTTGCCCATGACATAATTTCAAGTTTAGTTCAGACTTTTCCAAGGTTTTTAGTTTATCTCTCAAAGTCCTATCCCAACTGGACTATATCACCACGACCCCGCATGGGTTCATACCTGCACTGAGCAGCGCCTCCTATGTCATAGATATCATATCACTGTAGAATCCTCCAACCCCGCTTAAGTCTTTGTTTACCGTGCTACGATCGGATGCTGTCAAAACCGAGCTGTCACCCGATGGCCTTAGAATCTCCATGAAGCAGCCCGCCTAATTGTCCAACATTGCCCCACCCAGCCTCTGTGCAACAGGCCGTTTCGGTAAAAGAGAAGCCTGTTTTGCCATTCTACCGTACCACCTGCATCCAAGCAAGAAGATGTACAGTAGTTCTAAAACATGGCCACTTGCCGAGAACGACATACGTGGCCTACGAAGTACCATGCCCGTGCCCTCAGATCTGCAATATCTGACCGCAGAGTCCGGAGTACATACTATATCCATGGTAGGCTTTCCAACTGCCGTGATAATTCAAACTTAGAAATTTGTATTTGTGCTGCCTAGCGCGAACCACACCGAAGTCGGAAGCGTTCCGACCATTTTGATAGATCCTAGGCCCTAGTAGAATTCCAATGTGCATGCGACATGATTGTTTCAGCGCTGACTATGGGCAACTGACCTGATGCAGATGCCAAGAATGATAGATGCCGAGAGTCCAATATTTTTAGACGATCTGCAAGAAACAGCAAAATGCAAGACGCAGGAGTTGGTCTAGATGGCTGCATTATTGGAGGCTGGCTTTGTTTTGGGTTTTCCTTGCATCCCGACACTATTCCTTGATTGACGAGATTAATGGCCGCTTCTTGACCCACCGGACCTTTTTTTTTTCCTTTTTCTTTCATGACGATCGGAGGGCAATGTGTGGGTCTTTTCAGTGTACTGTAGAAGAAGGCAACTTGAAAGCGTGCGGGATGGAATTAGGCGAGAGCATTTAACCGAGGCCATAGGAGATGTGGTCATCTCCTGATTTGTATGGTGTTTTGTGTGCATGTCATGATCCTGGAGGATGAAATCTTGTTTACTCCGTCTCCAGGTACAGAGTAGCTGCGGCTGGGAGGCAACTCCGTGCAGGGCGCGGGTCACACCATTGGAGGGAAGACCATCCCTGCGCGATAAAGATAGAAAGGGCAGTGATCACAGCCAATAACAGTGGGGTTATATAAATTGGGCTCCACCATTGAGCCGTTCCAGTTAGCAAAGTGCGTGACTAAGGCCAGTCCCTGGCTTTCAATCTGTGGCTCGGCCAATGAACTGACCCGCTCTGATCGGCTTCATTTCTTTTCGAGGTCCCTTTTTTTCTCTTCCTTCCCCCCGTCTCCTGGCTTTTGGGAACTTCTCTTCTTCTGCACGTCGAGGAAGTGATCTATACCAGTCGAATTGTCAACCTCCGATCGTCTCACAGGTGCAGCTGCATTGGTTCTTCCGTCGCCAAGGTCCTAGCTTTCGGCCCCCTATTTCCGATACTGTCCAGCATCCACACCCCCATAAATTTCCACAATCCCCGAGAGGACACTTTCGATCGCGACTTTGTGTATTTGGCTGTGTGTGCGACAACTGTTGGGTTTATGATCATCCTTTGGAGTTCGCCTTTTGCACGTCACTGAGAACTGTTGCCTCGACAACTCGACAACTCGAACCCTGAAAACCCAAGACCCGCACTCCTTGGCGTTGCTTGTTTTGCGCGTCAACCCCTCCACGATTACTTCCCCCGCGCGTGCGACGAGAGAAGAAGGCATTCAACACATTCAATACTATACACAATGAGACCGGCTGTTTTTCTTGTCGCCCTCGCGCCGGCCGTCCTCGCCGGCCCGTCGCCACGCGCCCTCGACAGCACCGACCTATCTATGCGCTCCGCCCCATCAATACCGGACCTTGCCCCGCGGGAACCAGTCCTCTCCATCGACCCTGAAACGATGGTGGGCAAACTGGGTGCGCGACAGGTCCTCCAAGCGCGCAGCGAAGGCTCTCTCGGCCAGACCCCGTGGATCGGAATGGCGATCGGGTTGACCTGCACAGCTCTAGCGGCGGTAATGCTAGGGTAAACAACATGATCCACGCACTCCAAAAGCTACTTTTACCTTTCGATTTCCACTTCATCTTCACCTTCACCTCTACAACTTCTCTTCGACCACCCCCTTCCTCCAATTCTTGACACGACACGTGAATACGCGCCCCCCGAACTTTACCAACATCTTGAATGTTTAATCCGTCGACATGCCTGTCGACCTACTCTTTTGGCACTTTTACTTTCTGGCGATTCCAGCGACATTCGGTTTTTTTTTATTCATTGCATCCATTGCCTGCTCGGCGTGGGGATTCTTTTGATTTGAGCACTGATTGCATTCCCGCCTGTTGGGCTGTGGGAGTATAGAGCTTGTATATGATACCTCTGGGAGCCTGTGTGTATACCTGGACTGATATTTGTCTGTATTTGTGTGTACATAAATGAAATCATACACTTTACTTTGAACTTGAGACTTTTCTCTCTTCGTTTGCTACAGTTAGTAGCTTTTGGTACTTTCTTTGTTTACTCGACCTCTTTGCTTTTTCCCTCCCTAAATCCCTGAAATCATCCCACTTGTCTACATATAACGGACTCGAGACTGGTACTATTTTTTTTGATCTGCAAATGCCCGGTGTTGGAAAATACTGACTGGTGTATACTAAACCTTTTACTCCACTTTCGCCCATCTGCACTCAGTCAAAATTCGAACCCAGCTCAGCTCGACACAGATCTCGCTCGAAATATTGTTTGCAGTATCTCCTTTGATCTCAGCTAGATCGATAATGGGTGTCACATTTCAACCATATACCCCCGCAACCTCGCTCGGTGACGAGCTGGCCATCATCTTCGCCTTCAGCGTCTCGATGGCTGGGACAATGATCATCTATGTCTTTTTCTGGCGGAGTATGCTCCATGGTTTCTCTTCAATTTTAGAGCTTCAGCTCCGGCATCTCATCACAGCATCCCCCTTTACCCCAATCATATTGCCCCTGAACTATATCTTCCAATAAATAAAAATTATACACATTCCATATCAATGCTAGTACTAATCATAATTAGTCCGGCAAAAACGCAACCACGAAGAAGACCTCGCCCGCCGAAAAGCCTTCCAGAGCCGCTCAGCTTCCCGTGCAGAGACCTTCAACTTCGATCTACAGTTCGGCAACACGGCTAACGTCATGACGGGTGGGAGTGTTGCGAACAGCTCCGATATAGGTACTGTCGTGGGTTCGAGCTCAGGTGCTACTGGTGTACATGAGAAGATGATGGATCGGCTTGCTATTCCTGAGCACCGAGCGGAGTTGCCGGTTCATGGGATGGAGTTTGCGCGGGAAGCAAAGGTTATAGGGTTGCGGAGGTAAGATGCTGATGGTACCTGATGATTACTATGCCTAGGTGCTGGGTGAATGAGAGGTTGGATAATTCGTGCAGGAGCTAGTATTGGAGTTGGACTTGCAAGTATCTCTTGAATGATTATATTTACTTGAGTATATGCATAATTTACATCGAAGTTTCAAGCTTCAACAGACCGGGTCATCAAACCCACGAGTCCATAACAAGGACCCCGTGATCACCACCATAAAGCCAAGTCCTCCAACCACACTAGTGACACCATAGACATAAGCATGCTCCCTCTTCGCCAATCCATTCAGCTCCACAACCCACGTACTGACCGTCGTGGTCGAACCACAGAACCCATCCATAACACCCTGCAACACCTGACACCCTGTCAAAGCAGCAGGAACAACAGCCCCAAGTCCACTGACATGCTGCAAGTCATAAGTAACCCCCTCGACCACCGTCCCGAACATATTGACCGCAAACGTACCAAGCGGGAACGCAGGGACCCGACTATTAAGATGAAGCGACACATAAAACCTCAATAGACATCCCAACGGTGCAAACACAATCGCAAACACCGCGCGTCCCCGCCACTCCTCCGGACCAGCATTATACCGATCCGGCGGCCAGATAGCCAAGAACACAGCACCGAGCCAGCAACCCCACCCCAGAACCACCATAGCGGGATCCAGCACGCGACGCGTCAGCGCAAAGGGAATAGTAGGCGTGAACCGGCCCAGCGCAAGAGCAAGATGCGCCCCGAAGATAAGCGCAGATAGGCTCAGCGATACGGTCACCAGAAGCACGGCTACCAGCGCCATGAAGCTATATCCGCCGTTTCGGGACGCGATACTCGCGCCAGATGGAAGTGAGGGGTCTGGAAGCTCATTCGCCAATGCGAGGAAAGTGTCGCGCATGAATGAGGAGAAAGACGTGCAGCATCCGCAGAAACCGGTTGTCAGGCCAATATACATTGGGATGGTTTTCTTGGTGGCTTTGTGTTTCTTGACGTGCTCTTGTGCGCCGTGCTCGTCTTTGGGTGGGGTAGGTGGTGAGCCCCATTCTTCGCGGAATATGTTCGAGTCTTCAATTAGGAAGCCCATTACTAGACTGCCGGTGACATTTGCCCAGAGGGCGCCGTTTACTACTGGCGCGCCGGTGTAGAATGTTAGGGCTTGGAGGCCTATGCGAGCGAGAGTGCCGAGGATGGAGAAGAATATGAGGTGGGAGATTGTGTATAGGTGGGTTGCATGTCTAGAGAGGGGTTTGGCGGTGGTTGAGGGGATTCTTCCTGTGTCCAAGGGAGCTTCGGTTGGGTGCCATGATTGTCTCAGGGATGAGACCGGTTCGACGGCTTGTGGTGCAGTGGTTTCTGTTAATCGGAGCTCGTGTTCTTCTTGAGAATCGTAAGCGAGGGGCGGAGCCCCTGGTATGGCGCGATCAGGCATGCCGTTGAGAGAGGAGAAGCGCGCTCTGAGTTAAGAAGATTAAGGTTGGTGGAGATCTTAGATAATCTATGAAGCCGATAAGGAGTTATCGCGACTGCGCACTATATTCCCCATAACAAAACATCAACAACAACGTTACCCGTGGGCAAGTCATCATAGATGTCCAATCTTGGGGTGTCTTCGCGTCATTTAGGGGCAGAAAAATAAAAGAAAGGATTCACTGGCTACTAAACCCCCCACCCTCCCTGACCTGTCAGCCTCCATGAATTGCCACATACTATCGCCCTGGGCTTAGACCGATATTGACTGAGATGGCACCACTGGGATACTTGAAATCCGACGGCATCAGTATCTGCTTGAATCCTGTGCTACTCGGACATTGCGAAACCAAGCTTTAGATTCTTCGCATCACCGATGATCACTGCTGACAGTGGACAAGCACCAGCTGATTCGGAACATACCATCCCCACATCCATGTTCAATGTGATTAGCGAGGAGGTTATCCGGCAATGTGATCCACAAGATGGTCTGGTCGATGGAATAATCTCTGACCCCATTGGTTATAATGTCGATTACCTTCCACTGCTCTGCAACTCCACGCAGAACGACACATGTCTCACGGGCCCGCAGCTGGAGACCCTCCACAAGATCTAAAGCGACTGGGTCGAGACCGATCAGAATTTTGTCTACAGTCATGCAGAGTACGGAAGCGGGGCTATGTGGAGTGAGAGCGGCAGTTACGGGAATGGAAGTTCTGGAAATGAGGAATCTCAGTACTGGTACCCCAGACATATCCTAGGCTTTTCCGACTTCACTGCGTCGGACTTGAGTCTGAAGCTTGTGGAATACGCAGACAAAACTGATCCCGGTAACTCCTCTGCCAACAACTTTGACCTCGCGCCTTTTTACAAGAGCGGCGCCAAGCTCCTTCATTATCATGGCCACTCCGACGCAACTGTGCCCCCTGGCATTGGAATCTACTCCCGTGATAAGATTGCCGAGACAGTAGCAAAGCAATGCATCGACATCGATGACTTCTACAGACTCTTCTTGATTCCCGGCATGCAGTAAGTGATGTATTTCATTCCGCCAAGAGCAGCAAGGAAAATGATACACCGAGTGTTATAGACATTGCTATGATACACCTACAACAATGAATGCATCGTGGTACATCGCTGGTCCCACTCAGGCCAGTGCTCTGAGCTCGTCTCTGTACAGTGTGCCGGGCTACAGTGATGCCAAGCATGATATCCTTCTTGCGCTGGTGAACTGGGTCGAGAATGGAACTGCACCGGAGTACATTATCGGTTCTCACCTTAACACCGAGACTTTGGCCATCGATAAGCAGCGTCCTATCTGTGCTTACCCGATGCCAGCGAAATATAGGGTACGGGCGATATCGACGATGTTGATAACTTTGAGTGCAAGCTGCTCTTATCAAGTGAATATGTGAGAAATCATGTATGTTCTCATTAGACAGCTTTCTCTGGCTGTAGTAGATTGTACCACAGATATCCAGACATAAGTACATCCACAGTAAGGATGAACCAGGCTTACCCGTCAAAAGAACATGCTCCTAGTCATCGACAGGAGACACATCAACTACTTATCGACACTCAGTATGCTCAGTAGCCTTACCAGAGAATTCCATCGACCTCGGATTGTAGCATGATATGCCTTAGTATTATCCCCAAGATACAACAGGCAGAAAACTATTTCTACTACCGAATCCCATATAATATGCACGGGCCGGGATACGGTGAAGTAATGCAAACCTACGTCGCACTGCAGATAAGTACCCCTCACCAGACCTACTAACTTGCTACTTAGCTTAAAAAGCCCAACAAAGCAAAGCCATTTAATTCTCCTCTTGAACCTATTCCTCCATTTCCCCTCATCTCAAATCCTTTAGTCCGCCCACCTACCCCACATCCACCATGTCCCTCCCCTCAAACATCCACGTCTCCACCCATCCCTGCCTCCAGGCAAAGCTCTCCCAGCTCCGCTCGGCAAGCACCAGCCCCCGCGAAACAAAAGCACTCATCCATGAGATCTCATCGATAATCGGCGTCGAGGCATTTGCAAAGGGACTCACTGTTGTGAAGACGGGGACGGTGGGCATAGTCATTCCGTCATAGGGCCCACTATAGCTAATGCTATTCTGAGTAGGACCGTACCCCGCTCGGTGCTGAGTATGAGACACAAGGCATTGATCCGGCAGATTTGGCTCTTGTGCCGATTTTGAGGTCGGGGTTGGGCATGGTTGAGGGTTTGTTCTTTCTTTCCTTATTGTACCGAAGTATTTGGTTCTACTCATTCCCTGCCTACGGTGTCTTTCGTTATCCAGCACATACCCCGCAGCTTTCTTCTATACCCACCTACAAACTAGCAACTAACAATAACAGCCCTAAACTCCCTCCTCCCAACCGCCGTTCCAGTCTACCATCTAGGTCTCTTTCGTGAAAAGATTTCCCTCCAACCCGTAGAATACTACAACAATCTCCCCTTCCACCGTAACGAGCTTTCACCGCAAAGTCCTGCGCTCCTGGATCCGTCCGCCGCTACAATGAACAAGGCTGCCGCGACGCTGGCGGTGCTACTTGATCCTATCATTGCGACGGGTGCAACGGCCGAGGCGGCTATACATTTGTTGCGGGAGTGGGGTGTGCAGAAGGTGATTATGTTGAGTGTGCTTGCGTCTGAGCAGGGAATTAAGCGGGCTGCGGGGACTTGGGAGGGAGTCGAGGTTTGGGTTGGGGGTATTGATGGGCAGGTTAATGAGAAGGGGATGATTGTACCTGGGCTTGGGGATATTGGGGATCGGTTGTTCGTTGCTATTGGGAAGTAGATTTGATGACATAGAGGAAGCAGGTATGAGTAGGAAACCAAGAGGAATTATGGGCAGTAGATTATGGTCTAGATTACTTTAGTTGTCAATTGTCTACTTGACTTGAACTGATTCCCCGCGAAATATTGTATTCATCGATTACGTATAGTACATGGAAATAAGGCGTCAAAAACATGTGCAGGTGAAACAAAAATGCAGACAATGCAGAGCAGTGAAAAAAGAAGCAGTGGCGGGGAAGCAAGGTGCAAATAACATCGAATACAGCAGACCAGGTTGAAGCTGGACCACAAGAAGCAGATGAAAGCAGATGAGCGAAAAAAAATCAAACCATAACAGCAAATCAACGCGTCAGAAACCGTAGAAAGTCAAAAGGTATCAAGAGATCAAAAAAAAGCAGATGGACGGGGCACGATTAGGGGCTAAGGAGAAAAACAAAAAAACTCCATCGAGTGCGAAAGAACACACAGGACCAGCCAGGTGTTGAAGAGGGGACCAAAGCAGATAAACACCACACCGGACTCCCTGGTGCAAAGATAGATCAGGGGGAAAGATGCAACCCAAAGTAGTAGAAAAGTCAGGAATCACACCAAAAGGCAGAATGCAGAATGACGGCGAAGTATTCCCATTGCCATAAACACCCCGCCTGCCCACCGGTGTACCCGTTCCTGAGTTTTCCCATGTCCCATAAAGCGTCCAACAAATGAGAGTAAGAAAGCCCAAAAAAAAAAACGTAAAAGATTTCAAAGATGCAGAAATCCAAAAAAGGAGAGTAGAGAAAGATTAGTACGCAGTGCCAACGCTAGCAAGCGACTTGGTAGGGACTGCGTGGATCGGCTGGTCCTTGCCAACGCGCAAGGAATCCTCATAGCCGACCAGAGCCTGGGAGTGGAGCTTGAATGACTCGCCCATCAACTTGGTGATACTAGAGAAATCGTTAGTACAAAATTCAAAACATATCAGTGGAAGAAAAAACTTACCCCCAAACAACCACGCCGTCCAGGATGTTACCCCATACACGGGCCACGGTGGAGCTGAGTTTACCAAATGCGTCGATAGCATCATCATCAAACAAGTTCCGCACCTTGTTGTAAATAGCCAATTCAGCCTCTGTAGCGGGCTCTTCGTCATGTTCCAGGCGGTAGAGCCAAAGGCTGAGAATGACCATCAAATCCAGGCCACATAGAGGGTGCTCGACACTCCAGTTAGTGGCGGAAGTCTTGGCAACCCAGTTAATGCCCTGAATGGCGGCAATCTCGATGCACTCGAAGCATTGCTGAACAACCTTGTTCATCTCCTGTCCGCGCTTGACCTTCTCACGAGCGACAGTCATGGCAGCAGCCACCTCATAGGAGGAGTGGTAACGCATGGCCTCCTGGATGGACTTCAGGTCGACTTCCAGGCGGGCGCGAGTGTTGCGGTAGACGGCCATCGAGTTGAAGATCAAGGGGTGGCCCTTCTGAGGAGTGCTGAGCGGAACAACGATGGTCTCAGACTCACACACATCAAGGGAGGTCTCCCAGGTTTCGAGAGCCAGGCGGAGCTTGTACTCGGTAACCACGTCTTGCAAAGCCTCGAAGCTACGCTTGTGATTCCAGACCTGCAAGAAAAGGGCGTTGATCAGAACACGGGTAGCGAAGGCACTGTAGCGAGTCTGCTCGCCCTGGAACAGGTAATCGTGAGCTTCACGGACGGTGAGAGTGCTGGTGGTAGTGTTACGGCGCCAGGTCTCCTCGTCGGATGGGTCCAGGTTCCAGAGGGACTCGGAGGACGGAAGCTCAAGGTTGTCGAACTCGTCGAAGCTCATCGCTGGGGTGTGGTTGAACGTGAGAGTCAACATGCCAAAGAAGATGTACACCGCGAAGTAGGTACGGCGGCACGACTCATCCTCAATCCAATCCTCACGTGTGGTCGGGATACCTTGGCGAGCATCAGTCCGCACCTTGAGCTGGTACCGGTTGCCGGCGACCATGTTGGCGAGAAGACTCTTGATCGAGCAAGTCCATTCAAGACCCTTGGGATCGCCACTCCAGCTCTCAAAAACCATGTTCAGCAGGGTGCTCTGCATCAACCAAAGAGGGCACTTGCGAGAATCGAAGTTATCCTTGTGTTGCAGGAACTGGTTGACCAAAACCTTGGAGCCGACGTGAAGCATGAAAGCGTGCTCGCGCTCGAAGGTGTAGAGAGCGCCAATCGAGAGAACTGCGAGCAGTAGCGGTGCAGACACGGTAGTAGGGTTGAACGACTGCTGGTGCAGGAAGGGCAGGTGAGGGTGGTACAGGTTAAAGTAGGTAGACAGGTACCGGTTCAATGCGATCAAGCCTGGCATCTGGAAGGTTTCGGGCAGACCACCGAGGCTATCTGTATTTTGGACACGCTCCACCACCAGATTGCGTTCCATCTCATCCATGATTTGCGGAGCTCTGGGGAGAGTCAACGCTTGGCTAGGGCCGGGAGAGCGACGATAGTTTACGGGGCTTACGGGGCCGGTCATGGAGGGGTAGGGGGACAACGCGTTAGGGGTCGAGTTGCCAGACATGGGCATCGAGTTCGACAGAAGCACATCTCCGAGGGGGCCGTGACGGTCGGCGAGGGTGGGCATCGAGCCAGCATCGTGAGGCGAAACGAGAGTGTCCCAGGGCATTTGCGGCAGAGTAGCGTTACCGGAAAGGTAGGGCTCGAAGGAGCCGTGGCCGGGGGACAACGATTCGGAGCGCTCGGAAACCTGACCATTCGCCGCGGCTGCAGCCTTATGTTGGAAGTCTGTCATCAACATGGCTGCAGTTTCAAGGTCGACCATACCATCACTGCTTGCCTCAATCTGCTCCAGCGTCGCTGGGTCAATTGTGATTGACGGTTTGGCGGGGGCAGAAGTTGTAGACTTCTGGACACCACCACCGCGTCGGCGGCCCTCGGCGACCAGAGGGATACCGCCATCCTTGGCGTGTACAGTTCGATCATGGCGCAACAGAAGGTCGCGACGAACGAAGGTACTCCGACATTTTAGGCACTTGAAGGGGCGTTCTTTTGTGTCTGCAAAAAGTCAGTATTGGGGGGATAACAACGCGACCGGACCTCCCAAAAATGAAAACTTACGTGACCGTTCATGTCTGCTACGATGCTCACTGCGACTGAAAGCGCGATTGCAAAATTGACATTTGTACTTCTTCTCTGGAGCTGAAGCCTTCTTAGCCGGCGAGTTGCTGGCTGTCCCGGGAGCTGATGGAGCCATGTGTGTGTGTATCTGTCGGATCCTTCTCAAACAAAAATGGTCGAGTTCGGTGGTATAGTTCCCTGGGTGAGCTCGCACCGGTTCCTTAAACGTGTCGACGACAGAAGTTCGTTGGGATGTCTGATCATTCCTATGTGGGGGAATCACGGGTATGTAAAGGTGAAAGTGGGTGTCCAGCCACGAAGGAAAACAAAAAAGGAACGCTCGAAAAGAAAGGCGGGTGAGCGTTAAGCACCGCGATAGGAGGGGTTATAATGTGTTGAAGAAAGGTGGGAGGGGAGGGGGAAGAGGGGAAGGAAAGAAAGGATGAGGAGAGAAGAGGAATTTGGAAAACGGGTTTCCTTTGGGGGGGGAAGGGAGGGGATGGAAGGGAGGGGGAACGATGGGACGTGGGCCCAAGCATCGCTTACTACGCGTGAGTCGCGCCGAGGGGCGAAAGCGGGACTGGAGGGCCTCAGAGAGGGGGGAACTCTAGTGAAAGGGAAATCACGGTAAGTCAGAGGGGGCTGGGAATCTCTTCCAGGTCTCCGGCCACGCACTCCTGCTTCCTATCACCACAACCACACTATAGTTGGACTAAAACCCGATGATGTCCCCCCCCCCCCTTTTTACAATACTAAATCGACACGTCGTAATATTCAAACGCAAATCTGATTCGACCCGATCGCCAAATTTTAAAAATCAAAAAATACATGTGGCCCGCAGTCCTTTGAAACCCATCATCTCGGTCCTGCCGAACGTTTACATTTTACTTTTTTAGGCCCGATTCGTGAGATGTGTAGATAGGCTATATTTACGTCTATCCATGGAGGGGTAGAATCTCGATGTATACTGTGGATAGGTGACAAAGAATGATCTATACAAAATAAAATAAAAATGCTAAAATCAAAGAAAAAAATTCCAAGTCCAAAAAAAAAGAAAAAGAAATAAAAAAGCAATATTCAAGGGAGATCCGGAACAAAAGTGGGAATAGCGCTGTCTGCTGCGAGGGCTCTCGAGTGTGGGCCATGCAGTGGCCCCTCGCTCACCAAAAACCAGACCCATAGTATAGGATTAAGAGACTAAGACTATTATATTTTTCAGGAAAATGTGTGGCTGGCATGTGAGGCGATTTAGTGTCTCGATCGTGGCACATCCACAGCGATGCAATCTTCTTACTGGTTACGTGGGTTATCTAGGGCCCTGGTAGGTGGCCCTGCAGTTAGCTGTCATCGTTGATGCCCTGTATAGATGATGATGCTTTTGATAGTCACAACCATGGTTCATGCCCACGCTACCCCTCTTGTTATCCAAACCCCTCCGATCGGCACGATCATAGATTGGCTCGGTTGATCGGGTATCTGAGTATCGTTACACACTTCCGACCAAGACACGGGCAATCGGGTGGGTTGGGAATGAGACAGGGATGTATTTGCTCACATTGCTAGCGACTCTCAAGGTTTGACATGATAAATAAGTAGGTAAATTCTAGCAAATAATATGATCTAATAATTCTACGGGGACCTCCCTTCAAACCTCCGGATAGCGCTAGAATAGCCTCGATCGTGTCTATCCGCGGGGCGTGGGTTAGTTGCAGCCGGTCGAGTCGATCAATCCACATCGTTCGGGTCTTTTGTTTTTCTGTCTTAAAGGGTCAATCAAACTCAGGGATACCATTCGGCCTAGCAGGTGCGCCACACCTCTTTCAAAGCACGATGGATCCCCCTTAATTATTGACAGATCATTGATATTCACGTACTTTTGTCCTAGGTCTGACTGGTCCAGATTCCGTCTCACCTCGGAGTGCCCCGCTCTGTGGCGGTCCCAAGCTGTGCCACGGAGGGGGTACTTATTCAAAATATTAATTCAAATCCACGGAATAATAGGTAGGGGTGATATGTCATGTACCTGCACTGCAGTTATACATCTCTAAGGCTCCCACTTCATCACAAATCATAGGCCATTGTCGACGCATAAGATGTACGACACCAGGTCATGTCTGTGCGACATTGGTGTCCGAAGCCATTCAGACATCACCTGCTGGATTGCAGGATGATCTGCAAAGCAAAATGCGAATCGGGTCTCAAGGTTGGAATACCATCATCTGATTCAGAACCGCCTCTTGCTGTTTTAGGGTAAGACCCATACGTCTATACGTCTACTTTGTCGGTTATGGGAATATAACCGGGTTGTCTCGATTATGATATTTCGGTGCCTGCAGAATCATGGTAGTATTCGTGTTAAAGCGTGCCGGGCTGCTCGGGGTCCACTACAACCTCAATGAACGGTCAAGCCCGAAGTGAGTTGGCTAGCTCTTGTACACCGCACAAAACCCGTGTCCTGAATTCCCGGCTGCCGTGGGGCACTGCATCATTGGGAGCCCGAAGATCCGCTAGGACTAAAGACGCGGAGGACTGACGCGGTTACTTAGGGAACGCGTCTGGCGACGCCCCTCCCGGTGGAGATACGCGATGCAGCCCAGGACGGCACAGAAATGGAAGATCAGCCAGCGAGGGGGAAAGAAAAAAAAAAAAGTACTTCTTAACTGTACATCGCCCCCCCTTGACCCCTCGAATGACTGACCTATCAAATTATTGCGATCTATGCGATGGATAACAAATATAATTCTCCAAGTATGCTCTTCAAAAGTACATTTTATACAGCAACATCTGCAGCCCTTGGTTTAACCGGAGAGTGTAATCGCTTCTAGCGGATTTCCCGGATGATCATCGAAGCCTCAGCGAACCTTCTCCAGCCCGCTACATCAGCTGAGTAGAGCGGTGGAGAGCTAGTGATTAGCGAGGGCTCTGAAAGGGAGAGCAATGAACGTGATAGCCCTTGTTTTGACTAAAGAATTCCAATATTGGCTCGATCCACTTCCCGATGCAGCGGTCCGACCCAGTTTCAACGTTCTCGACCCAAGCAGGAACCAAGGGGGAGAAGATGACGACGTAGTGCAGATTGAGCGGTGACTTGACCGCCTGGGATTTGGTACTTTTGTCAATTATATCAAAGACCAGTTGATGATCCACCATTCCCAATCCCTGGCCAACGCCCAAAGCCCTAAAAATCTGACATTCCATTCTTGAAGTTGAACTGAACTGAATTGAATCTGACTGTTTAGGCTCAAGTCCGACTCCGAAACCTTATGAACCCATAATTCCAGTATGCATTGGATTACTCCGTACGGAGTAATCACGAACATTAGGACTAAGACCAATATTCCAAACAATGGATCTGCAAAAAGGGATCGGAATCGGCCCAGTCGTCAATGAAACACTTTGACCTCGTGAACTTACCGTAAAAAGAACAAAAGACCAAAAAAAAAAAAAAAAAAAAAGCTCTCTATCTGTACCGAGCGAATTGACCCAGCTCCACACACACCTACACTTTTGTCGCAGGAATCTAAGGAACATCTTCCCCGGCGCCGGCCCCTGAACTAATGACCTCCAGCAGCCCGCGCCTGGTCGATGGGGGCCCATCGTCCCGACAACTAACGAAGTGGGGGTGCAGAGTGGACACCAACTGGATCCGCTGGTCGCGCCCCGCCGCCAGGACGGTCTGGAATTTCTGAAGTTCCTCGCTAGCAGCTCTGGCCCGTTTGGCCTACAGCCCAAAATATTACCGAAGATGTCGGTGAGACCTCATCGTGCATGTAGATATTCAACTATATGCTTCACCGCTCCGTCACATGGCTATCTAAGATTCGAGGTGCAGATGCAGGTCCCGCTTTCTTTGAGATTATTATTTTATCTCACATTTATTATTTTTCTTTTTCCGATTTTTGTTTGTGTGCGCTAGCTTCTCCTCCCTTTACACTTTCGCTAAAGATGGGGGCGTTTGAAACCCCGACTTTCCGGTGCCCTGGGAAGCAACATCTCCGAGATGGGTTCCACTGGCTTTTGGTGTGTGTGGGTTTCCTTACTCTCTTCTGATTGAATGCCCAGGGTCATCGAAGGAAAGAAGCCGAATCCGAATCCGAATCCGCCTGCCTAGTTGAGCCGTCTTTGTCTTGGTTTAGAATCTTCGTGTCTACAGTAGCTAACTTAACGTTCCCGAAGGATTTCGTCTATCCGCTTACTCTTCATTAATCTGTGCCGTCCCAGGATCTGGACCCGGCACACAACCAAGAAATGCGAATTGCACACTAAAAAAGTTCGGAATACCCGTTTGTGATGCTTTCTCCCGGCAGTTAATTACTGGATCCAGTTAGTTCCATTAGAAGAACTGTAATTGACCGCCGTTCGTTATTCCTTAATTTGCCACACTGGGGTACAAACTGGAGTATTAACTATGCCAATCCCAGTACTAAGCATCACTGAAGCATCATTGGATGGGCAATTTAATCAATATCAATATAATGAATATCCCTTGTACCTTGGAAAGGAAATGAGGGTTCCGGGGAAGAACACCCGGTCCATGGTTCACTCCCGCCAGATCGAACCAAATCAAATCACGTTGATATCACTTTCCGAAAGTCCAGACCGACACAGGGCTGTAGCTGCAGTTGCCGTGCATGTACGTGGCATTACCTCACCGTCATTGTTCCCCAATTCCAGGGTTTGGTTTTAGTGAATTTTAGCCTGATGCAGGGGATGCATAAGATAATCAATCTCCCTTGTCCCACCATCAGCACGATGACGGAATCAATAATCTAAATATTTGGAACTTCATTTCTCTAAACTAAACGTACGCCCCGCGTCGATGTGCTTCAGAATTTTCTCGAAGGGGTGGAACACCCTAATCCTGGAAACAGGAACGGAGAACCCGGCAAACTTTTTTCCTGGACTAAGTTCAAAGAGCGGAGCTAGGCTTGCTTCTGACGATATTATCGTATGTAATCGGCAGCTCCACCCAGTCTAACGAATAATCTATCGAATGCAACGGGCTTGTTGGAAGCTCTTCCTCCACGCGTGTGAGTGGAGCTGTAGGAGGCGGATCACCACATAGTGGCTCCGAACATTATACAAATGTAGAAAGAGGGGGCATTGCGCACGATTGATGTTCATCGCGACAACTGGGTCTGTCTCCATACGGATTCACGAACGACAGCTCCGGGTCTCCATTCCTCTGGGAACAGAATGATGGTCGCTACAGTATGAAACTGGGAAAGGGGGCAATGAGAGTGATGATCAGGATCAGCGGTCGGGCCCGACATTCTGGATACAGAGGGGCTAGTCAGTGCTCCGCGATTGGATGCCGCTGCCCCGAGCGGCAGGATGAGTCTCCATTTGGTACTGGAAATCCGTCCGGTTGGGTAAGCGTTGATGTCGTCCACAGGGAGAGGTTCCTGAGACTCCCGCAATGTCCGCTCCTGCAAGGAACGGGGATTGGCGGTGGCAAATTGGCCGAGGCAAGCTCCTGAGGTTGCTCTGGTGGGTATGGGTAAGCTTGTTTGCTTGGCACTCATGGTAGCTTTTTGGTTGCCTTAGTACCTAGGCAGAGGTGCTTCTTGAGTGGTTCTAGTGTTGCTTCCTGCGCATTCAATCATTAGATATTCTAAGTCTGTTGGTATAGTTTGATAATAATAAATAATAAATAATCATTGAAGCTGTCAGTAGCTATCTCATCGTTGCTCTGTCATTCAAGTTTAATCCTTTAGGAACCTTTGAACATTGATCTGTGTTTTGTTGCTTGCAAGTCTATATGTACAGGGTTCGCATATATATTTGTTGCTTCTGGCATCAAGTAACTTCAACCGCAACAATACTAGCATATACATCTTTATTTAGGTGCTACATGCTCCACAGTGCTATTAAATCCATATACCTAGACAAATAACATGTATAAAAAACAGTGTGGATAATCCTTTTGTGTATAGTACCCATGTCATGTAGGTAGAGTGGACTCGACTCGTGGGACTTGACAGCTTGACCCACCACCCACTTCCAGGGCTGCATCCATGGATGGATCCCGATCGCTTGTTTAATCGTGAATATTTTATATATAGTAAGTGAAGGACACGTAGCAGTAGGAATAATTTCTAGCATTCGAAATTGATGCATCTTCCTGCCTGGTCTCATGTATACCCAGGTAGCCGAGTGCACACGTAATGGTTCCAAGGTACAGCTTGAGACATAATCAACACATGACAATGTCAATCTGGAGATCCACTGGCCACGTGCTCATCTGCAAAAGCCATCGTATAGTCTGATGGCGCAAGACTAGTGTTTATACCCGATAACTAGCCCGTGATCAATGACCATGCTCATAGGTAAAACGTGCTGATAACAACGGGTTGCATATTCGGGAATATACCCCTGCCCAAGTGTGAGATGGCAACGTCAGATAAAATCTAGACCAAATGAAACGGCTACCGTTCCATGGAACCATGAACCTTTTTCACTTCACATGGAAATAAGCCAGTTCGCGCCCCGACCCCGCAACCAAACCAAACCAGACGATCTACTCTGATCTACAGGAACCATTGCGGTGCGAGAACAATGAGCGTGTTCACTCCGCTAGACTGACTCAGAGAATGAAATCCATGAACTACCCGCGGACACCGAGAAAATACGATGTACAGGTGATGACACCCTAACCTTGGAATAATCCTTGTTCGAAATGAAAACGGCCCGGAAGTAATCCCCAGCAGACCGGTTCTCGGCGCACTTTATTACGCCTAGCCTGGGGGCGATGGCCAATTGTTTTGAATAAATTGTCAGGGAATATATTCCTGCCACATGGCAGGTATTACCGACGGCTAGGAGATCCTATGAGTGATTATTTTTATGGGGTTTGGTGCCTAGTCGAAGTAAAGTTCGACATCGCGCATGAAACATGAAACTTGGAACCAACCCCGACTTGTACAGTAAACTTAATTCGGGTTGTTTAGTATTCAAAGTTCTCACTCGGAAATATGATGCCGGTCCCCATTGCTATCGAGGAGAACTAGTTGCCAGTTAACTATCGTGTTTAAGATTTCTGTAGGTACCTTTCCGTGCCCAGCCTTGGTATTTGACAAACGATCTTCAGGACTAGTGAAATGACCCCAAATAATGACCAGTTCCCCGGTACAAAGTGAGGCGATAGTCAATCGACCCCATTACCAAGGCGATCCCTGATTCACATGGGATATCCCATCATTGCGATGACGTAAAACGGACTTGATTACCAACTGGGCATAGGTCATCCATATAGCAGACCGGGGCTTGCGGACCCCGGTTTCCTGCATGCGGTATATTCTCCTAAATCTCAACAGGGCAGGGTTCTCACTGGGCTGTGGAATAACGCCCATTCCTTATCACTGCAGGAAGTCAGCAAAGACCAATTGCACATCACCCATGCGCTGTTGCCGCGCGGATTAATTTGTGTTTATGCAGCCACCATCAACGAAGGGGACAGGGACGTCAGCACGATTTCAAGTTGGCTTTGAGACTCGGACATCGGCGGAAACTATGACAGCCACAGCAATTTAATATGGGTTCGACCTTCTAGAATAGTTCTGGAACGTGTTGGTTCCCCTGTAGCTTGGTGTGGCTTAGTGGGTCGTGCATGGATAAGCCAACCGTTGAGTTTTTCGTGTCAGAGAATGAGTTGGTTTGATCATATCACCCGAGAGTCATATATTTCCTGCCTGGGGGTAGTAAAATATGCATTTTCCGAGGTTGCTAATCTAGCTTGGTTGGATACTGTCCCAGAGGATGTGTAATGGATCCACGCTGTGTAAATGTATTTCACCTGCTGGTTAACAATTATTGGTACCGGGGGGGGGTTTGGGTTTAGCTTTTCTGCCCCTTACCTTGACTGTCTTTTCCTAGCCTTATCAGACCTTAGAATCTGATAGTTTGGCGGACCAGTTTTTTTGTTTTGATTTTCCTTGTACCCATTTACCAAGAGTTCCCCTGATGGCGAGTGTGTTCAATGGAGAAAGACCAGTATCTTAGCTCGATAATACCGTCATACGTTTAATGTATAGCAGCCAGCAAGGGCAGCTAGGAGCTTCCTATTGGGTCACTGCACGGGTGGACAGTGAAGTTGAGAGTTCACGCTCCGAAAACCCACCTAGGTGTCAAATCAGCGTGAGCCGCGCAGGATCCACATGGGCGCACTTTTCACGAAACGAAAGCCGGCGTAACACGCTTCGGTCTGGATCTCAAAGGTCCCTGGGCTATTTCGCACAGGGCGAATGGCATGACGAAAAGGTTTCATTTTTTTTTGTTGTTGTCTTGGATCTCAATTAATTTTTCTTTTATTTTTAAATTTTTTTTGGCCCCCTCGTCGTCGTTTTGCCCCTCATAGCCGGGGGATGTGACTGTAACGGGGCGAGTAGACTGTCACACTGTTGGTAGACATAGTCATGTCCTACCATGTTATTTTGAGGCGCGTTTGGCGATTTGAGGGGCAAGATAGTAATGTAGCAATCAAAACAACACAAGAGTGGATTTCTTCCCCCCTAGGGCTTGCTTGAGCCCATAGCGCGTGAACGTGCCACGGTAGATCCAAAGCCTGTCGGGTCGGTCGATGGAGTGCTCCGTTATGGAGCCGGGTGCTCAGACGCTGGTACACAACGCACTGTGCTGCTGGTGTGTATTCATAAAGGCAAGATAACACGGCTCCCGGGAACTAGAAAGGAAGACGATTTAAATGACATATGCAGCAAAGTGGCTCTCAACAGCCAATATTGATATCAGATTGCATTAGACATGTAGAGTGTAGAATTGAGGTGCCGTACTCCGTATAATGAAAACGGTAATAATACCAATAATACGCGCGGCAGATACGCAACTGCATACAGACTTGCTGCTTTCTCTCACGGAGTAGACGCCTTATCCGTCCCGCCTCCACTCCCTGATTCTCCCACTCCTGAGTTATTACGAGCTTCTTCACATTCTCTCCCTAATGGCTTAAAACATATCTGTGGTGGTTTATTGTGGTTGTACTGTCATCGTGAGCCCCTCGGACACAGTCATCTTCTCCCCAACCCCCGGAAAGTGGGTTGCAAAAATTACCCACCCGCGCCCCCCTCCCAACAGCACATTTCAGTCATGAGCCTCCCGGAACTGTGAGTGAGAGAAGAAATACAAGCCAAAAGTACGGTCCCGACCGGTACAAACTCGACTCCCAGTTGAGACTTCCTTATGTACGCATACCGTGCAGTGGACTTAGCCGTGGACTCTGCGCTGGCTGCCAAAGCCGGGGCCTTTGCGACCGCTTTCGAGTACACCGACGAACAGGCCACCACCCCCACAGCTGCATCCCGACTCCGCGGTCGGGGGAGCATCTCGCAGCAATCCGACCGTTTCACTAAATCCCCCCTGAAAATGGCCACCGGATATGCGGCCAGCCCCGAGCCGCCGGCACTGTTCGTGCGGGCGATGTACGATTACGATGCCGACGACCACACAAGTTTGAGCTTTCGCCGGGGCGACATCATTCAAGTCCTCAATCAGCTGGACACTGGATGGTGGGATGGAGTCATTGATAATGTCCGTGGTTGGTTCCCAAGTAACTATTGTACCATCATCACAGAGGCGGACGACTTCGGTGAGCACATGTTACAGGCACAAGAAGAGGAGGACATGAGCGCAGAATCGGGACTCGAAGACGATTATGGGAATGAAAATGACGAGGATGACGAGCTGGACTCGGAGGGTAATCCGCGCGACTCGCTGCCCATCCTACCGATCGAGGGTATTCCGGCGCAACAGGAGCAAGAGGAGGCCGCATTTTGGATCCCGCAGGCGACACCGGACGGCCGACTTTTCTACTTCAACACTCTGACTGGATACTCGACTATGGAGCTGCCGTTCGAAAACCCCACCGGTGCGAACGAAAATGGCCCTCGAGACCGAACCAACTTTTTCGTCCCTGACCAGACGCGGCCGCCTCCTGAGTTGATGGCGCGTGGATTTGAGAGAGACGAAGATGAGTACGACGGCTCTGCATCGGAGGCAGAAGGAGAGTCGCTGATGCTGACGTCCCGTGACTCTATTTCTCGTCGTCGACAGTCTTTGGTTGACGGGGTTTCGCCTGCTACCTCCATGGATTCATTATATCCCCCGGGGCCAAAGGATTTCAAACCTTCGCAGATGAGCAAGAGTCCTCAGCCATCATTCAGCAGCGCCGGAGGCACCACCAGCACCAACACCTCTGTCGTCGAAATCATCTCACGACCTTCCATTTCTTCCAACACGCCCTTGCATTTCGTAGATGACGGATTTATCCCGCCCGTGGCTTGGCCCACGCTGGTTGATAACATGCGGTTTGCCGTCGAAGCTTACCGCCAGACTCTCCTTTCTGGCGAACGGTCAGAGTATGTAAGAAAGGCCGAGGATATTTCCGATCACCTGCGCATGCTTTTGGCCGCTGGGTCGGATACTACCGATAATCATTCCGGCAACCCGTCTATCATCTCCACCAACAAAGCGCTCTATCCTTACTTCCGAGACATGATGTCGAAATTCTCGAAGTTGGTCCTCTCATCACATATCGCCGCCGCCGACTGGCCTGGCTCTGATTCAGTCAACAAGTGCCTCCAAGAAGCCGATGGTGTCATGCAAGGAGTGTACGGTTATGTTGATGTTGCCCGCCAGCAGTGCGGGGACAACATTAACAGAATTGTGCCTGGCTTTGTCAGTGGTAGCTCTTGCGGTGGCAGCTGGCAAAACAATGGAGTTTCTTTGAATGCAGCTGGCCCCACCTCTTTCCTCGTTCCGGAGGGGGGTGATTCTCGAACCGAGCCGTCAGTTTCTCTGGATTCTGCCCTTTTGGATCACATCGATATCCTGAGGAGGTCATTTGTGGGTTGTATTCGTCGACTAGAAGAGCGTTTGATTGTGAACCAAAAGATCGTCACCGCAAGCGAACATTCAGAGATCGCGGATGCTGTGTCGGCCGCTGCAATCAAGGTTGTTGAGCAGTTCCGTCCTTGGATCTCAACTGTGGAGTCGATCAACCTTGTGCCTCTCGGCACCAGTTTCCAGAATCCTCAACTGGTTGATTTCAGCTTGCAGAAGCAACGGGTTTATGATGGCATTGGCGATTTCATCTTGAGTTGCCAAGCAGTCTCTGCTCCTCTTCCTGATGAGTGGGCCGAGCTCCGAGGTGATTCTCTTGACGACCGAATTACTGCTGTGCGAAGTGTGGCCAAGCAAGTGGAAAACTACGTCTCTCAGATCGGCTTTTCGCTGTCTCTGCTTCTTGAACAAATCCCCGATGATCAATCGTCCATTACTCGAGTCGATAGTCGTCTGGAGGAGGAGGATGAATCGATCAACAAGAGCACTCACAGTCGCAGTGAATCTAAAGCCAATATCTCCTCAGAGTCCATTGGCATCCCGTCTTCCTACGCCCCTGGGAAGGAGCCTGGGAAGGTACGCCGCAACATGGACAAGGCTCAGAGATTCTTTGGACAAGCGCCACCTACAACCGTCACCCGTGAGCCGGTTCAGCAGGAGCCCGTAAGAGAACCTGAAGAGACGCCCTGGTTCCTGAAGATGGACCACGAAGCCGAAGTGTTCTACGATACCAAGAGTGACTCTCCTATTCTTAAATGTGGAACACTGTCCGGCTTGGTCGAGCATCTTACACGCCATGACAAACTCGATGCATCCTTTAACAATACTTTTCTCCTTACCTATCGCTCCTTTACGACTGCCTGCGAACTTTTTGAGTTAATTGTGCAGCGCTTCAACATCCAGCCTCCCTTCGGCTTGAATGCCGATGACATGCAAATGTGGGTTGATCGCAAACAGAAGCCTATCAGATTCCGGGTGGTCAATATCCTAAAGAGTTGGTTTGATCACTTTTGGATGGAACCCAACGATGAAGTGAACATGGATCTCTTGCGACGTGTACATGCGTTTACCAAGGACTCCATCGCCACAACTAAGACTCCGGGTTGTCCTACTCTCCTTGCTGTCATTGAACAACGACTTCGCGGTCAAGACACAACTGTGAAGCGCCTTGTTCCCACTCAGAGCAATGCCGCCCCGCCATCTATCATCCCGAAGAACATGAAGAAGCTGAAATTCCTCGATATCGACCCCACCGAGTTTGCCCGACAGTTGACTATCATTGAGTCTCGTCTTTACTCCAAGATCCGGCCTACCGAGTGCTTGAATAAGACTTGGCAGAAGAAGGTTGGCCCAGATGAGCCCGAGCCAGCTTCTAATGTCAAGGCTTTGATTCTTCACTCGAACCAGCTGACCAACTGGGTCGCTGAAATGATCTTGACACAAGGCGATGTCAAGAAGCGCGTGGTGGTCATCAAGCACTTCGTCAATATCGCTGATAAATGTCGCGCCCTCAACAACTACTCGACCCTCACATCCATCATATCCGCCCTTGGAACAGCTCCTATCCATCGGCTGGGCCGCACATGGGGCCAGGTCAGCGGCCGCACTTCTGCAGTCCTAGAGCAGATGCGCCGACTGATGGCCAGCACGAAGAACTTTGGCGAGTATCGTGAAACCCTACATCTTGCCAACCCTCCCTGTATCCCTTTCTTCGGTATGATATTCACCCGAGCACACCCTCTAGTATCTTCTCTTTCTACTTTCAGTGACCGTAGCTAACACTGCCCAAGGTGTTTATCTCACGGATTTGACATTTATCGAAGATGGTATTCCATCCCTTACGCCATCAGAACTGATCAACTTCAACAAACGGGCCAAGACTGCCGAGGTTATTCGGGACATTCAGCAATATCAGAATGTGCCTTATCTCCTTTCACCAGTCCCCGAACTCCAGGATTACATCCTCAGTAATCTACAAGCCGCTGGTGATGTTCACGACATGTACGACCGGAGTCTTGAAATCGAACCTCGGGAGCGTGAAGACGAGAAGATTGCAAGGTATGCTGACTCTTCTAGCAATAAGCCCAACACCATGCTTTTTGCGAGTACCGTCGCACTATTGCGATAATCATGTTTCAATCTATTTGTTCTTGCTTTTCCCCCCTTTTCTCCTCTTGTGGGATGTGGTGTTTGGCACTTTCGGCGACACCCAAATTTAACCTCCCATTTTCGGTTTTTTCCTCCAGTGACGATCGTGTGGCTTTACAAACCTGTTTTGAGCGTTGAAACTAACCGCTTTTGAATTTAACTCGTAGATTGCTTTCTGAGTCAGGTTTCCTGTAGTTGTGGCGGTGACCCCTTGTCAAGCTACACCTGCAGGTGGCCGTGGCCAATCGAGGCGCTAATGCTCCATTTTTCGCCACACTCAACAACGCTCCAATCAAATCAACGCGATACCTGATCGTCGTCAACACCCGCAGGCAATGTTTCACCACTGGGTGATTAGCAGGGGCTAGTAAGAGCCATTTCGGACATGTCCGAATCATGCGACCGCGGTCTAGCCGCTGCACAAGCTCCTGCATGTGCCTAGTCCACCGAGACTGGGACGAATCTGGTTCGATGAACCTCTTATACCCCGCGACATATTGGGGCCCAAACGCTTCTATGAAGATTGCCAATGAGCCAATCGCCGCAGGCAACAAACTCTCATGCATCTTACCGCTGCACGATCCATGTGCTTTCGATTATTTCCGTTCCATATACCTTTTTGTTTGGCATAGAATTTTTCTTGGATTCGACCGGCTGTTTCTTTTTGCGTTTCGGAATATTCTCAAGAGGATTTTCTTTACTCCTCATGTACTCGATTGTCGCACATACTGGCCATTTGGTGTGTATATTCTGGCCTTCTTGTTAACAGCTTCTCTTATATATCCTTTTCGTTATGGCCAGGGGGGTGGGAGGGGAAGGTGGGATGATGTGAAACCCTTCGGAAAGATAATGCCTTGACGCCGTCTTCTATAATGATATGTCACGACCTTTTTGACTGAAGTTCTTGTCTAGACCCACAATTTTGACAAGTCGATTTTTCTTACGACCAGGAACCCATGTATGGTTCTTGGCTCGCTTCTTTGTATCTATTTTTGGAAAATCTATTTTCTATACATACTCAGTATCTTCCGACTCCCTGCGTTCACAGGGTCAATATAAGGACTTGGGGCTATTCCAAACCTCGGTTTTTAAGCAACAACGCGAATGTCACAATAAGGTATAGCTGGCTTGGATAGTCGACAGGGATATTTCCGAGGCTACATAAGATGATACATCACATGCATGTTTGACTCCTACATACATGGGCAGTATTTGTATTTGAGAAAGTGGCTCTACCATAGAGCTGATAACTATTTCATGCAGCTAGATGCTCTATGGGTGTGATCCATCACTTTACTTGAAAGACTCCTCCACTCCCGAAGATATGAAAAATTGACCTACCCAGCGCCGAAGACACCAGTTTAAATCTGTAGCTGAATGCAAGGATGAAAGAGAGCGTGACAGTCGTAGCGATGTTTATGCGATGGAGGCCTCGGTACCTGGTCATGAGACATGGGGCTTAGGCTGCTGGTTTTGGCTGCTCCCCAATATCCCGGAAGAGTTTCAACTTGACCTCAGATGCCATAAGACCCTTAACCTCCTCCGATACGATCCGTTGGCCGCCTCGGACGACCTTTTCAAGCTGTTGGTCCTTGACAGCAGACCCACCAGGACGCGTACCAGAGTTCTCAATTTGCCTCGAAACTTTGCGCAATTTATCACTGAGATCAACCATCTGCTTGCTACCATAGTCCCGGGAAGCGAACAACGGACTCTGACTGAGCGTAGAAACCCAATATTTGTTCCAGAGCAATGACAAAATGTCTGAATCAAGCGTACTCTTGAAATGTGTCGTCTCAAGCGAATAATACCGATTCGCGTGTGTTCCAAAATCCTCCGCCTTGCCAACAGGAATAGTCTGGAACTCATCATCCTCATGAGCCTCCTTAGCAGGCGTAAAATCCAGAGGAAACGTCCTGAAGGACCCAATCTCCACCTTACCCGCCGAGATCGTCCGGTCGGGATCAATAACAACAGCCACAAACGGCCCGGACATTTGCTGCGTCTGCTGCGTCGCTACATCAATACCCGATAGCCAGCATCCGTACCCCGGGTGACTGTGGTACCAGCCAACGGCGTTATCCACCCGCCCCGCATCACGGCATGACTGCAGATAGGAAACCATGTATTCGTTCGCTTCGTCTTGTGCGTTCACGCGGGTCTCTGTACCTTCAACGGGGAGTCTGAATGCATCTGTCACCACGAAGGTTTCTGGGAGGATGTAGCCTTGCATAAGACCCATCACTTCGAGGGATCCACCTGAGCGCGCATGCATCACCATTTTCAATAGTGCTGTTGCGGAGATTCGGACATATTTGAAATAATAGGGATCTTTGGCCCATGGTCGTTCATCATTCAGTTTCTTTTGTGTTTCTGCGTCGTATTGGTATAGCGCATCGCGTTGGGGATCGAAGACACTGATCGAGTTGTCGAGCTCTGTGTTGATTGGTGTTAGCTTGGTGGTGCTATTGACGATTCGGGTAAGGAGTACGAACCCCAGGACTGCTGTGCAGCCTGCATTTTGATGGAGTATGTATGGCGGCAGATAATTGGGGGTTCCTTGAGGAGTTGGAGGTGAGGGGGAAAGTGAATGAGGGATGATAAAGTCTATGGAGGGGATCAATCAGCTTGGTTGATGTAGTGATGACCGTGGAGAAAAGCGGTGGGGCGGGGAATGGCAGAATGGAGGGGCGGTGTGATAGATATGCTTATCTAATGGGCACACACCAGCTGAAAACCATCGGGTGACTAAGCCGTTGCCCTGGACAACGATCGGCGCCAAACATCGGGGCTTCCTTGATGAACCTGTTATCATTCAGCCCTCTATGTGATTCCCCATCCCCCTCATAAACACACCCACTTCTTCATGTCTTGCATCTGACAACTCATCCTCCAAACCCACCTTCGTTTTTGAAAGTTTGGTTCCGTGTGTCGGGACACTCTGGGTTCTGTTTGTTGATACCCTCGGGGTCACAGTCGACCTTTTGTTGGAAGTGAACCACATTCTTTGATTCGAGTTACCCTTGCTCCCCACCAGGGCACCAAGAAATGGCTGTCGACACAAGTTACCTGACCACTCAGGTCAACAATATTGTGGAGCAGCTGCATGGTATTTTTGATGACATTGGTGTCCCCGCTCATGAGCGCGACACTCGCGAAGCAGAGGTGAGTCCAATGCGAGTCGCAAATGACTGTTCGCAATCTAACTAGGGATATAGCTTTTCAATGCTTTGTCGGAGACTTTGAACAACCATTTGAAGCTCGTTAATGAGTAAGTCCATCGCCATTCGCAGTAAGGTTTCGCATTGTGGCCATTACTAACGTGACCTAAAGAGAAAAGGAACAGATGACACAAGAGGCTCAGCGCCTGATCACAACTATTCAACAAATAGAGGTTTCCCTCGGTGATGAGAGAGCCAATGGCCAGTATGAGTTGAACCGCGACGATGTTCGCATTACCTACCCGCTCAACCGGTGTATCGCATTCTTGCGCGAGAAGTGCGAGGGAATGACCAAGCTGCACCGTGAGCGTTTTGAGCAAGTCAAGAGTATGTTCAAGTGGACTGTGATGCTAGATTTTCATGCTGACCCCTGATAGAACTTGTTGATGCGCTCGAGTCCTACTCGTCCCACCTGGAGGCCTCATTCCTCATCATCGAACTGCCTCCCACCGCACCCGGCTCGACTATTCCCCCAAGCTTCGACCTTTCACCCGATTATGTTACATCTCTGGACTCCGAGTTTAGTCGCGTATATGAAGAATACCACCGTCGTGTTTCCTTCGTTCAGACTACCTCCGAGGAGATCATTAAGATGTGGGCCGAGCTTGGAACCCCCCAGGTCCAGACCGATTCCAACATTGTCAAGCACTACCGCGATTCTCCTGAGCAGCTTGGCCTGCACGAAGGCGACCTTGCCAACCTGAAAGCTAGACGTGATAAGCTGGTGGATGAGAAGAAGGGTCGTGAACGCAAGATCAAGGAGCTCCGAGCAGCCGTTGAGGGCTTGTGGGAGCGCTTTGGTGTCGAGGAGTCAGACCGCAAAGCATTCTTGGCCGCCAACCGTGGTTGTGGTATGCGCACCATCAATGAATTCGAGGAGGAGCTGAATCGTCTCAATGAACTCAAGAGACAGAACATGCACCTGTTCGTCGAGGACGCTCGCGTCCGTTTGCAGGAATTGTGGGATAGTCTCTTTTTCTCCGAAGAGGAGATGCTCGATTTTACCCCTGCCTTTTCTGATGTGTTCAGTGACGCTCTTTTGGAGGCCCATGAAGGCGAGATTCAACGTCTGGAAGCCCTCAAAGAACAACGTGCCCCTACTTTGGAGATGATCGAAAAGCACCGTGGCCTGCTGGCAGACCGTGAAGCTTTGTCCACATCTAGTCAAGATGCTTCTCGTCTCATGGCTCGCGGAAACAAGGGTGAGAAGCGTGATCCTGGAAAGCTTTTGAGAGAGGAGAAGATGCGAAAGCGTATCTCAAAGGACTTGCCTAAGCTTGAGGCAGACCTCCGCAAAGAGCTTGAGCATTGGGAGGATGAGTTTGGCCGGCCTTTCCTGGTCCACGGTGAGCGTTATCTTGATAACTTGACTCGTGCTGCCACAAGACCCCCGCCTCGCTCTAAGACACCCTCCGCTCCCCCTTCTATCATCAAGTCCAATCCTGTCCGACAGCAGCCACCATCGCGACCTGGAAGCTCCATGCGTGGACCTCCTCCGCCTCGCTCCGCTACCAAGACTCCAAATGGAAGTCGTCCTGTGAAGCATAACACAATCGGATACGCTGGCTCCAGGTCAGGAGCCACTTCTCCCTCCAAGCTTCCTGCGCGGGCCCCGCTGAGCAATATGCCCCACGGAAACAATTCTCCTGAACGTCGCACTGGCCCGGGTACTTATTCATCCAGCACTCTCAATAGCAAGATGCTTCCACCCCGTAATGCGCCACCCCGCATGCGTGCCTTGACCGTGGAGTCGAAGGAGCGCCATAGCCATATCCTGGAGCCCCCGCGCTGCAACAGTGCCATGTCCAACGCTTTTGTCCGACCTGTCAGCCCAGAGGATGTCTACGATGACCGTCAGCGATCTTTCATGAGCGCATCTGTCATGTCAAACTCTCAACGGTCAACCGGCTTCTCACATTCCTCTACCTCCTCCTTGTCATCGTTGTCGTTGAGCTCTTCCCAGCAGGGATACCCACGTATGAACCCGTATCTGTCGCAGGCACCACCACCCCCAGCACTTCGCCAAACATCCAACTCATCCACCGTCCATACCGCCACCTCCGGCTCTGAAAACTGGGAGACCTTTGACGATGGATCCGAATCCGATGTTGATTCTAGTGACATTTACTACGCCAAGTTGCGCGCTGGACAAGGCAAGCGCTTTGCTCCAGACGATGGCTTGGACCTCATGGGCAAGAAGAGCAAGGGTATCAGAAGCGTGAGCCCCGATGGACCCCACCCAGGCCAGGTCCTCCGTGTCGCGGGTAGTGACACCGAGTGGAATGATGACTTCGAAACCTACTAATCCCGTCAAAATCTGCTTTCTTTTGTGATACGCGTCTTGCATTGGATTGCGATTTTCTTACTGGCGCTTCGGACAATTAGCTGTGGTTACGCAATCGCTGTGTTACGGACGATCCCATGACTGGACTTGGTACGGCTCATGGCTCACGATCTACGGACGTTGACGATCCCTTATGATTGAGCTTTCTCAGATTCCTTACGGGCTGGTGTCTTTCCGCACTCAATAATCATCGACCTCGCCCTGGTTACATTTTCCTTTCGTGTTCAAAATTCTGACATGGATCATGTCAATACTGTTCATGCTCTGCCTTTCTTCTGTTAATTTTTGTCAAATTCGTCGCTGCTTTTTGCGGTCCTTGAGGGTTGGCATTTTGTCTTTTCTTCTGTTCATTGTCTCTCAGACATGACTTCTCTCTTCAACTCCGGACGGGTTTTAATGCTGTTTTATCCTATCTGTGGTGTGACATGGCGTTGTATTTTACTTACTCTGTCTTATGGTTTTGGCTTGGTGCTTAGGTTCACTTATTCCCTCCTGGCCCCCGTGGGACTCGGGGTTGTTGCTGCCGTTCTTTCTACCTTATTTTTTTTTATTTTTTTTTATTTGTTGACTTTAGCGCAATACATACTGCTATATTCGAACCAGATTCCCCGTACAAACCTACGTATTATTTCCCAAACTCTATCTTGAGCTTAAATTACAGTATATCACCTGAAACTTCTGGAAAGCGTGCGATTTTCATGTAGTAGACATTCATATCTACAAGTCTATTGACATCATAATCTCTCCATCTTCATCCGGTGGTGCAGTTTGCCTGAACCCAAGTCTCTGATAAAACTGATATGGCGAATCTTCAGGTTTCACACTCTTCAAAAGATTTCCACTCGTCTTCCCTTCCGGTGGCGTTGACATCACCCCCAACTGCTTTGCTTGAGGGTTATGCTGTCGGATATGGGCAATCGCGAATTCTACACCCCGCCGACCGTACCCAAGACGCTGATACCGGCCATCAATCATGAAACGCCAAATGTAGTACGCCTCATCAGGGTCCCATATTGCCATCATGAGCATGCCGACAGGCGTCTCCTCGGCGTAAATGGCTCGTACCCACGCGTCTTCGGAGTAATGTGCTTCGCAGAGAGACCACACGTTGGGGGCGAGGTTTCCTACTTGGCCGTCTGTGGGTTTTAGGTTGGCCACCTCACGCCAGTTTTCTTCGGTGACTTCGCGGAATGTGAGGATGGAGTCCCTGCTGGGAGTGGTCATGACGGGAGCGTCTTTCATTGAATGAGGGGTTAAGTGATTAAGTAGTTCAGAAGTTAAGTAAGGAACTTAGAAACCTGATCCCATTATAGTATGAATAAAGCACGAGTAGTGCAGCCTTGATTTCTTATATCTTGGTCTTATTTGGTGAGATTACCCCTCCAGACCTAACATGCCAAAACATAAGGTAGCTAGAGCTACATGGGAGGTGGTATGTTAGGCCTCCGATCATATTTTCTTTTGGCTGCTACAACGAGCGTGAGTCAGTGATAATAGGGATTGTGAGATTACTACTTGAGTGGCTGATGGCGGCATTTGACTCATCTTTGGTGCCCATGAAAACCAAGAGTATGTAATCCTTGAATGGAGGCCTTGCATACGTTGCATCACAGTAAAATCAAAGCAGATGAAAGCCTGGAACAAGTGGCTTTACCAAAGAGGTAAAGCACATTTCATTCTATGATGAAATCGCGGGTTTGAAGGAACTAACTATTTTTAGACTAGCGCACTTCGGGAAAAATCTGGGGGATTCGGTTCTTGAATCTACAGTACAGTTCCTGTGTATCTTGTTGATAATACTACCTTATGGATTAATCAAATCATTCAATCTCCAACATCGTATCTAAAATTTCCTCCCAACGTCGCACCGAGAAAATTATGAGTCATGGCAAGAAAAAACAATGCCTTGAAATCAGGTGCCATGGTATCCACTCCCTTCTACGGCTCACATCCATCTCGCCACTCGGTCCGCGGCATCACGCTATGAGGCATATACGTTCTAGGTCTACGATCCACAAATTGGTCATTGTGTGGATAATGTTTCAAGGTCGCCCTTTTGCCTGGTGGCAGTGTACGTCTCCGCTGCAGTGACGCAGTTACAGGACACCTTTAATCACGCAATGTGACGACACCGGGCAATCGTAATTTGATAGGTTTTCAGGATGTGCGTACTCTAGAAAGGAGAAGATAGTTACGACACTGGCATGGGTAACCACCTAGCCACGATGTAGAGGGTCCAGGTATAGGCATAGTGATTTACATACTTCTATGTAGTACAGTGCGGGTACCTGGGCAGAGACTCACGAAATGCGGGGGATGTTCAGCCCCCGCAGCAAATTAGAGAATCCATCCTCATCACGCGGCCCTCCGAGTCCATTTCCGCAAATTGCTGGAAATCTCTGAAAATAGCAACCGACCAAATCACCGAAATTGCGCAATCCAAGAAATGGAACGTAATTTTCCCACACGTGCCTGGTCACTTGACCCTTTTGCGTGATAAATTACCTAACAACTCGGTTTGCCGCGGGCTTGTACTTACCCGATTCAGCCGTGCCTTCCGTTTATAGATGAAACCAGGTCTAGAACTCCATATTTTTACGTGATTTCGCCGAGCAATCCACGGTGATCGCCCCCCATAATTGCGCATTCGCGTGGGTCGGAATAGCGTCATAATGATCTGCCGCCCCCGCAAAATCTCTATAAATTGAGATGTTCCCCGGACTTTAATACCGGCTCTCATTCAGGCTATTTGCAGAGTACTCTACTATACGTTACTCATCCGACCTTACTTCGCTCAAGTCCAACTTCTGGAAAGTTCCATTTCACTTCAAATTCAACCACGGTTCAATGTAAGTATTAATTGATGCCTCCCCTTGCCCATACTTCTGCAACAGTGACTCACACTATACCTTCTAGTCCATCCTCTCTTCATCATGACTCAAACCTGGAAATGCGATCAGTGCGGACTCCCCGGTGTCCGCTTATCTACAAGCCAAGACTCCAGTGATTCCAGTTCGGCATACTACAAGTGCATTCCATGCAACCGCTCCTTAGGCTCCTGCCCTTGCACTACACCGGGAGCCAGGACGACCTCGACTTGCCCCTGTGGCGACAACAATGGTTCCAAATCACCGGGTCTCGACGTTCCTCGCGGTGTCTCCATCCATTCTATTGAGAACCTTCACAACCCAGACTCGGGCTTCGATGAGGACTGGGAGTCAAATTGCAAGCCAGGCTTCATGGTTTCCAGATTCAAGGCTGCCGGCCATGAGTTGCTTTGGGCGTGAAAGTGATGCAGATGCAGGAGCATTTTGAGTTTTGTATTTGTTTTTCATAGCGAGTCTTGATTCACACAAGACATCACCCCTCGATTATTGTCTCGAATCGAGTAAAAAGTTTATATATGTCAATAATACCATGGTCTTGGGACCGACTACCACTTCATCAAATCAAATCTACTTGCATGAATGAATTCTCTGGTTTTTGTGCGTAGTATTAAAGCTTTTCGTATGCATTGGCCACTACCTTACATCTACAGATAATGTTGCCACTCAGTTCGGGTATTGCCGCAACTTCTCAACGCCCTCGCCCCATATCAATTCCATCCAAAGCTCAAGCTTAGTCTGCCAGATAGAGAACTCCCATACGTTAGACCTGTCAGTTCATGTATCTGTATCTCATACAAGTTTCCAGCCTGAGTTTACCAAAGGAGACATGGTAAAAACTGCATGACACATAGTTCAGAATACCCCTAGACACTCACGCGCAAGTAATCGAGTCGAGAATGACTGATTGTTGTTACAAAATCATCACAAATTGATATCACCTTACTACACCCCTTCTCCAAACAACGAAGCCATTCTCAATTCAAACAAAAGAATCCTTCCCATCCTCAATTCTTCAATGCAATCAAAAACCCATCATAATTCTTCTCCCCCACCGTCTGGATTGCCGTCGCCTCAACGTCCTCCAACTTCCCAATCGCCTCAATCAACTCCCTCGTTCCCTTAACTCGATCATCCTTATCCGCCTCCTCAGCAGACGCGACCCTCCCATCTCTCACAACATTATCAACGATAATCACCGACCCTTCTCTGGTAATATCCATCGCAGCATTAAAATAAGCCAGATTATCCTGCTTATTCGCATCAATAAACACAAAGTCGAATTTCTCTCGTTCCCCTCGCTGAACCTCTGCCTTGAGATCCCGCAGCACAGTAGTCCCCTGCCCCTGCAAAATCTCAACCCTCTCGCTTAAACCTGCGTTCTGCAGATTTTGGCGCGCGACGGCAGCATAGTGACGATCAAGTTCAATAGTAGTCACTTGCGTCTGCGGACTAGTCGTCGCAAACCATGCGGCGCTGTAGCCACCCAGTGTGCCCACTTCGAGGATACGCTTTGCGTTGCACATGCGGGCCTGCAACATGAGGAATTTGGCTTGTGGTGCGGAGCAGGCTATGTCGGGTAGGCCTGCGATAAGAGAATCGCGGTGGATTATTTCCAGGGTTTCATGATAGTTTGCTGAATGGAGGTGTGTTTTAAAGTAAGTGTCCACGGCTTTTGGGCGCGGATCTTTGCCGCTTGGAAGGGCATCGTAGACGTCGTGGGTTGAGGTGTATGCGGGCTGGGAGGGATGAGCCATGGTGGAATGAATGATATCCTGAGGATATTAGGCTAGATACTGGATCATTCCAGAATATATGTATAAATGCAGTGTAAAATTCAGCCTCGTCGAATGACTCACTGCCAGAAGGATGGGAATAATATTCTTTGATAGTGGAAAAGCCGAGTTTCGGGATCTCTGGAAGTGGCGCTGTATGTGTCACCGATCACCTATCACCAATTTCCAATGGACTCATACTTCCGAATGTAATGTGGAGCATATTAGAGCTTTTCTTACATTTCTTGAGGTGAGAACTCGGAGAATAAAATTGCCATATTCATGTTAGATGAACACATTTTGGTCGAGTTGCACTTGTGCTGCAATCTCTGTGATACACAATAAGAACGGATTTCCAAGATCATCCTTATTTCGAACCTCAATTTCAGAGGTGTAGACGTCGTACAGCAATAATCCTTGCTATACAACATGTGGGGCTTTGATATTCTGGGGTTCAGACTGGGGCATATAGTTATCATTACGTACATGTGGATTTACCCACTAGTATAGAGTATTTTGCGCGATCTGTTTAGATCTGACATCATACCACGATGTATGGCAAAGATGAAAGAATAGCATAGAGTCCGGAAGTACAGTAATATTCAACATAACCACTTAAGCGGGCGCAAAATATGTCTTATGAGTAAACTACAATGCAACGGAAAGGAGAAGCCACTCCCCACAAGTTATGGATATTGGTGGATCAGCCGTGTCACGTGTTCTATACATGCTTTGAAATCACGAGACAGGCTTTGGCTGGGGAAGGGGAATCAAAGGTCACATGACACAGATGTGCCGGTGCCGGCATCGGTTCTTGGCAAGTCTGCAGGCGAAATTTCCCTAGTGACTCACCTATACATCTATTTTCATATAGTTGATCAGCATGGTTAGGCATCTGTGTGCGCTGATGCGCCGGCCTGTGAGTACAGTTTCCTCTGACAATTACCCTATTTGATCTGACGTTCTTAGGTTTGGCGCCGGCCTCTTCTGACTCCATCAGTCGCCCTCCCGACTAGAAGAATTCAGCCTCAACTGCGATCAATTGCGACTCCCCTCGCTCCTCGTTCGCTTAGCACGACCGCCATTGCCCAAGCCGAAGCCTTGAACTCCCAGCAAGGTGCTTCCTCAATCAATTTCTCTGAGATTGAGACCGAGGCCGAGAAGCGGACACCCCAGACCTTGACAGAGAAGATCGTTCAGCGCTATGCAGTCGGTCTCCCCGAAGGAAAGTTCGTCCGTAGCGGCGACTACATCAGTCTTGCACCCCAGTACTGCATGACTCACGACAACTCGTGGCCCGTCGCCACCAAGTTCATGTCCATGGGAGCTACCCAGGTCCACAACCGCAAGCAAATCGTCATGACCCTTGACCACGACGTTCAAAACACCAGCGAAGCGAACCTTAAGAAATACAAGCAAATCGAGACCTTTGCTGGACAGCACGGTATCGACTTCTACCCTGCGGGCCGTGGTATTGGACACCAAGTCATGGTGGAAGAGGGATATGCCTGGCCAGGAACTATGGCTGTAGCCTCTGACAGCCACAGCAACCACTACGGTGGAGTTGGCTGCCTTGGTACTGCTGTTGTGCGCACAGATGCTGCTAGTATCTGGGCCACTTCGCGGACATGGTGGCAGATCCCGCCTGTTGCGAAGGTTACCCTCACCGGAACCCTTCCAGTGGGTGTGACCGGCAAGGACGTGATTGTCGCGTTGTGTGGACTGTTCAACAGCGACGTCCTCAACCATGCCATTGAGTTCACTGGTTCCGAAGAAACCATGTCAAGCCTTCGTGTGGATAGCCGAATGACTATTGCCAACATGACAACTGAGTGGGGTGCGCTCACTGGTCTTTTCCCTATTGACCGAACCCTAGAACGCTGGTTGCGATACAAGGCCACCGAGGCAGCTATGCTTGATGACCGCACAACTCGCGAACGTATTACCCACGAGCGTGTCGATGAGCTGTTCGCCAACCCCCTCAAGGCTGACCCCGATGCTCAATACGCTAAGCAGCTTTACCTCAACCTCTCCACCCTCTCGCCCTACGTTTCCGGACCCAACTCGGTCAAGGTCGCCACCCCATTGAACGAGCTCGTCCCGCAGAAGATCAAGGTTAACCGCGCATACATCGTCTCTTGCACCAACTCGCGTGCCTCTGACATTGCGGCCGCCGCTAAGGTCTTCAAGGACGCTGCTAAGGAGAACAATGATGTGATCCCCAAGGTTGCTGATGGTGTTCAGCTGTACATTGCTGCTGCTTCCGCCCCCGAACAGGAGGCTGCCGAGGCCGCCGGTGACTGGCAGGCTCTGCTCGATGCTGGTGCCCAGCCGCTGCCTGCTGGTTGCGGACCGTGCATTGGTCTCGGAAAGGGTCTTTTGGAGCCTGGTGAGGTTGGCATTAGTGCCAGTAACCGTAACTTCAAGGGACGTATGGGCTCGCGTGATGCCAAGGCATACCTGGCCAGCCCCGAAGTCGTGGCTGCCAGTGCCCTCAGCGGTCTCATCTCTGGCCCCGGTGCCTACCAGGTGCCCGAGGGCTGGTCCGGCGTGGAGCATGGATTCGGCACTGGTGCCGAGCCCTCCACCGAGAGCGCCCTGGACAACATGATCCAGCAGATGGAATCCCTGATCGACCGTGTCGAGTCCTCGGCCGGAGATGAAGAGAAAGCTGCCACCGAGATTCTCCCCGGCTTCCCCGAGAAGATCAGCGGTGAGATCGTCTTCTGTGACATGGATAACCTCGACACCGATAACATCTACCCCGGAAAATTAACATACCAAGACAACGTGTCGAAGGAGGATATGGCGCTCGCCTGTATGATGAACTACGACCCTAACTTCAAAGAGATCGCCAAGCCCAACGACATCCTTGTTTCCGGCTTCAACTTCGGCTGTGGTTCCTCCCGAGAGCAGGCCGCTACCGCCATTCTCGCCAAGAAGATTCCTCTTGTCGTGGCTGGCAGCTTCGGCAACATCTTCTCCCGAAACAGTATCAACAACGCACTTATGGGCCTGGAAGTCCCGCGTCTTGTTGAGCGTCTGCGTGCTACCTTCGCTGACTCTGAGCGCCAGTCCACCCGCCGGACTGGTTGGACCCTGACCTGGGACGTTAAGCGTAGCTGCGTCGAGGTGCGTGAGGGAGAGAACGGAGAGAGCTGGACTGAGCAGGTCGGTGAGCTACCCGCCAACGTGCAGGCCATTATTGCGGCAGGTGGACTCGAGGCTTGGGTCAAGGATGAGGTTAAGAAGGCGGCCACCCAGTCTTCTTAATCGAGGTATATAAGGAACATTAAACATGGCATTAGAATATTGTGATGTGCTCACTTTTGTAACATAGTGAAAAAGAGACGTAGAGGATGGGATGCAGGAAAAAAGAGCGAATTTTTTAAATGCATGAATGGAACATATTGTCCATATACTGTTATAGCGGTCTTTCCTTGGAATAGAATGTATACCAGAGCTTTCTAGAAGAAGGCGCATGTGTACAGAATGAAAACTCCTTAAGGTACCACCTGTGGATTCCATTGATGTCAACCCTTGTAGAGAAAATAACCTTGGAAGGTCTATACAAGCAGGAGAGAATCTCGATTTCAGAGGTGAGCAAACCAGTTAGCAACTTAAAGCCCCGGCTGAAGTGTAACCATGACGGCAGTAGCGGTCCTACTTCATCTAACATATCGAGAGTGATGATACATGAGATTCTACTTCTTATATAAATGCTAATAATAGTACATCCCAGCCAGCAAAAATGATATAATACATACTCAACTCATACAAAGAGCAGTCTACTGCCCACCGGCCAGAGAACCCATCCAGCTTCTATCATCGCCCATGCTCTGCTTACCCTTGGGTACCCGTCTACCCACAGCAGGGACAAGATGTTGCGTCAAAGCCTTCGCATCCTGGATTCTGCGAACAGTCTCATCTCTCCCGAGAATAGTCATCGTCTCTGGGATACCAGGGCCAGGCGCGGAGGCAGACAAGGCCCAGCGAAGGTAGTGGTAGAGTTCCTTCTTGAAGATCTTATCCGTCGAACCGGTCATCTCAGATGAGAGGGTAACAGCATCAGAGCCATCGTAAGCGTTAACGTTGAAACGGTGAGTTTCAATTGTCCAGTGACTGGGTGGGACGAGAGTCAGAGCGGCTGCTGCGGTGTGCAGAGCTTGCATGGGGACTGAAGGTGGTGAGGGAGATTTAGAAACTGAGGTTGGTTCGTAAGGAGCCCGATCCAGCTTGGTGGTGAAGAATGTCGAGTTGCGCTCCTTGAATTCCGGCGCTGTGGTGTAGGACTTGGCGTCCGCGCGGAGAAGGGGAGCAACGTACTCGGCAAGAGTGCGACCCTTGAGAAGAGGAGCACTGGAATCGGTTAGATTATGACCGGGATTTGGCTTAAATGATAGGGGATGCTTACAGGTCTTCTTGGGAGTGACTTTCTTTAACCGCATTGCATACTCTGTTGACCATCTCGTCGAACTCGGGACCTCCACTTGCTGCGAATCGCTGGGCATGCGCTTTTTGAAGGAACCAGAGCTTCTCAAAGGCAACAATAGTATTGCCACGGGTGATTTTCAGATTGAACTAGAATTATGTTAGCAGGCAGGCATTTGTTTAGCAAAGTAAATAGAAAACTTACAATCTTCTCGAGTTCGCTCAAGTCGAAAATATCGGACTTTTGTAGATGAGACCAGCCCAGGAGAGAAGCAAAGTTGACCAATGTAGCTGCGAAGATACCCTGCTGGTCCTTGAATGAAGAGAGGTCAATGTCTGCATTTCGCTTGCTCAGTTTCTGTCCAGATTTGTCCACTAGCAGAGGAACATGGCCGAAACGCGGAGGCGTCCACTTGAATGCATTATACAATGCCATATGCATAGGGGTAGAGGGCATCCATTCCTAACTCCGGGTTAGAAATCATCGGGGTATAGTTGCAAGCAGAGAGACCTACAGTGCCCCGAATCACATGTGTAATCTCCATGCAATGGTCATCCACAACATTTGCCAAATGATATGTTGGGTGTCCATCCGACTTGATCAAGATCGGATCATCATATACGCGATCAATGAAGTCCATTTTGTTGTTGTTGGGCTTATTCTGGCCCGTCTTGCCGTATACCAGATCATTAAACATGGGGTATCCCTCAACCTTAAGTCGAACGACGTGTGCCTCTCCCTTGTGGGCCCGATCGTGCGATTCTTCAGAGGAAATATCGGCGCATTTACGATCATATCCTGGAGGTAATCCTGCAGAGCTTCGGTGGCGGGCGTGGGAATCGAGTCTCTCGGAGGAACAGAAACATCGATAGGCATGGCCATTGGAGATCAGATCGTCGGCGTGAGACCGGTACAAGGCGGTTCGCTCAGACTATGCAATACAAATGTTAGTGGAGGCTCAATGCTAATAGTGTACCAAGGTAACGCTTTACCTGTCTATAAGGTCCATATGGGCCACCGACAACAGGACCTGTTATCTCATTAGTTCAGTTCAACATGGTAGCGCATAAGACGGCTATACCCTCATCCCAATGAAGTCCTGCCCACCGTAAATCATCATACAGTCTCTGTTCCGCTCCAGGGATTGTCCGTTTCTACGCCAATCAGTCGCTGTTCGCTACCCCATTTATGCCCATCTCATTGTATACGAACCTGATCGGTATCTTCAATCCGTAGCAGAAACTGCCCACCGGTTCGTTTCGCGAGGAGGTAATTGAATAAAGCGGTCCGCAAAGATCCAAGGTGCAGGTAACCGGTCGGTGAGGGCGCAAAACGCGTGCGCGCAGGTGCATCCGGGAGGTTGGTCTTGCCCTTGGGAGCTGGCGCGCCCGCGGTGGATGAATGGGCTCTACATTGAATGCAGGTCCATGATCGCCGGGCAAAGAGCCCCGTGTGAGGACGTGGCATGGAGTTCTGATCCGAGGAGGTTGCACTGGTTAAAGATCAGAGACGACTCGGACAATTTCTCGGGTTTTTTGCGGAGAAGTTTGGGCGGCTCCGCACCGAAGCTTCCTGGACAAAATTTCGCCCGCAAACTCCGCTTGATCAACACCTTCTTCTCTTATCTCATTCAGCCTTCACTTTCGCTTTGCGGTGAAGTGCTTTTTATATTGATTTTAAGCGCTTCCCGAAGGACTTTTTTTACCGTCATTTCCGTTTAAGAAAAGTACACAAACAGTACGTCGTTCCTCAGAATCGCGCTGCTTCTGTTTTGCCCACTTTCGTCTTTTTTTTTTGGGTTGCTTTTCGCTAACAAAGTCTGCAGTGTCTGGCATCGAAGTCGACCTCTACGGTATGTATAGCAGTATTTGTCAGGCGATATGATTGGGTGGGAAACTTACTTAGTCTTTCTGGCTACAGAGGTCCTCGAAATCCACCGCGGCGCGAGCAAGGAGGAAGTTCGCCAGGCTTATCGCAAGGTACTGGTTTCCCCCAAAGACCTTGGAGATACGTAAAACTGACTGTATGATATATAGGCTGCGCTGTCCTACCACCCTGATAAAGTCGCCGAGGAAGAGCGCCCCGCCGCCGAAATCAAATTCAAGGCTGTCCAGGAGGCATACGAGATCCTTTACGATGAAGACAAGCGCCACATATATGACACACATGGCATGTCCGCCTTTAACGGCTCCGGCGAGCCCGGCATGGGTGGAATGGGTGGTGGCCCAGATCTAGATGATCTCCTGGCACAGATGTTCGGCGGCATGGGTGGCATGGGCGGTATGCCCGGTATGGGAGGTATGGGAGGTATGCCCGGCATGGGTGGTATGGGTGGTATGCCCGGTGGCAAGCCTCGCACAAGCCCGAACGAAGAGCAAGACTACGAAATCAGCCTGGAGGACATGTACAAGGGCAAGACGGTCAAGTTCGCCAGCACCAAGAATATCATTTGCAGTCTTTGCGACGGCAGGGGTGGCAAGGAGAAGGCGAAGCCCAAGAAGTGCTCAACGTGTGATGGCCAGGGAGTACGAGAAGTTCTCAAGAACATGGGCCAGTTCATCACTCGTGCCACTCAGCCCTGTAGCACTTGCAATGGCGAGGGTCAGTTCTACAGCCCCAAGGACAAGTGCAAGAAGTGCAAAGGCAACAAGATTGTCGAGGCGAAGAAGATGCTGGAGATGTATATCGCTCCCGGTGCACGGTAAGAACTCTTCGCATCACGAGTGGGGATAACAAGCTGATTATGTTCTTTAGTGATGGCGAGAAGATCGTTCTTGAGGGCGAGGCCGACCAAGTACCAGGCCAGGAGCCTGGCGACATTATTTTCCGTCTGGTTCAAGATGAACACCCCGTGTTCGAGCGTGGCGGTTCTGATCTCCGGGCCGAGATCGATATCACCCTGGCCGAGGCCTTGACCGGTTTCCACCGTGTTGTTCTGAAGCACCTTGACGGCCGCGGTATTGAGATCAAGCACTCTGCCGGTACTGTTCTCCAGCCTGGTCAGGTCCTTACCATCCGCGGCGAGGGAATGCCGATCAAGCGTAGTGATTCCCGCGGTGACCTGTACTTGGTGGTGAATGTGGTGTTCCCCGAGGCTTCATGGAAGCCAACTCCTGAGGTGTTGGAGAAGTTGCAGGAGATTCTTCCCAAGCCTGAAGCGCCCATCGAGGCCGCCCCTGTGGATGAAGTCGAGTTCGACCCGCATGGTAACATGGAGGAATTTGGCGCTCGCGATACCAACGGTGGCTCGGCCTGGCAGGACGATGAAGAAGGGGATGATGAGCCTGTGCAGTGTGCACCTCAATAAAATGGGAACAATTCTCTGCGATTCTGGCATAGAAGGCGTCCGGAGTTTGCATTTCTTTCTTTTCCTTTCTCCCACTGTGGCTTTTGAGTTTCCGGGACATGAAAATCTCCCTTCTACGACCATGACGAGTACAGTGCTTAGACCGATTCTTACTAAATTCACTTATATTGAACTTTAAACTTGCTTCATTGCAATAGATCGTAGTATCACACCGCCGATGATACAGACTCTATGTGACCACCTTCTCGAGAAGCCTGGGTGATATGTGGATGAGATAGAGAGCTCTTTCTATAGGATGAGTTTTATACTTAGATAAACTCTAGTTTGAGGTGAGCTCTTTACTTTGGTCGTCTGGTCAAAAACGTAGCTCGGTAGAGAGTAAAGGAACAGAATGCCGATTTGCGGGATTTCTACTTCTATAATATAGTATAGACTTTGAGTTATACCAGCTAGTCTATGTGGATGAGTGTAGGTGTGATACATGGATTAGGCTTAGACGTTGGTCACTTGTAGCCCTGCAGATACAGATTTTAACACCTTTGGGATCTTCTGGGAGAAAAAAAACAAAGACACAAGTAACTGAACTAACAAAAATACAGTTATCAATGTGGGTGGGAGACAAAAATGCACACTGCCGGAATCGAACCAGCGATCTTTCGATACCCCTCTGAGGCAAAGATGAGTACAAGTCGAACGCCTTACCACTTGGCCAAGCGTGCATGATTGCTTACTAAACGGAAATTCCGCAATAATAAACAAAATCGAGATTTCCCAAGAATCTACAACGATCCATGGTTGAGCCGCTCTATTCCAGGGGTTTTGGTAGACCCATGGACTGCGAAAGTCTAACCAAGAGAAAGAGAAAATGATAACTTGCAGTGGAGCATGGTTGGAAGAGCATCATCATATTTCTTGTTGACATGTTCTTTTTGAATGAGATGCAATGGACGCCTTTGCCAAGATAGCCTCGATTTAAGTCCATATATACTCTGACCTCAACCTCATGCTAGACGGAGATGACGTATTGCCCCTTTATCTTGGCATATTTTGGAACATATTTGGTGTTTTGCTATATTCAATGTAAATCAGAGTTATTCTTAAAATATTCATCTAATCTTTATGATCTACTCATCTTCAAGTTTCACAAGCTCCGTCCTAAAAACGGTCCTAGCCGTGATCCAGTAAAACTGGACAAGTGGGCCAGGATTTTCTGCTCAAGTATATCATACCTACTTTTGGGAACTATTCCACTTTTTGAGCGGCTTTGTTTCAATTGAATCAGTGATCTAATTCCGAGATCAACTCGGCTCGTTCTGATGAGGATCTACGAGCAGCATGGTGTTTACCTGAGTTTTCATTTCCCAAGGTTTGTTCTAATAATGGCCATAATGGAATGCTCAGGTACAATTTTTGAGAACAGTCGATCAGGAACAGGTATCGATTGTATATGTACCTGGGTGATGGTCACTGCGTCCACAGGGCCAGAGTGCTAAGAATCACGCCTGCAACCCCCCCTTCTACGCCATGCTTTCTTGGTCCTTCATAGTGGTTTCTCTTCTATCAGTGCAGATCCAAGCACTCGATACAACAAATTATTATAATATTGCTGTGCCAAAGACTGTACCCAACGATGCCGAGGCTGTACCCGCTAACTTCTTCGGATTTGGCCTCGAATCTGGTCTTCTATCACACTATGATAATGAATTCTCCGAGAATGTCGTCAATGCAATCGCAGCACGGATGAGTGCGCCACTCGTCATCCGAGTTGGCGGCTCAAGTGGTGATAAAATCACCTATAACGAAAGCCTTACAGAGCCATATACTTGCAATGTTCAAGTTTGCGATAGTACCAGCACCTTCACCATTGGTCCTAGCTACTTCAATGCCATGAAGCGTCTTCAAAATACATCGATGACTATCCAGGCACCCATGAACACGGCTTCCATGAACAATTCCATGAACTTTCTCCGACTGGCTTGGAATGCACTTGGTCAGGACCGCGTTGAGGCGATTGCACTAGGCAACGAGCCGCAATACTATCCCAACGATCTTCCGTCATGGACCGCTGCTGAATATGTCAACAAAGGACTGGCCATTGAGGATGAGTTCATCAAAGAATTTCAGCTGGAAGGTAACGAAACTCGGATTTTTCAGATTGGCGAGGTTGCCAGTGAGGTTATTCAAGGAATCTTCCCCTTGTTCACCCTGTGGGTTATTTCATCCCTTATATATGCAAGCCAATGCTAGCCATGCTGACAACGTGGAATAGGGAGGATATCCTTAGTGCCCCGGACGCTCTGAATGGTCGAAACAAATACGCTTCTGACCACCTCTATCAGATGGACATCATCGGACAGCAACCCGGAGCAAAATACTACACAACAGACGTATTGCAATGTGAGTAATTTGAAGAATCCACCCGATCTCGCGCACAACAAAGGTCATACTAACTCCTCCACTTTTGAAATCACAGGGCAGCTAATGGCTCATAACCGCACCAGCCAAGTCCTCGAGGGTTACGCCCGCGACGTCGCCTGGATGCGAAGCAAGAACATATCCTTCCCCCTGGTGATCTCCGAAATAGGCTCAGCAATTGGTAACAGCCCACCCGACTTTGCTGGTGGCTTCGGTGCAGGCATCTGGGCCGTGGACATCCATCTGAAAGCAATGAGCATCGGAATCAAACAAATTACCAATACTCAAGAGCCAACCGCCACACACGGATTCTGGGTGCCTGATAACTCAGGTCCACAAACTACAGGGCCAGCCGTTCAAGGACAATTCCCCGCTGCGGCATTCATTACCGACTTCGTTGGCAAGGACGATTCACTTGGAAAAATCCATCAGTTGCTCGGTGATACATTCCTCACGGCGTATGCGATGTATGATCTGGAATCTGAGCATCCGTCACGAATCGCCGTCATCAATCTAAAAGAGTGGCACTATGATGCGAACGCAACAGATAATACCCGGGGGAATACTACAGTCACGTTGGATGTGGGCAGTGAGACCCAGTCAGTGCTGGTCCGGCGCATGCGTTCGGATTATGGTGCCTACGCGCTTGGGTTTGACAATGGAGGCCCCGAGCAGAACACCAGTTGGGCGGGAGAGCAATGGACTTATCGCGTGGATGAGGGAAAAGGACATTTCCTGCATGGTCCTCAGAGCGAGACGCTGCAGGTTACTAACGGCACGGTCGAGGTCGTTGTTCCTGATACAGAGGCTGTGATCGTTTCTTTGCAGAGGCATGTTGCACCCGTCTCTAATTCTTCTTGTCCTCCTGTATAACATTTTCCTAGTTCTCCCTCGGTGAGATCGGTATGTTTGACCATGGTAGAAAACTTTATGTTTGGCGAGTCTAGTCTCTGCCACGACTTCAAATAGATTGGGGGCCAGCCCACGGGGCTGAGTACATGCTCGGACAGATTTCTTGTGTAGGAGCACGTACCCTACCGCACGCATAAAGATTTTTGTCGTTATATTGAGTGTTTTGTGCTTTGTGAAATATTATAGATAGAAGGCTCTTCCAACGTCGTTGGAACTGATGGATGCAAGATGGAATATGCAATTATTAAAAAAGGTCCGTCGCTTTCAATGCTGATTATATACATAAATGCAATTGTATGGGTATATCCAATGTTCTGGGCTTATCAAACCGCAGTGGTCGTTCACGGCAGTTCATGAGCCGAGTGCTGGGTCTGCATCTGTCTCTTTTTGTCGAAATCCAATTGCGTCGCTGGCAGCTCCGCCCTGGCCGTGTCTGAATGAAGTTCCGAGGGCGGCGCATTGCTTTGAAGCTCTGGAGGCTCATATGTGCCCTGTAGCTCTCGTCGTCTGTCCCAATCTGCAGCCCCTGTAGCCCCCACTGCCCCTCCAGCTCCAGCAGAATTGGCGCCTTCTGCATCTCCAGCGTTCTTGCGAGTCCGTCGGAAGTACCAAAATGCTAATGCTCCGACCAAAGCGATTCCGGCTATAGCACCTACCACGGGGCCCGCGATCCACGCATTGGAAGAGGAAGATGAGGAGGTGGAGGAATTATTCGTTGCTGTCGCGGCAGCAGTATTTGGTGCCGATGTCGCAGTAGCAATGCTGGCAGGTGAAGCATCGGTTGTAGTAGCCGTAGCGAGTTTATCCAAGCCCGATACAACAGGAATAGTAGCGAATGCCAGAGTCGGTCCGACAGTAACGGTGGCTCCGTCTACCGATGATGAATTAACGGTAGTGCCAGCAGAATACCATGAGCTCGTGGTAATTACACAATCAGCACCCATCGAGCTATTGGTAACCACGCACGACGCGCTCCCCGAAACAATCCACAGTGTCGAACCATAGTAGGTGGTGATATCAAAATTCATTGCTTGGATAGATGGACCGACGGTAACAGTCTGCGGCCAGAGCATACCGGAAGAAGTGCAGATTGAGTACGCTGATGATGCACAATCCAGTTCGAGCGTAGTAGCTGTCGCGTCGGCCGAGATCACACTTCCTTCTAGCAAAGTCATATTCTCGGTGATCAGTCTCTCCATCAGGTGAATCGTAGTCGTAGATGTCGCCGTGCTCTCTGCGCCAGCCATTGCTGGCATCATTATGGCGGTCGCAGCCACCAGGGCCAGGGACTGTAGGAAAAGCATGGAAGCGTCGAGGGACGAAATAAATGTCGCGCACCCGGGGCTTGGGGGCTGTTCGCCTTTAAAGGAGCCGAAACTGTTAGCGCAAGGCTGTCCGATGACTCCATACCCTCATCCTTCAAAGTGCGAGTGGACTAATAACAAGATAGTCGGATGAATGGTGATTGGGCATTGTGCGAAAGGGTCCACCTTGTATGTATGATCCTTGCCTGACCACGTTTAATGCAGTGGAGGCGCGGTTTATCTTTTCTCAAAGAAACTTAGCCTACTGGACCCGTTGACAATATTTGTTTAGTCTGACTGGCTGTTCGTCCCGCTCGGCTACCTGCTTGGGCGATCTCTAACCCACCAGCTTGGCAATGGGCTTTGCGCGACCCACAATAAACACTAAATTCGGGATTCAGCCTTTTTATAGGATTCTGATGACTGCCCGATTGCACTTGTGCGAGCACTGTGCCGCACTTTGGGAAATGAAGGGTCAAGGGATTCAATTTGTATTTCAAGCCGCCAATCCATGTCGACGAGTCTCAATGATTTCTTCAATGGGTCAGAGATTGTATGATAGCTTGACTTATCATTGAATTTATAGCATCACTTGATCTCTACTCTGTGTCTTCTCCAATGTTATCTTTGTTCCATGCCTGCAACCCAAGTCTGTTCCAAATACTTATGCATGAAGTCTTATTTTATGCATCCAGAAGCAGACCTTGGCAGGGCAAGGGCAATTATCCACTGAGAGGCATTTGCGTATACCATGTTTACTTGGTAACAGTCCCACTTGGCATGGAAGCTGGATAAAATGTAGATTGCAAGGCACTTCAATTCATATCTTGTTTTTAATGCCTTGCACCTGTTTATATGATCCGGTACTCACTGGTTTTGCGAATCGAGGTGTACCATGCCTATGATTCATATAAAATGGCAGCTCTATTGAGTTAGATGTCTCATTCTATATCCTATTATCATTGATTGGGGTTTCCTCAAATAGTTCCTGACTGATGGGAGTTGAACAGTAAACAAGGAGATAACGGAGATAAGAGTCACGAGTATATGTCAGATTGTTTGACCACTAGGTGGTGTGCTGACGCGGGGTGCCCCCATGTGTTTACGAGACTCCCCGTTGTCATCCAACACACCTTCACCATTTGAAAGCTCGCTAATCACTTATCATTTACACTGTCCCATTATGAAAGTCATACTTGCAGGTTCCACCGGCTTCGTTGGTCGCGAAGTCCTCAATCAGTGTTTGGCACACCCGGCTATCACCTCGGTCGTAGCACTGAGTCGACGTGAGCTGCCATCGCACGACAAACTCAAGGTTGCGGTGATCGAGGATTTCCTTTCATATCCAGAATCTGTTCGTGAAGATATCAAAGATGCAGAGGCATGCATTTGGTACAAAACGCCCTCCAAAAGAAAAACGACACTCCCTGGTACAGCCCTTATATGACTTGCTGTTATAGGACAATCGGTTTGATACCCCGCAAGCTTCCTCAGCGCGACATCGACGATGGGACTGCAACACGTGTCAGTATTGAATATACTTTGACAGCAGCCCGGGTGTTTCAAGAAGTATGTCAGAAACCCTTTCATTTCGTATACGTTAGTGGTGCGGGCGCGGAGCGGGATCAGAGCAAGTCGCTATGGATTATGCAGGATTATCGGCGCATTCGAGTAAGTATTATTGAGAATTTCTTTTAGATTCCAAGTTTGAGAAGGCACTTTACTAAAATTTGACGTAGGGACAAGTTGAGACTGAACTCCTGGATTTCGCTGGGGCTCATGCGGACTTCAAGCCGTATATTATGCGGCCTGGCATGATTATCTCGCCAGGAATGAGTCTGCACAGTATAGTGTTTGGGCTAGGGCCTTCGCCTTCGGTTAGAGTAGATGTTATTGCCAAATCTATGGTTGAGTTGGCGCTGAAGGGCGGAGACAAGGCGATTTGGGAGAATGCTGAGATGAGATAGTGTGGTTTTGATGGTGTCGGTCTATAGCAGATGAAATGAAGTTTCTAGGAAGCTCAATAGTTCTCCTTTCAACTTATATATATATGTTCTTGTGTTCATTAATTATATATACACTAGAGCGTCCAGGCGAGCGAGGCAAAACAGAAAAACAGGTAAGCAAAAAAGAACCGAACGCGGGGGTCGAACCCGCAACCTTGAGATTAAGAGTCTCACGCTCTACCGATTGAGCTAGCCCGGCTTGCTGCTTTAAGACCGAATATGTACGTACTATGTTCCAAAAGCCGGATAAAGTGGGAAAAATATGTGGAATAACGGGCATGCAATAAGTGACCAGGATTAAGGGGCGATTGCCCCCGGCTTATAGTTTTCCTGGCGTCTCTCTTCTTTGAACTATGACTTCAACACCCTTGGTGTAGGTGAAGAATGCATTTTTCAAAGACCATTCTTTTTGAGGGCGTGTAAGTTTAAACTGGATGAAATAGTGAATTCTGATGAAAAGGCAATTCCAAGTTTTTCACATCCAGAGATCAGTAACTTACCTTGAATCTTGTAAGCACATCAGGAACAACCTTATACATCTCCAGATACGAGATATTTCTTCCAATGCAGACTCTTGACCCACCTCCAAACTAATAGAATCAATATCAGTATTCAATCAGTGTAAAAGTCAGGCTGCAGAACTAACTGCGAACAACAACCGGTCCATCTCTTTCCTCTTCTCCTGACTTGCATCAATCCATCGTCCAGGCCTCCAATCATCTGCATCGACCCCAAATACTTCCTCATCCCTATGCGCAACCCAAGCACTCACACCGAGTACTGTTCCATTTTTGAAATACCGCCCACATATCTCTATGCCTCCCGCCGGAGCAACACGCTCCAATGGGATCCCTATCGCCGGAGTCATCCTCAAGGCTTCTTTGATACAGGCATCAAGATAGGGGAGTTTATGTGCAATATCCCATGGCACTGGGGACGGAAGATTTGCATTGTCCAGCTCTGCAAGCAACGTCTCCATGGAATCTGGATTTTTCAAGAGATGGTAGAACACTGATGTTAGTGTAATCGCCGTGGAATCGGAACCCGCTTGCACATTTTGTTGGCACCAGGATATTATCCAGCTAATGTGTTTATTAGCTCATGGGTATAAAAGAAAAGTAGGGAAATAGGAACGATTATCTCACGAATCAGGAATATCAGGACGACTCTCCTGAATATCCAAAAACCGAGCCAAAAAGTCCCTCCGCATACCCTTCTTCTCAGGTTTCTCACAGCGCTCTTTCTTCCGCTCTTCTATTCGCTTAAGAGCAAATGCTAGAACAGGTGACACTGCTTTCTTTGAGAAGATGCCTGAAACAAAGGCAATGAGCGGGTTCTTGTGGAGGAATTTATCGAGCCAGGGCATTTGACCAATCTGTCAAGGATACAAATAAATTATTAAACCGCCAGATCTCGTCAAATAGAACCAAAGGCGTACACGCGAGGAATAAAAACTGGGAAACGGTGAACATGATACTGACCACAGCAACGTACCAAAACCTCCTCTCAAGCATCGCCAAAATTCCACCTACATCCTTCCCCCTCTCTAAAAACCCAAACCTCTCCCCAAAAGTAATTTCCATGATAACATCGGTCGCAAACCAATGCATCCAAGACCCCAGATCAAAAGCCTTCTCTTCATCCGCTAGCATCCCCAACTTCCCCATAAACAACCTCTCCGTACTCTCGACAAGAGCCTCATACGTCTTCAGATTCGTCATAGCATATACTTGCGCAATGGGCCGTTTCATCCTTTCGTGCACTGCCTCATCTTGCGTGGAGAAGATCGTAGGGATGACCTTCCCATGCGCAACGTTGCCCATTACAGGGTAGAAGGCTGATTTGGGGTACCGAGTGCGTGTATTATATAAGATTGGGATTGCGGCTGGTGTGCCTATTGAGATTGTGTTGGGACCTAGGCGGACGAAGGGTCCATGGCGCTTGTGGAGGGTTATATGGTGGGTGTGTGCGGATCCCGTGTTCACTAAGCTTAGTCGGTAAAGATTTGTGAGTTTTGCGAGTATTGGGCCTGGGATCTGGCGGAGGTCGGGTCGGAGGAGGGGCTTCAGAATTTGGGTGTAGAGGAAGTAGATTATGAATGGTATGACGGTGAGGACTAGGGAGGGTGGGAGGCTGATATTGGGATGAAATTTGTCCATTTTGTTGTTGTTTTAGATTTATTCAGAAGATTTGATTGTGTTTGATGAAGGGCGATGTTGTTCAAGTTGGGATTGGTATTTATCACCCCCTCATTTAAATCCACCGTTGCAGTGCTTTGGTCCTGTCAGGCCTCCAGGGTTCGGTCGATCACTACTCGAGGTGGTAATCTAGCGGGAAGGTAACCTTCGCGGCTCGTACAGTCATTCCAAGGTTCAAGAAAAATTAATAAGAAAGTCATGGTTATTCTTTATTATATCGAACATCATACACACCCTATTTGGATATCTAAATACACGGTTTTTGACCCGATCAAAGTGGCGTCATCAACATCCCTCATCTATCAAATCAGACATTAAATTCAAGTGCCTTAACCAGCAGGGTTAGTGCAGGAGAAGGGAGTGAGCGCAGTTGTCTTGAAAGTGGCATTCATCGAGACAACGGACGCCCAGATACCAAGACCAGCCGTAGCCAGAGCAGCAAGAGCATAGATCAGGTCGAAGGTGTTCCACCAGAACTTCTTCTTGTAACCACGGATCCAGCGCTTCACACCGTGATCCACACGCTGGGCCATACCAGTGCGGGGGTTGAACTCCTCCTCAGGAAGCATGGCATCCTTCTGGACGTGGTAGCCGACCAGGAGGAGGGGAGGGAAGGTGTAGGAGAACTGCAGGATACAGGCGGCACCGACGAAAGAGGTCAAGTTGCTGATCTGGGGAATGGCGGCAGCAACGATCCAGGCAAGGACCCAATAGATGGGCACAACGGCAACCCAGATCCACTTGCCGACCTTGCTGTCCAGCGGGGGGAAGTGGAAGAGATCACGCATCACGGAGGAGTAGAAGACCTTGATACCGATGTTTCCGTACAGCAGGGCTGCGATGGCACCGGTGACGAAGGAGAGGGCGTTACCCAATGTCTGGAAACGGTATGCCCCGGGGGTGTTGGGGATTCCCTCGTAGGCAGGGTTGTAGACGAATTGTCCCTGGGCGGCGTAGACAACCATTCCGTTGACCAGGTAGCAAACGTAGATGAAGACCTCAGCGATGATGAAGCCCTTCCAGAAGTCCATAGGACGTCTCATTTCAGCCATCAGCTCGTTGAAGAGTGTAGCACCACCGTAGGCGAAGACGGCGTTCATCATGGCGGTGATGCGGTCCTCGAGGTTGTAGCCCGCAGCCCAGTTAGCGCTGGTGACGACTGGGCCCTTCTCGATACCGTAGCTGGTGTAAACAGCGGAGTAGTTGGGAGGGTACTTGTAGACAACAACCATGGTCATGATGATAACAATAACGTTACCCCAAATGGCAAGGTTGGCCAGCCAGGACAGGCGCTGCAGGGTTCGGATCTGTCCGAGGACAAATCCAATGACCATGAAGATGACCTCGGCGGCAATGAAGCAGAGGAAACCACCAGTGTTGTTCACACCAGCCACCATCTGTGCCAGACCTTGACCGTTGCTCTCAATCAACAACGAAACGTTGAGGAAGAACTGGAAACTTTGCAGGATGTTGACACCAATGCGGGCCCAGGAGCCAAAGACACGGAATGCGACATCACCGTAGTTACGCATGGGGAAACGAGTAGAGTCAAGACCGACGAAAATACGCCACAACTGCATACCGGAGTAGGCGGCCAACAGACCGAAGACAGTGTAAAGCGCAAAACCAGGACCGTATCCCATTCGGCTGATGGCGTAAGGGACGTTGGTAGGACCCAAAATATCTGTGGTGATCAGATAAAAGATTGATCCCCAGGTCGCAGTACGGGCAGCTCTCTGTGCTGTTTCCCATTCTGTCTCAGTGACACCCCATTTGTCTGACCCTTGATCGGTTCGTGGTGCGTTGGCATCGGGTGTCTTCTCGTCGGTGGAGACCTTCTCAGGGACAGGCTCAGGCTCAGTGGGCTCGGCGGCTGGTTCTTCCTGTTTGCCCTTGCGGTTGAGGAGGAGCTTTCCCAGTTTCGAGAAGCCTGCATTGTCGGTACGAATGTACTTCTCTGCTTCACGGGATCGGTTGGCCCAGTAGTGGTAATTCTCGAAAGTGATGCTGGAGTCCAAGTAGATACTGCCGGCACCGTGCAAGTTGGGGGGTTCAATATCGTGGTGCACGTCGACCTCGTGCTCTTTCTTGGTGCCGATGATATCAGCCTCGTTCCCAAGACGAGGGTCAGCCACGCCGCCAATATTGGCAGCGGAAATAACACCGGCCATTCTGGAGGTGTGAAAAAGTCGCGTGTTGATCTCAAGAATCGAGGGGAGACGCGAGGGCCCAGTCGCCTTTTAAAAGAAAAGCCCGGTCACCGAAAATTCTCCTGCACTGTAACCCCAGGCATAAAAAAAAATAATGGCCTGTGGAGTGATAGGGACTTGCGGGCCGGACTTAATCCCCGTTATGTGCTTTGTTATTGGGTTGCATGATGAGCAAGTGGATCTCGCCATCAGGAGTGGCATGGCGTCTTTGTCCAGTGCCTATCCAGGGAGTTATCGTTCAGTTCTAAGACCTGATCACGTTTGGTGCCTGTATCAGCGGTGAGCCGGGGGTTTGATTGGCGCTAGCGATGGTTGAACTGATACTGGTGCCTGTTGCTGACGACTAGGGCCCACATCGTGCCTTGGGAATTCGGCAAAAGCATGTCTTCTCCGCATTCGAAGATGAATCGAGTTGTTAGGCCAGCCAATCACCCGTGGCTACCGGGAGTCGGCGGATCGCAATCCTTCCCCCATGTTCCATTGTACCTTTTACCGGGATCCACCTAATGAAACATGGCGGGCGACCGACGGGGTGCAAGTTGCAATTACGTGTGCCCTGCAGGCCACATATGTGTTGTTCCCATTCTTGCATGGGCCAGGTTACACTGTCTGCAAGCGATCTGGGGGCCAAACAGATTTCGGGACAGGATAGATATCTGGTTCGGACCTCCCCGTGGAAGTGGACCTGATCCACCTGTTAGAAGGAAATGAAAAATTTCGCTTAACCCGCGCCGCGTTGCTAAAGTATCTTCCACCGATATTCGGGCGTTCCGAAAGATCCCCCGATCATGGACGGAGAACGACTGATCGTGCCACTGAAAATTTATAGGAAAACGCAACGTCAGAATAGTCAGCACTTTACTCAGTGGCTGAACTAACTAATTTCAGCCACTGTCTAAGCCTGTTTCGGGGGTAAAAACGGTCATCCGACTATATGCATGCGCATAATTATGAATTCTTAAACTCTCTGCTTATCTCTGGAATTATGGAACCCGATCCATCCCCCAATACCTACGGAGTACAGTCCGGAATAGAAAGTCGGACCCGATCTCAGTGTGCATAAGTGGCCGCACATCGGCAATAACATGACCCGCAACGACCCCCCGATATACGAATAAAAAACCTTGACTGTGACCTAGAGCCAATAGGGAAATCCGGGCCCACGCATCATTTTGCGTGGTTCTCCAGAGATTTCCCACCGTACCAATCAATGCTGTTTACTCCATACTCCCGATAATCTTTAAAATTTGGCGAGTATTTATTTCAAAATGGTATACGGTCAGACTGCTGTCATATCGAGATAGGGACCCCGTTCCGCTTGGCAGTTCATGCATAAGCAACGACCACAAAGCTTATCTCCTGTCACATCGACTTGGCGTCTACGATTCCCTTGGCAGTATGACTTGCCGCCCAACATCGAGTCTGAAGGAATACAGAATTGGGACCAATCGGAAATTAGGAGCAAGTCCGAGATACGTCCCCACTGTGGAGTTTTCATCTTCCTGTAGAAAACGGCCTTATCTCTCGGCCCACGTGGATTTTACCTGTAGGGCCTAGGTTTCAGTGTGAATTGTGGGTTAGGTGATAACTGTAAGTACTGTGACAGGTGGAATTTAGTCATCACCTAGACACTCAGGTGAGGTACCAGGCACGTCGGTTTCACCCGAAATTGCCCTATGATCGGGATGTTAAGCCCTAAGAACAAACTACGCGGGTATCGAATCCGATGGTGAATTTTGATGGGAAAAAAAGCACGGTAGTCGCGTGATGGCATCACGCGATCTCTTAAAACGCACAAGGCCAAAAACCTACAGGCAAGAAGATAATAATAAAAGGATCCACAGATATCTTAATCTTAGAAATAAAGTAATCCAGAGCTAATGAGCGCCAAAACCATCAAGATCTATACGAAGGGCGTGCGCTAACCATATTGCGATTATCTTGCAGAGAAGATCGGCAGATTAATCCAGAGCTAATGAACGCCAAAACCATCATGATCTATACGAAGGGCGTGCGCTAACCATATTGCGATTACCTTGCAGAGAAGATCGGCAGATTCCTCAAGCCATCTGGATGCATCGTCAATCTACCAAACTCAACTTTATTTTAACCTACTTTGTGCATAAAGTCTGAAATCGGACGACACATCTCCACCGGATTCGAATACATAGGAAAATACCCCGTCTCCGAAGTCTGCGCCAACTCTACCCCCTGCCCCTCCAACCTCTCCAGATATGGTAGCAACTTATACCCCATCCCAAACTCAACATCTTCGAACACGGAATCACCTAAAACATACCCGCAAGATCTTCCTCCTCCGACAAGCGGGCCATGGAATCGAGAATCGGTCGTACCGCACCAGCCCTCACCCGCGCGGGCAACATACTAGCATATAACGAGCTCCCGAAGGGCTTCTTTCGCGTACGATGGATGAACTCATTTAGAAAGACTGCAGGGTCATCGGAGGGAAACGTGAAGATCTGCCGACTTAGGACACAATCTTCAAGTGCTAGGTCCCCTTGAATATCGACGAAGCTGAGGGCGCGATGACACTATTCGTAAGTGGTGTTGGTCTACCTTTTGCCGGGAGGTTGATCCTTGGGTCACCTAACGACTAGGTTTGAAAACAAATCCAAAAATGAATTTCAATAGAATATCAATACCTATTTAGAAAGGATTTCTTCAAAGATCATATTTAAAGCCCCTCCAACCGGTACAACGGATCCAGTTTGGCAGACCGCTGGAATAAAACATAGCGACGAATAAACCATGGCAGCCAAGTGCCAACCTGGTACCTGGCATGTCGATAGATGGGAACACCAAACGTGTAGTCAAGTTCCTCCAGTGTGCGTTGCCTATAACTCGTCAGATATGAGCCAGACATCAAATAATTTCAACTTACATAGTCTCGGGAACCACCAAGAAAATGGTAACGAAGGCGAGTACGTTCAACCCGGCGTAGAATCCAAATGCTACCGAAATTTCAGAAATGTGTAAGTATCAGCATCATGAATTTCACTTACCTCCCGCGGGAGTTGTCTTAGCCAGCAGTGATGGGAAGCTAAGAGTCAGGGCGCTTCCAACCGCGTTGTTTACACATATAGTGAACGCTGCACCCAACTCACGATGTGAGAGCGGGAATGCCTCACTAAAGTAAATCGACGGGATAGGTCCCATTCCTATACCAATTAGTATGAATATCAGGACAGAAAGGAGGGAAACGAACCTGGTCCATATAATGCCGTGAACAAGTAGATGAACAATGCTATCAGAGGCACTCGAGCACTAGAGTCACTCGGGATCAAGAAGCAAAGCCCTGCTGCCAATAGGCACCAGGCCATGTTAGGAAAAGTAAACAATAATAGATTCCGACGGCCAAATGTATCCATCGTCCACACAGCGGGGAAGGCAAAGATGAATGTGGTCAAGCCAAACCCGAGAGAAGCGAGAAGACAATCTCTGGTGGAGTACCCTGCTTCCGAGAAGATAGTTGATGAGTAGAAGCTCATGATGTTAATTCCCGAGAACTGCTGTGCGGTAACGATAATCGCACTGGAGATCATGGCGCGACGGAGGCGGGGAATCGCAAATAGTTCCCATAGACGAAGTCCTAGGGACTTTCCAGAAAAAGCATCTCGTTCGGTCATCACTTGACAGTGTGCATAGTACTTGGGGGTGGTTAGACTCGGTACTTATCAGAATGGATGTACACTCACGAGATCCCTAGCAGCAATGAGCTCGGTATTGCGCAACCGGCAGAATGAAAGGAACGCTTCTTGGTAGCGGCCTTTTTTCATAAGCCACCTAGGTGATTCTGTTTACAATATTAGCCATATTCGTAGACGCTAAATTAGCAAAACTTACCAGGACATAACCAAACAAAAAACAACACGGGCACAGCGGGAACAAAGGCAGCGCCGAGCTGGAACCGCCAGGCAAGGCGCCCCACGCGATAAAATATCAGGTTGGAGCAGAAACCACTGAGGAGGATTAGAAACGAACGAAGAGGTAACCTGTTAAGACATACACTAGAGTGCCAAATGCAACCCACAACTGGAAGCTCGTCACTAAACCACCGCGGATTGACGCGGGACTAATTTCCGCACTGAACACGGGGATGGTTGAGATTTTGACGCCCATTCCTACATTCACATTTATTAGCCATGAACATTTGAAATCCTCCAGCCATTGCATACCGAGGCCCATGAATAGACGGCAGAGCAAAAGTCCCCACCAATTTTGCGTGAAAGCTTGTGCTAGTACAGGGAAGACACAGCTATAGAGAGTCAGTGAGAGGCTCGTAGGTATCACGCTTGACAGGTTCTTACAAGAGACCAGTGAGAAAAATAGTGCCACGGCGACCAAGCCAATTATTCAAAGGATCTGCTGCCCATGCACTTGAGGATGTTAGATAGACATCTCGCTATTTCGCTCTTCATTACCGACCTGAGAAGCCCAAAAAGCGTTGGTCTGCGAGGAATTAGATAAGTCTATCGTTTAGGTTTGGCGTCTAAGACTTACCCGGAGTTGATAACACCAACTAGCCATGTGTTATCTTCAATGCCAAATTCCTGCGGGAATGAGAGGTTGGCTCCATTTGCACCGGTGTTATCCCATCCTCTTTAGTCCAAGTTAGCCACCAACTTTCAAGCGAATGGGATGGTAGACGCACTGAATTGCTGATCCCAGAGAGCACAAAGCGATACTGAAGTACAGAGCCTTTGGCATGTGCCACTTGTCTATTCCTGGTCAGACTAAATTCGCCAGAGAAGAGGAGGGAGGTTGCATACGAGTAGTCTCCCGCCTCAAGTGATATCTGTCCTCCTCAGTCAATTCCGGAAGATCGTCGAAGCTTTTCTGGTTCTGCGCTACTAGAGCGCCCTTCTGAAAAGTCTCAACATGATTTTCAAATCCATATTCCTGACAAAATCGCAGAACCCGATCGAACAAGTCATCCCTAGAGACTCCAGCGAGGGGGTTGAGGATTCTAAGAGGATAGTCAATAAATGCCACCATCTACAAAAAACAACCAAAAAGAAACTCATTCACCTACCTCGCATTGACATTTTGATTATAACTTCCAAAATGCTTCTGCTGAGCCTCAGCATCCTCCACAAAAACCGAAGTAGGCTTAAAATCGTCGTCCACACTGTGCTTGGCCATGATAATACCTGCACCTGCGCCGTGAGATACCAATCACGACAGCCCCAGCGTTGGGTCCTAAGCTGGAATATATACTCCACCGTCAGACGTCAACACTATTGGTGTACTTGCGTGGGGGTGATCGGCGAGAAATCCGGGGTGCGCTAGCGTTGAACAAAGTACTGGATCTGACCAATCGCGTCGGGAATGGTACCCCTCACCATTTACCAATGACGCTAACTGCCCTGCGTGTGTTCGGGTCGCTTCATCGCCAAGTTTTGGCCCTGCGTGCGACCGGTGGTCTGTCCGCAAATGAGGGGCTTCGGTATGTACTTTTGAGGCGTTTAGCCGGTCTTTGGCTTGCGTGTGGGTTTGGAATGCTGGGATGTGGCTGGGCGGTGGAATGCCCTGTGTGAGAACTTTGCAATGGATTGACGTATCAGAGTTCGTTGCTGAGATTTGGACCTTGGCTGGATGTCGAAGTGCCCTGCGCAGGTGTGGGGTGGCCCTGTGTGTGTCGTATGTGCGTCCTATGCAAGATGCACTCCAGTGGTGGTCACGAGAGGGGTAACAAACTGAGCTGCTAGTCGGACAAATAAGCTCTCACAAATATATAATTCTCTCTTCTCAATCCATTTGGAATTCAATTGTAGTCATAACCAATTTCTAAAGATATTTTCTAGGGCTAAATCCGCTTGAATACCTTCAAAATGGGCAGCGCAGGCACAGTGTCATGGCTACAAAAGCTCTCTGAGCAGCGTGAGTAAAGTGTCTGGTTCCAATCATCTAAATCTGACTTTATTGCAGTCAATGTCGATGTGGACTGGATGGACCCTTCATACACTCTCGGTATGCCCATTGTTCCTCATGACATGACCAGCAACCAGGGTTGGGTCCACGAACAGATGTGCAACCCAATCAATGAAGAGTTGTTCAAGAGTGTAGTCAAGGAATACAAAGACCAGGGCTGGTTAAAGATCTACACGCGCATGGTATCTCTTCTCTGTCACCCCGGTTTCTATGACAATTTATTGACAAAATCTCAGGCCGTTTTGATGTCCAAGGCCAATATTGACAACATTCAAGGCCGAGTCCTTCTTCAGACTCTCCCTTCTGACGCCTATGATACTGAGAAGACACTCGAGCAAGCCCGTGCGTATGCTCGGGAATTCGAGAGTGTGGGAGTTTCCAAGGACCGCTTCTGTATCAAGATCCCAAGCACCGGACCTGCCTTGAATGCTTGCCCCATCCTTTTGCAGGAGGGGATTCGCACGCTCGGCACTACTTTATTCAGTGTTCACCAGGCTATTGCTGCTAGCCAGGCCGGATGTTTATACGTCAGCCCGTACTATAATGGTGAGGCGTCACTGGATTTCCATTTCCCCCGACTTGGTAATTAAAGGATTCTGCAGAGGTTCGCGCACATGACGAGCAAGAGCTGTGGCCCAAATCGGATGACCCTGCTTTGCTGCACCCAATGTCTCCGCGTCTCGTCCAGATTCTTGAAACATACAAGCGCATGTACAAGGAGACCGGAAAAGAGCAGCCATTCCTCAAGAACGCAAGGTACGTTGAATGGACCCGGTCGCAGCTACTTTTGCTGATGGGTGGATTGCAGTTTTATTTCCCCAGAGGAAGCTATGGCAGCCGGTGAGATGGGATGCCAGTCGGCGACCATCTCTCACTTGGTCCTCACGCAGCTGGCTAACCTCCCCTACGATGGCTCGAAACAGCCTGGAGAGGGTGTACCTAAACCAGATCACCCGTACAAGAATGCTGCTCCAACCCCAGAGCGCCTGAGGAAGATTGCGCAGACAGATCCTCTGATTGGACCTAACTGGGATGGAAAGTTGTCGAGGACCGATATCGACTATCTGGCTAACGGGGGTGCTGAGCTGGACAAGGCGAATGAGGAAGATCCGCAAACCAAGAAGCGGCTGCGAGAAGCTCTTGCGCTGTTTGTTGCTGCAGAGAAGAGAAGCCAGGCAAAGATTGAAGAAGCCATGAAGAATGTGTAGATCTTTGGTTGAGCTTGTTCCTGGGGAGAGGCTGGGAGATTATTCTTCTCCTCTCTATATAGATAGAGTTTCCGAATTTGAGAGTAATGGATTTGCAATTTGAAATGTCTGACCTGAAGAGATCGAATGTCTATTCCCCGTTTCTAACATGGGGGTGATCCCAATGTTTGGGGGCCATAGTAGTGAATCGTCAACAGATAGAAGCGAGGAATTGGTGTCATATTGGAGATTAGTACCCTGTGGAGGGTCTCCAGGTGGTGTCGTTGTCAGCACACCCGGATGCTGTGTCCAAAACGACGCAGAGTCTCTAACGAGATAGGAAGAGCCATTATTGTATCTCGGATCCACATCTTTCGGTGGCGTAGTTGTGGATATACCAGGTGGTTGACTCCATAGAAAAGTAGGATCATCGATTAGATTCGACGGCACGGCAGCAGCAGTTGTCCTGGGACTGGACCAAGCCCATTCCGCTGAGTTCAATGCGATGGGTGAACTTTGGGGGATGTTCTGGTCGTGATGGGCTAGCACTTGAGACGGCCCATCACCCGAAGCAGGTAAGAGCGGCACTGGGGGAATAGAAGAGGGAGACACCTGGTCCAAATGTGCTCCAGTAGGGATAGTCCTCGCTGATGACCAAGTATGACCAGCATCCGGCTGGTCGCTTTCTCTCAAGAGTTCGAGGACAGCTGGATCAATTGGCCGAGCTTGTCGCGGGACAGAAGTACCGGGCTGGCACAAAGATCGCAGACCGTTGACCTCTTTAAGCAAATCATCACGCTCGGCTAGCAGTGCTTTGACTGCACTAGTGGCTTGATCGCATCTTGCTTGTTGGGCCTTGTGATGAGAGATACTAGCGTCCACAATAATATGCTTCGAGGGCCGCGTCTCTTCCCGGAGCAAGGGAAGTAACTTGGTCAGCTCCTAGAAATGGGTTAGCACGCAGACAGCTAGCAATATCCAAGGATCTACCAACCATCAAACGCACGCCAAAGGCCTCCCGGCGGGACTTTTCAAACTCACGGTGGATAGCTCTATCCTCCGCGGTCCAGTTTCGGATGCGTTTCTTTTTTGGTCTCTCATAGTCTGCTTGCGCCATAGATACTTGAACATTCGGGACCATAGTCGTTCTGTCTTCCATTTCCTGAGGCAGATTACGAAGGAGCACCAGTAGCGAGGTGTATAGTGGAATTCCGGGGAAGCGGGGGCGAAATGCGGAGAAGCACCGGCCTCAGCTGTTCCGACGATCACACTCCCCTCCTTATGGGAACATCCTGCGAATGCGAAAACTTTCTTCAAACCCAAAATTTGAGACCTTTAAATGCTTGAAATTTCTCATCTGGTCGATTGATCATTTCTGAATCTTTCGCTTTCTCTGAAGATAATACAAAAAGGCATGTCGGGCTTCGTCACTTGTTCTCATCAAAGAAGCAAATACCAATCGAGACTGGTACATGTATTCCCGTGCCTATCATATTTTGATTGCATTCCATTCTAATGAAGCAATCCTTGAAGTATTTGAACGCAGTCATGTTTCTACTTGCTTTATACAGTATCGAGCTAGACAGGTCATCTCCAAAGGGGCCATCGCTCGGAATTTCGACATGAGTCTAGGATTTTTAGTGAATTTCAGGGTTGTTCTGGCCCAACTATTGTGAATTGAGAAGCTCGAAGTAGGATTTCTTAGATTGTGGTACTTTCCATCGATTTTATAACACTTCAGATTCAGCAGTGGTGTAGGTTTAATAACCTTCGGAGCCGTTATAAATGTGGGGCTGATGGTGAACGACTTTCCAAGTGATTAGCTTTGAGACTCATTTACATTCCTTTACCTGGTATTTTATAGAATAAGGACTGACAGAGATTATGTTTCTACGAACCAGTTTCCTCCTGAAACTTGAGGGTCTCGACTGTATAGATGTCGTGTGAGGCTATACCAACTTCAGGCCGGACATCCCCCATCCCCGCTCGTCCCACATAAGAACCCCCGCATACTGGCTAAGATCATGACTTTCAATCACTAGAAATCCTGCAAAAATGATTTCATGACAATTCTCTTCTCCCGTTCCTCCAAGCACCCAAGACAGCCAGAATGAGTGACAATTCCACAGGGTCTCCCACCCACCCCGTGGGAGAATACCTAATAAATGGTGACAAGACTGAATCACCTTTACTCCCAAATAATCCCACCGCCGGTTTCAAAATGAACCATATGATGATGCGAATCCAAGACCCAATCCGCTCATTACACTTCTACGTTGACTTACTCGGCATGCGAACCGTGTTCACCATGAACGCCGGTCCCTTCACGATCTACTATCTCGGCTACCCCCAAACATCGGAACACCAAGAAGATCTGACAAAATTCGGCGAGGACACGCTTGCAAATCTTGTGCATACCCTTGGGCTTCTGGAGCTCTATCATATCCACGGCACTGAAAATGAGCCCGCGGGGCTGTACAGTACCGGCAATCAACCCCCGAACTTGGGACTTGGGCATTTAGGATTCACGGTTCCGGATGTCCCAAAGACTCTGGAATATTTGAGATCACAAGGCGTTGAGGTTGAAAAGGATTTAGGGGTTGCGACTCGGGAATCTATCCCCTTGAGTCGTTGGGAGGCTCAGCGCGGTATCGGACTGGGCGCTGTCCATCCAGCTTACCAGAAAATATTTGAACAAATTGCGTTTGTTAAAGATCCGGTAAGTCCTGCCCATACAATCGGGCAGATCTGGGGCTAAATTATTCTAGGATGGATATACTATTGAACTCGTGCCGCAAAATATGAAATGAATGGCAAACTGGCCATGCTGCTTGATTTGGGGCCTAATTCCAATAGTGCAATATAAACTAAATTACATCTTCCAGGAGAGACCAAATAGAACAGAAGAACCATGAACTATTGTATTTTGGGCTCATCAACTTGGGCTCGGATGGAATCATTTCAGATCTCCGCGGTCTGACCCAGTTGCTGCCGAATGCCTCGGCCTGCTCTAATTTTGTCAGCACTTGAATGCCGTTTCGTTTAATATTGGCCTAAGAATTCGCTATCTGGCATGCACCCAATCCATGGATAATGTCATCTATGGGCCCACCGTGGGTTCCAAGATTGATTAAGCGGTAAGGCAGGTAGCCGTTCGCCAAATATAGAATTAACTGCGCTAACGCAGATCACTCGTGGAGTATTTGTTACGTATAATCTTGAAGTAGTGCGAGAGGTATAAGTGCTGCTGTTTCGGACTATCTAGACCAGCTAGACAGTATAGCGGTTCTATTCTATTGACATTGATAAAGGAAAAGAAAAAGACCCCGACTATTCCTTAGTTGGGGATGCAAACACCGTCACTCCACTGAGTGGCGCCAACACACTGCCAGCCATCGCAGCAAGGGGTGCCCCCGTTCTGGCAAGCAACATCGTAGTCTAGAAGGTCTGTTAGCCAAAGGCTCCCAAATGATCGTTGTTTAACATAAACTCACTGGCGATGCAGGAACGCTTCTCGGCAGTCTGGGAGGCAGAGGCCACGGCGGCCAGGGTAGCAATGAGGACGGTGATGAACTGCATTTTGTCGGTGGAAAGGTGGTTGATCAGGTGATCGGTGGATTGTTTAATCGGCTGATTGGATTGTTTGATTGTTGATGATATGTACAATTACGAGGAAAGTTTTCCAGCTATTTATCCTTGAGTTAAGTCAGCATAGAATACTCACAACATCCAGCTTCAATGATCTTCATGCCTCATCAGATACTGATACCAAGATCGGAAACTACATGGTATATTTCTTCGGAGTACGGAGTAAAGTTTCCGCCCCCATAGGGGCAAAGGGCAAAAATTGCAATTTCGAAACCGATATTAAATCTACTCCACCTAAGCTTTCGCAACTTAGATTTATCAAAGCTAACGAGCTCAAAGTCCGGGGTAGGTAACGGCGAACGCCATTCAGGCTAAGAGCATATCTTCTCGATCTTACACACGTGGCAGGTGAGAATATCGGCTTCTATGAAGAAAGTGGGGGGCATTACCAATATTGGAATAAATGATCTACGGTGCATGTACAGGAATACGTTCAGAGTGACAAAGGGGGGGGGAGGGTTGACTACGCAAGCAGTTTCAAGTGTTTTACAGGGGTGCCTCCCAATGACCCGGTTCATAGGAAATGGGGAGTTTTGATTCCTTACTAACAGTAAGGAGATATTTTTGTTTCAATGGTGAGGCGTCGGAGTTATTAAAACGTATCCATGTGGAGTAGACAGATCAAAAGTACGACACATGTGGCAGTGCGACATCATAGTTTTGACGATCATCTCCCTATAAGAAAAACAGAGCTTGAAGTGCAAGGGTCGAAACCCACTATCTAAACTAGGCTAAAAAGCAGAGAACAGGCTAACCTTTAGTGGGCAAACAGTGACAATTTTTTTCTGTGATGTCAGATGATGGTCAGAAGCTGAATCCAGAGCGACAAAGATTTTTAAGGCTGAAACTCAAATGCTGAGCCACATGTCTGATCCTACGAAAAATTACTCGCCAAGAGCCGCGTGGTGAGCCGGAGCCACCGATGATCCTCATATGCAATGTGTCACACGAAGAAAAGGTGACACAAAGGATGTAGCTTCAACAAGAGCAAGGAAATCTAGACCTGTAGCATGTAGCTAGGACCAAAAACCTGAAGGCAGCAGTCTTGGCCTGTAAGGACTTAGGTAAACAAAAGAAAATGGCGCATGGAAATGTGGCTCGGGTGGAGTCGCAGAAACGAGGAAAATTTCGATCTTGAGCGAGTCTAGACAACCTTGGTTTAAGGTGATGGATCCCCGAACACGGGAGACCCGCATCTAGTTAATATCCCGCACAATTTTTCCATTTATTATTCCTTTTTCCCCTATATAACACCGCCATGTCGGCATTCCTCCAGTCAAATGCTCCATTGCTTGCATGCGGTCCCTATGAGCAATAACATCGGCTCCCTTCACGCACTGTCTCTACTGCAAGCTGCCGATTCCTGCTCCGGCCCAGTCGTGATATCCCCCAAGCCACTCCTGATTCGCCCCGGATTGGTCCCATATTTCCCGGGGTTCTCTTATAACCTCTGTGCTTAACTACTAGCCTGTCGGAAGGGGCTGCAAGCTTATCACGACTCTTTCCGACTTGATTTCGCAAATCCCGGGGACGTGTTTCCCGTCTCACCGCAACGATAACGACATTCCCCTGTTTCGAGTGTCCCTGGACATCCCCTGCCCTTACCGCAGTTCTGTTGGTCTGTAGCTGTCCGTGGTCGTTCTCTCCTTCTTTGTGGGAATAAAGAGAGCGCCCATACCTCTCTCCCTCCAAGGCCGTTCACCGAGCTTCTAAGTGGAAGCTGAAGGCCTTGTCCAACCTCTTCCCATAATTTCGAACCATTGATCTCGAATTACCTTGTCACCATGGACGTCGATTTATAACCACGCCATCCTCTGGCATCTTTTTTACTACATATTCCGCATTTCAGCGCTGCGTGTTCGCATTTTACTTTGATACTCCTTTCCCGCTGGTTATCTACACCAACTTGCAACCTCTTCACATCTTTTGAATCTTTATCAAGCCATCATGGCTCCCAACCTCTTCCTCTGCCTGCGCACCATCTGCTGCCCTATCTACTGGTTCCAGCGCGGTGATCGCATCCAACCCGACCACAACCGCGAACAACACTGGGACACTCCCGTCCCAGGAACATACAGGTTCTTGCCCGGCCAAGGCTGGCACCTTGTCCGCCGTGATGGGCGCGACCAAGACGAAAAAGTCCCCGCTGCCCTGGTCTACTGCCGCGTTCTGCATCGCTACATGTTCGAGTCTGAGCTTGACGAGCGCTCGCGCTTCTTCACTGCTCCCCTGCACAAGGGCGGTCGCCCTGAAAGGCTGCGCTTCTTCCTACTTGATGATGGCGTCCACTGGGTCGCTGGCTGGGATGCCAAGGGCCGATTTATTCCGGGCCCGTATCCTAAGTGGTGGTTGGACGAGGACGGTGAGACTATGCGCCGTGGCGTCTCGCCGCCGACCAGTGCCAATGTTTCGCGCTGCAACAGTGTTATTGCGGGCAAGATCGAGTAAATTGGCATCTTGACTCTTTGCAGCCTTTTGTTTTATTATCATTTATGCTGCCATCCATACCTCCTTTATCTTGGTTTTTACCATGGCAATGATTCCAATCACCTTTTGTTAGCGCTTGTGTTTCGGTTTTGGGAAGCGTTTAAGCATGGGTTTCGGTTACAAAAAGTGTTTTGACTTGAGCTTTACGGGACGACTGGGTTATGGGTTTTTCTTTCAGTTTATTTTTTTTGCTTCTCGTTTCCTTGTCTTGCATGATAGACTAGACTAGACTTTGTTTCAGGCGGGCTGGGATGATATGCGACGGCGCACGGGTTTAACGGTGCGCTTTTGCGGTTTCATTGGGCAGCTCACATTCCATATACTTTTTAATATGATGGTCCGGTAATTCTCGGAGGATTTCATATCACCATTTCCCCATGTGTCACTTGTAATTTATGGATCACCCCGAAAACTTCCCTACATGATACGCACGTTATTGGCTCGCTTCTTTTCCCGGCTTACTGGTATGTAATATAGGGAGGATGTATGTGTGGCGCAATTTCCACATTGAGTCTTGACTGCAGGTCGTATATACAAATGTCCTCTCATGTTACATCACAGCTTCGAATCCGGTTTACTGAGCAACTTCTGTAGCCCATTGCGCACCTTATCCTCCATACCACCTTTACCCACTCGCATTGTCTCCCGCAAAACGAAAACATGGATATAAGTTCCCACCATCTTCACATCTTCTTCTCCCTTCCGAAAGACTCCAATTTCCCATGTCACGCTCGATGACCCCAACTTAGCAACTCGTAATCCGACCTCAAGGATATCGGGAAACGCAACAGAAGCAAAGAAGTCCGCGTGCGTTGAAACGATCAGACCAATCTGATCTGCGCCAACTGATAGATTGGATGGCTGGCCAGCTTGGCTTTTAGGGGTGGGATTGTTGACGCTAAAGGGATTCATGCCGCAAGCCTCGATCAGGTAAGAGTTGGCAATAGTGTCGAAGAGGGCGGTATAGACAGTATTGTTGAGATGGGCATACATGTCATTGTCGAACCTGGGAATTCGATCTATTAATCTCTCGCTGCTTTATCATCCATCCGATTTGGGTTGCCGTTACCATCTTGTTTGGTGGACTTGATGATAGCCATAATCGCTGCGTACACGGCGCTTCTTGGCTAAGTAGTCTGAGGTTGCCATATTTGTATATATATGGGTGTATTCGTTATGATTCTAGAAAGATAGGTGGTCTGGAGAACCGTCCAGCGAGGCAAGAGGTGTTAAGTGATCGTCTGCGTCTCCGCTGCCTCGGAGTTGATGAACCGAGGTCCAAGAGATTAGGTAAGCTCATGCAATTCAGGTGAATATGGATTCAGAAGATTAAATAATTGGATTTAGATCAAGCAGATATCACTCATTTCTCATTTTACACACGGACCATGAAGATATCGACATATTCTGGGTTCTGGATTCTGGGTCGTGGGTTCCGTGGGGGAGATTGACTCCACAATGAAATCCGTCTTATCGTTAATCAAATCTCCAATTTTATTTTTTTTCATTCCAAACTTTCCCCGCCACCACGTCGTTCCTTTGGACCTTTGAGCCGCACGTCGCTCGTTTTTCCTCCTGGCTCCCTCTCCACGTATAACAGCATATTTGCTCCGGCGAGGAAAACTTCCTCTGCCCCCGCCGCCCGTCATGGCTCTCGTCAATGTCGAAGTTAAACCCGAGCCCTTCAAAGAGCCTCCCGCTGTCTGCATTACCCCTTGCGATCCATGGCCAGCACCGTACTACCTCGAAGGTGGATTTCGCCGTGTCGCGCCCTACCACTACACTTATAACACTCATTGCAAGGAGCGGTGGCGCGGTCGTAACTTGGAGGATATCTTCACTTCGGAGTTTCGAGACCGGAGACCAGACTATTACGTATGCGCCCTCAGGACCCCAATGATCCACAGCGATGTACTAACATATTCATCAGCGATGGGCACTCGATCAAGGTCTCGTCGCCGTGAATGGCAAGCCCGCAGCCCGCGACACGATCATCAAGAACGGCCAGATCATCTCGCACACCTGCCACCGTCATGAACCCCCCGTTTCGTCGCAACCAATCGGTATCATCCACGAAAGCGACGACCTCATCGTAATCGACAAGCCCGCAGGTGTACCAGTCCACTCTGCCGGCCGATACCACTTCAACTCCGTCGTCGAGATCCTCCGCGCAGAGCGCGGCCATGGCTTCCTCCCACGGCCCTGCAACCGCCTCGACCGCCTCACTTCAGGCGTGATGTTCATCGGCAAGGACGCCAAGGGCGCAGAGAGAATGGCAACCAAGTTGAAGGAGCGTTCTGTGCAGAAGGAATACGTCGCACGTGTCAAGGGCAAGTTCCCCGATGGCGTGGTGGTCTGCGATCAGCCCATTATGCAGGTTAGTCCTAAATTGGGACTGAACCGCGTGCGCGCCACCGGTAAAACAGCCACCACCAAGTTCCGCCGGCTGGCATACTATCCTCCCCAGTCAGAACAGCCCACTCCCCCTGCGTCGGAGTCCAACGGCGATGTACTCCGCCCTGCGACCCCACCCCCGGCTCTGTCCAACGAAACAGAGGGATACAGTATCGTCCACTGCTTCCCGCTCACAGGACGTACGCACCAGATCCGAGTCCACCTCCAGTTCCTGGGTCATCCGATCTCCAACGATCCCATCTACTCTAACCGTCGCGTCTTCGGACCTGAATTGGCCAAGAACGAGTCGCACGGTCAACGTGATGAGGAGATTATGGAACGACTGAACCGGATGGGTAAGACTGAGTTGCCTGATACGGTTTCTTACCGCCACCACTTTATGGCCTCACCGGACGTGCCACCGGATACTGACCCGGCTATTCTGGCGCAGCTCCTTGAGCGCGAGCAGAAGGCCGCTGCGGAGGATTACTCTATTCGCAAGGGCGAGCGTCTGTCCGGTGCGCTTTGCGAGGTCTGTGATACAGAGTTGTACTCTGATCCGGGCCCCCATGAGCTCGGTATCTTCTTGCATGCTGTTGCCTATGCTGATCGTGAGGGTGACTGGTCGTACCGGAGTGCCATGCCTAGCTGGGGAATGCCGCCGTTTGGTCTGCTTGGTCCTCGTGAGGTTCCCGATTGGGTTCCTGCCGCTGAGGGTGAAGAGATCATTATTGGACACGGCACTGTTCCGCCTGAGATTGGTGTTGATGACGATGGGGTAGTCGCCGAGGGAACTAAGCTTCCTACTGGACCTGTTCTACTCGAGGGTGTTGGCCTTGTGGATATGTCCTCCCTGGATACCGCATCTGCCCCAGAGGCTGCTGAGCTGGTACCTCCCGTGGCGCAGTAAAATGGGTTATAATTTCTCTAATCTTCGTTGCATATCCTTTGGTCTTATGATACCATATCGTTGATTGGAGTCGAGGTGACATGTTTCGCGTCTCATCTGGACGTACAGCATAGAGTGGGTGTTTTACATTGCATTCCGATTTACATAGAATTTAATGTCATTTTCATGCATGAATATTCCGCTCTGTCACTCGTAAATGGTCGGGGTTTGCCTCGCTAAGTAAAGTATCATGTTTCCAGAGTATCAAATCAGTTGATTCGCAGCCATTCTATTGTCCCAGTTTATCTCCTTCAAGTATGCCGATATCTATGCGAAGCCAAAGCAAATCCAATTTCAAATGCTAGTTCTCCAGTCCCGATGCACCGATCCCATCGCCACGTGTATACGCCATGTTACCGAATCCCAAACGCAAAAGCAAAGCAAAACAAAAAAAAAAAAAAAGGCGAAACAGAAATGAACATATGGTATTACTCATCAGCCCACCGCGGGCTTTCGCACTCGCCCAGAGAACGCACTCTTTCATCGATCCTCCACATCATCGTACCAGCCGTGATATCCGCTGAAGGGCGGCCGCCCAGTGCGAGGTCAGAGATCTTACAGGTACCAGCCTTGTCGATGCTGTATTGCATGCAATTGAGCGTTTTGGCGCATTCTTCTGCGCACTCGTAGTGTGTCCAGGGCGCATTTTCATCGCCTTCTTTTTTGAGCACGTTGGGGGCGAAGTTGTCCCAGTTTTCTTTTGTGTCTGTCAGATTTGGGCGGACGAGGAGGCGGAAAACATCTTTGTATAAGAGATGAGAGTTCTTTTCCTAAGAAAGCGTAAGTAAAGAACGATTAGAACATATTGCAGTGGCAAGGCGGCAAATACTCACATTCGCATGCCATTTCACATCAAACTCGAACATCGTTTCAATGTCCGTAGTCGTCATATGGTGGAATGTAAAAGGCGGATAACACCACTGCTGTCTCCCATATGCCTCGTTGATAGCATCCTGCTCCCAGATAGACTGCCCGGTAACGTGCGGCCAGGCCCATGTAAGCGGGATACCGATAGCCTTGAGCGCTATACCCAGAATACAATCACCGGCCCAATGCAAATTCGTCTGAGAATGCCAGTCGTCCATGTGCGCCAAGTACTCATCCGCAAGTCCATGCATAGCCGCATGAGAAAGAACGATACCCGATCCACCATGCGCAAACACGTCCTCCCCGATCTGCATCGGGTTGCCGAGATAGAGTTTCTTGCTATAGTCGAGCTTGTCCAACCACGCTACCAGAGTCGGCCAGATCGGGTATGTGTCTGCCTCGAGGATGACATACCACTTGGCATCGGGTTGGTAGTTTCTTGCCTCCACGGCCATGGGAAGGAACTTCCATTTATCGAGCTTCCAGCCTGGGTTGCCCCTCATTCCGGCTGCGCTGTTGGCAACCTTGACTGTATCTTCTTGTCTGAGGCCTGCGCGGCCATGCATTTGTGCGCGATTGTAGAGTGAGAAGTCGATGTTTTCTCGGACTTCCCAGCTTGTGTTGCGGAAGACATCGTATGTTTGGATTCCCTCGATTACTTCTTCGAAGTCGGAGACGATCAATTTGTTCGGGATGCAGCGGAGGGTTGAGTGAATGTGCACGGGCACTTTTTCTTGTGCTTCTGTGATGCCTGTTTTTAGAATAACGAGGATATCTTCGATGCCGGGAAGTGGGCGGCACGCTGCGGATGTGGGGTTTGTGTCAACGGGTTTGATGTCGAGTTTGATGCCATCGAGTGTTGTGATTGTTTGGTTTGATGTTAATATTATTGATGATTCGGTGCCAATCGCTTGTGGGGTGTACGATCCAAAGCCAGGCTGGCGGAGGTGCAGAAAAAGAAATATGAGGACTGCTCCAGCGGCCAGAGGCAGCCAGCGCGAGTAACGGGCGGGGAAGGTGAGCATTGTAGGGATGGCGTGGGAGAGAAGGGATGGAAAGGAGTTGCCTAATATTGACCCTCCATATCCCAAGGAGAATGAGAAACAATCCTGAACTGGTTTAGAGGGAAAGAATGGGTTTTAAGTATCATCACTGCCTGGACTTTAGGGGCTTTTGTTTCCGGGGCTTGTTTGGGGCTGACATTGGCCAGATCGGCGATTTGTTCCACTTTTTTTCGTCCTTGAATGGAGGGAATGATGGCTTGACAATCCCGGAGATACAAGTTGGTCGATTTCGAAAACAAAAACCTGTAGATCGGGATTGCAACTGTCGTGCTTTCCTCGGAGTCACGTAGTCTGGCTCTTTTGTTCGTTTTAAGCGCCGTGTCACAAAGGCCCGCTACGAGGACCCCTGAACAGGTGGGTCTGGCGATCACTCAATCCCTCTGCACGGACGAGGAAACCCTGGCGAGCTGGGCTGTGCACTTGAGGTCGAATTTATCGAGTTTGGGAGGAATAGAGGTTGAAAGGGCATTGTCAAGGTTAAATTAAGCCACGGTCTGGGCCGATGCCGGATGCAGTTGGATCTGCCCGAAGCATGACATCGTTCCGAGTATACCAACAGTGCACGAATTAGTACAGTATAGGCACAATTCTCCAATATAAGATACTACAAAGACAAAAGGTGTAGCTCTACAAATGCAGGATCCATTCCATGCCCAGAAGAGAATTTTTGAATTTTTGTTTGTCATTTCAGAACAAGTTTCTCTCGCTCTATCCGCCCAGCACTCTGACCAAGCGCGAGCCGCACATGGCATGGCATGCACAATCCTTGAAATTCGTTATCGCCAGAGAGATATCACGACCGTACAAAAACCCTCTCATGCTCCTGCGAATACCCCCGAAAACAAAATGAAACAGAACTTTTTGGGGTTCATTCCATTTAAGCCTCAGTGGTGACACGGCCCTTGGCGTTGGTGACCTTGACACCGAGAGCCTTAGCCTTGGCGATGATGTCGACACGCTTGCGGGAAGAGACGGCGTGGCCGATCCTGTAAATCCAAGGTTAGTACATATTCAATTCGAGTAGTTTCTGCATTATTTAAGGTGCAGAACATCGCATCAAGAGTCAACGTACTCAGCAGCGAAGGTGCGGTTGTGCATCAGGAGGAGCTCGACGTCCTTGGGGTTGTGGACGAGGAAAGCCTTGTGGCCGGAGGGCATCATGTGGCGGGTCTTCTTGTTGGAACCGTAACCGATCTGTAGTATCGGGTTAGCTTTGTTTCTGGTGACCTGCTGAAGGACAGGGGAGTCGTACGGAGGGCATGGCAATCTGGCCCTTGAAGCGACGGCGGACACAGTTATCGATACCCTTGGGCTTGCGCCACGAGGCACCGACACGGTGGAACCGGTCAGACTGGTGACGGGTGAAGCGGTTGGTCCCTATTACATCCTGTCAGTCCTGCCATTCGGACATCGGTAGTCGTGAGATCCATTGATGATGTGGTGGTAGATTTCCGTGGATAATATCGCTCTCCGACCATGACGAATTCGAGCCCGTAAAAAAAAAATCGAAATCAAAATTCCCCCTCAATGTCGTTCAATATGCCCTTCTCTTGCTCTCCATCTCGATTTCGATCTCTCACGTCGTCTGGGGGTGGTCGGAGGGCGATGCTATCCAGGCCACAAATGGGATTCATAGGGTCGAAGATCGGGGAACATACGCTTCTTGACGATAGGGATGTGCTGCTTAGCGGCGACCATCTGTAAAAAAGAGAAAATGGTCAGAATGCTGGTACGGTCGATCAAACGGACGTGATAACTCACTTTGTCGGTGTTGCTGGGTCTCGCCGGGCGTTGAGAGTTGTCGAGTCGGAACGTAGTCAATCTCGAAAACTTCCAAGCAGAGCGGCGTGGGCGACCCACACTAGTGTGATTTGGGCGACCTAAGCGAAATAGGTGGGCTTATGTCAGCGTAGGGCTGGCTGACACATAGCCCTGCCAAGATTTCCCTTTTGGGAACATCTACATCCCCCATCTTCATGTTAGATCCAGAGTTTACTTTCATTGTTTCAGTTTCTCTTTATCGGAGTCGAGAAATGTTTATGGGACTTTAACAAACGATCAGCTGATTTATAAACCCCGGGATCTCCCGGTACAATCCCTTCTCTTTCTAATGACTTACATGTCTACTTTACTATCCAGGTTTCCAATATACTTCAGCTGGGACATTCAAGCATTCAAGCACATTCTATATTCAGATACATCTATTCAAACATTAAAATCTCGCCTAAAGAACATTTCCATCGGATCACGAAATTTGGCAATGACCATTAGCCGTATTAATCACCATCATCCCCTATACATCCCTAGGAAAATGCACCATACCTCCAGTCTAGAGCTACACATTGCACAATCTGACTATTGCCACTGAACCTCCATCTTCTCTCCCTCTCGATCTCCGCTGCGCAACATTTGCTCCAAAACCTCCAGGTCGGCCAACGCCTCCTCGGGTGACTGCCTCTTCGCAACAGGTCGGCCATGAACAACAGCCGCCGCAAAATCAGCAACTTCAGGAACAACCCCCTTGCCATCAAACTCAATGATATGGTCTTGTCCATTGACAGTAACTCCATCAAAGTGCATCTTCACGACACCCTTCTCGCAAGAAAACTCAAATATGTTATCACTGAACGCAGAGCCCCACGACAGAGACATAACACCTGTAGCTCCAGACCCGGTCTTCAAGACCGCATCCACGGTGTCTACTGGGGGCAGGTATTCTTGCTGCAGTTGTGAATGCGCGGAGACAGTGGTGATCTTCTCGTCGGGGCCTAGGATCAGTCGTAGACCGGCTACCATGTGTACGCCGCCATCAAGGAGGAAACCTCCCTGGTACTCGGGTGTTTTGCGCCAGGCAGTCACTGATGAATTTAGTTAGCATAGGGGTCCCCAGGTTTGCGTTGAATAACAATAGAAGTGGAACAGGTAACCTACAGTAGTATTTGTTATCCTGCTTCACCAGGCTGTGCACGTTCACTCTGAAATTGCGCACTTGTCCCATTTGCCGGACTTGCTCGGCTGCGAACAAGAATTTTGTCATATAGCGGAAGTTCTCGCCTACGGCCCAGAATACCTTGCTGGCATCGATGTTGTTCTTGTACCATGACAGAAGCTCGCGTGCGGTGGCGACATCTTTGGCAATGGGTTTTTCGGAGAGCACATGTTTGCCCGCTAGAAGTGCTTGGCGGATGAAGTCTGGCTGGACCAGGATGGGTAGACTGTGAATTTTTGTCAGTTTCAAAATCATGAATAGAGGCTTGGTTAGGCCTGGGTTGACGTACCCAATGATTACAGCGCTGATATCTGGACGGTTTAGAAGATCAGCGTAGGAGCGTCCTGCACCGGAATCCTCTGAGTAGAGATCGATGTCTGTTGTGTTACTAGCGAGATCTTGTGCCGATTTAAGGGATCGCGAGTAGATGGCCTTGAGATCCAGATCCTTGACGGCTTGCACGGCGGGCTACATATATTCGGACGGGGAATCAGTACGCCCATTCATTAACTTTAAGTTGGACCTTAGGACTCTTCGGTCATACCAAGTGTTGCTCTTTAGCAAAGTTGCCTGTATAGATCTAACATCAGTCTTGATTTCTCTGCATTCAATTCACTCATACTTAAGTAAAGGATTGGAATTAGTTCTTACCACTGCCGATGATAGCTACACCAATAGCCATGATGCGGTTTCGTATATTTTAGAGGTCTAGTGCGAAAATCTGAGAATGAAACGGAAGGACACAAAGTGAGAATCTGGAATCCTCGGGTACAAATGCAAGAATAAGTCTAAAATCCTTGCTAAGATGTCATGCAGAAGCATGCAGACATAAGTGGGGTTAAGTCCGGACACACCGACCTCCACTGCGAACGTGGGAAGGTCCAACCTTTGTTTCGCCTCCGAGAGCTTGGCTTCGGCAAGCCGTCTTCAAGATTTGGTCCAATTTTGCGTACCGACTCGGCTCCAAGTTTATTCAATGCTGCAGTCTTTGGCTTCTCACTTAAGGAGCGATCATGCTGTTCTAAAGCATTGTTTTGCTTCGGTTGAATATGCATGACGCAATAATTTGTTTAGCTAATGCAAGCAAAAGACGTCAAGTCTACAAAGCTCGACTCGAACATTACATCCATACTGAAACTTCACTTCGAATTTACTAATAGTAAGAAGAGGAAGAGTAAGTTCCCCAGCGCGCCGGCCAATAAGCATTTATGACCAAAACACCAACCAGTTGCTAAAAGCCACGCAAAGATGGGAATCAAATCCTACCACAAGTGGAGGGAGAAAAACAAAAACGAGCAATACCAAAAACAATTACCAGCGCCGTAGGTTCATACCCATCATAACCCTGGACACAAGCCCAAGCCCAATAGCAGGGTCAAAATACAAGAAAAATCATAGCAATCGTTATAAGTTGCAGCGTCGCGACATCACGAATTTACCAAAGCCCTCAACCTGTCCACTCTCGCCATGGATTTCTCCAGCTTCTCCAGCCGGGTCCGTTTCTCGATATCTCGGCGCTCAAGTATAGCAACACGTTCTTCGAGCTTTGCGCGCGCTTTCCGCTCTTGCGCGACCATTTCGTTTGCTTGGCTGAAGAGCTGTACTGTAAGCTCTTCTAGCTCGTTGCTTGCGAGGGAGAGCTGGGACTCTGCTGCTTTGCGGAGGCCTTGTTCGCGCGTAAGCGCGTCTTGGAGCTCGGCGTTGTCGCTGTTGGCGGGCGATGATTGAGGAAGGGGTGGGAGTGAGGTTGGGGTGGTTGGTAAGGCTGGTGTCGGTGTGGTTGCGGATGCACTGGTCGTTGAGCTTCCGCGGCGGTAGGGGAGAAGTGATGTGAGTGTTGCGAGGCGGCTGTGGTAGGTTGTTGGTTGGGAGGCTGTATCTTGTGTGGCGGAGATTTGGGTCGGGGAGAGTGTTAATTTATCGGCGTGGGAAGAAGCTGGGAGGGAGGCGCTGCTTCGGGGTGTGTCGTAGGATCCTCGGGTGTGCGTATGAGATTGGGATTTGCGCAGGCGTGTGATCTCGTCTTCGTAGTCGGCGAGTTTGTTTGCTGTTGTGAGGAGAAAGAGTCGGTCAGCGGGTGTTTGGAGGCGCTCAAGTCCAGTCTATTGGACATGAGAAAGTTTTGTCGGGTATAGGAGCTTTGTTGTTTATGCTCTTATGTCTGGGCATTATGAAGGAGGCTCTAGTTCGTCCTTACCATCTAAGGCGACACGATGGGTCAAGTCCTGAATCTGCCCCTCCAACTCCTGGATCCGGAGCTGGGCCTCTGAGGGATCATACGAGTCGCCAGATCCACATGTTGGACAGTGGGTTTCTTCGACTGTAGCGACAGTCTTCATAGCAGAGGGAGCTCCGACAAGAGTGGCGGTCGCGAGCGTGGTGGTCGTAGCAGACATGACAACATGGGGATGTTACCCCGAGTTCGTATTTTTTTAGTGGAGTCTAGGTTTCGATGAGGGAAAGAAAAGCCGAAACCTATGTGGAAATTGTAAACAATAAGAACACTGGAATGTCCAAACCCTTGGAAGGACAAATAGCAGCAAAATATGAAACGATGAAGTAATTAAAGTCCGGAAAGCTTTGAAGGGGTTCAATTTACTCCATACTGCGCCACCGGCATTTTATCTCACAATCATTGGGCCGTGTCTCAGGTAGTATTTCCAGGGTCGTATCACTTATTTGATATTTAAAGTGAATCAGTGAATCAATATAGATCTGTTTCCCTGCAGATAGATCTGTGATCTATGATCTATGATCTATTCGATCGTACCTTATCCCAATGACATGGTTGTGTACTGAGGAGCTGTCCCCGCCCCCATGTCAGTGACCACATGCACCAACCTCCCTCGTGGCTAGTCAATCTAGGTAACATTTCACATGATCCGCCTACTCTAGTAATAACCCCGCAGAAAAGGGGAGGGGGGGATACCCCTGCTAAGGCTAGTGGTGTCCTATTTATATCGCCCTTACTGTGACGATGAAATGGACCAATGGCTTCTTTATCCCTTGGGCGCTTATACCCACTGGGGGAAAGTTGCTGCGGGGAGGACAACCCTAAGGTTCAGTAGTGTATTCCAAGGTTGTTCCATCAATGAAACAAAATTGAAATTTTTGATTCAATAATACCGATGGTCCACATTTCAGGGCAACAAGTGTTCTGTGTGGTTAATCAAGTGGTGTTAGGGCTCCACTCTCTTAAAGCGGTAGGACATGTACTGTACATACCCCATACTGGGATGCAGTATACGAGTAATTACCACACCTCTAGGGCTCTACAGAAGGAAAACTTGTCAATGAAGACTTGAATTTCAATCTATACGGAAGTGAACACTTGAGATCACAATCAGCACGTGCAAAGATATGAGATGACCAGAAGGGAAGATGCGGCCTTGTAAGTGGAGAGAACATGAGTCGAAGCTCAGAGTGAACATGAGGAAGACCAGGCAGAGTATCGGGGATTCATTGTCATCGAAGGCTCAAGGGTGAGGTTATGGGAATGCTCGTTGGCGACTACTTCGTCTCTCGTAGAGTCGTTCGTGATCACATAGCACGTCAAGTTGGGAAACAGAGAGAGTGTGTGTGGTAGAAGATGGACACCAACTCCAATTCAAACAGATCCTCTGAACCTGTACAGGACAAGAGACATAACAAAACCACCTGGGGTCATTTGGAGGAAAGACAAGGGAAAAGGAAACCGGGTAATCTTCATTTCGCATCGGCTGTAATGGTCATGGGCAAATCACACGAGTCACACGCATGGGAATAATAGCTAGATAGCGAACATCATACGCGACACAAGTAAAAACAACGTAGGAAAATAAACTTTTCAGACTGCCAAATCATCAGAGCGAAGACTAGATGTGTATCGAGAATCTAGCCTGAGAAGAAAGGGAAGATCATGAACCAAGGACAAAATGAGGAGAGAACAGGTGGAGGGGGAAGAGGAGACAAAACAACTACCGTCTGTTGCACGATGTGCAATGAAATAGACCAAAAGAAAAGCATGCTCACGGAGCGACATCGAGACCAAATGGCCTTGGGGGTCCTTCTAGACAGCATGATCTAGAAGGGACGCTGGTAAGAATCGTCAAAATGTGGTCATGAGTTCATTTGCACAACCGGGGCGACAATTTGGAGGTAAGCGGAGGTTGCTTCGGGGGTATCGATAAAATTATCAGAATCCACGACCACCACCGCGACGGTTGCTGCGCTTGTTTGTGCTGACAGTGCTCCAGCCGTCGTTTTCGTCAGTGGGCTCAGAAGTCCTCCAGTTGCCGTTGGCAGTGGACTGCTTGGCCTCCGCGGCCTCAGTAGGAGCAGAGGTCTCCTCGGCGTCCGCGTCAGCGTTCATACCGCTCTCCTCCCCACCGGCCCGCCGGAGGATCTCGAAGTTAGCCCCGCCCTTCGGGGTATCCACATCATCCTTGTTAGAATCAGTGCCGGCAACGCGGCTGTCCTTGGCCTGCTTGGGCTTCTCAGCCTTCTCAGCCTTCTCAGCCTTCTCAGCCTTCTCGGCCTTCTCGGCCCGGGCCTTCTCGTCGGCTTCCTTCTTCTGGCGCAGAGCCTGCTGGTGCTTCTCCTCAACCTCACGCTCACGGGCGGCAGTGTCAATGGGGCGGGCAGCGCCGAAGGGGCTGGCCTTGGAGTCACCAGTGGTCGAGGCGGCGGTGGTGGCAGCGTCGGGAACGGTACGCTTGGCCAGGTTCAGCTTGGGACGAGCGGCAGGAGCAGTGGGCGATGTGGGGGCGCCAGCCTCCTTGGGCTGATCGGGGCGCATCTTGGAGCGCCACTGGTTGTCCATATCGGCAGCGGTAGGGGTCCGCTCGGGACGAGGGGGGCGCGAGCCCTCATCCTGAGAACGACCCTGACCCTCACCCCATGCGGGGGAGCTCCTCCGGTAGGCAGAGCCAGGTCCTTCGTTGCTGTGGGTGCGACCACCTTCACGGGCCGGGGGGCCAGCGGGGGGCGAAAGGGGGCCCTTGCGCTCCCAGTTGCCGAAATCGCGGAACTTGCCATCCGACTCGAAGTTGTTGCGACGGCCACCGCGCTCGCTGCCGGCATCAGATCCGGCATCCATGCCGCGGCCAAAGCTGGAGCGCTCGGGAATACGGCGCTCAGGAGCAGCGGGAAGGGGTCCACGGCGGGTCCAGTCAAGGTCACGGCCCTCAAGGCGGGACTCCTTGGCTATAGGCGATTTGTTAGTCGTGATAAGAAGCTTACGTTGCTGGAGTACTTACGAGGCTCGGCAACGCTGGTGCGGATGGTACGGCCCTGCAGGGTGGTGCCAGACAGATCCAAGGCCTTCTGGAGGCCATCCAGGGTCTCAAACTCAACGTATCCGAAGCCCTTGGGGGCCTTGGTAAGCTTGTCCTCAACAATGCGGACGTTGGTCACGCTGCAGCCGGCGAAAAGGTCGGAGATGTCATCGGCGGTCGCTTCAAATGAGAGGTTGCCAACGTGGGCAGTGTAAGGGGGCTCGGTGGGAAGAGCGAGCGGCTCGCGAACGGCGTATCCTCCACGAGTCTCACGTTCTACAATGCACATGTCAGATCCGATATATCTTGCTTTCTCATTGTATGCGGCATACCGAAACCACTGCCACCGCCATAGCTGTTGCCGCCGAAACCCATGCCACCAGCAGGGCGGCTACCGAAGCCAGAGGATGCGGAGGGCCCTATTGTAAATCAGTATACCGTTTGAGGTTATCCGTAGGCGTATATTAGATCGGGCGACATACCAGCTACAATGATTGTTAGCAACCGTGTTAACACAATATAGCGGGGAGGTCAGCCACTTACATGGGAGGGGCATGTCCTCCATCTCATCAGCCCAAGAGCCAAGGCCTATGGCCCGTTAGTATGAAATTTGCTTTCCATTTGGACCTTCCCGACACTCACTCTCGTCAGCCAAAAAGTTGCTGATGGTCATCTTCTGACCCTTTTGTTTCGCGGGCGCTAGTGGAGAAGACTCGTTAGCGGGGGTTCGATCACCACAGATATCTCGATCAACAGAGACATTGTGCTCTTAAATAGAAAAATCGTGAATGCGAGTAATAAGGCGATCACTACATACCCATGATTGCGGTTTAGAGGTTAGCGCGCCAGCAGACTTGTGCGCGCTTCACACAGTAGGGTTAAGCGGGGAAATGGTAAGAAAAAAATTTAAAAGACACCCGAGCGGAATTCTGGGAGCCGATCAAAGGAAGCGAAATAGGATAGGTGGTCGTGAATTTCTAGGTCAGCAGAAACACACTTCACGAAAAGTTGGTTAGAGGGGAAGTCGGCAATCGAGCACGATGGAAGTGGACGGGTTAGTTAATCCGTGATAATTTTTAAGTGGTGCCGCTAGTCCAATCACAGCCGCCAGACTACCGGTTCTACAAAGACAAACCCCGAGTAAAGCTTTTAATGATCAAACAATTGAAGATAAAACCATTCGAAATTGAAGTTAGATATTTTTGGTTTCTAAACCACCTGATATATGGCGCAGATCTTATAAATCTAGAAAAACCGAATGCCCACAGGCCAGAAAAGTCGCCTGACGGCGGGATCGACAACCAAGTGGTCAAACCATTGTGAACTTAGTATTGATTTCAGCGGGCGATCACAAAGATATACGGCCGCGCTAACTAATTGCGGGGGTCCAATTTTATCACAGCCCCAACACGCCTACTAGGGCACACATAAAGTCACTACTTAAGAGAGAAAGGAAATGGTACCTCTTTTGTCATACAAAGTAGACCAGTGAATGCAAACATGACAAACATGACAATCATCGGATACTGTAAGCGCCTCAGCCTCCCTACTCTGCTAGTGACCCTCTCGTCCGTACACTTTCGATGGAGCTCACACTATATTTTAGGGGAGATTTCCTCAGCATACTTGAGCAAGCTTTCTATTGCCAAGTCTCGGGCTAGCCTGGGAAAATGGACCTTTTAACCTTCTGACAGCCATCAAGCTGGGTCTGGCTCGACTATATTCCCTATCTTCTCTCGTCATATAGTCATGTATGCTTTCGTCCTTTCATGATACACTGGCCCTCAATTGTCACATGGGAAGAAATTCGAAGTGCAAAATACCTATGTCGTCATAGTATGGGAGGGCTGTAAACTCCTGGCGATCAATAAATTAACCATATTGAAGTGTGGCCCATAGTAAAGATAGGAGAAGCGGAAGCTCTCTAGCTGCTGAGGCGAAGGACATCAGTCCCTGTTCCAGAAGTCTTCAATGCTTACACGATTGTCGATTACGGGTTCATCTTGATGTCAAAATTTCTTGTGTCGCTCTTGGGCAATGCTGGAAAGAACTGTCTTACGACGCTAAGAGTAATGTTTCCCGGCAGCTTAAAAGCTTTATTTGAGAATGGCGCCATATTGAAGGGGCCATTTTCGGATCTGTTTATGGTGGTCCATGCGAATAAGTCCTCTTCAAGCATTCATGGGATGCAAAGACACATCTCTATGGCCATTTCTCGACAAGCGAGGATTTCAATCATGGAAATATTGTGGCCGGAATTATGAATCGTGGTGCAGCAGGCTAAAGTCCATCCGCAAGGGCACATTTCCGCTGACACTGGCAAGCAGTGGATGAAGACGGGGGTGAACTTATATCTACAATTCTGGAAAATAACGAATATGAGTTTTGGGCCGAAGTTAATCAATCCATGGTGGGTTCTACTGAAACATCTACCCATTTGTTTTTAGTTTTCCCAGGCTTCTTCGTTGTATTTAGGCACGAGTTAGTCACAAGCTAGTTGCTGGGCACAGGACAATTAATGTGGTGAAAACGATTGTCTACCACTATTTTGTTTGGTAGCTACATAAGTAGTAGGTGAATTTAATGATTGAGGCGATGAACTGGAGCTCCTATTGGAGTCCTTCCAAAGTTTTCAACACTACATGTAGCAGCTCCAGCATTTTTAGCGTCATATCACAGGCCTGGGGGTATGATTTGCCAGACCTCCAGGCGGCTCTCGGAGATAGTTAGGCGTCAGCCTTGAGGGAAAAGGCGGATACGCTCCTGCGTCTATGGAGAGCGCTACAGTTATACCTTGAGAGCCTCATAACACCCGCAGTGTTTGTATTCGAGCTTTTCTTTTTTTTTTTTTGTGTCCTTCTACATGTACGTCTGGTCTATTTTGGCTCTTGGGGCTTACGATTTTTAAATCTAAGATTTTACACTTTTAGAATGATTGTGTACATTCATCATAGGATAATGGGGTTAATGCAGATGTGATGTTCAATATATATGCTTCATACAGAAAGATTATTACTGATATACATAGACGATGTGTTATCAGATCAATGATATTTCAGAACAGCGCATCACAAGAAAAAGGACCTGGAGATATCCAACATGTGGAGAAGGACAGTGGGGTAGGTGGAATAGACGTCATTAGCCAATCAAAGAAACAATTTCGATGCCTTAGTAACAAGGCACCAATATGGTCAGCCACCTGGGCAACACATTGACTCAACTTCCACCTCAATTGAACCTGTTTTTTTGCTTAAGTTACGGGTGCAAGTTGGATCAGATGGAATATTGTTGACTTGTTTTCAAGTACATATTTATCCCTGGATGAGCCGGGAAATCTCGGAATGCGAAGGTCCAGTGCAAGGCAATTCTAAATATATTTATGTCCCAGTAGCTTACAAGATGCAATCAATTTCAACTTCGATAACCATAAAAATCCAAAACACGAAAAATTAAGCCTCGGAAAACAAACCTGGAGCCTTTATCTATAGCGAAACAAGTACTGATCACCACCGGGGGTTTCAACTCGTCGATATCTCCCACCAGAACAACAATTGCAACAGATTGTTGCAGGCCTAGATCCACATATTACATAACCCACACGTGACGCCATATTTTCCAGCGCTGGAGACGAAGTCGATTCTTTTGCCGAATAGCACAGGAATGCTTGTGCTTTTGTTCAGTCCGTTCGCAACATGAGCGGGGACAATCGTCCAAATGACAGCTTTGCGTCTGACCCCCTGCTGGCGGCAGCTAAAGTGGGCGCCTTGAGCGGTTAGTCTCGACCTGTGTTGGGTCCATCGGGATCCAGAAACACCCGGGTTCCCATTGTACTTGTGCTTATCTGTTTCTCCAGGCACTGCCGGTTTAATCTATGGAGGAGCAGCAGGAGTCATCAGATCTCCCAACCCAGTGATTCATTCGATATCCTGCGGTATCCACTGGTTTGCTTGTGGTTCAACCTTTTGGTGTATGTCCATGCTCAGTCCACTATCTGGCCAACCACTAATCTTGCATGTTCAGGGTTGCGAAGCAATATCATCAAGCTTCACTTCCAAGACCAAGCATCCTCACAAGAACGCGCGTACGTGAGCGCTCTCTCCGGAGGAATTTCTGGCGGACTTGTTACTAGGCTCATGGGTATCTATGATCTCTCAAATTTAGCTGCATAATGCGATCGCTAACTAAGGTCTTTTATTATCTAGGCGGCCGGCTGATCCCTGGCCTTGTTGTGTTCTCGTTGCTTGGCTTCTGTGGTCAAACCGCCTTCAATAGAGTTGATGCATGGCAAGTGGAAAGGGCACAGAACCCTTCCAATTCCAAACCATTTGTTCAGCGTATGGCTGATAGCAAATGGATCCCTCTCCGGAACTTGTCCGATGATGAATACCGTGGGATTCTCAGCGAGAAACTACTGGGTATTGAGGCTGAAATTGCGCTCCTCGATGAAAAGATAGAGGACCTTGAGAAGACTCGACCGGCTAGCTCTGCCACTGAAAAATAACCCCTCCATCCTGCACACTGCGGCTCCTATTCGGGGTTTGAGGTCAGCAGTGCACAGACGTTTTGCACTGTCTTGACATTTTGGGGCACATGCGCAATTTGCAAGGTCCCATGTGTCTTTGATGTTAGGGGTCAGGTTGTAAGGAGAACTGGCCTAATAGGTAGATAATTGTATGTATAATTGTATTATAAATTGTTCCAAGGATGCAGCCATTGTATTTTGCCTTCTATTTTTCTTCCATATTTTTCTTCCATTGAATCCACTTTCAAGCCGTCATGACAATTTGGGGAAAAGGGGGATCGAATCCGGGAACGCCGATCGCGAGTCATCAAGGAGAGCCCCACGGCCGCGAAGTGTAATCATGGTACAGGACCACGCTCCAAGTGAGGTTCTTTTTACGAAAAGACCAAGGTTTTCAGAGTAGAGAGCTGTGGAGGAAATCGGAATATATAGGAGGGGTATGAACGGAGTTAAACGTAGAAGGTCCAGAACGAATGCCGAGAAAGCCGGTTTGGGCAGATTGGCAGATTACCGTTCCGCTTAATGGTTCTGGCTTTCTCCGGCGCGTCCGAACCATACTTGTCATTTCTACAGCCCCATTATGATCTACGGGGCGTGGTGTTCGTGTCACTGAAATACTTTGGAGCTTTCTCCCCGACTTTTTTGGTCTCGGCGAAAAGTTGGACACGCTACACATTTACTTCAATCTCACCCCTCAACCCAAAAAAAAACACACGACACCTTTCCTAAGTGGAGGATTCCATCAGCTATCCAGCATTGATCGACGCAATTGAAAATCAACCACCATCAATCCACTCAATGTTCTTTGCGCTGCGCCGTGTCTCTGTTCGACGGATCAGCCCCTGCTGATCGCGACTCGCGATGACGCTCTTCAACCCGACCTCGATCCTCGTGGGCTTCCTGCTGCTCTACCTCTCGTCTTTCTTCGTCTTCGCGATCGTCCGCATTGCCACCGGAATCTCTATCCAACGGATCGGTTACTTTTCGCTCCGCCGCATCGCATATGTCCCGAGAGAAGGCCTGCAGATTGAAATACGTGGACTCGGGTTCTCCTTACACCCCCCGTCCTTCGCGCAGCCAACATGGATCAGTATTCGGTTGACGGATTTAAAGGTGACATTGGATACGGCGACTCTGGCGAAAGGAAAACCCGATGCCCCTCGAGATCTTTTAGGATCCCCGAGTCCTGGGAGCCCCATCCCCGAGAGTACAACCCCCGACTCGACCACCCCGCGGAGTAAAACATGGAGGACATTGAGTCGGCTGAAGGAGCGCCTGAAGCGGCTACACCGGCAAATCAACTGGCTGGCCCTCGTTGATATCTCGGCCATGAATACGGCCGTTCGTTTTGTCGGTGCCGGTCAAATACAAGTGGGGTCGTTGTCGCTGGCGGTGGACACCCGGAGTAAGATGGTGGAACGGGGCAAGCTCTTTCGGCGCAAGAAGGACATGTCTAAGGAACAACGCCCGGCGGAATGGATTATGAATGTTCAAAATGTTCTCCTCGCCGTAGAAGGTCGGGAGCCAACGGAGGTCTTGGACAACGTTGGTGTGAATCTCCATGGGTTACTTTATAAGGATCTCGAGGGACTGCGGGATGCATCGATCGCGCTTAAGATTGGTCGACTGCATATTCCTTATGACGACCTCAGCTTGCTTCTCCAACGCATCAAATCCGCCCAGAAGTCATCAGTCAAGGAACCGATGCGCGGTGATACGGATGACGAGATCTCCTTTGCTGACTTTGTGGAGGAGCTTGATAAGCCCGGCAGTCGGAATGATTCAATTGTACAGACCGTGGCCGATTCGAAGGAGTTTGCTAGTTCTCTTCTGCGTGGGATCCAGGAGATCCAGGTCGCTTTGAGTTTCTTCCGCCTTTCCCGCAGCCTTGGATCTCTTTCTGCAGGCCAGAGCCCAGTGTTCCTGAATGTGGTCTCCCACGAGCTGGGAATTGATCTCCACCGAATGGATCAAAACAGCCCGGAGCATCGCATGTATTTCCAGCCAACCGACGTCGCCCACCAAGCATTGCTTGCTGCCATTTCCGTTTCCGTCAGCTTGGATGACAACTCAGGCGAAACTGATAATGTTCTCTATGTTCCCATGGCTACGACAACCATCAAAACTACACTGCCATCGAAGACAGTGAACGCCTTAGACGATGAGAACCCCGAGGAGCGGAACTCCAATATTCTCTTCGCTAATCTGGTCATCACATCACCATCACTCGATATGCAACCTCAACATGTGTCTCGACTCTTGAAACTAGCACAAGCGCGAGCCTCTACTCCTCGAGTCAAGAAGCGGAGTAACCACCAATTAATCACCCGCCTACTTCCCAAAGCGACCATTAAGTTGTCTGTTCATGAACCTGTTATTCGATTCGTACTACCCATCGAAAAAGCGCCAGGCACTCCGAACGACTATAATCTCCTCATATCATCCATCTCGTCAATATCTATGGACATTGATTCGTCTCATTCCTCCGAGGGTGGCGCCCATTATTCCCTTTCGGCCATATACCGCGTTGCATCACACAAATTTTACTACCAGACTCCTGCTGGCAACAAGCATAATTTGCTCACGACAGAGAGCCTGGAGTTCAAGGCTCATCTCAATGCAAGCCCTGAGGTAAAAGTCATTGCCTCGGGAGGTCTGAATGAGTGCTCTATCCACATGATCAATGGGGAAGTCAATCGTGGAATTCGCGAAGTTCTTGAACAATTCCGGATGCATCTGCAACCACAGAAGAGGGTTCTAATGCCGCCGAATGAGCGTAAGACAACTCCATTGAGAAAAATTCCGCCATGGCTTCTTCAATTTACATTCGAGTCAAATGGTCTCAGCCTGGAAATCGCTGGGGTGGACAAGCCTGTGTCTGGTATCTCCCGCGGTGTCTCTTTGCAGCTACAGTCGTGGACAGCAGAATACAAGGTACAGGAAACAGAGCATAGTGTTGGCAGCATTGCTAGGCGGCGTACCTCCAGTCAATCAATTGGCGATGAATCACCATTCAGATTTACGCCAACATCACCCCCGAAGATCGTGAAGCGTGGTCTCTCCGAGCGTAGTGCTACAGATGGCAGACGACTTGCACTTCATGTGAGAGGCTTTGACGGGTTCGTGATTGAATCAGATGACTATCTCGAACCAGAGCCTTTCTTCTCTCTTCCTCGGTTTGAGATTGCTTTGAGCACACATAGCGATCGACTGGGACCTGTCCTGCACATCAACTCGGTGTTCAAAGGGATATACCTCCAATATTCTCTCTATCGGTTTTATTGCGTAGGTGTTGCGATTTCTGTGATCCAAGACGTTCTTACCACTCTACCACTCGACTCCGACTCCACTCAAAAGAAACAGAGAGGAGCCCCAAGCATATCAATGCCACCGCCTCCATCGTCTCCCTCATCGCCAGCATCATCAAAGAATGAGCTAATCACCTTGGACGTGAAAGCGACTGTCATCCAACTCAAGACTAATCTGCCAGCCGATCCTCCAATGATGCTTCAGATCTATGGCCTGTCGGGTGGTTCACAACGACTTTCCACCCCTCACGTCAAGGCTAATCTTGTTCGTCTCCACGCAGAGGCCCCCAAGCTCAAGGGTGTTTGGGCGAGAATCGGTAGCATGAACAATGTCAGACTTGACTTCCGCAAGATGAAGTTCAAACAGGGCTCAAGTTTGGTAGAAGAGAGGTCAATTGATTTGTGGGCCGATTTCATTCGAATTGGCGTCCCGCACCACATGGTGATGCATCGCATCTTCGATAATCTTATCAACACCTCAAAGGCTTTCAAGCAATTACATCATCGCTTTAAGGCCCGCTGCAAGGAGTTTTTCTCTGTTCGAGAGCCCGAGGGACCGAAGAAAGTACCGAGAATATCACTTCGAAGCAAAGCTCTCCTCTTTGAGCTTGAAGATGACGCCTTTGAATGGAAGCTGGGTTGCATTTACCGAACTGGTTTGATTGAACAAATACAGCGATGTGCACGTGAAGAAGCGTTTCAATTGAAAGCGCAGAAGGTTAGAGAGTCTGACCAACGGCGCGCTTCATCCAGGTTGCGGACCAGATCCAGCCATCGGACCCTACGCAGCGAACGAACCAGCCAAGACACCCGCAGAAGCAAGAGTGCCGATACACGAACCAAGCAAGATGAGCCACCTCGTGGCCGAGCTCGGAAATATCGCTATGATACAGAGGGTGAAACCTGCTTGACAGCGGAACAGAAAATATCTGCAGATGCTGCTTGGAACCGTCTCCAGCAATATAATGCTCAGGTCTGGAAGGAGAAGATTGATGCTGCCATGAAGTTCCAAGGCACCTCTATCAAGGAAGTCCGAAGCTTGTTCTCTGGTGCAGATGAACCACCTGACGACGCCAAGGAGACCGAGACTATCCTTGCAATTCCCAACAGACCAGGCCTGCTCTCTGCTCTAATCAGTGATGTGAATCTTGTGATTGACAAACCGTCCTTCCCGATTGAGGACTACCCTAAATTCCTCCATCGAATTGGTAAAGGCATGCCCATGTCTATGAAGTATGGCTTGCTTATTCCCATGAACTTCAATCTGGAGATGGGTGAAGCACGCGTCAACTTGCGTGACTATCCTCTTGACCTGCTACATATCCCAGCCCTGCGCCCTGGGCAGTCTCCAAGGCTCCCTAGCTGGTCATTGCGAACCAATTTTGTCATCGCTGAAGAGTATCGTGATCAAGACTCTGCCAGACAGGTGGAGGTGGAGCTTATTCCGTCTGCTCTAGAAGCGGATGGCTCTCCCACTGATCCGTTCCATATCAAGGTCTGGCGATCAGTGACTCCGGTCAAGACATATTCCGACCCAGTCATTGAGATCAACACTAGCTTGCCTACCAGCATTTCCTGGGGAGTCTCCTACCAACCTGTGATCCAAGATATGATGAAGATCATTGAGGGTTTCACCAAACCTGAAATTGATCCTTCTGACCGTGTTGGCTTCTGGGATAAGATCCGACTTAGCTTTCACTCTCGGATCAAGGTGCTTTGGAAGGAAGATGGCGATGTTCATCTGCGCCTTAAGGGCTCTCGAGATCCTTATGTCGTGACAGGATTTGGAAGTGGCTTTGTCATGTGCTGGCGAAGGGATGTCAAGTGGGAGCTTCATTCTAACGATGACCCCATGGAGTTCATGAGCGTGACAAGTGGTGAATATGTGTTGGCAATCCCGGATTACAGCGCAGAAGCTCGATGGGCAAACGAAATGACCACGGAAGACGCGGACAACGCTTCTCAATCAAGTGAGCAGAAGAATGCCGCCTACTTCAAGAAGGTCATCATGAAGTTATCTGGTGATGTGAAATGGGCTGCTGGCTTGGTGTTTGAGCGTGATCTTGACGAGGAATCGCGATCTTTCGCATTCAAGCCGCATTATGAGGTAATTCTCAAAAATCCCAAATTCATCACAGCAGAACAGCGCGTCAACTACGATGCCTATCGTGGCTTCCGGAGTGACCATATTCACCTGTCTGTATCGATCATTGCGCCCCAAGGCAGAAATTGGTCTGTTGATGGCATTCAACCATCTTCAAGTTACAACACCACTCACCTGTCTCCCCGTTTCTTCACCCACTTTTTTAGCTGGTGGTCGCTTTTCTCTGGTGTCATGTCTCTCCCCGTTCGCCAGGGTCCGCTCTTCCCGGGTATCACGAAAACAAGCAAGAAGTTCAACCGTCACCTGTCGACTGTCAAATACAAGGTTCTGCTTGCCCCATTGTTTGTAGCCCATATTTATAAGCACAAGGATCATGAAGATTATGGCGAAGATGCTGTGACTGCCACTGGTCTCAAGGTCCGCCTCGACAGCTTGAAGCTTGATATTCATCAGCGTCGTGAACAGATCAAGACCCAGGCCCGCGGCCGCTCAAAGCAGACCCAGACAAGTGCAATGCGCATCAATCAGGCTCTCATTGATTTACAATCAGCCGACTTCCGTGCTGTTTCTGCTAGCATTGAGGGCACATCAGCAGAGGACATTGACAAGAATAGAGATGACATTATATCATCCTTCCAGCAACCTGTGGCCTCAGTCGATCTATCCCGGTTTACGATCCCTGATCACAACCTGGACTGGATCGATATGGACGATTTTGTCGAGCCAGATTGGATTCTACCTCAGGAGTCCAACCCGAAAACACATATTCTCCCGCTCGCATTTACCCCACGCTTCACCTACTTCCGTCAGACAGACCATGGTGATGTTGGGCCCGAAGAGACTGGTTACAGTACATTTGGACATGAGCCGACTCATGAATGTGTGATGTCCGAGACCAACGATCCTCGCCGTGTTCAGATTGAGTTGATTAAGGATCGTCTTGCGACTGTTGAAGCTCAGATTCGTAACTACGATCGCACCATAGGGGAACAAGAACTCAAGTTAATGAAGGATGTTGACCATGATCCCGACTTGAAGAGTCAGCATGAGACTTTTGTTCGCCAAGCTGAATCCCTTTCGAGGCGACGCAAGTTCTTGACATCAACTCTAAATCGACTCGAAAAACTCCTCGCACGTGATGAACGGACACCTCACCGAAGCAATCTGGGAGTTAACGCTGCGCCCAGCGAAGCTTCCTTCCGTACAGGACAGGATGCTGACTCTACTGCTGATGGTCGCGCCTCTGGTATCGATGGCATCTACTCGTCTGCTTCTGATGAGTTCTCCAGCGACTTCAACAATCGCTTCATGATTCACAATGTGCAATTGAAATGGAACAACTCGCTTCGCAATATCATTCTCCGATACAGCCACCAAGTGAGCCAGCGCCGAGGATTCGTTTATTACATGTCTAGACGGGCCGTCAAGTTTATACTCGATATTGTGGACGAGCAAAACAAGAACAAGAAGAAGAGCCAGAAAATGTCCAAAGAGCAGACTCGCAGTGACAACGAGGATGAAAATGTGGAGGATCGGATCGAGCAGCTTCTGAACGATGCCAAGCGCTATGTCAATGCGGAAGAAAGTGAGCCGCCTCAGTCAAATACCGAATCACCACAGGATTCGGATGATTCTAGCGAAAATATTGCGCCCGAGTTCACCCCGCAAAATAGCTACTACTTGCGGCTCATCGCTCCCCAGATCCAGCTTCTGAGTGAAAAGAATCAAAAGTCGGTACTGCTGGTGGCTGCCAAAGGAATGGAACTTAAGGTTGTGTCAATCATGGACAAGGAGCGCGTTTCAGATGATGTTAGCGGTCTGGTTCAACGCCGTTTCTCACTTGAGATGGACGGTGCCCAATTCTTCGTTGCGACTCAGAAGAATTTGATGGCGAACCTGCAATTGTATGCAGGTAACAAGTACGGCAATGCGCCGGGATCGGCTTGGCCACCTTGGTTGACTCTTGAGGCGATGTTTGATTTCGAACTCAACCCCTTCGGATTCTCTCGTATCGTGCAAAAGACATCGGCCAGTCTCCGCTATGACAAGTACAACAACCTTCGGCTGAAGTATAACGAGGAAGTGGCCAAGGGTCACCATGGAGCTCACCCCAGTGAAGAGGCCCGTATGGACCAAATCAGTGTCGACTTCCCTCATTTCCGCGCCATTTGCGACTCTGCCGAGTATTATTCTATGTACATCATCGCTTTGGATCTTATGCTCTACAGTGAACCGCTCGAGAAGGTCCGGAACGAGCGCCTAGAACGGATCATGCTTACGTCCGACTTCAGTGACCTCCGCGGTGCTCCAGAGATGGTCTTCAAGCTGCAGTCGCGTATCCGCCAGCTAGAAGAGATTAAAGACTACTTCCAGATCAATGCCAAGTACCTGGACAAACAGGGCTGGGAATCTCGGCTGGCTTTGGAGCGCGATCTATCTCAATGTGAGGATGAGTTGTTCTTCATGATGAAGGCTATAACCACCTCTCAAAGACGCGCCGAGCCCAGTTCATCCTCCACGAACGGCGTGCTACGTTGGAGCATTTCCGCGAGTGAGGTTGTCTGGCATTTGATGAATGAGGAATCTGCACCATTGGTGGAATTCCAACTTCAGAACGCTGCATATGAACGCACAGACAATACCGATGGCTCCAATCATAACCTCGTGGCCATTGAAAAGCTAAGTGGTTTGAACCTCTTGCCGGATGCGATCTACCCCCAGATTATCGCACCTTATCTAGACCAGCCACGGCCATTGGATGATTACATGCTTCGAGTCAAGTGGCACATGCTGGAAGCTGTTGCCGGAATCCCTGTGGTTGATAACTTTGAAGTTTCTCTATTCCCGCTCAAGATTCAGTTGGAACGTGAACTTGGTCAAAAGCTTTTCGATTACATCTTCCCTAACGTGAGCTCTGGTGAATCTGAGAATGGCGGTTCCTCGCCTTTCATGATCAAGAATATGAAAACGTTTGATGGATCAGATGATGAGAATGATGACTCCGATAACCCGTCTCTCGCACAGTCGATCAGCGCCGACGAGGACAGTGTATCAACAATGGACGATCTGTATGCCTCCAAGGGCCCTGGATCCATCGAGCTACGCCTTCAACCGACTCTTACGCTTTCCGAGGAGGGCAAATCCAGTCGTCGCCCGAGCCATGTCAAGGGTCTTGCCATGACTCCCATTCATAGGAGCAACACTCGGTTGAGCGTACCCGACTCCTCCCGGCAGAATGGTCGCCCTGCGACCAGCGGTGGCTTGTCCAAGAAGAAGTCCACCGAAAGCATCCGCATGCTGGCCAAGTCTTCCACTGATAGATCTCTGTCCAGCCAAAGCGCCGGTGAGGAAAAGAAGAAATTTGCCCTGAGTAAGCCGAAGGGCAGCAAGTCCAAGGAACCTACTGATGACTTGTCCCAAATGATTTCTCGAGCCTCGAGCTACATGACTCTTGCACGTGTTAAGGTACATGACGTGGTTCTCAACATGAGTTATAAGGGCAAGGGCGAGCACAACATTGAAGATCTCCACGATTTCGTGTTCCGCCTCCCGGTTCTGGAGTACGGAAACAAGACATGGTCGAATCTCGATCTTGCATTGCGTCTCAAGAAGGATGTCATCAAGGCCCTCATCTCGCACGCTCCCGCTATTCTTGGAAACAAGTTCTCGCATCACCGACCTTCCAAGCAACAACAGAAGAAGTTCCGCGAGCTTGCATCCTCTTCTCAGCTACTTCCCAACTCGGGTAACCTGATGAACAACCCTGCGCGAAGCAATCCCGCCAGCCTGATCAGCTTTGACTCCAATAGCGAGTACTCTGAGTCTCCATCGCGCAAGTCCATGCAGTCGAATGCTTCGCCGTTGGCGAGATCCGTGTCTCTGAGCTCTGAGATCCGCGATAATCATGATCCTCCGATCTGCGACTCGCGGTCTGCTAGTGGAGTGGATGTGGATTCTCGTTGGGAGGTTTGTACTACCCCCCTTGACCTTTTTAGCTTTGTATACTAACTCGTTTCTTAGGAATCACGCCGCTATGTCAATGCACCTGGCAGACCCATGACTGCTGGTCACACAGTGACCACAGTCGAAGCCTCACGCTCCCAGCACGATGACAGGTAAGAAAGAGCCTAACACTCAAACCCTTTCTCCTATGGAACAGAATGCTAATGCTGTTTCCCCAGCCACAAAAGCAACACAATCCGCAATCTCAGTCGGAAATTCACATTCCGGAAGGGATAATTTCTCAACGCTCACTCCCACCCATCCCGCCCCCACTTACCTCATTTTAATCCTCTAAAACTCTACCCCCCATTCTAATCTAACCCCTGCTGCTTTCAACCTCCAGCCACTTACCTACCTACCTGGAAACAAAGCCTCTCAACCTGACTCCGCTTGTTTCCTATTCCCGTTGTCTCCTCTAAGATACCCTCTATCTGCACTGGGGCCGTATATAGGCGTTCATTTTGTATTTATGATTCTTTGTATTTGCCTATACAGGTATCATTTGGGTCTGGAGGTAGGAGGGAAAAGGGTTCATTTCGGGTTGCGCTTGTTTTTTTTTCTTTTCTTCCCACTGTATTTTGGTTCGTCATATTTGCCCCTTTTAGCATGCATTGAGGGAGTGGAGGCTTTCTTGTTCTCATAATTCATATACCTTGTGTTTGCTGCTGCGCAATAAGCGGCTGGTCAGCGTGATTAAGATTTACTTATAAGCTTGTGTGATCCTTTACATACGAGTATGGTGTAAACAGGAGCTACAAAGTAGAATAAGCATTTAAAGATCAACGTGTGAAATTTCAATTTCTTGATGAATAACATCAGTGTAAGACAAGAATCAAGGGTATCTATATACAACGGACAGAAACTGCTGAGACGAAACACATTTGAAGAAGTATAGCACCAATGCTAATGTCGCCCGCATCCAAGGTCTATAAGGAATTGCTGGACCAATGTGCGTCATATACAAATCAACATGGAGAACCAAATAATCAAGATATCCAATATGGCACTAAACCGGCCAAGAAACATGAGTGAAGACCAAAATAAAAACATATCATCAAGTCATACGTTGTTACAGATTAGCTTTTTCAATGACTGCTTGACTGGTCACCAGTGACAGCAGCAGTATTTGAAGTAGTTGTCTCGCGAGTCGGATCTGCATCGGGCAGCTCGGGCTTTTCATCGTGAGTAGCGCCATTGGTTGTACCCTCGGTAGGCTTACTGCCAAGAAGGATATGTTCAGGTCTATGCCCATTAATAGGGACTTCAGGAGCACCGTCAACAATGTGGCCAGTCTCCTGAGCACCATCCTCCGCACCATCGGCAGAAGGCGTCGACGGCGCGCTCTGTTTCTCCCGTGTCCAAGGCAAAATATTGGGTAGACGTTCCTGGACAGAAGCGAAACGCGTTCGGGTCGGCGCATCAATATCGTCCACCCAAGGAATTCCACCTTGGCCTCTATTCTCCTCCCAAGCCTTCTTCTCGCGGCGCAGATCACTCTGTACCCAAGGAATGGTAATGGCGGTCCATATCAAAGCCCAGGCGAACGGAAGGGACCAGCCAAGCTATTTGTGACGTCAGTCTGATTCACAAGGGGTATGTGATTCAGTTTGGGGGTTTGTTGACGTACAGTGAATGCCACAGGTTCTGAGACAGTAAAGATTATAGCGGTGATGGCAGCTGCGCATATGATTGAGCCACCGCTCCAGAAACAGTTCATTTCGAAGAGCATGCGTCGGAAATATGGGCTGGATAGGTATCTGGTTCGGAGGGCGTAGCGGTAGATCTGGCCACCTCCACCGTCGACGGCGACAACGTCTTCGATGAGGGCATATAGGGCTGTTGGCATTGGGGAGCCTTTAGGTGTGGAGGAGATGCGGAAGGGAGCTTTGTAGCCGGCCATGCGGAGGATGTCGAGGGAGAGGTGAACGATTCCAAAGTAGAACATGACAGTTGGGAGAACCATGGCGACGAGGCGCACTTTTTTGATATTAGCTGGGGGACTTGCATATTACTGATTGTCAATTGACCTTACCAAATGGTTCTGTAGGTACGGTTCCACTGGTGTTTGGTTAGCATTGTTGGAACTGATGTAATGGTGTTGTCAACGTACACAATCAACTCGACGGCCAAGATGAGCCAGACAATAGTGAAATTGATATGGAAAAAGTCCAGCTAACAATGTTTATTAGCGTGCGCCCCAAGTTTCTTTCATGAAAACCAAGCATACCCGTGATTTCGGAGAGTTTAACGGCCGGGCTCGCGAGTCCTTGCGGAAGAGGTTGTATAGACGATAGAAGTATTCAAAAACGGAAATACCTCCCAGACAAGCCGTGACAATGGAAAACACTACAAAGCATCAGCAATTGCGCCCTCGGAGATCTTCTCCGCAATATCCACAATCCAAAGCATACCCAAATTATGCGACAAGTTGGTGCCGTACCATAATCCCCAATATAGGCCGACCGGCTGGCCCAGCGTATCGAGCACAAATATAGTCCAGAAGAAAGCGATCGACTTCTTCCGTGTATATAACGAGTATGGGAGCGGAGGGGGTTCCGTGTGTGCAGGAACAGTGTTCCTCTCGGGGTCGTCCATCAGCGTGGCGATGGTGGCGGACCGCGCAACTCGGGGGACTCGGGTTAATTTTCCAGGGGGGGGGGGGTGGTTTAATTCTTATCGGTACAGGTTGCGGAGGACTTAGGACATGGCGAGTTCGATTAAGGGGGACTCCGAGTGGGATCCTGATTCCAGAGAAAGGAGAAGAATAGATAAAGAAAAAGCAGGACGATCAAGTTAAAACGGGATTTTTAGTTTGAAGGCGCAGTGCCGGAAACGACGGAGTAATATGGGTACTTCCGTGCTCATACAAATTCACGTGTAGGCGGAGGTACCTGACGTAAGTTGTGCTTGTGATGTCATGTATCGATAAAATATGGCATCGCTGACTTGCATACTTCTATTATTATTTTGTCTTCTCTGTTTTTTAGTTTCCATTTCGGTTAACATTATATCCATATGATTTTTGATTAATATTTGGCTTGTCCAGCCATTTCAGTGGAGCACGGTCTTATTTTCCTTTCGTGTTAGCTTGTATTTGGTCCTATCATAACAGGTAGATTTGACCTCGGAAGAAGAAAACAGGCCATCCGTGTATAACTGTATAACTATGTAATAATGCGCACCCCTCAAAGAAGTGGGTGCGTTATCCCTTGGCAAGGCGCATGAGAAAAACAGGAAATCGGGATGCTTGGGACCCTGAGTCCGAGTCACTGTAGGTCGGGTGCCGATCCCAGCAAAACAATCCGGCCGATCTTCCGGTCCAACCCAAGTTTGTTTACTCTAAACAAATGCTCATAGTCATTCACTAATTCCTACAGTAAAATGTATCTTAGCATTCAAACAAACAAAGATGCACTGCAATACGGACTTGCCAGTCACCACCCAACTTTGAACTTAGCATATCTGACTCAGCGGGTCGGCTTTTGAGGCGCCCTTGAAAAGCTCTAACTCTATATTGCCGGATCTTCCAGTCTAAATTTAAAGTAGAATATGCCGTACACCCGAGTGCCTATTCAAAGGTATACTAAGGGTATTTGCTATCTAATGACCAAGATGCCAACGTGAAACAAAATCAGGCAAGGCTTTTCAACAACTGAGGTATTTGTACATACTTGGAAAGTACAGAAGAAATGGAACAATACAAAGTTGCCAAATATGTTAAGAAAAGGAAGGCATATCTAGGCGAAAGCAGGTCGTTTGCAGCGAAGCAAAAGTTCATAATGCCTGAATAACAGGGTGTCAAACGGCTGGTCACATGGAGATAGGAAAGTTTTTTTTTTCTTTCTGATAAGAGCAAATTCCCAAGTGGCGCACGTTCGATTCGCAGTCTCTGCTTCGAATTCCATCCCTCTTTTCACCCTCAACTGCACAACTGCATCCCATACAGACTCGCTTTCTTCATTTCATGATTCAAATTATTATGGATTGATCATGGCACCCAGCTTACAGGAGCTGATTGCTTTTTTGCTGAACGAGGTCGCGCTATGCGGTAACCAAGGTGCGTATAGCTCTGCCTCTTAGACCCACTTTACTCGGCATGGCTCTATCCTTTATCCGGACTGGCATCGGTCTATAGAACCCCCCACAGTCTTTGTAGGGCTTCAGTGACACTTGTGATGATCTATCACATTCTACATTTGCCATTGTCCCCTCTTGATGAAAAGGGGGGGGGGAATTTGCAAATGTGACATGAAACTAACTCATCTGCAGGCGCAACCTTGCTGGATGTCTTGAACAGCATTGATATCTTCTATCGCAACTCACCGCAGAATGAATCTGGGCGTCGCCAGCTCGTGGACCGTCGTTTTAAATCCAAGGTTTGGTCATGGCTGACCCGCAATCCCGAGGTATCCGTGGGGATAGGCAACGAGTGGAATCACCTCAGCTTGGATGAACTTGAAAAGGTCGATCAACCTGCTCGTAACTCCCAAAACGAAGTCGAAAGGGAAACACAAAATGACCGAGAAAACTCAGCTTCTTCTGCTGCCTCGAAAGTCCGTATCTTCGTTTCTAAAGAGAGGACTTGGTATGCAGTCGCGGGTCATGAGCCTGATGACAATAAGCTTCCCGCGTCAGAGTTCTTGTTATTATCCATCATAGCTACTCGCAAATCGGAGGGCATTCCGCAGACGGAATTGGTCAAAATCAGTGGCCAAGACAAACGATCGGTGCCCAAAAGAACAGACGCGTTGGCCGCGAAAGGATACATCGAGAAGCGTGCTGTTCATGTCAAAGCGGCACGCACAAGTCTGCTGACTCTTCGTCGATTTATGAATGCGCCGACTGCTCAGCCTAGTAGCGAAAACACGACTGAGGCAAAGCCGATGATAGATTTTGATGATTTTACCAAACAGCTGTTCGATGCTCTCAGGGAGAATGATAACACTATCACTCGGAATGACCTCAAGAAAGTGTTAGGGTTCGAGGATCTTTGGAGATCAAGAATTCTTTCACGAACCGTTCGCAAGTATGAAAAAATTGGAGTACTGAAGCGAGTGAAGGTGAAATCGCAGTACAATCTGATGCACCCTTGCATAATGCTGATGCGAGAACCCACACCGACGGATTTCGAAAAGTTCTTTGAATTCAGCCGACATGGGTTCAAGAGAAATGAAGACAATCCAGCAGATTTGGATGAAGACGTGGATCTGGAGGCCGATGCTTCAGAGCAGAACCTGGCCGATTCGGGAGAAGGCGACTCGCAAGTCAAGGATGAGCGTGTCGTTGCGTCTGGACGCATTGTACCCATCTGGACACCCGATCGCGTTCTGAGCAACCAGCTATTTGACATAATTGACAAAGCGGGCACGGCCGGAATCACCAATGATCTTATTAATCGGACTTGCTTTGGAATCTTCTACAAGCGACCGTCCGAAAACATGGTCCATCGTCTGACCGACTGCTGGCAAATCTCCCAACCTCCTCATCTCCGGCACCTTGCACTTGTCCGGGACTCCGACGTGCACAAAACCATAATTCACTATGTTCATTATTCGGCGAGAAATTTCGCGACGAAGGTCATCGAAGGTACCGCTTTTTGGGAGGCTGTCCAATTCCCAGTCAAGAATCACAAATCCTTGAAGTCCGAGCTCCCCCAAGTCGATGCTCCCGCTGAACTTGACCAATATGGACTTCCCCACAACAATATACCCGTGGGCATGTTGAAAAATGGGAACGTCAGCTTATTTGAGGGTCTTGCAAGCTGTAAACCGGCGGACTACAGCCTTACGCGTAAGGACCCTATGAGTGTTCTACAGGCGGATGGTTCATACCGTAAGTATTCATCTTTTTTTTCTTTTCATTTTCTTTGAGCCTTCTAACAGGAAATTCATGCAGGGGTCCAACCTGGCCACTCAGTCCCTCTAGAGGGCCTGCAACGATCAGGAATAAAGCTGAACAACGGAAAGGGCCGCCCTAGGGGCCGGCCTAGCAAATCTACGTCGAAAAGGATAAAGAGGGAGTCTTCGGTTGTCTCAGTACCCGATGATAGCGACGTAGTAATGGAGGACAATCCCCCAGTGCCTCTACACTGGGATAAATCCCAAAGTCAAAAGAAACGGGAGAAATATCAAGGCATGTCCAAGAAACAGCGATTCGAAGCAATGGGCTGGGATGAAACATGGACCGAATACAACGCTCTTGTCATGGAAAAACCCACGCCTGGAATTTATGTCACGCCTCATGGAAAACGCAGGCCTGCTGGGAAGAAGCAGGGTCGTCCGAAGACGAGCCGTATTGCCGTATTCAAATCTTCAAGGCTTTCCACTTTGCCCTGGTTCTGCAAAGATGATAATGATTCAGACTACGGGGAGATGGGCGCGGGAGTGGAGATGACTCCGACAGCCGCTGCCACCCCTAGGATGGAGACTGAGGAACCTGCTTCACGTCAACTAAGCGAATCAATTGAGTCTACTCCAAGTCGGCCGAGAAAGGGCAAGCGAGCCCGTCCGATTGCAGATGTCTCTGACTTGCCAGGCCCATCAGAAAGTGCTACTACAGCCAAAGACCCCGGAGGAAGACCCAGAAAACAGGCTCGTATTCGGGCCCCCCGAGACGATAGTCAGGCTGATCAGGTTGCATCTGAGTCTCCGGAGCCTAGCAATGGACAGACTGCAATTGATTTGACCCCGGCAGATGCCAACGTGACGAAACCATCCAATGGCGAGGCAGCCGAAAGCCGCACCCAGAGCAATATTCGATCTCTAGAGAGAACAAAAACTACGGAAAACACCATGGGCCCACCTCCTGCCAGATTGGTCACACCAAAGCCAAAGACCTCCACAGTGCACCTCATTCCCATGCACGGCACGCCCGTGGGCGAGAGGAGTGAGACCCCCAAGGTACACGGTTCAGCTAATCGAGGTGGATCTATACCATTCTTGCGCAGAAGAATTGTGATGGACATTGTCGAAAAAGCCGGTGGTGCATACCCTGGTGGTGGTGAGCTCTGGTATCCATTCACGACCGCATGGATGAAAATGAACCACAAGGAAAAACCGGACATGCGAACCGTGAAGACAACGATCAAGTATTTGGTCGATGCCGGCCAACTTCAGCAATTGACCTTCAGTGGCAGAGACGGCAGAGGCACGATGGTTACAAAAACCATCTTGAGGAAACCAGAAATGTCACCGGATGATCCTTTGGTCAAGGACTTGCAAGTCCAGCTACTGGCTCGTGATCGCAACCCTAAAAATTCCTTTTCGCCTCACATTGAAACGAGCCAAACAATCTCGCGAAACGGCGGTAGTTTTGGTCCGAATGGCGTGGGTGGCCAAAAGTTCCGCAGGTTCTCGTTACCTACTGTATCTGATGCCACCGTTCATCTCCATTCAAAGCCTGCTTCCGTTCTCATACAAGAGAAAAAACGACGCGTAGCGGTACACAAGAAGTTAATGAGAAGGATGCTCAACGAAGAAGAGTCCGAAACAGATTCCGAAGATGACTTGGAATTATATGAGGACAATTTTGACCCGAGATTCCAGGTTCACCGACTTATGCGGTTCCCGCCTCAAGTGGATCAAGGTTCTGAAAACAATGGGACATACATCTACCGCCCCATGACAGGTGGTGACATGGTGCCCACTATGTCCATGTTTAGAATCAGAAATCACCCATTCGGCAGGACGAGACGGCTGCCGAGAATCATTTCCAGCATGGAAGCAATGAAGATGTTGATGAACCCAGGTCAAATCCTCCATGATTCCACACATACATTTGCTACGGGATCTATCAAACGTAGCTGGGGAGGAGGAAAACACGCTACGTTTGCAGATACCCGTGTTAGCAGGAACTTTAACTTCGCCGACGCTATCCAAGAACTTACTAATCTGGCACACCAATCCGATGATTGGATAGGGCCGATGGGGACCAGCACAACAGAAGCCCGAAGATTCGCGCTCAGAATGGACAAGATCTTGGAATGGGAGCTTGAAAACGATGGGCTAGCTGATTCGAAACTCGAAGATCATCTTTTTATAATGCACACTGTCGGCAAAGGTTTTATCGAAGGCCCAATCAACGGCCCAATTTGCTTTGACATGGATCAGCCTGTGCGATCTGCCAAATCTCGCAAATTGCGCATGCTGACCCGAGGGTTTTATGCCCGTCGTCAACGTCGCCGCAAGCTCGAGCTCGGCCAGGCAAATGGGTCCAGCTTGGATCGGAGTCGCAAAAATGGACAAGCACACTTTCCTTCACGTCGCCGGACTTTCAAACCACTTCCCGAAGGAGTTGTTCGGAGATACATGGTTGCCATTACCGCTGTTCGAACACTGGCTGGTGGACTTGAGGGAAAGATTGTCGACTGGGACCTTGTCCCTCTTGCCTTCCCCAACAGTGATCCGGAGTTCGTACTGCACCATGGTAAATCGATTCTCGGCCGGAACCGGACAGAGATTCATAAGATGCAACGCGATTTCCAGGAGCGATATCTCCAGGCCTACGAAGAAAAAACAGGTGCCTCCAATCGATTATAATAACCTAGCAGGGTACAATTGGCCGGCCGTGGTCGAGTGGGCGAGCATTGAGCTCGACTTTTCTACATCTGAAAAAGCTCCCACTCTCCCTGCAACTCGCGAGCAGTTTGACAGCATGTTCGAGCTGCGCGAAGAACCCGTCACCACTGCTGAGGAAGCGCACGTTACGACAGGATCTCTCACGGTTGCCAACAAAAAGCGTCTCTTGAGCCGCATACCATTTGTCGTCGAACAGCCTCGCATCGTCACGTCGACTACCCCCAGACAAGACGTCCAGAAGCTTGACATCGCGAAGACATGGGTTCGCGCCAACATCATGACACCGACAGATCGATACAATGCCGCCGCGGCCACCGAAACCCTAGCTCCAATCGGAGAATCCCTTCTCGCATCTGCTACGCAATCCCTGATGACCGACCGCATCATCTGCAACGCAAACCGCGGTCGCGTCACCCCAGGCCGCAACTATATGCCACACGACGTCTTCCTTCAAACCATGGAACGTCGCCGTGCCATCGACAGCGACCAGCTCGCACGCGCAGCCGAATTCAAAATGACAGTCCTCGACCCAGCCCTCAAGACAGAGGGTGCTTTCAAAATCAACTACCACGCCGGCGACGGCGACGCCCTAGCCGTAGACGAACTTCTTGCACACGGTCAAGTCGAATTAATCCCGCTCAACCTGCTCCGCGAGAAATACGGTCTCATAGATGGTACATACCTCACCCGACAAATGGATAAAAGCCGCCTGCGCTTCGAAATGGAGGTGCGTCCGCTCCCGGGGTACGTGTACGGGAACCCTATTCACGATATCGTGCATGGTACGCCACCTCCACTCCCGCCTGCTTCGCGCCATTTGCCGCTCTGGTTCGATATTCATGGCTGTTTGATGCATGATTGGTGGCATAGATCTATTGCAGCGGTTATGGGCTGTCTCGTTATTCGACCTGGTGTGTCGATTGAGAGTATTGCTTTCATGATCAAACCTGGTTTGATGAAGTGGGAGATTGAGCTCTTACTGGAAGAATGGTTGCTCAAGGTGGGTCTCGTGGAGAAGTCAGGAACTCCGGATCGCCCTTGCTGGAGTGTGAAGGAGTGGTGGTGGATGGCTCTGGGGGTGGAGACCGTCAGTTCTGGTTCAATTCTGTAAAAACAAGAAAAAGTGACTTTCTCATATGTACTATCCTCTGAAATTCCCATTTGAATGGTTCTGACATGTACATCAATTCCAATATAACTCACATGTATCCTATTTACTCCTAGTAAGCATCTACAGTAGGTAAGACGAGAAGAAGCTGACAGATTGGAAGTACTCAAATGATATAATCCATAACTTGCTCAATACACAAGCGATCTATAAAAACAGAAACAGAAAAAAAACCCCCACTAGTCCCAATTCCACACTCCGAAGCCTGCTCCGAAGCTCTTATTTGTACATACAAGCCTCTTAGTTGGGAATGCAAACACCGTCGTTCCACTCAGTGGCACCAACGCATTGCCATCCGTCGCAGCAGGCAACACCGCCGGGCTGGCAAGCGACCTGGTAGTCTAAAAAGGAGAAGCAGTCAGCTATCTAAAACCTCGTGATATAGATACTTGGTATACTAACTGCCAACACAGGTGCGCTTCTCAAAGGCATCGGGGTAGGGAGAGGCGGCGGCAACAGCGGCCAGGGTAGCAATGATGATGGTAGTGAACTGCATTTTGACGGTGGAAGTTGGTTGATCGGGAGATCGGTTGATTGTAGATTGAAGTGGAGTGGATTGGATTGAGCTGAGTTGATGAATGATGTTTAATTTTCAAGGAAATCAATAGCTATTTATGCTTCCGTTGGGCTATCTACAAGTTCCCTATTCAGTGCATCTGACTATGAATTTTCCTCCTTGTCTATACATTTCCTAGATAGCTCAATGTTGTTTCAAGATACTGACGCCACCAAATCTTGGCATTTGGTTGGACCGAAATACGAGGATCCACCTAACCACTCTCGGTAGGCGGTGAGATGGTCTGATTCTACGCTATTACCAAAATAGGATACAATTGTACATCATCATTCCCTAGCTTGGTTGCTGTTCAGTATAAGCATGCCGATCTTCATGTCAAATGAATTGATTTGTCTAACCACCTGCATACTGAATAGAGTAATTGCGACTGCAACAACCTGAAAAAGAGGTAAAAATAACTATGTGCAGTCCGAACCCTGATTGCTATCCCGATTCCGTCAACGCCGAGCTGTATGTATGAATGTAGTAAAGAAAGAAGCGCAGATCTGCCACTACAGATCCTCTACGTCCAATGTCTGACGTAGGATCAAGATAATCAAGGCGAACACAACGACCACAATGGCTCTGTCTAGCCATGGACTGTTCGCCGGTTCCGAGGCCTGTGTGATAGCTGCAGTTGCGGGCACAGGTCGAGGTTGAAGAGCGGTAGTTTGTGGCGTTGATGACTGAGCTGGCACTGTCGATGAAGCAGCAGCAGGCGTGGATTGTGTAGCTTCGACCGGCGCAGCTACCTGTGTCTGTGTTTGAGGCTCCGGTTGCAATGGTGTAGTAGAGGTCGTTGTTGTCGTCGGCACAGGCTCAGCCTGCCTCTCCACATCCACAGTCGCATCAGCAGTTCCAGCCTGCTGTTCCCCATTCCCAGATGAACCATTACCCTCAAACCCTTCAACATCAACCTCAACCCCCTTCTCCACACATACCCCCCACCAATCCTTCATAGCATCCCCATTACTGACCCCACACTCCCGACAAGTCCACTGCAAACTAACCCTCGCATATTCCCGCCTCAACTCCGTACTTCCCTCAACACCACCAACCTGCCCTTTACTTTCGCTGCCGAAAATCTCCGACCGGATCGCGAGTAATGCTGTCCTCACTCCCCAGGCTGGCTGCCACGTTTCCTCATGGTGGCCGGAGATACTGAGACAGATCTCGCGGTTGACCTCGAAACGGCCGGATGGGGTTAAGAAGCGGAATGAGGGTGGTCGGAGTGGGTATGTTGGTGGGAAGGTTATGCGGCCATGATAGAGGCCGCCTGCGTAGGGGGTTGGTGTGGGGGGACCGGCGAGGGTGAAGTGCCAGTCGTGGAGGTTGGTGTCGCTGATTGGAGCGGCAGTGAAGTAAGGGCTTGGGTTCTTGTGCAGGTCTGTTGATTCTTTGAGGAGGCGTTTTGTAGAGGGGCTGGTCATTGTATTTTTCTTGTCTTTGTTTCTGGGGATTGCGACGTTGCGGAGAGACTGGGTGGTTGGGTATGATAAGATGATAGTGATAGTTGATTAGATTGAGTTGGCGATCCTTTGATTATAGACCACGTGACTACAGGCCAGACATTGGACTTTAGTAAACAGTGGCATTTAATGAGCCGCTTATAGGTCGCCCCCGTACAAGCTGGATTCCAGTACCTAATAGAAAGAGATTAAGTCATAGAACATAAAACTGATTCCAACCATGTACAAAAAGCTTGTAATATATCGCAGGTATTGCACATGTGCTATGTAGTAATACACGAAAAACCATGGAAATGTCACTGGCCTTCAATTCGCTTTATCGCTGAAACGCCAAAATAATGCTATCAACCGTAAAGCATGGGGGAATAGATTCCTTTCAAGTGCAAAAATGAGACAAAAATCATTCCCAATCACGCCATTCATCCGTATCCCGCGCACGCACAGGACGAGCCGCAGCCTCTGGATCTAAAAGTCCATTGCTTTCGACATCGGGCTCGTCTTCGAAGTCGCTATCGCCCGGCCGGGGGCGGGGTGATGCGGGCGCGAGGGTCTGCATCGAAACGCTGGTTGGTGGACGCTCGTGGGTCTCTTGGCGATTACGGTTGGCGATCCAGCTGGGTTGGGCTGGGGACATGCTGTTACCGTTACCGGCATTCAGATTGCCGCTGCCAGCGCCAGCGCCAGCTCCGCCAATCCAGGCGTGGCTATTATCCATGTTTCGTTGGTAAAGATCGCGGTAATACTGCTGTTCGTCATGCGCTTCCTGTGCACGGCGGAGACGGAGACGTTCGCGGGCCTCAAGAAAACGGGGACTAGGTTCCCAGCGCCAGCCGTCGCCGGTGGTTGTGCAGACGGGAATAGCCCAGAGCAGCGGGCGGTCGCCGAAGAGGTGTAGAAGGTTTCGGCGCCAGCCGTGGTCGAACGCGCTTGGTGTCTTCTCGCTGTCCTCTTCGTTGAGATACTGCTGGTACCGGTCGTGTTCGCGCTGACGCTCCATGTCCGCATATGAGCGGGAGAGAGCCTGTTGGGCTGGGGAAAGGTTGTTGGGGTTGTTTTGCAAGTCTGCGTGGTGGAAGTTCGGACCCTGCCCTGGACCATAGGGCGCAGGTGAGAGGCGCTCTTCGCCTTCTTCCGCACGGGTCACACCCGGAATGGCATTGGCGTGCGCATCAATGATCTGGTTCCCGTATCCCTGGAGCCGGTGGGTGAGACTTTCTTGAGACGCATCGCCATTAAAGCCGTTGGGTCCAGACTCATTGTCGAATCGCTGACGCTCAAGTGCTTTGCGTAGCGGTGAGACATACCGCGTCTTCTCCAGACATTCGATGGTGGTAGTCCCGCGCACTGCGAGACTAATATGCCAGGCGGTAAATCCAGTCAAAACTAGGCCGATTATTCCACCCAGAATGGCTAGTAGGACCACATTAACAGGCAAGAAGTTGTCCATGTACACTGTATCGTCGAGGACTTCCTGCCAGGTCCACGTGCCCGCCACACCGAAACATACCCAGCAAAAAAGTGAGGTGTAGATCAGGAACAGGAGGAAAGCTTTGTAATTATGTAACCCGACGCAAGTTGCTAGCCAGGGACAGTGGTGATCCATCTTAAGCACACACCGCTTGCATGTTGAGCAGTGATGCGCGCGGTCGGGTTTGGGACACTGGCATTTCTTGCAGTATCGCGATCCTCCCGTAGAACTGACAGTGTACGATGTGAACTCCGGGTATACGGATTCGGTGACAGGTAGCGCACTATAATTGTGTCTGTCATTCCCTCGGTGCGTTGACAACGGGGATCCAGGATCGGTGAAGACGGCAATCGAATACGAAGCATTAAGAGCGACGTATAAAAGAAGTCCGAGGAAGCTACTGGGTAAACCTGCAAAATACGAAAACGGTCAGCTACATTCATCCAAACATTCTACTCCAAACCTCGGGATATCCGAGCTGAGTCTCAAGGGTCATTTGTCGAAGCATACCAATCCATTTACTTTTCGATCCTTTGAACCCAAGACTAGCTTCCACGTAAACTGCCCACGTCGTAATTCCATAAACAAATGCAAGAGGGAAACAACTGGCGGCCGCACAGCAGTATCGCTCACAGCGGAGCAACCAAGCTCGTGAGCGCCGTTTCGGCCATGAAGGCGAGGTCGGAGGGGACGAGGCCAGGGTGGCCATGACTAATGCTGGATGGCGCGGACGCTAAGGGGAGAGGGTGTGCATTTGTGTCAATAAAGGTTCGATTTCGCTGTCAAAGACAGACTTGTATAGTCGAGTGAACGACTTGTTGGTTGAATGCGTGAAGTTCGGCCGTGCCGGATGGCTACCTAGTGACGACTGCGTAAGCGGTCCTGACTCAGCCACGTTGCACTCAGCCACTTGTATTTTTAGGTTATGCGGAGTCCCGTAGGGCAGAGGTGGACATCGGTTCCTGGAAATTCATGCCTGCAACATTTGAATTTAGAAATAAAGGATTTGGTTGTATGATGTTGGTGGGTTGCACAGTTGGCATTTTGACTGGTGATCGCGCGATGCCATGTGTATGCTCGATATCTATAAAATGTTCGAAGCAACCTACGCACGTACTATCGTCATGGATCTGTATGATTTCAAGTTCTTTATTTACAGTCCTCATATATGAGGAAATACATAAATAAACGCCTAATGCAATAGAAAGGTAGGCGTCTACGAGCTACCGGACGTGCTTGTAAGCTGTAGGGTGCCCTCCTTGCACCAACCATGAACGGGCTGTAGAGACACAATTAGCAAATATTCAAACCAATCAAAGATGGGACCACATACCAGACAGCTCAAACGGTAGCACCAAGAGCAGTTCGAAGAGGGGTATTTGTAGAAATCAATAAAAAGCAGAATAAATCCAACCAGCACAGCAACAAGAGCGCCAGCGCGAACGAGCCACCATGCCCACCAGAGAGGCTTCCGGCCCTTGAAGAACGCCAAGGGGCCCTTGGGTTCGCCGGTGTTATCACCATTCGATGCAATCTTCTTGCCCTTGTTCTTGAAGAAGTCTGCAAGGGAGGTGGTCTTCCTGCCCTCTACAGCCTCCGGGCCAGCACCGCCAGACATGGCAACATACGGCTGGCGCGCTAGGCCAATACGTTCCCGAAGGGCATTGGGAGATCGCAAGATAGTCAAGCCCAGCGCAAGACCCATGGTAAAACCACCAATGTGGGAGAAGTTGTCGAGACCGGGGAGAAGACCAAGCACAAATGAAATGGCTACACCCAGAATCATGATGAGGAGCTCCACCCAGGGAGATGGGCGATTGGGCCAGTCGTACAGCAAGTCGAGTAACTGGAGAGCGAGGATACCGAACAGGGCACCTGAGCAACCATCACTAGCCTCCAACTGGGCGGCGTAGTTTCCACCTAACACGAACCCGAAAATACCACTGGCAAAGTAAATCAGGGTATATCTCCACATTCCAATCATGCGTTCCATTTCCGCACCCATGGTCATCTGGACTATCAAATTGCATCCAATGTGAAGGAATCCAGCGTGGATGAATATGGGGGTGATGAAGCGCCACCACTGGTTCGGGGCGGGCGTATCGTCAAGAGAGCCATAGGCGTGGTTATTGGGGACTCCATTAAAGCCGCAGGCCTCGGAGAGGGTGCACTCAGATGCACTTGTCGTAGCGTTCGGACACGGGAAATAGATTGTTTCATTGGCGTTTTGAATTCCGGGGATGTTTTTCATGCAGGGGTCGTAGCGGGCACCCATCCAGATCTGAACATAAGCCGAGGGGCCAATCATCGGGTTAAAAGAAGGTTTGGTTTCGATAGGTGAGCCAGTGAATTGGGCTGGAGACAAATTAGCCATTGAACGTAGTTTCAGACAAGCCATGATCACTCACCAGCCTTGACTAGTTCCACAATAAACACAATAATTTGAACCAGCGTTAGAGTCCAGGTCACATATGCAGGTTTCTTCTGGAAGAAGCCCTTCTTCTTCCGTTTGTTCTGTCCACGCCGAGAGTCCTCCAGGGCCCCTGGTGATGCGGGCGGGTATTGAGTTTGTTGATGCATCCACTCCGGATTATTTCCGAACTGTGTTTGGGCCTTCAATGGAATGTTCTCAGCGTAGTGATCGCCTTCTCCCACTCGTCCGGCTGTATGGTAAGCACCATTGTCTGATGCAAAAGATTGTTGACTCTCGCGGTTGTGATAGGGGGCGGAAGGGTCGTCACGGTTAGAGAGGTTGGGGGCGTAGCCGTATCCCGGGGCGGAAGAAGTCGCATGGTCTTGTTTTCCAGGGTTGGCCTGCTCGTAGCTAGGTGGACTAGGGATATTGGAGTGATAGTATTCGTTGGCGGCCATGGTGGGCTAATTGCCGAGGTTTGGCGGGTTGCAGCGATCGGGGACCCTAGTCGTAAAGGTCGTGACAGCGCTTACAAAAAAAAACTGAAGGGAAAGATCGAGAGCCCTAGAAGTGAAAGGGCAATGAAAAGAGAGTTGGGGAAGATTAACTTCCAAAGGCAGAAATCTGAATATGTTGAAAGAGAGAAGGCAGTCACATTAATAAGGTCAAAAAGTTATTTTTGGGCGATCAACACAGCCGCGCGTATCGTCATCTCCGTATCACGGTCTATGCCCTTGGCACTAAGACATGATCTCATTTGTTACGGAGACCCATCAATGTAATTTTCTCTTGGCAACGGGATTTAGGTCTGTTTTGGCTCCAGACCGTGTCTTCTCTACATTTCGCAAATGTGCTGTCCCGTTACGCACGCAATCTGAGCCGCATCGCCAAGCGCGCGCTATGAAAGCCTTGCGCCACAGACTAAACTGAAGATTACGTGTTGGGAAAAGATGGGACAAAACGTTTGACATTAATTATTAGACGAGTAGTAATAAGATCTGCGGGCCATCTTGTATTGTCAATCGGCCGCTAAAAATAAGGGTGCACACCATGTCTATAGGGCGAAGGTCGTGTGACAATGGATGTGGTATATTCCCCGATTGCAAGGGGGAAAAAAAAAAGAAAAAGACCAAGCTGTTGTGCAATGCATGCCCTCCTAAGAGAGCAAATGAAAGAATCGAAAACCGCCAAATCGAAAGGATAAAGAAGCAAGTGGAATCCACAACAGCCATTTAGGTGTAGGTGTAGGACGAATCACAAGAATGTACTGGTATAGTACTCCGCCCTCACTGCGAATGGCCGAAGCCCTAAGCAGGTGAGACAAGCAGGCGCCACGGGTATCTGCACAAGGAGGCGATACCCCTTGGTGCGCAAGGACCTGTCACAAGGCGATAGCTAGGCAACTGGTGAAGGCAAGATGTAGTTCTCATGTTGATCAAGGATCCCCGTTACCCTGACTCCTGCGTCGCTGTGACCGGTAAGTAGCCAGACCAGGCGGGTGAGCTTGTGATACAGTATTGACGGGCAGTAGAAAGCTAGTGCCCATAGCAGGAGCCCCAAGACGGTCAACAAAATGATGTTGGTCACACATTTCTCACTCCATGTCATCACGTAAAGACCGAAAGTCACCTCATATCGGTAGTATTCGAGCCGGACGTAGTCGACCAAGCGCTGGAAGGGGTTACGTCGCCGTTTATGTAAGACGCTCGACTTGCTGATGAACAGCTTTTGCATCGCTGAGGTATGAGGGATGTGTGTCGGCATTGACGTGGTATATACGGTTTGCGTCTCGGTTGCCATGACTGTTGGAATTCTAATCTTCACAGATCCCAGAAACCGCGGGAGCTTCCAAGTCGAAGGAATATAGGTGGATTGTGTTTTGATTTAGGTCTTTCCTTGGTATTTGATATATTTCCTTTCGTCTTGTCCCTTTAAAATCACATCGAAAGGCCAGGCAAAAGAAGGCTTGATCTGATGTGGAGGTGGTTGAATTGGAACTGGAGGTACACAGTAGAGGGAATGAAGTGGTCTAACTCAGCCACTGTGCAAGGATGGATGCAGCTGGAGAATAAGGAAAATGCACGGAAGGAACCGACGAATCTCATGGAGAAAAGAGAGGACGATTTCAAGACACGTGTGTAGCAAATGATTTAAAAGAAGCCCAGAAACAAGGAAAGTAGGTGCAAGTATGCATCGGAAGAATCGGAATGGGTTTACGTAACCATCACCAAATTCAAGTTTTTCAGCCCTATTAACGAGACTACAGCTACATTATCATCGTATCAACTTGAGCACAGCAATGGAAAAGAAATTTCGGTCGAATTTGACGATCTGGTCCACATAGGTCGTGTAGAGTCCCGATGAAGTAAAAGATCAAAGCGGATGGCGCTTCGGGAAGCGCAATCATGGTCGGTGCGCAAGGAACTAGTATCCGTACATGTACATGTACTCGGGGGCAATAGAAGCATATGCAAAACAGTCAAGAGAAGCTTTGGAAAGCATATGATCATCGCAAATAACTTATCTACAAGTACCCACTCCTCCACTTATATTATACTAGTTCCTGGTACCTGCCAAGCCACCAGGTACCATGACGTAATATCGGCAAAACAATAAAATTGTATACACCTCATGGCATTGCCGATTGGCGTCTTGTGCTTTGTGATCACGATAAAATACCTTTAAATGCCCCAGACAACTACCTGCAGCGATAGCATTATGTGCGTAATAGAACGCACTTCCGAAGTCCTATGCCGTCTCAACACCAGATTGTGCCTATATCTCTCCAGAGTTTGAGTGCTGTGATACCCCAAAATATAAGGACATACTGAAACCTTGAAATTGTCAATCATGAATAAAAAACAACCAAATTTTGCCCAATTCATGTACTTCTAGAGACCATCGAAGCTATTGCTGGGCGCCATCGATGTCCATACGTATACATAATCCACAATAGACTCGATGCCCCAAAATACACCATGGCAATTATTGTCCCCAGCCAGCCCGTTCCAACAGCCTTGATCAGCGGAGTGGCCGCGGCCGCTGTTCCCGCAGAACAGAGGAAACGAAGCGAATTCATGGCGGCTAAGGCACTGGCCGGCTGTTGCGGATTCAAATGAAACATCAGCCCTGTCAGTAAGGTACTCGCGCCTGTCAGAGTATTTCCTAGCAGGAACAGCATTGTGATAGGGCCAGCGACATGAATGTTGGTATGTAGTATCCAACCGTAAGCCACAGTAATGGCACACCCAAGATAAACAGTAGGGATTATTACTTGCAAACGGGCTCGATCAGTCCTCATGTAGGATGGACCAGTCTCCTCAGTCACTCCAGCCAGCCGCTTATGCCTTTGGATGTTTGCATCCGACAGTGGAACAAATATCCACCGCGACGTGAACCCCCCCAAAGAGTAGGCGAGATGAGTAGCGCCAATCTCAAGAAGGTTGAAATGGAACTTTTTGGCGAACAGAACAGGGATTGTGACGATGAGCGCAATAGAGCCACCGAACAGCGTTGCTTGGAAGAGAATGAGCAAGAAGGCCGGCATTCGAAACGCAAGTTTTATTGTTTGAAAAGGAGTCAACCGGCGCTTCAGTTGCAGACGTGTTTCAAAATTTGGAATGACAGCGGGTCTTTGCCAGAAGGTTTCCATTAGTGGGCGATTCCATCGCTTCGGAGGTACACTGCCATTCCCAACTTGGGCACGACAGGTTTCGTGGTGAAAGAAGGCCACAAGAACCAAGAGAACGACAGAGAGAGCGGCTTGAAAATAGAAGATACTTGGCCAACCAAGATTCTGGGCTAGTAGGCCGCCAACTATGGGGCAGGTCACAGGGGCAAGTGAGTAGGCCACCGAGGTGAATATCAGGTATTCCTTGCGCTCAACAGGGCGAATGATATCGGTGACGGTGGCTATCGCGGCGACGGATATACCACTGGCAACGCAGCCTTGAAGGCAGCGTAGGACCATGAATCCAGCAAAGCTGGTCTGTCGTGCTAGACTGGCGTTGATCACGATGCACCCAATCAGGCCCGCGAGCAGCACAGGACGGCGCCCTCGTTCATCAGAAAATCCCGCGATCAACAACGGAAACAAGCCCTCGCAAATCTGACGAGGAATCATGAGTTTCGCAATTTTCACAACCCGAGACCAGGATAATATAGAACGATACCATGAATGCTGTGATGGTCAAGCTGATTTCACTGTATGAAACATGAAGATCTCTAGCAAGCAGTCCCAGGGAAGGGTAGTAGATTCCCGCAGAAGCTGGTCCGACGAATGTCATGGCGCAGACCAAAATAATTGTTGCAACCTTTTGGGGTCGCGAAAGTACTGAAGGTGCAAGAGGTTTCCTCTGCTGGGCTTTTGGTTCTACCACAGCATTTTCGGGAGGCCTCGCAGATACAGTCCGTTCTACCATTACTGAGAATCTCATGGAAGATATCCAGTAGGTCGACACCAAAAATATGTGCAAACGCCCACTTGATGTAATGCAAGGCACCGTGCAAGCTAGGAAATATTGCCCTACATAAGTGGAATATGCTAGCACGGGCCACATTTGATACGAACACAAGGGGCACTAGTGATTGCCCCTGCATAGTTGCGTCAGCTGGTATGGTTCCTGGGCAGAGACTATTGGTACAGAGTAGCGTTGATCGATTCTTTTTGGTGGAAGATTTGCACGCTTGTTCTCATTAACCTTTTCCCCTTGTGACCAAAGGGCCGAAGGGGTGTGACCTCTACATGAGGCGATTACGATTTCAATGCACGGCAGTCTATCAGTCCCACTACTAGGAAACAAATTCTGCCAGCGGTATTTCCTGCTGCTATGGAGGTATGTTGGTTTCAAATCTTCTGTCTTTACATGATCAACTTCACAGCGTGAGTTTTGGCATCAACAGCCGGCCATTTAGAGCACGAGCCCAACGGAAACCTCACAGGAGAATAGGTTAGAACTTATTCACATTGAGGACACGTCCATTCGACTAATGAATATTCATCGCAGAAGAAAGAGAAGAAAACGAAGAGGGGAACAGAAGCTAGAAGATGGGTTCGGGAAGCCGACGAAACCGAAGCAATTCGGCAGAACCGAGGATTATCTCGGCGGGATCGCCGGGTCAAGCCGTATAAGCATTATTTTTCGAACATTATTGGGCATTTCTCCGATTATTGAATATTTGTCCTATTGGATTCTACGGGTTGACCAACTTCTATTCATTTCGTCCTACGCTCCTCCATGTCCAATTCACTTATGTAATTTGAAGTCCATGTCAAGCCACACGCCACTTGTGGCGAAGTAAGTGATGTCACTTTCCGTACCTTTCTTCCCCGCGCGGGACGTCTAAGCCTCAACAACTTCAACTGTAACATACAGTCACCATCATGGACGCCGACGCCGAAAATCCGCTCGTTAAAGCCCTGCCTCCGGCTACCGACTACCTAACCTACCTGACACTCCTTGAATATCAACTTACCCCCGAACGCCTGCCACTGCTGCACCGGCTCCTTCAAGATGAGAAGCTTACTACCAACATTGGTTGGGATCTTATTAAACTCCTCCTCCCAATGCTGCCAGCTTCTACAGACTGCCTTCATGATGTGGCACGATTAGGGAACCCTCGAGAGGTGATTCTGCGCGTATCTGAGGCCCTGATGCAACTGCAGCCTGACGACGAGGACGATGAGGAGCTCGCAGACGATGACTCCAAGGAGAAACCTCTTCCGGCACATACTCTCCAATTCAATTGTTTGTTGGCAATGTTGTCGGAAGTTCATAGCCGCCTTAAGACCAAATCCCCGAGTCGTTTCATCGCGACCTCGCTTCAAGCGGCCTTAGAAGCTTACACGTCCATGCCGAGCGACGAAACGACCTTGGCCTTCCTCGAGTTCCTGCGAGATATTTCCCCAAACAAGCGACCAGCCCCACCTCCGCGATCCGACAGTCAGTCGACCGTTTTGCGGGTGAACTCAATCTCCTCCGCTCCAGACCCAGAAGCAGAGGGGGCTCCGGCTGTAGCCAACGAGACCCTCCTGGTTGAAAAGTTCATCCAGTTTGGTCTTATCGAAGTGCTCAAAGTATATTTGCTGAGTCACTCGAGTCCAATGGACCCAGGAATGTCTTGGACGGTTCGGATGCAGGAGCACTTCCACCCAGCGTTCAAATTGCCCGAACAATCCCAGACAGCGGCGTATGCTGCCACCAAGGAGTTGAAGGAACGTGATATGATCATAGGGAAGATAGTGGTATGTGGAAAATCATGACCTGTCTCGGCAATTGAACAATAGCAAGGATACTAACTTCTGCCTCTAGGCTCTGTCGCGGGATTTTGGAATCGAATCTGCCGACCTCGTATCTATCATTTCCAGCTCTCCTGATAGCCAGCCTCAACCCCTCGACTTTGATGAGCCCCCCACCTCCACAAATGAAATTTCACTGGAACGCCACGGCTCGCTGTTACTTCTTGCAGCTCGTACGGCAGGTTCAACTTTATTCAGATCTGGACCATCTGGACCGAGGATACCCGTCTTCCCCGACCTAGCTTTGATTTACAAAAACTTCCTGGGAGATACCGAAAGCCTGGACGAAGTTGCTTATGGCCAGCCGCAAGCCCTTATCGACTCACTTTTAGCCTTGACCGTCTTTTCCTTACAAGAACCAATTACCACACCATCCAGCCACACCGAGTTCAAAAACTTTGTGATCACCTTAACAGGCTGTACCTCTAACAAGGAGTATGGTATCGTCCGCCAAATCCCGGCGAGCATTGTACACAGCTACCCAGCTACAGCCGCGCGGCTCAAGCTCATTCAAACGATTTTGGAACATGATCGGCTCCAGTCCGCTCGGGATAGCGCTGTTTCATGGCTGAAAGATGAGATCATCGGGGCAAAATCATCTGATACAATCTTTCACGATCCAGTCTACTTCTGGTCCCTTTTCCCACTTCTCTTCAAGATGGTCAGAGCTGCTGCGTCTTCTAAGCTCATCGATAGCTGGATCAGCCTAACCCAGACCGACGGTCCTGCTCTCCACTCTGCGCTGAACTTGTACTTTTTGCTCCTTTCTTCTCCTCTCCGGGATCAACTCCATCTGGAAAAGACAGTTCTTTTCTTCCGTAGTGAGGTACTTGCTCCTCTCCGGATCCTGTTCCGCACGTTTGAGGCGGATCTTACTGCCAAGGGCGGCGATGGAATTATCGAGTCGGCAGTTGGAGAAGAAATGTCCCAGGTTGGCCTTTCTCGATCCCTCGGATTGATTGGGCTCACGCTTGATCAAATTGAAGATGCGATTAGTGAAGCTTATGGAACAGACGATGCGGATTTGACAAGCTACTCTGAAGCGGAGGAGGCCAAGGCTAAAGAAATTCGTCAAGAAAGTGAGTTTTGGAATTAGGAATAGGTACAAACATTTTCCATCTAGATCTATAGCGCCGTGAATATTATTCTTTTAAAGTGAGCATTTCATACTTGGGCAGACCGACGGATTTGCCTATTTGGGCTTAGCGCTATCTCCGACCTCTTGCCCCCGGCATCGAGAGATCCCGAGTTGCCCCAGACATCAATTAAACCGTCTCTATAAACAATGGTTCCAATATAGGGGCCAATTCAGTATTAATCATGTTCAAGTGTACAAAATGCGACAAATCATATCAGAGGAAGACACATCTACACCGTCATGAGGCTACCCGTGAGTCCTGCTTATCCCTTACCGTGAACATTGCCCAAATTGACTGATGAGTAGATATGCAACAAGCTGCTTCAAGCTGTCCATTTTGCAACAAGTCTTTTTTAAAGCCGTAAGCAAACCTTTGGCTATTTAGGACTCGATTGCTAACCTGCCCTAGAGAGGTCACCCGAAGACATACCAAGACATGCGCAAAAAAGCATGATCAACCACTTCCTCCAGCGGCAAAACCAGGAAGAAAGAGACAATCATGCGATGAATGTTTTTCGGCAAAAGCAGCATGCGATAGAAAATCGCCCTGCACTCGCTGCGATGCTATCGGTCGACAGTGTACCTTTGGAGCTCAATCTTCATTACTCACCGTTTGCCCTTCCTTGCCAAAATTGCCAGCGCCACTGTCTATCGCCACACCTCGTGCGGCGCCAAATGGAAATAACCCATTTTTCTTCCTCCAACACTTTGCCAACCCTGCCGTTAAAAAGGACAGGCTTGCAATAGGAGAAACCGCAAAATTCTCTATTCGCAGGAATCTTGAGTCAATTTATTCGCATCTAGAAGATGCACTTGTACCATCTGACCCACTAGCAGCCTTTGCCGAGGATTTCAGGGGAGCTGAATTTCCATTCCTGCTTCCGCCTGCCACTGAAGACTCCCTTCTTTATCAGTACCCACCTGACGCGCTTTTCCCTTCGAAGCTTTCCAATCAGCTAACGGAGTTGATGACTGAGCTAGTGGAAACCTCAAAGTCTATGGCGCCTGGTGGTGCTGAAGATCGACCGCTTGATATGATGCAACTGACCGCGTTGTTCGGAATATCTAATATTTCGGCCTTCATCTCGGCCTTTTTTCAATCACTTCACTGGCATTTACCTATAATTCATTTCCCAACTTTTGATCCCGGAAATGTATCAAATCCACTTCTGCTCGCGATATTTTTGTCGGGCGCAACATATACAACGCCACTGGACGGTGCAACTTTATCACCTTGGATCTTCGATGTTGCGGAGGAGTATATTTTCCGGAAGATTCTGAATCTGACGACCCCGTCATCGAAGGATCCGGAGCATATTCTACCTACGGTGCACTTGGTGCAAGCCGCTCTTATTATGGAAATGCTCCAGTTTGGTCGTGATGACATGCAGACGAGGCGTCGCATTCGTATAATGCGACATCCCTGCTTGGTGTCCACTATTCGATCATTAGGGATTTTTCAATTGAAGCGGCGCACGGCACCTATATCATATGACGATCGGACGTGGAGGGTTCTTGTCGCCGAGGAAGTGTGTATACGGTATGTTGATTTCCAACATTATTCTCCGGGTGTTTGCTCATTCTGGACAGAATCGCATGTTGGGTTTTCTTAGCAGACGGATTCCTTACAGTCTGTTTCAAAAATCACCCGGCGTTATCCATATTTGAAATGGATTGTCATTTGCCGTGGTCTGCCGAGCTATGGGAAGCCGAAGATGCAGACTCTTTTGCGCGGATTGCGGCAAGAAAATCCACCGAACACCCCATACCACCTCTGAGAGATGTGGTCACACAGCTATTGGAGACTCCCGAATCAGAAGTCCCGATTCCGTGGAGTCTTTCTCTTTCTGCAGAGAATCTTTTGATCCTCATCTATGGTATGTTGCTTGAAACCTTATTTTAAGGCTTGAAACTGACGTAGTCTTACAGCTATGAGCTCCCTCGCCTTCCAAACCAGGACAGGACTTCTGAAATTTCTTCCACTCGACACAATAAGTCGTGGCGCTAAGAACTGGAAACGAATATGGGACTCTGTGATGGTCTCAATAGACCAGAAGCAGTTCCTCCATCTTGGTTACCCCAAACATGCTGAAGAGTTGTGGTGGCTTCTAACGGCTACGTTGGATATTACCAGACAACCAGGGGCAGGCCTTGCCTATCTGAATAACACGGCGACTGACGAATTGGGCAACCTCAATGATTTTATGCAGCATTTGAGCGGTGCCAACAGAGTACAACGTGAATGAAATGTCATTAATGATTAATTATATATATATACAGTACTGTACAACTCGAGACTTCTGCTTTCCTCAAATATCTTTCTTGACACTCTTCAGAGCCTTTGCAGCCTTCTCCTCCTCATTCTGCTGCTTCTTGAACGCATCTTCTTCAGGTGTGCGGTAGGTGCCTCCAAGACGATCCCACAGCGTAATGTATTGCCCATAGTTATAGTTGAAGTACAAATGATGCATCGTATGGCACGCCGCACCATTGATGATTTTGGAAGTAGACAAATACTCCGCATCATCTAAAACAATGAGTTAGTAACAAATTCCCACAAACAAGATCGGGGGGAAGGGAGCTCACGAATCAAAACAGTCCACAAAGTAACAAATATGAACAATCCCAAATAAGCACACTTCTGCAACGGGAAAAGGAGCGGGAAAACATGATACGGCAAGCTCTGCGCCCACCCATCCAAGGGGTGGAACGCATAACTAGCAAACGGCGTCGGCACAACCCATTTGTGATGCGGCTTGTGGCACCACCGATACACCCATGGATGATGCAATCCACGATGAATCCAGTAGATCCCGCTGTCGGTAAACAGGATAAAGAGCGGGTACTGTAGAAGTGTATATCCCCAGAAGGGGGACTCGTTGCTGAAATCGTATAGCTTCGAGAAACCTCTTATTTCGGCCACGAAGAAGGGGGCTGTCAGGAGGGATATCACTGGAATGGAGGAGAGGCCCTGGGCGATTTCCTGGGCGACTTGATTTTTGAGGAAGCGGGGGTGTTGCATCATCCTTTTGTCGAATATTGTGTGGTAGAGGACGAAGCTCCCGATGAGGTATAATGCCCAGGCGAAGATTCTATAGTTTGTTAGGTCAGGTAAAGTGTAGTTGGGTTGGGTTGAGAGGGTGCATACAATGCAATAAGGAAGAACGATACACCTTGTCTGAGAATATCGTCTCGTTTCCATAGACTTGCGTAGGCTAGATCGGATGCTTGCAATGGATAATGCATGCCAACATGTTGGTTGACTGGTGGTTTGAAGTCCAAGGTGGAGTTCCCAAATGATGGATCCGGCAAGAGTGATGCATAGCATCGATCAAAGATGAAAGTATCGAGAATATCTAGAACAATATCCATCGTGCAGATATCCCAGGATTGGCTTATTCGTGATATGCAGGAACAGAAATAAGGAATTGGGTTCTTATAAGTGCTGCACGGGGAATCCCTACTGGGGATTACCTACATGGGCCCACAACGGGGAATCCCTACCGATCAACCCACTCCGGGAATAACCTACCACGGGGAATACCTACCTGACACCCACTTTTATCTCACGCGCCAACGGTTATCCGGTTGCCGGAGTCAGCTAACCTGATCACCCTTTTTCTGGAAGACAGATCAATGGAGAATAGACCCACTTTAACTACTTCCTATCTTTATCTCCGAGATTTCAAGGAGGTCGAAACTTGCGTCGAAGATGAATGACAATTGAATGTACGGTCGCCGATCTAGGCTAGGGTAATCTGAGCGGCTGCAATATGGAGTTTCATGTCCCGAATCTCTTGAGAATTTTTTCGTCCTTGTATAGTATCTCAGGAATTAACTTTTGCGATAACTGCTTTGACGGATTCCTTCGTGATTGCTCTTTCGCAGGCCCAGATCTCCAGACTTCACCAATAACTTGACTCGCTGACCTGAAAACCGTGGTGTATATAACGTACAGAGTTGGAAAAGAACCCGGCAGCTCGTATGCCCCAACCAACGTCGCATTGGCAAAGAGACTGCGCCAAGATGTGCCCAGCCCCCGTCGAGTCAAATGAGCAGGCATTCCTCTGTTTGGCACGTCTGGAGACAACACGAGTCTAATACAGGAGCTGTTTTCAAGCTGCTATTTACGACCGTACTGAAATACTGCCACGAAATCATTTCTGTGACTTGATGGTGAAAATAATATCGATCCTCCCTGTAAAAGCAGTTCTTCTTTTGCCTGTAATCTAGTGAGTATGTTTGGAGACAATCTTTGCAAGGAACGAGGGGGACTGGAGGTTTGTACTGGTATCAGCGGGGTCCGTCTAATCTTAACCTTAGCGAATATCCCGCATCTGCGGGGCAATTCTAGTGTCGATTGTCGGCTATTCTTATACTTTAGAGGACAATCGCTTTGATAACAAACCTGCCCTGTAGATTTGAAACGCCCTCTTATCTCCGAGGAAAATATAAATTCTGGCAACATCTCTCTATCTGAAGCCAAACCTCTCAGTAGCTAAGTTACCAACACAGAGGATATCGCGGAGGTCTCAATATATTCGCGATGCATATTCCATTTCCCCACCCATTCGACCCCTTGACCCCAGTGGAGATCACTCAGGTAGCACACCACCCAGCAGTTACTAAGAATATTACTCATACATTGATGGCAGGCCGCCAAAATTGTGCGAGATGAATTCCCTGGAGACTTGCCCAACTTTCGTGTCATCACACTTCAGGAGCCACCAAAAAATGAAATGCTTCCATTTCTAGAGCAGGAGCATCAGGGCCAGTCCCATAGATCGCGACCTGCCCGAAAAGCACGGGTCCAGGTCATTATCCGGACCCAATCGGGCTCAAACGAGATGGTGGAGTTGATTGTCAATCTTGATCAAGGTGTGGTCTGTAAAAAGGAGCATCTACCAGGGAAACACTCGTTCATAGATTCAGCTTATATGCAGGCAGTTGAGAGTGCCTGCAGAGCCGACCCGAGAATTGATGCTGAGATCCACAAACTCAAGTTACCGGAAGGGAGCACTGTTGTTATCGAGCCATGGGCATATGCCACTGATGGAATGAACGATATGACCGAGCGCACATCAATGGTAAGGCCAACAGATGCAGAAAAGGTTGTACCGTTCAGTTGACGGATACTGTAGTGTTGGTTCTATATGCGTCTTTCCGAAAACCCAGACGCGAACTACTACGCATATCCTCTAGATCTATGTGCAGAGGTATCGGAGCAACTGCAAGTCACCAAGATCTATCACTTGCCTTCGTCGGAAGATGACCGTATTTCCGAAGACGCACAACCGTATGACCATAACAAGGTTCACCCCGCCGATTTGAGCGAATATCACCCCAGTCTCCGACCACCACCACGCACATCTACGAAGCCGTATCACGTCGTCCAACCGCAAGGTCCATCTTTCAAGACCGACGGCAATCTGGTATCATGGGAGAAGTGGACAATGCGCGTGGGATTCAACTACCGCGAAGGTCTCACTCTTCACGATATCCGCTATGACAACCGTAGTTTATTCTACCGGATGTCGCTATCGGAGATGTTCGTACCTTATGGCGATCCTCGATCTCCATTTCCCCGCAAAGGAGCCTTCGACCTCGGGAATGACGGCGCCGGTATCAACGCAAATAACCTCCGTCTTGGTTGCGATTGTCTTGGCGTGATCAAGTACTTTGATGGTTGGCACAATACCATGACTGGCGAGCCGGTGAAGCTCCCCAATGTGGTTTGTTGCCATGAGCAGGATGATGGAATTCTTTGGAAGCATACCAATTTCCGGACGCAAAATGCGGTTGTCACTCGCTCCCGGATTCTGGTCTTGCAGACCATCATTACGGTCAGCAACTATGAGTACATTTTTGCTTTTCATTTCGGTCAGGATGCATCTATTCACTATGAAGTGCGAGCTACGGGGATATTGTCCACCTGCCCGATTAACATCGGCGATAGCGTCGGATATGGTACCGTTGTCGCACCTGGTGTTCTGGCACCGTACCACCAACACCTATTTTCTCTACGAATTGATCCTTCCATCGATGGAATGCTAAACTCGCTACAAGTCGAAGAGTCCCATCCGCTACCCATCGAAGACCCATCAATCCACAACCCCTTCGGAGTAGGCTACACGACACGTTCCGAGATCATCACTGAAGAAGGCGGACTGGATCTCGACTTTTCCAAGAATCGAACATTCAAGATCATCAACGAAAACACACTGAATCCGATTACCGGCACGCCAGTAGGATTCAAACTACTTCCATTTTATAGCCAGATGCTCCTCGCACACCCGCAATCTTACCATGCCAAACGGTCTGAATTTGGTAGTCATGCAATTTGGGTGACCCAGTATAAGGATGATGAGCTTTTCCCTTCTGGGCGGCATACCATGCAATCACTTGGCGGCGAGGGAATTAGCTCAGTTATTCAGCAACGGAAGGACGACTCTGATGGTAAAACGAATGTGCAAAATGAGGACATAGTCATCTGGCACACTTTTGGATCGACACATAATCCCCGCATTGAGGATTGGCCGATAATGCCATCGGAGAAGATGGTCATTGGATTAAAGCCTGTGAATTTCTTTACTGGGAATCCGAGTTTGGACGTTGCTGTTTCTACTCAGGAGAGGAACAGAAGTGTTTTGGTTTAAGGTCTACAGATTGGAGGCAAGGCGGCATACCTATAGGTATGACGAGTCGTTTTAAAGAAAAAACGTCTCAAAATTCTTGAATTTGAAGCGTACCATACCTGACAAAGACTCCCATCTGTATTTCCTTGCAATATTTGGCTATTTCAAGATTCCTTCAACAGTAGGTTCAGCTCTATAACCCGGAAAAAATGTGATTTTGTAGAGTATCTACCTGGTTTGCACCCCGGTGGCCCGTTATTAGGGCGACCGTAAAATTGAGGGAATGAGACTCCCTACAATTAGGGGCTTTGGAGCCTTTGAATGCCTAGGTGGCGGCGAAAAAGGTATGTATATTTATGGATACTAGCACTTCTAAGGTTGATAAAAACTACCAAGTTCGAGGATGAGTTTCAAAAGAGTGACTGGATTAAATTGCAAGCTAACTGTGAGTGTCAAAAAGGCAACTGATGAACGGTGTTGAATCGTTGGACCAGTATTAAAAACCCCAGAACGAGAGCAATCACACCTTCGAACCAAGCCAAAAAAAAGACAAAGAAAATCAAGGAACCAGCGCATGATATGTTGAATACCTTCACGTCAAATACACAGCAATTGCTCTCATTCATGAAGGTATCTATATACAGTTCCAGCGATACTAACCGGTAGATGCCATCATAAAGAGGCTTTCCAGCTCTTGACGAAGGGGACACATGGTACCTTGGGTCCCCGTCGTCAAGATCTGAAAAGCCTCTTTACCAGGGCATATACCAGCAACTATCGTCGCAAAGGTATATGGATAATCCTCGGGGAATGATACCTAAAAATCGAAATCAGAATTTGGAATTCATATTCCATATGGGGTTGGGGTAGCAGGTCCTGTACTTACCCGAGGGTATTCGCTAGAGCGTCACCAAGATGCGCAGGCGAACAACCACAAGACGTGTAGTCATCACATTCTTACCACTGTCAAGATATACAGCACCTATGATGGCCTCCATGGTAGTTGCCATCAGTCGCTCATTCACAATGCCCTGGGACGAAGGATTTAGTTGTATGTAGGCATCTATACCCAGCGAGAGCCCTATCTGGGCCAGATTTTCGTTCGTGGCTCGTGTATTTTGAGCATTGGTCATCATATCTTTTCATTTATCAGCAATGGTCCAGCGAAAAAAACAACAACAATAACAGTGAGTCTCACGAATGGACGCTTCTTCTTCATAGCGAAGTTCATAAAGAACAAGCCTTAAAATAGCGTCACCAATAAGGGCAACTGGCTTGTTGCCCTCTCTGGCCATGGTGGCTCCAGCAGCTTCGAGTGCCTTTATAAGGAGACGCTTATCAATAAATTCATATCCTAGAATAGCTTCCACGGCGCGGATGCGCTCAGCTGTCGGAAGCGGGGGCATGATTGTGGATTAGGACCGGGTCAATGACCAAAAGGAAGATAACGAATATGAACAAGGCTGGAACGGAGGAACTAGAAAGAGATAGGAATGTTGACTGGGAAAAGAGAAACTCAGTCCCGATTTCCTCTGCTATTTATACTACGAGTTTTCTTGCTCCCCCGCTTTTCCAGCTCAGCCTCGTGTTGGTAAGTGAACCTCTCTGTGATTACGGCTGCATATAATGGCCACGTCAACATGCAGTGCCACGCATCATTGAAAATTGAATGGCTGAGAAGTCACGAAAATCGCGCAAAGCGTTTCCGTGCAGCTAGGCAAACGATATTAAGAAAATGCAGGTTGCGCAAGCAAACAAGGCGAAGCACAGGATGTGGCTGGAAATGATAATGATACCTCTCACTTCCGTCCCTTCTCTCTCCTTTTACGTAACCAGTGATTGTGACTTCTCCTTTCGTGCTGACAGCATAATTCATTTGCTACTAGGGCAATTACTAGGGGAAGAAAAATTTAACCGACAATAATAACCATCTACACCACCACCACATCATCGGTTAGACTTTGAAAACATGACAAAAGCATCTGAAGGAGGTGCTAAACATTTTGTGGAAAGGTAAGACACGAAGTTTCCCATTCTAAGGACTCTTGTAACTGAAAATTCCCTCTCTAGCATTCTTCCACTCTATCATGGACCACTAGTCAAAATTCGAATCAAGTCCAGCGATCGCGAATATGCAATCTCCAAAGATATTCTTTGCGCAAGTTCACCGGTGTTCTCAGCCATGTTCGAGGGCCAATTCCTAGAGTCTAAGGAACTGATAGCGACTCTAGAAGAGATGGAGGGTGTTGTTTCTGAGCGAAGTCTCGAGGCACTATTTCAATGGTTATACCTTCGCGTTGTGGACTTTGACATAGAGGATCCGGTGGAGCATATTTCGGCTTCCATGGAGCTTGTGAGGCTAGCAGACAAGTACAACATCGTTGGATTAGAAGACAAGATGGCGCAATATATCAAGGACATAATCAAGCTCGAAACCCCCTATCTTCGACAGATCGACACCAACACTCACCACCTTACCTCCGGTCATCTCATCTCAGCAGCAGTCTTATATCGAGAGCATCCGGTACGACGCCTTCTCGCTGAAGCTTCTGTGGAAGGGTTTCTTCGAAGCGACCATCATAAGTTCGCCGATTTGGCTGAAGAGTATCCGTCCTTTGCCGCTGACCTCCTCCGAGAAGTAAGATTGGTACTGAACGAGCTCAGTTATTCTGGGGAATGCAAATTCCAAGACCCTATTAGCGGATTATTCATTGAGGTGAACCAAGAACTATTTTAAGCAAGTCGCAAAACGGGCGTCACGGGGCATGTATATCCTTCCAAGGTTGATGGTTGTTGACTTTCAGGGATTAAAGTACTCAATGTCGGATACTATCTCAATCACTCCAAAATATATATCTTCGTTGTCAAGTTTCTCACAAGATCTGCCAGTGATGCCTTGACCTGGAAAGCCAACTCAATAACATCGCATCACGAAATTCTGAAAGGTCTTCTCTCCGGAAATTGTCAGACTTCTTAGAAATTATATATTCAAGGATAGATCGGGAGACACCATGAATGGAACTGTAGCTTTAGAAGAAAAAGAAGGCAATGGGATCTCCAAGGATATAATTCGCCTCGACACGGCCAAACCTGACGCTGAGGTCACGATGGACAAGATCTCGGCTGCAATGGACCTTGTTAGGGTCGCAGATGATACCAAGTCGTTGGATTTTTAGATCATATGTAGTATACACGAGGGAGCTTGGAAATAACGTTTATTGTATCAATAAAAACTCTCAAGGCTACATCGGAATTAGCAAAATGCGAAGTGCATCACATGTTCTTTCCAAAATTCGACAATACAATTAAATATCCAAGGCACAAAGACCTCGGGTAGAACATACATACTTCCAAGATTTTGAAAGTACTCAATGCAAAGCACGCACCACAATAGATGATGGAAGTTATTTGGCAGAAATTGCTGTATTCCTATCAACAGGCACGACCAACAGAAAAAGAAGTATCAAGTAATCAAGAAGAATCTGAAACCATCCGAACCAAGGCAGGAAAACATCGAATTCACACAATATCCACAAAGAGAACCGTCAACCGAATTTTTTTGTAGGTACATTTAGTGAAACCCCCAAGAAGTCGACAGGAAAGGAAATAAACATTGTCCACCACTTTCTATCATCCCCTGTTACCTAGACAGTCCACGAAAGTCGAGAAGATCAAATTCCAGGCCACCTCCGCAATTTACAAAGAGAAGAAGCCATGGTAGATCGCGCCGGAAAAGAATGAACTGGACTGATAACGTCATAGCAAATGGGTGTTGGTCATGTTGGGAGTATCATTTTTGTGCTGATTGATATGGTTCTCATGTTTTTGTTGTGTAGATCAAGACAAAATGTGTTTGAGCTTTTCATTGCCCACCACGCTGGTGATCAACGGGAACAGATCAAGCAGTGGCGTTTGGTTGGATGGTTGGGTGGGGGGCTTTCATGTAAGAATTTACATGATAACGCAGCCGCCACCGGGGGAAGCTATAGAGAGAATTTTAGTATGATGTTTGGATGGATTGACAGATGTGATGTAGTAGAGATGACATACCCTTAACGATAGCAGAGTTGCGGATCTGAGTGGCAGCCATTGTAAAGATGGTTGAGTTGCTTAAAAAGCGAAGGATTGTTTGAAAGGTGAGTAAATTGGAAGATGATTGAGTAGTGGATGATGAGGAGAAAGTTCTGGTTCGGAGAGAATCTTCGATGTATTTATATTTGATCTTGGGAAAGGAGTAGGAGGTGAATTTCATGAAGCTGGTCGGATGTGCTGGCACTGTGAAGCATGATTCCATCTAGGAGTGGAGAACAATACGCTCGAGGGATTGGTGTGGAGAATTTCTTAGGATTGTTCTTGTTGGCAGGTTGTTTTCTTAGTATTGTTCTCCGTGCCCGATCAAGGGTGGCGTTCCACGTTGGGGAGCTCGATAGGAACTAGCGAGTTAATTCGAGGACTCATCCTCTATGCTGACGACTTCAATTAAATCTGATAACCGTCTTTAGGATTGTTCTCCCCACAACAATACTAGTGCAACCGACGAGGTGCGGGGGCCTTGTGGTCATTTTCTTTCTCTCGAAACGCCGTGGCTACGGGAATTTCAAAGGGAAGACCAGATTACCACAATTGGTAGGAGGAACAATACTAAGAAAATGAAAGAAGCCTGCGTTGGGCAACCTCGAAATTGGTATCAGGAGAATGAGTGGGAAAGGAACAAAGAAGAATCCACCGCGCTTAGGGCTTAGTATTGTTCTCGAGAACAATACTAAGGGTGGCTTGGCAGGCACATGTGATTATGCTTAAATTTTTGAGTTCAGCTGGCATGTTTACGATTGCAATGGATCAGAGATTTTGCAAAACTCGCTATTTCAATTTAGATGCAAATTACAGATCTCGAAAACGCATGTTCGTGAGTCGTGTCAACATGATAAATCCACCATCCATCTCAAGTGTAGATAGGCTCAGTCAGTTCGTTCAGAGTCAGACCAGTCTTCGCAATATCCTCCTCGCCGAGGAACATTAAAGGCATCTCCACCAGGGTACCCTTGACCTGACTGAGCAGTTCTTTGACCTGCTTTGCGCCATCTGGGCCAGGGGGGAAGTTGTCACGAACGACGTGGCCCCACTGGAACCGTGCCGGTCGGCCGAATTCGCCCTTGCCCTCGGCCTCCCTATCAGCTCCATGGAAGTAGTACTCGTAGAACTCTTTGTATGTGACCCAGTTACGCACGTTGTCATCGGGGACAGCGTGGAAAACCTTGCGGAAGACATCAGTGTTGGTGTGGGCACGTGAGTTCCACAGACTTTGCAGAGTATCAGAGAGAGGATCCGAGACAATCTTGCTTTCTGGGCAGTCAAAGTCAAACTGCTGAGGGACACCGACGGGCTCGAAGTTAGCATCCGGTCGTTGGTAGTCTTGTGGGGGTACAAGTCCCAGGTGCTTGCGCATCAGCTGGCGACGGAGAGACGAGGCGAAACGACTGGCAGTCCAGGGCCGGCCGTTCATAGTCGACTGGATTGGAGTAAAGTCTTCGATGATAAGTGCGATCTCCGAATCGTGTTCTCCCAGTTGTGAACGGTCGTTCAAGTTCGCCGATCCACAGATGACCACGCGGTCGTCGGCAATCATAACCTGTTTCGATTAGACTTTTTCCTATGATTATTTTTGGGATTACATACCTTGGAGTGCACATAGAGTTCCTCGCTCACAAATGCATCAATCTCAGCATCGGGGTGACCGTTCCATGGCACATTGCGAATATCCTCTCCGCCAAGCATGTAGCATGAGCTAACGCTATCCCAACGTCCAGCGCCGGGTGTCTTGTTCTCAGGATCCTGCTGGGCCGCGTTCTGGTATTTCTGGAACGGAGCAGTGGGATCGAAAACACTCCGAGGAGCAGAAACTGGAGCGGGTGCACTCTGTTGACCATAGTTAACAGGAGAAGGAGCATTCTGCTGGCCGTAGTTGGCAGTGGCAGGAGCAGTTTGTTGACCATAGTTGGCAGGGGCAGGGGCATTCTGTTGACCATAGTTGGTAGGCGCAGGAGAATTCTGTTGGCCATAGTTGGTAGGCGCAGGAGCATTCTGTTGACCATAGTTGGTAGGCGCAGGAGAATTCTGTTGGCCATAGTTGGTAGGCGCAGGAGCATTCTGTTGACCATAGTTGGTAGGCGCAGGAGAATTCTGTTGGCCATAGTTGGTAGGCGCAGGAGAATTCTGTTGGCCATAGTTGGTAGGCGCGGGAGAATTCTGTTGGCCATAGTTGGCAGAAGCAGGAGTACTCTGTTGACCATAGTTGATAGGAGCGGAGGCATTCTGGTCGTATTGATGACTGGCATCACCATAGTTGACACCACTCTGCTGTTCCGCTGCAGCCATGACATTCCCGTTGTTAATTCGGTCATAGTTGCGAAGGTTGTAGAATCGAATGTACTCCATGGGGTTGTAGCCCTCCTTAGCAATCAACTCCATGATACTGTTTCCTCCACGGTTGATCGAGTTGTATTGGAACTCCATGATGGCTCGCGTGCCAAGGGTCTCATCGTCATGGAGATCTCCAACGAAGCATGGGATCGAAGGAATCACCACAATGATCTTGTACTTCTCACCGGCGCGGGCAGCCCGCAGAATACGCTCCACGATAGCAGCACCGATCGTGTTCTTCACCGGGTGCTGGTGGTCACCGGTAGCGGTGATGAAGAACTGATTCTCAATGTAGACAAAGTGCAAACTGTTCTTAATGACAGCAGCGTAAGCGTTGGCAATAGAGTGCTCCAGGGGGCTACCATTGCTCCACTTGGTACAGCTTCGCACCACCTGGCAGGACATATGACCTTGGCTCTGCGATGCAGGACGCCCGTAGCTGGTCAAGCGGTCCTGGTACTGATGAATCTGGCCAGCCAGCTGCCCACGAAGCGGGTTGACATATTTGTTGAACTTCTCCTCGTAGCGCTTCGGCACGAAACCACGCTCTCCATCAGGCTGCTGCGGGTTTACGTACTGAGAGAACTTATCCTGGTAGCGCTGCGGCACGAAGCCACGCTCGCTGTCGTGGTGCTGCTCATCCAACCCACGAGTAGCAGAATGAGATTCTTGAGGCGGGTAGTAGGATTGAGCCTGCGTCTGACTTTGAGTTCCCGAAGCCTGGTTCTGCGGTGGGTAGTAGGACGGCTGACTCTGAGACTGGCTTTGGGGCGCATAATTTTCAGTGGATTGAGCCGGCAGTTCTGAAACATTGGAAGATGCGGGTGGGTAGTAGGATGTCTGTCCCTGCTGCTGCTGGGGGTGGTAGGGCGTGTTTGCAGGTGACTGGCTAGGAGCAGGTCCCGGAGGCGGAGGTGGGAAGGATTCTCCACTGTAAGAGTACTGAGCCGACCCATGACCCTGGGGAGTATTGCTGGAGTATGCAGGAGGGGGCTGGGTGTTGGATGGAGACGATGATTGTCCTTGAGGAGGATAATCAGTCTTTCCGGACTGCCAGGATTGGGTGTTCTGCTGTTGCTGGCCCTGCCCGGGTGTCTGGGGTGTTTGACTGGGAGGGGGAGGGTAGGTAGCAGGCTGATACTGCTGATAAGATGGAGCTTGTGCCTGCTGCGGCTGCGGGCTAACAGGGGGCTGAACTCCAGAAGGATGGGTACTTCCAGCTTGCCATGAGGGCTGGTTCTGCTGGCTCTGCTGGCCTTGACTAGTCGGGGGTGGAGGAAAAGTGGGCGTACCTCCCGCCTGAGCTGGGTACTGCTGCGACGGTTGCTGAACCTGTGGACTCGCCTGTCCAGACGGGTAGAGATTCGGCTGCTGCTGGCTGCCCTGATGCTGGCCAGGCGACGAGGTAGGCTGACCATACAGAGCCAGTCTAGCGTACCGTGAGTCATTACGAGAATGGTACTTGGCATCATAGATGAAATTCCATCGCTCAACGAAGTGGCGGCGCAAATCCTCCACCGCGGCACCGTGCAGACTGATCGAGATATCCGACCATCCCATGCGAGAAGAAACCCTCCGATCCAGCTGGTTACTCTCCCATTGAGCAACGTTGTGGAAATCCAGGACGCGAGAGTTGTTGTAATCCTGGCCGGGGAAGACCGTTTCGTTCAAATCCTCTGGGTGAACATCAGCAATTGCGTGCTGGTTTGTGTCCCAGCGACCAAAGCACAAGTCCAATCCACCCATGAAGGCAATATGCCCATCGATCAAGCAGAGCTTCTCATGATGGGCCCAATATAGGATCATCTCATCTGTCGCACCATACACGCCCTTCAGGTTCTCCTTGTTCATCCGGGTCAGACTGGCAGAATCCAAGGTCAGGTGCTGGAATGCATTTGCGATCTCAGATGCCACCTCGTGTCCATCCGGCAAGTGGTCGGGATGACGGAAGACCGCGATATTGGGGTGAAGGCTTTCCAGAGCCTTCTTGGTGTGCGAAGAAGAGAGAGTCAATGCCTGGGTCACCTCCTTGTAGACGATGATGTTCACGCGCACACCACGCTGAGCAGCTGCCTGCAGCATGCGGTCCAGTCGGTAGTTTTCATTCTTAGCCGGAGGTCGTCTGAGGTAAAGCTCGGGGGAGAGCCACCCTATTTACCTGTTAGATGCGGACCTATACTGGAAAAGCTAGGAACTTACAATCCAAAATCCAGATAGACTCTCGCGCATTTTCGAGGGCGCGAGATACGGCCCAGAAATAACCGGCACCGTCCACATACCACTTCACATCGTTGTGCTCTCGGGGTGGCGCGAAGCTACCGAACCGATGCTCGGTGGTCGGGTTGGTGTGGCCGTACTGGGCATAGGCCTGGGGATCGATGGTGTTACCGATTTTGGTAGCCCATTCTGAGCCATATTCGGTGACAGTACCCTGGATCTTGCCCAGGAATCCAGAAAGTTTATCTTGCTTCTGTGACTGTCCCTGGTACTGCTGTTGTTGGTGTTGTTGGTATGGAGGGTTGGGCGTCTGACTGCTGTACCCATATTGTGGGGGCTGATTCTGGTCCTGGTGCGTCTGCGGTGCGAATCGCTATTAGATTTCTGTCTTAAATGAGGGTGAGGTGGCCATACTTGCGATCCCGACTGGTTGTAAGCCTGGTTGTAGGGCTGAGCCGGTTGACCCGGCTGCGATGAGCTCTGCTGGCCCTTGTAGAACTTCTTAAAGGTGTCACTTAGACCCCTGGAGGTATCGCTGAAGCCCCTCGAGGAGTCATTGTAGTGACCATAGGCCAAATCATCATTCTGCTGCGACATAACTGTGCGAGGGGAAAATGGGGAAAAGAAATAAGGAGCTGAGATGCCTGGGCGGGGATTGTTTTATGAAGCTCCCGATGCCCCGCTGCCCAGCCACGATGGAGTCGTGGCTGTGTTGTAATACGTGTGTGTGAGCCGAGAAACGCCAATAATAATTCAGCGGGTTAATTTAGGTAACATTCGGGTTAAGGTGTCTGTAACAATTGATGATCAGTTCAGGTGCCGATGTCATGCCACATGTACAGTACATGCACAGCGTGATGAGATCGGCAATTGCCCCGCGTCAGCTTAGATTATTTCCGCAACCTGTGATCTGTTACATTTCTATTAAATCCTTATATTCCATTAATTATCCAATTATCATTCAAATAATACCAAGTTTGTAGTTCAAGAACGCGTTCCTGGCATTCAAACATTCAGTGCCAATGGTTCGTGAAAAGATTACATCATCGCCAATCGCGACCTTATATTTCCATACGATGTAGTGGCAATTTCCACAACAGTCACGCCTTGTCCCAGTGGACTTCCTGCGATACCGAACCAGGACACACATCCTCATCACAAATCTCAGTCCATTTCAATTTGATATCGCGTATCCCGAGGTCCCTCCTCAACTGCCAGCAGTGCCAGGTGGGGTCATGGGCGCTGCTCAGGTCCACCAAAGAAACAAGGGAATATTCCAAGGTAAGGGCGAGACTTAGGAAGAGCTCTAGGGATCCACGTAGGCGGTTCCTGACGAGCCGGCTTCATCGTCGTATTATTCCCCGGTGGATTTGGGCGCGTGAGCAGCCGCAAGCCCCAATCGGTCCGTTCGACCCATTCGAGTTGTTGTTCTCCGATGTCATATCGAACATAGGAGTCGGAGTACCCCGTGAACTTGATGCGCCCGAGGTGATTAATCAAAAGATGATCATGTAGATAAATTGACTGCCGTCATGGTACAAGAGCCAGTGGGATTCTCAATATTGTAACGAGCCCCCCCCCGGCTCCACTGGTCGACCTCAAAAACCGTGAGCAATAATTTTCATCCAGAAAAGTGAGTATTTTACCAGCGCTGGAAGGGCATGCATATACCTTGACTCCGCATCGAGGTAGGCGTTGGTGATTTTGTGAAGATGGCAACATGTTTGCAATGTTGGGGACGGTACTAGCCAGGACTGTACCTGCTATCTACAGCCGAAATCTTGAGCATCGCGATTCGCGTGCAGTAACTCGGGGTGTCAGGTAGTTACCTAGTCACCTACCTGGCTTTATTTATGTATGAACGAATCGTGAATGAGAAACACATAATGTGGAACTCCAATCACCACAAATTTGTAGCCGAACCAGACTATGCGTGGATCCACCGTTGATTTTGTGGTTGAAGACTGTTCTTTTCGGATCCTCTCATCATGACGTTCTCCACGTTATACTGGCGGAACATGCAGTCCTTTGGAATCCCCGCACTTATGTGATACCCCGCCTAGATAACAGCCACCTTAATACTTCTTGCTCTTCACCCCTCTCCTTCCCAATCCTAATTGCAAAATCAATTATCATGTCTCTCGCAACTTTGGATGTATGAACCAACCTCACCTGACTCGAGTCCTACACTAACCCCAACAGACGTCGCAACACCCTAATCTCCCTGCCTCATCGGCCACCCTATTCTCTGCCAAAGCAGCGAAGAAGTTGAGCTTTGAGCAAATTGCATCGCACATCAAACGCGATGAAGTTGCCGTAGCTGCCATCTTCTATGGCCAAGCCAAAGCATCGAAAGAGGATATCGCGACGCTGTCCGAGGTGCTCGACATTCCCGAAGCCCTGCTGGAGGAGCAGCTGAGTGGATTCCCAGACCGAGGCCGATCAGTGGAGATGCCACCGAAGGAGCCTCTTATCTATCGATTGTATGAGATTGTACAAAACTATGGGTATGCGTACAAGGCGGTGCTGAATGAGAAGTTTGGAGACGGAATCATGAGTGCTATCTCATTTTCGACGAAGGTTGAGAAGGAGACTGATTCTGACGGCAATAATTGGGCCGTGATCACCCTACGTGGAAAATGGTGCGTTTGAGATCTTTGCTCTTTGCTGCTTGGTGTTTAAGTCTAATCATCTCGAAGGTTGCCATTCTCTCGATTTTGATATCGAAATGTTGAGCTCCGGAGGACTAGCCGGGGAACTCGGTGTTGATGGCATATGTACTCACAGACATAGCTCTGCTATCTACATGCCTAGGCAAACAGATAATCAACAAAGGCCGCGCTACATCAATTCATTTGTTTCAATTTATCACACTGTCTGAGACAGGCACAATCAGACACTTTTAACATCGCATTAACCTATAAATGTACGCCATATCTTTAGACTGTTGAACCTAGTGCGACTTTATGTTTTTTTTACCGCTATAGAATATATTTGAAACTCATGTATTTTTACGCAGATTCGAGTTGCTTCTATATTGAAGGTATATCAATTTTTGAGCACAGTACGGTTTTCTTTTCTCCACTCCGCACTTCAGCCATTACTACTTCCGCTGGTGGTTTGTAGGGTAGTACGGTTCATCGTAAATAGGATCAAGACTACACAAGTATTATGGTCGCCTCGAAATCAAGAAACAACAAGTAAGATTTGTTTAGCTAAAAGGGTATTAATTTGACGGGCCCGGCTCCAGTCGAATGAAAGTCCATGAAAGACAACAAGACACCCGCAAAAAAGCAAAGATGGCATAATGGCACAGAAGCACAGAGATAAAATCAGAAATAAAAGAAGAGCTGCCCCTCAAACGGTTTTCATAGGCACCACCGATATTATCAGCTAGGCGATCCAGTTTCCTAGATGGACTCCTACCCCATTGTGGTCCATGCTGCTATCGAAAAAGTCTTTCATTGGAAGCATCCTCTCAGCCGCAGTCGCGTTCACGTCGTAGTCAATCGTAAAAAATATGGTTGATCCAATCGCGTCGATTGTTGGTTGGAAATGGATGGACGCTTAGCAGCAGTCCTCGCAGCACTCGAAGCAGAGAAGACCAGCGCACCTATATTAAATCAGTATGAACGCCTTGTGTTTCGGAGAGATACGCGGAGATACTCACATGCCACAGCAGATATCACCGGCACCACCACCACGCAGCTTCATCGTGTTCTCTTGGGAGTTCTATCAAAATAATTAATTAAGAGAACAAAGGAGGATAAAGACGGATTTGATCACATACAGGCTGCTCAGAGACAACGCGCTCAGTGGAAGGAGCATCGGGGCTAATGGGCTGCTGGTTCTGCACAGTAGCAGTAGCAGCATCCCAGGTAGCGGGGGCAGACTCCTGCTTAGAGGAAGAGAACCAGTTGAAGAGACCGTTGCCGAACATTTTGAAAGAGAAAGTTGAAGAAATTCAAGAAATGCTTATTTTTGCTTGAGTGAGGTAAGTTGGAGATGTGAAGAAAAAAACAGGGAAAGGGCGGGAAGAAGGTTTCTTTATATGAGGTCGAACTGCAACTCCGAGACCCATGTACGTAGTGCAAGGATCGGTATACAACCGCGCTAACGGTACCGCCAACAGCAAAGCCAAACCCACTCAATTATGCTGTCAACCCCACTGATGTAATGGCCCTTTGGAAACCCTGATACGCGTCTCCACTCGGTTTGGGTCGGAGGCCCTGACGTCGTCATGATCATGCGTAATCTACATTAAAGCATTTGAATGGCTGTTGGATTGTCGATCTCAGCCACATTTTCTCTGTACAATTCCGTTACCGAAGAACCTTGAATACTGAAAAATTCAACATGTTGAGTAATTACCCGTGTATATTCCATGGATATTAGGGACTATTGTTGGTGCCTGGGCCATCCACGGCTCAAATTTCAATTTGCGACCCCGTTACGTGTTTATGGAAGGAAACTCCGGCCCCACTCAGCCCTGCGCTAAGCTTCGGGTAAGCTTTGTCATTCGTGCACATCTTTCGCTATATTTTTAGTAACTCCTGCTTCGTGGCTCAGTCGCAACATGTGTATCCGAGGTACCGATCGTGGCTGGGCAGGGTTTGGTGGGGAGTTTTACGTCAACTTGCGGCTGTGCTGGTGCTGGCACAGTGTTGGTAGTGGAAACATGCACATTTTGTGTATGTATGCTGTACTCCGTATCGGTCGGAAAATGTGGCGTTCGTGGTGGCTTTGCCAGTAAAATTCTCGTTAGTAACGGCGCGTCCTGCGACAATACCTAAGCATGTCAAGGGTCGCATTTTTGGGGCTGTTTGATGTGACATGAAGCGAAATGAATGCCCCTCGAATTTTTGGCAACACTGTGACGATGTATAACGGCCGCAAGCTTATCAAGGTTCCTTTTTCAATCGGTAGATTACTCACTGCTGCCACATGACTGCTCACTGAAGTACTCTACGAGTGCAATATCAATTGAATCCTTTGAACAACCCCTAGTCGTTTAAAAATACTTCTGAGTATAAATCTTGTACCTATCTGTTTAGATACCTGATATCATGCTCAATTCAAATCTTAGATCGTACTTGGCTTAGGATGTTCTGCCATGATACCACTAAGTCGAGAGTGAGGTCCACTGTTCTATGGCTGGCAGAGAGATCAGCTCGAACTTGCCTCTGGAACTCGTACAAGAATTCCGAAATCTACTACAACAAGCAAGCCGGGCTAGCTCAATCGGTAGAGCGTGAGACTCTTAATCTCAAGGTTGCGGGTTCGACCCCCGCGTTCGGTTTCTCTTCAGGATTAACCTGGCATTTCCTTTTTGCCTGGTTGCGATTTTTTTTTCGTGTGGTTCGCAGGCTTTAAGTGGCCGAGAGCATATCGCGGGTCCCACATGTGGCCAACTGCATGTGGGGCATTGAGAATTCGGCAAGAGGTCAACAGGCCAGAAGCAGTTGGTCGTCCTGCCGCTTCCCGAATCCTGTATATGGCTACTAAGACGATGTTCAAAGATAATGTCCATCAGCAGCGGGGTCGCCGTGTATTTTAGAGCTTCCTATGTCTGCATGATGCTAACGTGGGCAACTGTAGCTATGTGTAAATATAACTACATAAACGTATGTAAGCACCGGAGTTTAGGCCGTGCGATATGGCTTTCCCTTTCTAATTAATGCTCTTTGGGCATCGATATCTTCCTTCCGTTATTCTAAGCCCATTGTTCTCGCTAGCGTCTTTGCAAGCATCGCTGTTCTCGATGCCCCCCTGCTACAGCGCGCGTCATCTGTCGTATCTTATAAAAGAACAACCGAGCTGCCCGTGACCGCTGATATTGTAGACGTTATCCCTCCAGGCCTCACTGGGCTGGGAGCGAGCTACTCAAACGAGGTTGACTTCATCACGCCTACTTTCGCGCACGTAGTCAAGGCCTTCTCCAACAAGGTCTCTATCAACGTATCAGACTGGGGCTGTAACAATACTTGCGTCGGACACATCATCGGTGCAGGGCTCAAGCCGGAGTGCAAGCAGTCTATCAACTCGTACCTTTCGGTTGCTTCTATGGCCGGCCCTCCATTTGCCACTTTTCTTAACGTGGACTTTGATTTCGTCCCGTTGGCGACCCCGTTGACTGGGAATGCATATGCCGGCATCTACCTCACCATGAAAACCATTTTTGCCAACACGCAGGCCAGGGAAAGCGGCGGCACTTGCTACGGATCCTCGGTCCAAAACAGCTGCAAGCTCATGCCTGCGGTCTTGAATTACACTTTTAGCATCGAAAACAACATTCTCAGCTTAAAAGATAACTCTCGGAACCCGTCCGTCGGGTCTCTATCCAACATCACTTACGACCTCAGCACATCCTCATTTGATTATGCCGGTATCTCGCACGCGGTACAGTTTCTGTATGGGTCACTCATCAAGACAAGCCTGACCTCGCCTGACAGCTTTCTCGGCATCGATTTCTCTGGCCCCGTCGCGCAATACTATCTCAGATCCCAACCTACCTGGATGGGTGGCTGGGGCTGCGCATACAACTTCTCAAATCCAACGGATGACATGCTCCGGAACCTCCACGAGCAGATGTTCCGTACAGCGCTGTCAGCGGGCTCAGGCAACCGAAGCTACGTGCAAAACATAACTCTCCAGGAGACGCATGATGAGATTGTCTTTGCATCGCACCTTGAGTTCTTTGCTGGTGCAGTTGGTCTTATGTTCGCAACTCTAGTGTTCGTGGCAGTCTTGGATTTGGCTTAATCGAGGACGTGCAGAGGCCTGAAAAAGGGGGCTTCTATTTAAATTGATTTGAAACCGATATATGAATGCCATAGAATGGGACAAATTGTACTAATGCTAATGTCGACGTATGATTTATCCGAACAGTAACAAATGAACTTTTTGGAAAGGCTGTCTCATTGCTTGAGAACTAAAGCCAAAGCATAGAATTTCCATTGAAATCAATATATCGTTACTCAAGGTTTATTCCCGAGGTCTAGATAACCAGATTGAAGCATGAAATCGTAATGATATTGGGTATAGGTAATTATACAATAGCCCAAAGTATTCAATGTACGGACAATCCAATCAGCGTGGAATCCATAACCCAAAGAGTTGGTGCCCAAAGATTAGCGCAGGGCCACAAGTCCCATCTACCGCATCTTTTTCAACTTCTTTGTTCTACCCCCTTCAGTCGCGGAACCACTGGCCAATTCCACCAAACCCATCTCATCACCCACTCTGGCCCGCTTCTTTCGATGCCGTGATAAGCCGGGCGATGCACTTTCGTTCGAAATCATACTGTCCCTCTTTCGCTTCTCCGGTTGTGGGTTGTCTTTCTTCCGACGCCGCTCTTCCTTGATGCGTAACCGTCGCTGGACCTCTTCGGATATGTCTTCTGTCTCGTTGGCGTCCGGAGTGTCGATTGGGAGTTGGTAGGAAGGTATATCGCGCTTGCGCTTGGAGTCACGGGACTCTTCGGACGGGTCATTCGAGGCTCTAGGCTCGATATCCTTATCGGTGCGAGATCGCTTCCGACGCGCGGTATGTTCTGTGTCTGTGGATTGCGGAGTTGGGGACTCTGCGGCGCGAGTTTTGGATGTGGTGGAGGTGGATTGGAAGGGATTATCGGAGGTTTTTTCTGTATGGTTACCGTTATTTCCATGTCATAATTAGGGGACTGGGCTCTGGGGATTGTTTTCTCATGTGGACGTGCGCATCAAGGGCTTTGAGGCGGGAGGTTCTGACAACGTACTGTTTAACTAAGGCAGACAGTGTTAGTCGTAAGTGATCTCCTTCTAATCAAACCCTCTCAAACATACTGTGTGTTTCCGGACAACCTTGAGCTGATTCATCGCTTGAATCGTCTTATTGAGCATCGAGGATACGGTCCGAAGAGCCTCGTCGTCTGAGACATGACCCTTTACTTCATCAAGCATCTGGAAGTGGGATGAGAGGACTGTTTCATGCCGAGAGAAGACCTGCACAAATTAGACATTATGTGTCAGTAAATGAGGCTTGCCAAAGTCAGAGTCAAGCGACGGGAGCTTGCATTGTGGTTGCGTTTGACGCGCGGAGAACAAGTCATGACGACATACCTCTGCCCAGGGAATCGGGGAGCCATTTGTCGCAAATCCATGCGGTATGGAGTGCTGACTGCTCCCATTTTTGTCTCCAGCAGGGTTCATGGTGGCATAGCCTGGGGGTATCATTATGGAAGGGACGATGTCAGAAATCTTGAAGGGATCGGCGGGGATGGAAGCTTCTCCGCGCCAAGAGGATCCACTTTCGACCTACAGATTCCAGAATCATGGCCCTGGGACGCGCATTCTTTTAATAATATACAGTCTACAGGTTTTTCATTTGAACGAAAGGTATTGTTTTCAATTGCAATTGCCAAGTATTTTGATATTGATTATCATGCAGTATCATGTGTACATCCCCCAACGCCGACCTAAAAGATACGCCCCATCGCAAATGAGAAATGCTGCAGTAAACGATTAAACACGCACACAGAGTCATCACCATGATCCAGTATCGAAGTCGAATCGAGACAGCTCTTTCTGTGAGTCCTCGACGTCCTTCTTTGCCTTCATGCGCATGTAGAAAATGGGGCAGTCACGCGATGAACAGATAACCTCGCAGTGAAGACTGCCTTGGCATCGCTGGCACTGTGTCCACAGACGACCAAATCGCACCTCCAGATCCGAAACCTTGGTCAAAGTCTTGGTGTACAGCTCGCCAAGACGAGGCCGGCAATTTTCGCAAACGGCGCCGGCCATCTCCTCTTTGCCAGACAGCGGCTTCTTGCAGCCCATGCAAGTCTGAGTTTTCTTGGCAAACTTCATGAGACCACCCAAGCTAGGCGCAGCAACAGAAATTGATCGAGTGTGTTCACCATTCAGGAGTTGGTTGGCCTTCTTTTCGCCCAAAATGGGCTCAAAAATACGACCAAGGGGGTTTGCAAGTTGGTTGTCAAGGTAATATTTGGTGTCGATGGGGACATTGTTCTCCAACACGTAGATGGGATCTTCAGCTCGCTCGTAGTTTTTGGAGTTAGTGGCGCCGCGGATCATTACATAGGCCACACGGTCACCAAGAGCAGGGGCGGAACCAGCGTCGCGCTTGGCCATGCGCTTGGCAAGTTCGACGTGTGCTTGCTTAGCGGTATACTCCTTTTGCGCATAGGCTTTCGTAATGACCAGCTTGGACATATCGACCTTGTTCTGCAGGAGATCCGAGATGGTCGATTTGACATATCTGTGGCATTGTTAGCATGCATTCAGCTGAGAAGACATGTCGATATTCCTTACTCTTGGGCACCATCGACATCACGGTCGATGAGAATCTTGTTTAGAACAGTTTCAATGACATTCTGGACAAGAAGACAGTTGTCACGTCGCACGGTCTCAATACCCTTGGTATCCATCTTGTCGTGCTTCTTGGTGTTTGTCCAGTACAGACCGGCATATCGCTTTTTGTTGATCAGAAGGTATGGGAAATACACCTTTTCGAACTCCAACTTGATGGGCTTAATGAATTTGGATGAGACATAGTCTGCAGCCTCCTCACCAAGCTTCATCGCGTCAGCCAGCTCCGTGACACCGAACTTGACCATGACAGAATCAGTATCACCATAAATGACCTGCGCATCATGAGAGTACCCATTGGCAATGGTATATCGCTCCTCCACCTCTTGCTTGGTTTTCTCAATCATTTGACGACCGTAACTGGTTGTACTACTGGCAATGGGAAGGCAAGGAAGCTTGCCAACTGTGGCTCCAGTGAGACCATACACACTGTTTGCGCTAATCTTCAAGGCAAGCTGTCGACCGTTCAGCACAGCCTTCTTGAACGGATCAGTCTCAATGGCCAGTTCCTTCTTTGCACGTTTACGTGCACCTAACAACTCCTCAAGAATTTGTGTCAGAAGACCCTTGCGAACCTTGGTCGTGCAGAACATGTCTCCGTTAGGGGTGACAATGTAGTCTTCGTCTTTCACAAGACCCATTTTCTCAATGGCGGTCTTGTTAAGGAGGGTAGTGTAGCATAGATTGTGTGCTTGGATGATAGAGGGATATAGCGACGCAAAATCAAGAGTTGCAATAGGCACGCCGTAGTATCCACGCTTGGGTTCAATGACCGTGGCACCTTCATAATCTTGTTCGTCCTGGCTTTTCTGATTTGGAATGACGAGCTGTTGTTCAAGGGCCTTCCGGAACAGCTGACTGATAAATTTGACTTGCTGACCTCGAGAAAGGAGGAAGTTGAAAGGAACACCCGTAACTCTCGCCATCTCGGTGTAGTTGACCAGACACATTAGCTTGTCCATCAATCGTTGCGGTAGATAGGCATCCTTTAAGCAGTATACTGCTAAACGACGCCGAGAATCGGGGGTTCCATTGAAGAGTTCTGTGATCATAGTATGGTGAACATCTTCTTTCTGCTCCCCCAGAAACTCATAGGAAACAGAGTTGAGGGTGTAACTTCGCAAGTGGTGATCTCGTTGCACTAGTTGGAGCAAGTCGAGTTGAATCCGCCCATTGGTGTTTGTTGCTTTTGTTTCTCGGTTGCCCATCTGTTTGCTAGAGAAACTGGACTCTTTCGCCTCGGTTTTCATTGCCTTCAAGCGAGTCCAGTAGGGGAATTGGTGACACTTGAGATGTTTCGCGCGGTCAAGAAGATAGGGAAAATCGAAGTTTGCAATATTGTATCCAATGATCACATCAGGGTCGACCTTCTCCACAAAGTTTTGCCATGCCATCAGCATCGTCTCCTCTTTTGTGAACTCCAACACTTGAGTGTTGACGATGAGACTTGTCTCGTTGAGACAGAAGACATTTCTAATGAAAGGCTTTTCTTCTCCGTATCGCGTAACGACATTCGCGATCTGAATTACCGGGTCCACGTTCGGTTCCGGGAAGATACCCTGTCGACCAGCACACTCAATATCGAATGACAAAACACGGAGCGGTGCCATCTTTGCCCAGTCACCGTTTGGTGGATGGGCGATCATATCACGGTAGTCGACGATAGCTTCAATTTGGCAGTTCGATAACTTGTCTTGCTCGGGCATAAGCTTGTATTTGCCTGCCTTTGCCTCCACCCAGGCCATTCCGGCTAGCCCTGTATCGATCATGAATCGCAAAAGGTATTGAATGTTGTCGAAAGTGAGAACCCCCGCGTCCATGTTGCTCCACAAGCCCTTGTAATTCATGCCAGATCCGCCACTCTCCAGTATAGTGCGCACCTTGGCAATGAACTTGGGATCAGCAACTGTGATCTTGAGGTACCAGCTCTTCTTGTTCCCCTGAAAGCCATAGATGTTCTCTCGCAGCGTGACCTCCACTTTCTCGATGACCCTTGATGATTGCGCCATCTTCGTCTCTAGGAAAGCCCTGTATGGATCACAATCCGCTTCGGTGAAGCCGACAGGAGCGGCAATGTAGAGGTAGTGTTGGAATCCGGTGACGTGAAGCAAAACCGATTGACCAGCCTAGTCAACATTAGATCTGATGCCCCGCGGCAGGAGATTCCGCATCGCGACAAACTTACCTCTGTGACACCAAAGAGCCGGACAGCCATAATATCTCCGCGAGGTAGTCTTCCTTCCTCAGCGTCAATTTGCTGGAAGCAAACATTCTCCTTCGCTGGATCCCATTCAGGGAGCGGCGGGCGTTCCCATTGTTGGTCCTTTTCCGCGTTGTTCGCTTTTAAGTCTCCGATGTCCTGTGTGAATTTCTCCAGCACTTCCGACTCGAACTGACTCTTCTGTGGTTGACTTGAACCAAAGCCTTTCCTCTGAAATGATGCCATGGGCGGCTTTAGCTCGGATGAAGGTTGGTTTTCCAGCTTTCGCTTTTTTAGCGCATTAGCAGATGCGACGCCGTTGCGGGCATTTTGGTTCGTATCGACCAACACCCGCTTGTGGGGCATCGTAGCTTCTGGCATGATGGAACTTGGTTAAAAAGACATGTAGAGGCACGAAAGCCGACAAACCCAAGGTGTATGAAGAAGAAAGTGGGTTGGGTGGGCAACTGCTCAAAGCGTGTCGTAGTCGCGTCGAAGCGTGACACCCTTTACGCGGGTTGGGTCACATGCCGATAAGATAATTGATCGAGCTTAATCACGTGATAACTGACGATTGATTGTCTGCATGGCGCGGCATACAAATTACAAATAGGCAGAAGAACATCAAAAATCTAATCAGTTACTCTTTTCATCCTACACGTCCTCCAGTTCCCTCTATCTCTATCACAACTTCCTCAAAATCCATTTTACTTGAAGTTTGTATGTTTATCAGGTATTAGATTGCTATTGCAGACTCCTAAAATAGAAGTACGTAAGTATAGACCAAGTTCTTTACTTGGTCAAGTTTAAATCTTCGACTGCTTCTTCTCAAGAGCCCTGCGTCGCGATTGCAAAGCCTTCGTCTCTTCTTGAAGCGCTAATCCCTGCATAATCTCTTCACTGCCACCACCAACAACATGCACCCGAGCATCACGGCTAATTTGTTCAACACGGGCACCCTTGCCAGCCTTGTTGTACCCCGCACCTCCAAATATCTGCTGTGCCTCTCGTACACTCTTCTCTAGAGCCCTTGTCGACATGACTTTCAACAAGGCGGTCATACCGCCGATCTTCACATCGTCCACAGGGCGATCTTTAGTGAGTTCCAAGATGTTAACAAGCTGCTCCAGAAAGGCATAGGCGGGTTCAATCATCAACCCGAACTTGAAGATCTTGGATTGGATCGCCTGTCTCTGAATTAGAGGGGACCCGAATGTTTCGCGTTGAATTGCGTAATTGAACGCGTCTTCGGCGCAGACGCGGGCTAATCGCAGAGAGGCACAGGCCAGTGCTAGGCGCTCTGGGTTGAAATCTTGATAAAGATTAGATATTGAAAGGCATTCACGAACGGGTGCGACTTACTTGACATGATGAGTGGGAAGCCCTTGTTCTCCTCTCCGATACGATTCTCCACCGGTACACGAACCTCGTCCAGTTCAATGAAGGTAGACCCTAGCGGACGATGGTTAGTCAGATCTGAGGACTCAACATGTAGCGCTTTCACAAACCGCTTGCATTCACCCCGGAGTTGAACATTCTCCTACAGGTCACTCCCTTGGTCGCGAGAGGAATGACCAGTAAACTAATACCCGACCGTCCAGGACCACCGGTCCGCACAGCAGCTGTACAATAGTCCGCCCAGATACCATTGGTGATCCATTTCTTAGCTCCATTGACGATATAATGATCGCCGTCGCGTCTCGCCGTAGTGCATATATTGGCTACATCAGAGCCAGCTACAACGCAGCAAGGAAATCAGTAGAGTCGCCAAACTATCATAGCTTTATGAAGCATGTAAACTCACCATCCGGCTCCGTGATCCCCAGGCAGAACCGTATATCTCCTTTCGCAACACCGGGAAGCCACCTTCCCTTCTGCTCAGGCGTGCCAAACTTGGCGATGGGCGGACACCCAATTCCATTCCCGGCACCAAGCCCCCAGACAACACCAACGAACCCCACACGCGTCAACTCATCTGTCAAGATGAGCGAGCACCAAGTATCCCATTTGTCACGCGGTACATTGCCCGGCAGCGACAAGCCAGCAGCATGTTCCTCAGTAGTCAGGGGATGCACAATGCCGAATCCCAGTTCGCAATGGCGTCGCCGTACTTCCTCAGGAACTTGGCCTGCAGTTTCCCATTCCTGGGCGTACGGTGCGATAGATGTTTCGACGTAATCTCGGATCCAGGCGCGAAGTTTGTGGTGTAGATCGGTGTAATATGGATTGCGAATGTCGAGTTGAGGGAGAAGCGGCTCGCTGTATGGAGCAGTTGGAGCGCGGAGAGAATGCGCCATGATTCTTGATTTCAGAGTTGTTTGTCGTAGAGAATGGGGTTTGGAGTTACATTTTGAGCTGCTGTGCGAAGTAGTCTTGAAGGTTTGGTTGATGCGGGGGGAACTTGTGATCGAGGGAGATCTGCACCCAAACAAACCGAGGCCCGAAAGTGATGCAGCCTACTCTTGATGGGAATGTCTTTAGAGACTGTTAATTGAACTCCACGTAGTATTGGCTTAATACCTCACCAAATAAATACATGTAAGTAGGTGGGGATGTACTTTGTTAATATATACGACTGTGAATTTCCCATACTGCGTCTTCCTCAGTATTGTTAATATGTTGTTCAATTGACATTGCGTGGTGGAAGGTTAGTAATTCTCATCTTTTTCCGGGAAATCCATGCGGTTATAGTAGTCATTTGCTGTCTACACTCTCTACGTAGCTCTGCCCTCCAAATGGGTTAATCTAGTGCCCTTTCGTGGCATGTATCTGCTTAGATTGGAAGGATTGGTCGCACGAGGGAGACCGACGGAGATAAGGCGATCGAACCTATGATAATTCCAACTACTATCTTACGTGTCCCAGCGACACTAACTCTTAGAATAAATGTAACAATAGATGTCTTACACTGTGTTCTTTGATATAGATGTAGCAAGCCCCCCTCCTTTCCCAGGGTGGTTCTCTTGTATAGCCTTGATAACCACCACATTTTCTTTCTAATCCTTCTATGCAAAATGGACTCCGAAGTGCTTCTCGTGAAACCTGATGGTCAACCCATCAAATTCCTCTCCTACAATCCTATTACCAAAGAAACTACACCCATATCTCTCGAGTCTATCCGTGACGAGAACAGCCCCTGTACTTTTGTCTTCCAAGATCCCTCAACCCTTCAGCATGTTCTCATTCACGAAGATGTTCTCATTAAAGAGACAACGAAGCTACGCGTTTGTATCATCTACCCCATCTCTGGTGTACACCTTACATCTGACGAGAAAAATGGGGGCCTTGGGCCGAACATCGCAAAACTGATGGCTGAGTGGAAAGATGCGTTTAAAGCCATGCCGACAAACCATCGGATCAAGCATATTGTGTTTGATATGCTGTGTGGACAAAAGCTTGTCATTAAGCATGTAGTTGAGGTGCTCAGGGAGGAAAAGAGTGTGTTGGAGAAAGCTGGTGGATCGCTCCTCTGTACTGTCCAGGGATATAATTATGATGATGCAATGTGGGTGTAGAATGGTGTAGAATTTCTAAGATGCTACGGGTATTCGAAGTCTGCAGATACTTGAGATCGGAAGATTGTTTTCATTAATGGAGGGTGTTTTTTCAAGTAGAATAGAGTGGGGTGGTTGCACCTGTACCAGCGTGCTCAATTATATTTAGTAAAAACACGACAGGGAACATGTGCGCTCATTATGCATTTCAAATCATCAAATTCAATGTGAACATCCACAATGCATGAAAACAAGCTATTCGCTCCCCTGCTGTAGTTTCTTGACGGATTTGTAGATCCGACGCAAATGCTCCTTCACATTTTGACAAGTCCACCGCAGCTGGGATTGTGGCGTCAGCATACCTTTAATGCAAGTGATCAAGGAGTCAGCCACAAGTTCTCCGGTGTCCAGCTTTGTCTCGCCACGATCGATCTTGCAAGCAAAATCCTCAGGCAGAGAGGTTGATCCGCGAGTCAGATCGTTCAAGACCATCTGGCGCTGCATTTTGGTGTTTAGTTGATAGAGAAGCTCGAATAGAATGACTCCGAGAGCATATACATCAAGTTTTTCGTCAATCCTGTACTCATTAAAGTATTCAGATTGTGAATTCGAGGGACTGATGTTGATGGGGGGTCTGTAGAACTCGGTCCCAACAACACGCTGGATGTTGGGGCCTTCGCGGAATGGAGTCACCGCACCATCTGCCGAGCCTTCATTCAGACGCGAAACATCCGCGACAAGGCCAAAATCACCAATTCGAGGACGGCAGTAGTGGGTCGGGGATTCACCACCAGAGCAACATTTGGAGCAGCTCTCTAGAGCATAACTCTCGGGGGCACAGAGGAAAATGTTGGCAGGTTTCAGATCACGGTGCACAATCCCTTTTGAGTGAAGATATTCGACTCCCGAGACAATGTCCAGGATTAGTCGCAAAGATGGCATCAGATGGAAGCAATGACGTCTGGACAGAGTTCCGGTCTTGCTGTTGCTCTTTTCAGGTGATTGAGGATTGAGATATGCATTCAGAGAAATCGGGTGGAGCGACATCTGGATATGGAGAATGACTGCCGGCGGTTGGTGACCGGGTCCGTAGCGGCGTTGTACCATTCTCGAGTGATCTTGACTGAAGCCATCTGTGAAAATATCATCGGTCTCCCCTAGCGAGGATGTCTGTCCATAGGAAGGGTTGTCGAAGTTTCGAGGTATAGACTCGATATCATCCTCATCCTCCAACTCAACATTTGAACCATTTCTAGTGTGTCGGGAGGATGATGTTGCATGACTATCTAATCGTTCGATTCTGTCGTGGAAACCATGCTCATCGGGCAAAGAGCTCATGTGTGACCTCATAGTGAAATTCTCCGAGTGTTCAAAGACGATACCCATGCTTGATTCATTGCTTTCACCAAAGCTGGGCTCATGAATGTGTGAAGGCTCATATCTAGGTTGGGGATTCGGTTGGAATGGCACATTGCTCGAAACATGTGCCTGTTCAACCCAAGCGCCATAGTATCGAACGATGTTCGAATGCTCTAGGCGAGCAAGTGTTCGAATCTCTTTCATGATCGTCTCTAACTGGTTCTGACCGCCGAACTGTAACTGCTCAAGTCTTCGCTGACTGAGCGGAATCTTCTTGACGGCATATTCCTGACCATCGATGTGGTTTTTGACCTGATAAACCTCGCCGAATGATCCCCGGCCCAGAATTTTGAGTTCACTGAATTCGACGGAATACCGCGACATGTGGTTATATTGTGGACCAGCAGGTCCGTTGAATAACGGGAGGCTGACTGGTGAACATCCAAAAAGGGGCATCGATGAGGTTGATGGATTTCTTGGAATGCTGGGAATGCCTCCAAAGCCATCAATTCGATCGATGGGCGGAAGTTGCATATTATCTCCCTCTGTTCGCCAAAACCGTCCGGTATTTTCTCCTCCTTCCTGATGATTAAGCGGTGGTCTTGAAATCAACGCGAGCTCGTCACGACCCTCGATGGGTGAGCGCACGGGCGAATTTAAATCAATCTTCTCAAGGGCTGTAATGCCTAACAAGTCGAGATTGTCCCGGTAACGTTGTCTCGTGGGACCTAACTCTTCATTTTCAATGCCTTCTGGCATGACACCATGCGATGCCAAGAATTGCGATTTGAATTTGTATAGTTGCTTTCCCAGGTACTGAACCTCAGGGCTGTGACGGGTAAAATTTCGGGGGGAGCCCTGCTGGGCATTGAGGATATCGACAGCTCGACTCTGACAGTAAAACTCAAGCAACGCAGCTGTCATGACATTTGCATGGTGATCTATATTAGTCTCCATCGCGCCCTGAGATAGCGCCGAGACATCCTCAAGTGAATTTGACGTGTCCCATCCTTCTGAGTCTAGCTTCTTTCTCGACCGTTCACTTGATTTACTCCTTTCATCTTCTACCCCATTGCTAGGGTTCGAGTCTGTTTCGGATTCAAATTCAGACTCCGATGAGGATATCTCTCCAGCTGGTCTGAACATGGACATTTTGGCGTCGGTCCGGGACCTCGGGAGAGCCAGAGATGAGATAAACCCGGGTCAGAATTATACCTCCGCCATCAATACAAAAAACAAAACAAAAAAAGGACAGACGAAGCCGTGTTTCAAATGGAAAGAATTCTCAAGGCTTGAAGGGTTGTTGATATTGCCCCCTGTCAAGTTTGGAAATTGTACGGCTTTGGCGGGGTATAGTGTCAAGAGCCACCTCAACTCGAAACGTCAGAAAGGGTCCCTTCTTAGCTTTAAAATAGCACACAGCGTTTCGTGCAAAATGAACACGTAAACAAGCTCTGAAACCCGACAGGGCGATGATTTACTCAGGCTTCCATCGGATTCTAATTGTCTCTGGAAGGGCGTGTCGTGCGGGTAATGCTGGTGTCGTGTTACCCACTTTTACCAACAGACAAGATGCACCCAAGACAGACAGCAATAACAACTTTGCCAACAAGACAAGTGTTAAATGGCGTTTGCACAAATAAAAATTCGAAGGTTGAGTCGCCTCTGAAGGTTTATTCCTCGTGAGGCTACGGCGAAGAGGATGAGTCATCGAAATTAAGCTTCACCGCCTTGATCTCCGCCATCTGAGACAATCTACGCTAGTCCCGATATAGAAGCCACATTGAAGACCAACATTCACACACGTGACACTCGTATACAACGTACTTGTTGCCTTGAAAACATTTGACAAAGCGGGAGGTATGATGGGAGCGAAGAAGAAATTGATGGATTGATCTGCATTGGATGGAAAGTGACAAATCTATTAACAGAAGGCACCTGCCATGCCTTGGCCACAAAAGTCATTTGACTTGGCAAGTAAATAGTCTTCTAATCAAAAATGCCTTGTCATGATAATTTCCTAGCAACCTTAGCAGCACTGGGGGTGGAAGGAGTTTCTTGGCCACTCCCATCATGGTTTCCGATACTATGGGCATCGATGATATGGCCACTCTCCAATCCTGTCGTGTGTAGACTGATATGGCTTCTTTCGCCCTCGAAAAATAGCGCGTACGCTTCTTCACCGTGAACTGCATCGTCACCAACGAGAAGCTCTTGCTCGTTTAGACGCAATGGTACGCGCAAGACGTACTTGATGAAAACGCATATAAAGCTGGTCATAAACAAGTTCAGGCCAATGATAAACAAGGCGCCCACAATTTGCAGCCAAACTTGCCTGCCATTACCTTCGATTGCACCTCCGGGATTCGTAAGACCGAATGCAGCGCATCCATCAATCGTGGCAAATATACCCGTGAGAAAACCTCCGAGAAATCCTGCAACCATATGTGTATGCACCACGCCCACTAAGACATATGTCAGACTAATCGAAGGACCAAGAATGGAAGCAGAATTTTATACTTACTAACATCGTCAACCTTTTTCATCCATTTCATTCTTCCAAGGACATTCATCGATATCCATGGGATAGAGCCTGAACATGCTCCAATAATGATAGCACCCCAACCGGTGACAAAGCCTGCAGCAGGAGTAATTGCAACAAGACCTGTAATTTCTCCTTGAACAGCACCAATCACGGACGGCTTCTTGAAAAAGACAAAGTCGAGTGAAGTCCATACCAGAAGGCTCATGGCAGTGCAGATATTCGTATTCAGCACAGCAACACCTGCATCGGGGCTTGCCGCATAAGGGTCACCGCCATTGAAGCCATTCCAGCACACCCAAAGAATTCCCGCACCAACCAACATAAGAAGGATATTGTTTGGATAAAAAGAGTCGCGGTCACGTTGCAAGCGAGGGCCTAGCCAGTACGCAGCGGTAAAACCTATTTCGAGTATTCAATAAGCATGTATCACTTAGTAATGACAGAGCATTCGCCCCTTATTTGCTTACCCGCAGTGCCAGAGCTAAGATGGATAACATATCCACCTGAATAATCCAGAACACCCATGTTATAGAGGAATCCTCCTCCCCAGAGACTATAGCCATTGTTAGCCTACCCCAGTAATTCAATCTCGGATGTATGAAGCCGACCTGAATGCCCCAACGGTATAGCTAAGCGTAATCCACAGTGGAACAAAAATCATCCAAGCTAGAAGGTTGATCCGGCCCAGCAAGGATCCACCTAGGATAATAACAGTGATAGCGGCGAAAACAAACTGGAAGTAAATCATCGTCGACAGATTAAAATTGGTAGAGACGCCAGCTGCGGGCAGGGTGGCCTGGCCCAAATTTTGTTGCATTGTCAAAACAGGGCCAGGTGTTCCGACCAAAGGGAAACTTCCCCATTGCTCTCCAAATGCCATTTTGTAAGCCCAGATGACCCAACATATCAGCGTGGCGGAGAATGCATAAAAAACCTTTCTTCCGTTAGCATGGTCAAACCAATATCAGAATCCAGTCACCCTTGCATCGTACCATAAACGCAGAGTTAATTGCCCATTTTCTGATGAGTGTTAGCCTTGCGGAGTAAATTTTAGGCTTTGAAAATTTGGTACATACTTTTTTACAAAGCCTGCATATAGAATCGCAAGGCCCGGAATTGATTGGAGTGCCACTAGTGTGCCCGCTGTAAGTTGCCATGCTTGATCTCCCTTGTTGAGCCAGCTATTTGATGCAAGTTTAGTACATCATAATATTCACAAACACCTGACCCATGCAAGTTGACTTACTCTGGATCTGTATTGGTCAAACTTGCATTTGACATGTTGGTCGCTTTCCTGTCAGTGGGCCCAAAATAATGCGAACTCTTTCAAGATAGATATTTTGGGGCCAGGGGGTTTGTTCTCGAACGGAATTAGCTCTTAAAACATGGAGGTGGAGGAAATATATGTAGCTCGGGCCCTTTTGCAGTCAAAGATCAATCATTGCATGGTTCCTCAAATCTTCACACAACTACGGCTCATTATATTATACCAATAAAGCCCCATTCTATAAGTCTGCTCATCATTTGTGGCTTCTTTCGTACCAAATAGCGAGTCTTTTGACCGGGAATCAGCTAAATTCCAGATAAGCATTAATTACCTGGAAGCGCCGAGTGATAAGGAGAGGCTTATTCTTCTGAGCCAATGAGGACTACTGTTTGCTATTATTGCAGTATTAAGTCTCAAGAAAAAGATAGATGACACATGGAAACAGTGATAAGAAGGCCCAATGACTTGACTATTGTTACTGTAGAAAGTTGTGGTGGACTGTTCATTCTATGTGACAGGAAGCCTTATTGGCCCCACTATATTTATCCCCCGCTTTCTGTCCAGAGAAGCTTGTCTTAAAGCTTAGACGACCAGAATGTGGAGATAAGCCCACCCTTATCTTTCGATCATTGGGTTGTGGTTGCGACATAATTTGGCGGCGGACGAACGGTGACGTTGGCCACGGTAAGAGGCCCGTATTCTCTGGGAGCTGATTTGTTGCATGTGCGCCATCCCAGCCCGCCCAGCAACAGAGCAATCAAAATGCACCCACTTATCTTCAGAATAATTCAACGTCACATTACTTGTTTGAATATGACTTGAATCACTTGGACAGGGGAAATGCGTAGAACTGCGTCAGGTGAGCTTGCTTGCCGGTATGCAATTTAAACTCTGGTGACCTCTGTCAAATCACAAGAAATGCCTCATAGTGTAGTCCCCAAATTCTAGTGAGGTAGTAATAATGACTATGCGCCCATATAGATAGAGATATAATCACAGTTCGCATGAAGTGGATGCCAAGGACTTCTTGGCTTGCTTGCTTCATTCATCGATCGATCGAGTCGCCTTGGCTTCATTCTTCCAGGAAATTTCCTGGCCCACAAAGGTCAGTTGAGGCGAGAGAAAGTATGACTCAAATAAACAGCCCGTCCAAACTGAGAAACCACAGGTTCTGAGCGAAGGAAATTCCTCCTGTTGCAGAGGAGAGAAGACCGAGGATGTTTGGATGTTGGAAGGGCTACCCCTTTTTTAAAGTACCAGGCACAGATTCTGAAAAGGAAACAGAGAATGAAGAAAGCGACGCCCTGCTCCCGAATAGCGGATTTGGAATGAATGAAAAACCTCGACCTTCGAGCTTGGCGACAACGAGTTCCAATTTGGATCAGCCATCGGTGCGATACATGAGCTTCGGTATTGGCGGCGCAGGCAATATCAGGAGGTGGGTCCGTTCAGAGACTTGGCCTCTTACGGTATCTCGCATAACCGTTTACTTTGACTGATAGCTTCCAGAGTCTCGATTCAAGGCAGAAGATATATTGAGGTCGAGCAGCTTCCACATAGGAGCAGATGAATGGGATTAATCCCTGCCTAACCGGATGGTACAATTTATGATTTAATGTTCAATTATGATGTTCCTGGTGTCATTGCCTCCCCATTGATAATTTATTTATTCGTATCACTATCCCAACCACCAATATGACAAACGAGAAAGCTAGGTAGGGGTAGGGAGACAACTTTTGAAATGTAGGAATTGATTCGGTCGCTCTAACCTTGGAAAATATAGAAGATAGAAGATAAAGTGCCTTAAGCAGTATTTGATAGTACATAAGCCATCAACTTGTCTGCTGGTCGCTGATATGGATACACGATTCGTCAGGCGCCTGAACAGCCTTGACCGTGACCCCCCTCTACACTATGTTTAAACATTCTACCCGTGGACGTTGCTGTCGTCTTCTCGGTTGCCATATTTATCTATCTTTTTTTACAACATAAAGGAAAGTTAATTTTTTTTGATAGGTTAGGAACGAAAGGCCTTCTCACTGCATATCTGTAGAACCCGAACCCGCCTCTATGATACATAGTGAGAGAATATCCATAGCAATACTAGGCATGAATCTGTGCTAAAAGTCTTCAAGTTCAAGACTTGTCAAGCCAAATCAGAACTTGGATGGTACTCGAGTGAAGAGTGGTAATAAACACTCAAATAAACTCCCGTCTTCTCCGTATATGCGAAAGAAACCTAGCAAATGAGGCGATCTGTTTGGTTTATATCAAACCCGGGACTGATTCAATTAGTTTTGCAATATTCCTCACGGCATTGAACGAGATACTTACATATACCACGGATTTTAGGCCGCGCGACCTGGCTTTCCCTTGCCGTTTTAGTGTTCACCCCTTGCCGCTTTTTGCTCACTGAGTAGAACTGAGCACGCCCCTGAGTATTATATAATTATCAATATCGCTCACTGAGCGTGACCTGAGCATGACCTGAGCAAAACGTGGGAGCAGCTAAGTCAGCAGCTCACCTCAATTAAATGCACCACACTAGCCCCATCCAAATGCAGCTGTTCACCAGAACTCTTGTCGTTGTCCCCTCAACTAAAGGCTGGCGTCATCAATTTGGCGGTCGATCCTGGTTTTTTTGCCTCCAGCTAGAAGGCAAATTGACAGTGGGGCCACATTTATTGCTTTCACTATTCTGCGGCTATCCAATATTCAACTCGTCGAGTCTCGCATTCACGATACCGTTTCTACATAGTTGCGAAAATTATCCAGCCCTCGGTTTTTGGTTCTACAATATCTAGGAGTATCTCAGAAAACCCGAATTGGATTGTTTGTAAATTCAGTTTAGTTTTTATTCTCATTTTTTACCTGCAATAATAATGGATTATCGCTCTGCTGCCTTCCGCTTGCTCTTAGGAATACGAATTTAGCTCTAGCTACCTGGACGTCCGCAAAAATATTCTAGACCCATCGACCAAGCCTACTAGATGATCTAGCCGCCCATGACGACATTTACGGCCCCTCATTTGCCTGACATACTCTAACTAGCAATCTGAAAATACCTCACTCTAGCCAAAGTCTGATAGGACTCCCTAGGAGCTCTGAGACCTTTTGTGCCACCACCATGTGATTGGTGAGATGATATAGATCCTAGGGGCTTCAGTGCTGGTACCCATTTGCGAGAGCTGTGACTGCTAACGCTGAGAGTCAAAGTGTATAAAGAAACACTAATCCCTCCTAAAGTGAAAATATCCAAGTTTCGAGCACTTCCTCAAGGTCTCATGGAGACTGCTCATAAGTTCAAGCTACCGTCAGCATCCCAGGTCTGTCTCTTTGGGCTATTAGAAATCGCTATATGGGTCAGCAGGATGTCATAAAAGGCGGTGATGAGAGATTGGCAAACGGTGTTCCAATATTATCAGAACGAAAATGTCAAAACTTGGGAGAACTTGTCACTGGATATGTATAATTTCTCTTGGAATGGGTCGAAAGACATGTGCTTGCCATTACGTTGTGCAATTGTTCTGACGTGAAAACGGCAGAGATTGACATTTTTCCCTGCGATGTTGTGTATGCTGGCAAGATAGCTATTATTTTACGAGAACATTTTAGTGAGTCTTCAACTCCAGTCTTCTACCGTGCAATACTTGAGTAGTCCACTTTCCATATTAACATACTCTAAAGATTGAGATTGGAACCATGATCAATGAAATAAAGTGTAATTTCACTTTCTTTTGAAATACTATCATCATCAACCCTTTCCTATTCTGCAACAGCATGTATGGCATGAAGCCGAAAGCCAAGTTTATCGAACAGTCCATGGAAATGCCTGTTGAACAGCCAGAAGGCGGAGTGGTGGTTGTTTTGCATCGCGACGAGACCTTCCGCATTAATACCCCATTCAATTCAAGGCGTCGATCAACACCTTTTCTCTTGCCGCTGAGGCCCTCACCAAAATCCTTTTCAAAGGAACGAGGGTCTATGGCTGAGATTGCGAGGGTCTAAGAATGAAAGTCGAGAATACTGAAGGGTGTGTTGCGAACCCATGGTGCGGATGAGAGTGTTTAAGTTTTGTGTTGAAAAAACGCTTGAGTGCATGAAATTGCTGAGGTTAAACACGACCATAGAAGTTGCCATGTCGGACTGGTAAAATGACGAAATGTAAATTGTGATCATTTAATTAACAAGAATTTTAGACTTACTGATTGATGGAAGTCAAACTTGTCATTGATGAAGAAGACATCAAACATAAGCGATTTTCTGCGGTTTGTACGTATCCACGTATCCTCATGAGCAGCCACGGCGGTCCTAAATTGGCACAACCGGATGCCTAAGATCTGGGGCGACCCGGTATTTGGTTACAAAAGGGCTTTTTTGCACTTTCCAGACAGTCTTTGGACGTTTGTTCGAAAATAGCGGCAGAATCTACCTTTTGGAGAGAACCGATTCGTTCGGCCGTTGCCTGGAATGGTTTAGGTAGAGGCGGGTATGCGGCAACGAGGGAGGGAGGAGTGTACTTGACGTTCAAGGCATCCAGAATCAGCGGTATGATGTGGGCGATGGATAGTAGAATACGGGGCATGCCTTGAACAAAATGTGTCAGTTTGACAGCCGATCTCATACAGGCAAAACGTACCATGACCTGAAAAGCCAGCCGCAACGAACTGTCCATCCCGATTTGGAATATCACCGACAAAAGGAAATGCGTCGATACTCATCGAATCAACTGTCAGTTTGTCAGTGCATGCTTCCAGTTCCCGGTGAACTACGGGGAGACCTACCACCCGACCAACAGCCACCCTCGTCAACAATCTTTGCTAACTCTGCTGGATGATTACCAGGCCATCCCACCACGTCCGACCCAGGCCATGATTGGAAAAATTCCGGGGCACCATCGAATTGTTTATCCTCTTCGTCATTCGGGCAACAATCTTGAGGAGAATGTACAAGAAGAGATCTTGCTCCGCCAACAATGATACTATTGTAAGGTGATGGAAGTTGAAGATGATAATTCTGGAACCGTTAGTTACTCAGCTCATTCTCTGCCGTGGCCTTGCAAGTCTACAAACATTCACGATACTGTCCCAATGTTGGGACCCTGTGTGTTTGATGAAACCTTCTGGGGCTTTGATGGATGCCAAAGTCATTCTACTCCCAAATATGATGTTGCCGAACTCCGGTAAGAGGTGAGAGGCCCATCGATTTGTCGCATGTACCACGGTTTTCGTTCGGACATCCCCCCTCGCGGTTTGGACAGTGATCCAACCGGCCTCGTCTCTCTCAGAAACACTATCAGCTGGCGTATGTGCTTGCAGGTTCAAATTACCGGCTTTGAGAACTATGCGGAGCAGGGCATGAACAAATTTGTACGGCCATCTGTGAAAGATCAGTCAGGTACCTTCAAAGAAGAAAGGATCTAGGTAAGAGGATCTAGCCAGAGAACTCACACTTGACCGGCGGGATGGACCACTGCCCCCAGGCATGCCTTCATCTGAGTGAATTCCTCCGCAGCCTTGGTGTCTTCAATTAGCCTGCAAACCCTGACCACCTCATTGTCCTCCCCATGGTCCTTCTTCATTGCTTCATATGCGCCTTTCAGTCGTGCCCAAGCTTCATCTGACATAGCTGCATCAAACGTCTCACCAAGCCGAAAACACACTTCCTCAGCTATGCCCTCTTCGGCCAAAAGGTCCTGAAAAGCTGACAGGTGCGCCATTTCATGTTTGATGAGCCCCATTGCTCCATCGGGCCCGAATCTAGCAGACCATGCTGGATACCGCGAGTAGGCATGCGGCCTCAGCTGCCCTCCTGAGTCAAATCTTTGTTAGTTCCGACAACGCCCAAGCTGCAATTAAGGTTTGTAGGAAAGCCCTACCATTGCGACCTGTCGCGGACCCGCAAATATCTCGAGCCTCTAGCATGAGCATTTGAGGCGTGGGGACATCGCTTTCCGTATACTAGAAACTTCGGTTAGAACATTGCTCAAGAGTCTTGGGCATGTAGCTCTCTTGCCTTGTTAAGCCAGTATGCCGTTGTTGCACCTGCATATCCACTCCCTATGATTATCACATCTGTCTCTTTTGGCAAATCTTGGGTCGACCGAAAGTTTCGGAGAGCAGAGCTGGCCTCCTCGATCCAGAAGGACTTCGTCGGGTTACTGACTGGGAGAACCATTATGGCGATAGTTTAACGGAAGGGAGTTAGAATGTTGCCTCACTGACTTTGCGACTGGACTGATAAGAGAGTTCAAACAGCGCTAGTCTGCTTTTAAAAAATAATCCGGCCATCAAGAGTCGAGTTCGTTCTCCATGTTATCTGAACCGGTTGCCAGAACAGGCAGCTAAAGCCGGTCGCCAAGGCCGGTCACTAGTCAGTCCAGGTAGAACCTATGCCCATCGTGCAGTAATATGACTGGTGCCAGTTCGCATTTCTTATCTGTGACCTTTCGAAAGAAATATTTCAAAGCATGTTTATGAGACATGATCGGCGATCGTAGGAAAGATTCCAAGGTCAACAGGCTCAAACAGCAACGATGCCCTATTTCCGTCACTTGAGTTGGTAGCCCGGGTGTTCCCTGTTTTCATCTCTGGATACGTGAAATTCATCTAATGAAAACAAAGAAAAAGAAACCTTGGAAAGCTTGGTCAATTGATACGCCGTCGCCGGTGCCTGAATTTCCAATTTCAACCACATAGTGTAAGACCAGATACACTGGAAGACCACAGGCTTCACGATGTTACACAGAATGAGAGACCACATAGTTTGCAAGCAGATTTCACCAACGAATACAACTGAGCGCGTGCTACGACTAAATAGGTAACGAGGTCAGGACCTTCCGTGAGAACTCATTTTGATCTGGGAATTTCCATGGGGACCCTATTCTCAGGGGAATGATGGGCTTGGTACAATTAAAAAAATGTACCTATAGCACATGGAATATGCGGGACGGTAGGCTGTGCTATAAGCGAGTTGAATATATATTCAGAATATAAATTGTTGAGTGTAGAGGCTGCCCTTATAAATGACCGCGAACATACAAATCCTCAGTCATCTCAGGTGGCTTACTTCTGGTCCTTAGCTGATATACCCTCAATCACCTCAACATTCCCTGCGTCGATGTCCGTACTATACGGAGCCTCTGGTACCATTTGGATGAGGAGTACCATACAGGGAACAGTTAGAATCAAGATGGCAAAGTTGGTATAGAGGGGTATTATAGGGTCGGCTCCAGAGGTCGAGTTAATGGCGTACGAGACAGCCTGGCCGGCTGTTTCGAAGGCACGGAACAAGCCACCCGTGCGGGAGGAAGATCCGATATCAGTAGAGAAAGTGCCCAGGATCCAGTACAAACAGAGTTGAGTCCAATAGCCGGTTACGAAGATGATCAGATACGGAACGTAGGCCACAGCCCAACTTCCGCGATCTCTTTAGAACCAGACGCGTTAGTATCTGAAGCCCACGAATCACGGGAATGAAGACTTACTGTTCATAGTCTAGTCCCAGTGTCGCGGCCCCGAATTGACTGTATTTTATACCAATCCAGATGAAGCAGGCGGCCTGAGGAATGACCCAGAGGGCTAAAGCAGCCCATGCTCGCTTGGGTTGGGACCACCGCGAGAAGTCCAACAGCTTTCCATAGGCGATGACCATTGGGATGGTGACCGATGCTAGAATACGGATTAGAATCTTTTACTGGCTGTGGCCTGAAAAGGTACTAACGGATAATCAGAGACGACAAGGCGCGCGATCGCACTGAGAAGTGTAGTGAGAGGTATGTGCCCATGGTTCCACCGTAGAAAAAGGAGTAGAAAGCTGGCAAGAAAAGAAGCCATGTCTGAGGCTCCACATTAGTCATTGGCGGGTGCAATTCTTTATAGGATTGTACCAACTTTTCTGCGCTGTAGATGCTTGAATAGGGCAGCAAATTCCTGCTTCCAGGTGGCGCTACTGGACATGGCAATTTTGGAGCCATCCTGACGTCGAACACGGTGGGTTGGTGACAAGAAGAAAGCCCAGATCACACCAGTACATTCTGTGTATTCCCACCTTCAGCAGCTGCATCATTGACATGTATGCACAGAAAACTCACCAAAGCCCACAAAAATAAGGTACGTAGACCACGCAATGCCTCCTTCAGAAGATTTGGAGTAGTTCGTGGAAAAGTTAATTGAACCACCTATGACGCTGCCCGAGCTTCGCATGGCAGACCAAATACCTAAGCCAGTTTGTGAGCATCCATGTCTTGTCCATAACGATCGGGGATTACTTACCCAAGTAGAAGCCCCTGTCATCTTGGTTCGGGTATGACAGCATTGCCGTCGTCTCAGCGACGTAGAGGAAGGCCGAAGTGAACCCCCCGAGCAGCTATAGAATTGTTAGACCTAGAAACGCCTTATATAACAGCATGATTTATTTTCACCTTTGAGAACAGCAGGTACCAATCTACACTGTACTTTGCACTGACGTAGTAAGAAGACCCTGCAAGAGGCATCGTCACTGCGGCAATCATGCAGGACCACTTAATACCAAACTTGTTTACCAATGGGCCTCCAAAGAGAGCTATCAAACACGAAGCCGCGTAGTCGAGCGCGTTTGCCAGGTTGCCCAGATACGGAGTGGAGAGACCGCCACCCCCGAGGTTCGATATTGCGTCGGACATGGCTGGGCCAACGAAGGAGAGACTATGTACAAAGTTATATTATGAGCATGATTCTGAAGATAGTATGATATGGACTTACGCTCCAAACAAGATCATCTGGAACACCACACTCCTGTAAAATTTTGTAGATGTCGAAGCGTGTAAATACGCATCGTCAAGCCCATCAGCCTGGCCTCTTTCGTCGGTATGGCTGGTTATGTTGGTGAGTTCGAGGGATGGAGAGGCTTTGCTATCGTCATTTACAGGCGAGGTCGCCATGGTGAGCGACGGCGAAAAGTAGTATCAGGGATATGAATTGACAAACACTAAATTCCCAGATATCGAGCTGTTATATTTATACCACTGAAGGGATGGTCACGAGCCGCCTGCATGTTGATATGGCTGTCGGTACACACCAAGTAATCGACCTCTTTGATGGTTGCTCTATCAACTCAGCCAAAATCAGTGAAAGATAGCGGTTTCTGATTTGATCGACATCGCCTTATCTAGATTACTACGCCTGGGACCTGATCTCGAGGGGAATTGATCCAGCCCTCTCTAGGAGGCATCAACAAGTGCCATTCTCTTATCTGCACCGGCTGTTAAAATATGCAATTACTCGCAGTGACACTGCATCTGGCTCTACATACTGTACTCCATGCCTAAATCACCATTAGTACCGACTTTCGTCTCGCTCAATGAGAATCTGAGCCGGGAAATGGGGTTGAGTTACAGTTTACTTTGAATTTGACCCAGATAGGAAATTTTCTTCCGGTCACAAACCGGACCGGTCACAGACCGGAGATAGACCAGCTTCTTAAAATTTGGGGAAAGAGGGGTTTTGCTGTTCGCCAAGCCAACTATGAGTTGATTCAGCCAGTTCACTGGTTACAGCCCCGCACGAATTTTCGAATTGAATCCAGACCGCGATTCTGGAGCATTAAACTTGATAAGGCCAGGAACGGGATGGAGAAAGCCCTATCACCACACACTCTTCTCACCGGGTCAAGTAACACCAAAGCGGCTACGGTCCTGCGAGGCTATTTGGACTCTTGAATGGCTAAGCGAGGTCATGTGAAGGAAATGAAATTATCCAGGTAGACATATAACGCATCTTTAGTTCCTGAGTATGGTCGCCTAGATAGACCTACACCGCAACTCCGGTGTATTCTGCGAGTAGGGTCGTGAAAAATCCGCACCCAGTCTAGTGTGTGGAGGTTTATAATTAACTCCAAAAGCAACATGCAGGCCACTATAGCTATACCATGTAAGATGAAGCCTCTTATTTCCTATTAATTTTCGGACTTAAGCTATCATGTGGTGTGGCGATTTTACTTTCGAGCCAGTAGAAATGCGGCGTCACACAGCCTCACTGCTTAAGTGCCTGCCCCTTATCCCCTCCCCCTCCCCCTTCTCCCAAAGCTGAGAGACGATCCTCTTTTCAAAATCCTCTTCATCATATATACATCCATCTTGCGACAACAAATGCAGGATCTAGCTCACAAATTACTTCACAACATTGGAACACAGTATAGAACAGCCAGACCGTCCTGAATTGGATAGCATTCTCCACCTCCTTTGGCCCTGATACTAAAAATGACGTATTTATTTGGTGATATGGGATCCTCCAGAAGATGAGTGCAGCCTAATTATCGTCAACGCACTACCCATTACTGAGCACGCACTGAGCATGCCATATATTAGTCTTATACCACGTGACTATACTGAGCGTGATCACTGTCTAAGCCCGTGCTCAGGTTTACTCAGTGAGCCTAAGCCTGAGCGCCCTCATAAAAGCGGCGGCAGCCTAGTCAGGAAGGCCCCACCCGGCAGACATTATCCTGTCTATATAGGTGCAAATAGTTACGGACATTTTGCTCACATTCATTGCCATGAATATGAAGTCCGATTTCCATGAGGTATTGGGCGATGGATCACACATTCTCCTGGTCATTAAGACCATAAACTGGGAAGTAAATCTTGGTAGCCGGCACTTTGAGACCGGCTTTTGTTTCATAATTCCACACCAAATGTAGACCAAGTGGATGGGGACCATCGCCAATCTGCAACAGTCTCCACAATTTTTGAAGGTAATCAAGGCCCTTGTTTGACTCGGGCGAACCAATACGCCCGCCCAAATTCCAGACTTCCTCAACCTTGCTCCAGGACATGTCTTTGGCACGACCATAAAATTTGTGCCGAGATTTTCCCGGCGTGACACAGCCATGTGAGTAGACAAATCCAAAGTTGGGTCTTGAATCAGTCGTTTCGATATACTCTTTGATTATGTCCAATGTGTTGTAGCGATCTGCATCTCCAAGATACTCTTGAACCGATCCAATCATAACTGAACACAAGTGTTCTCCTGCTGCATGGCACTTCAACCCTGGAAAAGTATATCTGGCTTCATATCAAAACCAAATGATGCTTGGGAAAGCTCACGTATTGCCTCATTCTTCGCTTGCAATTTTTGGCACTCACTTTCGCTCAACGTGTGCTTGACATAAAAGTGCTCGAATAGCCGACTGTCATATCCTTCTGGGTTGATGTTTTCCAAGCTGTGAAGAAAGTCGCGGATAGGGCTGATGTTATATGGGAATGGACCGCGGAATTACTTTTCACTTCAATGCTAGGCAAGTACCATCTAAAGCCTGCACCATCTGAAGCGTGAGAATACCATCTAATATAGTATTCATAGGCGCGTTTCTTGCATAAGCGGACGATACTTTTGTTTTCACCACCCATGTTACGGTCGCGTCTGAGCTTGGTACCGGCACGATGGGATCATGGCTCGTCATGGCATACAATATTCGATTTGCTGTCTCGCTACCCTTCGTGAGATTCCCTCCTCTGACAAAACTTTGGGTTCCCAGGTCTAACGATGGCAGTACGGACAACTTTGTGACAATTATGGCTACAGATACCCAATCCAAGGCGCATATTTGCTATTTTCTATGGGATGTGCAATGTTGTAAGTAGAGGCAGATGAAGTAGACGGGATATGAATTAAACCTACCTTTATTCAGCGGGGTTTCCAGCTCTTTGTGGATTGCGATTATTGGAAGGCTCCTTTCTGAGGCAGGTAGCTCGGGAATGACGGATCTAGTCGTTGTAATAATCAATGGTTTGTCTATTCCACCCTGAAAATGGATGACTGGTCTACATAGGCGTTGGAAGTTGTACTGATGATGAGAATACAGACATTGCCACCAAGGTAGCTACAGGGCTACGTTCATACGTTTCGATCATCATGACAATTGGGGTTTCCGTCGGTGCTCCATTGGGCGGTGCTTTGACTCAGTGGATTGGCTGGAGATGGGGCTTCATTTTACAAGTTTCTAGAGCCTCGCTTGTCTAGCAATGACTTCCTGGAGACTCAAAGCAGCCAGAAATACTCAAAACCTCGCGAATGAGCGACAGGCATCCCCCCAGGCAGATCTTAACCTACTAAGGATATTTCTTCTCGGCCTGTGTATTTCTTCACTAATGGTATTCTGTCAGTTCTTTGGTGAGCTGAAATCCCAGTCGGCGTTGGGATTCCCAATTCTATCGACAATATTTTTTGCCAGCGTTTTGCTGTTTGGCATCAACGAGCGATACTGGACAAGTACGCCATTGTTTACACTACAGCTGGTCAAATTCTTCTTTTCTTTAGCTATGGAGGTGTAGGTCTGCTATACCTGGCTTGTCGCGGTCTTACTGATCAATATGGCATAGATCTGCAGTCATATCACAGAATTCTGGATCCGCAAAGAGAAATATGTCAACACTCTTGCGACTACAAGTATACTGCCAATCATATTTGGGAATATTGTTAGCGCAGCTATCAGTGGCAGGATTGTTCAGAGGTATTGTTTTATTCCTTGAGAAATGCCAGATATGCCAACTAATTCATCATTAGGACTGGGAAATACAAGAAATTGCTGATACTTAGCTGCATGATTGTAATAGCCAGCAATCTACTGACAGCAGTACGATGGCCACATCGACCAATAATTGGAGAGATGATATGTTATCTTGGTCTCGAAATAGGTGTGGGTGGCACTCTCCTATGTGCCTTCAAAGTATTGTCAGTATCAGTCCCAGACCAGATGACAGCCACTGCTATGACAGACTATTATCTCTGCCAGCAGCTGGGTTTGGGGCTAGGCGTTTCTGTGGCATCTTCAGCAAGTCAAAGTACCTGAACCAGGAAATTCCCTATGGGAAATATAAATCCCAGGTTCGTACTCGACATTCGCTTGAATTGTGACCCTGAGCACATCTAACATAATCACAACTCCTAGCTTGTTGCGGAAATTTTGAATCATCTTCGTTTTGCGTTTACCTTGCCTGAGCCGGTTCAGTCAATTGTCAAGTCTTGTTACTTGCGGTCTTTCCGAATCATCCCTGGTAAAGAAATATTTGCCAGATCCGTTATTTTCTCAGCTAACTTGCGCAAAGTGTTATCCGCCACCTGGTTGGCTCCGGCTCTTTTCATGTTCTTTGGGCTTCCGGAGTAACCTCGGGACTATTGGGTAGAGTCACCGTCTGCATTGTGTAATAAGAATCTCTTTGCACGAGATGCAGTATTTTGAATAGGATAGATAATGCGTTCCAAGATTTTATATTGTATTTGATTTTGGACCACAAGTTGTAGGACGTCTTGGGTAACGTATATCAAGAGGCAAAACAGCCTAATTCACCACTTGGAAATTATCGCTTACCAAGCCTATGTTTTATGATTTGGAAAGTTTATCTGGACCATTGCAAAATTCGCGGCTGAAGTAAGGTCCTATTCTCTAGACAAAACGGGCTGATGTAGTTCTGGAAGCCGAGAGACATCTATTCCGTCAACAGGGGCACTTGTATTTATCGGACACAAAAATCAAACATTTCGTTCGAAGGCACACTACTCTCGTCGACCATCTTATCAGCCGTTTCTTGTCCAGCACCTGGAACGCGATATTCCAACTTGCCGCCTAGTGGTGTAGTCGGTCCATTTGGCAAGCTGTATGGGATTGGGAGATATTCAGGCATTAGACCCAGTTGAAAAAGGACAGTCAATTGGTCCCAGGTAATATGTTCATGATAAAGCCGGTCGCCACGGATGTTTACCACCGCCATGAAAGGAATTCGTAGCTTCTTTCCAGTTGGTGGAATTCCAGGAATACTAGAACGCCAGAAGAAAAAAAGTCAGAAATCATGAAAGTATGATTCTTCCCAACACATATGATACTCACAGCCAGTCCATCATCTTTTCATGTGTGAAGCTCATAATAAATTCATCCACAACTCGATCAATCCCCACAGTCCGACTCACAAGCTCCATAGCAGTGTCATCGGGATTGTTGAATATGAAGTGATTCGCGTAGAAATCAGTCAAACTTTCCCGACCGATTCCTCCGGTGATTGTGGGGATATGATTGACATATGGTTCTTGGACCATGGTGTCCATAGTCTTTTCGACAGAACGAGTCTCAAATTCAAAGCTAGTGTGCTCCTCCCAGATCGCTTCAAGATCGAACCAAGGTCCATCCAGCTTATTCTTCAAGAATTCAAGACACCTTGTATGCGCAACAGTTGCCGCAGAAGGCGAAAAGTCTTTGTGTGTTGGAATGACGAAAGACGTAGATTTCACATCCGGGTATCGGTAGACGATTTCATTATCGGACGTGAATTTCGATCCAGCTTCTGAAAGGTGGTAAAGATGTGGCTTTTGCGATTGTTTAAGAAGAGCACCATATGAGACGACAGCTTTGATCTCATCCATTCTATCGATTATTTGTGTCAGGTTCGATACAAGGACTGGCGAGTAGACTGTTCTTACGTGTTAGTGGAGTGCCTTAATAGGAAAGAATTCCAAGAATAGATTCACACCTATCAGACCGTAGCAGGACTTCTTGTCGCATTGCTCATGGTTTTCTAAGGCGCTCAAAGCTTGATAAAATATCTCTTTCATTGGCTGAAGGTTGTCAGGCGCCTCTATCTCGACACAGACAAAGCCCTCTTCAGCCCACTTTTGAAGCGGCTCTGGGTCCAATGTCTTTTCCGCATTCCGCTGATCTGGGCTGACAGAGGATCGAATTATCAAAATCCCCGGCCCATATCCTTTTCTAGAAAGGGGTGCGTGGATAGTTAGGTTGGGAGCTAGCTTGACCGGTTGTGCATTCGGAAGAGGCATGGCTGAGGTTTCGACTCTGCGGTTTATTTCAGGCTTTTGAAGTTAATGAAATGAGCGAAAAACTGAAGATCTGGCATTTCAAAAACAGAGCTCAAGAATTCACATCATAAATAGATTTATAAGGATCTCTTGATCTTGTATTTTGATGAAGATTTGCTCAACCCTGAATGATTAACGGGCGGATAGTACCCCTTGCCGGTAGAACTCAGGGTGCGGGCCGAAGCCGAAGGCGTCTCGTTATCGGATAAACATAACATGATAACTTGGAGGCCGATTTTTGACGAGCGGGGTAAAGAGCAGCTATGATCCGTCCCCGATAACCCTCCCAGGGGAATGCTTTTCTATCAGATTATCAAATTTGCCAAGCCATTGACGGGGGAATCAGAAATTCCGATTGCTGCAAAAAACCACACTGCGAGGACTTCCACTGATGATAATGGTGATCCACTTAAGGCCTGGATTTTTTTAATCTCAAGCTCAACTTGATTTGATGAATTATATACAATTTTGTGATAAAGAAAAATTGACTTTCTACGGATGCATTTTCCTCGTCTCCAAAATATACCTAATGAAGAAGGAGCGCTCAGTAGCTGCACAGTTTGTAATTTGCGAGTCGATTGAGCAATGGCAAGACCAAAACACCCAGAATAACAGGTTTTATGAGTGGTTGGGGTAACTGCCCGCAGGGATGAGGTCAAAGAGGTGTAGGAGTGTGTCATTCAATATTATACTAGGCTACTAGATATGCTTCCGTACCAGCATACCAGCGTCCCGAAATCTGGTGTCATAAAATCAAGGTCGATATGTCTATGTCTAGTAATATGAAGTAGGAGGGATTTCCCCACTACACTAGCTAATCAAGTCTACTAAGAATGAATGAGGAGCAGTTGTCACAGATTACATCTCATATGAGCGTATTCAAAGGAAGATGTTTCGACCTGTACATGAATTTCACACCTGTTAGCAAAGATATATCTGATTCTACCGTGAAGGTAGCCCAGTGAAAGAGCCGGAAGACAATGTAGGAAAGAATTGATCACTCACATATGAAGGATTGAGCTGATCGAGAGATGTGACACCCAATAGTGCCATCGTGGTCTCGATCTCATGCTTCAAAATCCGAATAGCTTTGCTTGTTCCGGCCTCGCCAAAGACCAGAGAATATAAGAATGGTCTGCCAATGCCGACAGCTTTGGCACCCAGCGCAAGTGCTTTCACTACGTCTGAGCCTCGAGTGACACCACCATCCACAATGACTTCACACTTTTCCAGAACCTCGGGGCAGTGCTTTCGAATTGAAACAAGCGTCTCTGCTGCAGATGGTGCCCCATCTAATTGCCTTCCACCGTGATTAGAAAGCCAAGGGTGGGCTCCGTGGCGCATACAAAGCTCTGCATCTTCCCAGCACTGAATGCCCTTGATAGCGATCGGTAGGTCAGTGATGCCTCGAAGCCACTTGGTAGCTGACACCCAATCGAAGCTCGACCAGACGGGTCTATACTTGTCAGTATATTTGTTAAAAACGATATTTTCAAAACGTACGGTCGCTTGACACTTGGCTCTTTGACAAACTCCTCTTCTTCCTCAAAACTCCCATCAGCCTCGGAATAGCTAGCCCTTAAGTCGCGCTCGCGTTTTCCAGGTCGGATAGCATCAACAGTGAGGGCGAATCCTTTGTACCCAGATTCCACTGCTTGCTTTACCTGCTGCTCGGTGATTGCCAAGTCGGCCATGGCATATATCTGCCAGTACATAGTCTGGTTTGGAGCCCTTGCATTCGCCATATCTTGCTGGGATACTGCTGCATTGTTGCAAGCCCAGTGCAAGATGCCCTGGCGCCCAGCTGCCTTCGTCAAGCAGATGTCGCCCTTGGAACTGACCAATTTAGCACCACCGGCGGGGCAAATGAAGAAAGGTGCGGAGAAGGTGCTACCCAAGATAGAGCTTGATATGTCAATGGTTTCAATCGGCCGTAACACACGAGGACGGAAGCGAATTACTTTCCAACTGTCCCTGTTCCAATTGGAGGCATATTCATCCTCGGCACCGGACTTGATAACTGTTCACACGAGTGAGTACTGAATTTATCGTGCGTTGTACTAGGTACTTACATGCAAAAGAGCGCTCGGGAATTCCTTTTGAAGCAGCATACTCAAAATCGGAGAGACTGATCATGGAAGACAATTTGGGTGTCTTTTTCACTGACATCAATTTGTTCTCATTGAGAGCTGGACTCACAGGCTCCGAGGGTACGTGACCCAGGTGGCTACTATAGTTTCCATTAGCAATTGAACTATGAATCGATGAGCCTACGGTTAGAGAACTCTTACTCTGAGCTCAGATGCTGCTGAATAACTTCAGGCCCGTGAAACGGCTCGAATGCCTCGGTCGCATCACGACCAGCATACGTGAGGAGGATACTTGCCCCTCCGGGATGCTTTTCGAGAAAATCGGTAATATCATAGACATTGTCTCTGATGATTACCCAGCAGCTCTCTCTGGTTGAATGAAGTTTAACTTCTGATCTTCGGGTTGTAACTGTCAGTCATCCAGACCGAGGAATTTATCATTACTGTGAGACACATACCTATTCATTATAGCCATGATTGAATGGATGTATATCAAACTGAGGGATGGGTAGAATATCACGTCACGTAATACTTTCCCCGAATCAAACCTTGATGCAGATGAGACGAAGCGAGGGCGTCTTAGGTATGTCACTTTAACTTTTTGTTGTGATTATCCTTTTTTTTGGCCAGTACCATAACCCGCTTTCGCATCGCTGACTATCTTGTGTGGGGCCTACACTTTGAGTCTGTGACCTCGGGTATGGGAAACTCAATCCGGCTATGTACCCTGGCCAACGACTCAAGTCTACGTGAACTATCCGAAGTCACTTTAAATCTCATCTTGATATTATCGTTTATTAAAATTCTTTCAATATTGTACTATCGTGCCCCGGTATTCGCCAAGAAGGTTCTCGTCAACATCATGGAAGCCATCTTTGCCAAGATCGCCGAAGAGACTACAACGTTTAAATTGGGCGATGAAGAGGTTTGTGGGCCCTTTTCAGGGGATTTTTATTCGCAAGTGCACTAAACTACCATGATTCTGTTTGAGCAGAAATGGCGCAAGCTGTACGATCCTTTTTATCCTGAGCCCCCATCAAATGTGACCGTTATTCGTGACCAGCAATATGGTCCTTTCGAACGGAACTACTTAGATGTCTTCATACCAAATGGGACTGAGACAGAAAAGCCAGTCCTTATGTATGTACATGGAGGTGGGTTTTTCTCAGGTGACAAAATGTGGACTGAAAAGGTGTATTCCAACATTGGGTGGTTCTTCGCTCGACACGGTATCATCACAGTAATATTGAATCATCGACTTGTCCCCAACGTGCAGTATCCTGGCGGAGCAGACGATATTCAAATGGCGCGGGAATGGATCTTCAATCACATCTCATCGCCAAAATATGGCTGTGGCTCAGTGAACAAGGTCGTGCTGTTTGGTCATTCCTCTGGTGGTGCGCATATTGCCGCTAATCTTTATGCGGCTGGTAAGAACCTGTCATTTAATTACATTCTGTATTCCACAAAGCCGAGCGCTAATCAGTGCAGGTGACATTGAGCGTGTTTCAAGTTATCCCTTTTCTCCTCCCTTGGCTGGAGTAATATATCTCAGTGTGCCTTTTTGGTATGATCGGGAAAAGCCTTTACGACAGAAGACAATTCGGTCATACTACGGATCGGACTCGGAGGATGTATGGGGGGTAATATGAACCCAACTCTGCTGAAAAATATGATTTGTGAGATAACGGCGCTGACATTCTTCATGCAGCCTAAGTCTGCGCTAGGGTTATTCCGAGCATTGCCAGAAAATTCCTCAATGTTGTAAGTGTCCTGATGGATTGAATTTTATCGTTTGCAATTAATTTAGTTTTGAAAAAGAAATTCGCAACATATTCCTATTTATCTTGGATCCGTGGAATGGGAAGTGTGAGTGCTCAGTCCCTGCAAATGTCGAATGCATGAATTTTACTGACTTGCCCGTAACCTCAGACCCGAAACAATTGATGCCACCTTGAAGTTCTTCAATGCATACCAAGAGAAAAGCAAGCCATCGGGAACATTGCCACTATTCCACGTGTTAAAAAAGCATAATCATCTAACCAACATCCTATCAATCGGTACAGAGGATACCTCACAAGGTCGGCCCTTGGTGGAATTTATTGAGTCCTGTGTAGAGGAAAAGGTAGCAACTAGTCAGTTTTTCTCACATCTCTGAATTTCATGAGAACGGATGGGCACTAGGTTTAGGACAAAGATGAAAGGAAACCTTTAGAACTAAGCAATTCCAGACGTTGGATAAAAAATATACCTAGACATTCTGTCTCTTTTGTTCTCAAACACGGTTTCTCCAGGTCATTTTGTAACAATTATTTTTGTTCCACCATCTCATTCTGTTCTTTCCTCTATTTTCGTGCGCCAATTATTTGGATAGTGCCTCGAGAGGATTTCTTTCTCGATACTACGAGGTGGTTTGTAGATAAATGAATGTTATGTAGGCTATAATAATAAGCTAAACGAAACGAAAATGCTCTCAAGTTTCTATTTCAATAGAAATAAACCATACCTTCTAGGAAGATGGTCATATAGCCTAATATATTACGTTGGATATCGGAAAGACCTTAATTGGAAGTCGGTTAAGTCCATAAAGCCTTGATTATCCATGGCTTCGGTTGCACCTTCAGTGCGAAACTAATGTCAGTGCTTCTGATATAATCGTAAATGGCTGGGAAGAGTACCTTCGAGTTGAAAATTCTCTTGACTGTCTCTTTTCTTGTTCCAGATGTAGTGAAGACCCCCATAGATGCCAATAAGAATCGCCGTGACAATAAAAAATGCGAGCATTGTGTATTTTGCAGGCTATTGGCTTGTGAGTGTCTCTTCAAAAGCAGCTTTGAAATACTCACATAGTAGGTGGGGGCATCCTTGGCTCTGTATGTTTGAGGCCCAATGATATTGCCTACTGCATAACCTAGTTGATAGACACATCCGAAAGCAAACTTCTTCGTACTGCCAGCGACCCCAGAGGTCATGAAAGTAATGATGAAGAGAATGCAGATCGGGACTTTCTTTGTTAAGGAATGGCCTAGTAAAAATCGGGCGGGGAAACATTACTTACATTGGTAAACCAAAATATATCCACCATAGCGAGCACCATTGTTGTTACTCGGAATACCAAGCATCATAGCACCGCCCACAGACGCGAGTAAAAGTGTGTATATACCAGCAAAGGTGCGACTAGTGCGTTTGGCAACAAAGAGAGCGAGGAATGTGCCCGCCACTTGAGACGCGCCAGATCCCATACCCAAAAGCTGTGATGTAGGCACGTCATAGCCAAATCCAGCCACAATTGTTGGTCCTGCAAACATAAAAATTTAGTTCGATCATTCACGGGCGGTATGAAGGCATAGACGGTGGATTATACCAAAGGCAGTCAAGCCACCGTTGGGCATTCCGGTTGCCACCAACATCAAGAATATTAGATATAGTCGAAAATCTAATAGAGCCTCCCTCAGCTGAGGCCAGCTAAATTTCCAGACCTCAGTACCGGTTTTATTAGCCCGCACTCGGTCGAGAGCGATGATTTTCTCGTCCTCGGTCAGCCACCTGGCGTCGGTCGGAGAAGCGGCAAGGAAGAAAAATAAGAAAATGCCCGTCACGAAAGTCATAGACCCATATAGAACGAAAATGCCCTGCCATCTAAAGCTGCTTGCGTGATACATGACCCAGGCAATGAAACCGCTGAATACTGCCGCCCATCCAGAGGTAGTGTACCATAGCGCGACCCGCGTCACCTGTTCTTCCTTGGTATAGAAAGCACCAGTGATGTAAATAGCCACTGGTACTGTTGAGACTTCAATAGCCCCCAGGAAGAATCGGACCGGAGCTAGGCTGGAAAAATCGCGGCACACTGCGTGCAATGCCACTATAACTCCCCATATCATACACATGATAGATAAATACTTCGACAGAGATACACGTTGCATGAGGTATGTAGCTGGTATATCTCCTCCAAGGTAGCCAAAACTGTAGAGAAATATCTTTGTCAGTTATTGTCTATTTGAAATCGTAATACAAAGATCGAGACAGTATTATCCATACTAAACCAGTGAGCCTAGCCACGAGTATTGGCTAGACGTTAGATTGGCGTCTTCCTTGATGCCCATGATCGCAGCATATGAAAGACTGTTCTTGTCCATAAGCTGAAGACAGTATATCGCGAAGATCATGGGCATTATTCGCATGTCGATTTTCCATCTAACCCGCTTCGCTTCCGGCGAGTCAGGATCAAAGGTGAGGTTTCTTTTTGCAAGTATATCCAAAGCCTTGTGTGTGCTTCCCAGGTCTATGTAATCGCCTGCGATTGTATCCTCGCCTCCCTCCATTCTAGCAATCTCACTCTTGGTCGTCATAGTCAACAAATACTTAGATCACGGGCTGAATCCTTTGTAATAGTCTAACCTTTGCGAACTTTTTCTCGGGGTCGGGAATTTGAGTCAATATCAAATTAACTATATACACTGTTTCACACTTTCTTTTCGCCCTGTAGTGAACTCAAGTGATGAGACCTCAATGCTCTCGATATGAGGTGGTTGATAGTGGTGAAGGTACATAGCCGAGGGTGGCGCAGATAAGGGAGTGAGGGGAGATAAGGCGCTCAGATATCGCTGCACTTGCCAATGTTCAGAATCGGATATCTCGATAGTGGCAATGCACATCCCCAAGTGCTTTGACCGTTCTGGAATATCCGTCAATGCGAAGCTGTAAGAGCTTTGGTACATTTCCGAATCTATTCTTGGTGGGGCTTTGCGGGCGATTCCGTTGGTAACCTGCGGCTAAGCAACGGTCTCAACCGAAATACTTAACACGACAGGATAAAATGACCACGCTAGCGCTCTTGGAGAAGATTTCTGGTCATTGGACTTCCAGAGTGAGTTCTACAAGGTCTTTGTGATAAAAATCATCGGCAGTCCTGTTCAGAGCCATGGCTGAAAGGTTGGTGCCGGTTATCTCTCTTGAAGGTGAGCAACTAGGATTCTTATACTTGAGAAAATCAACTAATGACCTACCTCAGACTTTGATAAGCGCAAAGATGATATCACAATGCAACTGATAGAAGCTGCAGAGCAGGCTGGTTTCTTTATGTTGATTGACCACGGTATCTCCAAAGAAGATATAGAAGCTCAATTCGCTATCTCCAAAGCATTTTTTGATCTTCCAATGGATACCAAGGCCAAAACGCCTCATGACACTGCTTCAAACAACGGATGGGAGTACAAGGTAAATGGAAAGCTTTCGGTCTTCTTCAAGTCTCTCTCTGACTTCTCGCTTCAGGCACAATTACGCCCCAGCACCGGCACATACGACCAGAAGGAATCGCTCTGGCTGCAACGCGAGTCGCTTTGGCCAAGCGATGAAGATGTACCAAATTTCAAACAATCTACCACTGAATTCATGACTAGATGTGCCGCCATTTCCAATCAAGTCTGTAAGTGTATAATCGGAATTTACTTTGAACGAGTTTGAAATGATCGAGTCTGAGCTAACAGGGCTCTCTAGTGTCATGTTTCGCTACTGCCTTGGGATTTGAAGAAGATTATTTCAAAATTGCAAATGATCCAAGTCAGTCTGACTGCTTGACGCAGCTCCGACTCATTCACTATCCAGGTTCCGTAGACGCAGTCGGCACATGGAGGGCAGGAAGCCACACTGATATTGGATGCCTAACTCTCTTATTCCAGCGTGATGGAGAAGATGGCTTAGAAATCTGCCCTGGTAGGGAGAGTTGCACTAGCTTTGCTACTGGTGATATCTTTACACCCCTTCCGGCAGAAACTGGCCCTATAGTTGTCAACATTGGTGACATGCTTAGTAAGTGAGAAACTATCGAGACGACATGAAGAGTCCCACTAATGGAAAATATCTCTTATTGCAGTGGCTTGGTCAGATGATCGTTTGAAATCAAACTTCCACCGGGTTCGTGCTAAAGATGTTGGGGAATCGTCTTCTCGATACTCCATCGCCTATTTCAACCAAGGTAGACGCGACTTTGTGCTACAAGGCCCGCTGAAGAAATAGTACGTTCCTCATTCATATTTACTGCATCAGCTTTCACTGACATTTTATTCCCTATTGCAGCCCCCCTATTACTGTTGGCGAGTGGTTTGCTCAGTCTGTTGCAAGAAACTTCAGTCAAAAGGCCTTGGCTATATGAGTGTATTCACAAGTAAAGTGCTACGTCTAGAAATCTCATGTTTATTAATGGTCATTGTGTTCAGTTCACAATATTTGACCCGTGGATGATTAGACGTCCACTTAGGAAGTAGTCCCACGTGTCCGTCTGTATTCCTTTTGCTACGGTACAGACAGTGATATGAAGTAGAATAAGGATCAAATAAGGATAGAACAACGTCAAATATCCGTCTGACTTCCACGAAGAGTCGCTATCAGAGACTGACTTTCTGTCGCGTCATTTTGCCTATTTCTGATCTGGGCCAAATTGCATGGAGGCTAATCAATTTCTTTCCAACCCCGCACCCGCACGCAACCAATCCCGTCCCAATCATTTAAATTCATTTTAGACCCCTAATCCCCTTCAAATTGGTCTTCTCCTTCTTATATCACGTAATTGGTAACATAACATCAATGCCACGCCCAAAAGTTCGCCCTGAGAATCGTCAACGGTCTGATCGCGCATGCCTGGCTTGCAAGGCCTCGAAGATAAGATGTAATTCTCAGCACCCTTGTGGTTCATGCCTCAGACGTGATCAAGCTGAGTCTTGCATATACTCAGGTATTGACCGTCGACGACGTGGTCGAGGCGATGCTCCCCGGGCCACCCAATTTCCTGAAGTAGCTCCGTTGCGAGCCAATGTCACGAGCGGGCAGCCATCACCGAACGGCTCTTCGGTCGCACCGGGCACTCCTTTTGGTGTTGCGCCTGCGATTCCAGATTTCAGAAATTTGTCAGATCCAGAAATAGATGTTGTAGATAAGGAGCATTCATTCAATCCGAATTCCGGTGAAAAAGGTCTGACGTCGCGCTGAAGCTTTTCAACATGCTCGAAGCTGACCCTCAGAAACTTCAGTTCATGTGGGAGAGACTTCTTCGTTATCTTTTCTATACTTTCTCAGAAGGACAGTCAAATCTTTCGTCGGGTCTGTTCCTTTTACCGATGAGGAACGCCATCTCATCACGGTAGAATCGGAGTCAAGGATCCCAGGGATTGACAATCCACAACCATCACAAGAAAGGCTCTACTCATTGCTAGACTCCTATTTTGAAGCTGTGGGTGATCTTTGCTGTTTGATGGTAACATCGTGACTGACTCATGGCGCAGACCAGCGGCGTTTTGGACCTCTTTACCGCAGACGAGATTGACATTCTCATATCCGATCGACGATTGTCTCACGGGAGTACAATTCAGTCCCACTTCGCTGGTGATAATTCAGCTGCTCTTGATGTTGCTCTGGCAATCGGGGCTCAGACACGAGGCTTGAATGACGACCTGCCGTTGTCTGAGGCTTACTTCTCACGCGCTTGTACAATTGCTTTCAAGGACGCGCTCATGTCTCAGACCTTAGGCAAAATTCGCCTTTTTATTCTTCTTGCCTTTTACACGCTCAGTTCTTGTAAACGAAATTCAGCGGCAATGTTTCTTGCAATTGCGGCTAAGGCCGCCGTGATCTTAGACCTCGGAAGCTCTCAAGAGGATAGAACCCTTAGGGAAGACTTAAGCACTAGGTGAGCGATTTAATTTACTCATTCAGCCTCAGAAAAAGACCCTAATTGAGCCTTCCAGAGAGAAAGTCTGGAGCAGTCTTCGTAACCTCGACATTTTGAGCAGCTTTATCATTGGAAGACCAAAGAATTTGCCGCTCATGGAACCGAATGCAGGAAAACTGCAAGCTATCAACGAGACAGAAATTCAGTCGACTCGGTCGAATTTTACAGCAATGGTAGGTGCCTGCATCCTCCTCGAGGGTATTGTTGGAACACTCGGCAAGAATAATAATATACTTCATGTCCCAACCGCTGAAGACTTGCTCCAACAACTTCGCCAATGGAGCCGGCAACTACCTGAAAGTGTTCGTCGATTTACATCTCCATCGTCAGAAAATCACAATTTGGAGCCCGCAGAAAGGCAATCACTTACGGGAAGCATGCATGTCTCGTGTGTCTATTATTTTGCAGTCATGTTGATCACAAGGCCATTTTTGGTCGCTTACTTAACTTCAAGGCTGCGTGGCAAAGCACCCGATCACCTTATCAGTGATCCTGATCAAGCATCCGATATCAAGCTGAAGAACAATAAGGTGTCCAGGCTAGCGCAGGTCTGTGTAGGCTCAGCTATCAATATGGTCGATATTTGCACCAAGGCTAAAGGCATCAACTTTAATTTCGGAAACCTCTGCTTAATCGAGTAAGTCTAATGTCGAATCTAATCATCGATTGAATTTTTGTTTTTGCTAACAAGTTCTCACAACAGAGCGTGGTTGTTTGGGGCAGGTCTTGTGCTCGGATTCTCCATGTTTGCCGGCGAGCCACGAAGGGATATCGAGGACTCGTTCCAGAATACATGCATAATCCTAGCAGATATTGCTCTAACCAGTCAACAGGCCCTGCTGTACCATAATATTCTTATTAGCTTTGCAGAGGCCGTGACAAAATATCGACAGCGAGTGGCCGATGAGATGCACTATGCAGTCCAGCAATATATGGATCGTATTTTGGTTATTGAAACTCCAACTATGAACAACACTGCTCAACATGATCATACTAATAGCAACCGTGATATCAGAAAATCTTGGGAGAATTGTTTGGCCGTCAATATCGACCAACATCCTGAGACCGATCCGCGAACGCTGCTTCAGATGCCTTCATTTCATGACCAGCAGGCGGACTGGGGTGGTGCTGATCTTCAATTTTTGGATTACTTCTCGCCTGAGCTTGAACCTTTTGACCAGCTATTTTACACAGTCGAATGAGGTCTCAGACGCCAGCCTTTTCCTGTTATACAATATGAGGCCTAAAATTATTTGAAAAACCTTAATCTCTCAGTAAATAACGAAGAATTATTTTGACTACTGGTTCAAAATCTGTCTTTTATACATCATCGTTCGTTTATAAAAATTGTCAACATGAGGCATGAATTTGTATGCTCGTAATCGAATCGGGCGACAGGCGTTAACCTACTTCAGTTCAATAAGGGAGAACCCCTGCCAATCTCAGCAATTTATCACTATAATCCGGCTTCTCGATAGGCTCCTTGCGATCTTCAGCCCGCGGGTCAATCGTGCCATCAGCAAGAAAAGCCTTTGCTCTTGCCGCATCAGGCTCAATATGCTCGTAAGGCCAGTGTGTGGTACACTCAAATCGCTCAAAGACCGCTTTCTTCTTTGCGAGCTGATCGGCATTCGCCAAAGAAGCCGGCAAATAGGTAGCGTATATAACGGTTCGAATATTCTTACCGGCCTCGGTTGAGTCAGCTCCATAATGAATAGTGCGAGAATCCCACAGAAGGAGATCGCCAGGTTCAGCGCAGACTTTGTGAGGTCTCAGACCACGCTTCTCGAACCATTCCAGCTCGTCTTTAGGAAACAGATATATGTCATTCTGAAACTGTTTCTCAGCCCTATTCGGGTGAGCATCGAAGAATTCATCGTGCAAGGCGTGCGACCCAGGATACACAACAAGGCCACCATCGTCAGGCCCTGATGCAGATAGATTCATGATGCCCTGCACGCAATGAAGACCTCGCTTGTTCGGACTTTGGTCAACATGGGGCCATGGAGCCCGTGCTGACAGGTCGGGTCGATTGGGAAGGTTGATGTTGAGGCAATCGAAGCTTACTAGTAGCTCGTCCGTGCCCCAGAGCTTTTGGAACGCGTCCAATACACCAGGTTCCATACGGGCGTCCCACATGAATTTCTCATGAACTACGCCATATGCATGAAACATGCGGACTTTGTTCATCGCTGGTAGGTTCTTTGCGATCCATGTTTCAGGCTTATCGAGATCGAAGGGTGTATCAAATGAGTTCAGCCAGTCGAAGGCTTTTTGTCTGTATTCCAGCGCATGATCTTGAGGAATCGCGTTTTTGACAACAGCATATCCATTCTGCTGAAGTTCGTCACGAAAGTCACTGTAAATTGCGGATCTTCTCTTGTAAGCTTCGTGGTTTCTAGTTTCTTGAAGGTGGACCTACTTGTTGAGGACCTGGATGGAGGGATACGTTACTTCCGGAACCTCAAGGGCGACCGGAGCCATGTTTTGAAAGTCAGTTGAAGTCTTGGTGCACGTAATTCTCTATCGTTATCGCGAATGGGTTCATCGAGAGACCTCAGGACTGGACGATACCCCAGATCTGGCTATATATGCAAGGTGTCCTATGTCCCTAAAATCCTACCATCGACTAGCGCGGCAATCCCCGCACAAGGTCTCTGACTGTGGAACCGGGCCGAGGGTGAGGAGAAATGAAGGTTTGAAGTGGAAGATAACGGCCAATCGGCATTTTTATTATCTTCGGATAGCGCCCTTGCCTTCCCCGCAGATTCAATGTTCACGGCCCGGGGTCTTTATCTTCGCTGGAGTCGATTATCTACTTAAATTATGGGGACAAGCCAAGCCCGGGGTATCCAATCTCTGTCGATTCTAGGATATCAAAAGATCTAGCCACTGACGAACCACAAATCTCAGATTATTCTTCCCTCCACCTGACAACCCGCCGCATCGATAATCGCACTACACCACCCCCCTCCCTCCGGGCAGACGCCTCCCTGATGACGGGTGATTGTATATCAAAGTTCCTTAATTGATATAGCTATAAAGTCTCTGATAACTCGCTCAGAATCAGATGAAATTTATCAGTCAATTGGTGTCATTCTCAGGTCAAAAAATGAAGTTCTTCGGCGGGGCTCGTGGCCCCCTTCAATATCAGAAGTCAAGCAAACTCACCATCGCTTTGTTGATTCTGTCTTCATGTATATTTGCGACGGTATGTAAGAAGGAGTCGAATGTTTGCCCAGATTTCATATGAGTCTCCAATCTTTATTAATAGACTAGTGGATATGACTCAGCTCTTATGTACGTCTTGCCCCGAATTCAACAGATTGTGGAGACTAAACTAACCGATAGAAATGGCATCAACATTATGCCCTCGTACATAGAGACACTCAAATTAACGACTGTCACCAAGTCATTGAACACCGCGTCTACTTTCCTCGGATGGATCGTCGTGTCGACCTTCATGGGTCCCGTTGTAGACCGACTCGGTCGTCGCACAGGAGTTCTGATCTCGATTTTTTTTCAAACTTATTGGGGTCGCATTAATGACGTCTGCCAAGGGAGTGGGCATGTTTGTCGCAGGGAGAATGTTCCTAGGGGCCGGAGTATGCACTTCGTCTATCGCTGCTTCAACGTCCGTCCTCCATTCTGAACACCGAGAATTAGCGGCTAATTGAGATCATAGGTGGCTCTCTGAGACACTTCCTCCACTCTATCGTGCGCCTGGACTGAGTTTCATTTTCACGATATATTATGTCGGTCAGTATTCTCTCTATTGAATGCCTTTGTTCGTAACTGACAAATTGATAGGCGCCCTGATTGCCGCGGGCGTGACTTATCGAACAGTAGACATTGTTGGCTCTTGGTCATGGCGATTGCCATGCCTCCTACAAGCTGTCTTCAGTGTTCTTTGTCTGATAATTCTATTTTTTTGTGCCAGAATCTCCGAGATGGCTTGCTCACCGTGGAAGACTAGACGATGCTCTGGTATCACTGGCATCAACCCACAGTGACTCGGATATCACTCACCCAGTTGCAATCGAGCAACATAGGTTAATTGTTGAGTCAATCGCAACGGAACGTTCATTGGGACGGCAGATGACTTATAGTGAAATTTTCCGGACGCCCAATTCCCGACTCCGACTTTTGCCGGTGGTCTCAGTCGCAGTCCTCTCTATGTCAAGTGGTCGGTCTCTTCTGGCATTCGAGAATTTCTTTTTTTCTGTGTATTTGCTGACATGATCCAGGAAATAACATTGTTTCTTAATATTTGGGTGACATGTTGGACAACGCGGGCATCACCGATCCAACTACCCAACTGCAAATTGTAAGCCATCTTGAGAACCTGGATATACGGGATATAAACACTGACTATGAGAAAAGAACATTGTTCTCACTGCTTGGTGTTTCGTCATCGCCTGTCTCGGAACCTGGCTAGTGAATGCGGCTGGCCGAAAGGCCATGTGTCTGATTTCCGTGGCAGGAATGACAATCTTCTTGTTTCTCGTTGGGGTATTTACTAAGCGTAAGTGCATGTCAAGTATCATTTCTTTGAATTCTGATTTCATGTCTCACTCATGTTAGTATACGGCGGCAGTGGGAGCACTTCTGGCATCTACGGCACCGTGGCGACTGTGTTCTTATTCCAAGGCAGCTACGCAGTCGGAATCACTCCTCTCACTCTTCTTTATCCCCCGGAAGTGTTGAATTTCTCTATTCGAAGCAACGGCATGGCAGCGTGGACAATTGCTGTTACATGTGGCGGGTATGTGACCTCAACAATAACATTCTTGTGGTGCCGACTGACGATTTAATTAAATCAAGACTTTTTAGTGTCTTTGTGTGGCCATTGGCTCTTGAAGCAATTGGTTGGAAAGCTTATATCATTAACGCATCCTGGAATGTTGTCCAGTTTGTTTTCGTGGCTTACTTCTGGATTGAGACCAAGGGGCTTACGCTGGAGCAAATCGACGCTAAGTTTGAGAAAATAAATCCCTATCAGTTGCAAGGTATTAAAGGTGTTAGTCCTGGGAACGATGACGTTGATAATGTGAAGCTCTACCATACGAAAAGTGATAATGGGTTGACTAAGATCGAAGCGAGAGTCGCGGGAGACAACCTGTGAGGCTGCAATGAATACCTTTGGGGGCTCTAGGTGGGATTTCACCAAGTCGAACAACCTATCTGGATATATATCGCTGCTGTGGCCTGCGTATCACTTTCGGAGTAAATGAATACTACTATCACTATTACTACTTCTTCTTGTATTGTTGCCTTTAATGCAGGAGAAGAGAAGCTCAGTAATTTCCGGGACTGATATTCGAAAATCAATCCAGTTGCCCAGTGAAAAGCCGCCTGCTCAGTAATTATCACTCCTCAAATTAACCCCGCTACACTGGTTAGAACGCCTATGTTCTGCGAAGTTACGGGTCCACCGGTCTTTGTGTTTTACTACTTATAAATATTTCAAGATCCTGCAGCAGAATATATCAGGCAAGGAATAGCATGTTTCAGAATCGAAGTCAAAAAAAATCAAAACTTTTGAGCACGTGTGCACCAAGACAGTATTGATTCCTCATATTACTAGCATGCGAGCGAAGCCCGGTAAAAAAAAAGTGGCTCGCAGATGCATTTCCCTATCATACAGTTAAGAGATTTGACATTCTTATAGCGAATCTGACGATGCACAAGTGCAGTATGGTCTGACCAACCTCTCAAACAGTTCCATGGGCCAAGACGTAGCCGCCATCAATGACAATGGTTTGTCCGTTGAGGTATTGGTTCGCAGCAGTGAAAAGAACGGCACCTGCCATATCCTCGTCCTTTCCAGGACGCCCAGCAGGAACCTTAGACTCATATTTCTCCTTGGGAATTGAGCTCTTCTGTTTCTCATCACTTTCTTTAGCCGTCATCTCCGATGGGAAGACCCCTGGCGCAATATTGTTCACACGGATCTTTAGGTTGGAAGATGTGATTTCGTGTGCCAGCATCTTAGTCAAATGAATAGCAGCTGCTTTACTAGCGTTGTAGGCGAAGTGGTGTTGAGCTGTCTTAAGAATACCCGAAATGGAGGTAATGTTGATCACGGTGCTGGACCAGCCGCGTTCTTCCTCCGTACCCTTACTAAGTAGTGGTAGGAAGGCGGAGGTTGTGAAAAATAGCTGCGTGACGTTGGTTCGCATCACATCTTCCCATTCTTCGACCGTGCTCTTGTTGTGGAAGAACTCTTCTTGGAGTGCTTTCGGATCAGTGCGTTCCGTCTCATAATTGGTAGAGCTAATGCCAGCGTTGTTGATCAAAATGTCCAGCTTGGACTCTTTTGAAGAAATCGCCTCAACAAGCTTCTGAATCGACTCCTTGGAGGTAATATCGGCCGTAATTGGAATAATCTGGCCAGAAATATTCTTTCCGTATAACTCTGCCACCCGCTCGAGTTTCTCACCCGTGCGACCGGTGATGTACACTTTGGCACCGTTGACCGCTAGTGACTGAGTGGCCATTAAACCGATACCAGATCCACCGCCAGTGATAAGAGCCACTGGTCGTTAATTAGCATCATCCGCACAAGAGAGTACACTTTGATATATAGTCAAATTTGTGTTTCACTTACCTCTATCCTTGACATTGAAGACATTCTCGAGCTTGAAGCTTTGATTGCTATCTTGTGCAGCCATTCTGAGAGATGGTAGAAAGTTGTTGGAAAATTGGGAGAAAGCTTTTGGAAAGTTGGTGGAGGTCCTGTGAGAATGCTTTAAGGCAGTTCGATAAATCATTGTTGCGCGAGAGGGGGCAGACTCTTTAATAATATATAAATTGATATTCTACGTCAGTAAAATGCTGTCCCCAAAACAAGTACTGGTCGAAAAAGATGATTGGGGGAATGTGTTGATTTTCTAATTCAGTCATGAAGTCAATGGTAGGTAAGGATGTGGTCATAGCTGAATTGATTGGAGAGAATGATTGACTCTGAGATGAAAGTGCCTTGTTCTAAGTCATGAAAAGCAAACGCCGATTCGGTTTGCCAGCCGCCAATCAGAACACCCAATTTGTATTCCAACACGTGACCAGAGCCCTTTGCTGATGTTATCAGTAAGGAGGCGGCAGATGGTGATCTCATATGGGTCCATAATTACCGCCTTTTTCATCTTCCATCGCTTTTGCGGGAGCGCCTACAAGTCTAGGGAAAGCGGTCAGCCTAGGCAAATACGTTATCGGGATCGGCTTGGGGGGATTCGCGGATGCAATCAATGATAGGGTTAAAAAGCTTGAAATTTTATATTAGAATTCTATTGATAGACAAGGTTGTTATAATTCGCTTCATAGACGCACAAGACCTTTGGCAGTATTGCTGACGCTATAGAAATCGCCAACGTCGTAGGATTGAGATCAACTCGAGAATCGATTGCCATAGACGCTGCCGCTCCAATCTCTAAACGGCAAGATGTCATCAGTACACAGACACGAAAGGTCAAGGTTGCGGCGTATATGCTGAGCATCATTTCTGGGCGAAGTGAACTTGACAAGGGATCTCGGAACATCCCGCTTTATCGCATTCCTGACTTCCCGACTGCCTGCAGGAGCAAAGAATTAAGCCTACTAACGATTGGCATTTCTCGTAACAGCTTTAGTGGCGCTAGTTCCAGCCAGTCCTGATTTAATTCGAGTTGACTATAGCAAAGCTACGCTCTTCTGGGGCGACTCTGATCAAAAATCCCAATTTCAGCGCGGCTGATGAGTTCAAAAGCCCAACCAGGAAGTGAAAAAAATTGTCCGATCATCTTGCATATGTAGGTCGCAGATCTCAGCGGATGTAGGTGCTGTAGGCAGTGAACGTTGATGCCTTACGGGTATGGCTACAACATTCATGTGGTAAGTACCAGCAAGGCAGGGACGAAGGGAGGAGAGAGCTTGAATCCTTAATGACATATCGCTGTAGAGTGGTATGGGAGAAGAATGAGATGCTATCTACTTGCAAGAGCTAAAAAAAAGTCCCAGGGAGTGTCACATGACTCTGATAATAGTCAACGAAGTAGCTATTCGATATGATTTTCTTGACACTAAACCTTCTAGATAGCGCTGGATAAGCAATTACATTGTCTCGCGAGGTCCGTGAGCGTCGGCCCTACGTTTCCTTTCGTGACGAAGGCGTGTGTGGGAGTGCCATTGGGTTTCCTTGCGCTCCACGGTCCATTCTACTTAGGGATTAGCCTTCGATTTGGTACCTTTCCCAATGGTCCCCACCCGTATCTCGCTTCGGTCCCTGCCAAGACGATCTAAGCACTTAGGGCCCCGGGGGCCAAAGTTACGAAGACCCTTTTTTTCTTACAGAATGCAACTGGCCATTCTTTTGGAACATTTTAAATTTCCGCTTGCTGATACATTTCATAGAGCGCTTCATTTTTGGGTAAAGTACATGTAATCCGTACTTGTAGGTACTCTGAAGCTTATATCATGAACGGGGAAACGACTGCTTATGGACTCGCCATGGGGCGCCTCCTTAAGCGTAATGTAACCTTTTTGCCGCTAAAAACCCTTGCTGGACCATTATAGCGCCTCCACAGCCGGACTGCCCGAGGTGGAGTCCCCCCTCTCCTGGGCATATGATAAGCTCCAGCCTTTGCCATGGTCCAAAAATCTTTTTTCTTTCTTTTCTTTTTTTCTCTTCAATCTCAACGTTGCACTTTTCTATCTGATCCACAACCATCCCGCATCTATCAACATGCGCAGTGGGTTGGCTTGCCTACTCGGCCTGGCTGGCATAGCCTTGACCAATGCATTGAATCTGGAGAAGAGAGACAACCCAGCGGTTCTCGCGATGCCAATGGTACGCGACACTTCGCGTCAGCTTTCGAAGCGATTGAAGACCGTCAATGCCGATCTTGACAACGAGCGAGATGACGTAGGTCCAACTATTTGAACTGAAATGATTTGCAGGCTAAGATCACGTTCTAGTACGTGTCCTATGTCGCAAATGTGACTATTGGCACCCCGCCCCAGCATTTCCTAACTTACATCGAGACTTGGGGCAATGGATGCTGGCTTACTGGGGTGGATAACTATTTTTGCGAGCTCTATAAAGACCAGTCCTCTTGTGGTGGATATGGAGGCTACAACCTAACTGCCTCGACCACTGCCACAAAACTCGACGAGAAACTCGCGTATAATGACCATGGTGATATTACAAATGGGGACTTCGTGACCGACGTTTTAAGAATTGGTAATGCCACAATAGACGCTATGAAGATGGGAGTCGTGGGGGGAGATGCAATCACTGACAGTAAGTCCCGGCCATCTTAATGTACCTGGTATACCCGCTAACGTGAACTTGTTAAGATACTCTGAGTCTTGGATACGGAAATGCATCTTCCACCTCTCTGACCCAGGCATTAGCCGACGCTGGTGCCATTAACTCTCCAGCTTTCAGTCTCTGGAGCCAGACAATTCTGTTCGGTGGTATCAACAAGGCCAGATACAACGGCTCTCTCTACACCTTCCCTATAGTCAACGGATCAGACCTTACAAAGGCTCTTCGTATCAATATGACAGGCATCTCAATTAACGAAACATCCGCGGCGTCAACGGAGTTTCCGCTGGATGCTGTCTTCGACACTGCGGTTGATATGACCTATGTACCTCAGTCTGTGGCCCAGGCTCTAAATGCCCAGATTGGCGCCACGTCTGTTCCGGATGAATATGGACAAGTCAACTTCTCTTGCAGCGCAGTGGGCGAGAACTCGACAATAGAACTCAAATTCGGGGAATTAGAATTCCAATTCTACCTCAGCGATTTCGTTTCCCATCAGCCTGACACTGCGGGGGATTATGGGTGGGAAGATGGTGACGACACGTGCTATTTCACGATTTGTGAGAACACCGAGCTCCAATTTGAGGGAAGCATCGTTTTGGGCTCCAACTTCATCAGCAGGATTTATGCAGTCTTTGACCTTGAGAATGACGAGATTTCATTGGGCAAGCTTAGCTGGGATGACGCTCCAGACGATATTGTCGAGATTACATCGGGCAAAAACGGTGTGCCTGGGGCGAAGAAGGACTCAGCTGGTGCGCGACTTGAAAAAAACCTGGGGATGAGAGCTTTGATTGTTGGTGCTGCTCTGCTGATCCTGTCTGTCTGAATCCAACATTTTTACTATTAGTATTTAATGTCTTTACTTTTCGCGATCTATGAATTAACCTCGTGTCTTATTTGTTTCAGGCCATTCCGGCTATCTCTGACTTTGCAGATCCCATAATGCTCTCCATTACGTTTAATACATGACGCGATATGTAAATAGTGAGATGTCTATTTAACACTATGGTGTTTAATTAACAGTGTCTATCTTAATTATGAGCATGCCTAATTAAGTATGGCAGTGTATAGGAGAGCTGGGACTATATCCGGTTTTTAAATCTGGAGTATGGCACCGAGCACACGCTGGCCATAGATTTCCAGAAGAATTCACGCGTGGATGATCTGCAAGAATGCATCTCATTCATGGGCTCACACATGCCAGCAAAGAGCGCGAAGACACCGCCCGCCTTTCTGCCAGGCTCAAATCCAGATGACTAAGCATGCGAGCTTTTTCACCATTCTTGGGATGATATAGCAAGATCCAAATTGGTATGGATTAATTGAAGTCTCCCATAATTCTTGCAATTTTCACCATTTTTCTACCGAAAATGCCGCCCAAAGTCGACATTGATGACCACAAAGACCTAATCACGGGGCTGATAGAACAGAAGCGCAAACAAGAGGATATCCGAGCACTTCTACATGATACATACTCCATTAATATTGGACGAACTGCCTTCCAATCACGACTACGAGAGTGGGGGCTACAAGACAAGGCTGCCAAGGCTAGTAAGGCAGCTGCCATACAGGCTAGAGTCCTTGAGCTACTTCCTGTCTGTAATCCAAAGGAGACCCTTGCTGTACTCGCAAAAGATGGATTTCCGACGTCGAATAGAACATTGCAACGGATACGCAAGCGACTAGGTGTGAGGCTTCGGGTCAAAAAACTCCCGAAAGAGCGAGCTGAACAGGTGCCTGATATAATCGACGAAGACCAGGCATTCCAGGCGCAGATCGACGCACAGATCGACGCACAAATTGCTGCGGAGGAGGCTGCCCAGCGTGATAACGAATTTGCTACACAGAGTGCAGCGAAAGAAGCAAGGGAAGCGAGGCAGAGAGTGTCGCCAGTCGTTTCATCGCCATATCTACCGGTCGCAGCTACGCCCTCACTGACAACGCCAACGACGCCGCCAATAAAGGGCCAAGGGAGACGTGGAGCGAGCTCTCGAGTGTCGAAACAAGCACACACTCCTATCTCATCACAAGCTCGTCGGAGCCAGCAGAGACGGGTCTTGTAAACACAGACGTTTCTAACCGTCCAGTTCCATGAAGATATTACGTTTTGTGGGGCCTGGAATAGCTTCAATTTGAAATGGACGTGAATATCGTGCACATTATATGGGTCAATTTTCCTGAATATCTATAGAGCCTTTGAAAATGGCGATTTAAATTGCTATTCTACTATGGCAATCGAAATACTTAACTGGATACTCACGATTTTTACGATTCACTGTGCTGATTTCTCCAGCCAAGGTCACGCCAAACTGCTGACTAAGCATGCGGACCTTTGGCTGTTAAAAGTTACGATAAGTACATAACCACATGCAGTATCTGTAGGTTATTCAACGAAGTGCTTCATCGTGGTACCCATATCACAATCTCATATTATTCTACTAATAATTGTTACCTAGTTATGGCCATCCAAGTTGATGCCATGATGACCCCTTAACCTGGATGATATACCTTCTTTTCCTCACGAAGTATGCATATACCCTACTTCAAGTGTCAAAATTATAATATGGATACCAAACCATATATCAGCGCTCATCCAATAATATTAAGGCGGGAAAGGAATACCGATGTTACTTAGGATTTGGGAGGTTGTAATTATTGTTGTCTTTGCTGTGGAGTATCGATCATAAGCCCGAGTGTCTGTGTAGAATATCACCCAAGAGAGTGTATATGAAATGATATTCTCATTTTTAGAAGCTATGTCTATTTCATATTACGATCCCACACGATTGGAAACATCTTCTTCAGTAAAACCAACTAATGAGCAGCCAGCTCAGCAGGGAAAAAGGGGAGAAAGACGTCATGATGACAAAAGTATTTCTGTCTAGTCTGGAGATGGGCCAGGAAAGGAGACAACAGAGAGAAGAAAGTGCTGGCTATATACACAAGAAAATTTTGCGATATGATTACAACCCGAAGCAATATTGGCGAGGCTGATGTCATTGCTCACACCTGCGGCCGTTCAGTCTTCACAGTACCCTTTACCTTCGCGGTTTCCGTCTCACCCTCTCCCTTTTCGCTCTTACCAGACTCATTGATATATGGGTTCATGGTATCGGCATTAGAAAGGCCCTCTTGCTTGGATGACATGCTGTTAGGTCCTTTAGTAGAACCCATGGCTCGAGGCTATCCGAAAGTCAGAGAACTCGTCGTTGGAGGTCCTACATCATCCCATGTCGGGTACAGCGAAGTAGCTGCGATAAAGATACAAGGGAAAACGAACCTCATCATGGGCGGCAGTATTTACTTGTTCATCTCTGCCCTTGGCTGTCCGCTCACCACCCTGGTTGCCCTCCGCATTTTGTGCATACTCTTGATTAGCTCCATGATGCTCGCCAACAGAGTTGATGCTGGGCTTTTTCGTATCGCCCCTCTGCCACATGTAGATCGTTAGAGGAAATCCTAACGCAATGGAGACTAGTAGCCTAAAGAACGATTTCGGTGTTAACAATTGTCCGCTGCTGGTCTGGCTTCTCAGGAATCGAGGAGAGAGATTACCACTTAGAGCCACCACCTTTTTGCCCACTCGGACCAGTAGTAGCGAGAGATCTTCGATTAAAATTTGCTTGAGGTGTAGGAGTTCCAACAGGTCCAGTGCGGAACGAGCGTAAAATCGCAGTACGCGAACATGGTTGACGAATAAAATTCATGGTGTTATTTGTCAAATTGCAGAAATATGCAGCGATTATATTACAGCAATTGAGGGGGGGGGGGAATATGGAGTAATTAATCCAGTGAACTAAAGTTACATTTAAGCTAGAATTTTTTGGGTTTCATCGTTACATCATCGGCTCGCCAGCTTGTTTCCAGATAAGGAAGCAAACGTCAAATAGCCGTGGGAAACGTCAAAACTGGAAGCAACATGAAGACTACGTCAGCGCCCCCCAAAAGCAAGACAATTGATTTTCATTCCCTTGCTTTTATATTTACTTCTTTGACTGGCTGAACGTTCCAAAAAGGGTAGACTGGTACTAGTGGCGACATCGAACCTCTGGCGTACGTAAACTTAAAAATGTTATTTCGGTCTGGCCAACTTTGTTAATACTAAATCTACCTTAGACGGGCCCTTGATCTGCGAATATGCCGATCAAAATATGTGTGTTCTGTTACATAAGCAATAGCTCTCTTTTTCGAAAATAGGAGAGCACGTTACCTTATTGGCGGTCAATTGCCATACATAAGGCATAGAAGACTCCTACCTCTTAAGTGGGTTCAAGTATTTTTAAGGCAGTGCAGGCTGACCTAGAGCTAAACGGGATGCTACAAATTTATTAAATATACAAATATTTCAACATCATGGTGACCGGCCTATTGCTCAGTCAGAATGTCTTTCATGCCACGACTTTCTAGTGACTTTGATACTCCCGTAAGGAGAAGTCCGAGGCTGCAATAATGTCGTGCATTGACTCTAAGCAGAGGAGTTGCAATAATGATATTCCCATACAGCGGCTATGAAGACATGATGACGTAGTTTTTAAGATCCCACAAGCAATTTACATCCTGAACAAATCATCTCATGTGCTCTTGGAGCGAAGAATGCGTTCAGCTTGAAACCTGAGCAAACCATGACATTACCACGACGCCGTGCAGATCTTGTAGCAAAGGCTTTATATCGCGTGTTAAATTCCCATCAACATCTAGCGTCTGTCGTTCCCTCTAACTCAGAATCAATATCTTCATATTCATCTTGTCAAATAACAGCACAAATAGAAAAATGTCCGATCTGCCCTCCGCTATTCCTTGTAAACAAAGAGATGATCCCAGAAGGAATTGGAATTAGCGTGGGTAAAAATCTTCAAGAACCTAGGGTGCAAGGCCCCGAAGCTTCTGCTTTGAGGATGAACAATTTACTTCCATCCCTTTTGTGGCAAGTCAAATGCGAGTTCATTATTGATATTATGGTTTACTTTGGCATGGCTCCTGCATATGAATTGTCTCCGAAAATCAATACGTCTAGATCGCATATGCAACGGGCGCACCCCCTCTCCAACAGCGATATTTCTGCAGAGTTGCTCAGATAAATACTTACTGCGTCAAATCTATGCATTATGGCTTATTAAATGCAAAGGAAGTTTGTGGAAGCTGGAGTGTCCGTTGGTAATGCAAAGCATTTCAACATAAGAACTAATCTGGTAAGACTTCAGTCCCTTCTTCACATACCAGTGCACAGTGATCACTGAATGCCTGATTGGAATACAACCCAATTGAAATTAAACATAACGAATTGTGTCTAATCACTGTTATTCAGCAGGGAGAGTGAGGCTTATCTCAGTCTGTGCCCAATATAATGAAGCGGGCTTTTCTTCATAGTACATTTTATGTAGTAGGCTTGGGTAATTTGACAGCGAGAGATGAAGGCAGCAGAATACACTTACCCTAACTGTTCTTTGCACTGTTATTTGAAGCCAAGCGGCCACTTGGTTCAGACATGGTTAATACAAGTGAGAAGTTCTGGACCTGCTAAGTCATGTTGTAACTATTCCCGTTAGATCATGGCGGATAGTCCGGATCAGCCGTCACGCTGGGTAAACCCCCGCCACAAACCTCAATTACGGGTTTGACATGCGGCCGATTTTTACACAACTCTCTTTCGCTTATTCGAGTGGAATGTTTTTTCTTCAATCCGTCAACGTTGAAATACAGAAGGACCAACCAGAAGGAAAGCCTAATCCAAGACAATTGCGGCTAGACTTCGAGTCGTGGCGAATATTGCCTCATCGCTAACGTAACAACCATGGTTTATACTCAGAGGAAAGATTTTTAATCATTTTTCATCATGCAATCCCTGACGACAAAAAGACGTTAAAAATTCGGTGCAGAGAAACAAACATTTCATGAATCTCCTCAATTGCGTTTCAACATGAGAACTCACCTTGACCTCGTCAAAGCTTGCGACAAGTAAGTTTCAATCTTGGTCCTCAAGACTATTCCCACATTTAGCAGCATAGTAATCATGGCCCCGCGACAGTTTTCCATATATGGAGGAAGATGTTTATAAGTATGAAGAGCATTTGAAGCTTTACTACGCTTTTAAAATCGAGGGCCACGACTTGGTTCTGGGGCATTTGCCCAAGACCCTCGTGGAAAGTGTTCATTGGCCAGAAGGCGCCTGGAGGATCGATGAAATATTCCGGACAGTGACAATGCGCGCTGATCCGAACGCCTCAGCTGCCTTTCGTACCAAATTGGTACAAGAAATGGTAGACTCTATCGCGCGACGCCGACATCTCACTGTGCACAAGCGCAGTTCAGGCCATTACCTTCCTGTGTATGGAGAACATGGGGAAGTGCTTCTCGAAATAGAGCAGCATGCAAGCGCTCTCTTTGGCATCGTATTATACGGAGCGCATCTGACTTGTTTCACGAATGGTGTTGCAGGCCTTAAAATCTGGGTTGCCAGAAGGTCACACACTGCTACGGCCTATCCTGGCATGTTGGATACCACTTGTACAGCGCCATTGAAGGCGGGTGATATTCCCAAAGAAACCTTGATAACGCATGCCGCGCTCGAGACATCGCTCTCCGATGAGTATCTAGAGCGCACGATAACCCCAGGCGGCTGTCTCTCGTATTTTCACGTCACAGGAATTGAGTCTGGAAAGGCCAAGGGGCTGCTTCAGCCTGAAATGCAATATGTCTATGAAGCTCAGATTGATCCTGGTGTCATTCGCTGGTCGCAGTGCGAAGATGTCGACGTTTACAATCTTTTGTCCATTGAGCAAGTCGAATCTGCTCTGCGCAGAAGGGAATTCACTCCACGCAGTGCCATCGTGATGATCGATTTCTTCATCCGGCACAATATCATTGTTCCGGAAAATGATCCATATTTTATAGAGATATTCTCCCGATTACACCGGCACCTGGACTTTCCTACCATCGACTATTCAATTTGAACCCGATATGTCGATTGGGAAGTTTGATGCTGTGAGGGAAAAAAAGGCATTGGGGCGAGGCTCGGGACTCGTGGAGCGCATAATAGAGGATATCTGAAAAGCGCCATATCCTGGAGTCTGTGCAAAGAGAGAGGATTGATCGGATTGATCACGAGTCAAATAAAGGGTCATTTTGAGTATCAATGGGCTACAGACTAAGTTTCCGGGGCTACTCAATAACGTTCGGGAAACAATTTATCTGAATGAAGTGGTGGAGCTGATTTCGATCAATGCTTTGATAGATGCATCTTTGAGAAGATGAAATTCAATTCTTGATGGATGATGACTTGGAAAACCTTAGGCGTTTCGAGAGTCAGCTACATTTCGATGCGACCGTACATGCCGATAGCAATCCATGCAGGGAAATATACAAATGATATATACCAAAATGTAATATGAACACAGAACTAAAACACAATTTCGGGTAGCTTCCAGCTTGACCAGCTCCTGTCTTCGTCTGCCAAAGCTAGTGATACTTAGCGTGCCTCAGCGAGGTTCCAGTATTGCCGTGGAATCCGTTGATGCAAACATCCCCGTTTCTAGTAGGTGACCCATCGACAAGTAAGCGATGCAAGATTTCTCTTGCTTGCACGGAGTCTCAGAAGATAAAGGCCGAGGTCAGAAACATCATTCCCGCATTTAGCGAGGGAGCTAACCCAATATGGTCCTCTGGCACGACCCCATGCACGATATGCGCGACCGAGGAACGCCCATGCAACTACGATCCAAACCGTGAACATGGACGCATAGCTCATACCGCTGAGTTTAATTTTTTTTTTTTTGTCGCTCTCTACAGTATGACGTCTGGGCTCCGCTCTGGTACCCTCGAGAAGTTTGCGAAAGAGCAGAGTCAACTGTGCCTATCACGAAATAATGATATTATGGTGAACACGGAGAAAATACTTATAGGAAAGATTTTATAATATTTTTCGTGGTTGCTCAAGTGTTCGGTATGTTAGTCAAACATCCAAACGCTTTCTACTATATGTATAAGCCGAGATATTTCCGTGTTTATAAACAAGGAAACAGCAGTATTGTGTTGTGATTCGCGAAGAGAACGGCCCGAGCTCCGGGGTGTGGGGCAGTCCCCACATACCGTGACCGCTTCAGGGAGGTCTATTGGAAGGATAGCACTTCCGGTACCGAAATGATGAGTGCCAAGATTGCTTACATACACAGTACCTTTGCTTTAAAATTAGAGTCGTTCACACCCACAAAATTTTGCCATTGACATCCGTTTCCAACACGGCACAGGCAGTTTGGTTCAAGTCTGGATTCGATTCCCCTACATCCACTGACTTTGTTCTCTACCTCGAGTTTTTTTTTCTTGTTTTTTCTTTCCCTAATAGTCCAGAAAACCCATCATAAACCATGCACAAACCAGATGATGAATTCATTACTCAGTTCAGGGAGAGATTTGGGGACCTTCTCTTGAGTTGCAATGCTCCAAGAAGAATGAAAATCGCCCAAGTTGACGCGAGAGATCCAATGTTACCTGCTAGCTATGCCAATGAAAATGAGCTTACCGATGGTATGTGGATAGATGAGGCGAATACTAGTCGAACATTGAGACTAGAGAGCGGTCCTATAGAGCACATCAATCTTCATGCATCTTACTCGTTCTCTCCGATGATTAGTGCCACAAAGCGCGAGGCATTCGATGATTGCAATCTTCTAGGGTCGGGAGCGGTCTTTCACAACGGGGCCGGAGACCTCCACTCTCCAATGGTACGGTGGAACTCAAATATCTCGCCCCTTCTTAATGAATCAATTCAATCCGTTCCGCAAATTTCCTGGAACGGGTCCGATTGTTTCACTCCGCTGGCCGAGTCTCAACGTTGGCTATGGGACAATCCATATTTTGGACTGGCAGATGATATATCAGGGACTCTGATGCACCATCAATCTGGATACACCACAGTAGATGGAGCCGATCAGGACACTTTCACTGATGGTCTCAGTGAACAACCAGACCCAAAATTTGCCTTGGCCCCATCCGCGGCACCCAAGAACGAACAGTCGCCAAATAGCGACAGAGAAAAGTACGCCTAGGCCCCCAAAAGGCTATACATAGTTCACTAATCTATTTCACAGATTCCGTTACCATGTGACGTTGCAAGCCCCGACAGCAATCCTCTGGCAAACCAATGAAAGTCCAGTGACATACCTCAATAAAGGTCAAACGTACAGCCTCATAGTGGCAGATTCTACCCCGCCAACAGACAATGTTGGACTCCTTGAATATAGAACTTTCGTGCATGTGTCCTTCGAAGGAGAAGATCAGAGATCAAATCCGGTCGAATGTTGGCAGCTATGGAAAGAAGGCCGAGGCGCGAAAGAAGCCCGTGAGCGCAAAGGCAAGATTTTAGCTGTCGAGTATGTCGATCCTTCCCACGGCGATGTAGGAAATCAGGGACATCACCAGATCCGACTTGAAGAAGCTTTTGTTGACGGGTTTTGTGTCACCTGGACGGCTGATGCAAGCGCAAATGTCTATGAGGCTGCAATTCCGCTGAAGTTTAATTTCTTATCAACGGATTTCAGCCGCTCAAAGGGAGTGAAAGGGGTACCGGTCAGGCTATGTGCAAAAACAAAAATCCTGCGGTCCATCGACAGCATGAAGACCTTCATGGATGAGCCAGAAATGTGCTACTGCGTGGTGAAGCTGTTTCGGGACCACGGCGCCGAACGCAAGTCATTGAATGACAAGACATATGTTACGAAAAGAATTGAGAAGCTCAATAAACAAATCATCAACAGAGTGACAGATGCGCACTTTGATGAATCAAGTCGCAACGACTGCCTGACGAACGGTGAAGAATCCGATATTCGGCACCAAAAGAAGCGCAAACGGTCGATGAGTTTACACAAAAGCCCTATGCCGGACAAAGACCTTCACGATCAGTTGGTTACGATGACTGGCGTCCTTTCATCGGCACGTCCAGTAAGTGAACTTCGTCATCGTGGCAATGAGAAGGATGATCCGGATCTATATCCTATCTGTTTATCAAGCACTTCTTTGACAGCTGAAGTCTTGGAAAACCAAGACAGCATGCATCTTATAACATCCGCCCCCAAAGTAGCGGCTCAATTGTCAAAAAAGGCCAACCTACAATTGAACCTTCATACCCCTGACCTTGAAGAACGTCCGCCCAAAATGCCTAAATCCTTAATAACGGCTTCCCAATCTTGCTCTTCACCTGCAAATCACTCCTTCAAGTCTGGTATGTACCACTATAACGCAAATCTCGTGCTTTATTTTCTGACTTTGTCGCAGTTGCATGCTTCTACGTCCAATTCACTGAAAACGGGAAGAAGCCCCAGGGCAACCATTATGCAATATACCTAACGGCTCGCACTTCGCTCAATCTGAAGATCAAGCTTGCAGAGAAATTGCGGATCGACCCGCATCTCATCTCTCGTATCCTTTGGGTCAACAATAAAGGTTTGAAGGTCTTGGTGGATGACGATATGGTCCAGAATCTTCCAGAGGCGCAGAGCATGATTGCGGATATCTGTGATCTCCCGTGCACAGATATTTCTCCCTCGAGCGCAAAGTTCTCTGAGGTAGAAGTAAAGCTCATGTTCTAGTTACTCCGTGCACAACCAATATAGAGTCTACTGACAAAAACAATCGAAAGAAAACTCCTAATTCAAACTAGCGAACCCTGGGGGTCAAAGTTCAAAAAAAAGGAAAGAAATAAAAACAACTAGAAGATTATAGGTGGTCAAGCCACCACAAGAGACAAACATTTCTAAGATGTGAGGTTACTGTATCTTACGGTGGCTAAATAAATAATAAATTTTCCTTGCTCAGCATGATTTGAATTTTGATTCGGTTCATTTGCTCACTGATTTCGCGTGTTCTAACCTTCACTCCACCCTCATTTCGATAGTATACCAATGTGAATTTGTGACTGTTGGGCTGCGGCTGCTTTTAGTGCCAGTCCCGTAGATTGTGCTTTAGGATCCGTATCGGGACCGCTGGCGCAATTTCCTGAATCTTTGGCCGGGGCATTCCCAGGTACTGGAAATTCACGTGACATGGACCTAATCCGTGGCATGGCGCCTTCGAACCGGTTGGCTCTGGATGACCCATGGTTGTTTAAACAAGTCCCTCAGATGAGTTCGATGTTGCAGGAGTTGTAACAGTGCGCAGCGTAATCTGGTAGGATGGCAAGGTGTACAGAAATGGGAAACTTGACTGTACCCGATTCGCGGAAATCGCGTTCACCACAACAGGGACTTGAATCATCTGAAGGCTTGAGAGGTTTTTGGAAACCAAGAAAGGCCATTGGTAAGCGCCACAAACATGATGTTATGATGATGTATAATGCCCGATCCGACCAGGCCAAGGGAATGATCAGGAAAATACCTGATATCTACTCAGCACATCTGATTTTTGCCGTTACAGGGAAATTTGTAAATTCTGATTTGTGATTGGTTTGGGTTGGCGTGTTTGTGACAAGTAGATCGGTGGCTCGGGCCGAGAAGCCCCCAATTGTACTGGCCTGACAATGACGTCCCGCAACTCACTTTGGTCTATAAAGGAACGATCTTTTGGGCATGTAATTATATCAAGTCTTTCAAAATGTCACGCTTGCTTTTCCGCTCTATTCCTCTCTCTTCAAACTTATTTGAAATTTCAGTCCAACGGTGCTACTTATCTCGAACTGCAATGATGGCCGGTATCAGTGACGCGATCAAGAAAGACCATCGCGAGATCGAACAATACTATAACAACATCATTGGCTCCACCACTGAAAAAGAGAAAATACAGTGGCAGAACCAGTTTACGTGGGAACTTGCCCGTCACTCCATCGGCGAGGAGCTTGTCGTTTACCCACAATTCGAGAAGCTACTGCCTGATGGCCACACCATGGCGGAAAAGGACCGTAAAGAGCACCAATCTGTGAGCTATCCATCGATTATGCTTTTTTTCCTTTTTTTCTTTCTTTTTTTTTCACATGGTTAATAATGCACTGCAGGTCAAAGAACAACTCAAAGCTTTCCAAAATATGCAACCTTCGAATCCTCAATTTGAGCCTACACTTAAAGCTCTCATGGAAGATCTGACCCAGCATATCAAAGAAGAGGAAAGCGAAGATCTTCCCAAACTGGAAGAAAGTCTAACGACGGAGGAGAGCGAGGACCTCTCCAAATATTTCGGCAGAACAAAGATGTTTGTTCCGTCACGTTCGCACCCCAGTGCGCCCGACAAACCTCCTTTTGAAACCGCAATTGGACTTATGACGGCCCCAATTGATCATCTGGCGGATCTGTTTCGATCGTGGCCACATACTTCCGGCATGCCAAACCCGTCGACCAAATGAGCTTCTGTGCAGTGTCTAAGAACGTAACTTTTGAATCTCCGCCATGCTTGCACTGTTCTATCCTGAAATGATGTTTTAGTCATGGAATTAAAATGAGAGGTACTTTGCTAGTCCTAGCAATAAGCCATCTCTAACTCCATACATGGCTCTGGCTTCTTCCTTGTTCTGTCTCTTGATGTCCAAATATCTGGCGGACTCATTTGAAACGAGCAGGATACATGTTACTTCCGTCCTTGGTCTGTGATCGCCTCTTTCAATTGCACTTCATTCTGATTCTTCTTAAGATAGTTTGACCCTAATTTACTGTTTTGCCTAAAGAAAACTACGAGTAGAGTGCCATATTTCGCCTTTCGCTCAGTTTCGTCAGGATTACTGTGCATCACGTACAGTAATTTACAAGCATTCACATTTGGCTTGGACTGACATACGTAGCAGTATTTATTAGTGGTAAGGCGTGACATGTCATGAAACCAGTGGTTGTAAGTCATCTTCATATAATGAAAACTGCTCAGGCTAACCTGTTCCGTACTGCCTATTAATTCTTCTCACTACGGCCATGACGTGGGATATAGATGGAATTTTAAAGTGTGATAAGCCAAATCACATATGAGATTTTTGTAGCGATCAAATGATGAATAAATCTTTTCGTTTTGTATGTCTGAATTTATGTCAAAGTTACTAGGAAGTAAGTCAAGATTATTATCAAGTCAAATTGACATTCAACAGAGCTTCAAACTCCGCATTTCATGAATCTGCTTTTAGAAGTAATAAGACGTGATTTTCACCCTAAATTTTATATCGGTAAGTTTAATTATCATAAAACTAATTATCTAGCACCTTTATAGCTCCGTCACCCCTCGTGCGATCTAATCATAGATCAAAGGACCTATTAAGCAATGAATATATACTGAGTCCATACCCAAAAGAGTAATCTACCCCAAAAGACTATCCATCTTGCAACCTACCTCGGGAGGGCCCTAATTATTGAGGTCCTCGAACTTTCAATAGTATTACTTTAGGATAACGCACTTCATAGGGCAACCGTAATTGATCCAAGGTGATTAGTGTCATTATGTCCCAATAGTCGTATAAGTATAGCACCAAAGACACATAGTAGCTACCCAAGTATTGATTGATCAGTATAGTAAAATTATACATATAGCGATTTGTTAAATACTCAATCTTTAACGCCTGCTCAGGAGGGCAAGATAGAGCGGCGAGCTGCCCACGCCCCGTAACGTTGGCGCTAGGTGACTAGCAGCATACAATGACTGTTGTATGCTTTTTTTCTTCCTTTCTTTCTTTTCTTTACAACCCTTGTGGTTCTCGTTTGGTCTGCTCATATTAACTGGTGGGAAAGGTAGGCATAACCAGAGACCATGCGAGCCATTGACGCCGACGTACTTATTTGTGGAAAATGACAAGAGAAAGGCACTCAATTAAACTAGTTTTTTGCCATAATGACCATCCCTGCATGTACCCAGCTACGATCATCGACTTTGGCGTAGAAGCTTCCGTCCACTAAATCTTCCACAGTACAGCATTTTCCAAGGACCACCCGGATACCCTGATACCCTGATCCTGGAGGATCTGTAGTGTCTTCTCTCTGAATTCATCGGGCAACGGTTCATTTGAGAGCAGCTTATGTCGTGGACGTACGAGAGTGACTGAAACAAAATTCGCGGAGTTTCGTAATAAAGCCTTTCAGCTGTCCACGAGCACTTGGAAATGGCTCAAGGTTTGTAGATGCCGGGTCCCCGTCCGATGCTTTCCCCGCACCGGGAGCCGGGAGATAGGCCCGTGTTCTCCTCACCCGGGCGCCATTTTCCCCTCATCAGGTTAAACAACACGGAATCTCTCTACCACCCCGGGAGAGTGCCCGAACTATACTGGCGCTTATATTAGCCATAGAGAACGCATCTTGAATCTAAAACAAAATTCAATTCAACGAAAATCAATCAAAAGTAAGTCAAGATTGAGTTTTGGATTTTTGGATCAAAACCCACACATGTTGCTAAGATCGTCCACTTCGCAGTGTCAGGAAACCCCGTCCCTCTTACTGTCATCAAAGGCGCCGGCCACGAGTTCATTCCCCTCCCACAGGGCGAGAACGCAACTACGGCTGATTTCCACTCTATCCGTACCAAGACCGAGTCTCCTGCCTATTTAACGTCGGGATTCTACAAGATTGAGGCTGGGCCCCAAAGACCCGCTCACTACACTTTTGAGGAGACAAAGTATGTTCTTAGCGGTCAGATTGACATTTTGGTATGTTCCCCGAAGCATTTATTACAAGAATGTGTTGTCATTAATATCCATTTCCCGCATCAAATAGGACGAGGCTACTGGAATCACCCATCATCTTGTCCCAGGAGATTTCGCTTTCTTCTATGTCGGATCTAAGGTCAAGGTTTGTCGTGACTAAATTCCTCTATCTCAGTTCTCATATCCCGAATCCCGTCGCTTAAAAATCTCACGGAAGTCTTTGATTAACTCTTCTTTACTTTGGTTTAGTTCTCGACCAACTCTGCTGGACTTGCCTTCTACGCTGTTACTCGCCCCGTTCGAGCTCCCCACCCGAATCTTGTCAACCGAGAGGAAGGCAAGGCCCGTCTATAGAGGCTGACGAGAAATTGAAAGCCCAAATTATTCATGTTCGATAGAATTCCTGAACGATAGTAACCCAAAGCTCTTTTCAAATTATTTGATTCTTGTTAATAACGCTGTTCATACTATTGGCTAATGAGACCCCAGCAGTAACAATTTTCACGGAAAATAAGATTTCCTAAGAATATCTAGATCTTGTTTAACTCTGGATGAATCGCTTTACTTACATTACTGTATCTTACATGACACCGCCATGCACTGCTCTCTCACGACCCCACCGTCCGATATCTGTTCTTCTCACCAAGGCTTATTTGCAATGAGATCTACTAGAACCTCCGTGTTTTCTCACTTCAACCAAGGTGCCACTAGTGAAATGATACATTTTATTTGAATCGGCTGGCAACGCTTGGGATATACTAATTTATTTCGGTTCTCTTGGATCGGAATGAATATCTCATGTCTCTCTATCTATTTCCTCTTTTGGCCTCGTGCAGACATTGCATATTTGGTTATCTTACAAACTTGTCTTCCCGTTATAAATCTCCCATCTGTTACCTCGAGTGTTAATGAAATAGGTCCCATAAATTCGCTTTAAAGTTCATCGCCATTTACATCATCTAGATTAGGCCCGCGGGGAATCTTTTCATAAAGCTACGAGTCTATATTTTTTTTGACAGCAGCCATTAATGGGAGGTCGGAATCCCTAGACAGCGAACGGTTACACAACATGCACTGCCCGAGTGGGGATCAAGGGCGGCGGTTCGGCCCTGCAATCATGCGATTTCAAGGTGGGGGACTAGCAAATAAAGAAGTACTTGAAGAAACATAAATCAAGTTTAGAGGGGCGTTTATTCTCGATCCAGCAAAATGTGCATATAATACCAATTCAACAACGAATCAATTCAACAACGAATCAATTCAACAACGAATCAAAGATCTCTATTCCTCACTTGCGGCTATGACAGCCAGATCAACGTATCACAGTCCACTAACCCATCAACCCCTTATCCGCTTACTGATAGAAACAGCCATTCAGCGCTGACCACGCTTGGACCCCTACAAAGTATGTGCCTAACACTATAAGAACGTCCTCGAATCTCTCCTCAGCCGCGTCATAATGCATCCACCAAAGCCCCTTCCAGAAAAGCCACATAACTCCCATGCACAATAAGAACTGGTAAATGGCAGCTAGTCTGTATGAACCCCATGCGAGACTCTCAGTTAGGTAACAGTGCATCCGCGCGGCTTTATATTTCCGGTGCATGCCAGTAGAACAGTTGGACTCGGTGAAGGCATCCATGAATGTTTTTGGTTCCGACTTTTTCCGCCATGTAAGACGACTCGCAAGATGTGTGTAGATCTCACGTTGGACTGATCCCGAATATGATTGGGCCTCCTTACAGGTAAGAGGGGTTTTTGCTGAATCAATCAAATTTTGCACCAGCACTGAGTCGGACACCCATAGGCGCTGAGATACCGGATCTGAGAAATGGGGTATGTTTTCCATTTCGGTGGCAAACCCAGATGTAGCCTCTGGGTACTTCAAAATGTTTGTGTAAAACTGAGGCGTGAGAGGCTGGATCATCAGGATAGGACGTGGGGCAGAAGTGAGGGTCTTGACTTGGGAGTGCATTGGTGTTGGATGGAGGTGTAGTGATTTGGCAGGTGTATATATCACTGTTAGAGGAAATGGGCATGCGTCGACCAGGTAGGAGAGGTAGATCCGAAAAAACTGCTCTAAGACCCTGTGGCAAATTCTCTTAATAAAGAAACGAAAAAGAAAAGAAAAAAGCCTGAGCTGTGGAGTGAAAATACCTTTCAATCTCTGAGGCGTTACGTGGGATGTTATTCCGCTTCACGTCTGGCTTGTTTAAGTAGGGCATATTTCCTCTGAACCGAATACGAAGCGCCTCGACCACAATTCGGCCTATAGATACCGGAATGACGAACGACCAGCTTAGAAGGAATGTCGCCAGCTCCCAGGATGACGCCAAGAGAGGGTCAATCGGTGGAGCGATGGAGAACAGGCGGCTGGAGATTTTGGCTTTGCCTAAGGTGCTGATAAGAGTCATATTGGAATGGAGTGGACCACCCTTCTCGGGTGCAGGGTCAAGGGGGTCCATGAATCGAAGGGCAAACCCGCCTTCAACCTTCTCGAATGGCGAGGCAAAAATGTCCTTTTCCCAGCTGCCCTTGTAGTATTTGGCAGTGGGAGCTGAAGAGGTAAATCGAACGGATTGGGTACCTTTCGGCCCTCTTCCTGACACAGTGCCAATATCCTCGCAAGCTTTCTCTTTGTCAAAGCACGAGCTATCTTCTTTGACAAGACGGCAAAAGGCGTTCTTTTTCTCCCCATATGAATTATTGATTTCCATGATGATTCCACTAAGCTCTTTCGACGGGGAGTAGAGATACCAGTATGAGATCGGGCTTTTCGTCCACCAGAGAAATTGGGGGATTGTGATGAGATACGCATAAGGATATTGGCTTGGATCCTCTCCCTAGTAAATTTAGCACAAGACGGGTTTTTTGATCAAAGGTGTCCATACTTGGTTTTTTAAAAAGTGCTCAAGCTTCATATTCAAGCTCAGATGACCATCTCCACGATGAAGATACAGGCTCGTATCAATTCTGAACCAGATCAACTTTCTCAAGAGCGTAATCAAAGAGTATCGAAAAGACTTGGAAGCTGGAGAATGTGGGTCTGACCCATCACTGTCCATGGACATCAATCCCCCAACACGACCGCGAAGTCCAACAGGAATTCCAACGAGGAAATAGTTAATCCAGTAATGATATTTCTCTGGAAACATTCTTGCGTGTGTGAGTCGAGACGGAAAGAGAAGGGGCCTTCCCAGCAGCATATTCTCTTTCTCTGGATCACATTCAGACCATAGAATCAACTTCCGCTGGACATACGACACCGCCAACACCCAAGCAACAACAGTACTAATCACAGTTGTCAAGGAAGCGGGTAGTAGGAACATTAAAGACTTGACCAGGCCAACATGGTAGATTATATCTGCGAATATCGGAGAAAAGATGAAACACAGGTTCTTCATGGTCGTGCCTGGGTGGGATCGCAATGATTGGATGAAAATCGCGAGGCTGAGGAAGCCCACAGTTGCCAAAGCATAAGTGGGATAGAATTTGAAAGATGATGTGCCCGTGAGAGACATGGTGACTCTCATTGAACTTGACATTTCGGACTTGCTACTGTTCAATTACTTGAGGGATACCTCGCCTAAATGAAATCTTCAGGCTAGCGCAGACACTCACCGCAAGTTCCCTCCTTATCACCACTTCCGTGCAATTACAAGGCTATCTTCCATGTGACAATGCGCCTCGCCAGATCAGAAGAATCTATATGCCAAAAGGGGATGAGTGCGCTCGCGTCAGCAGTAGGTTGAATAATCGAAAATGCTGATCGTAGGTCAAATGTGCTTATCTGGACTTCACCTTACAGATCTGCAATGTAGGTGTTACTTTAGGTTTTGGAAAGTAGCGAGTGGTTTTGCTTTATCGTTGGGAGGTGTAGAGTGCCAATCGTCGATTCGTGATAGCGCAAGTCTGTGAAACCAAATATGAAGTGGCGACGGCCCGAGAGCTCTATTTGTGAATCCCATTGGTTCTTTGATCGATCTCATTGATAGTCATTGATAGTTCCTCATACATGTAGGTATTAGCTCCAGACAAGTATAAATTCAGCACCAAAAATACCCATCCCAACTTTCATTCCCCCTCAAACATCAGTTTCCTGGTTCTTATATCCACTATGGCTTTTTCTGGAAAGACATCTCCCGTCAAGGTGGCGATCATTGGGGCTGGCTTTTCTGGCTTGACCATGGCGTGTCAGCTTCAGAGAAAGCTCAATTGTGATGACTACGTTATTTACGAACGTTCACCCTCACCAGGAGGAGCCTGGTGGGCAAATAAATGTTAGTTCAGTAATTCCTGTTGGGCTTTGGAGGGTATGTTCAAAGGATAACACAGGAATAGACCCCGGATGTGCCGTCGACATTCCAGCTGTCTTCTACAGCCTGTCTTTTGCTCCAAATCCTGACTTCTCTAAGGTCTTCCCTAGTCGGGCGGAAATCTTGAATTACTTCAACAATGTTGCGGAGAAGTTTGACGTGCCTAGACACGTCATCCCAAATACAGAATGGGAGGGGGCTTATTGGCAAGACTTAACGAACACCTGGCTGGTTAAGTTGAAGGATTTATCTACTGGTGGGACATTTTATCAGGAATGCAATATACTCATATCTGCTGTTGGGGGATTGGTGAATCCCAACCAGTTTGATGTTCCGGGTGTCGATACCTTCAAAGGCGATGTCATTCATACCGCCAGGTGGAAAGAAGACATCTCTCTTCATCAAAAGGATGTGATTGTTGTTGGCAATGGATGTACGCTCCCCTTTCTTATTTCTCTCGGATGAATCTAATTTTTCATCAGGCTCGGCAGCCCAATTGATCCCAGCTATCGCTGATGAGCCACGAAGTATCTCTCAGTTCATTCGGGTAAGGCATCCGTCGGTTTTATATGGACTGTTACTCATTGGCCTAGACACCCCAGCATTATCTGGAAAATGACAATATGGAAGTCAACGACACCTGGAGGTTCATTTTCCGCCATGTTCCTGGTGCTCTTTGGCTCTCCAGGATGATTGTGTTTCTCTATTTAGAGAGCACGGCTGTTAGATTTACAAAGGAAAAGAACGGTTTGAAGGCCAGAAATGAATCGGCGAAGAGAAGCAGCGCGTACATCAGACAGTTCGCACCTGGTGAGCTCTAGCACTCTTCAAAAATATCCCCTTTTTTCAAATTTTCTTTTCTGGGCATTGCTTACAATTTTGTGTTAAAAGCAAAGTGCTGGTCGCTCTTGACGCCTACGTATGAGCTTGGATGCAAAGTCAGTTCCCCAATCTATTCAGATAACACGATCTAAAGCTTTTGTGGATGCAGCGGCGGGTGTTTGACAACTGCAAATATATCGGTTGTCTGCAACGAAGCAATATTCATCTTACAGATGATCCCATTGTCGCTGTGCAATCTCGTTCGATTTTGACCAAGTCTGGCCAGGTGTATCCTGCGGACACAATTGTAAGCAAACTCAAAGGCTTCGAAATCATCCTTCCAATTTTCCAGAGGTTCTTGTCAAAGCTGACCGGTTGTCTGCACCAAAAAGCTGCTCGCCACCGGGTTCTCTCTCACGCAGTATGATGTCGAATTGGTGGGCTGGAACGGCCGCACTCGTCAGGAGCACTGGAAAGACTTTGGCTACAAGGAGGCCTACAAGTCTATCGCAATGTCTGGATTCCCCAACTTCTTCTATGTTTTGGGTCCCAACTCCGGGAAAGGTCATACCTCGACTATCTACTCCATTGAGAAGTATGCTATTTCGTCCTCGCCGTTTGTGATATCTGCTAACAGCCATTCAGCTACGTCGACCTTATTATTCAGGCCATTGCACCAGTTCTCAAGAATGACGCTTCATTCGTCGAGGTCAAGCCCGACAGGGAGAGGATGTACAACAAGATGCTGCATGAAGCCATCGCCAAGACGATTTTCAATAACTCATGTGGTAGCGTAAGTCGCAAGAACATCTGTATACTGAAAGCTCCTCAATTTCTTATACCATCTGCTCGCAGTATTTTATCGACCAGAAGACTCAGAAAAATTGGTTCATCTACCCGTGGAGCTCCTTCACCATGTGGTACAGTACGCATTGGAGCCGTACAGATGACTGGGTCTACAATGTGAGTGCGGCTATACGAGCAACGTAACTAGCTGATCATTGCACAAATCTAACCACTTATCATCTAGTTCCAAGCTGCTAGGAAAAAGCAGATGACTCACTCTAGCTTTTTACCCCTGGCTCTCATGTTTGGACTTTTTCTGTTTACTTACATGACTAGTCAGATCATAATGGAAACGATCATTGGCTACCATAACAATGGTCGCGTCATTCGCCCTGACCTTCTTGTTGTAGATGACCTTCTCCTGAAGAACAATTTCTAGTTCTGCAAGAGAAACCATCGCTAGTAGGAGCAAGGGGTCAGTGCCATGTCTTCTTCTGTGTCCCTTACCAGGTCCCTGTTATCGAGAGAGACTGTTGAGACTTCGTCACTGTTTGACGCATCTCCTGCCCGGTCAATGCCCAGCTTCTCGGGCTTCGGTTCTGCTCTCCCCCTAATCTCTTCTTCACTCCTTCTCTTTTGTTACAGACTCGAATTTTTTGGATTCTAGATTTCGAATATACACAGATTGCCTGTTTGACTTTCCCCCTTCCACTTGATAAAGTTGGCCATCCGTGGACCTTCACCTGGGCAGTGCCTGGCTATTCGGTAAAGTAAATGTTACCCCTGTACCACTTAGATTTATTTGGAAAGAGTTCCGATTCCTAGGCCGTTATATATATGTCCAAATGAACGACCTCTCACGTAACCTCTTTAAGTATTGAGCATCTGAATAGCGCGCTCAATTTCACTCCGTGATCAAAAGGTGGTCTAGGCTAACCTTTTTCAAAAGAAAGTTTATCAAGCACTGCCTGCAATTCGATGTCTTTGTGACTCTGTTGGTATTCTGGTTGGAAGTGATTAAACAAAGGAGTTGATTCCTCAGGCAGCAACTTTCGGGCGACGTCACCGGCTTTTGTGGGGAAAGCTTCCAGCTCCTCATCTGTATCCACGCGCCCCGATGGAGAGCTTCGACGACGTGACGCTGATCGGCCCTGTATCAGACCCGGCGGTACACGATGAACATATCCCTTCGAGCAACCATGAAACGAAGACAAGGAAACCCGACGTGGAATCAGGTGGCACGGGCACCCCCACCTCCAGTCAGTCGGTGAATGCAGGCCGCATCCAAATCGAAGGAGCTGGTTCTGAGATAGCGGAGGCACCATCAATATCAACAGAGTTTCCACCCGAAGAGGACGATGAGGAGCCTCACGTTGCGACTTCCTTTGAGCGCGAGTCATCACCTTCTTCTGCGCAAAAGCACCGATCGGGATTGGAGGGCGAAGATGAGAGCATCAACCGCTTGCACAAGTTCACCCTCTACGAGACTGCAACGAGATTTTACATGGTCGGCATCAACCTAGCCGAGACGCGTTTCCGGATCTTGAAAATAGATCGCACCACGGAGTCGGGCGAGTTGAGCATCATCGAGGATGATGTGATTTACACAAAGAGAGAAATGGTTCAGCTACTTGATGCTATCGACGATGGCAACAAGAGCTCCGGTGGTTTGAATCAGAAATGCAGTGCCTGGGCGTTGCTCGGATTTATCCAATTCACGGGCCCATATTACATGCTTCTTGTCACAAAGAGAAGCCAGGTAGCCATGCTGGGTGGTCATAATGTCTACCAGATCGATGAGACAGAACTCATCTCATTGACAACATCGGAATCATCGCGCCTCAAACCAGATAACCAACCAGATGAGGAGAGGTACAAGGCCATCTTGAATAACCTTGACCTCACCCGATCATTCTATTTCAGCTACTCCTACGATATCACGCGATCATTACAGCACAACGTCTGCCGAGAACGCAAAGCCCATCAGGATGGATTACCCCGGTTTCTACCACAAGATTACAATACCATGTTTGTTTGGAACAACCATCTCCTTGCTCCAGCAATCGCAGCACTCAAGAACCCATTTCAATGGTGCCTTCCGGTTATTCATGGATATGTGGACCAGAGTAAAATGAGTGTATTTGGAAGGCTGGTATACATTTCGATCATTGCTCGACGTTCTAGGCTCTTTGCTGGTGCCCGTTTTTTGAAACGCGGTGCTAATGATCTGGGATATGTGGCCAATGATGTGGAAACCGAGCAGATTGTTTCTGAGCAAACAACAACATCCTTCCACTCCGCAGGCCCAACACTTCATGCCAACCCAAACTACACCTCATATGTCCAGCATCGTGGGAGTATTCCTCTTTGTTGGACACAAGAGAACACTGGTGTCTCGCCAAAGCCTGACATCCAACTAAGTCTCATCGATCCATTCTATTCTGCAGCGGCATTGCATTTTGATAATTTATTCGAGAGATATGGAGCGCCGATTTACATTCTAAACCTCGTCAAAGCTCGGGAACGGACACCAAGAGAGTCAAAGCTTCTTAAAGAATTCACCAATGCAGTGGAATATCTTAATCAGTTTCTGCCTGCTGACAAGAAGCTGATATACAAAGCGTGGGATATGAGCCGTGCGTCGAAGAGTCGAGATCAAGATGTCATACAGACCTTGGAGGGGATTGCTGGAGACATCATTCCAAAGACAGGATTCTTCAAAAACGGGGCCGATGTCGAATCAGGCTTGCAACTTCAGAATGGCGTGGCACGAACTAACTGCATCGACTGCCTAGATCGCACAAACGCAGCGCAATTTGTCATTGGCAAACGAGCCCTTGGATACCAACTCCATGCTCTTGGTGTCATTGATGGGACAACAGTCGAGTATGATACGGATGCTGTCAATCTGATCACAAATATGTGGCACGACCATGGCGACACCATTGCCATCCAATACGGAGGATCCCATTTGGTCAACACCATGGCCACATACCGCAAGATAAACCAGTGGAGTAGCCATTCGCGCGATATGGTGGAAAGCTTCAAACGATACTACAATAATTCTTTCCTCGATGCCCAGCGACAAGAAGCTTACAACCTTTTTCTTGGCAACTATATCTTCTCAGACGATGCCCCAATGCTTTGGGACCTTTCCACCGATTATTACCTTCACCATGAAAACCCCAGGTCCTATGTAAAGAAAAAGCGCCCCAATTACATTTCCTGGTACACGCCCGAAAATTTGAAAGAGCGAGAGGTTCCTCCTCCCCCAGCTTGTCCCAAAGAGCCACTTTCTCACTTCGACGATTACTGGCTGGAATACTACCGTCCACTCGCACTGTCCACGCTCTCCAAGATCTACTCTTACAAGATGAACTCTACTCTCCGATACCTGCCACACATTCGTGGAGGCAATGTTCCCCCGAATCTCAGTCCTTTTGTCCCACGTATACCCCCAGACCAAGTCCAGCGCGACCGTCCACAGCGAACGGTGAAGATCCAAGAACCAACAAACAGCCGCTCTACAACCTCAACCCCGCCAATCACGGAGTCTGGCCAGAGTTGGACTCATCAACCACCTTCATCCTCCAAACGGCCGCCCTCGGTCGGCATCATTAAAGATCCAACCTTTGAGTTTTACCAGGAAAACCGCATCCCGCCCATAAATTCATCTACTACCTCAAATACCCCAAGCAAAGCACAGATTGCTCAATGGACACTTGGACAATTAGTCACCGACTCCTTGAATCCGTCTGTCACTGCAACAGAAGCAGAGGAATACGAACGATACATCAATCACCCTCTTAAAGTCCCACTGGTCGTTACGTCCGAGAATGAAGTGACAGCTGCCTCACTTCGAGAACATAAGCCGAACCTGGATCTTCTGGAATATGCGAACAAGTGCAATGTTGAGGATGCAGCTCTTGAAGCTAGTGCAGAAGGCAACTTAGCAGATTACGCGGAATTTCTCAATGTTTCGGAGGAGGGACTTACTGTCGTCAGTGAAGACTATGAAAAGAAGAGGTACAAGAGGTACAAACAGTGGTTACGAGGGAAGAGTCTTTTCAAGCAACGCGTTGATACGTAATGGCTTAGATATGATTCATGTTTCATTTAGCGTGCATTCAGCTCCAGATTGATACCCCAATTTAGAATTGACAAGGCTTGGCTCGGTAGATGAGTGCTTTGTTAACTTCTCTTTTTTAAATTTTCTTTTTTTTTTTCGTTTTTGGGTGAGCACCTCCACTTTATGGCCTGTCAACTGTGTAGTGGACATTGAAAAAATTCGCAAAAAATATTTATCGCGTCTCATAAAATCTACGCGCCCTCAATAGCCATGGTGGGGACAAGCGAAGAAAAATGAAAATAAAATAGTGGGCATTAATTACGGAATGGGTTAAATATTCTCGAGACTTTTGCCGAAGTAATTTGTTGAATCTGGGTATTTTATTCAAACCCCACGCTATGACTTTACATCGGTAAACAAAAGACCTGCTAATTCGGAATCAGCATCAACGAGCTTCTGGAGTTCTGCGCTCATCTCCTCTTTAGCATGAAGCTGGTCCCCATCGGGCGAAGCAGGATTTTGCAAAGCGTGCTTCAGCACAGCAACAGCGCTCTGCAGCTCTCTAGTCAGCTTGGCAACCTGCTTCACGAGAGCACTCTCTCCCGCCTTTTCTTTGCCCTCTGCAGCAACATGCAGCCAGCATGCACATAGCCCAGCCAATATCTCACCACGCCATCTCCAAACACGGGGGTGAGCGTTCAGAATTACCAATTTTGTTGTCGATACGGCGGCGGAGAGAAGTGGAGGGTATGCAGACCCGAACGGGTTCGCGAGGGTCATGTTTAGTAGTGGGACGATGTCCTGGAGGTACTTGGTAGTTTCAATACCAAGATCATCGATAACAATTGAGATCTCGTCCATTAGGAAAGTAGATAGCTTTGGGTGTGGGAAGGAGGCAGACGACTCGTATGTTGGGTTCGATGAGCTTATGTGGTTGTACGACGAGATCAGGTTTGACCGAAGGATCTTAGCGAGACTCGCATTGTAGGTCTCAGTGGTCTTTTGTGCCTTTGAAGGGTTGTTGTTGGAGGCAGCTTTGAAAAGAGAGATCAAGACTGGGTAGGCGGCGCTCAGCATCTTGAGAGACTTGTCTTCCGGAGTGATGGTGGGGAGGGAAAGAAGGCATGGTGTGATGGCCTCTTCGAAGACCGGGATAAGGTTTGTTCGAATGAGGATATCGGAGCCACTTTCTTGAATCGTCTTGAGTAGGTGACCGAGAAGCTGACAGCCCTTGGCCTTGAATGAAATAGAGCTATCGTCTATTAAAGCTAGGATAGCAGGGACCAGAAGTGGGAAGTGCGCTTCCAGGTAGTTCTTGTCGGCAGGCTAGAGGAAGTGTCAATATTATAGTACCTAAGCTTGCGGGAAGAGGCCACAACACATACTTTGTACTGAGACACGACCCAGGACAAAACACTGGTAGCATAGATGTCCGTATTCTTCCATGGCTTTGCTGAATCGTCAAGTGCACTACCGTCAAAGCGAGGCAAAGGCACAGGGTGGAAATCCTTGCGGCCCTCGTTCGTGATGTTGGGATTTCTCTGTTTTGTGAAAAGCGGTCGAAGCTTGTTTTTAAGCACCATTTCAATGGTATCCCACAGATGAGTCCAGCCCCCACAGAAATACATACTGGCTGTCATTGCATTGTCATCTGTGCACCATGGATCCTGCCCGGACATGAAAGTGGCCATGGTAATTAGAGAATCCGGCAAAGTATCCGGCGCAGTTGCTGTTCGACGATTTGGTAAAGTTGCATTTGTCTGTGCCTTGAAGAGACAAAGGAACTCCAAGGCCAGTGACCCTTTCAAGATACTCTCATGCTGGGCCTTTTTGATCTCTGCAAATTTGCGTTAGCGGAAGTTGTGACCTTTTGACCTTTTTGGTACGCACCAGAAGTCATCTCGACATTGTCGTCAAAATAGGCTGCAAATTCCAACGACGGTAGTGCTGCTTCATTGGCCCATTTAAACAGATTGGAGGCCGCAGTGATTTCTTCACCTTCAAGTTGTCGGCAACCTGAATCATCGGCCAGCAGCTGGGGAGGGATCGCCTCAATGAAAGCAAGTGCAGCATACAAGCTTTCGCAGACCTAAATTATATTGTTAGCTTGGCTTGGCTTTTCAAAAATTTGACCATGTAATTTACATTCATGCAGGTGCTGTGGTCGTAGGTTGAGACATTCTGCCACAACTCGGGCAGGCCACCCTTGATTTTCCTTCCCCATGATGGGAGTCGAGGACGCGCTGACTGGCTCAGGGTCCAAGGATCTTGCTGTAAAACCACACGGGCCTCTTCCCTGAGTTGGTCCATTTTGCGTGATGGTTGGCCAATGGTTGATGAACTACGCTGTTTATTTGAAGAAGTGGGGAATTTGGGGTGGACGCGTTGGGTTTGTGATCCCGCGTCACTTGATCAAATCTTATTGATGCATGTATCTTATGTTTGTCCCTTCACAATCCCAACTCTCCACGACGTCGTGAGATCTCTTCTAGAGTCGCGTTCTTATCAGTGTCGGGATGCAGAAGTTGCCACTCTACTACCATTGTGGTCGCCTTGGTCATCCATGGTCCCTTTTTCCCTCCTAGGTGCTGGATGATTTCACCACCATTAACAACAGGGACAAGAGAATTTACATGCTCCAGATCATTTGCTACGATGTATGCGATAAAATCATTGTACTCCGGGACCACTGTAAATACGTCAGCATTGAGCAAAGGAGGTGGTTAGAAGGAATCGTACCTTCGCTGAAGTCACGTCCCTGCATAACTTCTTGAAGTATGGCCAAGACCACGCACAGTTTCCAATCCTTGCCCCAAGACCGAATATGCAGTCCAACCTGTTGTCTGATTTCGGCCGGGGTACCACTGAGAGTGTTTTCCCTCAAGGCAGATTTACAAGCAGTGATGTCTTTGTAATTCGAGGTTGCATCGCGAAGGATTTGGAGGGTTTTGTTATCTGTGCGAAGACTGTCCCTACCAACCTCGACAGCGCGAGTCGGAAGTGGTTTGTGTTTGGGACCGGATGAAGGGCGAGATGGAACGGACGTCCATGGAGCAAAAGCAGCAATCATCCAGGTATAGTATACGCTGGCCTTGTCGCGTACCAGTAGCTCCACCGCATTATCGGGCCCTAGTTGCAGTAATTTTGGTAGCACATTGTAGGCAAGAGGCCAGGTCGATGTATCGGTCGTGACTTCGTCCTGGTGGTTCGCGAAAATTGTTGGGTAAAGGTTGAGCCTGTCAATGAACTCCAAGGCGCCACGAGGGTCGGGTCCTGATAGGATATCAATTAGAACCAAATCACTAACACTTAGCGAGTAACGAATAAACTCACCTTTCAACATCTTCTCCAGCTCCGTCGCGACGCGCTCCTTGCTGATTTTCAGCTTGAGGGCAACTCTGATATCTTCATTCTGCATTGCATCCTCGGCTTCAGGGTCAATTGCGTAGCCCAGTCTGCTGGCGAATCGAATCAAACGAAGTACGCGGAGCGGGTCATCCTTGAATGTCTGATATGGTTCTAGTGGAGTGCGAATCAGGCGCTTTTCCATATCATCAAGCCCTTGTTCAGTAAGATCTTCCAGCTTCGATTCGTTCAGGTTGTAGAATAGAGCATTGATGGTAGCGTCTCGTCGCAAGGCATCTTCCACTGCTGTGCCAAACTCCATCTGTGGGTTTCGACTATCCTCCGAGTAAGTCTCTTTGCGCAGATTGACCAAATCGATATCCAGTCCAAAGATCTTGGTAGTGACAGTCTCCAAGTGTTTCGACTTTTCAGGATTGGCTTCGATTTTGTGTAGGCTCACAATCGCATCATGCATTTCCCCATTCGGCAGAGTTTTCTTGTATTTCTCAAGATTTTGTGGATCGTCCAGGTACTCCTTCAACTGCATACCGAATTGGTATCCGGTCATATTGCTAATGCCCACATCAATATCGTGGCTCTCCACCCCGAGCAGCTTGTCTCTGACCCAGCCGCCCGTGAACCGTAGGACAGTTTCGGCACGATTGCCCCCATCGTCACTTCCGTCAATCGATCCGTTATCATATATGTATTTCGCGACATCAAGGAGTAGCGTTTGTAAGGTACTTTCGATCGGAGTGAGGTGAAGTGTGGGGTGATCGGGAGCCATTTCTTCGAGAGAACCACCCCGCACGGGGGAGTTTGAAATGCGTCGTCTTTTGCTTGCTGGCTCTGGAGAGTGCGAAGCAAGTTCGCGAGCGCGCATGGAAGGTTGCCAGGTGGTTGAGTAAGTACGATATGTGAAGTTTAAAAAGTTTCGCGGATGTGTCTGAAGGTATATTTGGGTCGCTAGAGGGCGGGCGAGTGGAGTGGGGTTTTTAAGTCGAAGAGCGTCGAACGATGACTCAAGGCAACGCAACCTGTACATTGAAAGCCATAAGTAAGTCAAGCGAATTGGGTAGGGGAATGCGCATAGCAAAGTGACTCAGTGCTAATCACCGATAAAGCTTCGCTCTCACGTGGTTGCATCATTACCCGCGATTGTCTTTCTTTCGTAATGCGCCCGAATCCCGAACGATCTACATATTTCTGCGCCTAACCTGCATTGTTGACTGACTCAACTCAGGTCATATCCTGGAACTTCACTGTATATTCAGTCTCGCGTGGTACTCTCATCCGCCACTAGAGCCTTACTGAACCCATCGGGCCCGAAGCGACTTGACTTTCCCCATCAACAACAACTTACCCGGACCGTTGACCCTGTCGCCGAACACTATCGCCCGCACTCGCATTCCTTTTTGCTCTTTGACATCCCATTCCATGGGGTCTGTCCATTCCTTTAATTAAGCCCAGTTTCGCAGAAAGCAGTTGGAGTCCATGACATCGCCCGGAGATGCTACTCCGGTCAAACCACCGCCGTCCTTCTCCCCCGGCGTTGCGCGAGGCACCTCCAAATCGAGATACCCGGACGAGGCCGAATCCACACATTCTATAGATGCCGAGCTGGCAGAGGCCCGCTCGGGGTCCTCTCCGACACCTCCTCTATCGGCCACCACTGCGGAGTTGCCCATCCGGTCTTCATCACCGCACTCCCGATCCGTCAGGTCGTCCACCCCGCAATTAGCTCGCTCATCACTTGGGTCACCTTTCGATGGAAGATTCGATGGCTCGGAAGATATCAGGTCTTTAATAATCCGCGCCTTTTCGCCAACTGTCGCCATCTACGCCTCCGATGATACCGACGAACTGGTGAGGAATAAGGGGTTCAAAGGGGGGTTCTGGGAATTGATCAGGCCCTTTGGCGACACTGTGTCTGGAAAAGTTGTTATTCGGGACAGTGTTGGAGCAAGTCGTGCTTGGGAGGATTATGGAGTGCGGTTCGTGGATTTGAAAGGGTTTGGCCGGACCCCCGCAGGTCGAGAGTCCGGACAAGAGTCGTCTTTGACGCAGATGGAAGAAATCCTGGAGCAACAGCTAGAGTCAGCAGAAGGGCCCTTTGGAGATTCTATACCCTCAAAGGACGCATTGGGGATTCCAGTGGCAAGCCCGTTGTGGAAGTTGTTACTACGACAAATACTCTCGGCTACCTCTGCGGCCCCCCACGAAACATTTGGCCACCCTGTTGCCAGTGTGATTGCTATTAGCTCCCGCAACAAGGCTCCGCTAGAGACCCTCAGGCAATTGTATGGTGAAAGCAGTTCTGGTGACGAGCGATTACCAGATTGGGTCAACTCGGAGTATCTTCGATACTATGTCTTGGTCCATGATGAGGAGCGTGATGATATCACAGAGTCAACAAAACTATATGATCAGATGAAGCGGCACTTTGGTTTACACTGTCACTTGTTGCGACTTCGCAGTAGTCAGTGTATCGTGACGGATGATGATAGTGTCCAAGTACCTTTGTGCGAATGGCTGTCCCCACAGGAGCGCCTGTCAGGTGTAGGAGAAGCAGGCAAGTACTCTTTGTATTCATTCGACAACTAGAACTAACAATATAGCAGAGACACTGGTGGATCTTGGTACAGATGGTACGCCGTACCTGTTCGACTCTGATGTCACTGCCATCCGGACGTTCATTCGGGAACTCATGGTACAGTCCGTGATTCCTTTCATGGAAAATCGCGTTGCTGTCTGGAATGATCAAATTGCTTCCCGGAGACGTGGAATCAGCGGAAGATTCATGTCTGTCGGTCGACGATTTATGACTTTTGGTTCTGGCTCACGATCTGGGGTCACTGGTTCCTCAGGGGGAAGCGGCAACTATGATCCAACAAACAACTTTTATGGGCCAGATACACCAGAAGCTATTTTGCGGAAGATGGCTGATTTTGCTTTTATGCTTCGTGATTGGAAGTTGGCTGCCTCAACATATGAAATGATCCAGTCGGACTTTAAAAATGACAAGGCATGGAAATACCATGCAGGAGCTCATGAAATGTGTGCAGTGAGCATGCTCCTCAACCCACTTGCCATGTCCGCCAAGATCAAGCTTGAGAGTGTCGACCAAATGTTTGAGAATGCTTGCTACTCCTATCTCACACGGTGTTCCGACGTGCCACATGCACTACGTGCTCTCTCTCTCGGTGTCGAGCTTCTTAAGTCTCGGGGTGGATCTGCCACCGAGAGCGCAGCCAGATGGGCCATGCGGGTCATGGATTTCGGCTTGGTTGGCCCCATCGGTCAAATATTGTTCACGGAGAGGGTGTCAGCATGCTATGCATCGAAAATCTCTATGGGTGGAGCTAAATGGGGCGGGCGTCGCCGAAAAGCTGGCATGTGGAGCATTTTTGCTGCAAATCAATGGCTAAAGGCCGGCAACCCCACCTTGGCTGCTGCTTGTCTGGAAGAAGGAGAGCGTCTTTACGGTGATGTGCTCGAGACAGACGGCGTCTTTCCAATCCCGGAGATGCAGACCTTTGTCGACAACCTGCGGCATTCCGTGAAAATTGAATATCTCGGGGCAAGAGGATTCGATACACGGGATGAGCCGGTCTCAGAGGAACCGGTTCCTACCGAGGAGACTAGTGAGAAGCTTGAGAAGATTGACAAGCGTAATCATCGCCGCTCCCTGATTGGGCTGCCTGGGCAGCTGGATGTGGGGAATCTCAACATGACTTCAGGGGCCAGGGACCCTGAAAACTCACCAAATGATGACTTTGAACGAGCGTGAGGCATGAATTTAATATCTCATCATAGCATATAAGCATAGAATACACTTCTGGGCATTGTCCAATCCATCTTGCTTGCAATTGTCTTTCATATGGTAGATAAAGTCACGTGCAGCTTATCGATAAAGCTGTGGAGCGCATCATGTTGACATCGACTGCAGACCGAAACCCACCATTCAATCCAAAGCGAGACATCAGCTTTCCTCCCCCAGACTCCTAATTGGGTCTGCCACACCCTCTCTTCATAATTCCCAACCCGGAATTACAAGAGCATTTCATATCTTCCAAAATGAGTGAACTCCTGAACTACATCCTCAATAATGAGGATGCGTTCCGAAGGTACAGATCCCGTGGGGAGTACCTGCGACAAGCCCGAATAGAAGTACAAAACAAACGGAACAGCAAATATAGCTAACAACATACTCGTTCGACTCCAGAAACCGCCTTCCATCTCTCTATTCCGACTTCACAACCCAAAAGAAGACAAACCCAGACGGCTACGCCGTGAACATCGCCGCATGGGAAGCAGCACTGAACCGCGCTGCGAAACGCGGATATACCTCATCGCGAGGTGTGCGTGTACGCTCTGGATCAACGGCATCGCAGAAGAATGCCCCGGCGCAGCGAAAGAAGACGGATCACCTTCTTCTACGTACGGACGAATCATTGGCGAGAGATTTGGAACTACCCGAATGGGGGAGACCTGTCGCGCTTGGCGCTGTTTTTGTATGTTGCGAATTCAAACTCAACATTTGGATTCCTATTGGATACCTGTTACTAATGATGTTTCTCACAGGATGAAGCAATGCGCAAGCGCACTATGATTCCCTTGCCGGTGTACAAAACTACTCCGGGTTGCTTACGGAAGAACCAGTGGCGGTTAATAGATCCCGCAGCTTTGAGTCCGTGGAACGTTATGAGCTGGGGCGTTCGTCAGTTAAAGGGATTTGTGATTGGGGAGGGAGAATCTGCGCCGAAGGTGCAGGTGCAGGAGTTGGTATTGGTGGAGAACTTAGAGGTAAGAATACCTTCGCATAATCAGGATCGTGAGGCGCTAAGTTCATACTTGCACAGGAAGCGGGAGATTTGGTGGTCAAGAAGGCCACTGGAGGCAGGCCTTCCAAATTGGATCTCATATGGTCCAAAGAAAGCTTTATTGAAGAATACTCGACGATACTGCATGAAGCTACAGAACTCTCGGACTCTGATTTTGATGTTCTTTTGCTCTATCTTTCCCGCGACTGCGGGGCCATTGCATATGATGGCAGGGTATGTGGGGCTATATACATTAGAATAATATCGTCTATGGATGCTGACTGAGACAACCAGACTATCAAATTCAAGTCATCAGATGAACCAGCTGAGATCACACAGCAGGACACGACCATTGCCTCAATCAAGACGCTTATATCGACGATATCAAAGCAGGTGACAGATATGGAGTCGAAGATTGCGGAGCTCACTCAGTCTGCGAAGACGGCATTGACCAATAAGAATAGGATTTCTGCTCTTTCAGCAGTCCGGTCAAAGAAGCTAATCGAGCATAACCTGTCTCAGCGGCTCAGTACCCTCGCGCAATTGGAAGAGGTATATTTCAAGATCGAGGGCGCTGCGGGTCAGGTTGAGATCGTCCAAGTCATGGAGGCGAGCACTGGTGTTCTCCGTGGGCTACACGCCCAAATTGGTGGTGCCGAACGGGTCGAGGATGTGGTTGAGACATTGCGCGAGGAGATGGCCAAGGTGGATGAGGTTGGCAGTATTATCAATGAAGCTGGCCCGGTTATTGATGAAGGCGAGATCGATGATGAACTGGAAGCCATGGAAAAAAGCGACCAGGAGGCGAAGGAAGAACGAGAAGCAGAGGAAACTCGGCAAAGGCTTGCAGAGCTGGACAGCATCAAGAAAGCTTCGGACGAAGCAGCCCGCCGAGCACAAAAGACGAAAGATGTGGACTCTGAGCTGGCAGAGAGCATTGGTAGGCTCTCTAACATGTCAGTTGAGGATTCCCCGTTGCCAGCTAAATAAAGGCAGCGTCCTGAAAAAAAGCAACATGCTCCATGTCCATGGGTTTTCTCCATCGTGTCACTTTTGAGTTTGCCTGTAGCCCCTCATCGATCACCCAGGTCCTCAGCAACCTTACCCGGGTATCCATTCAGGGAAGTCGACTGGTGTTGGTTTGATCCCGACGATCCAGGAATCGTGGATCTTACCTGGGCATCAGTCTTCTGTCGAGCGCTCGCAATGAGGCGCTTAAAGTCATCATTATGGTTTGCAGACCACCCGGCTGCATCAAATCCTTTGCTAGCCACGGTGTTTCTGTCAGAGACCGTCATCACTGAGCCCCCGCCTTGCGTGTCTTCCCATATTCTCAACTCGCGGAGAAGCTGCATTCTAGACTTGGGATTTTGGGAGTCACAATTTGCGTTCCACAGGTTGACCCATTCTGTGTGCCGTCTTTTCATGAGATCCTTGGCCCCCTCTGTTGGAATTCCGAGTTCCTTGAACTTTTTTCGCAGCTGGCTCGGGTTCATAAGGTCGTAGTTCAAGGTGGGAAGTCTATCTAATTGTTTCGAGGGTGAATTTTGTTGGCGTTGGAGAAGTCTAGAATAGCATTGAATTAGACCCCATACCCTGGAATTTCTAGGTGGCACGGCTTACCCAAATGCTGTGTTCTTCTGTCTCTCTGCGGCTTCTTTTGCTTCCTGCTCGGCAAGGCACTTGTCAATGTGGCGGCTGACTGCTTCTATTTTCATAGATCGGTCACAGACAGGGCAGACGGCCATGCCATCCTCTGTAGCTATATTAGATCCAATCCAGACCATGCGAAACGGCAGTATCACCGACCTGGTATATATTCTTCTTCGCCTTCACTGTCCTCGATGACTTCCGGTATAACCTCTGGCTCCTGCGGCGTTGCTTTCACGCTTCTTGATCTTGTCCGCAGTCGCGGTGGACTAGCCGCCACCGATGAAACTTCTTGCGACTGCTCCATTTGATTCGCCTTGCGCTTCTTAGGTTGTGGTTCTTGGTCCTCATTGTCTTCCTGTTCCTTAAGCGCCTTGAACTTCCGGGCAAGTTCCATCACAGCGGGTCGCGCTGTCTTGAAAGTATCCAAGAGTTCCTGCACCGCCCAGTTGCGACGCAGCTTGAGGACTTGATCCCCTTCGCGGCAGATAGGACACTTGTTATCGGCAGTAAGACAACGACGAATGCATAGTGAGCAAAAGCTGTGAGAACATGAGGTGATCATCGGAGTATCGAAAAAGTCCTTGCAAACCTGACATCTGAGAGAGGACTCAAGCGGCGCAAGTAGCTGGAGAGGGGTGCCGAGCCAGTCGGTGGAGTCGGTGATGTCGAGAGAGTTCTCCATCGAGGCGTACAGACAGCCCTGCAGCTGTATGCTAGTTCTTTCGGGTCCGGGGCAACCAAGAGTTGCTTAGTGTATGAAGGGCCGAGCAAGAGGAAGAGCCCGAAGCAGCAGAGTGGAGCAAATTCACGCCAAGACCGCTGACTGATACGCGTAAAGTGGTTTCGCGTCTCAAACATCACCAAGCTACATGTTTGCAAGCTTCAATCACCATGGATCCTAAAATTTTCCTGGCGGAAAATGTGCTCAATGAGCGATGCACAGTGAGTATTGCTCAGTGATGATGGTTTTCAATCACCAGCTCATTTTATTCAGGTGACGTATCGCTCCTTAAGCCGCGCTCTCAAAATCCACGCCAACCGCGCCAAACAGTATGGCATTCTACCCCCGGATCTTCGAAGCAAGACCCAGAACTTATCCGTTGATATAGAGTCCTATACGAATTTCATCGCAATGAAAACGCAAAGAAACCCCACAGTGTCCATGCGACCTACGTCATCTCTGGTGTCCAGAACCCAGAACCTACAACGACCAACGGCCATGCGAACGACGAAGACGAAGTTATGCAGAGTAGTCCCTACATGCCGAGCTCGATGCCGAATCAAGAATCGGTATCTCACGACTCGCGCATTACATCCATCATACTAGCCCGCGAGGAGGACCTGGATGGTAGGCCCATACAATTCACCACCACGGCAATTACTGATTGCGATTTTTTACGCAGATGCGAAGGCTACTTTTCGATCAATATCTACAATCCACGTCTACAGCGTTCAATCGACAATCCTTCAGGATCTGAATGTCCTGACCGATGTGGCCCGGGAGGTTGCGACTGCGAGTGTACAGGATGACCCGCTCGAATGTGGAAAGCAATGGGGTATGATACAGAATCGCCACGTCAAGGTATATTGCACTCCAGCCCACTAATCCGAGATTTGGGGGCTAACATCCATTATAGCGAAGGACTGGGGCTCGTCCACCCCCCGTTGCAGCAGCATCCAAGGCCACTGCGCCGGCGCCGAAGGTCAAACCCGAACCAATCGTTCCTGCCAAGCGGCCCCTACAAAGTGAAACTTCCACCAAGGAAGAGGCCAAGACTAAAGATTCCAAGCAACAGCCTTCCTCGGCCAGCAATTCTCAATCATCTGCTAAGCCTACGGTCCTGGTACCTAAGCGTGAGAAAAGTAATCTCTTTAGCTCCTTTGCGAAGGCCAAGCCGAAGAAAACCTCAGCACCTGTTGAGCCAGTATGTGTATGTCTGTGTTACAAATATTGACAGATACTAACTTGATTTTTTTCAGGCGGCTAGTGAGACACCAGATGGTGAGTCGGGCATTTTGTTTTTACGACTTGGTCATAATAGCTCACAATTTACAGTTGTCCTTGACGATGCTTCGGAGGATGAGCAAGAAGAGCTATTCCCTGATAGTGGCGATAAAGCCGAAAAATCGGCTGCCGCAATCCGCGAGAGCAAGAAAGAGCGCGAGGAAAAGCTCAAACAGATGATGGAAACCGACGATGCTGACGGTTCGTTTAAGGTTCATGAATCCATAGTCACCGGGCATTCTACTCACCCCTCTGTAGATGAAGAAATGCCGGATGCCGATGACGAACTAGAACCGGAACGAGAGCAAACCCCTGTAGAGCAACCGCCGCCGCCCAAGCCCACACAGCTTAAGGAAGAGGCCACCGTGCAAGGGGGACGCCGGCGAGGCAAGCGGCAAGTCATGAAGAAACGCACGCTGAAAGATGAAGAAGGCTATCTTGGTAAGTTCTTCTTTCTGAAATCTGCTCCTGCTAGTTTCTAATGCAAGGACAGTGACTCGGGAAGAGGCGACATGGGAGTCATTCTCCGAAGATGAGCCGGTGCCCAAGAAGAAACCTGCGGTCAATGTGCCCAAAGCGAAGGGGGCTAAACCAGGACAAGGAAATATCATGTCATTCTTTGGAAAGAAGTAAAAATTGATCAGTCCATAGTACTAATATACAACTCATACACCAAATGTTTGTGACCTTGGAAGTAGTGGTAATAGAACAAAGTAAACAAACGCCGATCACTGTACACTTTCTCCGCATTTATGGTGGAGACAGTGCAACCATGCCCTTGGCCGATGTCACCTCGCTCAGAATTTCTCCGCGACATTTAATCTCATTTGTGTTTTCCAGGAGTCGATCTCATGCCATGCGGAGGAATGCAAGCATCCCGGTCTGGTTGGGATCGACATTAAGCCTACAAAAAGCCCATGGGCTCCCCTCATCATCATCCGGTTGCCCAGGCCCGGAGTGTTTGACAAGATAAAATTTCCCGTCATGCCTATCTCAACCTTTCTTGCGGCTGGCTTTCTCGCTCTCCAGGTAAATGCATTGCCTGGACGGGATACCCCTTCGATACTGCGTCGCGCGTGTCCCGACTACACTACCTACGCCTCGACACAGCAGTAAGTAACACATCCTAGCCTTGCACTAGAATGGCACTGAATCAATATTGCCCAGTGGTCCTTACAGTGGTGGTCCCTTGAATCTCCCATATCAGCGTCCTGCGGAGGCATGTCGCACTTTCTCATCCGACTCTGTTGAGCAGGTCATTGAAGATGTGACCTCGCGTCTGGTAGATAAGGACCTTGCGCAGCTTTTTCGCAATGCCTACCCTAACACGCTTGATACCACGATCCGGTGGCATGTAAATGGTAGCAGCTCAACTGCGACTCGTCGAAATTTTGACAAGCGCGATACCTCGGATTGGAGTGGCCTGCAGACATTCATCGTGACAGGTGACATTAACGCAGAATGGCTCCGAGATTCCACGAATCAGGTAATGAATTATCAGAAGCTAGCATCACAGGACAAGGGTCTACATGATTTGATTCTTGGGGCAATTCGCACCCAGGCTGAATTCGTCATCCAATCGCCGTTCTGCAACGCATACCAGGCGCCATCCGTCAGCGGCATCCAGCCTGAGAACAATACCGAGGTCGACACCGTGCACCCTGCTTACGAAAAGTCGTTTGTCTACGAGTGCAAGTATGAACTTGATTCCTTGGCTCACTTCCTCAAGTTGGGTAGAGAGTTCCATGAGAATACTGGCTCGACCGAGTTCCTGACGGATCGTTGGTTCAAGGCGTTGCAGACTGTCCTTAGTGTGATTGATGCAGAGTCAAAACCTACTTTCGACTCAAACAACCAGTTTGTTCAGAATCAGTACACCTTCCAGCGATTGACTACTCTTGGAACTGAGACTTTGACCTTGTCGGGTGTCGGTAACCCGCTCAACAGTGGAACGGGTCTCATTCGCAGCGCCTTCCGGCCTAGCGATGATGCTACTATTTTTGGATACTTCATTCCACCGAATGCCATGATGTCTGTTGAGCTGCAGGGTATTGCCAGGGTTCTCCAGGCGGCAGGTGGTCATGACAGCCTAGCCTCAGAGCTACAAGAGCGTGGCGAGAAGCTTGGGGCGGCTGTACGTGAGCACGGAATTGTCACTAATGGCAAGTATGGCGAGGTATACGCCTTCGAGGTTGATGGCTACGGATCGCGGACCATCATGGACGATGCCAATGTTCCGTCTCTCCTATCCCTGCCTTACCTGGGCTTCCTCAACCAGACCGACGAGATCTACCAAAATACTCGCAAGATGATTACCGATAAACTCGGTAACCCGTACTACCTGGAGGGCCCTGCTTTCCACGGCATCGGTGGTCCCCATGGTAAGTTCCCTTCGAATCAATGCCCCCCCCCCCTGGTATTGATTAAGCAACTCACATTGCTCACAGTTGGTCTCACGAACGCCTGGCCCATGTCACTGCTCATCCAGGCCCAGACCTCAGACAACGAGACTGAGATCATGGAGTGCATTAACCTCGTTCGAGATTCGAGCTTGCTTGGTCTCATCCACGAGTCCATAAATGTTACTAATATCAAGGATTATACTCGGCCGTGGTTCTCATGGGCTAACTCTGTGTTTGGTCAAACCATTCTTAAGGTCGCTGCTGAAAGGCCTCATTTGATCTTCGGGGAGGGTGCTGAGCCATATACAGTTGCTTAAGCTCGGATTTTAATGTGGTACTTTTATTCTTGTATATAATAGTACTAAGAAAAAAGGACCAATTTTTAATCCATCTCCAGATGTCAGCATTCAGAGTGTTTGGGAAGCAAGTAAATATTTGCGACTGGGTTTTAAATCTTCGGACATTTCCGAGTGCGTAGAAAAAGAGATGAGGAGCTAGATGCATTGTAAAGCGACGACATTGTGAGATGCAAAAGGGGGACTTCATATAGCACCCCAGTATTCACCGCCCTGGCAGAACAGGAGAATTGGGGGGGAAACAGAAGCTCTGGGAAATTTTGGCGGTCGAAGATCAGCGAAACCCCTCCGACTTCCACGACCTCTCCTTTTCTCTTGCTTTTACATTCCCTTCGAGTTACGGTTTCGATCTATCTCGATTTTTCATCATGGCCTTTAACGGCCAAACACCCACCATTGTGGTGCTGAAGGAGGGTTCGTGACCAGTTACCCCCCGTCGGAGGTCCCGTGTAGTGGGATGCATCCATGCTAACCATTCGTCTCTTTTCAACAGGCACCGATGCTTCTCAGGGCAAAGGTCAGGTTATCTCCAACATCAACGCATGTGTTGCCGTGCAAGCGACTGTGAAGAGCACTCTGGGTCCCTACGGTGGTGACCTCCTGCTTGTGGACAGCAATGGCAAGCAGACAATTACAAATGACGGAGCTACCGTGATGAAGGTGCGGATTCGATCAGCTTTCATTCTTCGTCCGCTCTATGGATCGCAAACGGACCGCCCATGCTGATTTTGATTTTTCATATAGCTTCTCGATATTGTGCACCCCGCCGCCCGCATTCTCACGGACATTGCCCGATCCCAAGATGCCGAAGTCGGTGACGGAACTACCTCGGTCGTTGTCCTCGCTGGTGAGATTCTTAAGGAGGTGCGAGACCTCGTTGAGCAGGGTGTCAGCTCGCAGACTATCATCAAGGGTCTGCGGAGGGCTAGCGCTATGGCGGTCAACAAGGTTAAGGAGATTGCGGTGGAGATGATCAACTCCGCTGAGAACGAAGAGAAGAAGATTGAGACCCTACGACGACTAGCCGGAACAGCTATGAACAGCAAGCTTATCAAGCGGAATCAGGAGTTCTTCACAAAGAGTAAGGCGTGGTCCGTAAATGTTAATTTAGGGGGTTGAGATGGCTGACGAGATTCTTTACCTACAGTGGTTGTCGATGCGGTGCTTACCCTGGACCAGGATGACTTGAACGAGAATTTGATCGGTATTAAGAAGATTACCGGTGGTGGTCTTCAGGAGTCTCTTTTCGTCGACGGTGTCGCTTTCAAGAAGACTTTCGCCTACGCCGGTTTCGAGCAGCAGCCCAAGTCCTTCAAGAACCCCAAGATCCTGTGTCTGAACGTTGAGCTGGAGTTGAAGAGTGAGAAGGATAACGCCGAGGTCCGTGTGGAGCAAGTCTCCGAGTACCAAGCCATTGTCGATGCCGAATGGCAGATCATTTTCAACAAGCTTGAGGCCATCTACAACACTGGCGCCAAGGTTGTGCTCAGCAAGCTGCCCATTGGTGATCTTGCTACCCAGTACGTCTTTCGGTGTTTGTGTTCATTGGGATTTTGGGGACATATTTACTAACGGATTATGTAGGTACTTCGCTGACCGAGACATCTTCTGTGCCGGTCGTGTCGCATCCGATGATATGAACCGGGTGTGCCAGGCTACCGCTGCCGCCACCCAGTCGACCTGCACTGACATCCAGGAGCGCCACCTTGGTACCTGCGGTTCTTTCGAGGAGCGCCAGATTGGTGGAGAGCGCTTCAACCTTTTCTCGGAATGCCCTGCAGCCAAGACCTGCACCTTGGTCCTCCGTGGTGGTGCTGAGCAGTTCATTGCAGAGGTCGAGCGCAGTCTGCACGATGCCATTATGATTGTCAAGCGCGCTTTGCGCAACACCACCATTGTTGCTGGTGGTGGTGCCACCGAGATGGAGCTGTCAGGTCACCTGCACGGCTTCGCGGACCGGAACGTCCCACACAAGCAGCAGGCGGTGGTCAAGGCGTTTGCCAAGGCCCTTGAGGTTATTCCCCGCCAGCTTTGCGATAACGCCGGCTTCGACGCCACCGACATCCTGAACCGTCTTCGTGTGGAGCACCGCAAGGGTAACACATGGGCCGGTGTGGACTTTGACAATGAGGGTGTCCGTGACAACATGCTTGCTTTCGTGTGGGAGCCTAGTCTGGTCAAGGTCAATGCCATTCAGGCCGCTGTGGAGGCCGCTTGCCTGATTTTGAGTGTGGATGAGACGATCAGTAAGTGACCTGTCATCCCCCTCCCCCCGGAGAGAGGGGTCATGTTGTACCTGACTAACGAAACTCTGCAGAGAACGAGGAATCTGCCCAGCCTGGAGCCCCGAGAGGTGGTCTTCCTCCTGGTGCCGCACAGCGCGCCCTCCGGGGTCGCGGCCGCGGAATGCCCCGTCGCGGATAAATGAGTTAATGCCACGAGATGATGGTTCATATCAACAAAAAAAGATTGGAGAATTTGTATTTTCTAATGAATCAAGCTCAGTTCCAGCAATATGGGGCTTTGCTTTCCGTGACTTGAGGATCTATGATACAGGGAATAGAAGCGTTTGTAGACACTTTCTTCCTACAAAGTACATAGGGTACATAAGATATTTTCCTTTACCAGATACATCTGCTTCTGTGTCATTATTTGCGTGTAGAAACCATATGATGGATCCAATGGTTTCGGCAATGACAATCAATCAGCGTGCGTGGTGCCCACGAACTGCTGCATAGCACACATTGATAGAGTTCCCGTCTGGATCTCCACTTATCTTGCTTTCTGTTTGTTATCATTGGTGGTTCATCCGTCCCTAAGTCTTGTACCCGAACAGAGAGGGTTATTGATTCTTTGCATCCACTAACATAGAAGTGGATCCGATGCATTCGTATTTCTTTTTCTAATATTAAGATCTGTGTAACGTACCCTTCAAAATGAGGGTTCAAATATCGACGAATAAAGGACCAGAATTGGCTCCAATAGCGGGGTCTCGGTCTAAGTTGCAGGGATAGAACGCAGCCTCGGGGCTGCCGAGCTGGGGCTGAATGTCAGATATACATAAGGTGGGACGGATCAGGTTTGGAAGGTTGAATCTTTTTTTCTTTTCCCCCTTGACAAATAAAAGTCCTATTGGAGTAAAACTTGTAAGTGGCAAGGCTTTGTCGATCGCAGTTCATGTGCATCGGCCATCACTTTTGCTTCGTTTATACACCATTTTTACTTTTATCCCTCCGGTTCCTGCATGACTTCTTGACTTGAAAAATTCCTCTGAAATATCTCCTCCTTTTCATTTCTCATCATATCTATCTGAATTCAAATCGTGGTGTTGACTGAGGCTTGGCAACTCCCGTACTTCCGATCTGTTTTGCTTTGCGGATCGTCCCCACCCAACCTCCCCTTCCGTCTTCTCTGACATCTCCGCGCATTTCCCCATCTTTCACAGTCGGCCATGTCTTACTATCCGCCTTACGGCGGTGCACCTGGATACCCTCCACCCCAGCAATATCCCCCGCAGCAAGGCTATCCGTATGCTTTGTCTCCTGTCCCGGTCACGCGTGTTGGGCGCTAAAGCTGACTTTACTGTGTTACAGTCCGATGAATAACCAACACCACCACCACCAACAACAACAGTCCTACGGCGGATACCCTGGCCAGTCTTACCACCAGCAGGCCCCGCCACCTCAGAACCCCTACGGATACAGCCACTCGCCCCAGCCGCCCCAGCAACAGTACGGTTCGCCTGGCCCGCAACCCGGATACGATGTACGTCACCAGCTAGGACAAACCCTGCTTGGAGCATGGATATTGATATAGTTTGCTTAGCAGGGAGCTCCTGGATATCAACACCAACCGCAGGCCCCAACTGGTCAAGCCGTGTACCAGGGTCAACCCCGGCCAGTCGGTTCGCATACCCCATTCCACAGTCTGCCGCATGTCAAAGACAACTTTCTCCGAACAGTAAAACTAACATGACCTTTTCGGTATATAGGGGGAAACTCATACGGCCACTCCCAGGGAGCTCCCACGGCTCCACCCACTGGCGCGGTGTCATTCGGAAATGGCGCTCCACAAGGTTACAGCTTCCAGTACTCGCGCTGCACTGGTAAGAGAAAGGCATTGCTGATCGGAATCAACTATTTCGGTCAAAAAGGTCAGCTGCGTGGATGTATCAACGATGTGAAGAACATGTCAGCCTACCTGAACCAGAACTTCGGATATGCCCGCGAAGACATGGTCATCTTGACCGATGACCAGCAGAACCCGATGAGCCAGCCGACCAAGGCTAATATTCTTCGCGCTATGCACTGGCTGGTTAAAGAAGCGCAGCCGAACGATTCGCTCTTCTTCCACTACTCTGGTGAGTTCTAGCTCAAGTACATGGAAACGGTGGATGTTGAGACTAATTCCGTCGATCTAGGCCACGGCGGTCAAACACCCGACCTTGATGGTGACGAGGAGGACGGATCCGATGAGGTGGTCTACCCTGTCGACTTCCGAGTTGCTGGACACATTGTCGACGATGAAATGCACCGAATCATGGTGCAGTCGCTGCGCCCCGGTGTGCGTCTCACAGCTATCTTCGATTCCTGCCACTCCGGCTCCGCGCTGGACCTCCCATACATCTACTCCACCTCTGGTATTCTCAAGGAGCCCAACCTGGCCAAGGAGGCTGGTCAGGGCTTGCTGGGTGTTGTGTCTGCATATGCACGTGGTGATATGAGCAATATGATGTCCACCGCTATGGGTTTCATCAAGAAGGCCACTAAGGGTAACGAGGTGTACGAGCGCAATAAGCAGACCAAGACTAGCCCTGCGGATGTTATCATGTGGTCCGGCAGCAAGGATGACCAAACCAGTCAAGATGCCCAAATTGCTGGACAGGCCACCGGTGCCATGTCATGGGCTTTCATTGCCGCGCTCCGGAAAAATCCCCAGCAAAGCTATGTGCAGCTGCTAAACAGCATTCGTGAAGAGCTGGCTGATAAATATACCCAAAAGCCACAGCTGAGTTGCAGCCACCCCCTAGGTAAGCCTTATCCTGTCAACGTTTTGAAGCCCATATGAACCCCCTGGCTGACTATTCGACAGACACGAACCTTCTCTATGTGATGTAAAATCACGAAGCATAATCAAGAAGTGATGGCCCTGAGTTCTGAGCTTTTACTTTCTAGTTCTAACGATTCGCCCTGTATCTAATTTCATCCTCTGGTGTCCGTTGATCACTTGCTATGGATAACCAGGTTTACACGAATTGTGATTTATCTTTCTGACTTGTTCTTATTTTCAACATGGGATGAAATTATACGACGGAGTGACGGCATTCACTGTCCCTGACCTCATTGTAGATTAACACCTCTTCATCATCCTGTACACATTTCCCTCAGGCTTCATCGACATATTCCACAACAAATACGAGCTGACAGAAGGCCAAATTGGTGTCACTCTCCTGAGTGTCTCAATAGGCGTCCTGCAAGCCAGCCTCCTAGTTCCCTTGTCTCAAAAACTATTTCCAAGAGATATCTACCGCGCCCGGGACCGTAGCCAAAGCCGTCCAGACCCAGAAAAAAACCTCTTCATGTCCATGTTCGGTGCGCCAGCCATTCCAATCGCTTTGTTCTGGGTGGGATGGACTGCTCGACCCAGTATCTCGATGTAATGTTCGCTCACCGCGGGCATTGTACTCGGGTTTGGCGTTTACAGTGTCTTTGTCTCAAGTTATAAAAATGTTGCTACTGCATTCGAGAATCATCCTGCCAGTGCGCTTGCATCTTTGCAGATGTTTCGGCTTGTGGCTGTGGGTGTGATGGCTATTCCGACACATCTTATGTACAAGAACCTTGGGATTGACTTGTCTATGACACTGCTTGGTGATCTGGCTTTTGTTTTTATGCCCGTGCCATATATAATGTATAAATATGGGCCGCATATTCGACCTGGGAATTTCCCAGACACTCAAAATAAATTTGTCGAGTTAGGCCATCTCCGTGAATATTCATGCCACAACATCCATGGATCCACACTTGCAGATATCGGGAACGTAACGTCCAGTTGATTCACCGAGGGCACTACTTCCCGAACACGATCTCCTTTGCTCTATGAATCTCCTCACTATATATCTACGTTTACTACGTAGTCATGATAACCCCCTTCGCCACCTAGTCAAGTTGTTGACACCTCCTTGGTAGGCACCGGGCTTGCAGCCCTCGTGCGCCGCCACAACTGCTTATACTATATCAAGTTTACATATACACCGTGGCCCCACCTGAAAATCTGGGCAGAGCTTTATCAGCTGCCCAGGCAAATAAATATTAAAATAACATTGTTTAACATCCCTAGTCCAAGGGTATATAATTTCACGTGACGACGGGCCATCTGTCTTGCGACTTCCTGATAGGGAAATCGTCTTTCGCGTCACATCGCGTCGATACTAAGCTGAATATATCATGGGATAGACCAGTTACCGAGGACTCTCTTTTTCTGCAAGACCTTGTTGTATTCCACGCGCGTTTGAACATTTTCACAGGCTTCAGTAAGTCTTTGTTTTTTTTTTCTCTTCCCTTCACTCCACGCACCTGCACTCTGTCCACGCACTATCACCAATTCATCTCTCACCCTATCTTTACTGTCCGCCCACTGACTGAGCAAGAGAGTTACGCAGTATAAAGAAAAATCATGCGTTCTGTGGCACATTATTCATTATATGCCCAGACTGACTTTTCGCGCGGTCCGCATTGGAATCATGAGTCGCCATTCTTACCAGTAGACTGGGAAACGACTCAGGAACGTGGTGCTCCGTCTCTAAAGCATGCAGCTATGAGGCGCGTGCTGCGCGATCAATCTGCGCTAAAGGCTGAGATGTTCGAGCACGTTCCTTGGCTGATTGCGGAGTACCTGTGGGACTGTTTGGGGAGGTGGTATGTTCTGACTTGTTCATTTTCATGCCCCTTCCACTACATTTGATTCTCAAAACTAACGCCATTATAGCATGAAACGCACTCTCCACATGTGGAAAATTATGACAACAGTGTACCCAGCATTCAGAAAAGAATATCCCTGCTATCACATGGAGACTGTGACCTGCAAACAGCCACTGCGGAAAAATTACTTCGAAATATTGAATAGCGAGGATAGCGTCTGGCGTGGAGTCTTATCTTTCCCCTCCAATCTCGCTGAAGTCACCGACTTCGTCGCAATCGCTAACGTGAAGAACCTGGTTGCCCTCCAAATCAACTCGACGTACGAAGCTGAGAACCCTGCCTGGACTGGTGACAGGGTAATAACCAACGCCGATGGAATCCAGGATGGAGTTATCCGGGGCTGGCTTGAGATGGCAGAAAGCCAAGGGTCATTCCAGCATTTGCGGTTTCTGAGGATGGAAGGGCAGAACAAATTGACCCCTCATGTGTTGCCGTTGTTGAGAAAGCTTCCACAACTGCAACATATTGTTATAAGCAAGTGCGATTTATTTACGAAAAAATTCAAGCTCGTTCACGGAATAAAGGGGCAGGATGTGATCGATGTTGATGGATGGATTATACGCCGCCAGGACTGGATCGTCCAAAAAGAAGGACTGGAGAAAGCTAAGCACGCGGAGGTCATCCAAGAGATATATAATGATGCCTGTCCTGTGGATTCCCAGCATTTCCCGGGCATGGAGCCGCTCACACCGCACTCGTTAAGTCTGGATACTCCAGTAATGGAACTCGACATCTCGCGAAGGTATGGGTCGTCGGTTGTGGAAACACCGGCTCAGCTTTTCGTCCTCGTGAGGGCTGCTTGTGAGCTACCAGCGGAGAAGAAAAGACCTTCAGGATCGACAGAGGGACCCGGGCCAAGAAAGCGGGTTATGAAGGACCGAGGGCAGGATTTGGCAGGAATACTGGGTCAATTCATGTGAAAGTGTTAGCAGTGATCAAGAACTGACCTCACTTACTCGCGTACTTCGTACTAGTCTGCGTCTCATTTGTTCGTTTATTCGTCGACACATCAGCCTACTTTCTGGCCTCGTTCATGATGTCTCGCTTTAAAGATGCCACTAAGGCGTTCTGCAAGGAGCTTTGGGGATGCTGATATCCTCGCTCCTCGAGCATTCCGCGCCTCGCCTCACCTAAGGCGAACTTCCAGCCTGCCAAGGAAGCAACGGATGACTACCGATGATATGCAAAATGCGGGTAACAATTTTGGCTAGGCTGGAAAGGGCACTATACATAGGTTAAATTTTTTTTGGTCGAGCCGTGAGCGGCTTATCAAGTCCAAATCGTGTCGTTTGGCTTTTTCGTTCCCATTTTCATTTCAATCATGTACAACTTGCTTGGATTATTCCAACTATACACTCCACAACTACGTCATTGAGAGGCGGTTCACCTAACTCCCAAATACCCTTTCCTCCTAGCCTAACTGGGAAGTTATCCCGATGGCTCACCAACGAAGATGATCTGCTAATTGTGAAGTAGTTTATGAGAAATTTTCTAAGCCGCCAATCACATTTTCAAGCATTGATTCAGTTGGAAATGTAATGGGGATGAGCTATCACATTCAATGGGATCATGATCAACGGGGGAGAAACTGCGGGTTCTGTGTCCGTGATTCTTCGACTTGTTGCCTGCGATGACGCGTATGCAGATGAGTAAAGTAAATAGCCTAAATGTACATTCCAAGTAGATGATATTCCTGTTGATCTACTTCCAATGATTATGGTTAGAAAGGTTGCGTGACCGGGTATAGATCATCCGTTTTTAGAAGAGGGTATTGAGTATTAGGTTTAATATATAGTTACGTAAATTTTGATCTGGAAATTTAGCTTACTCTTGCGGTGACAAAAGTGTATCTTATACGCTGTATATAGAAAGAAAATGATACTTAGGACATTGGCCGGGCCCAGACTAAGCATCTCTCTAGCCCTGTGTGTTCTGGACCGGGGAGATCGGTGAGCAGGGCTATGTAGAGCTGTGTTCCATGGAAACACTAATTATGAGGCATTTTGCCAATTAGCACAATCCCTGGCTCCGTACTGTCCTCAAGGTAAGCCCGGACTATTGGCTGTACTCATTTTGACGATCTTTGTGAGAAAGAACCAGATACCAGGATCTACCCTTGAGAAGAGCCGAAGACCACGACCTTTCGCCCCTTGGAACACACACTACATGGCTATCCACATGGAGGTGCAGCAGAAGCCCACAAATGTACCGCCAAGTCTAGATGGATCTGCTATAACTAATTCTGAATCAAATTCTATGTGGCTGAATGTACTTCCGTATGTACCCGATTATCTGGTAGTTTGTGCAGGAGTTCAACTTTGATGTTGCATTTTTCCAGATGTCATACCTAAAAATATGCTATTACGAATATAATTCATCTATTTATGATTTTTTACTAATTATACTGCAGGCGCTAATTGACATGGCAAAGCTGTACTGTACATACTGTAGTTGCCTCCAGGCTGGACGATCGACAGGGCCGCGTGTGCGCCAAAACCTAAACCAATGTACAGTAGAGATTGAATCCATATGCCGGGAACCACTTTGTAAGAGTCAAGTACCGGATTAGCTCGTCGATCAATATGATTGCCTCATTAATACTCCACTTTGGTAAACAAGATTCGTAAGCCTGGACCGGCAAAGGGAATCCACCCTGTATGCATCATCTGGGCTCCACTTAGGGCTCCAGGCGCCACGCCAATTCCCACCCCGGCTTTGAGAAATGTCATCATCTGCACTGGTAACTCGGTACTGTTTACAGTACCGTACTCAAGTTTGAATGATGTAGATTGAGACAATTGAAACACATCGTGGAGAACCTCCTGTTGCTCCACCATATCTCGATCACATTTTCGTCTCCATTGATGTGCCTCTTGGTTTCCCCAAGGGTTATCTGCTGACGACAACGGCGGCGGCTGGAAAAGTTAGCCCACTGTGAACATTGGAATGATGTGACGAGAATGTCTTGGGAAGGCGGTTGGGAGAATGTTGGAAAGGTATAAAGAGCTCGATGAATCCCGCCCATTTGTTCGGATCATTAACACAACAAGCCTTCAAACAAAACAATCATTATTTATTACACAGTCTTTCTATAACAATCTCTACACCATCATCATGAAGATTTCTGCGGTTCTCGGTACGCTGATGGCCGCCGGCCTGGTCGCCGGTGCTCCTCCAGCTGAGCGTATGTTAAGACTCCAATGCTTGCCTTTGAACCAAGCTAACAATGCACTTCAGGTCCTACTGAGGTCTCTGAGCAACTGCCGCCGCCGACTGCAACCGGCATTCCCCCTCCTTCTCCTCAGAAGCAGGAGAATGACAATAACAAACGCGGTGACGCTCCTGCCCAGCCCAGTGACGTCCGGCCTCCTCCTCAGAGCACCGATGTCCCTCCTCCGCCGCAGAAGACAGATGTGCCTCCCGCTAAGGATGGACAGAATGACAACAACAAGCGCGGAGATGCTCCTCCCTCTGCTCTGTTGAGCGAAATCCCCCCTCCTCCCCAGAACACCGAGGCCCCCAAGAAGGCCGCTCAATTTCAGGCCTAGATTGCTGGCCGATTTCTGGGAATGTCTAGAAGCTGACCTGTCATAATGAACTTGCGGGTCAAGTTGTCCTGATATTTATCAGGGCCCGCATCATTAGAGACAGTGGACATCTTCTGGTCTACAATGTATGGTTTTTCATGTGCTATAAGTCTAGCATCGATGGTAGAACCCGGTTCGGAATTTCGATAAATACAATCCATTCATTATGTGGCTTGTGAGAAAGAATATTATGCTCATGGTAGAATGATCTTCAAGATACTTGTAATGTAGGTTTCCCTCGTTTAACGAGATTTGGCCTCAGATCTAGGATTTGGCTCTGATATCATAGTCCAACATAGCAAAAAAAAAAAAAAAAAAAAAAAAGGCAGGCAGAACTTGATTATTACATAATTAAAAGTGGCTGAATAACTAGCTAACAAAGTAGCATTGTTCAATCACTTTGAAATTCGATGATCTTACTATAAGTGCAGGTGGACAATAGTGGAGATCACTGCGTATCGTAGATCCACATTCGCCTCAGTCTTAATTATAGCAACGACCTCGTAACATGAATATGGATCAGCATATTGAAATGACATAGAAAGTTAAATAGACTAGGAAGCATAATCTAAATGCTAGAGATCACCAGCTATGCTACTCGCTAAGATTTAGTATTTGACCAATCAACACTGAATGATCTGACCATTCCATCCTATTCATGGTGCTGTCAGTTCTCACAATTTCAAATCAAATATTTCGAAAACATGAGATCAATTTCATGCCCTGTACAGAAAACCAATACTTCAAGTAAATGAACTTTGATGTATTGGTGTTTCGTGGATATAGTTGCTCCCCACAATATTATGATGACATAATCACATGATGTCAGAAACATGCGCTCCGTGATTGGCTTACGCACATCAACCCCGCGCCATCACCGCTTCTTACCTCTCTAACATCAACTACATTGTTTGGCCTCAACTTGTCATGGCTGACCAGCAGATTCACCGGGAGGGCTCCGATACCTCCCTCGATGCTTCTCTCAATTCCAATAATGGCTCCAACATCGCCTCCCCTCGATCCAGCACTGAGTCCCGCTCCGCAAACCGCAATTCCCTCCGTGTGACGCACATGCCTCCTGCAAATCACCAACACCGTCAGAGCTTGAGCGAGTCTCTGCGGGGTCCACCAGGCTCTCCTCGCGCTCGTCGCCAGCCCTCCTTAAACCAGTCTGCCCTTCAGAGTCTTATCGATAACCCTCCGCCACCAAAAAATGCCGACCCGGCCTTTCTTGATCGCGACTGGCGAGAGATTTCCATCGAGGAGCTTATTAGCCCAGGTGATCTCCGATTTGTTGAGATGGACACAGGAATTGAAGAAGCTACAAATGTGAGGGAGTCCAGGTCTTTTTTTTTTACCATTGAAGAACAATGTCAACTAACATATCTCTTTCTCAGCTATTGATTGACTCAGGCGCCGCGGTGTTATTGATTCGGGAAACGCCAGAGGACAAATCTGCTGTTTCTACCTTTGACTATTCGGACCTGAACACATATCTGCTCCTGGCTGCCGGGTTGTCATTTCCGCCAGAGGAGCACCGCGCATCGTATGATGAAATTGCCAAGAAAGCTCGTGAAGGCCAGAAGATCCCGATAAGGGATGTGAAGCGCCTAGGTGAGGAGAAAGAGCCACTGGTTACATTGCCCGCCTCAGCAAATGTGTTGGCAGCTGTCGAGACATTTGGTGGTGGTGTTCACCGCGTGGTGATCACCAAGGACTCCAACGATAACGAGGTGGTTGGCATTTTCAGCCAATTTAGACTCGTGAAATTCCTCTGGGAGAACGGACGCAGCTTCCCTGTGATTGAGCAGCTTTATCCTCAGGCTCTGCGCGAACTACGAATTGGCTCGCAGAACGTGATTTCTATAAAGTACGTCACTTGGCGAACAAGTACTTGGGTTCCTGTACTAACGATTGATGTTTCTAGTGGTGACAAGCCTCTCAGTGAAGCTCTTCAAGTCATGAACAGTGAGGGTGTCTCTTCTCTTGTCGTGGTAGATAATCACTTCAATGTTATCGGCAATATCTCTACAACGGATGTTAAGGTACGCATCATCTGTGCTCTAGAGATGCATTTCGCTAACGGGTCTAGCTCTTAACACGTTCTTCTTCGCTGCCACTCCTTCAAAACACTTGCATTCATTTCATCTCGGTCATCCTGTCTACTCGTGGATTGATTGAAGGCAAAGACTCCTTCCCCGTATTCCATGTGAACCCGGGTTCGACTCTGGCCCATACAGTTGCAAAGATTGTTGCTACTCGATCACATCGGTAAGAAAATTTGTGCCAGGCAGAAATGAATTGAACAGCATCTAATCCGTGATAGGCTTTGGGTGACCGACCCAGCATCTCCATCGTCATCAGGGCCTCCAACACCTTCTCATTCCGCAGTCCATATGCCTCTTCCAACACCACCATTGGGAGCTGGCTCAGCTGCTTTACCAGTTATCTCCCCTCCACCTTCACCTCTGCCTCAATCGGCAGTGGCACCACCACCTAACGTCCCTGCCCCCCACCACCCAACACCACAGCCCCCATATTCTCACTCCCCTACAGCCACTCCACCTCTGGCTCCCTCAATCCCGGCCTCTTCACTGCCAGGTGCGCGACTGTCTGGGCGATTGGTTGGTGTAGTCAGTCTCACTGATATCTTAAACCTCCACGCTCGCGCCAGTGGCCTCAGCCCTGCCGACCCAGATGACTCCCGACGCCGACGACGGAGCAGCTCAACGTCAAGCATGAACGTCCGTCCCAGCGCCGAGATCGGTCGTGAGCTTTTCAGCCGCGGTGGACTCTAGACAATACGGCAGTTGGCATGCACTGGGGATATTTTTTCTTACAATTGAGTCATTGGAGCCGGTGCAGTCCCGGTTAATTCTCGCAGATTCGAAACCCCTCTTTTTGCCCTTTTTTTTTACATTATTATCCCCCGGATGCAAAGCCGCTCGAACTGCCGGGGTAAGTACCGTGTCTCTCTTGGTCTATATGTTTCGGTGTTATCCGTGTGGATGGGTGGCAATATGTATTGTTGACTATACTTTCACGGAGACCAGCCCTGAATTAGCACCTCCACTTTTGTTCTTTCACATGCGTCTACTGTATGACATAAGCTCTTGGATGCTGCAAATATCTCATTATCATGAACCATAACCATAACAATGAAAACACGAACTTTCTCCATATCCTGGATCTAAACGTAAGCCGAACCATCATTTCCCGCCCAATAAAGCGAATGGCCCTGGCCAGCCAATAATTAATACGGGGCGGTTGGCGATTAGATTCTACGATCTGCTCCAAGGGCGACGATTACTTGTCAATCTGAATCGGGCGAGCACACACTGCCAACGTGACTGGCTAAGATACACAACTCCTGACTCGCGTTGGGGTTCGGAGATAAAGTGGACGGCGATAGGATCCACAAACGAGATAACGTGCCAGTATCAACCTGTGACGATATTGCACGGAGACCATACCAGAAACAATCAATAATGACAACCAGAAGATCGTGGGGCATGTAAATCATCAATCGCATTCCTCGGTGACAAGTCCGTATCAGCAACGCCAAACCTAAACCTGTTTCACACAATCTAGGCCCATTCTAACACAGAAGTGGCTGGATATGTGATAGGCAACGGTTCAGTTCCCCCTAATCTCTACTCTCCACATCTACATACCTATAGACGAACCGTTTCTTAGGTAGTTATCATCCGCCAGGCTCTAAACTTGCGAAACTCAAAATAAATCAAATCACATCACATCACAGTATCCTTTGATAACCGATTGGCCTGGCAAGCAACGACCAACCCAATCACAACCTAGCGGCCAGAACCGACTCCTTATTCCTGGTTCACCTCGAGATCCTAACTCGCAGCTGTCGATCAGTCGCCCCTGCATATGTAAGCTCGGGGAAGTCGGTCACCTGCCACAAGGCCCGTATGAGGCTGGATAGACTTCTACAGCGGTCTCGGCTATGGATTGGTTGAACGGGGTTGGTCTGAGCTTATTCTCCCTTTCCATGTTCCCACTTTCCTGTTTGGCTAGAGCGTGTCACCGGATGCGGTGCTGGATTTGGAACTGGTTCTGCTGAGCTGACGGTGGCGGCGTGCCTGGTTGGACTTTGGTAGCTGAAGACCCCAATAGATCACTGGAACATGTGCCGTATATTGCCTTTCGGGGAGGTGAGGGGTATGATTTCAAATACAAGTCCACACTGAGTAGGTAGCTTAGCCGATTGTATACGATGTGAAACTTGGTACAAGGATATCAATCTCGTCTATTGTTACTGAAACTGCACCTTGGGGTGTATACGCCAAAATGAATAATGATATTAGACCTAGATTTCGAGACCAGTACCTGCTGTAACTCTTCAGCCGGTGTATAAGAACAGAGCCTGCCTGCCTGCCTCCTTGGGTAAACCTTTCGCAGCAGCAGAAACACGAACCACGAACCACAAAACGAAAGACACATAAAACCTGGAGATTGTTAACTCCCCGACACTCAAATAATCTTCATTCCTTGGCACTGTCGTCGGTGGATATCCAGTCCAGCCCGGTCCTTCCGGTAAGTTGCCACCGGGCAAAGTGGGTCGACCCAGCGAGTTCCAATGGCAGAGAGAATTAGTATGTAACTTTATCTCCCCCTGTCCAGGTCCACGCTAATTGGATGATCGTCCTAGAGCTCCCTGCACGCTAGCCTAAGCCTTGTGCTTGTGCAACGGGTATGTCGGTATTTCGATATACTTTGCCGCTACTAAGTAGCGTAGTGTCTGTGCGATAGCAGTACACATTTCTTAGAGACTTTAATAGAGCGAGGCTTATCCAGGAAATAACTTTGAATTAATCTGGACTCTGACTTTGGACCTATCTATCAGAAACGAGGCGATAAGACCTCCTTCACCCAACCCAGGCATGAATCCGATTACTTCGGGGAATTCTTGCCGTATATAGACTTTGCCTACGGTAACCTCCTACGCATGGGCCTTGTCCACGAGGTCTCAAGAACAAGCCATTAACTAGTCCCTAAAGAAACAAGGTCGCGGATACCTGCATTCCATCCGAATAACGGGTCTAGGTTTATCTTTAGCCACGACATCAAACACAACCTTTGGAATAAAATTTGGGAATTTGAAATAGAAACGGAACTGAAAGCTGCAGGCACCCAGAACTTCTAGCATTTCATGATTTCTAATCTGCTCCGAAACTAACAAGGCAAGGCCTCGGCAAGACTCCACCACGCACGACATTTCCAAGTAAATTAGCCCAATCGATCGACCCGATGCGTGCACGGGGGAAACCAATCACAAGTACCTAGGTCGATCCAGGGATCCGGCTTACGGTGGGGGAACAGAGGATATTCCCTGCAAGTAATGGTGAACCATGGAACCAGGGGACGTTACCGTGGCCGGATTTCGATGGGCGCTTGTCCTGATGCGGGATGTGGTCTGTGCGGGAGCTGCAACCTTAACCCCGCAATTTACTTTTATTCACAGGGTCTTTTTTATTGTATCAATTAAATTATTGTGAACAGTAGTTGAAGTAATGAGGATAGTAAAGGGCTTTTGAATGTATTTCTTATATCAAGTGTCAGTAACTAGCTATACAAAAATCAGATTATGTTTCTACTTTGAAACCCCCACCATCCTTGCAGATTCGTACATCATCCCTGCAATACGCCCGGGATCACCACATCCATCCACAAATCCGATTGGAAGCCCCAATAAACTCTGGCACACATCAAAGCCCTGACCTCATTCTTACTGAGATCCCACAAAGAGCCCCATCCACCTCCAAACTAACCTATCGCAAGCTCGAAAGGTATTTAAAATAGCTTTAGCTCGGAGTCCGGACTGATCGCTTCAGGACACCCGGCCCCATCCATAATTCTCCATCTCGACCTAGCTATGTCAGCCAGAAATCTAGACCTAGATAAAATGCATAGATATTTAGATTAAAATTACTGAGCTAGCAGATAAGAATACGAGAAGCCCCGCGCCAGCCGCCAAGCGCTTATATACCCCGAAGAAGAAGGAAAGCGCGATTAATGGCGCACAATATGAGGGGATTAGAATTATGGGTAGCGAGATTCGACAGGTGCTTTGATTTCTGGAACCCATTCGTTTCGTTTCATGGATTTCTAGATGGAAGGGTAGGCCCGAGTACGGCCAAAGTACGTACTTGTTCCGGATTTCATGCGTGATTTTTCCAATCAAGTTAAACGAATCTACGTACAGATAGAGTATGTTTGAAGTGGCACAGAACCACTCCACTGGATACCAAGGATTCGGCCGTCTTACGTGAGAAACAAACGCGGTTGGAAAAATTCGACTTTGTGCTTGTGTGACATGAATCGTGGGGTGGGGTTTCTAGCTTCAAAGCTGTAGCTGGCACGGCCCGTGGACAGGAGAGCATAGGATCAGTGGATGAAGTGGAGAGATGAATGAGTTATGGTGTGATGTCGCCGGATTAGGAATGGGATCCGCTCGCGATACAACACTAACATAAGGTACACAGTGGAGAAGGGTGTGAATCTTGGATAATGGATTAGTTCGTTAATCTACCAAGGATATGTGTAGAGGAAAGGTTTCTTCAGTGGATTCATTTCGCTCGAGTTGATTTCTGATTCTGATTCTGAAATACCAATGTACTACCAAGCAAGTCGAAATTCAAATCATTCCCGACTGGAACGGAACTCCAGACTTATTTTGGGCTGAGATAAAACATTAAATGACGAAGATAGTAATAGGATGGAAGGATGAGAAAGAAAATGAATCGAATAAAATGGAAAAGGTATTGTACAGAAGCAATGTACAAGCCAACGCGTCATGTACAAAAGGGAATAAACATGGGAATCAATAAGAATGAGAAATGGAAAGGGAAGAAGAAGGAGTATCATCGTCAAATTAACAGGAGACGGTAGCAAACTCATCCAGGGTAACGAAATCCTCGAACCCGAATGGCTCCCGATCCTGAAGAGACGAGTTCCCATCCAATCCCAACGCAAATTGACTGAACTCGTTGAAATCCGGATCCAACTCTTCGTGAGAAACCATAACACCCTCCTCGTTCTTTGCCGGCTCGGCAGAAATAGCCGTAGGCGAAAGAGGGGTATTAGGCGTTGGACAGAAATCAACTGTAGACTGCGTTTCCGCCGTGAGCGACTCAATCTTCGGCGAACTGTTGCTGGATACAGCCAGAGGCGTCTGAGCCAGGTGCGTTCCCTGCGTAAGGAGATGCAGATTATGGAAATGATTACTGGGTTGGGAATGGCCACGAGAGTGCCCACTGGGTCCGGAGATGGAAGCAGTGGGGTGGTGTGAGTGCGAAGCTGGTGGTTGGGGGATAGTGTGGGTAATCGGGAACTCAGGAGCAGAGGCTAGACGATCTCTGAATTGGCGCATATGCATGGTTGAGGCTGCATCGGTGGGCATTTGGGCTTGCTGCATCATTTGCTGCTGCCACATGTGCACGGAGTGGGAATCGGTGGGGGTGTGGTTTGGTGTCGGGACGTGCTGTTGTTGCATTGCCCATGAGGGTGCCATTTGGGGTTGATTCCAGGCTGGCGTGGGTGTCTGCGTGACATAAGCGGGCACGGGACCGGATGAGGCGCTGGTTGTCATCATGTTGGAATAAGGGCTGCTTTCTGAGCTCTCAAAGGGCATGTAGGACTGGGCCCCTTCGAAGCTGGTGGTTGCGGGGGACAGCACGTATCCATCGGCTGTCATGGCTGGGCTGGTTAGGGAGCCTGAGTCCATGGCGTGGGGGAATGGTGAGCGGAGGTTGGTGAGGTCCAGGCTCATCTTTCGGGATGAGGATGACCCTTCGACGGATGCTCGTGGTGCAAGACTGGCTCGACGGCTTGCGATAGATGAGGCAGCTGAGCCGGAATTGTTGGCTCGGGCGGCGAAAGCTGCCAAGAGATGACGATGGAACTGCTCTTCAATCTGCATGTTCTGGGCTTGCAGCATGCGGATACGCTTTTCTTGGTAACGCTCATCGACTTCTTCGTACATGGCTTCTTTCTCGACGATCTCCTTGGTGATATGGAACGCCTTGCCCGTGCGTTTCCTGTGGAGCATGGAAGCACGGTTGGCAGATTCCAAGCGAGCATCGAGACTGCGATCCTTGCGCCTTGACGCGGCGATGAATGCACTGCAGGGGAATTAGATTGGAATTTCAACTGCATCAGGCCATACACACTTACCGCTCCTGGTTCTCCTCCCGCGAACGGGGAATAGGTGTGATATCTTGATCTAGATCAGACATCATGTTGGTTGTGAATAATAAAAGGAGCTCGACCACTGGAGGAGCAATAAAGATATCACAAATCAGTTAGAGGGAGGGAAGTAAGTTTAAGTAGTAAGGGAGGGGCAACCTGTCAGGCCCCGAGCGTAGCCCTTCTTAGCTTGCAGGAAGTATCCATGGATCCAAGGCGATCGCAGTTTGGACGCCGCGAAAAGTCTCATTCGGCATGAGCCATGGATCCGATTTCACGTCCAGTCTTACGGCCAGTCCGTTCGATAACGCCACACACGCCAATACGAGTTGGAGGGGTCTTGGTCTACCGGAGACCTTTTCCTATAATTCCCGCTAAGACCAAAGCATATCTATCTGTTCAAGATTTTATCTGCCTGATTAGTTTACCTATTCCTTAGTGTACGGCGTAGGGGAGACCTAAAGCCTAGACCGAGTGGAGACTAGCGATTGCTCCCCCGCGATGCGACTGTGCACCTTGCAGATCCGCTCCCAAACCGGATTCTCTTGGCTCCTTCACGTTTCTGCTTTCTTTTTATCTATCTGAATGGAACCTTTAATAGAAGTTGAAATTTTCTTTTTCACCTGGTAGGGTTCCTGCAGCAACCCTGGAGAAGGTTTCCGTCTTTCCTATTCTCACCGTTCCTACTGTCGATCCCCGAATACCTCCAGACGGGCCCCAACCGGGATCGACCATTGGCACGAGAGAGATCAAAAATGAGCTCACATCGAGATCCGAAGTAATTCCGCTCCGACATTTCCCCTCGAGCCACAATGTTAGACAATAATTAACGCACCGCCACTCGGGGAGTTAGGTATAGGAAAAGGGATTAGGACCTTGAATCCCACTCGCAACCCCCAATTCCGGTTCCAAGTGTCAACCCATCTCCCACGATTGACCTTCTTCACTAGGAAGGCAGTACGAGCCTTTCCCCAGAGTACCCAAGCTTCAAATGCTCGGCATGTGTCAAGTCCCTGGGACTAGACCCCATCCCAGGGACTTGACCCATCCCCTTGGTGCCTTGTGCATGGTATCTTGAACAAGGACAGCCGTATGATTGGATCTTAGCCTACAGATCATGCCCAGACAGCTCAGCCCCGTAAGCCGCATCTCCTCAATTCCTCCAAGCGCCCAATCTAGACTACTTTAGACGACTGCACAAAAATTTATTCTCCTGCACGCCTTGGCATGGCTGGCAGCGTGTCCTGGGGTTCGCCACTCCTACCCCGTCCATGGTCTAGGCGCGCTGTGCCTCCCTTATCGTCCGGCCGAACGTATTCCCCTTCGAGAGGGCTGGATTGGTGGGGGTTGGGGTTGGGGTTGTCCCGCCACTTGATGACTTAAGCTTGTCCTGTCCTTTTCAGCTTGGATGATTGGTTCCTCTGTGTGAGTGAAGGGATTCTGTTCGTGGGAAGGTCCTGGCGATTTGGAGTCAGTTGTATGGGACTTGGAGTATGGGGTTTATGGGGTTGTGGGGTACCTTGTTGTCAATAACGTCTTTAATTATGTTTCCCGTGGAAGAGACTTATGTCGTGATGAGTTTTTCACCGAAGAACAGTAGACGTTGCAAATAGTGGAGTTTTCGCAGATCAGGATGGTTATCGTCGATCGATCTACCCAGGGCCCGGTAATGGGAATAGCCCTGTTTGAATTACGTGGATCGTCAGTCGGGTAATCCGAGATCACATCGCAAATTAAATCCGTTAGACGCAAGCCTAGTCCACATTGACTCAATTATAGTATGCTTATACAGGGTGGAGAGATCGCAGATCATCTATGACGATCGATCTGAGCGGAGAACACAACCGCATAATCCACCACCGTAGCAACCAAAAGACTGCGATGAAAACATATCACAACAACCTCCACATCTAGACATGACCGGCAACCCTTCATCATTCCGACCCGGAGATCGTGATTGAAAATCCATCTTCATGACGACGATAAACAATGATCGGAGAATCGTCGGTGCAAACCAACTTCAGCATACTCACGAACGACTGTCCTGAAGAATGTGATTTGATATCGCTCCTGATCAATCCATGACAGAACAGATCGAGAAATCACCGCCACGCCCAAAATGGTATGATAGAGCGATACCACACAATTCCGCGATCATTCCGCTCGCAACGACATCCATCTGTCGTTCGGGCTCCCCGAGACCCATAATTCGAGCCGGGATTTTGGTGTGCGATCGGCGGTACATCTTACTCGAATTGGCAAGTCCCTGGGGACGTTCGTGGCTGTGGCATGAGGAAGATTTCTCCGCGGGAATAGGTTGGTCTAAACTGATCATCATGGAATTGGATTGGAATTGTGAACTTAATGTACCTGAATTGGTGGGAAAGTAATTTGTGCTAAGATTGGATTTAATAAAATTTTATCAGGCACAGGCTACACATCTATTTGCATTGAGATATCGTGGTTTCGTTAAGGTAGTGCTTGATTGAGTTTCACTGGACTTGTATCTGGAACGATGCACGCAATGGAATCGGAATCTTTATAAACAGCATAGAAGACGCGCTAAGTTTTCAATCGGAGAGAAACACTTCAAGGGGATAAGGCTGGGGGTTGATCCACTCATGCAGGGACGAATCCGTTTCCCGTCGGAAACCGTTTTATGCAGGAAAGGTGGTTCCGGCTGCGCGAGGTGGCGGGAAGAACAGGAAGCCTCGCATCATGCCACAGCCTTGGCATTGAACCGAAAAGAAAGAGTGGGAGGTTTAGTGAATTCCTAAAGATGGAACCATGCCTTGCTCCTCGCGAGCCTCGGCTCCGAGTTTGTAGGAAACCTTAAACCGAATTTTCACCGAGTTGCCTTTACCAGAGTCAACGCCGTCCAAGAGCATGTCTTGTTGCACACCATTCTGCTGTTGGGGCGCAATCTCTCGGCCAGACTGTGGGCGAAGCTGGAGCGTGTAGGACTAGGAAGGTGTTAGTGTCGACAACATGCCGAGGTATGATAGGTCTTTGCTTACCTTCTCCACTGCAACCTGGAAGTGAAGCTCTCCAATGGGCTGGCTCGTTGTGTTGGAGAAAACAGCTCGGAGGTAGATCTGTCGCGGCGCATTTGGCACACGGCGGGCGTGGAAATCCACTCGGAGCTGTGAGTTTAAAACCTGCACTTGGTTTGTGGAGGGTAGGGTGTTACTCTGGGGAAGGGAGGATGCAAAGTTCCACTCATCATCCTCGGGAGCAGCCTGTCCTGCGGGCTGCGAAGGTAGGCTAGGGCCTCCCATCAGGTCAAGCAAGGACGAGCCCGGGGTAGGTGGGTTCTGCACAGGGGATTGGAAAGCACTACTGGCAGGTCGAGGGCTGGCGGAAACCAACGACGCAAAAGGGTCCGCCGCAGGCGGAGTCGCGGTCTGCCGAATTTGAGGCGAGTGAGTGCGGACTGGGGTGGAAGCCTGGGAGGCAGGCCGAGATGTGTTCATAGATGAAAGAATATCGTAATTTGCCTTGAACCCTGGGGCTTGCTGTGGTGCAGCTGCGGGCGGGGAGGGGCCAGAAGGCATCGAAGGAAAGCCCACTGGGTCAGGTTAGTCTTTGAGGTTCGAATAAAGCACGAAGAAACTTACTGCCTCCCAGTGAAATGCCACCACCTGGCTGGGGACTCTCATCCCCAAGAGAGAGTCCAAGCAAGTCATTCTCCAGAGTGTTGCCTTGAGCACTTTGCGAGGCTTGAGCGGCATTGCCATTGGAGCTTGGCTCCGGGTCAAAGTCGATTAATGAAAGCTCATTATTCGCATTCTTGGACACTCCAGTCGTTGTGCCAAGGGTTCCCTTGGGGATTCTCGAGGCAGCATCCAGATCACCCTGCTTAACCAGCTTGTACCGCTCAATGGTGCGGTGTATACTATCGTTAATCTCCAACAGCTTGTGAACGGCCTCGGGGTCGTCGGATTCCTCTTCGCACATCTTCTGAATCTTGGGGTGCGCACTTTGGAGCGCATTTGCAAGTTCCTGTAGGACCAATCAGCAAGCCGATCCCGGCGTGCGGAAATGACCAGTGACCTACCTCGAAAACGTCACCCTCGGGAATTCCCTGTCCATTCTGTAGCATTTCCTCCAGAATCTTGGCCTTCTGTTGTACTTTCGATACCTCTTCTGCGGCCTTAGCCCTGTAATCTGTCTTGTGTCGGTTGTCGTATCCCGCCATAACCTTCATCAAACGATTCGCTTCCTGCAGGTCGGCCGGTGTGCCTCTCCGAATAAGCTCTTGAAGCTTGGCAGACTGAGCTTCCTTCTCCTCCTCCTCCATTTCCTCGGCCGATCGAAGATTCTAAGCGCCGTCAGTAGCTTTCCCATATGTTATGACCACCAGGGTACCTACGTCACTCGGGTTCAAGACAGCCGCATCCTCGCGACGAACCTCGGGGAATGCGTAACCTTTGTAAAGTAACAGCCGATGCATATCCCGGATGAAGCCCAGATCTTCCTTGTATCGTGATGTCTGGCAGATCGTTTGGCGCCACTCCTCAATCGACTCCAAGATGCGTTGTTGGACCCTCGAGGGTCGCATAGCTGGGCGCTCCGGAAACCTTCGGACCAATTCATTGAGGAATTCTTTTGTGCTGATCTGAAGGTGAAACTTGTATCCGCAGTTCTTCACACACATATCAAGAAGCTAATGGGGTGTGGCGGAGCATCGTCAGTAACCCCGCGCCAAGTTGTCCTCTCCCAATTCTGAACATACCGCCAATGCCAACAACGCAACATTCTGGTTCCGGGAGTTGATAAGATGAACAATCTCGATGGCCGATTCGCGAGGGCTAGGAGGGATATCAGTATGCGCGATGCATGGGTTCGACGGTGTCCGACTCACGCATTGCCCTTCTTAGAGTTGACCAGATCGGCCACTTCGAGGTTCAGGGCCAGATTAGGCTCGTAGTTTTGTGGATCGCATGCATTGCCTAAATTTCCCAACGCATTAGCCATTATATTCCCTGGTTGTTCATAGTATCAGTGATGGGGTTCGGCTCACGAATAGCCCGCTGTAGCGGTGTTTGCCCTGGCTCAGCATAGGCACCGAACCGGTCCCTAGCCGCCATGCGTGCTGAAGCAGCCTCCAGGATGGCGATTTGGAGAGCAAAGAGAAGAAAAAGGAAAGAAAAAAGGAAAGGGGTATAATCGAATAGCCAGGAGTTGGGGGTCGAAGCGGGAAGACGCCGCGATGGTTTGTTGTAGATTGGAGAGCGGACCAGGCGGGCGGAGAAGCACGTGTGGCGCTTATGCTTCCACTGGAATTTTTATTTCTTCCAACATCGCGCTGCACGCAATCGACGTGGAGTTTTGCTGATCTTCGCTCTACATTTGAAGCCTTTGCAGTCTTCACCATGGTCCGTCATAAGAAAGACAATTCTCTCGAGGAGGCAAGAAAACCTCTCACCTCCGCCCGCGACCGGTGCCCCGCGATGATGGAGATGAGGCCGGCGGCGCTTCGTCGCGCCCTGCGTTTAAGGCTGCTTGCTGGGATATGGGCCACTGCGACCCTAAGCGGTGCTCTGGAAAACGCCTGATGAAGCTAGGATTAATGCGGGAGCTTCATATTGGCCAGCGCTTCCCTGGTGTGATCGTCTCGTATGCAACATCCCACCTTAGTTCAAATTTCCCCACTAATCATTTGACTAGGCCTAATGCGAAGAAAGTGATCTCCCCAGCGGACAAAGAGCTTATGGAACAACACGGTGCAGCGGTAGTAGAATGCTCCTGGGTACGAGTCAAGGAAGTGCCTTGGTCACGGATCGGAGGAAAATGCGAACGACTTTGTATGTGTGCCGCACGATGGGAATTTACATTTACTAACTTGGTCTTGCGTCTAGTGCCCTACCTCATCGCTGCTAACACAGTCAACTACGGCAAACCTTGGCGGTTGAACTGCGTCGAAGCACTCGCGGCCTGCTTCTGCATCTGCGGACACCAGGAATGGGCGGAACAGATCCTGAAGAATTTCAGATACGGAGAGGCCTTTTTGGAAATCAACTCTGAGCTATTCAAGCTCTATGCTGCTTGCAGTACCGAAGAGGACATCAAGAGGACCGAAGAGGAATGGTTGGCGAAGATTGAGAAAGAGTACGAGGATAGTCGGGTGGAGGGAGAGGATATCTGGACTGTAGGAAATACCAACCGCTTGCCGGCGAATGGAGGCTCGGATGACGATGAAGACGATGACGACGAAAGTGGAGAAGAAGGCAGCGATGCCGAGGAAGAAAATGAAGAGGACGAAGAGGAGGACAAAGATCCGTTTGCCATCTCTGACGACTCCGAGGACGAAGAACAGATGGCGGAAATTCGGCGCAAGATTCTCGAGTCGAAATCTTTCAAGAACCCGTCAGTGTCGGACAAAGAGCAGCCGGAGAGGATCGCGAAGCCGGAGCCTGCATACGTCGACTCTGATGCCGAATCTGGCTCGGCAGGAAGCGAGGACGGGGACTTTGACAACATCATCAACGCCACCACTGTGACTGACCGCACTGGTATTAAAGAGATCCAGCGCCGAAGAGGACAGGAGACCGTCAGTGCTTCATTTTCTCGGGCTGAGATCTCTGCGCCCAAGCGATGCTAAAGCAAAATGCAGCGATGAAATGAATAAACGAGTCTTCGGCTTATGACTTGATGAAAGGAATTATATGACATTTTCCCCTGAGTGTATCTCAAAAGAAACTTTCAGATCTTGGGCATTTATTCCCCACCGTGCTCTTTTCCCTGGAAACCAATTTCCCCGACGCACTGTAACATCATTCCAAGTTTTGTGACTTTCAATCGTATCAACTGATGCCTTGATGAAGTCAATGCGGTGATCAGTATGATGGGAAGGGAAATGCTCACCAAATTTTGTGGCATATAATCCTGAACATCTTCATCATAACAGGATAGAGATGATGCACAATGACATCCCCGGGACATGAGATCGAAAGTAACCCGTTCATGGCAAAGGGTCTCATGATATGGTACTTTCCTGAATGTATCTATGTATTGAAACTCTTCCCGTCTCTGTACCTCGATTGTACTGCATGTACTGTGTTATTTGTTGGAGTCTTGGTACATGGGAATCTTTGACACCGTGGACAATCCACGACTGTATGCCTGGGCAATGTATGTGTCAAGGAATGTGCAGTCGAATCATATATCAAAGGATTGGTTTCGTTGTAACAAGGGAGCATGGAAGGTCCACGGGATGCTCGTCGTTTTCCTCTGCGGCGCCTCGATAACCGTTGATATGGTTTTTGAAGGGATGGAGGAAACATGAGTGTATTTTGGTGATAAACTCAAGATAAAATAAGAATATGCAACAAATTTAAGGCTCCTGGTCGGTTTGACAAAATGCCGGCACGAACCTTATGTTTAAATCCCACGCATAGAGTTGAAGGCAGGTGTGGATCTATCTACGTACCAAGGCAGCCGAGCAGTATTTATATCAACTTCGGACCTGAAAGAAGGGATACTTTCCACTGCCAACCCGCGTCATAACAGTGGGGTCTGTAAGAGTTGCAAGTTTAATCTCTGGGTTCCGCTGAAACAACAGCAAGGAGAAACGAACCCTAGACTTGGCAATGTTTCAGAATTGATACTGGTATAGATTTAGAAATTGGCAAGCTCTTTCATTCTGACTTCAAATTCATAACTCATATGAATCACCTGACAAGGAAACATCTGCATAGTCAATTTGCTAGGCGCCAACAGTATACAGCCACCTACGAACAGACGCTTGCATGGTGCGATTTCCACCATTTGTAGTGGCATAGATCCCAAGTAAGCCGCCACTACCAGCACCATTACCACTGATTAACGTGTGAAATGCAAATCAATCCAACGCTTCCATGACTAGAAGGACGATCGCAAGCATGATCACACTTATTTGTGAAAATTCCACGTGATTTCACGGGTAATTACTGTACTTCAAAATGACTTATCAGGGCCATTGCAGCCATAGTCATGGTTCTACCATGTTTATAGACTCGTGAATTATAATTGGCTTAGCGGGTTTCAGATAAGGGGTCAGGAATTAACTCATGAGCGCGTGGAGATAGATCCGATGCCAAATACTGCTAATAAGGAGAGGCCTATGTTTGGAGAAGCTCTTATCGATCTGCACGGGGGAGTTGTACGGCTGCTCGGCCGATGACGGCCGCGGCCGCAGCCAAGCCAGATTGAAAAGAGAGCTCCCAGCAAAGATGCAAATGATTTAAATTTCCGCCATTGTACAGGGGCGAGATACTTTTTGGTGCCGATAGCAGAGTTCAAACATGCGTTCTTCAATCTATGTCTTCACTTTGCTTGCCGGGCTTCTTCCCAAGGCACTGGCAGTCGTCCTTGCGGACCCGACTCTAATGATCAACGGAATCACATTTTCGACTAGAGCACACTGGATGCGGCTAGCAAATGTGGTATTGAGTGAGATTAGCGGCTCCCCTTGTCCCTTTGCAGCTTTTGGAACAGTCATTGTCAATCATACAGCCTCTGACGCAGGCGAACTCATTTGCATGGGTGTCAATGAGAATTCGAAGACTGGAAACCCTTCTCTTCATGGTAAGAGTCAACCTCTCTAATCAAGAAACGCAAATTTTGGTTAACATGGGATCCTACATGGCAGGGGAAATGTCCGCCATCAAGAACTGTACAGCGATTCTGACCGATCCTCATGGCAGATATCGCATGACTGCATCCGAGGCGGAGGATGCGTTCGCCGACCTTACACTGTATACAAATGCCGAGAGCTGTCCTATGGTATGACCGAGGCAAATTTTCCAGGATGTTTCGATAGGAAGCTAACAGGGAAAAGTGTGCCTCTGCAATTCGATGGACAGGATTCCGAGAATACGTCTACGGGACGTCGATCGATACACTGGTTCAAAAAGGCTGGGGTCAGATCCGTATGCCCTCAGTTCAAATATTTGAAGCTTCGTTTGACCTTCCGACTCAATCACGGTTGATGGGGAATGTTCTCATTAACGAGACCGATCCTTATTTCCTGTGGCAGTACGACCCAACGTACCCATGCCCTCATGGTTGTTCGCGTACCAGCGATGGGACAAGCTGCGAGGCTTCTTCGGAGTAGATCTCTTCAAGTTTTGTCTGGTTAGACATTTTTATATCATTTTTGATCGCCCCGCACAGTTCGCTAATATACAGAGAATGAATCCAGAATTTAAGATAAGATGGTCAAGCATCATAAATGTAATTCTTCCAAGGTTTGTGAATACGTGTCGGTCCAGTGTACAGAACTTTTTAACTATAGCGCAATCTCATAGAAGTAATTGATCATATATATTAAATCATAAGCTGACGTGTTAAGATATATGTTCAGATTATACCCCTCCATTCTGTACAAGTAACAAGATATCCTCTAATGAATCAGGCACGCCAAACCTAGAGTTCGGAAGGTGAATATTGCCATACAGCTCCTCTGCATGGGGCTCCCGAGATAAAAATCCTGGCGGCTGCATGGTAGACACTGGTGACGGCGGCCCGGTTACAAGAGGCTCACGAACCGGTTGCCATTCATCCGAACGACTTGTCAATGCCTCATTCTCGCAAATGTATTTGACAAGCCCACGGATATTCAAGCCCGAGGATTCTTTACCTCGATCCTGCTCGAGACTAAGCAGCAAGCGCAGTATTTTTACACCTCTCGTGGCAATCATACTGGTTTCGCTCTGGGACAGAATTTCAATCATGTCCTGAGCTAAGTGGCGATTCTCTCCCTGGTCGCAATCAGGTAGTGGCGGGAAGAACAGGTCTAAACACAGTATTATCTGAGACTAGGTGAGTAACCATATAGTAGAATCATCAGAGATCACTGGTGACTTACACTTGCTGCGACGCTAAATGCATGATAAATCCACAGCACCGGCCCATCTTCCTTGACTAACTGCTTCTGCTCTCGGGTTATGGTTTTGGCTGCTGCAATACAAGTTTTACGTGTGAATGTAAACGCCGGGTTAGTAAAGCTAGACCACAGAAACTTGCGATGAATCATAATGATTTTGTGAGCGGAGCTTATTGTAAGGCAATGTCGGGCCCAAGGGACATAGCGCGGCCACGATGGCTCGAGAGCAGTATTTCGCAGGCAAGAAGGAACATGCTTGCTGACCAGCGTACGCATTTTTGCGTCATATCGAATGACATGTTCATATTTTGCATACAATGTATGAGATATAGAAATATCATCATGAAGTTGCGGCATGAGTGCTGCAATATCGTATAGGAAACGATGGTAAGTCACTGGAGTGGGTACATTATCTGGAATTGGAGTCATTTCGATATCATCCATGCAATTTCGAGGCTTCCCCGTATTGAAATCTCGCCGGTGAATCAAATAGCTTTCGGAAAATGGAATCGAGAACCAGTCTTGGATACATAGCTCTGTCCATAAACGCCGACCGATCTCCCTTCGTAATGGATTTGTTAAGTGACCATCGATTTCTTCGCCAAGTCTGTGCATGCCTAAGCTCTGGGCAATCCGGACAGCAGATGCAAGCTTGACGGAGTGGCTATTAGAATGGCCTAGTAAGTGGGCACTTATTGTCATGGTCGCGATACATTCAATCCCGTATAGAGAATGCCGAGCAGTAAAATCTGCCAGATTTAGGCAAACCAATGCGGCTTTGAAGACTCGATGGGCCAAGTTTGTACGCTCTGGATCCTCGATCCCCCATGACGCAGATACCGGTTGGGGTGCACATGTCATAGTTCCTGCCAATACGGCAAATAAAAGAGCGATCCATTGAAGATCGATCTGCTTGTCGTCAATGCGACCATGGTGTTGGTTGAGGAAACGATCGACCTCTTCCTGAAATATGCGCCCGTGGAATGCGGAGTGATACCAGAGAAGACACTCGCAGTGGTAATTGACCATGCGGAGTAAAGTGGATGGCTCAGGAAGCAGGAGCTGCAGAAGTGGAAGTGACGATGGATCATCGGTAAAGCGCAACCGAGGAGGATCATCAGGACTGTTCAGAAGGGACACATCCCCGGGTGACTGAGCAGGGGCACAGTTTGGATTCAGACCTAAGCCGCCGAAGTCAGGAACTTTCCGTCGACCCCAAGCTAGGAATTCCAATATTGTCGCGGCATCCTCCACCTCGTCGGTCTCGCGACTAGGGCTGATATCCTCTGCTTCTGATGGCGCTCTAGTCGAGGTCCCTTCTTGGGCTGGTGATAACGCCACTGTACTGTCATTGAAGTTGGGGTTGGTGCTCTCGTGTGCTCTGACTGCCCGCAAAGTAGCTTGTAGCTCATTTAGACAGGCAGCGAGAGTCCCAGTCAGTTCCGTTGGGCGGAATCCATTGTGCTGGGGAGTCCGTGGAGATGCAGCCGTCGCCCGCGAGAATGACGATACATCTGGTGAGCGATAACAAGTGCTACCTCTGGACCTCCAAACGCGTAAGTACTCGAAGATCATAGCCGAGTATCACTAAATCGGATGTTACCTATTGCGACAATTCCGACACGGCAAAACCTTATCACACTTGATCTTCCGCCGCGTACACTCTGCGCACGCTAACCGTTTTCTTCTCGCTGACGGATTCATCATGCTGTTGATCATCTGTGAGATAATTTGAAGGGGCTGGATTCAGTAGCGGGTGACGGACGGGTTTTGGTGGTAATGATCCGTGCCTATATAGCAATCTTGGTTTATCATCTCGGCCGACGCTAGGGTGAAGCTTAAGCCGTGTGGCTGGTCAGCGATAAGGATAATGACAGGGGGATGCAGATAGAGAAAGCTATGAGCAGTGAGATGCCAAGCTTTTACCCCGTCACACGCAAGACCGTGCAGCAAGAATTTGGGGAGACGCGAACCTCAAAAGATCTGTCCCACCCAAGATGTGGAGGCAACATCAACAATGGCGATGCGTCTGATCCATCGCAAGCGCTGGGCCCTTCCCAAGCAAGACAGTAGCATCGCCCCACCACATGTGTGGAGCAATGCCGATCAAGATCCGGTTCCACCAGAGAAATGGACCTGGACTGGGTGGACCTTCACCCAGTATTGGCTGTCGGACTTAGTCACTGTTTCAACCTGGTCCGCTGCTAGTTCGGCATATGCATCTGGCCTTTCAGCAACCGACACAGTGCTGTTGACATTGGTCGCAGCACTGTGCAATGCTATACCAACAGTCCTCAATGGTGCTGTAGGTGCCGACCTTCATATTCCATTTCCTGTGGCTATTCGGGCAAGCTATGGCTCGTACTTTGGGTACTTCTGTGTGGCCTCGCGGGCTGCGCTGGCTTTGTTCTGGTTTGGTATCCAGAGCTCATATGGAGGACAGTGTGTAACTCCAGTGAGCGCAGTCCTGTCCTCGATTGATCTTCTCTCGTGGCTAACAAGTTACAACCGTGAAAGATGATCACCGCTATCTGGCCAAGCTATGCCAATCTTCCTAATCATTTACCAGCATCGGCAGCCATCACGACACAGGGCATGGTGTCCTACGTTATCTACCATGTCATTCAAACCCCATTCCTCTTCATTCCAACTCACAAGTTACAATATATGTTTATTTTCAAGTCCACCCTTGTGCCACCCATGGCATTAGCTATGGTAATTTGGATATCGGTAAAGGCTGGAGGGGGAAGTGCGATATTCCATGAACCACCCACCGTTCATGGCGCCGAGCGAGCATGGCTGTGGCTTACAAATATGACCTCAATCACAGGTATCCTTATACTCATCGCTACATCCATGAATTCTGATTCTAATAATATCCAGGCGGCTTTTCAACACTCGCAGTCAACATTTCTGACTTCTCGCGCTTTAGCAAGAGGCCTGGCAGCCCAGTCTGGCAACTGCCGATGATCCCACTCTTCAAAGTCATCACTGGTCTTTTTGGGATCATTGCTGCCAGTGCGTCTAAGCAAGTTTATGGTACCATTCTATGGAGCCCATTGCAGATCATCGATGAGTGGCAGGGCTCCTCTGGGGGACGAGCCGCAGCCTTTTTCTGTGCATCGCTGTGGTTGTTGGCACAAATTTGCAACAATATCTCAGCCAATTCGATATCGTTCGCAAACGGTCAGTAGATATCAAGTTTAATACTGAAAAGCTGCTAATTTTTCTCCAGATATGACAACCATGTGCCCGAAATGGTTCAACATTAAACGCGGGATGATCCTGTGTATGATTCTAGGTGGATGGGCACTCTGTCCCTGGATTATCATCGAGAGCGGGGAAACATTCCTCAGCTTCATGGGGGCATATGCTATCTTCATGGCACCCTTTGCAGGCATCCTTTGTTGTGATTACTGGATCGTCAAACGACGCAAGTATGATGTACCAGCCTTGTACGATCCGCGAGGAATATACTACTACAAGGTTTGTTCAAGACTGCTGTCTGTGTCTCAAAAAATTATGATTGCTAACTCTGTCGGTCTATTTTCAGCTTGGCACAAACTGGCGTGCTTTGGTGTGCAATTTATTGGTTATTGTGCCCCTTCTCCCAGGATTGGCACACTCGGTGACACCTTATAATGTCAGCATCGACACCGGGCTGCAGCATCTTTATTCCATCAACTACCTTTATGGATTCTTTCTTTCCTTCACACTTTACTTTGTGTTGAATTATTTCTGGCCCGACCGAGCGACGCTGATTCCAGCAGTCGTTACGGGAGTGGTACACCCTTTGAATGCCGTTGACTCGGATTTGGAGGCAGAAATGAGTGTTCAAGACAAGGCAGTGCAATCTGCTGATAAACTGGAGGATTAGAGATACAACGGCGAGGTTTGCTTTTAGACAGTAATAATGGATAATACTTTGCTTTGCATTTTCTCAGGGAAACTGACGGAAACACACCTAATATAAGCCCAGGATCTGTTAAACCCCTGAGTAGTGGCTACTAGAAAACAGCACATAAATGTGGTGACCGGACGAGCCTTGTACTCGTACTCCTCTACGAATACTTAAATTAGTAGCCACAAGCAATAGGTAGTATCCTAAATTTGAAGTGTTGTGTTGAGAGTCAAGGTTAAGAGTTTTCAGGGCTAGCGTGGGGTGCTTGACTTGATTTTACGCATTCCCTCCCAGTAACCAAGGCATTCTTGATTGAACCACAAAATGATAGATTTGGAGACTAATGGATTTATCAAAATAGGGGCATGACGAGCCAAGTTCCTACATGGAAGGGTGGTCCGACGCTGCGATATTGCACTGATGCATGATTCGCGGCCCGTACGACTCGGGGAACTCAGTCTATGGGAAGTTAGGTTTTTTTCATTTCTCAAATATGGAATTACTCACGATACTGTGCCATAATGCTCGGTTGTACCATAGAATGACATCTTGCTCTTGGTGCGGATGCGCGTAAATGTTCTCTGGCGACAAGACTGGGCTCATGATCCTGCCGGTGACGTTAGTTAGCTAAGTAGGAGCCCACGAGTCAAGAGAACAGTGGAACTTACTTGTCCATAAAAGTGCGGACCTCCTTGAGATCGGTAACAATAGTCTCTTCCCCGTCTGGCTGGTTCTTGAGATACAACTTGAAAGCTCCCTGGCCATGAACTTGAAGAGACTTCTCTCCAGTCACCGGATTAGTCCAGACCATGGGATAAACACAGATTCCCTCCTCTGTCCAAGGCGAAAGCTTATCCAGCGGCATCTCGCGACCCTCTGTCTCGATAAGATGGCCGAGTTTGGTACTGCGGGCCGTTGACATCCACTGGAATGCGTGCGGCGCGTACTCAATACGACTGTGCAAAACAATTTCACGCAGCTCTGGGTCCAAGAGCTGCAGCGCTCGTGATCCGGCTACCATCGCAGTTGCACCGGGTGTAATGTTCATTGTTCTTCCTGTGCCATCACCCCAGTGAACGGTAACATCGGGGCCCTTCGGCGTTCGCACGGCCAGCAGACAACCTACCCGTGGTGGGGGAATCTTGTACAAAGAACCATCCCAGTGCCACTGGTAAAATCGACTCGCACCTGCATCTCTTTCCTCCTGTGGAATGTGTGGTGGTAAGTGGAAGTCGACATGATTAATGCCCTTTACTTTGAATCCTGGCGGGAAATCGAAATGATCTTCAGGAACTTCACCGCGGCCCAAGATATGCACCTGGGGCTGGGCATTGATGGCTGGTCGATTTGGCAGGCCATATATGGTGACGCCATTCTCTGAGAGAAGCACAGGGTCGGCACCGTGGGCGAAACCTCCGGTTTTCTCGTCAGGGTCAAAGCTTGATGGCGTTGGAGTATCAGTAATATGATGCAAAACATAATAGGATTTATGGGTGAGATACCATGCAGTCAGGCGGTATTGTTGTTGTGGTGTTAGCATTTGCGGCTGCTCCTTGAAAACAAGCAGCTTATGGTGATGGAGGGCATCAGAAATGAGAGCAAAGTCGGCCGAAGTGAAGTTGTTGAGATCGATACCGTAGATCTCGGCTCCAAAATCCGCATTGTTTTCGTGCTTGATAGGTACGACGCGCCCATTGCTAGTGGTTGCTGACGGAGGTTGGTAGGCCTCTCGAACAGTCAGGACTTTAGGGACGTCGACCTCAGTGGCAGTGGTAGAAACGGCGAACACCATGGTGAAGATGGGTAATTCAAAGTATAGTACCTGGCTAACATCGGTTTTATTGTCCTTTATATCCGGATATGTCTTCAGAATTATCAGTGATTGAGGCGACAAGGGGACGGCCGGTCCTCGGCCGTGGACAGATCCGCTGATCGGGTAATTTAGTACGAGGACAATTGCTTCTCTATTGAAGTATTGCGCTCTTACATCTTTCAAAGGTTTTAAACACAATTTGCATCAGTCACAAACTCACTTCAAATCAAGTTATCAAGATGAATACGCCCTCTACATCATTCTACTACAAGACGCCGAGCGGCACAAACTTGCATTATACACAAACGGGCAATCCGTCAGGTCCTCTCGTTATTCTCCTTCACGGACTGGGTGGATCAACTAAAACGTTCCAGCCAATTCTTCAGTCTCTTTCGCCGCAAGTCAATCGCTTGATCTGTGTGGACTTGGAAGGATTCGGCCAAACCACCCTGTCCTCGCCTAGCACCACTCTCTCTGTCCCTCGATATGTCGACGACCTGGAACATCTCGTGGCATCTCTGCAAAGTCCTGATGGGGCCTCACCTGGCAAGCTACTCTTCATCGGTCACAGCCTCGGATCTATCATCTCAATGCACTACGCCTCGAGACACCCGGATCAAATTGGGGGTCTCGTCTTGCTTGGACCAGGTCGCTCAATCGCCCACATTCCCGCCGCAAGAGAGCGAATGCTAGGTCTAGCAGCAAAAGCGCGTACCGAGGGTATTCGAGCTGTGGCAGATATGGCAGCTATATCCAATTTTCCGTTAAACAGCACTGTCCCGCTTGAAACCCGCCAGGTCGTCAGGGAAGCAGTGGCTAGCTGTGATGCCGAGGCGTACGCCAAGGCATGTGAAGCCATCGCGAGCCTTAATCATCTGGATCCGGACTACAGCTCCATTTGTGCCCCGACTTTGCTTTTGGCAGGAAGTGGCGATATCATCTCCTCCCCAGAACTATCTGTGGGACTACAGGCGTTGATTGGGGATAATGCAATGGTGAAGATTCTTGAGGGCGTTGGACATCAAATGATTCTCCAGGATTTTGAGGACTCCACCGATGCGATCAAAAGTCTTGTTGAAAAATTAGATAATTAACCGTTGTAACCGTGACCATAATCAATATTATTTCTTCCTCAATTTGGATCCCGAAGGTGCCTTGCTGTACAATGCGGCTTATTTATGAGATTATTTACGTACTCAATCAATTTCGTAGAAGCAGATCAAATCAGATCCAGGACATATTTTTGTTTGGCCTAGACTATACACATGCTAGCCCTGATCTCATATACTCCCGACGAGTCTTGCTAATATCTCCGTTATCTTCCAAGCTATGTTGGTCAGGAAATGTGTTGCAATTAGCCGAATGAGCCAGAGATCTTCGTTTGTGTGATGAGTGTATCTCCAAACTCCGAATGGATGATAAAAAACGGCCGCCAAGTTCGGCCGTAAATATCGGCCGGGATAGCTTGGCGATGGCTTGCACCCCGCTCGGTGGTCCGTGCAGCGGTATAAGGATAGACTTCTGGTTTATCTCTCTGTGCAACGCACGAATGCTAATCCGGATCCTGTGAATGGATGGATCCTGCATGTTATGTGCGATGCACGGGGCTCGGGTGGACTCGGCCGCAGACAAATAGGCCAGGCCAATAAGAAATCAACGCGACTGATAAAAGACCCCTCGATTGCTCTCGACTTCTGGAGAATACTTATATAAAAGGTTATCAATTAAACCAACGACCTCATCAGTTAAGGGCTTACTGGCAGAAGAAACTTCCATCCGGTACAATGGAAAACTGCACCTCCTTCACCGTGACACCACTGGAGCGGACTACAGAACAGAAGTTCAATGTCAGTATTGGTCCTGCATCATAAATGATATATGTAAGCTCATGGTTTGATAGTTCGGAGCTTGCGTCACTGGAGTAGACTTGAACACCCTAGCCGGTAGGTTTTCGTCTTCCTTGACAGCTGGAGGCCCGAGCTAACGGAGATGAATAGATGAGGATGTCGATCGTCTCAAAGCTGCCGTTTGGCGCCACAAGGTTATTATTGTGAAGGCCCAACACAATTTGGATCCGCAGAAGCAATGGGAGTTGGTGACTCGACTGGATCCAAATGCCCGTGATGGGCACAGTCACGGGAATCTCTCTACATTCCGTGCGAAAGGCGGACTTCTTGCGGTATATTACCCTACTTGATATACATTTTATTGAACAGAGGTTCTGACAGCAGTAACCAGCAAGGAAGGGAGGTTGTTGGAATTCCCGGCGCCGAAAACGTTCGCCTAATCGGCAAGGGTTTCCAAGGTGAAAATCACTTTGGGGTTGAGAATCACACGATCGAACGCGGACTGAGCAATGACTTCCATGCTGTGCCGCCATCCTTGGAGGATTTTGAGCAAGGCATCACTCGTTTTCAGCGCTGGCATATCGATGCGCCGCTATATGGGAAGGATCCTGCGTGGTTCACGACCCTACGATGTGTTACCCTTCCCAAAGGGCCTGATCTCACCGTCGAGTGGGCGGACGGCTCCGGCCATAGTATGAAGACTGCACCCGGCAAAACTGCGTACTTTAGCACATCGCAGCTCTATACGCTGCTCTCCCCTGAAGATCAAGTGTTGGTTGATCACAGTTGGGTTGAATATGCGCCCTATCCGTATAAGTGGATCGAAAAGTGCAAGGGCAATACCAATGGCTTGGGTTTAGCAGAAGGAGGCGAGCGCCTCGCAGAAGAAGAACTTGGCGAGTATGATCCGACTGCGGTCAAGAAGGTATGAATCTGAGCTTAAAGACCCAGTCATGTCATCCGTTGGCTAATTCGGAAATAGTATCCAATGGTCTGGGTGAACCCCCTTACAGGTGAAAAGGCTTTCCAAGTCCATGGAATATGTGCCAGAAAGCTTTATCTACGTGGCTCAGAAGAGGAGGAGCCTCGTGTTATAGAAGATGTGGCCGAGATTCGCAAGTTCATTCTAGGTATTCAGAACAGGATACTCAAGCCGGAATACATCTTATTGGCCCCTGTTGAGGAAGGAGATGTGGCTATATGGGATAATTACGGACTCTTCCACTCGGCCATTGATTATCCTATTAGCATGGGTCCTAGATCCATGCACCAGGCTAACATCAGTGGTAGTATTGGTCCAAGGGGGCTAGTACCGATTCCTTTGATGGCCTAGGGGGAACCTTGGATTTATTTGGTCCCAACATTGAAGTAGCTAATTTTATGGGTATCTAAAAAAGAACAAACCATTGAATCAATGCATCAATCGTAGACAAACTGTTCAAATATATACATTGGACTTGGAAATTGAAATATCAGTCTACAACACCAGATCTTCCATCCCCAACCCATCCACAAACCCATAAAGCTCAAGGGGATCCTCAAAAACCGTCCAAATCGAAGCCGGAATATCCTTAAATGCCTCCTCAAATCTCTCCTTCTTGTTCTTATTTTCCATATGCGCCACGCCCGTCACCTTTCGGATAGCAATCGCATGAATCCAAGTAGGATACTTTCGATACATCTCCGCATACGCCTCAGGATCACTCTGTGTCGAATCTCCAATACACAGTACCCTCCGCGCCGGGAACCAGCGTCTAATTTTCTCTATCCGATCAGCTTTGTACTCCTGTACCCGCTCCGTGAATGACTTAATCAAGCCACTGACATCCAAGGAGTACTCGCGCAGCAAGAGCGTACCAGGAATGTAGTACTCGTGTAAGAAGCTGTGCAGGAACGGATAGAGATTGTAGGGGGATGCAGAGAGATAGAACCAAGTCGGGTTTAGCTCCTCGTGAACATGACGGTAGAATTCCGGCATGCCGGCAATTGGGACAGGTTCCTCGGTGAAAGTTGTCCGAAGAATGCCCGTTGGATCGATGGTCATGGTCCGTTTGATCGTATCATCGATATCGGAAACAACCAGCCAGCCCTCCGGCTTTGCGAAGCGCGTACTCATGACTGCCATGCCATTTCCGAAATTGGCCAGGCGAGGTTGTATAACCGTCCCATCTGGGATGAATGGTGCGCCGAGCTCGATGGTCTGGCTGACTATCCCGTTCCGATCTGCAGGGCCCAGTTCATACGACTGTTCTGTGCCGGCCAGATCAAGCTGCAGCGTGACCGTCCTACCGGGTGAAACGGTATCGAGGAACGGCTGGATGCGATCCACGATACGCTGATGCGTTGCTTCGTCAGCTATGCCTCTTTCACCGTCTAGTCCGATGTGGTCTGCTATCGAGGCGACTAGCTTGCCTACATCCTTGCGACCCTCTGTCTCGAGGATGCAAGCTACGAACTCGGCGTGCCATGCGGCTGGTTGATCAGATTGCTCTGCTTCTGGCTCGGGTACAAGCTGGTATGCGGTATTGTCCAGCAGCCACACAGTATTGGTGTGTGGGTCCGCCGGGTGCGCGATCGGATTTTTGGAACCTAGGAATGAAGCGACGAATTTCATGAACGACGAGCCCCGCCGTTCAATAGGAGCTGGCCGTTCCTCGGATGGCTGAGCCGAGGCCGTTAGCTCTAGGGCTTCGGTTTCCTCTTGCGGGTGCTTGGCGTTGGGGGTCGATGAGTCGCGCGGATTAGCGTCGGCCATGATGCACCCGGGCCGTTTATTTGTATTTTTCCCTTTTCGGTAGAGTTGGTCGACTGAGTATATATCAAATATCCGGCCGAGGATAAAGCCTCAGATCTTTTTGATATGAAAAAATCGACCGATGCAAATCACTTTTGGTTGTTGTGCTGTTCTCAGGAGAACTGATTAATAGGGGCAAGCACGGCGATCATATAACGAACGATCAACCCCTTTAGCGTCCTCGGCTGTTCCTTACCCTGTACACTCCCACCCCGCCTGATCCCAACACCCCTTATGAGGCTGTGAACTGGGCGTCGAGGGCCTGTTCATCGCAGCACCTGCCCTTGCACCTGAGGCACCGGGGCACGTCATTCGGCGATGTCATGTGGCGGAGTAGACATAATACCCATCATGTTTGGGAGGCTGCTGGGGCGGGCGGCCTATTTAAAAATGAAAAGCTGCTCGTGTTAAGGAATTCTTGAGAATATGAAGTCTTAGACTGACGTTTAGTTTGCAAACGTGGGTGTAGACTTGGCTCTTCTATTCTCTGCCGTAGGGCTGATGACCTGCATATGCGCCCAGGACCTGCAGGGTGGAGCACCCACCGGGCATCCATACTAAGATTCAAAATTATTAATATACTTCTGAACGCATACTCAGTGCGCTATTTTGCCGATGGTTTTAACTATTCGAATAAGTTCGCTACAGGAGACGCATAAACTGTATGTTTTGTCCAGGGGCGGTTAATTCGGATGGATACTGCAATCCGGAAATTCCAATGCTTCGTTCATTAGTATCAATATCAATATTAATAAGGCAGTCTGAGCCAGATCGGATTAAGCACGATCTGTGGATACTATGGGGAATAATAGACTTTGAGCTTGGAATGTGATATCGTCAAAATCATCAGAGGCGTGGGGAGACGAGCATGACCATATCGCAGGTCATGTGATCATATTTAGCAGCTATGGTAATCAAGGATGTGGAATCGCCGAACTATATCATCTTTTTCAAAGTTTAGTCACCTTATCGATGCAAGAGAGAAATGGATAGACGTGTTTCCACACGCGCTGGGCATGGCTGCGAGAGATAACACAGCTATCTACAACAGCTCAATGATGGGCCGCTTTGAAATATAACAACATTCATACTCTAAAATGAACCAGTGATAGATCATTATGCACGTGACTGGATTGGGTATTATATAGACCTCCTACCTCCAAAGACTGAGGTATTCATCTATAACATTGTATTGGATCGATGGCGGGCCTTGCTCCCTGAGATCCTAGCTGGCGGACACGGACAATTAACTAATTAGAAAGTCCCACTTCTTCTTTCCCTCTATCTCCGTAACAACAAAAAAGCAACCCTCTTCATTGTACGGGGGCGCATTTTGCCTCTCAATCCGATAATGCCCCATGGACGATCCTCAAGTCATGCTGACCTAAGGCAAAGTATATACGTCAACGTTAGGGAATCGCCAAAAGAAGCGCCCGTTTTGTATAAAAATGATGGCAATTCCACTCACTACTAGAGACAAGATAAAAAGCATACTATTCCCTAACCCATGCACCACCAGCATATCCCCACCGCATTACTATATACCAACTCGCCAAAATGAGCGTCGAACCACCTATGGTGTCGAACAACATTCTAGCCGGTATAATGAACCCCTCAACAGCGTACGGACCAACAATGAAAGCTGGAAGAAAGTTTTCCTCGGCAACAGACGAAAGCACCATCCCCGCCACAATGCGGGCCCTATACTACTCGCCCGCAGCAGCACTAAACAACAACACGTACCCAACAATGGACTCCCCACGATTCAGAGAAGATAGTACACCCATCAGCCCGCGATCCCAGTCCTTAGCCTTTAACCCCAGAGCCGAGTCGAACCCATTCACGGACGATAGGAGAAGCCCCAGCCCCAGGATGATTCCCGACACAAGAGCCGCCTCAGTCACGAATCCATTAGCAAGTGGGGTTCCGCTTCCGAGTACCAAGCCCGGTCCGGCGGGGACCCTGATTCTGGACAATCATTTTCCTACTCCGAAGCCAGAGACGCACCAGTACCTGTTGAAAGTGCAAACGGCGGCCTTCTGTCAAGATGAATTGCGTCTCGCGATGTCGCTCAATCCTCCTAAGACGACGCCGCAGATTCCGTTGCATAGTGTCTGTGGTACGATTGTCACGACTCCGCCACAGGACCCTGATCGGCCTCTTGGACCGAAGTATAGAATTGATGATATGGTCTATGGTCTTCTGAGCTATACGCGGGATGGCGGAGCTGCGGAGTATGTCGTCGCGAATGAAGAAGAATTGGCGCTGAAGCCGCCGAGTATCACATCCGCCCAGGCGGCTGCGCTGGCTTTGCCTGTTTTAACAGCCTGGCAGGCGCTTTTCAGGGTTGCGGGGATAGATACCGATACGCCTGCCGAGGGGAATGGACATAATGGTACCGAGAATGCGAATAGAAGGGCGAGTGGTGCTAGTAGCAGGAAGGGGGGTGCTCAGAACACTTGGGATAGAAGCAATGGTACCTCTGAGCAAAGAGAGATGATACCGAGTCTTAGAAGTCCCAGGAGGGGTAGTGAGTCTGAGGGACGCAAGTTCAGCCTTGCAAGCCTCACTGGCTACGGCAGTGGTGAGGGCGGACGCAAATTCAGCCTTGCCAGCCTAACTGGTAGGGCCAGTGCTAGTAGCAGTGGCAGCGGTAGCGTTGACGGAGGACGCAAATTCAGCATGCCCAATATCGGCAGCATGGCCGTGGCTAGCGGACGCAGATTAAGCATGATCAATACCCCTGGTGGTGGCAGTGGAATCGGTGACGCGCTCAAAAAGAAGAAACCACTGCGGGTACTTGTGACCAACGCCCGAGACTCCGAAGTCGGTCGTGTAGCAGTGCAACTGCTACGAGCTGACAAGCTTTTCCCGCCTAAGGTTCGGCCCTGGATCTGTGTGACTTGTACGGAAGCGGAACAGACCGTTGTCCGTGATGACTTGGTGGTGGATGAGACGCTTGTGATCCCGCATCTTCCTACGAAAGAAGAATGTGATCTCGGGGTTATGTTCCGGTCTCATAAGTGGGATCCTGTCGATATCGTATTGGATTGTACGGGTGGAGAGGTGTTTCGACAGGCTCATTCGAAGGACGTGGTGAAAGACGGTGGGGCCGTCTTGACGGCTGTGGATCCTACGCCTGTAAAGGATTCGGCCCATGAACAGGAGATGCTGAAGCAGCGGAAGCGAGGACTTAAGAGTCGGTTTGTTCCTGTGAATCCTGATGGTGCGGCTTTAAGGCGGATTACTGAGTTGGTGGAGGACCGTGTGCTGAAAGGACGGGCGGAAGTTCAAGTTGATCTGGCCAATGCGGCGAGGTTGCTTGAGGGCAAAGCTGCTGGTGCAGCAGGAAGTCGTCGTGGGGAAATGATTGTTGTTCGTGTTAATCTTGTTTGTTAATTCAGAGGCCAATGTCAATTATTTGGGCATTGTATAGTCAAGAATTGGATTATCTTTTTGGTATTGAAATCTGCGCTTGTATCGCAAAGCCTTGAATCGCATTCATATCAGCACGACCTGTAGCTACCCATGGATGTATGAAAATCAGCTTGATACCCAAGGGCATCAAGCGGCCCAGCCGGTCTGGATGTATCAAGGTACGCCACGCGAAGCCATAAACTGAAGGTAGATCTGCTCACTGAGATTAGAGAGTGAACAGCAAAGACTATCACAAACATCAGGGGCGGATCAATCGATAAGATATCCCATACAAGAAATGAATTTTGAGTTGTATAAGATCACAGACGCTTTGCCAATTTCCAACCTGATGACAAACTACATGAGTGAAGAAGAAGATAAGAATGAAACCCGACCCACGAAGAAAAGAACCGGGTGAAAAGCGCGAAGAGACGAATAGAGAAGAAAGGGCGGGAGTTGAAGAAGAAAGGACATTGTATTAGGATCAAGCACGGTACATCCGCTTAGAGTAAGGAATCAAGTCTGGTGAAAACGCTCAAGCAAGCGGCAACGATCTAGTCCATTGTTAATATTCGCGCATGAATCAAAGTTAGAAGGGAAACATACCTCCAATTGGAGTTCTCGGTCTGGAGACTTGTTGACTTCGTCATTGATCGCCTGCGCCAGGTTGGCACCAATCGCCTGCGAACCACCGGGCCGGCGAGCAAATGGATACTGCGAGTATTCGGCCAGTAGCTCATCCACCTGGGCAAATGCTCTTTCCCGAGCCTCATGGCTCATTGTGACCAGAGCATTCTCCAGCACGTTGGCCGCGTAAGCAGCACAGACCATTGTGACCGTGCGAAGGTAGCGGTATTCCGAGTCCTCGGGAAGCCATTGGGAAGAAGGTATGATCACGGTGCGGTTGCTGCAGATGTTGCGAACCCGTCTGTGGAGGTCGTCTTTAGCGCCACCATCGGCGACGGGATGCGTTGCCATGTCAAAGAGGAGGAAGTTTCGTTTCTCGGTTCGCAAGATACCCTTATCCACAAGGCCCTTGGCCAATCGCTCGCGCACTTGTTTCAATTGGTATCCGATCTTCATCAAATTCCAAGTTTCACCTGTGATGTAAATAACCAAGTTAGCCAGCCTTGTCCCGCAACGACCACCCCTCTTATGAAACCACGTCAAGGACTCGATTACATACCGCTCAGCAAATCAATCCAAGAGTTCACACTCATCTTCTCACTCGACTTCATCATCTTCAGCGTCTCGTCCAGCAAGACTTCGCCGGTCAAAGTGTCGTCGACGACCTCGATCACGCGGTCGGCCAGGGGAAAGCGTCGCCGGGAGGAATCCTTCTGCATGCTAATCCGGCCGCGGAGCGCGAGCTCGATGACGATACACCCTCGCAGGGCATAGGAAATGTTCTCGTTCCAGAAGGACAGGTAGCCCTATCAAGGCGGACGCCAAGTCAGCATTTCGAGTCCGCCACCTTGGAGACAGTAGAGCGGAGAGAGTCGCCACTCATCATTCAGGGGTTCACTAACCTGCTTGTCCTTCAGACCTAACAACAGCACCTCCTCCATCAAAGTCAGCTTAGGCTGCTTGCTCCGCTCTTCGGTTTCGCTGAGGTCGCGGGGGTCGAATGCGATCTTGTGCCCGTTCTCTCCGGCCGTGAACGAGGTCTCCGGGCCGCGGTTGTCCATCGCAGAACCATTCCTTGACACGGGCGACGACACACGGCTGTCATCTTGTTCGTCTGGGCCAGCAGCTCGACCGCCACCTCGTCGGCGAGTCAAGCCCCCAGCTGCGGACATGAGGATGGAATAAGGGTGGGCGGGTTTAGGGAGGGGTGGATAAAGACCCTAGTGGGTAGGGCCGAACGGCGAGCTTTCGATTTCAAAAGCCGGTCTGCGTGCCGGTCGCAGGGGGCATGAATTGACCGCGGTGTAGGGAGATGTTAGAGGTCGCGCGTGGTGTAGACCGAAAGTCTGCTGTTGCCGCCTCTAAGTGGGACCTCTGTCTCGGCGTCAGGGGAAACCAGGGACCGAGTGTGTTGTCAAGCAATCGAGGTGGTTCAAAGAGAATAAATAAAACAATGCTTTTCCTTCAATGTTATTGTCTAAAACGGATGAAGCAAAGCGGAAGAAGACAGGAAAGAGGATGATTGGGTTGAAGTTAGTTTGGTCGGCTAAAGGTGAATCGTGGTGCGCCCGATGGCGGGCAACATATATATCATGGACCCTGCCATCTTATCAAAGTAAATTTGGGGGATTCGAAGAAATTATCACAACTTTAAAATACCCTTATGTCCAATGTTATCCTAGTTCTGAACTTCAAAGTTCAAAATTCTTTGCTGCATTCACATGCCATATATATGTATCTGCATCGTTTCGCTTTCTGGATACGTCTTACAATTGGGGCTTGACGCTTGGGGCCGCTGGTGAACCTTGGAAGATCAATTGAACACCAAGCCTGATAGGTTTGCCACATGCCCAGCTGTGCAGCATTTTCAGAAATCTACGTAGAATTCAAGATGTGTCAGTTCGATATCTCCAGGGCTAGGCGTCTACCTATAGATACCCACGGGCTACTCTGAAAGGTCTGCATGGTTTAAGAGTGGTGAAATGGAGCTATTACTCCAACTAAACACTGCATCAAAACTGCATTCAAGATGATATACACGATATAGAAGGACAAGGGCAAAAAAATCCACTGGTATGGAATTCAGAATACAAAGCAGCGTCAGGAGTCATCGAGATATATTCCCGCACAACGCCCCAACGGACGCCAATATTCCTATCCTTTTCTATCCGACCTTCCAAACACACCGGTCCCAGAAATTTTCAATTAAAGTATTTAGTGGGCTGCGTAGACATGGTCAGTATGGAATGAGTCGAGGGTGGAGAGTGGAGAACGACATACCATCGGGCTGAGCCAGGATGTACTCAACAGCCTTCTCAACTATTCGCACAAACGCATTAGTCTATCTGATTGCGATCCTCAAGTGATCCAAACTTACCGCTGTGGATCTGGTCGGCCTCCTTGTCGGGGATCTCAATGCTGAACTCCTGTTGTCGCGATAGTCAGAATCTTGGTTGCTTATCTTTTCCGAGGGAAACAAGTCGGGCGCGTACCTCCTCAATGGCCATGACGACCTCGACGGTGTCCAAGCTGTCCAGACCGAGGTCGTTGGAGAAGTGGGAAACACCGTTGATCTGGATATGGAAAAAGTGTTAATGGATGAATCATGCTGACTGGCTACCCGTAGCTCATATCCAAGCCGAGGAGTGCCGAAAGAGAGCTCGCGTCAAACTGACCTTGTTGACGTCGGAAACCTATATTCAGAGGAGAAAGTTAACAATGCTATTTCCAAAGTGATGGTGGTCTCAATGATTCTCCATCGAGGATAAAAACGCAATCCCGACGCACCTTGTCGAAGTTCTTAAGCAGGTTGACTATCCGGCCCTCGACCTCGCTCTTGTTCAGACCGGCAGGGGCGGAGTAGCAGCGAACACCCTGGTTGACGAAGCAGGGAGTGAATTGGGAGGCGCGCACAGCAATGGGGGAGCTGCGGATCTGGAAGGGAGCCGGGGTCTTGACAGCGACACGGGGGGCGGAAGCCCGCAAGGAGCGAACGATGGCGGAGCGGAACATGGTGGAAAAGAGGTAGATCAAAAAGAGCGCAACGGCTTCAGATCTAGCAGATAAAAGAAGAAAGGAAGTGGGGGGAGGTTGGAGAAGAGGATGGGTTAAGGTCGACGGGAGAGAGGAAGAAGATGGTCGGAAGTGCTGCACCGAAGCAAAATCCTGCCGCCAACCAATCAACGCCCGGCAGAAAGAAATGACCTAAGCCCAAACCTGCAAACACCACTCAACCTCATCCAGCGACCTTCTCCCCTACCTCGAAGACCTCTAATTCGACTTCCCCACCCTCCTCCTCTCTCCTTATTCATCCTCTCCGCTCACACCTCCTTCGCAATGGCCGCTACACGACAGGTCGCAAGGCTGGTCGCCGTCCGTCGCTCTCCCTTCACGCCCATCGGCTCGACGGCAAACTTCTCTTCCTCGGTGTCCCGCGCAGCAACCCCAGCGGGCCCCCCTCAGCCCGGTTTCCGCCTGCCCCCGCCTAAGCGCTGGGATCAGAGCTCCGAGTCCGCCATCGACAAGGCCACCAAGTACTTCCTCCTCGCCGAGATGGTCCGTGGCATGTACGTCGTGCTGGAGCAGTACTTCCGCCCTCCGTAAGTCTTAGATCTCACCGGCAACCCACGCTACCAACAACATCAATTGGTTCTGACCTCCACCCACAGCTACACTATCTTCTACCCCTTTGAGAAGGGTCCTATCTCCCCCCGTTTCCGTGGTGAGCACGCCCTGCGCCGTTATCCCACTGGTGAGGAGCGCTGTATCGCTTGCAAGCTCTGCGAGGCCATTTGCCCGGCGCAAGCTATCACCATTGAGGCTGAGGAGCGTGAGGACGGATCCCGCCGGACGACCCGTTACGATATCGACATGACCAAGTGCATCTACTGCGGTTACTGCCAGGAGAGCTGCCCCGTTGACGCCATTGTTGAGAGTGAGTCTTGACCTGGAGTTTTATATAGCTCCAAATATGCCGATATTTGTGTGCCTAGCTAACTAATTCCCCTTCTCACAGCTTCCAATGCCGAGTACGCCACCGAGACCCGTGAGGAGCTCCTCTACAACAAGGAGAAGCTGCTCTCCAACGGTGACAAGTGGGAGCCCGAGATCGCTGCTGCTGCTCGCGCCGATGCTCCTTACCGATAATCGAATCATTGTCTTCGTTTCCGGTGATTTTCGCGACATGTATCATCTGAAATTGAGAACAGAAAAACTGGTCTAGTGAGGAGGATCATGCCTATAGTGCGCTACACCCAATTGGCGTGCATGAAAAACTAGAGCAGGGTTTATGACACCCTCTACTTCCCCCAATCACACAACACACAACCTTGTACATATTTACCCATCTTGTGTTTTCTCTGTACTAGTCGATTCCCAACCGAAGTTTTTTTTCGTTTCGAGTGGAACATGACTTCTTTGTCTTTTTTATCTTTCCTTTATTTTTGGAATCTAGCAGGTCTCTTACTATTTTACGGCTTCAATCAATAAACCAAATGATATTAAACCAATGCCTTCCGTCTATACTTGTTGGTTTTTAAGACTATACAAATTTGGTGCTTAATGCCTTTGGCATTAATCAACCTAGCCAAGTGAGGACGACAGAACAAGCGCTTTGGAACAGAATGATATTTGTATTCACAAAACGAGACAAAATCGCTACCCATGCAGAGACGTATAGGACATAACGGAGGAAATCATGCCGCCGAAACAGCGCGAACACCGAACACCGCAAACCCCGGATGGATATTTCCCAGTTCGATGTTTAAAAAAACACTTTTCTTCTTTTTTTGGGGGGAACCCAGATCTTGTCACCATAGACAAGAAGGGAGGGGGGAGAAACAGAAATAAATAAGATCTAGACTAAGCCGTCAACAATGAGAAATGGCTCATTTCTTCTTGTTGCCGCCACCAGTCTTGGACTTGAAGCTGCCTTCAAATCCAGGTCTGGACTTCTTGGCACCACCGCTGGACTTCTTCTTGCCCTTGCCCTTGGTGCCCTTCTCCTCTCTCCGCTTGCGAAGGTTTTCCTCACGCTTGGTTGCGCGCTGGTCCTTCATCTTGGCGACGGTCTCGATGCGGTCGTTCCACTCACGAGCGGACTTCTTCTTAGCAGTCTCCTTGCGCTTGAGAGCCTTCTTCAGGAGGGATGTGTCATCGCGAACTCGTTCACCGTGGGCACGCTTCTTGGCGTTGAGCCAGCGGTCCTTCTCTTCGACGTCGGCACGCTTCTCGGGGTCCATCTCAGCCATACGGGCCTTCTTGGCCTCAACAACTTGCAGCTGGGCGGCGGCGTCTCGGGGACCGGCGCCCTTGTGTGCATCGCGGAAGTTTGTCAGAGAAGCGTCGCCGTGCTGGCCGTCAGCGAAGACCACACGGCCGAAAGAGAAGTTGTTGCTGGCCGAGCCAACAGAATCAGCAGGAGAGCGAGGGGAGGCCAAGAGAGATCCAGAGCCGCCGGGGGAGAAGCGACGGGCCATAGCCTCGTCATCTTTGCGCTGTTCTTCCTCCTTTGCCTTGGCGCGGAGCTCCTTCTTGTGTGCTTTGCGTTGCTCGGCCTTTTGCCGCCGGGCCTCAATGAGTTCGTGACGGTTGCGAGCGGGCTTGCCGTTTAGACCGTCGGCATGGCGCTTAGCCCGGAGTTCATCCAGGCGCTTTTGTAGACGCTGCTTGAGGTCTTCTGGTGTGGCCTTGAGGGCCTTGGGCTCGGTGGATTTGGTATCATTAGAAGCGGGGGGAACAATAGAGGAGATAGAGGAGCTACCCGACTGGGTGTTTGAGGCGTCGGGAGAATTGCGAGTGGAGGAGGCTGAGGATGGTTCTTCGGGTCCGGCGTCAAACTCGATGGAAAATCCTTCCTCGGCGACACCATCTTCCAGGTCATCAGCATCCTCGTTGTCTGATGCCTCGGGCTCTTCCTCGTCACCCTTGGATTTGGGGGTATCCTTCTTAGAGGTCTCAGTCGCAGTGCCGTTGGGCTTGTCGTCCTTTGACTTTTCTTTCCGGGCAGTGTCCTTGGCCTTCTTCTTCTCTTTTTGGGCGGCCTTCTTCTCAGCCTTCTTCTGTTCACGTTCCTTCTTGCGAGCCTCGGCCTCCTCTGATTTGGCGGGGTTCGGCTTCTCGACCTGCTTTTGCTTCTTGGCCTTGTCGCCGCGGCTCAGGCCCTCCCTGGGGATTTCGGAGCCCAGTTCACCATCGGAAGAATCACTCTCGGCAGTCCCATCCTCCTTGCGCTTGCGCTTACGGGCGTTCTCATCCATGATGTCCTTGGCGGTTTTGGCGGCTTCGGGATCCAGCTTTGCACGCTTTGCCTCACGAGCCTGCTCTTTGGTCTGTTTCTTGCGTTGCCACTGGTCCTACAGCCAGAAAAAAGTTGTCAGAGAAAGGTTCAAGAAAGGCAGATACCAATTAGGAAAGAAAATGGCCAACAGGGACGAGATTGCGAAGTGAGGGAGCTGAGGGCGCACGTACACTAGTGTCTTCACCGTAGTAGTACTTGGCGGGGATCAAAGACAGCAAACCATCGAATGCCTGCGCATGACTGCGCAACCGATCCTGGAGCAAGTTAATATCCTGGTCTGAGAGTCATTTTCAATCTCACATACCTCGATATCATCCATGCTGCCGGGTGGGATCCGTGCTGGTAGAAGGCGTGGGTCGTTGAAAAATTTGGGATGAGGAAATCTCCGCTCAGCTTCACCGCCCGCGCACAAAAAAATCACTGGAGACCTGGTCTGTGCGCAGTATACATCATATCGAATCTTCAGCCATCTGCCTTATTGTACTCCAAGCACTTCATCATTGAATGGTACCTTCCTAGGTGACTACCCAGGTATCCAGATCAAATCGACAAAGATCTCCGTGGGAAATCATTCACTCGATTTGGCTAAAAACTTCAACGGATTAGGTAATCCGATCGCAGAGGCTGGAAGTCTGGAGAACATAGGGATTGTCTTACGCAAAAAACGAGACGCAATGCAAAGCTCAGCAATGTGAAGGGAATTTTTCAAAACTATAGAGAGGTCAGAGGAATGCTAAACAAATGATACTGTCACCTTGCACGCCATGTCAGAGGCAATTGGAACCGTTATGGCGGGATTCGAACAGCAGTGCAACTCTAGATGTTTTTAAGACATCAGAAAAGGAAACCACAAGTAGGAAGGGGGCATGCACTCACCTGATCAAAGGCAAAATGAAACCTGAATAAGTCCATGCAGCTGTAAATAAGCGTAGTGAGTGGCGGAATAAGGAAAGAAGAAAGCAAAAGGAATGAGAGACGTCGAGATTGGTGCTGCGGATGCCGATCCTGCAGGAAGCCATCTGAAATCACTTCGCATCATGCGCAAGACAGTACTCCGTAGATGTAGTCACAGTACTGGCGGAAATAATAACCGAAGTATTCTATATGTCCAACTGGATGTCTACTCTGTACAGGTGGCTGTTGTGGATAGAAGATCCACAAAGGTACATGCCCCCGTCTTTCCCCTCTTGATAATTATGAAGAATTCATTTCTGCGCACTAAAGACGAGTATAAACAGCGAAGATCATCCAGGTGGACCTAAGACGCGTATGTGAATGTTGCTGGCAGGCGGATTCATGGTGAGCCCAATATCCCCACACGGCGTGATGTACGCGATGGTGGCTGGCTGACAGTGGCGCCCCCGACGAACAACACTGCCATGAGAAAGGAAATGTGGAGCTACTCCATGAAGTGGCTGAAAAGTTGGAAATTGAGGGGTATCGACATGATAGCCGAGAAGCTGAAGACTCGGTTTTCTTTGCTACACACGCAGTGAGTGTAGTTCAAAGTCAGGAAATCAATTGGCCCGGGCATGCCGTATGCACGATGAATAACGAGACACAAATCCCGAGTATGTCTATAAGTAGACTGTATCTCCCAGATAATTTTCAATTCTTTGGTTAGACAATCGAACTTCTACCGTTCCAAGGTTACAAGTGCCTATTTGACTTTCCATTATTTGTTGCCCCTCGTGTCAATATTGCTGAAGTCAAGTGACGGATGCGGAAGTCAAGTGACTAAAGATCAAGCATGGCTCGGTAATAAGTAACGCCGATAACCAAGGAGTTATATAATAAGGGAGACCTGCATCTAATGTAAAGTTTAGAACTCAGACTTTTACAATATACACAATACGCACTCACAAATTTGTATTTCCACTTCACCTACACCTTCACTTTAGCAAATATGTCCGGCCTACATACTCATGAGAAATACGTTTTTGGTAGAGATCCAAAGGAATCTAACCGGTAAGAGAGATTATCTAAGCCATTCTAAGTCACTCGCGATGAGGAAGTAACTAATTAAGAGGAAATACAATATCTAGACTCGATGATCAGCACAGATTGCTCACGAAAGTGACCGAGAACACCTTGATTCACCCATCCATTCCTAAAGGAAGCCTGCTTTCCATTGCAGATATAGCCACTGGAACTGGGTGAGTATTTCCAAGGTTCACACTTGTTCTGGCTTTCAATGACCGGGGTTAATGGATTGCATTATGAATAGTATTTGGCTGAAGGATGTTTCGAAGGTCTTGGACCCTGAACCTCAGAGCCCAGTCTACTACCATGGATTTGATATCTCATCGCAGCAGTTCCCCAAGATGCAAGAGAATATTCAGTTCTCTGTTCACGATATAACGAAACCTTTCCCTGAAGAACATCTTGGCCGGTATGACCTTGTCCATGTGCGACTCCTGGTTGCCGCAATCGACGAATCTGATTATAAATTGGCAGTCGCCAACATAGACGCCATCTTGAGTATGTTCCGCCCAGTGAAACTTGCCTTTTTTTCTTTCTTTCCTTGCTAATATATCAGAGCCCGGTGGCTATCTTCAGTGGGAGGAGATCGATGAAGAAACTTACATATCCGACAACAATCCTGTCATCCAAGAGATTCGAAGATGTTTCGACTCCTCACTCACGGCAGAAGGAAAGTGTTTCCAGGCTTCAGCAAAGGTTTTCCAGGAATGCATAGCAGCTGGCTTCTTGGATGTTGTGCGGTTGGCGTATACCTCTGACTGGGATAGAAGTATTCATCACGAGACGGATGAACGGCTAGTCACAATTATTGAAACGTTGTATGCTAGTCTTCTGGTGCGATCTGGACAGGTGGAAGATGAAGAGGTGGCAATTGCCAGAACTGCAGCTTTGGTCAAGCAGCATCGTGAAATCTGCGCGACTGGAAATTCCCCGCCGCTGAAGCTGATGCGAGTTATTGCCCAGAAGCCCAACTAGTCTAGATCTACAGCCTTTGACCATGTATCCTATGGAGCTATGTATAGCCCGGCTGCTTTACAAATTTAAAATACATAAGTCGATCTCCCAGAGGGTTTCGGATGTCCTAGTCGCGTTTCAAGATCCACGTTCATTCAATCCCTTTTAGGAATGTATGCCTTTCTCCGAAGAATCTCCACTCCTGCACGGACCCTTCCCCCCCGCCGAGGCACGAGACTGTTCCATGTGCGAAATTGAAACTTTGGAGACTTTGTATTTCTCAAACAAATACGTTTGAGAAGAGCTTAAAAATATCTTCTACCCCAGCTCAGACAATGTCAGATCAACATACAAGAGACTCCCATGAAAAGAATGTGGATCCCCTGACAATCGATGCGAAGGCCTTACAGGCACTTCTGAGTGCGGGCGAGGTCACAAGTCTGGGTCTCGTTAGGCGATATGTAGCTCAGATAAAGGAACACGATGAAAAGCTTCATGCAATGATTCGGATCACTCCCAATGACCTGCTCGAGGAAGCGGCCAAATCACTCGATGAAGAACGAGCTGCCGGGAAGACTCGTGGGCCTTTGCATGGCATCCCGATCATTATTAAGGTTTGTCGGTCAATGCGCCTTTATTTAGATCTTGCTTTGTTGATGGGGTCTCAGGATAATATCGCTACTCATCCGAGCCTTGGTCTTCCCACCACCGGCGGAAGCCTTGCACTCTTGAGCTCGAAGCCTAAGAAAAATGCTGAAATAATCGATCAAGTTGGTTTTGACCAAAAACCATTCTAAAAAGAATGACTTTGCTCACAAATTTCTAGATCCTTGAGGCTGGACTTATCATTCTCGGAAAGGCTAATCTTGCTGTAAGTGCCCACCCACAACTTGTTGTGTAGGCAGATTTGAAATACATTTGATTGACAGAATATCCAGGAGTTTGCCAATGCTAGGTAGGGAAGGCCATTTTCTGGATGACCTAAGTGGAATTTAAGATTAATAGAGGACAGGGGGTCCAACATGCCCAATGGCTGGTCCGCAGTGGGTGGCCAGACACAGTCAGCTTACATCCTTGATGGCATTGATCCAAACGATTCACCAGAAGGCCACTCGGTATTTATCTACTTTAATATTCTCGGGACTCGAAGTATTTGGTCGCTAAAATTGTGTATCCTAGAACCCTTCAGGATCTTCTACAGGTTCCGCCGTGAGTGTTTCAGCTGGCTACGCACCGTTTGCCATTGGAACAGAGACAGACGGGTCACTTGTTGGCCCTTCTGGTCGAGCCGCACTGTACACAATCAAACCGTCGATTGGACTGGTTTCCCAAGATGGTATTATACCAATCTCCAGCAATTTTGATGCAGCCGGGCCTATGACAAAGTCATCGTATGACTTGGCCGCTCTCTTGGATGTCCTTACTAGAAAACCTGCCTCAGAGTCTTTCACAAATAGCCTGACCTATTCATGGTCTGATATTTCTGTTGCGGTTCTCGATCCCGATGCATGGAAAGATTCCGAGGATGATGTCAAGCCCGTTGATGACGCAGAGGCTCAGATGGTATTTGCTTTGCCCCAATATCTTCAAATTGGAATTATAATGACTTTTGATATTTTTGACTACCACAGAAGCGTGAGATCCGCCAAGCGTATGAGGTCATCAAACCAATGGCAAAGAAATTCGTCGAGAATATCGATCTGGTCTCGCCTGATACGTTCAGAATCGATAGAGAGGGAAGCGAATGGGCAATTATCCGTATGTATTCTGCGGCAACCCAATATTATTCACGCTGACGGCTCTCAGAGGCGGATATGAAGCCCCAACTCAATGCTTATTTTGAAGGCCTTGAAGAGAGCGAGGTTCGGTCCCTCGCAGAAGTGATTGCATTCAATGAGAAAAACGCCGATCTGGAGCTTCCCTCGCGTATGAACTCAAACAGCCCCTCCTTTGTAACTTGAGTCGCTGACGGTCCCAAAGATCACCCTAGACAAGATAACTTCATCAATTCCGAAAACCAGCAACTCTCCTCAGAAGACTATGACCGACACTTGTCGTACCTGAGGCACATGGGAACAGAAAAGGGTGTGGACTTGGCTTTGAAAACCTATGGTGTGGATGTTATACTGGGTCCCATTGACAGTGGTCTCACATCATTGGCAACAGCTTCGGGTAAGATGCCGATATCAGAGCGTTCATATGGCAGTTAAACAAGTGCTTTGCTAACTTGCATACCCTGTCAGGCTACCCCATCTGTGCAATGCCGTTATCATATCTGAATTACAATGGCCGCCCATTTGGAGTTGCAGCTATTACAGGAAAACACCAAGAGCATCTCTTGGTCAAGGTTATGAGTGCCTGGGAAGCTATGTTTCCTGCCCGAAAGCCTCCTCCACAGCTCGTGAAGCTCCCTTGAAGTAAGTTCTGGTAAATGAAGATGAGATTATATGACATGATGTGAGAAGGGCGAAGTTGTCTCAGGCGACGACAGGTCTATAGATCCATGTTATTAATTGTACACTGATTCATCTTATTCCCCCACTACTCCTTCTGAAGCGTAGATTGGCCAATGCGAATCAAGTCGTTGTTCGACAAATTTGCCTTGTCAAACCCATATATAACCTGATTCAGCACCGCTGCTGCAAGCTCATTTCGGCTCACATTCGGCAAAGCCCTTGTGAATAAATTCACCACACGAAAAATGGAAGCTAGCATAGTCCTCGACCATGTCGTTGAGTTTGTTACCACTCCTGGATGGGCAATGCAGACCTTAGTACCCTCATACTGTGCTGGGAATGTCCGCACCATGTTTTCTGTCTCACACTGTAGATGAAATCCCAGCATTAGCTGTGCCACAAAATCTCACGAGGAAGGCAGAGACTAACACGCATGACTTGATATTCTCCCATGATGAACGGTCTTTTTGACGGATCTTGTGGTGTTCCCTCGGCACTGAAATAAAGAAAACGAAATGGTCGTGCAGGTCCAGCTTCGTAAATTGCCTTGAACCCAGCCAACGTGCAGTCCTGGCATACCCGCTTGACCTCTGGGAAATCGAAACCTCCGCTGCGAAAAGGTGTAACCGCGACAGTCCTGGGTACCTGATTAGTGCGTCTGTTAACATCAGTTCTCATGGGATTTGTTATACCAGATACATGCGTCTGCTCCTGCCAGCTCGGCTTTAACTTCGTCTGGGTACTCGGCGTAGTCACGGATGACTACACTTTTCAATTTGAAGGCGCTACTATCATCAATGGTAACAGGCTTACGAGCCAGTGCAATCACCTCGGTCACATCGCTGTTTTGTAAAGCTTGTCTGATAATCTCACTCCCTACCAAACCGGTGGCTCCAGCTACTATGAGTTTCATGGCTGTGTGCGTGATTGGCGATAGAAGTGGAATGTTGTGGCAGGTAATTGCTGCGTATGATTTCTCGCCTAGTTGGCCGATGATTGATCTCTGAAATAAATGTGAAATTGCATATAAAGGATGTCAACTTTGAAATACCTTGGGTTTGCGCCGCATCGGTGTTCGGCCAGCCGAACCCCGATCGCTGTTCGGAATGCCGTCACCCACCTCCACATGCCTACTGCCTCTCAACAACCCACTAAGTGAAACATCTATAATGCCACGAAATCGGCCCGCCGAACCCATTCAGTTGTATGGGAAGGTATGTACTCATGCCTTACCTAAAGTGCCATCTCCTAATGATCTACCCCCACCAACAGGCCTGCTTGAATTGCTCCAAGTCGAAATGCAAGTGTGTTTCCCAGCCCGGGGATCATAACTGCGAGAGATGTCGCCGCCTGAAGAAACATTGCATGCCTGGAAAAGCAGTCAGATCACGCAATGCCGAAAGCAACAATCCCATCCGTCGCATCGCTCAGCTTGAGGACAGGATTGATGGCCTCGTTTCTCAGCTAGAGAGTAGTCGGGTGATAAAACCTGTCGCGAATCCACTATCTACACCTAAAACCTATACTAAATCGCCTGTCTCAGCCTATCCGATCACTGGTAGTCAGGGTCCACCTGCCTCGACCGAGCTGACAGTTGACTCTTCACCCGAGGAATGTCTGGCGGAATTCCGGGTGAAAATGCTGAAGTATTTTCCATTCATGCATCTTCCTCACAACGCAGAATGGATGTATGCCCACCGACCCTTTCTGCTTACATGCATAATGGCAGCATCATCCCGATCAACAAAGGTCAAACTCGAATTGGGAGAGAAAATTAAACAAACAATGATCCAGCGCGTCTATTTTGACAACAATACGCACTCCGTTGACCTGGATCTACTTCTCGGACTTCTAACATTTACTGCCTGGGGCCATGAGAATCTCCTTCATGGCACATCTGCTAGAGTGTCTCGCTTTTCCCAACTAGCCATGACATTGGTTTTCAGCCTCCGCCTTAACAAGCCGCAACCACAGGAGTCAAACATGCTTCCGTTGGATAAAACTTGCTCCGGAACTGACGTCCTAGTAAGGACTCTAGAAGAGAGACGAGCTGTTTTAGGATGCTTTTTCATAAGCTCGGTTGTGTCCTCATACTTCGCCCAGATCGACACGATGCAGTGGACGCCATACATGGATGAGTGCATCGAAGCTTTGAGTGAACACAAGGAGTCCATATACGATGAGCTGTTTATACAGCAGGTCAAGCTACAACGCGTCGCGGAAGATATCGAAGATATCAAAGAGAGGGAAAAAGTGCCGGCGGCCTTTTTTACGGCGGGTCTTCGACACAGAGTGAATGATATTAAAATGCACATGTCACCACAACTACTTCAGGATGGTAAGTTACAGCGATCCCAAGTATCCTGATGAAATCAACCCTCACGTCTGACAGAAATAATGCTTTCATCAATTTATTACACGGAGTTGAGCATATCCGGACTCATGCTTTGCAACAAAAACCTCACAGACTCCCAGGAACTCGAAAGCCTATATCAATGTCTCAACACAATCAAATCAGCACTAGACAACTTCTTTAGATTACCCGCCTCGGAGTATTCCGGAATGCCTTTTCCATTCTTCACTCAACTTGCAAGAACTATTGTCGTATTGATCAAGCTCTCGACCTCAACGGATGCATTTTGGGATTCGGCATTAGTGACAGGAGAAATTGACGTGCTACAAGTAATGGATAAACTATTGAACAATATCGACGAAGCCAAAGCAGCTATTGGTGATCAGGCCAAAGATGGTTATTTGGATAAAGCTTTGAAGATATTTGCATCGGTCAGATCGTGGTGCTCTTCAAGGCTTCATAGGAAGGTTGGAGAAGTGGTGTTGGACACTGTATGCGATGGAAATCTTGAGAATGATATGCAGTTAGAGGATTTCTTCTTGGATGATGCTTGGTTTAGGGATTATTTAATTTTATGAATCCCGCAACTACTCCTCAAGAAGCTATCCATATGATTCGAGCTACATTCTAGGCATGTTGATTCGAAATGTCAAGCTTCGCTGGCTATTTAAATAAGCAGTAGGTCCATGCAACTGAGCTATGATAAGCGCCGGGAATAGGTAAGAACGAGCTTCCAGTAAGCCAATCATCGTTAAATAGAGAGTCGGTCTACAGAATTTTGGTTTCAAATATCAAGACCCACTGGTCAGTCGAGTGACTAGTGGGTCCATGCAGCTGAGCCATGATGCGCGCGAGGTGACCAATGCGTAAGAGCGAGCTAATGGTCAGTCAGGTAGCTTCAAGTAGAGAGTTAGCCTACAGTGCCTCCAAGAGCTTCATGTACGTATACTCTGTTATGAAGACTCCACCAAACAGCAGCCTTCCTATTGGTGCGGCTTTATCTCGGACTTGGTGATAAGCTCCGCTCGGCTTTGTCGGAATAATCTTCGGAGATCTCGATCTCCGAAGAAGCACTGGCATACTCGCAGACCTGTCCCCTCCACAAAGGCTCATTTCAGACAAGTCCCACCTTGTGACTACTGTACCTGTAGGAATCTCGGAGCTCAGCATGCTATCGCCGAATACACAGTCACACAACGCCGGTTCGCCTCCGGGTCCGAGCAATGGGGCCAAGAGAAAGCGGAAAGTGTACTCATGCTACGAATGTCGGCGACGGAAATTGCGCTGTGATCGGAACTACCCCACCTGTAGTCGATGTCAAAAAGCCGGTCAAGGTAACTCTTGTTTCTATGATGGACCTCCGCCCTCCACATCTGTTGAGCCCCTTGCAGCTCCAGCCCCGGCGAAAGCTGCAGGCCCCAAACAGCTCAGGAACGCCCCGGCGCCTGTGGCTAGGGCTAATTATGACGATCATCGACAACCGGGATTAGTGGGGACATCGCTGTCGAGTTTGGAGGCAGACCAGAACACTGGGACCTGGCAGCTTCTTACTGAAAGAGCGGCTTCTACGGCCGAATTTCAGAATCAACGGCCTGCTGTTAAGGCTGATAATGAGGAGCCGCCGTTTCCTGGTCGGACGCATGATGCTATACGGAATGTGATCTTTCGTGGAGAGAATTTCAGGACTCAGTATTATGGTGGGAGTAATCCGGCTAGTTTGATCGGTCATGTAAGATGCTCCCAACCCAAGGTATTGCTATGTGAAATTTATTTTAACACTTTCTCTAGTTTCCCGAGCTTCGGTCATTCATGAAAGAAGCGATAAAGCACCAGAAATCACTTTATAAAGTGCAACATGATTTGAAGACTCGGCATAACAAATGGAAAGTGGAGAAAGTCAATACGCTTTCCACACCCCAACTCGATTTCACATACCTTCTCCCCGATCAAAGAACGATTGATCAACTTGTGCACCGCTATTTCGATACCTTTGAATCCGTTTACAAGATCATACATGGCCCGAGCTTCTGGGAAGAATATGAAAAATTCTCTGCTGACCATCTATCGACATCATCTGCTTTTGTGGTCCTCGTCTTACTGATAATGGCCACCGCGAGCTGTATCTCACGCAATGAACAAACACGCTACATCGGAGATAGCTCACTGAGCCGAGAGCGTGCAGTCATGTGGATTGAAGCCTCGGAATCCTGGCTAAGATCTCATAGCCAGAAAAATGTATACCTGGCCGTCTGGCAAATCCGCTGTCTCCTGGTCCTCGCAAAACTGGTAAATACAGTTAAGAAAAAGCGACACTGGACTGAGGCCGGTAATCTCATGAGAGAAGCAATGGCGGCAGGAATGCACCGTGATCCGTGTCTTCTAGGAGAAAAGGTTTCAGCGTTCGACCGAGAGATGAGACGCCGATTGTGGGCTACAATAACCGAGTTAGAACTTCAGGCTTCGATTGATCGTGGAATGACCTCCACGTCGGCAGGAGCATTTACTGATACGAAGGGTGTTTTGAACCTCGAAGACAAAGATCTTACCGATGAGCCTGATGCACCAGATATACAACGACCTGTGACCGAATACACCGAAAGTTCATTCCTCTATTTCTCCAATATCAGTTTCTCTCTGCGCGTGTCCTTGAATACTCTCGTGAATGATATGAGTTCTCCGTTGCGATATGAGGAAGTCATGCACTACGAAGAACTTGTCACGAAAGAACTCCAAAGGCTTCCTCCGTGGAGCTCTGTACGGTCTCATCCGAACGAGCCCGGGCTGTCCCTGGCGGCAAGGACACTTCTCGATGTCCAACTTCGACAGTTCTTGATCATGCTACATGCACCCTTCGCTCGACAAGCTGAAAGCACATCTCGACATTCATTTTCCAGAATGATCTGCTTTGATGCCGCATCCAGCATCATTGACCAATATGCACGACTCAGTGAAGGCAATAATCTCATGTTGTTGCTCCTTCGACACGATTACTTCCGATCTGCGTTGGTGATATGTCAAAATTCGTACATTTCCTTGACTCTTCAAAGTGAGTACAGTATATCTTTGGCCTTGCCCCTTGATACAAATTACTAACACCACCCAGATGAGCTCCTTCTAACCTCCAACACCTCGATCTTCATAGACTATATTGAAAAAGCACTATCAATGCTAGAAGACCGCATTGTCCAAATTGGCACAGGATACACCCACCATTGGTATATTTCAGCCGGACGTGCTCTGCTGCGATTAACCCTTTCCCTGGATCAGTCAGTCCACGAAAGCGGACAGGCTGTTGACCAGGTTGCAAGACAATATTACAGAGTGATGTCTTCGCAGGTCGAAATTGAAATTGCAAAGGAGAAAATTATCACACTTCCGGAAAATAGAGTAAGTGGCATCTATTGAAAACTTTGGTGATCTAACTAACTTTTGCTAGATTAATGCTATTTATGAGCAATCGAAACTTCCGAATGAATTGCTGGATCCGTTGGGATCCCCTTTCCCTGATTCTAACGCGCTAAATGTATGTGTTCCCTAGTGCCTTTTTTTTGCCTTGTGGGCCCTAACTGATTGTCAAAGGCTCTTTTTGAACAAACCGATATGAATGACTTCTTCGGCGATCCAGAAGTGTGGGTATTTGATAGTCTGTACCCGGTAGAATCTGTGTAGGTGGACGATTGATGGATATCTGTACTATAATCTCATGCAAATGTTTGTCAAAGGGAGTAGGTCTAGAACACCCCTGACTAAGCTTTAATTTTGCATTCCATTATAAGGTATTCTAGCACCCTCATACTATCCAGACAGCTACACGTCTACACAGGTGCGTTATTGAGCTTTAAAATTACTAGAGTCGACATACGAAGCCACACAATAGTAAGTCTTTTCCAGTGAATGAAGGAGTTTTGAATGAAAATGTGCCTGTAAGGTAAAGCTAGCGCTGATATCTCATACGTCCGACGGCGACGAATCAGGGCTTCTACCGAGCCATGTGTCAACAGATATTGACCGGCTTAAAGACCCTCCCTATGGAGACGTGTCAGATAAAATATCAAACCCTTTACGTTCCAGCGACACATTAGTGATTCTGCGGCATTGATTCGTATACTTTCACATTCCTCTGCCAGGAAAATATAGCGAGCTAACTAAAATGTGTCAGACAAAGTCGCAGTATTCTTGGGCGCAATTCGTTGTGGTCTTATGTATGTACACATCTAGGAATCATGTCGCAGGAATAGTATAAATTGAGTATAATGAGAGCATATTTTGTTCAAATCCGCTTTTTTGAATCAAGTCGTTATTTATCGCTTTAGTATCCTGCCTAATTGCCAACATGCGTTTCATGGCTCTTGCTCTCTTTTTGGGTGCTGTTTTGGCAGATCAGTCTTCGTTCGTCGTACTGAAGCCTAGCAACGGCAATATCGTTAGTTTCCCGTCAATTCATTCTATGAAGACCACCTGGAGGCTTTTTCGATGTGTAAATAGAACTATACTAACAAATACCCATCTTTTACATGTAGGAAGAGTCCGAATACCCCTCCAGACCCCTGCAAAGGAATAACCTACCAAAACAAAACCGCCGTCTGCGGTGATCCACGTCTGGGACCAATCGAGCCCCCCAAGTACTTCCCCCTCTCAACAGAAACCCAGACTTACTACCAGTTCGGCGACCTCTGCCCCTATGAATTCCTCAAAAAGTATTCCGTGAACGTCTCGGACCCGAATGCCTACTTCATCTACCCCGGTGCTAATGGCTTCGCCAACACCACCGCCAACACACCCATCTCTGGCACCGCCATACTGGTTGTCGGCCAGAAGGTGGATCGATTCGGACCAGAGACTGGAACTTTCCTGGCTCCACTTGGTGCGCCTTATATCGAGCGTGGTCTGCCGCCGAAGAATTTGTTTGCGCCGGCGAATAGCAGTTATCCGTATAACTACCATGTGTATCAAGTGATGGAAGAGATCACTGTTACTTTAGGTCCTGTTGCGGGTTGGTTTGAGCAGCCGGGTCTTGGCACACAGTTTGTTTTGACTGGGAATGATACCGTTGCTACTTTGGTTAAGGCTGGGAATTTGAAGATCTTGCAAAAGATGGAGTATGATGAGGCTAAGGACTTTGCTGCTAATTATTTGCCTACTCCTCCGCAGTAGGCTTGTGGCCGGTTTAATCGTGGTGCAGAATGTGATTATCATAGCTGTTTTTAATGGGCGTGTGTCTCAGAAGAAAGGTACTTTGATGGAACTTACTGTTTATTGGTACAAATAACTCATTTTAGCCCGTCTTGGCTTTTGGAATTGCAATTCGAGTCATGATACTCTGAGGTACCTCCGAGGAGTGTAGATGATTTCTGCAGCTACAATATCGTTTAAAATTTGATTAATAATTCATGTGAAACAGGAGAAAATGCGCAAAGCCACATGGGATTGGAAGACTTTTTCATAGTTGACGTACTTTTGATATATTCCCCCAGGGTGTTCGATCGCTATACAACTATCGGAAAGGGGTATCGGAGGACTGCAGGTGAGAGGCGTATGTATTCATAAATGGAAGCTATATACATTTTTCATATATAATCTAGTGTAGTCATTAAACCGATTCTTCATGGACAGCCACAGACTCTTCAGCCATGGCACTTTTAGCAATATCAGCCGGGTGACTCACTAAAGCATCCTCGCCGTCGAAAATCACGGCAATCTGCTCTAGAGAGTACCCCTTGGTTTCAGGGTAATAGAAGAAGGCCGTTACGCCAAATACCAGCAAAACAGCCACAAACACAAAGTAGTATTTCCATGCGATGGCGTCCAGTGCGATGGGATTGACGAAGGTATTGAAGAACATGCCCACAATAGCGGCTAACCATGTCACGGTCAGACCTCGGGATCTGAGGCGGAAGGGCCAAATTTCGCAAGGGTACGAGGTCATGAAGGGTGTTCTACGAATAAGAAAACGATAATTAGTACTTGATGTCAAGGATAAACAGAAATGCGAGACAAAGGTAGAGACTCACAGTGCGATACAATAACCAGCGAAGAAAATGAACAGGAATGGAATGACTGCAGCTCCAGTTGCAGGGTTCCCGTGTACTTCGTATGCGCCCGACAGAGCCGTAACGAGCACGTAGCTCACGAACATGACGCAGGCCGATGCCATGAAAAGGGGTCGGCGTCCCAACCGATCAATCAGGAATGCACCCAGACCAGCGAAGATCAGGTCCCACACCTGGAGGCAAGCTGAGATGAGTGTTTGGTCCTTGACTTCGGTGACACCAACTGAGTCGAGAATCAAAGAAAGATAGTAGGAGATGACACCATTTCCGACCCACTGAGCAAAGAGACCAAGAGTGATGGAGATCATAAGACGGCGACGGTTGCCTGGTGTTTTGATCATCTCGAGATAACTGCCGTTGCCCTTGGCTGCTTGCTCTGCGTGAATGGTGGAGGTAATCTCCAAGAACTCATAGTTGACCAACGGCGAGTTTGAATCGCCATCGGCATGGTACTTGATAAGAATTGCGCGAGCCTCGCTCTCTCGTCCCACCGAGACGAGCCACCTAGGGCTTTCTGGCGCAAGAAGAAAGCCTGGTAATCCGAGTAGGGGGACCAAAGCTTGGAGAACGGAAGGCAGTCTCCAGGCCCAAGAGGAGCCATATGTTCGAGAAGCGAACACCACGAAGGCGGCTACGCTTCCACCAACGTACCAACCTGACATGAACAGGGAGTTCATGATGCCACGGTGGGTAGGGTAGGCGATCTCGTTGATGAGAAGAGGAACGGAATTACCGAAAAAACCAGAGGCAGCTCCCAAGAAAAATCTGGCCATCAAGAATGCCGTACTATTCGGGGCAGCGGTTTGCAGGGCAACTCCAAGGGCTAAAAGACCATAGCCCACGTACACACCGGGCTTACGGCCGTACTTGTTGGCAACCCATGAAGCGGATGGGTAGCCAATACCACAGCCCAGGAAGTAGATGGCATTGATCCAACCCAGCCAGGCACCTGACGGGTTATCCATGAACTCTTTCCATTGATCAAGGGCTTCCAGGCCATTCATCAAAGATCCATCGTATCCGTTGGCAGATGAGTACATCACCAACGAGATGATGATGAAGTTGAGACGCAAGAGGTGACGCTGCTTGTACCATGGTGCAGCATCGGCAGGAAGAGCAGCCACAAGAGGATCATCTTCTGGAACAGGCACAGGCACACTCACAGTATCACGCTTGCTTAGCCCCATGGCGGACAGAAAACAGTGGAAGATAATAGCAAAGCAAAGGAGGAATCGAGTCAATTAGCCAGGGGCTCAGCAAGGTTTTATGCGCCCGGCAGATCTCCGCACTATTTTCCGGATATAAGTTCTCGGCTTCGTTTTCTCTTGCCGGGTTATACTCGTGAATCTGTTGAGTCAAGAGGATTTTGGGGAAAGGGAGACGAAGGTCTTCAATTGGGCCAATAGAGTCTCCAATCCTTTTGAAACGGCGTCACCTGGGCATCTTAGATTCTCAGTTTCCCCGATCCACCAGCCGGTCGGTAACTGTGGGATGATTTTGTGGGGAGATATGGGGTCGGAATCGGCTTCTTTCGCTCTAGATTGCCGGGGAGCGGAGAAACGGAGAAAAGGAGAAACGGAGAAACCGCAAGCTTCCCTTGCTGTGGATACCAGCCAGCTCCACATAAATGTTATCACGCTGCTTTTCGGAGACCAGGTACGCGAAATTGGGGGAGTCCGATTCGCGTGCGGGGAGCAGCGGCAATGTCTCTTGGAGGGGTACAAAGGACGGCTTCCTCCACACAGGGGAAATTTCAATCTTCTCAATCTGCCTGTTGACATTGTTATACACACAGAAGCAAGATGACTGTCAAGGACATTGTTGACAGCACATTTGCGCAGATTGCAAATGCAGACATTGAGAAGATCATCAAACAGCTTACTCAAGATGAGAAAGTGTCACTCCTGAGTGGTAAGATCCCCAAAAAAAAAAGCGAGAATAAGGAGCTCAATTAACACCATCTTCAGGCGAGGACTTCTGGCACACAGTCCCAATTCCTCGACTCAACATCCCCTCAATACGACTCTCCGATGGACCTAACGGTGTCCGCGGAACACACTTCTTCAGCAGTGTCCCGGCCGCTTGTCTCCCATGCGGCACCGCAATTGGAGCCACATTCGATCGCGACCTTGCGCTTGAAATTGGTCATCTCCTCGCTGCCGAAGCGAAAGCAAAAGGCGCGCATGTGATCCTGGGACCAACAATCAACATCGCACGCGGTCCATTGGGCGGGCGAGGGTTTGAGTCGTACTCCGAAGACCCGTTCTTGTCAGGAATCCTTGCGGGTCATTATTGCAAGGGATTGAAGGAGAGGAACGTCAGTGCGACCCTCAAGCATTTCGTTTGCAATGACCAGGAACACGAGCGGATGGCGGTCAATTCAATTGTGACAGATCGCGCGATGAGAGAAATCTATCTGCTCCCGTTCATGATTGCTATTGCGCTCGGTCAGCCCGACGCTGTCATGACTGCGTACAATAAAGTCAATGGGTTGCATGCATCTGAGAATCGGGAGCTTCTACAAGGTATTCTGCGCGAGGAATGGGGTTGGGATGGATTGGTTATGAGTGACTGGTATGTTGATGGAGCCCCAGAGACTACAAGCGGGAATCAGTGAAGCTAACCTTCTTATTTGTTTTCCAGGTTCGGAACATACAGTACCTCCGAAGCTGTGAACGCAGGTCTCGATCTCGAAATGCCTGGCCCACCGAAATGGCGTGGCGGGGCCCTTTCACACGCAATCACAGCCAACAAGGTCCCGCTCGCTTCGTTGAATGCGCGAGTTCGTGCAGTTCTGAAGCTGGTTCAGAAAGCAAGCAAGTCCGGCATTCCTGAAAAGGCCCCAGAGACACAATTAAACCGTATAGAGGACAGAGCTCTGCTACGAAAAATTGCCTCAGAAGCCATCGTCTTGTTAAAGAACGAGGAAAACATCCTTCCATTGAACAAGGACAAACGAATTGCCGTCATCGGCCCTAACGCAAAGATCACTGCTTACTGTGGTGGCGGCAGCGCAGCCTTGAACCCGTACTACACCGTGACACCCTTGGACGGAATTTCTAATTCCGCGACAGCAGGTGTGGATTTCTCTCAGGGTGTCTATGCACACCAGATGCTACCGCTCCTGGGAAAGCAGCTCTGCCTTCAGAATGGTCAGACCGGTTTCAAACTCAGTATCTTCAATGACGCACCAGATGTAGCTACACGCACACCACTCGAAGAACGCCACGAGACTGATTCGATGATCATCTTCATGGATTACGATCACCCAGATCTGCAAACTATTTGGTATGCTGATGCCGAAGGCTATTTCGTCCCCGAAGAGTCCGGAATCTATGACTTTGGTCTCACGGTCAATGGAACTGCAAAGCTTTATGTGGATGGAAAGCTAGTCATCGACAACACTGTGAACCAGCGACCTGGAACAAGCTTCTTCGGAAGTGGAACAATGGAGGAGATCTCTTCCCTAGAGCTCGAGGCTGGCAAGAAATACAAAGTTTTGATTCAGTGGGCCTGTGGAAAGACCAGTACTTTCAAGGTCCCTGGTGTGGTTGATTTCGGTCATGGTGGCTTCCGCTTTGGAGCGTGCCAGCAGTTGTGTCCTCAAGCTGGTATCGAACAAGCAGTCAAGGTCGCTGCAAGTGTTGATCAAGTTGTCCTGGTCGCAGGTTTGAATGGAGAGTGGGAGTCCGAGGGTGAAGATCGTGCCAACATGAGCTTGCCCCCGAACACAGATGAGCTCATTTCGAGGGTCTTGCAAGCGAATCCCAATACCGTTGTTGTGATCCAAAGTGGTACTCCAGTTGAGATGCCTTGGGTCAATAAAGCAAAGGCTGTTTTACATGCTTGGTACGGCGGAAATGAAACTGGTAATGGTCTCGCCGATGTGGTCTTTGGAGATGTGAACCCGGTAAGTTCCTTGGTCATGTCTTTCGAATAAAGCTTAGAAGAAGAAAGATGCTGACATTTTTCAGTCCGGCAAACTTCCCCTCACATTTCCCCGCCGACTGAAGGACAACCCCACATATTTCAACTTCCGTTCCGAAGGCGGCCGAGTCCTATACGGAGAAGATGTTTACGTGGGATACCGATACTACGAAGGACTAGAAGTCGAGCCCCTGTTCCCATTCGGCCACGGTCTCTCTTACACAACCTTCCAGGTCTCAGATCTGAATATCAACAACGACTCAGAGAAGATTCTGAATGTCAGCTGCAAAGTACAAAACACAGGTTCAAGAAAGGGCGCAGAAGTCGTCCAGTTATACATTGCACCAGTCTCACCCCCGATCAGACGCCCGTTGAAAGAGCTCAAGGAATTCCGGAAGGTATTCCTCGACAGCGGCGCCGAGGAAAACGTCACCATCCCCCTTGACATCACCCGTGCGACCAGCTTCTGGGATGAGAAGACTAAGAGCTGGTGCAGCTATGAGGGAGCCTACAAGGTCATGGTAGGAACTAGCAGTGGCGGTGAATTTTTGAAAACGGTCGTGAACGTGAGTGAGACGACATACTGGTCTGGTGGCTGGTAGGACCAGAAATAGACCATTGCATTTCATGAAGTGCACATATAAAGTCCTAGAGTTAAAATAGAATAGAAACGAGCCAAATGAACCTTAGAAGTCGGTATGATTCAAACAGTCATTCTCGGATACGATCCGTATCCACCCACGTCTGCAGATGCATAGTATTCATACTCTCACTCCTGTCCAACCAGGATAATACTTCAGTAGACTGTCGCACATACTCCGCCACCCGTTTAGAGATAGGGTCATCAGGACCAAATGGGCTAGCAAGTAGACTAGCCGAGATATCGCGCACCTTATTCGCAAGATGTAACCCATTAGTCTCCAAGCTGAGCGGGGGAAAATGATAGATAATGAAGAACAGTCGACGACAAAGTTCTTCCCTTTCTCCCCATAGTGCCCTCTGATCGAAAGTAAGCAAAGACAAGCCACGTTCTTGTTGGTGTGCATGTGTTGCCTCCAGCTGGTCCATGATGAGACTCTGCAGCCATAAATGTGTAACGTGGATATTCACCCGCAAAGACGAAAACTGGGAGTCAGTCATTGTGGTAAGATCTTCGTCTCGCCCTTCAAATTGCCAGGCCTGGAAACCGACGGGGATTTCGTCCAGTATGTGCTTGAGGGCTGCTAGTCGGTCTTGGAAATATGACATCTGTAGCTGGGGGTGGTGTGCTCGGATACATGGGCATGGGTCCTCAGCAGCTTTCTTCGGACATATATCAAGGATTGAAGCCCAGAATACTCGTGAGTGGAGCACGAAGCCAGTTTCGAGGCATGGTGCTGGGTCGGAAGGCGTTAATACCTCATTCTCAAGGATGAATTCATCCGGAACCTCCAAGGGCATCAGATCTTCTGGGTTGATAAATTGCAACACGTCATTATTCAAGTAGGATAGACGCTCGCCTAGAACACTTTGTGATGTTCCGTGTCTGGTGTGGGATTCAGATTAGATTTAGATGCTTCTCGATCAATAGCTACGAAGCCACTCACACATGAGAATAGAAAAGTAACCAAAATCCCTTTTTTCGAAGTTGCGTCTCGATGCAATTGAGACCTCGATACTCACATATAGAGTGCAGGTTCAGTAACCGAGCAAGTTGAAATGCTTCGGCACTCATCATCCGCCCCCAATTATGATCGCCGAGCTGCAAGAACGCAGCGAACGAAAGGTAGGCAATCGAAAACTTTTGGAAATTAAGATTATCGTAGTAGGACGGTTTTCGTAGCGCCAAACCCTTCTGATAGCAAAAATGCACCATTTCCTTCCGAGATGAAAACCTCAATGGTGGATCGTGGGCTTGATAGGCCTGAAACCTAGCCGGCATGGTCGCCACGACCAGCGCAGCAATCATGACTGTGAGCGCGGAGAAAACCTCATCATGCTGCTCTTCCTGAAGAGCTTTTTTAAATGATGGGCGATGGACGATTGGTACCATCGGATACAGGTATGTCAAATAATCCTGCATGATAGTCTCAAATAGATCTCGGTCGCAAATATCGTCCGTCCAGTATTGAGTACGGGGTGTATGTTGCTCTGTTTGCTCGATGCAATTTGCCCTTTTTATAGTCAGAGCTTGCTACTTAGAAGACCCCGGGTCATTATCTCACTGTTTCTTGGGTCCTCGGGTCTTTGATGGTGACAGAAAAGTGCATGCCAGATTGAGTCTCTCGCATCGCCGACATCGGGATAGAGCAGGACGGGACTGCGGGCCTGAAAATTGACATTTTACTTTGCGCTTTCGACATATATCACATGCTTGACTTGAGAGCTCTGCGCGTAATGATTGATGGGCAGCCTGTGCCATGTTGTAGATGGAGAAGTATGGGGTTCGGTTAGTGCTGTGGAAGGAGGTTAAGTCGCCAAGACAACGGACCAATCATATTAATGTATCCAGGAGTCAAGTATAGCCACGCAAATATGCGTCTCAAAAATTACGGCGAAAGTAGTATTAAGCATAGTTTTACGACCTCGTTCTACCGCATGTCGAAGAGAAGAGTATGTAAAGAGGATTAACTTAACCCGTGGACCCAACTTGGACCCTTGCTAAGCCGCTTTATCAAAGCTTCGCCTTTTCCCTTCCCTTATTCTCATCCTTCGAAAACCGATAAATAACATCTTCGAAAGAACCAGTGGGAAACACATAGAACCACTTCAGCTCCTCCTTCCCGGTATTCACGATCCCATGCTCGGCATCGCCGGGAATGAACACCGTGCTCCCCTTGCTAACCGTGCTTTTCACCTCATCAATTGTGACCTCCCCTTGCCCCTCAATGATATAGTATATCTCTGCTTGTTTGTGTCTGTGCGGGCACAGGTGTCCTGTCCGCGGTGAACAGACTGCTATCCCGGCGGACATGTCCGAGGTGCTAGTATTCGGGGCTGAGAATAGGGTATGCCATGTAACGATTCCATAGTCCGGTGATGGAAATGATTCCGAGGGTGTTATTGAGGTGTAGTTTGGAGGAAGGACAACCGGGGCAGGTTTGGGTTTGGGATTCGCCATTTTGGATCTCGTTGGATCGAAATAACAATTGATGGTTCAATGTTAGGATACCTAGGGGGGCTTTATTTGCATTCTCATGTGATGTGGGCGTTATCGCTTTTGGGGGTATCGTCCGTATCTTCACATGGCTATTGTCTATGGCGTTCTACTTACCCCACGTAGACTCATCTTGGGAGGGGTAGCATTTCCTGATTCGGGATGTCGGTCCATGGTTTATATTTAGACGAATACCCCCACTTTATGTGTGCCCATGTGTTATGCCTGATTGTAGAGCTGGGGAGCACTGGAAACCATTAGTGAGGATATTGTTAAGGATGCCTGGTTGTCTACACGTCGCTATAAGGTCTGGATCACGTGGTATGGGATATACTGGGGCCACGGAGCGTACCAGTATCATAATTTAACATTATAGGTTTAGTAGTACCCTATATGGGGTGTCAGATAGCATAAGTACTTAATGCGAGGCTCACAGGTAGATAGCTGGTATTGAGTAGGTACCCAGTACCACACCAGTCCACGGGAGTGAGGACTACGATGATCAGAGCCAGTTAACAATCAGTATGGATAAACTCGTAGCAAAATGTGAGAACGTCAAAAACAGTGGTGCAACGAGGTATATAGGAAGCAGCAGTGGATATGGTGATAGAGAACATGTAAGTATTACAATTTCTTATGGACTGCTATTACAACCTTCATCTTCCTAAATTGTCAAGCAATATCCAGCCCAGCCATGGACTCAACAATACTTAACCCTTTGGACTCGATTGATCCTCTTAAAAAGTAGCGAACAAGAAGTTCCGCGAATAAAAAAATATTTCACTGGCCTGCTAGAGAGGAACTGCTGACGTATTTTGTACAAACATCCTCAATACAAATCCCCGAAGACCTTTAGTCGGGGATCTGAGCGCCTCCAGTGTCCGTCAATGTAATATCCATCTTGAACTCCATAAGATACTTCGAGTCCACATTACTTCAACAAAAGGGAAGTGTAAATCAACTGTTATTGCCATTATTCTGCGTTGTCGTGGCCACCTACCATTCTGAATTGACATAAAGCAACCACTCCGCTATGTCCCATTAGCGCCACCTTCCATCTTGTCCCATGCAGCTAGTACAAGCCCTGACACCGCAATTTCTGCATATAAATAGAAAACCATACATGAACCGGCCGCAAAATTGACACTGTAAGCGTCCTCCTCCCCTACAACTTTGCCAAGCCCATTGGAAGTATCCGAGGTACTGACAACCAACCTGTTCATGCTGTGGGAGACACTGAACCATGCGATGAAATGCATTCTGACGGGTTCTCTCATTCAAATTTAGACGAACCTCCTCAGTAATATAGGCGAGTTTGTTATCTTGATTTGCAGTATGGGTGGATCTGTTCTCGTGCCGACGAAGCTCCTCATTGGTAGCTTGATTTGCATTATAGATCAGTCTGTTCTCGTGCCAGCGGCGGCAACCGCATGTTTTCCACATTCGTCCACAATTATAGCAAAATTCTCGTCCACAGCTGTTTATCATGATTCATTAGTAACCACATAAATGCGACTGAATACTCGGGAAATCAGATGATATATTTACTGACCGGCATTTGATATGGTAACAACCATATTTAAGCTCTATCATAGTACGACAGTGAAAGCATCGCTTCCAATTCTGGTCTTCGGCCATTTCCAATACGCTGTGAAAAGCCTTATCGATCGGGCAGTCAGCCCCAGGATGTGCAACAGAGCGGCAAGTCACATGGGTCTTTTTGTCACAGCTTGGACAAGTGCCAATCTCGCCTTTGATCGCACATGGGGGAATGAACTTCGAACAGGTTGGATCCGCACAATATAATCGATCTTTGGTGGTCATTTCAATCTTCCTTTCATTGAAGACGCGCATCTCTTCATCATTCAGGACCTTGGGAGCAATTCTAGGAGGCAAAACTTTGCCGCAGCAACGAGGAGGGTAAAGCTCTTCGTCTTTGATTGCTTTAAGGAACATTTGCCTCATACAGTCACGGCAATACTCATCACCACAGGTGCCTGCGAACAGTGTAGTACTGAATTTCTCACGACAGCAGACACATTCTTTTGCACCGCTCGAACATCGAGATGTAGGAATTGAACGCGATGAGCTTACACCATGATTTGTGTCGTCGCTATTTGTTTTTCGACTCTTCAAATGGCTCATGGGGACAGAAACGGCGTCATGTTTTACCCCTGTCAGTGTCGATGCATGCGGCGTTGGCGTATGGTGCACAATAGATTTTCCATTGCTTAACGCAAGGGCAGATCTGCGATCCTGTTTCGCAGTGTTCTCCTCGTTTCTGGTAGATGTGAGCACGCTTTTATCTGTTGCAACTGCACTGCTCAGGCTAAGAGCGAGTATCCTCTTTTTTCATGAATTTGATGGCAACTTCCAGATCGCTATTTTTTCCTGCCACCTGCTTTCCCTTCCGCTGAAGGTCCAGATCATTCAAATCTTGAAGAAGGATCTGCAGGGCCAGGGCGTGGCTCTGTCCTACATGTAACATCTTGGTGTGTTCGGCGTTCTGGGTGAGATGTAATATCAGGAGGAGCGACAGGGAATTGTTGCAAGAGTAGCCAAATCGCTCCCTGGAACGAGCTCTTAGCTTTCGATACAAGCAAATTAAGGGCAACGAAGCTTACGTGAACGTAGTATATAGTGGTGTTGTGGAAAGCAGCGAAGAAGAAGAGGATCTACGGAGTACAGAACAGAGGGTACTAGTCCCAAAATGGGATACGTTCAGGGCCGGCCGTTGACAGAAAAGGCAGTCGTTGGTTCTAATGTACCTTGCTATCCCTTAACATCTCAGAACTATATCGTCCTGGGTAACAAATGCGATCGCGTGATCAGCCCTGGAGTGCAAAGACACTACAGAAGAAGTCTTACCGAAGAATAATATCATTTCCATTCAAATATGGAGCAAAAGTCCCACCATATGATCAATAATGTGCCTAGAGATGTAACAGGGTACCGTATGAACCTCCATCAACTAAGTCACCATCTGCGCGCCATGCTGCCATTGTCCTGGCTCCATCAGAATACCATAATCAACTAAACTGTCAAAATATATGTACCCACCCGCTAGTGTAGATGCTAAAGAGATTTATCGAGGAAATAAATGAAAAAGTTCCAAAGCAGAAAGAAAAGTTTGACTTGATGAGACTGGAATAGAGGAAGATCGCTGGCAAGAAAACCCGAATACAATCCCAGATACAAAAGGAGGAAAGAATGCCTCAGAAAGAAAAACTCAAACTCAGGTTGACACACTATCCGCTTTCCTTCCCAGGGGGAGACAGAAAGTTGTTGATAAAGTGGAACCCTGGCCAGTTCCATTGGAGATGCAGGTCTCCCTGGGGACGGATAGTTAATCCCCAGGGGAGACGGGGTATGTAGCTGATAGCAGCCAAAACAAATCATGACATGATAGATAGGACGAGAGAGCAAGAAAAACGTAGGGGTCCCTCTCCTCAGCAAAGACTGAAAAAGAAAGCACGCAACAAGATGAATACCTTCAAACAAAATGAACCATGAACAATGAACCAGATCTGAGTGGACAAAGGAATGCACCTAAAGACATGTACAAGACAAGATCAAGACTCCATGATCATGCAATGTGGAATAAACTAAGGGAAAGCGTAGTCACATCAAAAGTTCTCATCAACGTTAAAAATTCCAGGATCGGCGCCGTCGGATGTCTTGACACCGCTCATGCGTAAATCTGACGAGTTGGTCGGTCGGTGAGATCGCCACGACCCAGCAAGGATAGTGTCTTCGTCCACCATATCCTCCTCCTCTTCCTCATCCTCTGGGCCGTCCTTCACGTGGTGATCGATTGAGCTTTCGTTCACAAACGTGAAGCCCTTGAAGTTGGCCTGCATGCCGGGGGAAAGCGGTGTGCCAGCAGGCATCAGCCCATTGGCGAGGGCTGCGGCACGGTCATTCAAGGAGTTGTTGTTCTCAAGGGCATTTGTGAATTCAGGATCGAAGTTGGACGTGTCGAGATCAGACTTGAGCTTAGGCTTGAAAGGCGGGATCACCTGCTTCTTGCCTAGTGCCTCCCAGTCAATGTCGTGGAAGAATGGGTGCGCCTTGAGCTCGGCGGCATCACCATTGGCTCCCAGGCGGTGCTTGGGATTCCGGTTCAGCAGACCCTTGACAAAGTTTCGACCCTCGGTGCTGAGAGCATCTCTGGGGAATCGCACTTTCCCGAAGGCAATGTTTTTGTACATCTGCTGGGTATCCTCGGCGTAAAACGGACTCCAGCCACAGCACATCTCAAAGACCAAAACACCCAACGACCAGAAATCTACCATCTTGGTATATCCTTGCTCATCCAACAAAACCTCGGGGGCGAGATACTCGGTGGTACCGCAGAAAGTGTTGGTTGTGTCATTTTTCGTCAGATTAGCCTTAGATAGGCCGAAATCACACAAAGCGATATGGCCATTAGCATCCAACAGAATGTTCTCCGGCTTAAGATCACGGTACACAATGTCATAATCGTGAAGGTGCTGCAAAGCCAAAATCAGTTCGGCAATGTAGAACTTAGCCCGAGCCTCCTGGAAGCGGCCCTCGCGCTGGAGATGCCAAAATAATTCACCGCCGGACATATAGTCCGTCACGAGGTAAAGGTCTGAGGGTGTCTGGAAAGAAAACTTGAGGCCCACAATAAATGGAGATGACGCCATCGCGGTGCGAACGAGGATATTTCGCTCTCCCAGAGTGTGGACCACCTCTTTCTTTTGAATGATCACCTTCTTTGACAGAACCTTCATCGCATAAACGCGCTCGGTATCCTTCTTCTTGGCTTGGTACACCTGACCAAAGGTTCCCTTGCCGATGAGCTTCAGAATCTGGAAATCACTCGGGCCAACCTGTTTCCGCTCGGTCATTTCAAAGGTCATAGTAAGATAGATTTCACCCGACACTAGGGTATCTCCGGCTCCACGTGCGACCAAGGGGAACCAGCCCTCCAGTCGGCTGTGATCCTCCTTCAGGTTGATACCAAGTCGCACATGGCCGAGGAACGCTTCTTGGTTGTGACGATCGTACACGGTAACATCGACTTCGGACTGATCGCCGAGAACATCACTATTTAAGGTTAGCAAAAAAAAATAAAGAATATAACATAAAAACCGCGAAGGGTAGATAACACATACAAGACAGCCGCGTGATCCCAGTGGGGATCTGTGACGGGCGACTTGCCCTTCTCAGCGCCCTCGAAAGCACTGTTGTTACTGCTTTGCCGGCTTCGCATCGGAATAGCCATTGGTCGACCAGCCTCGGCGTCCGACTCGATCTGGCGCCGCTTCTTCTCATCTTCCTCTTCTCCATCCTTGGTACCCTTGGAAATGTATTCGTTCCATTCAAACACGCACACCACATAGGGATCCACACTGGGACGCAGGCCTCGGCCTTCAGAAATTTTCACAGTAAGTTTGCCCTTCAGCGGGCTCACGGGCGGTCCGTTCTGGGGGGAGGGCTGGCGGGGGAATGCCTCATCAAGTTTCATGGTGATTTCATCGGTGGAGGTGTCCCGGGTCGCGGACTTCGATTCCTCATTCTCGGGGTCGGTTTCGGATTCAGATTTGCGGGGCGCCGAGGTCACTGGGGTCTTCTTCTCCTCCTCGTTGGACATGGTACGGGGGGTGAGCGGCGGGGTATTCTTTAGACGCACCGCATCGGGGGCGGTTCCAGTCAGCTTGGTAAGGTTCTCGGAAGATACTGAGACATGCGGTTTCCCGTGGTCGAGTAACGATGTATCGGTGAGGGAAGAGGCGTCTTGTGCAGGGAGAGAAGGATTGGAGAAGTGTGTGGCAAGGACGGGATCGTCTGAAACGCTAGAGACTGGTAGGGAAGTTTGACGGCGGGAAGGAGAATCATGTTCATGGGGAATGAGGTATTTCTTGAGGGTATTAAAAATCGACCCCGCAGTCATGTCTGGACTCGAACTGAGATCCATCTCATCTGACTGTAATAGAGAATGAGGGGGTGTAGGCAAATTTGCCTCGATCTTATCAGACCCCTCCTCTCGATCCAAAACGACAAAGGACTCGGAAGAAGCGCCCGGGTCTGGGTGCTCCGAAAAGGGTTTCGCCAGACAAGGCCATAGACGCGGTAGACTTAATCGATCACCGGAGAAAGAACCAACCTGGAAGTAGTTGTGCATGATGGAGGGCAGACGCTTGTCTGCAGGATCCGGCTTCGGGGTAGCGATTCCAGTGGGAGTGGACCCGTTTGAGCCGATCTGATCTGGGGTTTCGTCTTCGGGCACAGAGCTGAGGGATCAATCATGTCAGCCATTTCAACTCCTCTGGGCAGGTTGGCGATATATATGAAACTGAGGGATAGTAGGAATTGTAGTGCGACCGGGTCATCATGCAAAGAGCGGGAAAACTCCGGCAACCCGGTGCACGGGATGGTTCAAATCTCTCGTTTTTGTTCTTTGTGCAGGTTCTTTGCCGCATATTGTCTCACAAGGCAAGTCATGCAGGACCTCCAAGACCGAGTACGGTGAGGGGCAAAAGTCACATTTTTTCGGCCGTGATTCGAAATCGATTTTTGAAAAGGGCAAGGTATGAGAATAGGTAAATGAGACGGTGACTCACCTGTTAGGCTTCATGTCTGCCTCTCCGTGCAATACGGTTCCGTTCTGCGCAGCGGCCATTGTGTTTCCATCCAGCACTGTTCGCCCTCCGCTACAACGTAGAATTTCGGGATTGAAAAATCGAGGTGGGGTGTGGGGCGGGGGTTTTTGTGGCGGGTCGATTGTTAAAAGGAGTCGAGAAGATGGAAAACGTGGCAAAGGATGAACTAAGGTGAAAAAGAAAAGAAACTTTGGTGACGCCGGATGATGAGCTAAGGGAGATTGCGGGATGGTGAACCCGGATCGGCTTCGGGTTTTCCACTTTCCCTAACCAAGGGCAGGCATTTGAAAATTAAAGGAGGGGAAACCAAGAGAACCAGACATTATATAAGGTGAGATCATAAGTCAAAAGGCCCCCCACTGAGATCATACCTATCGGGCATTCTTCATCTTTTACTGTAAATGGGGGGCATGATTCCCATCTCTAGCAGACTTCGAAGGGCTAGATCTCGAATTAATTTAGATTGAGACTAAGGGGCACCCTTTTTCTTCCTTTCTATACGTATAATCTATTTTACTACAGACTTGAATCATTCAAACCTATGTTTCTCTGTGATAAAACGGAGTCAGACCGACTAAAATCCCTCAGTTTATCGTTCAATAGGCAAAATGCCCGGTGGAGACCGTTTGCCTTGATCCGTGAATGGCCGATGGTTTGGGTTTGGAATTATTGATTAGGGAATCTTATCCAATAGATCATTTCATTACCTCGATGGGATATATAATCTGTGTAATGGCGCATTGATTTTGATTATGTATCGGAGAACGCGCCAAATGACACAGGATCTACATAACATGTGGCTGCACTACTGTAGCATGCTCGATACCGGGAAATGTCGCCTTATTTTCTTAGTCGGTGCGCCTGATAGCGCCTTCGTTTGGGTTCTTATCAGGGTCTGACGCACCATATGCACGAGAATCTCCGCCATCTCCGCTGTAAATAGGCGGGGTACATAGGATCGGAGTACATGCCTCCTATGCATGCAGAGAACTATACGTGGTCTCCTCTATACTTAAAGGCACTTCAATACAGCCATCACGGTCATTTTCATTCTGTGTGACATAGATCGAGTCGGATCGGCCATTCCAACGCGATCGCGATCGTGCATCAGCTTCGAATATGGCCCGACCCAACTTTCCCGTCCCCTTGCGTCCACATACCTTGAGAAGCTCGAGGTGTTGTGCCACTGTGCTCCCCACCACCCAGCTCTAGCGGTATGCTACAGATTCTCCACTATCTGCGTCACGGGGCGTCCACCAGCAGAGTCCCACGCTTCTACTCTTGTTGGTTTGATGGATGAGAACCCCGGAGGTATGAGCGGACGCAACATACATGTTGGCGCAGGTGAAGATCACCCAAGTAACACTGCTCAAGCTGTCTCCTCTTTGTGCAACATTTCAATCCCCTTCTACTCCGTACATCCACCCCAAATCCCGATTCCCAGGACGGGGAGGATCTGCATACACCCCTCACCCTGCTCTTCCGATTATTGAGAACAGCGAATAAGCAAAGCACTGGGAAAGGGATCCTCAAACCCGTTCATGGAAGACCAGCGGCTCTAGCCCTTGGAACCTTAAACACCCTAGGATTGACACATGGATACTTGATCCCGAGCCTGGTAGCACATATGTCCATACACCATCCCCATTCCTTTGTCTTATCTTTCATTTGTTGTTCATTATTTGCATAAAGCTCCCTAGGGCTGCATGATTTGGCAGGCACAGTTTTCCACAAAGCTACGCTGATCACATTTGTCGGTCATCTGCAAGCTGCGCTGAAGCTGTGCCACGATCCGCAGCCATGCAGCCGACTCGCCGTCCCGAGGCCCTTTTGACATGACCAGCATATAGAATGGAACACAGACTATTCTGGAAAGATGGGCAAATTGCTGCATTATTACTGGCCAGATCGTAAATCAACCCAAATCATCAAACCCAACGTTTTTATGGCTGGCTGGCCATCCTGGTCAAAGCGGCGCTGAGCAGCTTCGCGGCTTACATCTATACCATTGCAAAGCAGGTTTCGCGCCCAACTTCACCATTCCGACACATGTGATACCTGGCTAAAATACGATACCGGGAAAATAACCCCATACTCTTCACCGGTGGAAAGGAGCGGTCGCACGGATATCAGCCATACTCCGGGGGCTCTGTGTTGGGCACATAGGCTATCGGGAAAGAACGGTGAGCAACCCGATCCGGTGAGCATTTAGGGTGCATGAGCTCATGGGCCCTGTCTCAACGGCTCTTGTCACATCCGACATGCGTCGGGCGCCTGCAACAATGATATCAATGGCAATGGTAATAGAAGGCGGTCAGAAGTCTAGAATGTATATGAATAAAAGGGTGTAGGGAATGCGAAGAATGAGTGGTCAATGATTGCCATCTTGGACTAAAATTGACCAACTGATGGCGAAAGATCCACATATGACGTCAGATGCTGACGGAGAGGGGAAAGCATCCAAAGGGGCAGATAGGGCATAGGGCTGGTGTCTACCAGCCTGAGGCTGAAGGTTCATCGCAATCATATCACGTGATAATAATCACGTGCTATTGAATCCGGCGAAATGGTTAATCCGGTATAGCAAAACAGCTTCAGGATGGCTTGCTCTTTGGACATTGCATCGCGCCATTCTGATCACCCCTCATCTCGCTGCTATGCCTCGAAAGCTGAGGGCTGCTGCCCAAGCAGCAGCAAAGTCCATGAGTGAGTCATTGATGATGCCAGCCCTGACCATTTCTCGCGATGATCCTCGTCTATGAACGCGTTCGCGACTAACATGAATCCCCCCCTCAGGAAATGCGCCTCAACATCCTGATGCCTCTGATGATGAGATGCTAGATGCGCCCCCCTCGGAGCCATCGTCCCCTGTTCCAGACTACAACGATTCCCCTGAGAACGATCCCGATGTACAAATTGATGCCGAAAGCGAGGCTGAACCAGAGGCTGGGTCCGTTGAGCCCGCTGAACCTGAGCCTGAGGCTGCACCCGAGTCGCAGGCCGGAACGCCTGCTGAATCCAAGGGCGATGAAGCAGTGAGCGTAGCGACACCTGCTGCTGAAGATACGACTCAGATTGCGGGTGCAGAGGACACCCCAACTTTTACTGGCGGCCGTCAATCTGCCATTCCCCGCAAGCGTCGCCTTGGTCGCCCACCCAAGAACCGCCCCCCAGACTGGGATGCGCCAGACGCAGACACCCCGCTTCGAGTCACCACTCCCGTCAAGCGTCGCAGAGGTCGCCCTGCTGCTAGTGGTGGACGATGGGCGCGAAATCGGGGCCCGTCTCACCTGACCCAGGTCCCAGTCGACAAGGAGGGAAACATGATGGATGTGATCAATGATGAAGTGGCTGTGCCCCCTGATGCCAAGGGCGCAACTAAGGTGGATGATAATGGACATCTGCAGGGTGGGCGCGAGTACCGAGTCCGCACTTTCACTATTCTCAACCGTGATGACCGCTTGTACATGCTGTCGACTGAACCGGCACGATGCATTGGTTTCCGTGACTCGTACCTCTTCTTTCAAAAACACAAAATGCTCTACAAGATTATTATTGATGACGATGCCAAGCGCGACTTGATCGAACGCGATCTTATCCCGCATTCTTACAAGGGTCGAGCCATTGGTGTGGTCACTGCGCGCTCAGTGTTCCGTGAATTTGGCTCCAAGATTGTCGTCGGCGGTAGGAAGGTTCTTGATGACTACTACGAGGATGCTGCTCGCGAACGTGGCGATGTGGAGGGTGAGCTTGCTGTCCCTGACGACAAGCTTCCTGGCCCTGGAGAGTCCTACAACCGCAACCAGTATGTAGCTTGGCATGGTGCCAGTAGTGTTTACCATACCGGTGCGCCTTCCGTGCCTATGGCTGGAGGTAAACCCGTGGATTCCAAGAAGCGTCGGGTACCTATCACGGATGACAACTGGATGCTCGAGCACGCCCGTGCAGCAAGGTACGGTTCCCTATATCCTCAAGATCTCTCGAATATGTCTAACAATTTTTCTAGCACATTCAACTCCAAGCTTGCCGAAATGCGCCGTAGCACTATGGGAGGCGTGTATGATGTTCACACAAACCACATGCAATACCCCCAGATCACGCAGCCCACTCATGTCCGATATGAACGCGTGCCCTCACCCGGTGTTCTCTCCGCAGGGGAGCTGATGTCCGACCTATCTTCGCTAAGTATCGGAGGCCAAAAGCAAATCAGCGACCGCCCACAATCCGCCACCGAGGAGCCATCCTCAAACTCCCCCAAACCCACTTCTACCTCCGGCGCCGAACAAGATTCCACCGAACAGCAACCCACAATCTTCCCCCGCGTCTGCAAATCCATCTCCGATCGCTACGTCATCCAGGACATCTCCTATGAAACCCCTCCCCATTCCAACATGGGCATCCCAGGCCCAGATGGAGACATGCGCACCCTCAACCCGAACGGTGTAACCAGTATGGCTGGCCCACTGCACCCCGAGTTCATGAGTCCTGAGATCATCGCCATGCTCCCCGACGAATGCAGAGAGGGACTTCTGGACCATGCAGCTCGAGAGCTCGAGTGGAAGTCTAGATGGTCGACTGAAGCTGATAATGGGGCGCGAGCCAAGCCAACTAAGAGTTATGCGTGGTATCCCTAGACCCTGGAGTCAGCTTGAAGTTCTGCTAGCTAGCAAGCTTGTTTGCTAACGACGATGCGATGTTTTTTCGGGTGTTTTTCAATTGCCAAGGAGTTTTTAACATCCTGGAGGGACTTTTTTTCTTTTTCGGCGAATGAGGTTTAGCATGGATACGGGCGACCGGTCATGGCGGGTCAAGCCATGGGAGTTATGTTTTCGTTAGTTTTCCGATCTACCTTTGTGGTTCTGTTTTTAGTTCCATGATCTATGAATCGTCCACTTGATTTGATAATCAATGTGAGATAAGATGCAGGTCCAGTAAGGTCCACTTCCATCCTAGTATACGGTGATTCTACTTGAAAATCACAAGTATCGAGCATAAATTTAAAGTTAATGATAGGTGACGGTCAAATAGTCTAGCAGAATTCATTGTCCATGGACAAAAAAGCAAAAAGAAAAGTAAACCTAAGGAGCAAAAGGATAAGATAGGAGTAACCATGTTCATGGTGTATAGAAAAGAACTGGCGCCGGGTACATCAAAAGGCTTGCTTGCAGGTGAACAACAAAAACATCCAATGCATAAGTAGGTGGTGAGAACAAGAGCCCAAAGGAAATCAGAAATGCGGATAAATGAAAGTTGTAGAGGCAGGATACTACATAGCCATTTCCTCGCGCAACTTGGCCAATTCTGCCTCCTCGTCGTCTTCCTCGGCTGTCGCTTTGTTTTTGCTTACTGCGGCACTCGTTAGCATCTGCAATCTATATCTTGATATACCTGGCAACGCAGATCGAGTATATGCAGTGTAGGTAAACTTACAATCGGAAGTTCCAGCAGCCGGTAACCGGTCCAACTGTGGATTGACCGGTACAGGACCAGTATTGAGCATACGCTCGTCCATAGCCTCTTGCTCCAGTCCCTCCAACTCGGCATCCAGCTCGTCCTCGTCGACCTGGTCTCCCAATGTGGGAGAAGTAATCGCTTGATTGACCTCGTCGGCCAGTGCGTGTTGTTCCTGGAGTTTGGCCCTATGGGTAATAAAGCGTCAGTCGTGATGAAACAAAAAGAAGAAAAGCGAAAATATAGGAAGAATGCAGCCCACGTACATTGTCTCATCTACCTGTTCAATGTTCATTCCACCGTGGATCTGTTCCATCGCTGAACCAGCTTGCTTCATCGCCTGCAAAGTCTCGTAATTGATATTCGCTGCTTCGATCGAGTATACTTGTTGCTCGAGCTGCATAATCTGTGCTGATGTCTGCTCGAGTGTCTTCTCGTGGGCCTTTTTCCGTCGTAGAGCGGCTTTAGCGGCTGTATAGGGCGAAAGAGGTTAGTCAACAATGTTCATTTCAAAGTTATTCCCTTATCGCTCTTTGCATTGTGAGGAAAAGAAGGGAAGGAAGAGGGAGCTGTACCATTCTTATTGGTGTTAACATGCTTCCGTGCTGCGGCATCTTGCTCAGCGATCTGGTTCTCGAGATGCTTCTCCCGCTTCTGTAGCATATCCAGCTGTCCGCGCAACATCAGGATAGCGTTCTTGGGCGCCTCCTTGCGCTTCTGGGCGGATGCGCCGCCGAACCAGGACCACATGTTGGTATGGTAGGGGAGTGGATTTGGGGGATGGTGTAATCGGGGATTGATGGTTTATTGTGTGGAAAGAATCAGGCAGCACTGGGTGATCCCGTGGCGGTCTATGCAGGTGTGCCCGTGAGTCTAAAGCCGGATACCTAGTCAGATGGAGGCGGGCGAGATGATAGGCACCAGGCAAACAGAAAAAACGCCGGAGAGGACAAAGAAAGAAGGATGCGATTTGGCAGCCCGCGGTGAATATCTGGGTTTTTCGAGAGTGCGGTCAGATTGAAGATCGGGGGCTTCAGTGATCGTAGTCTTGTGATGAAGTCCGAGAAATGGAGGGAGCGGACTTTCCCCTCGCTGCGCCTATGACATACGATGAGTCACGTGGCCGTTTGCTCGGAAATCTACCAGTTGATCAAGCAACGCTTTCGCTTTGGTTATCTCTTGTCTTCATCCCAGGGATGAATGGGCCGCGTCCCTCAACTCGCGCATTCTTGTGCGATCTGCCATGTCTTGCTGCGGACTCGAAGATCCGTTTTTTGGGCTGGTGCGTTTCTTCTCGCACGTCCCATCAACAACGATATATATCTACTTTACCCACTGACAGGGATCTATGCTTACATTATCTGGGTTTAGTGTCAAACATTATAATGTCACCGTAGGCCATCTGGTTCTAGAACACAATTATCCGCGCAGCAAGTCCGAGCCCAGCACTGTTTCTGTGGATATCAATGCTGTTCTGGAGAGTTTGAAGGCTGAGGATTTGCGCGTTGGCACTTGGTTGAACGTGCTGGGATATGTGCGAGATTCAACCATCCCGGAATCTTCTTTCTCGTCGAGTCAAGCGGACTCCCAACAACCAAACAGTCAATCTCTCACGAGCGCCATTCCTATCAAAGTTGCATCTCGTCCGGTCTTTATCGAGGCCGTTATGGTTTTCCCTGCTGGAGCGATTGCATTGGGGGAATACGAGCGCATCCTTCGACATGTCAAAGATGTGGAGAGCCGGATTCACTACCCGGAATGAATGTTAACGAACAAGCCAAAATGCACAATATGTGTCTGCTACGTGGGGATGTAATGGTGAAACTAAACTCAAACGAATCATTAAATTATTATGTTGCTCGTACAATCTTGTTGGGTCTTTCCAGGCTCCGAATCGACCTGTATAGCTATAAAATTTTAAACACCAATGCAACCTCTAATGACAATGGGGTATCGATGCCAGCGAAAACTAAACAAACCACAAAATCAGAACATCACCGCCATCCTAGACCTCTTCAGGCTTCTCCTCCTCGGCAACAGCAGCCAGCCGACCCACTCTTCTCGCCCTCTTGCCTTCCAGCTTCTTCTTCTCCTCCTGCATGCGCATAATCATAGTACTCTTCTGTCGAATCTTGTGTCCATACTTGTAGAACACAAACGGAATCGGAATAATAAGCACTTCCAGCAATCCGAGCAAAGTTCCCGCCCAATTCGGACCAAGGCTGTTGTACATAGCTGTACCAGCAAGCGGTAGCACTCCACCAAGAATACTCCGGATGACCGAGTTACCCGCCAACGCAGACGCGGCGTACATACCATAGCTACCCGTGAGATAGTTCGAAGCGTAGATGAAGACACCGGTGTTACCAGCTCCAAAGGGGATACCAGCGAGTAGAGGCACGATCCAGTGGATGGAGGCTGGGGCACAGGTCCAAGCAAACCAAAGCTCGCCGATAGGAATGAGGACAGAGCAGATACAGATGAAAGAGACCATAGCCTCGGGGTAGACCTTGCCGGTCTCGGGATCCTTTTCATGTTTGTTGATTAATCGGCGGACGAGGGGTTCAGAGCTGATGGTGAGTACGACTCCAATGCCGATGCCGAGGAACGAGAGGCCAGATAGACCGAGGGACCAGCCACGGATTTCCTGGAAAACGATAGGGTAGGCAACGAAGCAGAGGTAGAGGATACCATAAACGATAGCGACATAGATATCCCAGAAGATACAGATCGGCTCGGTAACAGCCATCACAAATGGACGACTGAGAGCCAGCTTCAGGATCTCGTATAAATTATCTTTTCGATCATAGCGGGACCACCAGCGAGAATCATCAGTTTCCTTGCGCAGTCGAGCGGCCTTTTTCTGTAGCAAAGTCGGGCCATAAGTCTCTTTCAGGATAAGAGCGAAGCATAAGCCCATACCAGAGAGGATCAGTACAATCCAGCACATCCATCGCCAGCCGAGGTACTGAGTCACGAATCCTCCAATTACAGGTCCCACGACTGGGCCGTTAAGAGGACCAATACTCCAGATTGAGATTGCTAGTGCGCGGTGCTCGTCGTCCACAAGATCGGCTACCATACCCGGCGCAGTGGAGATCATGACACTGCCGAAGAGCGCACCGATGAATCGCACGACGATCAATGTCGTAATCGACTTGGTGAGGGCAGCGGGAATGATCATAGCGGTGAAAACAACCATGCAAATCACGCAAACGGGTTTACGGCCGTAGACTTCACTCAATGGGGCCATGAACATTGATCCGATGGCCAGACCGATCAGATAGAATGTTAATCCCAGAGTAACGACAGTCTCAGACTGCCCAAACTCTTCCTCGATCTGCGTCGTGGCCGAGGTATAAGATGTCGAATATAGCACACTGTATACATCAGTTATAGGAACCACGGGTCAGTTTTAGGTCGATTCTCAACGTACACAATAAGAGTGTTCCATGACAAAAACAGAATTCCCATGGCCGTGTAACCCATCGACCAATTCTTGGGGTTTACGGGATCATCCTCTGAATCCCAATCCACTTCAAAGTTGGGATCAGAGGTAGCGTTTGTCGGAATTGTAGTGACGCGCTCTGATAGCGACATATGAGAGATCCGTGAGGCATGCGCCGTCAATGCCCTGCCCAGTGCATCCTGATCATCCTGAGTGTCTACCGAAGAGACCGTCTCAGCGATAGAGTCCGTATCATGATGGTTATTCCTGGGCCATTTTTCATGGGGATCCGTAGAAGAGTGTTGCGACGACATCTCCTGGAGATGTGCCGGTGTTGTATGAATAAAGTTCACAGTGCGATAAGGTTCTGAGATGGCTGAATTGGATCACGATGATAATGCGATACGCAGATGCAAACCTTCCGGCGCTGTGACAGATGTTTATCTTCCTTTACATGAACTTAGGGAATGCTGATTTCCAAGCTAAGGAAATGGTGAGTCCAAAATTGGGAGGGAAGGCCAGTTCCAAGATTGGATATGGGGACTAACCAGTGCTATGTATCACAGATTGGGGATTACTGAGTCAGGAACTCAAAAGAAGATAAAGAAGAGCGGGTAGAAACGGTCATTTCTACGAATATCAATCTGAATTAGAAATTTTTTTGCAGTGACCAGGTGGGGCCAGGGCCAGTGATAAGCCTAATTTCTGTGACGAGAGCCCAAGCATATGCCAAAGATGGTTAAAAGTACGGATCTCGGAAGCATGTTGGGGCCAGAATCACATCATCCATACATGTTTAAGGTCTTAGGGTGGTATGATACGTGGATGACCTTGTAGATTCCGTTCATAATTCCGAAGTACGGCTCTCTAGATCCACTCCAGATAAAAGACTTCCCCGTGGGTAAACGCCTTCATGAAGTGCTGATGCCCCTATCTGCTCCGAACGGTGTGGACAAAACGTCGGGATTTGCTGAGCGTGCCGGTTTGCCGAGATACGCAATTCCATGCTGCACTCACGTCTAATGGGCCAACAAAAGGCTGTCGTTTTGGTTGACAGATCATATTAAGTATGGGTGGAGACCCGAATTTTCTGCGAGCCTCCACTGATATACACCCCGGTCAATTCTATCAAGTATACTCCGCACCATGGTATATATGGTCTCTCTGATGATTCAGTTGCGATCGGGAATAAAAATCTCGGATAAGGGAACATCCCGAACAATTTTCAATGGGGCGGCAGATGCCGATGTCCAGGCCCGAGACGATCGATGCCGACAACAGTTGCGCATCCTAATGTGAAAGTAAAAAAAACGTGCACGATAGACGGAACTGATTCCGTAGAAGACGGAACTAAGGTGAATACCACTCCTCAAGAGGGGCGCAGCAGTCGTTTAAAAAGGTGGGCCTACCCGGAAGCGAGTGAGCAAAGGATTCTGAAACCTCGGGAAATTCTCTCGTTGCCTCAAAAATTAGGAACCAAAGCTCGCCGTGCCTTTCCTAATTCGATGCTGAGACACCCAACCATGGCGCGTGCCCATGTGGTGGCTCTCGTTTAAATCTAACCGAGCCGTCCAAACTCTAAGCGACCTGCCAGGAAAGACAGATTACGACGGTGATTGTTCCTGATCTGGGTCTTATAGCTAAAACATGAATCAGAAATCTAATATATTCACATGTTCTCTCCCTACTGACTTTTTCCATTCTTTCACACTCTTTCTACTGCATCATCTCTCCAAACGCCGGCAACAAAGCCACGGAGAATAGATTGAATAACTTTGAGTTCTAGACGGCCGAAGCTCCTAAGTCTCACGTTGTAGGAACTTCGGAATACTTTACCTGCTGCATTTCAATTCCACCCTTCAGTTTCAGAATGACTTACATACTTCTGCCCGCCGCACTAGGCTTGGCGGGCCTATACTTGCGCCATGTCAACACCGCCATGAAGAAAACACCAGAGGAAGCTCTCAACCTTTCTCCCCACCGCTGGACTGTCGAAGAAGTCAAAGCTGCCTATAAAAAGGCCAGCGAAACTCCTGTCGATGTGACCAAAAGCCTCCCCCCAAAACAGACCCGCCGTTATATTGTCGTGGGTGGATCCGGTAAGTTTCTCCCAATGACGCAAGCCCGGAGATTTTTCTTTTTCTATCTAAAAAAAAAAAACAAAACACGGAGAAAAGCAAAAAGAACCGAAAACGAAACTCAATTTCAAAACATCTGAATTAACATTTAAACAGGTCTTGTCGGAGGCTGGATCGTCCAACACCTACTATCCCGCGGCGAAGACCCATCCGCAATCCGCATTCTAGACCTCCACACCCCAACAAAAGAAGTTCTAGACCTCGGAGTGACATACGTCAAAACCAACATCACCGACAAACTAAACGTCGACACAGCCTTCGAGCAACCATGGCCCGAATCCGTCGCTGACCTCTCTCTGACCGTCTTCCACACGGCAGCAATCATCCGTCCCCAAGACCGTCTGGAAGCTTTCCTACCACTATGCAGCAACGTCAACGTCGAGGGAACCCGGAATGTGGTTAACGCTGCGAAGGAAAATGGTGCTACATGCTTTATCTCCACATCCTCCGGCTCAGTGGGTCTCCACCGACCAGACTTCTGGATCGCGCCTTGGGAAACGCTCCCAAAGCGTGTGACGCAGATCATGAGCGACGATGCACCTTTGCCGCAGCGACATGATGAGTTTTTCGGAAACTATGCCGTTACCAAGGTCGAGGCGGAACGACTTGTGCGGGCAGAGGACAATTTGTCGTCTAATTTCCGGACTGGATGTATTCGGCCTACGAATGGTATTTACGGCATTGGAAGTGATGTTGCGATGACTATTACCGGTGTTTACCTGCGTACCGGTGGAAGTCCGACGTGAGTATCGACTGATCTATTTATCTATTCGACTTTGATCGAAATACTGTGGATATGCATGCTGACATACTTCAGCTGGTTACGCCCCATCATCCAAAGCTTCGTCAACGCCGAAAACGTCTCAATCGCCCATCTCCTATACGAGCAACGCCTAGTTGAGCAAAGCAAGCCCGGATCTCAACTGCCGAATATCGGTGGCCAGGCTTTCGTTGTTACGGATCCCAACCCGGCTATCTCGTTCAGCGATCTATACACGTTGCTGGTCACGCTTGCCAAGACGCCAATCGCTTTCCCGGTTGTTCAGCCTATTTACCTCTTCCTCCTTGCGTACGTCATCGAGGCATACTCGTTTGTGCAGTTCAAGTACCTGTCTTGGCTTTTGCCAAAGATTACGGGTGATTTGGTGCAGATTCAGCCTTCGCTGTTTGCTATTTCGGATACTTTTATTGTTGGCGATGACTCGCGGGCGAAGAAGTCGCCTGAGGAGGGTGGTTTGGGTTATAACCCGCCACTGACTACATTAGATGGCATGTGCAAGGAGGTTTTGCACTGGAATAAGAATGCCATTGCCAATGGTGTTGTTGTTGAGGAGAAGATTGGACCGGTGCGGGTTACGGAGAATGGGATTGATGTTAATCTTGTTGCGCCGAAGAAGGTTTGACGGGTTGATGGGGAAGCTGGGCGTTCTTGCATGAGTTTTGATATCATAAAGAAGCATAAGTTGGCGTAGGACATTGTATGCATTTTGGTGGTTATTAATCTATTCCGTGTTAATTAGGTCAAGCATAGGCTATGGATCGGAAACAGATTGTATGAACTCATTTATTAATAAAAGCACATTCGTGCCTATGGCCCCTGAGGGCTCGATTTGAGATCTAGAACATAATGCAGCCTAAGTTTGATCTTGGTCTACTTGAGAACATTATGTTGTCCGAGTTCCATCTGAGGTTCCCTGGCCTTTCCAGGCCATCAACACGCCAATTTATATGTACCCAACGCTGGGAAAATGGCATCTGACATTCGCGAAAAAGTGTCGTACCTGCGACACTCGCCAGGTTGAAAATAGTTGGCAGCGAACTCGTGAAGCATGCCTCGTAGGGAGGGATGGTGCAAGACGAGTACATTGAAGCCTCTGGCCCTAGTTGTAAAGCCTCATACCATCCAATAGCCTTCCAGTACTGCGAAAGAGAAATCCTCGGTGCAACCGAGGAAGAAAGCCCAGAGGGATTCTTGCACTTGAAATCCTAAGGATTAAAGGACCCCTCGAGGTCATCGAATCCCACAAAATAGAGATGAGCCTCAGAGAAGATTTTTAGCGCGACTGTTGCTGCGCCGCCTGTCTCCGATGCTCCAAAATCTGCTGCCGAATACCCTCAGACGCCAACTCCACGTCGAGAATAGCTCCAACGCCCCGCTTCCAAGTCTCCTCCAGGCTTGAGAGCTCTCCGTACCTCGCCTCCTGAGCAAGTTTCCGCTGCTTATTCACCTCCTCCGCACTCTCCTTCGTCTCAGCGAGCTCTTTCTCAAGACCACCAAGAATATATTCGAGTTGCGAGTTGCCGATCAACCACGCGTTCTTGCCATTCTCATCGAGCAAGGTCAAATTCTCGTGGCGCTTGGAAAGGTGTGAACTTGACTTGTACGCGCTTTGCAGCGCCTGGCGCCATTCTTCTAGCTTGGGGCTCTCGCCGGCTGCGGCGCGAACTGGGGGTTCCGGCGCTTCATAGCGGGTCAGGTCGATTCCACCTGTAAGAGGCGCGCCGGTGGCCTTGCGCTCGAGTTCTTGTTGGATAAGAGGGGAGAAATTTGATTCGGGAGCTGGTGGGATTGAGGGGTGGATGGTTGAGGAGTGTTCTGGGGATAACTCTGCGTTGACGAGCTGCTGGGCTCTTTGGTACGCGGAGGCCGATGGCTCGGCGTCGACATCTGTAGGGTCAATTAGTTTCAGCTTAAGATTGATGATCGTGGGAGAGATGCGTACAAGGTAAAGAGTCGTGAGATTCGTTAATGAGAGGCATCTTGAAGTGAGTTGCCAGTGGAGTCTTGGAGATTAATCTTCAAGATCTTTGGTGAAGCAATTGCAGCGGAAAGCGGTGTGGAGACAGGATCAGGTGATCTTGGAGGTACTGGCGAATCAGCATCACCATCTCTTTTGATCTTGTTATTGGTGCATCAGCTACAGCTAAATCGCACTAGAGCTTTGTACAGTCCAGGGCCCGAGCTATCTATCGAATCATAGTTCTCATCCCAAATGCATCACGGTGTAACCCTGATGATCTTATTCTGGAACAGCTGCAGACCCTGACGAGTCACCGCTGATCCAGGTCCCCGAAAACCTGACTCGGTTGAACCTTGATTAATTGATTTCCTTTTAAATAGACCTGGACATGTGAATATGCTGTATAGAAAGTCGGGTTCATATCTAACTCCGTGCGGGGAAGGAATGTCGTTTCCCGTTTAGGTTCGGACATGATACATGACGATCACAGTCCTGCAGCTGCAGCCTGCAAGTTCCTTGTCTATCACACATCGCTTAAGTCGATACGACACTCGTGAAATGCTTACCACGCCAAGCTGAACGATCTTCACGGATTTCCCATCTAGCCATAGAAATCCCGCCCACTCCGGACTGTACTTAAATATTCGCGTGATCCCTTGCTCGGGGCCCTGTGCTTGTCCAGGGTGCATCCCGGTATCCATTTCGCTCACCTCGTCCGCAATATGATGAGTCTCCGACTGAGCGCGGCTTTTGCTGCGGTGGCGTTGGTCCTTCTGGTCTTTCTACAATTGCTGGGAATGGCGCAACACACTGAGCAAATTCCCGACTCCAGCTTTACTCGAAACTTCAACAAGTGGAAGAGCAGAGCGAATGCTGCGGCAGCAGCTGATAATCTGTTTCTGGTGGGTGCCGGAAAGGCCGATGTGACAGGGTATGACCTCTTCTACATCTACGTTGCATCAAGAATTAACAAGCAGATAGACCGGTAGTTGAGGTTGATTTCAACGGCTATGCTAGCCTAGATCAACTGGGGACGGGTCTCCGCCAGAGAATATATTCACGTGCCTTTATATTCGCAGATCCGAAGACTCCCGAGGATACATTCGTATATCTGGTTCTTGATACCCTTGCAGGTGACACCGCTGTGCGAGATGGAGTCTTGCAGGGGCTTGCAGCGCTTGGGAGTGACTATGCACGATATGGCGAACACAATATCGCACTGACGGGCACTCACTCCCATTCGGGACCTGGAGCATGGATGAACTATTTACTGCCTCAAATTCCAACCAAGGGATTTGATAAGCAGAGTTACCAGGCGATTGTCGACGGCACAGTCTTGTCCATTCAACGTGCGCATGCAAGTCTTACCACAGGGCGTCTGTCCTTTGGGTCCATTGATCTTGAAGATGCCAATATCAACCGTAGTCCATACTCATATGATCAAAATCCCGAGGAAGAAAAGGCTCGATACTCGGCCAATGTGGACAAGACAATGACTCTCCTTCGTTTCGACCGAGATTCTGATAATAAGACTGCTGCTGTTTTGACATGGTTTCCAGTTCACGGAACCTCCATGTATAACAATAACACCTTGGTGACTGGAGACAACAAAGGTGTGGCGGCCTATCTCTTCGAGCGCAGCATCGATGGAGATACCAGGTTCGCAGATGATGTGGTTATTGGATTTTCCCAGTCCAACGTCGGAGATACCAGTCCCAACGTCTTGGGTGCCTGGTGTGAGGATGGCTCTGGGGAGATGTGCACATATGCAGACAGCACTTGCGGTGGCACAAATGAGGCCTGCCACGGTAGAGGACCTTTCTTCCGAGTCAAGGATAATGGCGCCAAGAGTTGTTTCGAAATCGGCCGGCGCCAGTACTCGGCGGCTAAATCACTCTACGAGCAGATGAGTTCCAACGCGACCACCATTACCGGTAGCTCAGGTGTCAGGTCTTTTCATGTATTCCAAGATCTGAATGGCTACACCTTCCAGTCTCCGTTTAATGGCAGCACTTTAACGACATGCCCTGCGGCGCTGGGGTATTCATTCGCTGCTGGAACCACCGATGGTCCGGGAGCTTTCGATTTCACTCAAAATTCAAGTAGCCCAGCCACGGGAAACCCACTATGGCTCGTTGCCCGAGCATTCATTCACCAGCCCAGTGCAGAACAGGTAAAATGCCAGGGGGCCAAGGATATTCTCCTGGATGTTGGAACTCTCACATTACCGTACGCTTGGGCCCCAGACATTGTGGACATTCAGGTTCTCCGAGTGGGGCAGCTGTTCCTCATAGTTTCGGCTAGTGAAGCTACGACTATGTCGGGTCGTCGCTGGAAGGAAGCCATTTCCAAGGGTGCCCAAGAAACGTTGGGTATCTCTAACCCTCAGGTCGTCCTAGGGGCCCCGTCTAACAGCTATGCCCACTATGTTGCGACAGAAGAAGAATACAGTGTACAACGATACGAAGGAGCATCGACCCTGTATGGTCCGAATGAGCTTGCAGCCTACATCAACCTCACTCTGACGTACCTGCCGTACCTCGGCAGCGCGAGCGACATTGCGAGTCTCCCGGCTATCGGTGCAGGCCCCAGCCCGCCCGTCAACACAAATAACTCCCTTAGCTTCATCACTGGTGTGGTTTATGATAATGCGCCTCTTGGCAAGTCCTTCGGGGATGTGATTACGAATCCCGACAGCATTATTTATGGACCTGGCGATATCGTCAACACGACCTTTGTTGGCGCAAACCCTCGGAATAATCTTCGCCAGGAATCCACTTATGCAGCAGTTGAAATAAAAAACTCGAGCTCTGGCGACTGGGAAGTGGTGCGAAACGACCGTGACTGGAACCTTCTCTTCTTGTGGGAGCGAACCAATAGCATTCTTGGATACAGCGATGTCACAATTCAGTGGATGATCGAGGACGGCTATTACAGCGTGGATAACCCAAATGCGTTACAGGCTGGAACCTATCGCATGCACTATTATGGAGACTCAAAGGATGCCCTTGGAAATATCTCACCTTTTGAGGGCATCGGGGGATCCTTTACAGTGGCGTCTTCGTAAGAAGACTCTTCACTGGGTCAACCGAGTACCCTGTGGCGCACGTGAAACGAGGTCCATGAGAACTCATCAATATTTTAGCCTTGTTTGTGATGACCTAGTACGTAGTTTTGCATTTAATCTCCAGCATGACTTTATTTAGTTCCCGTCTACCAATGAAAGCGCCCGTCACCAGTTACAGACCAAATGTGGATCCCACTAGCCGCCAATCACAGCTCTTAAAGCTGCATACAGGGCGGTTCCTGCAACAAAACCGCTTTGTCGCGCGCCTTGGGCTACACCTTTTTCTAGTGAAACTGGGCCCGTCTTATAATATAGCCCCTAGTATTGACAATTTTTGATCAGATGCACTAGCTCGATCTGGTTCTTCAAACAATGGGGACTGCACCATGTCCTCCTACCAAACCGGATTAACATGCGTACTAGCCCAACGACTTGAAAAAGTCTTCCTTCTATTTTCTCCTTTACACACTCTTTCCGTCTGATCTGAGCTCATTCTTTTGTTTTAAGTGTGGAATTTCTTTCTCATATACACAGGTGTTATTCATACCAAGCCACTCGTTCATTGTGATAGTCTGACAGACATGCGCCGCCGTCATTGAACCCGGGAAGACCCTCGATGTGCCATGCCTTTCTTTGCAGAGGATTTGAGCTTTTTGTGTGCCTGCAACAATCTTTATATCCACACTGATATCCGCTTTGTGCCAGTTTCTGCTCTACTCGCACTCAAACCTTGCTTTCTGGATTAACTGCAGAATCTTGCTGATCTGAGCTTACAGTTCGCTTCAGTGCAGATCAACGGCGACATGCTGTTCATTCGCTTATTCTTCTTGTTGTTCATGGCTTGGACTTGCTCGGCTGGCCCGATCTCTCGCTCTACTGTCCTTGAGGACTATCCGCTTGATGTATCTCAGGCCGAGCCAACTTTGGCCGTGGGAATCAAGAACTTGGCTGCTCGCGATGAGGTGGATTTAACCATCAATCCTGTCACACCGTCTTGGGTTCTTTCAGCTGAGAAGACAAAATCAACTAATACTTTGACATCTATATCTGTAACGCCTACTGAGGAGCAGAATATCGAGACTACACGTGAATCCGTGACGCCATCTGCTACACCTATGCTCTCGATTGAAGTTACAACCGCCTCGGCCTCCGAATCGGAAATCTCGTCTTCTACCCTCCCCTCGCTGTCGATTGAAAATACCATGTCTACTGCTATTTCCTCGACGCCTACATCGGCCAATACCGATCAAGTGATGACCCCGGTTATCGTTTATAAAACCACATCGGTGGATAGTACAACAACGGCTGAGACAACTAGCCCAGCTCAGAGTACAACGAGTACTAGTTCTTTATCGAGTGTCAGCAAGAGTACCTCCGGAAAGTTTTCTCCGATACACAAAGACGTTGCGCCGTCTACTTCATCTTCTGTTTTGTCCCATACTTCGGCTTTCTCTTCGGACAAGATATCTTCTCGAACTTTAGAAAAGACCACTTCAAGTGCAACATCATCTTCAACTCAAAAGTTATCCACTTCAAATACAGAATCGAGAAAAACAATCAAGGTCTCGTCAGAAGGGGTTTCATACATTGGGGTCACACACAAAGCTTCAGTCAAAGTCAAGGCCTCCACGACAGCTGCTGATGATTGCGACGGTTGCTGGACCACTACAACTACTATCTGGTGGAACTCTATTACAGCCCAAACGACGCCATCTAAAAAATTGGAACTGACTACGACGTTGACCTCTTCTGAAACTTCAACCTCGTCTAAAGCGACGATATTGTCAAAATCATCCGCATCATTTAAAACAGCAACACTATCTAAAAGACCCACGACGACTAAGACACCAACCTCATCTGAAACTCCAACATTGTCTAAGACCTCGACGGTGTTCAAAGCATCAATGCTGTCCACAACATCTACATTCACCAAGGAATCAACCCCATCGCAAACCGAAATATGGAATTCATCTGCCTCTGTGTACTACATAACAGACAGTATAGTTGAATGGGTCTCCTCCGGTCAAACAACACCATACTCCACAGGAGTAGCTACTGCCTCGTCCACTGATTCCCAAAGCATATCTTCGAAAAGCACAGCTCTATCAGTGCCGCCAATCGAGACTGAAGTTACTTCATCCGCAGCAAAGACAACATCGTCCACACTGGAAGAATCAGAGACAATCATCACAATCCACGCAACAAAAACAGCAAAGGTTACCGTCACGCAATCCGGGCGTACGGTTACTGAGACCGAGACCCCAGTCACAGTCACCGATAATAAGCCTGAGAGTACAGTCACCGCGTCCCCTGTAACTGTAGTTATCATGGAAACAATACTGCCTTTGGAAACGTCGACAGTGGGGGAGAGTTCCGCTTCTTCGACAGCTTTATCCGAGAAAGCTGTAGCTCAGAATCCGACAACAGCTACTCTAACGTCTGATCAAAGTACGTTTACTCCTACAGATACCCTTACATCTGCTTATTTATGGATTGCAGCTACCGCGTCCGAGAATACCGTGTCTGTGCATACCTCTGCGGCTATCCATACTTACACACACGTAGTGACATCGACAACTATGCATACAGCTACAGCTACACACACCTCTACAGCTGTGGTAATGTCAACAGCCACAGCCACCACCACCAAAACCGAAACACAAACACAAACTGAGACCAAGACAACGACAACCAGCTCAGATGGCGGTTTGGCTGTTGTCCCCGTGACACCAGTGGTTGTCACCACAACAAAGACCGTGACTGTGACTCAGGCTACTGCCACGGTGACCACCACAGTGACGAAAACATAGGGAAAATAGTCAGATATTTAGGTTGGAGTATATTATTCTCAGATAATTTGCAAGTATATCATCGGATAACCCCAGAGATCAAGACAATGTTTTTTTTTTTTTCGATTTGTATCTTTATTATGTATTAGGTTGTGCATTTTCGTCTTAATAGCAACCTGAATTTAAAAATGAGCTTCCCAGGTCACGAGCCTCTATAGATCAGTGCTATATTAGAGAGATTTTTCGGAGACCGCAGTTGTTTTCCAAGATTACCTATGTCCACATAGCGAATGCTAAAAGTAAGGACTTCGAGCTGTTGAAAATATGTTAAAAATACACCTGGCAGCGAACAAATCCATGCATACACTTCATCTAGTTAGAGTTCAGACAAAAGACCCCCAGCCTCAGCAAATTTCAGCTGATACTCCTTCAAACTGGCCCACTGGCTTAACTCTTCTTGATCCCTTTCATAATCGCTCAGATAACTCATCGCACGGCCATTCGCTCGCGGACTGAGATCCTCAGCAGTACTACCGGGGTCCGTCGTAGCAGAGGAACGGCCTTCAAGCCGGATGAGGGTATCGATAAAAGCATGTAGGTAGGATTCTGCTTCTGCGGCTGTGAGGGCATGGAGACCTGATGGTGGGTCCACTGATGACTGTGTAGGTGGGTCTGCGGTTGGAATGGTGTTGTTCGATGAATTAGAATTTGGGTAGCGGGGTATATTGAGAAGGGTCGACGCCACTAGGCGAATTTTGCTAGTCTTCTGGGTGTCAGTATCAGGCACAATGAGATGTAGGAAAAGCAAATGATACATACAATGCTGGCGCCGTTTGGCTCCATGTTAATTTCATTGACTGTTCGCAAGAGAACGAATAGGTCTTTTATCACTAGCTTGCGCTCTTGGGCCATCATGTGGCCAATATAGTCTGCCTGTGCATTTCCGACGGTGCGGGATGAAGATCCCGAGGAATATCCAGTAGCTTCGGATTGTAGGTACCCGAAGTTTTCGGTATTGATTTGCGGCGGGTTGAAAACCACGGATTTGGCTGGGTTTCCATATTTGGTATACGTCTCGAACAAATTCCAGTATTTTTCGACCAACCACGAGCGAGTGGACAGTTGACTGGCGTGGATGTTGGCTTTCTGGATTTCATATTGAATTGCCCGTCGTTCTTGGTTGATATGGTCAACGGGGTAACTAAACACTGAGCCATCTTGGCCCATTCCAGCAAACATAGAAGTTTGTCTTGGGTGAAACACTGAGAGCTCAACAGGAACGTCTGAGAGCGCAGATTTGGCCTTTTGAAGACAGTCCCAGAGACTTGAACGCTGGTGCTCCCAATTGAAAATCTGTCCGCTACCAAAAGCAGTTTCCCAGGCCAGAAGGGCATTGTAAGACCTGTATACCCGGACGTTTGCATTGAAGCCAGCGAGACGCGAAACCCGGCCTGTGGGTTGCGGATTGACATGGTCTGGGAAGATAAACTCATCATCGACCTCTAGTGGAAATGGGGGATAGCGTTCCGTGGGAGTTTCTGGGGGTACATGCATCTTGATATCGGAAGTGCCCAGCTGAAGCAGAGATTGATATCCAACTAAGGAGACATAGAAGAGACGACGTCCAAGTTCTTGCGTGATTAGATCGACGGTTTTATTATTCGTGAGACTCGGTGGAGAATGGTCGTGAGACATCCGTGGAGACAACCCTGACGAGGCTGACATTGGACTGCGTGCACTCATTGCCGATATAGATGGAAGATTATTTGAGACAGGAGTATGATTTGTAGGGGAGCGGCAAAGGTCATAGACCTGTAGCATGGTGCGGCATTCAGCTAAGTAAATGCGGCACCGACGCGTGCTGTATACGTAACCAGCACAGACAGCCAGAAAATAACTGATAGCTGCGTCGTATACTGTTGCATTTCGGTCGAGGTATCCAGTACCTCGAGCTTGGATAGCAACATCATGGCACCGTTTGACCAGGGCGATCGAATTCGGGAACGCGAAGCGCTCGGCTTCAGTGTTGAGTCTTAATTTGGGTCGCCGGGGGAAGGAGGCGACAAGGATTCCAATCATGGAAGCCAAAAGAGCCAAAAATGTTCCACTAGTAACATCTTCGCGGCGCTCAAAAGCAGCTCGAAAAGTAGGTTCATGGGGAATTGGAACTAGAGGGTGGATGTACGTAAAGAAATCATCAAGGAGTAGCTGCACTGTATGAAGGGAACAGATAGCTTCCGCCGAGGTTGGAACAGATGACGGTGGTGTCTCCGGAGTAGGCCGATATGTCGAAGCTTGCGGAGTGGTTACAAGCGGGACGTCACTTAGGCTAGCCGGTGAAGCATCGGGTAGGACCTCTAGCTTCTGCTTCTTTAAAGCCTCTGCATGCCGGTTTGGAGGCCCACGGCGTCTACTCGGCCGCTCGTATGTGCATGGTATTTCCAAGCTAGCACAGCTCCGACAAGGAGGGCCGCTGGCATCACACTTATAAAATCAGTACACCGGTTGACAAATTGCCGGGGAGGACAAGACAAACCTTCACCTTGCGGATGCTGCAGGCATCGCAGGCCTTGCGCAGCCTTGTTTTAGGGTCCATACGTGAGGAATTGGCTTAGCCCACCAATAACGCGAGATTCAGATCATGATCATATGTGGAGTTGCATGAGCTTTGTCGATACAAAGGTCCGGTACATGCAGACACTGTTAGGACCCCTTTAACGACCCACTTCTTGGGGGGGGGGGGGGGGAGGTCGCGTGGAGCAATTGTGCGAAGTCGTTCTGTGCCACTCCGCGAACTGGTCCGGGACCCTTGGTCGTACTACGAGTGACTAGTGTAGCGCTTTCCTGGGCGCTTCACTCTCACGAGGAATTAATTGAGTCGCACAATCCCAAGCTCTCAGGTTTGCGGGGATGAGCTGGCAGGGTAAATTTTCCTGCCGGTGGGGTGATCTTAGGGACGCAAGAGCCTCCTCTGCGTTTGTGTTAAGCGCATCGGCGCAAACCGTTCGGAAGGGAATGGCGGTAGTCTTGACCGGGTCTCGGATGGGGGTGGTCACGTGCAAGAAGTCCGGGGAAAGCTTAACAAGGGTCTATGGGTTTACATGAACATACACCCAGGGCAAAATAAATACTGGTCAATTAATAATAGTTGGCATAGAATAATCTATTATTTGGTCGTGAAGTATTCTGGGTGGGTCCACATTCAGTACGCGTAAAGAAGTATGGGAAGCAACCCATTGTTACGAGGTCATAGGGCCCACAATTCATGCCACATTATTAAACCGTTAAATCATCTTGGTAGGCATCACCCAGCCGTGTGGGCCGCTGGTTAGCAAGTTGTCGTTTCTGTTCCAGCTCAGATGCCCACAGCGCAGCGCCAGCCGCGGTTGTTATCAAAAATAGCATGGAGAAGGGAGGTATCAGTTGCAGGATCAAAGCAACGGTTCCAAAGCTGAGAATCGTTAGTTTGCGACGACAACAAAGCTAGGACAAAAGGAATAAACATACGTAGTATATTGCAACTGCCGCCGACTCACACTAGCTTTCCGCTCCTGTTTAGTGAAATCCAGGAGCTGGAAATAACGCCAATGGTGGAACGGTCCAGCGCGATATCCAGTGAGTATCAGGAACATAGGCGTTCCAGCCACCGGGATAAAATTCAGCGGCAACAAAAGAATGAATTCGACGATCTGCCGCAAAGAGAACGGCGCATAAACAGCGCTGGTTGTTGGTGTGCCGAGACGGCTGGTCGGGTCACCAGCTTCAGGATAAATGACCCGCGAAGCGAGCACAAGCTGTTCCTGGCCCTCATTCACCAGGACAGAGTCAAACACATCCACCAGTGTTTCATCGACGAAGAACGCCTCGAACAATGCAGACACAATCGCGGCCCCTTCGCCCAGCACCAAGAATGCACCGCTCACCCATGCTCCGGCTCCTTGGAAGATAGCCAAGAAGGCGACTTGGGGGATGTAGGTGAAGAAAAATAGAAGGAAGTAGACAAAGCTTGACAGGAGCACGATGGGCACAAGTCGTGCCTTGAATAAGGGCCAGAGGAAACGGTGTGTCGCAAAGTAATGAATGCCCTAGTAAAGCAAGGTCAGTATCTAGGGAGGATATTGTGCAGGAATCCGGCCTTCCTACCCGAAGTGGGTACAGCCACGCTGCCCGAGTTGGATCCCACGTTCGTGATGACATGGCCCACAGATCGGTCGTGAATAATGATGCTGTTGCTTATGGAGACCGAAAGGCAACAGCTTCAGTGCTCCAGTTTTTCTGTTATCGATAAGGTATCACGTGTCAGATGAGTCAGCATTGACTATTTTAGGCAAGATTTTTTCCTCTGGGCGCTTTTCCTTTTCTTCCTCACATAAAACTAAAATCCTCCCTATTATTCACTCTGGAATCCACCTTGCAATGGGTTCTTCGAGGGGAAATGGGAGGAAAGACTGACTCTGCTGGCTTACCCCGTATGCTTCTTTCTACGTGGAGCATCTGGAAATACATTTCAGCGGTACATCCCCTTTTCCCAAGTCCTCTTGGTGTTGATACGAAAAGTAAGAATGAAAAAACTATTACTTTGAACATGACCTTCCTTCGTATGAAAATGTGATCAAATTAGACCGAACGTCACTGTCCCTAGTAGCTAGTGCACTCAATGCTGGCCTTGCGTGATGCGACCCTCCTATGCCTGTCGGGCTTTAATCTCCCTAATGATATGCTCCAGACTATGCACAATCGCCGTTGGCCTGACTCCCGGAAGAGCAGCATCCTGCCACCCTTTGCCGGCCCGATCGATCCAAATCGCATTCAACCCAGCACTGCGCGCCCCGACAATATCCCATGCGTTGCAGCTGATCAACCATATCTCATTCATCTGAGAAGGCTGCTTGCCGACCGTTCGAGCACAATGCTGATAGCTAGCAGGTGCAGGCTTGTACACCCTTGCGTCATCCACAGTAACCAGGTCTCGGAATACACTGGCGTGCTGGGATAGGTCTGGGGAGTGCAGGACTGAGTTTGAAATCATGTTTTTCGTGCCATTGGAAAATATCACAGCTTCAAGGGAGGGATCATTTGCGATTCGGTTCAGCGCCGGGCCTACATCCGGGAATGTATATAGGCTGTCATATGCTTCTAACAAAGTGTCGATGTCAGAGTCCGGTAGCTTTTGATCGTGCTCAGCCAATGCTTGTTGCAGCGAGTTTCGGGTGACTGTCGAGAAATCCTCGTATTGATCTGTACAGCTGTGAGGTTTATCACTAGCAAGTAGTTGCGAGCTGCTGCTACTTACGCATGCTATTCAGTCTCCATGTATATTCCAGCTGATATCGGCGCCAAAGGGTGGAGATAGACGAGGCTTGAGTAGGACCAACATGTGTATCCAGCTGTTTCACAATGGAGTCTGTAGACAACAAGGTGCCGTACATATCAAATGCGATGATGATTTTGTCCGACATGGCGATTATAGGAAGATGGCAATGACCGAACGAACGTTTGAGCGTGACCTGTGGGTGATAAGTAGAGGAATGCTCGTGTGAAGTGGAGCATGTGGAATCTGGATGATGTCAATCTTTCGCCCGAGTCCGCGGGGTTTAACCGTCTGCAACTCCCCGCCAAACTCGGAGAATTCAAGACCATGGGCTCAATATACCAATGACATCGCATGAAAACTACAAAATCTTCCGAGAATGTCTCTCGAGCGCTATTGTCGCGCGCTCTGAGAAACCCACGTCTAAACGCAGGACGAAAGTCAAGCGCAATGGACGTAAAGAGGTGACCGTCACCAAGACCGAGGTCGTAGCTTCGGAACGAGCCAATCCAGAGGAATTGGCTGAGTTTATTGATGTATGGAATCTGCGCAAGAAAAAATGTATGGAAAACAATGCATTGGAAACCTAATCACTTCTATATCTAGTTCATCGCCTCCGAAACCTTCGACTCCTTCCCTGAAGATCTGAAGACACTTTCCTACGCCGGGATCCAACACGACGCAGATCTTTCGAAAAAATACATTCCACTTGATAAAGATATACCCCTCGACCGTGCGGTCCTCGACTCGATATGCACAGTAACGCCCGTCGATGTCACAGACTCATTATCCGTCTACGGACTTATCCCCGACTCGGCCGATTTCCCGGATTTCATATCCCCAGTTCTGTCGGAGTATATTAGCAGCGTGACGACGGGACCGCCGGCGTGGTCAACAACCAAGACAGATGCGTGTGAAATCTGCGAGCGGGACTGGATCCCGTTATCGTATCACCATTTGATTCCGCGCGGTGTGCATGCTAAGGTCATAAAGAAGGGGTGGCACGATGAGTGGATGTTGAATAGTGTTGCGTGGCTTTGTAGGGCCTGTCATAGCTTTGTGCATCGGATGGCAGGAAATGAGGAGTTGGCGAGAGAGTGGTTTACTGTTGAGAGGATTATGGAGAGGGAGGATGTGAGGGACTGGGCGAATTGGGTTGGGAGGGTTAGATGGAAGGCGACATAATTAGAATACCCAGATCTAGACCCAATCTTGTAGACAAGGTGGGTCTATGATTGCTAGGCTGGTATATTGTTTTCGGGATTGGAGTATGATACATGCATCGACTTTTATCTGCATTGCCAGGTTATATCCAATGGTAAAACGCCTGACCCAGATGCAAGCCATATCGAAAAATGGAGGTATGGTACATGTCACGGGGCTAAAAGACCCCAGATGTGACAAAATGAAATCTAGAAGTACATTTGCATACAGATCACAAGTGATCTTACAGGTAGCGCTTTTCGTGGATCTCCTCGTAACACTGGATGTGATCGCCAACGGCAAAATCAGACCAGCCCTCGAATCCGATACCACATTCAGTGTCTTTGCGCATCTCGGTAACGTCCTTCTTGACGTTCTTGAGCGAGGTCATCGTGCCTAGTATAAGTTAGCAAAGTTGAGCTTTGGAAAAAGCGTATACGGGATAAGTATGTTCTTACCATCATAGATAGTCTCGTCACCACGGAGGACTCTGACCTTGCGGGCTTTGTTGACTGTGCCGTTACGCACACGACAACCCGCAATAGACATCTTCTCGCGTCCCTTGATGGTGATTTCAAAGATCTGGCCAATCTCAGCTTCACCGGTTACACGCTGGGTAATGGTGGGTGCCAGGTGTTGACTAAGGTCAGCCTTGACATCGTCGATGAGTTTATAGATGATATTGTGGTCCATAATCCGTACACCTTCTTGCTCCGCCATGCGCATCATGTTGGGATCAATGGGCATGTTGAAAGAGATGACCCGTCCCTTAGCAGCGGCAGCGTGTTCGACGTCAAATTCTGTCACAGGACCAACTGCCGAGCGAAGAATGTTGGCATAGACTTCGTTGTTACCAATGGCAGCCAGGGAGTTCATGACTGCCTCTGCAGAACCATCGACATCAGCTTTAATAATGAAGTTGATCGCCTTCGGGCCAGTCGGTTCTGTAACAGCCTTGGTCACGTCATCCGACTCGGACCGCTCTTCAAGTCTGCGCTTCTCGGAGAGCTCTCTTCGTGCCTCGTTGATGGCGACCATATCCTGGCCAAGCTTTTCGGTGCCAACCTGCTCCAGACGATACTCCACAACATCTTTAGCCTTCTGCTCGGTAGGTGTTTGCAGAATTTCAGCACCAGCGGCAGGCTGGTCTCTCCAGCCGTCAATCTCGATGGGCATTCCTGGCGTAGCTTCACTGACGGTCAAGCCAGCCTCGTTGCGCAAAGTGCGCACGCGAGCCCAGGTGTTGCCGGCAACGATGACATCGCCTGGCCGCAGCGTACCACGACGGATAAGAGCTGATGCAACTCGGCCGTAGCTCTTGGTCGAAGCCTCGAGAACCCATCCCTCGACGTTGCCGGTCTTTTCAGCCCGATGATCAAGCATCTCTGAGAGCGCGCCAATTGCTTCCTCGAGCTCAAGCATACCCTCACCGGTCTTACCACTGACCCCGATAGCTTGAACATCACCACCATAATCTTCAACGTGGACACCGTGGACTGACAAGTCCTGCTTCACTCGGTCAGGGTTACGGCCTTCTTTGTCGATCTTGCTCATGGCAACAATGATGGGAACGTTGGCCTGTGTTGCGTGCTTGATGGCTTCAATGGTCTGCGGCTTCACACTGTCATCAGCGGCCACCACCAGAACCACGATGTCAGTGACATCGGCACCACGACGACGCATTTCCAAGAATGCCGAATGTCCAGGAGTATCCAAGAAAGTAATCAGTTTTCCAGAAGGCATTGGCACAGAGAAGGCACCGATGTGCTGGGTGATACCACCGTGCTCAGTCGCAGCAACCGATGACTTGCGCAGCCAGTCCAAGATAGTAGTTTTTCCATGGTCGACGTGGCCCATAATAGTGACCACAGGCGGACGAGATGGCCAGTGAGAAGTATCTTCTGGCACCTGTGCAGCCTCGATGTTATCAGCTCCAGTATCGAAAATAGCTTCATAGTTGTACTCGGCAGCGACCAGTCCAGCGGTCTCAGCATCCAGCACATGGTTGTATTCGACATCCTCGAAGCCCATCTCCTCCATGCGGGCAATAAACTGACCAGGCCGGACGCCAATGACATCGGCCAAGTTGTTAACGCTAATGAATTCAGGGAGGTACAAAGGCTGAGGAGCGGCGCGCGCCTCTGCCTTCTTGGCTTCTTTTTGCTTCTTGCGCTTGCGTGCCTCGAGCCGCTGTTCACGTTCCTCTGCCTCAAATTCCGCAGACTCGGATCCTCGCTGCTTCCCTCCATCACGTCGCTTAGACTTTTTCACATCCAGCGGTGCATCTTCTTCCACCTCACCCACCTCTAGCTTCTCCAGGGCAGACATATCCCAGGACCATTGATCAACTTTCTTCTCACCCTTGGCCGTAGGTTCCTTGTTCTTAGCTTCTGTAGCCTTCTTTTTCGGTGCGGCCTCTTCAGATTCCGCCAGGAATGAGCGGCCTAGGTTCCGGAATTTGGCAGACTCCGCATTGTCGCGCGACGGCCGTGCTTGCTCTGATGGCAAACCTGGCCGCGGTGTTTGACAGAAAGGACAACTCGAGTATTTTTGAAACACGAGGCGTTGACAACTTGGGCAGTCCCAATCGGTCGGACTCCGCGTCACTGTGCTCCCTTGTCGTGGTTTTCTCACCCGGTCATTTCGATGTCTTGGAGCTTCCTTATTCCAGTTGTTCCGTTGTGCCGAGGGTTCCTGGTTGTCGTTACGCCGCTGTCGGTGCTGTAGACCGCGAGTTTTCTCTTCTCTGGCGGGCGAATCCGTGTTGGAGCGATTAGCCCATCTTTGATTTCGTAGAGGCTGCGATGAGCGCTCACGCTCCTGTGTAGGTGGAGATGGAGGTGGTGACGGCTTGCTTCTAGCGACCAGTGAATCGCGTAATGCCTGCTCCGCGGCACTCAGGCCCGTTGCTTGCGATGCTCCAGGACCCCATTTGCTTCCAAATTTCGGAGCACCGAACTTTGCGGCGCCAGCCTTGGGCGCGCCGAACTTGGGTGTAAAGGCTGCAGGCTTAGGCGGGGCTGGAGAACTTCCGTCGCCTTGGTTATCTCCGGATTCCGAGTTTCGATGGGATGCAGAGGATCGAAAGCTCCGCTGAGAGGAGAAGGTCGGGGTTGGGGCCGTTACGCCGGTCGAAGAAAGCTCGACGCGGCGTGAAAGCTGTATGAACTGTTAGCTCCTGAAAGAGGTTCTGTATTTTTCCACATAAACCCACCCTTGTGACCGCTCGCCTATGCATTGCTGGTCTTGACTGCTCTACTGTTTAGCCATTGTCAAATGCAGAACTGATTGCGGTCGCTTATGTAAGTTTACAGTAAACCCGACCGATGTGATTGGTTGAAATGGAATCACGCCGATAAGCTTCATTTTAATGCGCGAGGCTTAGGTATATTCTTCCAATTACTGCATTCTAGGTCACTTCATTTTTACTATAATCCTTTATAGATATCTCGTAGGCCTAGAGTATCTTCAACTTGATTTGGGTGTAACAACACAGGTGCGACTTATCGCATGTGACGAGCGACGGCACTATTTCCAAACTGCCATTGGAAACTTCATCGTAAAAGCATGACCAAGTGGAAAATTTGTAAACATTAAGATGGGCACAAGGATCAAGTTGAAGCCGGTTCCAGGGTAATCTTAAGACGAAGCTTCCACGTAACCAGACTTCAGAAGTTCAAGGCAATTTAGGTCCAAGGAGTCAACAGGTGAAGGTCTCAAGCAGGAGAGAATGACGGGAAGACCTTGAGAACGTTGAAAGCCAGCTCGCAAATATTCTAGCCCTGAAGTTTCCAAAGGCAGGATGAAATCATCAAGCCTGAGTGCGGCGACAAGATAACATGCCCAGTTGGTATTGGTTGATGAACTCATCAAGGACGGAGCAACGGTTTTTTTGTGGTTACTATTGTTGTGTTTGTGTTGATGGGTAAGTTGACCTAGAATGAAGAAACTTATATGTTGGAGTTAGGATGTTTTGGTTGGAAAGGTCAACTGATAGTATGGATAATGCAAGACAGATGTGAATTTCATAACGAGGACTGGTGAATTTTCATGTAGACTTTGTGATGGATTGACCGGGAATCCAGCTGGATTTTTTTGCGGTTTGCAGCTGAGTGACGCCCTTCAGAAAAGACTTGGATCAGACAAGAATGAAGTCATGGAGGTTGGTAGGATGGATGGATGAGTGTTATCGTTATAGGGTTGGTAAGTCATGACCAAGTCTTGGTTGAATTTGACCTGACACTCAGCTTAGTGATTTGGTTTTATGGGGTTGCAGCTGAGGGATGCCATTCAAAGAAGATTTGGATCAAAACTGAAGGTCGAAGTTGTGCGAAGATTGAATGGATGTTGTGCTGATGGTTGTTATTGGTCTTCTTGTGTTGATGTGTCATGACTAAGTCTTGATTGAGCGTGTAGCTGAGTGACGATCTTCAAGGAATACTTGGATCAAGACGGAAGGTCGAAATTGCGAAGGTTGGGTGTTGTGTTGTTCTTAGGTGGGTGTGTCATGGCCAAGTATTTACTGGATTTTTTCTGACACTCAGCTTGGCGGTTGTGAGTTGTAGCTGAGCGACGCCTGTTCAAAGAATACTTGGACCAAGACAGCAGTGTGAGGCCATGAAGATTGGATAGAACAACATTTTGTGTCGATGGATGAAGTTCAGGAAATGGAAAATGAAGTCATCAAGGCAAGATGGGTCAACATATTGTTGTGTGGTGTAGTGTTGATGAACTCTTCAAGGGCAGTAGAAGTCATGAAGGATGAAAGTCATGAAAGAAATATGAGACAACATGTTTATGAAAGATGAAAGACACGACAAGACGTTGGATGAGGCATGATCAACAAGTACAAGAGGAAGATCAAGGTCTAAAGCCATGTGGAAAAGAGGCAAGTGGAGAGTTGATGAAGAAGAAACTTGATCTGGGGAGAAAAATGAGGCTATTAATACCCTCAGAAAACTCGCTTATCTCTCAGGCTGGGAAATCCCAACCAATTGGAGAGCACTAACAGGAGCTTGTCCCTTGGAGCCATTTGCTAACCTCCTCGTGGGACGTTTTATTAGTGAACCCCCGTCATTAAGCTTCCGAATAAAACCAACCCTTGTCTCGATAGTACATCTTGGATCCACTAAAGCTTTGGCTGCTGTAAGAGAACTGCTTAGCTAGGTATTGAATTTGGTTACAGTTTCTTGGTGGTTGCAGTATTGTACACAATTCCAGGCCAACTTGTACTATTGTGTGGGCGTGAATGCAAGACTACCGACTGCTTAAAGGAATCCATTCTCGTGATTCATAATATTTGGAAGGCTTTTCTCTCGGAGTTGAAGTCAATAAAATTACACAGGATGTGATTCACAGGTCTGAGGCTCTTTAGATGCCAGATAGACTGAAGAATTAAGTAAAATCTACATAGCAAGCGAGAAATCACCGAAGAAGTCCTGCCACGCGGTAGGAAAATAGAACAGATTCAGCCCCGGAAAATCCCACTCCGAGACGAATTGCTCCGGTACAAACCACTGCAGATCTGCCTGTGCATCAAACAGTTCCCAGAACGGTGATGTCGCTACTGTCCCCCCAGTACTGGGCTGTTGTGATTCTCGTAAAGCGCGACCATATTTCTCAATACTAACCTTGAGAATCTGGAGATATATGTTCCCTGCTCCGGATTGGTTGGTATTCGAGCCTGCCTTGCTCAGCTCGTGAACGAGTCGGGTTCCTTGTTCTAGAAGCTCTTCGTGTTCTTCGTCACGCTCGGGTAGGAGTCGAGAGAGTTTTAAAAGTAGGAGGAAAGCGAATGCACATTTGGCCCAGACGAAGTCCATAGCGTATTTTAGTTTGGCAAGGTAGAAGTCTGGCTCGACTACCATTAGGCGGAGATGACGTCGAGCGCTGGCTTTTGCTGTAAGGAGGATTTTGCGTTCCGTTGGGGACATCGTGCTTCATTGATGGTTAATTTTAATTTCATTGTAGGCAGGAATGTCAGTACACACGCAACGTTCTCAACACCCATGGCTCGAAGGGCTTTGCAATTTAGCATCATCTCCGCCCAGCATTTCTGTACTCGAAGAGCTGCTAGCAGGTACGGCTTTTCTTCGTTTGCGGCAAGTGAAGTCTCTGTCATGGTGTCAGAAAGATCATGGAGTTGAAAAATGTACTTGAGGCTCACCGATAATCCTTATCCAGTCACTGGTAGTAGTCAGCTTGAATTCGTTCAAAGTTTTAGCATGGAACACACTCAAACCATATGTCCAGATCTACTCTCATTTCGTGAACGAAATCTGAAATTCCAGGATCATCGAGCTTTGTTCCTGGTCCCAGGCTGTCATTGATAGTGGCTAGGAAGCAATTAGTGGCCATATTCCCACCATGAGATCTTTTCATACCTCTTAAAATATTTAGCTAGTACGAAAACTGTTAGCACATGCCAACCACATCCGAATCTTTGATTCAACATACCTCAACTTGGGAAAACAATCTCAAATCAAGAACCGTGGTTGAAGGATGGCTAAGAAGGATTCGACTTCGCCTCGAATTCCCCAGCAACCTAATCCCAGGAGGCTTTCCTCCATCAACACGGAATCTATCCGGATAAAATTTAGCACAGCGTCAAAAGCATGTTCAAGCCTGACTAACATATGTTCTAAAACCAAAAGCCCAAACCAAGTCCTCGACTTCCGCATCAAATCTCTTTCCCGATCAAAGTCAAGATCCGGTATTCCTGCCGCATCCTCATCATTCTTGAATGCCAATCGCTCAGTCAGCTCCTCGAATGCGTCATGAAGTTCCAAGTCAAGTGCCATCCGCGTAGCAAACGATAGAATAAGTAGACGATCCGCGGAGTAGCAGGCCACAATAAGCATTGCTTGAATGGACTCGAGGCAGTTTAGTCCTTTATTTTGAATGATCACGTTGATCCATTTTTTGAGTTCCGCATGAAGCATATCTGACGTTGGACCACCGGTTCCTGTAAATGGGCATTAATTTTGATGCTCGCCAAGGGTTTCTTGATATTCTCAGGCTCCGTACTTGTTTCAACCATGCAGCCGATCGTGCAGATGGCGTTCAATAGAATACTGCTTCGGGCTCGGACGGAATCGAAGGTGTCGTACTCTGGGTCGAAAATCGGAATATATCTGTCCTGTTGGATTTAAGGAAGTTAATACTGTCTGGTCTCTATAGAATACATCATTCAAATGAGTACTTACACAACCTTGGAAAAACCTAAAGCGGGAACGTAAGCGAAACGTCAGTTATTAAAAGTGAATAGATTGAACGCACGTATTGAAGCATGATACTGCGCATTCCGGTGTAATAAGACCTTTATCAATAAAATCTGCAATTGACTCCTCTCGAATCTCAAAACAGGAGCGTTTTCGCTTCTTGGGCCGGGAACTGTCTCCATTCGACGGCGTATACATTGGAGCTACCGTCGTTACTCCATTTGTAGAGACATCTGGTATAGATCTTTGATAAGATTGCGAGCTATTCACATAGTCAGCTGAGCCATGATGAGCTATGAGAGCCCCAAGCCCGTCTTGTTGGTGAGGTTGAGCGAATTGGGAACATGACGAAGTGCAGGCACTTCCACGGCGTGGTTGGTCGGCTCGGCCATGTAGTTGTTGTGGAGAGTGAAAATCTTGTTCTTGGAACCTTGGACTTGGATTTATGTGGCTTTGATTGACCAATGCTTGCACTTCATCAAGCTGTCTTCGCAAATATTGGACCTCGGACTCGACGCCCTCGAGCCGTCTGAAGATAGGTCAGTCAATTTGTTTCCGGTAAGGATCATGATATCTGTGCACCATACTCCGAGACAGGATCTTTGGGTATCTCAAAGAAGACGCATTGTTTATCAATCTTTTGACATCTGGAAGTGTCATGCTTAGAGACTTTTCACGTATAACCGTGGGGCGGTGCTGCATACCTCCCACAAGGCCGATCTCCATCGCACCTAACCTAGAATGGAATCAGTAAGCTCTTCAATCGTATTAGCTTCAAGATTAGACGGACCTTAGACTGTCGACAGGCACAACACGCTTTCTACGCAATGGATCATGGGTGTCAGAACTCTTCCGGAGAACAAAGCCGAAGTCCGGGAATAGGGCACATACAGGGATACGCTTTTTGCCGACTGGCACCGGTAATACATGCAAAGAATCATCGTCCTGCATCTTCGGAATAATATGGGCCCTTCATGTGCAATTCCCCAGGAGAAATCGGCGACAGAGTTCGAGATGCGAAAAGGCGGGGTTCGGGTCTTGCTCCGTTAACGGAAGAAATTCATGGTTCCCCACTTTTCCCCAGAACCCCAGATCACACAACCTCTGATCACGGGATTTACGGCTGTCAAACCCAATATTCTCAGTCCTTGTCGGTTATTCCTCCCGAACGCCGACAGCTATCCCCAATCTAGAAATCCCGTCTGCTCATCCCTCCAACACGCAACGCGGCTTGCTCAGAAGTCGGGGTGATTGGTCCACTTGACCCGGAACTTGTCCGTCATTTCAATAAGTCAATCGATTTGCTCCGTATCGGATGACCTTGAGGAGGAAGGTGGCAAGAGCGGCTGCATGAGAAGGTTGACAAGGATGTCCCGGAAAAGATCATTGGCTTGACCTTGTTCAGACTTGGATTTGCACGGCGCTAGACCCGAGAGATCATAAACTTCGTTTTCCCCACGGGGTTTGCATATACTCTATCTCCCCCGACTCTTTGGTCTCTGTCTATCTTGGCTCTTTGGCTGATTCTATTGATATCCTCACTCGCCCCTTTGAAATTTTCTTTCTATCTTTCAGGGTTGTTCGTCTTCATCTTCACTTTCATATTTCTACTTGGTCTGCGATGTCCAAAGTAGGAGAATCTTCGCAGCCCAAGCACCAGCAGGAGGAGTTTGTCGAGTCCATTGAGGAAGAGGATCAAACTCATCACACAGTCCAAGATGAGCCACAGGTTAATAAAGGCCAACAGGATCAGGCGCTGCAGTTGATCGAGGAAGTCGGACACTCAACTATCCTGACTCCCGAGAACAACAAACATGTCCTTCGGAAGATTGATCTTCGTCTGCTTCCTATCATGCTCGTCATCTATTTCCTCCAACAGCTTGACAAGTCAACTCTTTCTTATGCATCGGTCTTTGGACTCAAGGAGAGTGCTCATCTCCATGGGCAGCAATACTCCTGGTTGGGTGCGATCGTCTATGTAGCCCAGCTGGTCTTCCAGCCCCTGGTTTCCTACCTTTTGGTCAAGGTTCCAATGGGGAAATTTTTGGCGGCTTCCACCCTTTGCTGGGGCATTGCATTGTCCTGTATGGCTTCTGCCAACACATTCACTACTTTGATAGTTTGTCGGCTGTTCCTTGGTATCTTTGAGGCTGGTCTTGGTAAGTCGAATCAGTTGTTCCGATCGTCAGGTGCCCTGCTTCTAACTATAATCAAACAGCCCCGGCTTTTATCGCAGTGACACAGATGTGGTATCGACGACGTGAACAGCCTGTGAGATTGGGCTCATGGTATGCGATGAATGGCGTGGTCAACATGGTAAGGTAGTCTGGGTACTTTTTCGAACTAAAGCTAAGTGTTCACCGTTCAGGTTGGAAGTTTGATCACGTATGGGCTGGGACACATACATTCTTCAGTCTTTACTCCTTACCAGGTGAGTTAGCTACCTACCCTGTTGATAACGAAGCTCTAACCCTTGCAGGTCATTTTCTTCTTCTTTGGCTTGATCACTGTTGCATTTTCATCAGTTGTGTTGTGAGTTGACAGTCTCTTTGCCACATCTCCGAATGGTAATATACTCATGCCTTCTTCCATAGCTTCTTTATGCCCGACTCGCCCATTAATTCCAAATTCTTGTCCGAAGATGATAAACTAGTGGCTGTTGAAAGGTACCTGCTCTTGAGAACTTTCTGGGTCCTTCTTCAAGCTAACACAGAATAGACTGCGAATGAACCAACAAGGTATTGAAAGCCACGAATGGAAATGGGAGCATGTTAAGGAGGCATGCCTGGATCTCAAGTCCTGGTTCTGGTTTTCTCTGATGGTCTCCATCTCGTATGTAAACTACACCTTCCCTTGTTCTTCTTATACTAACTCCTGCAGAATTCCGAGCGGTGGAATCACCACATTCGGTCCATTGATTATAGAATCATTTGGCTTTAACAGCCTCAACACGATCCTTCTCAACGTTCCGTTCGGTGCTGTTCAACTTGTCGCTACAATGGGAGGTGCTTGGTTGGCTACAACATGGAGGAAGAAAGGCCCGGTGCTTGCACTATTATGTCTTCCCCCAATTGCAGGCTGTATCATGCTGTTGAAGATCCCCCATGACGATGCTCACAAAGGCCCTCTTCTTGTGGGTTACTACATCATCTCTGTCTACCCAGGAATCACGCCCTTGATCTACTCTTGGTCGGCTGCCAACACTGCCGGAGAAACAAAGAAGAAGGTCACCACTGGTATTCTCCTTGTGGGACAATGCGTTGGCAACATCATTGGGCCCAACCTCTACACCACTGAAGAGGCACCGTTGTACCACCGTGGACTTCTTTCCAATCTCGCACTTTTCTGCGTCTTGTGGCTCCTCATTATGCTGAACATGGCTTACCTTTCGTTTCTCAATAAGAAGCACGAGAAGAGGCGTGTTGCTCTTGGAAAGGATGCCAAGATTGTTGATCACTCCATGTTCGTGGTCGGGGCTGTACCAACAGACAAGGATGGCATGCCGGTCCAACAGGTGGCTGATGACAACGCCTTCAAGGATCTGACGGACTGGCAGAACGAGGACTTCGTGTATGTTTATTAGGCGCTGGTACCGACACTCAGGTAGTGTTGATGAGGGATTTTGGAATGATTGTTTATTATAGTATTTTGATTTTATTTGTGAATCTTCAGAGCTCTGTTTTTTACGTCTACTGAATCCGAATGTTGGTTGATTCTTAAGAATTACAAAACGGTCATCCTGAATCGCTAATCAAATGCCTTGATAAGATGAATTATCCCCTTCACGTCGTACTCATATGTAACAAGTTACCTGAGTATTTAATTAGGCCTTGTACACCTAATGGTTCCGGGGCACCTACTAGCTCTCCTTGAACCCCGTAGACTTACTTCATGGAGAGGTGCCCGGCTAGAAAGTCGGCTTTCGTAAACAAATTCTTAATCTCTTTTCCTAGCTGCATGCAAATCGCCCCACATAGTAACCTTCCCATCGGCGTTTGCTCGCATCTCCGGCATCTCAACATCCGGGGGTGGTGGGTCAATAGCCGATCGTGTCCAACAAAGGATAATTCGGAGATGATCACCGATCTCCGATGTAAACTGCTCCACGTCATGCATAGTGGTTCCATTGCAACGCGGGGCAAGCAATTCGAGCAAAAAGCTACAAATATAGCTGTCTGCCAGGGTGCTCCAAGCTATCATCTGCGATTGAGTCCACATTTCAATCATAATGCCTCAGAAAGAAAGCTGCCCGCGTGGGTATTCACAAGTGCCTTCGAGCACCCAGCAAGACGCCTCGGTGCTTATCCGCAGTAGCTCCAAGAGCAAGAATGCTTTTGATTTCTCCTTCGAAGCTATCCGCAAGAACCTTTTCCGGGTTACCTTTACCTCGCCGGAACATGTCGTTCCTCCCTACCCCAGCGTGATCAAGCCCGAGACCGACCTCAAGAATGTGAACGTTTCCGCCAAGTCCTCCGAAACCTCCAAGACTATCGAGATTGGTGGCGTTACCGCTACTGTTGAGTGGGAGTCGACTCCTGTTGTTTCTCTGGGGTGGACTGGGTCTGATAAGCTTCTTCATCGCGATTTGCCTCTGCGCTCATACGTTGCTGATGGAGAGGGTGTTGCACACTACTCGGTTCATGACCGGGAGGCGCTGCATGTTGGTCTGGGCGAGAAGGCTGCGCCTATGGATCTCAGCGGCCGGAACTTCCAGCTTTCTGCCACCGACTGCTTCGGATACGACGCCTACAACACCGATCCTCTATACAAGCACATTCCGCTGTTGATCAAGGCCACTCCGGAAGGCTGCGTTGCTCTCTTCTCGACCACCCATGGCCGTGGATCCTGGTCTGTTGGCGCGGAGATTGATGGTCTCTGGGGACACTTCAAGATCTACCGTCAGGACTACGGTGGTTTGGAGCAGTACATGATTGTCGGAAAGAACCTTCAGGAAGTCGTTCGGTCATATGCCGAGCTCGTGGGAATGCCATTGCTCGTTCCCCGTTGGGCTTACGGATATGTCTCGGGTGGATACAAGTACACAATGCTTGATGAGCCTCGTGCCTCCGATGCGCTGGTTGACTTCGCCGAGACTCTGGAGGAGCACGGCATTCCTTGCTCAGGTCACCAGATGAGTTCCGGATATTCCATCTCAGAGCACGAGCCTAAGGTTCGAACCGTCTTCACCTGGAACTACCACCGCTTCCCTGACCCAGAGGCGTGGATCAAAAAGATGCACGAGCACGGCATTCGTCTGATCAGCAACATCAAGCCCTTCCTGCTCGACTCCCACCCCGATTTCAAGCACCTCATCGATTCCCGCGGTTTCTTCCAAGACGATGCCAAGGAGCCTGGATACATGCAGCTGTGGAGTGCCGGAGGTGCTACTGGCGGCGAAGGCTGCCACATCGATTTCACATCCGAAGCCGCCTTCAAGTGGTGGTTTGAGGGAGTCCAAAAGCTGAAGAAAGTCGGCATCGACGGAATGTGGAACGACAACAACGAATACACTCTTCCAACTGATGACTGGACTCTGGCCCTCGATGAGTCAATGGTCAACGGCGAAGCAAAGAAGGCAGCCCCCAACAACGTCGGTCAATGGGGCCGCGCCCTCCACACCGAACTAATGGGCAAATCCTCCCACGACGCCCTCCTCGATATGGAACCAAAACACAGACCCTTTGTCCTCACCCGCAGTGCCACGGCCGGAACAATGCGCTACGCCTCAAGTACCTGGTCTGGCGACAACGTCACAAGCTGGGAAAGCATGAAGGGATCCAACGCCCTCTCCTTGAACGCAGGCATGTCCTTGATGCAGTACGAAGGCCATGATATTGGCGGTTTCGAAGGTCCGCAGCCCTCACCTGAATTGCTTCTTCGCTGGATCCAGCTCGGATGTAACTCCATCCGCTTCACGATCAACTGCTTCAAGACTTCACCCGATAACAACTCTGTTGGTGAGGTTATTGAGCCTTACATGTATCCCGAGATTACCCCGTTGGTCCGTGATGCTATTAAGCGTCGCTATGAGATTCTGCCTTACATTTACTCCCTCGGTCTGTCCAGCCACCAGACCGCTACACCACCCCAGCGCTGGGTCGGTTGGGGCTACGAGTCTGATCCGGAGGTCTGGACAAAGGCCCTCAAGGCTGGTGACACACAGTTCTGGTTCGGAGACTCCATGCTCGTCGGCGGCGTCTATGAACCAGGCCTCAACGTCGCAAAGATGTATCTCCCCCGCAAATCCGGGCCAGACTTTGACTACGGCTATGTCAACATGAATGCGCCGTACACCTACTTCCCCTCCGGCCAGTGGGTTGAGATTCAATCCGAGTGGCGCGAGAGTATCCCTCTTATCGCGAAGATTGGAGGTGCTATCCCCGTCGGCAAGAATGTTCACACCCGTGTGCCGGGTGATGATACCCCTGCTTCGATGGGTGTCAAGGTGCTGGATGATTACCGTGGTGTTGAGGTCTTCCCGCCCAAGGGTTCTTCGCACGGTACTGTATTTGAGAATACTTGGTTCGAGGATGATGGTATTGCGCAGGTGCCTAAGATCTCGAAATATACGCTCAGCTATAGCTCCACCGTGGAGAAGGTGCTTGTACACTTCCAGCGTGATGAGAGTAGTGGGTTTGTGCCTGCTTGGAAGGAGGTTGATGTTATTCTTCACTATGGTGATCAGCGTGCTGTGGTCTCCTCTTCTGGACAGGAAATCGTGGCTAAGGGTGCTGATGCACGTGGTCGGTTGGTGTACACTATTAAGGCTTGAGATGGGGTTGTTATGAGAAATGATGTCTTGCATTGGGTCGATTGGGCTATATATTTGTCAACACATGACGGTTACCTAGAATGAACATAGACTTCATATTTAAACATAGATGAGTGGATTTTTATTGGAAATTCTGAGGTTCTGATTTGTATTTTGATATTCGTCGAATTGTTTCTGTAGGCTGTAAAGTAGGCCAAGAACTGAAGCCAGGAGGCACTTAGGTGGCTTGTAGAGAATGTTAAATCAAATCCAGATGCATTTATGAAAAAAGACTTGTTAATACACGAAGATGTTATAACACCAACAAACAAGGAATCATCTATACAGTACAAAGTCCGACGCTCGAATGCAATGTCAGACGAATAGAAACCAAAGCCTATCAAGACATGCAAAGACAGCAAGAAAGACGCAGTTTCAACCTTACTTCTGGTTCTCAGCACCAAGAAGGTCACCAGTGAATGGATCCAACTTCAACTCCCTCGAAGTAATAGGCTTGTAAGTCAACTCGCCCTGCTCAGCCAATCCAAGCCTCCTCTTCTGACCAGCCTCACCGGCACGACCCAAAACACCCGCAATAAGCGAAACGGCCTGCAAACTATCATCGTTCGCAGGAATGGGATATGTCAGACGAGTAGGATCAGCATCCGTATCCACAATGCCGACCGTAGGCACATTATTTAAACCACACTCGTGCAGCAGCACAACGTTCTCCAGCGGGTTGAAGCAAACGACCAAATCCGGCTTCACGGATGGTCTGTCCGCAAGATCCACCTTAAACTCGGGGAGGGTCTCGTCCACCGCATTCACAACCTTTGTCTCGCAGTGGCCGAGAATCTGCTGTCCGTTTGTCAGGGAGCCGGGGATCCACCGCTCGAAGATGTGGTATCCGCGCGCGAGCTCGGCAGCGCGGACAACGGCTGGCTTCTGGCCCTTGCGGGTTCCGACGAAGAGGATGATACCGCCGCGGGCGGCGACTTCTTCGATGACCTTTGCGGCACGGCGGAGGTACGCGGCTGTTACGTCGAGGGAGATGATATGGATGCCCTCACGGATACCGAAGATGTAGCGACTGTTCTGGGGGTTCCAGCGGGAGGTGCTGTGGCCCATGTGTGTGCCTGCTGCGAGGAGGAGCTCGAGGGTGACTTCTGATGGGGAGATGGGGTTTTGGAGGACATCGGGAGTGTGTTCTTCCTTCATAGAGGAGCCAAGAGAGTTAAATTTCGCTTCTGGAGAGGTGAGGAAGAATGTTAGTCTCGATAGTGACTTTTTTTGACTCCAACATAATAGTTCATGTTTGGGCGTTCTGAGGGGAATCGGAGTTGCTCACTTGACTTGAGTGAGCTTTGCCATGCCTCGCGCTGGCTGGGTGGGCGTGAAGCCTTAACAGCTTTGGGGATAGGGGTTGAAGATGGGGTCTGGACTGCTGTGTCGACTGGTGCATCGGACGAGAATGAGCGGCTGTAGACCGGAGCGCGGCGACTCAAAGCCAACAATTGGCGGCCTGGAGGAATAATTGTCAGTTGGAAAATTCTCAATGGCTTACTCGGAATTATTGGGGGTCACTGACTCTGCCGCACACCAAGTTGTCGTACAATCATGTTGGGTATAGACATCTGAATCGGAGCAAAAGCGTGTTCAAGACTTGAGTTCTCCGCGCAACTTTTGTCGGACTTTCTGTGGCCTAAGGCAGAAACTTTGATTTCACACCTGAGGCAGCGCCGTGAAACAGCCAGCTCATTTAAGGCATTAAGGCCAACAACACTTATCCCGATTTAGACACGGGCTGGCCTGATCTCTCGATCGGCAATTCCCCCGCGCAGTGGCAAAGTTCCTTACATTATTAACTTAATGTAGTAGGTCGATCTTTGGTTCAGGGTCTGAAAAAAATGCTATTCTGATTCTCGTGGATTCTTAATATCGATGCAAAGATAGTACACGTAAAGGCTGTGAATTAAGCCATGAGAGACGATGTAAAAAGAAGCGATTGGCAAAAGCACTCATGCCAGCCCGTTCTCGCCGAGGTAGCAAATAAAAATGAAATTCATGAGGGTTGAGAGGTCATCACGATAGGCAAACTAATGGAAAAAATGAAAGCAAAAAATGAAAAAGACCACGGTCGGTCAGGGGTATCAAGACGATAGAACATTTCCCCTTTAGCGCTTGAAGTAGCCACCGAGCTGGTCCATCATGCCGCTACCGTTGTTAGAAGGAGGGCCGGGGGGACCACCGTAGGGGCCACCCTGGGGACCCTCATCGTTCTTGCGGTGCTTCTTGATAGCATCCTCGGCAATGCTGCCAATGATGGCTCCACCGATCGTTCCGAGGAAGCCGTGGTTGACCTTGTGGCCAGCGAAACCACCGGCGGCACCACCGGCAAGGGCACCGGCGAGACCACGCTCGCCGTCCTGGGCCTGACCGGGGGCAGACTCCTGCTCATTGTAGTAACTAATAAGAAGTTAGTTTTATGTCGGAGTAATTTAGAGAGGGGTGGGGGTGAAACATACCCCTGTCGGGAGGCGTCCTGGCCGTACTGCTGCTGCTGCTCGCCACCGTAGTGCTGCTGGGGCTGCTGGGACTGCTGGTTGTAGTAGTCGTTGGAACCACCCTGCTGGGGGTAGCCCTGCTGGCCGTAACCCTGCTGCTCCTGGTGCTGGTGCTGGGGCTGCTGGTTGTAGTAATCGTTGGAGCCACCCTGCTGAGGGTAACCCTGCTGACCGTAGCCCTGCTGCTGAGGGTAACCACCCTGCTGCTGCTGGCCGTAGCCCTGGTTGTACTGATCGTTGTTGTAGTAACCGGACATGATGAAGATGTGATGTGAAGGTGTGAGGAAGTTGAGAGTTGAAAGGATGGAAAGTGTGTGGATGATAGTAAGGGAATGAGGGGCAGAGGGTGGCCTTTTTATAAGAAGTGACCACAGGGCTGACGGGGCCAAACGAACCCCACCCACAGGGCCACGCAAATTCACCCAACGCCGAGAAAACACTCGGAGGCGCAGTGGTTTGTCACTCTACACAGCCAAGCACCGCCACATGTCGCCATCTTTGCATGCATACTGCACCTCGTGGCTATGTAGCCCACAGGGCTGAGTTCGCTGAATACCGAGATACGCTTAGCGATACGTGGCCCTCCAAAAATAGAGGGAAATCGGTCCCTTCGGAAGTTCGGCTCAGATCTTCCAATTTGTTCGAAAGTTCGATCGTTACGAAGCGCCAAGACGATCGGGTTCGCGTCATTTCCCTGACATCCGCGCAAATTCCGGTTGCCTAGCGCGCTGAGCCACTACGCTGCTTGGCTGTGTCACAAGTTTTGTTACGGTTAAACCTTTCTCCTTTCTCTGACCGGATCTGCCGATACGACATCTGTGGTCCGGGGAGACTTTGCTCACTTTCAGGTGCCCACAATTCGCGTATCCGTATATCCCGAGCATAAACAAAATACCCCACATCAGACGGGATCATGCATAAGTCACTCAACTCTTTCCTTTTTCGAACTCTCGACTCCAAGATCATTGACCCCGGTCTGATGACAGCAGAAGATGACCCAACGATACCCGAGAACGAAAACCTAAAGGAGGTCGTCGTGCTCGTTCGATTGGCTGCAATCCAATGAGGGGTAACTATGATATTTGCTTTTTTTCCATACACGGTCTGATAAGAACTCCTGTAAATAAGCAAAAGGCTTGTAACTCCATCCTTGTAAGCCCGAAGCCTTAGAGGCTGATTCAAGCATGTAGAACGTCTTAAATACCTCACATTTACACAAACAAAACCATATTTCGACCCCATAAAGCCGGGCCAATGATTCACGATTTATCAATGATCAAACCCCTCGGCCATCATTTCCGGTTACAGATCTTTCTGATGCATCTGGCTGCATGTTCGCTACTTCGCTGTCGATCTACACTTAACGTTCGGGCTGCGCCGATCACTCAAAATCAAGTCTTAAGCAAGGGGGAGGCTGGTCCGGTCGCGTGACCGACACTTTTTTCTTCTCACATTACGTAGCTGCCGACGTTCCATTCCATTATAAACAATCATTCCATATCCGAAATGCATTGGCGATCAGCTTTCCAGATATCATTCTGCCTCGTCTCTCTCACCGCAGGCGTAGCGGCTGTAGAAAGCGACACCCATCACCCGACAATATATCTCATCCGACATGGCGAAAAGTCCGGCGATCCGAATGATCATGAGCTAACCTTCGAGGGGGCCATGCGCGCTCAATGTTTACGCGATGTCTTCGGTGCCAACTCCGCATACAATATCTCATATATCATGGCGCCGGCTATGGAGGAAAGTGAGTAGGGCAGGACTGGTCCTGTGAAGAGTGGCGCTAATTGATGGTCCTTTTGGGTCAGATGGCGAGCATGGTCGCGCTTTGAAGACTGCTCTGCCTCTTGCAAACGACCTCGGTCTAGAAGTGGACGTGCAGTGCGGCAAGCAAATGGGTGACTTTGAGCTGCAATGCGTTGCTGATGCCTCTCGATCATTTGATGGACCTGGTAATGTTCTTCTCGTTTGGCGACATAAGAGTATGGCGACGATTGCGGAGTTGTTGGGAGTAAAGGAACATATCAAGTGTCCCAAGAACAGGTAAGTCGGGTTTCTTGTGGTTGCGAGGTGCGAGTACTGATGATATCCGAATAGCTATGACCTGATTTGGACCATTCCATATCCATATGACCGGGTAACTGAGGTCAAGAGTGAGAATTGCCCTGGGCTGGACGTGGATATCGAGGGGTTGATTGTTCAATATTGATAGACATAAGAAGATAGAGCCGGAGCCGGATGCATAGCGCCATACAAACTGCGGCTTTGAATTTCGATTGAAGTGCAATTAAGGTTGAATAGACCAAGGGCTGTGTAATTAGTTCATTAACAATATCTATTTCGGGTATACAGTACGGTCGCGTAAATTTGTATTCAGCTTAGTTCCGTCGCGTGTGGCTGTGCTATTTCACGGATTTACGCCCCGGCGGGTCTAGGCAGCATTGATTGACAGCTGTGCGGGGTCGCAACACTTGCTGTTTCGGTCCGCCCGATCACGACGATCTTGTCAACCAAGCGGAACCTGATTTCGGTTGCAGTGGCGAATTTCAGCCCTGCGTCGAGGGACTTAGTCGACTTGAAACTTGAGGTCTTTGTCTTCATCCTTACCGGACCCGATCCTTGTCAGTTACGTCATTTGGTTTTCATTCGTTCGGAAAATGGAAACAAGCATTCACATGAAGAATGAGTACCGAGGACATTCGATGTATGAAGATAGAATCAGACAGTGTCAGCAACAGTGGCCGGCGGCATTTAAGATGTTACAAGCAGAAACGAGGGAGATGGACTTCGAACCGTTACTTCCTGCTGACCAACACGATGAAGGGCCCTGAATTACGTGAGCCCAAATTTAATTGGCAATAGCTTCGTTCATGACTTTCAGGCAAACAGTAATCAATTCCATTATAACGCAATCTCATATAAACACTTCAATGCAGATTTAAATACAATTTACCAAAACCATCATCCAGTCCATCCCAAACCTCAATATTAAACAGTAATCCGTCGGGCCTTCAAATACTCATAATCAGGCATCGACTTCCTCACATATCTCTCCACAAGCCCCCCAATCTCCTCCCCAAACTCCTCCCTCCATTTAACCGCCTCAGCATCAATATCAATAACCTCCGGTGCCTTATCCTTAACAATGCCCGAAGAATTCTCCAGCGTAGAAAGCATAACACTAGCAGCATTCAAATTCTGCTGAGCCACCTCCTCACTAGCATTCGGATCACCATTATCCCACTTGTCCGACTTCTTAGCCTCATCCTTACCCTTCCACTCAAACTGCACAACACTCTTATCCAGCCCAGTCCGCTCACAAAATTGCAACACAATCTCGGGGTTATGAATCAGATCATGAGCGTCGATAACAGGTGGTTGGACCGGTGCATCAGGCTGCTCCATACACCAATCATACATGAGGCGCGTCCAATGCATATCCATATTTGTAAACGACGCACCCTTCACACCGTCTTCGTCTAGCATGCCTGTTTCGCTGATTTTAAGCATGGCTCTGTACATGGATGGCCAGGCTAGTGCGGGGTGTCTGATGATGAAAGCTATCTGCCACGAGCGCAGATACTCGTCTGAGAAAAGCGTCTCGTTGAACCGGGAGTATGTCTGGGTGGGTCCGTATTTCTCCGGCGTGTCTACGCGGAATGCCTTAAAGAATTCTTCGTTGTGAATGCCTGTTCGGGACTTCATGAGTGCGGCGGGACTGTAGAGCCAGTATGCGTGTTCCTTTGCGAACATCATTTGCTGATTGTTTTCGGCTTTGGTGGAGTATTCCTCCAGTGTGTTAAAACACTCCTGGAAGGAGTGCTTTACGTGGGCTTTCTCATCATCGGTCCATTGGTCAATGGATTTGTCTAGGTAGCTGCCGTTTGAGGCAGCGGCTTCGATGAATGCAGGGTAGAAAAAGTAGCCTCCTTTTTCACTGGTGAGGAGGTTGGGCTGGTTGGGGATGTTGAGGATTCTCAGGAGGAGGTTTGAGGCTGTTCGGGGGATGCTGATTAGCAGGAGCCGGCGGGGTGTGGCGGCGGGAACGGCGCTGGTATGGGGTTCGGAACCGGCCATTTTTCAAGTAGAATGCCAATAATAGGTTTTGTAGTAAATAAGCTTAATCTTGTAGAGCAATAGTAGTGGAGAGAAATGGCTACATCTGGGGGGCGGATGGCGTGATTATATGTTTAATTGAGTCTAAGTAAAGTCAATATCTGGGCTACATTAAACTACCCTGTAGCCCTCGGATATATACTTGAAACGGCATGGGCACACCAGTTTTCTTCTGACCCTTCGCTACGATTGGGCCCCTCGGTTTTTAGACGGCCTTTCGACAGAAGGCAGCGGGGTAGAAAGGCGTGTGATTCGGAATTTATCCGAATCCCGTTGATGATCTGCAAGTTCGGCTTCTGTTCTAGGTAAGTAGTCAAGTAAGACACTCGGAGTATCGGCAATTGGAGCGTCCGAGAGCTAGCACTATTATTGATAATCACTGCATGGATCATACCAAGCCCGTCTCATGCATGACTGGGCTGGCTTGGCATCTGAGATATTCAAGTTATACCGACAGCAAAGCAGACATTGCGGCCAATTGTGGCTGATGGTGTGGGGTGGACTTCTGCAGGCTCCACTGAAAAGGTTTAGGCAGGCCTCAGTACTTATCAGAGGGCGCAGATGTGCCAGGGTCCATTCCTTTTATATGGAGGAAGTTCTCCGTAAATCCGAATCTTTAATTTAACTCGATGCGCTGTTCATTAATGATGTCGATCGCTCGCTTGACGGGTTTCATTATCGTGTGTCAAGGAAATACGAGACATGTTGAAATATGAAGTGTTGGGATTCTGGGTCCCGCTAGCGTCGGGCTGTGCCGTCGATCTGTTTGTTTGCCAATATGGGACAAGTAGTAACTTCGCTTGCGTTGTCGACTAGATTGGCCAGTCGATGCACACATTCGACATCGGAGCTAGACCTTATTGACAGGGGTATAGTCACCTACAGAGGCATTACGTAAAGTACATTTCCATTGTGGAACGTTGCGGTGGGTGAAGAGTCAGAGAATCAAATCGTCATATAAATATAATCGTCTATCCGAGCTACTATACAACACAGACTGTACATAATAAATTTAAACATGTCAATCAAGCCCCAATCTAACTGTCCAGGGGACTCTTGCAGGTAAACGAGGTAGTCGTACTCGAGCTGTAAGCAGTTATCAAGCCAGTGATGGCAGAGTAGGCACCAAGACCAGCAAGAGCCAATGCACCCAGGAAGTAGAAAAGGTTGAAAGAGCTAAAAACGATACGCTTGGTGCCCATGCTCTTGAACCCACGAGCAAAGCGCGTCAAGCCCCGGTCGTGGCGCACAGTCGCACCAGTGGAAGGATCGAATCCTTCCCCGTCAGTCAAGGCATACTTCTGGATCCAGAAGACGGTCGCCAGCATCGGGGGAAAGGTGTAGGTGAACTGCAGAATACAGAAAGCAGCGACAACGGAGGTCAAACCGGAGAAGCTGGGAATACCAGCAGCGAGGACGAAGGCGATAGCCCAGTAAATTGGGATCAGAGCGACCCACATGAACTTGCCAGCTCGGGCGGTTAGAGGCGGGCAGTGGAAGAATTCGACAAAAATGTTGTTGTAGATGACCTTCACACCAATGTTTCCATACAGACCAGCGGCGATGACACCCGACAGCATGGCAAACACGTTGCCGGCGGTCTGGATGCTGTATTTACTGACACCAAGGTAGGTGGGATTGATGGAGTACTGGCCCTGGTAGCCGTACATGAATAGGCCGTACAGCATGTAGCAGAAATAAATGAAAGCCTGGGCGGCCCACATGCCAGTCAAGAAGTCCTTGGGGCGCTTCATCTCAGCCATAAACTCGGGGAACACCATGGCACCACCGTAAGCGAAGACAGCCTGCATGGCACCGGTGACCGAGGCAGCAAAGTCGGCAGGGTCGGGGAGTCCACCAGTGGTCTTCACGGGAGGGAAAACACCATTGACAGGCTTGACGGACGAGCCATCGCCGACAGAGAAGCCCGCAGACTGGGTATAAGCGGTATAGTTAGGAGGCGAGTGAGCAGCACCACCCATGGTAACAAACATGCAGAGAAGATTGAGCCACACGGCGACATTGGCCAGCCATCCGAATTTCTGCAGGGTGCGAACCTGTCCGAGGAAGAAACCGACCAGGGCCCAGATCAGACAACAGATGATATAGCAGAGCTTGAACTGGGCCGCTTGGGACAGAGCTTCTCCGTTAGAAATCACAATAAGACCAACGTTCAGCAACAGCTGAACGCTCTGGAGGATGTTGAAGAGGTGTCGCATCCAGGGGCCATACAGTCGAAATCCCATATCACCGAAGCTCCGCAGAGGGAATTGGTATGAGTCAAGACCCATGAAAGTATCCCAAAGCAAATATCCGGAGTATCCGGCCAGAGAGGCAAAAACAGTATATAGAGCGATACCGGGACTATCAAAAGTCAGTGATGGTCGTACCCGAAAAAAAACTGAAATCGAAGCTTACCCCCAACCCATGGTCGCAAACGCGTACGGGAGACCGAATGGACCCAGGATATCAGTAGTGATCAGGTAGAAAATGGCACCACGGGTCGCAGTTCGAAGCGCGCGAGATGCATTAGTCCACTCTAGATCGGAGATGGTCATGCGAGTAGCCGGGTCACTAGTGTTCAGGGCGCCGGCATCTTTCAGGTCGCCGGCATCCTTCTGGTCACCGTCCGTGGATAGCTGGACTCCACCGTCACTCTTAGAGGGGAAAATAATCGACAGAACACCGGTCTCAGGTGTTGTCGAGTGCTCTTCCTCAGCTCGAGTGAGCTGCGCATAGTGGTAGTACTCCTCAAAGGTGACGCTAGTATCATGCAGCTTCCGATGCTGGGGGCGAATACCAGTACTGGGACTTTCGACAGAGAGGTTTTCAATAATCTCACGCTCCTTCTCGTGAAGGCGAGGATCACCATCGACGGCGAGATTTGCTAATTGAGACATTGCCAGCAATGTAGGGGATGAGTGGGAAAAGAGAAGGGGAGATGAGTCAAGAGTAAAAAGTACCCAGTGGGGGAAAGAAGCATGCGACCGGGCCTTCCGTTTATTTTATACGGATCGTGTGGACCCTTTCGCCCGAGGCATCGGAGAAGGCGATAGCATTTTGATTTCATAAAAGGCCGAGACGACACAAAGGGCGTGAAAGGGTTGCCGGTAGCCGGAAGCGGCCCAGGCTGGAACCAATCATGGTTGGTGATTTGATCGTTTGATAGGGTCAACCACACATTGTGAGAAATGGCGCGGAAGAGCCCGAAACGAAAGAACTTCCAAGGAAGCCAAGTAAGCTTAAGCCTTCATGGCTGCCTTAGCAGCAGTCACGATTATTGGTGGCGAGTGGGTGGCGTGGAGAATGTGGAGCCTCGTTGCATCTGCCAGATATTGGTTTTGACCAGTCAGAGTGCGCGGGAGACGCCGCGAACCCTAGATTCAGGGTCCATAATGGGGGGCGCGAAATCAGCGTGGGAGACATCCTGCAGCCCACTCCAAAAGGGAGGACTATAGCTCCTGATGGGAGATGATATGCACCATGAGGGGGCAGATCTTCAATCGGACTGCCAAGCTGAGTATCACGCAAAAGCCCACAAGGATGACATGTAGAGTTGACCCAACGCAAAGTCGGCAAAGGCTCGCTCGCCACCTTCCTGTTTAGTCGATTTTTTTCATGTCACTTTTTCAAACAAGGGACGCCTCAGATCCACCCTGACCGTGTTTTCGTTTCGCCATATCAACAATTCCCGAGTGCTAAGTTTGTCATTGACATTTCTAAAGAAAACGTTTAATTTTTCTCCGCGTGGCGAATTTTGGAAGCGCGTTCTCCAGGTTTGTCCCCCGCACATGTCGATCTTGCACAAATGTGTCTGTTTGTGATGAATCATTATAATCTCCTTAATTGATCTGATATCCGCGGCTAGAAACGGGTCGGCAGGCGACGGTAATTATGGCTATTTGACAAGGCTCCCAAATGAACGCACTTGTAGCGTTTTGCTTAGGGATTCCCAGTACTTCGAAATGAGACATTATTTGGGGGGTGGTCAGAGACTGTACATAATCAATGAGAAAGCAGGAGCTATGTGCAGTAGCAGGCTCACCAGCAGTTATGAATGTTCCGGAGATTTAGATTCGTGACAGTTATCTTCTCTTTGGAATTCATCCTTTTCTAAAGCCTCCCACTCAGTTCTCTAGAAATTTCTACAATTTCATGAACATGCGGGGGTTAGGGCGCTGCTCCGCGATCATCCGTGTGGAGTATCCATTTCTCAAGCGATTCCTTTTCAAATTGGGCAAGTTTGAGACATTTTTCCCCGTGTGGATTCCCGAAACCCGGCACCGGATAGACGCGTGTGGAGGGTGGATTTAGGGGTATTGAAGCGGCGCGCTGCTTTGCGAATGCTCTCAATTTGTCGCTTCTAGACAGCTTGAACTGCTAGTCGGATTCTGTCTTTCTGCTCGATTGACTTTCGAGATGTTTGAGAGCGTTTTGGTGGCACGGTGGATGGTTAGCCGCAGTAGGACACGCGTGGGCGGCGCGTTTTTAGGTGTCCATCTTGCTTCCATGTCAAGCTCGTTACAGTATCATTCGAATTCAGATTTATCCTTGCACTCTTCAATATTCACTCACACACCTTAACTTGAAATAAGCCATTCAAAACACAGTAAAGACCTCGATCCCTTAGTTCTTAGAATAAAATTTGTATCTATCGTGATATAGTGGAACGGTACCGACTGTATTATACATGAGTTTGCCATACGCGTATGCTCTTTTTTGGTTTTCCCCAGGCACCACGCTCTTCCTCTATCCATGACTCTCTGAGCGTCGCCGAACGTGAGGCACACAATATGGCTCCAATATTTCCTCTCTCAAAGTTACAATAAATTCGTGATATTGTAGAGTGCCAATCACTAACCACATCTCAAATGGCCGAAGAAGCAGAATGCAGCAAGGTTACGATCATCTACTAGAATCATGCGTAGTGCACTGCTGAGCGGACCGTAGCGCCCAGTGTGGTGTGAGAGACTGACGATTCCCGAAGCTAGCATACCTTGATCAGCAGCGAAATCAGCAAAACTGGATCGACCCACCCGGCTATCGAGGGATTATTGAAAGTCCTTCCTAATACTGCGATAGATCGATTTAAACTCGTAGCTGAGCTGAGGAATCGACAGGAATACTAGACAGGTCCATAGTGTTATTGATCATCTAGCATCCCGGCCACAATAAACTCTACATCGATCGTATATTTTGTGGGAAGAGGGTCAGCGAATCCAAGCTGAACCCTCTGTGGCAACAGGCTAGTAGGGACATTTTACTACGCCCTCAATTTAATGCAGGCCGCCCAATAAATGATCTGCGCTAAGGCCTTGGCGGTGGGGCCAGGAAAGGAGTACTCAGAGTGTATTGGTCAAGCCGATCTCGAGAATGACTCCAGATGTCTGGAACGGGCAGATAAAGCAGAGGGACATATCGATCGATCGTCGGAAATCCCATTTCTGTGTAAAAAGTCATCCAAAAGATGTCTTCATGTAGTATATGTAATTATGAATCTAGAGAAAAGCATGATGTTGACCTCCTTGATCGGCCCTGCATTGTTTTTCTTTAATCAGACTCTTGTCAATAGCGTCGAAAATTGCTTCTGGCATTAGTGGTGTTCTGCTCCGTCTCCGATCAATACGGCTTGGTCATTCTTTTCTCCCTCCTGCTGTCGCTCTCCGCGTCAGTCCAAGCTGAGGAGCAGATTGTCGGCGGATCAATTGCGCGAATCGGGGACTTCCCATACCAGGTGTCTCTTCAATCTTCCTCGCATCAATGTGGTGGATCCATCCTCGACCACAATCATATTCTCACTGTCGCTCACTGCGTCGATGGTCGCTCGCCGACTCGAATGAAAATTAGAGCTGGCTCAACACAGCACGCTAGGTAGCGAAGGATCTCATCGATATATAGCCATCAAACATGGCCGAGGCGGTCAATCTTATATAAGCTCGATTCCTACCTATACTAAGAGAGCGGGCGTATTCACCATATATTAGCTAGAGTAGCTTATGGCACTGTCACCTATGCGAAGAGTGCAAAACCTCACGGTGTACGGTGCAGCAACATTGGGACTCTCAGCCAATCATAAGCCATGCTTACCTAACCAGACAATTAGAGATGAAATGTCAGCAATCCATCAGCAACTGTGGGTCCACTAAGCTGTTTTCGGATTACTGATGAATGATCGATAATGCTTGGATAATCCTGGACGACAATTTCTACAGCCATCTCGATACTTCAAACACAGCCCTATATAAAGCCAATTTCCCGAGGATTTCCTGGTAAAATTCATTCAAAAAATACATATCGATTTACCAGGCAGAGAAGACCAATATCCACACAATAATCATGTCAAACCCACTCGCCCACGCAAAGATCGCCCTCCGCCGCTCTAGCGAGCGCGGATATGCAGAGCATGGCGGCTGGCTCAAATCATTCCACACATTTAGTTTCGCTGGATACATGGATCACCGCTTTGTGAATTTCGGATCTCTTCGCGTCCTTAATGAAGATCGCGTCGCGGCCCGGAATGGTTTCCCTACACACCCTCACCGCGATGCGGAGATCTTCAGCTATATTCTTAATGGCGAGCTTACGCATCGCGATAGTATGATTAAGAAGGGTGCGGAGGGTGAGCAGGGAAAGTCATTTTACCGTATGCATCGCGGTGACGTTCAATTCACTACTGGTGGAACTGGTAAGCATCAATCCATTCTTTTCCCGGGTGGGTCTGTACAAATACTGACGATATAATAGGAATTGCACACTCGGAACAGAACGAGTCTAATAAGCCCGTCCACTTCCTGCAAATCTGGGCTTTGCCCTGGAAGAATGGCCTCAAGCCTCAATACCACACTATGAGCTTTAGCGAGGAGGCGAAAAAGAAGGGCTTTGTTCCTATCTTGTCACCGCTTGCTGCTGGCCCTGAGGCTACACCTGCACAGGAGGAGGCTGCTGTGCCCAAGATTCCCGATACTATTCCCATCCATGCGGACTTTGTTATGGGAGCTGGTATCATTGCTCCCTCTACGACTTTTAAATGGAATATCGGTGCGGGTGAAGTTGTTGAGTCTAAGAAGAAGCGGAATGTCTATATTCATGTGCCCATGACCAAGCAGGGCAAGGCAAAGGTCAAGATCGATGGCCGTGAAGATGCCGTGCTAGAGGAGGGAGATGGTGCGTTTGTCACGATGGTGAATGCTGGAGACTGGCTTCAGGTAGAAAGTATTGGAGAGGTTGAGGCGGAGGTTATTGTGCTTGACAGCGATTAGTGTAGCTTCTTCTTTTACAGTGGAGATTAACGGCAGCATTTGATATTAATGAATTGAGGATTGAAGCTTCTTAATACACCTCTTCTCAAATCATCGGATCTACTGTCACGCTGGTATGACGTAGAGTAGAGGCCGTATATGGTAGGCAATAAACACCACAAGGATCACAACTCAAACAAAAATCGAAGATAGATGGCAAAAACACAGCAATCTCACGATGAGTATCTCTCACACTTCGACTCCGGGTATGAAGCTGGCTGGCTTTGATCCAGATAATGCAATGAACAATAAAATAACCTGTGACGAACCCTTCCAGCAAAAACTCTACTTCTTCTATGGCACACTGATAGACCGCCCCTTTAGATTTATTGAAGAAGGCAAGACCGAGACCGAGAAAAAAATGACAAGAGTGGGATTTGAACCCACGCCCCGAAAACGAGATGCGGAAATCTGGATCAGGTGAACCTGAACCGCACGCCTTGGACCAACTCGGCCATCTTGCCTATTAATAAGCAATTGGGTGATTGTTTTCATCAAGTCGCTTGAATTGAACCGAATCAAGACCCTGAAACTTTTGTCGCACGTTCTAGTTCTAGGCTTTGAAATCAGAGAGTGGTGTCTGGGGAGTGGGCAATTTGGATTGTGGGGCTGGCTCTTCGACGAGGGAACAAATTTAGGTTCAGAATTGCAAACAACGGTCTGAATGTGAACAGAACACCTTGGTTGCCATGATGATATTGGTAGCTGAGTAGAGAGATGAAGTCTATAGATGGAGACTAAGGATTGTTTATACAATATCCATGGTACAAATACATGATAGAGATATCCATGAGAGTAAAAGATCTCCTAAAACGTGAAATGACCACATAGAAATGAATCACAGATCATGCGACGGGGCCTTCGGCCCATTCTGGCTTGCAGAGGCTGAAGTCAATCCCTGCTTCGCGGCATATTTCCCTGAGCGGTGCAAACACCTGGTGTACTGATGCAGGAAGTTCAAGCCTCCATCCCCCTCGAGGCCCGGGAACCCTCTCAAATGCGTCCGACTGGAGTTGTATTTTTGTGGGCTTCGAGAGCCTCTCTCTTCGCTGCGTGGCTATGCGTTTCACATTCGCCATCACCACATGAAAGTCTTCCGGGTGGTAGCCAGCCAACTGCAGATACTCCAGGCCAGTAGGGAGAACATCTAGGAGAGAGACGGTGGGGCGATGAGCGTCACCGAACTCGAGGATTGTTCGCAATGGAATGCGGAGTTCCCGGAGCTGGTGGAACTCTGCAAGCGATCCAAACTGATTTGAATGTTCATTTCGAGACTCGTCATCGCATCCCATGGCCGTTGTTTGTCCATTGTCATTCAGTCTGAGTTTGCGGAGACAATGTTTTTGAGTGAGTAACGCGGTATAGAACGCTCTAGGGCGAAAGCTAAGCACCAAATGACCCATAGGCGCCTCGTTGCCGTGCTGATACTCGAAAATTTTCAGGTTGGCGCAGGCGATTATGAAGTCCGCCATTCCCCTGCTACCGTTGCACCGAGTTACAGCGCGGCTCAGACCTATCTCCCTGATCCCCGATGTGCCGGGGCCCGCCTTCTGGTAGACTGAATTGTCTTCGTACTCTTCGTACACTCCGTCGGCTCTGAATACCCGCATCGCCGGTAGCTTGAACAGCGGGAGGAAATCCGAGGCGATTAAGTGCATTTTGTCTTCTCCAGTTGAAACCGTCACATGTTCAAGATTCTCGAGCACCGGCCTAGTGTCAAATGGCGGGGCTCGGATGGCCACTCTCCTCAGCATTGGGATGAAATATTTCGAGTTATTCGAGTAGCTCAGGTAAAGCACGGTGATACCTTCAAGATACTGTAATAGCACCGCGAGCCAAGCATCTTTGTCTCCATTTCGCAGCCCGCGGTTCCATTTAGTTTGCTCAGCACGTGAATCGCAAGCTCGCTCGACCGCGTCCTTCACCATTCTCACATTATATTTAGGTTCTGGCCCCTCTGATTCCAACCACACATCCAGATTCTGGATCGCAGCCCCAATGTTGGGGTTTCTGGAGATGCAACAAACAAGTGGGTAGACCATCTCTCCGCTCACCCAGATACGTCTCCTATAGGCTCTGGGGAGAAGCAAAGCGTACCATTGACGGCACACGCGCATCATCTGAAAATAGTCTGGTTGGTAGTTGAGGTGATCTGCAATCAGAAGCACAATATCATTATTGAGAATGGGCAGAGTGGATCTCAATCACTTTGCCTCAACACCTGGAGGCTGCGGTGACTGTCAGTTATGAGTGCGCACTCATGAATCACGATTCACCAGAACTGCGTTCAATCCTGGGTTAACGGAACGAATTGAGTCAAGCTGCAGAAAGTGGCGAGCGGAGGTCCCAAGGTGAGATGACAAGGGTGGTGTTGAAGAGAAGAGAAGAAGGGGTGATGAATAGGAGAAAGGACGAAAGGGTGATGAATTGGAGAAGAGCAGAAGTGAAGAAAGGGAAGTGAAGGGCGATGAAAAGAGCGTTCTTCAAACCAATTTCTGTGGAGGGAGACTTTTGAAAAAAGATGACTCAGTAGAACAGAGTGGCAGGTGACAAAGAAGGCCCCGAAGGGAATTTCAGATGCTGTTCCTTAAAGACAGAATGTCAAACACTGGTCAGATTTTCAGAGATACAATGGCAGGGGAGCTCTCAGCCTTGACTATCCTGGTGAAGAAAAAGCATGACAGCCTACGACTACTGTTCTTCACATATTAGTGAGAGAATGATCAACTTCACTAACGAATAGCTTGATCATGAGATACAAAAGGTGGCTACATGACAGCGTATTGGACCCAGTCAAAGTGTCAAAGCTCACCAGAATGGGAAATCTATAGGTCCGCCGTTTACAGATATCACGCTGAGGCAGTAGTTTGTGCACGTGTTCGTGCTACTCGGGTGTGTTTTGGAGGTTCACAAGCTCTTAGACGGCACATATCAATCATTCATCATAGATCGTGTATTTAGAAAAATATCATTAGTTTACACTCTTCGTCCTGATCGGAGTATGTTTAGGTGGAAAGTCTAATCCAAAGCGGGAGTCGGGGCGTGACGTATATCAACCGACTCCTGCCCTCAATTGGACTTTCCTCGTATCGTTTCTTCAAATCTTGAGAACTTATATTGTGCTCATTTTATCTGAGATTCTTTGCCGCATTTGAGTGCCTCAAACCCCGTATTTACTCATCTTAATATGTGGCTTTGGGGGCTTTATATCTTTCCTATGCTTCTGACCTTTCTTTTTTGTTTCTTTTTTTCTTTTTTTCGAAGCGATGGGTATTCATCAATACACTTTAGTCTTACAGATGGCTTCGGCCTCTTAACTGTCCTGATAAACGATTTCGAGATCTTATGGACATCAAAGTCCAGCTCCGCAGAGGAGCCCAAAAAGAGATAACCTGGCAGAAGGAGATGGAATATTTAAAGGCCCAAGGACTAAGTTCTATCAATCGCTGGATAAGTAACAACCTTAGAACCTTAAGTTTGTGTGCCAAACTTTCTGTCCAGTTTGCGCCGACCAATCTCCGACCGATCTCCGTGAAACTTCCCAGGTTGTTGCTTACAAAACGATAGCTTCTTCTTTGTTTTAAGTGATTTTTTTTACTAATGACAATTGGAGAAAAAAAAAGGGAAGGGAGAATGATCCACAACTATGATTGTGCCATAGTGAGGTTTTTGACATGCTCATTGGCATATGCGGGAATGAAATCCGTAGTCAAGTACCAACTTGGTTTTTGCATCGCATCGTAGATAGCCTTGCCGTTAATGGTTAGATTTTGGAATGTGACATGCTCAATCATCCTGTCCTCATCATACCCAACCATAACCGCAGTGTTTGCGTTGTCTCCATTATAGCTTAGGTTTCGAATGGTGACATTTGAAATACCTCGCCCCGGAGAGGTGTTGTAGTCGGTGTTGAACATGACTCGCATATTTATCAACTGGCCCATCCGGAAGTTCTCGACCCGAACATTGTCGATCAAAACATCGCGAATCAAATTCCCATCGCCAGGATTGAGAGCAATACAGCCTTGGTAGAGTATCTGGTACTCGCGATGATCTAGGATGTCCAAGTTTCGAATGGTAATGTCTGATATAGTCTCGGGGTCATCAGTATTTCCATGCGTTCCAATGTTGATTGGATGGGAAACATCTGCCCATAGTGACGAGTTCTCAATAGTGATATTTTGACTGTCTCCGTAATAGTCATATCGGTGATTGTAGATGGCGATGCAATCGTCCGAATTTCGCATGAATACGCCTGTGACCAGTACGTTCGTAGAGCAATAGAAATCCATACCATCACCCCACTGTGTAGCACTGATAGAGCGGAGGTCTTTGATAGTCACATCATTTGCTTGCGCCATGTTCATTTTGGTATTGATGACGATTACGCCATCGACAGTGATGTTTTGTGAAGACGTCATAGAAATACCGCTGCTTGGCTTGTATACAATACCACGGCCTCGTAGAGAAGCGTTCGAAGAACCATTGAAGTTGACATCGGCAGCTAAAGCTGCACCTCCCGCAAGATAGACAGTTCTGCCAGACGGGACATTGAGGACATCTCCAGTGACGGTGTGGTATCCTGGCCCAAAATAAATAACATCTGAACTGTTCGATATTGGGATATCTGTCTCAATTGAGTTGGCAAAAAGATGAAGACAGTCAAATATATCTTCGTTCACTTGAATAACGAGGTTTCGTGGTTGCGTCAAAGTAAAAGAAATCGTGTTGTTATGAACAGTGGGGGTGATACCGTAGGAATAAGGGCGAATTTGAACGGTGTTGACTGGTGTAACGTTGCTTTTAATCAATATCCTCACGGTTCCAGAAAAGTCAAAATAGGCCATTGAAGACAAGTGTGTCATTGCGGACCCGGTGGTTGTATTGATCTCATGTAGTCCCACCTGGTACGTCCCAAGGCTTTCTGACTGACCACCATCAACCTTGAGGTTGATGTCGAAAGATGAACCCAGGGTGACTCCGGAGGGAATGGGGTAGGCTTTCACTTCGTTGACCCCTGATACAGAAGTGGCTGTTGCGAGAGCAGCGAGGCAGAGTGTGCTAAGCAGGCGAGAAAATGCCATTGCGATGGTAGATATCTTTCTGTACTCAGGAACTTGATTCTTTTTTGATCTGGAAATGGAGGGTTTGAGATCCTATTTATCTCCTCAAAAGTAAGTACATCATTGTCCTGACTCTTGGAAAACTATGGTCAGGGGATTTGCTCTTTCCCATTATAACCTTTTAAGGCATTCCGGCAACTAGTCCGTCTCCGTACTGCTCTTCTCCACAACCCCCCGCAGCCCGCTATACTACACTATAAGCTCTATTGTCAGCAGGATGTGAAACTGCGGGGTTGGGTGTTGCGGGGTAGAGCCGGCATCGATGATGTTGATGTGAAGCAAAATACTATAAACGGACCAGCGGACAAAGTCCCGGAGAATAGCCCGAGCTACTAGCAGTAGCCTATTTGAGTGACAAGGTATATGTTCTGAAAGTCCTCCGGCAAATCCTCCGGGAGGGTTGGCGTACCCTACATCGTTTAAATGCAATCGAGTGCCCAGGTTTAAGACAAGACCAGAGGGACTAAACATGGGAATATAACTTTGTGGAATGGATATACTGTTCCATAAGGGGGTCCCAGTCTGGTGTGCTTGCCTGCCAATATATCGCCCTTTACTTCCTAAGTTTGGCCCACTCGGAAGCATTCTTCGCAGTTATTACGATAAGCCTTTAAGGAGCGACAGCAGCCACTTGCCTTCTACCAACCCGGACAGCTCGACCATGAAGAGCTACAAGTTACGATCCACTTACTATTACAAGATGAATGGTAGTCACAGTGATTTCCTGCCTTTGACCAATGTTGCAGTGGGCGACTAACTGGGCGTGGAGAGGGATATCCAGAATCGGCACCCCGTTTCGGCACCTGGCGCTTCTACAGCGGCTAAACATTTAGAAAAGATAGCCATGTGTGCATAAAACATTCATTTGACATAAGATAGTTGTAAGATCCTTTCTAGGTAAGTATATACATGAAATAGCTACGGCCCAAACTGTATTCATCACGTATCTGGCTCCTCCAACTTAGTTGGATGTCCATAGATCATTCGAAACATAAAGCGGCATAGTATCTTCCCAGCGGCTCTCGGTCAGAATCTCCATATTGGACCCATCGGCATCCATTTGCATGATGAAAGGATAAGGCTGCTGATTGTTGTCATAAATCATAGCCTCATCCTGGAACCCATACATGCCAGAAGCCCAGGTAATCTTGCCACTAGGAGTCCAAGTAGCATGCGCATCATTACACGCCAAAGTAGTCAATCTCTTCAGGTTGCTGCCATCAACATCCATAGTCATAACATCATAGTTATCATCAAGAGCACTGGCAATCGGCCAGCTAGTTCGCCGCGTGAAGACAAGGCGGTTCGAACCATCAGGCGCGAACATGGGAGTGTTATCCCATGCCCAAGTTAACGCCTTCACTTCACCGGTCTTCAGGTCCATGCGGCGCAGGCCCAGAGCCTCAACTTCCTCGCTGTGGTAGCCGAATTCTCGCCAGACGACCCAACGTCCGTCGGGTGAGATTGTGGGGAATCCGGCGTTGGTGCTGCCGTTGGTCAACTTGTGGGTCCAGGTTCCGTTCGCGGAGACGAGGTATACCCAGCCCGGGCTGTAGTATCGGTATTCAAACCAGTCACCGAGACCGACGGCGAGGACTTCGCCATCTTCACGCCATGAGGCCTGGAATGTGCCGTTGGTGTTTGTTGCGGTTGTGAAGGCTGGGAAGCGGGAGCCGTCGAAGATATCGGTCTTTCCGGTGCCGTCGGGATTCATGAGAACGAGAGAAGAGTTCTCGGTTTGCTGCGATGTGTACGCGACTCGGCCGCTCTTGGACAGGGCGGGGAAGACATCGGTGAAGCGATATTCCCAGTCCTCGTTCCAGCTATAGAGCTTCTTGTCGATGGCGCGGACGGGGTCCCACTCGACGTGCTCGTAGACCATCTTGGTGCCATCGGGCGACCAGGATGGGGAGCGGTAGCGGCCTACTAGCGGTGTGTTGTATTTGGATTTCACGGAGCCCTTCCCGCTGGCGGTGGTGAAGTTGATGGAGCCGGGGTATGTGTCATTGGTGAGAATGCTCTTCACGAGATAGCCAATGGTGTTTTTATCCACATACTGGGGAAATATCTTGATACCCCCAGAGTCAGCCGAGGAGTGCACGATGCGATCTTTGCCTGTGGCAAAATCAACCGAGACAATTGCAGTGTTGACATCGTAGAAGTCGGGCTCAGATACACGTGCGTAGTACGTGAGCTCAGTAGTGACCTCGTAGAAAACCACACGGCTGCCATCGGGAGAGAACTTCGGAGATCCCAGACAGTAACCGGTCTTGTTCGCCACACGACGGAAGTCACTACCATCAGGCCGAATGGCATAGATGGATAGTTCCTGGGTGTGTTCCCAGCCGCTCACATTGTTATGTCCACGCCACGGTGTGTTGCGATCCGATGTGAAGAGCAACCAATTGCCATCGGGTGACCAGGCCGGTCTGAAATGACCATCTGGCAAGGTCCAGTCGCCCGCAACCTCAGTAGTGTTGGTCACATTCCACTGAGCACCTGTTTCTAAGTTTTTGATCCAGATATTGCTCTTGTGATTTTCCAGGGTGCCTGCAAAGGCGACAAGGCTGCCATTGGGGGAGATCACACCGGCACCCTCAACGTGGGGAGTAGTAGAGATGGGCTGCAAGTCGGTGCCATTGGGTCGAACACGATATAGATCCGATTGTCCGTCACCGGCACGCTCACTGGTGAATATAATCCACTCACCATCAGGCGACCACTGAGCATGGTAGTCGAATGTAGTCTCGTTGCCGAGAAGCAGACGTGCATCCGAGCCATCTAGGTTGGAGACATAAAGCTTTGAGACAACCGGCGCAATGCGGTTCATCAGCATCACACCTTTCTTCCCCTCGATAGGCATATCGCGGGGTACGAAGCTCGAGCTCGAGCCCGACGCATCAGAGCGTGCTTTCGAAGCATATGGACAGGCAGATCGAGCCTTGTCAGCCTTTTCAGCGTATGGGCATGTCCCGGCCAAAGCAAGACCGCAGAATAGCGGGGCGATTAAGGAGGAAACCCGCATCGTTACAGTGTGCAAAGCGCGCCGTTTCTGTGGACCCAGAACTCGGGAGAATTGGAGGCATGATCGAGCCTTTTTATGACCTCCTCGCTCCTAAGATTTCGCTCAATTCTGTGGAGATCCTCTCTACCGGGCCCCGGACACATAATACATCAGTGGACCATTATGTCCAATGAAAGTCTGTATATTCGCAATGCGTTGCCTATTGGGGCAATGAACGTCGCTGGCTGGCAGGATGTGTGGTGCGGATACACATCTTCAATCTCGCTCTGCTCCGTCCGCGTCCCCGAGATCATCTTCGTGATCGACACGGGGCCTGCATTAATAGTGTATGGACATGAAGTTTCAGGCTGCAAGGCACTAGCACTAGCCCCCTGATTGGGCTTAGTGGTCCTTTTGCATCATGGCTGGAACCGACCGCGGGATCTAAAGGACAGGGGCATCCCAGATCTGATAGGACCTTTTAATGGCATACATAATAGACGGTGAGCCTCCTCGCATTTTTTCATTTCTTCATCCCCATCTTTCGGGAATGGGAGAGCACCGAGATTGTTTCCACACCCGGGCTTGGCTGCTGAGTTGGTAGGATGATCGTCCACGGTCAGCAAGTTGATCACCAATTTCTTGGGTAGATAAGTCCGGCCAAACCTTGATTTTCGTTGGTCCGCACAATTCATGGCGTCATGTGGAACTGGGGCGGAGCGTGAGCAGCATAAGCCTCCGTCGGTTATCCCGAGGCCGAGATAGAAACACCAATTGATTGATCAGCATAAGCATCGCTTACCGGGAAGTTGTCTTGACTCTGCAGGCCAAGCCGTGACGGCCCGAGTTCAGCGGGTGCCTTTTCCCGTGTATCTACCCGGAGGCGCAACACCGTTACATTGTTGATCGGCTTTTCTGACATGAGGTACTTGGTCATAATAGCCAGCCAATGGGAAGAGTGTTTTACTGCAGGAAGGCTGCAGATATTCAGGAACAGAAATTTTATCTCCGATCAAGATGTCAGCGCTAGCTCTAGCTATCCCAAGTGCACTATTCCTCCGAACGCCATCGGGATTTCTAGCCATTGGCGGGTCGGTCCTCAAAATGATGACCATCCTTCAGGTGTCAGACTCATCAATGATTCGTGAATTCGATGCTGATTGCAATATCCGAAGTACTCGGTTCAAGTTACCCGATAGTCTCTAGGCAGCCACTACACCCCCAAGGTAGAATGTTGGTAGCTATCATATGCTGCTTCCGTATACTAATTCGTTAATGTGCGTAAGAATTCTGCGCCGGAGATACTAACCGCTTCAAGATTGTGCTGTCAAGCCTCTATGTAAGGATGGAAGGATCAAATATGTAAATGCAGCAACCGAGACTTGCTTATCATGATCGGATAGACTTTTGATGCGTGGCTGTAGAGCCTGGAAGCGATATGGTAGGGAACTGTGCTCTCTCTAAACTCTATTGGTGGATATTTGGCCGCTTTCAAGACCTTGCTGCTTACATTTTCCTCTATCATTTCGCTTTCCGTGTCAAATCATCCATCTTCTGTCCCTTTCATCGTATGAGCTCTGTTCCTCGTCATCTCCGGCTTACCATCCGTCATTCATCATCGTCCAGCATGCTCGTCCCTGTGAAAACGGCGGTTAAAAATCCCAATACTCGTGGGTCGCAATATTTACCTACCTTAATTGAGAATGGACGGAAAGTCACTCAAGAATTCGGCGTTGTTGACAGTCAGCGGATTTCAATCACCTGCGATGGGCGTGCATCGCAATCGAATTTGTCCGCCCCTTTAACGCATCCTAGACCACGAGCAGCAGATTTTTGCTCCCCGGTGGATTCAGCTCGACGTTATGTTATTCCCCATATCAAAGAGCTTCGAACACTTCTGATTACGCACAATGGAAAATACCCACAATCACTAAATTTAGGAGCTTCGTTGATGTCCAATGGTTCATCCACATATAAGATGGAGGTCTCGGCCTCTATTGGAGACCGAGAGAAACCGTGACTCGAAAGAATAGGCCAGGTTTGTGACTTCACTAAAGAACATCTTGCATCTTTTCTCGTCTAATTCGATGACCCCTTGTTCTTCTCAGATATTGGATTTCTGGAAGCTGCGGTGCCGGTAACCAAGGCAGACCGCCGCTATTCCCCAGCTTGTGCGGGTCAAAGTGGTATTCCCAAACCAATCAAATTTGGGCATATACGCTGGGCATAGCAGGCGATCTCTTCAGGTTTGAGTGTCCATCGTTCCCCGCCGCTTCAGAGAGTAAATCACCTTTCTCTCTTGTAGTCACGGGGATCGTGTCCCGGTGCTCTCTGGTATATCGCAACCATTGACACTAGAGAGCCAATTTGAACCATGTGGACCCAGCCAACTGCCAATCAGCCACTAGAGATACTGGAGATGAATGCGACCTTCCAAGACCGAGGTGAATACCCCCGCCTGCAAGAACTCTTGCTGTATCTCAGATGGAGAACTTATGCCACGCGGATTGAAAATCAGTCATCCTTCTCCAAATATTGATGAGAAGGTTTCTGACACTCTATTGCAAATTCCTGTCTCACTCTACAATCCAAGCTATTCTGTCATGTTCACAGCAGCACGAGCGACCCCACCTAACGATTGGTTCGTCAAACAATCTCATTTCATCAGTTTTGATCGCATCGGTCAAGGGCTCGCCCTAACATGGTTGCAGAAAGTAGCTCAAAGAGAGAAGTATCTGCGAACTTTGGAAGCAACACCTGCAACTTAACAGTGCGACCTATTTCGGCTAGAAGCCCTCAAGCGCAGGTCGCTACTTTGACTAGTATCCTCATACGCTGATAGGCGGCTTCACGAAGAGACACTAACAAGTATACCAGAGATGGAAAAGACCATAGTTCCGTGGTGAACATCTCACCAATTTGACGACTGGACTGGGATTTAATATGTGCTTGACATTGAAAAAGCGCTGGTGGCTTAAATAGGAAAGCTCCGGCGGGGGAATCCACTACACAGCTCTATAAGGGAGCTATCTGAACCCCTGTCTCGAAGCACAGAGCTATCGAAGTTTCAAGTGGTGGTAAGGGTTCTTCAACCACAAAATCCAGCCAGGATTCAGAAGCTTGTTAAGAACCAGATTGCCTGTGCAAAAATTCGTTTGACTTCAATACTTCTTCCAAAACGTCGGCTTCGTACTAACTGAAGAAAACGGTCGCGCAATTCGAGGTCAAATGCGAGACTTTCCGTTTCAGTCAATTTATGAAGCTCGGCCTGAAACAACCGGAACCCCCGGAACCACTTTTAATTTCATGCTAATAACGCTTGTTTAAAGTAAAACCCTTATTTTCTCTGTTGCCTGTCTCGAGATCCATGATAATATAAAAGCCCTATCTTACATTCTGTTCTGTTTTGAGTCTTCTTCTGTATCCTGTGTTGTATATACATTTCTTCCGGTACATTCTTTTAATACTGCTACGAGGCTGGTTCTCGTTCATTTGGAAAAATTGCAAAAATGCGACCCATTCATGCTTTCATTCCTCTGATCGGCGCCATCGGCGCGGTCGCATCTCAGCCCACTGATTCATGGGTGTTCGGCGACAGTCTCTTCTACCTTGGGCCCCCATCGGGAAATTCTCGGATCACCAAGGCTACTTACTCGATTCTGCCTCCTGCTGTTCCTTCTGGGGCTAAGGTTTCCAGTACCAATGATGAGGTCTGGGTCTCTGTTTGGGTTGGTGCATCGTCCAGTGCTGGTAGCGAAGACTATGATCTCTACCAACCCCTTTTCAACTGGTCTCTTGATCAGGAATCGCAGTGAGTATTGGCTGGTATTCATTAACATAACAAGTCAGTCCTCTAATTGTTGATTACAATTATAGGGGATGTTCCGCATCTGTTAAGGAGTGGTGCGTTGCCGCAAGTACTTATACTCCTGGTAGGTGACATGCCTCTTCTACTGTACTTGATGAGCCCAGCTGATACTCCTTTCACTTAGATGGCCAGATTGGCCAGAACTATGTTGCTGTTCCCCGGAACACTACTGTGGACTTTGAAAGTATGTACCCGCTTGATACATCGATTTTATCTACGACCAGACACTGACAATGGTTAAAGTCGCCGTCGAGGACAAGAAGGTTATCCAGACCGTGACTATTGACGGCAAGGTAGTCTCCAAGCAGACCGATAGTAAGAGCCCATTAAAATATTCCCCAAATAAAATCTCCCGCTGATTTATTCTTAGCCCTCGATGCTGCGCTCCAGTACCTCTACTCCAGCAACGAGTGCTACACCGGATCTGGAAGCTGCGGTACCCTCGCTGGCTACAGTATGTGTTTTCATATCCAACAGATTCTCAAGATATCACATACTGACATCTTTAGGCATCACTAATCTGACCGTCACCCTGAGCGAGGCTGACACCGGTTTCGCCGACGTCTTGTCCCTGGACAGTGTCACGGACAAGAACTTCAAGAGCACTGACGGAGGTATCACCTGGCACGCGGACTGGATCAAGGTTTCCTCAATCGACTTTGGCTCTTCGAATGACACCGAGGTGGATGGCTGATTACCTGGTTTTGTCACAAAGCCGTCGATCGGAATGCTGAGGATCATAACCTACATGATGTCCAGCTCATTTGTATAGTACCTAGATTTTTGATCACCTTCATGCACATTAAAGGATTTTGAGTGACCTTGGAAAGTCACGAGCATGGTTGACCCCAGAACTGATCGATGCAAGGGGGTTGATAACCCCCACAATTCTATTAGCATAGCTTAAAACACGAGCCTATCGGCCAGAAGATTTCCCGAATCATTGTGCTTTGCATTCTTCGGAACATTCCAGTCCTTGAACCCTTCCAAGGCTGTCCTTGGCCGGCTACAAACGGTTTAAACAGGCTGGTAGCCCTTCGTATGATTCTATGCCCCGTGAAAAGCACGTCAAGCTTGACCTTTCACATCTGTGCCCTGTATCCAAATATAGGCCAGGGAGCGGATACATACTTCAGTTCGGTGATCTTATATTAGTATTGAAAGCCCGCATGGTTCTGTGAGATTAATCATCAAATTCCCGTTCCGATTGCACAATCTGGATAATCCAATGTGAATGGCCCCGACGATGAGTGGCCGAGGATGTCTCTGCTGTTAGCTACATACATCGTCTGTGTATGCACCCGCGGAATCGAACCAATGAATGTACAAGTGCAACAGGGAAAGGAAATTCCTTCCGTCATTTGATAAACATTAGGCTTTTCACCCCTTCGTACCGTTATATCATCAAGGGGATAAGCCCAGGGGCATTACGCAATGTGACATTATGCACGTCGGAGCAATTTGTAAGTTATAAAGTAGATATTCAACATTCACCACACACTTCCAAGCTCTTATAACATCTCCGTTCACATATCCACTTCAATGAATACTGAACGATCCTCATCAACGAATTCAAGCACTTCTCGAAACCAAGAATTGCTACCATGTAACTCCAAATCAGACCCGGAAAAGACTCCTCTCGAAGATGACCTGCCGCCTGTTGATGGCGGTTTCCACGCGTGGATGTTCCTGGCGGCGTCCACCATGATTGAGGCCCTGGTGTGGGGGTTTGCATTCTCGTTTGGTGTTTTTGAGAGCTATTATCGAGATAGTAACGTGCTGAAGGGCTCGCATATGGTTGCTATCATCGGGACCTGTGCCACGGTGAGTAATTTTCTCCTCAACTCCTCACCTTCTCCGCGAAACTAAGACAAGAAATTTCTAACAGACAACAGGGCGTCGCATATCTGAGCTGCCCTGTGGTAATCGTCATCATGATTCTTCTCCCTCGATATGCTAGATGGTTCTCCACGGCAGGCTGTATATTAATGTGTTTATCACTAGCCATGGGCTCATTTTCTACAAACACCACACACCTCGTTCTCTCGCAAGGAGTCGGCTTCGGAATCGGTGGCTGTATAGCCTACAGCCCATCAATCATGTTCATGTCAGAATGGTTCGACAAGCGCAGAGGCCTGGCTTTTGGAATGGTCTGGGCTGGGTCAGGCGTGTCCGGCATATTATTCCCACTCGTGTTAGAGAAATTATTGGACCGCTACGGATTCGCGACAACATTGAGAATTTGCTCGGTCCTGCTATTTGTGCTCGCCGCTCCGTTCTTATACTTTCACAGACCGCGACTACCGATCTCGAAAAATATTGCTCATCACCGTTTTAACGTGAACTTCTTGCGCAATCCTGTCTTTATTATGTACCAGGCTTGCAATGCGCTTGAGGCTTTTGGATTTTTCTTACCAGCTATTTATTTGCCGACTTTCGCGCGCTCGATTGGTGCTTCGGAGTTGCCTGCTTCTTTGACTGTGACAGCCTACAATCTGGCGTCGGTCTTCGGGAGTATCTCTATGGGGCATCTCTCTGACCGTTGCCATGCTTTGATTTGCATAATGATTTCTACAACTGGGACTGTGATTTCTATTTTCTTGCTGTGGGGGTTCTCAACCAACATCGCAGTTTTGATGGTGTTTTCAGTTGCGTACGGAATCTTCGCTGGGAGTTTCTCAGCTACTTGGTCGGGGATGATACGTGAGGTCCAAAAAGTGGACACTAGATCTGACGCAACTATCGTGTTTTCAGTCATTGCATTTGGGCGGGGTATTGGAAATGTTGTCAGTGGGCCGTTTAGCGAGTTTCTGCTCCGTGTTGATAACTGGCAAGGGCATGCAGCCGGAGCATACGGTACTGGGTTCGGACTTCTCATTGTTTGTACAGGTCTTACTGCTTTGACAAGTGGCATGTGCTTGCTTGCAAGCTATTTCAGATGTATAAAGACTGCTTAACTGTATTTAAACTTCATGCAGGTCTTGTGAGTGGAGAGATCCGATCGTCATCTATCTCGTAGCTCAGTCCTAAAGCGTCTGAATATCAGATAGGGACAAGCCCGCTGCCTGCTTGAGCAAATCATGAACAGTCCTCACGAGTATCTCTAATTCCTTAAACAGAGGGCATGAATTTTCACCCGTACAGCCGGGTTGCAGATATGTGTTTAGAAGAGCAATGGACGAGCTGATTTCAAAAGCGGAGAGCATTTGAAACGGCTTCAGAGATGACCAGATTGAAGCCTTCCGTAAAGCGACAAAGTATTGCGATATCCTGGAATCGCCGGTGCAAATCTTGGGTTGTAGGCGAAAGTTATCACAAGGGTTGCACATTTGGGCCAGAGCTGGATATTCTCGTCCGCACAATCTGCACTCCTTTGCTTGATCTTGGATGGCGTGGCCTTTTTGATGATCTCTTAGAGACTCTTCGACGGAGTGAACTTCGTATTGCATCAAATCAAGTAGATTTTCAATACTCTCGCTCAATTGCACTTCTTTAAGTTAGATCGTTTCCCGTGTTGAACTCAACCCATTGGATACTTACATATGACAGCATCGGGCAATCTGTTCAAAATTTCAGACTTTTCCCACGCAAGAGAAAATCGAAGAGGTAATTTCAGCTGGGCGTCTCTGGTGAGTCTAGTGAATAGCCATGAGTTTCGGAATAGACACGCCGTGAGAATCAAGTTGCCATAATCTTCCGCTGTCACAGTCTCTTGTTGGTATTCGTAAAGCCACATATAAACCCGCGACCAAAGTGGTTTGGTGCAATCGTACTTGTCACAGTGGATAGCCATTGTAGCAAGCCACTTAGTACTCACCTGGTTCATCTCTTTGGGCTCTTGATGGTGCAAGACTGAAAATAGCACGCCCAGTATAGCAGGATCATCTTCATAGAGGGCAATCTCAGGGCGGTAAGAGTTGGCAAGCTGTTGACCCTCCAGAAACTTTGGCCCGAGCAGTTTGAGAAAAACTGGCGAGGCTAGACCCAGCACCTTTGTGGAAACCAAAAAGCGTCTCGTTTTGTCAGGCGAGTTTCCATGGGCGACGATGATGACATCTCCTTCCATGTCGAGGGTCTCAACACTCGAAACACAGTGATTGGTTGGTTCGCACATTGTGAGACAATAGAAAAGGCTCCTTAACTGTAATCTGTCAGCTAGGTTGAAAAGATGGTCAAATTCCAGAACTTCATGGAATGTTGTGTATGACAGCAGCTGGTAAGTTGATGAGATATGCACTCACTGGAAGAAATAGAGAGGTCCAAGTTCCAAAATAATTGAAGGTCATTGAGGGGTTCAGTTGAAGCGATTATAAGAGAAGTGAGGAGGGTGAAAATTGGAGGAGGAGATTGAAGAAGAGATTGAAGAAGAGATTGAAGAAGAGAGTGAGAAGTGGAAAGAGGACAAGGATGAGAGTTGTTGACCAGGGGACTTATTTATCAAATACGGTATTTTCCATTTTCTCCTTTTCTTTTAGCACATTGGGAAGCGATCAATCACAGTTACAATTCCATGGCCAGTTCTGGTTTCTAGTACTGTATTATCGACATTTCATTCTAAGCCTTCCAGCTTCCGCAGTGCCCCTTCAATGGAAACCAAGCTCCTTCAGCACAATCATGATACAGATATTCCTCAAAGCGAGAGGTACTGGATGCCAACTTTGTCACAGACTTGGTTCGAAATATGAACGCAGATGGCCAAAGCTCGGCGTCCCGCAAAACTTCAAATCCGCCCCTCCGGTGTCACTGGCGCAATGCCTCCAAACCAGGTCTCCATTTAGACAGCCATAGCACCATTCGGCGCTCCCTGGATACATGCGTCCACACTAATTCTGGCTGTCAGATACCGTGCTTTGCGTTCGATATTTTTGTCCCCGTGCTCAAGTTAAGGCTAAGATAGGATGGCACCTGGCAAATTGAACAAAATATCGGAATTTACCCACTCACGAGAAACTCTGAAAGGTGCCACGTTCTCGTAGTCAAGTTGATAAATTTCAGAGGGTGGCAGGGGAATCCTGTATTTAGCTTGTTAGTATAAGCCACAAAGCATATAAATTAGATATCTTACTTGATCACCCAGTTGGGTTTGAGGGCCATGTGTAGCTGCTCATTCAAACACATCATCTCGAGAGCTCCATCCAAGAATAAATCAGTCCCTTTGATGAGGCTCTGATTCTGCGTATCTTGAAGCGCTCTGGGCTGCGAGATAGATATGCCACAAAGGGTAAGTTTCCATCTTCTTTTTGAGTCATGGGTTTTGAAGAGGGTGAGAATAGATTGAGAAGATTGTGAGGAAGAGGAAGATATTGAGAAGAGGAGGAGGAAAAGAATGAGAGCTGCTCACCCACCGATCTATATATCAATCTCGATGGTGGGGTACCCAAGGAATTGTCGGTATCCAGTGGTATATCAACAACTTTGTCCTTCTTACCTTCTCAGTAATTGCATGATTGAAAATAATTCAAGCAGAATGCAACAGAGACTTGAATGACTATTTATATTGTGGAGTAAGTGAAGAAACCAAGATTGGGTTCTTTGGAAGAGATGCCTTATATATTTGATACCGGGTCGGAGTAAGCTTGATCCCGCATGTTGATTGCTTTATGTACAGTAATCACGCGTCTCGTCATTCCCACACATACAGGCTTTGTCCTTTGCATCTCTTCGTTATGTGTATTTTCACTTTTACCGACAATACAAAAGGTACGCGCCGTAGATAAACAGCGCCGTCACCATACTTGATCTGGTAAACAAATGGATGTTCCACTTCCCCGCATCCCCGCGTGCCGACCCCACTCTCGGCCTCGGAAACGCATCCCCGACTCAGCATCAGGTTCGACATCATGTTCCAAGCCTTATAATGCCGAATTCTGAATACAGACGCACCTCAAAGGCATGTGACCCGTGTAAACGAAGGAAGGTCAAGTGCAATGGTCAGACTCGATGCCAGCAGTGCACCCACGCTGGTTTACCGTGTACATATGCGACCAGTCTACCAGATCAGCGGCGGAAGGCTGTACGACGGGGCACTGTCATTGCTGAATGCCGTGCGTTGGTGTCCAAGTCGAGTCATACCAGCTCGTCCCTATCTCCCCAGACCTTATCTGTTCATATTCCCCAATCAAATTCGTCGAATCAAAATCCCTCATTCTTTCTCGAGCTCTTGAGCGATTACGAGCATTATGTTTACCCGATGAGTCCAGTCATTCCAGCAGGTATGATTCGAGAGATGATCGCAAATATGGCTGATAGCACCGACGCCGCATCATTCGTCTGCATTTTTGCGGCAGTGACGTTGAGCTTGGCGAGAAGCGAACCCGTTCAGGATGCGCCCGCAACCCGTGACCAGATCGCAATGCTATTGACCCGCTCACTTGAGCTGCGTCGTCCATTTGGCCTCGAATCCCAGCCTACTGTTGTCCATGTCATGAGAGACGTCTTTACGGAGATGAGCTGCATGACATTGCGCCGGCCAGAGTTGGGCCACATGTATCTGCGCGAGGCGATCTCATTGCTATACATGTTAAACGCACACTCAGAGGACGACCTGGCCAGACTTGATATTATACAACGCGCTCGCCTCCAACGAGCATATTGGGAGTGTTTTATACACGAGAGGTTTACCGCGTTGACATACCACCGCCCGACATCCTTGGAACCATTATCTGCATTACCAGATCACGATGCGTCGCTTCCTTCAGATGTCGAGATAGGCTTCAACTACTGTATCAAGAACTTCTGTCTTATTGATAGGAAATTCCTTGATCTTTGGCTAGGTGACCGATCAGGAGTCACCGCTGGATGGGTGGAGGAGAAGCAGCACCAGCTTGAGGATATTGATTGGCATTGTGAAGTCTTGCGGTTACCGAAAATGCAGCAAGCGGATCTCATTATTACGAGGCATTGGCTACGTACACTTACATGGCAAATGGGCTTGTCTAATACACTGCTCTCCTCGTCGCCTGGTTCTTCGATCCTACTTTCGCTCTCTTTTCCACTGCGTCTGTCGAATCAGCTTCGCCAGTTTATTATTACCACACCGCGTGATCTTGTGGGAATTCATGGCTCTGGTATTCTCAAAAAGCTTTTTGAGATCGCTAGCACTATAGCTGATGTTGTTCTTCACATGCCATATACACCTGGTGATGATACGGTTCAGCGCATTCATGACATCCTTTTTCTCAAAAATTTTCTTTATTCTTTTGCTGGACTGCAGAGCTTGTGGCCGGAACTTTTGACGCAAAAGTTTGAGATGATTCGGGATAAGTATCCAGAGATCAAAGAGATGGAGCTTCTTGTATGATCATGGAAAGGAGCTGTGTTTGAGAGTTTTAATTCATTGAAGATAGTCTACGTTTACCGTGCTCTGGTACATTGCATTAGAGCCTAGTCATATGCCGGGCTCGTCCGCCCTGCATAAAAGCTTAAGTCAATGAGGACCATGGCTCAGGACTCACTCGATCACGTGTAGTCTCAACTCTAAAAGCAAAATTTAGCTTGAACTATCGACTTTGGCTGGATCAGGACGCTTGTTTTGCATAATTGAACATTGGAAATAGAGAAGTATTCATTAAAGTATCAACTCGGTTCTCGTGTAGTGAAACACCCAGATCGAAGTAGCCACATGTAGCTCGTGTAGACTAACGCATGCGAATTATGCTAGTTCATAAAGTAGCTCACGTCTAAGACAAGTAAAGAAACCTTATTTCCCCACAAGGTAAATACGACCTTCATAAGGCTGCAGGGTATCCGACACATCGTCCTCATAATTTTTAGCCAGAACCTTTCGATTCGCATTACCAAGTTGCCCAGCCAGGTCAACCGACTGTTTCTCACCGGAGAAGTTCAAGACCACCACCAGTTTCTCGCTATCAGAGTGCTTTTCAAAAACAAAAACAGCCCCATGAGATGGATCGGTATCTTCAAACAATCCTTGCGCAAAGACTTTCGGGTTAGCACGACGCACACGCAGCAGATCTTTCCAGAAGGAAAGCACAGAGTTTGGATCCGAGCTCTGTCGCTCTACATTCAATGTTGGATAGTTATCATGTACACGCATCCAAGTCTTAGCCCCCTCGCTAGAGAATCCCGCGTTGGGCGTGCTGTCCCATTGCATGGGTAGTCGGGCATGGTCGCGTGCGAGGTGAGCGATAGCAACTTTAGTCGCTTCCAAAGCAACAGGATCATTGCCAGATATCTTTTTCACGTAATTGTAATAGTTAAGGCTGTCCAGGTCTTTGTATTCAGACATATCCCAATCTAGAGGTGCGTTGACCATGCCGATTTCCTGGCCTTGGTAGATGTAAAGTGTTCCCGAGAGGCTGGCAACGAGCATGGCGAGCATCTTTGCGCTGGTGGCCCACAATTCCGGAGTCTCTTCGCTACCCCATCGCGAAATCGACCGGGCCTGATCGTGGTTTTCCAGGAATGTTGTGCTCCATCCGTCTGTCGAGCCGTCCATGAGTGCCTGTGTACGCTTGACACTCGCGCGGAGTTCGGGGAGCGTCCAATTTCGCGGTGTGGTTTGGAAGGCAAAGTCTTTGCCCCTGCCCACATCGACGATGTCAAACTGGAAGACCATGCTCAGCTGCTGTTCTTTTTCCGAGACGTACTTCAGTACATCGGCGACCTCTGGGGTGGATGGGAGTTCTCCGACTGTGACAGCGTTGTACTTGAGCAAAATTTGGCCCATCTCACGCAGAAACTCGTGGATTCGGGGTCCGTTGCAGAATAGCGAGGCATCCAGTTGGTGCTCATGATTAGGATCGATAATAGGCGCATCGCGGTAAGATTGATCCTTGCTGTACATATTCACCGTGTCCACCCGGAACCCATCAATACCTTTTCGCAACCAAAACTCCATCGCCGACTCAAAAACAGCCGCTCTCGTCTCCGGATTCTCCCAGTTAAGGTCTGGCTGCTCGACAGCGAACAAATGCAAATAATATTCCTCGGATATCTCATCCCATTCCCACGCACTCCCACCAAATATGCTGCGCCAGTTATTGGGCGGTCGCCGCACACCATCAGCATCATATTTAGCCGGTCGCCATATATACCAATCACGCTTGGCGCTGGCCTTGTCAGCCCTGGACTCCTTGAACCAGACATGCTGGTCAGATGTATGATTAATCACGAGATCGAGTAAGATGCGCAGCCCCCGCTCATGGCAGGCTGCGATAATTGCCTCCACGTCGGCGACTGTGCCGTACGGGCCATGTACATCTTCATAATCCGCCACGTCATACCCCATGTCAACTTGGGGGGACTTGTACATAGGACATATCCAGATTGCATCGACGCCCAATGACTGGATGTAGTCCAGCTGACCGAGAATTCCTGGCAAATCACCGATCCCATCACCGTTAGAATCCTTGTAACTGGCAGGGTAGATTTGGTAAATGGTGGCGTTTTTCCACCAGGGCGTTAGTGGGGACATGGCAAGGAGAGTTAAAGTATGTTAAAGTATATTCAACTCTGTATAAAATAGCCGACGGATGAGACTGTCTTTGTGAATGGTAGAGTTTGAGTTGCAGAGAAATGAAATGACGGATTTTGAATGGACTTTATTCTATTGAGTATCCCTCTTCTTTTATCTCGTACCCTCACTGGCCTTTCCTCGGTCCGAGATGCTTACCCCTCCGCTCCCCGTGCGATTTCGAACATGCATGATGATGGCTTCTGATTGGTCCGTTGTCGGGCCGAGACATGTTTGATTCTAGCCCCTTTCTTTACAGGCTCGGCAAGCCACAGAACTCCACTTCTTTGTTTTTGACTTGCGATATTTTCCCATGTTTTCCCCATGGAGAATTTGGTTTCCCCATGAGGACATCAATGCAAGATAATCTTCATCTTTCTTTCAAGCTCAGGTGCTGATTCGTTCAATCCCGTTTCGACAGCATTAGCATTGACCCCGGACTGCCCCAGATTGCTGAAATCGAGCTAAGGAAAATCCGGGGTACTGGTTGGTACACTAGTACTATACGCAAGTAGTTAGTGCCCCCTGGCTCGGGAAATGGGGCAACACTGGCGTCGGGCGCCGAAATAAAAGGCGTGCCGTCGCTCATGCAGAACGGGAAATTGTTCGAGCAGCGAAGTCTCATCCGTCCTCGTCTATTACTATTTGCAGCACCCTCACAATGTCGACGGTGTCTCCGGATCAAGATGCAGAGAATATACCTCCATCTACCCCAGTAGCCACCATGGCTGCTGAGGCCAAGCGGGCCACGCAGACAGAGCACAAGATGGGTCTTTGGCAGGGTATTCGTACATACCCACACGCCGTGGGCTGGTCGATTTTGTTTTCATCGGCACTCATCATGGAGGGATATGATAATGCACTGATTGCAAGTCTATTTGCATACGGACCGTTCCAGAAGGCTTTTGGTGACAAGCTGGCTGATGGAACATACCAAGTCACCGCCGCGTGGCAGTCGGGCCTTACCAATGGCGCCCTGGTCGGCGAGCTTATAGGTCTACTCATCAACGGTATTATAGCCGAGCGCTTTGGTTACAAGAAAAGTATTATTGGCTCTTTGATTGCATGCGTGGCTTTTATTTTTATTCTCTTCTTTGCCAAGACTTTGACTGTCTTGCTAATTGGGGAAATTCTTATCGGAATTCCTTGGGGTCTTTTCCAGACTATCACTACTACGTATGCGTCTGAGGTGTGTCCAGTTGTGCTACGGCCATACCTGACGACATATGTCAATCTGTGCTGGGTTATTGGTCAAATCATCGCCTCAGTATGTTCACTACCACAATATTGCTATTCTTTCTCTTTCTTGGAGAAACCATCTGCTGATATGACTTACAGGGGGTACTCAAAGCAATGACCAGCCGCAATGATGACTTGGGCTACAAGATCCCATTCGCACTACAATGGATGTGGCCTGTCCCAATCATGATCGGTGTAGCATTCGCTCCCGAGTCACCATGGTGGCTAGTCCGCAAAGGACGGATCGAAGAAGCCCGGCACGCCTTGAAACGCCTAACCGTACCCGGTCAAGATCCAAACTTCAACGTTGACGAAACCATCGCCATGATACGTAGCACCAATGAGCTTGAGAAGAAGATTTCTGCGGGAACTTCTTATCTCGATTGTTTCACGGGCGTTGATCTCCGTCGCACGGAGACGGTGTGTCTGACTTGGATGGCACAGCAGGTCTCCGGGTCTGCTTTTATGGGGTACTCGACGTATTTCTATGAGCAGGCTGGGTTGGCTACCAGCAATGCGTTTACATTGAGCATGGTACAGTATATCATCGGTGCGATCGGTACGCTGCTATCCTGGGTGTTGATGGGTAAATTTGGACGCCGGACACTATATGCCTATGGACTTGGTGCTCAGATGACTGTGTGTTTCATTATCGGGTGTCTAGGTATCATTCACAGAGGTAATGTGGCGGCTCAGTGGGCTATCGGAAGCCTCCTTCTCGTGTACACATTCTGTTACGATGCGAGCGTTGGACCCGTCTGTTACTCGCTTGTTTCGGAGCTAAGCTCTACACGCCTGAGAACGAAATCTATCGTCCTTGCGCGCATCTCTTACAATGTCAGTGGTGTCATTGTCAACATTATTACCCCACGCATGCTCAACCCTTTGGCTTGGGACTGGGGTGCTAAGTCTGGATTCTTTTGGGCTGGGGCTTCCTTACTTTGTCTTGTGTGGGCCTATTTCCGTTTGCCTGAGCCGAAGGGCCGAACATATGCCGAGTTAGATCTGCTGTTTGAACGCGGGGTTTCGGCACGCAAGTTTAGCTCGGTATTTGTGGATCCGTTTTCTTTGCACGAGAAAGATCATGGGGAAGAGAAAAGGATCATCCAGCCTTCCGTGGAAATTGTGGAGCATATTTAGTACTGCGTACTTTCTATCTTACAATTCACATTTTGTTGCCTTATGAAATACCCTCTCCCTCTTCATTGATCACACTTAACTCATCTTCGGTGGACCCTCGAGCTTCAGGCTTGAGATATGATAGACTATGAGGTTCTTTCACCAACTAATACCCGATCCAAGAACGCCCGGTCCACGAATTTGTCAATTGGCTCGGACGGTATCGTGACGGTTCAGGGAGTGAGAGACAAAGGAGCAATCGATCTCTCTGTCAGAAGAAGGTTTATGGTAGCAAACTGTTGGGCTGTTGCACGTTAAACGCATGCTGTATAGTTGTTGCCGTATTGTCACTGTGACCTTGATTTCGGCACTTGTCAAATGCTCCCGCAGAGCAAGTGGAATGTCAGATGGGGGTTAGGGCGATTCGATGGAGTTCTGCGCCGCAACCACTCCCAAAGTAGTCGTGTTACTCTCTCAGTTCGCTCTCAGTCAGTTCGAACTTAAAGGTCCCTTTTCAATCAGGCAGAATAGTTTTGACTTTGCCTCATCCGCTGTTGTGTTTGGCTCTAAGCCACTCAGCCTGAGAGAAGAACGAAAGCATTGTTCTGTTTGCGACACCCTAGTCAAATTTTGGATGGCCTCATATGGCTTTGCGCTTTCGCATTCGTGGATATTCTGCCTTGCGTGTGTTCTTCAGCTCACTTAGGCTAATTTTCGGTGCAGGTCGAAGCTGCTGGCGCCAGCGGTGCCAGGTGCAGGAAGTCGCCGGTCTGGTGTGGTGGAAGGTGAGAAAGAAGGAAAAGAAACAGAGTTAGATATCTATATGGTATCAGTCCTGCTGCCTAGATGGATTTAACCATTATGAACTTCCAATGTCGGTATATGCGAAGCCCTACTGATCGATACATGGTGCTTATTCACGAACACTGGTGGGAAATCCAAGTGGACAAGCAACCTTGGACCTTGAATGTATGAAGGGCAATTGGCGATCAGCAAAGATAAGTGCGACAACCGCACCTTTTTCCTTTCGGAACATCAGGCCATCTGGTTGACTAACAGTATATCCAAGTCATTTGATCTTTGTCTTACGGTCAACCGGCATCAACCCTGAAAAGTGGATGAATATCGCCATAATCCTCAACTCGGGCCCATCCTCGGAGCGTTTATCCCATTACAATGGAAACAATGGAAACAATGTGAATAAAGTTCAAGCTACGTTTGCCGATGCAGCTTTATAGCGGATCTTATCTCGATTTAGGGCTGCATCCGGGGGCGAAAGTGGGACTCGGCCGAAGCATCGGCAAACACTCGGAGCCGTCGAGGTTCGGGGGGTTCTAGCGTAATTCTAGTGACTTTGCCGGCCATTGGGGTTCGCCCTTCCTTGCTCATGATTCGCTCAGTGTCTCCTCAATCATACTAAGGGAGGGTCTAATAGTCACGTACACGACCCTAGCGAGAATCGGAGTTTGGGCGATCCACTGCAAGGCATACGTAGTTATAAAAGGCGACTGCACCTGCCTTCCCGGTGACGACCGAGAGTTTTTCTGCTTAAATTGTACTGTCCCAGACTTCGGTATCCAATTATTTCATCCTCTTAATAATATTCCGTGTGGCGATATACGGACGCTTACACCAAATCCTTCATGACCTCTCCGCTCGCTCGGGCATCTCGATCTCTTCTTTCTTCTTTCCGCACGAAATCAATTCCTGCCCGACTTGTTCACGCTGCACCTTGCTCGACTCTCGCGATGGGAAATACTCGGTTCGGAAAGTTTGAGGCCGCGCCTCTGCAGGCGGACTTTATTCCTAGTTTGCAACAACCGACTCAACAAGTTCTCTGGATTGGATGCTCGGATAGCGGATTTCAAGAAACGACGATTCTCAATCTCCTTCCTGATGAGATGATGGTACACCGGAATATTGGCAACATGATTATCGAGGGTGATTTGTCTTCTGAGACTGCGGTGAAATATGCTGTTTCTGTTCTTGGGGTGAGTAAATCCATTGATCGCATGATCGCATGGCCCACTACCCGAAAGATGCACTAACCATTTCCAGGTGAGACATATAATCGTCTGTGGACATTATGGGTGTCAAATAGTGAAGGCTGCGTCAAGGGATGGATTGCAGGGACCATGGCAAAGGTACATAAGGTCAATATTTGAGAGGCCATTTTGAATGGAACTAACAGCTATACAGCAAGCTTGATTCTCTACACTCCTCCCACAAAGATACCATCGACCGACTCCCCGAAGCAGAATCCGATCGCGCGTTTGTCAAATTGAATGTTCTGGATCAGTTGCGCTCTTTGCGTCGCTTCCCCGAGGTTGTCGATGCGGCGAAGTCAGGTAGCTTGCAGCTGCATGGAATTGTGTACGATACATATACTGGGGAGGCAACTCGGTTGCTTGAGGACCCCGAGTGCCAAATATAAAGAACATGCATATATATGGCTGCAGAAGAAAATGTATGTATTACCAATAGACCGGATGGCTCGAAACCTTGAAAAAAAAAATACTCTATTGAAGTCAGTCAAGGTGTTTGGCTCTCAGAATTTGAAGCAAAGATCACTTTGGAGAGAACATTCAAAAATCCCAGGGACCCCGGTGCCATTGAAGCTCAAGTGGGGCACATCTGTGCCACACAGTTACGCTGTCTGCATCTATATTACCATGCATGATGTGGCTTGGTCTCATTCGCTGCAAATTTAGAGTATAACTCAACTTGGGTTTATCACGGCCTTTTAGGTTCGCCAGCAACAAAAATCTTTCCAGTGGTCATCTTCAAATCTTCAAGGTTGATGACGAGTCTGACACCATGTGAAATGGTGGAGTTTCAGTTATAGTGATCTCTATAATTGGATATCTGAGACTTCTTATAACAGTTTCACCGTCTTCGGGTCGGGATTGAATATCCCCCATATGGAAACAATATGTAGGCACGCTCTCCAGTGAAATCATACTTCTTATGACTCCAAGCTAGTCCTCGTTTCATCTATAAAAGTAATGAAACACATATCTCCCGCTGATGTTGTCATGGGAATTTAATCAGATCTGGAAATTCAGATGTAACGTCAACACTCATTGGTCAGATATTCTCCATGCGGATACGCCAGGCATGTACAATTGTACATTGGCATACAAAAGGAAAGAAAATACTGGAAGACGCAAAAATAAGCCCCTCTTATGTCTTGCATCCGCGCCAAAAGCCTCGAGATAAGACATTATAGTGGACCCTACCCCCCAATACCGGAAATAGGTACGGAGTACACCTCGTACCGAGTTTGAGACCCTCAGAGCAGGAGGAGACCGAGCAGGAGACCGAGCAAGCTCACGAATCATGAGTGGAACCCCCTCGTGGAAATTCCAAATCGCGTTCGCCTGATGGAGCTGCAACTCGATCTAGGAGCCGCGAGAACGCGATCGCACGGTGCAATTGGTTGCCCGGCCAGTTCGTTCCCCACTAGATCGGGTCTCCAGCTGGAGGCGTTTTGTCCACAATTAATTTTTACCTGATGACTGGCCACTATTCTACGCCAGGTAAATTAAGCCGAGCTGTAATGCCGTTAGTTCCGAGTTTGGGCTCATTTATGCTGTACAGTCGTCGGTAGAGGCCCATAGGATGATGCGGCCATTTGCTTGGCCGCTTGGGCCTGTATACTGGGGCCGAACTAATCCTCGAGCGCAGATCCTCATTGATCGCTGGAAAGTATATTGCTCTTCTATTGCTTTTATTGCGGTCTCTACCATGAAAATGTTTGACGCTAGTACAGGTGGTTCATGTTTTTGAGTTGGTGGCAAATGGTGATCGGGGAGAAAGGAGCAAAAAACGTGGGATTTGTGCCTTCTGTGGAGAATTCTTCCTGTTCTTTTTCTTTTTTTAACTTCTTCTCATGCTAGTCTCTACGCCACCGATTACCATTACTTGATTGAACAAGGAGCCCTTTGGACATTGCACGCGCTTTGACGTTCGCATTTGGCGTAGAATGGTTTATCAGTAGGTGAGAGAGTCCTGTCTCATTTCTTATTCGCTCTCTGAAACATGCTAGTGCAGCTTGAGATGATATAATTGAACCAACAGTGAGTGTCGGTCTGCCCTACTGTATATCTGTACTCCAATAGGCAGGGCGCATTAGTGCATTCAAAGTGAAGGGGCAGGAGAGAAAAAACCAGTGAAAAGGGGCAGTGCCCCACTGTGTCTCCACTGGACTATACTGGGTGTAGACTAGCGCTGTCGTTCACGAACCGTGTCCCCGAAGGATGTTTACATATTGAACCTTTTGTGCGGACAGAGCCCTATGCACGGGGGGACCTGACATGTCAACCGACGCAGGTACAGCAAATAGTTCCCTCATGATACTTTGTGAACGCGTGGCCGGGTTATTAGATTCTAGGGGAATTGAGAATATAGAAATATCGAATCGATGGTCAACGAACATACAAATCGCTTTAAAATCCCTCAAGTTCTTGTAAGCGGATCTTTAACTGTTCGGGCTTAGGTGGTGGAATTGGTTAGTCCAACCCCTGAACCGGCCCCTGTCAGTTCTCCGCTCAGCACGAGCAGAACAAATGCCTGATGTGGGGCCTTTACGGACCCTAAACTTGACGTGATATCCTTTCTTACATGCTACAGATACACTCCTCAAACTTGCACTCGCCCTCGGACTTGAAGTCGAATTTGAACGTAAACTCGAAATCCAAATCAAACTGGACGTGTTGTTTGTTTATTCGTCCGGAATTCGTCGGTCTCTCGGATTTACGACACTCCCGTCAGTGGGTCGAGAAACCTCCCTACATTCCTACGCTTCCCCCGCCTCCCGTTCTCGGAGCACCTAGTCTTTTTCGGTCTTTTTTCTCTCTCGTGGCTTGGTATTTACTGTCGGCTCTACTCACGCGCTCCTGACGCCTCAGATGCCAGGCGAGTCAATTCAGAATGAGTGTTGTCGCCAGTAGACCGGATAGCCCTGCTGTGCCGTACGCCATCCCGCAGGACTGTAAAGATTGGACGGTGACCGTTCAGCCGGTGTCATCACGAACGTCCTCCATTTCCTCCTACCGGTCTAATTACACCACCTCGACCGCGCCAACCTCTAACCCGCCCACATCCCCAACTCCTTCCTCTCGCCAGAGTGATTCCGTCGGGTCCATTGCGAAGACCATTGAGTCAGTTCAAAGACGAGTACCCCATGAGGTATACGATGTCATTATCGATAATCTCGAAATTTTACATAAAGCCTCTCACCAGACAGGTTGCACAACATGCTTTCAGCGCGACCTGCATGCCTTGTCCTTGACCTGCAGGTCATGGGAGAAGGCTGTCCGCGCACGACTGTGAGTGGTCCTCGTTATGCTGGCAAGTCAAATGAAGATACTAATATCATGCCCTTAAGTTACACCCAAATTCACATTGTTGGCAACGACTCACCTGCTCAATTGAAGAAATACCGTCTCAAAAGAGGCAGTCGTTTGAAGCTGTTGAGACGCACCCTGCGTGAACGGAAGTCGCTGGCAAATCAGGTTCACGAATTACGCGTTCCCCAGATGGACCTGCTCTTCACAACAACAAAGCAAAGCGCGCAATGGCAAGAGTATCGCGATCTGATCGCGTCGGTCGTCATGGTGTGCCCGAACCTGGAGCGATTACTCGGCTTGACGGTCCCTTATCACCATGAGTTTGACCGCTTAACACACGCCTTATCTACACGCAAGAAGTTGAAGGAGCATACCTGGGTCTTGGGTGAAGCGGCGGAAGTGACCGAGATGTCTCCGCGTGGTGACTCCTGCCCGGACAGCCTGGGTCCAGCCCAGATGTTCGAGTTCTTAGATTACCATGTTCAATGGTCGAATCTGGAAACCTTGATGCTATATGGATTGAATGGAAATGGTGCCCTGGAACCCAGTCTATTTTTGCGCATGTTCGATCTCCTTCCTTCTTTGAAGCACCTTTGCATCTCTTCCTTCAACGAGGACGCTTTCGCCGATAGCACATTGTTGTGTTTGCCTGCGCTGGAATCCTTGAGATTGGAGAGCCTGCCTGGAGTCACCGAGGGCGGGCTGACCCAATACACATCTCGTCTGGAATCCCTTTCTCTCAAGTCATTTGTGCTGGTGGAGCAGAACATTGAGTCTCTGCTCGTCATCTCCAAGATTCTCTCCTCACTCAGACAACTCGAGCGCTTTAAGTTTGTGCAAACTGCTAAATGCCCCATTATGCCTAATGAAGGTATGGTGTTCCAGCCCATTTTGGCTTCTTCGACCTTGAAATACCTACACTGGGATGTGGCTTGTCCAGACCCCGGCACAGCCCTCACCCAGCTTGATTGCCTTCCCTTCCAGAGCTTTACGAAAGAGTCCGATAGCCCCAACTTTCATCTCGCCCAGAGCATTCTGTCCGCTGGCTTCCCAGAACTTGAATCCCTTCGTGCGCCGAACGATGTGGAACCTCCCGGTGTTTTGCAGGCCGTTTGTCGACCCATCACGAAAGGCCAGGCCCTCTTACGACCAGACCGATACAGTTTGCCTCGGAGCTCCCACGGCTCTGTCAACACTCGGCCACTCGCTTTGCCCGCAGGAAATAATTTGACAAACTCCCGAATTCGTGCACAGACTTTTATCGACATGGCTGTCAAGGATCAAGAGGCCGGCCTGCGGGTATTGATCCAAGATTTCTCTGACAAATTTGTACCGGACATTGCCCAAGCAGCACAATTCGAGGACGACCCGGAACCGGAAATGGATGACTACGGCATCTGGGCTGCCGCCGAGCGGTATAAAAACCGATCGACCGAACCCGATGACGAAGACGAGGGGCCCAAGACGGTCTTTGAGTTCCGAATGCCAGCCTACATGGGCCGCATCGGCATGAAAGACCCTATGACTGGTGCATCCATTCCTCACTTCCTACTACGCCCTGATATCCCCGGTCAGGAATCAGAGGGTGGTTTAATCGGATGGAAGCAGCTGCTTGCTTCTAATCAATCATTATCGTACGCTGCCGGTATGGGTGTCCATTGTTTCGACAGCCGCAGCACAGTCCCTGTGCCTTTGCCGGTAGAGGAATTGACATCCCCCTCATCAACTACTACCTCTCGATTCGGATGGGGAAGCTTAAGCGGCCGGTCTACGGGCACCCCGGCAACTCCCACTACTCCTACCACCACCATCAGCAGTGGATTCAATGCCCTGCCTTGGGAAAAGGATTCCTGCACTGGATCCTGGAACCATAAAACCGGTAGGGAATGGTGGTTCCACATGGAGCGCGATCGCCCAGGAAACTCTGAGCTCATCAACACTCAACAACTCTTTTAAACATATCTTCATCCTCTCTTTGTCTTCTATCTCGATTCCCACGCCATATACCCCGCATTTGGTCGATTTCTTTGTTATGGTCCTATTTATTTTCTTTTTTTACTCTCCTTTTATCGCACATACTACCGTCGGGTTAGTAGCATCTGGCGTTTCTGATTTTAATGAGCATGACCTGTGGCTCGACTGTGATGTACTATTTGTCGGCCTTTTCTTCCTTTTTCTTCGTCCTACACGCCGTGGTTCGTGGTCTGATGTCGGTCTATCCGATCGCATCTCAATTGGCCACATGATCCGGCACTATGGTGATGGATAGCATTCTTTATTTTTATCTATCTGTACAACTTTGTACCATCATTGTACCTACATTTTTCTCTATATGTACATTATATTCATTATCGGTAATACACGATACCTTTTACATGTCTCAAATCTGACTTATCACAGTAAGCTTCATCCCTGCCACCTCCTTGAATCATAGTCTATATTACATATCATATGATCTATCAATGGTGGAAATAACTATCGTTGGAATGTTTATCTTCGAAGTATATATGACTCATCCGGGGTTTCATCGGCCCGATAAGCGAATGGGGACTGATAAGAAGCATCGCAGCCCCTCCATAAAAATTATCTTCCCCGCCATTGAGAACTTATTATTTCAAGAATGGATCCGGCAACGCCTGTTGACTTGCCAGAGCGCCCCAAGGTGGCCGCTCAGGAGGCTGCTCCTGCTGCTGACGCTGACCCCGCTGCCCCTGCCGGTCCTTCCAAGAAGCAGCTGAAGAAAGAACAGAGAGAGCGGGAGAAGAAGCTCAAGAAAGAGCAGGCCCAGTTGAACCCCAAGCCTGCCAAGGAGAAGCAGCCCAAGGCCCCGAAGGCGGCTAAGGAGGCCGCCGCACCCCGCGACCCCGAATCCCTGTTCAAGACTGGCTTCCTGTCCGACGTGTACCAGGAGAGACCTATCTCCGAGACCCATCCCAAGGTTCGGACCCGTTTCCCGCCCGAGCCTAACGGTTTCCTTCACATCGGACACAGCAAGGCCATTGCTGTGAACTTTGGCTTCGCGCGCCACCACGGAGGCGAGTGTATCCTCCGTTTCGACGACACAAACCCCGCCGGTGAGGAGGAGCGATACTACAAGGCTATTCGCGACATTGTGTCCTGGCTCGGCTTCAAGCCCGTGCGGGAGACCAATGCCAGTGACAACTTTCAGCGTCTCTACGAGCTCGCTGAGGAGCTTATCAAGCGCGATGGCGCCTACGTCTGCCATTGCACCAAGGCTGAGGTCAAGGCTCAGCGTGGTGAGGGTGAGGATGGTCAGCGTGGTGGTCAGCGCTATGCTTGTAGCCACCGCACACGCCCCATTGAGGAATCTCTGACTGAGTTCCGCGCTATGCGCGACGGCAAGTACAAGGCCGGAGAGGCTGCTCTGCGCATGAAGCAGGATCTCGAGGACCCCAACCCGCAGATGTGGGATTTGTTCGCATGGCGCATTCCCGAGAGCGACAAGGAGCACCACCACGCCAAGGGCCTCAAGTGTTTCCCGACTTACGATTTCGCCCACTGCTTGTGCGATAGTATTGAGGGTATCACTCACTCGCTCTGCACAACTGAGTTCGAGCTCTCCCGTGTTTCTTATGAATGGCTTAACGACAAGCTCGATGTCTACCGTCCCATGCAGCGCGAATACGGCCGTCTCAACATCACCGGAACCGTTCTCTCCAAGCGTAAGATTATCCAACTCGTTAAGGAGGGTCATGTCCGTGACTGGGACGATCCTCGCCTGTACACCCTCATCGCCTTGCGTCGCCGTGGTGTTCCCCCCGGTGCCATCCTGAACTTCGTCAACGAAATCGGAGTCACCAAGGCCGTCACCAACGTGCAGATGCACCGATTCGACCAGAGTGTCCGCCAGTACCTCGAGACCACCGTCCCCCGTCTGATGGTCGTCCTCGAGCCCCTCAAGGTCATTATTGATAACCTTCCCGAAGACCACCTGGAGCTTTGCGATGTGCCCTTCTCCAAGGACCCCGCCTTCGGCACCCACAACGTTCCCTTCACTAAGACTGTCTACATCGAGCGATCTGACTTCCGCGAAGTCGACTCCCCAGACTACTTCCGTCTCGCCCCCGGCAAGACAATCGGTCTCTTGAAGGTCCCCTTCCCCATCACAGCCACAACCTTCGAAAAGGATTCCAACGGCCTCGTCACAGTCGTACACGCCAAGTACGAAAAGCCCGCTGAAGGTGAAACTGCTCCCCGCCCCAAGACCTTTATCCACTGGGTCGCCGAGTCCCCTGCACACAACAGCCCCATCCGCGCTGAGGTCCGCGCCTTCAACCCGCTCTTCAAGTCTGAGGATCCCTCTGCACACCCAGATGGTTTCCTCGCCGATATCGATCCCGACTCTGAGCAGATCTACCAGGGTGCTATGATCGAGACTGGATTCGAGGATATTAGCAAGTCTGCGCCTTGGCCTAAGGCTGCTGCTGAGGATGATGTTGAGAATAATAAGCACTCTATTCGTTTCCAGGGTATTCGGTCAGCTTATTATGCTGTTGACCGGGAGTCCAGTGCTGATAAGGTTATTTTGAACCGCATTGTTACGCTTAAGGATGCTGGTAAGAACTAAGCTTTTAGATATACTCATGGGTTGTGTTGGTGTTTTTATATGGTTTTAGTCTTAGCCATTGCATTTTTCGTTTCTGCTAGCTTTTAAAATGAAGACATTTGCATATATTAGGCATGTCAGATGAGAATCTTAAATCTTCTACGTAATTTAAACATTTCAAGGTTGTTCCTATGAGAATACTTGCTATTTGGGCTTTCACTTTAGTATGCTTCATGACCGATATCCTACGGTGAATTAGATCCAGGATACGATGCCACTTTTATTATTATCGAGAGCTTCACAGTAACATGTACCTACTTCGCAGGTTTTTGTTTGAGCTGTAAGTTGATACCTAGTCTTCTCCAAACATACAAAATTTTGGAAGGTTGATGTCAGTCTAAAATCATCATGATATTTAGTTTAGAGGCACCGCCCGCATGCATAAGGTTTTTGTTTGAGCTGTAAGTTGATACCTAGTCTTCTCCAAACATACAAAATTTTGGAAGGTTGATGTCAGTCTAAAATCATCATGATATTTAGTTTAGAGGCACCGCCCGCATGCATAGCGAATTACCGGCCTATTCATGCCTTGAACCATACATACATGACACGAGACGAGAAATAGGAAAAATCAGAAAGAGATGAGAAACGAACAAACCATTCATAAATCTAGACTTAGACATAGATACCCATGTTGGTATCCTTCTTCTTAGCCTGGACCTCAGCGATGGCATCGACGTAATTCTCGTGGCCGATCTTGCTCAATCCCTTGCGCAGTGCAATCATACCAGCCTCAACACAGACAGCCTTGAGCTGAGCACCACCGAACTCATCCGTCGACCGGGCCAATTCAGCCCAGTTGACACTATCCTCGACGGACATCTTGCGAGAGTGGATCTGCAGGATGTTGGCACGGGCTTCCTCATTAGGCAGAGGGAACTCGATCTTGCGGTCAAGACGACCGGAACGCAGCAGGGCTGGGTCGAGAACGTCGACACGGTTAGTCGCGGCCAGGACCTTGATGCGGTCGTCGGAGGCGAAACCGTCCAACTGGTTCAGAAGCTCAAGCATGGTTCGCTGCACTTCACGGTCACCGGACTTCTCGGAGTCAAATCGCTTGGTACCAACGGCATCCAATTCGTCGATGAAAATGATTGAGGGGGCCTTCTCCTTGGCAAGGGCGAAGCAGTCGCGTACAAGCTTGGCGCCGTCTCCGATGAACATCTGCACCAGTTGGGGACCGGCGAGTTTGAGGAAGGTTGCGTTGGTCTCGGCGGCACAGGCTCGGGCCAGAAGGGTCTTACCGGTACCGGGGGGTCCGTACATCAAGGCACCTGTAGTTCAAGGGTTATGGTTAGCTTTGCCCAAAAGGAAAGACGATTGTTGAGATGGGGCGTACCCTTCGGGGCTTTGATGCCCAGCTTCTTGAACCGCTCAGCCTCCTTCATGGGCCATACGATAGCCTCGACGATCTCCTCGATCTGCTTGTCAAGACCACCGATATCTGTGTACTTCTCTGTCGGCTTCTCGTCGACCTCCATCGCCTTCACCCGGTTGTCATATTCGGCCGGTAGTGTGTCCAGGATGAGATATGAGTCTTTATTGACACCGATCAAGTCGGCGGGCTTCAGTTTCTCGTGGTCGACCAAACCAATAAGTGGGAGGAAGATAGTCTGGCGGGTGGAGGTCTTGATGACAGCGGATTTGCCCACACGGGTGGCATCCAGGTCGATGTTAGCTCCTTCCTCTGCTGCTTCGGCCTCCACATCGAGATCCAATAACTCGACAACGTTTCCAACGAGGTATGGTAGTTGTCTAAAATAGCGCGAATATCAGCATTAATGAAGCATTTGTCATCTCAACCAGATCCCCATCCCGAAATGCCTGGGGGCCGTACCTGTTGTTCTCAATCTTTTCTTGATTATCCTTGACCTTCTCCCTCATTGTACTTTGCTCGTGTGTCAAACGTTGGAACTCGCTCTTCATAATCCGCATCTCGTTCTCCAGCATCCGCCGCCGCTTGACGATATCTGCGGTGCTTGAGTGCAAGATCTCCTCATCTAGAAGCTCCTCTTCCTCATCCTTCTTGTCGGCGTCGCCCATCTCGGCATCCTCGTTGTCGTTAGGCTTCTTCTCGTCGCCATCTCCCTGGTCCTGCTTCTTGTCTCTGGTCTCGCGCTCGAGGTCGTCGAGGTCCTCAAGGGTCGACATGATGGGTGGTGGGTTATCAAAGAATTAAAAACAATTGTATCAGATGATAAAGGTGCTATTGAAAGCAAGTGGCTTGGTTCGGAGAGGATAGATCGAAGGTGGAAATGGGGAGGTAGAAGGTTGGCGAAGAGCTTAGGTGTGGCCGAGCTCCAACAACGTCAGACGGTCACGTGAGGAATATCAACACCGAATAGATTCTACTTTGGTCTACGTCTCTTTGTATGTCAAATATTTATTTTATTTCTATTTGAGATGCTATTTGAATTTTCTGATCTGTTTATCAAGTTGCTCATCTTAGTAGATGGCAGAAATGTTGGAATTTGGGTGGCGTTTGGCCATCGTGGTTCCTAGATTGTTCAAGACCTTCTCTCGGCCATACTTTAGGAGTCGGAGTCGTGAGATGAAGTCGTCGTTATTCACTGTTGAACCGATTAGCAATGAAGCCCCATATAAACAGTTATCCAATAGGCTGTTGCTCTATCTATCACATACCGTAGCCACCGCACATTCTGCGCTTCCCAGTGAACTCAGAGCGACCATGCAACATTCTCCAATTGTCAAAAACTGGTGAAGATGGAAGTCAGTGGGTAGCTCTATGCTTTATAATGTTACTATACTTACTCAAAGCTGTACCCGGCTCCAACTGAGTCCATATTTGTCTGCTTTCCTCATTGAGAATCTCGTTGAATCGTCTAGCCGCCTTATACCAGCGTGTCTGGTCCTTGATTTTCCAATCATTCTTTGGCGCGCGGTCGTAGTTATTCCAACGGACTTGATAGACTTTTTGAAAGTCAGGGTGTATAGAGAGAACAGGGGCACGGAAGGAAGGCTGGATGCAGACGTCTTCGTTGCCGCTCGCATGCCATGAATGTCTTTCTGTGGCCAAGCAAAGATAATCTTCAAAGTTCTCCTCTTCCAACTTGCGGGCAGCCGCAAGTGCATCTACCAGTAGACTTCCTCCTCCGCTACCATCGGTGTGAGACAATAAATGGAAGAGCTGGAGCCTAGCAGGGTCAGTGAAATAGGTATTGTCAGTGTGCCCGCCAAGGAACTCATTGGTATATGCCGTATCCTTAAAGGTTAGATCAGCGGTAAAGTCCCAAAAGCCACCTGGAGAAGTATTAGAATCAAATAAGCTTAAACTGAATGGTGTATAAATACCATAATGGGTGTGTCTGATGAACGCAATCCGCTCAATTAATTCCTTCGTTGCCTCGGGATTAACTGGAACACCCTTGATAAAGCAAAACCCTTTCGAGTACTATTAAAGGCCAGAATTCTCAGTCTCATTAAATACAAAGCGATCAACTTCTAGGCAAACTTACAATTTTGCGAAGCCAACGTGATACAGCTTTGTCTTCAGACATCACCTCTTCGTATGATACCTCTGGGTATTTCGTATCTCTGGCATCATGCATATCAACATGCCTAAAACACAGGATTAGAATCAAGCCATGACACAAAATGCAGCAACAGACCGTACTTCGTTCTTAGTCGGAGATGCTCTTTTCGTTTAGCATTCCACGGCTTGTCATTCCATGGCTTGGTATTCTGGTGTGCGACAAGCCAGTCCCACGAGTAGAGACTCTCATGGCCATCGGACCCTAAATATGTTTGTTAGAATTATGGTTCTACCGTGGACCTAATCTGGCTTCTAGGAACACTTACAGACAATTTTGACATCCGTGGGACGCGATTCGATATTCGTCACGTCGATGTCCTCTGGGATCTGGAGTTCCAATGAGTCTCCCTAGTTCAAGATTTCCGGGCATTTCATATGCTCCACATACCGAGAAGGTGTCAGCGATTCTCTGTCTCGTGTCCGGATGAACACATTTGGGACATTGGCAATTTTCTCTATTGAGTGACCATCAACATGGGTTTCAAGAAACAATATCCTCGTAAAGCTTACCTGAGAAGGAACTTTCCACTGTCATAGAGTTAGATATCAGATTCAACAATCTCTTCACAGTTTCACGGACTCACAATACTAAAAAGGGTTTCTCGTCCCAAGCACCTTCTCCTTTCAGCACAAGATACCCCTTGGAGTACATGAAAAAGGCTTTTTTGAGATCATGATTGGAGTCAAATTGCTTTAGGATAACCGAGTTCCTTGCATCTTCTGGTATCACAACCTCATGCTTCACGCGTGGGGCCTTGCTCGTGAGAGCCCCGCTTTGGGGAGCCTGTTCATTCGAGCTCCACCGCAAAGGAACATGTACAACCCCTTGAGGAACAGCAGTCTGTTTTCAAGTACAGTAGATAGCTAGTTAGGCGATGTATCAAGCTTTGTGCATGGAAATTGGATCCACAACATACCAAGCTACCCCTCTGCGGAGCTCGCAGGCGGGTGGTTGACGTTCTGGTCGTGTATTAGCCGAGGTGGCTTGGTAGCTTGCGAAGGGGTCCCACATACAAATGATTTCTCCATGGTATAGCTGGCCGGATAGCCATGACCCTGTTGAAGCTCATGCTGAGGACTGATGTATAATTGAGTGTGTTGGGCTGAGCAAGTAGTGCCATCTGGGGAAATGTCCGAGCTCCGTAGTTTAAGCCTCGGGAACGGCCGACAGTCACGTGGGGGCCCGGTTGAGGGGAACTGGGGTTATTGCTCCAATTTTCGCGTAAATAAAGTGCTTCTAACTGTTATTTTATGGTGAATGGTTATTGTCAGACTATTTCGGAAGTTTCCAGAAAATCAATTAATGATGGTGGTTGTAATAGTCCCGGGAATTACCTAGACACAACCCTACAGCAATCAGTGCCATGTTTAGGCCCCATCGACAGGGAGAATACTCAAAGGCGAAAGAAGCGGGGAAATATGAAACAACAAAAAAATGGCCTGATTTGTACCATGTCAAACTTGTGGAGTTTTTGAGATGGAATGCCGAGCATTGTTGCTTTATATACATGAGTGCATAAGTACCAGTACTATAAAAATCCAACACTCCATAATTACAGCTTGCTCTTGGGATTAGTAACCTTCAACAAGCACCGGCCATTGCTCAAAACGGCCTTGCCATTCTGGTTCTTGGTAATAAACCGAATCTCCTCAAAGCCATCGGCCCCAGCATTCCCCAGGCGCCAAATCTCAGTCGTCAGGGTATCACCAGGACGAACAGGGGATGCAAAGCGAGCCTGGAACTCCTTCAAGTTCGCCGGATCGCTGCCACCAAGGAGGTGCAGAATGCCGTGTGCAGAGGAGTTCCAGCTGAACAGGCCGTGAATGATAGTGCCGCCGAAGCCCATTTTCTGGCCAGGCTCTGGGGTGGCGTGGAGAGGGTTGTAGTCTCCGTTCAGACTAGATAAGTAATTAGCATACCGTGCATGGAATAAAAAATGGTCCAATATTATTATAAAGTGGGATCTGTACCGGTAAAGGTGCGCAGTCTCCATGTTAGTTTGGACGACATGCACAGCATCGGGGGTCTTGCCCTCAGGAGGAGGGAAGTTGACAGTAGCGGGGCCTGAACCATTTTGTAAGCACTTGTTTCATCGGCTGGGCTTTTTTTTTTATTTACCCTTAGGACCGCCCCAGTTCCCCTGTCCTACCAAGAAACCACTAGACAGGACCTTGGAGTAGACCTCGCCGGTTGCCTTATCCACAATAGATTGCTCTGTCTCAACGACAGTACCGGGCTTACCTTTGTCATAGACACCAATGACCTTGTTGCGCAGCTCAAACTTACGTCCAGCGCTAGTAGGAGGAAGAGGCTTCAAGATAGTGATCTTACGCTGACCATCGACACCGTGGCGGTGATCCAGCTTCGGGACACCGGGAATGTGAGTGGCCTTTTGGCGCGCATAGAAATCAGTCACCTCCCCGTCGGTGAGCTTGAAGGCTGCATGATTAGGTTTGAGTTAGTGTTGACCTGGATTCCATGCGATTCGCTACATACGGAGAATGAGTGGGTAGGTGGGAAAGACCGAGAAGTTAGGATGTAACTCCTATTAGGACCATTAGAAAATATGGCGGGAAACTGTTGATCAAGTGGACCTACGTAGAGAAACTGGAGCTCGTTGGCTTTGCAGCCAATGCTGTTGGCGAACAGGAGGACATCGCGCTTCTGCCAAGAGACTTCTTGGGCAGGAAATTCGTGGCCAGCTCCGGGGGCAGACATTTTGGTATATTATCTCGTGAAAAAGGGGTATGAAAAAGCAGGAAGTTGCCAAAGTCCACGGGAAAGAAGACGGGGCGAAGCTAAAGTAGGATTGAGCAATTGCGGGGCGACACCTGAGCCGAGGATCGAGGAGGATCTGATAATGATTTGCTCCCGAATTACCGACGACGCGCCATCCGCTTGGCACCATTTACCGCACTTTCTTTTCGGGATTTAGGGTGGATTGTGGATAATGAGAATTGAAAAAAAAACAAGGTTAATTCCTTAAGGACATGAAAAGAGCGTCGGAGTTGCTAGACTAAGCATCGACTCGGGGTATCTACTTGGGAATTCCAGATGTCGAGGAGCTTCATAATAATCTGTCCGTATCGCGCCATATATGCCTTTTTACCTGCCACCCAGATGAAAAAACGCCAGTGAAACAAACGAGGCCGGAGCCATGTTAAATAGCCCTGTGCAGATCCTTACCCATGCTATGCCGCATTGCATTGGCAACGGAACATTTTCCCGAAAACGTGCAACTGCGTCGAATGATCGTAGAAAAGAACGAGCAAAAATTAAATTCAGTTAAATTAGCACCTGAAAGCTGTCAGTATACACTCATACACATAAAGATAAACTTGGTAGAACTCACATGCGGTAGGAGCAGCTGCCCTCAGCGAAGCGAGTAGGATCGTTAATCTCGAACTTGTAGGAGAGGTCGATATCCAAATCACGCTTGTTCTTGTCGTTGGGACGGTTATCGATCCAGCCAGAGACTTGCTCACCCTCCTCGATGGTAAGCACGTCCTTGAGGTAGAAGACGGTCTGCTTCCAGTGAGTGTACTTGGCGTGGGGGCCGGTAGAGAAGTAGATGGGCTTGTGGCAAGCGCTGAACTCAATGTCGAACCAAGAGATCATGGCGTGGATGAAGTCACTGCGCTTGGCAGTAAGGTTGTAGGGCACGCGGAAGGCAAGATCAGCGGCGGTGACAGTGTTCAGATCGAAGGTGATGATAGGGCAAGGGTCAGTCACAAGAGCCTTCATCTCGACGGTGTCGACGAGGGGCTCGGTGAGGGCGGTCTGCTTCATCGGGCTGTAATCAAAGCCGTAGACATTGTCCCAGACTGAGGTCAAGTTAGGACCATGGAAGGTAATTTTGAAAGGATCAATGAATCCACTTACAGCCGATCTTGTCATCCTTGTACTCGCCGTCCTCGATGGCAGCCACGTACATGGTGGCCTTATCGGGGAAGATCTTGCCACCCTCGACAAGGTAAGTGTCACGAGCGTACAGGACAGTGTCCAGCATGGACTCGTAGAGGAGGAAGTAACCCATCCACTCGGAGATGATAATGTCCACCTTGGGGAAGGGGAGGTTAACCTCCTCCATCTTGCCCTGAAGAAGAGTGATCTTGTCGGACAAGCCGTTGACAGCAACAATCTCCTTGGCCTTCTCAATGATGGAGGACATGTCCACACCAATAACGTGCTTGGCACCAGCACGAGCAGCGAACCTGGGCAATATAATCAGCATGACTGCGGAGAAAAGAATTATATATGAGGCACATACATGCTCAAAATACCGGTACCACAGCCGACATCCAGGACAACTTTGTCCTTGAAGATGTGGCGGTTCTGGTAGATCGAGTCACGGTAAGAGCGAGTACGGACATCGTCTTTCTATATAGGCCATTCTGCGGTCAGTAATTGATTCAGACACATAGGACGACTCAGAAAAAGAGTCTACTTACCAGCATCTCCTCGTGAATACCTGCACAAGAATAGAAGAACGATCGTCAGTAAACCACCACTAAACTCGCAGACTTGTATAGATTCATTTACCGTGGTGATCGTAGCTGCAATGATATCAATTAGCCTCTATCCACTCTGCATCGTCAAGACAAGGTACCATCGACGACATACCTGGTGAAGTAGCGCACTTCAGCGTGCTCCATGCCAACCATGCGGTCAGCGCTGCTGGAGATAGCCGCATCGGCCTGGGGGGCTCCGGTTCCACTCATTATGGCAATGAATAGAGTAAAAGGGGGTTCAAGGTAAATGAACCGAAAAAATAAGGAAAAGGAAGATGGTCCAAATGAAAGACCAGGCAAGTTGCGCCGCGACTTTTTTTTCGAAAGTCCAAGCGCCAAGCTTTCCTCAGAAAATCTCCCCGCCTGCAACCACGCTAATCCTTGTTGGGTAGATATCCATCACGTGTAGATTATCATCACATGTTTCTAGAAACCCTTTGTCACGTGTTATAGTTAGGGTTAAAAGATTTGTATACATAACAAAAGGGCCCATGACAACCAAACGGATATGACTGGATCATTACTTTAACATCTTTGTATAAGTATGGAATATCGAACTGGATATCTACATAATGAATAGGAAATGTTGAGACTACGTAGCACGGAAATAGAGAAAGTTCTACTGTATGATCACTTGGGTATGGGAGACATATACCTCAAGACCATTGGGATTCAACCTTGGCATCAATAATTATTGCCCAAGCTTTGGAACAATTTTTCTGAAACTACCTATATTAAGCGAATTTGGCTTTATCTACTGAGCGTATGATTCATTGACACTAGTATCAATACTTCCTCCATTTGGAAGTTAAATCTTAGGATCAAAGCTGTGCTGTCATTGCCAAGACTGCCGCGCGACTGCTCCCCAGGCCGCCGGGAGCTCCGCCCAACTGACACTTCCTTCATGCTGACGCGTGTCACGCCATAAAAGCTACAGACCATCATGAATCTGGGTGCCTACAAAGGTATCCCTTCCACCATTTTCGCCATTGTTTTTCTGGCCTGTCTGGTTGGTCAGTCCTCGGCGTCCCTAGGTGACCATCTCCCTGATTTTAGGGAATGTGTCAAGGTAAACTTTCCCCCCATGCAAGAGATCCTTGTACACATCTAACTTCCTCTCCAGGTTTGTCAAACCGAGAACTGCAATTCTGGCAATTCGGTGTTACGTAAGGCTACCCTGCTCATACCTTAAGCTTTCATTCTGACCGTCAGCAGCTCTGCACCACCGCTTGTTATTATGGACCTGCCCGGCTGAATGCGACTATACCTGTCAACATGTTATTACCGACCGTCGAGTCTCGCGTGACCCCCCAATGCTGAACCCGATCGTCCAATTCCACGGCAAATGGCCCTTCCGTCGTCTTCTGGGGATGCAGGAGCCCTTTTCAGTGCTCTTCTCCTTTTTCAACTTCGCTGCCCATTGGCATGGCATGACCCGGGTCCAGGAGAACATCCCTGCATGGCACTCACTCCGGCCATACTACATGACTTTTGGATACTTTGGGCTGGCTAGTTGGACATTCAGCATGCTTTTCCACACCAGGGATTTCCCTATCACGGAGAAGCTAGACTACTGGGGTGCTGGTGCAAGTGTCCTTTACGGTCTCTATCTCGCCGTGATTCGCATTCTGCGTCTAGACCTTGAACACCCGCAGCACCGGCCCACCTTGCGTCGGCTGTGGACAGTCATCTGCCTACTGCTGTACACCATGCATGTCTGTTATCTCACCTTCTGGTCCTGGGATTACACGTACAACATGGCGGCCAACGTCGTGGTTGGTATCATTCAAAACCTGCTGTGGACCGGGTTCAGTATTTTCCGGTACAATAAGTATCTCAAATCCTGGACTGCCTGGCCGGGTATGATTGTGGCGTGGATCATCCTTGCCATGAGCTTGGAGTTGCTCGACTTTGCCCCATGGCATGGATTGATCGATGCGCATAGCCTTTGGCATCTGGGTACTGTGGTCCCCACTGCTTGGTGGTATTCGTAAGTTCCTCGCTTCATACTTTTTTCGTGCAATTTTTTTTTGCTGTGCATTGACTAATGCATCGCTTCTGCCCGACAGTTTCCTCATCAAGGATACGCAGGATGACATTGCAAGCCACAGACTCAAGGCGTAAAATAAAAGGGAATAGAATCTGTGCCATCTATACCCTCCAAAATTCGGTGAGAGACCTAAGGGATTCTAATATTTTTTTTGGTGTATAACAGCCGAGCCCTGGAGGTTCCGGTAGATACCATCACAGTAATAATAAATCAACTGTACCTTTCTATCCCCACTTCCAAGATTATCTTGTATCTGAGCGCACGTAATTTCCACATCCCAATAGGCGGGCGGGCTGTTGTTGCCACGGCCCGAAAACGTGGGATGCGTTACCTCAATATAACGGGTTCCCCGCCATTCGCTCACCGCTAAGGCCGTCGCATTAAGCCCGTGTCTCACCCCGAGCCCCTCGTTTCTTGTTTCTTTTTTTGGTTTCAAATAACTCCCTCTCTCCCTTTCTTCCTCATTCAAAATACCAGACTCGTTGCGCCTCTCTTCACAGAACTCTGACCTTCTACTTTGTTCAGCTTCCAGCTTGATCGCAGCACATTCCCGCCACAATGGCCTCTCCGGCTGTCAAGAAAGCAATCTCCGAGGCTGCGCTGCAGTATACAAAGCCTGAGGGAAAGGTCTTTGAATATGGTACCGCAGGGGTAAGTCGCACTGCCACATGGATCCTATCAGGAGCTTTAACTAACGGACTACTTCGCGACAGTTTCGCATGAAAGCGTGAGTCCTGTCAACACTGATCAGCCTTGTCTCCACAACCCCCACGATCGTCCATTTTTTTTTGTTGACGTCGGTGGTTACTGACTACTATGGCCTTGCAGTGACCTCCTCAACACCGTTGTTTTTGCCGTGGGCCTGCTGGCTGGTCTGCGATCCAAGAAGCTTAGCGGTCAATGGATCGGTGTTATGGTGACCGCGAGTCACAACCCCGCGGAGGACAATGGAGTTAAGCTGGTTGACCCGATGGTAAGCAACCTGTGACTATGTGATGTTATTGTCAACGAGATTTTCTAACGCACTTGAAATCAACAGGGTGAGATGCTCGAAGTAAGACCGACGTACTCCTGCAATCAATTAGTTTCCCAAGCTCACCATCTTACTTAGGCCGAGTGGGAGACATACGCAACCCGTCTGGCCAATGCCCCGTTGGAGTCTATTGCCGACGTCTACGATCAACTTGTGAAGGAGATTGATGTCAAGGTGACCAACCCGGCCCGCGTGGTGTTTGCTCGCGACACTCGTGCCTCTGGTTCTCGTCTCGTGGGTGTGCTCAGCGCCGCCATGACCGCAACCGAGGTCGAATTCATCGACTTCAAGTACATGACCACCCCTCAACTCCACTACGTTGTGCGTTGCAAGAACACCCTCGGAACACAATATTCCTACGGAGAGCCATCTGAGCAGGGCTACTACGAGAAGCTTGCACAGTCCTTCAAGAAGGTCATGCGGGGAGTTAAGGTCCAGGGGTCTTTGACTGTCGACTGTGCCAACGGTGTCGGTGGCCCTAAGCTGCGGGAGCTGATCAAGGTCCTGGACTCCGGGCTCGAAATTAAGGTGATCAACGATGATGTGATCAACCCCGACAGCCTGAACTTCGATGTATGTTTCTTTCCTGGAATTATATCAGGGCCAGACAACTAACTGTTTCTAGTGCGGCGCCGACTATGTCAAGACAAAGCAGCGTGCTCCTCCTTCTTCCAAGGCTGCTCCCCTCGACCGGTGCGCCTCTCTAGACGGTGACGCTGACCGGCTGGTTTACTACTTCCTTGACGAGAGCAACGTCTTCCGTTTGCTCGATGGTGACCGCATTGCAACCCTTGCCGCTTCTTTCATTGGCGACCTTGCCCGCAACGCTGGTATTGCCTCGAAGTTGAAGATCGGTGTCGTTCAGACCGCATACGCCAACGGCGCATCCACTGACTACATCGAGAAGGTGCTCAAGCTTCCCATCATCTGCACCAACACCGGTGTCAAGCACCTTCACCACGCCGCTCTTCGATTCGACGTCGGTGTCTACTTTGAGGCCAACGGCCACGGTACCGTCACTTTCTCCGAGAATGCCATGAAGGTCATCAACAACACCGAGCCGCAATCCCCTGCTCAGAAGAGCGCCTTGGAGTCTCTCCAGGCTCTCACCGACCTGATCAACCAGGCTGTCGGTGACGCTCTCTCTGACATGCTGCTCGTTGAGGCAATCCTCTCACACAAGGGCTGGAGTCCCAAGGAGTGGCTGGGTACCTACACTGACCTGCCCTCCCGCCTTGTCCGTGTCGAGGTCAGCGACCGCTCGATCTTCAAGGCTTACGACGCCGAGCGCAAGCTTGAGTCCCCTGCCGGTCTCCAGACCAAGATCGAGTCTCTGCAGTCCCGATACAACAAGGGCCGCAGCTTCGCTCGTGCCAGTGGTACTGAAGATGCTGTCCGTGTCTACGCCGAGGCCGCTAGCCGATCTGAGGCTGATGACCTTGCTACTCGCGTTGCTAACGCTGTGCGCGAGGCTGGCTCCACTGATGGTCAGCAGTAAACAAACCAAACGACCTAGACATGCGAACAGTGTTCGTAACAAAAGATCACGACAGCGTTTTGCAACTGGGGTCTCTTGTAATAAAAGGGAGCTACAGCCCCAGTAAAATACTCTCGATATCATTTGATGCAGTAATGAAACTCATACCTATGCTCATTGAGCATGACTCCTAAACTTGAACTTGAACTAGACATGCACTTGTAAATCAATCTGTATGATAACCTTTTTTATTCGTGTTTTTCTTTTCACAGGAGACGTTGAATTATAGCAAAAAAGGTGTACAATTACCAATCTAGGGCGTACACATTTAGCAATACATAGAGTAATCCCCGTGCTTTTTATCCACTAGGGACGTTAAATCATACAAGAACCAAGTCATTGGGCCGATGGGCCAGCCATCAATCAAGTCATTCCATCCAACCGGAAATTTGTTTAACCTTCCTCCTTATCCATCTCATCACGACCGCGCTTACCCTTTCCAAAGGTCTTCTTTCCGGCCTTGTTGCCGTGCTTCTCATCGTAATCCTTCATCTGCGAGATGGCCTGTCTCTGCGCCTCGCTCACTCGGTCGGCAAGAACCATGACCTCGTCCTTTTCAGCATCGTACTCGGGAAGCGTTTTTCCAAGTGCAGTTTCAATTCGTTGCTGTTCATTCGTTAGCATTCCATCCTCCAGCAAGAATTCTCAATGGAGTTTAGACTTACCCAAATCTCGATGTCGTACTGGCTGACAAAGGAAATGGCGACACCACTCTTACCCGCACGGGCAGTTCTTCCTACTCGGTGAATGTAGGTCTTTGAGTCTGTTGGCAGATCGTAGTTGAGAACGACGTCCACGGAGGGGATATCGAGACCACGAGCGGCGACATCAGTGGCAACTAGGATGTCACGAGCACGGGAGCGGAATTTGCCGAGGGCACCCAGACGTGCAGATTGAGAAAGTTGTCCCTAGACTGGTGTTAGGATGCGAGCTGATTTAAGTGCTGGCATACATAGGAGACATACATGGAGAGGGATCGCAGGGAATCCAAGCGCACGCAGCAGATAAGCGAGTCTCTGAGTTTCGTGGACGGTTCGCATGAAGATGATGCAGCTCTGTCCAATAAACTCATTCAGAAGATAGATCAGATGAACATCCTGCGAATGGTTAGTACATGAACTGATCGACCTAGTCAAAGAATTAAATGGAAGCAAACGAACCTTGCGCTTGTGAGGTCTCAAGAGATAATATTGCTGCAGCGTGGAGACCGTCTGGTACTTGCTGGAGGAAACAGAGACACGCAGCGGGTTGGAGAGGGATGCACGCTGGAGAGATTCGACCTTGGAGCTGAGAGTAGCGGAGAAGAGGAATGTTCGGCGCTCACGAGGGAGAACCTTAAGAATCTTATCCAAGATAGGACCAAAGTCCATGTCAAGAAGTCTGTCGGCTTCGTCCATACAAAGGTATTTAAGGCTGCGGAGAGAGAATCCCTTGGTGTTCTCGAGGTGATCGAGGAGACGACCCGGGGTCGCGACGATAATGTGGGGCTTCTTTCCTAGCGCGATGCTTTGGGGAACCATGTCCATACCACCGACCAGAACTGCTGTGCGGACGCCGATTGTCGAGCCCTATCAGAAATTAGAACTAGAACCGACTGAGAAGTATAGAAGGGTTCTTACGAGGTTCTCAAAGGCGAGCGAAATTTGATAAGCCAGCTCTCGAGTAGGCGAGATAATCAGTCCATAGAATGGCTGAGGTTTGTCCATGAGTGCTTCGTATTATTAGTTTATGCTTATGGGGTAAGATTGGGAGTATGACATACTCTGGAGGATTGGGAGGGCGAAAGCTGCAGTCTTTCCGGAACCTGTTTCCGCAAGACCGATGATATCGCGGCCTTCCAAAGCAGCCGGGATTGACTCTGTTTGAATGGGCGTGGGTGCCTTGTATCCCATTTTTTCGCAAGCGGTACAGAGCTCCGCCATAATTCCGAGGTCCTTGAAGGATTTCTTCTGTTCAGTGGTCTCCGTGGTCTCCGTGGTCTCCGGGACATCATCACCAGCCTCGGAGGCTGCAGAGCCAGCATCGACTTCTTCAGCGGCAGGCGCCTCTTCGGCAACCTTGCGTTTCTTGATTGCAGGCATTTTGGCTGTGTTTGATGTTCCAGAAAAAAGTTGTATTGCGGTCGAGATCTCAAAATAATTTAATGTGGGTCCGCAACATCGTTCCTCCGCGCTCTCTTCTCCGCTGGGATTTTTTGGAGAAAAAAAAATCGAAGACAAACCAGTGAGCTTGAGCTTCCCATACTCACGCCGCTTTTGATATTCTCCTCTGAGGCTTTGATAACATATAGCCCATCATGGCCAAAGCACGTGTTAAGAAGCGCACCCACCTCCGGCCGCAGAATGCCTCTTCGTCGTCAAACAAGGCCGGCGCCGCTTCAATGAACAAGACCCCCAAGTCTATGGTCATCCGAGTAGGCGGTTCGCAGGTTGGTTCCAGTGTCAGCCAATTGGTCAAGGATGTCCGACGGATGATGGAGCCCGATACAGCAGTGCGATTGAAGGTATGGTATATGGCAAATCTCCTTCATGCTTTTGTTGCTAATCGTATATACAGGAACGCAAATCCAACCGACTGCGCGATTACACCGTCATGGCCGGTCCCCTCGGTGTCACACATTTGATGCTCTTCTCCAAATCCAGTACTGGTAACACCAACATGCGTCTTGCAGTGACACCTCGCGGCCCGACTATGCATTTCCAGGTTGAGAACTATTCGCTCTGCCGAGACGTCGAGCGGGCAATGAAGCGCCCTCAGAGTGGAGGTCAGGATCACAAGACACCGCCTCTGCTGGTGATGAACAACTTCACCACTGCAGATGCGACCGAGGACTCAAAGGTGCCGAAACGCCTCGAATCTCTCACCACCACAATTTTCCAATCCCTTTTCCCTCCTATCAACCCGCAAGCTACCCCCCTTCACTCCATCCGCCGTGTCATGTTGTTGAACCGTGAGCCCGAAGCTGAGAATGACGGCTCTTATGTCCTGAGTCTACGACACTACGCTATTGCTACGAAGAAGACCGGTGTGTCAAAACGTATCCGCCGTTTGGACCCCAAGGAAATCCGAAACAGAGAAAAGAAGAAGGCCGCTATTCCCAATCTTGGTAAACTGGAGGACGCTGCCGATTATCTGCTCGATCCCTCTGCAGCGGGTTATACATCTGCTTCCGAGACTGAGCTGGACACCGACAACGAGGTGGAAGTCCTGGAGAGCACAACTCGCAGAGTTCTCAACAAGCGCGAGGCGCAACGCCAAAAGGCCGCGGAGAAGGGCGAGAAGAAGGCTGCTGCTGTACCCGGCGTGGAGAAGCGGGCCGTGAAGTTGGTCGAATTGGGACCCCGTCTGAAACTTCGATTGATGAAGGTCGAGGATGGTGTCTGTGATGGCAGAGTTATGTGGCACGACTATGTGACCAAGTCTGAGAAGGAGAAGAAGGCTCTGGAACAGAGCTGGGCCGTTCGCCGCAAGGAGAAGGAGGCTAGAAAGAAGCTGCAAAGAGATAATATCGAGAAGAAGAAGGCTGAGAAGGCCAAGGCCAGAGGCCAGGGCGAGAAGGTGGATGACGATGAGGAGGATGAGGAGATGATTGATGATGAGGGCGATTGGCTCAGCGATGATTTCGGCGAAGAAGCCGATGAGGGCGATGACTCTGAGCCTGAAGCTGGGGCTGACTCTGACGAGTCTATGGAGGAGTAAGAGCCTAGGTGTTGACTTACAAAATGATCCCAATCTATACCCACGAGCCTCATGGTGGTTTCCGGTGTACATGTACATGGAGTTTGCGAATCAATGGTTTGAACGGAAAAAAAATATGCATAATGCTTTCTTGAATTTCAAATATATCCTCGTCACGGGCATAATGTTGTTCTTATTCCTAGATTATTTCTTTTATTTCTTAAGCTTCTCGTCGACAATGCGAGCCACCATCTTCTCAAGGATAGCGAAATCTCCTCCAGCAGTACCAGCAAAGTAACCTTGGACACTCTTCTCGACATATTTACCCACAATATCAATCTCAACGTTGACCTCATCGCCAGGCTTCTTCGCAGCAGTGACGACCTTCTCCTGCGTGTAGGCAATAAGCATGACCTCCCAGTAACCATCCTCACCATCGACGACGTTGGTAACAGTCAAACTGGCACCATCCAGAGTAACATATCCCTTCTCGACGACGTAGCGGAGAATATCCCTCTCCCGCGGCTGCAGGCGGAACGTCAAGGCATTCCCATCGGGTGTGACGGAAAGAATCTTCGCGACGGTATCAACATGACCCTGCACGAAATGTCCACCCATCCGAGTATCCGCCGCGACGGCACGCTCAAGGTTAACACATGATCCAGCCAGCAAAGATCCAAGATTTGTGCGGCGTAGTGTCTCCGGCGCAACTCCGACTTTGAACCAGGTCTTGTCGAACTCGGTCACGGTGAGGCAGGTGCCTGGACAATTATTTCTGTCAGACGCAATTCGAGAACCAAGAGGGGTTTTGGGATTAAGTTATGTACCATTGACGCTGATACTGTCGCCCAAGTGCGCGTCTCCAAGGATTTCCTCGCAGTCGGAGATCGTCAGTGATGTTCCCCCGCCCCCGCTCGACGAGGTATCGAGGGGCTCTAGGGCCGTGACGGCTGTTTTGAAAACGAGTTTGTTAGCTTCTATGAAATTCCACCATGCCGATATATCCAGAATGCGAAAACTCACTTCCGATTGTCTCAACGAGGCCGGTAAACATTTTGGTGTGTGTTGGGAAAAAAGTTAGGTGGTCGGTGATCGACCTCGGCTTATGACTCCGCACCGAGCGGTGTCGGCGTTTCAACGGAGCTTCCTATGTACCGCTAACAGCGCTTTAAACGTCCCCATGTCCCACAGTTGAAGCTGGTTTTTGTTGTATCTTTCTCATTTGGAGTGTTGCATACTTGTGTATTTTCATTATGGCTGTCGCGCTTCGGTTAAATGTTCTTGCTCGACGATCGGGCCTAGCTTGGTCTAGCAATGCCTTGCGGCGCGTGCCATCTAGCAGGGGCTATTCCACCCCAGCTCCAAGTGCAGATGGCTCACTGCCTTTAGCTGGTATTCGAGTACTTGATATGACTCGTGTCTTAGCAGGAGTTAGTTACCATGCTTTCTCAATTTGGTTCTATCATTGAAGTGTATGCTAACTTGCCTCTTTAATAGCCATACTGTACTCAGATTCTGGGTGATTTAGGGTATGTGGAAGCATTGAGCTCCCATTGAGGCATGTTTGGTCTGCAAACTGTTTCATCTTGTATCTGACCCGCATTTCTATGACAGAGCAGACGTCATTAAGGTTGAACACCCTGTGCGAGGTGACGATACTCGGGCCTGGGGCCCACCTTATGCGAAGTATGAGGATGAGTCTCGGGAGGGACCTGGCGAGAGTGCCTACTATCTTGCTGTAGGGATGACCTGGAATGCTATACGCAGGCTTCATCAAGTATACTAATTGAACTACAGGTCAACCGCAACAAAAAGTCCCTTGGTCTGTCCTTCCAACACAAGTCGGGGGTCGAAATTCTCCACAAACTTGCAAAAGAATGTGATGTTCTGGTGGAGAACTACCTCCCAGGCGGCCTTGCCAAATACGGCATGGACTACGAAACTCTTCACAAGATCAATCCCAAGTTGATCTACGCAAGTATCACAGGTTATGGCCAAACAGGGCCTTACAGCAACCGTGCCGGGTACGATGTCATGGTGGAAGCTGAGATGGGACTGATGCACATTACTGGAGCACGAGATGGTGCCCCAGTCAAAGTCGGCGTGGCAGTCACCGACTTGACGACTGGCTTGTATACCTCCAATGCCATTATGGCAGCCTTGCTTGCGCGGGTTCGCACAGGGAAAGGCCAGCATATCGATGCTTGCTTGAGTGACTGCCAGGTTGCCACATTATCGAACTTGGCTAGCTCTGCATTGATCAGTGGTCAGAAGGACTCAGGCCGCTGGGGTACAGCACACCGTAAGTCGATTACTCATATTGGCCCAAATATGCAATTGAGTGGAGACTAATAAGCATCTAGCATCCATTGTGCCATACCGGAGCTACAAGACCCTTGATGGAGACATTCTCTTCGGTGGCGGAAATGACCGACTATTTGGCGTGCTTAGTGATCGACTTGGTTTCCCAGAGTGGAAGACCGATGCCCGCTTCGTGACGAACAGCGACCGTGTCAAGCACCGAGCCGATATTGATGGATTGATTGAGACCACAACACAGCAGAAGACTACGCAGGAATGGTTGGAGATCTTCGAGGGTAGTGGAATGCCTTATGCGGCTGTCAATGATATCCAGGGCACATTGAACCACGAGCACGGTATGTCTTCTAGTATTCTGTTCTCTTTGTGATCCATTTTTCTAATTGTGATAATAGTCCTGGCACGGAACATGGTCACTGAGGTCGACCACCCAGCCTGTGGCCCTATCAAGCTGGTCAACACTCCTATAAAGTACTCCGAAGCGACCCCCGGTGTACGTTCGCCTCCCCCTACGCTTGGCCAACACACCGATGAGATTCTTGGCAGTGTTCTCGATTACGGAGAGGCGGATATTGCTCGATTGAAGGAGCAGGGTGTGGTGGCTTGAAGATAATTTAGATATTTTATAGCATCATCGAGCTATACTTGTGTACATAGAGAGTCTAGAAAGCTCAGTAGCATGGAAATGACAACGATCTACGGGAAATGAACTTGGATTCGACATATTAAATTGGTATTGATTCAAAGTAAAAATCGTGCCATACTACGCTTATATCATTTGTGTCTCGATCAATAGTGTTGTTGCCCAGAGCATTGCAGAAAAAAGGGATCTTGTTGTCTGATTTAGCCGATCGAAGACCCCGCAGCCGTACAATCCAGACGGAGGAAGCTGGTTTGGGACTTATAATCCCTTTTTATTTCGCCTCGGAAATAGAATAGTGCGCAATAATACACAAGAACATACATCCCGCCGTCTATCTTGCATTGGAGTTATACATGTTTTTGGAAGTCGAAACAAGGGCATCGCATGATTATGCAGGAGTATAGATCCACAACGGTCGATTGGTGGGCTCGCCAAGACATCACGTGAGTCTATACAGATATTTGGGTCACAGACACTTCAACTCGAAACCAAAAAAAGCAAACAGATATAGGTGCTAGACTGGGAGTGTGCCCGCACACATGGGAAACAGTTAGACAGGGTATTCACTTGTCTGACTCACAGTAGGGAGGGAACGTGTTGTGTTGTTGTGGCCACACTCAAAGATATCCCTCCCCTCTCTGTTCTCTTCCTTCTCTTCTCTTCCTATGTCCCACCCCATTTGTTTTGTTTTGCTCTACTCTGTACCAGCACCCTGAACCAATTTTGTTTGTTTGTGAAAGGGCAGCCCCCTTTCTTCTTCATCCGCAAAAATGCCCGCCATCAAGCGGGAGATGAGCCACCCGGATGTCATCAATGTTTCTGAGACCCGGACCAGCAGATCTGGCCGGGCTCTCAAAGCTCCCGCCATGTACGATCCAGCCACAGCTTCCTCGCGCAAAGGAAGACGTGCCACCAAGAAGGAGGTCAACATCACTTGTGTCAAGTGTCACCGGGGTAGCTCCCCTAGCAACAACATGATCGTATTTTGCGATGGTTGCAATGAGACATGGCACCAAAAATGCCATGATCCGATAATTGATGATCATGTCGTGCAAGTCGCAGATGCTGAATGGCGCTGCCACAAGTGCAAGCCTGCACAGGAGCCGGCCACAGCTCCTCAAATGCCAAATGCATCAGCTCCCCAGAAGGAAAAGGCAGCAGCTCCCCGGGAGGGGAAGGCACCAAATTCCCCAAAGAAAACGGCACCAGTTCCTCAGAAGCGCATGCGCAAGGCCTTCGCCCACCCACGACTTGGACGGGCTGGAGCCCCTCCTCGATTTTGCAAGGGTGAGGAGTATTCCATCGATGCAAGACGTGCGTACTTATCCCAACTCTCCCATGCTGAGCTGGTTGAACTTGCGGTCAACGTGTCCATTGAGAACACGCATATCGCAATGTTTCCTCGAGACATTGGTAACTACTTCAACGCCAATTACAAATTTCCTACTCAACACCACCTCGCTGCCCCTGCTGCATCAAAGAAGAGGCGCCTTGAAGATTCGAAAGAGCCTGTAGATGACATGATTGTCGCAAAGCGGGCGAAAACCATGCCTCCCCCTACCACCAAACCTGCTGTGAGACCTAATACACGCTCGCAGTCTACCACCGCTTTAGTTGGAACTGGACGCAATCACAGGAGGGTCCTCACCACAACCACCATTCCCAAGACCCTACAAGACCGCATTGATCAACGGCTCCGCGAAGATGAACTCCATCGAGAATGGAGCATGGGCCAGGAGTCGATATCGCTATCGACCACAAAATCCACCAAATCAGAAATGTCGGAAGCGAGCCTTGCCGGAATCCAAGACCACCGCCAGTATCCAGCGGCCGGGAATGGATTTTCTATGCCATCGCAACCTGAAGATCTTGATATTCTTCAGGAGGCCGAAGACTGCCCCACATTCAGTTACTCGTATGATGCGGCAAGAAAGAATATCGAATATATTCGAGAAATGTTGAGAAATCCTGTCGATGATGAGCGTATCCTATGAAAGTTCTCAAGCTGCGTCTCATCAAGTCTATCGGCCTGAAAGTCAAGCCAATCGTGTTTCTGTTGTTTCTCTATGTTATGTCAATGGCCCATCAATAGCGGCCTACGAAGTTACGGTTCAAGATTTCTTGTTACAGTATATCACACGGCTATCATGTTTGGAGTACATGATAAAAGGATGGATGGATGGAAAGGGGAGTTCGGTGTTTGGTATTCGATTTCAATTTGGCTTCTATTTTTTTATCTATACCTGTACACATAGTTTTATCTTTATCATTATCGTTTGTCCTATTTTATTTTGGTTAATCTTCTTCGTCTCTTCCCATTTTCTACCCATTATTCCGTTACACAAGATTAGTTGAACACCCTCACTAATCGCATTATAAGTAACGCGGTAATTATAATCCAGGCAGAATGCTATCTGAAGTACTTAAGAACATACATATCACCTCGCTTGATTCAAGGCAACATGCAAGATAATGCTTCATTCGAGCCAGCATATATGATATTCAATCCGGGTTACGAAAAGGCGCTAGCTAGGTGGGTATCGCTCCTTGATCACCTTCACATTCCAGGGTAGTCTACTTGGATATGTACTCGACAATATTCCCATTCTGAATCTCGAATATTGCGCCTTACCTAATACCATCAAAGTGCTGCTTAGCTAACACTGCGTGGTATTCAATTATCGATCTCCGTTATTAAGACGTGTATCTTTAGGGCAGAAGTTGACACTACAGTCTCTAGCCACGGTGAGTTCACACATAGTCCGGTTGTCGTACAAATTCAGGGCAAACAGATCTTCATGTGGTGCTCCGAAGCCTTCCTCATTTCCGATTGGTTCATAGTATACTATAGATAACATTGAGTTGGGTAAAACGTGATATTCGTGCATTTCTTGGCCAGACTCGGTATCTTATCGGCCCCACACCCGCGCATCTCCTTGACATCTTACTTCTTCGATGACACCAATCCCTCAGCGCCCACACTCTCTCAGCCATTGTACTCAAACCGGAGAAAAGTAATGCTTTGATTCTGAAATCCCCAGATTCTCATGACTGGGTAACCGATTCGTCATTGCGCCGATCCCGCATCTCCAACCCGCATCCGCATCGCATCCATCCACGACAACAAATCGCCAAAGCTTTACCAAAGCCCTAATTGCAACTTCAAATTCGACCAGAAGTCGAATTCAGAATGTCATCACCACCCATCATAACAACAAGGAGCGTGCTCCCGCCTCCACCGCCTCCACAGCCCTGGATACACTACTTAACACTAGACACCCTCCTCAAAGTCCTCTACCGCACTCTATTCAATCCCTTCCTCGCCTGGATCCTTGTCCTCTGCCTCCGTGCGCAGGTCACACCATCTACACACCCGGCTTGGATCATTAGCGTTGCCTATGCCGTTTTTCTGTCTTTGCTCTTCATCGTGAGCACGATGAACCACCGCATTGCGAATGGCCTTCCGAGGACAGTGGATCCCGAGCACGAGGTTGTGCTTGTTACCGGTGGGGCTAGTGGGTTAGGGCTTCTTATTGCGCAGCTTTATGCGATGAGGGGTGTTCGTGTGGCGGTTTTGGACATCAGGGAGGTTGAAGAGAAGGAGGCTGAGGAGATCTTTGGGGAGGACGTTGATGTTAGGTGTTATGCGGTTAATGTTGGGGAGAGGAAGGCTTTGGAGGATGTTCGGGAGAAGATATTGAAGGAGGTAAGTCTATATTTAGCTTTTGTTTACGATGGTGGTTCAGATCAAGGTGTTTGGTTGGAATATTTGCTTTTTTTTAAAAAAGGATTTCTGCTAATGCATACATGCTATGGTACAGCTTGGGACTCCGACTATCATTTTCAACTGTGCAGCGGCGAGGATTAATGGCCACTCGCTGCTGAACTTATCTGCAGATGCTTTTGTGCAGACAGTGCAGACAAACCTGATCGCGGCTTTTCATTTGTACCAGGTTTTTATGCCCAGTATAATGAATGCAGAAAACGGTGGCACACTGGTGACGGTTAGCTCGGTGCTGGGCCAGTTATCTCCCGCGGGATTGTCGGATTACTCGGCTAGTAAGTCTGGACTTAGTGCGCTGCACCGAACAATGGAAGCGGAATTGCGTGGTCATGAGCAGATCAAAACGCTGTTGGTGGAGACAGGCCAGATTTCAACACCGTTGTTCAGCTGGGTCCGCACTCCGAGTCGCTTCTTTGCGCCGGTGTTGGAGCCGGTGGAAGTGGCTCGGGAGATTGTGACTGCAGTCGATAGTGGCCACGGAGGTGTACTTAGGCTACCAGCGTTTGCGAAGTTGGTCAATTGGTATGCCGTGTTGCCGGGTGCAGTACAGGTCGTAGCGCGATACCTGAGTGGCATTGATGAGGCAGTGTCTTCCGGCCTTCAAAGTCGTGACGCGCCCAACGGTGGTGGACGTGTTCTCAGGAGCTCGAAGAAACGGACTGATTGACGAAAATGCCCATGTATTTAAACCCAACAAACCTGTGGATTCCTGTACATAACCCAATCCATGATACAGCTGGTCTGAGATATGGCCGAGACTGGTGCAATCCCGCTTATTGCTCGCGGGTAAGAATCATCTTCTCACGCTCAGGCATTCTCGGCTTCAGATCCTTCTTGCTGGTATGCTTGCGCACATTCTCCTCACGCCTCTTAATAGCAGCCAGCTCCTCACGCTTGATCTCACCAGCCTTCTTAATAGGCTTGGGCACGTGGCGCTGGCGCTGGATGCGGCGGATTTCAGGCATGTGCGAGTAGCGCTTGATGAGGGCTTTGTCGTACTCAAGCTTGCTGCGTTGGCGCGCACTCACGATTCCACTGCGATCAGATGCGTTGGCACGCCACAGACGAACGTTTCCATCGTCTGAGCCGGACAGCACGTACTTGCTATCAGGAGTGAATGTGGCGGCGAAGACACGTTGCATACGCTTCGTGTGGTAAATATCCTTGGATCTGCCGCTCTGTCTGGACCAAAGGCGAACAGTTCGGTCGTATGACGCAGTGACCAGATCCTCACCAGTGGGACTGAACTCGACATCCATAACAGCAGCCACATGGTCCTTCAGCACGTTCAAAGCCCGATCCGTCTTTCTCATATCGAAGATGTAAGCGTTGTGATCCTCATTGGCCACAGCGAAGTTGAAGGTCTCCTGGGGGTTGAATGTGATCTTATTAGAGGCCAACTTGAGGACCAACTTGTGAACTGGCGAAGAAGTTCGCAAATCGTATAGCACGACGGACCGATCAAGAGCAGTGGAACCCAAAATGGAGGTTTCAGACTGGTTGAATGCAACGGAAGTAATAGTATCAACGCTGGTCGGCCAGTGCAGAGTCTGCGAAGGAGAGGAGGAAGGCCGCGAGAGATCATAGATTGAGATGACAGACGAGGCGGCTGCAAATGCAGGCATCGAGCGGTGGTGCGAGAGACTATTAAAGGCACTCGTGCCCAGATAACTTGTCATGGGGGGAGCGTTGGAGGTCGTATTGTACGGGTCCCACAGCTTGATGGTTTTGTCGCTTGCGCAAGACAGAAGCTTTCTTTCCGCAGGCAAGAATTCAAGTCCCTTCACCATGCCTTCGTGTGCTTGTGTTTGGAAGATCTCCTCACGGGTTGTGAGGTCCCAAACCTTTACCACACCGTCACCACTGCCACTCGCAAAGCGTTCAAGTGAAAGAGGATCTCTGGCCATAGAGTAGACACCATCGATATGGCCGTCACCCATTTGACCCAAGAAGGGTGCAGCGAACATGCGCTCCATCTTGATAGCATTCAGAGCCCGAGTGTATTCTCTAGCCCGCTCGAAAGGATGTTGGGCTGGGTCCAGATTCCGTGATTGACGAACGGTAGCAGACCCGGGGGCCTGCTGCGACGCCACTGGGCGAGACAGTGCTTTGATTTTCTGTAGATTATCAACATCTCGTCCAGACGAGCAAAAAAAGAATCAATAGAAAACTCACCATGGTGGGCTGTCAAAACGGACGTAGAGAAGTAAAGAGCAAAGCGGAATGAACTTTTTTTTTCTGTTGACGGGATGATTTGCTAAGCGGGCGGTGAGCCTGCAGCTGCCAGCTTCAAGCTCCCCGACTCACGCTCGACCTGTCTATCAACCTTCCATCCTGTCCCACTTGCTGTGCCTTTTCATTGTCTGAAACCCCTTCTTCACGGCCACATCTTACTTCTTGAACACAGAATTTTTACACAATGGCTCCTCCCTCCCAGGTCTCGCCTCGCATACAGGAAGCCCGGGACCTGGCGAAGCAGGACCCCTCGAAAGCCGGCAGCAGTTATCAGAAGATCCTTTCCGAGGGCCCAGGATCTACAGAGGCTTCATCGCGAGACTATGAGCATGCATTGATTGGGCTGGGAGAGTTGTATCGGGACGCCAAGAAGCCGCAGGACATCGCAGAGCTCATCAACACCAGCCGAGACACCTTTTCGTCATTTGCCAAAGCGAAGACCGCCAAGTTGGGTAAGCAGCAATAATCGAGCATTTCATAACTCATAACTGACGGCTTGTGTTAGTTCGTCAACTCCTCGATCTGATCAGCGAAATCCCCAACACCCTCGACCTCCAAACCACCGTCATCAAGTCATGCATAGAGTGGGCTATCACCGAGAGACGGTCGTTCCTCCGACAGAATCTCCAAGCACGATTGGTCGCTATTTATATGCAGAAGCAAGCGTACTATGATGGTCTTACTCTCATCAACTCTCTTCTCGGCGAATTGAAGCGTCTGGATGACAAACTCATGCTGGTGGAGGTGCAACTTCTTGAGTCTCGTGTGTACCATGCTCTGGGTAACCAGTCCAAGGCGCGCGCTGCGCTGACTGCGGCACGGACGTCGGCCGCATCCGTTTACACACCTCCTAATCTGCAGGCTGGGCTCGACATGCAAAGTGGTATGCTCCACGCCGAGGACAAGGACTTCAACACCGCATTCTCGTATTTCATTGAGGCACTGGAGGGATACAGCTCGCTTGACTCGGGAGAGTTGGCCACCGCCGCTCTGCAGTACATGCTGCTCTGCAAGATTATGTTAAATCTGGTGGATGATGTCACACAGCTTTTGGGGTCCAAGCAAGCCCAAAAGTATGCCAGCCCACGTCTGGAGGCCATGAAAGCCGTGGCCCGGGCCCACTCCAACCGATCTCTGGAAGAATATGAAAAGGCTCTTTCCGACTACCGTTACGAACTCGGCAGTGACACCTTCATCCGGAATCACCTTCGCCGTTTGTATGATGCCATGTTGGAACAGAACTTAATCAAGGTTATTGAGCCCTTCAGCCGAGTGGAGCTGGATCACATTGCCAAGATGGTTGGCCTGGACACCCAGCAAGTGGAGCGCAAGCTCTCACAGATGATCTTGGACAAGGTAATCATTGGTGTGTTGGACCAAGGCTCCGGATGTTTGATTGTGTTCGACGAAACCGAGCGCGACCAGGCCTACGACTCTGCACTTAGCACCATTGAGAAGATGAGCAATGTGGTGGAAGGTCTGTACACTAACCAGGCGTCGCTTCTGGAGTAGAGGAACGGATTCATGGCAATACAATTATGTTGGTTTTTGGGAGATAATTTATATGATGCATGAACTGCATGAAATATTTCTATCTGATTTCTATTGTAATCTTTTCCTTCGTAGCCATATAATTCCATGTAAATTTGGGTTCGTAAGTTGTATTATGCAGTTTTGGTGATGGTCGCGACATTCCGAATCGGGTAAAGCGTGACGGCAAAAGAATCGCGACTTCCCTCATCTTCATCCTCCACCTACTCCATCCCGACTGGAGCCCCTACTTTCTACCGGATCCGCAATGAACGCTCCAATGCAGCCCAATTTTGCCCGCGGCTTCCCCCCGACCGCCCAGCGGTCTCCAGCCACTCCCCGTCGCGTACCGGGACCAGGTTTGTCCCCTTATCCTTTCTAAGCTCGCGCTCAATCTAACTCCACCAGGCCAAATGCCCGTCCCAATGCCTCAGCACGCTATCCCTGCGCAGTATATGCCCACTCAACGTGTCATGCAGGCAGCCCCTGAACCTCCTCGTCGCGCCCATAAACCCACCGACAAGAATATTCCCGATGGCGTTGAAGAGGTGGTTATCGGCGGCGGTGTTGAGCAATACAAGAGCCTTCGCGATCTGGAGAAGCGACTTGATGCTTCCGTAGTGCGGAAAAGACTGGACATCCAAGACTCAATTAGCAAGACTGTGAAGAAATATCGGACCATGCGCATCTGGATCACCAACACTGTTGAAAATCAGCCGTGGCAGGGTGCCGGCAACAACCCAGGCTCCGGTCGGTATAAAGTGCGCATTGAAGGACGACTGTTGGATGATCACAGCGGATCTTCTGAAGATGATGAAGGCCAGCGCGACGCAGCTGGAGATGATGCGATGGACCAGGACAAGAGCGAAGATGATAAGAGCAAGGAATCCGACTCCAAAAAACCGTCCCAGCGTTTCTCGCACTTCTTCAAGACCATCTCAGTCGATTTTGACAAGCCGGCTAATGCCATCCCGGATGAGGTCAAGCCGGTCAATTGGTCCAAACCACAACTGCCTCCTAATGCGACATCAGCACCCCCAAATGCAGAGTTCGATAGCATCCAGTTCGCGCGAGCCTCTCAGGACAACCTGAACATTACCATTGGTTTGGTTCGGGACGAGACTCCTGAGCGATTCAAGCTGAGCAAGGAGCTGGCCGAGGTGCTTGATGTTGAGGAAGAGACCCGGAGCGGCATTGTTCTTGGAATCTGGGATTATATTCGTGCTATGGAGCTGCAAGAAGACGAGGAGAAGCGCACCGTGCGCTGCGACCACCGTCTGTATTCGGTATGTAATGTCCTTTCTTTTCCATGTCCAGATATACTAACTTTTCCCTCTAGATCTTCGGTCGTGAGCAGATGTTCTTCCCACAGATTCCCGACAGCATCGCGCCCCACACCAGCCCTATTGACCCTATTAAGCTTCCATACACCATCCGTGTTGATGAAGAGTTCCACACAGACCCCACCCCAACTATCTACGATATTCAGGTCGCTGTCGAAGATCCTCTACGCGCCAAGATGATGGCGCTCATCCAGAACCCGCAGTACACCTCTGGCATGCGCCAAATTGCCTCATTGGACGACCAGGTCGCCCTCATCATCCAAGCGCTCACGCACTCCCGTGCCCGCCACGCCTTCTTTACTGCTCTGAGCAAGGACCCAGTGACCTTCGTGAAGCGTTGGGTCAACTCCCAGCGCCGTGATCTCGAGAATATCATGGGTGATATCAACTCTGGCGGTGATACCAGTGGACCTGAGTTCCGTCGGGGTGGTGCCAATAGTGTTTGGGATTCTGCTGTTGCCAATGAAGCCGTGCGCTACATGCTCGCCAAGCCTGATGCAGCAGCTGCGCGGTAGGCGTGCTTTGGGTTTATGATGTTATTCAAGAGCCGCGGCTTTTACTGCTCTTTTTGGTTTATTGTTGCGGGGCGCTTATGTGGTGTTTGGTTCGGTGTAGCTAGGACAGGGCTAATTTCCAAAATTTCGATGTTCAATATCATATATTTACTTCAATTATCTACACCTCGCATAGAGTAGGTGTAATGCTCAAAATTGCCTTGTGGTCTAAGCTTCGCAGTTGAGATATCCAGCTATGTAAATCCGATTTCACAGCATGGGTGACATATCAGAATTATGGCGCATCAAACAAAATGATTCGGCAAAAGAAAAAGGAAATTGATATCGATTCTGCCCTCCCTCGCCAAGTACTTAGAAGGTACATTGTGAATAATGCCATCAACATCGGCCAGAAACTCGACCAAAACTTCGTTTCAATATAACACACCACGTACTTAGAGATCGACTCCTCTAAATACTCGACAAAATACCTGTTCTTCCCTGTTCTTCTCCCTGCAAGAACGTCAAAATCAATGCCCATCCAGAACAAAAAAGAAACTTGGAACCACTTGCCCATCATTCCCACCAAGCAAACCACCACAACAGCTGAAAAGACATATCATGAACAAGCCGAGGCCCCTCAACAGTTCGGATACGTGAAAAACGGAATCCACGCCGTTAAACCCGCCGAAACCGTAGTAATCGGCAAAAGCACGACAGCTCTCCGCTCCACACAATCCCGGTATATCACACTCGTCCACCCACAGAACACAGACGGAGCCGCAACAGAAGAGTGCTGCACACGTAAACATGATAGCTCAGAATCGGCTTGTTGTCGTAGTTTTCTTCGCCAGTACCCAGGTAAAAGGTGTGCTTTTTTCTTGTCTGCCTGGATCCTCGAGGTCTGTGCGAGCTAGCAAGAGTTCTCGGTGCGCGAGTCCAGTGCTGCGCTTTCGAAGAGACTGGCCGTTAGGTAGCCTATTGTTGATTTGACGTAGGAGGTTCCGTCTCTTCAGCCGATTGCGTTGCTTTTGTACCAGGATCCGAGGACGAAATGCATTCCTGGAAGTAGATGCCTTTAAATAATGAGATTAGCTAGTCCTGGCTTTGATGGGATTCTCCATACCTAGAGGGTCAATAGCAATCTGTATGCCATTATACGCGAAGGGATCTGTTGTGTATGTTATGCTTGGGGGTTGAGGTTTTCATAGGAAGATCTAGTCATAACACACACTCTCTTCAAATCACGTCCCAACTAGGTGACTCCCATCATTCACTGTTTCTCCCCAGACTATAAATACCTTCGCCTTTTTCTTCTCCTCCTCCTTCTTCTTTCCTTTCTCCTTCACTGCCCTCCTGCTTTTTTCGCTTCTCCCCTTTCGTCTTTCCTTTCTTCACCACCTCTCCCTCTACGACTTCTTTACTTTTCTTCGTTACCTTCCTTCCGAACCCTCCCTCCGAACCCTCCCTCCCGTATACGAAGACCAATGTCTTTTTTACCATAAGGCCAGTAGAATGCAACCGATATGCCGCATACGAACCTGGATACTAACCCCCCCACCCGCCCCCCCTCCCCCTGGCTCCTGTTCCGTTGGCACAAAATGATGAATTCTCTGATCATATCAGTCTGATTGTGTCTTACACCCCGTCCTTTCTCCCTTTGCACTCATTCTCTTTCTTCCGTCTGCTATCATCCACACACCTGCTAGCTCAATGTGACGCAAAATCTATTTCATCTACCTTCAAAAACTGCAATAGCTATTTCGGAGGCCACTGTGGAATAGTTGCCACAAGAGTCTTGTCGTCCCAAAGCTCCAGTTCTGCATCTAATTCGACCAAAGGACAACCCCATGCATCTGCAACCTGTTTCGTTGGTCGATACGGCGATTCAAGATACCACTCAGCATCGCTATTTTGGCCTCGGGGTTTGAAGTTAAATCGAAATCGATTCGAAGCGGCGAGGTCGTATCGCATCGATACTAAACGGGGCATATTTTGAGCTGCGTAGCCCATAGAAATAAGGACCCTATGAAAATGGTGGGAGTCGAAAATGGTGCGGTCCACAAGCCCTTCCTCATAATCACAAATGATTTCTTCCCAGTCTTCAATTGCGTCGAGCTCCTCTTGCGTCTCAGCAGTAGGGTGAACAAGCCATTGGCCTATATAGTTTGCATGGTAAGTAACTTTCTTCTTCTCCGGGGTCTGGATTGTTAAATCCATTAACAATATCATTCATACATCTAGGCCCAGGGAGATGAAAGTAGACAAATCGTCCAAGAGTATAGAACGTACCTGAAGGAAGTCTTGATGGAACTTGACAAAGATCCACAGTCTCAAGATATGGCCAGTGCAGAAATGCGGAACTGGGCAGCGGGCAGTCAGTCTCATCTAGCGGAAATAGAAAATCCGGCGCTAGAGACACATTTTCCAGTTTCAACTCGCGAAGAGTAAGGCTCAGGCACCCAAGCTTTTGAGAAAGGTGATCTGTATCAGATATTAAAACATTCAATCCAGGCATAGCTTCTTTCCAGGGCCTCTCGTCTTGGATAGCAAGATCAAGTACTCTTAAGCTGTGCGCCATTGCCTCGAGACCATCATAAACGGCTGTTATCAGTGTCAGCAAAAGGCTCTTTCTAATATTTGGGTAATCTGCCACTCCGTGGTTTAAGATAATGACTTGGGTCTTACCTTGACGTCGTGCTTGAATATATTCTAAATGATCTGGTCGGATAAACTCATCTAAGTCTAGCCGCAGCTCGGTAATTGTCGAACAATGTTGAGCAATCTGCATAGCTGACCCAGCCCAAATTCGATGATATAAGGGTCTCTTAGGGAAAGAGAGGCACTCTATGCATGCGACATTAGGGAGCAGGAAAGCACCATCATCAATAAATCTCGCCCGGTACACTGGAACGGCTTTTGTTTTTCCTTTGGTGAAATCAAAACGGTAATCGCCAGCAATGTCCAAATAAAATGAATGTGGCTCTTTTCCCACTTTGCGACCTAGAAGTATTAACTCCACTGAGATACGAGAGCTCTGGCACCAAGGCGCAAGGGTTTTAAAGAGATCAATAATGCCTGATTGAAAAGCAGCGTCATTGTCTTTCCGGGTCTCATTGTCAAGCTTATATCCCTTTTCTTTCCGTGCCTCCCAATCTGGAAGATCGATAGGGGTGACAAGATGATATCTCAAATGACGGATCAGCCCTCGTCGCACCAAGCCTCTTTCCGAGTCCGAAGTCAATTTTTGGAAGTGATTGAGCGATACTCCTCTGTCAAATGTCTCTTGGTCATTGCCATTGGAGCTATAGACATTCAAGGAAGCATAAATCATGGGCTCAAATGCTGCCTGCCACTGGCGACAGACTGTGGTATATGGAGCCAACGAAGCGCCCGTTGCTTGGAAATGAGCTGCAATCAAATCCAGGATCTCCAGCGGAAGATATATCGCCATATTGTTGAGATGAATAAATTGGTACCAAGTTGGAAGCAGGACGCCGGAATTGTCAAGACTTCAAGTATAACAAGGTAGATAGATTTAGGCGAGAAGAAGAGGAGCTGGAGAGTGCACCTATATCGATGTAGTTAGGTATTGTTGCCCTAATTTTTGTGAATTTGTGGTGTTTAATTAGCGGACTCTAATTTTGGGGGTTAGTGAAATGACACTGCGAGGCTGTGCACGTAAAATAGTTAACGTAATTCCCTACCAAGCGGGCCACCCTAACCAAAACGCGTCAATTAATTAGTCTCACTCTTCTTTAACCAACCACCATGCCACCAATTCGCTCTCAAAATCGTTAAAATTTGACTCAAAAAGAGGGTCGGATTCTGCTTACTATCCAGGCTATTAAAAAGCAGGAAAAATTGTTAATTCGTCAAGCAGCGCTTATATATAATATCCCTCGCACGACGCTCCAATCCCGTCTTAACGGACGTTGAAACCACGTCAAATCACGCGTTAAATCGTTTAAATTGACTGAAATCGAGGAGAATTCGCTTAAGAAATAGGTAATCTCTATAGATATACGTAGAGCGGCACCACGATCTAGAACTATATAAGAAATGGCTAATCTCTTGCTAGCGACACGCGGAACGACCCCGATTTAAATAGTTAGTAAAAATTGGGTCGCAAAATACGTTAAACGTCACCTAGAGCTCGTTACTAGGTTCTTAAGACGCTATAATTACGAGCGCACTAAGTGCGAGGACCTAGAAATCATTAAAGAATGGTTTAACCTGGTTTAAAAGACAATTTGCGAGTATAGGATCGAGCAAGATAATATATATAACTTTGATGAGATAGGCTTCGCGATGGGCTTAACCGCGACTGTAAAAGTTATGATAAGAGCTAAATATTATAGTCGGCGAGCTCGATTATAGCCCGGAAATCGTGAATAGGTAACCTCGATCGAGTATACGGGCGCGTCTAGATATAGCCTTCCTCCAATGGTGATCTTTAAAGCAAAACTCTTTAACGAAGGTTGGACTAAGGGACTTCCGGATATCTAGTAATTCGAGGTTAGTCTAAATGGATGGACTTCGGATGAAATTAGACTTCGTTGGCTTCAAAAGGGTGAGTTTGGGGTCTTAGATGCTTGACTCTGTATGTACATACATACCTACACGCTTGTCTAATGGTTGTATAATGGTCGTAATGGTAGTCTAAATCCCTTACTCCCTCGACCCCAGCTCAAAAGCGAACTGCTTCGAAAGAGGTGACACCCTCCAGCGTGCAAAGAGCTGTGCATTCTCCACCAAGATCCGCCGCAGCATCTCCCCCCTCTCCTCTGCACCAGGCCACACGCCCTGCCATATGCGTACATACGGCTCCATAATCCACAAGGCCTCCTTGGCCCATATCCCTGCCCTCTCCTCACCAATTCTCCCCTTCTGTACCATCCGCCTCTCCAGCTCCCCTAGGAAACGTTCCCTCTCCTGCCTGTCCTTCACCGCAGCCTGCATGACTGCTAGTAGTATATGTGACCGGACTGACAAGTCCAACTCATCTATTTCTATTCCTTCTAGTCCTACTCCAACTGTCTCCTCCACCGCAACAGCGGCTAGAAACTCCACCTCCTCCTCACTTCCGACCTCTTCCTCCCAACCCCTCCACCACGCCTGTACTCCAATCCCTCCATCGGGTAACCCACACCATATCACCTGCTTTAACTTGCCATCTCCCTCGGTAACCTCTCCTCCCGATACCTGTGCGGAATACTCTGCTTCCGACCAGTGTATATCATACTTTCCCTGTGCGACCAATATCCCAAAGCTATTAGGCCACCAATCTTCCCGAGAAGGTTTATTAGCCAGACGAGATAGAGATAGATCAGGAGTAAAGTAGTCAAGCCAGAAGCGCGCATGTGATTCCGAATAGGGAGGTGCGCTGGGGCAGGCCGTATGCAGGCGTGTCATGGTTACCTCCAGCGTGCTAAGGGCTACTGCAGTAAGAGTCACAAATGGCAGAAAGGGCTGCCTGCGTCGCGTGCACGAGACAGTGTAGGCCCATCGGGGGAGTTTCAGGACATGTGCGGATACCGTACTATGGCGCGGCTGGCATAGCGGGGAGGAGGAGTCGGGGAGATCCTGGAGGTCGGGCGGGCGGTACAAGCGCGCTGTGGTGCGCTGGGCGAGGAAGTGGGTAGAGAAGTAGGAGCGCCAGGCGGAGGAGTACAGGAGGGCGTGGTGGGCTGTGTAGAAGGCAGGGAAATCAGAGAAGGAGGGGAATTCCCCTTCCAGTTGGGAGGAATAGCGGTAGATGGCTGCTGCTAGCTGTGCGAGGTAGAATACATCTAGGGTACTGTTATTTGTTAATTATACAGTGCAACTGGAGATTACCATAGTAGAAGATTAGCTTACCGGTTAAAGCGTAACTCGCCCTCACCAAAGGACCAGCCATGCGCGTGCAGCTTCTCCACCACATCGAACACCCCGTTGTCGGTCCACAGCCCCTCATCCAGATAGATGAATGCGATCCGTAAGACATCCTCATGGCAGGTCACAGGCACGATGCCGCTTTCAACATTGGCCAGAAATTCTCTAGCGCTCATTGTAGTGCTCAACGCATGTGCAGCGGTAAGGGAAAAAGTGGTCTATAACAGAGGGAACCGAGAACTTTTCAAGGATATAGGCATGGTTGCATTAATATGGAAAGAGAACGCCAAGAAGTGGCAGAGGAAATCAAGTACATAGGCATTACCCAGAGTCGATAGTTGGAGAAGAATCAACAGGACTCGGGGACTTAAGGACATTTGCGTAGTCGATGTATTTCACCCAGTAGACACTCAATGCGTATGGGACCATAAGAAGGTCGAATTTTAAGGATTCGTATTCGTTCCTCTGGGGTATTTCAAAAATCAGTTGTGCCATTTGCGGGGGCGGGGGGACAGCTGGTGTCCAGATGGTAGATGGGAACATGTTTGCTATATGCATATTTTGATTGGAGAGCAAAATGCAGTGTCAAAGGCTGTATTTCAATGTCACGGAACTGTTTGTATCCCGAGTCTTGGAGTTTCAAGTCTTTCAAGGATGGGGTTGACTATCGAAAAAATACTATCGACTACTGTCCAGACACTATGCACAGAAAATGAACTCGAAATGTGAGCTCATGTTATTTCAAGAACGCTTCGATGAAGACACTCGATAGGACGGCAATACCTAGTGGGAAGTTATACACTAAGCATAAATTGAACCAAAGAACGCAAACTATGTAAAGGCGAAAGTATAAAAACTGGGAAAGTAAAACACCAACAGACCCTCAAAATGTGCAACGCTGCTACCAATCAGCGACCAAAAGTAGATATCCTCACAGAGGATGGTCCACCATGCAACCCCAATGTTCGTTCCATCTTTCTGAGAGACACCGAACAGCAAAAATAGACCCTCTTATCCGTCTACTATATGTCTCTACCGGATCGGAAAGGTATCCGTTATGACCCAGGCAGAGGAACCTTCGAAACAAGATCTACCCTCCGCCTTCTCAACTCCTCGTTCGTACCAAAATCGAAATCTCTAGAGGGATGCTCGCGCACGGGGGAACCCTCCGCCTCCAATTCAGCAGCTGCCTCGAGGATAAGGTCCTGAGCAGGGCCCTCCAATTTCACGGACTCGCCCTTCTTCTCGGGTGCACCGCCCTTCGCTCCCGAAGCTTCGGGGGTGCGGAAGCGCTTGAGAACAGTCTCGACCATCTTGAAGAACCAGAAGTAGTTCAGGAAGTTCAGGACCAGGTTCGACAAAACGTATGTCAAGACCAGCCATGTCGGAACACCGGCAGCGGTGTACTCCTTGAACTGGGAGATCTCAGCATTGGCACGAGCACAGGTCTCATCGATGCACATGCTGCTGCGGGTTAGCTGAAAGACGTTGGCGTTGATGTTGACGGGCTCAGTTAGCGGGCCGGACGAGGCATTCCAGGTCTGTTGGACAGCGGTCCACATGTCACTGTAAACGACGAAAGATTGCCAAGTTCCCCAGATGAGACGGCAGGAGAAGAATACGGACAGCAGGGCCATGCCGTTGTACCATTGAGCCTTGCTGCCGGTCATGTTGACTTTGTCAAGGAACCAGTGGATGTTGAGGAAGGGGGTCGAAAGCTCGTAAAGGATGAACGTTGAGGCATAGTAGTTCAGGAATGGTTTCTATACAAAGCGATGTCGGTGTTAGATTTGGTGCCCGTTTTCATCAGCAGGAGAGTATGTCAACTTACGAATCCAAGACTGAACACCCAAAGAGCACTGACGGCGTGGAAGAGTGTTCCGATACCGAACATCTTCACGTAAATTGTGCTGACAATCAGGTCATAGATGAAGTATCCGACAGCCAGTGCCTGGATCAACCCGCAGGCACCCGTGTACCCGAAGACACGCTCAAGCGGAGACATGGAGTTACGCTCGTCATCAACGAACATAACCCACAAGGCGAGAGCGTTGATCGCAATACTCTGCACAAGAGAGACGACATGGATATCCCAATTCAACTTCGTGCGGGCAGACAACTTGTTGTAGGATTGCGGGAAGAGGATCGGCGATAGGACCGGCGAGAGAACCGAGTGGATGAACTGGTAGAAAGCGAAAGCCAGGATAATCTCATGGACGTGCTCGGTGAGTGTCGGGCTATCTAGCGATAGCGCATAAGGCTTGATGAACTCTCGCAGCCATGCTGGAGGGGGCCCGAGAGGGTCCAGCATAGTTGATGAGCCGGTAGCTTATCAACTGATGTGGGGAGCTTCACGGTCCTCAAAGGAGGTTTGCTAGGATGGGGGAGGTGATTTCTATGAGAGGCGGAGAAGATTCCTCAGAAATCTACCATCGGCTCAGGGACAAGGACAACGCTCCTTCTTTACAGTTGAGCGCCATGCATAGACGCGTAGCAAAGAGAAGCGGATTGGAGTTCCAACCGTCGGAGCACACGACCTCGGCTCTGCCTCAGGCAGCATAGTCCGTCACATGACCACTTGCCCTATCGGGCAGCTGACCGATCTATAGCGGAATGACTAGGTCATGCATGTCTACAAGGTAGGAGCCTTTTTTACGATTGAATATTGAGTATTACTTAGAAAAAGCCATGGTTTGTCATAACAAAGTAGTAAAGATGATCATTAATAAAAACATAGGGAATTCATACAGGCCCATAATAACAGAATCAACACAAAGGTGGTATATGAAAGCAACAAGGAAAGACAAAGAAAATCCCAAATCCAAACTCCAAAGGTATGAAACAAAACAACCCGAGAAAAAAACAAGGCTAAGCTGTCACATTCTTCACGAGACAGTCATCTCAGTTCCCAATCCACTATCAGGAGGGCCCTCCAGCAGCTTAAGCACTTCAGCCTCCATTGCTGAGGCAGTGTCAGAAAGGCTGTCATCCACATCTTCCTGGTGGTCCTCTGATTCTTCATTTTCTTCACCCGAATTGGCATCCTCGTCGTCGTCTTCACGGGCAGTCTGAGCATCATCCTCATCATCATCTGATGCTAGCTCGGACTCCTCGTGATCCCCAGTGGCACTGCTCATGCCACTAGTGCGCCGATCTTCTGAGATAACACTATCGGTGACTCCAGTGACCACGCTGTCGGTACAAGTCTCGGCATAGCTAACTTTGCGATCAGTTCCCGCGTAGCTAGATTGCCGGTTGGTACCCGCGTAGCTGGACTTGCGCTCCGTGCCGGCATCGGTCTCAGGCTCACTCTCGGGCTCTTCTTCTTCTGGGAATGCCTCGTTCTCTTTGTTTGCAGTGGGGCCAGCCCAAGAGGTCTTGCGAGCCGAGAAGTTGGATTTGACGGAGTGGCTGCGCTTCAAACTAGTTATGCCGCCGTTTGGTCCCGATTGACGACCAGCATCGCGGTTGCCGGTAACATGGCTCAAACTGAGGATTCGGCGCTCTTTTCCAATGTTGGGCTGAACTGTTGTTGGCCCAGGTTGGAGGCCGTTGAATGTACGGCGCTTGAGGGCCATGCCGACACCATTGCCGAGAAGGCTGCGCGCATCCTTTGGCTCTCGGGCAGTGCTTGTGGTGGCAATGCTAGCCATGCTAGGGCTGCGGGCACCAGCGCGGGATGAACGCGTGCTTTGGTTGCGCTTGAGGTTCATGCTGTTTAGGCTACCAGATCGGCTCAAGAGAATACTGCGGGCGTGGTCGAGAACACCTTCCAAGATGCGCTTCTCTAGACCGTCAGCACGCTCCTCCATTTGCTGCATCTCCTCGTGACGGATCTCCAAGGCTGTCTCAAGGCCAGAAAGCTCCTTGCTCATCTTAGAGGTCTGCTTAGCAAGTTCGTCCTTCTCTGCCTTCAGAGTTTGGAACATCTTCAGCAGAGACTCCTTCTCCTCTTGCAAGCCGACAATGTCGGCCTCGACTTGCTCGCGCTGGGCAATCCTACGTTCCAAGGCAATTGCAGCTTCCTCCGCTTCCCGACGCTTGCGCTCGGTATCCTCGGCGACGAGTGTGGACTGAACAGCAAACATCTCGTTCATCTTACGAGTGTTCTCCATGATGTCCTTGTGCATCTCATCCAGCTTCATCATCTGGGTGACCGACTGTTCAGGGTCAGCGGTATTGACCGGACGGCTGAGCAGAGCATCAAGCTTCTCATGAATAGAGCCGGTACCATTGGTAGTATGATCAAGAATCTGGTTCAGCTTCTCATAGATATCACTGTTCGACGCAGCACCATGCTCCAGAGCACGATCAAGCTTGTCATGGAGTTGAGTGCTCTTTGAGTGTTCCAGCAGCGTGTTCAAAACATCCTGAACGGGGCTGTTCTTGGCGTGCTCCAGAAGATCATTAAGCTTGTTGTGAACAGGGTCGTCTTCGATCTCTCGAGTAGATTCCGGAGGTGGCAAGGCAGGAAGCATGCTGGGAATGGAAGCCGGAAGAGACATAAGCTCGGACTTGACTTCCTCCGCCGACTTCTGCGAGTGGTCAAAGTGCTGGCTCACGACAGTCAGGATCTGCTGAACGGTCTCCAGGATCTGAGGGTTGAACTCGAGCAGTTTGCTCTCCACGCGCTCGGTGGCCGCAACAACTCTCTCGTTCTCGCCTCGGGATTGCTCCTGGTGCGATTTGGCTTCGTTATGCATCTCTTCCATTCGGTTGTAGGATTCATCAACCTTCTCAGCAAGAGCCTTAGTCTCCTCGGTCGTACGCTCACAAGCCTCGGTGACAGTGGTGCCCATAGCACCAATGACAAGCCTGATATCTTCAGCGAGAGATTTGGTGCTTGTCACTGCTTCAGCATGAGCCAGGTCTCGCTCCTCAGTCTCCGAAAACTTAGAATGCAGTGAATTGTGCGCCTCTTCGTATTTGGCGATCACTTCTCCGATTTTCTCGTCGATTTTGGCTCCCAGCTCAACAATAACTGCAGCCCGAGTCTCGTCGTGTTTGACTAGAGCAGCAGCATCTCTCTCCTCTTTTTCCAGCCTACCAGCATCTTCCTCGCCACGGGCGCGCTCGAACTCGCGGTTGATGAGATCAGTGAGCTCCTTGACATTTTCGACAGTGGTGAAGTTCTCAGCAGAGATAGCCAGGCCCTCGAGCAGCTGTTTGAGCTCCATGAGTCCTTCGCTGCTGCCATCAAGTTTACTCTTAAGCTCGTCTCCAAGCTCACCAACGACAAATTTGGCCTCATCAATCTTCTCGTCGATTTTGATGGCAAGGCCACCGTGCTCAGTCTTCCGAGCCTCGAAGCCTTGGGCGGTGAGGTCGTTGGCATTCTCCATCTTGTCACGGAAGTCGGTAACAAGGGCCGAGAGCTCTTGGATCTCCTCCTTCGTGGGAAGGGTTTCCACGTCAGGTAACTTGAGCTCGTCAATTTGAGACTTCACCTCAAAGATCATAGCCTCGACGGTTTGAAGATCAGACTTGAGCAGCTTGCCGTTGTCCTCGCCTTCATCCCCTTCTGTCTCCTCCTCTTCTTTAGTCTTGCCCTTCAACTCTTCAAGGGCAACCCAAACATCCTTGATCAGGCCTTCAAGAATACCAATATCAGACTTCGTAGAACCCTCGGCTTCCAAGCGGGTAGATAATTCGCCAATAGCATCCTTTGACTCTCGGATCATAGCCTCAAGAGCCCCAATATGCTCAGAGGTGGCAACTTCGTCGAGAGATGGGAACTGGATCTCCTCAATCTGAGCCTTGGTGCCCATGAGAAGACCTTCGATAGTGTCGGTATCTTCCTTCCGAGCACCCCCCTCAGGGATCTCTCGGCTGGCACTCATCTCACCAACGGCGAGTTGCACTTCTTGGACGGCCATCAAAACCTCATCGAGATGGCTACGGTTCAGGGGAGGCTCGGCAGGCTCGGCAGGCTTCATCTCCCCAATGGCGAGCTGCACTTCTTGGAGAGCCATCAAGACCTCATCAAGATGGCTACGGTTCAGAACGGGCTCGGCGGGCTCGGCGGTAGGCTCCTCAACCGGCTCCGTAGCACGAGTCGTTTCGATGGATTCCATCTTGTCTGTAAGCTGGGTGATGAGACTCTTCAGGCCTTCGATGTCGGTACCCAGGGCGGACGGCTCGGTGGCAAGCACAACCTCACCGCCACGCGTGGTCTCAGCAACATCATCGGTCGCGCTCCCCTCCTTTTGGGACTGGCGGAGGGAGTCGATCTCTAGTCGCAGCTCGGCCATGCCGTCCTTGATGGTGTCGAGAATCTCAGAGCTGTCAAAGTCGGCAGGCTTATCTAGGACCCTCTGCATGTCATCGCGGATCAAAAGAATACCATCATTGAAGGCATCAAGCAGCTCACTGGTCGTAGACCCCATATTCTCGCCGCCATCCTTGTGCTGCATGGTTTCTTCACGAAGGGCATCAAAATGCTCTCGGAGAGCAGTGATAATGTCTTCCTTCTCAGATGAAGAAGGCTCGGAAGGAACAACACTCAGCGCAGTGGACTCACGCATTTTCTCAAACTCTTCCTTGATGGAGTTCAGGATTTGCTCATCAGCCGACTTGTTGTTATGCTGCATGGTTTCCTCGCGAAGGACTTCGAAGTGCTCTCGAAGGGCGGCAATAATGTCCTCTTTCTCGGATTGCGGAGGCTCAGAAGGAACAACACTCATCGCCGTAGCCTCGCGCAGTTTCTCAAACTCCTCTTTGATGGAGTTCAGGATCTGTTCATCAGCCGACTTATTGTTATGCTGCATGGTTTCCTCGCGAAGGACTTCGAAGTGCTCTCGAAGGGCGGCAATGATGTCCTCCTTCTCAGATGGGGGAGGCTCAGAACGAACAACGCTCATCGCCGTGGACTCGCGCATTTTCTCAAACTCCTCTTTGATGGAGTTGAGAATTTGCTCATCAGCTGCCTGGGCCTTCTGCTGTTCGCTGGCATCACGAATGGCGTCGAGGATCTCGTCCTTGTCACTGGCTCGGTGGCTGTCTAGGAGGAGATTGCTAATTGAACCACGAAGGTGCTCAAACTCCTTCTCCATGGCATCAAGCAGCTCCGTAGTGTCAGGGCTACTGGGGGTGGCATTGGATACAGCGGTATCGGTTATTGTTTTTTCCATATCAGCCTGCAGAAGGCGGAATCCTTCCTTGACAGTGTCGATGATCTCATGTTTGCCAGAAACCTCCTGGGCGGTGGCCACATAAGACTCAATTTCTTGTCGTACAACAGCAAGACCATCCTTGACAGTATCCAAGACTTGCTCGGTATCCTTGCCATTGGCAGCGGAGTATTGTTTAAATTCCTCCTTCATGCCATCAACAACGTCTTGGAGTCGTTCCAGAACTTGGTCTCCCACGTTCATGTTGGCAAGGTTCGTAGCTTCATGAAGACCGGCTGTGATCGCTTCCATGAGGTCATCTTTATTCAATTCAATCTCACGAGTCATGGTGTTGGCACTTTCAAAGCCATCCACGATAGCAGTGAAGATCTCCTCTCGGGTGACACTGGGCTGTTGAACCTCGGTGCTCAAAGCTGACTTCTGGGACTCGTATGTTCTCTCGAGACCCTCAGAGATAGCCTCCAAGATCTCCTCCCGGGAGATAGACGATGACGGCTGGACATTGGTACTGATTGCTGTCTCCTTGGCTTGGTTTGCGATCTCAATGCCATCCACGATGGCATCCATGATCTCTTCCCGGGAGATAGCAGGCTGAGGGCTGGTAGTTAGGGCGGACTGCTGAGCGTTAAAGGCATCATTGATAGCATTCACCACATCCTCCCGTGAAACGCGTTGTTCATCCAGTTCCTTGGCCGAGGTGAAGTGGGCCTCGAGACCGTCGGAGATTGCGCTCACAATGTCATCACGGCCGAGGCCGGAGTCGAAAGATTCCTTGCTGACCATGCTCTGAGTAGTCATGGATCTAGTAACTGCATCTAGAATCTCATCACGAAGAGAGTTGAGGTGCTCAAACTGCTCTTCATTAACAGACCTGGGAGCAGTAGACTCGGCAGGCTCGATAGACTTTTCGGCCATGGCATGCAAAATGTCATCGCGAATCGAATTCAAGTAGTGGATCTGCTCGTCATCAAGGAATCGGGTTGCAGATTCGGGTCTTTCGGCGATTGCCTGCAGCAACTCATCGCGCATCGAATTTAAGTAACTGATGTGCTCATCATCCAGTGATCTACCAGATTCTGATCGTTCAGAGATCGCTTGAAGAATCTCATCGCGAATCGAGGCCAAATGATGAAGGTGATTCTCATCCAGAGCCCTGTCATTGGATTCTGGTCTCTCGGTAATTGCCTGCATCAACTCATCGCGCATTGAATTCAAGTACTCAATATGCTCATCATCCAGTGATCGACTCATGGATTCCGGTCGTTGAGCCATTGCTTGGAGAATCTCATCGCGGATAGAGCCCAGGTGGTGGAGATGCTCCTCATCCACACCTCGGCTTGTAGATTCTGGCCTTTCAGCCACTGCATGGAGCAGCTCATCGCGGATGCTATGGAAAAAATTCACATGTTCATCTTGCAGGCCCCGCGAGTGGGGCTCAAGTCTCTGGGAAACCGCTTGGAGGATTTCGTCTCGCATGGAAATCAAATTGTTCGCATGAGTGTCTTCCAAGGCACGGGAGGTGTCTTCTGGCTTCTCAAGGCACTCCCGAATAGTCAGAATGATCTCATCTCGGGTGATAGTAGGCGGTTGTTCCACCGGTGGAGGAGTGAAATTCTGCATGCCGGCCTGGACAGCAGCCAAAACTTGGTCATATGTGATAGCTTGCTCGTGCTGCGGCTGGTATGATTTGAGGCCTTCAGCCAGGCACTCCAAGATCTCATCTCGCTCCAAGCCAATGGTCTGCAACTCGATCTCAGGCTTGTAGGTCTCCCAGGCATCGCGTACAGTGTCGAGGATGTCTTCTTTCTCCATTCGAGAGCCATCGGGCTCCTTTTGAGGCTGAGGAAGCTCCAGCTCATCCAGTGCCCTCTTCACAATGGAGTAAATTTCAGCACTGTTCATGGTTGACTGGAACTGGGAAACAGCAGCGGCCTTGCTTCGACTTTCGTTCACGTTAGCAGCCAGCTGCTCCTGAAGGTCACCGAGACATTCGCGAATGGTTGCGGAAATCTGATCCGCGTTTGGAGCTTCAATCTGTGGTTGTTGCTGTGCTCCCTCTGCAATTTTCGACTCCACTGCCTCCAGCTTGCGCGCAAGCTCACGACCCATACCGAGCACTTCGCCACGCAGTTCACGCACCAGGGCTTTCACGTTGTTGGTCATACCGCCCCCTTCGACGACACTGTTCTTAACAGTGCGTAGAATTGCTAAGACTTCATCGCTGTTTGGCGTGCTGCGCTGAAGTTTGTCGTCTTTGGGCACATCCAGCGCGCGCACGGTGGCCGTTTCATCAATTGATCCAAGGGAGGTAGACCGGAGACCTCCATTATTAGCATTGGTCGGCGGACGAAGATTGTCGGTAGTCATCGAACGAACAAGGGCTCTGCTTGACGGGTCTTCCTTGACAAGGTTGAGAATCTCTTCCAGCATGTTGGTGATCTTCTTATCGGCATCCTTGTCAGACGGAGTGGCTGCCGGCCGTGATTTGATTTCATCCACAAGTTCCAAAAGCCTTTCCTCACCTTCCTTTGTGGCCATCTCACGCAGAACTTTTTCGAGCAAAGCGATACTAGCGGATCCATCGGAGATTGGGGCAGGCGAGCCACATACGTCTCGATCAAAGGCGAAAGGATTAGGGCTGGGCATGCGGGGCACAGAGTAGCTTCTTTTGGAATTGGGAGAACTATCCGATTCAGTGGGGTTAGGGCCGCTCTCCGGCTTCAGGAATGCACTGAGATCCAACCTTGATAGATCACCATCGAAATACTTCGATGTGAGATTAGAGGACAAGTCCTTCAAGCTCTTCCGAATATCTTCATCACGAGCATTTGTCGCAGCCTTTAGGCTGACAAGATCAGTGGCGTTATCTTTGCTTCGGCGGCTCAGATTCGACATCTCCTTCTGCAAGTTGCTAGCAATGTCGGTGAGACTGCAGATTTGCGAAGCGAGTGTATCCATCGTGTGTGTGGGTTCTTCAAACTTTACTCCCGTAATCATTTTAGGGGGTTTCGAGGGGGATGGCGGGTCATTATCAGAGGGGATTTGCATATTTTGCAAAGCAAGCATCGTGGCGGATGGGGGAGTACTTTCTCCAAGAATAGGTTTTGACAGGTAACGTCCTGACACGTAACTAGGGATTTCCCGCTCAGCAGGACGTGGTGGGGATCCAAAAACTTTGCTCGAATCCAGCGGCATGTTCGTGGGATCAATAATTGTAGCCCGAAGAGGCCGCTCGGGGGATCGGTTTTCTAGATAGTTCAAGAAATCCGAGCGAGCATCGCCCTTGGTGTCGCTGGGCTGTAAAGACTGCATGCGCTTATGGTGGTGGCCCTTGACCAAGGACCGTTCTGGTGATCCAGTCTTATTGGGCATCGGGTTTGTTGTGTAGGAGCTGAGAGCATTCTCGCTCCCCTTGTCTGTGAACTTGGCTGCCACGGCCTGAATGTTTGGCGAAACGCCGTGTCTAGTCGCTGGGCTCATGGACCGAGGGTTCAAGGGCAATGGAGGAGGCGCGCGCTCTGGGTCGGAGCTGTCCCACCTACATCAACAAAGCCTTAGTAACTGCTTGTCGGCTGGATTGAGATCAAAGAAAACTTACATAGGAACCAAGGACCGACTGGAATCGCTGTGGGTCGGTCTATGACGAACCAGTTCCCTATCATTGTTGGGAGTGTCCCGATCCTGGGACGGCATGATGTTTTTTGTGTAGAGAGGATATCCAAGATGTCTCAGAGAGGTATTGACAAGAAAAAGGGTATTGGAATGTAGGATATTGCGTTGTAAAGTTCAAAACAAGGGTCGTCAATGCATATCAAAACCACAGATCGCTAGAAAACAAAGCAGTGGAAAAGGACGGTGTAACAAGCATCAAACCCCGGGAGATCAGCTTGATAAGAGGAAAGCCCAAAAGTGGAGGTGGACGACAGGAACTACTACGCGGCCTACACATCACACATCGGCGACCATAGCAACGGGCTAGTTACGTCGTCATGTAAACAAACGTCAGGGCGGTGAGGCCCAGCCAAGACGAACCTCGATTGTAAGGCTAGAATCTTGTAATCTGGGCAGGATTAGGTAATCCAGTTAATCCGGATCAGCACTAATGGGGAAATACCCCTAATCGGGGCTAGTCACTGTCAGTCGGTAAGTCAGCCAATCATACCATCGCACACAAATCTCCCTTGCCCTGAACCCTCTCTTACCCAAGCGAAAACTTGAACACTTCGATCTTAGACTGTTCCGTACTCCGACAACCAAACCCGCCAACCTTGCCGCTTACCGGGACCTCAGAATGAAGTGTGCGTATTCGATGCCTCTACGACCCCGTCCTTCGATTCCATGCTGACGAGAATTTCGCGATAGTCATGAAAGTGGGCCGTGTGGCCATTATCACCCGTGGCCGTTTCGCCGGTAAGAAGGTACGACAATCGACGCTCCCCCCGGATACAAGAGAAAGAGGAGATGGAAAGAGAACGACAGCATTATCAAGAGGAGGATTCTATGTGTTTTGTGGCCGCCAAAGAACGGAAGTTCGAGGAAAATCTGGAGAAATCGTTAAATGGGGAAAATGCTGTGCGACAGAATGAAGATAACTGACAGCGCAATTCGACAGGTCGTCATTGTCCAGCCTAGCGACACTGGCTCCAAGGCTCACCCCTTCCCCTTCGCCATCGTTGCCGGTATCGAGCGTTACCCCTCGAAGGTCACCAAGCGCATGGGCAAGAAGCTCGTCGACCGCCGCTCCAAGGTCAAGCCTTTCATCAAGGTCGTCAACTACAACCACTTGATGCCCACTCGTTACACTCTCGAGCTTGAGGGTCTTAAGGGTGTTGTCTCCTCCGAGACCTTCAAGGAGGTTTCCCAGCGCGAGGAAGCCAAGAAGACCATCAAGAAGGCCCTTGAGGACCGCTACACCAGCGGCAAGAACCGCTGGTTCTTCACTGCTCTCCGTATGTTCCGCCAACGAATATCTCCATTGAAAGTATTTGCTAATCTGGGATCTAGGTTTCTAAACGGTTTACCCCCGGCGTTTTTTTCGAGCGAGCACGGTTCTAGGTGAAGGCGGGGACGAAAAAACCATCGAGCACATTCAGTCCCTGCGATGGGATGGAAAGACATATACCAGAGCTGGAAACAGAAGAGGGAATGTATCGATGTCCAGTTAAAGGAGGTTACCATACAAGACCTGGTGCCTCTGAATGAAATGGAAAATATGAACAACTATTCTTTTCTTGTTTGAATTTTTCTGCTATTACTCCCATGGTCAACGTGTACGACACTTCGCGTCCAGTACCGTTCCGTTAAAATTCCCATGCGACCACGATGTTACAAAACTTCTCCCAGTGTCACTTCTAGGCCTTTGCGCACTCCCGAGTTTTTTACTCCGTACATGTCGGTCCCGATATGGGGCGCCTTGACTATGTCTACGCTCAGTTCCCCGGGTCACATGTAGCTTCACGTGTAGCTTCACGTCACCTGGATTCACGTTACCTGAAATAAGAGTAAATAAGAATGGTGGCTTCGAGTCCATGTGATCGATTGTCAATCTTATCTCAACTACACCGAGATGTTGACCTCATCGCATACAACTCATCAACGTCCCCGACCCTCCACATCCCCCATTGCATGTGAAACGCCACATTAATCATGAAAATCATAGGCATCCGCGGCTCCCAACAAATTTCCAGTTGAAATCGATCGAGAACAAAAAGCACTTGCAGGATCCGCCACCGAAAACACTTCCCCGATCCAATAGAATCCTCGGGTTCCCTGTCGACTATGATCTACTCCCTCGATATACAATTCAAGCAGGTGGTATCGCATGTCTCTGACCGAAGGCAGAACTATTAGGTTACAAACTGGCAATGTACCAACACTGGCGATAACTGACGCAACTCGCCCCAACCTCAAGGCAGAAATGATAGTCCTGGACATGGGTTTGCATACACGAACCGGGGGTCCGGGGCAGGGACGGGCTACATATCTCGGGGAAAACTGGCGGTTACGTACCAAACGGCGTACTTTTGTTGTTCGCGTCGGCTACAGGATTAACAGACATATGCTTGCTGCGGCGCCAGCCCGGGGTAAACGGTATCCCCATCACTTCTCAGTCCGCGCCTATGATCTCCGCGACCAAACCACGCTGATCTACTCCGTACATTTTTACAGCACATCGGACCTGGAATCATGGTTGCCACCGAGATCGACAATTATACTGCCCATTCCTTCGTTAGTCTAGCTATGATGGCCACCACAAAAGATTCCGCAGGCGAACAGGGGGGCAAAGAGCAAGGGTTTCATATGCGGCCTCAATTTCTCGACAGATCATATTATAATTTGACACAAGCTTGCATACGTTTCCGAGATTTCCCCCATAACTCCGAGATTTATGCTGACCGTAGTACCAGCGCGTGCAAGCATATCCCAAGTTATTGTTAGGTACGCTCTAAAGGGTGATGAGAAATTAATCCCCAACCAACCGCGCAAGGCAAGGCCCGCGCGTAAAATTAAAAAGAAGTCCCCAAAAAAGAGCCCATGGTTTCATACTATCCACGCTGCATGTCCCGATCGCCGAGAACCGGAAGGTTTTCTGAACGAATCGCCCACCGACTCAGTAGCACGACGCCCGGGGCACATAGACCCGGGTAAGCGGCGATCGCGAACGCGGCCAGAACCCCTTGTGTGCCATGAAGGACTACATACCTTACTAGCCTAGCTTCGCACCCGGTCAATGCCAAACATCCTCCACGGAACGTTACGTAGTGAGATTGCTGTGCCGACGATGGCTCCTGTGCCTTCATGATTGCTCAATGGGGTACTTGGATTAGCGAGATGGAGGTGGGGTGGCTATAGTGCCATGCATAGCTAGGTTCGGGCGGCGGCGCTCAGGCCAGGAATGGTGGATCCCAGATGCAGAGGCGAGGCTGGACTCGCGGGATAGATATGAAAAGCAAGTCGACCCCGGCCTGCAGGTGTCACGGCCTAGATCCATGGAGTGGTTAGTTGACACTAAAGCATGCAAGGACTGGATGGCTGATAAGGTGTGTGGTTTTTCGCGCCCAATTTTGGAACACGAGAGTGGTGGGGGTTTGGACACGGGGGTTTTCGGTAAGCGGGGCGAATTGAAGTTTGTCATGTATTTCAAGTTTGATATCTTAAGCGGGAAAGACAACCTCCCCGGAGCTGAACCGGATAAGGGAAATGAGCAATAAACCTGTATAAAGATGGACTGAAGCGGTAGGTGTAAAATGTAACTACAAGGTGGATCCGAATGCGTCGACGTTGGGACCCGCTATCACATGTGAAACCAGGCCTTATCAAGTCGCAATTGATGCAACTTGTACAAACTGCGCAACAATTCCAAGGTTATAATGTGTCCAATGTGTCGGTAGATTCGAAGATACGATTTCTTCCAAGGTTCCGGATCGAGAATTACAAGGTGCCGTCGAAAGTCAAATCCGGATGGCGTCAGGGCCAGCTGCATGGGCGAACGTAATGAACACGAATATGAACTATGCCAAGTTAAAAAAAAAAAAGAATAAACCTATACATAAAACGGTAATAACGAAGAAATTATCCCAAAGCTAAAACACCCAGCACAGATGGTGCGATTGCGCTCTGACCTCGAGAGGCCAATTGCATAACAAGGTCGCAATCACATGTGAATCTGGGCTATATACAACCCACTTCTCTTTTCTGGGATTTTTTTATCATTTTCTTTTTTCTCTGCTCTACTCTGTCCTACTTCTCTATATCTCATCAAGTCCCCTCTCTTTTCCTCAATCCTTTTTCTTCTTCCATATGCCCCACGCCAACTCAGACACTATGGGTGAACCGGTCGTCAACGGCGAGATGGTCCATTCTCAGTTCTTCGACGTACGTTCCGCCATCACATCAGCTCACACACCTATCTAACCTTATCATAGCACCTGACCTCCTACCCTGTTGTCTCCGATAGCATCACCTTCTTCAAGGGCAACCCCTATGGTGCTAAGTCTCTCGAATTGGCCGACCAGAGCTACAACCGCTTTGCCAAACCAGTCCTGCCCTACTTCTCGACACCTTACAGCTACATTGCCCCCTACGTCACTCGTGCCGACTCGCTGGGTGACCAGGGTCTGAGCCAGATCGATACTCGCTTCCCCATTATCCGCGAAGATACCCAGAAGATCCGCGGCAGTATCTATAACAATGCGTCTTACCCAGTGCGCCTTGCAGGTGACGTCAAAAACCACGTCTTTGAAACTTATGGTTCGGAGTACAAGAAGGTTGGTGGCAGTGGACTGGTGAACTCTGGAAAGGCAGCTTTCACCACCAGCTTGTTGCTGTCGCAGGAGTCGCTTGGCTGGGTCTATGGACTGGTCCAGAAGACCAAGGAGGAGGTCAAGGAAGCTGTGAACGAGAAGACCAACCAGTGATGTAGACCTTTTGTTTTTTATTTTGTTGGATTCCCAGCGTTGGTTTATTAGTTATTGTTGTTTAGAGAAAATAATACCTCCCGTCGCTATTGATCTTCGGTTTTCGTTCGAGATGTTGAGGTACATGCCATGAATATAGTTATCAGAAAATCAAAATGCCATCAAGTCACACAATTTTTTGAATTTCCCACGAAACTTCCAATTTCGAGAATTCCTCGATCCGGTTTTCGAATGCTGCTCTCTTTTGTTAATTTGGTGTTGGACAAAGAACTCAAAGCCCGAACAAAAGGAAAGATAAAGCTGAGCACAGACCAGCCCCGATATGGTAAAATCAGCGCAACTCTTTGATCATCGCGTCGCGCGTCCATCAAAGAACACCCGTTCCCCTCCACTCCACTCCACTTCAACATCAAATGTTCGCCATTCCAAAATCTTCAACACCTTGATAGTACTCATCATCCCTCAAAAGCGATCAAAAAAAGCGATCAAAAAAAGCGATCAAAAAAAGCAATCATGCCTGCACGCAAACGCAGAGCGGTACGTACCCGAACCCCCACCAGCAAACAGCAAACAAATCCAACTGAATCTCATAAATACTACAGGCTGACCCCGAGGACTCTGATGCCTCTCAACCTCAACACCCCCGTCGCCGACAAAGAAGCAGATCTGCATCCGAAGACGAAGCGATGTCCGATGCCAGCCACAACGGTGCGCGCGCACCGACCAGTCTTGACGCGCTCGTTAAGAAGATGGTGCGCTTTGCGCTTGCGAGCGAGTACGCGCGTATACCCATTCGGCGCGCGGATATCAGTACCAAGGTACTCGGGGAGCAAGGGACGGGCATGTTTAAGACGGTTTTTGAACAGGCGCAGAGGCAGTTGAGGGAAAAGTTTGGGATGGAGATGGCTGAGTTACCGCCGAGGGATTTACAATCTTTGCAACAGCGGAGAGGTGAGTTTTTCCCCCTTTCGTTACTTGGGGAGAGGAAGAGAGACGGGCCTCATTCAAAGATGAAGTATGAAACTAACAGAATCACCAGCCGCCCAAAGAGTCGAAAAACCATCCACCTCCAACAAATCTTGGAGCCTGTCAACTATTCTCCCACTCGCATACCGCAATCCATCTATCCTGGTCCCAACCAAAGCGCCCTCAGCCAGCACAGAAAGTACATACACGGCGCTGTACAGCTTCATTATTGCCGTGATCATGTTGAACGGAGGCTCACTCCCCGAACAGAAACTCGAGCGATACCTTGCGCGCACGAACTCGGATCAGTACACACCCATTGACAAGACGGAGAAGCTACTACAAAGGCTTTGTAAAGAAGGATATCTCGTTCGCACGCGGGAGGTGGAGGGAGGCGAAGAGTCCATCGATTACTCGGTTGGACCGAGGGAAAAATCGAGGTTGGGACCAGTGGTGTGGCCGGGTTAGTGAGGGAGGTTTATGGATATGGGTCGGAAGCGTCTGGAGCCAATGAAAATGCGAATGGAACTGGGGATGGGGACGGGGATAGGAGTGGGAGTGGGAGTGGTGATGAGGGGCCTACAATGGCGCAACAAGAGGAGGTCAAGAGAGACTTTGAGGTACGGTTGAGGAGGACGCTTGGGATGCCTGCTCTTAGTGAACGGGCTGAGCAGACGGAAGAGCCGCCGTCGAGGTCCCAGGCGAATGGACATCGGGAGGAAGAGGAGCAGGGACCGAGGAGGACTTCGAGGAGGACTGCTCCTGTTGAGGAAGAATCGGAAGAGGAAGATGATGCGGAGAGTGATTAGAGTTTTGTTTTGGTCGTTCTGCTTGGATATGCAGATTGCCTGCGTTGATAGATACCCAGAGAAGTAATAAGATTTGTACATTGCACATGCAGTCCCGATATATACCCACGTGCCTGATATCAATGTTTCCTATCCACGTGTCTACACATATACTGTGCCCTTGGAATGTTCACGCGCAAATCAAGTACATATTCCACCACCTGTGCAGATCGACCTCGAAGTATAGAGTGAGACATTAGAAAAAGGATGCACATGCATCAACAACGCAATGGGTACACACACGTGCAAGTATACCTGGTGTACCAAAATTTGACTCAATTTCAAGGCGAAATGTTCAAAAAGCATTTAAATAAGTCAAAGTCAAGGTCCTCGAGCAACTGCATCCATGGATGGATATAGAATCCTGTACTTACGTATTTCCCCAACCTCAAAATATATACATACACCCCACATCCGGACAGAAATCAACATGCTCCTAAATTCGAATTATGCTCAAAATTCAAGCAGCCTAATCCGAGAACCCTGGTACGCCCCAAATCATGGACCAATAAAACTCTCTTCTCTTATCAGGCTTTTAAGTTTGGAAATCCGCTTCAAAGGATCATGGATGCGGAGAAGACGTCAGACAAAGGCACCGAGGGATAAGCGCTTGTTGTACTGGTTCCGTTCAGCAAGGATATGTTTTTCTGAAACAGGAAGGTTTGAAATGTAAGGATCTGAATTTGGATATTGTATATTGTTGTTTCATGAATACGAGTTGGAGGTGAGATTTGGTTTTTGGGTCTTGTGGGTGTCAACTGGTCAGAGGCTAAGATAGACGTCCGCGGCAGTCATCGAGAACTTGCGGAACGCGCAACACAATATTGTGCTCAACTTTGGCTTCATGTACACCTACTGTAGAGAAAAGGCTAGATTTACGTTTACTTGGATAGAGGCACAATGGAAAAATATGGACATGAGTCACGAATCTGTAGGTAGTTATTTTTTTTAAACTACTCAGCAAAGTCTAGCTCCACATAAAAGCATTTTGAAGAAAAAAAATCATCACGGCGTCTCTTTGGTCATCCGCAAATCACTTATTTCTTGCCAGCCTTGGTAGCGGCCTTGGTGACCTTACCGGCACCACCAGCGGTCTTCTCGACGGACTTGATGACACCGACAGCAACGGTCTGACGCATGTCACGGACGGCGAAACGACCGAGGGGAGGGTACTCAGTGAAGGGCTCGACACACATGGGCTTGGAGGGAACCATCTTGACGATAGCGGCATCACCGGACTTGATGAACTTGGGAGAGTCCTCAACGGACTTACCGGTACGGCGATCGATCTTCTCGAGGAGCTCAGAGAACTTGCAAGCAATGTGAGCGGTGTGGCAATCCAGAACGGGTGCGTAACCAGCGCCGACCTGACCGGGGTGGTTCAGGACAATGACCTGGGCGTTGAAGGAAGCAGCGGCCATGGGGGGGTCGTTCTTGGAGTCACCGGCAACGTTACCACGGCGAACCTCCTTGACGGAGACGTTCTTGACGTTGAAGCCGACGTTGTCACCGGGGACACCCTCCTTGAGCTGCTGGTGGTGCATCTCGACGGACTTGACCTCAGTGGTGACGTTGGCGGGAGCGAAGGTGACGATCATACCGGGGACGATCTTACCGGTCTCGACACGACCGACGGGAACCGTGCCAATACCGGAGATCTTGTAAACATCCTGGAGGGGCAGACGGAGGGGCTTGCCGACGGGACGCTGGGGGGGCTCAATGGCGTCAATGGCCTCGAGCAGGGTCTTACCAGTGACCTTGCCGGACTTGCCCTCCTTCTCCCAACCCTTGTACCAGGGGCAGTTCTCGGAAACCTCAAGCATGTTGTCACCGTTGAAACCGGAGATGGGGACGAAGGGGACACCCTTGGGGTTGTATCCGACCTTCTTGATGAAGCCGGAGGTCTCCTTGACAATCTCGTTGTAACGGTCCTGGGACCACTTGCAGGTGTCCATCTTGTTGAGGGCAACAATGAGCTGGCGGACACCGAGGGTGAAAGCAAGCAGGGCGTGCTCACGGGTCTGGCCATCCTTGGAGATACCAGCCTCGAACTCACCGGTACCGGAGGCAATGATGAGAATGGCGCAATCAGCCTGGGAGGTACCAGTGATCATGTTCTTGATGAAATCACGGTGACCGGGGGCATCTGAGAGGGAATGTTAGTGAGGTGCTTCATTAATAGAAGAAGAGTAGTAAAGCTTACCAATGACGGTGACCTCGAACTTCTGGGTCTGGAACTTCCAGAGAGCGATATCGATGGTGATACCACGCTCACGCTCAGCCTTGAGTTTGTCAAGAACCCAGGCATACTTGAAGGAACCCTTTCCGAGCTCAGCAGCCTCCTTCTCGAACTTCTCGATGGTACGCTGGTCAATACCACCACACTTGTAGATCAAGTGACCTGTTATGAATCAGTATCAAGTTCGAAAGGGGAAGGAGGGGTAGGAGGGGGTGAAAGCTTACCGGTGGTGGTGGACTTGCCGGAATCGACGTGGCCGATAACGACGATGTTGATGTGGGAACGCTCTTCCTTACTGAGAGGTGGGTTAGATTTTGATCAATGGATGGCAGGCCGCGATGGATGGAAAACATACCCCATGGTGACGGTTGAGAATAAAGACTTTTAAAAGGTTTTGAGATTGCACAGATTTTACGGCGTGCGTAAAGGTACTGTGAATATGTTAGAGGATGAAGGAGGAAAGAAGAGAAGGAGGTAGGGGAGGGCAAGTTATACGTACTGATGCGGACGAGGGGAAGAAAGAAAAATTTCAGTGGGAGGGGGAGGGGGAAATCCTTATATGGAGGGGCAAGCGAGAGAGGCGAGTCGTGGGCGGGTTCAAGCCCTTTCCAATCATGCGTTGCCATTGGCTGGACCATGGGTCACCTACCCCACCCCGGCGGGACCAGCGCAGAATCTTCCTGGTGGGCTGTTGAAGTACTCGCTACCTGCTGTTACACGGGCTTCCAAACGCTAAGTCAAGTATCCGGTACTTAATTTACTCTCACTTTTTCGCCGTTTCCCTGGTTCCCTTTCCATAGGTATCCACTCTGTTTGAATTTTTTCTCTCAATCGTGCCCTCCTTCCAGTCCACTCTTCTGAGACTGGGCCGACTGGGCAGCAACGCAGTCCGGTTGGGTAGGTTTGTATTGTTTTGACCTTTTGTTATGGTGGCCTTTTGCTAGCTTCCCCTACCGCAGAAATTTCTGCTTCTGTGCTCTAATCGTAACATCCCACCTGCCCCTCAGCCGCGGGGCAGTCGCCGTCACCGCCAAAGCTTCAGGACCCACTATGATTCCGACAATGTTATGCAGCGAAAGATTTTGATTTTTTTTGCCACACTGACATGGATTGTACTATTCGGAGGCCGAAGTAGTCCATTGTCATGCCGTCGGCGTCTAAAATAGGTATAGCTAGCCATAACAATGACTCCCACCTAAGCTTTCCCTATATCGTAAACCAATATCAAAAAGGTAGACAAACTTTTTTCCTTTCCTTTCTGGTTAGTATGAAATCGGTGGGGACCCATGGGTTGGTTTCTATGTATAAACCCAATTTTTTTCTTTACTTTTTTTTTTACCTTTCCTATCCGGGCCAAATAGTAATCTGTGCGTCTGACGTAGATCAAATTTTGGGTATCTATCTCGCTTTGTTGTGATCTAAACGCCAATCCCTCGTAGCCTCGTAAATGCGCCAATTTACATGCGAAACAAAACCCCGGCCTCTAGTAAATGAAGAGAAAATAAAAATATGAACCAAAAGACACAGTAACAGGCACTGATAAGCCCAGCAAAAGTGGAAAGGAACCCCCGAGCTCTTCGGGCATTAGTTTTCTCTCCACTGGGTCGCACATTTGACGCACTAGCCACAGCTGTCAGTTTCTCGAGCTTCGGCCCCATGCAAGGAGGGGGAAAAGGAAAAAAAAAAAAAAAACCTTACCCGCAAGAATGTAGTCATCGGCTCATCTGCACTGCGAATCTGCAGCTGGTAGAAGTATGCTCGTTCGCCATTGCAGCCTTCCTTGGGGCATTGTGCTACATCATGTTAGCTCATCATCCAGATCAACGAATCCAGAATCCTCAAGGAAACTCACTGGCCACACTGTCCGCATTTTTCCACTCGTCCTTGCCACCCAGCGCCTCCTCAACCTCCTTCTGCTTCATGTCGGTGCGGTCATACCACTTCTTTTCAAGCGCCCACTCGTAGGGACAGGTTCGGCATTCGAAGCGGTTCACACCCATGGGATGTTGATTGGTAGAGTCGGCGCGGGCAATTGTCAGCGCATTGCTACAGTTGGGGCAGACTAAATGGGACAAAGGAGTCAGTCACTGTCGTAGCTGTAGCTGTCGGGTGAAGCTTTTTTTTTTTCTCGCGCGGGGAGGAGGGCGACGGACAAACCAGAGGCATCTTGCCTGATCAAATCTATTAGATATAGAGGACGTCTCGTAGATCGTACACAATTGTCACGAATTAGATCGCTGACCAAATCCTATGCGCTCGAGTCGCACCCATAAGTCGTCAAATCGTGAATCATCAGTTCGCGGGCAGATCTAGGCGCGCGGCTAAAATGCGGCGGGGGTTCCGGAAAATCACCTGATCCGGCGTGGGATGTCCCTGGGGAAAGCAGTGGTTCAAATAACAACACCCGAAAACAATTGAAATCACCTAAGCTTTGCAAATCCACTGAGATCTTATCGCGGAGTGTACATAATCCCCTCGTACGGCACCACCGGAAACACGTTTCAGCTCCACCCACCCTGAATCACGCCGCTGCGCCACCCTAGGCTCAAACGTTTCAGACCAACTTCCGCGGTAACCGCATCCGCGCAACGAGAATACCTGCTTCGATTCCCAAATTACACGATTGCATTGAAGACTGATAACCATGGCTGATGATGAAGTGAGTAGACTGGACCGTTGGGTGTATCGCATGGCTCCCACTGACCGCTATTTACTTCAGGGTGCTTCCCCCCGCGAGCTGGTCGTCGAGGCTTGTCGCCGAGACCAGACAGACCTGATCGAGCAGATTCTCAACAGTATGAGCGAGAAGACAAATGAGGAGGTGGCAGAATTCTTCAACAGTGTGACGGATGCCTTGGGAAACCACGCATTGCACATTTGCGCTTTATACGGGAGTTGTACGTCGATGATGATTTGCGCTGATCGCTTATATCCTTGAAAGTTGGCTAACAAGCTTATTCTTGCAGATGAAGTTATGGACGCCTTGTTCGACATTCAGTACTTCGAGTGCGACCCTCTGACCCGCATGGACAAGGACACACCGCTACACATTGCCGTACGCTACGCCAACGATAAGAACCCCGAATTAGGCGAGGAGATGATTAGTATGATGTGTGAGGCTGGTTGTGATCCCCGGGTGCGGAATAAGCATGGTCAAAAGCCCGCGGATTTGGTTTTCAACAAGCCGGAGATTAAGCAGACCTTGCAAAAGGCCGAGTATATCCTGGCGGAGGGTATCCAAGATGAGACCATGGGCTCTGATAATGATGTTGCTAGTGATAGCGACTAGATGAGGAGCTTTTAGGTGCTTATCTATGTGTCTTATCTGTTCCTGCTAGATTCCTGGTGGATCGGAAGAACTGTCTTTGAGCGAGGGCCTGTTTCTACTGCTTTGCATATGAACTTAGACTAGGCCATGTCCTTATATTGCGCATAACTACGAATATTATGAATAAAGTTTTTGCATATTTGAATGCCCATATGGAGGGTGAGAGAACACTGAGAGCCCGTAGTGCATGGAGATCCATGGATGTATATCTGATCGAACAGTGGTCGGGACCACAGTCTCGTCCGATAAACAAAACTTCAGTCTACATCTTCGTCTAAAAATAGTCAATTCACAATCGATTTTTATTTTCAAGAGCTCATAATTAACGTTCTAAAGCCTAAAGCCCCATCTATTCCCACCCTTCATCCAAACGCTGTCTATACTCCGCAATCATCTCCGCTGTGATATTACTTCCACCACAAACAATAACCACAACCCGACTATCCGCATTCAAATCGGGCATAACCTCCTTCAAGCGTCCAGCAACAGCAACCTCCAAACTAATCCCACAAGCCAGCTCAGTCTGCAACCGCATCTCATCCGCCAACCGCAAGATTCCCCTGGCAGCCTCCGCATCCGACCCGACAAGACTACTAACCTGCACACCAGGCGGCGGATACTTAGCATTAGCCAAAGTCTTCTTAGCCACACAAAGCGCACCAAGCGAAGTAGCAAGCGAAGTAATAGCATCTAACGAACTCAGCTGGCCATTCTTCAAAGAATGCGCCAACGAATCAGCTCCGCTAGTCTCCACAGCGAGAACATGCACCTTCTTCACACCAGGAATATCAGTCCCACTCCCAAACTCATCCATATGCTTCTCCAATCCCGCAACAACACCGTTGAAAAGGCCGCCACCACCAACACTGCACACGATCGCGTCAGCCGGGAATGCACCCGCGACCTGACGCCCACCCTTTTCGCGGGCTGGTAATTGCGCCGCAATCTCATCGACCATACTTCCAGCGCCCTCCCAGATATCGGGGTGATCGAACGGAGGCACATAGACGTTTACTGCGTTCTCTTCGGGAGATGGCTGCTTTTCGATAAAGTTCTCACGGAGATATGTGTCTGCTTCGAACCAGCTTGCCCCATGCTGGACTACGTCCGTTGCGCCTGCGGAGCGGAGCTTGTTTATCATCATTGGTTTTGTGCTGTGGGGGACGACAACTGTGCAGGCGCAGTTTAGGTCGCGGGCTGCGTGGACGGCTGCTAGACCAGCATTTCCGCCTGAGGAGCTGTAGAGGTGAACTGCTTTGGATTTATTGGCTGGGTTTTTAAGGGCTGAGAGGATGAGGTTGCCGACTCCTCTGTAATTGCTGTTAGTATCTGTCGAGTATCCCTCGGGACGGATTGACGACGCACCGGGATTTGAAAGATCCGGATGGCTGCAGTAGCTCGAGTTTGAGAAAGATTTTACTGTTCGTGTGTTAGCTGAGGAATTTGTTCGTGTTTACTTTGCTACTTTTGTGTTTGGGTAGGGATGAGGGGTGGGTTGGACCTACCATCCTGCGAGCTTGGATAGCGTTGCCGACTCAATGAGTGGTGTTTCGATCCATGGCTTTTTGATTATGCGGGTTTGCTGATCCATTGTGTCTGGATTGAGGGCGTGATGCACTTGAAACCTGGTGTCAATTGCAGGGCGGGCAAACTGATTTTATACTGGCAAATTTTCCCCGCACGTATCTTATCGGCTGTGCGGGCAAACCGCGCCCTGTACCTGACATGCGATTTGCCACATCCACAAGTAAAAGTTGGATGATATACGGAGTTTGACTGTGAATTGTACAAGTATTACATCCCAGTTGTAGTACTCTGGCATACCAGGTATGTGTCTGATGTTTATTAGGTACCTATCTGTGACATGACGCGTCTTAGAACCTCGACCTCGACATCTCCCTTTATCGCGACGATTAGGGATGAATCCCAGGAAAAGCCATATCCAAGAAAAACAGGAAAGACACAGTTTGGGACCAAGCAGGAGGATACCGGAACTAAGAAGAGAATTGCAGCATTTTTTGACTAAAAATGAAGGCACAAATGATGTGATTTAATTCATCAAGCGCGTCTCCAAGTAAACGCCCGACGGACTCCGCGCCTCTGATGCAGGGCATCTCTAAGATGTGATTTGTTACTGGATCTCGGCAAGAACTACCTCCCATGGACTCATAGAGTTATTGGAAAAGATATTTAGGGGGAATATATGGGGTTTAGCGTGGGACTTTTGGTAGATCATGGCTTGGCCAGTGAAACTTGCAATTGGTTTCTCAAACGCGAAAGCAATATAGCTAGGGGAAGCCTATAATCACATTTGATTGGACAGCGCACCTTTCAAGTCAGGCGGAGATAACGCAAGGTGTATCAGTTGGCGATAACGTGATAACATTGAGTTATACTCGTGATACCTTCCGCTAGTTGCCGAGGATAGCTTAAAGATCAAATTATATTTTGGTCATAATGTATGATTCATTCAAAGCAGCAAGAGCCGTTAAAGTTGTGCAAAATTGACCTATTGAAAAAGATGGCACCGCAGCGTATTGGGCGGACTCAGTAACGCTATCCATGTAACTATGCGGCCCTAGCAGGGGGACGCGTACAGCGCTAACTTGAAATTCACCTCACAGCTGACTAGCTAGCTCGTTGATGGTCATAGCGACAGCCACTGATTGAGATACCGCTTTGTCTATCTTCAGCATGACAGTGCCACGTATACTTAACATCCACGGATGCTCCTAGCCACCAGAGCCATCAATCTTTGCTTCTCGCAGTGCTTATTAACAGTGTTATGTTTTGAAGATAACCATACACTCTGTGGTGTTCTGGGCTCCTACAAATGCCTGAGTCCACAATGGGATTTTGTTCCGACAGTGACAACACTTTTATGGTCAGAGTCAACCCCAACTGCCGGGCCTTTGATTTCACGCTATTCTTCGAGGATGTCTTCTTTTCAATCTTACCAGCCAGCGTTTTTCTCTTACTGGCCATACCCCACATACTCATCTGGCGAAAACAAACCATCAAACTTAGCACGCATAAATTCGCCTTTGTCAAATTGGTAGGTGGTGACCTGTTTCCAGTACCTGGAAGAATGCGTAGCTCGCCATTAATCGAATGACTAGATCCTCCTCGCTCTCTTATTTGCTCTAAGCAGTGCTTTTCTAGCGCTCCGACTGCACGATAAAGCTCTGTTCACAGAGATTGCCTTGTCATCTTCCATTCTGGAGATAGTGGCTATCGGCGCTGCAATCGTGCTTTCATTTCTTGCTGACCAGCGCGCGATCAACCCCTCCTATCTACTTAGCTTATACTTCTCCTTAGGCAGTATTCTGTCCATCCCAAGACTTCGTTCATTGTGGCTTATCCATTCCGATCAGACCTGCCGGTCCATATGGACGGCCATATTCACTTTAACCGTATTGGCTGCCCTTGCAGAGTCAATGACTAAAGAGGCAATCTTGCTACCGGAAGTCCGAGCCAAAGCTAGTAAAGAGGAGATCCATGGACTTTGGGGCCGAAGCTTTTTTTCCTGGGCAAATTCTGTTTTCAAGGAGGGATACCGTGTCACCTTGCAGGTGAATGACCTGCCTGACGTGGACAATAGCTTGCAAGCATCGCTCGCTGGGGAAAAGTTACAGCGAACATGGACCGAGGGTAATCATAAGCCAAAACGCTATCGCCTAATACGGGCAACTCTTCGAGCGTACTTGTGGCCTTGTTTGTCTGCAATACTTCCTCGCCTGATCTTGATTGCTTTCAAATTCTGTCAACCATTTCTAATTACGGCAGCTGTTGACTATGTTAGCACTCCCAAGAGTTCTCCTGACTACTTTGGACAAGCACTCATCGGTGCTTATGTTCTTGAGTACTTCGGCATGGCAGTTGTTACTTCTATTTATTGGCGACAGGCCTTCCGCTTTGTGACAATGATCAGAGCAGGGCTGGTATCGATGATTCATGAAAGACTAATGCAATCGAGAACGGTAGATATCAAGGACTCAGAAGCTGTCACCCTCATGGAGGTTGACGTAGATAGAATCGTTAAGAGTCTACGCAGCTTCCATGAAGTTTGGGCATGCTTGGTGGAGATCATTATCGCAATCTGGTTGCTTGAGCGGGAAATGGGGGCTGTCTGTGTGGTACCCGCATTGATATCCATTTGTATGGAGGCCTTCCCCGTGGTGTGCTGAAAAATGGACACTAACAATCATAAGTCTCCGTTGCTGCCTCACTCCCCGTGTCCAAAAGATTCAAAAATAGCCAGAGACTCTGGGGCCAGCGAATTGGGCAGAGGGTGAAAACGACTGCGGGCGTCTTGGGCAACATCAAAGCGGTCAAGATGTTGGGATTGAATAAAGCAGTCTATGGTCTCGTGTCTGAATTACGAAAGCTGGAGTTACAGACCTCACAGCACTTCCGGAAACTGTTGATTTGGACAATTGCTCTATGTATGTTTACATTTTGTTGAATCATCCCCCGCCGAAAAGAAAAAGTTCTTACTCACTCTCTATAGCCAATGTGCCAAATGATCTTGCACCATTTGCAACTTTTTTGGTGTATACAATTGTCTCGATTGTGAAAGGAAACGGGTACTTACTATCAGCTCAAGCATTCACGTCTCTGTCCTTGATTAGCTTATTGACCAGTCCACTGCTCAAATTTATTCAGACAACTCCTGGCTTATTCCAATCTGAAGCATGCTTCCATCGAATCGAAGACTTTTGCGTTCAAAACTCACCCGAAGATTCGGATACCGCTTCCGAAGGGAAAGAGAAAGACGATGAAGTAATTGTTTTCGATAACGCATCGTTTTCTTGGGCCTCTGATTCACAGCCAGTCTTGCAAAACGTTGACCTCGTGATAACAAGAAAGTCAATCACGATAGTCACAGGCCCTATTGGATCCGGCAAAACCGCTTTGTTAGAAAGCATTATGGGTGAAACAAGCCTCCGAGAGGGTAGAGTGATGGTCAGGACGTCACGTATCGCTTACTGCTCCCAAACAGCTTGGATTCTCAACGACACCATACGACTGAATATCACTGGCAATACTGAAGTCGACGCAAAGTGGTATGACTTCGTCTTACAGATTTCTTGTCTTAAGGGGGACCTCCAAAGAATGCCTCATGGTGACATGTCCATCTGTGGAAGTGGGGGAGTGGCTCTGAGTGGGGGACAAAAACAGCGTATTGTATGTTTGCCCGCGCTTTCTACTGATATCTTCTAATTTACTGTTCTAGACGCTCGCCCGAGCAATCTATTCCAAAGCAGAAGTCATTGTCCTCGATGATATCTTCGCCGGACTTGATCCCAAGAACCTCAGCGGCCTTTCAACGCAGTTATTGAGCAACAATGGCTACTTTCGGGAAGCAGGCAAAACGGTTATTATAGCCACACAGAATCGTGAGTTCTCTGGTTTCATATGAAAGATGAAGCAATAACGATATTAATTTGTAGTAGCGCGCTTAGCTTGTTTTGCCGATAACACCATCAGTCTTAATAATGGCATACTCAGCAGTCAAATTACCTCCAGGGAGGCATTTGGCCTAGACATGCCGGAATCTCTGGGCGAATGGGAGTTTCCAGAAGAGCCCTCGGAAGATGCTACTTCTCCTGAGCCTACTGTCGAAATCGAAGACGCGAAGTCCCGCGTGGACAAGAAAGATGACCAATCCAGACAGAAGGGTGGGGCCGGCGTTTATCGCTTTTACCTCCAGAGATCTGGAGTTGGGATAGTAGTGTGCTTCATTGCAGCAATGACTCTCGAGGCAGCCTGTGGGAATGTGGCATGTAAGTTGAATGAGAACTCCCTTTCTAATATGGGTTGCTGATGTGCCATCGCAGCTGTTTGGATACAACAATGGTCAAGCGCCAATGAGAAGAATCAGAAAGACCATGTTGGAATGTACCTTGGAGTGTATGCAGCGTTTTTAATTGCATCTTCGTGTGGATTGATTGCAGGCTGTTGGTAAGGGTTCAACTTCTTCAAAATGCCCGGGCGTTCTCGGCCGGCTAATATTTTGCAAGGCTATTGTTCATCACAATAATTACCCGTACGGCCATACGGATGCATTCAGATCTCTTGGGATCAGTTCTTGGGCGAGTCTCTCTGCTATGCTCGTATTTTTTCAACCGAATCACGCTCACCAAGTGAATGTATGAAGAGCACCATTTTATTTCCTGCATAGCACCGACTTGGGATCACTGGTCAACAGGTACGTACAAGGTTCATAGAGAAATTATTTCTCTACATGAGTTTGAATATTTTCAGAGTTGACGAGATGACAGATTTAGCGAAGACATGACCCTTATTGATATGAATCTCCCTTCTGACGCAATCAATGTAGCTTCAAGTAAGTCGCAAACCCTCCATCCGCCTATTCCTTAAGATAATGATGGGTTGCTCATGAATTTCATGAAATATAGGTGGTGCGAGCTGTATTGCAAAAGTTATTATTGTTTGTATCTTTGGCAAGTATCTCACTGCAGCAATGCCCGTCCTCGTCGCCGTTTTATGCTTTGTCCAGACCTACTACTTGCGTACATCACGCCAAGTAAGATTGCTAGATATCGAAGCAAAATCGGGGCTTGTTTCTCACTTTCTGGAAACAATGCAAGGAGTCACAACTCTGAAGGCACTCGGCTGGTCTTCGCATTTTCAGAAAGCTTTTGAAAATAACTTTGGCGTCTCTCAAAAGCCATTTTACATGTTATACTGTATACAACAATGGCTGACATTGGTTCTTGACCTGATTACTGGAGCAATGGCTATTATTCTAATCGCCATCACTGCTTCTTTACGAGATCGCTTTTCTGGGGGCTCTGTCGGTATTGCGCTCTATATGATCATGACCTTGAACCAGGCCCTGGCACAGTTCATCAATAATTGGATATCGCTGGAGACTTCTATCGGTGCAGTCTTTCGCGTGAAGACATTCTTGCAGGATACCCCGTCGGAATCTCATCATGCTCGCTCTACAGAGGCATCAATCTCGAAAGGCGCCATTGAGTTTGCCAATTTAAGTGCTTCTTATAGGTGAGTAAACTTGCTTCTCAGGCTGATTTTTGTGACTACCTAACTAATCTTAGCAGTCCTTCTACCGCACCGGTTCTCAAAGGTCTCTCTCTAAACATCCTCCCAGGAGAGAAGGTCGCTATCTGCGGACAGTCAGGGAGTGGGAAAACGTCGTTGGTACTTGCTCTTCTCCAGATGATGGAGGTCCAAGAGGGATACATCAAAATTGACGGGACGAATCTGGCCGAAATAACACCAGATTCTCTCCGTGCGTGTTTGAGTGTTGTCTCTCAAGATCAATTTCTTCTTCCTGGAACTGTTCGATTGAACATGGATCCTTACAAGCGGACCTCGAATGAAAAGATCCAAAAGGCTTTGGCCCTTGTTGGTTTATGGGATAGGATAAGTTCTGGGGGAGGGTTGGAGATGGAACTCAAGAGCTCAGAATGGTCTGTTGGAGAGAAGCAGTTATTGGCCCTTGCTCGAGCCATGGTTATTCAATCCCCCGTCCTCATCTTGGATGAGGCTACAAGCAGGTGCGTCAAACCCATACTAAAACTGAGTCCATTAGTTGACTGTGAAAATAGCGTCGACTTGGATACCGAGGCTCTCATGCAGAGGGTTATAGAAAATCATTTCAAGTCCCAGACTGTCGTTTCTGTCATTCATCGCTTTGGACATATTCGACAGTATGATCGAGTTGTTTTGATCAAAGATGGAGTTATTGTTGAGAACGACTCCCCGTCGGCGCTTCTCGGTGCGGAAACAGAACTCCGGAAGCTTTATGACCTCACCCAATAGACTATATAGGGCGAGCAATATCTGTTTTGTTTTGTTTTGACTACAACATTGAATTTTATCATCTAGATGCAGTCTTTACTTACCTAGAGCCGTTAAAGTGACTTTGTACATTTAGTGGCCGTTAGACTGTGTATGAGATGAATACAATGGCTGACCAGTACAGATATTGCGAATTTAGAAGATAGTATGTAAAAAGATGTCGATTTAATAGTAGTATCGTTGAGATATCCAGTGGAAATGAATAAATCAAAATATAGAATACAGATCACATTGGATATCATCTAGCTCGCAAAACAAAAACAAAATATAGAGATCCAAGTTCTCCAAAGATACAAAAGTGAAATGGCAGCTATATATGCATCCTGCAGCCCAGCCCGGATCATCAACTCCTGATCGAAACCGACTTTTATTGTTTCATTAAGAAACGTAAACTTCACTTCTTCTTTATGATCGCTGAGCCTGCTTGGCCAGCAGGTTCAAGGCACTACCAGCAAGAATGAATCTAGACTGGTCCTTGCTGAGAGTGTGGTTGGTAGGGACGAGGAAGGTCTCACCAGTCTTGCGCTTGGTAACGCGCAGCTGGATCTCACCTTGGCCACCGGCCTTGAGGGTGTCGTACAGGCCGACAGTGTCGACGGTGTCACATGCCTCAATGCGGTCGTAGTCCTCACGATTGGCGAATGTGAGAGGGACAACACCCTGCTTCTTCAGGTTGGTCTCGTGGATACGGGCAAAGCTCTTGGAGACAATAACACGGCCACCGAGGAAACGGGGCTGCAGGGCAGCGTGCTCACGGGCAGAGCCCTCACCGTAGTTGTCCTCGGCAACGACAAGCCACTCCTTGCCCTGGGTCTTCCACTTCTCGGCGAGCTCAGGAATACCGGACTTGTTACCGTCCTCGTCGTAAGCGACATTGGTCTCGCCAGTGGCGGCGTTGACGGCACCGATGAGAGTGTTGGCGGAGATGTTGGGCAAGTGACCCTTGTACTTGAGCCAAGGTCCAGCGGCCGAGATGGTGTCAGTTGTGCATTGGCCCTTGACCTTGTACAGAACCTGCAAACCGGAAAGATCACCCTCGGGGAAGGGGGCGAAAGGCTCCAGCAAGGCCAGACGATCAGAGGTGGGGGAGACCGAGACCTCGACGCTAGCATCGGGAATGGCGGCGGTAGGCTGGAACTTGGGGTTACCGGCCTCGAAACCAGCGCTGGGCAGGTCAAAGCCTGAAGGGGCCTGGAACTTGAAGGCCTCGCCGCTGGGGGTGGTCAGGGAGTCGGTCATGGGGTTGAAGGTAGTGGTACCGGAGTAGGCGAGGGCAGTGACCAGCTCGGGGGAAGCGAGGAAGTTCATAGTGCGACGGTTGCCATCGTTACGACCGGGGAAGTTACGGTTGTAAGAAGTGAAGATAGCGTTGTCCTCGTTCTTGGGGGTCTCATCAGTACGGTTCCACTGACCAATGCAAGGACCACAGGCGTTAGCGAGAACAATGCCACCAGCCTCGGAGAAAGTGGACAGAGTCTGGTCACGCTCGAGGGTGGCACGAATCTGCTCACTACCGGGGGTGATGAAGAAGTCAGCCTTAGGCTTCAAGCCGGCAGCGGTGGCCTGCTTGACCAGGTCCTCGGCACGGGTCATGTCCTCGTACGAAGAGTTAGTGCAGCTACCGATAAGGCCAGCACCGAAAGTCTCGGGCCATTTCTTCTCGCGAACGGTGTCCGCGAACTTAGACAGAGGGACAGACAGATCCGGAGTGAATGGGCCGTTGATGTGGGGCTCGAGCTCGGACAGGTTGATAGTGATCACCTGGTCGTACTCAGCCTCGGTATCAGCGCGCAGAAGGTTCTGAGGGCCAGAGGCAGCAATCTCAGCAGCAGCCTTGGCGACATGGCCACGGTGGGTGGCCTCCAAGTAGGGCACCATGCTAGGCGAGAAGGGGAAAAGCGAGGTAGTAGCGCCGACCTCAGCACCCATGTTACAGCAGGTAGCCATACCAGTGCAGCTCAGGGTCTCCACACCAGGACCATGGTATTCGACAATGAAGCCAGTACCACCACGAACGGTGAGCCTGCCAGCGAGGTGCATGATAATATCCTTAGGAGAGGCCCAGCCGCTCAGCTTGCCCTCAAGGCGCACACCGAGAATCTTAGGCGCCTTCAACTCCCACGGAGCATCAACCAAGGCATCGACGGCATCCGCACCACCGACACCAATGGCAATGGCACCCAGACCACCTCCGTTGGGAGTGTGGCTGTCGGTACCAAGCATCATCAGACCGGGGGCAGCGTAGTTCTCCAGCACACTCTGGTGGATGATACCAGCACCTGGGGGCCAGAACTCAATACCGTAACGCTTGGCAGCACTCTCCAGGAAGTCAAACACCTCGCTGTTACCCTTGATCGAGGCGGGAAGATCAGTGTCGGCACCACGCTCACCAACAATCATGTGGTCACAGTGAATACTGGCAGGAACGGCAGTAGAAGGCAGTCCACAGGACATGAACTGAAGCAGGGCCATCTGGGCGGAGGCATCCTGCATGGCCACACGATCGGGCTTCAGCTTCAAGTTGGCCTTGCCGCGAATGTCACGGCCATTGTTGGTACCGGAGAGCAATGACTCCTCGGGATTAGCCAAATGAGCATACAGGATCTTCTCAGCAAGAGTCAGAGCACGGTCGGAGCCGAGAACCTTGCGAACCTGCTCGAGGTTTCGGACAATCTTGGCGTAGGGCGGCATCCGGGAGGAGGAGGCTTCGGTGGCCAGGCCACGGGTAACTCGTTGTGGGGACAGGCGCGCGGCCAGCTGCTTGAAGGTCAGTAAATGTTCAATCCCTGCCATTCAGGCCTGCTGAGGTGTCTAGAACTCACCCTGCGAGAGGCATTGGCCCGCTGCCAAACTAGCTGGCTCACCATCTTCAATTTTGGAGGTATGAGAACTGGGGATGAGTCAGGGTTGAGGATTCAAGGGCTTTTTTTCGCCGTCGGAGTCTGAATTATTTATCTTGGCCCTGATTGGCTGGGGGTTGCGCCGATACCGGTTGTTTAAAATAATTGTGGGGAAATCATAGTATACGATCTACGGATTACGTAGGGATCTCATGTTAATGGTCATTTGTATAGATGGAAAGCCCTAGTCTAAAAATAAGTTTGGTTAGGATGGCACAAGCAGATTATATTGTTGCTTGAAAAGCAACACAGAAGATTGAAGTAACTTCGAGTAAAAATGTTCCAAGATTCAATACTCAGATACCGGCCCTCCCTCCATAAGTAGTACCAGTACCAAAAAATCGATTTCAAGACTGCCACAGATTAAACGCCTCGTGAAAACAAGAAAAGGAAAAGTCATTAGGTCAAGCCCAAAAAGTACAATGGCAAAGCATCCGGGGCGTTTCATAGATGGCCAATCCATCATACAGATGGGTAGGAACAAAACATATTGGAATTGAAAAATGAAAACGACGTTGAGACAATCACTAGGACTGACTTTCATCATCTGCCACAGCGGCCCGCAGTTCCCAGACTAAATCATAGCATTCTGCGAGCAAGGCGTTTACACTTCCTTGGCCCTCGGGGATGTCGGGGCCAACATAGAACTTTCCATCAACGCGCATGTTGTCAATTGAATTGAGCTGCTTCAATTAGTCAACCGTAATAGGAAATGTGTGCTGTGGGGATCAATTCGATACCTTCATGCTGTAAGGGTACAGCTCTCTAGAGTTTGACACGCCGCCAGACTCCTTTACCTCGATTAGACAACGACGAAGGGTCTGCAGTTGGTTGTAGACCGGTAGCAGAGCCTCGGACACGGGCTCGGACGAGATCAGAAGGGCGTAGATGTATGCATAGCTTCGTCGAATAAGGTACAGCAGAGTCTAATGTTCAATTAGCATGGTGATTTTGTGATGAATGCAACTACTTTAATTACCCGCTGCGCGTGGAGATCGGCAGGTTGCCCTTCAGCGTCCACAAAGTTACCGTTGACACGGGCCTCATCAATTCGATCAAGTTTGCGCTGGTATCCAAAAAGATCTGTCTCTCGGAGTGACCAGGCCTGCGTGACTGACAGTCGGTCTAGCTGGTTGCGAATTTCAAGCAGGCGTTCATATTGCTCCTGGAAGCGCTCCAATACTTTGCCTCGGCTGCATTGAAATTAGTGCCTGAAAATTTGTTTTCATGGGCAAGAAACATACCGCTCAAGAACAATTTCCGTCCACCGCCAGCATCGCTCCATCAGAGATTTGACGTCGTCCTGGCCAGGAAGAATGTTACCCTCGGAATCCACAAAGTTCCCATCCTTCATCTGGCTCTCGATCCTTTTCAATTGATCCCGAAGGCTGTTTACTTCTGTAGCCGAGAACTAATTCCAAGAGAAAAAAATCAGCATAAGGCGAACAAAACAATGGATCAATATTGGCTACCTTCGAGCGGGTGTTGACTGCGGACGTGGAGCGCAGGATAGAAACCAGGGTCTCGTGGGTCTGGGCCAAAGGTGGAGCCAAGGCTGCAAGTCCTTTCTGTAATCTATCCAGCGAAATCTGGCATTGCTCTAATCGACTTTCAAGGAGGGTAAGAAGAGCTGGTGAGTATGTATTGTGGCCCCGCTCGAGAGTTTCCCGCATTGATTCGAGGGTCTTCGTGATCGAATTCAAATCTTTGGAGCTGTAGAATCCAGCTTCTTCAAGGTGGTCAAGCAGACGCTAGAAAAGAAAAAGTTAGAGCTATTCTATCAAAACCAATGGGAGCTTTTTCTCAAAGAAATACCTGGATGGTTGTTGCTAGCGAGTACCTGAACAAAGAAATGAGCACTGATAAGGAACCGCGGGGTAGACGATCATCTGCTTACACTGCCGGGGCCTCATTATTTTTGCCCACGGTTAAAAAGAGCAAGGAGATCAACTGGAAACAATCATCCAACACATAGTCCACTGTCAAGCATTGGTGGTTAGTCACGCTGTACATCGGCAACGCACGGGCCCATCAGCCTATTCGGTACTCACATCGGTTATGGATCAAGCGGCGGTCCTGCTCTTTACGAGCTGCATTGAGCTTCTCCACTTCTCCAATAACCTCCTCGTATAGAGGAAGGACATCGCGAGACTTGATGTAGGACGACTTGTCTTGTTTGAGGAGCAGGAGGGAATCGCGAGTTCGAAGCAGGCGTTCGAGGATGGGCTGCTCCCGCGGATCCAGCGGGACCGGGATAGCGGGGGAGTCCATTATCGGAGAGGTCGAAGACAGGTCAGGTAGTGACAAGATCAAAACTAGATGAGAAGGATAATTCAAAGAAGATCTGAGGTTTGGCAAATTATCACACGTGAATCAAAATGATAATGCGTTCGTGGAAACCCCACAGTCTGTGATGTCAGTTCGGGATCGATTGATATGGTCTTGCGATCGCTGATTACTACGGGATTATGTCATCCGGGCCGGATTGGTATTAGCGCAGTTTCTCTCAAAGTCACGGGAAAGAGGGTCACGCTAGTCCATATTAAGCCAAGCCCTAAGCGAGGGCTTTTCCCACACACGCCAAGAAGCAGTTGCCATGTTCGGATAGGCTTTTGATACCCTTCACTCTTCTCTTCTCTTTCCATCACTAACTTCAACCCGGTCAACCCCAGTCGACAAAATGTCCACCTCCGAGCTCGCCTGCTCTTACGCCGCTTTGATCCTTGCCGATGATGGCATTGAGATCTCTGTACGTATTTCCTGAGATCGAGGAAGTCGAAGATGCGAAGTGGACAGGCCCCCGCCAGGACTTCTTCTACGTGAATCTTGAATCGCCTAGGAAAAGGCAAATGGCGGGCGCTGGATTTGCTGCGCTACAACAAATTTGAGACACCAGCTAATCTCAACTTCGTTTGACAGGCCGACAAGATCCAGACTCTCCTGACTGCCGCCAAGATCCAGGAGGTTGAGCCCATCTGGGCCACCATCTTCGCCAAGGTAAATTTCTGAACCCGCCTTTTCAACAATCAATCGCGTTCTCTGCTTTGTCTACGAATAATTGGGGGAATTTGCCGATGCACAACGAATCAAGATCACGGACTTACATGATTTTTCTTCTACCAGGCTCTTGAGGGCAAGGACATCAAGGATATGCTGACCAACGTCGGCTCCGCTGGCCCTGCTCCCGCCGCTGGTGCCGCCGCTGCTGGTGGTGCCGCTGCCCCCGCCGAGGCCGCCGCTGAGGAGAAGGTTGAGGGTAAGTTTCGGCTCGACTGGTCTACATGCTGGGATGATTTACTAACTCCCACACAGAGAAGGAGGAGTCCGATGACGACATGGGATTCGGACTTTTCGACTAAGCGGTTTAACCGTTCCGAAGTTGAAGTCGTTTCCTTTTTGCCGTTTCCCTTACCTTTTATCCCGCTGCCGCCTTGCGGCTCCCTCGACGATTCTCTCTTGTACTCGATACTCCACGACCCCTGCTACGAAGACCTAAATCACGGGGAAGAAAAAAAGAAAATAGCAAAATTCAAACGGACAAGGACATTCAATGGAGACTGGGTGCTCGGTCTGCCTCCGCCTCGAGTGCCGGAGGTTGAATCGATCGGATGCCTATGTGATTCCGAAACTTATGTTGCTTCCAAGTTATTAGGGGAATTCAAGAGACGTTTGGCACAATTTTTTTCTTATTTGACCATGGTTTACGCCCTGGCCTGGCAGGTAGATGTAGGTTGTGTTTCGATTGCCCCATAGATGAGTCTCGACTCCTTTATGGTCTTATGATATGCGCCACGACCTATGAAATGCTTTTTTTCAACTCTGGTCTGGGGTAACTCCGTAGTAGAGCGATCACACTTGTGTGATCTGAGTACTAGTGTAGTATGACGTAGGAGCAAATTACGGGTCTGTCAATTTGATATACTTTCATACCATCAATGCGGCCTTACGTGCCTGTGGAATAAAGTGTAATTATTGATTTGCTTTTAGCCTAAACACTCCGAAATGATAATGATCACGAAACGCCATGTTCGCTCCAAAGAACAAAGTCTCCCAATCAATCGCTTGCAAACCGTCCATAGCAGAATACCACTGTATACAACGGTTGCATATAGATCAGCACGTTATATGCGAGTACAGACACAATGAAAGATCCAAAAGAGGGGAAATCAAGACACTGCCAACAGGGGTTCCTGTGTAGCATAGATACGGAATTGGCAAAAGATAACAATATCTTCAGCCATGGTTCCCAAAGAGCCGATCAACCAGGGCAGGTTGGTTATAACATATTCTCGTTCCATCGAGTGGGCCAGAATCTGTATAGTTGTTAGTAAAGGATTGGTTTTCCTATTAACAAAAATCCAGGAATCACATACCCCGGCGCCATAGGTCAGGTTACCCAGAAGAGAGAGGATGAAGAACAAAAGTGACAAGCCTATACCGCCATGTTAGTTCGTGGTCTGTACGAGACACAAATATCGAATAGACGCACCTTCACAAGACTTGTCGCTGTAGTTCTTGTAGATCTGAGGCAATCTCGCTCTAACACAAAGTCAGTATCAATCTCAGTCCACCACCAGAAACAAGACTTACCCCAGATAACAAATCGAACTAAAGTATCCCAGGATCTGCCCACCAAGAGCCATGTCTTCCGCATTCGCATGCGCTTGCGGTGCCGGCGCCGGCGTCCACATCCCAGTCTGCCAAGCAATCGTCCAACCACCCATACCGACAACAAAGATACCCAACACACTGATACAGTTCTTCAGCCAGGCCTTTCGCCCATACTCACTCTCCTCCACGATCTTCGCCAACGGATCCTCAACCTGACTATCCCGGCGCCCAGCACCCTGGTATCCACGGCAAGAACCCGACGACCGCCGCCGCCCATGGGGACCCTCCAGCGAATCGCTAAATCGGCGACCAAGGAGCGGGGTCGTGGGATCAAGCGTTTCGGTTGAGGAGCGCCGGCGCCGGTGCACGGACTCGAGGCGGGCGTTCCGTGCTTTATAGTAAAGGCATTGCGCAATCAGAACACCGTCTGCGATGCAGAAATACACGGCAATTGCGATGATGACGGGTACTAGGCCTGCTAGTAAACCGCCTAGGAGGTTGGCGATATCACCGATGAACCAGACGAGAACGAAGAGGAAAGAGATTGCTTCCGCGTTACCGTTACGGTAGTTTTCGATTAGCTGGGGGACCTATTGGGTGGAATTGTTAGATTCTTTCTGTTTTGTTCTTGTTTTTTTGTTGCGCGCTTGCGATGTCCAACCCCGTCTTGGTTGGATTAGAGTGACGTACCAACAAGAAAACCCAACAAGTCATAGACACCGAGCCTAGAAGGCCGGACGCCGCCTCGGAGGGCGTAAGGGGTATCGGGTCTAGCATCATGTTGTTTATTATATGCGCCAGAGTCACAGATTTGTGCGGTCGCAAGTCCCGAGAATGTTTTCAAGGTTTTCGCGGGGGCCGTGAGAAAATTGCGGGTGCGGCTGGGGTGCTATGACACAATCGACCTTGGATCACTTCCGGGGCAGCTTTGAGGCGCGTGGAGGATGTCAGAGCTCATGGGACTAAGTAAAATTGAGGTGAGAACCTTTGAGATCTTTCAAATAGAAAGAGAAAAAAAATGATAGCACTAGTCTGCTGAATTTTATAGATAAGAACGAAAAATTTAGTATGTTGCACCTGTTGCATCGATAAGGTGAAACGTGCGCGGAGTCAGCCAATCAGCGATGCGGCGCTTCTTGATTACTTGCATATGCAATGCAGATTCTGACTGCAGAGGCGATTTATACATGATAAAACATGGACTCATATTGGTTGATATTGGTTGATTCATTTGACTTGCTCATGTCCAGATGGTCGTTTAATTACCTAGGTCTTGTGGAATGTTCATGTCGGCGACAGCGATTTCCCAATTGTATATATTCCCGGGAGCCCTAAACAACTGCATATATATCTCCACAGCCACATGGGCACAACTCGGTCACGCGTGGACTTTGTCAATCGGAAAATCCGTTACAATGGATCAATTGATGTCCATACAACCTTTCGAGGCTGGAAAACTTTTTAGATTTCACTTTAGAGCTGGCGTGACCCTTGGAATCTATAGAGATGGATACTATTTAATGCCTGAATCTCAATCCAAATCGCTGGGATTGGAGATCTCCTCCTGCATCATCTCGAGTTCATCCTCAAGCATGGTCACTGCAAAATCTCCAATAATCTCCTGAACTGGGCCATGAAGCAACCGCTGTCGAGATACCTCTGGTTGGATTTCCGAGAGAGCCTCCAAATAATCCGTTAACGGAGCATAATCCACCACATCACCCCAGTTACCCCGGTCCACACCATGCTCAGTCAGGAACATCTGTAGAGACTCTAAACCATCCTGCAAGAGCCATTGCTCGAGAACTTGTCCATCTCCTTCCAACCCACGCGGCCGACCACCTGCATGGTTATCAGCGCCATCTTCGGCGAGATCGTCATTTCCATCGGCGCCCTCGTGGAGGCCAACCTGGTCCAGAAGATTACGTAGCCACTGTGGCCGTCCGGCCTCGGGTATTCGTGAAATGTAAGAGGGAGTAGGATCGGATTGTTGGCGGTAGGCTTCTGATTCATACGGAGGTAAAGGATCCGAGGCAGAGAGTCGACCAGTCACGAAACGGTTAGGGAGATGAGTGGTGACGCTGGGAGTGTCGGACAAGATTACATGACGAGCAATGTCCAAGGTGATCTCGGGCGGCTCGATAGTCTCTGGTTCTCCGGAGAGAGTATCGGCAACTTCCATAATCAGAGATACTGCTTCGGGGGTGTTCCAAAGATCCTTCGAGCGGACAATGTAAAGTTCTGTGAGAAGCTCATGGGATCCAGTTGGTGGCATCTTGCCCCAAATATGCTTGGGGATATGTTGGAGGTCCAGTTCTTGAGCCAACCGGTTAAAGATCCACGGAAAGCGAGACATGGAGCGGTGAAGCTGCTGACGACATTCCTGAGGCTTCTTTAAACGAATGTATGCCATCACTAATGAGCACTGAATGTTAGGGAGGTCAGCCCAATCGCGGCGGAAGCGAGTCTGGGTGCAGAGCTCCACAAATTGTGCATACTCGCGACCACGTAAAGCGAGAGAATCGATCATCAACTTCATGCAGTAGGGATCTGAGTCGTTCAAGCTGAGAAGAAGCTTGGCCCATTCGTAGGCTGTTCGCCATGTTCCCTTCATTCCTAGATTCGCAATATACCTCCATCCCACAAGCCATAGCTCTCGGTTCTCCGCATGCACAAAGTCAAGTCTGGCTTCACCATCCTTGAGTCGGCTGCCAAAGGATGAGTGGGCAGAGCGACCGATATTGAACAGTGCTCTTTCTAAAAGATCGGCAGACACAGCATGGTCGCTCTGGTGCTTGGCAATCTCAGAGACCTGGAGAAGAGTGGAGATGTGATAAGGGTTGTATTGAAGATGGTGGATCAGTCTCTGAGGATCCATCGACTCAACACAGAGCTCGAACTGGTGTTGAACGTCCGTGTATGCTGCATTGTGTAGGATTTTGTAGAGTATGCCACCCGAAGGAAGCCTTTCTCCCATCTCCATGCCTAGTCCTCCGCTTGGAGCCCGCGGCCATTCGTCCTTTCCTTGCATGAGGACATTTCGCCGTAAGGTGACGCCTCCCAGACTCTGGCCTCTACTGGCTGGACTGTATCGACCCGTCAAAGCGCGACCCAGATCAACGTTTTCTTCCCGATTGCGATCTCGGCGGCGGCCCGCTCCTGCATCCGAATCAAAGTTTTCCAGCGCTACATTTCCAAACAGCCTGCGCATCTCATTTGTCGGGTTGAGGAACTTGGACTCGATCGATAGCAGCTCATCGGTGGTTTTTGGGAAGGTGGCATCTTGGTTGGAAGTAAGACTAGCTGAAGGATTAGTCCCGGTTGAACCTCCTTTGACAGCTAGATCTTTCAAGGCCTGATCGATCTCATCTAGCTCAGCTTCATCCTTGTCTTGCTCTTTTGTCGGCTCAGTTGGGGCCTTCTTAGCCTTCTTCTTCTTCTTTTTCTTGCTTGCGCTCTTGGGTTTTGCTTGCTCAGGTTCGGGCTCCGCAGCTTGAGCCACAGGCTCCTCCAATTCCTCCTCTGGCTCGTCATCGTCGTTATCGCCATCATCACCGGCATTTAGGAGATCGAACGCATTGAACTTGGGCTTCGTGGGGCGCGGGGTATCGTCGTCGCTTGACTCATCATGCTGCTCGGCTTGCTGCAGCTCCTGCTCGCGCAGGAGCTTTCGAATTGCGCGAGAGGACATTTGGAAATGACAAAAACAAAAAACGGCAAAAAGTCACCAAGAATCGAAGTTTTGCGACTAAGAGACTTGAAATGCGATTAAATTCCGCGGGGAATGACGATACTTCCCCATTCGGCCTAGTGTGGTACCTGTTACACGTGACATATCTTATCATTTATCGCTCTCTTGTTGTCCTCCATAACATCCTAGATTGTCACTTTGCCGGACACTTTTACTGGATATTTTTCAAAAACTGCAGTCCAAAATTGCTGCTGCCTCTACATATTCTTTAATATCGTCAGAATCAATGCGTCGGGCGACTGTGCACGCTTTCCGTACTGCTAGGCGTGCCCCAGTATGGAAAGTTGCCGGTAAACGGCCGAGTCCGCTCTCTTTCACCCACAACCAGGTACGAGGCCTACGGCCATACTCCGGCGGTCGACGTCCATCCTACATCCCAGCGGCTCTGCAGTCCTCCATGCATCTCCGGAATTTTTCCCTCGCCGTGATTTCGGGCGTGGTCGCCTCCGGGGCGTGGTATGTGTATCAGGGTGACGGCGCTCAGTCATTAGCAACACAGGTTCGAGGATTCGCCTCCAGCGCGATCACATCTGCCCACGCCGAGGGCCCTTCAGACCCGGCACGCCGTGCTCTATTAGTCAGCAACGATCAGTTCTACACCGCGACGATCTCCGGAGACCAACCGCTATCGAAAACGACCGACGATTCGGAACGGCGCATGTTGAACATGTTAACGCCGGAGCAAGCTACCGAGCAGCTGAGGAAACACGAGGAATCTTATTTGGTCAACCGTGGCAAAGGTGTTGTTCGATACGATATTGCTCAGGTTCCCAGCAACTCGCCGATCGAGGATGACCATGCCGAACTGATTGTTGAAGTGCCATCGACAGTGGCAGCTAATAAAAACGGAGAATCAAGCAGTGACTGGTCTTTCTGGGCAGTATTTGACGGTCACTCGTGAGCGATACTTTATGTACAACGGTAGAAAACGCGCTAACAACATGGTAGGGGCTGGACCACATCTGCCAAGCTCCGCAACGTACTCATCTCCTATGTTGCGCGGGAGCTTAACGCCACATACAAAGCTGCAGCAACTGACCCATCGGTATTGACACCCTCATCGGAGGCTATCGATGCTGCTATCAAACAGGGATTCGTTCGTCTTGATAACGATATTGTGAACGAGAGTGTCGACAAGGTCCTCAAGTCCAAGTCGAAGCGCATGGCCGCGGAGCTTCTTGCGCCCGCCCTCTCGGGATCCTGTGCCCTGCTTAGCTTCTACGACTCCCAGTCCAACGACCTGAAGGTTGCAGTTGCAGGCGACTCTCGCGCCGTTCTCGGTCGTCGCGGCCCCAGCGGGAAATGGACTGCCACAGCGCTTTCCGAGGATCTGACTGGTGGTACCCCCTCTGAGATCAAGCGTTTGCAAGCAGAGCACCCTGGTGAGCCCTATGTGACACGCAATGGCCGTATCTTGGGCCAATTGGAGCCTAGCCGTGCCTTTGGTGATGCTGTCTACAAATGGAGCAAAGAAATCCAAGACAAGATCAAGGGCCAGTTCTTTGGTCGTACTCCCTCCCCACTCCTCAAGACGCCCCCCTATGTCACTGCTGAGCCTGTCGTCACTACGACCAAGATTGATCCTTCCAAGGGTGATTTCGTTGTCATGGCCACTGATGGCCTGTGGGAGATGCTGAGCAACGAGGAAGTTGTTGGATTGGTCGGTCAATGGATTGAGCAGCAGCAGTCTGGTGCTGGGTCCAGCAAGGCCTGGCTTCAGGGCTGGTTCAATTTTGGCGGCCAAAAGCACCTACCTGTTGAGGCAGCTGGTGATGTCTCCACCGCAGGCCAGCGCCGCCCAATTCGCCAGCAGCAGTATGATATCTCTGGCGCCGAGGACCGATTTGTGGTCGAGGACAAGAACGCCGCCACTCATCTTGTGCGCAATGCCATGGGAGGCAAGGATAAGGACATGCTGTGCGCTTTGTTGACCCTTCCTAGTCCTTACTCTCGCCGATACCGGTATGTTACGTTCCTCTATGATAATCCTGAGCGTGAGGTGAAACAAAGCTAACTTCTATTTTAGTGACGATGTCACTGTTGAGGTCATCTTCTTCGGCCAGGGTCCTGATTCTCGTACCGTTGAACTCAACAAGGAAGCCAGTGCCGCAGAACAGACACCTAAGGCTAAGCTTTAGGTTTTCTCACTTGTGTTTCATTCGTTTCTCATACAAAGCTTTCTTTGCATGCCTCTTTTTCATGCTGAAAGATGCTAAATCTTTAGAAATGATTTATTTCAAGATTTTGACCATTGTCTCTCCTCCGCACCACTGGAGTTTTTCAAGGAAGATGGCTGGGACGGAGGTTTTCTCTTTAATTGCTTATTCCCGATATCCTCTGTACAGACTTTTCTATGCTAGTTGAATGAAAGCAATTGAACTTGAGTGGTTTCGACAGTAGAATCTTGGAATAAGTGGGGAGGCCACTATTCCAATGTCGATTTACTTTCAAATCTTGGTAATATTCATTAGTATACATTTAAGATATAATACAAGCAATTATACAAGCTCACGTCTCCCTTCAGTTGCTCACCAAAGTCGCAAGAATGGAGGTCTCAGACGATCATTCTTTCCCCGGGTTGGCTCCAAAGAGTTGTGGCTTTGTCTTCTGTCCCTATCAAGTATCATGGGATGCTGTCTTTCCGAGTAAATCAGAGAGACGGGACAGTGCTCATGAGCTGAGTAGTTCAAGACACCATATGTGAGTGATAGCAGGCCGGTGTCTTAGGCCCAGAAAGCCGTTCATGATGTCAACCAATAGCCTTTCACGAGAGTATAGAAACATATGACACTGAGAATTCAAGATCTCCGCAAGAGAAACGGCTTAGTCTCAACTGGTCTTCAGCTTCAACCTGAAAGGATCTCCAGACGTCTGGTACTTCAAGTACTGAGCCTTGTAGGCTGGAATCGGCGGCCTCGAAAACATGTATTTTTCCAAGAGCCAAGTCTGCAGAGTCGCAACATTGGTACTGGTAATCCAGTAGATCATGAGCGCAGTAGGCATCTCATAAAACCATCCTGAGAATCCAACATTGACAGCAAGAACCTGGATAAACACCCGCAGGCCCGAGAAAAAGATGGTTTGGTACATCTGGAGTTTCGGCATCTCAGACATCTCCAGCCTAGAGGCGGACTTCCATCCCATATTCACATTCAGCAGAATGGATGCCGTCAGAAGAACAGGCAATGCTCCTGTCGGGTCACCAGCCAGCAGATCAGGGAACCAGAGTGCGCCTTCATTGGCGAGTGATGGTTCCACTGTTAAATGGAGGGAGTGTGCAGCTTCTTCTGCTGTGTCCTTGGCTGGCTCGATCAACGAGAGTAACCAGGGTACCAGACCATTCGTGTTCCCGCACATTCCACGGAGACTTTCCATAAGCGATATCCAGACGGGTACCTGGGCAAAATTTACCAGTTTATACCAGGAATTTACTCCCCATCTTTCTCGTATCTGTTCATGCTCCGTTTTCACTACCTTCATCCATTCATTTTGGTCCACTTTACGGCGTCGCCGTACCTTGTCCAGCCAGACCCTGCTGGAATGTAATAAGGGCGCTATATCTCGTTCGCGGCGTGCGTTGATCCGTGTAAAGAATTGTAGTGGTAATCCGATGGCAGTACGGACAATAACTGCTGTAAGAGGAATTGAGAGAACCCATGGAAGGTAGGTGACATTGTGTACACCATGAATTAGGCCAGCGGAGGCATCCAATGCGACATTGATGAGGTTGGGAGCTGGTTTGGTCGGGTGGAAGTATCGGATATGCGACGGGGTTACCGGCGACCAGGCCTTTCGAGAAGCCCTCAAGACCCGTGAAGAAGTGCGAAGAGAGTTCATGGCCGATAGGGGAACCGTTATCCCAGTCCACGGGAAGACAATTCGCAATTGTGCTTTAAAGTTGAAATGTTGGAGTTGAATCGGAGAAAGGAAAAACAGTCTCCACATCATGTGACGCGTATTGTAAGTTTACGCATTCTAGCAACACGTCAACTTCTTTGAGTTGATCTAAACCAGTTTGATCTTCCCATCTTACTACTTCCTAGTAGCATGCGCGGACCTTGACCATACTGCGACCATGGCCTTTCTGTCAACCGCCATCCTCGCCCTTGTGGTCCTCGTTACCACCGCCTTCTTTCTTCCACGGCTAGCGGGGACGCTGCTTGGCCTAGTATTTCGCGGTGCGGGCTGGCTGATCCGCCGACGGACACGATCTCGTCGGGACTATGTGATCGCGCGGGCGCGATCTGATGAGGAGGAATACCGGGCAGCACAACCTAAGACCTCTACAACCTCTCTAGGTCGGAGTCAGGCTGAAGATGAGGATTGGGAGAAAGTTGATAGCTCCGGTGGGGCGAAGACTGCCTCCAGCAGTGATAGCGGAGATGGCTCAAAGAACGAGGGAGCTAGCTCTGACGACTGGGATGGCATTATTGGATTCTTCCACCCATTTTGGTATGATATACACATGCTAGTCGTGTAGATGTGGCCTTGTTTACTAATTGTTGGCTGATAGTAACGCTGGCGGAGGTGGAGAACGTGTACTTTGGGAAGCAGTTCGCGCAACACAGAAGCGCTGGCCGAAAGCTATTTGTGCTATCTACACTGGTGACCATGAAGCCACCAAGGCTAATATGCTGGAGAGGGTAGAGAACAGATTCAACATTCAGTTGCACGCCCCGACAGTTGTCCTGCTCTACTTGACGACACGCAAATACGTGGTCAGCAGCTCATACCCGTATATGACCCTACTAGGCCAATCCCTGGGATCGCTGGTAGTCGCCTACGATGCTTTCACGCTTCTGGTCCCCGATGTCTTTGTCGATACCATGGGCTATGCTTTTACGTTGGCGCTGTGCAAGTGGCTCTTCCCTACAGTCCCCACTGGCGCATACGTCCACTACCCAACCATCTCAACCGACATGCTCGCCTCTCTTGACGACCAGACCGGCGTACAGGGCATGAACTCTGGCGCCGGAATGGGCCTCAAGGGAACCGTCAAGCGCCGCTACTGGCAGCTCTTCGCCCAGCTCTACGGCTGGGTCGGCCGTCACGTAGATGTGGTCATGTGCAACTCATCCTGGACATCAGCACACATCCGTGCCCTTTGGGGCACCGGAAAGACAATCGTAAACACCGACAATGAGGAAGGAACCCCTGCCTCACCAGCAGTCGTGTTCCCTCCGACAGCAGTAACAGAGCTCCAATCAACCATCACCGTCGACGCCGAAAGCGAAAGAACTCGCCAACCCGTTCTGCTCTATATCGCACAATTCCGACCAGAGAAGAACCACCCGCTCGTCCTGCGCTCGTTCGCTCGCTTCCTTCAAGAACGCTCCCGAAACCCTATTTTCGCTGATAACCCGCCCCCGCAACTCGTGTTGATCGGCTCAGTCCGCCAAAACAGCCCTGACGAAACTCACATCTATAACCTGCGTCTATTGGCTCACGAGCTGAAGATCCGTGATCAGACCACCTTCCTCTGCGACGCTAGCTGGCCCGCAGTGCTTTCCCACCTCGGCACGTCTTCCGTTGGTGTGAATGCAATGTGGAATGAACATTTCGGTATCTGCGTCGTCGAGTACCAGGCCGCAGGTTTGATCTGCGTAACCCATGACTCGGGCGGACCCCGAGAGGATATCGTGATTGATCTGGGTGACGGAGCGACAGGGTTCCGTGCCGAGACGGAGGAGCAGTTTGCTGCGGCGTTTGAAGCGGCGCTTGCACTTCCTGTTGAAGAGAAGATTGCGATGCGGCAGCGGGCGAGACGTTCTGCATTAAGATTTACGGAGGAGGAATTCGCTAAGAAGTGGTTGCGCCAATTGCAGAAGTTAGTTCATGCGTCGCGATAGATGTCTTGCATGCTCTGTCCTTGTGTTTTTTTTTTTGCCATAGATCAATTCTTAATGTTCCTCGTTTGGTCATCATCTTTGTAAATATCAATTTTATCTGATGCCTTTAGATTGCTTAATATACCCTTCTCCTACCTAGAGTAGGTATGAATCCGCTACTTATTCCAGTATAACTCAAGTTGCTATGGCTGTACAGACCTTTTTGGCAGTTGTTGATATAGTTTCTCTTCTTCTTTCTCTTCACACTTCCTTCAATCTTCTCAAAGTACCTAAGGAGACCTGGATTGCTCCGTGGGAGACATGCTGGCTGGGGAGAGTCGCAAAGACCGCATTTTGCGTCGTGCTCAAACGTCGCCGTGTTGATATTGTTGAGAAAAAATGCTCATGATCAAGAATATAAGAATGAGATATCACAGGATGTACACATCTACACACCCATTGATTGCAATTTAATCATATTGGTGGGGCTTAATGCTTCATAAAGGTATATCAAAAGACAAAGATCCAAAAAGCCAGACGGCAGACGGGTATGATAAGGGGCTGAAGTCATCAAATGCATCAAAGAAAGCGTTCTTTGTGGTAGCAATAAGATGATAAGCTACAAAGTAGCCGAAAAAGTAAATGAATGGCCTGGACCAAGTGAAAGTGAGAAAGGAAAAAAGACAATCGCATGCGACAAATGCCGGTGTATCAAATGAAAGCCAAACCCCTTCTGTCCAGCCAAAGATGGAGAAGAAAAAAAAATAAAACAAAAAATCCCTGAAATCTCCAAACCTATATCTCAACGCCAAACCTTCTCTATTCAGGCACAAAGAGAGAATCATATAAAAGGCAAAAGTCAAAAGATGCAAGAATGCCCACAAGTGTGGTGCTTTTCTCATGATGAGTGGTGTAAAGGGTGAATAGAGGTTAAGTTTCCTGCCGTTATCCACTCCATTTTTGTTCCTGGTATCCAGGATCGACTCCGTACATGCCAGGTTGATTGTTGGCATAGCCACCGCTCATACCAGATACGTTGCTGATGCCCGAGTCATCCTCATCGAAGCCAAACTCGCCTCCTGAACTGGCATCATAGCTGCTGTGGCCACCGATTTCACTGGGGTCATCCCCCGCAGCAGGTATCTGATCCCACTGAAGAGTTTGGAGAGCTGGATACTGAGCTAACAATGCTGCGGGCAGGACGAAGTTGCCTGAAGACTGTCCGTCCATTCCGGGAACACCTGGCATCACCAGCGGCTGGGGGACGGGCTGTAGATGACCAGATGGCTGCTGTTGCTGTTGTTGTTGTTGATGTTCTAGCAGAACTCTTTCGCGTTCCAGAGATTCTTCATCAAGCAGTGGCTTGATACAAACTCGCCCAGCCTCGGATCGGAAATGGCGTCCTAGAGCATCTGCACGCGCGAAACGGCGACCACATCCCCAATTACCGCCCCTTGAGAGGTCACCCCGACAGATGAACTTCTTTTCACCCGAATGAAGTCCTTCGTGGCGTTTTCGATCATGTTGTCGAGCGAAAGCCTTGCCGCAGACGGTACAAACGAAAGGTCGCTCATCTGTGTGCGTTCGGAGATGGGAGCGCAGGTTATATGCGCGGGTGAACCGCTTTGGACAGAGGGTGCATTGGAACGTAGCGGGATGCTTCTGAACGCGCTTAGAGTCTCCAGATACTGCACCCGGGCGTTGGGGGTCTGCCAGATCCAAAATATAATTGCGGCTTTCGATTGAGGAAGTTGAAAGGCGACGATTTGATCGTGACGGAGATGCATCGCGCGAACCAGGATTGCTTCGTGAGTGAGGTGATAACGAACGTGGCGAGGTAGGGGCATGAGCTTCTAGACTAGTTGCTGAGGCAGCCGGAGATCTTGAACGAGAGGCAGGGTGCGCGTAGGGGTCGGATTTGCTGCGGACTCGAGATCCTGGAGCGGGTTTAGCAATCGGGAACGAAAAATTAATGATATATGAAACTTACGCATTGCTGGAGGGCTCAAAGAGTCAAAGTCGGCAGCTGGCTTGGAGGGACCGAAGCTTGGGATTCGTGATGGTGGAGCGAATTCCACATTGATTGACGGCGGTGCCATCTGAGATGCTTGTCCAATATCGCAGCCGCTGTTTATGGCATTCATCATGTCATCTGAAGGCATGCCGTACGGTGCAGCGGGAAATTGGTTATTGAGATTAGGGGACAGATACGGCACATGTGGAACCATATCACCCCCCTGCTGCGGCATGAGCTGCGGTGAAATATATGGGCTATGGAGTGGACTCAATCCTTGCTGCTGTTGCTGTTGCTGTTGCTCAGACAGTGTGAATTGCTCAATACCCAGCGCATTGTCATATAAAGCAGGGTCATTCTGCGGTACCAATGCGGGAGAAGGGTTATTCTCAATGCCGTCATACTCATGTTGAGACAAATATGGAGAGTGGTTGGCCGAGGACACTTCTGACACTTCGGATGGCGCTCGACGATGACTTTGGAAAGAAGAATGATTCATCACCGACTGCCAGTCTTGATTGGACTGCGCGCTCAGGTAGGCGGCAGTGGCCGGATCTAACGAGGTATGTCGCGAATGCTGAGGGGTGTAAAAAGTACCTGGTGTAGATCCCGGAGGAGACATGGGGCCGGGTGATGATTGCTGTTGATCTTGCGACGACGCGGAGGGATTTGAGATGGGGCTGACCAGATCGGCGGGGTTGACTGCTTGGTGAATCGATTGTGGCCGTTGATTCATTTGAGGGTCCATTAAAAGCGACGAGTCATACTCTGCAGAGACGCTATTTGGACTGTGATTGTGGTAGGCGGAGAAGTCCATGTCGGAGGGGTTGTTGAGAAGATTGTAGTTTCCATCTGGCTGCGGGCGATAGCCTCCGGAAGTATGATCTAACTGATTGACCAGGCTTGCCTCGAAGGACTGCGAGCTGGGAATGTTGCCGGTGTTGATGTTCGGAGGGAAGGGCTGATCGACAGGTGGCGCAAGGCTCTGTGCTGGTGGGGGAGCAGAGAGATATGAAGGATAGCCGTACGCGTCGGTACCAGTCATGCCCGCATTATGATTCGGATTTTGGAAAGCAGGGTTGGTCGCGAATGCCATGGAGGGGTCCAGGCCAAGTCCTGTCGGATCGAGGTACTGCTGCGAGTGGGGTGATGGGCTCACACTACGATGTTTGGAGTCTCCGGGCGACGCGCCCGCGCCTTGACTCTGGTCATGAGACGCCATACCGATCAAGTAAATATGGTGCCCAACCTAGCGATTAGGCGCTGGATGGGGATGAGGCAGCGGTTCGCGGAGGGCAGGAAGCGCGAAGTCGGTGTGATCAAAGCGGGCGGCGGACAGGAAGCGCAGGGAGGAGCGGGGATGGAGATGGCGGGCGGAACATTCGCAAAGAGGAACAACAACACACGCGCACTGTCAGCAGCGAGAGCGCCTGCTTAAAGCATCAGGAAAACGAGGTGATGAATTAAATGATGATTTCACGTGCACAAGGCGGTCTGGGGTCTCAAGAAAGCCGTATTTCCCTTCCAAGTTGGTGCCCTAAAGTGTGTTTGGCTTTGGCCCACTTTCCAGGAAACTGGGGAATGGTGTTTCACCGAGGGAAGAATTTCTTACAGGGTGTTTGACGTGAGAGACTGGGATGGATCATCTATACCTCGAGAGTCCGGGAGATTCTTCCCCACTCTGATAACAGATAGGGCAACTATTTTTAAATCGCGCCTCCAAAAGGCTTAACCACCAAATATTTACATCTCTAGGCATCCGAAATCCACGATTTTGACCAAAATCTCTCTGCTGGAGGGTGTTCTTCCGATAATTTCCAAGTGGAGATGTGGGCTACGGCTAATGCATAGGAGTCCTAGTTCTCTTTTGCACAGCCACGCAGCTGAAAGGTATCCATGGTTGGTAGTGATTGGTCCAGATCTATCCCTAATCGGGTTTAGCCGCAGAGGGGTCAAGTTGGGGGAAAACACCCAAGGCAGATTGAGGAATCTGCCTTGCATGTTTCATGTTTGCCTGGCAGCTGCCAAAAATACCATGATCATGATCGATAGAGACATGATAATCGCGCCATTGTCTCAATTCGGCGGGTTTATCTTTATCTTTTAGGTTTGGGGTTTGTTGCCTAGTTATTCAGTCCCTTGCTTGGGTGGGCCTTTTTGCGGAGTTAGAGTAGCTTCCCCTAGTTCCTTAAGGTTAAATATCAGCTCAATTTGCTTACCTGTCTCCAGATAGTAGTTAATATTTTACAAGTCTTTTTCGGAATTTACATCTTAGGCGCATCCGGCTACTAGATAGACTTCGGGAGTCGGGAGAATCCTCGGACTTTCTTAGTATGGTTCCAAGGTTCGAGTACCCAAAATTGATATGCATACTTGGGTAGTAAGGAGAAAGCACTCATACTTAGTTTACCTAGTAATTATTCACATATGCGATGAGACGCTTGTTTTTCAAACACCAAGGTGGGCAATCGTCATGACGATCCTCCGACGGGGGTGCGGTTCCACTGTCCTTATTACGTAGTACTCCTTGGGCATCCGTCAGGTGCGACGACCCCATACCTCTTCTCTTCCAGATATCTTAATTTTCAGCCAATGAACATAGCCAGTTCCAGTATGGATGTATCTACAACACATTAAAGAAACATGCCACTCGCGACCCTTAGACACTCGGCAGCTACAAACAAGCTCGCTCCCATTCAGGCTCCGAGGACTCTGCCTCTTGTCTCTGCTCCTCTATTTCGATCTCATATTCAGCTTGAACCCGAAAAATATCACTCTCCGGAAGATTGGCAATTAGCTCTAACACATCGGCATGCCCATCGGCATTACTAGATTTCGCATAGAACAACAAAGCCTCGGCATACTCCTCCGTGTCACCAACCCTATAGCCCAACGCATCTTCCTTGATGACTTCAAGCACAGTCCTACCTGAGCGGCCAACGATCCCATTCTCTACATCTCCACACATATGATACCGTGCCCATATAGCGTCTCCGAACCTTGCCTCGCGTATGGCGTTGACGTTTAGGCTAGCCCAAGGCTCGACTAATTGATATTCTTTACGCTTGCTGAGCACATCTTGTTTACTATAATCCTGGAATAATTGCTCCACCAGTCTATTATCTGGAAGTTTGGTCATGGCGTTGATCGTACGTTAGTCTGGGGCTGTTCAAACAGAGTTGATTGAAGTCGAGTGAAAATCAACATTACCTTTGGCTTTTTTAAAAGAGAGACTGGATGGAATAGGTAAATGAGATCAAGAGAAGATCAAATAAATCAAAAGTTCGGATAGGGCGGGGCAAGCTTGTCTGTCGTAGCTGCCTAGAATGTCAGTCTCCCACATGTCCGGGAATTATGTACATTAGTACTAGTCGTTTGCATTAAAAGCTGCTCTTTTTGCATACTTGATGAGGTGTCAAGTGATGGCCTCGTGTAAAGTCAGTAAATTCTGCCTTGACCGCATCCTTCCACGTCCCTCTCAGGTAGCCGTAGTCAAATTGATGATACCTTCGTTTTTGCTCCCTTCTTGCCCTGCTGAACATGCTAATTTTTACTGCGCGTCGACTCATTACAAGGCGGTATCTAGCACCATATATTCACCTATTATCTCATATTCGTCACCCGGACTTGCCACAGAAAACGCTTAAGAAGAAGAAGAATCCTCGGTCGGAGAAATTCTACCCTACAAAGCGATCGGCGGCAAGCCTCACTACCTAGTGAAATAACAAGGGTACAATGCATATCCAGAAGACATTCAATCTAGCATGGAAGGTTGCATTTGTTTGCAAGGCCTGCCTCCTCCCTCGTCAATCCATGACTGAGTGCATCCATAGATGAACTCAAAAAATGCGGCTTGTAAGGATGAGAATGAGGGGAATCAAGAATAGATAGAAGAGACTTGGATGTTCTTCCTTGAAGTAAAGCCAGAGGCTGTATTACTCGATACATGAATATCAGCACAAAGTACTATCGATTTGTGGTATTTCCTGCTAATTAGCATATCGCTGGAACTTCTAGAGCCTAAAACGAGTACTTTGTTACAGCGAAAACAAAGTCCGATGCCAGGATTGCAATCGGTGGAGAAGGTATGTAATCGAGACACCTGAGAAGTTGGGTGTCAACAGCCATACCTCATTCCTTTCTGCCATTTATCTCAGGCACAAAGTTACCTAATGTAGACATGAGGAGGGGAAGAGGGGACGTGGACTATCACCTGCAATGGAATAAGTAATAATTCGGTGCTTGTACTCTATACATGTTCATCATTGTAAATTCTCCGGGTTCTCTGCATCCCATGACCCATTTTACCCCACATTATCTCCGATATTGCCTGATTTGTCGAAAAACAAGGTTTCTTCAAGTGATCTTCACTGTGCCTGTTCCACCGTCTTAATATCTCATTTGCAGGTTGCATCGAACTTCATTTAACCGACATCGGGCTATTGGTCGGATATTATTCTCCCGAGCTGCATATTCAAACTGGATTTCCTAAACTTTTTATCCGTGATGCATGTTAAATACCAACGGCCGGACGGGCCTGGATGTGAGAATCACAGACTGGAACGTTCGCTCACATTACATGATACATAATGCCTGGTGTATTCTCTCGCCTGGTAGCTCCCACGGCTGTCTTGTGGGCGCTCAGTCTATCCTCCGTCCAAGCAGACCAGTCAACAACCATCACGACTGACCTTTACCCCGAGACCTGGAATGGCTGGGGCGTATCTCTGGCTTGGTGGGCTAAAATCTTCGGGGACCGAGAGGACCTAGCAGATATTGTCTTTTCTCTGGATTCGACTTATTGGAGTCCTGGAAGTGAGACATTGCCTGGTTTAGGATTGAATATCCTGCGATACAACGCTGGTGCGTGTTCATGGAATACCATCAATGGTACCGTGAAGATGGTCGCATCTGCAAATATCCCAGCCTCCAGGCAGATGGAAGGTTACTGGTTGGATGGGCTCAGTACCGATCCTAGCTCCTCGAGCTGGAACTGGACTGTGGATGCAAACCAGCGCACCATGATGCTGAATGCCCAGGCTCGAGGTGCAGACACCTTTGAGCTCTTCTCCAACTCGCCTATGTGGTGGCAACTGAGCAACCTCAATCCTAGTGGTGCCTCTGATGGTGGAAGTAACCTGCCTGCATCCCAGTATCAAAACCATGCTATTTATCTTTCTACGATTGCCCAGTATGCACAGGAGAACTGGGGACTTACTTTTACTTCCATCGAGGCGTTCAACGAGCCATCGTCCAGCTGGTGGGTATCCACTGGCACCCAAGAGGGATGTTATTTTAGTGCTGCTTCTCAAGCATCCTTGATCCCGATCCTTTCGAAGGAAATGAAGGCCCGTGGTTTGGATAACACCATCATTGCTGCTTCCGATGAGAATACTTTTGAATTAGCCCTTGACGGTTGGGACACCATTACCAAAGCAACAGAAAAAGCATATGTTGGACGTGTCAATACACACGGTTACGAAGCTCTTAGCGGACCGCGCTCTGATCTCCGCGCTGCAGCTACCAGCGCTGGACAAGAGCTCTGGGACAGCGAATACGGAGACAGCGACAGTACCGGCGCGACACTCGTTCAGGTCATCATGATGGATATACAGTTGCTGCAGCCCAATGCTTGGGTACACTGGCAGGCTATTGACTCCTCGGACTGGGGACTCATCAATGGTGACATCACATCCGATACACTTAGTGGTGCTACAACCAAGTACTATATGCTGGCACAGTTCAGTCGGCATATTCGTTCTGGGATGCAGATTCTCAATAGTACTTCGAGCAATGTCATTCCAGCTATTAATGAAAGCAACGATACGCTTGTTATTGTTGTGGCGAACTGGGATGATGATCAGACTTTTACTTTTGATCTTTCGGCCTTTTCTCAGATTCCCGGTGATGGTACGGCGGTTAGTAGCTGGCTGACTGATACTGCGGGGGATAATCTGTACGCCAGCAGCAATGGGGTGGTTATTGAGGATAAAAAGATCTCGGTATCGATTCCGAGTGACACTGTTCAGACATTTGAGATTTATGGTGTGAAGATCTAGGAGGTTGGATGGATGAGAGAGTCCAGATGTTTAAGCTGGGACAATCTACCAGAATCATCCAAGAGATTTCAGAATACAAATCTTCGATTGAATTTGATGATATTCCTTTTTAATCGATAATTGAAAGCAAATATATCGATTTCTATTCTATGGATTGATGTGATGTGCCCCCTCTCTCCTTAATCTATGAGTTATAAAGACCTGTCAGACTCTAATAAAAAACAGCACAGAATCCCAATCTCAGATGATGAATGAACTTACCGCCGCCTGCTTAGGCTCAATAAAAAGACTATTCGCCTCCGCAACAAGAGTCGATTCACCACTATCACCAGATAAAGTCTCCATCCAACCATCCACCCACGCCTTCCGACCAGCGACCTCGGTAATCTTCGCATGCACAACGAAATAAGAATCCGCCTTCGCTGGGCTCCGATAATTAATATCAAGGTTCGCAGTCACAGCAACCTTCTTCTCAAATGCCGGGCAGCAACACCGCGTTAAACATTCATCGATCAGGGTAGCGAGCAGACCACCGTGAATGATACCTTCATGGCTGCATGTATCATTGCCAATATGGAGGAGCATGATCAGGCTCTTGCCGGGATCTTGGAAGACAACTGGTGCCACGCTGATTCTCTCAGGGCCGGCTAGTGCTCCTGTTAGGAGGTTGCGGGATTTATTGGTCTCGAATACGTCGAGGTGGGGTCTTGACTCGATAAGCTGAGGATTACTGCGCAGAGATTGCGTCAGAGCATGTTTGTCGAGATATTCTTCGATGAGGTGGATAGGAGAGTCTTCTTTGGCCCAAAGGAGCTGAAAGACTTTTGTCTTTGGTATGGATAAGACGGCTGTCATGGTGTCGATTGTATCAGGTGTTCAGAAGTAGGGTTGTACAGATGGCACTTCCATCGAGATAATACCGTGTATTTATACCCTTGAGCTTCGGAGTTTCTACGGCCTTTACGCCCCGATTTCGGTTCTTTGATCGATCGATCGTATAAGTGCTTCAGAATTCGCCTCCAAAGTTGGACAGGCATTCCACGTTCTGGATCATCAGAACTTCATTTGAACACGAATTGCATGTGAGTCTTTGCAGAAACAACTACGGCCTCATGGATGATTGCCTGACTGTCTGCGTACACGTCGCAAAATAGCAATCGAGAAGCCGTTGTCACAAGGTTTACCGGGATCGGAGGCATAGTATGAATTGCTTGATCATTCGGCTGCTCTCAGTAAAGACTTGGCTTGTCACTGTTGATCGATCGATTTCCTGCATACATCCAACATGCTATCCATTTTGTGCTACCCAAGTTCTACAAGGTAAACGGATACTAGCTACAGTAGGTGCCTAACTCATGTACAAGAATCCAGGACCGTGGATTTTGGGAACAGGTTTCGATCTCCGCAGTTTTTTGAAAACAACCTATCACCTCAACGCTTATCAATAATGTGTGTGTGAATCAATCGCTGATTGGCACGATAGACCGAATTCCTGCATAAAGTCGAATACAAATCATCCCTTCTGTGTCACCCTTATTCTCCTAGCGCCAAACATGCGGCAATTTTGTAGATCTATACCTGGATGAACTAACCGTTCCGTCTTGGCCAATATGATCTCATTTGCTAATGGACAGTGTGGACAGGTACCTAATGTTTCGGGACCTTATTGAATATGTTGATCATCGGGAATTCTCGGTAGCTAAAGCTATGCGTTTTGTGACTAGCTTGTGTAGGCTGTTAACGAGTATACACGCTGCAAATATCAGCTGAGGACCCTGGGGAGTGGTACCTATAGATACGTAGATTAATTATCGTTGACTTGCCTCCTTTACTCTTTTGCATATGCGAAGTGTGCGTAATACTGTATGGAGTCAATCGCCACTTCGAGTGCCCAGGTGTTGCCACGAATGTCTCAATCCTTAATTAAAAATGCTGCATTCTTAATGACCGGGAAGTTACGTTAGGCTTTAAGCTCTAAACTTGTGGCGACGAGTTTATTGACCTACACAAAGGACTTTCATAGTGATGGAAATCGAAGTCAATCCAAAGCTTCAGGTCAAGAAATAATAAAACAGTAAACATCGAATCCATGTCCAATATCTGCCAACACAAGCCCTCAAAACCAACCAGAGCTACCTAAAGCTCTCCCAAAGTGGCAAAGCTAGCATAAGCCTCATCATTGGAAGTACTGACCAACAAATTATCCGCACAACTACTACCCAAACCGGCATTACCCACCCAGGCAGGCTCCCAGTAATAAATACCCAGTCCACCCGTGACAGCCTCAACAACATTAGCCAGGTCCTCCAAAAAGGTCTGTTGTCCCGCAACAGAGAACGGAATGGACGACAGATCACTGGGGAACGCATACGCAGGGTCAGGGCATGAAACAGGCCAGTTAGTCTCGACAATCACGATATCCTTTCCGTACGCTGCGTACATATCCGTCATACTAGACTTCAGTGACGCGAGAGTAGCCGAAGAGCTGTAGAAGGGGTAGTAGGAGATACCCATGTAATCAAAGTCGGAAGAGACAAGGTCCGTGGTGGAGGCGAGCACCTCGTTGTAGAAGTACTCTTGTTCGCTCCAGTCCCAGCCGTTGTCGAGGTGAATCATGATCTTGGGTGTTGTCTCTAGGTTTGAGTCCTTAACGCCCCAGGCGCCGGAGTGCAGGAGACTGGCGATGTTATCGTAGTTGGGGGTTTCACCGAGTGGCCAGAGGAGACCGGCAGTGATTTCATTGCCGATTGAGACGATGTCGACTGTGAGGCCGTTTTCGTAGAAGGTGTTGCAGACTTCCATGGTGTAGTTGTATAGTTGCCAGGTTAGAGTGTCGATGGAGGTTGTGGACCATCCAGTGGGGGTTGTCTTTAGTTATGTTAGCAATGTTCTTGCAGTAAGGTAGGTATGTTCATTTGGGATTTGCGTACCTGAGCACCTGGATCCGCCCAGGTATCACTCAGATGCAGATCAAGGTACGTTCCCATACCCTGGGCCTGCACTCTGGTTGCAAGCTCGATGTTGTAAGCAAGGTCATAGCTACCATCACTTGGGTTCACCCAAATACGTTGACGGACGGAATTAATTCCCAGACCTGACATGATCACCTCCAGCTTCTCTGTCGTGCCAGAGGAAGTCTTGTAAGAAATGCCGGCTTCCTCTTCGATGAGCAGGGAGGAGATATCCGCTCCACGCAGGGACAGCTCCGCGGACACTGCAGGAACGAGGAGCTGGGAAGCGAGAAGAATCAATGGAAGCATGATGGGCAATCGCACTCAGCCTGTGAGTCTTCTCAGTGGATAGATAATGAGATGCGATCGTGGGTCGGAGGAAAGCCATCCAATTCCGCGAGACATCTTCTCCTTTCTATACTTTCCATCCCAGCTGACGCGGGAGAATTCTCCGATTATGCTTTAGGCTATTCCCCAGCTGTTAGAATAATTGTCCCGGAAAACATCCTGCTTGGGACTAGCACGCGCGGTGAAACATCCGTCAAATGGTGCGGCGGGTGGGGATTGGGAATTCAGGTTATCGTTGTGAGAAAGTCTTTATTTGGAGGAGGTGGCTTGGCGTCGTCTCCCCTGTCTAATCTATAATTTACATGACGCACGTGGCTCTTCTTTTCTTCATGGAAATGCTAGCTCCGGTACCTGTTACTTGAACCTGGTTTCTTGCCGGAGGATTGAAGTGCCATGCTTATTTTCGCTTGGACGCCTTTTGCTGATCTCGGTTCACTAGGTCCCACTCTGTTCCCCACTATCTCCGCGTGAATAATGAGCCGTGAGATTTATTGGTGGAATTCCAGATACAGACTTCATCAGCTCTATAAGCGAGGTTGGGGACTGACGAACACTATAGGGTCGAAATGCCGAGGAGTTATTGTCACCCCCGCCGGGATAAACGAATGGAGTACGGAAGTCATTGCTTAGCCAATAAGAGATAATGGTTTAGATGATTTAGTATTACAATGTATACTCGAGGCTTGATCCATTAATCATTTCCATCAATTGTCATTGCAACAGGCGTCCCCACACCTCTCAGCTTCGTATATCATGCAGGCATCCTTAGCTGAAATCCAAAGAAATCGCAGAACCCCACTCAACGTCAACATTACATACAAGTAGAGTGTTCAAAAAGACCCGAGCGCTTCCAAACAAAAGCAAACGGATCGCGGAAGAAAAAGAAAAATAACGGGTGACGCAGTGCCAGTCCCCCGGACTGGCACCGTCCCAGACAGCCAGAAGCAAGAGACCTCGCATCATGACGGGTGGATTCTGTCACTGATGCGAAATGTATATATGTACAAGTCATGTAGAATGTATCTCAACAAGCTCTAGGATACCACAAGATCCAGAGATGACTCGGAAAAAGCAATGATGTACAACGACTTCGCCGTATAGAGGAAGTGTCGAAGCAGAGAGAAGGGGACGGATTGGATTTTGGGAGATACGCCCAGGTATTAGGCGCTGGCTTTCTTGCCAGTGGGAATGGGGGCTTTGGTAGATGGCTTCTTCTTTCCAATCACAAGGATTTCTTCTTCTGACTCTTCGTCCTCGTCTTCATCGTCACAGTAGTATCTGGACTCATCTTCCTCTGATGGGCGAGGAGAGCTTTGGTGGGCTTTGATTGTCTCACCCGTCCGAAGGATAGAAGGCACCGTCGTCAAGTCGTCGGAATCTTTGTCTTTAGACTGGTAAAAGCCATCACCAGAAAGAGACGAAGCACCGGAGATGACAGACGGGATGCTAGGGTGAGAAGCACTCTGAGACATGCCGCTCGTGAAGTCATCGGCAGAAGAGGAGGAAATAGTGGCAGCAGAGGGGGTGGAGGCAGCGAGGCCATTGCGAGGAGGGTCGGCAGAAGGTTGAGGCTCCAAAGGAGGAGCCAATAATGGCAAGTGGAGGGAGTCAGTTGAGACCATCGCGCTTTCAATGTGAGTAGCCAGTGCATTATCTGCACTGGGCTCGATATCGCTCCTTCTGCGGCGCAATAGCGCCTCCTTGGTGAGGTTGAATGATTCAGCAGAAGAATTGCTTGTAAGCTGTTGGGAGCGATTGCGCCGGTGTGCAGATGCCGTAGCCGGGACACGAGAAGGTGCAGGGCTTGCAGCATGCCACAAGCCTGTCGCTCGCAAATGACCAACTGCTGAAGCATTGCTCAGGGCAAGGCTGGGTTCAGACCGGCGGTCTCCATCCAACGAAATTGCGTCTCCAGACGGGGAAGTGCGACGACTTCGGCTACCGTAAGAGCCACGAGAGCCGCGTCGGTGTGCACCACTAAGAAGACTACCAAAGGTGGTGGCCCCCAAAGCTTCGATGATCGAGGGAGTTCCAGTTCGCGGTCGGTTCGTCGGCGTAGTGTCGAAATTGGACTGCTTGACAGTCTTCGTGGACTCTGCAGTAGACATCGAGGACTTGGCGCGCCGAGGAGGGCCGGGTCTGGGTGTCACGCTCGAGACGGCAGCAATCTTTTGCATTTCGGGTATAACTGCATCATCAAAGTAATTACCCCAGGACGATTCTTCTGTCACAGGGCTTGCTGTGACACTCTGGGCGAGTGGATGTTCTCCTGGGATGACCTTGGATCCTCGAATGTCTTCATCTCCTTTCAAACTTGATCGGCGACTGCCAGACGGAGTTTTGCCGAATGTGCTTATGGTCGAGACCGAAGACAACGTGTCCGAGGAATTATTTGATCGCTTGCGGCTCTCCTTATCCTTGGAAGACCGGCCGCCAAACCATTTTGCGACATTGGACCGAACACGCTGGATGAATGGCACTTTGCTAACAGCGCTGGTGACTTCTTCGTTGGAAACCTCGATCCTCTTGCCCTTACTTTGATAGCCTGGGTCACTCTCTTCCACCCACGCCCGTGGATTGGGAAGACCATGTAGAGTCCATGGGTGGTGTTTGATCTCCTTCAAGGTTATGCGTTTGAAGGGGTCCTTGGTCAACAGGCGCCGCAGCAGGTCGTATAGCTCATCGTCAATGTCCTCGTAGACAAGTTCATCGCTATTGCGATATGATTCCTGAGCGACGTCCAATGATTCGTCCATAACAGGAACAAGACGTTTACGTGGAATGAAGACTTCCTTCTTCACGATGGTCTGGAACATGCTGTACTCATCATCTGACACGAAAGGGAGACGTCCGAACACCATGCCGTACAAAGTGACTCCAAGAGACCAGACGTCGATGGCACCTGTAATTTTGGGCACCGACCCGATAGTTTCCAGGAAGTCATCACCAGTGTAGCACAATTCCGGGGCGTAGAACGCAGGCGTACCGACGGTCTTGGACAGCTCACGGGCATCATCCAATTCGGTTGCATCAGTTTCGCCTTCACCTAGTTGCTCCTCTTCTTCATCATGCAGCGGCCGTCCCAGATAGGACACGCCGAAATCAGAGATCTTAACGCGATAGTTACTGGTGACCAGAAGATTGGCGGGCTTAATATCGCGATGAATGATACCCTGGAAATGGAGATACTCTAGTCCAAGAACGGAGTCTCGGAAGGCGTTTCGAGTCTCAGCAATGGTCAAGCAGGGAACATAGGACAGATCATCTGCATCGGCAGACCACTCTGGCTCGGATGGAGCATAGCCGAAGCTGCTGGATGCTGTGCTGAATCGTCTTTCAAAGGCAAAGTCTGAGTAGGCGCCGTACATAGTGCCCTCAACTGCAGCCAGGGTTGAATCCAGGGCGGAGGATTGACTGGGGGATGAATCTGTGACTGCAACCGACCGGGTGGATGACCGCCTGATTGCAAGTCCTAATCCTTCATCTTCTTCTTCATCCGAGGAGTCTGCACCATGCTCCAGACTCCAGGCGGGAATGGGCCCTTGTTGTGCATCTGCGGCCTGCGCTTCAACCCGTTCCCTGGCCCTTTGTCGTTGGCGGCGTAAGTGTTGCGCCGTCCGAATGAATTGCTGACTCTCTTCTATGAATGCGGGGGTATCAGGTATTCCAGCCATCTCACGCTCCAGACGTAGCTTGTCGACATGAACGATCTCTCGCAAGCCCTTTTTCCGCCAGACAATCTCTCCGTTCTCAACATACTCCAACACAATGTAGACTTTTTGTCGATTGGGATCATCGATTACCTCGAGTAAACTGACAACGTTGGGATGCCGAGCCTTCTTCAAGATCGCAACCTCCTTCTTCACCTTGTCTTCTGGATTGCCCAGCTTCCCCAGTCGACGTCGCTTGGAGTATCGTTGGACAATCTTGATGGCGACCTGTTGCTTGGTGGTGATATGCCGACCCAGCTTCACTTTGCCATGTTCTCCCCGTCCTAGTTCCTCAAGAATCTCATACTGATTAATGACTTTGTTTCCAGTCACCAGATCGCGATCCACTTCGGCGGTGTGGGTTTCCTTGGGCGGTTGCAGATGCGTTGGGTGAAGGAACGGGCTGCCAAGCGCATTTCCGTCATCCGAGCCCATAGACGGACTGTGTCGATGACTCCTGATCGAGAAGAGACCCGGACTCGACAACGGGGTATTCCCAGCCGTACGAGATACCCGAGGGAAGCGAGGAATCGGCTCTGCCTGCGACGGGTAGGAACTGCGTGATCCGAGATGCGGCAGCTGGTATGTCGGATGGATCTGGGATTGGAGGGAGGCATAGGACTGGTCGGGGTAAACGGGGTATTCGGGGGTGTTTTCAGAGTGTCGAGATGTCCTGCGAGGGCTGCGTCCCACCCCACCTTGTTCCGACCGAACATCGACCACGATATCCTCATTAAGTGCCTGTAAAGAACTTGTTGACGAGCGGGTGGAGGGGGCTCGCCCAGATGCGTAGACGTGAGGGAAAGCCTGTCGAAGGGTCGCTTGTGCCTCGGAAATTTCCACGGCTGTGGATTTGGGAGCCTGTTTGGTGGTAGTTTGTGCAGTCTGTCGAGGCTCTGGCTTGTCGTTCAATGATGACAGAGCCTGTAATGTCTCCTCAGAACGGTGCGTTGGTTGCTTGGGGTCCAAGCCATGGCCATTTCGAGTCGTCTGCTCCGGCTCCTCTAGACCAGGGACCGAGGACCCGCGTTCCGTCATTTTTATTATTCCGTTGCGTTTATATGTATGGGGAGCAGAGGCAGGATTTAGGTGTGCGGGCAAACAGCGCCAAGGTTCCCGGGGAGCATCCTTCTCACAATGTGTGCCTTTGATAGAAACAAAAATTTCGTTACAAGCTGGTGAGCTCGAATGGCACGCACGAAAGAAGCGGCATTACTCTGCGACTCAAGGCAGATTGGGGCGAGAAACCGTGTACCGGACAGCGGGCCGCCAAAGGGAACGTAGACCTGCTACTGCACGAGGGAATTCGGCCGATCCTACACGTGGAGGAAAGGGGAACTCGGGTATTGACCGGGAGGCAAATTAAGGAGCGCGATTCGAGGTATAAATAGGCGGTGTCGGAATCGATTTCGAAGAGGGGGGAGGGGGAAATGCGAGAACCGAGGGAATAGCCGGCAAACAATTCGAGAAGGAGAGTCCAAATGAACGGCAATACAGAAATGAAGGAAGAGATAGTCCTCGAAGAAAGGCCGAAAAGGGGAGTTGAGGAGCTCGAAGGGAGAGAGGAAAGGGAGGTTGGGTTTGGAAGTGGGTAATAGGGCAGAGCGAAGATCGGATGCCAAGGGAAAGAGAGAATCAAATACCAATGACGATGTGCCCCACGAGAAAAAAAAAATTTAAAAAAAAATCGGCTTTACAGAAAGAGCAGTAAAGTTTGAGAACTAGACTACACTCGAGTAAATTTACACCAAATTCCAATACAGAAAAGGGACCTTAACCCCAAAACCTGACTGGTGGGGCTTGTCAGACTCACTAAATTAGTACTAGTAGAGTCACTGCTTCGGCCGGTTCTCCGGTGTGGCGATCTTGATACTATCTAAGCTACCCTCTGTTGAGCGTCTTGTCTGTACATTACGTCGAGGACTCTACCTTGGCGCACTGCCACATCGAGGTCGAGGAACGCGAATCATCTCCTATTCCCCGCGATTGGTATACAGATGCCATGGGTCTATCTCCTTTAAATTTGGTTTATTCTGGACGTTCTCAATCCCTCGTATCCAGGTCCAACTGCTAGCTGGCAGTGACACGGATAACCCGGTGGCTGATGTCTTCAGAGCATTTCTCCAGCCAATCACCAAGTACCATGGGCGGGAAATTTTTGACTATTTATCCCATGGACCTGGGCTTTTTTTTTGTTATTTTATTACTCAGAATGGGCATTGGATGACCCTACCATCTTCCCGTTTCGTCCGCCAGCAGCACAAGTTTGACCCCTACCCCGTACCCGTCATCCCTGGTGAACGAGCCATTTTTTTAACCTCCCGCCAATCGTACATCTTCCCCGCAGCTCACGGTTCAACTCGGTACAGTGTCAAACTAGCTTCAACCCGAGCACCTGGAGTCAAAGTTTCTGTCCCATCTGTTGGCCCGTTGGGTCCGTGGATAGTGGATCTGATTTCCAATGGATGCAGCTGCCTTCTGATGGGCTGGAACAACAGACGCCAACGTTGAGGGAGATTGTGGCGAGCCAGGGGTTGTAAGAGCAGGGATGGGGGCCTCGTCTGCATTATCTTGCGCACTAATTGCTAGTCCGAGGGAATGGGCCCCAGGATTCGCGGCGTGGGATATCTACCCACTGTGGGTTATAGAGTAGTCTATTTTAGTTTATATGATATACATAAGCTGCATTTGATATAGAAGACGTTGAATGTAATGATTGTTGATTCCCACCCCAAATACCCGTGAGGCGTTCTGCAAGTGCCTGCTTTCGAGGTCTGGACGCCCGAGCGTAAAATGTCCGTGCGTCTTCGAACCCAGCGATTACGTCATACAAGGGTCTGGGCCCGCTAATTAACCCCGTTAACCAGTATGTACAGGTTCAGTCGATTACGAGTTGGACTTTACTGAACGCACTGATCATCAAGAGACTCCTGTCTCTTTGACTCTGTGGCGTGCAAATCTTTGGTCTTTAAATTTTGGAAATTGAAATGTCCCCAAATTATCTGACCTCGGGAGCGTCATTTGAGTGGATCCATGGAGAGAGAAGGAGATAAAGGGTACAAGTACTCCGTACAACACATATGATGGGCCGCAACAACCAACAGGTGGTGTTCAGAGTTCAGAGCCCAATACTCAAAAACAGTGCCCGATACCGATGGCCTGAGGCCCGTCCTCAAAAGAGCACCGAGCATAGTCTAGGGGGCTAAAACTTCCCGCTCCAGCACACGGAAAAAAGATGAAGGAAAAAGGAGCTGCTATTTTCGCCAGATTTGCCCTTCCCCCTTGGCGTTTGACTTGGCTCGCAGTCTAGACTTGGAGTAGTTAGCTTCAATTTCCTCCAACCCCGCATTGGAACTTCGGGTGGTCTGCCGACACCGGACGACCCCCGGAATCCAGATACAGAATTGTTCATTCGGTGCGCCGCGCGAGTGTGGATTGAAATCCTCCGGACTTTGCGTCCTAGGATCATCGGACTCTGAAAGGACGCTAAAATATGTAACTAACTAGAAGATAATATGATCCCTGTACCTACTAGTGTATGTGTGTACAGGACCCCCGAGCACAAGCAGCAAAGTTGGGAAACAAATCCCCGAAAACATGTTTTTTTCATTTCCCCTTTCATTCATCTTCCATAGCCGTGCAAAATACCAACCTTAGAAGCCTTCTGCATACATTATACTTCGCCAAACTTTCTCCCTTCGCGTGCCGCGTTCTACTCATGGGTCCTACTTTCCAACGCCTCATGCGTGAAAAGCGACCCATGCACATGTGAAATCGCCTGGTCTTCGCTGATCGGCCACCGGGATCTGCTTCGGGCTCAATCCTCGTTGGTCTGTCTCTCTGCGTGACACAAGCGGCGCGCGCCCTCGCCTTAATCCAGCTGGGTTGTGCAACGTCCCACCTCCCTTAATACTCTGTGTTAACGTCCTTTGAGACCGATTTCCAATCCAACAGGGTACACCGTGCCTGCGGCAGGGTATCACTCGTAGCTAATAGTTAATCGAGAGGGGTAAGAGATGCACTTCGGTTTCTAGTAGAACATGGATATCTGTCCTTTGGCACTTCATAAATCCTGGTCTTACACGGGAATGTAGATATTGGCTTATGCGCCACGCACATGCTTTTGCTTTTGCTTTCGGTGTGCATCTGAGTATTAGCTGCGCTGTTATTTTGCATTTTGATATATGATTTCCGATTTCTTCCTGACTTATACGCCTGACTTTGTCGGTTTCAGGTTACACTAGACAAAATCCCGGGACTTTGATATGGAGATCTGTATCAGATTACGGATATGGAATTCTTTGCATGGCCAAGTGAGTTTCAGGCCGCCTTATCTTGCTATTAATATCGGATCTCAGGGTCGTTGGGGTTCATTGTGTGGTTGCTGGAGATAAGTCAAAGGGCCCATGCCTGATGAGGAACGGATGCTCGAAATGTCGCGGGGCCCGTTTGCTCCTACTCGATGAGATGTTTCATTCTAACTATGGGATTATTATCGCTGGTGGCAAATATCCACTCTTTGGCGTTGAGGCTTAGCGTTTGTAATGCCCGTCGCTTGTTATAGCCGTATATTCTTCCAGTGGCAATGTGGTTGTGAGCAACCAGGTGCTGCTTGAAATCAAATTACCCAACCCTACTTCGTACACAAATTCCTGCGATATTTGTAATCATATATGCACCTTCGACTTCAGTGAGCCATGTACTAAGATGACAGGGATTTCTTGGGGATGTATTTCAGGCCATTAGCTAAAATTTGAGCGAATAGCAACACAGAACACTGTTTCCAACCTACAGCTCAATCAAATAAAGCTAATTTAATCCAGCCGTCTCACTAAACTCGAAACCAGAACAATACTATAATAAAGGGTCTATGGGTATGGCTTAGACTCGAAACCATTGAGGCAAATACCTCTGGTTGGTGCATTATGTCAATAAACTTCAAAGGTCAATGAGTCAAGCCAAGCAGTGGCAAGTGATACAATGAGAAAACGCCCACTTTGCCGAGCTAGAGAGCGGCCCGAGCGCCTGCAGCAAGTCAGTCCAAACCAAACTCGAGACTGTTTGGTTTGGATGCGTCTAATCCTTGTCCTTCCCCCAATAACAGGGGGCGATATTCAGCACGCCCTACCCAGACGCAGCGGGTGGCTGTGTGCGGACCCAATGCTGAAGACGAGGTATATGATTTCTTTTTCTCAGCCCCCGTAATAAAGTTCGCCGTGAACTCCTACCTGGAGGCTCTGATTAGTCTTTCTTGAGTTGGAAAAAGCAAAAATCAGTGCATGAACATGCAAAGCCCCTGACAGGCCTACTTCACGCACAGAGCCTTGTCAGCATAATGTATACGTTACTGCTACCCGGTGCCAGCCGTCCACCAGGATCAATGCGGCTAGTAGGCCCGGGTTTGGTGATTTGCCATGCATGGCCGGCTAGATAACCCTTGCCTGCGATGGACAGGTACCTCGAAGATGCGACGTGCATAGCGCCAAACTGTATAATTTGCGTTTTTCAAAACGATTGGTCCGGTAAAGACCAATTGATCGTTGGCATTTCCCTAAGTTCCCATTGGAACTGACCCTGACCTTGCATCCCGAAATCGGCCCTGTGTCGTGTGCATGGGGATTGTTTTGTGACATTTTTCTCCTTTTGCTTCTCGGGTGTGCTGGTCATGTACGGAGTCTACGGGGTATGGGCTATACGGGGATTCTCCTAGACAAGCTTATGGTGATGCGCCCTATGCAGAGCGCATTTGATCCGCCTGGTTGAGATGAGAATCGATCTGCTAAGCGCTGGTATCAGTGGAATTTCTTCTGATTCTGCGAACTGGCTACACAGATTCAACACGAGCCTGGTTTGGGTGGCTTTTGCCCCCATAGCAGGTAACGTTCGAGGCTAGACCTTCCCGTGGCGGGGGTTGGCGTGCCAACCCACTGCTCCCGAGGGCATGATCCATGGTTTGATGTCAGCCATGGGCCCACTAAGGGGTCACCTTGGGAGGGATCAATGACTTGAAGAGTTCCGAAAGGATTGAATGATGATGCTATAGGCAGCAACATGAGCGGGGTGGGACTTTTTGAAGGCCAAGATGAAAACTTGGCAGTGTTGAGGGCGCGCGGCATGCTGTTGGGTAATTCAATCCTTTCGACAGGTCCAGTGCGAGTCCGAAAGTTCTAAACTAGCATTAAGATATAACATAGGGATGGAATTTTTGGGGTGTCTATAGAATGAATAGCATCATGCCGTACTTTGTTTTCAGCAGAAATTTTCGAGTCGAACTGTTGAGATGTTGTGTGACCACTGTGCTCTCTAGATCTGGTTCTGATAACTCCATATTTCAGTCTAAGAGAAGCTTTGATGAAATGTCGATCTCATGGCCCATTTTTCAAGTCGTACGTAGCTTCTTCAGCTAAAAGCTCTGCTTCAGTTTTCGAGCGAAAAGTAACCCTTGCTTGGGTGAAATACTAGTTGCGGCCTCGGGGCCTTACACAATCACCAGTATCCATGGAGACGTTAGCCTCTTCCAACTGGTATTATCGCTAGCCAGAAAACAAGTATTCCTGCTATGAAGCCCCCATTTTATATACATTTTATATTAATTTTATATTAAAATACGACATCAGCAAGCCATTGTGAGGAGCAAGCAAGATAATTCATATCGGCACTTTATCACCCCGCTTGGCGGCATTGATGAGGCTAGGCACCTAGGAAGTACCAGGAAAATTGTAGTGTTCTGCAGGATATCCTTTCGAGGGAAAGATCCACTACATGGATTTCCGTTGGTCACATTCGCTGGGCACAGCATAGGTGGCGGTGGTTGAGCACAATCCACGCAATCGTGCTTGTCCCAAGCACCATAATGAATCCCGTTGCCGGCGCAACCATGTTGATCTCACGCCAATCTAAGCTCTCGGCAATCTATTTGGTTTCCGCAATTCTTTGTTGCGGGCCTCTCAATTGTAAGGAAAAAATATGCAAATGAGGCTACGATTATTCTGATTGGTGTTTCATATTCTGTAATGAATTATCAGACTTTCTCGGCCCCGATCGGCCGTGTTTACTCGTAGCTAAATGGATTCGGCATTTCGATGCATCTAAACATCACGGGGCCACATTGACGTATTTTCTTCCTTTTGACTACATTTCCTGACCGTTGAACTACTCAACTTTAGATCCGTGTCTCAGAATCTTGATCGCGCTAGACATGTCTTTGCAATAGACATTGCTCTTACTCTGTCAACCGCGTGGCGCCATGCTCAGCGATCCTGGAATGCATCCCTTCCCTTGATCCTTGTGTCTCAGATTGCAATCGCTGCACCATGAAGCCCCGCCTTCGCTCAAAGATCCGTCGACTCGGTGTCTCATCGCTAACTCTAGCTACTCTCGCCTCCTCCGCTGCTGCGATTCCATACACATCCTCCTCCATATTCCTCGCTCCGCAATACAATGATTCGCTGGCGTACCTCCTCCAACCGAGCAGTGCGAGCGCAGGCCAAACGCAGTTCCTTTCTCTGAATATCTCGTCCAGTATCGACAGCAGCAACACATCATTTACGCAGCTCCTCGAAGAGACTCCATTTCAAAATACCGACCAGACATCTACCTTCCTCCCCGTTATCGATGACCGAGGAGTGATCACCGTCTATACCGGGAATTGCCATAACTCATCCGAGAAGCAAGAAGTATGGCAGTTTCACTCCGACAAGAATAGCACCACCGGCAATGGAACATGGACTCGGATTTCGGTTGAGTCTGGGGGGGAGAAAACAAAGCCAAGCTACCTGGCCGCGGGGTTCACGTTTGCATCCTCCAACAACAGCGATGCCTCCATGTACACGTTCGGGGGAATGTGCCCCTTTGCGAATACCACGACTCAGACCTGGATCTCCGATGCCAACTACTCACAGTCCATGGTTGCCTTAAGCCCGAGCGCCGAGGGTACGACCTATGATGTGACAACTACTGGGGATCGGGCGCCTCCAGTCCCCGAGGCTGGAATGGCTATTGTGTCGCTTCCTGCGACTTTCTCGCGAACAGAGATGCAACAGGATTTCCTGTTGGTTGGTGGGCATACGCAACATGCTTTTTTGAACATGTCCCAGCTAGCCATATTCTCTTTGCCGCAAGAGAGTTGGAGCTTTGTCACCGTTAACTCGCAAGAAAGACCAAGAACGGAGCTAGCTATTCGAGATGAGGTTTTGGTGACGCCTCGATCAGGTCATGCTACTGTTCTTTCTGAGGATGGTACGAAGGTTTTTGTCATTGGAGGGTGGGTTGGTGACACGTCGACGCCTGCTGATCCCCAGATCGCGGTCTTGGAAATCGGTGAAAGCTATGGTGGTTCTGGAGACTGGACATGGACTGTTCCGTCATCGACAACCACTGAAGCTGGAATCACCGAAGGAACTGGAATCTACGGACACTCGGCTGCAATGCTCCCTGGAGGTGTGTTGATGATTGCTGGAGGGTACACCATCCCCAAACAGTCGACAAAGCGGTCCTCCACAGAACAAAACTCCAAGTTATATCTCTACAACTCGACATCTGGTGGCTGGGTCAAATCGTACACCAATCCTTCAGCTCAGATCTCCACATCCACGTCTTCATCGCACAAGCATGGCCTCTCTTCAGGCCAGAAGATTGGACTCGGAGTTGGGTTGGGCCTTGGAATCCCTCTTGCCATATTACTCGCTATATGGGCATGGAGATACTACCAAAAGCGGCGGGTCCGAAATCACCGCGATTCGCAACTCCGTGAACTCGCCTTGGGGGCTGAGCGTGCTCATTTCTGGGGTCGGGGTGATCTGCAACAAGCCAGTAGCATTCGCAGCTCTCAAATGAGTGAGAAGATAGATTCGTCTTCTGTATATCCCTGGTCTGGAAATCACAGTGCAACTTCGCGACCTGCTGAAAATGATAACCAAAGCGAAAACTACGGTTTGCTTATGGAGGTACCTAGTCCGGACAAAAGCATTCGCCCGGATAGTCGTTCATTCAGTGGAACAAAGCCTTACAGGATGTCTGGCTATTCGGACTGGCGTCGAAGTGAAGCTACGAGTGAAATTCACCCCATCGACGAGCGTGAAGAGGACGAGGAGATCCTCCGAGAACGTCTGATGTCAACTATTCCCAAAGAGGAACAAGTGCCTAAGATTCAAGATCCCGATGACCCATTCTCGGATACTCCTTTCTCCACGCCCAGAAGCACCATCTTCGGCGTCGGTCTTGGTCCTTTCTATACTCGGAAAAGTGCTGTAGATGGTGATGGTCGTGTTTCGCCAACGAAAAGTGACCGAACATCTACCAATCTCTCTGAGTCCTCAGCCTTCTCCTTCTCATCCGCTAAACAATCTGGCAATACTTCACAAGCGGGGGCCGTTTACGTCGATAGGCCCTTGAGCTGGGCCAGTAGTGGCGGTCAATCTGTCGATGGCATGGCTGCCATCTCAACGCATAGCAGGGAAACAGCACACAGTGACGTGGACGCCATGACCGCTCCATCAGAAAAGTCATACTCAGCAGACTCCTACTCAACGGCGCGCACGACCATCACAGAACGTCAAGCAGAAAACACATTCCTCCTCGATGCAGATGCAATCGACACCTCCCCTTCTAAATTCCCCTCCTCAAAACCCAGAACATCAGACTGGATGCTGCAGACTGTTCGTCGGGCTCTCACACTCACCCGACGCAGTCCAACCCAACTTGAATCCGAAAATGAAACCGCCCCGCTAGCTTCTGGCATTGACCGTCGTAGCACCGTTATCGGACCAGGCTCATACCAATCTCACGGTGGCGCCACTGCGCCCCGCCGTGCTGTCTCCGCTTCAGCAGAACTCTTCCGACGCAAACAAGGTGCTAAAGACTGGAATGCTAAGAAGCGGATGTCGGATAACTTCACGCTGGCCCGCTCTACGCGCGATGATCTCTTCATCGGTGCACCGGGTTACCTTGGTGACGATGACACTATGGACGAGGAGGCAGAGGAGGACTGGGACGTCGAGGGTGCGGCAGAAGGTCGCAGTGTGCAGGTTACATATACTGTCCCTCGAGAAAGACTTCGAGTCGTCAATGCCTCTGCCGCTGACAATATTTCCGAACGCAGCCTCAGTCGCACGCTTAGTGGTCGTCGTCATGTAAGCGGCTAAGGGGTTCAACTGGCTTTGATCTCGGGATTTTTTCTTCTTCTTCTTTCATGTACTTATGACGGGGGTTTCTTCTCTTCTGTGGGAAAGATTGTACACAAGATGCGGCTTATGTTTCCATGATTATGCACGATCGCTGTTTTGGGCGTGGGGTTTTGATTTCGTTTTTTAAATTTCTTTCATTCGTTTGATATCCATGTGGTTCTTGTGTGCTGCCCACCTGCAGTTACGTTGATTCGGGCTTCGAGCGTGTGGGCTTGTACGTGAAGATTGGCGCTTGGCAGATACTTTGCTACTTTACAAATGAATCCAAGTTTCAAATATCTAAGATAACGTTCTAAAGTTCTGCCTTCGATGGCGATACCGTTGAGCTAGGTAATATCTGTACAAAATTACGGTATACCTTAGAAAGTACTTCAGTAATCATAGCTCATGCATCTCATTCAACTTCAACAATTTTGTATCTGACACTAGATAGCGAGGATATATAACAGGCCGAAAGAGGATTTCCATGCAAAGAATCCAAGATCAAGACAGAAACGAACTTAAAAACAAATGATATCTATAGAATTTTTCATGGCCCCGTGATATTTTTCTTCTTAAATCCAACTTACACACCATTAGGGGCGGTAGCCGGCTTGTTAGGAACAGTAGAAGGCAGCGGCGGGAGCAGGTTCTTAGCGCTCTCACGGGCGTACTGAGCCATGAGGGCATCCATAATGACAAGGGAGGACATAGCCTCAACGATGGGGACAGCGCGGGGCACGACACAAGGGTCGTGACGACCCTTAGCCTCAAGGATACCCTCCTCGAAAGCGTAGGTAGCAGTGTTCTGAGCCTGGCCAATGGTAGCAGCAGGCTTGAAAGCGACGCGGAAGTAAATGTTGGCGCCGTTGGAAATACCACCCTGAATACCACCGGAGTTGTTGGTCTTGGTGGTGAGACGCTGGGTGCCGTCCTCATTAGTGGTCACGATGAAGGGGTCGTTGTGAATGGAACCAGCAACCTCGCAGCCGCCGAAGCCGGAGCCGATCTCGAAGCCCTTGGTGGCGGGGATGCTGAGCATGGCGTGCGCAAGCTTGGCCTCGAGCTTGTCGAAGCAGGGCTCACCCAGGCCGACGGGTACGTTGCGGATCACACATGTGACAGTTCCACCAATGCTGTCGTGGCTGTCGCGGAACTTCTCAATGACCTTGGTCATGCGTGCGCCGGCCTCGGTCTGGGGGCAGCGGATCGGGGCGAACGAGTCAACGGTTTCGCGGTCAATGGTCTCCAGCAGCTTCAGGTATTCGGGGTCGGTAGAGGCGGTGGGGTGTTCGGGGGTTGGGGGGAAGAGGTGCTCGTTGCCCACGGAAGAAACGAAGGAGACGATCTCGACACCGTGCGACAGACGGAGGTACTTCTCGGCAATGGCACCGGCGGCGACACGACCTGGTAGATGGTATTAGTTGGGTGTTCCAGTCTGTCTGGTTGTGTTTAGAATCACTCACCAATGGTCTCACGAGCACTGCTGCGGCCACCACCACTGCTAGCCTTGACGCCGTATTTCTCGAGGTAGGTGAAGTCGGCATGGCTGGGGCGGGGGTACATGTCCATAGTGCTGCCACCGTAGTCCTTGGGTCGTTGGTCCTCATTGCGGACCATCATACCAATTGGGGTACCCAGAGTAACTCCAAACTCAGTACCTGACTGGATCTCAACGCGGTCCTTCTCATCACGCGGGGTAGTCAAGGCGCTTTGTCCGGGACGGCGGCGGGTCATCTGGGGCTGGATGTCGCTCTCGGTGAGCTGCATGCCTGGAGGGCAGCCGTCGACGATGCAGCCGACGGAGCGGCAGTGCGACTCGCCATAGCTGAAAAATTGGGTCAGAGATGGCAGTTGTGGTTGTGGTAAGGCCTCTCAACTTACGTAGTGACACGGAAATGTTCACCCCACGTCGACATGATGAATGGTTTTTTGGCGCGGGAATTGGTCGGGAAGAGAAGGAGCTTGAAATTAAAATAGGACAAAGAAAATATCCCAAGTAATCAGTGGTTAAGAGCCCAACCAAAAGAAAAGAAAAGTAGTTATTGGAGAATGAAGAGTCATAGAAAGGCAAAAAACCGAAACACAGGAAATTCGACTCATCAGGCCTGCCTATCTGGGACTAGCGCATCCGACAATCGGCCTCAAAACGATGCGCGCATCGATAATCAATCAATCAAAATCGCCCTTACTCCCAAATGATTCGGGGATGCTTCCTATCGTCAAGGTGCGGTAGCACAAGGCAATGGGCCCGTCATAATTCCTCCTTTCCTGTTCATCGATTCGCCGAGCTAGCCCGTCGCCCGGCTTCACGGCACCAGATCTACCAGTCATTATCGACCGACCCTTACGTCAATCTATCGATTGAGCATTTCCTACTGGAAAATGCGCCGGACGATTCGAGCATCCTCTTCCTCTATATTAACAAACCGTGCGTGGTAATTGGCCGCAACCAAAACCCATGGCTCGAAACCGGTCTCCACGCGCTGTACAATGATCGCCGAGCGAACTCCCCCGAAATTGACGATGCGGTGTTTGTTCGAAGACGATCTGGTGGTGGCGCGGTTTTCCATGATGAGGGAAACCTCAATTATAGCGTGATCTCTCCTCGGACCTCTTTCACACGCGATAAACATGCGGAGATGATGGTCCGCGCGCTGCACCGCGTTGGGGCTGTCAACACGAGTGTCAATGACCGACATGATATCGTTATCACACCCCCAGAGGACCTGGCGCAACGTGACAGCAATGAACCGCCATTCCGAAAGGTCTCTGGCTCTGCATTCAAGCTGACTCGGCATCGAGCCCTCCATCACGGCACCTGCTTGCTGGATTCGCCGAATATCCATGACCTCGGCAAGTTTTTGCGGTCTCCAGCGCGAGGGTACATCAAGGCCAAGGGGGTGGATAGTGTTCGATCACCCGTGGGGAATGTCTCGAGTGTGCTGGCGGACTCATTCTTCTCTATGCAAGCAGTGATGGACAATGTGGTGGAGGAGTTCGCTGGGTTGTATAATGTCAATTCGGATGCAGTTCGTCGAGCGCGCCGAGCCCACGCAATGGAGCCGGAAATATTTGCCGGTGACAGCTGGGTTTCGGGGACGGTGGGAGATGTGCAAGGCGACCAGGAGCCAGATATTGGGAAAGGCATTGCAGAGCTGCGGGTAAGTAATTTTTCTCCGGTGTGTATATGGACTTGACTGACATTGGGCGATAGTCTCTGGAATGGAAATACACACAAACTCCCCAGTTCACATTTTCAACATACCCCACTGAAGAGGATCCCCGTGAACGCCCACCATTGCCTTCCTCGCTGCCTCCTTCTGTAAGTTTGATTTCAATCCTATCTGTTTGCAATTGCTGATATTGTATCTAGACCCTTGCATTCCTCCGCCTCAAGCATGGAGCAATCATTGAAAGCAACATTTCCGTTTCCTCGGATGCGTCTGTAGCTTCTGATCAAGCTACTCGCGTGCATGAAATTCTGAACGGGCAAAAGTTGCATGAGATGTCCGTCGAACGCTGGACCGATGTATTACGGCAAGGTCTTGGCCCGACTGATGGAGGTGATGATGCGCAAGATCTGGCAAACTACCTAAGCGGCTTGCTAGGAGGGCATTGATGCCGTATTCATGGCATACTGTATTATATTGAAGCTGTAATGTATAAAAAAAGGTGATGGTTCTCACTTTTCCTCTCCGACTACATTTTATGTGTCCGATGATGATAACGCTCAGTTAGCAGTGACCATTAAGAACATTTGAACCATCTTACATGTCCTCATAGTCCTTTACACCATTCAATCTGATGTACCAAAATAGCATTTCCCAGTTATCATTCTCACTGCCAAGACTAACTGCACGCTTCCCCGCAACAACCCGAGTCAGCAAAGATCGACTCTTCCCTGGATAAAATGACCTTCCCCAGCATCTAGTCCAATGTTACGTAGTATCGAACCCGTCTCCATTGCGGGATCAGCTTATGTTACCCTGAACCTAAAGACTCAACCCCCACACCCCCGCTCGTAGAGCTCGAGCTGGAACATAGAAAGGCAAAGACACGATCAATGCCCAATGAAGCTGGACTACTGTCATCTAGTGCTCTTCTCGGATTCGTGGAAGTTCTCCCCCGTCTTTCCTCTTCTTGTTTGACTTCTTATTTCGTTTCTGATAGGTGGGGATAAAGAGCCAAGAAAAGGCTGGGCTTGGATGTTGATGCATGGGACCTCGGGGTAAAGTTTAGAGCTGTAGTTATCACTGAGCAGTCTTGCTATATAACTTGCAATTCTGGGCCTACATTTTCTTGGTTTAGTTCATAATTCTGCCCGCTGAGTATATTGTAACGAGTTGATTATTTGATTCAACTCAAGATGTCGGGGTTTCTGCAGAGGATTGTTCACAATGAGGCGATGAAAACGGATCCAAAGGAGATTTATGGGTGGAGGGTCTACTTGCTTGCCTGTTCGGTGAGTAGCCCCATTCTTGCAGTCTCTATCCATACTGAGAATTCTCCAGGCGTGCTGCGGAGGAATGTTATTCGGTATGGACTCAGGAATCATTGGTGGTGTCCTAACCATGCCGCCCTTCAAACAGTGAGTGTTCTCTTGACTGTTCTACTGTCAATCAGCTCGCTAATGTATTCTGCGGCCTAGAACATACGGCCTGAAAGACCTCGACCCTGTAGCGCAGGCGAACTTATCCGCAAACATCGTCTCTACTCTCCAAGCAGGATGCTTCTTCGGAGCTCTCCTCGCCTCCCCCGCAGCTGAGAAATGGGGCAGAAGAGGCGCCTTAATAGGATCTGCGGTGATCGGAATCGTCGGCGTCATCATGCAGGCCTCCGCAAGTGGCCATTTAGAGGCCATGTACATTGGACGGTATGCCACCATCCAACCTCGGAATGAGTTTTGAAGAACTCAAGCTAACATATATCTTGTCTCCAGTCTCATTACTGGCTTTGGAGTCGGCGGTGCCTCAATGATTAACCCTCTCTATGTCTCTGAAAACGCACCACGCGCTATTCGCGGAGGACTGACGGGTCTTTACCAGTTCTTTATCACAATGGGAATCATGCTGGCCTTCTGGATCAACTACGGCTCACTACTTCATCTGACCGGATCAGCAATGTACCTTGTTCCACTAGCAATGCAGGGTCTCCCAGCGGTGCTCTTGTTCGTGGGTATGCTACTCTGCAACGAGTCTCCACGGTGGCTGGCGAAACAGGATCGATGGGAGGAGGCACGCGCAACCTTGAGTAAAGTGCGTGCGCTGCCAGCTGATCATCCATACCTGGAAGAGGAGTTCCAAGCTATTGCACTGCAGCTGGCGCAGGAGCGTGCTTTAGTCGGTGGCTCTGGTTTCTGGGATCTTATGAAGGAGATGTGGCTTATTCCCGGGAATCGGAAGCGGGCTATGATCTCGGTGTTTTTGATGATTTGCCAACAGATGACGGGGACAAATGCTATCAATTATTACAGTCCACAGATTTGTGAGTTTTTCTCAGTGCTCCTTAAAAATGTGAACTTGAGCTGACAGATTGCAGTTAAAAATGTGAGCCTTCGTGGATTTAAATCTTAGACGATCACGGTATACTTCGTTCTGGAATCAGGAATACTGACAGATCTGATTGCAGCTAGGGGTAACTGGTAACGCAACCAATCTCTTCGCAACGGGCATCTACGGCATCGTCAAGATGGTCAGCTGTGGCGTCTTCCTCATTTTCGTCGCCGATTCCCTCGGCCGCCGACGCTCTCTCCTCTGGACATCAATCGCACAAGGACTTGCCATGCTTTACATTGGGCTATACATCCGAATTGCTCCTCCTGTCGAAGGTGCCCCCGTGATCCCAGCGGGTTACGTTGCTCTCGTCTGCATCTTCCTTTTCGCAGCTTTCTTCCAGTTTGGCTGGGGACCTGTTTGCTGGATCTATGTCTCGGAGATTCCAACTGCACGGTTACGGTCTTTAAATGTTGCGTTTGGAGCTGCCACTCAGTGGTTGTTCAATTTCGTGGTCGCGAGGGCTGTTCCGAATATGCTGGCTACGGTTGGTGCTAATGGTTACGGGTGGGTTCCTTTCCGGTTGATCAGCTTATGATTCTGGCGCTGACTATCGGTCAAACATGCAGCACTTATATTATTTTTTCCTGCTTCTGTTTCTCTATGTGTGTCTTCGTGTGGTTCTTTATTCCAGAGACAAAAGGTGGGTCGGAACACTTCCACATTCCTTTCTCGCACATCGCTCTTGCTAACCTAGTCTATCTAGGCATGTCTCTTGAAAAGATGGATGATCTCTTTGGTGTTACCGAGCTGCTTCAGCAAAAAGAGGATCTTGAGCACAGTTCGACTCCAGCTCAAGTGGACAAAGCTACTGAGTCTCATGTTGAACGAGTGGTATGAGATATGGATTTGTTGGAAGTAATTCAACCCACGCATGGCCAATTCATGAATGCTCTAGCATAGATTTCATTCAATCATTGAGCATAGTGGGTGGAGGTTAGCTGGGTGGTGAATATCTGCTTTCCTTGGGTTCGTTCTGTTGTTGGTGATACGCAAGTTAGCTGATGCATGAATCGGGGTTAAAGACCTACATTAATGAACACATTGTTATTAAGATATCATTTTTATCTGACGTGGCTTTAGACTTGAAGTAAAAGTTTTGTTGTCTTAGAAGAATGAAATAATTTGGAGAGTGACTTAAGCTTTTTTATTGGAGAACAGGTGAGCTTAGAGACAGTTAAATCAACAATAGAGTAGATCAACAGTAGAATGATTCCAGAGGCACCTGCTAGGCAGGTTGTTTATTTGGCGCAAGTGCTTCTTCACTGCTGCCACTTATTCCCAGCCACCCGTAAGTAGCACACTAGTTTCAGCAAGGTGCTTCTTCACCGCTATGGCCTCGTTGTAACCCCATTGCTTGTACCTCCACACCGCAATGAATGAGTCACGAAAATCGATGTTGCTCATGTGTCATGACCAAGCCTAATTGAATTTGACCTGACACTCAGCTTGATTGATTGTTTTTGTGTGGCAGCTGAGTGACGCCCTTCAGAGAAGACTTAATCCAGACAAGACGAAGTGAGGAGTAGATTGACGGCAAGAAGAAGAGGGAGAATAGAAAGAGAAAAGAAGAGCCAGAAGCAGAAGAAGAACTTGATGTTGTGATGATGTTGCGTTGATGTGGTGAGGTCATGAAGGATGGATGGGACAACAACAAGTTATCAAGGTCGAGTGAGGTCATGAAGGTCATGAAGGTTGAGTGGGACAACAACAAGTCATCAAGGCTTGGTGAGATCATGAAGGCCATGAAGGATGGATAGAGGATCAGCATGATGAATGTAAACAAAGATGTTGTGTTGATGGATGAAGTGACCAGGGGTCAAGTCACGGAGGAAGCATCAAGTCATGAAGGATGGAGCAAACATGTTGATGAAGTATGAAAGACACAAGAAGATTTTAAAAGAAGCATGATCAAGAAAGTGGGGAAGATAAACTGTGGAGGCAAGTGGAGAGTTGAGGAAGGAAGAAGAAAGTTGATCTGGGGAGAACAAATGAAGCTATTTATACCCTCAGAAAACTCGCCTATTTCTCAGGCTGGGAGATGTCAACGAATGGGAGAGCAGGAATAAGAGCTCGTACCTTGGAGCCATTTGCTAACCTCCGCGTGGGACGTTTTCTTAGTGAGCCCCCAGCATTAAGGTCCCGAATAAAATCACCCTCAGGCTTCAGGGCACATCTTCCCAAGCGGGCATGATTTTGATCACAAATCGAGATAGGCAAACATTTCTGGCCACATAATCCTGCCTGCTAAGGACTTACAGCTCTACCTTGATAATAATGTGTGCATTTCTAGTTTCTCGACCTCGAGTTCTGTTGGAGCTATGTAAGCCCCAAGAGTTCAAAATCCTGACTCAGCAACTCATCCAACCTGTGATTGGTCCTTGCTCAAACTTTCGAGTAAATAGACGACTTGATCTTCCTGATCCAGCTACGGATACTCTGACGGAATGGAAGTCTATGTTTATAAATTGATTGTGGCGTATGGACTCGAGGAATACGCTTCACAATGGGTTTTATAGTGCAATTGAGATCCAGATACACAATCAGTGTGACTGACCTGTATCTCATCCATTCAAGGTCTCTTACAGCTCTTACAGACTGCCAGTGCGGTTATGTCGTCTGGGCACAGGACGAAAACGTAGTGCAGGCCTCTCGAGTAATCTCGGAAGGCTGCAGGATCAGGATTTTACATGGGATTAGAAAGAACATCAGGCTTATCCAAAAGTTAAAAAAAAAAAAATCAGGTAGTAATGTAGTTGTAACTGCTGTATCTCTATGGATACGTATGTTCATCAATCATTCTGTATGTCATCAAAAACTGGTAATGGTAAGGACCTATCCAGGTCGCCAAGAACAAAATAAATCGCTGTCGCTATGTGCAATGCAAAAAAGACAAGATAAAACAGATAAAGGTACGCTCGAATTAACCGCTCAAAACAAACAAGAGACGGTAGCAGAAACTACCATCGGGTAGCACGAGAAGTAAGTCCCCGTTCGTTGAGACCCTGCTGGGTCTGACTGCGGGTCTGGGTCTGACTCCGGGTCATTCGCCGAGAATTTGGTCGGTCTTCGAGACTCAAGCCACCGAGACCAGGAGTGAGTTGATTTCGCCGGGGAGAAAAAAAGGGGTCATTGCTTTGCGCTGTGGATGGCCGATGCCCTAACCGGATGTTCCGGTTGGTAGCATTTGTCCAACCCGTTGTATTGGTAGCAACGGTTTCATTGTCCGAGTCCTGCTCGTAATCTGAAGGTTCACTCTCCTTGAGAGATTGCATAGTAAAGCTGTGGGGGTTGCGGTGGTGTGGATGGTAGGAGTGGAGGCCCTGGGACGAGAACGACGAAGGGATCGCAGACGAGAAGTTCGACGACCCGGTAGAAGGTCCAAATGAGGAAGGAGGGGCATATTTGTAAGAGTTGTAAGTGGGGGAAAGAGTGGTCGCAGAACTGGTCGGGGAGTAGACAGTAGCCTCGAGTTGAGGTCTTCCGTACTGCGGTGATCCAAGCGGAGAAGTAGGCCCCGATTGCGCTTCTCCTGCTGGTTTGGCAGGAGTTGCTGGGGTGCGATAAACTGCTAGCAATGCCATAACCTCTTGCACGGCCATGAAAATGAGAAGTAGTTTGCCATATCGATCAAAGTACTCTCGGTCGTTGAACCTTTTTGGCAAATGTGCGCCAAGGTGGACAGCCACAATGAGTTCGGTGATGTTGACAAGCAGTTCTAACCCGCCCCACTCGGGGATGGGTTTTTTAACAACTTCGAGGAAGGCAAGACCTGCTATGAGACTTGCACTGCCCAAGGCAAATGTTTCGATGTAGTTCCCATGTATCGGGAGCATTCGTTTCTGGGAAAAAGTCCATGCGCCGATGGAGAACAGCAGGAGGAGGAATCTGAATAGTGGGAAGACAATGCGGCTTTGAATGCGGGAGGGACGGGAGGTGCGGGAGGTGCGGGGGCGTGACTGCTGTTCCTCATTTCGCCGGGGCGTATTGTTGGGGTCGATGCTGAAAGTTCTGTCGAAGAGAGTCTCCAAGCCGGTGAAAGAGTTATGATCGCTGGTTGGGAAGAATGTTGGAGGTTTGAACACCGGCCCGGGGCCGGCCGATTTGTGTTGCCATGAGGTAGGTGAGTTGGTTGAGCTGCGGTGGAATGGGTTTCGCTCCACGGCCTGTTCGACAGGCTTGGCCGAGGGCTGTGTGCGAAGTTGCCATGCGGGAGGCTTTGAAACGGCAGGAATGCTGCCATAGAATGGATTTGGGCCATCCAAAACCGACGGTTGGTCCCGTTGGTAAACACTAACTGTCGGCCGAATTTCATGTGTGCGGGAAGGAGTCCAGTCCATATCATCAGACTCAGGAGGAGGAGTTGGAAAGGCGGAGGTGCTGGTCACTGCAGACTGGGGAGAAGCCAACCGGTGGATCGGAAAAGGCTCACGAGTCCCACCATTAGTTGGTCTTGGCGTTATTTCAGGATTTGTTATACGACGCCCAGCAGGGGGAGATGAAGTAGGGCTACGCATTGGTGCCTTTTCCCAGGAATGGTCCGACCAGTCCACCAGAGTTCGACGATTGTACTTGACAACATGACGGGAAGCCAAGGTACACTATTTTGTATTAGTTTTGTCAGGATAGAAAAATTTTGTGAAGACTCACGAAAATTGTAATGCCGGCCATAACAGCATGGCCGACGAAAGACCCCTTGGGATCAATTCCACTTGCAGATGGGTCTTTGAACAGAGACCAGAACACGCATCGCAGTACTAATGAGAATAGCTGCAGCTGGTAGTACTCTCCAAGGCCTGAAAATCTACCGGGTCTTCCATAGACCTTCATGCGTAGCTTCGGGTTCCACCAAATCGAAAGGCAACCCACAACAAGGGCTATGCCTGCGATAGGAGCCAAGTCAAAAGAACATTCATGGGGAATGCCTCGTAGCTCGATCATTTGCTTTACACGGAACATCAAAGACATGGGAGTATCAATGGACATATCAGCATCTCTCTGCCCAGGGTAAAGAGTCAAGACTTCAATAGTGTCCCAAGCAAGTTGACCAAGAATGCTGATCCAGAATCCAAGGGCGCCAAGATAAACAACAAAGCTCTGCCAGCTGTGCTGTCGGGCTCGCTGCACGGCCTTGGAAGCACGAGTTTGATCCATCATACGTCGGAGATTATCTGCTTTCGCCTCATATCCGGCTTCTCGGATTCGTTGCTTCACGCGAGGCTCACAGGTTTCACAGACTTGAGGATAAAGTGCCTCGAGTTCTTGGCGATAGCTTTCGTAGGTCGAGTCAAACTGAGGATCGATTTTCTCGTCGTCCTCTGGAATATAGGCGGCAAGGGAGCTGGTGAACAAATGCTGGTTGCGGAGACATTGGGAGCAAAATAATTCGGACTCGGGAAAGCCAATTGACGCAAAGCGCTCGTTCGATGCGCCGGCACCCTGGACAGGGAGGTTGGTAATCTCGTTAGGAGGATCGGTGATTTCGCCATTCTAGATTCTTTGTCAGTGTTTTCCAAATCGCCCGGCTTCAAGGGGCGCACCTGATCAAGGAAGTTGTCGGCATCGCAATGGTCGCAATGGAACTTGTTGTTCGAGTCAAGAATGGCTTTGGCGGGACGAGCCCCGCAATAAAAGCAGGTCAAGCGCTTTGAAAACATCGTCATGGTGGCATAATACCATATGAAACAATAATGAAGGTGGTGGTTGTTGTTATTGTTGACAATGGGGAATGAATGCGATGGGGAAACAAGGAAAATAATGAAGGCGGACACCAACGGGAGCACGTGTTGTGGGCGACGCGACAGTCCTACCCAAAGTGACCAAATTGATCTTTAATCATTTCTACTAATACCTCCCTGCAAACTATGTTCTTTCCTTTGTTGCTGCTTTGATTCAATCATGAAACATTATCACCAACTGCGGAATCTTTGAACCCTCTTTTTCCGCTCTCCGCAGAAAGTGACATCATGGCCTTTATCCAGCTCCTACTGAGGATTATCCTCCCCGCAGCAGCCATTGCGATCCTTGCAGGGATTGTGAGTGTTTACAGACAGCTTCCATCATGAGGATTAAACAAGACTAATATGCAAATCTGGTAGATCATCCTTTTTGCGCTCGCCTTCTCCCAAAATGCTGCAATTCCTAAGGTCCGTCGTCGGGGTACGCCTGTCCACCTGCTCATCGTCCTTGGCAGTGGTGGCCATACTACCGAGATGTTCTTCATGCTGGAGAAAGTCCTTGACTTATCTGTCTACACCTATCGCACCTATGTCGTGAGCTCGGGAGATAATTTCAGCGCTAAGAAAGCCACAGAATTTGAGGCCAAACATGTCGCGCGCCAAAGGGAACAAAACAAGACCCTCACGGATACAGGCTCCTTTGATGTTATCACAATTCCACGAGCGCGAAGGGTACACCAATCATACTGGACGGCTCCCTTCACCACAATTCAATCCTTCTGGGCCTGTCTCCTGGTTCTATGCGGCAAGTACCCCAATCAAGAGAGACTGCCCTGGAAGTGCGCCTCAGCATGTCCAGATATCATTATCACCAATGGTCCTGCGGTGTCTGTGTGCATGGTTCTCGCTGCCAAAACTCTTCGTTTCTTTCTCTTCATCTCCCGTTTGCTCTCCGGTAAGAGCTCCAAGCCAGCGATCTCCAGGCTTCGGACGGTTTTCGTGGAATCATGGGCGCGGATCACCACCCTGAGCACCTCGGGCGTTTTGTTGCTTCCACTTGCCGACCAGTTTCTCGTTCAATGGCCTGGTCTAGCGGGCCGCCGGGCTTGGTGGGGGATGAAGAAGACCTCATACGTCGGCTGGGCCGTGCTTTGAGTCTTGTGTAATCATTTCCGAACATGTTAGATTCAATTCCAAATGTCTACTACGTCCATAATTCTGTAATTTCTTTCAAGTCTGTGTGTCTTGGGACAACCTGTATTCGAGTTTGGGTCGTATCAATCTGCCTTGAATCACCGAGTACATAGAGGATACATTGTGAATAGCCTCGTTTGCATCACCTCCGTTATAACCGAAGTCTAGTAGCATTTTCTTGATCTAGTGGTTCCCTTACGCTTCCTAGATCACCAACTCAGTTGGCTCTTAGCTTTACTGCGTTTATCGTTTATTCGTTTTCATTATTTTAGTACTTTATATCTCGAATCAATCTTGGAACTGCTAGATTCAACACAATAACAACGGGGGTTCGGCATCAAGGAAGCTCAAGATATGGACAATCTTGGGGATCCGCATAAAAAACGCCACCCATGCTCTTAATTAAATCGCATCGCTCTTCCATTGTATTGGCGTTTTGCAACTTTGCGCCACCTTTCTTCCACGCTCCGGCTTCGTCTGTTGGTTGCCAAACCCACACTCCGCCTCCAGTCGGCCAACCAACTCGGATGTATTTATTTTTTCTTACATTCCAAGTCCCATCTGGAGATCCCCAGGACTCAGTAAGCGAATGATAGTTATATGCCCGATCGCTTTCCCACCAGGTAGGACCGAGAAGACGCACTTTTTAGGCTATCAGAGGTATATTTTGTGTACAATAACTGATCAATGACTTACTTCGATCGCAGTGCGCATTCTCTTTGTTCTGCCACTCCGGGTCTGATGTGGATGGACGTAAGGTGTCGTTGAACAAATCTAATCCCAGGAATTCGAGTTCTAGCCGGCTATAAACGTCTAGTTTGTAGACTCCCCCTTGAGATGGCCATCCTGTAACCACGAGCCTAGCTGTAGCGGGGTAATATAGCCAGTATTCCTGGTAACGTGCGAAGTAAGTTTGAGGGGTGATAGCTTCATAATTCAGTTCGACCGACAGCTTCTCGAGTCGTTCTCGAGGAGCGGAAGAGGAAGAGGGCGAATGGTTGGAATAGTGTGAATATGCTCGGTGCCCTAACCAGAGGATCAACGAAGGCACGAGTAAAGTGATCACAGCACGCAAATTCAACATTTCCCAATATCCTGTAGACATATTTGGGTATGTCTAGGTAGCTGGAAGAGAAGAGGGGAATCTTGGAAGGCAACCACCTCTAAGATGCTAGGCTCCATTGTATGTGATTTATGTCAGCGACAGCCTGCAGGGGCCATGGATTCAAATGAGATAATTGATTCTATACACTGCGGCTGTCCTTGCTGGATACTAATCTGCCATGTATTGATGAGACCACTGGTCAATCTATATTACCCCGACACCATCCTGTGGACGCATGGGATCGGCGATTCAGTACTCAGCACGAGAGGCCTTGTTGCTGAGGCACAAGTAGGCTCATGCCACAAGCTGGTATGCAGAGAGCGCCGTGAAGAAGAGAGACAGACGCAAGAAGAGGCGGAGGCCTGAAAAAACAGTCTGAGGCCAACGCACTGCGAATGGTGGTTTCCCTCCACATGCCGATGTGGGGACTCCTATCGCGCGCCGCTACCGCAGTCTTTATCTCTTTATCGCTATTACCCTTCGGACGGTCCGATTGGGGGCAATGAAAGGCGAAGGGCTTTTCTATGCCCCTAAGGAGCTCTTCAATTGTAATTGGGTACTGAGCAGTGTTGGTCAAACATTGAAACAAGGTATATTCATACACGCTTCCGAACGAATATACATAGAGCCTCCAAGTTGGCCGAATGTCTCTTGTAAGTAATGACAACTTTGAATATTTTAGAAAGACAATTGATCCCCCTACTTCAGATATCCTAGGGTTTTATCCACCCAATACCCAGAACCACCTCGTCAGGTTCAGACAGCATCCGGAGTGGAGGAGCATCGGAATAGTCCCGTCATACCCGGCACCGCCCCGCATCGCTATCGGACCGCCCTATTGCGGGGAATAGGAATACTTTCACAACATCTTCTCACTTTTCTAACAAGCTTGTCTCGCTTAACCCAACAAACACCGATCCCATACATTCACAATGCCTTACTCCCTTCAAGGCCGCAACGTCCTGGTCATCGGTGGATCCCGGTATGAATCCCCCAAAGGGTTGAACTACTTCAATGTTGAAATGTATGGCTAATGCCGAATAAAAGAGGTCTAGGTGCCATTGTTGCTGCAAAGTTTGCCGCCGAGGGCAGCAATGTCGCCATCAATTATATGTCGAGCAAGGAAACCGCCGAGAAAGTTGCTGGGGATATTGCGAGCAAATATAACGTGAAGACGGTAGTGATTCAAGGTGTATGAACTTTGTGTCCTTGATTAATCGTCGTGTCAGATTTTACTGACATGGTATTTGTGATCATCTTCTAGGATGCTGGAAAGCAGTCGGAAGCTACCAATACGGTGAAAACGGCAATTGAACAACTGGGAGGTCTGGATGTTGTGATTTCGAACGCTGTACGTCAAGTAGTACACTGGGCTTTGCTTTTCATTGTTGAAAATTGCTGATTATTCTTTAAGGGTTGGACAAAGATGACCAATTTCGGGGATCTGGACGCTATGGATGATGATGACTGGGATAAGGTGATATGATTCTCTCATTCCCATATTCAAATTTCAAGCTAACCGTAGCAGTGCTGGAACATCAATGTCAAGAGCGGCCTCTATCTGTTCAAGGCTGCCAAATCGACCTTGGATGCTAACCCCGAGGGTGGAGCATTTATTATGACTGCCTCGACCGCGGTAAGTCATGTGGATAATATGATGTGCTCTTGGTTGTACTAACATCTCTCTCAGGGTCTTGTTCCTAGTGGCAGCAGCGTGCCATATGCCGTCACTAAGGCGGCTTTGATTCACCTTATGAAGTGCCTTGCGCAGTCACAGGGTTCCAAGATTCGCGTTAACGCCGTGTGCCCTGGCCTCATGCTCACCGAATGGGTTTGTCTCATGTGATTCAAAGTTATTCAAATCAGATAGCTAACTATATCGCAGGGTCAGCAGTTCTCCCAGGAGAAGATTGATGCCATGACAGATAAAATGACATTAAAGAAGCTGGTATGTTGTTCAATTCCTTGGTGTTCTTTCGTGTCTAACTGTGTTTCCTATGCAGCCCGAGGTGGAGGATGCCGCGGATATGTTCCTGTCGATTGCAAAGAATTCCTCTATGACTGGAGCAGCAGTTCAAATTGGTATGGACCTTGATCCTCTGAGCTTAGGATGTGGCTGACCTTGCAGATTCCGGATTCGCGATCCGGTAGACATAAGCCTCGGGAAATGATTGAGAAGGATCTTATCATGGATGGAATATTGGAACGATTATAGAGGGTATTATGTTGATAGATCAAATATAAATACAGTATTGTACATATTCATCCTCCTTATGAAAGAGGATTACGGAATGGAGTAAAGTCCATGCCTTCCGACTGGAAAGACTGATCACCAAACATGCGAGCCTTGATCGCAGCACGAAGCCCCTCGGCATCTGCTTCCCCCTGCACTTTCATCCTGTTGATGCGCAAGAGCTTTCCATCCTTGGTAAAGACGTACAGTTCTCTTCCCTTCTTCGGCCCGACAGGATGGGCAGCATTTGCAAATGGTAGCCCTGGAACAACCGAGAAACAATCGCTTCCTTTGGGCGGTTCCACTTCTTCAATATCTGTGAAAATCACACGCTTGTACTGGAAAGATGTAGATCCATCTGCAGCTGTGACCGGAGCAAGTGCATTGCTCCACAGAGCCTCAAGAACCGTGTTGCGCCGCTTGATGTCGAGCAGTGACCAGTTAGCCCAGTCAATGTATCGGTCCTCCGGCTTGATTTTACCGGCATGGATAAGGTCATTAGTACCCTCGGCAGCACGCCATCCGGCATCCTTGAGTGGTGGTACAAACAGGCCGTTATCAATGCCATTTACCAGTATTTCAGCTCCCTTGGGTGCAACTAAGTCCACCAGTTCCGGAACAGTGCAAGAATCGGGGCTAGGGATTTCAAATCCAGGGGATGGAGTTTGAGAAAGAATTGTCCCGTGATCAAAGCTTTTGTGATGCAATGTCTGCAAAGTCACACCAGTGGTGGTTCGACCGGCCAAAAGAGTATGGTGCAACGGCGCTGGGCCACGGAAGCTAGAGTCATGTCAGCTTTTCGATCACACAAACGTTCGAACAGGTTCATTTGGATACATACTCTGGAAGCAACGAGGGATGCACGTTCAAGCCTCCATAGCTTGCGGCGTTCAGAATACGTGGAGGTACAAAAAGTCCGAAGGAAACAGCGATAATTAAGTTGACAGGACCATTCGACGTGACCGGTGGCTAGTACCCAAGTTAGTCATATTACTAGTTGAAATCCAATAAAAATACTTACCGTCCATCCCGTGAAAGTATCGATTTCATGGATCGGCAGCGAAAGAGACGATGCTACCTCCTTGAGAGGAACTGGTGAAAGCTCATAGTTAACGCGCGGGAGCTTCAATTAAGCTCGTATATTGAACCAACCTTCTCGAATCGTCTTCCGGCCTCTGCCAACCCGTTTACCTGGTCGACACACAACATCAATTGAGGCAATTCGACTAGGCTGCTTCAAATGGTAGGCATGGAGAGCTTTCAAGGAGGCAATACTAAATTCGTCGGAGCCGCAGAAGAGAATCCGGAGAGGCTCATAGGACCGGGTTGAAAAGAACCGATAGCTAGGCCGTTGAGAAGCATAGATATTTCTGCATGATGCAAAAACACTTGGTCCCCGCACGATCCACATCTTTGAAGTTGAAATCTGGGGATCATGAAGTTTAACATCCCCGAAACTCCGAGACCTGCGACTTATCGATAAGCGCCACGTGATATCAACATCATCGGTCCCCACTGTTCTTGCGCCAACGACTCTCTTTCACTGAGCTGGAATCGCTAAGTGTTACCTGCAGATGCTAGCGATGCCATGCCGGAAAGCGACGCTGGCTCGGTGATTCCCGCGCAACTCTCCTTTCTCGCTATCTATAACCCAACTCTCGGACCCACTGACGAGACACTCGAAGACCAAATCGTGTTCTACACCTCGAGATCGGACTACCTACAAGGGACAGAGGGGTCGCCTACGGAAGAGGAGGGTAGCAAGCCTCCTGAGGATGGCAAAAATCAGAGGTTGCGCCAGATAGGTCTGGCACAGGGGATGGTGAACTTCGCTAGGTGGGATCCTCGTGCTCGAATCGCTGAGATGAACACATGGCTCATAACAAATCTACAGTGATTTTTCGTCGGGAAAGACATTGGACTATGTTGAAACAGCAAAAACACGTGTGGTCCTCCTCGAGCTGGAAAAAGACTGGTGGGTGGTTGCTGTAAGTGTGACCGAAGCCCTGATAGCGCGCAATTTCCACTAAGACCAAAGCTAGTCTATCGACCTGACGCGATTACCAGCTGAACCAACACAAACCTCCGCAAACGATACAGCTGGTAGTACGAGGTTTCATTATTCGGCAAGGGAAATGGGACACCCACAGCTCCACATTCAACAACTACGCCGCGCCCACTCGATATTTCTTCTTCTCCATGACTTTTCTCTGAGCGATCTTTACGAGCGTGCGGGTCGGTCCTCATTCTGTCTCTTTCTTGAACGGTTCTGGGACAAATTCGCATGGAACTGGGAGCTTCTCTTAACCGGAAACCCAATCGTTGATATCTATAATGGAATCAAACTTGCTGCGGGCGGCGAGTTGGGAATCGGCGTCGGCGAAGAAGACTGGGGCAGCGGAGAGAGGGAGGTCCTTGAAGATTTTGTGGGGAGAACAGACGGCTTGATCGATCTGGTTGTCTCGAGATTCGGCGACTCGTCGGCCCAATCCGGAGATTCCCCGTCTCAATTCAATGGTGAAAAGCAATGGCTAGGGCAGGACACTGATCCTCGACCGGCTGACGGTGTCATCTTTTCGGGTGTCGATACCATATCGCGGCGCTCTGTCGCTCATGTTTCACACTGGATGGAGTCGATTTACCGATATGGCGATGCGACGTATGGCATAGGGCGAGACCCTAACTCCTTACGCCGACGAAAACCCCGAAGACATAGAGGAAGGAGCTCCGCTGGTCCCCAAGATAGCAAAAATCCGTCAACTCCAGAGCGGATTCATACACCCGGCATACCTCGTCCGCTTGTATTGGCCGCGCCGCAAACTATTTCAGAAGCTCGGGGTGAGAACACGCCCGAGCGAGATGAGGTTGCTCAATCAGGAAGTGATCCAAAGAGCGACAAGTCAGTTTTTGGGACCGAAGCAGTCATGAAATATCTGACTCTGGGGTATGGGTCATCTTGGAGTCTCTCTAGCATGTCCACGCCGTCACTTACAGGATCTCCTGCTCCTGATGTCGGCAAGCCATCAACTGGCATCATAGAGCGAAGTCAGCTATCCTCTAACCCCGTTCAGACTCCACCGCCAATTGCGCCAAGCAGACCTCGCCAGGAGTCTGACAAGGATGATGGTCGTTTCGTTCTGGGGCCTCGCGACGATCTGGAAACACTGGACGACCTGGAAGAAGGCAGTCCGGTATCTGAGTCCGATGCCAACAAATCCAAGACTCGCATCGTGCATCGAACTCTTCATGTCCATTTGGAAGATGGCTCAGGTGGGGACGGGGACCCACGAAAGCTTGAGGCCGTGATCTATGTGGTAAGGGTTCTCTTGTCCGATATCAATACCGACTAGCTAACACCAATACAGCACCAACCATTCATGTTCACCTTTCTATTCGATGCGAATACAACACCTCTATCATCTCCATCTCTTTACACCAGCATCCATCACCAGCTGGGTCCCCTCCAGAAATCGCTACTATCATCCACCTCCCCAGCAACAGCTGCCTCCCGCATTTCGACATCCGAAGGCACCGCCGACCCTAAAAACCGATTTTCCTCCCGAACTCAACCAGTCCACGACATAGTCTACGACCCGTCAAATCTAACAATCCGATCATCCATCCCCAACATCCCCAGTCTGAGCACACCCTCCCAATCACCTAAAATACCACATTCACCTCGCACGCCATCCCCCTCATCCATCCAACTATCAACTGCACCAAAGTGGTCCCGCGTAGAGAGTCTCGCCATCCATCACCGCCTCTTATCCACATACATCGATACCCGCTCCCGTCCACAAGAACTCGAGCGTACCTGCAAGACTAGTCGTGGCTGGTGGATCCTCTGGGTCCGCATCCCACCAACGGGCCCATCACCACAGGCTCTCTCCTCTGCATCTTCGTCTGTGGCTCTATCTTCCATGGCTGAGGCGGAAACCGAGGATATTCACCCCTTGCCCCCTGGTGTCCCAGAACCACAAGAAGCTTTCCTTGTCCGCAAGGCGAGTGACTATGTCTCCCCTGCGAATCAGGATCGAATGAGTAGCGGTGCGCGCTTCTTCCGTGACTTGGGTGGATCGTCTTCTAAGGTTTCTCGTGGTGCTGATACTACTACTCCCTCAAAGCTGGTAGAGGGGCTTGGATTGGATGCTCGGAGGTATGTTGAGGGGTTACTGCGATTTAACAGGTGATTTTTCTGTTTTGCATTCCTGCACCGATCTACTGAAGCCACTCTACTTATCCTTTAATCAATGGTAATTATATAAGAGGGCTAGAGAATCATATCATGTCTGTTCATTTATATACCTCTCCTGCTTCGTAACTCAAGCCCCAATGTAGTAGTATCCTGTCGAAATATTTATTTCCTTGGGGAATGGAAGTACCCTTTACCTATAATACGATATATTGCGAATTTCTCACCAAACTTACGCAAGAGACTAGTTCCAAGGTTAAGAATAAACTGGAGCACAAGTCCAAGACCAGATGTTCCATGCATTAGCTTTAGCAGAAATCAATATAGTAAGTTAAGACAAAAAACAAGAGTCAAGCTCTTCGCTGGGGGGAGATATCCGAAGGGAGAAACGGGAATCATCTATCATCACACAGGGCGACAACCATGAGCCATGGCGCGTCATGGCGATGTCCAAATTCACAACCGGCGCTACTGTCCAAAGGCTTTCTCCCACTTTTTTTTTGGAGTTTCTTAATGTTTTATATTGCCCACGAATCGGGCAACTTTGTCATTGTGATCCACGGAGTCGAATGGGGAAGAAACAGGGGAGAAAAAAAGAGAAAAGCCCACAGGGTTATGATGAAGACAACGCCTCCCTAGACAAATTCTGCAAAATAAAGGCAAAAAGGAGAAACACAAGGTCGACCAACTGCAGGGGGGAAGAAGAGAGGATTTCCGCAACTCAGGCACCCGGGCTCGATATTATCCACGAATCTCGCAAAAGAAACAAGGCCCAGCAGCACCTCCCCCCTTTTCGAGAACCAAACCTGCCCGAGTCCCGGATGTGTGTTCGGGGCGGACTACCTCAACGGCTGGATGTAGTTTACAGCATCAAGCACTTGCTCTTGGTCTTGCCGCCGCGGCCACCTTTAGTGATCTTCAGCAGAGCTGCGCGAGTGGCGGCCTCGAAGACCTCCTTAACACCGTCGCTTGTACGGGCAGAGCACTCGAGGTACTTGTAGGCACCGATCTTCTTGCGGACCTCCTCACCCTGTATACATGAATCAGCAGGCCATCCAAGATCCGTAACGGAATGGGGATATCAGCTTACCTGGCTCTCACTGACGGGGCTCTGGGAGGTCTTGTTGAGCTCCTCGATGGTCTTAGGGTCGTTACGCAAATCCTTCTTACAGCCAACCAGGATAATGGGGAGACCCTGGCAGAAGTGGAGGACCTCGGAAATCCACTACGAACGATGTCAGCATAGGCTCGGGTTTGCCCCAGTGGATCATGAAAATCCACTAGGGGGCATTGGGGCTTATCGGGCCGAGGTACACACCTTCTCCTGGACGTTGTCGAGCGAATCGGGCGAGTCGACGGCGAAACAGATCAAAATGACGTGCGAGTCGGGGTATGACAAAGGACGGAGACGGTCGTAATCTTCCTGGCCAGCCGTATCCCAAAGAGCAAGCTCGACGTGCTTGCCATCAACCTCGACATCGGCGACGTAGTTCTCAAAGACGGTGGGGACGTAGACCTGCAATCATGAAAGAAATGTATCAGAAATGGTTCGGCGGAGGTACATGGGGCTATATCGGTAGTCCAGAGATTGGACATGTGATCAGGGCCGGGGTCAGATAGGAGCTCACCTCAGGGAAGGTGCCCTTCGAGAAGACGCTGCGAGATGAATGATCAGTTTCAGGAACAAAATCAAGGGATGATTGTGGAGGGGGAGGTCAGTTCCGATGTCAGGGTACTTACATGAGAAGACAGGTCTTACCGCAGGCACCATCGCCTACGATGACGAGCTTGCGACGGATCTCGGCCATCTTCAGGGAGACAAAGTCAGCGATCACGGATCACAATCAAAGGTGATGCAACACAGTGTTATTCTTGCGGCGAGGTGTATCCAGAAGATGGAGCACGCGGGGAGTGGGGGAGAGGGGGTAGAAGGGGCAGAGGTGAGGGATGGGAAAGGGACCAGTTCAGGCTGCCCCGGGGGGGTTGGCTTTGGAAAAGGAGAGTGATCGTACTGTGAAATCTCAACAACTGTAATACTGCGGTTGAAAGAGGTTAATTTGAATAGAAGATAACCCACGTCGCAGCAAATAGACGAACCAGGGATGGAGAAAATAGGATTTGGGATGGAGGAGAAGAATATTTGATGACCTGGAGGTGGAGGAAGATAGAGGCCAGACTTGCCCGGGCGGTGGCCGTATTCTCGGGGTATTGTATTTGTTGTGGTACCGCCCGTTCAGGTATTGTGTCGACGGACAACTGATGGCCTTCCTCCTTTTCCCTACAACCTGGGCTTTTTCCTCCCCCCTAAATTCAAAAGTACTGACTGATCATTTCCAAGGTGCTTGGAGCCTGGGTATCTCGTTTGAAGGACCAGGTGGAAAATGTCACCTACACCCTCGTTCCTGATCTACGATCCTTACAACCTATTACGGTTCGCGTGTTCTCCTATCCGTTGCCTTGCCCTGGTCAGGCCTCTCTCTGATTAGGGGACGGTAATACCATTACCATGCCAGCCCTAGCAGATTATGTGTGGCTGAGCAAAGTCAGTATCCGCGTCACAAAAAGATCCACCCTTTGATCCCGGAGACACAGCCACCGTGGCTGTAGAGAAAGGTAGGTGAGTATGTGATATCATAGAAAAGGAAAGGGGGTGAGTTTCAGAGTTGGTGCTAAACTCTATCACGGCCTTATTTGGTACCCGTGGACGTTGTAGAGCCGAACTCCTGATATTATGGTTGCACTCTCTCCCTGAGCCAAGAATAGCAGCAGATAGGGCAGGGAGAGAGCCGACGGCCATTTTCCGCAAAAGGTATTTGCTCAATATACTCCAAGGTTCGATAGTTTGAATTAAACCGAGCTCTTTTTAAAAGATATATGGTATTAATGCTGTACATGTACCGTTGTAACCTAAATACTGCTCTGGTGGACATGCAGAGCAAATCATAGCTTGAAACAGGCCAACGCGGTCAACTGTACAACATTCAAGACCAGATGGGATCCATCCAAAAATGCTTGACTCGTTCCAGTGGCGATCGCTTCAATAATTTCAATGTTTCCTGCATCTTCATTCCGCTAACCACAGTCTTGCTCTGTCTCCAAAAAGTACGAAAAGCCAAGGCTGAATTACGCTATCCAAGGTTTTTTTTTTCCCACTATGATTACGATCCAGGGGCCACAGCTCAATTTGTCCACGTTGAACCACGATGCCCCTACCAAGCCAATCAAATTTGGCTTCCGTCATGCCTCCGCACCTAATCCACTTTGCAACGTGCATTCCTGAGGTTGACCTTATTCACATGGTGGAGAGGATAGGGGCATGTGCTGGAAGAAAAAAAATCATCCTTGCGCGGCCTTCGGGATCAGAAATTGTAACGGGACTAAAAATAGTGTAAGCGGAACAGCGGCTGAGATCCTCGAATTCTGGTGCCTCTGGTTTTCTCACGGGAAGTCGGGGGCTTCAGACAAGGCTAGTACAGGTACAGGTTAGAAGCAAAATCGTTTAGCGTAGTTTCCGGCGCTCCACGTACTCTTAGCTCGTTATCGCTCTACACAATTTCAAATGATACATCAAAAGCCAGTCATTATTCGAGCTTGCCCCGGTTTTTCCTACACGAAAGTTACTGGATTCCCACTTTCGTGACACTAGCGAAAAGCCACCGAGCCCGATCGACAAGCATGGCTAGCGGCTCCCTACTCCAGGACCCATCGCTCCAGGCACGGCTTCATCAATCATTTACCCTCGTCGACGGCCGTACTCTCGGCTTCGCAGAATTTGGCTCAACCAGTGAAAATGCCACTCCACTTTTCGCTTTCCATGGCCTTCCTGGGTCGAGATTCGAGCCTGCGTCATTTCATCATGCCGCGCGTGAAGTGAACGTGCGGGTCATCGGCATCGATCGCCCGGGACTCGGCCTTTCCTCCCCACAGCCGAATCGTAAGCTTATGGGCTGGCCCGCCGATACACGTGAACTGGCACAACACCTAAATCTGGCGCAATACTATGTTCTCGGGGTTTCTGCAGGCGGGCCGTATGCCTTAGCCTGTGCTCATGGTTTGCCGGAGTCGGAGCTGCTGGGTGTTGGCGTTGTGTCCGGCATGGGGCCTTGGCGGTTGGGCACCGGGGGTGCGACTTTGGACCTGCGGCTTTTACTCAATTGCCTTGCGTATGCGCCTTGGTTGGCTCGCATTATGCTGAACACCATATTTGGTGAGATGGTCAAGGGCTCGGATCCGGTCAAGATGAGGGAGGTGGTGATTGGTGCCACGAAGCGCATGAAGCCTGCTGATCGAGACTTCTGTGAAACACCTGAAAGCTTGGATCTCCTGCAGGCTTCCCTCAAAGAAAGCTTTAGACATGGCGTAGATGCCACGGTGGATGAAGGGCGAGTCTTGACGTCGGACTGGGGGTTTGAATTGGACCAAATCCACCTGAAGAATGTCCGCTTATGGTATGGTACAGAGGACTATAACACTCCTGTAACACTGGGGCGCTACATGGCCGAACATATTCCTCATGCTATCTTGAAAGAATACACGGAGGTCTCGCATTTTACTATACATAAACACGCCACTGAAATTCTCAGGGACTTGGTGGCGCCTGAGTAAGTGGATCATCCGTACCGAGATGCCTGGTGCAATGAGATGGGTATTATACTGAGAGGCTTGCATGTGTGAGCATCTTGTGGGAAACTGCCAATACCTCGGTACTCAAGGATTTTTCGAATTTGAATACCGCTTGAGCGGAAACCTTTCCATTCAGTATCAGTTAAATTGCTTGCACCCGTGGACGCATACCGAACCCTTAGAAATATGTACAATTGTCGGGCCCCGGCCATGAACTGTCTTTCTTGATTACGTTGTAGATATAGTTACAGCAACTGACTTTCCATGTTCTATTTTTGCTGACATTGATTGGTTCAGCAAATGGAATCACAATCCGGGTCCTGATCAATACTCAGTAAGTAATTGCTGCTGTCGTCGTAACGACCCGGGAGATTACAGTATATGTTTATGTTATGACTTGGCCTTCACACCGTCAGGCACCATCTCCGGATATCAATATTTGTGTATCCAGAGGTCATACTCAGGTCACATTAAAACAAACCCAATCGGTTAAATTCTGCATCGCGCACGACTGTTATCTTAAATAGAGGCTTCAAGAGTTCCAAGTTTGTTATCCGCCCATGTGAAGTGCGATGTACATTGATATAAGCCGAGGGCCTTCCAAACTTATGTCAGACTTGGGTATTAATGGAGCAGACCACTTTATGACTGAGAATTGAAGACCTCGATATACACCAAAAGTACCTTCAAAGGAATTCACGGCTACTTATGCTATTCATTGAGCACTTCAATGCGAGAGGTGCAGACCGCTTACCTAACACAACTGTTAGAACATCACGTGTCGTGAATTTGGCCGCAATTTTCCGTCCGCGCATTGCTAATTATTGACAAGCAGCAACGGTCGGCCATTGCTGAACCCCCCACTCGTCAAAATGCAGAAGGTTATTCAGAGGGCTACAACAGCCCGGAAGCAGGCACAAAAGAAGGTTTACCGGGCCCAGCAAGCCCTCAAAGTTGTGGACCGCCAGCAGGTCCTCCGGCAACGGAAGGATTACAACAGAGCTCTGATCACTGGTCTGAAGGAATCGCGGGATGCCCGCTGGGAGGACTGGGAGAAGGGGTCTTTGGCTCCGATGCGACATGTCGGACCCGATGCGACCAGATACGGTGCGGTCGACGTCTCCTTGATGCACCCCCCGGCCATCCCCAAGCACCTCCGCCGGAAAGAGATTCTGTTCGCCGAAGGAGACCGAGTCTGTGTTATTCGGGGTCGGGACAAGGGCAAGATCAACGAAATCACTCAGATCAATGTAGAGAGTGAGACTGTCATCATTAAGGATGTCAACATGGTGCGTTCCAGACCTGCTGTATATGGCAATTGGCACCGAGTACCACTAACCATTTGACCTTATTCAGGCCGAAGTCACCGTCCCTGAATTTGCCAAAATTTCCATGGGAATCACCTCCGATACCGTCGCCCAGGGCATGCCAGTGTCCATGAATGATATCCGACATGTCGTTGCCCTCGAGATGGAAGACGGAACAAAAGATCACATCGTACAGCACGCTTACGGCGGTGCCCCCTACCTGGAGCGATCTCACGACAGCAAACTCCCGCGCTTTTCTCGCTACATCGCTGGTTTGGATATTGAAATTCCGTGGCCCGCTGAGGAGCCACCCCACGCCGAGGTCGCAGAGTGTGACACAAGAGGAAATGAAGTGGCAGACGTGTCTTGGGTTCCCTCTATGGATGAGACGCCTTTCCCATCCAGCGTTATTGATGAACTGCGCAACAAATACTCCAGATTCCGAACACGGCACGACCCCGAGTATGTGAAGGAGAAGGTGATGGAGGAATATCGACAGGAATACTTGAAGAGCCAGTCTTTATTGACCCCTAAGGGCGAGAAGAAATTGGCGACGGCCAATGCCAGTATGGCATCCAAGCTGGCGAAGTTGGATGCCAATGGCAATGTGCTCATGGACAAGGAGACGAACGACTTCATCAGCCGCTTCATGGGGATGAATGCGACAAAGTCCAGCAAGTCCGCCACTGCTCAGGCTTCTGCTTGAACCGCGTGACTGTGGCGGCGAAAGCTGGACTTGTCTTATATTTGCAAGATAGCGATTTGTATAAACCTCAATGTATTCTAGTAGCATGGAAATTTGCGCCTATATCTATTTTTCTGAGTTCATCCACAACTTTCAATTCAATTTCTACACATTATCCACACAAAAACCCTCTAGCAAAGATTGGTTCATACAGAAAGTTGCAATCAGAAGGCTGTGCTGATGTAGGGTTTTCAAATGACGATCCGCGGGTCCGACAGGGGAGATCGAAAGTTCCGCGCCTGGGGCAATCATTCTTGATCCAACTTCCTCCCGGCCATTCCCTGACACAGCTTTCACCTCCGGGCAGCTGTAAAGAAATATGGCTTTTGCAGCAATCAATTCGGCCGGGGCTCCGATCGCCGAGATCGAGGAGGCCTTTGCGACCGAGCCCTCTCTAAAGCAACGAGTCTACGATGCGATCGGTGCGTAGTCAACGGCGCATCTACGCCTACCCGATGGCGATGACCATAACCCTGTCGCCCACCCACTGACCGTCATCAATTTCGATCATTTAGGCTCTACACCTTACCACGAGCCCTTATTCAAGGACCTCGCACGATACACCTCTTCCCTGCTGGCCAGGGCTGCCACTACCACATCCCTCCCGTTCGTGCCGCCGCCCAGCAATGGCCCAGCCGCGAAAAAGCGCAAAATAGAGAATGGGCAGCCGCAAGTGACGGTGCAAGCAGCTGCGGATTTGAAAGACCCCAATGCTCCAGTTCAATTTTATGTTCAGGATGTGTCGTTCGCTATACCTCAGCGCAAGAAGCTCATGCTCGAGATAACTGCCAGTGGCGGGCTTCGTGCAAGGAATCAGGCTACAAAAGAGATTGAATTTGGTGTTTCCATGGACCGGATCCGTGAGTTTTGAATTTCGACTCAGAATTTTTTTTAGCCTTCATTGTTGGATGAGACAAGAAACTAATGTGTGGATTCGCTTGCAATCTAGGTCATGCCTTGTGCCTTCCTGTGCCAGAGAAGACCCAGAAACAGTTCAACTTTTGTATCATTCCCGAGTACGCGGATGGAATCACACCACCACCCGAGGGCGTGCCTGGTTTAGATTGTATGGTTTTCACAGTGGCCGATGGCCCAGCCAAGGCTGCATTTACTGGACTGGGGCAACAGATTGGTCACAATGAGGGCGAAACTGCGGAAGGTCTGATCCGGAAGCTGCTGAATGATACCATGCCAAACACGAATGTCGTGCGGCCCGATGAGAGACAATTTGTGAGCGCTATGCCCGAGGCCCATCGCAAGGGCGAGAAGGCCTATCATGTCAAAGCCTTCCGTGGCAGCAAAGAAGGTATGTATCCCTTGAAAAAGGCGTCTGGGATGCTTAGACTTTTGGTCTACAATGATATTGACGTGCCTTTTCCTCACTAGGATACCTTTTCTTCCTGTCTACTGGAATTCTGTTTGCTTTCAAGAAGCCCCTTCTGTTCTTCTCCTTCGACACCATTGAATCCGTTTCATATACGTCTGTTCTCCAGAGGACATTCAATCTCAACTTTTTAGCCCGCCCGCGCAACGGCTCCGAAGAAGATCAGATGGAAATCGAATTCCAGATGATTGACCAGGCCGACTTTAGTGGAATCGATACCTACATTAAACGACATGGCCTACAAGATGCGAGTTTAGCTGAGGCCCGGCGTGCGAAAGTGTATAATGTCAATGCTGGCAAAAACCAGGATGGAGCTGCCGAGGCCGGCGGTGAAGAAGAGGAAAGCGAGCTACAAAAAGCCCAACGGGAGCTTGAAGACGAGGAGGATGAGGATGAAGAAGACTATGACCCCGGGACCGATGGCGACAGTGAAGGAAGTGGCTCCAGCGATGATGAAGATGACAGCGACGATGACGATGAGGACGAGGAAGACGCGGAGGAAGAGGAGGACGCCGCCGATCAAGATGGGGATGGAGATGAGGATCTCGTCAACCAAAAACTTGGAAATGAGGCCTAATGCATTCCTGATGACGAGTATGTCCCATTGAGCATCTCAGATGTTAGCATGTGCTTCACGCCGACATATCACGATTGTTCTAATCGATGTCCCAGAGCAATTGGGCCCGGCAATTGGCTCGGCTTGTTCTGTTGAAACCACTAGCATTCACACCGTATCTTGGGCCCCGTCGAACGATCGCGCCCAGTGGGTCGCAGACGTGTCAAATGCAACTGTAGGGTTAATCTCTCAGCCTGGACCTGTATCCTTTGCAGCTGTCAGTGAAAGATGTTACATATACTGGCTTGGCAAAAAAAGTATTTGTATTGCATAAGAATTGATCACCGATGAAATCTATAGGTTACAGTGCTGTTCATCAAGCTTCTAACTATAAACCGATGAAGCTCCGGATGCCAAGACCGCAATCTTACCGCTTGATTAAGCGCATTCCAGACCGAGTCCAGACAGCCTCCCCTGAGAGCGGTAAAGCAGGGGAAAAAAACAAAAATCCCAAGCTAAAAAAATGGGGGTTCACACAGGCAATGATGTAGTAGCGATCACTAAATTGAGTCTTTTTGGTTACCACCCGACATGAATATTTGAATCTTGTGAGCCTTTCCCAGGTTTCCCAGTGCCTGCAGGATCTGTGACGCAGGGAAGCGCCAGCACTACACCCCAGGCACCTTAGTCCTTCCATTGGGTGTTTCACAATAGCCCTAAGTGAAGCAACTAGTTCTTTTTTCTGGATCGAATTATGATCTTCCACATATTCTAGTAAAAATGATTTTATTATTCTCTCTCTCTACCGGAGAGGTAGGTTAGTGCTCTAAAAAAAAAAGCTCACTCTGATAGAGAAGGCCGTACCGCTAGTAGTTTAGTGTGTAGAAGAGGAGACTCCGGTCTTTTTCCCCCCAACGCTCCAAGTTTGTTACCGTGTTACCGGTAATTACCACCCGCGATCAACAACTTCGGGCGCTCCTACCCGCAACTTTCGTTGTCTCCTCGTATCAAATACACTCCGAATACCCTCCGCTCCCTTTCTTCCAACTTCTCCCTCTCTTCTCTTCTTCCTCATCCACAACCCCCTTCCACACCCTCCCACTCCCCTGCTCTTCCAACCAGTGCGGCTCGTACTCGTTGTCGAGTACCGTGGGTGCTCACTTCCTCTTGGTCCGCTCCGTTTAGCGTTGTGCCCCTTTCGTGTTCGCCACCGTTCGCATCTGCGCTTGGCCCCGACTGGATTCGCCCCCAGACATTGCCCCGTTCGATTCTCCAACCACCAGGTTTCCAATCCCTGTGCCGGCTCGCCCAATTCTATTCCTGTCTCATTGGAAAGCTTCCAACGCACTCCTTCGTCCCGTCGTGTTTGGACAACGTCCCTCGGCTCAACGATCCTGCGCGAACCAGTGACATCGTCGGAGCTGTGTATCCATTGAAGTGACCGGGATCATATCGGTTGACGATCGGATATCTTTGCAGTGTATGTTCACCTACCCTATTAATTCTGTGGCCTCTTATGGTCCTTACTTTTCCAAGCCCGTGCTGACTGCGGTTTAGACACTGCCCCGTCACGTGTCTGCGTCCCTGAGATCACCCCGTGATTGAAAGTTCAAGTTTCTGATCGCAACCCTTGCACCCGCATCTATGGCGTCGTCTTCATCAAACGTAGTGGGTGTCCACTACCGCGTGGGCAAGAAAATTGGAGAGGGATCATTTGGTGTCATCTTCGAGGGTACCAACCTCCTCAACAACCAGCAGGTTGCCATCAAATTCGTGCGTCTTATTTCTGTAAACACCACAAAATTGCCGAACTGACCGAAGACAGGAACCCCGCAAGAGCGATGCTCCTCAGCTCCGCGATGAATACCGGACATACAAGATCTTGGTTGGATGCCGTAAGTGTCGAGTGTTGATATCCCTTCCCACCATTTATCTAACCCTTTTATGCAGCCGGTATTCCCAATGTCTATTACTTCGGACAGGAGGGCTTGCACAACATTCTTGTGATCGATCTCCTTGGCCCTAGTCTGGAGGATCTCTTCGACCACTGCAATCGCAGATTCTCTACCAAGACCGTTGTCATGGTTGCTAAGCAAATGGTACGTTTCTAAGCGGGGTTTCCAACAGACATAGCAACTAACGACTTCCAGCTCTCCCGCGTGCAAACAATCCACGAGAAGAATCTGATTTACCGGGATATCAAGCCTGACAACTTCCTCATCGGGCGCCCTGGTACAAAGGCCGCCAACGTCATTCATGTCGTTGATTTCGGCATGGCCAAGCAGTACCGTGACCCCAAGACCAAGCAGCACATTCCCTACCGTGAGCGCAAGTCATTGTCCGGTACCGCCCGTTACATGTCTATCAACACACATCTCGGTCGCGAACAGTCCCGACGTGATGACTTGGAGGCCTTGGGACACGTCTTCATGTACTTCCTCCGTGGAGGTCTTCCCTGGCAGGGACTGAAGGCTGCCACCAACAAACAAAAGTACGAGAAGATCGGCGAGAAGAAGCAGACTACCGCCATCAAGGATCTCTGTGATGGGTACCCCGAGGAATTCAACAAGTACCTGAGCTACGTCCGCAACCTTGGATTCGAGGACACCCCCGATTACGACTACCTCCGTGATATTTTGACTCAGGCCCTCAAGAATGGCGGAGATGTGGAAGATGGAGAGTACGACTGGATGAAGCTGAACAATGGCCGCGGATGGGACTACAAGTCGCACTCGTCACATCATCAAAATCAGTACCAGACCTCAACGGGGCGCGATATTCACGCGAACCAGATGCGTCACAGCCAACAACGGCCTGGGGTGACTGCCGACCGTTTAAACGCAGCGCAGCCCCCTCCTCCTTCTCCAGCCAAGGGACCCGGCAAGACACCCAGAGACCGCCCAAGCGGCAACGGTATCCCACCGAAACGTGCGAGCGGGGGCTTCGAGACTGGGACCCCGGCAGCATCGACCACAGCGCAGTTCCAGAACTCCAACGCTCATCTGCCTCGCCACGGTAGCCCCGGAAACCAAGGACTGAATAGCCAACAGGCTGGCGGCGTGCAAGGAAACAATGACGCGCAGCCCACCTTCGTCCAGAAAGTCATGAAGGCTCTCTGCTGCGGTAGGTGATCTAGCTGGGGTTTCCTCCAGTTGTTTGCGGCTCGCTCATTTCGAGATCCAGGTTGAACTCGAATTGAATGACGTGACGCCGCGGCATCCTGGATTGGACTCGGCCTACCTTTCTCTGCTCTGCCCACAATATTCGAATACGGCCGAAGAATAACAACAAAGTCGGCATGGGACTGTCTGTCTGGTTTCTTTTGTTTCGGCCATCTTGACTAGGTAACTCGTCGTCACCCGGTTATATCCAGGTGATGACCAGTTCCATACATGGCCACCCCCTTTTGACACTCTTTCTTCCCATTCGACGCTTCAGCATACAACTCGCATGTGGCTAGAACGACCCTTCTCTCATTGATGCTTACGTCTTCATCCCCCTTTTTTCTTTTCACGGTGCTACGGCTGGGAACGGCGAATTTTGAGAGATTTTTTTTTTCTTTGCCTAGTTGCCCATTTTGCATCCCCATCACTATATTTGGCGTTAACCGTCTAATCCCAAAATTTCATGGCAACGGGCGGATTCGGAGGTCGACATTCAACTGGCTCTTCACATCTGCATTCTGCTATCTCGGAGGGCTGTTTTAGACTGGGGATTTTGCAAGGCCATTCTTGTCCTCGGTTAGGACATGATTTGCGTGACTTGCTCTGTTCTGACCAGGCAATGGATGATCCCCTGTACAAAGGACGATGGATGAAGACCGCTGACCAGGTTTCGAACTTTCCGTCGTGGCCCACGGGAGCAGTCTGGTTCCATCTCATCCTGCCGCTGGGCAAGATGGGCACCTGCATGTCCTTGTTTCGTTTGGGTTCTTTTTTTCTTTCTCGGCATATCGCCTCATGACCTCCTGTCGTTCCTCCTCCCCCGGGGCTTGCTGTGTCTTGCACCTACATGGCGATGTCAACCCGTCTTACCGAACCGGGCGGAACGACGCATGCATATATTCTCCCGGTCCTATTCCCCTACCTTTTGTTGGATTGCCTTTTGATTGTTTCACCCCTGTCGAATCTATTGCCCGTGTCTATAATTGTCTGTTTGTCTCTTGCTCCGTTTGAGAAGCGAGTCTTTCCTGTTTGTTTTCTGGTAGTGTTTGGCATAAGATAGCATTGTTCTTTGTGTTTTCTTTCTGGTTCTGATGCCTCGGCCTGGAGCTTCACGCGTCCGAGCGGCGTACATAATTCCTGCTTTTTCGGAGTAGGCGACTAATACATTTGCGTGCTTATCTGCGAGTGGTCTGAAACGTAGATTCCCGTAATTGCCAGTAGTGAAATCATAGAGCACTCTAGACCTGTCACGGAAGAGACATCCTGCCCGTCAACTTTCGTCGCCCGACTCAACGGCTTGAAACGATGTCTTCAGCATGTACTTCGTACTGTCGAGTTATTGGTGGTCTACAAAACCTCGATGATCTCATATCGGCCACACGAGACACGCCCAAAACATGTCTCTGCATCACACCATCCACGCCGTTCCGTCCTAACCCTCTCAAAGCAGCACCGGGCATTCCCCGAGCCCAACTACCGTACTAACTAAGCAAGTCACATACCCCCTGCCGTCGATAGCTTAATTGAGTGGCGACCGATCAACAGTGTCAAAACCCATCACAAAAACTTGCAATCACATAACTCAATTCAAGTGCCACACCAATGAGCAGAAGTACAAGTCATCCAATCACTATCCACCTCAGACACCACATTCAAGAAGAGGAATGCCACTCAAAGAGATGCGCCACCCGGCTTAGCTTTATGTACATGTAGTCTGTTTAGTTCTAGTTCTAGTTTTAAATTTAATAGTGTCCCCATACGGAGTATACTTTGCCACATTATAAGACATTCAAGATTACATTCTGCAGACAGGGGACTAGGACAAGGACCACGCGATCTGCATCAACATACGACACTGTACATTGCGTACAACTAACTGAAAAAGTTAAAACGAAAACCCCCCGGTAAAGAAAGAACGGAAACCCCTAGTAAACAAGGATATCCAATTAAAGACCCAGCACGACGTATAATGTATAAACCTCCCCGGGGAGAAACAAGGATCCATGGATATCGCTTCCTGATGCGGTACACACCCACATCCTGGGACTAAGCTAGTCTAGGCTACCTCATAATTGTGGCTCCATATACCCCATCCCTTAGTCACGGCTCTCTCAAAAGTACTGTCCTAAGTTTGGAACCTTGGATGTCATGATCCCTCTTCGTCAGGCCTCGGCCATGATTTTGCTTCAGCCATGATTGACTTTACCAGTCGACCACTCATATCATCTCACCCCCGCATCTGGAATGTTGTGGTCACTCTTGGCGCTGCACGTTACTGTGTTCTGATTTGTTAGCCCCAGGCAACCATGCTTTTGCTTTTTGGGTTTTCCTTTCTTTTTTGGGCGGGGGAGGGGCTGCGTGGGCTGATGGATCTTCGTGGCTGTGTGTCGTGTGTCGTGTGGCCTGTGTTTGTGTGGTGGTGCTGTGGGGTCCGATTTGGCTTTGTTTCTGCAGAGATCGGGCTATGTTGGTTTCGACTGGGTACTTACAGGACAGAACTGAGGGGGGGGGGGGTTTGCGCGTGCGTGATGGTCTTTGGAGCGTGGAAGGTGAGGTGACTTGGTTGTGGTGTTAGGGGGTTGGGATTATCCTTGACTTGCTGATAACATCTATGTCGGATGTTGCTTGGACCTCTTGAGGTGCAGTAGATCGAGTGAGGATGGACCGAGCTTGGAGTGTCAACCCGTCGATCTAATGGCTTATCTGGGGAAGCTGATTGAATATACGAAGGGCCCGAGGCCTCCTTTGGAGCTTGAAATGGTATAGTTCAGTTCGGGCTGTTAGTTTTACAGCTATGGGATTGCGTAGAGCTTACTGTATGGCGTTATGCTGTGTTTGGGCAACAGTGGGGGCGGGAGGGCGTTGCAAGCTAGAGGTACAAGGAAAATCACCGGGGAAAGCAGTTGATCAGAGTCCAGAGCACAGATGACGATGCAGGTAGCTACGGACGATTCAGCTTGAATCAACCCCATCGGATACCCCGCAGAATGGACTGCATGATGGCTTGACCTTGATGATTCAAGGCTGACTTCACTCTTTACCTGAAACTCAGGCCAGTGTCGTAGCTTGAACTAAATCGTTTAGTTGACGCCGTCCTCCTAAAGGAGCATCATACCCGTCCACATGTAGAACCGGCATCAGAAATTAGGGCCGCAACTCGTATCACCGAGTCAGCTTTCGAAAGCCATGATACCACAATCTTGAAGCATGGACTTGAGTTCAAAGAAACAGGCTTCAACACCCAAATAGGTTACTAAGTTAATCCGCGCCCCGTTACAACCAATCAACAACCACTAACATGCCGCTTTACAGTCCATGTGACCGCTTTCCCGCGGGCAACGGTTGAACCTTTCCGTTCGAACCAATCAGATCACCCGACATGCACACTATGAGCAGAAATGGCTTGATTCGATTGCGCCCCTGGACTGGCCTGATACCTGACTCATGCTTCGCCCTCACTAATATCCCGTTCATTAATCTATCTACTCTCGACTAAGTACAGTCATGGCTAGCTTATTCAATAGTGCTACGCCCGAAACGCCGGCCCAGCCATGGCATGCAGCCTATCCAGCACCGAAATGCACAGCACCGGTGATATCTCGGGTGGAGGTGCTGAAGAAGTTGAAGGAGGGTAGGAAAGACTTTGTGCTTGTTGATTTGCGACGCGCAGATTTCGAGGTATAAAAATCAATATACATGCCCAACCAAACCTAATCCAAACCCAAAGCCAGGACTGCACGGGATTAGCCTGTTAGCTGACTGTATTATGGATTAGGGTGGCACCATCCGCGGATCATTGAATCTACCGTCCCAGAGTCTATATCCGTCTCTACCGAGTCTGTATTCGGTTCTTTCGGGTAGCAACGTCAAACAAGTGATTTGGTACTGTGGTTAGTGTTTTTCTTTATCGGACCTTTCGCCTATTTCACGTTGTAGAAGCGGGTGGCGTTTCTTTTGGGCCCTCTCTTACGATTTTGTTTAGGCTCATGCGGAGGACGCGGCACTCGGGCGGCCGCGTGGTTTGCGGATTACATTGAGAGTCAACAAGATACGGACCTGGCAAGCTTTGCTCTTGAGGGTGGCATTAAGGGTTGGGTTGCGTCTGGAAGTGATTATACTGAGTGGATAGATGGGTACGATGCTAGCCATTGGGCGAGCAAGTAGGTACATTACCTAAATTTGAGTCAAGTCCCGAGTCCTACTGTCGTATCTTACGATGTCGTTAGCTCGGACTAAAGTCAAGCATTGGGTATAGAAGCACGGCATTCGGTCCGTTTTTGGAATAGTCACTCTAAATCAAACATTCTGCAGCCAGGTCGATCTTTGATAAGAGCTTATGCACACCTTCTGCAGATATTTTATTATTGTACGTAAACATAGTAGCATTGGGCTGCCAACAGTTACATCATATCAACCCTGTTCAGAACAATAGACGACATGAAATCCATTTACAACATAAACAAAACATTGAAACTGCAAACTCCACATCAGGCATGGATTTTAGCCGCCGTAAAAAAAAAAATTAAGGCCTAGATCTTAGATCGTGGATACTGCCAAAACCATCAACTTGAAACAATAACATCAGCCCAGCGGCTATTTCATCTTGGGGGCCAAGACTAACGGGTTGGCGTTAATAAACTAAACAAACTAGCGTAGGTACAGGATTTGGAAGGATTCGGAACTCGCCGTTGAAACACAAAGGAATTCGGAATGGAGTTTGTGTGGAGTTACATGGACCTATGGGCGTGCAATGGGTCTGAAATCAAAATACGTACAGATTGGGTGTGGACACGGAGTTTCTAGTCTGCTGTAGCGCAGATCCTCGTCCAGTTTTTAGACCAGGAAGGCTGTTCTCCACTGTGTGACTTTGGCTAAATTATACAATGGTGCTTTTCCAAGACATAGTTGGATGGGATGAGCTAGTTTTTACTAGACTGGATGTTAACCTTGGTTGTGATTTGGATTGAGGTTGCAATAGTGTGGATCTGCAGAGCAAAACATAGTTTAGTATTACGGCACGAGACGTTCTTATTCTAGTTTTTTTTTTGTGGTTCTACTGTGATTCCTGTTGTTCGAGATCTGTGGGTTTACTGTACGTGTTGTGGTGGCTCCGGATTGTTTCACGTAGCGCCCGACCATATCTATTTCGCCTTCGCTTGAATCCTGTACAGCCCCAGGGCGCTATTGTGTACGAATTGACTCGATCGTCACGACGACAACACCGAAGATCCCGTCGTGAAACCATGGATTTCCGTTGAGGCTTATCATTTTCTTCATACTCCATAGAAGTATTTTTTCCCTTCCTTCGTCCCATTGAAAATCAGGATTTTGGCCGATTGTGTGGGGCCATGAGGTCATTCACGCGGCTTCTGCCGTGCGCTCCGTTTGATCGACAGGACGCGGGAGAAGATGTGCGTGGAGGGACATTAGCAGAGTCTGGAACTTTGCAGTGGAGATGATCTGATGGGAGTGAGATTTTTCTGGTGTTTCTTTATCTTGTTTTTGTTTTTGCTTTTTGCCTACCTTGCGGCCCCAGTCTACGATCTGATCGATCGGCAAAGATTATTACCGCTGCACGTCATTTGGCTTAGGAGTTATTTGTTGGGAATGGCGTTCATTCTCCATCGTGTTATGTGCTCTATTTTTGTGATGTGGTCCCTATGGAGTAAATGTATTTGTGTAGATGTTGAGGTATTTACTCATCGACTTGGGGCGGACGATTCCCCGCCCAGACAAGGAAACCTAAACAGCGATGGAACCGAGTGAATTATGTAACCAGACAGATTCGAAAGAAAAAAAAGGTCGAGCCAATTATGCTGTGCAATTGTCCAATCAGTGCCCCTTGACCCTAACCTCCACGCTTTACAGCGTCTGCGTAGCGCATGGACAGACGACTGGACACGAGACCTAAAAAGTCCCCCCGCTATGGCTCCACCGTCTTGGACTACCCCATACGCCTCCTTTGGAACCGGTCGCTTCCAGCCGACATGGCGCAATTCTAGAAGGACGAGAGGGCGGTACAGGTCACAAACTGACCAGCAAGGGAAAGCGTCGTGAACCCGTGCGCGCTGATGTGGGGAATCCTTGCTGATTACCGAGGTCTTAGGGTCGGGGAAATTGTGGATCTGGAGAAAGAGGAAATGAGAGATCGTGAATGGTAGGTGGACTCCGGGCTATGGTGGGAGGCTGCTTAGGTGCATGGGGAACGGGGTTGGATTGGTTCCTGGAAAAGGGGATAGAGAATTGGGAGATTACTGGTGCCGACGAGACTCGAGCTTCGCGTACAGGACCGGTCTGTGCCTTACGAACCCGTACAACGGACATGCAGGAGCTCAAGCAAGGGAGATTCCCGCCCGTTTTCTTCTATTCGATTTCTACATGTGGATTGGGCTCGTATCGACGAGTTGGGATTGGTTGACCTTCCCTGCAGCTAAACTGCACGGCGGGCATAGTTTCTGCACAGGGGTTCATGTCGCATGTCACGCTACTCATCCCAGATCTCGCAAGCTGATCTTAATTCTGTGCCTTGGACGTCGAGGCTTATCATCAGGAATCAGGGATACCGTATACCAGATCGAGACTCGCCCAACTCTCCGCTGTCGGCCGGCTTATCAGTGAGTCAGCGGTGGATCGTCGTTACCAAGGTCCCTGAGCCCCATTTGTATGGGTCCCGTAATGGTCTTGGCTCTCGGATTCTCTCGGCCCTAGATCAGCCCCGAAAACCCGTATGCCGACGGGAAACTCAGATCTCCCATTGACCGGGATCGGGGTAAATAGGGGGAAAATCTCTGTTGGATATGTAGTATTGGCTTGGCAATGCAAACAAACGGACAAATGAGGGCCAGAGACGGGGATGTAGTGGCGACTATAAACGCGATCCCTGCACAAGAAAAAAAAAAAAAAAAAAAAAAGAAGAAGAAAAAAACAGACAACACACCCCAACGCTAGGCAGGATCCAGGCACCAGGATCAGATGTCACATTTTAAAGAAGAAATTGTCTCGGGACCGGGTGTGGCGATCGTGGGTATGCTTCGGCGGGGATTCTAGAATTCTAGATCGGTTCCCTTTTAATTGGGGCTTAACAGAGATTTACAACGACACCGAGACTAAAGTGACTAGTCTATGATCGGGCGTTCTTTTTTGCCACCGGGATAGGAATTGGCATACTGTCGGAATGGGAATAGGAATAGGAAATAGGTGCACCCTCCAATGTAACCTGTAAAAGCTTAGAATCCCATCCAAGGGAGATCGGCAGGGCAAGCAATTCCAGACATTCTGTTCCTAATGCGAATGACGTGCAAAAAAGATCATTTTTTGAAACGCAAGGGGGGATGTGCGTGTCACTAAAAAACCGGTCGCTCCACGAGCCGCTTGCTGATTGGCTGCGTGGCTGGCACTGAACCGTGGGTCTCAGAAGATTGACATTCCGAGACCGGATAAGGGCGTGCTTTAGCGTCGTTGCGTTGGACATCGTGGGGCAATCGAGCCTGAGGATTGGCTGATTAGCCTCCGTGCTGGACTACGATAGGAGAATGGAGTCACCAGAATTCTTTGGGTAAAGATAGGAATGAGCCTTCTCCCAATTAGTAAACCTGTACCAAACTTCCCACGAGGTGAATCGCCACGCGTTTAATTAGAGGCACACGCACCTTAATGACGTTCTGGAAGCGCTCTTTTCTCCCCCTGCATTGGCAATCCCTTGCGTTACTGGTATTGGTATTACCGATTGCCACACATTCTCCACTGTAAAGTCTGTATCGTCATGATCGACCCAGAATGATTCTGGAAGTGCGGGTGGAGACTTGGGGTCTTCCTTTCCCTAACTTATCTAGACCTTGTTCGCCCATACATTCTCCCCCTTCCCGTTTCATTCATTTTGCCTCATCCGTCCCACCAACCCCCGTATAGTCGCTTCCCACGCTCATGCTTCTACTACTTCCTATATCTCAATAGCATCCTTCTCTCCGGTCCCAAGCTGGAGTCCCGTCCATCACAGAGGGGAGGACCGGTGAGAAAACGACGGTTTCAGGGACCCCGCCGCACGCTGTCCGCAATGCTGAAGAAGAAGACGTTGGCGCCTGCCTTCTTTTGGAACTTCTCCCCGTCCACCACCCCCGAATTATCGCCTACCTCGTCGGATAGTGATTCCGACGAGGATATGGATTCGTCCGGCTCCCGACCGGTTAGTTTGGCCGTTTCGTCGGGAGCCTTTTGTCCCATGCGACCAACCCTCGACGATGTCTTGGCCAACACCGCGCCCCCGCCCTACACTCTCAGCGCGTTCATGGCCTACCTATCCCAGAACCATTGCCTAGAGACCCTCGAATTCACCCTTGAGGCTAAACGTTATCGGGAAACATACCACGCCCTGGTCGATCGGTTAGGGGACGTCGCTGTCACAACAGATACCCCCGAGGCCCAGCACTTACAGATGCTCTGGCAGCGGTTATTGGAGGCCTATATCTACCCGGGCGCCCCGCGAGAAGTCAATCTTTCCAGTGAAGTCCGGGACACCCTCCTCGACCACCGAAACGCCCCCTTCCCGCCTGTCCCCGAGACCCTCGACTTTGCCGTGAAGAACATCCACGAGTTGATGGAGGAATCCATCTTCCTGCCTTTCCTCAACAGTCACACGACCTCTCCGTCCGTGTTTCCCTCCGAGCCTCCATTCGCCGCCGATGATTCCGTCAATCTGTCTAGCACCAGTTTGGAAGAACATCCGATGAAGAAGGTCCGCTCAAGGGTAAAACGTATCTCGCCGCAGTCGTCCATCAGGGATTTACCGGGTTCGCTGAACCGTGGGAATCACTCGTTAGGAACCCTTCATGCGATCGGGAAACGGACTTCGGGTGCCCTCCTCAGTACAAGTGGCGACTCTATCGGCATGGCTCTTACCGATGATTCGAGCCCACAGTCAAGTCCCACGGCTGAGGAACCTATGACACCGCCGACCACCCCACCGGCTAGCGAGCCTCATCTTCCCATGCACAGCCCCAAGCTGCGTACCGAGAACCCGTGGAAGAAGATGGGAATGAAGCTGGGCTTCAAGAAGCGCTCTACCGGTAGCGCATCTTCTCGCGATCCTAAGATCATCGGTCTCGACGACTAGGATACCATCTCCCATCTCCCATCTCTTCTCACCTGTTTACCATACGTCCCCCCAACGACCCCGATCCCGACTTGACGATATCTCTCCATCTCTTTGTCTCAAAACTACCCCAACTCTCAACTCACGACCCCCCCCAATCTCCCTTACCTGGGGTCGCCTCGCATGACCTCAAGCCTGAACATTATATCACAACACGACCTGCTCCGATTCCGTTTTGCTAGCGTTTTACATTGGCGGTGTATGAGAATCACGATGCATCAAGCATACGAACACGGCGTTTTTCTTTTCATTTACATTTTGGTTTGGATGGTTTCTATGTTCGAACCTTTCAGCGAGCATATGATGCACTTTTTTTGGTTCTATGTTCATGTTGGCCTAGGAAAAATATCCTATTCATATAGACTGACTGGATAGCGAGGGCGTTTTATTTTTTCGAATGTTTGAATCATTTCTGGCACTGGTGGATCTGTGTCGATAGCTTGCTACGATAGGATAGTGCGGTATTTCTTTGGAACTGATAGACTTGATACCCCTCTCAACTTTTCGAAATCCTCCAGTAAAGTTTCTGTATATTGTAGACCTACACTAGACTGAAGAATTGAGATGTAACATGATTCTCGGCTTATAAATAGACTTGAATTCTATGAGACCGGACCGCACAAAGACTAAAATAATGATATGTGCCATTGCAACCCCATTTCATTCCACAGTTTACTATCCACTTAGAGCAATCCGCCGTCCCCCTCGTGTCTCCAAAGCCCCAATATCAAGTACCCACCCCTCCCCAGCCAACGCAGCCAAATACCTCTCAGCCCTCTCGCCACCATTCAAAAACACAAGCGTACTCTCGACAACCTGGTAAACAAATTGCTCGCTCTCGGACGTAGTATCAGAATCGGACAAAACACGTGCGGCTAAAAGCGCATGCATCCACGCTTTAAGCTGTGATTGGACGGAACACCCTTTCTTGAGAAGGATAGAAGCGTGCCAGGTCGTGCCACGTTGGAACAGGAAGAGAATATGCTGCTCTTCGGCGAAGAGATCGTGTAATTTGGTCATGGGGATTGATGTTTGGAATGAATTGCTGGAGGCAGAGAAGAATGTGGGTAGTGAGATGCCTATTTCGGCTGTACCGAGGCATTTTCTTAGCTGGGTTCGGGAATCTGTCCATTCGAGGACGCCGTCGCGGGGGAAGATGCGTTCTTGTTGAGATACTTGGGCGGGGGTGAGGATTGTCCATTTATTTTGGCGGTTTGTGTCGGGGATGAGCTTGCTTTTGGTAGGTTTGTCTTGGATGTTGAGCGTGTCTGGGTCAGATGAAAGTATAGCTGAGAAGACTATGTTTGCTCGTTGCCGGTTTAGACTGGTCATCTGTACTGATCGTACAGCTGCGTAGTTTAGGCTCAGGTGTGCTGCGAGGAGGATAAGTAGTGCGACCCAGGTAGTTTTGAAGCCGGTGATGTGTGATACGACGACTGAGCCAACCTGGTGTTGTTAGAACTTAGCAGCTGCATGCATGAGATGGCTACTTACAAGCATGCCTAGGAGGGAAATTACAGTCTCCTGGGAGGAATCTTTCTATAATATCAAATTAGTCTTCGTAACACTGGTACCTAGACAAGAACTTACAGCATTGAGCTCTGCCAAGTTCCCCCATTTAGAAAAATGGGCACTTAGGCTCGCTTTCGAACTCCCTCCTGCAACTCCGCAGAGAGCTCGTAAGACTCCCGCTGTACTAAGGATAGTCACTCGCATGACACCGGCAGGGACCATTGGCGAAAGACAGTCGAGGATCATGGCGATATCATTGAACACGTCGGCTGCTAGCCGGTATGTCTTGCATTCTGGCTCGAGGGCTGTCCCGACTCGGTGCGCGAATAAAATGGTTGCAACACGGCCAGACGAGTCCTGCAGGATGTGTAGAAGAAGAGCAGATGTTGGGGACGCGCTAGCATTACCCACGCCGACTCCTGGAGATAGTCAGTATGATGGTTGAGGTGGCTTTATAAGGTGCACTGGAGTACTTGACAAACCTTGCAATACTGCTCTCGAGGAGAGAAGACCGGCGATGGAGCTGCAGAATGCTTGCAGAGAATCCTATTGGCAATGCAGATTGGATGAGCTTTGCTCCGTGACGGCTACCCGGGCTTCCATTGTATTGAACCGGTTCACTCACGAATATTTGGTATCTGCCGATTATAGTTCAGTATCATTGAAGATATCTTAGAAAGCGAGCAAGCATGGGTCTTTCAGATACTCACGGTAGATAGTCATCGCTCACACTCTGTGGGAATCCTGACGGCAAAAAGATGTCACTCAGAGTAGCTACTAGAGGCTTGGTGGACCATGATGAAGTCAAAGGTACGTCCTGGACAATGTGGTACGATCAGTCTATAATTCCACTAGCGAATAAATGAATTTTCGATCATCCACATAACAGAATCGACAAGGCCGTTCATGGACTGAGGACATGTGGCCATACGGAGACTCGTCCAGAAGACTTCTGCCATGCTTTCCATGAAGAGCACAACTTGTGCATGATCAATGATCGCAATTGAGCCAATCGGATATCAACGGGGCCAAGGGTAATGGAACTGAGGAGGCCTACCATCACATCCACCCGCCCTCGAGATCCCTTCGATACATCTTGCTTGGAGAAGACATAGGTTGCAGTAGGACTATCTGCCTCATCTGTCTCATGAAAGGTCAATCTGTCCTTGGCCTGAGACGCCATAATGTAGTTGTTCAATGTGAATGGAAGCTGAAGAGCCACGATTCAGTAATCGAAGGGGCACGTGCGGGGAAACACGCGTTCCCCAACTTATAAAACAATGCAATCTACGATATAAGAGGAGATCTATGCATGGAGATAAATAATAATTTTATTGAATATGGAGGAATACTCCAAATCAAATGCTCCCAGAGCTGAATATGTCACAGTGAATCCAGAATCCAACGTCTATACTCGTCGCTTTTCCGATGGCAAGACGAGAAGCTTTGTTGCGCTGCCCAAAGATGAAAAAAAAACCCCAAAACCACCAGCGCCTGGTTCACAAAATAAGAACCGTAGGGAAAAAAGAAAAAAGAAAATCGCAAGTAACATCCAAATAACTATGGAAAGTTCAACTTGCAGGATAGACCATGGAGTAGATGATTCTCGGATGAGCACAATTCCCGCGGTTGAATGCGGACTCTAGTCCTCGAGTCACTCCCCAACAGTCGCGGTGGTGACACCCAGTCGCCAGCAGGTATCAGGAAATCCACCGCACAGCCTCTAGAAGGGTCATACCCCATCGCATCATGGTATAATATGTAAACAAAACAAGAATCTCCGCCGGCAGAAATAAGATCACAATGATCCTATTTACGCGTACATGCTCGCGCCACCGGTCTCCACAGCCTCGATCTCGGCTTGGCTCCAGGGCAGACGACCGAAGCGAGTGGGGAGCTCAGCACGGTCGAAGAACTCGCCAGTACCGGGACGGACGGGACCGAGGGAGGCACCGGCTGAGCCACCAATGCCGCCGGTGAACTGAGCGCGACCGAGAGGACCGTGCTGCTGGGCCTTTGCGCGGTAGGTAGCGAAAGAGTCAGGCAGGGCACCCTCGGGGGAAGCAGGGTGAACGCGAGGAGTGTGGTCCACGGCGGCTGGAAGAGAGATGTTAGCGCGAATTCAGAGCTCTTCGGGAAAGAGCTTCGGGGAAGCTCAAGGGTGCCACGTACTAGGGACGGAACGCTTGCCAACGAAGCGGATCAGGGGGGTGCGGAAAGCATTGCCGAGAGCGATGGTGGCACGCATTTTGATAGAGGTGTGGAGGTGGAGTTGGAGGTGGCGGTGGTATGTGGTGTGGTGTAGTGAAGGAAGGTCAATTTCACAGAGTGTGCGAGAAATCAATGGGGTCCGGTAGTATCCGAACCGACCCGACGCGAAGTAGCGGACTGGTGAGTTTTGTATGGAGTTGAACGATGTGATATGATCCGTTGGATCTCGTCGTAATTTGTTAAGTAAATATGTATTTGAGAAGGATTGACGAGAAGAGGAAGTTAGAGGGGTAAAGAGAGAAGAGAGAGGCAAGATAAGAAATCTGTGCTATGGCATGGACTACCGCATTTGGTCGAGTCCGCTCGGAGCCGATATGGGCCCGAGTTTGAGTTGGAGGTTTCTTAACTCAAGTCACGCAATTCAGCGGATCTATTGGCTACACTATTGGCAGACGGCGCCGCTACTCCTCATATGATTGTTCCCATTTCCCCCGCACGGCATTTTGCATTGAGCGGGTGCTTACTCTTTTCCGATCCCTTTCCTAATTCGACTCGCCGGTGAAGTTTCCCCGTCCCTGCACTCTGAGGATCTACCTGCCTGGATGGGTGACTGGCCAGGCATCCAATCATTTTTCTCTTCTTTCTCCGTGAGACGTTCTACCGCGTTCTTACTCCTCATAGGGTTTGTGCGAACGTTTGGATCTTCTGCACTCCGGCGGTTCCCCCCCACACAGTGTTGACATTCAACAATTCTATACCTTTTTTGCTTCCTTTTTTTCCACTCTATTGAGCTGGAGATTCCGGTTGTGAATGTATAATTTGGATTATTCGAGAGAGAATCATCTAAAAAGTTCACGGAGTAGAAGTGAAAAATATCGAATTTGATTTTATCTGCAGGGGCGAATCCCATTACCAATTGCTGGCACAATTTTATGTGATCTGAATTGATAAGGTCGTCGGATCGCGCCACGGGAAGCTTGGACCCTGACTAACCACATCCCGACTTCGCCCGTTCCACCAATCTTCAACAAAATGCATGAGCTATTGCTATTCGCCTCGGTCCCGGTTCATCAGCATCATGAGCTTCTGCAGCAGCTTACCGGGTTGACGGCTATGCAGCCTCGCCACGCTCTCGAGCGTCGGCTGATCTTCAAGGCCTATCGAAAACCAGGTCTCGCCACGGTTCGCACGGGGGGCAGCCAAGACGTGCAGTCGGCAGACCTGCAACGCGTCAATAAGATGCTCAATGGTGGCATGTTCTACACCCAGGTCGTCGGCCCCGTCTCGGCCTCCGCTTTTGGGGCCGCTCCGATCCCTGATTCGGACACCCAGATGGCTGGCATGGATGACTCTAAGCCCGAGTCCCATGTGCCATATGACTATGAGCAACAACCCTGGAAACTGGAGTTTCGAGATATTCCCGAGGCAGGGACCCGATCCGCTGTCACGGCCCGTGTCATGGCCAGTGCCTCGCTACCACGGGGCGACATCGTCCCCGCCATGAAAGCGTGGGGCTACAGGTATGTGGTGTGATCTCTTTAAAGTTTATAACTCCGGATCTTATGATTGTCAGATGCTAATCGGGTCTTCTAGCTTTGTGACCGAGTATGTGGTTGAGGGCGATGTCTTTATCCATAACGACATCACCATTTTCTTGCATCGGGTGCTGCATTACCCCATTGCCGAGCATGAGCATGAGTCCTGGGTTCCTCGGCAGAAACTACCGGTGTTCACGGAGATGGCACCACTGGAGAAGACCGGGAGCTATGTGTTGCAGGCCTCTATCAACGTCCAGGATGGCAGCAACCAAGAGACCATGAAGACGGCCTCCCAGCATTTGTTCGGGCTGCGGGAACAGCTCAAATCTGCAGTGAAGTTGGAGCAGGCGGATCGTCTGTCTCTGGATACTAGGGCGAAGTAAAGGATTTCATATGATGTTGCATTTCCGTCCGGCTGTCATAAATACCCGGAGAGGCAGCCTCCAATCAAGTTCGCTCACATTTCATCGAATTTGTCCATAAAATTAGTTTAAATCAAAGAAAGCGCAATATCTCCCTAAAAATGATATCTATATGAAGTGTACAGTCCGTATTTGATTAAAAGTGGTGGGTCATCAATTTTGCCAGTTTGGGTGATCGACCATGTGACTTCGTGAAAGTTCGCGTCCAACTACGCGTCCGCTCCTGACATCATCTGAAACTCACTGCGTCGAACGACATCAGCCTCCACGCCCTGAACCCTGGCCACCTACGCCACGTTCCTTACACGAGCTCTCAAGATGGCGGAAGGGGGAGTCAAGCGAGCCGCCTCCCCCACTCGGAGCATCTCCCCGCCTCCACTTCGCCGCAAAGTTGGATCAAGTATCAACAGTGAGCGCATCTGGATCAGCCCAACAGGCTTATTTGATACTGATCCACCTATGTTCCTACAGAGGCATCCGCTGCTTCGTTCTTCACCCCTGCCTCACAAAAGAAGCCAAAGCCGATCACATGGCGGGTCATTGGAACGAGCCTCGTTATAGGCAAATATACACCCGAAAATGGCCCCAGCACACTGCCGGATAAAAACCGAAAGATTGCGGCATTTGATCTTGTCAGTCGAAACTCTCTTGCACTACTGGGTGACTTGCATCGGTTATAAGGCAGAAAACAGCTTTACTGATGGCATTGACAGGACTCAACCTTGATCAAGACACGTTCAGGAAATGTGTTTGCTCGATCAGCAGACGACTGGAAATGGTTCGAGGGTACTGTCCAAGGAACGTTGGAGAAGTTACACACTGAAGGGTAAATACCTCCCCTGAATCTTGAAAAGCTATGCCTGATATTGTCTAGGTACCAACTGGTAATTTTTTCCAACCAGAAAAAGATCAGCATCCAAAAGGAAATGAAAGCAGGAAAGGCCGACTCAAAGAGCCTGGCCATATTCAAAGAGAAACTCACGGCTATCATGACCACATTGAACTTGCCCATCAGCGTTTACGCTGCTACCGAAGATGACAACTATCGAAAGCCTCGAACTGATATGTGGAAGGAATTCGTGGACGACTACGACCTCGACGTGGTGGGTATAGATAAAAAGAACTCCATCTTTGTGGGCGATGCCGCCGGACGCCCGAAGGATCACTCCTCCTCGGATTTGTAAGATACTACTAAGCCATGATGTTGGGACAAGTCTGATTTCTGATCTAGCGGTTTCGCGGCAAATGTCGGTCTGCCTTTCAAGACACCGGAGGCATACTTCGGGGTATCCCTTGAAGAACCTGTTCCAAATTTCGATCCTACTGCATACACGAAGACAGAGATCAGCGAACCTCGTATGTGATACTGCAGCGATGAGCTGTTGATCCTCTTGCTGACAGCTCTTGCTATCTAGTTCCCAACTCTTTCGCTCGCAAACACCCACTCGAACTAGTAATTTTCTGTGGCAGTCCAGCATCAGGAAAATCAACCTATTTCCGGAATAACCTAGAGCCTTTGGGCTACGAACGTGTCAATCAAGACATTCTGAAGACGGTGAGTACCTAATCTTCATGCGCTATCGGTGAGCTTAAGCAACCAATCATCTAAACCATCACATTAGCGCCCAAAATGCCTCAAAGTAGCCCGTGAATACCTCGAAGCAAAGAAATCCGTCGCTGTCGGTGAGTCATACATCCTCGGCCCATGTGCCGTGCCAATTCAAGCTCTGTGGGACCCGAGCTTGTTTGCGGACCCGAGTTCGTTTGAGGCGTGTTCGTTGGGCACCAACTTGCTCATGCCCGCCAAGCCAACAAGCTTATCAAGAACACCACTAATATTGCTCCAACGCAGACAACACCAACGCAGACCCGGAGACAAGACTTGTGTGGATTACGCTAGCGAAGGAATTGAACGTTCCGATTCGCTGTGTGCACCTGCTTTCTCCACCTGACCTATGCAGGCACAACAATGCCGTTCGCGCTGGCAACAAAGAAATGGTTCGTTTGTCCTGCCTCATGTATTGCTTGTCTGTTTTTGGGTTTGGTTATTCTGTTTACTGATCTCTTTTGGGTAGAATCTCGAGGCGCGCACTTCGCTTCCTGGTATTGCATTTGGAGATTTCGGGCGCAGGTTTAAGGCGCCACGTCTTGATGAGGGATTTGAGGATATCATCTCCGTTGAGTTTCGGTTTGAAGGTACTGAAGATGAGCGTAAAATTTGGGGTCAGTATTGGGTTTAGGTTTGCCATGCCTAGGTACTTAGGCACCTACGAACCTGGTAGCTGTACAGCTGTATTCTATTCCACAACTTATCCACCTTGGCAGCCGTGTAGTATCCAAAAATCGTCTAGAACTTTATTGTACCAGGGTAGAATCAATTGATATAAGGTAAGATGTATTGTGTACAGGATGCCATCTCAACGAGATAAGAAATCTATAGATATATACAAACGATTGAAAAAGACAAGACACGCTAGCTTTTGTCTCGCAAGAAGCCTAGTATTCTATGGGATACACGAAATGCAATGCAACTGGGTATATCGTAAAACAAGGAACGGACGGGCTTGCAGCCCAGAGTCGGAAACAAGTGCCCAGGTGGAGGTCCCGGTCCACAAGATCCACAAGAACAACGAATGAAGCCATGGCTCAAAAGAGACGAAGGAAAGGCATGATTCGGCGCGAGACAGTAGTCGCTTTTTCCCGGATCGTGAGTCGTGAGTCATAACTCAATTCAAAAAAAAAACCAAAAAACAAAAGGATGAGAGACATTATGTCATGATGGGCGGACATGATCGTCCAGATCGTCCACAATGCATGGAATGGATCCAGACGCCGCGCTGGTAAGTCTATAGGTCATTATCGTAGGCGATTCGCTCGAAAGCAGAATATAAGAAAAAAGATGAAAGCGAGAGATGGAGAGCCATTAAGGCCGCGAGACAAGATCCTGGAAGAACTTGAAGAAATTCCGCTTCTTTAGGGACTTTGTTCGACAGAATTCACTGATCTCAGCGGCGGGAGCAACAGTCATCGGACCGACGATATCCTCGTCTCCCATTTCGGGGAACTTGTCGTTATCGTGGAGGCGCGGGATCCGGACTTCCTGCTCGCGTTGGTGGAGATTCGATTGCGTGAGGGTAAGAGCGACACCGTCGATCATTTCCAGCTGGTTGAGCAGGGCGTCGTGTTGCTGGCGCCATTGGCGATTTAAAAACTCCCATTTCTCGCCTGTGAGCTTGAAGATGTTCGAGGTTGTGCCGTAGTGCTCGCCTGTGCGCACGAGGTGCTTGGCGAAGTTGCAGCGGGCGAGATCCCAGTCCGCGCGGAACAGGCGGAAACTGTCCAGATCGCAGGTTGGGGCTTCGTAGGGCTCTGGCTGGATGGTGAAGTTGGCGTGGCCTAGCTTGTTGGCCCATTCGTCGTTGGGATCGGACAACATGAATGGGGCCGCTTCACCGGAGACGGTCCGGGAGGTGGTACTGGCTCGGGGACGGCTCATTGAGGCGATGGAGGGTCTTGAGGATAGTGGCGGTGAGGGGATACCTGCGAAGCGGGACTCCGAGCACACCACGTACTTGGGTGAGTCACTCACGCTCACATCGGCGACGGAGGGAGATTGTAGTGGAGATTGGACTCGGCAGGCGATTGCGCTGGTGGGATCTTCGCCCATGAATGGGGGGAGGAGCGGTGTGGTGGCTTGGTTGTCATTGTCATCCTGGCTCATGCTGTTCGCGTGAGTGATGTCGATGGGGCGGGCTCCGGAATCGCTCATGCGCTCTTCGAAGATGGTACGGGCTGGGGACGGAGGAATCGAATCGATGCGGTTGATCGGGCACAAAGCTGGGCTCGCCAAGGCGGAGGAGGCTGCTGAGTTGGCACGCGCGCGCAGATCATCGGGGAAGTCTCGTTCGGGACTTCCTGAGATTCGCTGGGACTTCCATCTTGTGGACATGGTGGAAATGTGCGAGCTGATGCGCGAGACGCCCTTCATCGACAGACTATCGGATCGACGCTTCTTCGGCGAGGGCGCCAAGTCCATCCCCGTATCACTCAAGTCGTAACCATCGGTGGGATCCATGATGAAGTCGGGCTCTTCGGTGAGCATGCCACAGTCGAAATGTTCTGAAAATATGTTAGCGGGAAAGTGTTCTGGGGACATCCCTATATCGCATGTGCGACTCCATGACATACGGAAATATTGATCCTCCAGTGAATCGCGAGCGAGATCCTCCTCTTTGACCCCGGAGAGGGGATTGCGGTTGGGACTGTCCATGGAGTTGCCTACTGATGGCACCAAGGATGACACCGAGCTGGAAACACGAAGGTGACTAGAGAAAAGAGACAGGGCCGGCGAGGCCGGGGCAGAAGTATTGGCGCTCAGAGGGGAGGGGAGGCGGGAATCTAGCGCGTCGAACGAGTCTCGCGTGTCGATGAGGTGAGACAATTTCCGCATTGCGAAAGTGCGCGTGGCGTAGAGTATAAGTCGATATATCGTAGCATCGGGGAACCCAGTGTGATAAAAGGTAGGGCAAGCGGTGTGATGAGAGAGCGTTCGGGGGACCCGGAACGTCTTTATTCAAGTGAGTTGGCTGGGCAGGAATGTCGGCAAACGGGCGGGTGATAATGCGCCTGACAGGGAAGTCCCCAGATCCTGGTGTGACCGTATGCGTATTTTTGGAATCTTTCTCTCGCGCGCAGAAGTTGGCCCTGGCCCTGGCCCTGGTGTGAAATAGATTAAAAGGCTTGGGGGCGAGAGCACAGAGAAAGAGATGGAGAGGAGTAGTCAGTTAAGCAAGGACGCTAAGACGGAGTTTATCCATGGAAATCTTTTCTTAGTAAACTCCGTCACCGAGAATTTCTCAGTTTTTTGCCGACCCCGCTGCGTTCCGGTGGTTGACAGGCGAGCTGAACCATGGATTTGCACGTCTTGGAATTCTTCCGGAATGCTTCTATCGTATTCGATTCCTTGGTTTATGTATTTCTACAGGTGTAGGGGTGCATTTGCAATCTGTGTGACTCAACGCCCCGAACCCTTTACCCCATTTCCCCCTCTTCGATACAGACAATTCTAGGGTTTCTACGGAGCGTTAGTCAAGGTTTCCGTGTGTGTGAGATCGGCAGTGTCTAGATCGCCTCTTGAAAGGCCGGTGGAGTGACCCGGTGGAGTCCCGGTTTTTCTTATGATGCCATACCGATCCATCCAATTCTTCGCTTCCCGTGTGATTCGTTGACCTGTTTACCCATTGTTTTTCCCCTTGTTTTTGAGACGGGCCATGCTGTTCGTCAACATTCAGCCCGGCTCTGGGAAGCACCTTCCCGCCAAAACCGACGTGTCGCACCCGGGACTGAGCAACGGTTACCAGACCATCAGAACCTTAGTCCGAGGACCAAGCGGAAGGTCGCACGGTTCTCCGCTCTAGATCCGACTTTGTACTATATTCTGCGGTGCATCCCTGGCCAGGTAACATCACATAATCACAGTCACAGGGTCACTCTTGCCGACGTCAGTTCCACATGGAGAACCACAAACGGTTTTTTCCTTCCGGAAACTCGGGAGAAGAAGGTGGTGACTTCTGATTGGGGGCTCCTCATGCATCCTTGGTTGGGTCCAGCGGGAGGCGAAGGGGCAAAGGGTATTGCGCCGTAGTTTTGTCCGGTCTTACTCCGGTCGGCAAACGTCCTCGGTTACATTGCCGCGGTGACTGACTAATTCTGATCTCATATCATCCCGGTGATCGTTGATAGATCCCTTTCTTAGTCTCGATTACTGTACAGTAGTCTCGATCATTTCCGTGAAAAAGGCGATCCGCGGAAGACTGAGGGATCGCTTCCGGGACCAATCAGACGGCAGGAATCGAAGGGGAAACCTAATCTAGTGGGGAGTCTACACAATGCGACACCATGCCATGGATTCACGTTCTAGTTGTGATCACAATATGAACTACCGTGGGTCATACACAGAGAGGGGTATCCTCAGGCTTTGAGAATACTCCCCGGTGCCGCCGGCATCACTGCACCCTCTGGTGGTTGATTCTTGCTCTTAAACTCATCACACATCTGCTCAAATGTCACCCATTCCACTCCTTCATGCTTGTTGATATACTCGATAATCCTGTACTGCGTCAGCTCAGGTTGCCCCAGCGTTCTGTCTTTCGTCTTACCTTTCGTGCATAAGTAACACATGCGGCCGGCCAGACACATCCGGATGGATCGTCATCGGGAAGACGAACTCATCGTATTCGCGGTAGAAATAATCAAAATGATCCTGAGAAGTCAAGTCAGCACACCCAAGTCATGACAAATCAACATTCACCCCGGGCGGGCTCAAGTTACCTTCCAAATATCCTCCACATCCCTCGGATTCACCCATCCATGACTGTTCGCCGAATTCTTAATAAACATCATCGGCGGCAGATCATCAATATACCAACTCCCGGGTATCTCAACCAGTCCTGTCGTCTTGCCCCGCTCAAGTGGTTTCATCCACGTCTCTGCCTTCTGACTGTAATCGATCTTCGTCCAGGTATCCCCCGTGCGCAGCCAATACATCTGGCAATCCTCATGGGACATCGAGTGATCATACTCGATTCCATATGCCAGTAGCTGATCGACCATCTCCGAGCTGGCTTCCCACCACGGCGCGACAATACCCCGGGGTGGCTTTCCGCAGAAATCCGTTAGTAGCTTGTAGGTCTTGTCGAGGATGTCGCGTTGCTGTTCTTCGGTCATGCAGGTTGGGTTCTCGTGCGTATATCCGTGGAGTCCGATCTCGTGGCCTTGATCGCGGACTTGCGCGCATTCTTCTGGGAATGTTTCCAGTGAGTGGCCTGGGATGAACCAGGTGGCTTTGATGTTGTATTTGGAGAAGAGCTTGAGGAGCCGGGTTGTGCCAATGTGTCCGGCCCAGAGTCCTATCCTACGTAAGTTTTGGCTTGGAATTGGGTGCGGTTGGCTTTATACCTCGACTGATATCATTGACGCTGTCTTCGCCGCCGTATGAGCCTAGCCATCCGGCTACTGCGTCAATGTCGACGCCGTATCCGACCAGAACGCGCTTTTTGCCCATTTTGACTATTCTTAACCTGCGATCGCGAGTAGTTGGGATTGGAGATGATAGGAAAGTTTTAATAGATAATTGTAAGAGCAATTGCTTTTAAATCGTAGACCTCGGGGGCATTTCAGATAAAGAGGGGATGAGGGGTTGCGTGTCGGCTATCGAGCTCCCCCATCATTGGAGTTGTTATATCAAGGGTGGGGGTTGGTGCAGCATGCATGCATATCCCGCTGTTTTAGCAGATCTGCTCGGCAATCAAGAGAAGTCACTGGCTGTTCAGGTTTGGATTAATCGCATGCGAATCGCGCTTGGTTCGGATATCCATTCTAAGGTATCATACGTACGGTTGACATCAACGACGGGTATGTCATCTCGATTAAGCTGGGACTCCCGAAGATCAGATGCTCCATGGTTGAGTTGCAATTCAACCATGTATATATTCAGATATTAATACTGACCTCGGGAGATATATTTTATAAATGTCAAATAGTTTCAAGTTTAGCAGAAATATATTGTCCGAGTGGAGGTGTATGAATTTGTGCAATTAATTCTAGAAATACCTCCTCTACTTCCAGATTTCTGCGATTGAACCCAAATTGTCGCAGGACACTAAAAAGTCTGAAACACCAATAAACTACCTAAGTACACACTCCGTAAATCGAGTCTACAGGGCATCATGCCCGTGCGTCTCGTACGGTATACCGATACAGTATACACCAACAAGCACCCACAACGCAGCACTAGCATAGATAGGAGCACTGGTGAACCCGGTCTGCGACGAGATCAAGCTGGCCACAAGACCTCCAAACCGCAATAGCGCAGCAGCAGTACCTACCGCAGTCCCACGGTGAGGAGCAGGGAATGACTCCGGGGTAAATGCATACATAATCGCATACTCTGTCAATACTCGTTAGCTCCCACCGAGACAAACTTTTTTTTTTGGAACTCACCAAAATTGGCTAGAAGGCCAGTGATACAAGAGAACGCCAGGCTGGAGGTTGGGCTGCTGACGCCTACATAAGCAAATAGGAAGACAGCCGTGACCACTGCCGATATGCCCATCATCCATCGTCGACCTAGACGGGTATTCACCGACACGGCGGCGGATAGGGGTCCGACAATTCCAACGGCCGATTCGATACAGTAATCACGGTATGTGAGGTAGAGGGAGGAATCCGAAGTGAACTTGGTAGCCAGGTATGACGGTAGAAAGTTGAAGTATAGTGGATACGCAATGCCTGGAAAAGATGTTATTATCATGCTAGACCCTTTCACAGCGAGATGATAACTTACCAACTGTTAGCCACACAGCCCAGATAATAATGGTCTGCCGAGCGAGTTTTCGAGTTGCGAACAGAGCGCGATAGTGCTTGCCTTTGAAGGCGTCCATATTCTCAGAAACGATTTCTTTGACCGAGAGTTTTATAGGCGCTTCCTCTTCGTTGACTACGAGGCCTAGTCGGGCATCGATCTCGCGGAGCATGCCTATGGTCAGTGGCCCCGGTTTACCGTTTTGTTTTGCAACGTAGTTCACCGCGTCGACGGCATCCTGGTCTCGGCCTTGAGATAATAGGAATCTCGGGGTCTCAGGCAGCTTGAAGAGGAATATGCGGATGAACGTGAAAGCAAGAGAGAGAGCACCGAGCGTGATCATGGTGTACCTCCTAAACGAAAGATTGTAAGATTGGACAGGTGGAAAGGTGGAAGCGATTGCACATACCATCCCATATTTTCGCTCCGCGAGCAAGTTGCTGGAGTCGCGTCTGTCGGACAACTGAAATTGGCCAGAAATACCCATGCAAGTAGAGAGACGATCAATTGACCCAGATTCCACCATGCGGAAAGAGCAGTGAGAAGGTATTGATGACTAGAACAGTTAGTACTGTGAAATGTACGGAGATATAGGAATCTCACCTTCCAGGGACAAACTCCAAGAATATCATCGAATCCACGGGAACATTTCCTCCAGCTGCAGTACCGATGACAGCCCAGAATGCACTGAATGCGGTGAAGTTCGTCGCTCCGGCTGTTGCACAGAGAAATATACCTGCGATAAGAAGCGTACAGTTGAATGCAGGCTTACGACCGATCAAGTCGCTAGAGAGACCCCAGAATGAGGCGCCAATGATAAGTCCGACGTAATAAGCAACAGAGCTGTAGCTGACTTTGGTGATATCGGAAAACTCTTGCTCGATGGGGGGCTGCACACTGCCGATGCCTTGGGATGCGAACTATATGGAAAGATATTCAGTTGAGGTAAAGGAGCGTGAGGTGAAAGCACATACATTGTCTACGATCCAGCCGAATCCGGTAATCACGAAGAGTTTCCATTGGAACCTGACATCGTTAGATCAATTTACAAGAATGTAGAAGGAGACTTACTTTCCCATACCAATCTCTTCCATGCATTTGCCTACCAATTCTGACTTCAGCCGGTATGACTGCGTAGTAGAGGAGCCATAGAACTGCTCAACTTCGTGGTCATCAAGGGCAATGACTTTCCCAGTGCCCTCATCGCCCTGATACTCCGGGCTTGGAGAGCTCTTCTTTTCAGAATGTATTTCGTCCATTGTAGATCTGTTGCCGGATAACTCTGCTTCTGGACTCTCCTAAAACAGGTCCATTCATATACTCAGTCCCCCGTACGGGGTAGGGCTGGAAGCTATGCTGACATTTGGTATCGACCAATCGAACACAGGCAATACAGCTTCTTAGATTGATAACAAAGGTGGGAAAATTACGATATGATTCTCCGACCCCCCACTTTTGGGGTACTGGGAGAGCTAGGGGTAAAGCATTCTTGAGCTTGGACCGGGACGGGATGTTTTTAATGTAAATGTTAGAGGCTGGAGATGGTGATAGTCTACAGTAAGCAACAACTTCCCACTTAGATATGAAATAGAGGCAAAAAAAATATTGAGATGGTTGATTGATATCAAATACAGCGCACAGTAGATACAAAGAAAGTAAATACACAGAATAGCTTCACTCATGAGTACCCGAAGCTACGCACCAACCGCAGCAACAGCAGGCAACTCATCCACCTTATTTGCTTCCATCTCTTTCTTGTATTTCTCCGCCCGACCATAACTCTCCTTATACGAAGCGGTAACCATGTCCTGAACAGTGATAGCCGGATATTTCGCATCCTCGCCTGTTTCGCGACAATTCGGCAAGCACTCGCACACATAATCCGGATTCCCGCTGAAAAAGAACGGAATCGAGTACCTCTCCTTGCCAGACTTGTTGATCACTCGATGAGTATTGGATTTGTATTTATCATTGGCCATGCGCATGAAGAGGTTTCCCAAATTGACAACATAGGCTCCGGGGACGGGTTTCACCTGGATCCATTCCGTCAGTATTGCGCGCACCTAGAATATACAGGAGCCCAATTAACTTACATCAAGCCATTCTCCCGTGGGAGCGTCCAAAACCTGGAGACCATCCACCTCGTCCTGTAGCAGTAAAGTGACGCAGCCAAAGTCCGTGTGCGCTCCAATCCCACGATTTAATTTCTCATCTTCATCTTTGGGCTGTGCGGGATAGTGTAGGAATCGCATTGTCGCGACGGCTCCGGCGGTAAGGGGGTCGAAGTAGCTGGATTTCACGCCTAGAGTCAATGCCAGGACGGAAAGGACGTCCTTCGCCAATTCGAATACCGCATGGTAGTATTCCATCGTTGTCTTCTGGAACTCTTCGGTGTCTGAGACGGTCTGGGGCCACTGGTTCGGACCACTGTTCAGTTTCTTCTGTAGGAAGTAGGGATGGTCTTCGGGGATTTCTTCGCCAATGTAGAGTCCTTCTTTAAGTTCGGGACCGGTGCCAACTTCCAACATTTGCGATCGGAGGAGCTCGTAGCCGCGATTGAAAGTGTTCAGGTCTGCAAAGTTAGCTAGGCTAAGATTCAAGGAATGAAGAGAATGCTCACTTTTATCAATTTTTAGCTTCTCTTCCAGAGGTAGATCGAAGAATCTCTTAGAGCAGTTCATTATCCGTCGTTGTAAGTCCAATGGCACACGATGACCGGTGATTTGGAAGAAGCCGTTGTAGTGGCAGCACCTGCGGACTTCTTCTACCAATCTTGTCTTGGCTTCGCCATCTTCTCCGTAAATTGGAGAGAAATCCAGAATTGGGGGAGCGGATGGGGTCGACATGTTGGGAACAATCGGTGGTATAGTTTCGTGTTATTCGGGTCTTCACTTGTCGAACATTTTTGATTTGAATATATCCTCTACGAATCTCGATGACCCCTCATACGAGTTCTCAGATCGGGCAGAATACCGAATTGTTGTCATCATTGAATCGCAAATCTTTGAGACTCAAGCCAAAAGCTCAGGGTGGGGGTCTGTCAAAGATGGGGGATAACCAACTCCACGATAAGATGATCTGCGGGGAACGGGAAAGTTGGCCAGAATATTGTTATCTTGAGAGCAGCTGATTGGCTGCTAGGATTAATACGTTGAGCTTCTTATATGTAGTTCAGATGTACATGTAATACAAGGTGAACAGCCAAGGATATTGGCGAGGTATGCAAGGGGCATATAAAAGCATGTAAGATCAGCCCGCGCGACCTCAAACCCAATATGAACTCCGTAGAACCAACATGGCTGGCCAAATAAAACTGGAGAAAATGGGAGAATCTGAGGCCAAAGTCGACCTGGGGGAGAGCGCTGTCTATGTCGACACAGAGGCTGAAAAGATGTATCGTAAGAAAGTCGATTTTTGGGTGTTACCCCTGCTTTGCATGGTGAGAGATTTCGGCTGCTTCTACGCCGAATGATAACTAACAATAGTAGATGTACTTCTTTGACTGCATGGACCGAGTACGTACTCAGGTATCTACTCGATTCCAATACTAACAGATCCAGAGCAATCTAGCAAATGCCAAAACAGATGGGCTTGACCAGGATCTACATTTCCAGGGAAATGACTATTCACTCCTCATTTTACTTTTCTATATCCCTTTTGGTCTATTTAATCTACCATGGAATCTCTTGATCAAACGCTATTCTGGCCGAATGATGCTTTCGTCGAGTTAGTCCACCCTACCAAGTCACAGTGAAGATGCTAACCACATTGCTTTATATAGTGTCAGTCGTCTGGGGAATCCTCGCTCTCTGCCAATGTGCAGCCAAAGATTTTGGATCCCTTCTCTCGATTAGAATAATACTGGGAGTCTTTGAAGCCGGATTCTTCGCAGGCGCCACATTCTACATGACACTATTCTATACCCGCGGAGAGATGGGATTTCGGTTGGCAATTATGCAATCCTTTGCAGTCTTAGCCTCTGCCTTCAGCGGACTCATCTCCTTTGGAGTGTTTCAAATCAACAACTCGGCGGTGAAGGGATGGCAGTGGTTGTTCATAATTGAAGGCAGCATGACCTTGATTGCTGGTATTCTGGGCTTCTTCTTACTGCCGGATACTCCACAGAAAGCCTGGTTCTTGGATGTACGAGAGAAAAGCAGCTACCGCTCGAATGCTTCGTGATTCATCATCGGAGGTGTCTACGAGTTTCAGCTGGAAAGCTTGTCGTCAGACGTGGAATAACTGGCAATTCCCTGTGTGGTGTGTCATTACGTTCACTTATCCCGTTGCTTATGCGACTGCAATGAATTTTTTCCCCTTGGTGAGTTACACATTCAACATCTCCGGAGGCATATCTAACTGGTGCAGATCGTTGAGCGTCTGGGGTTCTCCACCGTCAAGACCAACCTGTGGACAGTAGCACCAAACCTTGTCGGCGCAGTGGTGTTACTCTGTGTTGCAAAATCGTCTGATTTCTTTCGCGAAAGAACATTTCATATCGTGTTCTCCTTGACCATTTCGCTAGTCGGAATGGTAATCTTGGCTGCCATTGATGTTCTAAATAATAAGGGGGTAGCCTACTTTGCCTGCTTTTTGATGGCCGCGGGTTCCTATATTCCATCGTGTCTTGTGCATGCTTGGCATAATAACAATAATGTCAACGAGAACTCCCGAGCAGCCAATACGGGTTTCTTCGTTGGGTTAGGCAACTTGGCGGGGGTTTTGAGTGCAGCTACATTCCGGACTGAATATGCGCCCAAGTAAGTTTCACAGATTCATGAGATTTGTGCAGTTGCTAATTTGTTGCTTAGATACATACCTACCCTGGTAGCTACTTGCTGCTGTAATGCTGTATGTATTTTCTTTGTGACGGGATTGGGGCTATGGATGCGAACTCAGAACCGCCGTCGAGATCGAGAACAGGGTCATACCCTACGAGAGGACGAGGTTGATACTAGCCAGCTTAGAGATGGGGTTCGTAGTTTGGAATGGCGGTATTTCCTTTAATTTTGCATTGAGTTTTCGCGACATGTTCTCATGCACCTTCAGGGCTACAGTGGCGGCAGATATCACCTTTCATGTCATGGAACATATAGAAACCCCCTTTCAACCCCAATCGCAGGAGATTGCTACATGGGAGCGTTACCCCGCGCGAAAAGAATTGCAATTGACTCGATTCGATGCCACGTGACATATGCAGCAGCGTAGCCTAGTTCCTTTTTCAGATAGCCAGATGGGCGCAAGCGCCCATTTGCGCCCGACTGGCGTAAAGCGCTGAGCCTCGTACTCAAGCTCCTTAAAGGCTCCTCGCACCTTGTGCTAGTCACTATACCCGAGCCCACTGCCAATTCGCTATCAATATAGATAGCTGATATCCAAGCAAATGGCGCGCCGCCTCAGTCGTGACGAATACACGGTCGGGTGGGTGTGCGCCTTGTCAGACGAGTTCACCGCAGCGCAGGAGATGCTCGACGAAGAACATCAAGACCTCCCTCCAAATAGCAACGATTCCAATATATACACGCTCGGGTGCATAGGGAGCCATAATGTGGTCCTTGCGTGTTTGCCCGCAGGCCAAATGGGAACGAACTCTGCTGTGGCAGTCGCTATCCAGATGAAGACCACGTTCCCAGCGATCCGATTTGGGCTGATGGTGGGAATCGGAGGCGGTGTTCCCGGTAAAAGGGCGGATATCCGGCTCGGCGACATTGTTGTCAGCCAGCCGGCAAACGGTCATGGCGGGGTGGTACAGTACGACTTTGGAAAGTCAACACCAAACGGGTTCAAGCGAACGGGATTCCTCAACGCTCCACCCTCAGTCCTCCTCGCCGCCATTACGAAGCTTCGGTCCAACCTAGACCGAGGGAGAAGTAGCTTGTCACCGCACCTGTCGAAACTTAGTAAACTTTCTAAGTTCAGCCGCGATCAAGCAGGAAGCGATGTGCTGTTCGAAGCGGAGTATAATCATGTTGGAGAAGATAGCTGTGCACCATGTGCGGTCGCGAGAAGGATGCAGAGAAGCGAGAGAGCGAACAGCACACCTATGATTCACTATGGTACGATCGCATCGGGAAACCAGGTGATGAGAGACGGTATTGAGCGGGACAAAATCAGCTCTGAATTCGAAGGAGTTCTCTGCTTTGAGATGGAGGCGGCTGGCCTCATGAATGATTTCCCGTGCTTGGTGATCCGTGGAATTTGCGACTACGCCGACTCCCACAAAAACAAGACATGGCAGCCTTACGCGGCGGGAACAGCAGCGGCATACGCGAAGGAGCTGCTAGGAGTGATACCAGCGGCGGACGTGGTGAATACGAAAACAGTTGAAGTAATACGAGGTTAGTGTAGTTACTGCAGCTCGAAATTCAGAAATAAGACTCACACGCTATAGAGCCGAAACGTAGTTTCTACCTCCCTTTGCTACGAAATCGCCAGTTTGTTGGCCGAAGTACAGAACTCGATACGCTGAAACAAAGACTCCTCATCAATAAGGATTGCCAGAAAGTGGCGCTCAGCGGTCTTGGTGGTATCGGCAAGACCCAAATCGCGCTGCATTTCGCATACTATGTGAAGGAAAAGCATTCAGAATTCTCTATCTTCTGGGTACAATCGTTGAGTATGGAGACTTTTGAGCAGGGCTGTATGGAGATAGCAAAAACCTTGAGAATACACCAGGAGCAGCAGAACAATGAGGATGTGAAAATCCTCGTACGGCAAAGCCTTAGCGCAAAAGACGCCGGGAAGTGGCTGTTAATTATCGACAACGCTGATGACCTTGACTTACTTCGAGGGCACCATCAAACTGACGGCTTGCTGGCTTTTCTACCAGAAAGCGATGACGGCTTGACCATATTCACGACGCGACATGGAAGTGTAGCGCAAGAATTGGCTGGCAGCGACGTGATTGAGATAGGAAAGATGTCGGAACAGGAGACAATACACTTGTTGGAGAAGTCGTTGGTTCGAAAAAATCCTTCTCACAGCCGCCGCGAGACCGTGATAAATCTTCTCACAGAGCTGGAATATCTCCCGTTAGCTATTACCCAGGCCGCAGCATATATCAACGTGAATAAAAGCTCTGTCTCAGAGTATTTGCGACTGTTTCAGAACACGGAGCAAGATGCTATTGCCATTATGAGCACAGATTTTGGGGACAGGACACGATACCAAAGCTTGACAAATGCAGTCGTTAAGACGTGGACGATAACCTTCGACAAGATTCTCAAGCATGATACATTGGCGGCAGACCTCCTAGCATTCATATCCTGCATCGAATGGAGGGCTATACCGTATTCCATTCTACCAGAAGCTTATGCCGAAGCACGGTTGGTAGGGGCCATTGGCACACTTTGCTCTTACTCGTTTCTAGAAAGAAGAGATGATGGCACTAAGCTCGATATGCATAGGCTAGTGCATTTGACGACCAGGCTGTGGGTCAAACAGAGCGGTCGTGAAGCAGAGACGAGGATGGCGGCATTGAAACACCTCTCGAAGGTCTTTCCGTCCGATCATTACACCAATCGTGACATCTGGCGAGAGTACCTGCCGCATGTGGCACGCATAGAGAAAGATGAGAGATGCCAAGGTAGAGAAGAGATGAGTGGTCTCTGTCTGGATGTAGGGAAGTGCTTATTCGTGGATGGGCGGATGAAAGAAGCTATTATTTGGCTACAGAAGTCTTGTGACTGGAGGGACAGAAATCTTGCCCAGAATGACGAGGATCGGCTGTCATCACAGCTTATGCTCGCCATAGTATATCAAGCAGACGGACAGGTTAAGGAAGCAGTTAGACTGCTAGAGGGTGTTGTTGCGATAGAAGCAGAAGTGCTCGCAGAAAACCATCCTTCACGACTGACGTCACAGCATGTGCTCGCCATGGCATATCAAGCAGATGGACAGGTCAAGGAGGCGGTTAGACTGCTAGAGAGTATTGTTGCGATAGAAGCGAAAATGCTCGCAGAAGACCATCCTTCACGACTAGAGTCACAGCATGGGCTCGCCACAGCATATCAAGCAGACGGACAGGTCAAGGAAGCGGTTAGACTGCTAGAGAGTGTTGTTGCGATAAGAGCGAAAGTGCTCGCAAAGGACCATCCCAATCGACTAGCGTCACAGCATGTGCTCGCCACAGCATATCGAGCAGATGGACAGGTCAAAGAGGCGGTTAGACTGCTAGAGGGTGTTGTTGCGATAGAAGCGGAAATACTCGCAGAAGACCATCCCTCACGACTAGCGTCACAGCATGGGCTCGCCATAGCATATCAAGCAGACGGACAGGTCAAGGAAGCAGTTAGACTGCTAGAGGGTGTTGTTGCGATAAGAGCGAAAGTGCTCGGAAAGGACCATCCCAATCGACTAGCGTCACAGCACGAGCTCGCTGCAGCATATCAAGCAGACGGACAGGCTAAGGAGGCGGTTAGACTGCTAGAGAGTATTGTTGCGATAGAAGCGGAAGTGCTCGCGGAAGACCATCCGTCACGACTAGCGTCGCAACACGAGCTCGCCATAGCATATCAAGCAGATGGACGGGTCAAGGAAGCAGTTAGACTGCTAGAGAGAGTTGTTGCGATAAGAGCGAAAATGCTCGCAGAAGACCATCCAGATCGTCTGGCATCAGAAATTTTTCTTGCTAAATTTTGCGAGGATCGATCGAATACATTTGAGATAGGGCAGGTGAACGCATTCTCTATTGAAGATCTTGTCGCTGATAGTCAAGAGAGAAGTCAATTCAAGCAAGACTCTAAGGATTCGCAGGCGATCTCTGGCGACAGCAACGCATTTACGGTTATAGCAAATCAGTCACTACCAAATCAGGAGCCAAAGTCGAGCGGCAAATCGAAAAGAAGGATTCTTGTGAATCGGCTAAAGGGCATCCTTGAGAAGGTCCAATAGTGCCGGCATTGATGTTCCGCAAGCATTGGATTTTGTCGCTCAAGAGTCATGAAAAGACTCTCGCCTGCTACCTGGCAAAAATTGGCCTGGCAAAGATGCAATGGATTACCTGAAGCTTTCGGGAAGTCCAAGGCTCTACAGATACATTTTCTACCTCGGGCAATTGGGTTTATCATAAACCTGACAGTATTATCTGACATGGGGATGATGTAGATACAAAACTCGTCATTTACGCAGTTTCCATATTAAGTTCAGAGATAAAATCCCCAATAAATTACTTGGACGACTAACCGTATTAGGCAAGGTGCAGTGTTCGAGAACCAGAATAGTAATATCATCGAATTCATATCCAACTACTTATCAACACTAGGCTACCAGATACAGGACAGTAGCATTTTGTCTAAACTGCAATTACCACGCTACACTTCATATGGTCAAGACCAACTTTATTCTCACAGTGTTCAATCATCAAGGATCATATGAACAAGGCCTGAAATAGCAACTCTATGTGTCCTGATATGGAAGGCAATAACAGTACAGCTAGTGCTGTATACGTGCCGTGACTAAATTTTGGGGTACTTAGAAATGCACGATAACATGACTTGGTACTTTTACACTTGATAAAATATATCATCTCATTGGTCAATCGTCGTACGACAAGATAGCAAGCATACATCAAGCCAAACCAATCATTAGCTGTCCCCCGCATCCTTATCAGTCACCTCGGGGTTTACTCCGACGCTATTACCCCCACCCCAGAGCTGCAACAGCTTGACTTCATCTTTTCCATGTATTTACTTTCAAAATGAAGACTCACGCTTGTCAGTATCCCAGTTGCACCAAGAGCTTCACCCGCGCTGAACATCTGCGTCGACATGCACTTAATCACGAGCAGCCGCGTCATGGATTCACCTGTGAGCGCTGTTCTGTGCATTTTCAGAGACCAGATTTGCTAGGTAAGAAAAAATTAACTGATATTCTGTATGAAAAACTACTAACTTTTCAGAACGGCACATGGAACGACATAATAAACGAGACACAGAGGCCGGTGGACCAGGACTCGGTGTGTTGAAGACACGCAAACGAATCCGGAGAGCTGGCGACGGAACAATTGTTGTACGCCCGTCGCAGCGAGAAATCCGATCGGCTGTAAGATCCTCGATCTCAACGGCTAGTTCCGATCGAGGATGGACGGAGGGAGAAGAGGATTTCGCCAATCATGCACCTCTTTCGCCGCCTGGATCTGGGACAGATCTTACGACGCTCTCCATTGACGAGAATGATCCCTTCTTGGCTCCTATGATGCCCGGAGGCCCCTTTGAGCCATATGTGGAGCCTGTCCCTGGGCAATTTGATGCAGCCGATGGGTCATTCAATGTCGGCGACGGAATGGGTGATTTCTTTGGGATGGACACAGGTATGAGCTTTGATTCCTGCAACCTGAATCATAGCTGATCAGTATAGCAACCGATTTTAATCTACCATTTGCTGCCACTTGCAATTATAATTGGTTGTTCGATGTCGCGTGTCTCGATGACGCTTTTCACCATTTCGACTTTCCTTTGGGGTTCGATACGGGTCCATTCGCGGAGAGCATGGAGCCTGTCAACACGCACAACTTGGACAAAAATGATGGTCCATCCGCTTTGTTGGAGGTCGCCTCGATGATGGACAGGATTCAAACGCTACAGGAGACGCTGCCTTCCGTTACACCGAGTCTGGTGGAGATGGACTGGATGTCTGGATCATCTTATTTGGGGTCGAACCAGCCTCAGCACATACCACAACTCTCCGAGGATGCTAGAACGGGCATCTTGTCCATCGTAGCTCGAACACACCCCATGGGAATAGATGGACAGCCGATGGCTCTGAATTCCCCGTTACTCACATTGAGCGCGTTGCAGAACTACAGCGATTTTTTCTTCACTCGCTTCAATGTTACATATCCACTAGTCCATCAGCCAACTTTCAATCCAAGCACCGCCGATCCAATTTTGCTCGCGGCCATTTTGTTCATGGGGGCTACTTATGGCTCACGTGAAGCACACCAGCTGGCAGTAGGAGTTCATGACAACCTCCGAATCCAACTTCTGGGACATCCAGCCTTCTCGCCGCAGCCTGATCTCTGGGTCCTACAAACCATGCTCCTGATTGACTGTTTTGGAAAAATGAGAGCAGGTCCCAAGCAGCGGGAGAACGCTCAACTCTTCCATTGTGTTCTCATTAAACTTATTCGTCGCAGTACTTGCTGCAGCATTCAAGACTCGCCTTTAGCTCAATCAGACGATCTAGAGCATGCGTGGAGACAGACCATGGACCTTGAGCAGAGGAAGCGTTTGGCCATGCATTGCTTTATGTGGGATACTCAACACGCAGTTCTATTCTCGCAGTCTCTGTGTATGTCCGCCTTCGAGATCAGATCGTCCTTACCATGCAGTAGCGCCGCATGGGAAGCAGCTTCGGCTCGGGAGTGGGCCAATCTAGCCGCTCGTGAAACAACTCGGCCTTTTCTCACAGTCCTCAAGGGTTATATCACCCCAGGGGCACTACCCCGTCCTCGCGACCTGAATGTGTTCGCTCGCTCAGTGATTCTGCACGGCTTAATGTCCGTATCAGCCGATTTGAAACGCCGAGATCAGACAACACTCCGATCGGAGACTCCAGAAAAGGTCGGAGCCTGGATCCCACGCATGAGCCGCTCATATGATCTCTGGAAGGTAGACTTCGACGCAGATTGTCTAGCTATGAAACTAGCCCAAACAGCCGATCAGCGCCGCTTTACCGGGCTGAAAGTTGCGTCGCATGCTCTGTACCACGCAGCTTGTCTTGCTTTGAATGTTGAGATTCTAGACTTGCAGATTGTTGCTGGTGCAACCAATATTCTCGGACGGGCTGTAACCTCAGCTGATCAATCGCGATCTCAGCGCAGTATTCTTCGCTGGCTGCACGAGGATTCGGGTGCATCGTGGGCTGCGGCGCGGCATTCGTCAAGTCTACTTCAGGATGCTGTGCTTAGCCTCCATGACTGGGATCAGACAGATGCTTTCCATTTCCCCTGGTGCTTGTACCTGACTACGCTGACTTGCTGGATATTCCACCGGGGGATGGACCTTTCTTGCTCAGAGCCTCGGATTACCACGGATCTATCTTCATTAATTGTGATGATGACCAACTGTCCGAGCGAGACGGAGTTGGCCGCGTTATCCGGGAAGTACGATCCTAAGCCACTGGCAGCAGTCATGGCACAACAGTTGGCAACTGTTCGGTGGGCGGTAGTACACGATGCAATGAAGGTTTTACTGAGCTTGTCTTAAATCTGAACGGTATTGCTTGTCTTGATAGTCTGAAATCTGAAATGTATACTTGTTTGTTTTTGTCTCACTCTATTTACTGTAAAAAGGGTAGTCGGTATATCCCTTCTCGGCAGGATCAGCCCCGTAGAAGGTTGTGCGATCATACTTGTTCAAAGGCAATCCCTCTTTCAACCGTTTAGGCAGATCGGGATTGGAGATAAAGTAACGACCAAAGACCACCGCATCGGCACCATCATTGAGTATCTTTGGGCCCGCATTCTCTGTGTTGAAGTTTCCAGCCGCCAGGAATGCGACACTACCCTTCTTGAGGACCGGGCGGAATACATCCAAGGAAGGTTTCTCCACACACAAGGAATCAATCTTGGCGCTCTCATCTAGAACTTCGTCGAATCTGGGCTCAACCATGTGTACGTAGATTGGCTTCGATTCAGTAGGTAGACTGGCGATCATGGAGCATAAAGCGAACCAGTTTGTGTTGGGACTGGAATCACGAGTGTCTTGGAAATAGTTGTAAGGCGACAACCGGATTCCAACACGATCAGCACCAACGGCGGCGGTGACTTCCTTGATGGTTTCGATGATAAGGCGGGATCGCTTCTCAATGGAGCCTCCGTAGTCATCGGTGCGATTGTTGACGTTATCATGGAGGAATTGGTCTAGGAGATATCCATTCGCGGCTGGACCCAGTTAGCACCCCATATTTACTGATCATAGTCTTCATTGTGGTACTTACCATGAATCTCCACGCCATCGAATCCTGCCTCCATCGCCCTTTTCGCGGCTGCGCCATATTCTTTCACAACGTCCTGAATATCCTCCACCGTCATCGGCCGTGGAGGCGAGGCGGCATACGCGGTCCCATCCATCGCGTTGCCACTAATTGGGATATCGCTTGCACCAACAGGCTGAGCCCCACCAAGGAAGGAAGGACAAGTAGCCCGACCAACGTGCCATAATTGGCAAAGAATCAAGCCACCTTTCGCGTGCACGGCATCGGTGACTTTCTTCCAGCCGGCAATCTGAGAAGATGTGAAAATACCAGGAACACCTGGATACCCTGCGGCCTGAGTATTCATCATTAGTATACCTGAACTCGAAATAATAGATGATTACTTACCAGTCGGCTAATCGGAGTTGCCTCTGTGATCATCAATCCACCCGCGGAAGCACGCTGGGAATAGTATTCGACCATGAGATCGTTTGGGACAAACACACCATCCGACTCCTTAGTACCTCGCATACGAGTACATGGGGCCTGAACAACGCGGTGTTGGAGAGAGAACGCCCCCAAGCGGAGGGGCTGGAAAAGAGGTCCGATAGTGTCAACTGATCCCATTTTGTGTGGTGGTAATGTAATTGAGGTTTGTATTGTTCTATGATAGATAGTCTTACTGCTATTAAATACTTTGAACATTGGAGAAGGGGGTACTAAGCTCTCATTGTTGAAGATCTACGAAAGTGGGATAATAGTGGGATGTGGTGGTGCTTCACCGTGAGGTTGAGCTGCAGCGTCACCCCCACCATTCACTATGGCGGACCTGAGTCCGTGGAGCCCCCCACCCTAGTTGAGGCTTACTCACCTAGGGCTATGCTAATTATGGAGAACACACCTTCTTTAGTGGTCTCGTCATGGGTATTGGCGTTTCAAGTGGCGAGCTTTTGGGGCAGCTGTAATGTAGACCTAATCGAGTTGAGATGGCCGATGTACATTATCGATGCTTCAATTTTAGAGTAGAAAAGTAACTTCAGTAGACTCATATGTAGTATGTAAGAAAAACTCAATTTCTATCTGTCACCTAAATTACAAAATGAATTCAAAGTACTGCTCTATCCATCTCCTTGCTTCATGTGCCTCCCAGAGTCGCCATACCCCAATGCTTCCGCAATATCCATCCGGACGCACTATCGCAATACCAACCTGTTCCTTCCAAAGATTCCCAAACCACTTTTCTGTAGCATTTGTATCAAGATACAATGTCCATCGACTATCCTGCAACAACTGTGGCAGGTCTGCAATCTCAAAATCCGACCTGGCAGATTGAGTCACCATCGCGTAGGTAAAAACATCAGACACGGCTGTGTATCTACGTGGCGAGAAGAACTCGTCTGCCAGAGCCAGTCCCCGGGGTTTCTTCGCATATGACTGCTGTTCTCCAGTGGATAGCTTCTCGCGCTCATTGAGTTCGGCCATGACCTCACAAAAAGTGTTCAAGAAGTTCAACGATGATGGAACATCCGGGACAAAAAGGTAGATACGGAATTGACCCAGGAGGGGAATGTCAAGTTGGATATCCACTGGGTTTGCATCAACGTATCTTGTCACCTTTGCTGGAAGTTGTAACCCACCTGGCTGAAGAGGTGTTGATAAACCATTGCTAGCTCGACTCAACTTGCCAGCAGAGTACTCAGCTCCCACGCCAGAGATAAATCGGATATTCTCGTTGAAATTATTCGCTAGCGCCACTTCACCTTGCTCAAATGCTTTGCAATGCTCCACATCGAAGTGAATCAGATCATGGGCAATCTTGCGTCGCTCTTCCTCATAGGTGAATAATAAAGATGGCTTGGCTAGCCCGCGAATCACGAGATTGAGTTTCCATGCAAGATTGAAACTATCATGCATGCTTGTGTTGGCACCTTGAGCTGCTAGAGCTGAGTGACAGTGACCCGCCTGGTTTTAAGTTTAGAGAGGCATAGCTAGAATAGGTTTGATAGACTTACGTCACCGGCGATGAAGATCCTGGCATCAGGATTCATGAAATGCTTCGCGACTCGTTGACCGACCACGTAGTTTCCGAACCATTCCACTGTCTTCCATTCAAGCGTGAATGGATGCATCGCCTCCCTTGCACGCTGCATGACATACTCAGTTGTTGCCTTCGCCCTGTCTACTCTTTCTCCATCAGTCACGCTGAGCTCGACATATAATCGTGTCATGTTGCGTTCTCGAGGGATCCAGAGAATTGACCCAGCAGTGTGGGTGCGAACCGCTACCTTACTCCACAGGTCAGGGAAATCGGTATCGATCACACCTATTAATCCATTAGTATGTTAGATATACGGTCGATCATCCAACCTCACCGTCTAGAACACCCCACGACGCGTTAGTGATTTCACCTTCGAGCTCAGCATCAGGAATGAATGTTCGCACTTTTGACCGTGCACCATCACATCCGACCAAGTACTCAGCACGGATGGTTTTGATCGTATTCGTTGATAAGTCTTTGTAGCAAACCTCTAGCTGCCCTATCCCAGTCGTGGAACAAGATGAGAAGCGGGCATTTCGAGTCACAAATACACCTCGTGCCTCCATATCATCGATCAGAATCTCTTCAATCATTCCCTGGTGAGCCAAGAGAATATAAGGATCGGACGCTCCGACAAGATGCTCGGGGTAATGCGTTTGACGACCCGTTCGCCGGAGTGGCTCGTCTGCAGTGGATTGCTATAACTTGTCAGTGTCATTCAAGCAATGTTAGAAAACAAAACTCACCCAAAACGAAATGTCGTACACGCGAGCTGCATTCTTCAGCAAGGGCTCTGCCAGTCGCATTTGCTTGAATGTTTCGATGGTCTTGGGCTGCATGCCATCCGCCTTGCCGGTGGAGGTTTTGTCAGGGCGATCGTCGAGAACAACGACATCAATGCCAAAGCGAGCAAGATTGCATCTTTGGAAAAGGAAGTTAGGAATAGTTTGAAAGATAGATTGGGAGTGACCTACGCAAGCATCAGGCCAGACGGCCCTGCGCCGACAACCACGACTGTAGTCGCCTCCACGGGCTCGCCCAAGCTGTATCCTTCATGATCTGCACCAGGAGCCATATTTTCGAATTTATTGGTATGTAATTGACTGTAAAACGAGCTCTTCTCCATTTTGTATGATTAAATGGTTACGAGTTATAAATCAGCTGTGCAGATGCGGAGAAGTTACAACCCCCACCCTTGATACGTATCTGCTACCAGCGGGTCACTCCCCCATCCACAATAATATCCTGACCCGTCATGTATGCGCTCGCGTCACTAGCCAGGAACACGCATGCCCCCATGATATCCTCCGGCTCGGCAATCCGTCCGTTCATCGCTTCCGACTTCCAGCCCTCGAGAAGATGGGGGAACTATCCCAATCAACCTAATTAGCTGTGTTCAAGTTTTCAAGATGGGGGTTCGTCGTACAGATGCGGTCATTTCGGTCCGTACATAGCCGGGAGAAATTGAATTTACTCGAATGTTCTGTATTGAATTAGTAGCCGGGCTTCGAATTGGCAATAATTGCACTCACGCATTGTGCTAGTTCTTTTGCGATTGCTGGACACATAGATCGAACGGCACCCTTTGTCCCACAATATGCGCTGCACAGCTGACTGCGCACCGCGATGTGGCTCGCCATACTGGCTACTAGGACAATGCTGCCATGCTTAGTCCCGTTCGCGATCATCTGCTTCGCGGCCAATTGAGCCGTAAAGTATAGTCCGAGTACGTTGATAGAGAGCAAGTCTTGGTGATCTTTGTAGGTGAATTCTAGGAACGGGAGATGGCGATTGATCCCAGCGCAGGGGACACAGATGTCAAGGGCATTATCGAAGTCTTTTTGGAATTGAGTGAAGCCGGTTTGGAGAGATTCTTCGGAAGAAACATCCACTCTTCGCGGATTAGCTATTGTATAGAATAGCATAGTGAGAGCCACTCACTTGTAATAAGCGGTCTTCACGGAGCAGTCTTTTTCAATCGATGCGAATGCTTCATCGGGTGGTATAACGTCGAAAATTGCGATATTCGCGCCTGCTTCTGCTAGTCCACGCGCAAACGCTAGGCCGCATCCTCGGGCGCCTCCGGTCACTAGTGCAGTACGTCCTTGAAGAGAGAACTGAACAATTAGATGGGATATCGAGGTATAGCAAATGACATACCTTCGACATGATTGAATCGTATAATCGAGTTAGTGTGTAAAAAGAATAGGTCTTCTGCAATTCTCTGTGACCCCTCACATATCTTATTTGTAGACACCGGATATCGGCAGTAAGTACACCGACACCGACTAACCCCCATCTTTGCCAGAAGCTCTGCGTCAAGCACTTAGATCTTAAATACCGCATTAATACATTCAAGTTGCAAATATCACAAGAAAGTCAACACTAAAATCTCCCTACACCGTCACTATGGCACCTCGTATTCATATCAAGCACCCACAAACCCGTTCCGAGTCCTGCCAGCTACATATTCTAGTAGTAGGCGCAGGTCTCGCAGGGCTGGGATCTGCTATTAGCTGCGCCCTAGCTGGACACAAAGTTCACATTTTCGAAGCAACTCATGAGATCAAAGAAGTCGGTGCAGGGATCCAGGTTCTGCCTAATAGTTCACGAGTCCTTCAACACTGGGGTCTGGAGGCGGCGCTCACACCGCATATGACATTCCCGCGCGTGTGCAACTTCATCGGGTGGAAGGGAAATCCGATTTCTTCTTTGGATTTTCACGAATCGGAAAAGGGTTATCCTGGGACTTGGTATCGGGATTTTCATCGTGCGGATTTGCAGCGGTGTCTTGTCAATCGGGCGTTGGAGCTGGGCGTGCAGATCACGTGTAGTGCAAGGATCACGAATGTTCGTGTGAGGGATGATGGGGCGGCTGCGACGGCTGTTGCTGCGGATGGAAGAGAGTGGGAGGGGGATTTGGTACTTGGAGCTGATGGGGTATTTGGGAAGCTGACCGAGGAGCTGCTTGGGCGTGAAGATCCACCGGTTAAGACGGGTGATCTTGCGTATCGATTACTTTTGTCTACAAAGGAGATGCGCAAGGATCCTGAGCTGGCTCCGTTTGTGAACGACCCTCAGGTGAACTATTGGCTTGGCCCTGATGCTCATGCGGGTATGTTTCTCTGACACTCCTGTCAATTCTCATTCTAACTGTACAGTGAACTACGTACTTCGCGGGGGAGATCTATTCAATATGGTCCTTCTCGTGCCCGATGATATTCCTGAAGAATCTCTTGCCACTACTATGGAAGGAAATGTGGAGGAGATGTGCTCGCTATTCCAAGGCTGGGACCCAAGGTTGGTACTGGTTTGACGATTGCTTTGCAGGACTTGCCGTTAACTGTGACAGGATTCAAAAACTACTCAAGCTATGCCAGTCGGTGCAAAAATGGCGCTTGTGTATCCGATTCGGAGATTTCAATTGGGCTCATCCTTCAGGAGCATGGGTGATGCTGGGTGACGCAGTCCACGCAACCCTCCCATATCTAGCTTCAGGGTCAGTCTACTCAATCACTTCACGAAGACTTTCTGACAGTAACAGAGCCGGCATGGCCTTCGAAGATGGTGCCGTTCTCGGTGAATGTCTCTCCCGACTACCGGATAATCCTCTTATAAGCAAAACCTCGCCTGAATTTCTGCATGCCAAGAGAGGTGCTTTGGCAGTCTTCCAAGAATGTCGAAAGCAGCGAACAAAAATGGTGGTTGAGCGAGGCAACATCCAGCAGTATCTATACCACCTCCACGACGGACAAGAACAGCAAGAAAGAGATTCCAAGATGCAGATGACGCCAACACCAGAAGGAGAGGCTTTGGCTTGGAGAGATCCTGGTCTGGCACCAAAGCTTTTGGGATATGATCATATTGCAGATGTACGTCTTCCAATCACACTGTTTAACTAAAACTAACCCTAATAACCAGGTTGATCGTTATTGGAAATCGTCACAAGGTGGTGATATTGTAGAGTCTCGACTTTAGATAGGATTAGCCATTATCAATTAGAAATCAAAGTCTTTCTCTGCGCGTCAATATCATGTCAGGGTAATGAGCCCCCACTGCCCCCATTCTTGATAAAACGCGTAGAAATAACCCGGAAAGTTCCCGGAAACTTATCAGCATGTCTGATTCCCCGCTCCCCACTACTGATAGTAAATTGTTGACTACTTCCCCGCATCTGTGATTATCTATATATCTGCCGTTAAAAATGTATAGAGGATGGGGGTTGTGAAATCAATTGAGCCATTAACCCGTGTTTTATTCCAAGATGTGGCGACTATTCAATTGGTCCTCAAACACTCCCGAGAAACAACCCCCAAGGGGTCTTCCAGCATCATGGTATCGCTCCGAAGCAATGTATCAGCTGGAGAGACGCGCCATTTTCTCCAAAAGATGGCTCCTCCTCACGCATTCAAGCCGATTCACCAAAACAGGCGATTTCCTTTCATTCACGGTCGCCAATTTATCCTTCTTCCTGATCCAAGACCGTGATGGAAATATCAACGGATTCCATAACGTATGCCGGCACCGCGCATTCCCACTTATCCAAGCTCAATCCGGCTCCACTTCAATCCTGAGCTGCAAATACCATGGATGGTCCTACAGCCTCAAAGGAAACCTCGCAAAAGCACCTCGCTTCGAGACGGTCCCGGAATTCGACAAAAGTCAACAGAGTTTACTTCCCATACATGTCCATATCGACAAAGCCGGCTTTGTCTGGGTGAACCTTCAGGCTGGTGATCCCGACATAAAATGGGAAGACGAGTACCAGCGTATCGACGAGCAACCAAGAATGCAGGATTTTGATTTCGCTGGGGAATATACTTTCGACCATTATTGGGAGATGGATGTCGATGCCAATTGGAAGGGCTTGGTCGAGAATTACAATGAGTGCTACCATTGTGCGACCTCTCATCCACTTATTAGTGGTGTGTCGGATTTACCTCGGTACCGGGTTGAGCCTAAGGCTGGTTATATGGAGCACCATATCTTCAATAAGGAGAAGATTGATACGCAGTTTAAGAGGGCTATCACTTACTTCTTTCCCACTACGTCTATCACGGTCACGTAAGTGCAGTGCCCCCGGTTGTGGGCTCAAAGCTGACAAGAGGAATAGCGACAAATTCTTCTATATTCAACGGATGGTTCCACTTACTGCCACTACAAGTAAAGTCGAAAACGAAGTGTATCGGCATCAAGATGCTACGGATGAGGAGTTTGAGAATATAAATGCTTTCTACAGACAGGTTTTGGATGAGGATAAGGAGCTTTGCGTTGGTACACAGGAGAATCTGAACAGTGGGGTGTTCACCAATGGCGAGCTTCATCCGAGCAAGGAGAAGGTGTGTAGCTCCCTTGGGGCAGATGTCTGGTTTTCCTAGCTGACAAGCATGCTTCAGGGGCCGATTCACTTTCAAAACAGCATACGGGAGATGGTCATGGAGCATCGAAAGGAAGAAGAGCAACAAGGAGGTCAAGAGATATGGCCTGCTGTTCCTAAACTCCTGGGCGGAATGAATGCGAAACTGGCAGAGGAAGAGCAATTTTGCTCGAAGTTGGAGGCAGCCAGCTGTGCGAGCAGATCAGAGCTTGCATGGTAGGCAAGGCTCTGCATAATTATTTATGTTCTTGTCTTGTAGTTGTTGTAATATTAAATGGTGAATACGAGGTAGGTTGGTGTGATTTCCAGATGAATAATAATAGGAAATGGCCAAGCATCGGCCTAGTTGAATTATCCTGAATATGAAATGTTTGTTGAAGAAGCGCTTGGAATAATCTATTTAATGCTCCACATCTTCCCAGTTTTGCCATCCCCGACCCTTGACCTGCGCAAGTTCCGCATCTGTGTACTTCTTGCCGGTAGTGAAATAACCAGCGTTAATCTTAGCATCGATCTCAACTCGAGAATCCGAGGGAATCATATCTATGATAAAAATCAGCAAATCGAAATAAAACTTTCGGGGTAGTTTCATGTTGACTTACGATCAGGGATAGGAATTCTCTCCAAAATGGGAATTCCTGACTCAACAATTGCATCGTGCTTCATGTTGGACATAGAAAGCATGCGGTCAATCTTCTTGACACCCAGCCAATGAAGAATATCGGGCATCAGAGCTTGGAAACGCATCTTGAGGTCATTAGTCTCGAATCCATAACTTCCCAAACAAAAGGGATAAACTCACATCTCTTACACCTGCGATATTCTCGGTACGGGCAAAATACTTATCGGCCGTATCTCCACCACGCTTGCGTGCATTGTAAACCAAATACTTGACAACCTCGCCAAGAGCACGTCCTTCTTTCCGGAAATAGATAGCAACGCCAGATCCACCATTCTGAGCCTCCTTGATAGCTTCCTCAATACCAAAAGCGAGGTAGGGTCGACATGTGCAAATATCAGACTGGAAAACATCTGATCCGTTACACTCATCGTGAATGCGAAGGGCAAGCTTCACATTCGGATCAGAGACCTTCTCAGGAGCACCGAAGATATAAACAGTAAGACCACCGATTGGAGGTAGGAAGACTTTGATATCCGGTCGAGTGATTAATTCAGGGAAACTTCCTCCACACTGCTCGAAGAGTGTGCGACGGAGGGTGCCTTCGTCGATTCCGAATCGCTCGGCTACACCAGGGAGGTACCACACAGGTTCCACTGCTGCTTTCGTGACGCGAACGTCACCTTCCTTGCTGATAACAATGTCGCCATCAACCTGCAATCGGCCTTCTCGGATAGAGTCGGTAATCTCAGATAGGCGCATTGTCGCTCGAGTCACGGCGATAGTTGGGCGCACATCAAGACCATCATCGAGGTGCTTCTTGAAATGCTTCACTATGTCATGGCCATAGGGATCCATGGCGACGATCTTCGTCTTATCTCCCCAGGCGGCCTGCGGTGGGAAGTCAAAGATAGGTTCGGTATTCTCGAAGCTGGGCTTGAAGTCCGGAGGAAGGTCACCGGCGGCTATGGCCAATGCATTATAGATTGAGTAGCTTCCGCCATGTGCTCCAATGGCATTTCGATGGGTGATGGTCTTCTTATTCCGCGAAACTAGAACGGGTCCTCGCTCTTCGGGGTTCAATTTGCCCCATTCTAAAGGTATCGGGTTGACAACACTTTGGCCGGGGTATGTTGTTAACTGTTTTATTCGGTTAGCATCATGATCTGACTTCGCTCAAATTCAAGGGAAGCCAACTGACAATGATGCGTTCTCCAGAGTCTCTAGTCATTGTGACTGTGAAGACGATGTCTCAAAATACGGACAACGACGGAAAAATAGATGACGGACGAAATGAAATTAGTTCTTGATTTCTCTCCAAATGGTTCCCAGAGCGCTTTATAAGCTGGGCCATATGAGAACAAGATCATTGCAGGCGGTCTAATCATCGTGGAATGCTTGTTCAACAATCATGGCGATAGCGCGATAAGAGGATAACTGTGACGATAAGATAAGAGGTCCTTATCCCAATCAAACCCAATCTTATCGGCTTATCGAAGCTGTGGGGATCAGGTATCGAGATTGGGCTATCGCTGTTTAAGGCAAGGAGTGGTAGGTTCCACTGTACTGGGCCTCGGAGAAGCAGCTGTTTGCTTGGATTATGATTCCCCGCTTCTCGGAAGGAACTTCCTTTTGGGATGGTCATCTGATCATTGTTTAACCAACACCCCGCCAGTTTAGGATTGGAACTTGTTGAGACCACTTCGCAAACAGAAACTCAAGAAAGCGACAGAGTGAAGACATGACTCAAACCCCCGCGAAGGAAAGTGTGCTGGGCACATCTGCCACCGTGTTTCCCAATTCCCACGAGAAAATCACCAACCCTAAAGACACGCCCTACTTCGTTGACAATGAGTTCCGATTTTCAACCACCGAGGATTTCATCGATGTCCACGACCCCGCGACCAATAATTTGGTGTCACGAGTCCCAAAGATGACCACAACCGAGCTAGAGGAGGCTGTGGCATCTGCGGAGAATGCATTCCCGGTCTGGCAAAACATGTCTACAATTGCCAGACAACAGATCATGTTCCGTTACGTTGCTCTCATTCGAGAACACTGGGACCGACTTGCAGCCGTAATTACACTTGAGCAAGGAAAGACCGTTTCTGACGCGAAAGGCGACGTTTTGCGCGGCTTACAGGTGGCAGAGGCCGCCTGTGCGGGGCCAGAATATATGAAGGGAGAGGTTCTCGAAGTCGCCAAAGATATGGAAACCAGAACATACCGGGAGCCACTTGGCGTTGTCGCCGTGATCTGTCCATTCAGTGAGTCTGTAATCCCCATTTACTTTTGAAATCTTCTAATGATCTGGAAAGACTTCCCCGCTATGATCCCGCTATGGTGCATACCTATCGCCACGATCACCGGAAACACCGTCGTGTTGAAGCCATCCGAGCGAGCACCGGGTGCGGCTATGATTCTTATGGAATTGGCGGAGAAGGCAGGATTCCCCAAGGGCGTGATCAATGTTGTGCACGGTGCACATGATACGGTAAACTTCCTACTTGATGCGCCTGCTGTCAAGGCGATCAGCTTCGTTGGAAGTAACAAGGCTGGAGAGTACATCTTTGCCAAGGGATCGGCCAATGGCAAGCGAGTGCAGGCAAATCTTGGCGCAAAGAATCATGCTGTTGTACTGCCTGACTCAGACAAAGACTCCACATTGGATGCAATCATTGCTGCGGCATTCGGCGCAGCTGGCCAGCGGTGTATGGCTTTATCTGCCGTGGTCTTTGTTGGAGAGACACAGAGCTGGCTACTTGAGCTTGTTGAGCGAGCCAAGGCCCTCTCCCTGAATGGTGGTTTTGAATCCGAAGCAGACCTTGGCCCTGTCGTGACACCGGAGAGTAAGACTAGGATCGAAGGTCTGGTTGCAAGCGCCGAGAGTGAGGGTGCGAAACTGCTCCTTGACGGTCGTGGAGTCAAGCCTCCGAAATACCCCAACGGTAACTGGGTTGCTCCGACCATTATCAGCGAAGTCACTCCATCTATGCAATGCTACACGGAAGAAGTCTTCGGGCCTGTCTTGGTTTGTCTTCAGACAGAATCCCTTGACCAAGCTATTAAGCTCGTGAATGAGAATCCTTATGGCAATGGCACTGCTATCTTCACATCGTCGGGCATTTCAGCTGAAAGATTCCGGAAGAATATTCAGGCTGGTCAAGTAGGTGTCAATGTACCTATCCCTGTGCCACTCCCCATGTTTTCGTTCACTGGAAATAAGAAGAGTGTTGCTGGAGGGGGAGCCAATACCTTCTATGGACGGCCCGGTGTCAACTTCTATACCCAGCTGAAGACTGTTACTTCGAAATGGGCTGGTCGGGATAGCCAGCCTGCAAAGGCGACACTTTCCATGCCTACCCATAGCTAAGAGGTGGCTAGATATGGGTATCTGGAGATGACAGTCAGAAATTACATACACATGCTCCAAAAATGAATCATACATATATGCACATCTTCCTCTACTAGTCCAGTCCAGTTATAATACTTAGAACTCGAACTTGAATTCAATATGAAGCCAGAGATATGTTCCATAGCAATTTTGAATCAATATTTCTGATACACGAAGTCTCCAAAGAAAACATCTCACGAACCTACCCACGAACCTACCCACGAACATACAACTCCCTTCGGTGAAATCGTCGTGCATGTAGACGCCCTCATTTCCAGGTGTCAACTTACACGATCGGGCAACAGCGGACCGTCGACTGTCAACGCCTTTCTGCGTTTTTCTTGCCGGGTGAGTACGGACAAGTCACCCACATGTCTCCACCAGAACGCAGGTCAGCTCACCGGCTCTGAGAGTTCACCTCACCGGTAGGTCCAAACTTTTGCCGCCGGTGGTCCGACCTGTAGTCACGTCTCCAAGTCTCCACCTGCCATGTTCTCGGCTTATCGTGCACAATCTTATCGGCTATCTTATCGCATATCAAAATAGATTCAGGTCTATCATCTACTGATTAGATTTGCTGCATGAAATTTTCTCACAGAGCCCCACATTCAGGAATACGCCTGAGAATCAAGATTGAGGGGAAAGTGAATTGGACCCCGAATGAGTTGGGTCGCGTGACGTTTTATAGAGACGGCCCTCGTTCTCTGCTCCGTTTGACTCAGTTTGGCTCACAGCTGGTTTTTTTGCACCCTCATACTATTCAAAGCCCTACGTCAACACATATCGATCAAGAGTCATCATGAGCATCACCCAAACCGAGACTATGTCGACAGCTGGTGCCTATAAGCCGGGGGCTCTTGATTCTCGAATCTCTCTTTTGCCACAAGGCAGCCATTTGCGGAGTCTGATGACTATACTTCGGAATTCAGATACAAACGTCGCAACTTTTGCCGAAGTGACCGAAAGGGTTGGTGATCAACTTATTAGTGCTGGTATGTATCTGGTGCAGTGATCCAAAATGAATTGAACCTGTCTCTAAAAGTAAGTCAATTTAGCACTCGATCTACTTCCATCTGAAGCGACGACAGTAGTTAGCCCCACTGGAGTTGAATATCAAGGGATAAAAGAGAATCGGGAAGTCTGTGGTGTGAGCATTCTTCGAGCCGGCGCCAGTCTTGAAAATGCCCTGAGACGTGGATACACGTAAGTTGCTTGTGCCGCTGGTGATATAGGGAGACTAATTTGGTTTCAGTGGCCCATTAAGTTTTGGAAAGTTGTTGATTCAACGAGACGAGTCAACGAGTCTTCCGACGCTTTATTACTCAAAGTTTCCCGCGGGATTTGCTTCTAAGAGTATGAGTCCCGGAGAGTACCCACTTTGTTTCATGTAACGTTTGCTAAGCTCTCATTAGCTGTCTTCATTCTTGAGCCGATGCTAGCCACCGGGGGCTCGGCTTGTGCAGCCATCGACGCGATAAAAGAAGCGGGTGTTGCCGAAGAGAATATTATTTTCATTAACATTCTAGCCGCGCAACATGGAATCAATGTATTATTTGACCATTTCCCTTCTCTTCGGTTGGTTACTGCTGCCATAGACGATGAGCTCACACCTTCAAAGTAAGTCAAAGAACGATGACAACAATCAAAGAACACACACTGACTTGTACTAGTCATATTAGTCCAGGACTAGGGGATTTCGGAGATCGATTTTACGGAACTCATTGATTTTGCTTTCATGTCATGACGTTTCACTTCTGCTATTTCAACCTTGGTCATTTTTCATCCTGTATCATGCTCTAGGATTCATGACTTTTCTATATTTAAATACCTACATATTAAATCCATCGTGTTTGTTACGCCGGAAATATGGCGCCCGAAATGCTACAATCACACTTTATTAGACTTTCCCCAGTATCAGTCAAGGTCCAATTAATGAGATACCGCACTGAATTGCTGTTTGTTTAGGCAACAGTGGTACTATAAAATGCTCCTTCTATCTCTATTCTTCTCTTCTTCTTTTCCACCACCCATCAACCCACTTTTGGGTAAGATTGCCCGCAATGGGCTTCTCAGGTAAGTCAAGCCAGCCCTTTCACTTTTGGCCCCTTGGCTGAAATCGGACACAAGTGAACAAACCGAGCAAAAGTCTAGATCTGATTGCGAAAGGGAGGGACGATACACGACACCGTTACATTAAAGACGCTAGTGCAGACGCTAGCGACGAGTATCGAGATCTCTTGTCGGAATGCGGCTGGGGCTGGAACGACAAGTTCGAGTTAAGGAGCGACGGAAAGATTAGGCGGTGCCTCAATGAAAACCATCCATGCTTGGCTTGACCTCACTGCAAGCAAACTCTTATGGGAAAAAACGAAAGTTTCGACACAGGCGTCGCTGTGCGACAAATCCCAATGTATGTTCAGGGACAGATCAGATCCCCATGAAAGTCCATTTATCACGTCTCCTTGGTCCCTGAGAGACATGAAATGTATATAGGGGTCTCCATACCAGTTCCGATGACTATCCCTTGAAAAGCCTGGGCCAAGGAGCGTGAAAGTCACCGATTTTGGCATTTTGTTATATTCTTCTAAACTAGCTCTCAGAGGATAACCCGATACTTTTCTTCAAGACACTTCAGGCGAATGAGAGTACCTTGTGGCTGCTTAGAACAAAGTCCCATCTCCCTGGATTACGATGGGACTAGATTTAGTCGTAGGGCGATACTTCGCTGCCAGTTCTCGACCTCCCTTCCAAGTACCAGCTTCAAGCATCTGTGCCATATTCAACTTGACGCCATGCTTGGCAAAGCTGTCTCGAATAGTCTCGTAGAGCTGATCAAGCAAAGCCACCGTCATAGCCCGCCACTCAACGATCACATCGCTAGTAGCTTCAAAGCTTGGTGTCTGCTCCTGAGAATTTGCTCGCCCTTGCTGTAAGACGGGTTCCTTCAACTCAAGAACTCCCATGTCAACGAACAACCCGCCATTCCGGTACTCTGGGAGCCCTGTTCCCAAGCTGAGATTCTTCCACTCGAAACCTAGTACTCGGATAAAAGGCACTGACAAGGAATATGCAAGCCATTGTGTCAACTTGTGGAATGGCTGGATGTTTGCGGTTCTGCTTTCGCTTTTTCCTTGGTTCAGTCTTGCGAGGACTTCCAAGGGCCAGGAATCTCCGATGGGAACGCCGTCCACCTGGGTTCGATTCTTGGGCCATGCAGGAAGAAGAGTCTTTTGAAGCACGTTCCACAATGTCTCATATTGTAACTCATTTCCGCTCTTTTGGGCCAGGATGTAGTCTGTATTTTCTATTAGCAATGTACGTGGTACGAGAAAAGGAGCTTAGCTTACCAACGAGGTTTCCAGGTCGACCGGATTCACCGAAAATCTCGGGTAAACTCAAGAAGGACTTTCCAACACTATTCAACAGACTGACACGGGAGACATCTCCGATAATCTCGTTTTCCGCTGTAATCTGGAAGTGTTTCCGGAACGTAGCGATGCTTAGCGCAGCAAGGCCCTGACCTTTGAAATGGACCAACGTCAGCTCTGCGTCAATATAGTTTGTCACTCCTGTTACTGACCATCAACCGACTCGCTGTCTCCTTTTGAATTGCTTGTGAAAGAACCGGCCTTGAACATGTATAATGCCGCGACGGCAATTCCTTCACTCCGCCCATAGGCATCACCAGTTCCGGGCTCGGTAAACTTCCAAAAGTCACCGGCACCAGCATCTAATAGCACGGCGACAAAGAAGAGATCAATCAGTCGGCGAGTGATCTCAATCTTATCATATCCCGCCTCCTGCCAGGACTTGATGAGCTGATCCACTCGAGGAACACCACCAATCTCGAAGTGTTGCCACCGACCGTGGGGAGGAATTTTGTCAAATTTGTCGGGTCCAAAGTCTCGCTGGAGTGGTTTTTGTTAAAAAAAAACCATCATTTTGATGGGAGCTGGCGTTAGAGAACATACATTGATGATTCCAATCACATATTCCGCCACTTCACCCATCTTATTCGGGTGGTAGGAGAAGTGTGTCAGTTCGTTGTTTTCAGCGGCTTTCAGGACCATATTTGCGCGCTCGCGCACAGCCTGCAGGCTCTTCAGGTGCTCGATATCGGCCATTATAGCTTTTGCGGACAAGATTAGATAGAGGATGGAGGTTCAGTCACTCAGAGGTAGCTCTCTCGTTGGCAACGATATGGTGTGGCATGAAAAAAAAAACAGCTTTAGAATAAATAGGAGCTTCACCGTCCGTTCATCTTCGCAACCGAGTTTGTGTTACGTACATGCCGGTCTGATCAGTCTTTCCGGTACAACCTTGGGAACTTGGGCTTCAATCCCCGCATCCGATAAGCGGGAAAGTAGTGGATAAGGAACTCGATAAGGACTTCGATAAGATAGAGTCCGATAAGCGCTTATCCTAATCTTATCGTGTTTGGCGATAATCTCAGATTGTGCCTGATCTACGGTGGATAGCACCGAGCTCCTAGATATAATAATTTAACCTTGGAAGCTTTCACTCCTCATTCCTCCGTTAGAATCTCACAACCTCCCATCTCATCAGAATGGCGTCAAATATCACTCTAATCGAAAATGCTGAAGCGTCCAAAACTCTCTCTCAACTCCGCGATCAATCCATAAGCTCAGCAGCCGTCCGTCGCCTCGTGAGTGAATTAACAGCAAACTTGACAAAAAATGTCATCACACCTCCAGCCGCCGATGAGAAAATTGCTGTGATCGTCATCTTGCGTTCCGGGCTCGCCATGGCCGACTCATTCCTGGCTGCTTTCCCCGAAGATGCGGACACCGTTACATACCATCTTGGTCTTTTCCGCGAAAAGGTGTCACTGCGTCCGATTGAATACTATAATAAGCTACCCGCGAAGAGTCCCAAAATTAAGCGGGCTTATATCCTTGATCCGCTTGTTGCTACTGGTGGGACTGCGAAGGCTGCAATTGATATTTTGAGGTCAGTCAGGAGCTACGAGTTATTGAGATCATGCTAACTTTGTTTCAGGGACTGGGGTGTTGATCACATCACTCTGTTTGCTTTACTTGGCAGCGAAATCGGTCTGCAGAGGGTTGCAAATGTATGGCCGGAATGTACGGATGTGTTTGTCGGTGCTATTGACAAGGAGCTTGATGATAAGGGATATGTTAAGCCTGGACTTGGAGATATCGGCGATCGTCTTTTTGGAACTAGTCTAGGCTAGATAAAGTGACTAGAGAATAAATAGACAGCTATACATTAGTCATATCATTCCGCCTTGCCTTCATACAAATATATCCTTTATTCAACCGCAAACTTCCTGTCCGAAAATGCCTTGGGAATGTCATTACTCTCATTTCCATAGAATCTTCCGGAAGAAATAGCGGCATCTGTCATCTCCTCGTCCTTGGTAATCGTGGAGTCATAATAATCATCCTCGGGCGCCAGCTGTTCGCGTGCCAACCCCCTCTCTTTCACATCGCGCATGCTAGATGTTGGCCAAATCGTGCAAATCACATAATAAGAGACGAATGATGTCATGAATGCGATTAACCACGCAATATCCATGATATGTGCCGCTGAGCTGGAGACTTTGGCGCCGAGTTCACCGCAGAATCCTGGGAAGGGGAGTGCAATGCCAATCAAATAGGCTATCACGGCTTGGATATTTACTCCGCCGTGGTACCAGTAGTTCTTATTCGCTTTGGTTGGGACGAATAGTGAAGGGGTTGTGACATTGCCGCCCGTGAGACAGAAATCTGCATACATTAGTGAACGTTCTTCTAGGCAAGGGCTTATTTGGAGTAACTCACAGTCACAAACCATAATTGCAACAACACTCGCCTATAGATATTTGTAAGTATATGCATTGAGAAACATGTTTTTGAACACGAACCATGAAAAGACCATAGCCACTGAGGAAAGTCTCAAATTTGGCCGCGGATGTCATGATTTTCCACGGACAGGCCGCCCAAGCAAGGAACTGAACGATAAACTGCCCACGACGGATGTTGAGGAAAGAGGGGAACAACATGGCTGAGTCGGCGCCGAAGGACATCATATTTGCCGCGATGTTTGTTCCGAGGATCTGGACGAACCATGCAAAAGCGCAGAGAAAAACGGCAAATCTAGTCTTTGAGGACCAGTACTCGTCCAGGATCAGGCTCATCATATCCCATTGATTCCTGGTTCAGATTAGGACTTGTTTATAGAAACATGCGGTGGAAGCTCGTACCAAATATCAGTGCCATATTTAGCATTGACGGCGCTGGTAGAAAGAATTCCTAGCGTGGCTGAGACGGTGACCGTTAATGGATTAACAATCTAAAGAGTATCAGTAAATTTATTCTCGGCTTTCGTTCAAAGTCAACAAACTCACAAGCTGAGTCCAGATAGGCGCCCCCCGCGATCTAGCCCAGCGAGCATAATCCGGTTGGTTGGTGATCAAGGTTGCAGTGTTTCTGAGTTTGGGTCAGTAAGAAATCCCAGTTGAGAAGATTAAATAACAGCGTACCCCAAGCCACTGTTGATTCCAGCCAGAATAAGCCAAGCAGTAGCGCTCGATGATCGCGAAGAAGCATTATACAAGGTCCCGATTTGGCCATTCGTATTGACCATAGCCCAAATGAACAAACCAAACATAGATGGCAATGAGACAATAGTCTTGAACCAGAAGAACTTCCGCAATTGATATGGCCGGAAATAGCAAAATGGGAGATGAACAAGCCAGCTGAGGAAAAATGCAAGCATGAGGGAAGTGGTGATTCCCGTACTAGCCGGAAGTCTATTAGGTATGTTCGTGAAGTTGTGTCCGAAGATTGCTCGTAGCATGTTGTACATGTACTCGGCGCCATAGTACACTGTGGGTGTGTGTTTAGTATCTGTATAGATCGGGATTGATTGCCTTTCAACTTACTTTGCACGGAATACCAGATGACGGCTAGAACTGCTCGTGCACCGACGAAGTAGTAACTTCCCCACATTCCGAAGACGCTGCGAGCGACGCAAGGGAATCCGATGTGATACACGCTCGCTGCGCGAGAATTCAAGGCCATGGCGATCGAGGAAATCATTTGCGATACGAAAATGACGACGATGGATTGCCACCAATTAAGGCCAATTCCAATCATTGTCTTTCGTAGGCGTTAGATTCTGTGTTGTAGCTTGTGCGACGAGTGCCGTAGCTTACCGATCCCAGTGTCCAATTTGTGAAAGAAATCGACCAATAGAAGGTCACATAATTCCACCATCGCCAGGCTAGTCATCACCGTTTAGCCTTATCACACATGAGGCGCAGGGGTATTGCTTACTTCTTTTTTCTGGTGGTGTAGGCAAGAGATCTGGGGAACGTTCAAGTCAGCCACAAGTGATCAAAGTCAGATTCACCCTCATTACCCTCATTAACCCATCGCGTATGTTCCATCGTTCCATCGACTTCCTTGAGTCTGAGACTCTCCTGCGCCCATTTCAGATATCCCGACATCTTGACAAACACTTGAAAGAACGGTGCTCGAGATACAAGAAACCAAGATCGGACAAGGGTAGGAAATATTAAAGGTCGGTCGAATAATTATCGCCACGGAGAGTGAGACCGCTTATCTCCGGATATTGGGCCATTGAGGTAGAACGGGGTAGCAGTGGCTGATAGCGTGAGTGGAGTTCAAGGAACTAAACAGGAATCCTTAGCCCCCATAGGTGATAAGGGATGGTTTGGTGGCAAGCTTCAGGGGTTAGTCCAATCATGATCCGGTATTTGTTGGGGAGAGTTTGTCGGTGTATGCGCAAAGGCACACGACCCAAGTGACCGGAAGAGGGGGATAATGGAGAGATTCGCGGCTCCCGTTCTTTCGCGTGTGACGCTATACTCATTGAGTCCATCCCCCGAGTTACTGGCGACTCCACCCATCGGCTTCCCTTGCTAGATTGGCTCGCTTTGCCTCCACTTTGGTCCATCTCCACTTTACTTATCAGCAAGCTTTTATGGCTTAGAGTAGCCAGATTCTTCTTTTCTTTGGGAGCGTTGTTATTTGGACATAACAAATTGATAGTCGGACATCATACCTTCCATTTTGGGGAAAATGGTATTTGTATTTCAATCGAGTATTTTAATAGTCACATGACTCGTTTACATTATCAAAACAAAGAATTTTCTCATACGTATACATACATGACAAAATTATGTGATTATATTACAATCATGACATAATTCCGGTTCTAATCATAAAAATTTGCAGCTTATAAGGTAAACTTCGCGTTCAAATTTAGTCAAAAGCGAATTGTGTGGGTATAGTGGTGCTCTATAGGTTTGAAACCAGCCTTTTAGACCGCTTACTATATAGCTTACCGCCTACTAATACGCAGCACGCTAACTCGATAAGTAAACATAGGTTAACACACGGTTCTTGTGTATAATACATATGTGGTACGTTATTAAGAATGTTCTCAATCATGTTCAGTGTTGTAAGTGCTACGTACTAAGCTTATTTAGCTAAGAATATAAGGTTTTTGCTGGCAGGAAACAAGGCAGAATATTATATAAGAGGGTTTCATAGTTACTCATATAACACCACTGTGTGTAGTGATATGTAGGTCGTGTGACTGTGAATATACTCGATTGAAATACAAATACCATTTCTTCCCAAAATGGAAGGTGTAATGTCCGACTATCAATTTGTTATGTCCAAATAACAACGCTCTTCTTTGGTTTGGTTTTTGGGTTTTTTTTCTACTTCCGTGATGTTTATTTTAGTGCGTCGGGATGTTTCCGTGGGGCTCCGGTTGGTTTACAGTAGTCTTCTCGTTGCTATTCAATAAGCTTGATCACATTAGACTCATTTCATGCCATAGCTACCTAGCTCCCAACTCCTGCAGTCTCAATTGAGTACACCGCTCATTTTGCATTGTTTGAACCCGGAACACCATTTTTCCGCTGTAGCCTAATCATTGATCCCACCGAGCCGAAACAGTCTTAGTGGAGGTGAAAAAGGGCCAGTATGTTTTCCCTGGGCAGTGCCTGTCTGTTGTTGAGACTTGATTAGTCAAAGTGGTCCATATTTCAACGCTCGTGGGAAATCCTCTGTTCCCTACTTACCTCCCATAAAGGAAGCTTTGTTGCTGGTTCGCACGGCCGTACCGTAGGGCGCTGAACAATCAGTAAGACATGGCAAAGGGAGTGGATTTCGCACATACCAATCAACGGAATGTTGATGCCAATCTGACCCACATTGACCTGGCGCTGAAATGTTTTTGCGTGCTTTCCACTCGTAGTGAAAATCGAGCAGCCATTACCGTCTAGAATCATAAGTCAACCTTGGACTTGATCATGTTTATCCGACAGGAACCCACATTTATTTTGGTTGATCAGCTCAATCGCTTCATCCATCGTATCAACTTGCATACATATAAGAACTGGACCAAATATCTCTGTCTGGTAGCATTCCATGTATGTCTCGACGTCAGATAGAATGGTGGGTCCAAGGAAATTCCCATTGGGATACATTGGGACGGTCACATCTCTTCCGTCGCACAGTAGAACCGCACCTTCTTCGGTGGAACGCTCGATGAGACCTGTAATTTTTGACTTCGCCTCTTTGTCTATTAACGGTCCGATCTTGGTTCCCTCGTCACTGCCATTTCCAACAGTCATCGACTGGGCAACGTCGACAAGTTTGGGTATCCATCGTGCGGTATTGCCAACAAATATCGCGACACTTAGCGACATACATCGTTGCCCTGCGGCCCCGAAGGCACTGCCTGCAATGGCGAAGAGGGTAGGCATCATTTCAGCATCTTCTAAAATGACGCCGTGGTTTTTGCCGCCACATTCAGCTTGAATTCGCTTTCCCGCCTTGCGTGCAAGGTCGTGAACTTGCTTTGCAGCTGACTCGGATCCCACGAAGCTAATTGCTCTCACTAATGGTTGCAGGATGAGCATCTGTGAAACCGAATGACCTCCGTGCACGAGGTTGAAAACACCGGGTGGAAACTCAGCCTTGAGAACGGCTTCGGCAAGGAGTGCTGGTACTGAAACAGCTCTTTCAGATGGTTTCAGAACAACAGTGTTTCCTGTAATAAGGGCATATGGAATAGACCATAAAGGGGTCATGAAAGGGAAGCTGAATGGCGTAATAGTTGTACAGACACCCTTGAAAATGTCAGCTCATCTTGTCCATGGAATCAGTCATTTTCTCACCTACCACTGGCTCATAGAATGTCTGTAGCATCGTAGGGTCGTTCCCGAGAAACATGCCCGCCATTTCAGGACCAACAGAACATGCAGCGTGGATACAATCCAGGCCTCGATGAAATTCCGACTCTGCATCTTCTATTGTCTTGCCCACTTCACGGCACAAGCTCGTGACCTGAACTTGATTAGTTCAAGCTACAAGAAAGGAGCCTTTCTCGTCACATAAGACTCACAATAAGCGAAGACATGTCTTTCAAAGTATCTATGAGTCGTAGCAAGTACTCCCGGCGAGCCTGAAATCCTATACCCTCCCAGTCCTCTTGGGCATCATTTGCAGCTTTTACTGCATTTTGCACTTCTTGATGAGTGCAGCAAGGAACTCGGGATAGCAAGGCTTGGGTAGTCTTTGTAAAAGTTAGCTAGGAAAGCATGATGCACATCGCCATCTCCTTTGTACTTTGTGATTTCCTTACTGGATCCAGAATGCTAGTCCATTCCTTAGATCTGGACATGACCGTCTTGTTATTGATGAAGAGATGCGCCACCGCGGCGCGCGGCTGCGATGCAGTGGAACTGGGACTTTCGTCATAGGTATGGCTTGAGACAAAGTCTAGAAAGGCGTTGGAGCCTGCGCCTAGCTCGGCAAGCTCCGACAAGCTAGCCAATACCATCGATTGATCGTCCTGAGCGAATGTGGAGTCACCCTTGAAATGAATCAATTTGAGCTCCTGAATGTGTTGACTCTTCATAAAAGTCGCCCAATTTTAATTTATGGATTGACATACCTCGATCAAATATGCGGGGAAATTGTCAAATGATGGGAGCATGGTGTCTTCATTAGCGATAACAGGGGTTCGTGAGGCTCTTGCGAACGGTGTGAAACGGGCGCCCCGTCGGGCTGCCACGGCTTTTGGCATGGCTGTGGTCCCTTTATTCGATTGGTGGGAGCATTCAGGGGAAATGATGAAGATAAGCTATCTCAAGAGAATACTTGAAGGTTCATGTTCCGTAATTCGGGACGACCCCTCACAAAACTGCGGGGAAGACGCTAATGCACAGCCGATCCGGTAGAGTGTATTGACCACGTGATTTGTAGAATCTGCACCATTTCATCGCATCTTCATTTTAAATGTTGAACTTCAAGTATCAAAATCATGCAAATCGGTGAAAAGAATTGAAATCAAAGCCGAGATCGGGATCTTCCATCGACGAAGTGTATCTATCACATTGTCTACTCGCGAACCGTGATAGTTTTTAAAGATGCAAATGTGTAAGCATAGGGAAAAATCCATTTGTTATATCTTTTATATTCTACCTTCCACCTTCATAACCGCCTTCATAAAGACCATCTTAATGTCTGATCCTGTGTAAATAATGAAAAAAAACCTCCCCAGTCATAACTCAGAAGTTCCACTGCTCCAGCCAGTTTGACATCAAGGATGCGGAGATAGGCTGAAGCGAGTTCATCGTCTTGCTAGCTTCCTTCGTTTTCTGAACATCCAAAGCAACGGACATAGTGGCGTTAGATTCATCAACGAGGCCGCTGTAGAAACTGAGCAACTTGAGTGCAGGCTTCTCGGCTACCTCTGCAGTAGACGGATTCTGGATGTTTTCAAGCTCCGCTACCCAGGCCGCGAACTCGACCGGCTGGACGCTGTATTTTTGTTGGATGGCCGGAATGAGCGATTCCCAAGAGGCTGTCTTGTAGTTTGTGAGGTGGAAGACTGCGTGAGGGAGCTCGGACTGGTCTCCGTGTCGTGTGTGAACGATGTCTGTCATGATTGTGGAGAGTGTGTCCTGGATGTGCTTAGCAACGTCTAAAATATTGAAAGGTCAGGGTAAAACTTACGACTGGAATCCAGTCCACAGGCATGGCTCCAAGACGGCTAGGAATTTTGCCCATTGCCTTTGATGTGGCGACGATTGTTGGGAGCCATTCGTGTGCGTTCCATTGTCCGCTCACGGTTGTCGGTCCTGCAATTTGTCCAACGCGGTACACTGAGGTTGGAACATGAGAACGACGAGAAGCTTCCAGGCAAATTCTCTCTGCAACATGTTTAGATTCACCGTATCCTTGTGGAAGAACGACAGAGCTGTTCTCCATGGGGATCTCTGGTACCAAAGGCCCCATCTCTGGTGTGAAGGCGCCGACTGTGCCGACAGAGGAGACGAAGTGGATATGGGCGTTGTACTTGCACTTAAGGCTGAACTCAACAAAATTCCGTACTCCTCTAATGTGAGTCTCTTCGAATGACTCCAACGAGTTGTTAAAGTCGACCTTCCAGGCGTTGTGGATGATGGTATCAACAGATTCGATGAGCTCTTCATACTTGTCTTCGCTCAGACTGAAGCGGGCTTCTCCAAACGATGCTTGCAAAAATTCAACTTTGGAAGCCCAGTCATTCGCATCCACAGGAAGACCCTTTTCTTCGAGGCCCTCTTTCTGTCTTTCTTCAGCATCCGAGCGGTTCAGACAATACACCTTGGTAATTGAAGGATTCTTGAGCAGATTGTGCAACAGGTAAGTTCCTAATGAGCCAGTAGATCCAGTCAAAATGACGGTTGACGGTGAAGCTGACCGCTTCAGGTTTTTATGACTAGCTTCAGGGAGATCACTGGTGTACTTCTCCACCATATTTTGGATTTTTTCATCCCGGGGAACGGCCTCCTGGGATTTGCCCTCCACGATGTTGCAGATCACTCCCGCTAGGAGCTCCACAGTTGGGTTGGAGTAGATGGTTTGCGGATTGATACTTCCTGGCTTCACCTTTTGCTGAAGATGCTCGACACCTCGCTGCAGCACCTTAGCTACCTGCATGGTCATCAGAGAGTCAAGTCCAAGGCTGTAGAGATCCTGGGTGATGGGGACATCCGGCTTCTCCAAGACCTGTGAAATAATTTCACGAGTGTATTTCAGAATGCTGACTCTGTCCAGACTCTCTGGAAGATGGTCATCAAGATCTTCCTCAAGGCCAGCTTGGTAGATTTCATTGATTTCATTCTCAAAGTTTCGTAGAACAGATCGTCGCTTAACACTGCCTTTCGGTGTTCTCTCGAAGGTCTTTCCCTTGGGGGCAATTCCAATCCGGCTCTTCATCACTCGACCATGAGCAGCAATGGTTTGGTTTGCGGCTTGAACAATAGGCCAGATCTCTTGGATGAAAGTCTTGGTGTCCATCTCCGGGATTCCAGCATTTGGCTCTACCAACAAGCCAGCCTGGAAACGGGATTGTCCCACAACAATCGCTTTGGCGACCAGGGAGTGACCCTCGATGATCGTCTCCATGGTGGTAGGGTTGAACTTCTCGCCGTTGCTCAGAACAATGACGTCGTCAATGCGGCCGTTGAACTTCCAGAGATACGGCTTAGTAGGGTGCTGGGTATACACATCCTTGGTGCGGTAAACTTCAAGGTCCGGGAAGGTGTGGAAGATGCCCTGTAAAGCCCGAGATTTGGGGTTACGCAGAATGACCATTTCATAAAGCCCATCACCCACACTTTGCATATCGACACCATAGCTGTCGTTCCATTCGAAATAGCTCCAGTCTTCTTCGTCTTGGGGCAACAAGGCTGGGATCCAGCCGATCTCGCTGGTTCCAATAACCGTTATCAACTGGGTGCACCGGCGTAGCCTGTCGCCAGTTTCAGGTGAAAGGGGGGCGCCACCAAATCCAATGGATTTGAGTCCTTTGAAACACTCCAGCGCTTCCTTGGAGTGACTCATATCCTCCAGAAGGGATGGCGGGAACAACCCAGTTGTAGGACGAGTCATCTGTAAGAGCTCGGTGAGATAGTCCACTGATAGGGGCTTGTCGGGTCCGAACAAAACCGGAACTTCGTGGAGGATTGAAACTACAGGGGATAACAGTCCCATCAAGTGAAAGAACGGCGTTGTTGCCAAGGCAAGATCTTCTCGACCCAGGCGGAAGTAAAAGGATGGCTGACGGCCTTCTGGCCAGGTAAGTTCATTCAGGTTGTCCAAAGCGCTCCAGAACCCGTTGGTGAGAGGCACCGGCTTCGGCATGCCTGGAAGGTAGAAAGCATCTATTAGTCTGGCGAACATGAAGAATATTGAATCGCACGACCAAACTCACCAGTGGTTCCCGAGCTGTGAATGATGCACATTGTTGCATCTTCAATTTCCTCATAGGTCTTCTCATAGTGGTAAGGTGTCAAGCCACTCGCGTCGGTTAGCATCAGTTTCACTGATGGTACTTGGAAGATCTCGAGATCGGGGTAGAGCTCCTTCAACTCCAAGACCCGTGTAATTCGTTCTTCGGGAAAAAAGAACTTTGTACATTTTAATTCCTTCAGCAGGTGGATATGAGCTTCATCTGCGTTTCTTGTCGAGGGCAAAAAGGCCTAAGCGTCTTGTCAGCTGCACTGCGAACCTGACCGCCAGTGGTGTTCATACCTGATACCCGGTCTTCTGGCAAGCGAGAAGAAAGACACAATACCGAACATCATTGCTTCCCATATACGCCAGCGTTTCTCGGGGGCCACCTGTTCCAATGGTATCTTCAATCCATCGACAAAGGAAGTTCACCGCTTGGGATAATCCCTTCATCGTCAGATTTTGGAAGCCATCGGAAAGCTCCGGTCCCTTTGGGATGACAGCGAACAGTCTCTCTGGATCGAACTCAGCGGCGTGATCCACAACACTTGCCAACAATCTCCTCCGCAGTGCCATGGTCGCAGTTTTATTTACTGAGATATTGGATTGCTCGCACAGTTGCAACGGATGAGAAGAGAGCAGAATATCTGTGGCTCAAAGTTTGGTTCATCAGGGGCCACCATCGCTTTATACTTCGCAGAAATCATCATCGTACGTATGCCGATCCTCCGACTAGTACAAGGACCAGGAATTTGGAATGTTCTTCATGTGGGTAATTCGGCACAAATGGGGTGTGCAAGGTTCCAATGTTGGAAGGACTATCAAATAGTCTCCACTTTCAACCCACCATCGGTGAACATTATTCCTATGCTTAAGTTTGGTGTCATAAGGATTCAATGCACGGTCCATAACTTCGGAACTGTACCCGATGTCGGCATTAATCCAGCATAATCTATGAGAAAATATACCTAGTTTCACAGTAGTCGCACACGTAACTGATTTGTAAATAATTCAATTTTGTTCCGTGGTTGAATTTGCTGGGTGCCTATTATATCATCCGTGGATCATCATTGGCTGAATGCGAATGTTTGAAGCTTGTCATAACCCCGAACTTGGTTTACCCGTTTAACCGCATCTCATGAGAAAAGAGATCTTGGTTACGGCTGCTTCTTGTTTCCACGGTTGCTCCCGTACGAGGGCGTGTGTTGTCCCGTGTCTTCCTCCACTTTGTGTCTTTGCTGACCCCGCTGTTCAAAGTCTATGGCTTGTACCTTGTGTTATTCCCCCTTCCATAGTCATCATTGACATAGTGGGAGTGCAGATCGTATCCAGATCAAGAAATGAAGTCACATCGCGGAAATCCGGCATTCTGACCGAATTGCCGAAATTCGGATCACGTTAGACAATGTACAGGGTTCAGGGATGCATCAACAGACTCACCGTATTTGGTTTCACAGTGCTTCTATTGACGCCACCTACGATATCCTGTTGACGTGGTGTTTTCCCCGATTTAGACCGTTCCTAAATCTCTCAGATCTACGCCATCCGGACGGGGCAAGCGTCTCTGTATAATGGCTCTGGCAATCACTAGACGAAAATGGATTATACATCCCTTTATCTACTTACATTATTCAACATGATTTTGACGAAGAACAAAACACCTGATGATTGACGCCATGGAGCGGATCGGCTCGCGTTGCTGATTACTACGGCGATTAGTCATGACGAGAACCGCTCGTAGTTAACTTACTCCACTCCAGCATCAACATTGCCAAGGGGATTTCCCAAAGAGCCAAACTTCCGTTCACAAGACACAGGTTTTCAATCTTGACGGTAGAAGCACTCTTTCCTGCTGAATTACATATTGTTTTCTACTTGGCACCCCAATGCAGCTCACCTGGTATCTGGCGGCCGCCACGGCCGTCACCGTCGCCCAAGCTTCTCCGCACCCCCCACACTGGCAACAGCCGCTCCAGGAGACATCGCTCTCGCCCGCGCAGCTGGCCAGCCCTAGTCATGAGCTATCAAACATTGAGGATGTTATCAGCAGCTCACCTCTGCTCTCATTCCACCGCGACATCATTGAAATTGAGTCCATCTCCGGAAACGAGCACGATGTCGGCCTCTTCGTTGCCGAGTTCCTCGAGTCCAGGAACTTCACCGTCGTGAAGCAGAGAGTCGCCCCTGTGAAACGAACACAGTCCGACGATGATAATGCAACTCCCAAACAACGGTATAATATCTATGCCTACCCGTCCTCTCTTGAAGAGCTGCCCTCCATCCTCCTCACCAGCCACATCGACACTGTCCCGCCATTCATCCCATACTCCACCAGCGAACCTAAATCGCAATATACTGTGTCTGATTCCGAAGACATTCTTATCGCTGGCCGTGGTAGTGTCGACGCAAAGGCCAGCGTCGCAGCCCAGATCTTCGCTACCCTCGAAACTCTACACGAGAACCCTGGCGCGAAACTCGGCCTCCTCTTCGTTGTCGGCGAGGAAATCGGTGGAGATGGCATGCAGGCCTTCTCCACGTCCGACTTGAACAAGAACAGCGCCTACCACACCGTCATCTTCGGTGAGCCTACCGAGCTCGCCCTCATCTCTGGCCACAAGGGCATGCTGGGCTTCAAGATTTTCGCTCACGGCAAGGCCGCCCACTCTGGATACCCCTGGCTAGGCCACAGCGCCGTCTCTGCTATCATTCCCGCGCTCGCAATTGTCGACAAACTCGGCGACATCCCCGCCAGCGAGGGTGGACTTCCATCCTCCCCAAAGTACGGCCGCACTACGCTAAACATCGGTACCGTGAACGCGGGTGTCGCGACCAATGTTGTACCGGCTGAGGCTAGAGCGGATGTGGCTGTGCGTCTTGCGGCTGGGACACCGGAGGAGGCCCGCGAGATTATTACCCGTGCTGTTGCGAATGCTACGCGGGATGTTGAGGCTGAGGTTGTGGTTGACTTCAGCCAGAACTCGGAATCTTACCCGCCTCAGGATATCGATACTGATGTTCCTGGGTTTAAGATTATCCCTGTCAACTATGGTACTGATCTACCTAATTTGAAGGTTAAGGAGGGTGTGAAGCGGTACCTGTATGGACCGGGTAGTATTTTCGTTGCGCATGGTGATAATGAGGCTCTTACTGTGCGCGATATGCACGATGCGGTTAATGGATATAAGAAGCTGATTGATGCCGCCCTGGAGAGGGAGTAGAAGGCAAGCTCTTGTCTAACGATAGTTGAGGACTTTTCGGGGTATCTAAAACACGTACATAGAGTAATGTCCTGCTTTATACAGACTTGAATGCACCTACATGGGATTATGACAAGATCAATTCGGATTTTTTTTCTTGCTAACAGTTCTGCTATAAATATCAAGAAGCAAGAGACCGATATATTTGCTCTATTGGGCAGTGACTTCAATCTGAAGACAACCCAGCGAACCTTGGAATTAAACATAGCTGGGAGGCCCTGTAGGAACTTCATCATACCTCGGAGGATGTCTTTCCAAGCCCGCTGGGCCTACATCCTTGTCATTGCATCCACCAATAAACAACGGAAATGACGCATTCAAAGCTACGCGTACAGGCTTGCGATCGACGAGCATCATGGTACCCCGTTCAAAGGTGTCTTCTCCTGTTAACAAGTCAAGCTTCAACCGATGCTCGACCGTCATCACCAGTTTTTCCTTTGTAGTTGATACGTAATGATCCCGAAGCTCTGGAGGCAACGTATCCGGATCCAAATGCCCAGGTTCAAAGGCATAGCAAGACAAATCGGTCCTTTGTGCGAGAATGACATTATTTGGCATCGTAAATCCAAATAGAACATCCACAGAGCCGCTTCGAGAAGCATCATCCTGTTGTGTTTCAAGGGGATTCTCAATTATCTCCCAATGGCTTTCCTGTCGTCCGTTGCAAATTTCGCGTATAGATACACGCTCGATTTCTTGGTTGCTTTCGCCGGATTTGACAAACAATTTCGTGACTTCTTCTACCCGGCACCGAATGCCTCTTACTGTAGAGCATTTGAATTCCGATGTACGTTCTCCTCGAGTCCTTGGATTCCGGAGCTTGATGTTCATGGAGAAGGAGAGATCAGACTTCGACTTCGTATGGAGGTGTTGGGAGAGGCTGATCTGAGTGACCACCTTGGAACTCGGATAGGACCGTGCATATTCGATGGTTGGCTCGTCTGAGATGCCTTGACGGTATAGGTGGATGGTCTGTCTTGTGCTGGTAATGATACCGTTCTCGGTGATCACGGACGCAATGAGGTCGTAGGAAACTTCGCCTATGTTTGTAGTCACAGACCCGGGTAGATCGACTGGTATAGGCATTGTGAAAGGAATTTGGATGTTGTGGCTTTCCATGGATGAGCCATTGGCTTGACTATTCGGAAGAGGAAGAATGTCTTCTGTAATCTTTTCGATTGTGGAACACGTTTTGTCCACCTCTGCGGGTTCTGTCTTTGTAAAGCGACGGCGCATGCATTCCAAAAGTCCTTGACTCTGGCATGTAGTTGGTGGGCTTGGATTGGACTTGATGGTACGAACAAATTGGACTCTGAGCTGTGTAGCAGCCGTGATTTGAATGCCTTGAGGCGGTTGCAACATAACAATTCCGAAAATTGGTCGACAATAGCTGTCACCTTGTAGATCGAAGTATGTGGTATGCGATTTGGGAGACACCACATGTAGTGAGGAGTCCATGGTCATAGATGAGGTTTGTCATTTGATCATGACTGTTCAATCCGCAGTCAGAGTGGAAGCCACTTGATTTTAACTGTACGTAGCTCAGGGCAGCTCAACTGGCGCCTTTAGCGATAGTAAATTCGCTGCTTCATAATCACCATTGATGACCCTGATGCACGCTAGTCCCAACCAGGAAAGAAAAGTGTGGAATTAAAGTTTCTTGTGGGGCCATGAAGCGAAGTTCGCAATCAACCGACTCTAGGCCCGTCAGTTACATGTCTAATTAATCGGAATCTCGTCTCACTATTGCAGTAGAAACACAGCGGATGTCATCATAGCGATCAGTTCATGTGCCATTGATAGTCCATTGGGATTGTGAGAGCACGAAGACTTCTACCCTTCGTCTCGGAACAATATCGTCGAACGTCATTGACCCCACCTTTGAAGACAACATTGTGGCGGCTCTTTCTTGATGCTGATTGATCACATTCCAACACATATTTCCCGCATAAAGTCTTTTGACACTGTTGAGACCTCGATATCTTGGCAACAAGCCCGGCTTCTATTGGTTTGATGGAGGCACACGCTACCACAATCTTGGTTAACTCAGATGTCCACAAGCCTTCCTGGTAGCACAAGTGCAGAGAAAGGTACTTCAATGTATAATGTATACCCATTTGACTCTGGCATGATCTAACCAAGTATCAAGACTGCCCAAAGTGCAGGACAAGACGGATCAGTTGTGATCGGACTCTACCACAATGCAGAAAATGCATTGCCAGGGGCTTTGACTGTCCTGGCTATGGGTTCATTCTGAGATGGAACCATGGGGTAGCCAGCAGAGGTAGATTAGCGGGCAAGAAACTACCGATACGGAAGTCAATCGTTAGCGGCACCGGCGGCACTGGCGGCATCGTCTCCCACGATACCAGGCCAAATGATCCGCACCAAACCGTGACATTTGAGCAGAGTTTCGCATCGATTCCTCGTGTACCAAGCCCTCATATCGACCATATGACTTTGGAATTGATGTATCATTTCCATCAAAATGTTTCTGGGAAACTTGCTTGGGTTGATCTTCCAACTAATCCATGGAAACAAGTCATTATCCCTCTTGCCTGGGTATCAAAAACAGTACTGCACGCTGTGCTAGCACTTTCATCAGAAGATATGGCATCGAAATTCGAGCAAAATCACCCTCGTTGTCAGTATCTACAACGCGTCTCTTTGTACCTGCGGAACCAGGCTTTAGCTTTATTGGCGGAGCAGATTGGCCGTATGAGACAGGAGAATCCTTCATCGGGACTTGATCCAATCCAAACACAATACGTCTAGCGTCAACTCTAATACTGTATAATGTGGAATTGCTTGGAGCAGAGTCTCTAAAATGGAGAATGCATCTTCAGGCCGCAAGAGTGATCCTCCAGTGGAAAGAACAAGCCTTTCCCCATCCTGTTCTTTCGGATGAGATTGATTCATTTCTTCTCTACGAGCAGTACTATGCCAGTGTCTTTGCGGGCCTTACAACTTTCGATACGCCATCAGATTCGGAGAAGGTGATTCAATATGCAGACAGTACTGCCATCTTCAGCGATTTCGTGAATATCATTAACCGAGTCACTCGGACTGAGCGACTGCAGTATGGGCGTAAATACGCACGGGATCCAGCTTTGCTTGAAACAATGATTCATGAGCTGAATGAAGCAAAGTACCGCATGGCCCAATTCGGTCACATGCTCCCCTTCCAGACTGAAGATGCCCGCATAAGTTTCCTGCATCTTGTCTGCATCTTTCATCATGCTAGTCTGATATACATCTACCATGTGTTGATGGATGACCCTTCAACTGTCTCCAAACTGCAAGCCTTGAGAGACTCAATCCTGAACCATTCGGTATCTCTCCCTGATAAACGTGCATTTGCTTGTGATTTGGTGTGGCCTCTGTTTATTGCAGGAACGGAATGCCGAGGATCGCCGGAGAAACAAGAAATTGTAGCTCATGAGATCGAAGTTGTGATGGCAATTAGTGGTACTTTGGATCGACGTAAAGTGTTGTCATTCTTACGGCAGTTTTGGTCTTTGGGGCAAGAGAGGAGTATTACTTGGATTCAACTAATGAGGGAGCAGGGTCCAGATTGTCAGATGTTGATTCTATGATATACGTATCATCAAATGTAAATTTTTATAATCAATGAAATTTTGCAAATCAACTTGACCCTTTGTTTAACCTATAGTCCTTCCAAAAGGTGATCATTGCTTGAACGCCACGTTGACGTTATTAAGCAAGGCGCAATATTCGACATTTTGCGTAGGAACAGTATCGAGGACGACTACTTACACTAGGCTACCCTAGAACCTGAAGGTGATTGAGAAGTCATACCGAGCCAGCGCCTTTCCTTACCTAGGATAAAAATATTAGTGTATATCCCAGTTCGCAGTGGAGGGCTATATTATGTAGCGATGTAGTCTTGAATTAGGGACTAAAGCAGACTTACTGCAGATTAAAAGTTACAGTGAACATATCTAGCAAGGTCCAGAAGGCTTGTTAATTGTGACTAATAATTTGACACAAGATTGAGAACAGCAGTAAAGTGAAACGCCTTAGATGCTTTATGGTCAATGCTTCCGCTCCCATCCAGTCTTCAGCTCTCCACTGGGCTTGAATCGCGGCAGTGGATGCGCTTCTGTGCTAAAGACATGCTCCTCAAGCGAGATGAAATCACGATCCGAAAATAAGAGATAGAAATATTTCAGGGTCTCGGACAGCCAGAAGCTCTCCATTCTGTCACGCTTCTCGGGGGGGATATTTTCGACATTGCCCACGGACGTGAAGCTCTTGATACGCTCATGAGGTGGGTCACCTAATCCTGGAATTGTCGATCCCACGGTTTCAACCACCGCCGTATGGCGGACGAAAGCCTTGAACATTTCCCATCCCCATTCGCGATACATTACGTCGCCGGTGATGCGATACATGTAGAAGAGGGACTCAACTGTTTCAGGGCGCTGAATATTATGACGGTCCATAGGATGGATACCAATATCTCGTCTCCATGGCTCCATGCCGTCTGCCTGTCGGGTTAGTGGAAGGGAGATGCCTTGCAATTCGTATGGTGCCGAGGCGGTGGATTTGGCAGGATCGGCATATTTGTCTGCCATCATGACTGGGATTTCGTCCAAGAGAAAATGGGAAATCTCAGGAGCAAGGCCAGTAGCTGTGCTTGCATATGTTGCCCAGCAGGTCTTCATGAGCTCTCGGGAGATTAAGATCTCTTCCTCACGCTGTTGAGTCCACTCAGGGGACTGTCTAGCCTTGGACAGAGGCTGGCCCCCAGTAGCCCCCAGCGCAATTGTCCCTGGCATGAAACACACAAGGTGGTCCATCTTGGCGAGAAGACCCTTGTCCAGGCCCCGAGGTCTTTCACCCAAGACCATCAGCCTGGCATTTCTGGAGAATGCAAGAAGGTGCTTGCGAATACCCTGTATTGACTCATCCCACATTTCCTTGTAGATAGGCTCCTGCTCTGATGTTTGAAGATATTGCTTGATGAGGTATTCTGTCCGAAATAAAATCAGCTTGATTCCACTCGGAAAGTCAGTGGGCGTGGAAGACAAACCGTAATAGGAGTCACCTCGACTTCCGAGGCGAACATTCTTTGTGATGAACTCTCCAGAGTCTGGATGGATGTAGATAGGAACAAGACCGTCTTCTGGGTGTTGTCCGTCCACAACCTCCATGACCTTTTCCACCACCCTCCAATACTCAGCTTCTCCGGTCAATTTCGCCAAGTATTTGAACTCGAGTTGTACAGTGGTTGCCTCAGCTATGGATGCGGCACCGCTATCGGAGTGCGACCGTATGCCAGTAGACGTATTAAGATTGATACTGGAGAATGGAATTCCAGAATTCGATTCGAAGGCTCCAAGCAGCCGATCCGCCAGGTCGGTAGCTTTTTCAATGTATAAGTCTTCCCCAGCAGCACCAACATCGTCTTCCGCAATTGGGGCAAGGTCAGGAAAGTGAGTAGACAAGTAATGGGCAGACAGTAAGCCACCTAGCATACGAATAGTTGTTTCAAACGTATTCACATCATGGTCCTGGTCATACCGCAGTGAAGTGGAGATCCACTGACGAGCATGCCGAATCTGAGATGACAGGTTCATGATCATGAGGGTGTCCAATGAATCGACGATCATCCAACCCATGCCGCCGTCCACCATATTCTTGTGATTATTAGACGATGGGCTATATTGGTCGTAGCCTAGTTCGATTACATGTTAGTCTTGTCACATGAAGACTACTCTTGTCAGGACTTCCTACCCCATGCCTCTCTCTCATAGGCATCAAAACTAACAATGAAGGTGTCCCGCACTCTCTCGCGACGCGCATCCCAATCGACATTTTCTGGTGCTTCATCTTCCAGAGTTTGCGCCCACTTCCAGAGCTGTGCCCCTCTTTCTGACGAGCTCGCGCCCTTCAAAGATGGAAGAGACGACTTGTTATACCAGAAGAAAAACAAAGTACATAAGGCCAACAGAGTGCCAATTCGTTTCCATCGTCGCCGCGGAGCCGTGCGCCTCGGTGTGAAGTAGGGCTTGTCTTTATACATCGGAAGGGTGCGTTCGTTTTCGAAAAAGCCACCGACTTGGTTTGAAGAGAAGCCGAGGCCAGCAAAGCCCTGGGAATTTTGCCGGTCGTGGGGGGAACGGGAATGTGAGGGGAGCGGTGCCTGGAAGGACATGGTGTCCGCAGATTTATCGGTTGCGCCACCTAGTACAGACGCATGGGAGCGAGGTTCGAAAGGGGCTGGTCGGCCCTTTTGAAAAACTTATTTCCTATCGCGAGACTTTCGGGTGGTTGTGGTCGTAAGTGGTTCGTCACTAATGCTGCTGTGCAGTGCTAACGCAGGTGTCAATTCTTGGTATGCGTAACCAATGCGCCGAGTTCGGGATGAAACCCTTGAGAGGGAAGCATACCTGGAACGATGGGAGCACCAAAGAGTCTGAGTACAAATCCCCTGTTGATCCCTGTATGTGAAGGATACAGCGATAGTCTCAGGGTGGGGCCTCCTTCCGTATGCTTACGCGCTTGGCCGAATTACCGTATAAGGTAGGGTGGCACGAACAAGCGGATTGCGAAGTTGAAGGCGAAACGCAAGCCCAAGGTCCCCGCTGCTTTTAGATTTTGTCACGGCAATGGCTTGAGGATGAACTGCTGCAAGCGCCGGGGAAAGTGGAGACCGGTGATCCCCCCATTGGATTACATACGAACCACCACGCATCACGCACCACGCACCACGGTGGCAACAACTTTACAATATATGTGTACAGCTCTAGCTTCCAAGGTTCAAGGTCGAGAGCTTTTTTATGGTAGTGCTTGTTTACAGATCATGATCTAGACATTGTCAATAGTTCTTGGATGTATGGTATTCCGCAAAGCAGATTTCTATCAGGCAGGGATCGCCTAGACGATCTGCTTAGAACTAGATACAATTACAGCTTCTGGTATTCCAACTTGCCCTCCAGCTTCTTCGCCTCGGCCACCTTCCGGACGGCCTTGTTGAAGTCGTCCTGGTTGATGGCATCGCGGTAATCCTTGATGGTGAACAGGCCCCTAGAGGATGTTAGTTGAATGTCAAACAATGAAATGGACCCTGGAGATCACTTACGCCTCAGTGACCACATTACGTAGATCGGCACCGTTGAGGCCGTCACTCATCTTGACAACGCTCTCGAAGTCAATATCTCCCTCCATTACAACCGTGCTGGTGTGAATCTTCAAGATCTCAAGACGGCCGACTTCATTGGGAAGAGGAATTTCAATCTTGCGGTCCAGACGACCAGCACGCAGCAAGGCCGGGTCGAGAGTATCCGGTCGGTTGGTGGCCATGATGATCTTTGTCTTGCCCAAGTAATCGAAACCATCTAGCTGATTCAACAATTCCATCAATGTTCGTTGAATTTCACGATCTGCTGATGTACCCTCCGAGAATCGTCGACCACCGATGGCGTCAATCTCGTCCATGAAGATGATACATGGCTCATGTTCCTTGGCGTAACCGAACATCTCTCGGATCAGGCGAGCAGATTCACCGATATATTTATCAACGATGGCAGAGGAGACCACTGTAGGGAGGAAAGAGGTTAGAGAGAATGCAATGGGGGAAGGAAGCAGACACACCTTTCAAAAAGTTGGTTTCGATCGAGCTAGCCACTGCTCGGGCAAGCAGTGTCTTACCAGTACCTGGAGGACCATAGAGCAAAACACCCTTGGGAGGCTTGATTCCCACACGGAGGAAGAGCTCTGGGTTCTTCAATGGCAATTCGATGACCTCCCGAAGCTCTCTGATCTGGTCATTGAGACCACCGATTCCAGCGAAGTTCACCTGACCAGGATCTTCCAAGGACATGTTGTAAACCATGGGGTCGACCTCACGAGGTAACATTCGCATGATAGTGAGTGTTGTCATATCCAGGGCCACACGGGTGCCCTGCTTCATCTTCGCCTTGTCAACCTTCGACCGACAGCCAACTACGTATCGCGGTCCCGATGACGCCTTGACGATGACTAAAACTGATCAGATTCCTGGATTGCAAGTAAATTGTGGATAAATAGGCTTCGGGGGACGTACATCGCTCTTCATCCAACTGTTTCAACACCTCGCCGATGATCTGACCAACACTTTGTAGTGCCTTGATGTTCTCTTCAGAGATGTCAAACTCCCGTTGGAGATCCTTGATTCCCATGCGCAGGGTCTTCAGTTTGGCCTCCCATTCTCGAAGCTCGAGCAAGCTCTTTTTATAGTCTTCGAGCGCCTGGTCCCGCTCAGGGTCGCCGGCGTCCATTATGGCCGGAGGGTCGAGATTCACACGGGGGATGGGCGGTGGACAAACAGAATGTCGGTGGACTGGTATTTGAAAGCAAGATGGAATCGTAATTCCAGCGGTTTGATGATGAAAAAAGTAAAGCAGTGAGTAATGAAACGGATGCAATCTGGAGGGAGCTTCCTCAGCATCTCATCACCGGGCGAGGGAGCTGCCAGCATGGTCACATGACAGCGCGTCTTGATCCACGTGATTTGCATCATTGCTTACTTTGCTTATCTAATGGGTTTCTAGCCTCAGGCATTAAGGCACAAGGTAGTCACCAGGCAACAAGGCCAAAAGGCAGGCATACTCGACACCTTAAAAATCAGGAGTTCCTGTTTCGTCATCAATGGAATCATCCAAAGCCGGACTCTCCAATTTCTGAATGCAACATGCAACGTGCTTTTAACCAATGAATGAGTTTCCCCTGGTTGTCATTCCACAGATTAACGCTATGCAGAGTTTTCTTCTTCTTCGGCCTTTTTTACACACTTCCATCATTACCTAGATAAAATAGCCGTTGGGAGTTGTAATCGAGGGTCAGAGGGGTTTGACTTGGGGATGTACATTGGACCGGATGCCGTCATTCACAGGAGCTCAATCGAACCCGAGAGCTAACGATAACATCATAAATGCAAATTCCCGAGGGACGGGAGATCTCGCAAGCTGGAGCACCCGCAGACGGTCGGGATCAGCCAGCAAGCGCTGGAGAAAGACGTGGAGCCCCACCGCCGCATTGGAAAGAATCGGAGGTCCAGCTTGACCTTTCCCGGGGATGAGACTGGGCCAAAAGTATTTAAGATATCGGGTGTTTCCGTATTCTAGCAAGTTGATTTGATTTGGTTCTGTTTCTAGACCTGTTTACTTTCCCCAAGGTAAGTTGTGGTGTCATAAACATATACCCCGCCATCCCTCACTGCCCCTCATCCCCCTCTACTTTCCCCCCTACACACCGAGACACCAAACCAACCATAGCAAAAGGTAAAGCATCCAACCAGAACCTGGCTGGTGCCCATCACTGTGGCCAATCGCACTTTTGGTTGAGCTCAAGCAAATCAAACCCCTTCCCAATCCTCTCTCCGTGCCCGCCCTTTCTTTTTGGGTCATCGGTGAACTCCCACCCCCGCCGCTAGTCACACGCTGGCTCTGTCATAAACCCCCAATGTCCTTCTGATTTTCCTTCTCTTTTGTAACCTAACTGATTTTCTTCTTCCCAAATCAGAATATCTTTCAAAATGCCTATTGCCAAGGTTCACGCCCGTTCCGTGTACGACTCTCGCGGTAACCCTACCGTTGAGGTCGACATTGTCACCGAGACCGGCCTTCACCGTGCCATTGTCCCCTCCGGTGCCTCCACTGGTATGTTTCTTGAAGTCATGAATGAAGAGTGTACCCATTAGCAGCATTGGAAAATATACTAACTACAATATCATAGGCCAGCACGAGGCCGTTGAGCTCCGTGATGGTGACAAGACCAAGTGGGGTGGCAAGGGTAAGTGACTATTTGTTACATCTCCCAACTAATTTCAAGTCAAACTAACCTGAGCTCGTAATTAGGTGTCCTCAAGGCCGTGAAGAACGTCAACGAGGTCATTGGCCCCGCCCTCATCAAGGAGAACATTGACGTCAAGGACCAGGCCAAGGTTGATGAGTTCCTTAACAAGCTTGATGGCACCCCCAACAAGGCCACCCTTGGTGCCAACGCCATCCTCGGTGTCTCTCTGGCCGTTGCCAAGGCTGCTGCCGCTGAGAAGGGCGTCCCTCTTTACGTCCACGTCTCCGACCTTGCCGGAACCAAGAAGCCCTTCGTCCTTCCCGTCCCCTTCCAGAATGTCCTGAACGGTGGTTCCCACGCCGGTGGCCGTCTGGCCTTCCAGGAGTTCATGATTGTCCCTGAGTATGTGACCCTGCCAGTATTTTGAAGCTTGGGTTGATCAATAACTAACAAGCTGCACTATAGCTCCGCTCCTAGCTTCACCGAGGCTCTCCGCCAGGGTGCTGAGGTCTACCAGAAGCTCAAGACTCTCGCTAAGAAGAAGTACGGCCAGTCTGCCGGCAACGTCGGTGACGAGGGTGGTGTTGCTCCCGATATTCAGACCGCCGAGGAGGCTCTCGACCTGATCACCGAGGCTATCGAGCAGGCCGGCTACACCGGCAAGATGAACATTGCCATGGACGTTGCCTCCAGCGAGTTCTACAAGACTGACGCCAAGAAGTACGACCTTGACTTCAAGAACCCCGACAGTGACCCCACCAAGTGGCTCACCTACGAGCAGCTGGCCGACCTTTACAAGTCCCTGGCTACCAAGTACCCCATTGTCAGCATTGAGGACCCCTTCGCTGAGGATGACTGGGAGGCCTGGAGCTACTTCTACAAGACCTCCGACTTCCAGATTGTCGGTGATGATCTGACTGTCACCAACCCCCAGCGCATCAAGAAGGCCATTGAGCTCAAGTCTTGCAACGCCCTCCTGCTCAAGGTCAACCAGATCGGTACCCTGACCGAGTCTATCCAGGCCGCCAAGGACTCTTACGCCGATGGCTGGGGTGTCATGGTCTCCCACCGCTCCGGTGAGACCGAGGATGTCACCATCGCCGACATCGCTGTCGGTCTCCGCGCCGGCCAGATCAAGACCGGTGCCCCTGCCCGTTCCGAGCGTCTTGCTAAGCTCAACCAGATCCTCCGTATTGAGGAGGAGCTTGGTGCCAACGCCGTCTACGCTGGCAAGAACTTCCGCACTGCGGTCAACCTGTAAATGCAGCCATATTGTGACTGTAATCAATTCTGGGAAAAACGACTGGCGAAAAATTGGGATGGCCTAGTACCCCGTGGCGAAATGCCATCTATTATGATTATGAATTTAATAAGATCTTCTGAATGAGAGATACACTCTAAACCATTTGTGTAGAAAAAAAAAATTATTTGAAGTCATACCCAGATTCCATAGTAACATAGAAACCTTGGAACCACAAGTGATCACACCCGTCGGGCACCAAGGAACCCGGGGTCACGTGGACATCCCACCCTGCGATACCCTTGGAAGTTGTCCCACATAAAATTTGTTCCCCTCCGCTCTTTGTTGATAGGTTTCGATCGCGGGCTCGTTCTCGTTCTTTATATTATCCAGCTTCTTCACTGTGATCGCATTTCACTTCCGATCAAGCAATATCATTTTTTTTTCGCCAAAAATGCCGCCTTCAAAGTGGGGTACGTTCTTATCCATTTGCGACTATCGAGATCACCCCTCGGTCATTTGATATGCGGAGCATGTGCAACTTGCTCTAGAATTCAACCATTTCTGGACTGGCGCTGACCTCTTTTCTTTTCATCAGATGAGGAGGAGGAGGAGGAGACCTTTGTGGCCCCCGTTGCCCCGCGTCGCAGATTCGACGACGAGGAAGAGGAAGATGTAAGACCCCGAATGTTGTCCTGCCTGTTCAACACACAAAACCACCATCCTCTCCAAATCGATAAATTACTAACAACCTTGCTTAAATACTAGGTGCTCGACTCGTGGGACGCGGCCGAGGACTCCGAGGTAGAGCGCGAGAAGGCGAAGAAGGCCGAGGAAGCTGAGGCTGCCGCTAAGGCCAAGGCTCTTGCTAACAAGAAGACCAAGGCCCAACGGGTGGAAGAGCACCGTGAACAGCGGAAAAAGAATGCCGAGTATGAAAGCGACATTGAGGACGAGACCGAGGCCGAGAAGCGTGAGCGTCTGCGCCGCCAGGAGATCGACTCCGATCTTGCCCACGCCAATGATCTCTTCGGAGAGATCGACATGAAGCGTAACCGTGGTGCTCCCAAGGCTATCGTCATTAGCGATAACGTTGATCCCACCAAGTCCATCGACTTGTCCGCCATGCCCCTCTTCAAGCCTACCACCAAGGACCAGTTCACTCGCCTGTCCGATGCCCTCATTCCTCTGATCACACCGCACTCGAAGAAGCCCCATTACTCTCTCTGGGCGCAGGAATTCACCCGCCGCCTGGTGAAGGAGCTCCCCAGTTCGGAGATCAAGAAGATTGCCAGCGCCCTGACCACTGCCAGCAATGAGAAGATGCGCGAGGAGCGTGCCTCGGACAAGGGTAACAAGAAGTCCAAGGCTGCCAAGACCAAGGTCTCTCTTGTTGCCAACCGCGATAGCCAGGTTGACAGCAACACCTACGATGAGGATGGCCTCGGTGACGATGACTTCATGTAAAGAGACGACTTATCATTTCCAATTTTCTTGATCCTTGGCGGCTGTCTTCATTTTCTGGAGTTGACTTGCCAAAAATACGCAACAAGGAACTTTCTGACGGATTAGGTATTTCCTATCCATTGTCGGCCTTTTATATCCTTACCCCCACCCTTTTCTTTCAAATACCAGCACAATGTACATCCCCTACACCTTGGCTACGCTGCATGAACAACAATAGAACGAACTCATTTGGGTCCTGACCCTCAATCTTCAATCTCCCTATTTCTACTTGATTGATAAAGTAAATACACTGTCTTCATAAGCTACCATACCTGTTATCTCACCAATTCCCTGGAAACCAAATCCCTGGAATCATTCATTACATTGAACCTTATCCCGACATGCACATCTTACTCCGAAGCACCTTGCGCTCGGATTTGCTCCTGCTCAACATAGCTAGATACCTAGCTTCCTCCTCGATCTCCGTCGGGCCTTTGTTCAAATTAACATACCCCTCATCATCCATCACAAACAGCGCCTCCTTCAGCCACACCCGGCAGTTCAGGTGTTCGCTGAATCGCAAAGAAAATGGAGTCAATGGGACCAAGGCGAGTCGGTCCGATAGGGCATTGTGTAGTACTGGCTCCATCGACCCGATCTTGAGTGCCAGAACCAGTCGGCGTAGTTGAGGCATCTCGTTCGTCTGTGTTCGGTCGTGCTCCCATCTCGTCTGGCCAGCCTTGTTGGTGATGTGAAAAACGATTCCCTCTGTGATTGTTTTCACGAGGTATAGTTCCCAGTAAAAAAGATATGTATCCCCGCGATCAAGAAGAGCAATGTACAGGGCATCAGGCTCGAAGATCAGCGGGGTGATAGAAGAAGCTATATTCGTGTTCAATGAAGCTCTTTTGGACTGAGTAAAGGGCGAAGCATTTTTGTAATAGAAATGAAGGTAAAATGAGTTGTCAGGAGCGAAGGTGAAAGAGAAAGGGCTTGGGTGTGGTGCTGGACTCAGCTCCGCGGGATTTCCCGTCGATTTATACACTAGGACCTAGAGTCTCTATTTGAGATCTATTGGTCACGGAATCGATGAAGTACAAGTGAAACTCGGCAGCATGGCCCCGGTAAGAGGAAAGGGATCAGTGACTTCAATTTGTCTTTTACTTTTCTTTGAGGTCTTCTCCGGGTGGGATCCCAATACTCAATGCAACTGCATGCATCTGCCCAATTCGATGCCGCATGGCCTTCTCGGTATTAGGCATACTATAGCTTCCGGACTAGGTAGACGTATTACCAATAAGCGCTACAAATACTCTAGGTTTAAATTATGGCGATACTTCGTAAGTTACAATCTTGGGACATTCCTCTGAATGCTCAGTAAATTGGCTATGTTGAGCCTCTAATAGCCTGTCAAAAAAAACACTAGGACTTCTCGACACGTTCATTTTATGTCACGAGATTTAGAAGAAAGTTATGAGTTGCTAACGTAGTATCGTCGAGATGAAATCACTTACACCAGATGGTAGGTGGATTTTGCAATGTTCCTTTCCAGCTATAAAAAACTCTTGATCTATGAAGAACGGAGAGCGAAGAGTGTTCGTGCTGCTTGGAGACACCTATCTAGGACTTGTCTCTGACTATGGAATGTACAAGCGTCACATGTAAGTGCAGAAGCCTGGAATACTAGGTACCTGTCTAGGTAGGCTACTTTTATTTCCATTTACCCAATCGATCAAGAATGACAAAAGCAAAATCTTGAAAACCAGCCACTAACTTACGGTAAATTTGCACAATTAGCGGACTGAATGGGCTAGTGCACTAGGTGTAGATAAGCTGGACCGCGTGCGGTTAGGCCAAGGCTGCCACGGGGGCCATTTGATCTCAACCCCATCTCATCAGACAATAATTCTCAGACTCGTGGTTGTTGTGCTCTCACATCTGACCATCCACCATGTCCCCAGTGACAGTCAAAACCTTTGACTCAGCAAACCCAACCCTAACGGTCTCCTACGTCCATCTCAACCAAGGCGCCCCACACACCCTAGTCTACTGCTATGGCGCAGGTGGCGGTTCAATTATGATGGGCCTATTCGAACCTTTTCTAGAATCCCATCCAGACCTGTCCCTCATCTGCATTGACCGATGGGTCCAAGGCAAAGATGCCGCCCGTACGGGTCCCGCAATCCTCACTGAGCTAAGCACCATCACCCTAGAACTTCTGGATACCCTCAACATCGACCACTTCAGCATTGCGGCGCACTCGGCGGGTGCTTATCAGATGTTTGATCTGGCTCGGTATGCCCCACAAAGAGTGGAGCATGTCTTTCCGATTTGTACCCATATCCCCGCTGCTTATACCGGTTCAAAGATTATGGAGTCTATGTGTACGATGCCCATCTTTATGTTCAAGGCTATCACGAAGCTGGACTCGGGGTCTGCTCCAAAGTGGTTGGCGGATATGGTTATTGGTTTGATGACGACGAACACAGACGGTAACGGGGATGAGGGGGTTTGGGTGATCTCGGATGCAAAGAAGAAGTTGGTACTTGAGCAGAGGGATATCGGACGTGAACACATTCGGAATGAAAGAATAGATCTTGATTACCGTCTGGGATATGAGCGTCTTGAGGGGGTTACTAGGGAAGTCTTGACAGACTTGTACCGGAATTGTCCGATTGGTATGACGTGGTTCACGACGGATAATGATGTCTTTTTTGGACTGGAAAGTGCGCGGAGGATTTCGAAAGAGATTAAGGTGAAGACTGAGATTATAGATGTCCCTGGTGCAACACATGCGGATGTGATGCTGCGGACTCGGGTTTGGGACGCTATGCATCACAAGATCGTCCATGAGACTGAGGTATAGCTAAACCTGCATTAATTGTTCCGACTGGGGTGGATTTTGTTATATCATCTTGTCATGCCCCGGGATCCAGGTACTTGTCTACGTACGCCACCACAGAAGAAGGCAGATGGAAATTCAAAGAGGATGAATTGGAAAATAAACACATTGAATCGTGCTGGAGTGGGAATAGAGACAGTAAAAGAGAGAGAAATTCCACTCAGCCCCTTTTCTTCGCTTGCGTCAAACCGAATATCAACTCCGCCGGCCGACCCACACGGTCACGAACACGTGCAAGGGGGTTAAGTGCCGGTCCCAACCCAGCCACGCTGCGGTGAAAACAAAAGCGACTTGCTAACCACGTTCCAGGAAGAAATGCGAACGCCTCCCTTGACAATATCGGCTTGTCGCAACCATTTACTCTTCAGCCTCGGTAGGCTTGGCCTCCTCGGCCTGCTCCTCGGCGACAGGAGCCTCCTCAGGCTTGTCCTCCTCCTTGGGGGCCTCACTCTCAATGTTATCAGAAGAAGTCCAGAGGGTCAAGTTGTCGCGCAACAGTTGCATGATCAGAGTGCTGTCGCGGTAGCTCTCCTCGGAGAGGGAGTCGAGCTCTGCAATAGCATCGTCGAAGGCCTGCTTGGCGAGGTGGCATGCACGGTCAGGGGAGTTAAGGATCTCGTAGTAGAATACAGAGAAGTTCAAAGCGAGACCAAGGCGGATGGGGTGAGTGGGGGTGAGGTCGGACTGGGCAACATCGGTCGCGTTCTGTTATGAAACACAGTCAGCCGGTGAACGTCACAAAGGAGACCAGATTAACATACCTTGTAGGCCTCGTGGGCAGCGGTGGCAGCAACCTTGCGCTTCTCCCCAGAGGCGAACTCAGCAAGGTAGCGGTGGTAGTCACCCTTCCTGTTATCGGGAATCAGTCATCTGCATCACTCCACACCGCGAATTACAGGTAATACGCACATCTTGTAGTAGAAGACTCTGGACTCGCCAGTCTCAGCCTTGGGGATCAGGGCCTCATCAAGGACATTGAGTACGTCTTCGCAGACCTTCTCCAACTCAAGCTCAATCTTGGTACGGTACTCATGGATGGTGTTAACGTGGTCATTGGATTCGGAACGCTTAGACTCCTCCTTCTGCTCGATGGAGGAAATGATGCGCCACGAGGCACGGCGGGTGCCAACAACGTTCTTGTAGGCGACCGAGAGAAGGTTACGCTCATCGACAGTAAGCTCGCCGCCGATCTAAGATATGGTCAGTCTCTACCCCCAAATGCGACCTGGAGGGCTTGTCATACGTTGGCAACTTCCTGTAAGAAACGGTTAGCTTATACCACAACAAAGATTAGAGTAGACGCGACCAACCTTCATGTAGGTGACCATTTCTGAATTTGATCAATATCTGTCAGCCCCAAGACTCCATGGATAACCCGGGTCAATCTTACCATCGTAGCGCTCGGCCTGCTCGCAGAGCCGCGCGAGGAATGTCTTGCTGATGAGGGGGTAAGTATCAGGCAGAGGGGGTAAGTGATGTTTCGGGTTTTGCTATGCTTACTTCTCACGCTGCATGATGGAAAAACGCGTGTTAGCCGATATTCCAGAAAATCAACAGTCACAGGAAAGTGGTCGTGCGTGGGATTGCGATGGCGGTGACGACTCATGGAGGGGTCAAGTTGTGGGGAGAGTGGACAGAATGGAAACATACCTCAGAACCCATGGTTAAATGTGGATAGAGTAGACTGGGGGATATTTGAGGAGCAAGGAAAAAAAAAACTGGAGAGGATGGAAGCGGAGATGCAGAAGGAGAAGGTGAGGAGGACCAAGTGGGGGTGGGAAGAGTGAGAGAGGGAGAGATGGGAGTTGGGGGAGAATCATAACAATACACCATTACACTGTATCGGGTACCTGGTCTCCCGCTGTGTGATCCTTATTACTGCCATGTACCCGGGTACTCTGATTACTGCCCAGTATTTGCGTTACTAAATATACTGCCCTTGTCAGTGATTGACTTTAGGCATTGTCTTGAGGATATTTTTTTTTTTTTAAGATTTTAAGATCTTGTTAGATCCACAATTTCTGTAATTAGTACCTCTAGGAACTAATTTAAAGTGTGTGTTGCACATCACCAAAGCCGCCGTATTGATGGTACCAGGGACTTACGTTCTGTCACACGGAAGATCAGTTGAAAGCGCTGTGGACCCTTTAGATTCTTCTAGCCATAGTGACCATTTGTCTCCTTTTTTTTTGTCGCGATTACTCCTTTATTTAATTTTTCGTCTTCGAGAAGCTTTCACGTTGATGAGGTGAAAACTCTCGTGGGATGATAGGGGGGTCTACAGATGACGATGATGCAACGCATAGAATCTTCCAGCATTAAGAAACCAACTATGATGTAGGGATCCCAACGCGACATCCAGATCTGTCTGCTCGGAGGGCTCCACACAATGTCACAGATGGTTGTCAATGAGTCTTATTTCATGAAGTTCATTTAGTCACTTGATTTGGGTTGTTTTAATTGTTATTTCTCTGGTCCCCATTGGTTCTTTGTGCGATAGCTGCTATCTAGGTGTCTAACAATCACCGTACTGACTATGCCACATCAATTGCCCAGTTGGGGCAACATCGTCGGAACACCTGGACTGGTTTGATTTTTTTGGGCCCATGGATCAGGAACTATTTTGTGTTTCGGAAAGCCGATCATCATTACAGGATTATACATGTGTTTATCGACTTATGATCCCTCAGAATTGGGGCTGCTCTTTTCCTATCTTGGACCTTGGGCCCAGAATGGTGGCCAATGGCGAAGGAGTTCACGGTTTACTAGACTACATTGCACCGAAACCTCAATGATCAATGGGGAATATACTTACATCTATCTCATCACACAGATCAACTCCTATAGCATTACCACACGTCGCTGGACTGTATAGACAGAATGATTGGGTCCCAATCGTCGCGACAGTCATTTGCCTCAGCGGCCCAGTAGCAAATGAGAGTGGCTTCCAAGGTTTGGCCCATGATGCAAATGTGGATGAGCTAGATTCAGCCCTACAAGCAAGGGAACAAATCGTATGCGTATACGAGGTGCCACCTGACAGAAGATCTACCCTTTGTAAGCTATTTATCCGCAGGACCCCTGCCAAATCAACAGTGCCATGACGCATGTGGTGACTATGCCAACTGCGGAGACAGGATGGGCCAGAAGATGGGCTGAGCGCCAGGATGGGAGCCAAGATGACTTGCGTAAGGCTATGACCCAAAGCACCACGCCATGGTCAGAGGGCCAGTGAGGAAGCATGTCGACTTCCCGGTCTCCAGATGAATCCACTAGGCTCATAGGGCAGATCCACTGCCTTTTGCAGGATTCGGTGTCGGGTCAATCTGTTACTGAAAGGGAAGAAGGGACTCCACTAGTGAAGTGCGATAGGCGTGCCGTGTGAAAACGATGCAGCCTAGCAAACGCCCCAATTTTCCATCGCAGCTCTCGGAAGACACACCGGAGATTCCTGATACGCCTTCGAGAAAGGTGAGCAAGAATCAAGTCAGCTTTAAGGAAGGGATCGAACAGGATGATAAGAATAAGAAAGATATGTATTAGGCATGCAGTACTGGTCTGGGTTTGATTAATTACCCGCGATAGTGGAGTACAAAGACTAGCGGAGTATCAGGTTCAGCCCTGTTGCTGATTCAGCAGAACCCCGATTCGGAAATGGAATCAACTGGATGAGAACACGTTGTTGCTCCGCCGCCTCCACTTTTACGTCGCGCTTTTTGTGAGAACACGGAAACCCCCAGTACTTATTATTTGTTTCCTTGCATATCCTGGGCTTCTGCCAATCCTTCACCTTCGACTGGCCACCGCCCCGACATCTATGTATCAAGTTTAATCCTTTCTTTTTCTTTTTCCTATTTCTGTCATTCCCCAGACTCTCCGCATTTCCGCCCCGGTGCACTCTGGACCCCCATCTGTGATCCAGTACGAGTAGCTCGTAATGGAGAACGCTTTTCTAAATACCCCAGCAGAGGTGCTGGACCACTTCAATGTCTCGGAAAACGCGGGCCTATCGCAAGATGCCGTGCTGAAGTCTAGACAGAAGCATGGTCCTAATGGTTAGTGACTCGCTATCTTGACATTACGTTGTGATAAACTAACAATCCTCTAGCCCTGGCCGAAGACCCTCCGACCCCTGTTTGGGAATTGATTCTAGAGCAATTCAAAGACCAGCTGGTCCTCATTCTCCTCGGATCCGCTGCTGTTTCTTTTGTTTTGGCCCTGTTCGAAGAAAGCGACGACTGGACTGCCTTTGTCGACCCGGCTGTGGTGCGTACCTCCGTCCTCAACGGGCCCTTCCCTTGAAGGATGGTCTATTGAATGTTCATTTGCTGATTGATTCCTTATTATGACAGATTCTTACTATTTTGATCCTCAATGCGGTGGTGGGTGTGACCCAGGAAAGCAGCGCCGAGAAGGCAATTGCGGCCCTCCAGGAATATTCGGCCAACGAGGCCAAGGTCGTGCGTGGTGGAAAATCCCAGCGTGTCAAGGCTGAAGATCTGGTCCCTGGTGATGTGATCCACATTGCTGTTGGTGACCGTGTCCCCGCCGACTGCCGTCTGCTCTCTATCCTCAGCAACAGCTTCCGGGTTGACCAGGCTATCTTGACTGGCGAAAGTGAGAGTGTCGGCAAGGAGACCGGCGCTGTCAAGGACCGCCAGGCTGTTAAGCAGGAACAGGTTAACATGCTTTTCTCCGGTACCACCGTGGTCACTGGCCACGCCACTGCCCTGGTTGTCTTGACCGGTGGATCAACTGCCATTGGTGACATTCACGATAGCATCACTTCTCAGATCTCGGAGCCAACCCCGTTGAAGCAGAAGCTGAATGACTTTGGTGACATGCTTGCTAAGGTGATAACGGTTATTTGTGTCCTGGTCTGGCTCATCAACATTGAACACTTCAACGACCCCTCCTTCGGTGGATCTTGGACCAAGGGTGCAATTTACTACCTGAAGATTGCTGTCTCTCTCGGTGTGGCCGCTATTCCTGAAGGTCTTGCTGTGGTCATCACCACTTGCTTGGCTCTTGGAACTCGCAAGATGGCCCAGAAGAACGCAGTCGTCCGGTCCCTGCCCTCCGTGGAAACTCTGGGTAGCTGCAGTGTGATTTGCTCTGACAAGACAGGAACCTTGACCACCAACCAGATGAGCGTTGAGAAGATTGTTTACCTGGCTAGCTCCGGCAACAGCGTCGAGGAGATTGCTGTTGAGGGTACCACCTTTACCCCGGAGGGCAAGCTCTCCTGCAATGGTAAATTTGTCGAAAACCTTGCTGTGACCTCGTCTACTATCCGCCAGCTTACCGAAGTTACCGCTCTTTGCAACGCCGCTACATTGTCCTATGATGCTAAGACCCGTGCCTTTTCAAACATTGGTGAACCGACGGAGGCAGCCCTCCGCGCCTTGACCGAGAAGATTGGTACGAGCGACGCCGCCGTGAACCAGAACCTTTTCCGCCTTCCAGCTTCTGAGAGACTGCATCTCGCAAGCTCGCACTACGAATCCCGTCTTCCCCTCCAGGCCACTTACGAATTCTCCCGTGACCGTAAGAGTATGTCGGTTCTTGTTGGTAAGGGCAAGGAGCAGAAGCTTCTGGTCAAGGGTGCCCCCGAATCAATTCTGGAACGCTGCTCTCATGTCTTGCAAGGCTCTGAAGGATCCCAGGTCCCTCTTTCCAAGAAGCATGCCCAGCTGCTTTCTGAGCAGGTGGTCGAATACGGAAATAAGGGTCTCCGCGTCATGGCTATCGCAAGTGTGAGTGACGTGTCTGGCAACAAACTCCTGAAGAATGCAACCTCTACCGAGGATTACGCCAAGCTTGAGCAGAACATGACTCTCATTGGTCTTGTTGGCATGTTGGACCCCCCGCGCCCCGAGGTTGCGGCTTCGATCAAGAAGTGTCGGGATGCTGGTATTCGTGTCATTGTCATCACTGGTGATAGCCCCAACACCGCCGAGTCTATCTGTCGCCAAATTGGTATCTTTGGAGCCAACGAGGATCTCACTGGCAAGAGCTTCACCGGCCGCGAATTCGATAACCTCAGCGAGAGTGAGAAGATGAAGGCCGTCGAGACCGCATCCCTGTTCTCCCGCACCGAGCCCACCCACAAGTCCAAGTTGGTTGATCTGCTTCAGTCCATGAACCATGTGGTTGCCATGACTGGTGATGGTGTTAACGACGCTCCCGCGCTCAAGAAGTCCGATATTGGTGTTGCCATGGGTACTGGTACAGATGTGGCCAAGCTTGCTGCCGACATGGTTCTCGCAGATGACAACTTCGCCACCATCACTGTCGCCGTTGAGGAAGGTCGATCGATCTACAGCAACACCCAGCAGTTCATCCGGTACCTCATCTCATCTAACATCGGTGAGGTTGTCTCTATTTTCCTTACTGCCGCCTTGGGTATGCCCGAGGCCCTGGTTCCTGTTCAACTTCTTTGGGTCAATCTTGTCACCGACGGTCTCCCTGCTACTGCTCTCTCCTTCAACCCCCCTGACCACGATATCATGAAACGCCGTCCTCGTCGCCGTGATGAGCCGCTTGTTGGTGGCTGGCTCTTGTTCCGTTATATGGTTATTGGTACCTACGTCGGTGCTGCCACAGTGTTCGGTTATGTTTGGTGGTTCTTGTACAACCCCGAGGGCCCTCAGATCAGCTACTTCCAGCTGGTAAGTCTTCTTGATGGTTCGCTTGGGTCTTGATCATTTACTAACGAATGTCTAGTCTCACTTTCATCGTTGCTCTTCGCAGTTCCCCGAAATTGGCTGTGAGATGTTCAGCAACGATATGGCCAAATCTGCGTCGACCGTGTCTCTTTCCATCCTTGTGGTTATTGAGATGCTGAATGCGATGAATGCCTTGTCGTCCAGCGAATCTCTCTTCACCTTCTTCCTGCACAACAACCCGATGCTGGTGTATGCCATCACCCTGTCGATGGCCCTTCACTTTGCTATCCTCTACATTCCCTTCCTCCAGGGCTTGTTCGCAATTATCCCTCTGAACTGGACTGAATGGCAGGCCGTTTTGGTGATCAGTGCTCCTGTTATGTAAGTCTACTCCTTTGTTTTTCTTTTTGTTCAATCGCTAACCCGTCTCCAGTGTGATCGACGAGATCCTCAAGTTCGCGGAGCGCCGTCTTGACACTTCACATGTCACCAACGCCGCAGTTACCCAGAATGGTACTGCCGGCAAGCCCAAGCGCGCATAAGCAATAGAAAATGACGAGATGATCCGATGTGGCATATAGAAGAGAGAGGCTAGTTTTTGCTTTCAATAGAGAGATGGATGCGCTCTGGGACCTGAAATGCAAGTTCCTGCCGCCTAGACCTCATATATCATGCCGTTTATAGATGAAAGGGCCAATGAAATCGTTGATCGTAATTTTGCAATTCCTTCGTGCTCCGCTTGCCTCTACGATAGCCTAAAATCCCCGTACAAGACGGTGTGTTCCGCACGTTTACCCCATGTTTAGTGCACACGGCCCCAGAAAGAGTTCGCCGGACCCTTGGCATAGAGTAGCGACGCCTGACTGGTCTAGCATGCGGGATAGAGCACCATACAGGCAGAGATCGACACTGTACCCCAGATCAACGATGCGGAGTCTCCAAGTTCTTGGGGGTGACATTCTGGTGCGACCCTGTAACAACTGCGCGAATTAATCCGTTGTTTCGAGGGTTAGAATACCTGCATTCTTCCGACTTTTCTTTTCTTCCAGGGGGTCTTCTACTTCCAAGGCTCCTCCTACCCTTACACATTTGAATTCCATCATTATACCCCATTCCATACATAATCTGACAAAATGGCGTTCAAGGAGTTCCTCCAGAAACGGTCTGGACTTCGCGTCGATAATCGGAAAACGACCTCCGCTGCAACTTTGACTCTACGCCAGAGTCTATGGCCTCTGAGTCTAGTTACTATCTTATTCTTTCTTTGGGTATGTACTCCTAGGGGGAGGGCTACCATATACTTGATGGAGACCTTCAAGTCTAATGAGACTAGGGCTTTGCATACGGACTTCTTGATACACTGAACAAACACTTCCAAAACACCCTACATATCGACCGAGGTCGTTCGGCTGGTCTCCAAGCAGCATACTTTGGGTACATGTCCCTTTGTTGTATTTCCATTGGGACCAGCGTACAATACACAAGAGAAATCAACCCACTAATCTAGTCTAGTGCCTATCCACTCGCATCCCTTGGTTACGCAAACTGGATTCTGCGTCACTTCGGCTATAAGACCGTTTTCATTTTTGGTTTGGTACTGTATGGCATTGGAGCACTGTGTATGTGGCCTGCAGGTCTTCATCAATCATTTGGTGGATTCTGTGGTGCGACTTTTGTGATTGGGTCTGGGTTGGGATCACTCGAAACCGCTGCAAATCCATATCTAACTGGTATGTATCCAAGACCTTGCCTAGATAGATATATATGGCCTTTTTGTCTTCTCTTAACAATCTCAATGACTGGGTATTCCTTGGCTAATTCTTCGTTTCAATTAGTATGCGGGCCACCTCGCTACTCTGAAATCCGGATCAATTTCGCTCAGGCTTTCAATGCGATTGGAACCGTCATCGGTCCTGTACTAGGTTCTTATGCATTTTTCACCGAGACGGCGGATGATGTTGCGGCCCTGCAGCGTGTGCAGTGGGTTTACCTCGCTATCGGTATATTCGTCTTCTGTCTTGCGGCTGTGTTCTTCGTTTCCGATATCCCGGAGGTGACAGATGAGGATATGGCATTCCAAGTGTCGACGACTCATGTCGATGAGCAGGATAAGCCCTTTTGGAAGCAGTGGAAGCTGTTCCATGCTACCTTGGCACAGTTTACATATACCGGTGCTCAGGGTATGTTCTTTCGTCTATATCGTGTTCTTCTGTTTGTACTAACCGCTCTTTATAGTTGCTATTGCAGGCTACTTTATTAACTACGCTGTTGATACATGGCCTGGCACTGATAGTGCCAAAGGGGCCAAACTACTCGCGGGTGCGCAGGGGGCTTTCGCTGTCGGCCGTTTTCTGGGTTCCGGCTTGATGAAGTATACCAAGGCTCGCTATATCTTCCTGGTTTATCTTTCTTGCTGTGTAGCTTTCCTTGCTGCATCGGTGACGCAGAGAGATCAACGTGGTATTGGTATGTTCTTCCCTGCTAGCTGTACGGTTTATATGGGAGTTGAAACTGACACAGGCTATCATTAGCTATGCTTTTTATGACACTCTTCTTTGAGTCTGTCTGCTTTCCTACTATCGTGGCTCTGGGAATCCGCGGCCTTGGGCGTCATTATAAACGGGGTTCCGGGTTTATTGTTGGTGGTGTCTGTGGTGGTGCCGTCGTTCCTCCAATCCTGGGACATGTTGCGGATATGCGCAATGATACTGGGTTCGCGATGATTGTTCCTACAATGGTATGATGATAACACCTTAGCACTGTGGATGTATTGCTAATGTATGGAACCAGTTTATGGTTGTTGCTTGGACCTATGCGATTACCGTCAACTTTGCTCCTTCTTACAGAGATACGGTTGATAAGGTAGGAGAAAGCACGGTTGGACTTCAGGTCGAGAGTAGCAAGGATGAAGAAACGGCCGTTGAAGCGGAGGATCAGAAAGTGGACAAGACAGCTGCTTATTCTTGATGTGCAATGTATTGGCTCTTGCGTAATTTCTGTATTTGTTGAGATACATGTACACGCTCTGACAAGTTGTCATTTATGCAAGGGATCAATACAGAAATGAATGGTATCCGCTCTTGGTTTTGGAATTATGCGATGCTGGGACAAAATTCTGTCATTATGCAGGCGCCGGTGTCGAATTCGAACCAATAGTCTATGGGGGAACAATAAAGCGATATGGACTGGAAGCAAGATGAAAAGGTATCCGGGATTGGGGAGTCGGTGTAGGAAAAATAAAATCATAGGAAATCTCGATAGAGAGCAGACCGCTTCGTAAAGCAGAGTATCAGAGCCAGACGAAGGAAATTAGGAGAGACACAGAGAAAGGGGGAGAGAGAGATGAAGTGGGTGCCAAATCAAAGATCCAACTATGCTGACCAATGATAAGATGCCCGAAGCAGATAGCGATTAGGAAATGCAAGCAAAGTGAACACATGGTGTGGATGGAATGGCAAACATGAGGGGTATAAAAGGAATCACAAAACAGGTCTATTGTCTAACAGGGGGTAAAGCAATGAGATCGTGGGGATGAACATGGAAACACCGGTGTCCAAAAAGTGAATGAAAGCGTTATTGAGGGGAAGCAACATGCGGAGAAGCCACGTCGCCAGCGGCATCAGCATTCTTGATGATCGCAGTATCATCTTGCGGTGGATCAATGCTACCGGTCACTTCATTAATTGCCGTGGCAGCTTCGGGCAGTGGTGAGCGCAACGAAGATGAGCGTGGAGGTCGGATTGGGCTGGACTCCAATTCTGCGGCAGGTTCAAGAGCCGGCTTGCGGGTTGATGCAGGAGATCCAGTCTCCTCGGTCTGTTCAGAAGAATCTTTGATGGTTACCGTCTCCAGGTCGTCCTCGTCAAATGCATCAGCTGGCTCACCAGTCTCTTCGGGGCCATCAAAGTCGTCAACTTCTTCGATATCCTCGTCATCTTCCTCTTCTTCAATGATCTGGCTCTTGCGAGCAGCAGGCCGTCCGACGGCAACTATTGGCTCTATTGGACCATCGGGCTGACCAGGGATTGGAGAGTGAACCATACTACCGGGAGCCATCAGATTTGATGTATGAAGCATGGGACCCTTGAAAGCAGACCTCTTTCGCCGAGCAAACACTAGGCTAGATGAGGGGGAATAGAGTAACGGTGCAGGCGCCGCCTCATTGAAATTTGAGGGTCCTGGAACTAGATGCTCGCCGAATTCCCTAGGCGCACTGCTAGGGCCACGCACATATCGGATATTGCTAGGGAACCGAGCTGAAGCACCCGGTGTAGTAGGTAGGACTTTGAGAGATGAGTGAGGAGACTTGGATATTCGGGCTGTAGGTGTGGCAATCGTGTCGATGCTATTGGATGAGATTGACGAAGCCTTAGAATGGGCGCGGGTATGATGAATACTGCGGATCGAGGAGACGGACGAAGATGTTGACTTGCGACCCCGTAGTCCGGCTGATGACCGTCGATACGATCCGCGGGGAGTGATTGGTGATGGCGAAAGTGAGTTTCGATTACTCGAATGGCCGGTGTTCAGTGCTCGTGGCTGACGAGGGTAGGAATGCCGATTTTGGCGGTAGGAAGCGCTGCTAGGGGCCAGGCTGCTGGCATTGGAGATTCGTTTGATCTGGGTAGGAGTAACCACTTCTTCAGCCGGCTCAACCGAAGCCGGTAATGAAGTAGCTTTTTTGCCAGTGTCTTGACTTTTAGCTGGGCTAAATTTGTCCGTAAACTTGCGCGAGCCAGATGATTTAGCACTTGGCGACTTCGCCCGCTTGGCTGATTCCACAAACCAGTGCTTTAGTGAAGCTAGTTGACTAATTATTGGGTTGTGGCGTCGATTCGTGGTGGTTCGACGACGGAAGAGACCATGATGCTGGGCTAGCTCCGGCTGTGAGGCACTGACATGCAGCATGCTGGGGCGGGATCGCCTTTTATCCTTTGGTGGTGGAACCGGCCGTCGTCGCGATGATGTAGCTGAATGTATGGAGTCCTTGTCGAGAGGCGTAGGGGGAGCACTCTTCAGTTCAGGTGTCTGTACAGGTAGTGGCTCAGGCAGTGCAGGAAGCTCCGGCACTGCCAGTTGAGATGGCAGGCTTCGCCTGTCGCGACGGCCACGATCTGATAGCTGACTGCCTGCATGCCCCTGGCCTTCCTCATCTACCTCCACCAAGGCCGACGAGAGCTTCTCAAACCGGCTACTAGCAGCGCTCAGACGACGAAGGTTCTTGGCCTCTGCTTCTCGCTCCCGACGCTTACGCTCTCGTTTTTGTTCCTTCCGCTGTTCCTTCTCGATCAACAATGCCCACCATCCAGCCAAAGGATCGCATCGTTGTGCCAAGACATTCTCAATGATCTCGTCGATGTTGACTCCCGCACTTTTCATTCGTTGTAATGTCGTCTTCTCGAGCGGTGTCGTGAAAGGTGAAGGTCGCGGGATCTTCAGGATTGCAAGTTGCTCAGGAGCATGCTCTGCGAGGAAAGGGTGGGCGAGGATCTCTTCGAGGCTTGGTCGAATCAATGGACGTTTCGACAAAAGAAGGTTAATGAGCGCCTTGGCATCTTCTGGGAACTTGGCATTGTAGATGGGTTCCTCTGAGAGGATACGCTTCTTGGTGACCTGATCATCGTCGTCGTCATATGGTAGCTCGCCGGCAAGTAGCGCATACAGGATAATACCCAAGCTCCACACATCCACCTTTTCGCCGGCGTATTTCTCTCCCTTCAGCATTTCCGGGGCACTATAGCATATTGTCCCGCAGAAAGTCTGCAAGTAACTCGATTTGCCCTCATATTCGCGTGTAAATCCGAAATCGCAGAGCTTGACGTTCTCTTGTTTGTCCAGGAGAATATTCTCCAGTTTTAGATCCCGATGCACGCAAGACTTGCTATGAACATAGGCCACTGCTCCCACCAGCTGGGTGAATATCCGTTTCACTTTGTCGACCGGCAGTGGACCGTGGCGCAAGAGGTAGTTGTAAAGTTCGTCACCTAGACAGTAAATATGTGTCAGCCTATAATCCCGCACTCCATCCAAGACCGATTCAACCATACCCTGACAGTATTCCAGAACCAGCCACACCAGATTTTCCGTCACGACCACCTCGTAGAGACGTGCAATATGGGGGTGAAGAAATTGACGATGGTGATGTATCTCGCGGGCCAAATTTGTGTCCTCCTTACTAGAAGACTTGAGAACCACCTGCCTTGCGCGTTAGCACCGAGGTACGCCTTGATTCTTAGTCCACATATTTCCTGTACCTTGGAACCATTGGTGAGCTTGTGCGACGCGAGGTAGACCTTTCCGAAGGAGCCCTTGCCAATCAACCTCCCTAAAGTGTAATTTCCCACGCTCCGAAGATCCTTGGACGAGAACTCTCTGCACAAGCCGCGCGTCAGTCATCAGGGATTGTTGATTCGATCGAGAGGGAGACGTACTCGAGTAGTTCATTGTAAGAGTTCGCAAGCTGCTATGGTGCGCGACCAGGATAAACGGTCTCGACGTTAGCCCACATGTTCCTGCGCAGCGGAAAGCCATGAAACCGCGGAGATTGAGCCGTGGGATTGCATCCCGAAGATACAACGTACCTTTTCCTTTTGCTTCTGGCTTTGAACCCCCGCTCTCGTCCTGGGCGGCATGTGTTATAATCGATCTCCGAGGTTGCCGTCGGCCGCGGAGATCTGTGTCGCGTATGGGTGGTAGGGGGTGAAGTGGGTTGCGCAATGTTGCCATTCAAAAGGGCGGGACGGTAATTCCGGCGGGGGAGAGACAGGTTGTAGGAGCCAAGGATTAGAGAGAGAAGTGAAAGTGCATACAAGGTTTCCGTCAAAACGGTCGGGGAAACGTGGTGTGGAGTATTCGGCTGTGGACTCGAACGATCTAAATCACTTCATTCCATCATACCGCGGGATCTCAAGCCCCTGAACCGGGAAAAAAGTGGAAATTGTTCCGTTTCATTTTCAATTGTATATTCTACTTCTTTTCGGTTTACTCTAGGGGTGTGCTTTGTTTTTTTAGATTTCTCATTTTTATTGTTGTTGTTTTGGTCAATGTGGTTGATGCTGACTTGGCCTCCAGTGACGACACAATGGTTTTTTTTCTTCACCCCTTGATCCCATTCCCTGGATGATATAGAAAGCACACATACAGGCAGACACTCAAATCTATATGCGAGGCGCCTATTGGCCCATGTCATTATTGGGCCATGCAATTGTCCCCCTTTGGCTGATCTGATCATACGTTCGGGCCTATGACCGCCACGAAAGGGACTCAAGATGCTGCACGACTCGGTCCGTTGTGACCAGTGCAGGGTCGACACGCGCCAATCCCTCTTCACCCTGGAAAGCCAATGACACCATGCCAAAATAAGAGTGGAGGAGATCTGGGAGAGAGTTGGTCAGCAACGGAAATTTGCCACTGAAGGTGTCATAGGCGTTTTCTGTCTTACCCGGGGGATCTCCAACTGATTTCCCAAACCCACCCACCAGATGTTGGACCTTTTCAAGAAGATATCGCCGGTTACGCACGTCGTCTATCACGGAGTATCGATTCAACATCTATGATATGGTAAGAAAGGGGGGTTATCACGCTGGTCTCAATGCGACACATACCTTTAGTGTCGCCCCGTTCCAAAACGAATAGCAGGTGTCGGCAAACTTGTTACACCGTCCATTGAATCCGGCGCATGGTATTGAGTCGGTGCCCAATGCAGTGAGACCGGGCAGTGCGATGATCTTTTCTTCTAGCGACCTTGACACATCTTCGGTCGGCTGTGTATCTGGTACACTGGCTTTGGTTTCGTCATAATCATCATCATCATCATCCTCCTCCTCTTCCTCCTCGCCGAGTTCACCCGTCTGTCGCGAAGCCAGCCATGAAAGCAATATCTCAAACTTCCCCGAGCCCGGCGACAGCATGGGAACCGCTTGGATGTCTGTGCCTGCCCGACGCAGAAAGTCTAGAGATCCAACTGCACAATATGTATGACCACCTGGGCGCCATTGTCAGAAAGATCAGGATGAGAAAACACACTGGGGATACCGACTGTGAGGTTCACGGAAAGGGGATTCGGCCATTCCGCCATCGTAAGCCTAGTTCAGGAAATGTGACTTAGTAAACAACCAACACGACCTAGTCAGAATAAAAACATCGTGAATTGAGATTACCTGGCACGCTTGAATGAATGTCATAAAGCCGGACACGTTGATGTCATCTACGTCTTCAACGCCTTTGCTCATACTTCCCCGCAATATATACCGGATACCAGCCGCACACATACAGTACCGCAAGTCGCGATCGCCCTCAATTCTTGCATCGGGCCCGAGCACCTCTCCAAAGCTTCCATCGGCACGTTGTAGCTGAGGGAGCCACTGGAGGCATTCCCTTCGTTTGACCCGGGATAGATCATCGCCGAGAATGAGCAGGTTCACAAGTGCAAAGAATGTGGCCGGTACATTGGCCGGATCCCACACTGCATTGCCCACTGTCCGTCTCTCTTCTCCAAAATCCGTGCCTGGGAAACCCCGAAACCCACCAGAGGGGACCTGGCAGTGGTAGAGCCAGTTGATGTACGATTGTCTCTCCTCCGGGGTTGTTTTGGCCTGCAGAACACCCAGGACGTCCAGTCCAGAGAGACTAAAGTAGGCGAGAAGCATGCGATTCGAGTCATTGGAGGTATAGGCAGACGGCAGGAAGGTCTTGAGACAGCGCAGGTAATATTTCACATGGCGTTCGGTGGTAAAGAGTGCCGCCATCGTGGTGATAGCACAAGCCAAGACTTGCAGAAAGCTCTGGAGATCGCTGGTTTTTCGTTATATCGTTCTATTTCACAATATTAGTCCCATATGCACAGTATCTGAGGGCTGTCTCAATCGTGAAAGCACTGCGATTTGTCTGTTGGTGGGGGGAACTGAATGGCGGAGCTGGCTTTCCCCACATGTTACTTTTTTAGAATCCGAACGGAGCAACTTGCTTCCCGCAGAAAGACCACTTTGTAACTTCTCCAACACCTCTAGGACCACCACCCAACCGTCAAAATGGTCTTGCTTTCGTCGAAAACCCTCATCCAGGCACATGCCGTGCTTATGTTTGTTATCGCTGGGTACCTCGTTAAAAGCCCAGAGGTGATCACCGATTCCAATATAGTGTTTATGATGGGAGAAACCTTGAAAGTCGTATGGAATCCTCGGCTCTAACATTCAATCGCTATTGAAGGTCAATTGACTGATGAACCTTTTCAATTCTAGGACTTTCCTCCGCCCGCCAGTTCCCTAACCTCCCCCTTCGTGTTTTGTGCCATTTTCCTCTTCGTCGAAGCCCTGGTCGACATCTTCCTTCTGGCCAGCCTTCCCTTCCACAATGCATTGGATGAAGCCATGCCTTATATCCGACCTTTCCGCAACCCCAACCTCGCCTCCGAGGATCTTCGCGCTCTCGAGAAGCTACCCCATTATGTCGCCAAGTCCCTGACCGTGTACTGGAATGTCTGGATCAATGTGGCCATGGCTCGCGTTGCCGTCTACGCTAGCATTGCGTTGTTTATTTATACGAATAAGGGCTCGTTCGTGGCATCTTCTTATACCGCTGCGTCAACCGCTGCCGGCCTTGATCGATTGAAGAACCGTGCTGTGTTCACGTTTGGATTTATGGAGATGATGGCGTGGTTCTGGGTGAGTTGGATACCGCTGGAGCAGTATTCATAAACCTCTGCTAACATGATGATACAGATCTTCGTCACTCTCCGTGAGGAGCGACAGGAGCGAATGACCAAGTTGCTGGAAGACGCTAAGGAAAGCTAAACTTTCATAACCAGAAAGTGTATTATTAGAGTAACTATGATCGGCTCGATTTGATTTTGCCATAAAATGTCCTGATTGGTATACAACTTGGTCTGAACAGATAATATCATAGACAGGCCGTTCTCTCCGGTCCTCATATATGGGAATTTCCTCGATCGTTGATCACTGGATTGCGTCGTAATGCCGATATCTACAGCCTTCATTGTCTAGATGAGGATAGCGAAGGCTGCAGCAGCTCCGGCAGCGGCCATGAAGGAAGTGTCCTTGTTTTGTCCGAGTACAGCGCCGCCGGTGGTGGCAGCTGCCGAAGTGGAAGATGCAGTAACCGAGCCAGAGATGGAAGTGCTTTCGGTGCCCGATTTGGTAGTAGACAAAGACTTCGTGGTGCTAGCTTCAGCGGTACCACTGACGGTGGTTTCGGAACCACTTGCAGCTGTGGTGCCAGCGGCGGTGCCGGTGGCGGTACTGGTCGAGGCACCAGAAGTAGTGGTGCTGGATGCGCCAGTAGTGCAGGCGACCGTGCTAGGCAGGTCGGTAACGCCGCCTGCTGAGCAGATTGCCTTTGCTGCTTTAAGAGTATCTGTAGACAGCAGAGGTGCCAAGGTTAGTCAATCCATGTTTCGTGCGCCATTGGTATAGAAACGTACCCTCTTGCTCCGCAGTAGTACACTTGCCAGCGATGCAGCAGGCGATGTCGCTTAGGAAACTCTTGTTGTCACAAATACAAGCGACATCGACGCCACAGCTAGCGGGAATAGCGTTGGTAGCACAAGTTTGCTGTATTCAATGGTCAGCAAGAGTCAAGTTTTCTTGATTCACCTGGATGGTGGTGTTGGGTGGGAGTAAATACTGCACAGGTGGGCAGAGAGCTCAGCTGGGCATTGACCGCCGATGCAATAGCCAGAGCCAGAATAGTCTGAGTGAGCTTCATGATGTAAATTGAAGATTTGGACTGTTTCAGATGCAGGGCTTGGGAAGAGGAAGGATGGTTGCAGGAGGAAAGTGAGCTGGTTGCTCCGTTTTAAAAGAAAGTCTCAAGCTCTTTGGAAATTGGAGTTGTCCAGGGGACCTACAGGAACTTCATACGCGGTACGGCAATGGTATATACCCTGTCTCTGGGCTCAATGGCTATTGGCGCTAGCATAGTTCAAGCTCTCTTTACGGCTTACGGGGACACCCAGCGCTTGCGGTATGTGTATTACCAACTGAAGTGGGTGGTTGTAATGTGCCGATCCTGGTGGCATTACACAACTACATCAGGGGCCAGAAGGCTTCCTTGAATCGCTATTTATTGCGACAGGAAGTGAATTTTCCATTTAATTCAGGATCTTTCATCATATTATCCATGATGATCTCTTAAGTTAGGTGGGGCCGCAGCTTGTCCATCATGGTACTTGCAATCCACCAAGGTCCCTAGCCTGGGGAGGTACTTCTCGAGAGCAACTTCTCTTTTGACCTGTAAAACAAACTCTCTTCTTAAACATCTTCCAATATGACGGGGATTATGCTACCAGACGAGCTACTGGCGAGTATCTTAGATTGGGCCACGCTCAGTGACAGCACTGCCCAACTAAGACCCCGAAAACGGGACTATGGCACTATTCGGTCCTTAGCTCTGGTGAGCCATCGTTTTCACCGAGTTGTATCACCTTTTCTATATGAAGAGATCAGATTTATCCATCCACATCTATGTGAGCGTTGTACTGTGCCACCGATGGAGAAAGTACGAAAGCTTCATCGGTTGCTTCTACACAACCCATCTTTACGATTCTTGTGTCTTTCCCTGTACATCGATATTGACGATGATTCCGTGGAAGTCAATGAAGAGGATTTTCAAGTTGTGAATGACTTGATCTCGTGGTTCACGAGACTTCGATCTCTGGTCCTTATGGGTGGCTTTTACTCCAAAGCTCCGGAGAAGGTCCGAGAACACACTTTATCTTTGATCCAAAACACTCAGAACCTTGGACAGCTTCGGAACCTGCAGATCGAAGGAGATATGTGGGATGAAACGGGGGGCATCTCCTTGGCAGAGACTGTGAAATATATCAATTCCTCCTCCCTCGAGACATTAGAGGTCTCCGCGGCGGGACTATCGGACACCTCTTCCCTCTCTGAGATGCTTCTTCCACATGTAAGTGTGGGAGCATGGCCCCAAAAATGTTCAATACTAATAATCTTTCAGAAATCTCGATCTGCACCATTCAAGTCCGTGAAGCTAAGAGGCTGCAAGGATTACCCAGAGGCCATAGCGGCATTCATTCACTGGCCTAAGGAGCTTGTTCACTTTACCATCAACACTTCAGGAAGCTTCGTCTCGGACATGAACCTTCATGATATTGGCATGTGTCTGTCCATTCACAAGGAGACGCTCAAAACCATTTACATTGACCTTTTGGGATTCCCTCACGGACTATCTTTTAATGCATCCAACTTCCCCTTGCTGGAAGTTCTTCGGCTGTCACGGACCCAGATATGTGAAGACCCGTGGAACCGACAATTTGAATGGAATCCAGTTTATGCCGATCTGATACTCGGCCCAAGTCTCCACACATTTGGACTCGTATTTGGAGTCATGGGTCACAGCTTAATCAATAACTGGGGACACATGGAAGAGGAATGGATCCGACAGCTTGCAATAGCTGCATGGAAGCGCAAGGCACCATTGAAGACGATCGAGATCACTTTTTCTCCCGTCAGCCCATACCCTAATCTCAAACAGGGGACCTATTCAGACTGGGAATATGTGTACCCTTGGGACCGCATGGATAAACTTGGGGTCCAAATCCAGCGGTATGGACTGACATTGGAATACACTGCCCCACCCTGGACGAAAGAAGAGTGGTTGTCAGAGGTAAACACATGCAGCTGTCACCATGGTCTTATCGCCTTTGAACGGGATGAATAGAGGCTGGATCAGCATATGTACACATCCCGCTAGCTGTATAGACACGACGCGACGGAACCCCAATACCAGAAAACATACAGAGGGTGTACCTCCAAATCAAGTTTAGTGGAGACGACCCAATGTACGCTCAGGACCACCGAAACTCTCCACTGTGGATCCAGCCCGGGAGTCTTCCCTTTCCCCCGTATCCGTAGCTCTGTTTGGAGATTCGGGGTCGGGTTCACGTTCGTTTCTCACTGGAATATTCATGGATCATGTTTCACCGAGATTATGAGGCGCAGGAAATGGGAAATGGGAAATGGGAAATGGTTATTCAGAATTCATCCAATGACCCATCTGGTGGGGGGAAACACAAAGAAAAGCGTCAGGTTTGGAGAAAAGTAAAACCACTAGCTGTGATGCCTCGGCCCCACCACCAATCATCGATCGTGTTTCTTCCCCTTGTGAAAGTACATTACAGCCTCGCAGATCTGTAGGTGACACCAATCTCTCCCAATCACGCCTGGACTCGCGGGGATGCCGCGGGGGCCAAAAAGTGAAACCGGCAAAAGGTGGCGGCTTCATTCCGTTGAGTCTTGGACCGGGACTCTCTAGGATCGGCCTGGTGATCGGAGAACGATTATTTGGATTTCTAGAGTCCTGAATTTTACCGAGCCATCTATATTCTGCTTCAGATCGCGGGTTTGGCATGTCGATTGAAAGTTGTTCGTCACTCTCGCTTGTACTGGACCTTTGTCGGTCGTAGTTGCCAAATGAGATTAGCAAAGGTTTGAACTAGCTTCGCTCGACCCCCTCTTAACTTTCTTCTCGTTGAGTTCGGTTCACGTCATATTTGTCCCCGGCAATTACTGCAATCATGGGACTCGGTGTGCTGGAGGATCACAAGCTGGATCAGGTTCCAGGTGAGATCGACTCTCTGGCATGATTGAATCTGCCCAACTGATGTCGTTATAATAGGCACCTCCAACATCTATGGGGTGGACGAGATCCCAAGCGACCAGATCCCGGGCGCCACAAGTCTGAAATACGACCGGTCCACTGCAGAACCGACCCTTCTTGTACCTCAGCCAAGCGATGACCCCAACGACCCATTGGTATGTTCAGATACTGCCGTCAACAGTATTTTTACAATGCTGAGCGCGCGAATGCTAATGGTTTCTTGCATAGAATTGGCCACTATGGAGACGCGACCTCATCCTTGCCATCCTGTCCTTTGTCACGGTGTTATGTACGACCTTGAGCTCAATCATGGCCGCGAATACCGTGACAATTGCGGAATATGAGACGATCACGTTCGTTCAAGCCGCGCTTTTGACGGGCTACCATCTGTGTGGAGTGGGAGTGGCGGGGATTTTGATTGTCCCAACTGCACGAGTCCGGGGCAAGCGCCATCTGTTCATCATTGGGCACGTCTTGATGATTGTCAGCTGCATTTGGGCTGGTGCCAGTGGACGCAACCACAAGAGTCTCCTATGGGCTCGAATCTTCCAAGGCGTAGCCTTAGCTCCATTTGAGGCGCTGGTGAATGCTTGTGTTGGTGATCTTTACTTTGTCCATGTGAGTGCAATATACAGCAAACAAATCTTCCGAGACTAACAAGTCATCAAGGAACGAGGAAAGCGAATGGCCGTATCCAATGTTGCTCTCTTTGGTGCTGCTTTCCTGACTCCGGTCTTCGTCGGCAAAATCACCAAGTCCATTGGCTGGCAATGGTCCTTTTACTTTGTTGCCATTTTCCTTGGTGCAGCACTGCCTTTCATGATTCTTTTTGTGCCTGAGACCGCGTTTCGACGACCCGACTATCTGAACACCGACTTCAAACACAAGAACAGCCAGGCGGCGTCGACTGAATTAAACTGGCCGCTTAGTGATCCTTCCAATAAAGATACTCAAGAGTTCATATCGGGAACTCTAGCCAATGGCACACGGACAGAGGTTTTCGCCACGGTGACACCAGAGAAAGATTCACTTTGGACATCGATGAGGTTGTTCAATGGTCGAAAGACAGATGAAAACTTTTTCAAACTACTCCTCCGGCCTTTTCCATTGTTTTTTCACCCTGGAATTTTCTGGGTAGGTGTTCCCTCTCATTCTCTATTATATTACTATCAGAGGTACTGACCAGTCTGAAGGCTTGTTTGACTCAAGGTGTCGTCATTGGCTGGGCCGTGTTCATTGGTGTGATTTTAGCAATCGTGTTTCTGGGCCCACCACTATGGTTCGAAGAAGATAAAACGGGCTACCTGTACACTGGTGCCTTCATCGGAGCTATCATAGGGCTGGTTTTTGCTGGTCTGCTTACCGATTCTATCAACAAGGCTATGATCCGACTCAATCGAGGCAAATATGAGCCCGAGTTCCGAATCCTTCTGGTGGCTTTCCAGCTAGTCTTCAGCGCCATGGGCCTTTACGGATTTGGGTGGACCGCTTCTGATGTGGAAAAGTACCACTGGCTCTTACCGGACGTCTTTTTTGCATTTCTGATCATTGGCATGGTTATGGGTGCAGTAGCCGCTTCACTTTACATCGTCGATGCACACCGTAAGTGATGAAATTCTTTGTAACTGACGGACATCGACTGATCATTTCAGGGGAAATTGCTGTGGAAGCATTTACTTGCCTGCTGGTATTCAAGAACATGTTCAGCTTTGTGCTGACATTCTTTGCATATAACTGGTTTGCTCATGGAGGCGTCAAGCACACTATGATTATCATCGGCAGCATCCAAGTGGGCATTTGTCTCCTTAGTATTCCCATGTGTACGTTCACACTTCCAAGACCAATCGGCTATCACCAACTGACACCCTTTTCAGACGTATTTGGTAAGTGGAACCGCTCGTTCTTTGCCCGCCATGATATCCTTGAGATGCTGCATCTCTGGTAGCTTGATCTCAGAGTCTCCGGGTTGGATTCGTGGTTCAACTGTGCTAAGGAGTATTTGCAAATGGACATGGGTATCGATTATAGAGTAATAATAGTATCGTATGTACAAGATAATCAACAATCAATTTTCGGTGGGTTTCTTTTCCACGGGGTACTTTTGAAGACTTTCATACCACTGTATGGTGGACCCGATCATAAACGCCCATGATCCCCAGAAGGTAGCAAGAGTGGCCTGGTACTCCACCTTTGACGAAGAGGTTCCTGGCCCTAAGGCACCACAAAGAGTGAAACCAATCCCGCCAATGAAGTTCCAGGCTCCGATATGCCAGCCCAGAACCTTGGGGGCGGGTATGTACCATTTCTGCTGGGTCTCAAGGGTAAACAGTAGGCCGCTCACGATAAACCCAAGACCGCCGACGATCTGCGGAACCCAGTAGATTCCATCGGTGAGACCCTGGCTCATGTGGTTGATAATTCCAGGCAGGCCAGTCAGTCCTGCAATCCAGAAAATGCTTGCCGCCAAAAATTGGACCAACGATGCTAGGAATCCCAGTTCGTGGATATAATGATCCCGAAGCTCTGACAGCGATGGAAGCCAGCGGAATGATCTCCCATCCGGTGACGACGTAGAATAACCCTCCACAGCATCATGAGAGAGGCGATGGGTAATTCTACCAGCCCCTACCAGATTCTGTTTGTTCGCATGATGATGCTGACAATCCTCCGTAACCGGCTTCACCCTAACAGTCCGAACTGCATCGCCCTCGGCCTTCCTCAACTCCGTCTCCAGCGCCCAGCCAAAACACCCCGTTTGATGCGCATTGACAGCTTCTAAAAGTAATAGAACGCTACCAACCTCGAAGATGGTAGCACCGATGAATCCGGTCACTCCACCACCTATGTAAGACTCGCCAGAGAACTCAGTCTGCGGATCCACGAGTGGCTGCCAAACGAAGAAGGCATTGATGATCCAGACAGCAGAGCCAAGAGTAAACGTCACGGCAACGAGATACGAGACATCCCAGTAAGGCACATATGTAGCCATCCGTATGATCCCCTTTCTCGCTTCCCGAATCGTAGACGTAGGTTCGGGAGGCGCGTTTGCGATATCTTGTCGCGCGGCCTCATAGTCCACCTGCAGTACATGTCTTCCTTTGCGATTGTCGCGCGATCGCCAGAGGTGCTCCACAAATTCGGGTGTGGGTCTTGGAATGGTGGGCTGGTCCGCTGAGGTATTCCCTGGCGTGGCTGCGTACCGCGCCCGCGTTGGGTTTAAGAACGGCATTGGGCCGGAGACATGGTGTCGGCGGAGTTCGAGGCTGGGATGGCCTTGGAGGGGTTCCCGATCTGGGCGAAAGTGGGTATTTCGAGGCATATTCGGTTGTGACACTGCTGGGCGTGTTGGCCAAGATGGTTGCTGGCCAAGCTTTGGGTGTTCCACCTTTATCCGTCATGCACGGACTTCATGCACAGTAAGCATCAGCACTTTCTGAGAGATTAAACAAGGAGTTGAGTTACCAGTGAGTCCATTGAAAATGTATCACGAACCATTGTATGGGATAAGGTACCACGTACATTACAGTGTCACGCTTGAACTGGATGGGAAGAGTCCGGCTTTGGTATTTGAGGATGCGGACCTGGAAAACGCACTTTACGTCATATGTCAGATTGGGCATTCTCAAATGTTATTGACCTTCTACATTACGGACTGAACTCAGATATAGGACTGTTAATGCTATACTGGCACGCTCTGGTCAATTTTGTGTAGTGGCCTCCATGGTTTCTGTGCGACAATCTATTGCTCAGGAGTTCAGTGAGAAATATACGGAGCGGATGAAAGCAGCAGTCGAGAAAATTGGCGATCTCTCCGACAGCTCCACCGGCAATGGGCTCTAGTCAGTAGAGTAGCATTTGGTAGGGTCAGCAAAATGATTGAACGAGGAATTGACGAGGTTGAATAAATCGTGGGCGGCGTTCACTTTGAGGATTTGGGATTCGTCGAACCGTCTTTTTGAATTCTACGCAAGGTGCACAAATCTACTCTGAGAAGATCTTTGTGCCGGTGGCAGTTGTCAAAACATTCGATACCGAGGGAGTAATCATCCGGTTTTGGTAGAGAGTATGGAGTATCTCTTATAATGTCGGATCCGCCGCGCTATATGTATCTTCGCAAATCTGCACTCGACTAATTATTATTACATGAACTTGTCTCTTCGAACGAGACTCAGTTGTGTTTCTGTAAGAATTGGACGACAGCTAATGCGATAGATTAGCAACTTTAGCAATATTGAAGAGGTAAAAATGGCAAACATACCTTGCCTGAATTCCTCTGGTTTTTCCTGTACGATCCAATGTCCACAATCAATGTCGACGGTCTCAGAGCGAGGAAATATGGTTGACATCAAGGATAAAGCAGTTTTCGGGATATAATGACTCTGCAGACCTCGAAGGAATAAAACTGGCTTTGAGAATTTACCAGATCCTGTGGCATAAGGGAACTCCCCCAACGGGCCAAGTGCGTTCTTCAAGATATCCACGGAAAGTCTGAGCTTGAGGTGAGACGCATCTTTCTCCTTGATGAAGTTGCTCAAAAGCCATAATCGGACTGAGGGAGACTGTACGCGGGATCAGTCTCTAGTTTTCTATCTGAGCGGACATGGGACAGTTACCGTTACAGAATCCTGCAGAAGCGTGTCAGCTTCGCGGTGAGTAGAGACACGTAAACTCTGAATCTTAGCCATGGATTCAAGGTATATTTTGAAGTCTGGAGAAAGGGGGAGTTCAATGGGGCCATTATCGACGGCGACAATCTCAGACACAAGGTCTGGTGAGCCCAAAGCAAGTGACATTGCAGTTTTGGCACCCCTTGAAGACATTAGTACGCAGTGTTCAGATTCCAATATTCACTCTTACTCACATTGAGTGACCAATCACAGCCGGACGTTGTAATTGATGAGTTTCAATGAAGGACTTGACATCCAAAGCCATCTCAGTATAGTTATGCTTAGGGTGATGACCAGAGTCTCCGTGGTTTCGTAGATCCTATCTCTGGTCAATCTTATATGCGACGTGTGTGCATCGAACCTTGGAAGGGAATAATTACCAGGGTATAGACATCCCGCGTCAGGTCCTTCGCAAGTAGTCTTGGTAGGGAAAAATGAGGTTAGCATCGGGTATGGAAAAGACCAACTCTTTCCCTTACCTGCTCACATGTCTGTTTTCTCGTTTTGATCCAAGAAACCCGTGAAGAAAAAGAATTGGCGATTTCTTACTCGGTTTTGGTGCGTGTTTACCCGATGCGCTTAGCAATTCGTATGCCAATGGCACTCTTGCAGCCAGCCCAGCTACAGGGATTGACATGGTTCGAGATGGAGATATTCGAGTTGAGGCGATATTCCCAATGTCAACTTGCGGCGTGAGTCTAGGATCTGATCATCTTTAAGGGGTTGGTTATTCGGCCAAAATTCGTGCCCGGCTCCACTTCTGTCGGCAAAATATATCGACGCCGAGATCTTATCATCCACCTAACCACCTCCTATGAACGGGGTCAGGAACAGTGTCATAAATCTTGAAATAATCTAGTATCATGGAAACTCCAATATATTTTGATCTTTAATCAGTATATAGGTACTTTGGGTCTAGAATCCCTGGGGTGTCAGGTCGTGAACCCCACTCAAGCTTGTCAGAGGCTAATTAGTCTAGGGAGATATAGTGTGCTAGGCTATGCGAATTTTGCAATTGCGTAGATTGACAAACCATCTCCCAGGTAGAAAGATTAAGATTGTACTCCAGTCTTCAAGAGTTGGATGCGCGACAAGTGGTAGTGCCAAGCCAGCAGCTCGACTGAATTATAAGGCTGGAAAATGGTGGAGTGGGGCGATCTATAAATCCACCATGAGTTAAGTGGCTTGAAACGCAAAATATCCGAGCTTCACTCCGTAGGCTGGAGCTGTACCCTGGTGGAGATCAAGAAAATCCCTGATGGTCATCATTATTTCCACATGATCGCACCGCGCGAACTTCGCATCCGGGTATTATCTCCGGACCACGATGGCTGCCCATCAAGGGGCAGATCGGAATCGATCGCATGAATCATGGAAAGTTCACGCAAATGCAACAGGAGAAAAACGGAAGGAAAGGAAAAGAAAGTTCCAGGAGTAAAGAAGCAAGTGGGAAGCTGAAAGCGGAAAGCCGCCTTTCCCCACGTTGATCGTTGATTCATTGAGTTCGCTATGATGCAATCATCGATTCGCGACGTCACGGGGACCAGGAAGCTTCCGGCTTTTCCACTCAAAGTCTCTTTCCCCCCTCGAAATTCTTCTTCTCAAATTCCATGAAGTTTTGTTGTCGATCGCACGCGATCGCACGTTCCTCATGGCGACTGCGCAAATGACCGTCGGTCCCAGGTCGGCCCGACTGGCTGATGATGGTGAGTGATGATCGTCAACTCCACCGGTTCCGCTCTGGTCGCAACCGCTGACTTAGCACCTGAAACAGCCGCTACTGCTGCACTCTATGCAGTGCAGCCGCGACGCAAGGCGGTCCGCGAGAAGACTGAATCTGATATTAATAGTAAGCGATTCCCCTCCAACCAGTATAATACATCGCGCTGACCCAGAATGCTTGTCGCAATAGATCAACAAGTAAAGGGCGCATCAACTCTGAGCGCCGCTTCGGCTGGGGCTGCGATTGCCCATGCGAATCAGAAACCGGTGGAAATATGGCGCCCAGGACGACTGGCCGAGGCCGAGACAGCCGCCCTATGTGTGAAGGACTTTAAGGCCCCCGAGATCCCCAAACCCAGCACCCAATATAGCTCCGAGGGATTGGGCGCCGCCATTCTTGCCGTTCGAGAACAAAGAAATTCAAACCTGTCGCCGACCCGAGAGATGCAGCAAGATGAATACTCCCGCAGTAACCAGGACAAGGCACTCCGAGCCGCCACGGGCGCCTATGCAACAGGGCGGAAGCGTGCTGACTCGGCCCCAAGTGAGCCGGTCATCACCACCGATTCTCCATACGCCCTGTCGGCCGCGGGCGCGTCGCATAGAAACAAAATAGAGGATGAAGAGCCCCTCGATCATGTGGATAGCGCGATGGAAGCGAGCCGAATCGGGCACCTCGCCAACACCAATGCCAAACTGTATACCTCATCCCCTCCTATGCAAAGTGAGGTACAGGAGCGTAACCGGAAGAACTCCTTGCATGCTGCAGCTATTTCCATGGCCAAGGAGATGTATGACCCAAACAATCCCAAAGTTCCAGTTCGATCAAACACCATCGGCGGAACTGAAGGATCCACGGCCCAACGCGCAATGACCCTCCAGGAAGCAGCACAGAAAAGGGCGGCAGAGAAACTTGCTCTCATGCGCAATGAGCAGGCAGAGATGCAGAACTACTATGGCACTACTCCTCAACCTTCACGATCTCGCCTGACTACTCGTCGGAAGAGGACTGCCAGCGATGCAGATTCAGTCCAAGTAGATGCCGAGCAATCCAGGCATATCCGGAACCAAATGAGAAGCCTGCGGACCAGGGTGAATGACGTGGACGAAAAGAGGACCAGGGACCGGGCGTTGCTCATGGAAGCCGCACAACGCAACGTTGATGCGACTTTGATGAGCATGGAGATGAAAATCTATGCCGACAAAGGCCTGGCGCCACCGTCTCTTCAGAAGGAATGGGATGAGGTTGCCCAAGAGCGTGTACGTCGGGAAGCTGAAGCATCGGAGGCGAACTCTGCTCGTGGAAATCGCGTCAACATCGGAATGCATCAATATATGGATATGGCTGATGTTGAAGCCGTTGCACGCTCCCGCCTGCAGCCAACACTTGACGAGATTACCGAGACCGCGGAACAAAAGAGGGCCGAGGAGCTCGAGGCACGTCTTGATGCCGAGGAGCAAGAAAGGCACGCCGCAGTGGAAAGGGAGCGCGAAGCTAGCATGACTAGAGTGGTAGACTCGCGTGACAAGGGTTAGTGTGATAGACGCACTTTGATCTCACATTATGAGCTAACTTCCACCGATAGGGCCTAACAAGGAGAAGCGAAACAGCAAATTAATGGGCTTCCTTTGGAGAATGCAGAGTAAGCGCGAAAAGCGTTCGTCGAAGGAGGCTGTGGCCCCAGAAACCACGGACCATGAAGCAACAAACGAAGAACCAGTAACAGTCCAGGGCGAGGCGCAAGAAGAGCCCACCGCTACGGCTGCCGGTATCGTACCGGGGGAAGAAGCGAAGGAATTACCCAAGGAGGAGCCCAAGGAGGAGCCCAAGGAGGAGCCCAAGGAAGAACCTGAGCAAGAAGCTATTGCGGTACCGGAGCAAGAGCTTATGCAAGAACCTGAGCCAGAACCTGAGCCAGAACCTGAGCCAGAAGCCACGCAAGAACCTGAGCACGAGCCTATGCAAGAATCCAAGCAAGAAGCTGCCATGATTCAAGCCCCCGAAGCGCCTGAAACAGCTGGTGCGGCGACTCTGGCCACTGCTGCCCACGTTGGAGCCCCGGTCTCCATCACCGAACCTACTGAGTATGAGGAACCTCCCGGTATGATGGGTCGATCCCACACTACGCCACGAGATGCCGCAGCAGTTGGAGCTGGCCCAGCACCGATGCATGTCATCCGGCCGATCACGAGCCCGCGAGCAGATTCAAAGCTGAGAAACTGGTTCCGGGACCAATTGGTCCGTCGTTCAAGCGGGCCTGTGCGGGTTTACCCCCACCAGCCTGGCCCAGAATTCAACAGCGAAAGTGAGGTTGGATTCTCTGGAGGTGCTGCTCTGGCTGCGAAACCTGAGTCTCGACCTGAGTCTCGACCTGAGTCTCGACCTGAGTCTCGACCTGAGTCTCGACCTGAGTCTCGACCTGAGTCTCGAGGAGCGGCTCTTAGCTCTCACCCTCCCACTGGAGGTGATCTCGACCAGGGTGAACCCGCTCGCAATGGTAGTCTCGACGTAGGCAAGACAAACACATTCAGCGACAGCTCGGTTGGAAGTGCCGAGCCTGCGACCAACGGTCATGCCAAAAGTAAGCGGGAACGCTTCAAGAGGACCTTTTTGAAGAGTGTCTCGCGCACTGATGAGTCTAAGACCAATGGCTCCGGCACGGCTCCTGAAACGAAGGTCCAGGGCTCCGATATTCGAGGCCTGAGAGACAGCGCTATTGATCAGGGTCTTCCTGTTCCACCCGTTCTTGGAGAGACTGCCAGCACCGGCCGGGAGTCTAGGTTCTCTGAAGATCTGTCATGATATCAACATTTGTCATTAATTAATTTCTTGTGATTTATGTTTGGAGTTTTGCCGGTGGTTTGTGGATGTGGGTCTTATGTACAATGAGATTATGGCGCCTCTGGGATTTCTGAATTATGACTGGCGGTGTTTTGTTTGTCTTTTTGGTGCTAGGTACATGATTATTGCACGATGCTTCTTTGATTGAACGATCCAAATTGCCCTTGAGCTCTACTGGCATCCAGTGTTGTTCGGTTTTGTATATTGATCTTGCTTATGCATGCTTTAATCCTTGTTCACTGTATGCCCCGCACTCCAGCTACAAGCTATATACTCCGCAGCCAGGGCCTGTATATTTAGCCGAAGTAACATCGGTCTTAATAAATTTCTGCAGATGCTGCATATCCCCGCAGTTTAAGGAGAATTGCCCAAAGCGTCACGGTTGATCGCGAAAACATCCACCAATCCCAAGGCCCAAGCCCACAGCCGGGTTAATACTACCGCGATCACCGAGCCATCGGGAACTATTTTATATCATGGCGAACAATTCCGATGCTGAACCTCATCGTGGGACCACATCCCAGGATTTTACGAACCATGCGCGCTATTCGGATTCTGTGGCTCTTTCTTTGGGCCCTAGCCAGTCATCTTGTTTATGCGACAAGTAATGGCAACACGACCGATGTAACATGGGATGAATACAGTCTTTCAGTGAATGGAGAGAGGGTGTTCATTTTCTCCGGCGAATTCCATTACATGCGACTGCCAGTCCCTGAGATGTGGCTGGACGTCTTCCAGAAGCTCCGAGCTAGCGGATTTAATGCGGTTTCTAGTGAATATGCCAGTTTTCAGCCCTTATTGTAGCCGTTTACTAATTTCCAGCAAGTTTATTTCTTCTGGAGCTACCACTCAGCTTCAGAGGACACGTTTGACTTTGAATCGGGCGCCCATGATATTCAGCGTGTCTTCGATTACGCTAAGCAGGCCGGTCTGTATATCATTACTCGTCCAGGCCCCTATATCAACGGCGAAACTTCTGCTGGAGGTTTCGCACTGTGGGCAGCTAACGGCCAAATGGGAAACGAGCGAACAAGTGCCACTTCTTACTACGATTGCTGGTATCCATGGATTGAGAAGGTCGGCGCCATCATTGCAGATAATCAGATCACAAATGGTGGACCAGTGATTTTGAATCAGATTGAGAATGAGCTTCAGGAAACCACCCACTCCGCTACCAACACTCTCGTTCTATACATGGAGCAAATCGAGGCAGCCTTCGATACCGCTGGGGTTGTTGTTCCCAGCACCTCCAATGAAAAGGGTATGCGTGATATGAGCTGGTCGACTGACTACGAAGATGTCGGCGGTGCCGTTAATGTGTACGGATTGGATTCCTATCCCGGTGGACTTTCTTGTACCAATCCAGACTCGGGATTCAATCTCGTTCGCACTTATTACCAGTGGTTTCAGAACTATTCCTTTACACAGCCCGAGTTCTTCCCCGAGTTCGAGGGTGGATGGTTCCAGCCCTGGGGTGGTTACTTCTATGACCAATGTACCGAGGAACAGTCTCCGGAATTTGCTGATGTTTACTACAAGAACAATATCGGTTCGAGAGTGACGCTGCAAAATTTGTATATGGCCTTTGGTGGTACCAACTGGGGCCACAGTGCTGCGCCGGTTGTTTATACTTCTTACGATTATGCCGCGCCTCTGCGAGAAACTCGGGAGCTTCGTGACAAGATCAAGCAGACGAAGCTACTAGGCTTGTTTACCCGTGTTTCATCTGGTCTGTTGAAAGCTGATATGGAAGGGAATGGTACTGGGTATACGAGCGATGATAGCATCTTCACTTGGGCCCTACGCAACCCGGATACTCAAGCGGGTTTCTATGTAGTTGCGCACGACACCAGTTCATCTCGAGATGTGACTACCTTCTCTTTGAATGTCAATACTTCAGCTGGTACGTTTCCTTGTCACTCAAAACCCCCGATCAGACTTTTAACTATAGACAGGTGCCATTTCTATCCCGGACATTGAACTTGCTGGTCGGCAAAGCAAAATCATTGTTACAGATTACGCTGTTGGTAGCGCTTCGAGTCTGCTCTTCTCATCAGCGGAGGTTCTCACTTACGCTACCCTGGACGAAGATGTGATTGCGTTGTATATGACCTCTGGGCAAAAGGGAATATTCGCCTTCGTGGATCCACCGACACATCTGACATTTAAAACATATGGCACGACCAATGTGACCTCTGCGACAGTAGATAATCGAACGGAGTATACATATACTCAAGGAGACGGCTCGACAGTTCTTCAATTCTCCAACGGCGTTCTCATCTATCTCCTAGAGACAGAAACAGCTTGGAATTTCTTTGCTGTCCCCACTACGACAAATCCCAATGTCTCCCCAAGCGAGCATATCTTCGCCCTGGGCCCGTACCTGGTCCGCGAAGCAACGATTTCTGGGAAAACCGTCAGTCTGGTCGGCGATAACGCGAATACCACTTCTATCGAGTAAGTTTTTTTTTATTGCAAGTGCAGAACTCGTTTACTAACATCGCCGCAGAGTGTATACTGGTGACTCGAAGGTCACTAATATCGAATGGAACGGGAAATCGATTGCGACCAAGAAGACCGCCTATGGCAGTCTCATCGGCACCGCGCCTGGAGTTGGATCTGCCAAGATATCACTACCAACCCTGAAATCATGGAAGTCGCAGGACACGATTCCCGAGATACAGGCCGACTACGACGACTCCCGCTGGGTGGTTTGCAATAAGACTACGACCGTCAATGCTGTAGTCCCACTCACACTCCCTGTGCTATACTCTGGTGACTACGGCTATCACGCCGGAACAAAGATCTACCGGGGTAGATTCAATGGACTCAACGCCACAAGTGCTAGTGTGACCGTGCAAAACGGTGCCGGGTCTGGCTGGGCCGCTTGGATGAATGGGGCCTACGTTGGTGGGGCTCTGGGCGATCCAGACCTCGCCTCGACCACCGCGACCCTCACCTTCAACCAATCCCTCCTTCGCGAAATCGATAATGTCTTGACGGTTGTAATGGACTATACCGGCCACGACGAGGCCAGCGTCTCTCCAGCTGGACCTCAGAACCCCCGTGGTATCCTTCGGGCCACGCTTTCAGGCGCCAACTTCACCTCCTGGCGTATCCAAGGCAACGCCGGCGGTGAAGCCAATATTGATCCAGTTCGCGGCCCCATGAACGAAGGTGGGCTGCATGGAGAGCGCCTTGGCTGGCATCTCCCAGGTTACACACCGCCTAAATCCGCAGGCACCGAGAGCCCCCTGGATGGTGTCGCTGGGGCTCAAGGTCGCTGGTACACCACGACCTTTGATCTGGATCTGGATTCAGACTTGGATGTCCCGATTGGTCTGCAGCTTGGCGCGCCCGACAATACCACGGCCGTAGTTCAAATCTTCATGAACGGGTACCAGTTTGGTCATTATCTGCCTTACCTAGGTCCCCAAACCTTGTTCCCCTTCCCACCTGGTATCATCAATAATCGGGGAGAAAATACCTTGGCCATCAGTTTGTGGGCGTTGACGGAGGCGGGCGCCCAGCTCAATCAGGTGGAGTTGAGCGCGTATGGCGCATACCGCACGGGGTTCAACTTTAATCAGGATTGGTCGTATTTGCAGCCGCAGTGGAAGAATGATCGAAGCCAATATGCCTAGGATGGGCTTGCATGTATATGAAAAGTAAACAAATGACGATCACACGAGCTTGAGTGGATCCCGGGGAAACAAGGAGCTCAGGCCAGAAAACAGGGCGAGTGGGTTTCCTGCCCAACGTTACGTCCACCGCCATTTACCAACGCGTCTCCACTTCTTGTATCCGCGTCTTTCGTCTTTCATCTTTAATCATTAACCCTCCTTGTCTTCGTAAATGATTCCGTATCTATGGCCCGCTCTTCTAGTATCGACTTAGACTCACCAGATCGGCCGTTTGACAACATCATCAACTTTCGTGATGTTGGCCGGACCATCAACCAGTTCTGCGGTGCACAGTACGTGTCTTGTATCTTCTTGAACCCCTGAGATCTGGCCACTGACGTCGGAATCAGGATTTTGAAAGAGGGCGTACTCTTTCGCAGTGCCCGGGTAAATGCCAATCCCCCATGTGGTTGACGAACAAAGCGACTTGGAACCTGATGAACTATGAACGCTGACTGGGGTGCTTCTATAGCCGGATGATGCGTCCGAACGAGATACGCGCCGGATGGCAGAAGAATTTCACATTGCTACCGTCATTGATTTACGATCAACGTAAGCTGGTTTTTTCAAATACCGAACTAGTACACATGCTTACTAACGATACAGAACGGAGCATCAAATGGCAACTCGGAAACGTCGTGCTGAAAATGCGAATTCCGGAGACAATGCCGAGATTGATTTCACTCGAACACCAGTCCCAGTCAATGCAGATGAGCATTTACTGCAGATTCCAGAGTCTCGGCGATGCTTGATTAGTTTGACTGGCAAGGGACTAGAGCGCACATTATTATGGAAGCTAGACTGGATGAATTATATGTATGCTCCTGATTCCATCCCACGCTCTGTATACACTCCGGGCTAATTCATAAAACAGTAAAGTACTCACCATGGCAGCGACGGGCTACCGCAATGATGCGGTCCGTCTGGTGGGAGAGCAAGTCATGCAACCGCGAGGATTAACAGGACTCGCGCAAGACACGCTCGACGCTAGTAAAGCGGAGATACGATCTATTTTTGAACTTCTTGGTCAGGACGAGGCGTATCCGGTTCTGGTGCACTGCACACAGGGCAAGGATCGTACCGGGCTGATCATCTTGATGATGATGCTGTTGGCAGGCGAGACTGTGTCTCCTGCTGCGATTATTGATGACTATACGCGGTCTGAGCTGGAACTCGTGCCGGAATTTGAAGAGCGCATGCGTGAAATTCGTGCGCTGGGTCTTGGTGAGGAATACACACGCTGTCCACCGGACTTTGTGGAGGCGACGACCGGGTATTTCCAAAAGCATGGTGGCGTCCAGGGTTATTTGAATGGAATTGGGATTAATGCACAGATGCAGGAACACATACGACAGAAGATACTCGCTTAATACGGGACTTTACCTGGGAGATCATGGGCGTATTTTGCGGATATATTCTTTCTTCTTGTATTGATATGGAACTTATATTATGTAGATATGGATATGATAATGATGGACCGCTGATACTAATTGAAAGCTCCTCTTATGTAGACTGAAGCTCTGATTATAATATACAGTTCAAGTATGGCAGAGCAAGTATTTCGCACCGTAAGCAAACATGAGAGATCGAAACCAAGTACACGCGTAGACAGGTATCAAAATCAGAAAATGACCATAACAAGAAATCATGGAAAACGTGAGAGGATCAGGAATCATCCCTGATGGTATAAATTGTTAGACACGCTGGCCACGGTAGTAGTTGGCCGAGTCAGTGGTCAGAGGCTCTTCCAAAGAGGCCTGCGGCACATCATCATCAGTCTGAGACTGAGACATGGTGGACCGCTTCTCACCCTGAGGCAGGTGTCTCCGAGTGCGGACCGATGGCAACAGATCAACCACGAACGAAAGAACGTAGCCGGTGAAGACAAAGGCAATAACCCATTCAATAATGGCACCGGGGTTCTTCTTCGCACGATCGCTACTCTTATTGCAAATACCAAATGCAATGGCGAGGGCGATCTCAATGATCACAAAGCTAAGCTTGATTACAAAGCTGACCAAGAGAATGCGATGCTGGGACCGGTAGAAGAGTCCCATATGTAGATACTCGGCACAGATCAGGATGGCGCTGATCAGGTATCCCGCACTATATCTCCTGCGTTAGTCACAGCCTCGAATCGCGGGAGATATCAACTTACATGAACATGACCAGGAACCCATCGTGCAAGTGCGGGTATTGGGCCGTGTCAAAGATAGACAAGAGGATGAGACCAAGGGCACCAGCAATGGCAAAGAAGATAGAGAGTATAGAACAGATCTTGTCAAACCATCCCTTGTTTGGAACCAGTTGACCCGCGTGTCGCAGCCAGCGCTCGGCCAATAAGGCCAGATCCAGGAAGACGACGGTAATCACACTACCAGTAATGAACAGAGGCTTTGCACCATAAGCACCCACGTCAGAGATGTACCTATCGAATTCATTAGTCTTGAAACATGGAAATCCATGGAGGAGAACCCATACGCAACAGTTTGGCCATCCGTAGACCCGTCAGCATTAAGCATACACGGGTAGATAGGTCTGCCATCTCTGACCCATGTCACGAGCATGGCAATTAACATGGCTGGAATGGGATATCTGATTAGCTCTTGAACGCCACTGTCAACATAGAAACCACGGATCAACTTACCAACCCACATGCAGGCCGAAATGACCGGAAACACCCAGAACGAGACAATCCACATCTTTGCGGTTTCAAATGTGTTCTATCTCTTTCTAATTACGTCGGAAAGACGGGGGGAGGGTATGTTTTATTTTCAATGCCGAGGCGACGCGACAGCAGAATGCGGGCCTTGTATAGCGTGACGATGTGAACTCAAATCTGTACTGGGTTCCGGAGGTTAGCGATGACCTCATATATCCCCCATGTCGTCGAGTCGAGTCGCTAGTCGCGATTTGTGAGGTTGCGCAGAGACATGATCCAACTCACTATGAACGTTATTCCAGATCAATGATAATGATTCAAGGTGTCTCCAATCCCTCGCATTCCACTAAAAGGATCGCCGAGCGATTAAGATTTTCGTGGAGAGGATTTGTGGATGTGGCGCACGGGTGTGGAATCCAGGAACGCGAGGAAGAACCTTGATCAGGAGGAGGAGAGGAATAGAAGTGGGAACGAGTGCCCAGGTGGGAGCAGGGGAGAATATGATGGAGTGATTTTCGACATTCACAGCAAGGTGCGCGGACTTAAGGAATTAACTTGCATCGACGTCATCGTCTGCCAAGGCATCACTTCACTACATCTTTCACGGATCCACAAATCCGCGCGTAATGGGCCCCACTCGGAGAACAGGCTGCAAAAAGCATGCGATCTACTAATAGTATCTTCAACCTAGGCACCACTGAAATCCGGTTGACTAAACCTTGTCCCGCGATCTACACCCAAGATGAAGAAGAATATGAACAATATGGATCTATTCATGCGGACCCGTTTTCGATCTACCAAACGCCGGTGATAATATAAGACCCTAATCAAAAAAAAAAAAAAAAAAAGAATGGAAAAGCGCAGTCAGAGAGTTACCCGGTAAAGAGACACATATTCCTCCACTCAACTGGTTCGACGACCTCTAGCAACAGGACGCCTTTTGACACCAGGCGGACGCTCCACCACTTTAACGATCTGGACATCTGAATCTTCATCACTCCCTGTCTCTTCCTCGCTGGATTCTTCCTCCTCACTCTCCGGCGGAGGGGTATGCTGTGGTTGCGATGGACCTGACTGGCGCCCGTCGACTGATTGTCGATGTTGGGCTTGAATCGGGGACATCCCCGCCGCATAGCTCATACGGCTCTGGGGCCCCACGCGAAGGTCGGTAGGAAGCTGAAGTTGAAAGGGAGGCTGCTCCACCGCATACGGACTCATCTGCATAGGATTGTAATACGGTGGCGCCCAGTTAGGGTCGTCTGGCAATGGTCGGGCATACATGGAAGGTGGATGCATCGACTGGGGACGGTTATTGGGAGGTACACGTTCGGTGAATGGAGAGTAGGGTGGTCGGAGCGGGGAGTTAGACTGCTGCGGGCGCAGGGATTGCATCGTCGGGGTGCGCGGACGATTGCTCGATGATGAACTGGTTGGTCGACCATGGGGGCCGGTATTTCGATTCCATCCCGCATCAGGCGCAAAGGGTGGGTAGGCCCCCGCTTGTTGCTCGGGGAGTACAGCGTGACCGTTTCGTCGGGATGATGGCCGTGAGTTGCTCACACTCCCTTGTCGACTGCGCGCCGTTCTAGTACCACTGGCGCCTGCGCCTGTGTTGTCTTTCTGTTGACGCTTGCGTTCTAATGCGGCCAGCTCCCGTTTCGAAAGCCGGACGTTCTTTTTGCCCAGCATTTGGGCCCGACGAATCCGCTCCAGCGCCGTATCCACCAGTTGATCCTCCTTGTCTCGCATGGCCAGCTGAACTGCATAAGCCACCGTACTGTCCCCATGTTCATACAGATCGTAGTCCACTCCATCCAGCACTGACTCCGCCTCGTCAGTCAGGTCCTCATACTCCAACCGCCTGCGCGGCACTCGACCCCCATATTCCTGCTGCCACGGGTAGCGACCATTTCGCACCAATTCCCGTCCAAAAACGTCGTCGTCCTCGCTGATAATCTCCTTCACTCGGGTATCCTCCTCCCACTGCGCTCGTCCCCCATTGTGTCTCCCCATTCGTGCCCCCGGTGGTCTTCCCCATCGGGGCATATCGTAAGGAGCTCGCGGCCGACCACCTAGACCGCCTCCTCGGAAAAAGCATTCTCGATTGGTTTATCCAAGAATGCGGCGTGACCAAAGACAGTCACACCAGTTGCGCCAATGAGCCACAGGACCGTGGTGAAAGGAGAGGCCCAGAGACCCAGGGGCACGGCCACACACAGGAGCGCGGTGTAGAGCTGGGAAGTGTTGAAACGACGGAAGCCAAGATCCAAATCACGACCGCCGAGCTTGCCAATACCGTAGAGACTGCAGGTGACGAGGATGATGACGAACAGCAGTACGGGGTTGGTCAGCAAGCTGTAGATGCTGAGCATGACGAAGACGACGGCATAGTTGCTGGAGAAGTAGGAGAGATTGTAATTGACACGGCTCTGAATCTCGCCAAAGTTGGCCGGCTTGGAGATGCGCTTGACATCGAGGAATTCGGAGATGGGGCGCAAGTTCGCAAAGCGGGTGGTCAGGGACTGGCTGCGGATGTTGTTGAAACGGTCACCAAAGCGCGAAGTGATCGCATCAATAGGAATTTGGATGGCCATTGTGTAGAAAAATTGACGCCAAAGACGATGAAAGAGGATAGAAGGGGAGGAAAGTGACAAAAGTGACAAGAGTGGAAAGTGGAAAGTGGAAAGTTGATGATTTTCCGAAGATGCCAAGTCGCGCGGAAGGGGGTCAACACTAAGGCAGCAGGCACTTATTTTTCTGCCTTTCAGCCCCCTTTTGATTTGTCCGCTTTGGCTAAGAATAGTACATCTGGCACTAAGAAAGATGGAGATGGAGAAAGTGAAGAGAGAGAGAGAGAGAGAGAGAGAGACAGAGAGAGGAAGAGATCTTTTTTTTTCCTTGATATTTGGCCTGGTTCTTGATCAAGTCTGTTTTCTGTTTATCACTGTTCGCGGACACAACAGAATTCACCGGATTGGATCCATCATGACTTCATGCGTATCGAGCCCATAGATCACTTTTTTTTCCCCCTCCCTTGACGAGAGTGAAAAGAAAGAACAAAAAGGACATCAGTCAGATCCTGGAAGAGGGGAATTATAAATAGACGAGTAGATTTTCCCCTCACTTTGAGTCACTCAAAGCTCTCTCTCTCTCATATGCAGTCGATTGGGCCACGTCCGGCTTACAGGAAATGCACATTTCCCCACCGACAATTGGAAATAGAATCGGAAAGAAGTAGGGCAGATTATGATAGATTTATTGGACATAAGACATAATCAAAAGAAAAGGAAAATAATATGATGCATAGTCGATTCATGCTTGAACCCATAATATTGCATGTCCCCCGTAGTGTAGCCCTTGACACGAGCCACCTTTCCCTATTTCAGTGTTTTAGGGGCCACGCAGGGTTGACCGCTCCATCACCTCTCAACCATGAAGCCTGTCATTCTTTCCCTGTTTCTGGTCTTCGTGGGCCTGGTGGCTGCATTCACTAAGGAAGGTAAATATTCATCCTGCGCTTTGTTCCCTCCGATCGAGTTCTAATCACCTGGAATTTTTTTTCAAACAGACTATGAGATCTTCCGTCTACGTGATGAAGTCGCCACGGCCGAAGGTGCCAATGTGACCTTCTACGGTAAGTGATCATTCTTTCTTTCTTCCTATGGGCCAATGCTGGCAGCCCAAGCCGAATTCCTCTCCTAATCGCAATTCCTCGATTCAGACTTCCTCGGCATCCGTCCCAATGCCAATCACGAACAAATCACCAAGGCTCACCGCCAGAAATCGCGTACTCTCCACCCTGACAAGGTCAAGCGCGCCTTTGTGGCCAACTATGCCACCGATAAGTCCAAGTCCAAGGCTACCCAGCCAGGTGTCCATGTCAACTCCGGCCCCTCCAAGCGCCAGATCGAAGCCGCCGTCAAGGATGCCAATGCTCGTTCCGCTCGTTTGAACACCGTGGCCAATGTCCTGCGTGGTCCGGGTCGTCAGCGCTATGATCACTTCCTCAAGAATGGCTTCCCTCTGTGGAGAGGTACCGGATACTACTACACTCGCTTCCGTCCCGGTCTTGGTTCCGTGCTGGCAGGTCTGTTCCTGGTGTTTGGTGGTGCCGGGCACTACGGAGCCCTGATCCTGGCCTGGAAACGGCAGCGGGAGTTTGTGGACCGGTACATTCGCCAGGCGCGTCGGGCCGCCTATGGAGATGAGACCGGTGTTCGGGGTATCCCTGGTATCGACTCGACCGCTTCGGCTGCTCCGGCTCCCTCTTCTGAGAGTGAGCCGACGGCCATGTCGGTGAACCGTCGCCAGAAGCGAATGATGGACAAGGAGAACCGCAAGGAGAAGAAGAGTGGTCGGGCGCCGGCTCGTAGCTCGGGTACCTCCACCCCTACCGAGCAGACTGTGGTTTCGACTGGGGAGCGCAAGCGGGTCATGGCTGAGAATGGCAAGGTCCTGATTGTTGAGGCGACTGGAAATGTTTTCTTGGAGGAGGTCAACGATGACGGTGAGCGACAGGAATTCCTGCTGGATATCGATGAGATCCAGAAGCCTTCCTTCCGAGACACAATTGTCTGCAAGCTTCCTATTTGGTGCTTCCACAAGACTGTTGGCCGAGTTCTGGGCTCTCCAGCTGAGGAGATCACTGAGGAAGCTGAGGAGACTGAGGCGATTGAGGCCAGCGAGACCACTGCGACTGCGAATGGACGGTCGACCCGCCGACGTAGAAAGCAGTAAGCGATCATAACTGAAGTTCGATGCGAGCATCGTTACTCAGGGTATGATTTGAAGCTCGGCTCATTATTTATTGGTGTCACTGCCGGCTACCCTCTTTTTAAAAAGTTGAATAGATGGAGTGTGAATTAATAGAATCTACGCTACACCGACTTCCCGTAGGAACCAAATCACTTGCGTAGTAAGATCAAGGGCCTGTTCATGGTCCAGCGATCTGATCTCCACTGTTCGTCCTGTTCATGCAGGGCTACCAGTCAGAGTCGACCACAAAGTCCCCCTAGTCCAATGTAGGGAAGTCCAACGGGGCCATTATCCACCCTTGGGTACCGATACTTGACCGACTCCAGCATTTAAAGAGAAACCATACCCTCCTAGACTTCTGGTCTCCTTTTCTTAAATTCGACTTTCAAGTCTTCAATTGTCTTTTTCAGACCTCGCTTGCCTTTCATAAACAAGGCCAATACTGTTCAATGAATTTCAGCGAACCTCCCAAATACATACAAAATCATCACAAGGTCAAGTCACAGAGAAAAGGAAATCGAGGCGCACAAATGAAAACGAGATGGTAGAAGTATATCATCATGGTCGTTAGAAAATCCAAAGTTCGTCATGGGAGCGCCCATGTCGCCTAGGCGAACATTTTGGCCAGGCTCACCAGTGATTTGACGTTTTCCGACAATCCGTTGCTCTCCATTCCTCCCATTCCACGGGCTCCAGAGGATCCTCCGAGAGCCCCCATGACTCCATGTGGCAATCGGATGCCGATCATCGCTAACAACTTGGGCAAAACACCGCTCGTGAGGAGGGGGAGGACGACGAGCATGAGCACTTTCATAGGATGCTCGCGGGCGTAGCGGTAGATATCACGGAACAGCTTCTTGATCGAGCGGATCATGCGCTGCACAAATCCCTCACGAGGCCGGGCCCGACGCGATGATGACGAGAAGGTTGAAAAAACCGAGGGACTGGAGCGGCCTCCTCCTCCTCCACGACCTAGGCTGAAGATCGACGGCGCGGAGTGGCCTCTATGGTAGGTTGAGTAGCCTGATTTGCGAGACGGGGAGCCTGTGCGTGAGCGTGAGCTCGCGCGAGAGCTAGTGTGTCGGCGTGTAAAGCCATTCGATGATGCTGAGACTTTGGACGAAGGTCCATCAAACCACCCCATTTTTATGGGTTCGGGGATCTGTCCCTGATCTTTGGCTCGTGCGTTGCTGGAGACCACAAGTGTCTCTTTATCGGATGGATTGTGGGGAAGTGTAAACAGATCGTTCACGACAGAATTAAACCCCCAGGATGGAAAGCAATGAAGACTTTCTTTCAGTTCTTTTTGAAGATACTTTTGCCTCTTGTGTGGCAATAAGAGTAAAAAAATTGAGAGAGATGCAGCTCAGCCGCTAGGAGCTGCAGGAAGCGCAATCTGTTTGTCTCGACCCGAGACCGTTGCGTGTATCTACTCCACTCACGATCTGTTGTGCAGGTTGGAGAAGGGGAATGTCAATTCAATTGACCAAGCTAGAATGTACACAATTCAGGGGAGCAAATGATAATACACAAAAAGCGATGATGAGAATCTTCCCCCTGGCTAAAAACCAGGTGGCTGGGGAAGACACAGCGAATCAACTGTTTAGTCCATTTTAGTGTTCAGGGGCCTTGTGTCAGACACCTGAGGTGTCATCCGTCGTGTCAATTTCACATGTTCATGCCTCAGGCCACAACGACGTCACAGGCGTTGGGCTCTTCATTTCAATATAGACAGGTTCTTCTCCCATAATCCTGTTTGCTCATTTGTATCACGCACATCACCATGTCAAGTAAGTGGCCTTTTATTTCCCGCGGGGATTTCGAACAAACTAACCCGAACTACCTACGCTACAGAAAGCCCTGATTACTGTAAGATCATCTGCCCCTCACAACTGAATACGACTACTTACTTCCCACTGCAGACAAGATCCTCGGCGTCGCCGAAGATGCCACCCAGCAACAGATTCGTACTGCATATAAAAGGTTCGCACATATATCAGATTGCAAAATCCCATCCTCGTTGCATTCTTGACACCATGTTGACCAAGAAACAGAGAATCGCTGAAATGCCACCCAGATCGAGTCCCTGCGGATTCACCTGAACGACCCGCTCGGACGCGCAAGTTCCAGGAGATCAACGATGCTTACTATACGCTGTCAGACCCAGGGCGACGACGGGAATATGATGCCACTCGCGCATACGAGGCCGAGGAGGTCGACGAGGAAGTACCCCAGGGCGGCGCCGGTGGATTCCCATGGTCTAGCTTTGGCTTTGGCAATCGCGAGGAGCGCGAGGAGCGTGACTCCAATCAGTTTGGCTCGGTGTTTGAAGAGATGCTGCGCGAAGAGGGGCTGGCCGAAGACGGAGAGGGTGGTCAAAGGTCGCGTCCTAACTCACGGTTTTGGGCCTTGGTTGGTGGTGTAAGTGGTGGTGCTCTCGGTTTCATCGTGGGCAACTTCGCTGGTGGCCTGGCTGGTGCTGTCGCGGGTAACCGCCTAGGTGCAGTCCGCGACGCCAAGGGCAAAAGTGTCTATGAGGTTTTCCTGGACCTTCCACAGCCAAACCGTACCCAACTCTTGAGTGAACTTGCTGCGAAAGTATTCCAGTCCGCTATGGGGCACTGAAGGGACCGTGGTTTTTGGGTATTTATTTCGTTTGTGTGATCGGGATTTGGCGTTGGGATACATGGCCTCCTATTAGAGGGGCATGGGACTGGGCGGGAACTGGGTGGAACCTTGAGGTGCTCGGAAATCTGTTATGCGACATGAATTATTTATGCATCTAGCAGCTAGATGAAGTACATAGATATGTAAAACAAAATACAACCACGGATCTTATTTTTTGACGTTGCAGTATGTACAAGCTTGCATCCGCATAATCTCTTATCGACATGCAGATCCCTTGCCAAGTCATTGTGACACAATAACCTCGTTCTATAGATCCATCACTGCGCTCAGTGAAACTTTGCCAACCTTTACCATCGTGACAGAGTGGCCATACTATATATTAAAATATCAAAAATAGACCAACTCTTTGGTCTGGACCGGCTTTGGACTAAATCGTCAATTACTACTCGTATCTCACCGCTTGCGGTCAGGAACCCTTAACTCTATATTTATCGCCACGGTCTCGCGGTCCTTCTTTCCTTCTTTCCTTCTTTCCTTCTTTCTATCTTATTGGATTTATATCTAATTATCCCTGTACAAGGATGACCACCGCAGCCAGTGTTTTCCCTCCGTTGGAGAGCCGTCCGCTCAAGGACACTATTGTTTTGTTTGATGTTGACGAGACTCTGACCAAGGCCAGACGAGTATGGAAGAAGCCTTCTTGCTAGATTGTATTATGTGCTAAAATGCTGTCCTTTCTAGACTGTCACCCCAGAAATGCTCGAGCTACTCTCGCGCCTCCGACACAAGTGTGCAATTGGTTACGTCCGTACTTTCTTCCTCCACATCCTACTCTCACCTCCCTAATATCGTCTAGGTTGGCGGCTCCAATTTCGTTAAGCAGCAGGAGCAGCTGGGCTCATCAACCGTCGATGTTACTACTCTGTTTGACTTCTGCTTCCCCGAGAACGGTCTAGTTGCCTATCGCTTGGGTAAGCCGCTCTCCAGCAACAGCTTTATCCAATGGCTCGGGGAGGAGAGATACCAGGAACTGGCAGACTTTTGTCTGGGTTACATCTCTAAAGTGAAGCTGCCCAAGAAGCGTGGTACTTTTATTGAGTTCCGCAATGGCATGATCAATGTCAGCCCTATTGGGCGTAACGCCAGTATCGAGGAACGAGACGAGTTCGAGGCGTGAGTATAGAGCTTTACTTCAAAGCCCACATCTCACCTGAGGCTCTTCGATGATCTAACTGATCAATTGTATCAGGTATGACAAGATTCACAACATTCGGAAGGATTTGGTGGAGGCCCTGAAGAAACAGTTCCCGGACTATGGACTCACGTAAGTCCTCAACGCTTGGGAACGAATAGCCATGGTGGATGCCTTGTTAATTCTGCGAAACACAGCTTTTCCATTGGTGGCCAAATCTCTTTCGATGTCTTCCCTACTGGCTGGGATAAGACTTACTGCCTCCAGCATGTTGCAGCGGAGAAGGATATCACTGGCACCGATTACAGGAACATTCACTTCTTCGGTGACAAGTGCTTTGTTGGAGGCAATGACTATGAGATCTACTCCGATCCCCGGACCATTGGTCACTCAGTCGAGGGCCCGGATGATACCATGAAGCAGCTGAAGGAGATCTTTGATCTTTGAACTAACCCGCTGGGAGGGAACCGATCGTTGCTATAGCGTATGCATGTGAAGTCGGCGCTATCTTTGATGACTTTAATGCTCTGTAATCCCTTTAATCGAATAATATATAATTGGAGAAAACATGAATGTTTTGAATATTTCGATCTACTTGGAGTTTTCCGAGAATATGCGGGGCCCGATTCGGGGAAGCCGTCGATCTTTCCGGAACCCTTTTTAGTCATTCCGTTCCATTCTCTTCCCTGCGTCACTTTCTACCTTTTCCTGCACATCTTGCACATCTGCGTTATGCCGCCTCAAAAACATGTCGTAGAAGTGCCTCGGAGCATTCTGCCTCGTCTCACATGGAACAGTTCATCGTCCCGACCGACCGTCTCCTATCACCACCCCGCGCTTGCGACCAGGCGCCAGCAACACCCCCAGGGCCGGAGTCCCCTTAACCAACAAATTCAATCTCTAACCTCATACCAGGCTTCAAGAGCCTATTCCACATCTATCCGAGACTCTCGCTTTGCTTCGACCGTTATACGGCAATATTCCGCTCCAGTTGCGACACGCCCGTCACCCGAATCCTTCGGTAGCCCCATTCGTCATAATGGAGTTTACGTCGCAGCATTCAAGCCTGCCCAGCGCGCCTTCCATGCGACACCCATTCGCTCCCGTGATCACCATTTTGATACCTTGAAATTTGTGAAGCGACTGCAGGCCGAGGGGTTCAGCGAGGAGCAGGCCGTGGCTATGATGCGCGTTTTGAACGATATCATCCAAGAGTCCATTCAAAATCTGACAAGGACCATGGTGCTTCGAGAAGGTTGGTGATTCTTGGATTTTTCCATGGTTTTCTCGTTTTAATCATAGCTTGATAGATTCGGAGAGATCCACCTACACTCAAAAGGTCGACTTCGCCAAACTGCGCTCTGAGCTGGTGAACGCCGATTCAACCGAGGCCCAGCTCACGCGCTCATCTCACGAGAAAATTTCCGCTGATCTGGCCAAGCTAAATTCACGCCTGCGAGATGAAATTGGTCGAACACAAGCATCAGTCCGCCTAGACCTGAATCTCGAGAAGGGTCGGATTCGCGAGGAAGCCAACGGCCAGGAGATGCGGATTAAGGAGACCGAAACACGAATTGAGCAGGAAGTGGCGGGTTTAAGGGAACGAGTTGAGGCTGTCAAATTCTCCACTCTGCAGTGGCTTATGTATGACCCCCGTACTCCTCTATCTGCTAATGAATTAATGCTAACTTCTACAGGGGTGTCTGCACCGGTACCGCTGCTCTGATTCTTGGTGCTTGGCGTCTATTTATGTAAAAAATTTCGGTTTGAACGTGCATGGCTACGGAGTGTTTCTTTTTGCTTAGTTTCATCTAAACGAGACCCTGGGTCTCCGGCATTGGGCCTTTTTCTTTTGTCTTGTATAAATCTCTCTCCTCGTCAGGCTATTTCAAGTCAACGACAATTGGTTGTTGGATGTGGACTGTAATATGGTTCCTCAGCCTAAAATTACAATCAAGAATTTCAACACAAAGTTTAACTGTTTATGGTAATTAAGACCGTCTGACCGTCTCTCTCTGGCTATGAAATGTACAAAATCATTAGGCCGCCTCGCTTGATTAAAACCCAGATTTGGAGTAGCCGACTTTCCATGTTTTTCAAAATTGTTCTTCCTGGTTGATTCAATTATAACGCTTCCTACGTTGTGATCCGTAAAATAATGCAATTGAGCGGAGACTAAGACTCATTGTCCGGTTACCCGGAAGTAAACTAATACAGTCTTGTCCCTGTTATCAGGCTGATCCCACCGGAGATAAAGTCATAATTATCCATTAGGCGAGCCGGAGTCGTCATAGCTTTGAATGTGATACGACCTACTTGACCTATAGTGATAAAATGAGACAATGCCGAAATGGCTGCCCGGAACTCCGATGGACGCCCCTTATCTTCAGGGGTAAACGCGGCCTCTGCATGATCTACTAGTACTGCATTTTGCAGGACACCACTTTCAGTCTCCACTAATCAGGAAATGGTGCCTTTTTCTCCTTATTGTAATAAAACGGGCTAGACTAGCGCGCCTGCCCCTCATTGTCACCCAGAGTCCCTAAAGCCTGTTGGCAGGACCTACTTAATTATGCGTGGCCTGCAGTGTATTTTTATTTTTGTTCAAATCTCAGCTTTTCATCTCTGGAGAATAGAGCTTAGATTGTCCTCGAGCCAGCCTATTAGATATTGGTGAAGCGTCGAGGGTGTACAAACATCGTCGGTGCACAAACAGCCCCGGAAACTTCTAAAGAAGGATAGCAAGCTATACATGAAGCTTCCAATGGCAATGTGGTCATTCATTTCATCTTCATTGCTTCTGTTGGGACAGATCCCACGGGTATCATCTTCTCCCAGCCGGGCTCGAGTTGTGGAACGCTCTTCCCGGGACACGTCCAATGCCACAGGCCTCCAAGAGGTGTTCCAGGTATACCAACCAGTGTCATTTACCTCTCATGGGGCCAGTGGCTGTGATATCGATGTGCTGTTAATGGATTATGAGTTTGGCGAAAGCTACGGCGTTCCGTATGTCGGTAAGATCAACTTGACTACTGTTATATCTCATGAGTTGGCTCTAATCTTGGAGTTCCAGGGAGCTATACACCCCCAAGCTGTAAATTCGATACTGTCCGCATAAACATGACCGTCACTTCTCGTGGCACTCAATATGACCGGTTGGCTCTCATGTACCTGGGAGACGCAGAAGTCTTCCGGACCTCGACCGCTGAACCCACCTCCACTGGAATTGTGTGGACCTACATCAAGGAAATGTCTCAGTACAATGCCTTGTGGCAAGAACCTCAGAAACTAATCTTTGATCTGGGAAACATCATTACTGATGTTTATACGGGCCCATACAATGTGACTTTGACGGCGCATTTTTCGTACGAGAACAATGCTAGAACCGCCGATATCATTCTTCCGCTCTCGACCAGGAAGTCGTCTTCCAATTCATCCAGCTCTTTCACCGTGCCAACGGATAATACGACCGTCTCTTACAAAATCCCAGCTGCAGCATTTCGGGCTGTTGTTTCAATCTCTGCGTGTGGGCAGTCTGAAGAAGAGTTCTGGTGGTCCAATGTATTCACCGAGGATTCAGAGGATTTTGAAGATACCGCGGGTGAATTGTATGGATACTCACCATTCCGAGAGATTCAGCTCTATATTGACGGAATTCTTGCGGGAGTTGTCTGGCCTTTCCCCATTATTTTCACTGGAGGTGTAGCACCGGGATTCTGGCATCCTGTTGTTGGTATTGATGCTTTTGACCTTCGGCAACCAGAAATTGATATCTCGCCATTTTTACCTTTTGTTCAAGATGGCCAAGAGCATGCATTTGAGATCAGAGTCACCGGTCTCAATGTCTCTAGTGAGGGAGTTGCCACGCTTGCGAATACAGTGAACTCATACTGGGTGGTCACCGGCAACATTTTCCTCTATACCGATGACAAAAACTCTTCAGCTCTTGCCACTAGAGACACCACTGCCCCCTACGTGGAAGCACCTGAGCCGAAGTTCACCATAACACGAAACCTTGTGGGCAATGATAGTCTATCATACTCAGTGGTTGCAGAGAGGACATTTAAGTCCACGTCCTCCAAGTTTGCCTGGTCACAGACACTCTCATATTACAACTATGGATACGTTAACCAAGCTGGATTTGGTCAAGTCAATAGGCAGCTCACTTCCGGCAAAAACACCATCGCTGAACTCGGCGAAAACACGAGCTCTAACGAAACCACCTTCAATTATCCCTTGCTGGTCAATGCAACCTATACTCTCACCGACACTTCAGAGACCATTGATTCCTGGATGAAGCGTGGTCTTGAGATAGATTCTACTGGTGGGCCAGGTATATCTACATATACCATGGCTTCTGGGCCTTCGCGGCTGTATACAACTCAGTCTGGAAAAGCATACTACGGGGCATTTTCCGGAGAAAGCACAACCTCTACCGGCAGCACACTAGATGAGTTCCAGAGCACGGCAAATGGAGTGGAATATTCGAGAACTGTTCGGGCGAGTGGGGGCAGTGTGGTTTATGACAGCCAGCCTCACAGTGGAGAGACATTTTCTTCTCATAATGCAGGTACCCTGGGAAGAGGCAGCGTGAGAAGTATGCTAGGTAGAGGGCCGGGTAGCCTTGCGGCTTAATTCATGGTGAAGTTTCATAGTTTGTGATATTCTTGAACTCTCAATCCTAAAGAAGAAAGGATCTATTTCATCACAGACTGTTCGCTCCTGGTTATTTTTGTTGTTTTATTTCTACTACAATGGACCCATGTGTAACTATAAAAGTGGGCCAATGACGCCCGTCAAGTGGAGACTATTCATCCTATCTCCACGTGATTGTGTACGATAAGCTGATATGACGGTTCGCGCATTCGATGGCGCGCCTTTTCTCAAGCCTCTCTCTTGTGCAGACAGCGAACGTCGAGATCCAGGCGGGATTTTACGATGGTTGTGGCTGTAGAAGACGTTTTTCTTCCTGGTATGATTGCTCTGACAACTTTGAACTCCGCAATAAAGTCGTTTCACTAACATGCCCTCGATCTAGATCCAGTCCCCCGGTCACTGCTCGCCGCTCTTGAGCAAACCGGTATCCTCGATTATGAGGAGCACCCCGCCAAGCGTCGCAAGGTCGCCAAGTCTACTTTATCCAGCTTAAATCAGATACTAGGTGTTTCTTCAGACGGAATACCATTGGGCTACATCCCGTTGGCTCGGCTGGCATTGCGCATGGTGAGTGTTGAGTGGCACCGTGCCTGAACAAGTGGCTAACAGTTTGCCACTTTTTTCAGACATTCATGGGCAACTCCCAATCGAACATTGATCGCTCTCGAAACCCAATAGACCCTGCTCACCGACTTCCTGTTCTCCTTGGGGTCATACCTATTCATTCGATTGATGGCAATTCACTCTCGACCTCAGTCCAAACCTCAGTCAATCATGATTCCTACACGCTTGAACTAAGAACGGTCGGCGCAGACAAAATAGAAGGGGAAAGCATTTTACAACACACTTTCGACGATTCACGACTACGCAGCTGGTTCCAGCAGCTCGACCTTGCAAGTAGACTCTCTTCCGCGGACCGATACTCCAATGGCCCTCCAACCGCATGCTATCAAGCCACACTATCTCAATCCGATAAAAATTACTTTTGTTTGGAAGTGAATATACTTTGGAAAGATTCCCTGGACATCCCGGATTTAATGCACCTTCGAGATCCAATCTTACTTGTCTTCGGGAAGTATGCTCTGCAGGAAGCTTTTGACCCTCCTGAGGGGTTCTCCACGAAACGTCTACTTCGTGAAAAGCTACTTGGTTCTTCTCAGACTTGGTCCCCTCGACGATTTTATGACAGTGTTCATGTCCCCCCAAAGACTGAACGAGCATCAGCAGACATTAAATGTCCAGATCTAGTTTGTGAGCTGTTCCCCTTCCAGAGAAGAGCCGTTCGATGGCTTCTACAGAGAGAAGGAATGGAGCTCCAGTCAGAGGGAAGTCTTACTCCCATCAGTAGATCCTCCAAGGATGGCCTCCCAACATCGTTTCAGCGAATGAAAGATGCGGATGGACGAGTCTGCTATTTTAGCCATCTTTTTATGATAATAACTACAGATCTCTCAGCATGGGGAGAAGATGCAGCAGATCATATCAAAGGTGGAATTCTCGCAGAGGAGATGGGACTAGGCAAAACTGTCGAGATTATTGCTCTGGTTAGCTTGAATCGACGCCCTCTTCAGCTGAAGCTTGATCCTGACGGATTGAGAGCATCGGGAGCGACATTGATCATCACTCCGCCCGCAATCCTCGAGCAATGGAAACAGGAATTTCAGCAGCATGCTCCAGAGCTACGAGTACATCACTACACGGGAATCAAGCGTGGTCAAGAAGGATCAGATGATTTGGTCATCGAAGAACTTGCCGAGTTTGATGTTGTTTTGACCACGTATAACGTGATTTCCAGGGAGGTGCATTACACCAATACGGCGCCGAAGCGAAGCCTGCGCCACAGGAAGAGATTTGAAGCTCGGCAAACACCGTTGGTCCGAATCTCATGGTGGCGGGTTTGCCTTGACGAAGCCCAAATGATTGAGAGTGGAGTCAGTAATGCAGCCAAGGTGGCGCGTTTAATACCTAGAGTCAATGCTTGGGCTGTCACGGGCACACCGCTTCGACGTAATATCGATGATCTGTTTGGCCTTCTGTTATTCCTTCGATATTACCCATTCTGTCACTCCAATCCATTGTGGACTCGGTTGTATTCTAAGTTTGGGTCAGTTTTAGTGCACATCATCCAGAAGATCGCCCTTCGGCACACCAAGGATTGTGTTCGGGATGAACTCCGCTTGCCACAACAGAAGAGAATCGTCATCACTACCCCATTCACAGCTATCGAAGAACAACATTATGGTCAACTATTTGAGGAAATGTGTGAACAATGCGGTCTCGATGCGACAGGCGCACCGCTCAGCAGTGACTGGAATCCCGAAGACCCCGGCATAATTGAGCGAATGCGTTCTTGGCTAATACGACTCCGTCAGACTTGCCTTCATCCAGAAGTCAGTGGCAGCAACCGCAGGGCTTTGGGTGCCGGAAGCGGGCCACTGCGCACCGTTGATGAAGTTCTTGAGGTCATGATTGAGAATACTGACACATCAATCCGTACTGAAGAGCGTACTCTCCTCCTTTCGCAGCTCCGCCGGGGGCAGTTCTTAGAGAACGCTAAGCGTCGAAAGGAGGCCCTATCTCTCTGGCAGGCAGCTTTGGAGCATTCTACCAAGCTGGTTGAAGATAGCAGATCACAACTACGTCTGCAGAAAGAACTTCTCAAAGATGATCTAAAGGATGGCTCGAAAGATCCATCAGAAGAGATAAGCGATGATGAAAATGAAGAAGCAGATAAAAACAGTCGCATTGGCCAATGTCGACTGAGGTTGCGCGCGGCTCTCGAGGTGCAGCATATTGCTGTCTTTTTCACTGCAAATGCATACTTCCAAATCAAAAGCGACCCTAGTCTTACCCAGCCCGAGTCTGAGGAGTTCAAGGCGCTTGAGAAGAAAGAAGAGGAGGGCTACGAGGCTGCCAAGATGATTCGTAAAGAGATGTTAACCGACATCTCTCAGAAGGTTGAGCGATACATGAGAATGATCAGGGAGAAAACGCACAAGAGGCAGTTTGTTCACATTCCAAAGATGAAACCTCACCTGTATAACAGGGGGCTTGAATCTTATCGACTACTCAACAATTTTGAAGACTTATGCACTTCTTTGAACAAGCATGCTGAGCAATACATCGAATGGCGAGATGTTATGATCAAACTTGTTTCACAGTCGCTCATCGACCAAGAAGAGGATGCCGAGCTTGAGGGCAACGAGTATGAGCGGTCGACCAAACATCAAGATGAGATGTACGTTTATATGGAAGCTCTGCGAACAGCCTACGCAGATCGCCATGATGCTCTCACCGGTCAAAAAAACATTCTCATCTCTCACGAGGTGAAGGCTGGCATAATCCAAGCACAAAAAGATGAAGGGCCCTCTCCGAAACTATTTCTTTCTATTATGAATACTCGCAGTGAAATCATGCCCGACTCCCAGCTAGGATCGCTTCGTGGCATTATCAGCGAACTTCGCAGCCTAGTGACCTCGCTCGATTGGCAGGCGACTGGAGGAAGTTCACGGGCTCGTGCTGAACTCGAGCTGGTTGTCGAGGTTTTGAAAAATGCCGGACAGATGATTGCCGAGCAACTTAAAGTGTCGGCTAGCTTAGAGAGGGAGGTCGAAATGTTTCGTGACACTATGAACAACAGGCTGGAGTACTACCGACACTTGCAACAGATTTCGGATACGGTTGCACCTTATGATGAGGAAAACGCCGGGAAGCCTATGAACGAGGATCTCTTTGCTTCCAAGCTAAAGCAGGAAGAAAAGCTTGAAAGCAAAATATCTTCTTTGAAGTCCAAGAGGCGATATCTCATCCATCTTCGAGATGAGTCCGGCTCAGAAGACTCTAGCAGGATTTGCATCATCTGCCAATCAAGCTTCGAAGTTGGTAAGTATCGTCCCTTGTCAAATTATGGAATCTTTCCCATGTGTTGATGCTAACTCTCTCAGGTGTCTTAACTGTTTGTGGTCACAAATACTGCACGGACTGTTTGCGGCTATGGTGGCGTCAACATCGAACCTGTCCTATGTGCAAAAGGCCGTTGAAATACAACGACTTTCATCAAATTACCTATAAGCCACAAGAGCTGGTTGCACAAGAAGAAGAGTCAGCCATCAAATTTGATCATGAGCGGCACTCAAAAAATGCGATCTACAGTGATATCAGCTCTGGTCTTTTGAATGAGATTAAAACCATCGACCTGAATGGTTCGTTCGGTACCAAGATCGACACTCTTGCACGCCATATCATATGGCTACGAGAGTATGATCCTGGAGCCAAATCAATTATCTTTTCTCAATACAAAAACTTCTTAGAGGTTCTACAAAGAGCTCTCCATCGCTTCAAGATCGTCAGCAGCAGCGTTGATCATCCTGGTGGTATTGAGAGTTTCAAGAAGGATCCAGCGGTATCCTTTTATTCCGATCTATGTGCCATTGTTCCTCAGTCATGCTGACGATTTCTCGCAGGTCGAATGCTTTTTATTGCATGGGAAGGCACAATCATCAGGGTTGACCTTGATTAATGCTACCCATGTGTTTTTGTGCGAACCGCTTATCAACACCGCGATTGAACTTCAGGCCATTGCTCGAGTACATCGAATCGGCCAGCATCGCCCCACTACTGTTTGGATGTATCTTGTTTCCGGGACGGTGGAAGAGTCCATATATGAGTTATCTGTGGCTCGTCGACTAGCCCATATCATCGAAAAGGAGAAACAAAAGAAGAGTGCTCGCTCGACATTTCCTGAAGATTTTGATGAATCATTGATCAATGATCTGACTGAAACGGCCATTGACTCTGCTAATTCCATGGAAATACAAGATGCAGGTCTGACAAACTTGATGACAAGTGGTGCATCAGGTGGAGAAATGGTCAAAAAAGATGATCTGTGGCAGTGTCTCTTTGGAAATGCAGTATCGAAAGAGGACGATAATGACCGTTCCGCTGAGGCAGAGAGGGAAGTTAGCAGATTCTTGCGAGGTGAAGCTGCGGATCAAAGAAGAGATGAGGCTTATCTATGACCCATAACGGCATGTAATTACAAGATCTCTTGAGCCAAATATGGGTTGCGTTATTTCTCTGATCATGATAGATTGAGGGTCGGAGGATGACTACTGGTGCTGTTATGAGGTAGAAGATTCAAACGCGTTAGATGACGTATAGTGCCTAGTCAGGAAATTGAGTACATAATTCCTAGCCTTGTTGGGTCATTATACTGACTCTCTATCTTATGATCGTCCAACTCTTGGTTGGCTCGGCAAATGGTAACAATACCATATGGACAAGGTTATGCACCTAGAAACGTGACGGTTTTCTACTACATTTCGTCACCAGAACCGAAACTGCACAGGTATTAACACGTCAACAACGCTGTCACCAATCCAATCCTTGCAAATCTGCTCCATAATTCAAAAGCAATATGCAAACATACGCTTCCTTGTGCCAGTGAATACGTACTTTTACTCAACTGACGACCCTGATGCCTTCGAAAGAAAGTACAATACACATATCATGGGCCGGTTTGCGTGTAGATCTGGTTCATGTCCTTCAAACGGCTGGTCGAGCAAAATGATAGCTATCACCATCCGACTCTACTCTGGATCACGATACAATGCTAGGGTTTATCATCGGCGTTGCAAGCGCTGTGAGGCTCTTAGTCGACCAAAGTTGGACGGCTCTTACGCGGACCGGGTTGCCTATCGAATCAAGATTTGGAGTGGAATACAGGTGCAGGTGCCTTTTTATTTGAAGAAAAAGAGCACGGGTCCACATAACAGTAGATTATGTGAAGGTTGTAAAGATGGACATTGCAGAGAACTTGATGACTAGTTCATTTTAATCAAGATTTGTGTTTCTGGATGTCTGAATTCATTAACGAATTCCGAGCTCCTTAAAAAGTTTGCCCGGTAGTACCTATCTTGGCTCCTTGAAATTTTATACTGTATAAGCGGGAGTGTGCTATAAGCGGGTGTGCTATGGGTGAGAGTTGACTGTATCTATGAAAGCTAGATGAACGATATAATCTACTCTCCTTCTCTGGGGCTTATTGTGGGCTGACAAAGATATATCACAATTTTGAAGTCCATGTAAAATGTGGCATTTCTGCCCAGGTGAGAGACATTGGCCCTGTGAAAACGAAGTCTTCGCAGTCAAGTTCCGTGGTGATGCCTGGAATATCGGGCACGCCATGGGCCATTATTCATCACCCTGACTAATCGTCATCCCCCACGCGTAACTATCCCCAGAGCCAAGTTAACTGACGTGCGTATGGTTGCCTGTGGAAAGTTCCGGAAAAGCAATATTAGTGGAATTGATCAGTTCACTTGCCCAGAGTCAATGCCAACTTCTTACATATCATAATCTTCGTTTTTCACACCATGGCTGACTCTCAGAGCCCCGAGGCTCGCGAGTTGAGCCTGATAGGCAAAGTGGAATTTCGAATCGCCATGGCAGATACTGATGAGAAGCTTCAATCGCTACTTCAAATCTACTTGCCTCCATTGTTGCTGAAGCTGTCGTCTGACAGCGTGGCGGTTCGCAACAAGGTGATTTCCGTCTGCCAGCATGTCAACACTCGGGTGAAAGCCCCCACTATTCAACTACCGGTCGCAGCACTGCTGAAACAGTTTAAAGAGCAAAAGTCTCAACTGGTTCGGCATTTTGATCTGATCTATGCGCAACAAGGAATCGACCGACTCGGTCCTGATGCTAGAGTCGACATCCTCCTGCCCTTGCTACAAGGAATTGCGGAGATCGGAACATCAGTTACCCAAGGCGCCATTGTGTTCAATCTTGTCCTGCGATTATTGCCTCTTTTCAAATTACCATCAAAGGGATCCGATGAGGATCAAAAGCTGAAACAGCGCCTGGGTCTTTCAGAGGAAGACTCCCGGTTCTTGTCTTTCTGGTTGGGGAAGCTCCTTATTCTTTCTCCCGCGGTCTCAGAGGCTCAGACGTGCCCTGGATTGTCTCCAGAAGAGTATACATTTCTGACCAAGGGTGCGGCAGCTGAAGAAACGTGGAATCCTGCTGCTCCTGGAGGTTTGAATTTGGCCGAGACTAAAGTGACCGCTCTTCGGTTCCTTGGAAGCGGAGCGTTTGCCAATTCTCAACGATTTTTGCCTTCATTGATCGCTTCCGCGGACGCAAACTCCCGCCTTGCTGACCTGGGTGACGAGACTCTGAAACGATTTGCCATCGATCTTGAAGACCCAACGATTGTTCAGCAATTGTATGACTTGTATTTTGGTGCCCAGGGAGCACCACCTGCACGCCCTCCACTCCAGGTGAAAGCTTTGGTTTTTCTAGGGAAGTCTATCAAGGCGACCGAGGACACACAACGGATTTATAAGCTCATCGAGGATGGACTTCTTTCAGACGCCGCAAGGTCCGCTCAAGGACTTCAGGCGTCAAAATTAAGAACGCAGATCTTCACATTCACCACTTGGGTTGTCCGCATGGGCTCCCCAACGGATCTCAAACAGATTGCACCCAAACTGATCGCCGGTCTAAGGGATTTTATTCAATCCCAGAACTGGCCAAGCCCGGGTGCCAGCGGACAGAAGTTACCTGCCACGGATTTGAGCCTTCGAGGCCTTGCCTACGAAAGCATTGGCATTCTGGTTCCCAAAGTTGACTTCCAAATTCAAAGCGAAGTGGCCGAGAATTTCGAATTTGATCTGGTCCGATGGCTCTTTACTTCGCTCAGTGCCGACGATTCGAGTCCACAAATATTCGTTAGCATTGATCAGGCGCTTGGAAGCATTCTGAACTCCTCCTTGAACAGCCATGATCAAGACTTCCAGAATCAACTGCGCCCATTCTTGGTTCAGCAGATGAGCTTGCATCCAGGAGATGTTCACCCGGAAACCGGGTTCACCGTTGTTCGAGGCGTTCAGTATGCCGCTGTGCGGTTTGCTAATCGATTCTTGCCATTTAACGATGTGGTGGCTCGCTGGGTTGATCTCATGGCCATTGCAAGAGGCCCTGAAAGACAACAGGAGATCGTGGAGGAAGGCAAGAAAGGCCTTCATCCTTACTGGTTCCGGCTCCTCAATCCAACCAAGGATGAAAAATGGAGCGTCACTGCCACTACCCCGAAGCGAGATGAGTCCTGGTTCGAGTTTCCAACTTTTGCTGAGGCCACTCGCTTCCTGCTTGGCTCAGAAGAACAAAACGACACCTTGGGCGTCCAGGCTTTGTCTACGTCACAACTGCTTACAGGACCTTACAAAAATGCATTCGTACCTGCTATCTCATTCCTGCGCAATGCCTTGCTCTGGGAAGCTTTCTCAGCAGCCGGTATCACCACGACTGATTTGGACGAAGACTGGGATTATAAGCTTGAGGTGCAACTCTCCACCAGCGAAGAGGCGCGATCCGCTGTTCGAAAATATATCCGTAACAGCGCGAAAGAAGCTGTCTTAACATTTTTGTCCGGTATGCTCGATGGGCTTGTTCGAGAAGATGTGACAGGTCTACGCCAATGCGGCGTCCACTTCGTGGAGATTTGCTCTCTGGCTCCCAACGATGTTGTTGCAAAGCTTCTTTCCCGAGCAAAGTCTTTGACAAAGCCCATCTTTAGCAACAACCAAGATGTACAAGGATTGGCAGCTCGCTCGTTCGGTATTCTTGCATCTCATCCTTTCCTTGCTGATGATGAGCTACACGACTTTGTGGCACAATTAGCCAGTACGATCGAGTCCTGGAACACTGCCGTCGGTGAAGCTGCACTTCGAGTCCGAGGAGCAGTCGTAGCATTGTCTTATCTTTTCAGCAGACTTGCCTATCGTGGTCTTCTTGACAAGATCCCCGAAACGCAGGTCAAACAATTTATCGACACAGTCTTAGACATTGTCGATGTTTCCCGTGACTCCCTTCTTCAGCGGACCGCAGAGATGTCTCTTGGACAGCTCGGGTTGTCGGGTATCCTGTCGCTGCAAAAGCTGCCAGAGGATGGTTGGAAAAAAGTCCAGCAGAAGCTGTCGAAGGATGCCAAGTCGGAAAACGACACACCAATCAGTTCCCTGGGTTTCGTCACATTGACATTTGCTCGAACCCCCTCAGCTTCCTCTCTTCTCAGTGAATACCTGGATTCGCTGTACAGTTTGCATGAAATAAAGAGTCCGGAGGTTCAATTTACAGTGGGTGAGGCGCTAAGCAATGTTGCAATTGGGTGGGCTTCCCGGGCCCTGATTCAGGATTTCGATGTGGATGCAGAATTCCCCCAGTCCGATGTACCGCGAACAGTGTTTGCCGGTATCTGTGACAAAATAATCACCGACTGTGTGGCGCCTAAGCCATCTCTCCGGAAGGCGTCCGCCATCTGGCTCTTATCGCTCGTCAAAAATTGCGGGCACCTGTCAGAGATGCAGGAGCGGCTACGCAAGTGTCAAGCCACATTTACTAGCCTTCTTGGAAACCGAGATGAGGTTGTACAAGAGACTGGAGCACATGGCCTCAGTCTGGTCTACGAGATTGGTGACCAGGCTTTGAAAGATGATCTGGTTTGTGACCTGGTAGACTCATTTACTGCAACAGGCCCCAACCTTCGGGGTGGCAATGTTACAGCAGATACCCAGTTATTTGAGCCCGGTGCTCTGCCGACGGGTGAAGGGTCATCTGTCAACACCTACAAGGACATTATGAATCTGGCCGCCGAGGCAGGCGATCCGACCCTTGTGTATCGATTCATGTCAATGGCCTCAAACAATGCCCTCTGGACAAATCGGGCAGCATTCGGTCGGTTCGGGATCAGTACCATCTTCTCCGACTCCAGTGTCAATGGCTACCTGGCACAGAACCCCAAGATCTATCCCAAGCTTTTCCGATACCGCTTTGACCCCAACCCGAATGTACAGCGGTCTATGAACACGATCTGGCAAGCTCTCGTCAAGGACCCTACGGTTGTGATCGACACACACTTTAAATCGATTATGGAGGATCTCCTGAAAAGTATGCTCCAGGGGCGCGAGTGGCGTGTCCGACAAGCAAGCTGTGCCGCCGTGGCTGATCTAATCCAAGGCCGCCGCCCGGAAGTATATGCTGAATATCTCGACGACATCTATAGCAAAGCGTTCAGGCTTCTAGATGATATAAAGGAATCTGTACGAGTTGCTGCCCTCAAGCTCTGCCAGACCATCACCAACTCCGTGATCCGCACACTTGAGACAAGCGGCACGGAGAAGCGAGCGGGGGCATTACTCAACAGTGCCGTCCCCTTCCTCCTCAGTGACAAGGGTCTTGACTCCAGTGTGGAGGATGTGCGAGGATATGCGATCGGTGCTCTTGTTCAGATTATTAAGAAAAGCTCTGGCACGCATCTTCACCCATTCGTCCCTGGCATTCTTGAAAAATTCCTGAGCTCCCTCAGCTCTCTTGAGCCCCAGGCCGTCAACTACGTTCATCTCAATGCCGATAAATATGGGCTTACGGGACAGGAAATTGACAAGATGCGGCTCTCAAGTATTCGGACATCGCCGATGATGGAGGTCATTGAGCGGTACTTGATTGATCAGTTAGATGAAACAAATTTGCAAGATTTGGCTCCTAAACTAGAAGAGGTTCTTCGCTCCGCCGTGGGTCTACCATCCAAAGTGGGCTGCAGCCGGGTTCTGGTCCTGCTGAGCATGAAGGCCCTTCTCTTCCGTCCATACGCCGATCGATTCATTCAGGTGCTCTGCAAATACGTGGTGGATCGTAACGAGACCGTCAGTGCGTCATACTGCACCTCCCTCGGTTATCTTATGCGACTTGCGTCTGATGAGCGGGTCCTCAAAACCATTGACTACGCCAAGACTCTCTATCTAGAGGCAGAAGATGCCACCACACGGGCTGTGGCCGCCGAAATTCTATATTCGTCGTCAAAACTCTCCAACGATCGTTTCATGGCGTTCGCTACGGCTGCACTCCCGTTTGTGTTTGTATGCAAACATGATGCGGACGAGCATGTGAAGGAGGAGTTTGAGAAGACGTGGCAAGACAATGTGGGTGGCTCTCGCGCAGTAGCTTTGTACCTCCGGGAGATCGTCAGCCTCGTATCCGACAACTTGGACTCGGCACGGTGGGCCATCAAGCACACCGCAGCACGTGCCATGGCACAGGCAGTGCTTGCGCTAGAGGTGGAGATTGATCTCCCAACGGCGCAATTGGTTTGGCCTGTACTAGAAAAGGCCTTGGCGGGGAAGACTTGGGAGGGGAAAGAAGTGGTTTTGACAGCACTGGTTAAATTTGCCCGTCAGGGAAAAGCGTTATGGACGGAGCGGCCGGACCAAGGCGAGCTGATGAAGGTGGGAACTCTTTTTTTTTTTTTTTTTTTTTTTTTATTATCATCTATGGGGTTGTCAAAAACGCAAAATGGAAAAAAGGAAGCTAACGAAAGTTGGGGAGAGTCAGACCATTGCCATCCGCGAAGCGAAGCGAGCCAACGCCGCGTATCGGCCGCACGGATTACGGGCACTGGGTGAGATTTCCCAAGTCCGGGACATCGATTTTATGCCCCAGGCCCTTGAGATCGTTATCCCCGTGATTGAGGAATTCCAGGACGGGATGGAGATAGATTCCGGGAATGGGCCAGACTCCAATGACACCCTTGCGGCGTGTGTGCAGTGCCTCCTGCAATGTCTGAACCCCACTACGGCCGGTTCGGGCGAAGGTCAGTCGCCCTATGGGAACCCCCTAGCGTCGGCCCAGCTAAGCCTAACCACAGTGCTGGGAGGATACATACAACAGGTGATCGGTCCGCTGGACCAGGCCCTGACCCACGGGGGACGACAGGTCGTCAGCACGGTTTACCAGGAGCTCCAAGCGTTCTTTCTCCGAATGGATCGGTGGACAGCGCCCGGTGAACAGGTTCTGGCGGGGCCGATGAACGATTTAGCAACACTGCTCACGCAGGACCGGAACGCAGTTGAAGTGGTCCGCAAGGGCCGTGCAGAAGCCATTCTGGCGTACCTGAAACTGCGACCTGTAGTACGCGATGTGCCCGATTCCTTTTGTAACATACTTCAGGTGTGGAGGACCAGCGAACGATCGAATACGGTCCAACGCATCCTCGATGAGGCCCAGGCGCTGGTGTAGATTCCGACATACACATTTTGAGGAGCCATGGGAACTAAGGAACCACTAGCTTCGTTGACTAGGGATTTCGAGATGAGGTGATCAGTTTAATCCATGGGTTGGGGTTATTTTTGCTTTTGCTTTTGTTTTTGTTTTCTCTTTCATTTTAAAATTTTATTTTTATTTTAGTCTTATTTCTTAACCCCAACCAGAAAAAAAAACCACGTGGTGGGTGGTGGATCGACCGTGGATCATACTGTTTTCTGATTTCCTGGGATTTTCTTGGTCATCTTGTGGACGTATCTTGGTTTGTCTCGTCATCCGAGACAAGGATTCGATCCGATGAACGAGAAAGTGGGGGACAGTTGGACGGATTCGATCATTTGCTCCGATAGCATCGCGGGGCCCAGTCAAAAAACAGAAGGAGAGTGCGAATCATGTTTCTGCACCTCAGAAGCTAGTCAAAACGCCACTCGCTTAACCTTCGGGCATGTCCGTGGCAAGATCAGGAAGCTTTAAACCTGCAGAGATTACCGCTAGGCTGGATCAGGAACCAGGGAAAAAACCGAACGTTAGGGAAATCCCAGAACCGCCGATCGTCTCTCAGGGACCACTTTTTTCTGTCTATCTTTTCCCCGAGTTTATTCTTATCTGACGATCGCGCGCGCAAGTTCATACTTCCGCGGGTTGGTTCGACTGTGATGAAGTGTTGAAATGGTCGATGCAGGATCTAGATTCTCCACGGTCTTTCCCCGCCGCTGGCTTTCGTATCTGATACCATATCGGATCGACTGATACCCAGCAGATCGGATCTTGATTGGCGGGTCGCCGTGGTGGTCGATGTACATTCCTCCGTGAATACCTTCCAATACGACAAATACCAACGCCAAACGGGGATTTCCCTGGTTCCGGGTGACGGGTCTCCATTCAGCCTTGATCTAGACCCAGTGGATCCGTCTAGCCCCATCCATTTCCCACGGGTTTCTCTTCATTTCTTTGTTTTCCTGGCCCTCTGGGCTCGTTTAGCCTCATTTTTATGGTATTTGTTGTTATTTTCCCCGCGATCATGTCCGGAGCTAAGGGTTTTTTTCTCTTCGGATCCGGTATCGTATCCTAATCTTCAGCCAGCCCTTGCGACAGATTTCAAATACTTCGTACATGTACCCTGCAAATCCCGAGCACTAAACCACTAGCCTGGTGGTAAGAATAGCTTGCCTTTTATATACTTTTTTTTTTTTTATTCGATTTTTTTTCCTTCCCACATGGTTGGCACCTGCATGCCATCTTGACTCTTTGGGGGATTTTTCATCTATTTTCTCATAACCCTTTTTGCTCATTTTCCCACTTTGTTTCCCCCGGACGAACCGGATCGTGGTTCCCTGGACGCCTTCTGATCTGTTCTCCTCCATTCCCTTCGCTCCCAACCCATTCCCCCTTTCCTGTTCAGTACTTGCAGAGGAGATTCCACAGGCTCCCGCCACCCGTCAAGCCAGATAGGAACAGGGCTGCGCCATAATGATGCACCAACCCACCCGTTCTTCCCTCGTGATGTGAGAACCTACATAACCCTTCATCCCTCCCCCGGTTCTTTCCATTTCCCCATCTCAAACCTCAACTTTTCTTCCCTCTTTTTTTTCTTCGCTCTCGCTCTCTCTTTATAAGTCAATTCGTCTGTGCTGTGAAGCTTCCCCTCAATTGATCATCCTTCCCCTCAATTGATCATCCTTCCCCGCAATTGACGATCATCTCTATTCGTCCAACGTTGCACTCACCACTACCCGTACGTGTTGCGATCCCGTCCGCTTGTACATTATATATCCAATACTAATGGCATAATCAATGGAACTAGGGCACTCAGTCAGCCTTATGACGGTCACCAGCCTGGTGATGCAAAACCGTCGAGGCCAGGCCTCCAGACCCCTGCGACTCCCCATAATTGCTCCCAAGGAAGAGATCATTGGGAAACCGGAAAAGAGTTTGGTCGCTCCTCCGCGCATACGCTTACCCCCGCGATCAAGAACGGGTTGTTGGTATGTGTCTACCCCGGCGCTTGGCAAAAGTACGGTGGCTAACCAATTTCCAGGACATGTCGGGTGAGTTCATTTTGGAATTCTTTTCTCCTCGAAATAAAGGATCCAAATTAATTGAGACAATTTGCCAATCTTACAGAGTCGGAAAGGTAAGGGTTTTGTCTCCAATTTCCCTGAAGAATTATGGCTAACATTCCTTGGCAGTCAAATGTGATGAAGGACATCCACAATGCAATGTAGGCATTCCTCGGCTCGATCTGCCCCAATTATCCACTAAACTCGTGATTCTTTCAGCAATGCACTCGACTCGGCCATATTTGTGACTACCGGCCTCGCCTGGCCTTTCGGGATGACACTCCCCGCATCATGGGCCGCATGGCCGATGTGAAGACGGAAGGGAATCACATCTGGGATCGTAAGCGTCCTGCAGCCTGACTCTGCAATCTCCACTAACGTGAAATTTAGTTTCCTCACCAACCCCGAGCGAGGACAACCGATCGGATTACTTTTCCCCGAGGGATTCCCTCCCGCCCTTTGCTCTACTCACCTCGGATGAGGACCGGGAGAGAAAAGCCGAAGCTTCCAGCCCGGGCACGTACCATGTGGTCGTGATTCCAGATAGCTTCTCCACACTGCCGGAATATGCAGATGACCTGACGGAGAAGCCGATAGTCACGAGCACGGAACTCAGTAGCTCCGTGGCGAGTAGCCCTACAGGGCACATGTCGAGCAATACTCATGATCCCAACGTGGTCATTCTGAAGACATTCGAGGATGTGGCCCGGCGTTCTCCCTCGGCCGGCAGAACATCCAGGGTTTCACCGACCTCAGAGATCTCGGATCCCTTTTGTGCTCTCTCCTTATCCCCCATTATTGACTCGCTTCCTTCCCCGGCCATCCTGGAAGACGAGAAACTATCCTTCTTTGATGCATACCTCGACCAAGAAAGTCAGGATAACGCGCTCTTTTCTCATTTTCGTCATGTTGTCTGGAAGCAACTGTTCCCACATAACCGTGAACAGGATGACTCATTTGGGCTGGAGAGTAGTGGCATGACACTAAGTGTGGATTTCATTGAGCGCGAGGCTGCTCTCTTCCCTCCGGTTAGTCCGATTTTATTCAATGGTCATTTGACATACTGACTAACCTATTTCAGCTTTCCCATGCTATCATGGCTGTCTCGGCACTCAGTCTCTCGCACAGTGGCACTGGCCAGAGTGTCGACGCGCTGCAGTACTACCAACAGGCATTTCCTTCTCTCCAGACCAGCCTGCGCAACAGCGATGATCTCGTTTCTGACGGCCTCTTTTTGACTCACTTTTTACTCTTGATCTATGAGGTAAATGATCATTTCAGATATTCCATTGCTTGAATGTTATATATTGACCTTCATTCGCGCAGGTGTCCGCCGCTGAGCCCCATGGCTCAAATCTCTGGTCTCACCACATCTCTCGCTTACTTCACATCTCTTTCCTTCGTCGCAATCACTTTGGTCGCGAGCCCCACCCATTCATTATCTGGTGGATCTGCCACATTGACCTGTATGCTCTTTTGAGTGGTGCAGGAGATGGAGAATTTGTGCGGGCCATCATTGATCACCAGGTCCTTCCGGGATCCGAGTGTCTCCTCTACCCTTCCGTCGCAGAAGGCTTCAGCGTTATCTACCCTGAAGAGCATGACAGCTTGCCTGTCATGATGCGCCTCTATGCCGATACATTCAGACTGGCCACTCAACTAGCTTTCCTCGGAGCACAGCTCCGCCGAGAGAAGCAAACCTTGCCCATCGCAGAATTCGACCAACGCACAAAGGAAGTGCGCGACTTGCGCCAAGCCTTTGGGCGCTTGTGGGAAGCCCCCGACGTTGCTTGGTACCACCAGCATCAAGAAAGCCTTCCTCGGCGGTCACAGGAGATTCTCCAACAGTCGGCTACCCTCTTCCATGTCTGCCATTTGTTCTCCTACAGTAGCATGTGGTCCGGTCAACGGTTAGAGTCGGAGTTCAGCCCCGATGGAGAAATTGATCACCACGCCTCAGAGATCTTACGGATTGCAGAGCAGACGACAAATACTCACCGCGCTGACCGGCACTTCCTTGTTTTCCCACTTTTCCTTGCTGGTGCCACTGCATCTGCTAGTGGTCTCAAGATGATGGCCATGGAATTGATGACAAGTATGGAGGATGAGGAAGATGGCATGGGTCGCAACGCAGCCACGACCCGTGCTATCCTGCAGACGGTCTACGAGCGACAATTGGAGCGTCTGATGCGAGTTGGGCACACTCTGGATGTGGACTGGGCAGACCTGATGGCCCAAGAAGGGCTACAAATGGTTAATTTTGGGTTTTAGGGCTGGGGACTGGATGGGTGAAAGGTCTTTTTTCTTTCTTTCTTTGGAACTGGCGCATATCTTGTGGGCATACCTGGTGGGCACTGTACTTGTTGATTCGTATCTTTTGCGCTGTATTCTGTCTCTATGCATGATTGATGATCGATGTATGTTTATGTATCTAATGTCACTATACGTTTTGGATTTTCCAGTCTTGTTTCTTTCTATTTCTATTTCTATTTCTATTTCTCTTTCTCTTTCTATTTCTATTTCTGTTTCTGTTTCTGTTTCTGTTTCTATACAATTACATGTATTTCAAGGCCTATTTGCATCTTCAAGTCGACACCAATCACACGAAGATATGGCGCTGTAACCATCACATAGTCCTCGTCACTTGCATCGGCGTCTCGCCCAACTAGGCGCCTGAAGCCCCGGGGTTCTTGAATATTCTCTATTATTATCCATATCGGGTAGAGACCGAGACCGAGACCGATTACGGGCAGATTTTACAATTATTCATCATTGCTTATTCCCCAGCCAGCCACACAGGTTCATGCCCAACGCTACCAATTTGAAAGGACAGGGGAAAGAGCCAGTGGCAACGAACCCCTTCGCTAAGATGTGGCAGAGTCAATTCTAAAAGTACGAACTGGATGTAAGCCACGTAATCATGTAAATCGTTAAAGTAGATAAGAGTAAGACACCCAAACTAGGAATATGTATATTCAAGCATCACTTTCACCCGGTCGGATCTCCCCCTGGAACACATAAACCAATGCGCCAGAAGTAATCCCGATGTGCATAGAAGAGCTCCCAGAGACGATATCGGGCTGGTATAAGAGACCAGTCCCAACGAAGAGGATAGAGTGGAGCTGTCGCTTCATGAGAGGCACAGTCCGCTGATCCAAGTCGATCTTCCTGCATTCCTAGGAGAACTTGGTGCCCCGAGTCCGTACCTAGCCCCATATGTGATGGACATGGATTCAGACGGGTGCTGAACACATCAAGAGGGATGTTGGCATCCTGGTACATATCCGATAGAAGGGCGGGGGTGTCTGAGCCAGCAATGCATCTGGGATCTTGATTCCCTTCGCATATATGAAGATCTTCAATAGAAGGTGGCAGATCTGGGTTTGAAATGAAGATTTCACCGGCGTGGGCAGCGTAGCCCCATTCTTGAAGCGGGAGAAGGGGGACGGGGTCATTGATATGTGTCACTCGACGGAATGACTGGGTCACCCGGTCACTACCCGGAGGGTGATAACTTCCCATTTGAAACTGCTTGTCAAGAAATCCCACGAATTCTTGATTACCAACCATCGGCTCTCCAAATGTCGTAACAGATGGATTCCAACCCTGTAGGTTCATCTCTAACCCTGCTAAAGCGGCCACAGCTCCTCCAAGGGAATGCCCGACTAGGGCTATCTCGTAGTCCGGGTATTGTTCACGAGCAGCTATTAGCTGTGGTAGCACCGCAGAGCGGGTGTTCAACCACGATTTCATGAACCCAGCATGTACAGTGCAGTTCTTGCACTTCTGACCCTGGAGCGGAGGCCCGGATCCATTCTCGGGTTCGTCGCCCACGTCGCCGCCTGTGTAAGGTACATAGGCCTGAGGGTATGCGGAGAGATCGATGATAGTGTTGGTGATCGAGTAGGTTCCCCGGAAGGCCAGGACGATACGCTTCGCCCCCGGGGTGTGGGAGATGGCCATGTACCCACATGAGTCGGATAAGAGAACGCCGGTGTTCCATGTCTAAGAGATGTGAGGATTTCCTTATTGTGAGTTCGCATTTTGACTTGCACACAAGAAAACTCACAGTAAGTAGCTGTAGATCTGGAAATTCAGCACAGTGGCTGAGGCACTGGAAAGGCTCTTGGACGCCAGTGGTCCCCACACAGTATGCAATGTCTACTAGTCTAGACAGCTCCTCGAGAGAGTTGAATAACTCACTTGGAACCGGCTGTGGTTCATTTTCCGGCGACGCAATACAAACAACCACCCATATGCAATGTACAAACGCAATAATTGTATGGTAGAACATGTTGCTTGAGTTGAAGAACTCAGGTCTTGTGACAAATCAAGGTGCAAGTTGGAGAATCCGGGGGAGCTGCATGATTAAGTAAGCGATCTGCAGACCGAGGTACCTGATTACGCAACGATCTAGTAGAGATAACTAGTAAGAGGCTTGGCAAAGTGTTAATTGAAAGAGGTCTGTATAGTGTATAAATATGTGCTTTAAGCAGTGGGAAATTATGATGTTTATCTCCCTTCATTCCTGAATAGACTGGTTTTTCTAGCTAATATGAAGACTAGGTGGACCAGATCACAACGCGGCCATCAACTCCGCTTGCTATAGGTGCAGTGTTAGTATGGGATCTGATCAACAAGTATCCGGGGAGGGAATTCCTTACTGCTGAAAGAGCGCACCTGTCCGCCGGCCTCATCATAGGCACGGAGGGTGTTCACGGTGTTCTGGTGAGTCGATTTCAGCTTGGTGTCCACTTGGGACTGGCCTTTGAGATCCATCTGGCGGAACATGTTCAGCGCAGACTCCTCACGAGGACCCGCGCCAGCTCCAGTCGACTTTTCCAAGGAGCCAGCAAGTTGCCATCCGTTCTCATCGCCTTGGAAGCGGAATGGCTCGCAATCCTTTATTAAAGCTGTTAGCAGCCAAACCATCCACATACATACGACAAAACTTACGTGACCAGCGGCAAGGATTTCATTCTCGCCATTCCAAATGAGGCTGTTCAATGGCAAAAGGCGGGTAGAGATGTTCAGCATGGCCCGAGGTGGTTGCTCCGGTGCGCTGGGGTACACGACCGTGACACTGCTGTCATGTCCAGTGAAAGCGAGAGCGTTCCCGCTCGGGGAGAAGGCGACGCCCTGGATCCAGCCAGCAGAGTCGTTCAGGTATTCACCGCAGATGGTGTTGAAGGGCAGGCGCTCACCCCAAGCGCTAGGTTCGGGGCGTTCATCAATCCCCTTGATGAAGCTGGAGAAGACTCGAGCATGTGAGTCGGTGGAACCAGCAGCAAGCAGGACCGAGTTCGGGTGCCAGGCCAGGGTAGTGATAGTACTGCGAATGGGCTTCTTCAGGTGCTTCGAAATCCACCAGTCGTTCTCCTCCTCGAAGTAGCAAACAGCGATGACGCGGGCTCCGGAACCGACGGCAAATTTCTGCTCGGAGGGAGACCATCTGACAAACGTTGCAGCTCGGTTGATTCGAAGAAGGACCAAAGTAGGCTTCCAGCCAGAGGGTGTCTTCTCCCAAACGTAGGCATTGCGATCTAGAAAACGGATCAGTCCTCGGTACAAGTGAGTCCAATGAACAGAAGTCTATACATACCTTGAGAGCAAGTCACAATACGACCACTATTGGGAGCAATATCCACGCTGGTGACAGTTTTCTCATGGCCCTTCAGTTCATCGCTCAATTCGAACTTGTTGCCTGATGTCTGATACAGCTCCACATTGTTTTCGCGGGCGACAGCAAGGGTTTGGCGGTCGGACGAGAAGGAGTGGTCTGCAATGGGAGCATGAAAAAGATGGTGAACCTGAGGAGAGGCCATTGTTTGAAAGTTACGACAGGAGGAGCTCTCTACCGTCGATGGGGCAGAAATAGAATACAGAGCAGATGTGGAGGTAATCAACAGCCGACGATGACGCCGCGGGGGGGCCACGGGGGGGCCACGGGGGGATTATGTCAGATGTCACATGACCGCGTTCGTTTTCTCGCAGTTTAGAGATCCACTCTTACAGGCACGTTATTCCTCCCATTGAGCTTCATTGTCCGTTAGGCGCAGTCCTCGCCTCTTTTTTTTTTCTTTCCCATGCCAGTAGGACAATAGTCAGAAATCATCCTCTATTCCTTCACACATTATGGCTTCGAAGGCGGCTCCTCGAGGTCTGGACGCTAAGGCAGTTGGACCTCCCAACCAAACGTGAGCTTACCCTTTGATCGCGATTGTCATGGCATCTGAAGCTAATTAGATCCGAAGACTCTACTGCACCAACTTACCAGACAAGCTTCGCAAATATGATTTGCGATTGTCGCTCTACACCCTATTCTCCACCTACGGTACCATCCTCGACGTTGTAGCCATGAAGACCAGCAAAATGCGTGGTCAGGCCCATATTGTGTTTAAGGATGTTCAGGCCAGTACACAGGCGATGCGCGCTCTTCAGGGATTTGAGTTCTTTGGAAAGGAGATGGTGGGTTGCAAGTTCCATGAAATCACGATGCTTCCCCATGCTAATGTAACGGCGAATAGAAAATTGTTTATGGCAAGGGAACTTCGCACGTCATTGGCCGACTCCGTGGTACATACGTTGCGCCCGCCACAGGAGCCGGACCTAGCGGAGTTTCGACTGATCTTCAGAAATCCATCTTCAGTGGCCCACCGGGCGCAGTCCCTGCACGACCGACCGAAGTCAATGGAGAGTCGCACGGAACCAAGCGAGCTCGGGAGGAGGAAAGTGACGAAGAAGAAGCTCCAATGGAGGAAGACAGTGATGTGCCCATGGAAGCCTCATCTGATGAAGAAGATTAAAGGGTGTTCGAGGGGGAAGAGCCCAACTGGGGCCGCGGTGGGGGAAGCGACCCAAACTTCCGTTCGAAATGTTCTTTTTTTTTATCGTTTTGCCTGTATTTCCTGAATCGAGCCTCAGGATGGTCCGGCACTATCAGAGGCAACCAGCTCGCGTGGGATGTGCAGGTTCACACAATGACCTACGAGACCGAGCCAGATGAGAAGATACGTCCCAGCAGTGGCGCTCCGAGCGTCTGTCACCTGCGCCATGGCGTCGGCTGTGTTGCACGGGTGAACAAAGAAGGCCGGAGAGCCCGACTCTGGATGATACTACGAAGACATAAGCTCCTGGTCGGTGTTCACAAGAAAGAGCACCCTTACACCAAAGCTGATCCCACCCATGATTCCCACACTCTTCAATTCCTGTTGGTATTGTTCCGGGACCACATACCGATAGACGGCCTCCAGCCCCACCGGGCCATTATAATGGTGCCACCGCAGTGCAAAATACAACACAGGGACCTGATATGTGGGGGAAAACACAATATCATAATCTACCTGTAATTTTGGGTTGAGATCGGTACGAACCAGCGCCTCCTGTGTAGAACATTAGACCTGTAAATGTCGATCACTCCTATATTAGGGGGTGGGAGCATTGCCGACCGGATCCTCTTCCTCTATCCGGATCATGTAAGCCTCATCTGGATCTACATGGATGGGATCGGTCTGGACATCCATGTATTTTGTTATGCGAAGGCTAGGCATGGTCTAGAAACCCATAAAAAAAATACTCTACGTCAGATGTGGGATTCCATCATACTTCCAGAAAATCCACTGGGAATTTATTTGCCAATATGCACCAGGCAAGGGAAGGGGGAGGTAAAGCTCTCATACCTGTGTGACAAGTCGAGTGAACCAACCAGCTTGGGCTGCAGTGCAGCGAGCGGCCAGATCTCGACACGCGCTCTCGAACTCGGCCGGCAGTAGGAATGGAAAGGCAGACAGTGCCATCCTGAGAACCCCACTAACGTCCGGTTGCAGGTTTTGGGGGCGAATGTGGTGGGGGGGAAAGAGGGGGAATTGTGGGTTGATGATATAGAGTACAGTAAAGGCCTGATCCCGTGGCTGAAGACGGGAGACAATGGAGTTGTATCAGGTTTTATGGGATGAAGGCGGGTAAGTCATTGGGTCCAAGGACGCGATAAGGTCCGAGGTACGTGGCTGATCATAGTTAACCACTAGTAAAGCCAAGTACCCAGGACTTGTTCCAGCACCCGCTTGCGGCTAAGGCCGAACCAATCAGATGACCGGGGCAATACATCGCGTTCGACTATAGTTGTTCCGCTTGCAGTACTTTGGTCTTTCCTTGTTTCTTTTATGTTTTCGCCTTTCTGCATTGCTTCTCCTTGTCTTTTAGTTTCACCCTAATCTTTAATTTGGCCCCTCTTCGTCAGTCTGGGGCACATTGACCCTTGAAGTCTACTCAGGAAGTAGCAACCAAGTTCAGGGGAAAGAAAAAGAAAAAGAAAAAGAAAAAGAAAGAAAAAAACAGACACAGAAACAGAAACTAAGAACATAAGAAACACGAAGAAATACGAGAAATCCCAACGGCAACCTGGTCACGAAACAACTACAAAAGGGAAACAAGAAGTTCTCCCTATTTTGACGTAACCTTCTCTTTGTCCCTCCCGGGCCAACCGATCTGGAGCTCATCCAATCTGAAACATCATCCACCTCCCATCATTTCCGTGCGGAGATCCTTCAGCCGCCAATCGCACGCTCAATTCCCAACCCAACGGGGCGTACGAGCTGGGGCTCGGATTGATCCCTAATCGTTAGCTTGACGTCACTCTGGTCCTTGCGATCTATAGCACCCTCACGCGTGGATCATTCCCCCGCTCTGATCAGTCTGTATATTACGCCGGTCATCACCCCCATGTGGCGCTGGTCCCTGTAAAGCCAAAGTCCGGGGGAGGAAAAAAGACAGCACCATTGAAGAACCATGGGCAATCTCCAATCTACCTCAACTAAGAACGACAACCGCCGTTCCAACCGCCTTTCCAAACCTTTAACCAGGAAGTTCACCTTCAGCTCCCCACATCTATCCCGCTCGGAATATGAATCTTCAGAGCTAGCTTCCGGGTTAATTGGATGGCAGAATCCATGGGTGGGCTCAACCATCTCTGAGGTGAAGAAGGTCCCCGGTTCGAATGCGAGCGAGGTGACCACTCCGATCGAGCCAGAACCAGCTTCCCGGGAGCTGGGCACAGCGAGGAGATCAGTCTCGCCTCGTGATACTCTGCCACCACGCTCCAGCTCTCTATCAGCCGCCTCGGCTGGTAAAAGAGCCAGCCAACCCGTGATGTCGCCGACTTCCCCGCTGTCAATCGCTCCGGAGCAGCCAAGGCGGTCGAATTCGGTTCAAATCAGTCTGCAAAGACAACGGAGTGTCGTCTATGACAGTGCCATGGAAGATGCAGCGTCCTCTAACACCCATTTCTTAGTGGGTAATCAACGTTTCTCATTAACTCGACGACGGTCTCTACTGACACGCCCTGGGGTGGCAACGCGACGGACTACGGGTGCAATTCGACGCATGCCATCACCAATTGGGGAGCCAGAGATGGATGAATCAGAGTCTACTCTTGCAAACTGGCGTCTACCCCCGCGGCAGAGAACCCCGCTTGTGTCTGCACCTCCGGCACGGCCCACAAGTCCGGCAGATGCTCGATACACTCAACTTGGAGCGTTGAAGCTTGGTTCTCTGCGGGTAGTCAATGGTTCTGCGTCCCCATGCCCGAGTGAACGTATTCCGCTCAACCGAGCTCCGGGGCTTGGTCTGGAGGCTATCCAGACGACGTGTCCAGCGACGCTAGAGCCATGCTCGGTGTCCGACACGAAGAGGTCAGATGATGCTCCAGGGAGCCCATTTTCCTTCGAAAAATCTCCTACAATCGCGGTGCCTTCGCGGGGGAAGACCATGCTCAGAGAGCTGGAAGATGAGGGAATTGCCATGTGTGATGAACGCCAGCTGGAGAAGGTCCCCACGGAAACTGGATTGGATCGAAGCACATCTCGATCACTCAACAAGTCCGACAGTGGCTATAGTTCCGCCGCTTCGCTTCGCTCGATTCAAGGAAGCCGAACAAGGAGGTCTTTCGACTCTCAGATGTCGGTGTCCTGCATTACGGATGAGAAGATCCAGCTCTATCTTGGCCTCCAGGAAAACCCTCCTGGAAATTACTCCCGGCCACGTCCTCCTTCTAATCGCTGGTATGATAAAAATGGCGTCATTGCGCAGTCGCGGCCTGGCACGAGGACACGCCGGTCTACGCTGTGCGCGCCTCGATACACAGAATACTCCACCCCGAAGGATCTCGCGTTGGAGTCAAGCACTTCCCCATATCCATTTGCTTTCCAGGAAGAGCAGACGGCTTCCAACAGAGGATCTTTCTACATGGATGGCTACTCCGTCACGGCACTTGAGACCTCATATAGCTCAAGCCCTTCGGTCACGCTGGAGACAAGTAGCAGCTCTCAGCAGAGGGTTAGCACAGAGATCCAATCTCGGATATACCGATCTGCGTCTGAGCAGCGTCTCCGCGGAAACGCCAAGTACAACACAGGGGTCTCGCACTCCCGATCCCGAAGCCAACGAAGCGGTCGAGTTTGGTGCCAAAGACCTGGCATCGAGGTGCCGCCTCTGCCGACGATCTTGTCTCCAGATCATATTCTAGTTGGAGAGGAAAATGACGGGGAATTTCCCCTGATTGAGTCCCGAGGCCGGCCCCGCAGCCGTAGCCAGGACCACCGGCCTCGCAAGCTAACGAAAGCGCGTTCACGGCCTGATGTTCATATGACGACTTCTCCTTTTGCACTTGGCTAATACAGGAATGCCGGTGTGGTTCTCTTTCTCTCTCTTCTTTATCCTCTTCTTCTTCCTTTTTTCCTTTTTAATTCTTTCTTCCTTTCTTTTTTCCTTTTTGGGAAGGTTCTACAAAAGTTGGTGTCAAGCGTTAGATTCGGATTTGTTAGGTGTTTTGGATGGAGTCTGCTGATTTGGAATGGATATACCCTCGTTTGATTTGCCATTCCAGGCTTGATATACGGGCGTTTTGAATTGCTTTCATTGGGACATGTCAATTTGGTTTAATGACGATTTTAATGAGAAAATCAATTTTTACTTTTGATTCTGCGTCGCATTTGCAGTTTAGAGTTGCCAGCTCGCAACCTCTTCACCGCGTGGCCCAGCCTTGAAGTAAGGGAGAGACAGAGTGCAGGACATACACACGCTGTTGATATATCACATACTGGGAATTGGGAAGAATACGTAACATCTGGAGAGCTTCACGCGTTAACCCAATATGATCCATGAACGATATTAGCGTAGTAGATAGCTAGATATAGTCTCAAGCCCACGAAAAGAGGCCCTTAGGTCGAAATGTGGATCATCACCAAGGCTTAGCTTTCCTTGAATATAGAGAAAGAGGTCCTCTCTGGGGCGCAAGTACGCCGTACCTATCGACGCCAAACTGAATATGCTGGGATCCACCCCATTGACCGCTTCAACGCCCTCGCTTCGGTCTAGGTGGCTTGCTTAAGGTTATATGAAGGATTTATCATTTGAATTTGAATTTTCAAATATATCTGCCTGACCGCGATAAGTATACAGCTTAGTTTTGCAATCCATGTCTTGATACGAGGCGTGCTTTAGCGTACCTCGAAAGCTTCTAAATGAAATGGTATCGAAGTACGAGCTATACAATGAGCAGAGTCTCAATCCCAGTAGGTATATTTTCTTTCACTCAGTTCTCCATAGAAAACTCGGACCGAAGCTCTAGGTAACCAGATTGATGGGTGAATATCCAACCTATATATATTCCTTGAGAAGGGCCTTCGCCACCTAGAGATCTATCATTACGGCTCATCGGGACCGAATTGTACCACAGAACGGGTAGTTTGCTTTGCAATCGTTCAAAATCCATGGAATTCTTCATGTAGGTAACTATCACCGGGGAAAACCAAAACCGAAACGATATTAGTTGGTCTGACGGCCATATCCCCTAATTCTCTCCGCGAATGCCCAGCTCTGTCCTTCGATCTGCTCATCCTCCTTGAGATCAATGCCCTCCTTGGTAATGACTGCTATCGAATATTTGTCGATACTGCGGGCATCACGGTAGAAGAGGACCTTCAAACAGTCCTTCAGGGCTGACACTGCCTCCTCCCGGGTGATTTCTTCAATGGGCATCTCTTCGGGAAACCGTCGCCGCAGGATGGGAACGGCAAGATGAGCACCAAACCCAGTAGCCAGATGGGGAGCGGAGAAGGTTGTGCCCAGGAGATCCGCTGAACTGAGGAACGGCTTGCCATCCACGTCGAAGCCTGCAACAAGGACATGGTTCCACAATGGGTTGAACTCGGAGCGTCGCTTATAAAAGACCTTGGCGAGGTAAGTGTGCAGGTTCTTGGCATTGAGCATGTTGCCGTGGGTTGAGTAGTTCTCTCTGATATCGATGGATTCGAGCAAACGGTCAATGTATTGCATGTCGGACACATCTCCACCGAAGCCGACAACGGCGTTGTCGCCGAACACCCGCAGACGCTTAACATCAGTGAAGCGTGCCAGGGATCCGTAGGAAGCTAGAAGTTGACGGAATATGTCAGGCATTTGATCTCGCGATCTGAGCAGGGATGCTGGGGGTTGCGTACCTAGGTTGTCGGTGGCCAGAACGACACCACCGTTAAACTTCACACCAATGACGGACGTTCCCGTCACCGCCGGTGACGAGGTGTGTGTCTTAGGACCCGTGGTCTGAAGATATGCGGGGTTGTAAGCGCCGTAAACATCGTTCCTGGGCTGTAATGTGCTGTTAGCGACGAAATGGACGGGTTCATGGTTGGGAGTCCTTACTCGACCCCAAGTTCCCGGGAAGTGGTCCATTATCAATCAAGAAGGTCTGAGAAATGTTTGAAAAGAATAGATCCAGGTACAAAGCAAATTCAAACAGCGACGATGAAGAGAGTGCGGCGTAGGGATTGAACGATGACGATGCACGGAGCTTAGGCAGGCGAAGCTGACGGAGCTCTGGATGACTAAGCACTGGATTCCAATGAATGCAACAAAAGTATTAAAGAACCAACTTTCTAGTAAGGAACCAAAGTTCTAATGGGAATCAACCTTGTTGAATAATATGTGGAATCGATAGTATGTTGTGAAATTGATTCTATGCAATCACCATATGCACCTCCTCGACTATTGTAGAGGCTCGCGATATCTGACCCAATCTGGTTGGTCGTATTCGCTTGTTGCCCGAGCCCCGAGGCACCTCAATCCATGTCCGTGGGCCTTCTTATTGGCAGAACCACATTAGTAGGTTGCTCAGCCTCGCAAAAGCTTCGTATCCGCACGGGATCCCGGTCGATCAAGGGACATTGGTAGACATAAATATGATCCCCCTGTACCCTGCACCAATCTACGCCAAAATTCCTTCACGAACCGCACATACTATATACCATGGCCTCGGACTTGACTCAGTCCGAGTCGTTTCAATCTACCCATCCAGAACTTGACGAACAGGATTCATCTCGTCTTTACATCATCTACCGAAAAAGGTGGAAGCGGCACTATGAAGTCAAATCTGCGGCAGACCAAGTCTTATACTTTGGCGAGGTATCAAATTTCAAGCACGCTAAGCCGGACCTCACCTTGCATAGAGGAACTAGCGCCAATGCACCTGTGGTGGCAGCGAGCAAACTCCTCAAGCTCTCCGGTGACTTCAAGTTGGCCTTGGGAGACCCTGACGATGTGAAAAATGTCCAGTGGGAGGACATGACCAGGGAATCTTGGATGCACCAAACGTATCGCTTTGAAGTGAATATTTCCAGCCAGTCAGGGGGCACCCACGGGCAACGGCGAGCCTTTCTCTGGAAGCGAACACGTTCGGTAGGAGTCGATGGTTCAACACCATCGTGGAATTCTCGGAATTTTAAGCTGGTTGATGAGACCAGCGGTGACCTAGTGGCGGTGTTCACGAGCAAACGGTCTATTGGCCAATGTGGAAGATTGCAGATCAAGGAGGAGCATGGGCAATGGTTTGATACGATGGTCTTGCTCTCATATATAAGCCTGTATGAAAGGTTTGAGCGCCATAACAGGCAAGCTGCTGCCGCAGCTGGAGGGTCATGAGAGAGTCATCCTGCTGCACTATGTACAATAGCCATTTGTCTGTTCTTGTCATCTCATGTTTGAGATCCTGGCCTTCTCTTGAAATCCGAAAACCTACTGATAGATCATTAAAATTCCACTCTTGGTGTTTCTGAGGCTTGAAACCCCGGCAACCCTGAGCTGTAGAGAAACAATCCCAATTGCATAGGGTGGTTGAAAAGGTACCAGTAGTCGTAGTTGCAAGGCCCGAGCATGCTTACTGGGCCCTCGGCTCATTCTTAGCCTGCAGATTTATCCAGACTTGAGCAGGTCCGGATTTTGCGAAGAATAATGTTCTTGGAGCTAACGTCAATCTGCTCGCTCACGGATTGCCTTTTCTCTTGGTCTCCGTGCTGGAAGCGGATCGCTGTGCAGGAGAACCGGAGACAAACTCAATGGAAGATCTCTGTCCAGATGTTTTCTTATCGTCCAACCTTTGCCGTGCTTCCTGCTGGGCCCGGAAGAGCTCTTCCTTGAACGCCCAAGGGGGTAGGGTGGAAGTATTCCAGAGTTCCACAGGTAAGGACGTATTATACTGTGCTTGCTCATCAATCCCGGCATGTTCCATCATTTTGATCAATAAACTCGGGTTCTTCAAGGACGATGAGCTTGCTAGCTTTGCATTGAAATGGACGCCTTGTTTTTTGAGGGAGAGGAAATGCTCGAACTTGGCATTTACGGCAGGGTCGGGGGATCCTGGCGGGGATGGAGGAATGTCCAAGTTAGGGACTGGAGGGAGCGTCAAGTCCTGGGTCAAAGTCCGTGATGCTGAAAAGGGAGAAGTGCGGCCGCCTGCAGAACGCTCGTCCGGGTATGGAGTTGTGTTCATAGATACCGGGCCTAGTACTGGACCATTCGGAACTTCATTGCTGGTGCTTGGCCCGAGTTGACTTAGAGTATTCTCAGCTGCATTCTGGTCTACTTGAAATTGGGGGCGCAGATTAGTTTCGGAACCAATAGCTTTTGAATTCATGCTGGAATCACCTTTGACATGGTTGGCTTGCGAAACCTCGAGAGGTTGGTTTTTGTGCTATATAAGAGAGTTTTAGTTCAACTACCCAGTACATGACAGTAATATAGTTCGAACCTGAGGTGCAGGGGTCTTGGTCTCAACTTCTTCCTCACTGCTGCTGTCGTACGCACCGAGACCGAGCATGATACGGCCTGTAGCCTAATCTTCCCAAAAAACGGTACTTTGCCTAGAATCGAGAAGGGTATGCAGAATAAGTAACAAATGCTTGTACAATATCGCAATCCTCGACGAACTTGTCGTCAGTGTATTCGAGTACTGTACAAAGTAAACCTTCCGAGGTTGGCAAGTTAATGAGAGACCGCCTGGAGCTGGGTGTTACATAAGCGAAAGGCAGCTGCGGCATCGCGTCAGACATGTTAGAACATTGACCAGCTTTCTCCTCTCCCCAAATCCAACTCTCAACTGATTCTTGACTACTCTACCACTTTTTACAACCTCTGAATCCTCTTTTGCAACAAATCTTCATTCCGGATACATTTTATTTTTCACAATGACGTCGCTTCTGGGTCACCCAGCTGGTGGTGAGGGTATCGGCTACTCCTTCTCCCAACCAACAGCTGCCCCTGTCAAGCAACATGGATTTTACCCGTAAGGAATCCATCAACTTTGACTGTCTGTGAATGTTTGAAGCTCATGATACTATCAGATACACCGACAACGGTGGTTCGACCCTGGGCATCACTGGGTCTGACTTCGCGATCCTTGCTGGTGACACCCGCTCTACATCAGGCTACAATATCAACTCTCGGATGGTTCCAAAGGTTTTCAAGATAGGCGGTGATGATGAGACTGGCGAGGGAGCTCACATTGTCCTGTCTGTGGTCGGTTTCGCTGCGGATGGTAATGCCCTAAAGGAACGACTGGACGCCGTGGTGAGGATGTACAAGTACCAGCATGGAAAACCCATGTCTGTTTCCGCGTGTGCACAGCGGTTGTCTACAATCCTATACCAGAAGCGATTCTTTCCCTACTACGTAACCGCCATCTTGAGCGGTCTGGACGAGGAAGGCAAGGGCGCTCTGTACAGCTATGACCCCGTGGGCTCATACGAACGGGAGCAATGCCGGGCGGCCGGTGCAGCAGCAAGCTTGATCATGCCCTTCTTGGACAACCAGGTCAACTTCAAGAATCAATACATTCCTGGCAGCGGAGAAGGACACGCACTGGAGCAAAAGAAGGCTGAGCCTCTGCCCCAATCGACAGTTGAGCAATTGGTGCGAGATGCATTTACAAGTGCGGTGGAGCGGCATATCGAGGTCGGTGATCACTTGCAAATGATGATCATCACCCGGGATGGAATCCAGGAAATTTTCCACCCGTTGAAGAAGGATTAGAATTATTTCCCCCCTTTTGTCTATGACAGCTTTCTAACATGAGAATATGGAATCTTTTTGAAATCCCTTTTTGGTTCATTTGTACTCAAAGTAACATAAACATAAGCCACTTTCCGTAAATGGAGCTCTTAAACATCGTCACTCGGATATAGTATCTTTTTAGAAAGCCCACAATTAAAATGCACCAAAACGCCTAAACCATGCCAAGGAGTATTTGAAAGGGAGTATGAAATCAGAAACGCTCCTTCATGCGCGAAGCCACCGTTCGAAGGTTGCCGTAAACCTTGCCCTATTTATGGGTTAGAAACTTGCTTCATGATGCCTGTGTATGTGGTACAAACTCACCGGAGGGCTACCCAGGATCAGGCTAACGATGGCCTCTCGGGCAATGTGAATGTTCTTGAAGCCACCGAGAATGTGAATTTTGGCATCTGCCAAGACAACTCGGGTCCGACTGGCATTTTCAATGGCAAACTTGGTCTTTCCATCCTTGCCAGCAATTCGGCCAATGGCACGACCCAGATGCTCTCCATTCAGCGTCTTCACATCCTTGATCTCAAAAGTCTCGATATAGAGATCATCCAGTCGTAGAAGAGCGATCGCATCGTCAATATCAAATCCGAGAGTGAACGCCTTGACGAAGTCTGCACCCTTCTGCAGCGCACCGACGTCGGTGGTAAATTTGGAGGTCCGCAACTCAACTGCGCGGCTTTTCACATTCATGCGTACCTGCAGCTTCAAGTGCTCGACGATCGGAGGGCAGATCTTGGTCCAGTTTGCTTTGAGGGGTGTCATGCGGTGAGGTGGAACGGGAACCTTGCGAGTTTCGACCCGGTAGGCGGTGCTGGTTTCCTTTGCGGGAGTGAAGACGGGGCGGCCCTCTTCATCGATGCGCATTTCGTTGTCTTCGGGCGAAGTTTCCACAGGTTTGGATACATCAAGATCCGCCTGGGCATCAATTAGAACCTCATCGTCCTGGTCTTATCAATGGAGTTAGCGCATCTCAGAAGATCTCGAACTATGCAATCTAGGCAGTAACCCACCATGGAACTGAGCTACTGGAATTCCTGTAGATTCCACCGGTTGAATAATAGCAGTAGGGGCAGGCATTGTGTGTGAATGTGTTGGTGTGGGTAAGACCAGAAAAAAAAAATGATGAGTCTGTTATCGCAGAATTTATCGCCCCTCTACCAAAAGAAGTTGTGGGCGGCCCGATTTTTCCCTGTGCAAACAGCACAAACAGCGGATGATTTCATCTTTGCCAATTCCAGTTTCTCAACTCCAAGTTACGGAAGCTCTCTAGCTATTCTTTTCCTTACTTCCCTACAGCCCCTCACAGGATGTGAAGATAGAGATGGCCGCCAACTTCGGACGTCGGCTTTACACCCAATTCTGGGAATCGGCCCATCCATTCCTAGGTCGCATGCCAAATCGCATTTCCGCCGCCGACGCCTCTTCAAGGAAGCTTCTCGACTCGTTCGTGGCTGGTCCGCACCGCTTGTCCACTCCAGCTGGGAAATCAACCCAACTGACCAGAAGATTCGCTTCGGGTAGCTTTCTCGTCCTCGTCTCTCCCAGTTCCACAGCAGCAGAGACCAGTGCAGCGTGCATCATAACCTCCAAAACTATATCACCACACTATCTCTGGAAACGAGCTCTTCACACACCAATAAGTGGCCAACATAATGGAGGATCCTCCGACAATCATCAGGCCTTAAAGGCCGATGATTCTTCTCCGAGTTCCCAAGAAACTGCTAATCACACTCAAAATTCGCCTCCGAAGCTGCAACCGCATGATCCGCCTCCCGCACGTCCCTCTAACCACCATTTAATGGATCGCCTACCACATATACCACACTTACACCGACCAACAAAAGAAGAGCTTTTGGCGGCAGCAACTGGGTTTTGGTCGCGTCTCAAGGTGCGATTCAAGTGGTTCTCGATACGAAGTGTACGGCCCTTCAACCTTGATGAAATAACAGCACTCTTCTCCTGGGTTCTCCTAGGTCATGTTGTATGGGTCGTAGTGGGAACAACGACATTCTTCTCTCTTCTGATTTTGGCCATCAACACTGTCTTCGCACAAGGTATGTGGATAATGTTTCACTGCTTGAGGGCTCAAGTGCTAACCAGGTCTCAGAAACGTTGGCCGGATGGGTGGGCAATTACTTGACCAAGTCCTCTGGCGTTCAGGTTGTCTTTGAGTCTGCCATTGTGCCCAAGTGGAAGAATGGTGTGATTACTTTCAAGAACGTTTTTGTTTCGAGGCGGCCAGGCCAAGGTACAGGCCATGTCAGTAAAGGTTCTTCAAAGACTGCCGCTGCTGCCGCCGCCGCCGCTGCCCGAGGTGAACCCGGACTCGAGGATCCACTCGCGCCTGAAGAAGAAGACACCAATTACACACAGTTTGACGTATCCCTTGAAACCGTCAACGTGACGCTGTCATTTACCAGGTGGCTGAATGGCAAGGGTCCGTTGCGAGATGTGGAAGTCAAGGGAATTCGAGGTGTTATCGATCGCCGGCATGTTTTCTGGCCAGAGGATGATCTCGATCCCAAGTCCTACCGACACGAGCATTATCCGGGCGATTTCGAAATTGATTCATTTAAAATGCACGATGTATTGGTGACTGTATATCAACCCGACAACTTCCGACCATTTTCTATCAGTATCTTCTCTTGCGACCTCCCCCAACTACGGAAGCAGTGGTTATTCTATGACTTCTTGTCGGCGAATATGATGTCGGGTTCCTTTGATAACTCGCTATTCACTATTCACCCGCGTCAGACCAATGGCTTCACAGGGGGCCGATGGGATGAAGGTACAGAGGATGATGGCAAATCCAGCCCATGGAAAAAGCACAGCAGGATTCGTGTTGATGGACTCAATGTCGATCATTTGAACCGCGGTGTCCAAGGCCCATTCTCGTGGATCCATGAAGGCACCGTGGACATTGTGGCCGACATCATGTTCCCTGCTGAAAATGACGAGAGCATAGCGAAGGTGATGGCAGATTTCTATGATCGACTGGAGGCCACTGTCACCTCCAATCAGGATTCAGACTCTCTGCGTCAGAATGCGGATGTCGATCTCGAACCCGTTTCCGATGCCGACAAGCGGTTCCTTATGATGGACCTTCGAGTTCAGATGAACAACGTTCGTGCCGCTGTGCCCATATTTACCCGAGACCTCTCTTATATCAATAACGCCCTCATTCGCCCAATTGTTGCGTACATCAACTCAAAGCGTACCTTCATTCCCATCAACTGCCGTCTCGTCAAGCGTGCTGGCGATTTTGATGGCAGCTGGACCATCTTTGACAGTGGGTTGATGGACGATCTATCCGCCGCTGTAAGTTTGATTTTTTCCGTTCCCCTATATTTTGGTTTATCTTGCGGGGGCATAAGGCTAATATATCTCCTTCAGACCTACGATGCCTTTGCTCGAGACGTCGTGGACGACCAAGCCCGCAAAAGGCGATTCAAGAAAGTTGGATTCTGGTCTCTCCAGCTGGCCGCACAGGCCATCTTCATGGGGATGGCGGGCAATATCGCATGATTTTATATACATTTCAATGGCCACTCATTGTAGACCGGTACCATTTGGCGTTCTGGGGTGTCTTGGATTTTTTGCCCCATGTATCATAGCCACTACGACAGGGTTGCATTATGTGGAGTCTGGGTATTCACACGGTTTTCGTTATTTCTGTTGTTTTCCCTTGTCATACTTTGGTTGTGGAGGTTTACCTTGACTACTCTATTTGTTCTACCTGTATTATATTGGACAATCTTCCACAGACTTGACCTAGATAATGTCTTACCTCTTGTTCGTATGTGTAGGGAATCCTAGAATGTATATCTTTGGTGTCTAGATTAGCAAGGATGTTTGGGGCATATGCAGGGTTTACTTATAGATCTCTACTAGGCCAGCCTCAACGATATAGACGGCGGGATGACCCTTGATTCGGAAACCTCCACGTTCATCACCTCCACGGGGACAAAAGTATATATCTCGATCTGGTGCATATCTGTTGTAATATTTATGTATTAGTAGGGTATGTATTTGTTCTACTATTTTATAAATCTGCACACCCTAGTCCCCAGTTTATAGTTCCTCAAGCCAAATCAGCCCCAGTGAATCACGGATCACTCCATGGTCCCAATGGGTTTCTAGCTGTCACCAGAGATCGTCGTGGGCTCCACCAAACACCACCAGCAATTGAGCCCTTCTCCCCCTTTTCTCTAATTTCCGCATTTCTTCTCTCTCCCCACCTTCCATATATACTTTTTTTTTTTCTTTTTTGAAAAAGAAAGACTTAGATCCTTGTGATTTAGCCTTCTCATTATATTCTTGGCTTTTCAAGGGCCCTTTCATCTAAGACATCGCTATCTCTTGAACCCCTTTCTTGCCTCTTTATTAAGCTTCCAAGCTTCCCGGGACCCGCCCTCTCCCACTCCGGGTCTTGCCCCCAAACCCCCCAACCCCTCTGATGCTGATCCCTGTGTAAAACGATGTCCCAGTGGCGAGGCAGTGAGGACGACGCGCCAGGTCCTAAGAACCAATCTGCTCAATACCCGCCTCTCAACGGCCTTATTCCCCGAGACTACCTAGGCGCGCGATCCGAGGTGGCTTCGCGCCCCGGCGCTCCTGGGTCTCGGCATATTTCACCATCACCACTGCACACCACTTCTCTCCTCAACTCACGCCTGCAAGATTCTCCGCCACAGAGTCCGCTGTCGCCCCGATCTAGCGCCAACCCTTCCCCGTCCCAGAATCGGTCGCCCATCTCCCGTATAGCCAATGCACCATTCCCGGCGCCTCCCTCGAATCCAGTTCCTAATTTCTCTCCGTCACCAGATATGATGGTCATGGAGTCGGGCAACATTCCAAGACCCAGTGACGGCAGTATTTCCAAATCGCCTGGTACGGCTGAGCCTGATCGTTCCGCTTCCTCGTCCGTGAGCTCTATACTGTCGGCCCCCGGCGATCGTCCAACCCACCGCATCATGCCGCGCACGTCGTCTATTGATTCTGCGATCTCGTCCTTATCCTCTGCCTCCCAAAAATCTACCTTTGATGCCAATGCGTTAAGTCCAGCGGACATTAGCAACCTCATCAATGCGGCCGGTTCGGCGGAGGCTGTTATTGTACACCTCCTGAGAGAGAAGCACCAAGCAGCCTCCCAGAACTCGCAACTTTGGAAACTAGTTGATAAACAAAGGACGCTGATATTAGGTCTTAATAAGGACCTCGAGCGTGCCTTCAATGAGAAGGAAAAGTACAAGAAAAAATTGAAAGAGCTTCAAGACTCCGCGCCTCCACTGCCAACCACGGATCCTGCAGGTTCCCTGACCGGATTAGCTGCAGCGGCGCATCCTCAGCAAAACATACCTGGACCGATTGGCGGGCAACAGGGTGACAGGCGAGAATCCCCACAATCGACTATTGTTCCCGCCCAAGCCGCATCCCGAATGCCACTTGAAAGCACGGATCTGAGTCCCACTAGCAATTTGTCATCTCCGGTTGAAAGTGATGGGCAGAAACTCCCACACCCGAGTCGCAAGCCTCCGCCGGCGCCTCTAGACTTGCGGCTGCCAAATGATAATATTCGCAAAGTGCACGGGGACCCAGATTCGGAATCCGATTACGGCGATTCCCAAGAGGAAAGATCAAGCCTAGATCGTGGAAGGAGAAAGACCCGGGAGGAAGATGATCGAGATAGGGAGACCACCAACAAAAAAGAGATAGATCCCCAGGGATCAATGAGTACGGTCAAATTCGGATCGTCTCATTCCTCCCGGGATACGGCCACGTCTGCAAGCCCAGCAACTGTTCCCCGTGAGCTTGCCACGAGATCGCCACCAAACGTAGGGGCATCTGGCTCTGTCGGCTTCATGCTCAACTCTCGCGCAAATTCTTCCCTTCCAAATGGACGCCCGAGCTTCCCCAACCCTAAGAGCCCCGGTTTACCATTAAGCCCGAGGCCAGAGGATCGACCTCTTGGTTCGCCTTTGCCCCGCATGCCTCGAGATATCAATTCTATGGCAAGCCAGTCCATGACTGCAGGCACGAACCTACCTGGGTTGCCCCTGTCTCCCAGAGCTGGTAATTACCCAGCTCATTTTGCCCCGATACCAACAATCGATCCTGCTGTGAAGATAGACAGCCCGAGATCCCCGCGATCTCTCAGGTCCACTATCTACCAGGGATTGGTGTCAGACGAGTACCCTGGCTTATTGTTGCCACCAAATGCTCTCCCTGTGATTCAAGTCCAAGTTTCTTCTTCCCGACTTCGACCCTCCAGGAATAGTTATATGGCACCGAAGCCGCTGGAAGAGGAGCCCGTGTTTACTCTGAGTGTAATTTCTCGGGCTGAGATGTCGGAACTCTGGCGAGTTGAAAAAGTCATTGCGTCTTTGCCTCAGCTAGATCACCAAATCCGCCAATTGGTCGCATTCTCAGGGAGATTACCAGACCGCAGCATTTTTAGTGGACACTCCCCTGCTAAAGTAGATGCCCGGCGTGCTGCGTTGAATGCATATTTTGACAGTCTGTTGGATACACCAATGGATGAAAATGCGGCCTTGGTCATTTGTCAATTTCTCACAAACGACGCCATTGAGCCGCGAGATGACGAGACTAGCCTGCTTAAAGGCAATGGCTCGACGCAGCCTGATATGCCTCGTGGATCTGATGGAAGGCCTCGAAAAGAAGGCTACCTAACGAAACGAGGCAAGAACTTTGGCGGTTGGAAAGCGCGATACTTTGTCCTTCATGGACCTGAGTTGAAATACTTTGAGTCGCCTGGTGGTCCTCACATGGGTACTATCAAGCTTCACCATGCCCAAATCGGCAAGCAGTCACAGAATTCTAGCAGTCAGACTAACTCCCCTCCTGGACCAGATGAGGATGCCGACAATCAGTATCGCCATGCTTTCCTTATTTTGGAGCCCAAAAGGAAAGACTCCTCAGCCCTTGTCCGACATGTGCTTTGTGCTGAGAGTGATGACGAGCGCGATAAATGGGTAGAGGCTCTGATGGAGTACGTCGAGAGTCCCTCCTCAGACAATGATAGTCGGGGGAGTGCATCTACCAAGAGCCAGCAGCAAACTCAGGCAAGACAGCAGCAACCTTCAGGCAATGGCAGTAAACCTAAATCATTACCCCACAGCGGTAGCAGAAAGCCAACTAGGGGCGTTGAAAGTCCTGACCAGGAAGTTGCGGCCCCAGTCCAGGGATTCAGCTTCGATGACACCATTGCGGCAGAGCCTCCGATTCTTGGTTCCTCTCTTGAACAGGCTCCTCGTTCGCCACGTATCCCGGCTGCGCTCTCAACAGACTTTCGAGACCTCAGCCAATCTCCCATCGAGCAGTCCTTGCAATCACCTAAGACTATCTCTGGGCCTACCAATGGAGCTGTGATCCAGGACGTTGGAGCATGGGGCAACAAAACTACGATGTCCACTAAGGAAAAGAAACGCAGCATCTGGGGCTTCCGCACCCGGTCTTCCTTTGATCTGTCATCGCAGGCCCCAGCTGTCAATGAAACGGGCGCAGCAAACCATAGCATTCAAGCAGAACGCAAAGATCCTGTCAGGCCTGTATTCGGAATTCCCTTGGCAGAGGCAGTTCAGTACTGTGGTCCACTTGGAGTGGATGTGGAGTTGCCGGCTGTTGTGTATCGCTGCATCGAATACTTGCATTCCAAGGGTGCCGCGTTAGAAGAAGGAATCTTCCGCTTGAGCGGTTCTAATGTTGTGATCAAGGCCCTGAAGGAACGGTTTAACAACGAGGGCGACGTGGACTTCATTGGTGGAGATCAGTATTATGATGTTCACGCTGTTGCCTCTCTCTTCAAGCAATATCTTCGGGAACTCCCGACGACGGTGCTTACTCGAGAGCTTCATCTGGATTTTCTTCGGGTTCTTGGTATGTCTCTTCACTCATCCCTTCACAGTCTTAGTGGGCAAAGTAGGCTAATCGTTGTCCTCTCTCTCTTCAAACAGAGCTCGATGACCGCCAAAAGAAAATCACAGCCTTCAACGGTCTGGTCAGCCGGTTGCCAAGGCCGAACCTGGTGCTACTGCGAGCCTTGTCGCTGTTCCTTATCGAGATCGTTAACAACTCCGACGTGAACAAGATGACCGTTCGGAATGTTGGCATTGTTTTTGCTCCAACTCTTAACATTCCTGCACCAGTGTTTTCGATGTTCCTCACAGATTTCGATAGCATCTTTGGTGATATCGGTTCTGGCCCAGGCCCAGCAATTGAATTAACAGTGGACCATAGTCTTTCCCCTGACGACGTTCGTTCCCCTCGTCACCAGATGTTCTCAGATATACCGACCCCGTCGTACAACCAGACGTCATTCCGAGGCCCAGGGGACGCACCCAGTGGTTCTTCAGATATCTCCCGAGCCGCCAACGACACAGGCTTTGCTCCTATGCAGCCCAGCTATGACCAGCCAGCTTATAGGAGCGACGCATATAGCCAACACCAAGGTGCCTCGGCATCTTATGGTTCGTTGAACGGCATGTTATCTCCCGGCTCGGACGATACTCGTTCAGCCAAGACAAAGAGGCGAGAGAGCTCAATGCTCTTTATGGAATCCAGTATGTAAAATCGGCCAAAGCTTCGTGGGGGCATTCTTCTAACTCTATTCAGACCCAGGAGATCTTTCATTCTACCAAGACAAATAATCAAACCATCTCAAGCAGTCATTGTGACCGTGCTGCTATCTTGATCTTCTCGATATCTTTCTATCTTTGGATTGTCGATGAAGCCAAATTTTTCTTTCTTTCCTTACCGATCACGATTTGCACGCAGAATGACGACTTTACCCACTTGGCACCAGCAGACGGGAATGTTTAATGATAATGGTAATTAGGACAAGGTTGCAGTAATGAGGCACGAGCCTCGAGCTGTCGTGGAGATCTTTTATTTCTTGATCTATCGTTATACCCCTTCTTCTGCTTCTTTCTCTTTTCCTTCTTCTTTTTTTTTCATATTGTCTTTCTTTCTACTCTTGGTTCCTGTTGTTCGTGACCTGCTTACTTTCCATGTCTAATTTCTCCCTACGCACTGGAGACCTTTTGTATCTACAACGGTACGATTGTGCGTTATAGCTTGATATAGTCCAACGCCTCCATCCATATCTTTTGGCCCTTTGATCAGAAGCAATGTTGACGTGAATTCATTATATATCAAATTTGTTTTATGTTGTATCACTAGAGAAATCAGAAGCGCCCAGTTCGCTCGCCCCGCCATAAGCCCATGACTTCGCCATTTTCCCGGGCCCAATCTCGCACACTGTCTACCAGAGCCTTGGCCATTCCTTTGTTTTTAGACTTGCCGTCCGAGGTGCCCCGGCTGTGGCCCAACCCACTGGCGGCACGGTCTCCAGTGGCGTACTCCGATCCCATACTTGGTAGCACATTCTCACCAGCACTCAGACTGACAAAGAGGGCAAATGGGACCAGCCACACACACAACCCGAAATAGGAGGCGACCTCGGAGAATGAAGGCATATCGTCATAGTTCATCTGGTACGGTTGACGCCAGTTGTTATCGGCTCGGCGGGATGGGGAGGGTGGCATCGAAAAGTGACGGAACCATAACCAATGGTTCAGCAGCACCAGAATGCACGAGAGGATGAAGAGTGGATCGGATAGTTTGACGATGGGAAAGCGGCGCAGATTGCTCGCGTAAACCAGGTGGGAGAGGATGCTGAGTAGGGAGAGCCAGATGGGGAATCGGTCAAAGATCACCAAAAGGACCTGGATGAGGATAATGCTGTAAATGAGGCGATTTAAGAGCTTCCGTGCTAGTACAGTATGCTCCTCGACCAACTCAGACAGATAGTAAAGTCCCGATGCTAGTTTGCGTGTCAATGGAGTCTTCGTAAGTTCGGGGAAGCTTAAGCTTACCGATGGCTAGAGTGAGAAAAGCGAACCCAACAATCACCCCTAAATACCCGACAAGAGAAAGAATCCACATTGTGAGGCACAAAAATAGGAATGAGAATTGGAATTGGAATATTGTGAGAGGAAGAAAAGAAGACGAACGCGATTGATTGAAAACGAACGTGATCGACGGCTGCCTCAGGCCGCCACCCCACTCCGGTTTAAAAATAAATTGCAAACTAAAAAATTATGCCATGACATAGCACTCAGGAATCTTCACCCATCGCCACCATGTCGCGCCCTGAGGATATTCTGTGAGTCTCCTCCGTGTGATTCCGCCCATCATTGATCTTGCATTCAAACTAACCAGAGTGCCCTTGTGCCGCAGGCCGCCCGACCTCTTCTACAACGACAATGAATCCCGCAAGTATACAACGTCCTCACGTATTCGGAATATCCAAGCCGACATGACAAACCGAGCCCTAGAGCTTCTGGACCTTAAGTCTCCTTCTATGATCCTTGATGTTGGATGTGGTTCGGGATTGTCGGGTGAGATTCTGTCGCAAGAGGCCCCCGAAGACGGTGGACCGCATACGTGGGTGGGCATGGACATTTCACCTAGCATGCTGGATGTGGCTCTACAACGCGAGGTTGAGGGTGATCTCTTTCTTGCCGACATTGGCCAGGGAATTCCCTTCCGGCCCGGCTCTTTTGATGCGGCAATCAGTATCAGTGCCATCCAGTGGTTGTGCAATGCAGAATCCAGCGACGTCAGTCCTGAAGGTCGCTTGAAGCGATTTTTCGAGGGCCTTTATGCCAGTCTTCGTCGTGGCGGACGAGCAGTCTGCCAATTCTATCCCAAGAATGATATTCAGCGGAGCATGATCAGTGGGGCTGCCATCAAGGCCGGCTTCGGAGCTGGTATGCTCGAAGATGATCCAGGCACCAAGAATGGCAAGCTGTACTTGGTCCTGACTGTGGGTGGTGGCGGCCTCCAAGGGGATATCCGAGGTGTTGTGAACGGCATGGATGATGTCGATGTGTTGGATGCTAGGAAAAAGGCCATGGAAGTGAACAACGCCCGTCCGGCCCGCAAAGGTGACCGAGCATGGATTATGAAGAAGAAAGAACAGATGGAGAGGAAAGGAAAGGTGGTGAAGCACAACTCGAAGTACACCGGCCGCAAGCGACGTACGGCTTTTTAACTGCCATTTGGGTACGCTTCTTCCCAGCTCGCCATTCCAGATGCACCAGCGTGCTTCAAAAAGTTCTTCCTTTTCTTTTGATACCCCTTTCCCTCTTGACATCCACAATTCGATACTCATGACTCTCGAAGCATTCTTTCGGGGGGAACTTTCTCTCTCACGACTTCGGGGTTGACGTTTTTGATGTGCAGGGCTTCACTGCCTTTTGACCATTGACCCGGAGGGCACCATGTCTGCAAACTCATTCGGATTTGGCTAGTGCAGCTAAGAATTGTTATTTACAATTCCTCCTAAGATAGAAATTTTCTGTGGAATCCAAAAAAGTGTCTATTGCTATAACTTGCGGGGACATGGCGAGCTAAATAGAATGAAAGATAATACATAATGGAGGATCACCCCAGCTGGCTCGAGTTCCGAGCCAGTCAAGAAGTCATCCCCAGTCGTAGCGTAGCGGGGGGATCATGGAAGGCAGGGGGGGGTTTTTCCAGACAAAAAAGGATTTACAGAGCTGCCTCCATCTTGTCCAGAACAGCCCGAGTGAACTCGTGAGTGGTAGCCTGACCACCCATATCGCGGGTTCGGGTATGACCCTCACCGATCACATCGTAGACAGCCTTGGAGATGCGGTTGGCGTGGTCATCAAGACCAAGGTGACGGAGGAGCATGGAGCCAGACAGGATCATGGCGCTGGGGTTGGCCTGGTCCTTGCCCTTGATGTCAAGACCAACGTGACGGCAGCCAGGCTCGAACACGGCGACATCACGGCCCATGTTGCAACCAGGGACAACACCGGGGCCACCAACGAGGGCAGCACCGACGTTGGAGAGGATACCACCGTACAGGTTAGGCATGACCATGACGTCGAACTGCTGGGGGCGCGAGACCGCCTGCATGGAGGCGTTATCGACAATCATGTCGTTGACCTCCAGGGTGGGGTAGTTCTCAGCGACCTTGTGGAAAGTGCTGCGGAAGAGACCGTCGGCAAGCTTCATGATGTTGGCCTTGTGGATGCAGGTCACCTTCTTGCGGTTGTTGGCAAGAGCAAAGCTGAAGGCAAACTTGGCAATGCGCTCGGACTTGGCGCGAGTGATGATCTTGAGAGACTCAACCACGCCCTGGACGGACTGGTGCTCCAAGCCGGAGTACTCACCCTCGGTGTTCTCACGGATGATGCAGAGATCGACATCCTTGTGGCGAGTCTGGTATCCGGGAATGTTCTTGATCAAGGAGATCGAGGCGTAGATGTCAAGCTCCTGGCGAAGAGCGACGTTGAAAGACTGATGACCGGAACGCTCCACCGGGGTGTGGAGAATACCCTTCAGACCCAGCTTGTTGCGCCGGAGGGAGGCCAGCGATTCCTTGAACAGCTCCTCCGAGTGCTTGTTTCCGGTGTCGACACCGCTTACATCAACCTGCTCCCACTCAATGGGAACATTGTCGGCCTTGAAGATGGTCTTGACCGACTCGGCAACCTCGGCACCGATTCCGTCACCTAACGATCCATTAGCGACCATTTGCCGTCGCAAAACGCAAAACAAACCAAACGCGATCAAGCATACCGGGAATAAGAGTGACAGTGTACTTTCCACCATACTTGGTGGGCTTGAAGATGTCGGACTGTACGCTGGCGAAGGCTGGCAGGAATTAGTTGGGCAATCCACCAATGATTTTTGCACGGCGCAATGGGAGCTTCTTTTTCTCCATTGATAAAAGTGGGGGAGAGGTTCTGGGATCATAGCGTACATCGACTAGGGATTGAGCGAGCGACAGAGGGGGCCACGGAGGCGCTGCGAAGCAGGGTCTGCATTTGAAGATTAGCTCGGTTTTTGCGCGCAGGGGGTTCAAGGGCGCTGAGGACGAACCCGGGCAGGTTGAGCCGATCGGGAGAACATATTGTGCTAGGGAATTTCCTTTGGGAGAGGAATGGGAAATTTTTCACCCTTTTCAAAAATGTCTCGGTGAACAGGTATGGAGTGGGGAAAGGGAAGGCGGTTGGAGGTGGAAAAGAAAGAAAGAAAGGGACGGAAAAAACGGGCCCCGGATGGGCTCGGCATCTGGTATCGCGCGACACTGAGCAACCCCGGCCCGATCTTATCTTAGTACATCCCATCTCCATAGTATTAGTATGAAGGAATGATGTACCTTGTTTCAGGATGTTTTGGATGTTTGCATGTTTCTATGTTTTTTTTATGTTTCTATGGTTTGTACGTTTCTATGGTTTGTACGTTTCTATGGTTTGTACGTTTCTATGTTTACGTACTCCCTATTGATCCCCCATTTCGGTCATCCCACCATTCACTCGCCTTTGATCTTCTTATTGAACTACACTTTTGGTAATTCTTCCCCTTCCAACCTGGTCTCCCTTTTTTCTCGGCAACTTGATTCTTCCATGCAATACCCCATGATAGGCCTGATTGGGTATGCCGAATCTCTCCATGAAAGACGTATTTCCACATCCCCCAAAAGAAGTCCTACACGGGATTCTCTAACACAGTGAATGAAAGAAACTCACAAGCTCAGACTCGAGAAAAGTCCTAATCCCAACCTCTATAGGACAAGTGAGAAAGGCCGAGTCCATGCACTCCAGATCCCAATTTGGGTCTCAATAGACGCCATCTCCCCTCGTTGGCCAATCGTTCTTTGAGCAGCCTCATCCAGAATGGAAGGCATTCAATATCCTTGAGTGAAGCGGGAGCCTCGAATCTTCAGGTATAAAGTCAGGGTGCTCACGTCGTCTGGTTGTCTCTTCTCCATTCTCTTTCATTCTCTCAACATCATACCATTCCAATCAATTCCAATTCCAATTCGCTTTTGTGAATCTATTCAATTCTACAACATGAAGCTTCTTGCCGTGACCCTCGCTCTGCTCGCCGCTTCGGCTGCTCCGGCCGCGGCCATGTCTCGCTGGTGCTCTCACCCTGGTCAGCCCTGCTACAAGATGAAGCGTACTGCCGACATCTCCTCCGAGGTCAAGCGTTCTGCTGAGGCCCTCGCCGAGGCTATGGCTGAGGCTCAGCCTGAGGCCCAGTCCTGGTGCTCTCACCCTGGTCAGCCCTGCTTCAAGGTCAAGCGTGCCACCGATGCCGTCGATGAGGTCAAGCGCTCTGCCGATGCCCTTGCTGAGGCCATGGCTGCTCTTGAGGAAGATGAGGAGTAAAGGTAGATAAGCTGGTCCCCTCATACGAAGTCTTCCTTGGTTACTGATGAGATGTAGAGGCTGAAACGCCTTCAGATACTCCCCGTTGTCTGGTATACTTGACTACGATTCCAACATGATTTGTGTTAGATTTGAGTGCATGCTCGAATCAACCTGGCAACGGTGCTTGGAGTAACTCGACTGATGTCGACGGACACGAAAATTCGTGGCGCACACTCGTTTTTATCCTGGCCATGGATTTTACCTTTTTGTGACTTCTGTTCATGGGGCTTGAAAAAGAGATGAGAAAATTGAAAAGAAAGAAAAGAAATTCATGTACGACACCACCTAGGTAGCAATACACTATCCCTGGAAGACCGTCTCATCTTTTCATTATTTATGTTCTTGATTATGTTTTTGTTAGATCAGTTTGTTATTCTGATCTAAGGAAGTAGACTAGGGCTCTGGATTAGTTCTAGTGAAACAAGGACGGTTGAGCAAAACCACGGCCTGTATCGTATCGGCACCTCTCTTGAAATTCCCCGTACTGTGACTCCATGGGCTCTGTCTCAGCCAGTTCCCACCAGTGTTGAGTCTTGTATACTGGGTCCGTTGCCGATGTATACGGTTGTCCTGTGGTAGGTTCCGTGGGCTGCTGGTGTGGCTGGTAGCCGGAAATCATATAAGGCTCTGCCTGTGTCTTGGGATCATCCATCTGGAGGTTTTCTCCAGTAAGGATTGACTCTGGATTCGCCAATCCCCCAGAGGATCTGGCATAGAGCTGCCATGTCTGGATCAAGCGCTGTCTCTGTTCGGCATCTGCGTTTTGGAATAGGTCCAGCTGGCGGGGTAACATGGTCGAAGGGTCGAGACCATGATGCTGTAGGATCTCTATCGGGGTCGGATCTGTCCAGGCTTGAGGTGGAGGGTTCGGGGAAGGAACTACATGGGTGGAATGGTGATAGTGCTGCGAGATGCTGTAGGAAAGGGGTTGAGGCTCGGGCGGCGACTCTATGGCCATTTGTCGATCAAACAAGGCCGCCAGCTCGTCTTGCAGCTTTCCGTTTCCTTCGGAGACTGAGAGACCGCACTAAAGACAGGGAAATAGCCCACTTGTCAGGGTGTGACTCAATAGTAGTAAAACTACCATAGATTATAGTATATACCTGAATACAGTGTGGGTTCTCGATGAATGCAGCCAAGGAAAGAGAGATATCAGAGACATGACCACAGAATGGACACTGATGGAGGATGGAGGATGACATGATCCGAAGTCGAATCGTATGAATGCCTGGGGGACAAATTATGAGGTCTTGTATATAGTCAAAAGGGTGCGGCCAGTCGACCAGGAATAAAGTGGGGGGTATAGAAGATCAAGGATTAGGTCCAGAGAAGAAACCAAAACCAACAGATTGAAGATGAATAAGATCAAGAGTAAAAAGAAGATAGAAGCCCCGCACCATAGATATGTTGAGATTTTGTGATGCCCGAACTATGCGAGAGTCTAGTTTGGGCTGCAAAACCCCCGTAAGATAAACCGAAGATTACAGAATTACCGGAAAGTTATTATCCACGTGATCCAGGCAACTCCCGTGACGCAGCTCTCTGGACCTTCCCCGAAAGAGGTCATCAAGGTCAGGGCAAGCTCGTCACCTCCAACCAACCTCTTGTTTTTCTGGAATTTTCTCACCTTGAAAAACATCCGCAACCTCATACATCAACCATGGTGAGTTTATTGTCTTATACCCTTGTGAAGAATCTCCCGTCATCCACAGAGAGCTAACACCTGGATAGACGTCAATCGGAACGGGCTACGATCTCTCCAACTCGGTCTTCTCACCAGATGGTCGCAATTTCCAGGTACGACCCAAAAAGACGAATCATCGCCAAGGATCACCAATCTGGAGGGACCTATCACGGCTGACCAACCCCCACAGGTGGAATATGCCGTCAAGGCTGTGGAGAACGGAGGAACAGCTATCGGCATCAGATGCAAAGATGGTGTGGTGCTAGCAGTGGAGAAAATCATCACTAGCAAGCTCCTAAAACCTGGTTCGAATAAGAGGATCGCGACGGTGGATCGCCATGTCGGCATTGTAAGCTAAACCTTGCCCTCACCCTTCTTTACCCCCTCAATATCCCAACACCTTGGACCCTGGCCATCCCAGGCTGAGATCGCCAATCGTCTCTATCGATGTCTAATCTATGATTTCTTTGCAATTTAGGTATCGGCCGGTCTTGTACCCGACGGTCGTCACTTTGTTTCCAGAGCTCGAGACGAAGCATCCTCGTGGAGAGGCACATACAAAGCCCCCATCCCTACCTCGGCACTTGCGAACCGTCTGGGTGGTTATGTACAAGCGTACACTCTCTACTCCAGTGTACGGCCATTCGGTGTGACTTCTATTGTCGGTGGATGGGATTGTGAAGCGGAGCTGGCGGTCGACGGCCAGGTGGGTAGCGGTCCCAAGTCAGGTTCCGGTGGAAAGGTCGAGGGTACCCCAGCCGGTGGCCCTGGTCTGTACATGATTGAACCCAGTGGACTCTATTGGGTATGTTCTCCCCAATATTGTTTTTCTCTTATTCTATGTCAAGGGGACTCACTAACCAACATAGGGCTACTATGGCGCTGCCACCGGCAAGGGCCGACAGGCCGCCAAGGCAGAGCTGGAGAAATTAGACCTGACCTCTGGCAAGCTATCTCTATCGGAAGGTGTGAAGGAAGCTGCCCGTATCATCTACGTTGCCCATGAAGATAGCAAGGACAAGGAGTTTGAGCTGGAGATGTCATGGATTAGCTCACTCGATGGTCCCACCAAGGGTCGTCACGAGGAGGTGCCCAAGGAAATCCGCGAGGAAGCAGAGCGGTTTGCGAAGCGGGCACTTGAGGGCGAGGACGAAGAGGAGCAAATGGAGGAATGAAAGAGCAATAGATCTGGCAGTGCATATTTAATTTGATGCTTCTCCGGCGCTTTTTACCCGTTTGATTGCAATGACAGAACCCACATAAACTCAACGTGATGCTGTTTTTGTCATGATTTCTTTATTTTCTTACACAATCTTGCCCTCCGACCAATCGCGTCTCTTCACACCTAGTTCAACAGCGGCACTACCCCAATCTTCGCCGTGGTTATGCATCCCACTGTTGCCCAATCCTGCTCGCTCCAAGCCCTGCTCCTCGGTCAGAACGGTCAATAAACCAAAGATAACCGGGATGCCACAATCCAGTTGAACTCGCATCAGTCCGTGGCTCACGGCGTCCGCAATGTATTCAAAGTGCATGGTAGCACCCTTAATCAGAACACCAATCGCGATGATGGCATCAAAGGGCTTCTTGGGCGAGACAGTGGCTGATTTGCTCAGATCAGATGTGGAGGCTGACAAGAGGTCGGTGGCACTGATGCCCTCACCGGAGGAGCTCGCCTGGACCTGGGAAGCAGCATACAGCCTGTTCAAAAGCAAAAGAAAATAAAAAGCATTAGACAGTGGATCCAGAAAGAGCGGAATAAGATAATTGGGTGATGTGATCTTACCGTTGCACACCAAGAGGCAATTCGTAGCTGCCAGGAACAGTCTGGACGGTAATGTTATCCTCGGTCACGCCGCCAGCCAGCAAGCTTTTCTTGGCTCCAGCCACCAGCTGATCAATAATGGTTGCATTCCATCGCGCGTGAATAATGGCAACACGCAGTCCAGAGCCTAAGTCAGGGATTAGGAGGGGGTCTCTTCCGTGTGTCACTGAGGGTGGGGTTGAAATCCATACCGTCATGGCTCTGCGCGGCCCCAGGACCCTTAATGGGAGACATTGGTAGAGAATGTAGATTCAGTAATTGGGACAAGATAAGGCAGAAGTTGACGCTGTTTATGAATGACTTGGAAGTTGGAGAGTTGGAGAGTACGGAGGTGTCGAGGATTCGCGACGCAACCATCGGTCCCGCATTTGCCGCATTTCTGGGCGGAGAAGGCGGAATGTGCAACCGGAGACGGGACAAGAGTACAGATACATGACAAGTAGGAGTTACAGATATTACTATGTCATAAGGAATGAATTCCATTCTCCTGAAAGCTAAAAAAAAGAACATGAAAAGGAGAGGGAGACAGACAAAACACCCTAAAAGAAAATATCATGATCGTTGTCTTACTCCAAACCCTCTTTAAAAGGAAACACCCCCACCCATTCTCATCTCGATTTCTTTTACTCAACAGTGACCGACTTGGCCAGGTTGCGGGGGAAGTCCACGTTCAATCCCTCACCAACAGCCAGCCAGTACGAGATCAGTTGCAAAGGAATCACGTTGACTAGACCCTGGAGGCAATCCACAGTCTTGGGGACAACAATTTTCTCAGTCAGTGCGTCGGAGAACTCAGGGTCATCCTGGTTGCAAATCACAATGGGGCGGCCACCGCGGGCAATGACTAGATAATTATTCGTTAGGCTCTGGGATCAAAATAGAAGTCAGATAGGGTCACTCACCCTGTTGATAGGCGTTCAGAGACTTGGTGAACAAGTTGTCACGAGTCAAGATCATAATGATAGGCAGATTCTCGTCCACCAAGGCCAAGACACCGTGCTTCAGTTCACCAGACATAACAGCCTCGCAGTGAAGGTAAGAAATCTCCTTGATCTTGAGCGCACCTATACAGAATCAATTAGCATCGCTTTGGAAATCACACCAAAACAAGCAAGGGAGAATAAGAAAAGGGTAGCACTCACCCTCGAGGGCAGTGGGGAACTGGGCACCACGACCCAACAGGAGCAGACTCTTCTGGTCCTTGAAGAACTTGGCACACATCTCCTTGATGGGCTCATTGAGCTTCAAGATCTCCCGGAACTGCTCCGAAACCTTGCCGAGACCCTCAACAATCTCCTCCCGTCTCTTTTGCTTGGAGGCACGATCCTCACTGAGGGACAAGGCAAACATGACCATGGCAACGAACTGAGAAGTGTAGGCCTTGGTAGAAGCAACACCAATCTCAGGACCAGCGTTGATGTGAACACCACAGTGGGTGAGAAGAGAGATGGAGGATCCGACCACGTTCACGATACCCACAGTCAGGGCACCACGCTCCAGACAGTAGCGGAGGGCCATCAGCGAGTCTGCGGTCTCACCGGACTGGGAAACAAACACGCAGGTATCATCACGGAAGACCGGCGCCTGGCGGTCAAGGAAGTCGGAGGCCAGCTCGACGGCAATAGGGATCTCCGTCAGCTCCTCAAACACTCCACGCACGGCCATACACGAATGGTAGCTAGTACCACAGGCAATGAAAATGAGACGACGGCAGCGACGAATGGTGGAAATGTATTGACGGAGACCACCCAGCGTGACCTTCTTGTTGACAGCATCCAAGCGGCCACGCATAGTGTTGACCACGGACTCTGGCTGCTCGAAGATCTCCTTTTGCATGAAGTGGTCAAACTTGCCCTTCATGATCTCCTGCAGCTCCAGCTCAATAGTCTGAATGGCGCGGACATTGGAGGTACCATCATTCTTGCTCAGGCGGTGGATGTTCAGTTGGCCCTCGTGGATGTGGGCAATGTCATCGTCCTCCAGGTACAGCACCTTCTTGGTGTGCTCCACGATAGCGGACGGGTCCGACGAGAGGAAGAATTCGGCGGGCTGAGGAATACCGTCATCGGAAAGGAAGGCCCGCGACTGGGAGCGGTGCAGGAGGGACTTGTCTGGCGGGGCCAGGAGGCTGGTGGCGGACTTCTTAATTGCGGCATTCTGGGAGGCCTGCTCCGCAGGAAGAGCACCGTCTTCCGAGAATTCCACATCGACAAAGTCTACCTTCATCTTCTTCGAGGTTCTCACACCAATGACCAAGGGCGAACCCTTGCGCGCGGCAATGACCTCATGGGGGTAGTGGACAGACTTGAGCAACAGACCGAAAGCACCCTCCAGCTCCTTGATAACAGCCTTGGCCAAAACAGTGAAATCGATATCGGGATGTTGATCATAGAGGTATTTGGCGAGCTTGGCGATACATTCGGTATCCGTCTCGGTCTCAAAGCGGAAGCCTTTGGACTCCAGCAGGGCCTTTAATTCCTTGTAGTTGGTAATAATACCATTGTGAACCACGGCGAACTCCCAAGTCTGATCGGATCTGTCCAGCGAAAAGAAAAAAAACCGACCGAGTTAGTTACACCATATGGAGAGGGCAGAAGTTTGGGGAAGGTCTGTGGTTAAGACAACAGATCGACTTACCGGTGGGGGTGGCAGTTCTGGCGGGAGGGGGTGCCGTGGGTGGCCCAACGGGTGTGAGAAATGCCGGCGTGCGATTCAAAGGTCTTGGTCATGTCGGGCTTGCTCTCGGCAATGAGCTCCCGCAACTTGGCAACCTTTCCTACCTCCTTGAAGGCTTGCACCTCGTTCTTCTTGTCACCATCCACGGCCATACCGGCCGAATCGTAACCCCGGTACTCCAGACGGGACAATCCTGAGAGATGTGTTAGCTGAGGAAGGGGGGGGGGGGGGGATTTTGCATATTCGGGTAGAATTGGTATCACTCACCATTGAGAAGAGTATTGATAATGAACTCACGGTCCCGCTCAACGAGATAGTTAATGTAGCCAAAGATTCCACTGGAAGTTGTGAGCAATGATTTCTGATGCTCTCAAGAGGGGGGGGGATAACTTACCACATGATGGACAAAGTAGTACAGGGAAGAAAGAAATAAGATTAAGAAGGTTGTAAAGTAGTGTGTGTGTGTGTGTGTTTGTGTGTATGTGTAGGTGTGTAAAGAGGAGTAGGAGTAGGGGAAGTGGGAATCAGAAAGTAGGCAAGGAAGCTGGAAATTCGTATTTATAGAGGGGGACAAGGGAGGGGCGGTATGATTATTATTAGCTTATTTATTATTTTCCTCCCCACTGTAGGGAAGCTACTGGGCCAATGCGCTCGATGTCTCACTCCAGGCTTTTCCATGGAATGGCTTGGCTCCACTCTTGTTTACCATATATCAGGGGGAGAAATAGAGAGACAGAAAATCAAGAAAAGAGACGAGAGAAAAAAAAAACAGAGAGAATGAAAAAAATTCTTCGTGGTTTCTCAACCCATTCGAAATCGGTTAAATTGACAGATGTTGTTGTTAAAAGTGGAGTAGATCGAAGTTCATGTTTGTGGTGTTTCGGCTTCGGTTTCTCCCCTGGCAACATAACCCACCTTGATGACACCGGTCCCTTAAGGTGATACAATGTGGATTTCAAGGTACCAGAGGAATTTAGATCATTGAACAGCATCCTACTCTGTTAACAGACCAATATGATTCTTAATGGATTCTTCAGTGGATCTTTCATGCACTAAAAAAGCGAACATAGCTCGGGACCCATACCAGGTCTCAGAGCTACCCGTAACGATACTATTTTTACCATGCTGAGCCCCATTGCCTTGGCCGTGGCGTATGGTTCCTGGCGGTTTTTTGTTTTTTTTTTTTTTTTTCCCCCCTCCCCCTCCCTATTCTTTTTTAGCTCTGCTTGGATATCGAACTAACTATCAGGATGAATAAAGTTTCAAAAGCCAAGTATCCGAGTGTCCGAGTACGTATATAAGAAATATGTGATTTATCTAGGATTTACCCAGCAGTAAGGGGGAATTCGGCCAGATAGATTATGTAGCCCGTGTTGTTCCTAGTATTGCTCCAGTACGCATATCTACAGATAGGTACATGATATATGCATCATGGTTAGTAGGACGGAGTGTACTAGTTGGTTTGCGCATAAAAATACGCTAAATCTGAGATCACTATTCCAACGTCACCTGACTCTTCTTTTGTCCCTGCATTTCTCACCGCCTAACGATCATCTTCAATTACGTCCCCACCCATTGACCGCTTCCCCATTCGGTCGCGTCTCGCTCCTTGCAAAACTCTCGGGCTCGCGCGATACCACTACAGACGTTGCTTTACCAGATTCGCTCCCTGGTCTTTCCTTTTCTTTGTTTTCCGACAGCCTTTTCCCTCGCGACTTTTTATCCCTCCCATCGTCAAGGATGCTGCTTGGTGATCGCGCGGTCGTCTTGGGCGTGTAGCCACCTCTCATAATGTCACGCGCCTCGGCCGGTTTTGCGGACTTCTTTCCCACGGCCCCGTCGGTCCTGCAGCAGAAGCGCTTCAAATCAGGGGACCGACGAGGGAAAGGTCCAGATGTACCCGAGGCGACTGCTACTCTCATGGTCTCCTCCGCTTCTCCCGGTGGGGCATCTGATATGCCAGCTGCGGAGCGACACCTGACCCAACCGGCCTCTGACCTCCAAGGAGGGGAATGCACTGCACCAGGAGAGGCGAATGCACCGTTGCCCCCGCCAATGGCCACTGTTTGTCCACCTATCGATACCCTGACACCTCTGACCAATGTGGAATCATCTCCACCTGGCAAAGCAACGAGCCCGCAGCCGAAGATAGCGGAGGGGGATTCTTCGGAAAACACTGACAGACCCAGCGAGGACCCAGTCAAAGCCTCTTTAACCCCCATCCATACACCCCCAACCGGCCAATCTCAAATTCGCCCGGAAAACGTGGTCAAGGGTCATCGAGTAGTCTACGATCCTGAACTCGATAAACGCTCTTCCAAAGAGACGTCCAAAGAGAAGCGACGCAAACTCGAGTATATGAAAATTCTTGCCAACGATCAAGCCACTCCTTCTGATCCTCGCTTGGCCATCGCCACCTATCCCCGAGGATCCTGCGGGCCAAAACACAAATGTCGAATTGCCCCGTACGTCTTGAAACCATGGCTGTACGATGCCACAACCAATATCGGCCCGGGTCCTCCCACTGACTTGGCGGTGATGGGCTTTGATCCCCTGACTCCGTTCGCTCCCATCAGTGCACTTTTCTCGAGCTTTGGTGAAATTGCGGAGCTGAAAAACCGCACCAACCCTATCACAGGCCGACTTCTTGGCGTCTGCACCGTGAAATACAAAGACAGTCCAGCGTTTCGTGGTGGGAAACCTGTCTCAGCATCTACTGCGGCAAGGCGCGCGTATGTCGAATGCAAGAAGGGACAACGTATCGGGACTCGAAGGATTCGGGTGGAAATGGATCGCGATGAAGTCACTTCTGACCGCATGGCCGCGAAAGCAATGGAGTCACAGCGCTTGGCTTCCCAACCCATCACTGCGCTCGAAACGAAGCCGGACCTCAAGAAGAATGAACCCCCTCCGACAGCACCGAAAGGCCCCTCTGGGAGGTCTGCCCTTCGTCCCGGGGTCGCTATTCCCCGGGGGCCGAGCATCCCTTCGGGGCCGATCGGGGCGCAGTCTCTGGTTGAAGAGACACCGGTGTTGAATCAGATCAAACGCGATCCTTACATCTTCATAGCGCATTGCTATGTTCCAGTTCTCAGTTCTACTCTCCCACATTTGAGTAAACGACTCAAGCTTTTTGGCTACAAGACCATTCGCTGTGACAAGACCGGCTACTATATCATCTTTGAGAACTCCCGGCGCGGCGAGGAGGAAACGGAGCGTTGCTTTCGATTATGCCACATGCAACCTTTGTTCACCTACATCATGAACATGGAAAGCCAGCCTTACGGGAATCCCAATCACGTTCGCAGCCCAAGCCCGGAACGCCTTCGAGCCGAGGAACGAGAGAATGCCCAGAAGCATAGACTCAAGAAAGAGGCCGAGTTGGACATCGAAGAAGAAAAGAAACATCGTGCGGCCAACTTGGACCCTTGCCGGGAAGTGTTATCCATCATCATTCGTGATCTAAGAGACAAACTTCTCGAGGATGTCAAGTCGCGCGTTGCTGCTCCAGCCCTCTATGATTATCTCGATCCCAGTAAGCATGCTGCCAGGAGGGAAAGATTGGGGATTCCTGGTCCAGAGGGCACGAAACATCCAACTTTCCGAATCGGTGCGGATAGTACGCTGGGGACTCCAGACTCACGGTCTGGGTTATCCAATGGCCGAGACCCACTCCGATCCACCAACCTCAGTGTACTGGCTCTACCACGCATCCGCAAAGCCCGAGGATCTGACCGGGCTGGAGCTGCATTTGTGGATGAGCGACGCCGACAGCCTCTTCGCAAGAGAGAAGTTCGGCCTCTGTATCATCGCTTGCAGGAATTGCATGACGATGAGGATTCAGACGACGAGCAACGTACACCCCTCGCTCGAGACACTGAGGAGAGGAGTAGCCGTCCAGCGAGCCGGGCAAGCTCTGTATCGGCATCCGAACAAGATGAGCAATATCAATCGGATGCAGTGGGGTCATTTGCCGAGAGTAGCGCCCAGGTGGCGGATGAAACGGATGAAACAGAAAAAACTAGTGATGGGTTTGTCCATGACTTGGAAGCGTTTTCTTCTTCTACGCTCAAAAGAAAGCGATTTCCTGGGGAGACCGATGCACGCAAACGTCAACGGCAAGACGATGAGCTTTCCAGCATTGAGACGGAGCAGGCGATCGCCAGCGACGCCACTGGGTCTGCTACTGCAATCGAGACTGAGTCTTATATTCCATTGCCTGTGCATGGTGACACCATCAAGAAGCAAGACGCCGATGTTGTTCCAGAGGAAATCGTCCCTGACGAGAGCTCGGATGAAGACGATACCTGGGAAACCAAGGGCATTGACAAACCTGGGGCCGAGATTAAATGGGGAGTGTCTAAACACGAACCACGCGCGACAGTGGAAGACGACGAAGCTATCATTTTGGACTTGGATGGTTGGCAGCGCTTGATTAAGGACGAGGAAGACATGCGGTTCCTGCAGGAAATGTTGCTCGATCAGATTGCATCCAATGTGGGGAACCTTGCAGCATGGGCATGGCGACAAAAGGAGATCAAGGCCCTCAACCAGCAAGAACCCAGAGGGCCAACTCGTGATGTGATTGGTATCACTGGCTACTATGTTTCCAACCCGACAGGCGCTGCTCGGACCGAAGGCCGAAAGAAAATCCTCGAGTCTGAGAAATCCAAATATCTGCCTCATCGGATTAAGGTCCAAAAAGCCCGCGAGGAACGGGAGGCGAAAGCCAAGTCTGATCCTCAAGCTGCAGCCGCTGAAGCTGCGAGGATTGCTGCTGCAAAGACCATCTCCAAATCAACTTCACGGTCAACTCGTGTCAACAATCGCCGACTCATCGCCGACATCAATGCACAAAAGCAAGCTCTTCCCACCTCCAGCGGTGAGGGCGACGTTCTCCGATTTAATCAACTCAAGAAACGCAAGAAGCCAGTTCGCTTTGCTCGGTCTGCCATTCATAACTGGGGCCTGTACGCCGAGGAGAATATCTCAGCGAATGACATGATCATTGAATATGTGGGTGAGAAAGTCCGGCAACAGGTCGCCGACATGAGAGAAAGACGATATCTCAAGAGTGGAATTGGCAGCAGTTATCTCTTCCGAATTGATGAGAACACCGTCATTGATGCCACCAAACGAGGTGGAATCGCACGTTTTATCAATCATAGCTGCACTCCCAATTGCACCGCTAAAATCATCAAGGTCGATGGGAGTAAGCGGATCGTGATCTATGCACTTCGGGATATTGAACGAGGTACGTATAAGTTAATATGTTTCTATTCTCTCTTTTTTTCTCTCTCACTCTCACTCTCCCCTACTGCTGGAATCCACTACTAACTTGACTAGATGAGGAGCTCACGTACGACTACAAATTCGAACGAGAATGGGGCAGTGATGACCGTATTCCTTGTCTCTGCGGCTCAACTGGCTGTAAAGGATTCCTCAACTGAGAGGCCCATGACCAGATAAACCAAGTCCTTTGATTATATTCACGGCGTTGGCTGGGTTGGTGTTTGAAACGGGGGCATTTGGGCAGTTTTTTTTTGACTTAAAAAAAACCACCTTAGTCGTGATTCTAAGCGTTTACTCAACCCTTATGTACAATACTATAAATTCTAGGAACTCCTGATGGCATTTTCTTCCACAGGTCAAGAAGTTCTTTTGGTTTTTATACTCAGTAACAGATCCTGCGGCTTTCCCTATTGAAGCCAGTGATGTTTCGTCGTCTATGACTCCTGGTTTTGACCTCGGGAAAGAGCGACCTCTTTTGGGGTATCGATGTATTTAATACTAAACGATAGCGAATTCGGGTGAGGGTTTGTCGCTTTATCTCTTGCTTCTGAGTGGGGTATCTAAGGGTCGGCATGTGGATTGGCCATAGCGCATCAAGACTCACACTGCACAAAACCATAAGTATCACAGTGAAGTCAAGGGAAAATAGGGTCTTACCTAGGTGGCTTGGGAGAAGGAAGTTGGCAATCCCCTCCTTGATCACGTATTCATGCCCACAGTTCCCACAGATCAATTTGCCCTCCATGACTTGGGTTTCTAACAGCAGTCGGTGCAAGTCTTTCAAGGTCTGTTCGTCACTGAGTGCCTCGCCCTCCGGTTTAGATTCTGGTAGACTAGGGAATCCGAGCTACAATCAAAATGTGAGCTAACATCCCTTTCGAGCATCCTTAAAGGAGGAGAAGTACCTCATTCGCTGTCACTCGCAGTCCTTCCCAATCAATGCGGGGAATCACATTTCGAATGAACTCTGGCTGGAAATCAAGCTCCTGCATCTCCAGCTCAGCATCGTGGAAGTGCAAAGGAAATGACGTCGGGGATGTCTTGCACTCCTTAACTGCACAGGTCACAAAATTGGCGGTGATGACCTTCATGTTTCCGTGGTACGATCGGCGTGCTTCCTAGAGGGTTTTCGGCGGTGCTATATAGATTGAGTGCGTACCGGTGGTCATTGACAAACAGCCGAGTGAGTATTTTCGGCCTTTCTGCAGTAAGCCTGTGTGACCAAATGATTGGAGCTTGCTACAATGGCAGTCGGATGGAGGGACCGTTGAGGTATAAGTTGATCTCTGAAAAAAAAAAAACCCACCGCCCCTCATATGGGTCATGTGATCTTATCGATAACATATCTATATGAGCTTTAGGGCAAATTTAGAGATCAAGGAATTGTTTAAGGGCCTTTGATGGGTATCGAAATGCTGAAAAGCTCCATAATTTACTTGCGCATATAAAGAAAGAAAAGACCGAGAGAAACTTGGAAAATGGGGAAGGGAAGAGGGAGGCAGAACGGTGAAACGCAAATCTGCCACATTCAGAGTGCTTCGAGCGCTATTTTCCGCGAATGACATATTTTTTGATCGATGCCAGGAGGCCTTGCCCTGATCAAGTCTTCTCTGTCAAGAGATCGGAACCTACATTCTCTCGGAGCAGGCGCATAGCCTCGATGACTAGATTCGTGGTTTGATCTGCACATCCACCAAATCAAGATCTGCAATATCGTGGTCGCCAAGACAAGTACTGGGGTCCAAGGGATCACCGTCAAATACAAGGGAGATGTCTTGATCCGCCGAGAGATTCTGGCTATCTCGAAATACGGTTATAAGTTTAGACACCCGTGTCCTGGGTCTTGCTTTGATCTTCAAGTCGCTCAACCCGGGGCTGCGGAAAGTCAATTTCATCGGTTCATTCTCTTCATTTGGTTGGTTGCTGGGGCTCAATGGGGCTGGAGACGGCTGGCCCTCCTCCACAGAAGAGCCAGACCGGTTGAGCAAAAGGGGGTCATCTGTCACGGCCTTCATGTGAATTCGCATTTCTTTTGGGCCTGTAAGAAAATCATCATCCATATCTAAAGGCGCTCGAGTGTTTTTTTCCGGGTTGATCCCCAAGGTCCTGCATGTTGTCACATCAAATAGCCGTCGATCTCGCCAGGTTAGATAAACAGGCGACTTTGCCCCCGTTGTGAGTCCTTGGCGTTTGCACCATTCTAGACGCACCTCCCGAAGCCCCTGCGACAGTTTTCGATGGACAAGCAACGGTTTGGTATTTGGGATTTCAGAAGTGATGAGAATCTGGACGACCGGGTCTTCCGCTGGGGGTACAGATGGCTTCGAGGGCTGAGGGGACTTGCGGGGTGAAGCTGAAGCGGAGCGGGGTTTGGGATCATTCTTTCCGACAGCTATTGAGTGAGCTGGGGGATGAGCTGGCGGGTTGGCCGGTGCAGACCGGTCTGCATGGTTCATCGATAGAGTTTTTGTCGAGCAGGGATCTGGAACACTCGAAAGAGGTATTCTGGAGTCTTCATTTTCTTCACGGTCTAGCGTCACTGGTGTATTGGATGAATTTCCGAGGCAGGTGGGAAGTGAGATATCTTTTCTCAGATTGTCCTTGTCCTGTTTGTCAAGTGGCACAGAAAGAGTATCTGCATCCTCGTCTTGTTCATCCGACAGACGTGGGCGCTTGGAGCGCTTAGTCATGTCATTGGAGATAATGCTGCTGTTTTCATTTGCTTCCGGGGGATTCTTGGGTTTTTTGTGTGCCTCTCGATTGGCCGCAACAATGTCGGAGTAGGTTTGTTCAGACCGTCGATAGAACTCATTGGTAGTGCCGCCTCCTTTGGCTGCCCATGCAGGCTTATTGAAGAAAGATGGCATCTTTACCAAAAAATCATCCAGAGCTTTGCAAAGTAGGAAAGGGTATGAGGAAGAGCGCAGTGTTGCAAAAGTTCCTAGGTTAAGGTGGGGGGAGCTTGAGACGATCCCCCTCACCGCCTTCGTGGGTCTTCTCTGGTGCGTGCAACTAGTAAGTGACCGTGATAATACCTTACCTCACAGACCTTCCACTTCGCTAGGTATGTCGAGCCTGAGCTCACTCTCCAGACTTCCTAACTGATATTATGAAAGATAGTCCACCCACAGTCATCATGGAGAACGGTTCAACCTCCGAGGGAAAAGATCCATCGGCCTTCCTGAGCGAGATTATCGGTGCTCCGGTGATCGTGAAACTCAACTCCGGCGTGGTTTACAAGGGTATTAGCTTCCCTCTCTTCATCTTGTAAGGGCAATTTTACTAACACGTTCTCAGGGGAGCTTCAGTCTGTGGATGGCTACATGAACATTGCACTTGAAAAGACTGAGGAGTTCGTAAACGGAAAGCTGCGGCGCAACTACGGCGATGCTTTCGTACGAGGAAACAATGGTTCGAGATCACCTCCCCCAAAACTTTCACCTTGCAAGTCTCACTGGAATCAATAGTGCTTTACATCTCCGCGAGTTAAATGGTGTTGGATCAATAGTCTCCCCGGGGCCATCGAAAAGGCTGGTTCTACAAGAAAGATCAGCATCGCTTCACGCTCCAGTAACGCTTCTTCTGCTGCTTCCAGCACATTGCATATCTATTTTGAGGCCCATTCCCCCAACTCGATGTCATGATCATCTCTGCCTTTCCTCTTAATAATGATTCTCCTTTCGTTATCCCTCACCTCTCTATTTTCCTGCAACTACCATCCCCGGGCCTCGACAAGGAAAGTCTCACGCGGTATAACAATGACTTTCCTACGGCCTACAATGGGAACTACAAGGGTCTGGGGACATTAAGCCCACACAAGATGATATGCTCGGCTTTGTGACCTGTGGGACGTCTCCCTCATTTTACGCGGTGGGGGATGGATGACATTTAACATTTAATGCCCAAACTTGAGATTTATGACTAGTGTTGGGCCACAATTGAATTTTGGGGGTATTCCCCCTCCCTTTCCCCTTGATTCAAATTCCTTAAGACTATAGACTATAGACTATAGACTATCTTGGAAGAAGTTGAGAGTATATCAGTGGGCTGGTTAGGTAAGCCTCAGATAATCCTTGACAGATAAGAGAAAGACAAAAAACCCCTCAACAACCCCCGCGCCGTCCAGAAAAAAAAAAAGACATCATGTTGCAGGCAATCAAGTACCACCAGGGTAATCTGGAAATCCTCGATCAGCTACAGCTACCATTTCTGGAAAAGTATATCCCCATCCAGTCTGCAGAGGATGGTTGGAATGCCATCAAGGAGATGAAGGTGCGAGGTGCCCCCGCCATTGCCATCGTGGCGATGCTCGCCCTGTCCTCCGAACTCCATTTGCTTCGCGCAGCAAGCAAGATTCCCGAGTCACCAGAGGAGACACAAAAATTAATCGTTGCGAGATTGGATTACCTGGTTACGAGCCGGCCCACCGCCGTCAACTTGAGCGATGCTGCTCGCAAATTGGAGGCTCTTGTGACAAGCCAAGCAGTGCAACCGGGGGCCACTGGTCCAAAAATAGTGGCATCATTCATCCAGGCCGCTGAGGACATGCTAGGGAAGGATCTAGATGATAATCAACGCATTGGACATCACGGCGCCGAATGGATCATGGCCAATGCTACCAAAACCGACACTGTCTCGATTCTCACCCATTGTAACACTGGGTAAGTGTGACTATCACCATATATGATTCTTTTTGACTAACAGCGACAACATTAGCTCCCTGGCCACCTCTGGATATGGCACAGCGTTAGGGGTGATCCGCTCGCTGTCGTCCAGGAATGTGCTACGACATGCCTACTGTACGGAGACAAGGCCTTACAATCAAGGATCTCGTTTAACAGCATTTGAATTGGTTCATGATCATATTCCTGCCACGTTGATCACTGACTCTATGGTGGCTGCATTGTTGGCTAATGCGAGTGTGGGGGTGGGCGCTATTGTGGTCGGGGCAGACCGAGTTGCAGCCAACGGAGATACGGCCAATAAGATTGGCACATATGGGTTGGCTGTTTTGGCCAAGCATCATGGTGTCAAGTTCCTGGTCGCCGCACCCCTCACAACCATCGACCTGGCGACAAGGTCCGGGAGTGATATCGTCATCGAACAACGCCCGGAATCTGAGGTAACAAGTATCAAGGGCCCTAGAGACGGGGCTGAGGCTGCGGGTAGTATGGTCTTGGACACCGTCCGTATCGCTGCACCGGGTATTGGCGTCTGGAATCCTGCATTCGATATAACTCCTGCGGCTTTGATAGACGGGATCATCACGGAAGTTGGCGTGGTCGAGAAAGGCCCTACTGGCCTGTTCAACATGGCCAGCTTGTTCAACGATTCAACTTCTCGGTCTTAAATTGACCATCTTCGCCTTTCATCTTCCCATGGTCTCCTATGGTGATATCCTGTGGCGTATCTTCTCCCTCGAAAGCTGCTAGGAGCTCATCCATTTTGCATTCGAGAGCATCAAGGTGGTTTTCCAATGCCGTTGCTGTCATTTCACCTCTAGTATCATAACATTAGGTAACCTATCATTATCGCTAATATAACAACGTGTTGATATACTTAGAAATTTCTGCCAGTGCCTATCGAAGTCAGTACATTGCAGTCCTCAAAGTGACATCGCTAAAATAAGGGGCTATAATATGATAAAATCTCAAGTCATAGTAAATACCATAGACGTCGGGGAAATTTAGTGCCTACCTTAGCAAGTTCTAGATCGGGCGCATTGATTTTCGACATGGCGGCTATATCGGGTGGTAAAGGGGGATGGCTCAGCTGTGCGCGGATTGTCGAATCCAAGTCTACAAAGCGGTGGGTTATTCTACGTAGTGCCTGCGAATATCACGTGCGCTTTACCTTTACTAGGCGCTAACTAGTAAAACGTAAAACATGAGACACCCGCCAGTTTGTAAAAAAAAATATGAAGGAAAGGATTGAAGCTAGTACTGAAGTCCAGGACTAGATAGGTAGTAGAGTATGTAGCACTTAGGTGGTCCTGATTCGGAAAATTCCAGAGCCATATAATAAACACTTAAATCATTATAAATTCTTTCGTAATATTGGCATACTACTATTTCACGATGGATCAACCTATTACTTTGTCTACCTAGAGGACTAAATCTACGGTTTCCAATAACATATGTACCTTTATGGAGATCAGTATATAACATAGGGTATGGTGGATGGTAGAACGCCATGAGTTTTAATGGGATAAAGTCACTTAGGTTATAGCTAATGTAAGTTAATAACTAATCTAGTATAGTGTGTTAAAAGTATAATTTCATATAATATCGCTCTAGTAGTTAATACCATGATAGTAATTTAAGTAGGCTTATTTTGAAGTGAAAATTAAATTACTAAAACAATATAAGTTATAAGGCTTTAATTTCTTTATTTTTGTAAACTTATAAGACCATAAAAATTAGGTTAAGTTTTCAAAATACTAATTCTAATTAGCTATGATCTGATTCATTAAATAATAGATTTATTTTATCAAGTAAATATTATACTAAAATTGTGTTTAAAATGATATAAATAATTTGAAGGTATCTTAGTTTAATAAATAATGAACTATGAAATCAAGTCTAAATAACTTCATTAATCTATTTAAAGAGAAGATTAGAGAAATAAAAAGAAAAATAATTTAAAAAAAATAATTGAAAGGATAATTTAGAGGAGAGTTTTTGGGCATATATATTACCTAAAAATCTATTAATAAGATTCTAAATAACCTTATTTCTTTTTTATTTAATAACTTATGAAGTTAAATATTATAAAATTAGTTAGATATAAATATGCTCTTTTTTAATTAATAAAAATCTATATATAAACCCCCTTTTAATTATATCTTGATTAAAATCTTATATATTAGAAAAAAGATGTTCTACTAACGTAATCGGTAAGCGAGCTGCGCATGTAAGCCAGCTGCGCAGCTAGAACACCATAGTAAATGCGATAAATTACAACTTGATATCTCAACAACGTAAATATTTAGGAACTTTTCCTTTTAGCCTAATACTTTTCATATGATATCTAACTCCTTTAGAGAGTTTAGAGAATTATTATACCTTAGTGGTTGAAATATATATATTTGGGGTTCCAATCAACGTAATTTTCGTAACCACCATAATGAAGTTTTCGGATTTCCTTGAAATTGATACATGGTGTTAAAAGGTCTTATCAATAAATTTCTATAAGTGATTAAAAAAAAATAAACTCGTGGTTGCTCAGATATGAAGTTGTAATTTATCGCATTTACTATGGTGTTCCAGCTGCGCAGCTGGCTTACATGCGCAGCTCGCTTACTGATTACGTTAATCAATTTAGAGATTATAAATCATACTTATCTAAATATTAGTATAATAGATTATTAAATTTTACTCTATATTTATCTAGTAGTCCTTTTTATATTTATTTATTCTTTTTTTAAAGCCTATAGATATTAGTTTTAATTTAGTTTCAAATATATATAATAAGTTTTCTATATATTTTAAAACTAAAGAATATAGAAAATTACTTAAAAGGTAATTTATATTCCTCTATTTAAAGAAAAAATAATTAGCTTTAGTTATTATATATCACTTATATAAAGAAATATAGATCAATAGAGATAGAAAAGATAATTAAACTTTATATATTAAATTAATTAGGGATAATAAAAAGATTTATAATAATATATATTTAGCTAATAATAGAATTTTTTAATAAAGCTAATATCTACTAGAGCTTATAATATTTTGAAAGCCATCTATAGATATATTAAGGATATATCTAATCTATAGATAAGAAGAGCCTTTTACCTACTTACCTATAAGACTATATATCTATGGATAGTCTTTAAAGAGTTTAAAGAGTAGCTTATAGCCAGTTATAAGACCTAATAAATAGGTATACTAGATTATATTTAATTTTCTCTTCTTTAATCTTTAATTAGCGCTATTTATTAATGGTAATAGGCTTAATTAGTCGTTTTAATTTAGGGGAAATTAATAGATATTATAATTAAAGACTCGAAATAACTTAGGGAAAACTAGTTCAAAGAATATATTATTAAAGGATAAGTTGTAAAGATAGAATTTAAGACGCTTAAAGTAGTTAGATCAAGATAAAACTAAAAAGATATATTTAAGGGTTCTTAGATTAAGATAGAATATTTTTAATCCTTTATTTATCATTCTAACTATAATCATATAATTATTAAATAAAATTAATATATTTTAAGAGTGATATAAAATTAAGTTAATTATTTAAGTATATCTATACTTAAATCTTTAGATTAGATAATTAACTACCTTAATTAAGCCTACTTTTACTTTTACTTCTTATTAGTAGTATATAAATTATAATTTTCTTACATAAGAATTATTATATTTTATATTATAATTTTATAATCTTTAATGAGTTAATCTAAAATATAATAATTTAATAGGCTTTAAGGGCTCTTTAAATATTAATTTAAAAGCTTTTTAATTAAAGATATTTATTAATAAAGTTACTTAAGTATTTAAAGGATTTTAGGAATAAAATTTTAATTTAACTTATTTTTATAATTTATTAATAATATTAAAGTCTAAATATAAATATTAAGCTTTAAAATAATTTAATTAAGATTATATAAGTATAAGCTAATTATAATAGAGCTGTTTTTAATTATTTTTAATTTAAATATTTTAAAATAGAGAATTGGACATATATTAGAAAAATTAAGCTTATTAGTATAATTATAATTGAACTATAGCTATATTTTAATAAATAAATTATATATATATTTTAATAATAAATTTAGTTAAATTCTATAATTAAATAACTTCTATAATTATTAAGAACTAAAAAATTAATATCTCTTTTTTATTTTTAAGAAAGTTAAAAGAAGTAAGATATTTTAAAACTAATAAAGACTAATTAAGTTTAAAGTCTATTTAGAATTATTAATATTAAAATACTAATCTTTTAAAGTCTCTTATATCTATTCTGTTATAAAACTTTTTATTTTAAAATAATTATTAGTAAAAGACTATATGTCTTATATAGATAATAATTAACTAAGTTAGATTAGATAATTTAGTATTATTATAATATTATTTAAAGATTTTGAATATTCTTGAGAATAAAGTCTATGAAATAAGAGTAATATATAATATTAGTTATTAAAAATAACCTTCTTTAAGAATAGATAAGTGATTCTATAGACTTTTATTAAGGATTATTAAAAATAGAATACTTAGAGGATATAATTACTTTTAAAACTATAAAACTATTTATTGAGAGAATATAGAAACTTTTCTTTTTCTTAATATAATAATGTAATAAAATTTAGAACTTATTTCTAGAAAGCTATTTATTATAAGCTTAGTTCTAGATTTATATTTTTAATCTTAATTAGATTCTACTACTAATTTTAGTATTTTATAGGTAATATTATATCTAATCTCTCCTAAAATATATATATTAATATAATTAAGTAGTATTGATATCTCTATATTCTAGATTAAGTTATCTATATCTATATTACTATAAGATAGAATACTTTTATCTTAAGAAATAATCTATATCTCTAGATATTTAAATACTTAATATTATATTTAGAATAATTCCTTATATACTTTATTATATTATTTACTTAGTATTAAATACTAGATTAATAATACTAAGATCCATTTTAATTTAATAGAAGAAGCTAAATAGTTCTTATCTAAAGCGATTATATTATTTTATAATTTATAAATATTCTATCAAAGTAGTCTTTTAATTAAAATACTTATTATAATTATAATAAATATAATTCTTATAAAATATTAGATATTTATAAAAAAAGATTATGATTTTATAAATAAATAGATTATCTTAATAAAGATTTTTTTTTTAAGTAATTAGTATTATTATTAAAATAAAGAAATTAGACTTAAATATAAATAATAAGAGAAAAGAATAAGCCTAGACTAAGTCTTTTATTTAGATATATTATATATATTTATAGAAAGTACTAGTCTAAAAAGATTATTATTTTTAAAATCTTTTATTATTATTATTATAATTTTAATAAATTCTTTATAAGTTTAGATTAGGATTTTAATGAATTATAGAATAAGTATTTTGGTAATAATAAATCTATAAATAATAAAGAAGCTAGATTAATATAGATTATAAATCTAATAATTAAGAATCTATAATTATATTACTAATATATATTAATTAATATAATATAAATCTATAAATAATAAAGAAGCTAGATTAATATAGATTATAAATCTAATAATTAAGAATCTATAATTATATTACTAATATATATTAATTAATATAATATAATCTTTAGTTAATTATAATATATTAATTAAGATATTCTGATTAATTATAGAAAATTAAACTTAGTTTAATTAATATTAAATTCTTTTAAAAGGAAAATTATAAATATAAAAAAAGAAATTATTTATATAATATAAAGACTAATTGTTATAAAGATCTTAAAATAATTTATAAAAAAAAATAAGAAATATTAAGAGAATATAAAATAAAAAAATAAAGTCTTTTTTAGAGACAATAAAAACTCTTAAGATCCTACTAAAAGAGATCTTAATTTAATATAATTAAATATATTAAAGAGATATCTTAGTAAAAATAGATTATATTTTTAAAGAATAAGAGATTATTTATTTATAAAATTAATTAAAATATATTTTATAAATAAAAAATAATATAAGTTATAAGATTATTATAATTAACTAAACTAGATTTAAATATATTATATATATCTTAGAAACTAAGATCTTTATAATTTATATTATAAAGATATAATATATAATTAATAAGATCTCTAAAAATAGATAAAAAACAAAAGAATATCTATTTTATTATTTCTTTGTAATATTATAAATATACTAATATATTTTTAAAAATTAATTTAGATATATTGTTATTATCTTAAGAAAATATAAGTTATAATATTAAGTTAATAAAGAAGATTATATTAAAATATTATTTATTTAATAAGATATTAATAAATAACTAAAAGTAATAAAATCTTATATCTTTAAGAATCTTAAAAAGGGCTTTATTATACTAAGCTATATATCTTTTATTTTATTAATATTAATAATAAAGAAGTCTAATAGTAATCTTTACTTTTATATAAATTTTTAAAAATGAAACTCTATTATAAAAATATATATATATATTATTTATTATTAATTAATAAATTAATATAATATATTAATAAGATAAAATATTTTACAAAACTTAATATTTATTAAGGATTTTATTATATTTAAGTAGATCTAGATTTAAAAAATCTAATAATCTTCTAAACTTAATATAGATCTTATAAATATAAAGTTATTCTATTTAAAATACTAAATAAATTAGACTTATTTTAATAATTATTATTAATATTATATATTAATCAAGGATTAAAAGAGAAGAGAAAAAATATAAGCTTATAGAACTTATTATTTTTAGAGAATAAAATAGATAGTAAAATATAGTAATATTATAATAATATAAAAGAAAAAAAAAGAATATAAAAGATAGAAATACTATTTTATCTCTAGATCAAAGATTATTTAATTATTAGGCTTTAATATATCTTTATAGTATAAAATTATATAAAATCTATATCTCTAAAATTATATATATATAATCTATAATAATTTAATATACTAAGATCTAGAATTATTAAATCTATATTCTTTTAAAATAGTATTTATTTCCTAATCTAATTAGATCCTAATTAAGGCCTATTAGGTTCTTATAATAATTAAATTTATTAATTAGTAATACTTTAGTAAATATATCTATAAGATTTTCTTTATTCTAAATAATAATTAATTTAATCTATTCTTACTAAACTATATTATATAGAAAATAATATATAATATTAAACTATTTAATTAAAGACTTATAGTTATTTCTTTTTATTAATATAATAGTATTATTATTATTAACTTAAAGCTTAATTAGTTTTATCTTATTATCTTTTCTATAATCTTAGAGACTTATTTAAGAGATAAGCTTTTTAAGAAATAAAACTTCTTTAATAGCTATATATAAAATAATAAATTTTATATATATAGATCATAATATAATAATCTTTTATAGCTTTAAACTCTATAATATAAATATTTTATTATAAAAAAAGATATATTTATTTACTAATTTTCTTAAATTAAGATTATTTATATGAGATATATTAATATATTTAATTAGATATTTTATATTATCTCTTTTAATATTAATATAATTCTATATAATAATATTTAATTTTAGTTAATTTATTAAATATTAAAATATATATTTTATAAGTTTAAGAGATACTAAGATTAAATATAAGCTTATATATTAGAGTATTTTTATAATAAAGCTTAGATTATATCTTACATAATTTATAAGTTATTTAAGATTATAGATGATATAATAAGATTTAAATAAATTATATTTTTTATTATAAATAAGTGATTTATTATAATTTATATAAAGCTGATTTAATAATATAAGTTCTAGTATTAAATCTATTTAATATTTATATATATATATATCTCTTGATTATTAATTTTAGTATTAAGATATAGAAAAATAATACTAAATTAATATATCTTTTAATTATTCTTTTTTACTATAATAAATATAAATTTTATTATCTAATTAATTATAACTAATATATAATTCTTATTAAAATTAAATTTTAGCTTTTATTAATTATTATATATAATATATCTTATTTTATTAAGCTTTAAATTAAATATCTATTTTTTTAATAAAACTTATATTTTAAATAATAATAATAATATCTTATTTTAAGTTTTTATAATTACTAGTTTCTTAAGGTATTTGTTTATAATAGATTATTAGAAATCTATTTTTAATAATATAATTATTTATTTATATAATTATAAAATATTAATCTTTTATTTTATAGTCTTATTAATTATTTCTAATTTATTATATACTAGAATAAACTTATTAAATAGATTAGAAAACATTATTATTATAATTATATAATTAATATATATATTATTCTTATTAATCTAATTAATTCTAATATCTTCTATTTTTATAGCTATTATATTAATTAAATTATAGACTAATAGATTAGGACTTAAAAGATTATAATAATATATCTTATATATTCTATCTCTTTTTATTATAGAATCTTTTATATTATTCTTATTCTTTATATATAAAGTATCTCAATAATAATATATTTAATAATTTAATATATAAAAAGGGATTAGCTTATAAAGAAAGAACTAAAATAATATCTATTATTTATAATATGAATTTCTTATATAAAAAAAATAAAGAGAGAATATAATATAATTTTAGAGTAATTAAATATCTTTTAATAATATTAGATATATCTCTCTTATTATTATTATTATAGCTACTATCTTAAGATAATAATATTCTATAGTTTAATATATAATAAATTAATATATAAAAAATAATATATAAAACCTAATCTAATTATATATAGAGATAGCTTTTAAAAGAATATCTAATTAATAATTCTTTCTTATTTAAAGTAATTAATTTAGAATTATATATAATATTATTAAATCTAATATTATCTCTATCTTTCTAGAAGATAGTATTAAAATTTATATATATCTTATTAATATCTAGATTATAAATATAATAAAGATAACTATTTTCTCTCTTATATTTTATTAAATAATTTATCTAAGCTTATAGCTTTATTTTTTAGGTTTTAATATACTTTTCTAAAATAATATTTATATATAGCTTTAAATATTATATTTATAAATATACTAATAATATAGATTAATTATATTAATCTATTTTAGTCTTTTAGAACTCTATAAGTAATTTCAAGTCTTTTCTAGATAATTTAAACTAAATATCTATTACTTTATTTATTAGGATTATTTTATTTATATATATATAAGAGTAAGATTTATATTAATTAATTAATTAAGATTATCAAATTGTTAAATTTAAGAAATTATCTTATTTCTATCTATTTTTTATTCTTATAAATAATATCTAATTAAATTCTTTATTTATTTATAAAGCTTAATAAGCTTTTATAATATAATATCTTTATTCTATAAGTAACTAATAAATTTATAATATAAATAATTATTAGTAATAACTAGAATATATTTTATATTATCTAAGTCTATTAAATTTATATTCTATAAGTCTATATATAGAAATTATCTTACTCTTATTGTATATATTTAATAATATCTTAATATAATCTTTTTTAACTTATTTATCTTATAAGCTTTATAATTAAAGTTAAGATAATTCTTAATATTAAATTCTTTTTAATTTACTATTTATTTTAGTCTTTTAGTATATCTAAGATATCTATATATAATTTTAAAAGATATACTTATTATAATATTACTTATTATATAATATATAAAGAATATACTCTTATAAAAGAATATTCTTCTAATTATTATATTATATACTCTAGAGTTATAATTAAAAATTACGTCTAATATATTATAATATATATATCTAAGATCTTATTTAGCTTTCCATATTAAAAAAAGATTATATTTAATTCTAGAAAAGCAGATATAAGATATAATTATATTTAAAAAAAGTTCTATTATCTTAAACTATAATAATATTAATCTTATTTTATTTTTTATCTTAATCTTAAGCTCTTAAAATATTATTTTCTTATTTATATATTTAATTATTTGTAAAAGATTTATAATTAATAAAAAGACATATATTAAAATAAATATAATTATTATAATCTATATTTATTAGCTTTTATTTATTAATAAGATCTTCTAGAATATAATTTATTAAAGATATAATAAAGATCATTATTATAATAATCTTTAGCATATATTATATAAAGTTATAATTAGACCTTATTTTTATCAATAAGTATTTCTTTATTTCTTTTATTAAGAAGTTATTCTTTAATATACTTATATAATAGTCTTTAATATTAATATATATATTAAGACTAATATTATTAATCTAAAGATCTTTTTAGCTAAAAATAGATATTATTATATTATTAAAACCTATAGAAATAATATTATTTATATAAAGATTATTTATTATATTAGATAATAAGATTATTACTATAATAGCTATAGTTATAAATATTAATAAGACTTAATCTAGTTATTTTAATCTATATTTTAATATTATTAAATACTTATATATCTATATATTAATATAAGATTTTTATTACTTTTATTAAATATTAGATTATAAATAATACTAATTATTTATTTTATATAATATATTTTAATAATAGATATATATATTATTACATATTCTTAAAAATAGATAATCTTATTATTTACTAACTAAAAGCTTTTTAGATAGATCTCTAATATCCTTAATATTCTTAATATCTCTTTTCCTTTTTTAGTTAATCTATATAATAGTATATTTTATTATAAAGATCTATAACAATATAACTTATTCTTAGAGATTATATATAAGCCTATAGAATTATTTATTTATAAAATTAATAAAAGAAATCTTTTTAATATATATAAATTCTATTATAAAATCTTAAATAATAAGATATTCTAATAACTAATCTATAATCTAAAAAATACTATATATAAAGCTAATAATATATTCTTCTTATTTATCTTTATATATATAATAATAAATTCTTTTAGATGTATTAATATATTAATATAATTAGAAGCTCTTATATTATTATACTTATATTATATTTTATATTCTAATAAATACTAAATCTATATATCTATAACTTAAGATTTAACTCTTTAGAAATATCGAATAATGATTATATATTAATACTAACTAATTAATAACTTATACTATCTCTATATATTAGGATTATTTATAAATATATAATAAATAAATAAGTCTAATAAGACTTCTATATTATAACTCTTTAATAATATCTATATCTAACTCTTTTATATATTATATTAATCTAGATTCTTTAAAATTATCTTATAAGATATAAATCTTAGTTATTACTAAATCCTAGTTATAAAAGACTTATATAATATTAAAGATAATATTATTATTATTTATAGTATTTATAATTACTATATTATTATAATTAGATCTATTAATAAAGAATAATATATTATTATATATATAGAATAGTCTATTTAATAATATTAAAAAAGGAATATAATTAGAGAAATAATTATATATCTCTAAGAAATATTAATAAAAACCTAAGATAGCGCTTTTTTAAGCCTAAATCCTTAAAAGATTAAATAAAAAATATATCTTAATATACTCTCTCTCTATATATATATATAATATAACTCTTTATTAGAAGTCTACTCTAAGATAAGGGTCTAATTATCTTTGGTAACTAGGATATAAAGACTTTATTAGAGAGCTTTATAAATAAGGGCTTATAATCTATTAATATTATATATTAGTTAAGAATTAGAGAAGAAAAGAAGAACTATAAGCTTATAAAGTTATTATTTTAAGAGAATAGAATAAATAATAGAATATAGTAATATTATAATAATATGAAAAAAAGAAGAAGAATATAAGAGAAGAAATACTATTCTATCTCTATATTATAGATCTTTAGATTAGTATTTTAAAATATAAGTTCTATATTAAATAAGTAAAGTTCTTAGATTATATTATTAATATTAATAGTATTTTTATAGATCCTAAGAAGATTTATATTATTAATAAATAAAAGATATCTAACATAATTTAAGCTATATAATTATTCTTAGATTTTTATAACTTCTATTAGAGATTTATTATAATATATAATTATATTATAAACTATCTATTTATATTAATTAAGAAGAATATTCTATAGTCTTAGATAAATAAATAAACTTATCTTTAGATACTTAAATAATTATTAATAAAACCTCTAATTTATATTTATTATTAATTAGAGATATAAATAAAGATTAAGATAAATATCTTAAAAGATATTATTAAAGTAATATTTTTCTAATTGCTTAAGATAAATAAATAATAATATTTTATTATTTTATTCTCTAAGATTGTAAATTAAATAAAATATATTTATAATTATATATATTATAAAAAAATAATAAATAAAGCTTATTAGATTATAATAATCTAAGTTATTTTAAGTATTGTAAGATAATAAAATAATAAAATAATAATAAATAAAATAATAACTAAATATTAAATAGATCTATTAGATATAGATTTTAGAGTAATATTATTATAAGATTTAATATTAATCTAATAAGATAAATATTCTTATAGATATATTCTCTTGAAAAGACTTAAATATAAGATCTATATAAAATAAGAAGATTCTTTTATTTAACTCTTCTTAATATTATAAAGAGTTTATAAAAAATAGTCTAATTATTATTTTACTTATAATTACTTCAAATATAATTAATTAGATTTAAGAAATAAATTAAATATATTTTAGTTTAAATAAGCTTAAAAAGTATTAATATATAAGAAATTATAAATATTTTAAAATAAACTTCTTTTTTATAATAAAAGATTAATAATATCTAATAATAATTATATTTATAAATAATTATATATTATATAAAATATTAATAAGATAATTAAGTTATTTTCATTAAAATATTATTAATTAATATTGTAATACAAAATAAAAATATATATTAATTATTATCTAATATATAAATAAGTAAAAGCTTAAAGAAATATTTTGTTTAATTTATTATAATTATTATTAATCCTAAAAAGACTATAATAATATATATTAATAGACTTTTACTCTTTTCTAATAAAGATTTATAATTTATATTAAAATTTTAAAAGAAATTCTATAAGATCTTAGATATTAAAAGATATTTATTAATAATTTATTATTTATAAATTAATAAATAGACTTAGATAATAAACTAATATATTATTTAAAGATTGTATTATTATATAAATTATAATTAAAATAATTAGTTTATATAGTTATTAATAATTAATCTTATTATAGCTATAGTTTTATTAATATTAATTAGTCTTTTCTCTTTTTTTATAAAAAGAGATTTTAAGCCTTATATATTATTTAATTAAAAGATCTAAAAGAATATAAAAAATTAACTAATTAAGATATAAATAAAATAATAAAAATAGACTAATAAATATTAAAAACTAATTAATTTTAATATTAAAGATTTAGTTTTCTTAACTCTAAGAGGATTAAAATAAAAAAGACTAAGTCTAAGGCTTTCTAATAAATTAATAAGAGTATTTAAGATTATTAAATCTATTAATTATATTTTTAAGCTTTAATATCTAGATAATATATACATTTATAATATTTTTATATTAAAAAAGCTTTATTTAATATATAAATCTAGAATAAAGCTATTTTAGAAATAATAAAAAGATCTAGAATTATTTATTATTATAAATAATAAATAAGAATAGCCTATCTAGAAAGTACTTAACTTATAATTTTATTATTAAAAGCCTTAATACTAGATAAAATAGACTAGTTTTAATATTAATATAATTTAGTATTTAATAAAGAATTTTAAGTATATTTTATAAAGATTATATAAGTTCTATAATAAATATCTAGATAAGCCTAGATTATTTATATAATTATAAAAATAGATTATAGTATTATTAGATAATATAGTAATTAAAGACTATAATAATAATAATATTACTTAATAGAACTAAGTATATCTTATCTAAGGATATTATTACTATAATATTTTATTAGTTTATAAATAGTCTTTTATTTAAGAGATAAGTTATATATAAATTAATATATATTATTAATATATATAACTAATATAGATATAAATTAGTTATTATAAAGCGATTTTAATTATCTTTAATTTAAATATTTTAAAATAGATAATTAGATATATATTAAAAAAATTAAGCTTATTAATATAATTATAATTAAATTATACTTTAATAAATTAATTATATATATATTTTAAAATAATAAAATATTCTATATTAAGAGATTATAAAAGATACAATAAATATATAAATATATAAATTGAAATTAAAATTATATTATTTTAATAATAAATTTAGTTAAATTCTAGAATTAAATAATTTCTATAATTATTAAGAACTAAGAGTTAATATCTCTCTTTTATCTTTAATAAAATTAAGAAAAAAAAAAGATATTTTAAAGCTAATAAAAACTAATTAGATCTAAAGTTTATTTAGACTTACTAATCTTAAAATATTAGTCTTTTAGAGTCCTTTATATTTATCTCTTTATAAAGCTTTTCATTTTAAAGATAATTATTAGAGAAAGACTATATCTAAAGATACTTATATACTTAATTAAGATTATCTACTTCTAATTTCTAGATTATAAAATAGCGCACTAAGTATAATATTCTACTCTTATAATAACTTTTATAATTATAATTAACACTATCACGAAGCCTATCTTAATAAAGTTATATATAGTATTAGGATTAATATTCATTTTAAGGATTATCTTTTAGACTAGAGTAAAATATTCTTAAACTATCTTTAGATCCTTATACTTTATATATTTATAATTATAGTATCGTAATAAGATTCAGATATTACTTGATATAATTATAGACTTATTTTTTACTAATAATAGATAATATAATTATATCTTAAGTAGTAAGGAGAAGATTTATAATCTATTATATAATATTAGGCCTTAGGATAGCTCTATATATGTTAAGAGATATAATCTAATTCTTAAGTATATTCTTCTTAATTTCAGTTAGTTTAGACGAGTTTATATATAATTTAATACGATTTTTAATCTTATTAACCTAAAATTAGACTATCAATCTTAGTATATTATATATAAGCGCTATTTTATAAATTAATAATTTTATCTACTTTTTAATAGCTTATATTATAACTAGGATATAACCTACTTATTCTACTAAATTTTAATAATTTTAAGAGTAAATTAGGAATATAGTAGTAGTTAAAGAATAGAGCTCTAATTAAAAAGCGCGTTTTTAGATAAGATAGCTAGGCTACTTATATAGCTAACTCGCTTACTAATAATATTAAGTTATTAATTAATTACTTAAAGTTACTATAAATAATATATCTAATAGTATTATCCTACAAGCTATAGTTAATAATTAAATTTACACTCTGTATTTAAACTTTAATTTTATAATTATCTATATCCTTAATCTTATATTTTTAATTTAGCTTAAGTCTTTATAATATAGTTATATAATAAGGATACTATTAAATAATAATATTATAAAGTTTAAGTAATAATAATAATAAGATATTACCGCTATATTAAATAAGATTTATTCTCTTATTATCTATATTAATATAAGCTCTTAAAGAAGATATTTTAGTCTAATAAAATAAAGCTACTTATATCTATCTTATATATATATTACTATAATCTAATATATTTTATATTATAGTAAATAAAAATATTATAGTCGTATTCTTTCTATCTATAATATAATTAAGTTTATTTTATAGCCCTTCTTAAAATATTTAACTATTTAATATATAATAAAATAATTAGCTATTTACTCTATCTTTACTTTCTATAATAAGCTTCTTAAATATCTTCTAGAATTAGATTATCTATTTCTATAGAAGTAAAGTTAGAGAAAAAAAAAATTCTCTTTTATCTAAGATTATATAGGAAAGCTTTTAAAGTACTATTATATAATAAATAAATTAGATTACTTATTTTTAATTAAGATAATACTTATATTAATAAATAAATTTTATTTATAATTAATTAGAGACTAATAGTCTAATAATCTAAGAAAAGACTATAAAACTATTTATTATATAAGTTATTAGACTATATTTATTTATATAATAAAGAATAACTAATAAAGATATAGTAATTATATAGTAATTTAGTTTTTAGAAATCTAAAATTATCAGTATCTTAAAAATAGAATAAGCTTATAAGTATTTTAAAAGTTATAGATATTTCTTTTCTTTATAAAACAATACTATTAATTCTTTCTAATAATTATATAAGACTCTTCTTAAATATTTTAAGTAAACTATATATTTAAGTTCGTAATATTTATAAAACTTATATAAGATATTATATTAATCTTAATAATTAAAATAAGAGTAAAGTAGACTATATTTTTAACTCTACTTAGGATATTTACTATTATTTTTAAGATTCTTTAAAACTAAAGACTATCTAGGATATTTTAATATCAATATATATAGAATAATAGATGTATAAGAGTAAAAAAAGTTTATATTATAGTAGTAAATATTATTCTAGGAGATTTAAATAATAATAAAGACTATTTAAAAATAAAAGTTTAGTCTAATTAATAATTAATATAGACTAATTATATTAGAGTAATTTTTATGTATATAATCTTTTTATATATCTAATTATTTAATTAGACCTTATTTTAGATATCTTAAGATATTAGGATAGAATTAAAGCTTTTATTACTCCTACTAATTTAGTTAGAACTTTATATATTAAAATTTTAATCTTAACGTTATATTATTTTTATATATATCTAAGGGAATTATATATTTCAATAATACTAGAATAATAAGAGATATTATTAATTTTAATCTTATATAATATAAGTTTTATATATCCTAGTATATTATAAACTTTAAGAGTTAATAAAACATAGACTAAATAAAATATCTATTTTATTTAAGCTAAGAATATATAATTTATAATCTAAATTAGTATTTCAAGCACGCTTTAATTAATAATCAAACTAAGTATAATTTAATAAAGATGGAAAAAACGGCTTTAATATATTCCTTTAAATAATATTTTAAGGTTACTTAGTTAATATATAGCACTTAAAATTCTTAAATTAGAGTATTAAATAATACCTACTCAGTATAAGTAGAATAATATTATATATTATTAAGTATTATTAAGATATAATATATAAAGTACCTATTCTTAAAGATTAATAAAATATAATTAAAAATAAACTTTTTTATTAATATCTTTAGTCTTAGATTCCTACCTAAGAGTAAAATAAGACCTTTAAAGAAAAAGACTATTTCTATATAGTAAATAATAATTCTCGAACTTTAATTAATAATTACTCTTTAAAAATATATTTATAATAATCTAATAAAAATATCTATAAGTAATATAGATCAATATTATAATATAATTAAAAGTAAAGTAAGGTTATAGTATAAATAATATCTTAATAAGGCTATAATTAAATATATAATATCTATTACTTTTATTACCTAACTTATTACTAGACTAAGATCCTAAGTATATTTAGATTTTATAAATAGTCTAGATAAAGTATCTACTAGATTTATCTTATTAGATTAATATTATCTTACTTATCTATTATTAATCTTTTATTAATTTATCTAGCTTATAATATTATATAACCTAAAAGTACGTTAATTATATACTAACTTTCTTCTAAATAAATAACTAATACTTAAAAGGGATATAAAAATATATAGCTCCTAATTAGATAAATAATAATCTATCTCTATTTTAATAAGCTTTCTAATTATAAGTTAACCAAATATAAGATATTTTTATAATTAGATTAATATTAAGAAGGGAATATACCTACTTAATTACTAAGGTATAAATAATAGAAATAGGATTTAAGCTTATATCTAATCTAAGGAAATACTGAATTAGTACTAAAATATACCTTATTTAGTACTTAGGCTAGGACTAAGCTTTAGGGATATCTAGAGCTCTCTAGAACTATCTTAAGTTATTATAATAAGCCCTTATAAAGAGAGTTATATATACCCTAATATTTAGGGAAAGGAAAAGATCTATATCTTTCCTTCTATACGAATTAGTTTTATAGTTAATATAGGTTATATTAATTTACAATATCGAAATCAACTCTATTTTAGTATTATTTTATATCTAGTTTACTCCTCTCTAACTATCTTCTTACCTAGTCCTTTTTTCCTTAACCTTTCCTTATAACTAACATATATTATCTTTAATACTTAGATTTAATCTTAAATAATATAGAAACTCTATTAAAGAAAAGTTAACAAGGCTTCTAAGCCTTAATAACTAAAGAATAATATATAATTTAGGTCTTAAAATAAAAATAAAAATAAAAATATAATCGTTCTAAATTTTACTAGGTGGCTAATTTAGTAGTTACTCCTAAATAAATACTAAAATCAATACTTACTCTATAGTATTTTATAAGATAATAAATAATAAAGTATAATATATTATAAAAATATCTAAAATTATATAAAGAAGTTATATAATCTATATAGTTAGAATCTCTAATATATTTATATTATTTAATATCTAATTAGCGCCTTAATATTAGATCTAGATTAGAAACATAATTAAAAGTTTTGTACTAGTTAAAAGATCTAGATCTAGACCTAACTTAGATAAGGTCTAGTTTAGATCTAAAGCCTTTTAGATTATATAGATGCCTACTAAAAGGAACTTTTTATCTTTATATCCTATAAATAAATAGTAAAATATCTAAGATTTTAACTTAGCTTATACTTTATCTATACTTTATATTTCTATATTACTAGTAAAAATAGTTATAAAAGATAATATATCTTATTAGCTCTATATAGCCTAGTAAGGTCGATATAGAGTACTTCTATATTAATAATATATAAGATATACTAATAAGTAGTTATGCTATAGATATTTAATAGGGTATTAATATAGTATCTATAATTTAAGAAAGGAAGATATAAGTATACTAGTACTAAATATTAAGATTTATCTTTAATTACTTAATTTCTTAATAGGTTATATCTTAAGGAGATAGGGCTTTAAATTTATATAAATCTAGTATATAGACTCTTATAACTTATAGTTTAATAATATTTTTAATAATAATATTAATATAATAAATAGATATCTATAATAATATATATAGTAGAAATATAGATAATTAATAGCTCCCCTTATTACTTTAGTAAGTGAATAAGAGACCTAATAAATATATATCTAAATATTATTATAAGTACCTCTAGAAGTATATATTAGAGAGTATAATAGAATAGTAAAGAGTACTCTAAAATGAGTAAGAAAGATTAGGATTAATATTAATATTAATTATAGCTTAGTTAGGCTTAAATTATTTAAACTGGACTATCTATAAATATATCTCTATAGCGTATTAATAGGCCACTACTTAATTAGGTTTTCTAATATTTATATTATTTTATTATCTAATATAGGGGAATATTATAAATTCAAAGATTAGATTAAATAAATAATATTATCAGAGCCTGGTGATTAGGGTGACCCCAGTTCTGGAGATAGAACAGCGCTTCTACCTCTTATATTCTCCTTCTTTCCTCCATATCACTCCAATATTACTATATTCTACTATCCATTCTATTCTCTTAAAGCAGCAAGCTCCATAAGCTTATACTTCTTCTCTTCTCCTTTAATCCACAACCAGCGTGTGACGCTAATAGGTTATAAGCCCTCGTTCGTGAAGCTTTCTGACAAAGTCTTCACATCCTAGTTACCACGGGTAACCAGACCCCTATCTCAGAGGAGACTTCTAGTAGAGAGTTCTACTACATATATATATAGAGAGCACGTATTAAGACGTGTTTTCTACTCGATTTTTCAAGAATTTACACTCCGAGACGCGCTAACTCGGGTTTTTATTAACAATTCTTAGAGGTATATAGTTACCCCTCTAATCATACCCCTCCTTTTACCCTACTAAGCGGACCGATCCGCATATATATAGTAATATATCGTTCTCTATTAATAGGTCCGACCGTAATAATCTAGTAGTCACGACTACTGTAGACGACGATAACGTCACCTTTAACACTATATAAGCCTCTCGGGACTAGGATTCGGTGGTCACTAAGATTCGTGCCTTATAAGGTAATAGTCTACCTAGTAATACCATAACCTTATACTATATAGGGATAATTTTAAAGAAACTAGACTAGTACGACGTATAGAAGAGTTAGATATAGGTATTATTAAAGAGCTACGGTATAGAAGTCTTACTAGACTTATCCATTCCTTATCTACTTATAAATAACCCTAATATAAAGAGATAGTATAAGCTATTAGTTAGTACTAATATATAGTTATTATTAGGTATTTCTAAAGAGCTAAACCTTAAGCTATAGGTATATAGTACTAAACTAACCTTTAGAGATAAGGTCTTTATTACTATATAGAAAGAGATATATAGATTTAGTATCTATTAGGATATAAAAATATAGTATAAGTATAATAATATAAGAGCTTCTAACCACCCTAATATATTAATATACCTAGAAGAATTTATTATTATATATATAAAGATAGGTAAGAAGGGTATATAGTTACCTCTATATATAGCGTTCTTTTAAATTATAGATTAGCTATTAGGATATCCTACTATCTAAGACTCTATAATAGAGTCTATATATATTAAGAAGGTTTCCCCTACTAATTTTATAGATAAGTAATTCCGTAAGCTTATATATAATCTCTAAGGATAAGTTATATTATTATAGGTCTCTATAATAGAATATACTACTATATAGACTAACTAAAGAAAGAAAAGGGATACTAAGAATACTAAGGATACTAGAGACCCGCCTAAAGAGCTTCTAGTTAGTAAGTAGCGAGGTTATCTAGCTCTAGGGGTGTCTAATAATATATACTATTAGTAATAGTGTAGAAAAGGTAAGGTTAATAGTATATATATCTACTATTAAAATACGCTATATAAGATAAATAATTATTATTACTTACGATCTAATACTTAATAGAAGCGGTAGAAACCCTACGTTAGTATATAGATATATAAGTGCCTAGTGACGTTAAAATATAGATTAAAATAACTAGATTAGGCCTTACTAATACCTACTACTATAGCTACTATAGTAATAATCTTATTATCTAGTATAATAGATAATCTCTATATAAATAATATTATATCTATAGGTTTTAATAGTATAGCGATGCCTATCTTTAGCTAAAAAGATCTTTAAATTAATAACTTTAACGACTTCTATTCTAATATATATATTAATATTAAAGATTATTATATAAGTTTATTAGGAGATAACCCCCTAATAAAGATTATAAAGAAATACCTATTAATAGAAGCGGGGTCTGATTATAACTTTATATAGTATATCCCTAACTTTATATAGTATATCCTAGAGACTACTATAATAGCGGTCTCTATTATATCTTTAATAAATCATATTCTAGAAGAGCTTACTAATTAGTAGTAGCTAATAGATATAGGTTATAGTAACCATATCTACTCTAATATATCTTTTTTTATTAATTATAAGTCTTTTATAAGTAGTTAGATATATAAATAGGAAAGTAATATTCTAGGAGCTTAAGGTTAAGGTAAAGAATAGGGTAAGGTTAAGATTACTATAATTTAAGATAATAGAACCTTTCTAGATATAATTATATTCTATATCTACTCTCCTAGAGTTAAATATAACCTTTTCTTAGTATATAAAGCTAAGCGAGATCTTAGGTATATATATTATAATATATTAGAAGTAATTTATAACTATAGCTCTAGAGTATATAATATAATAGTTAGAAGAGTATTCTTCTATAGGGGTATATCTTTTATATATTATATAATAAGTAGTATTATAGTAGATAGTATTACTATAGTAGCTATATCTCCCGAAGTTATATATAGACGTCTTAGATATACTAGAAGACTAAAATAGGCAGTGAATTAAGGAGAATTTAATATTAAAGGTAATCTTAACTTTAATTATAAAACCTATAAGATAGATAAGTTAAAGAAGATTATATTAAGATACCGCTAGATACGTATAATAAGAGCGGGATAATTTCTATATATAGACTTATAGAATATAAAGCTAATAGGCTTAGGCGGTATAAAATATACCTTAGTTATTACTAATAACTATTCACGCTATAGATTTATTAGCTACTTATAAAGTAAAGATATTATATTATAAGAGCTTATTAAGCTCTATAAATAGATAAAGAATTTAACTAGATCTTATCTATAAGAATAGAGAGTAGACAGAGATAAGGAATTTCTTAAATTTAATAACTAGACGACCTTAACTAGTTAATTAGTATAGACCTTAGCCCTATATATATATAAATAGAACAGCCTTAGTAAGTAGAGCGGTAGATATTTAGTTTAAATTACGAGAACCATAATTATAGACGCTACTATAGCTAAAGAGATATAGCCTAAGGCAATTCATATAGCCGCTTATATTACTAATTAGTTAAAATCATCTAGAAAAGACTTAAAATCGCCTATAGAGCTCTAGAAGACCGGAATAGATTAACATAATTAATCTATATTACTAGCGTATCTATAAGTATAGTACTTAAAGGTATATATAAATATCCCCCTAGAAAAGCGCGTTAAAGCTTAGAAAATAAAGCTATAAGCTTAGATAGGTCACCTAGTAGAATATAAGAGAGAAAATAGTTATCTTTATTATATCTATGATCTAGATACTAGTAAGATACGTATAAGTTATAATATTATCTTCTAGGAAGGTAGGGATAGTACTAGATTTAATAGTATTATATATAACTCTAAATTAACCACCCTAGATAAGAAAGAATTACTAATTCTAGGTAGTAGAAAAGAAGATATACTAGATATTCCTCTAAAAGCTACTTCTATATAAAATACCTCTACTAATTAGACTAGGCCTTATATACTAGTTCTTAATATTAAATCATAGGATATTACTATCTTAAGATAGTAGCTATAGTAATAGCGAGAGTAATCTCTAAAGGATAAAATAGAGCTTTCTATCTAAGCTAAAAAAATTAGAGATTTATAAAGATAAAGCACACCTAATATTATTAGAAGATATCTAGTTACTCTAAGACTATATTATACCCCCTCTCTATCTCCTTCTATATAAGGAATTCTCGCTATAGATAGTAGATATCTTACTAATAAGGATCTATATCTAGGTAAATCATTAGATAATACTACTCTAGTTCCTCCTCTATAAGCTAATCCTTCTCTATATATCGAATTACTAGATATACTATTACTAAGATACTCTATATATAAAGAACGAGGATAATATAGGAGATTTTATAATAAGAAGAGATAGAATATATAAGGTAGACCACTATAATCCTTAAGTCCTAATCTACTAGCCTATAATTTAATTAATATAATAGCTATAGAAGTAGAAGATATCAGAATTAATTAGATTAATAAGGATAGTATATATATTAATCGTACAGTTATAATAATAGCGTTTTCTAACCCACTTAATAAATCTATTCTAATATATAAAGAATCAAAAGTAATTAATAAGACTATAAGATAGAAGATCAATATTCTATAATTATATAAGTAGGTAGTTATATTACTAAAAGCGGATTTCTAGTAATCTACTATAGAAGAATAGCTATAGAAACTAATAATAGTAGAAGCTTAGGATAAGATACTACTACTACTACCTAGAATATAATATTACAGACCCACTTAGCCCACAATAAGGATAGGGGCTAAGAACTAACTAATTCCCAGGAAGGAGAGTAAGGCAACCCAGAAAGTCATATACTAGCGCTTAGGAACTCAGGGTAAGCGCTTAGCGGCAGAATAACCCAAAAGCGGGAGTGGCAGATATTATCCTATATATATACAGATCTATATATAGGATCAGGAGCCTCACCGCCTAAGGCTATTTCTAGCCCCCTACTCGCCACTATAATAAATACTCTTAATCATAACAGAACGGTTAATAAACACGTAATATCCTATCCTAAGATAGAATAGGAATCCTATCCTATAATAGGAAAGGATCCTATCTTAGTATAGGAAGGACTAGGATATATAAGGACGGTCGTTACTATATATATATTTAGTTCTTCGTGTTTAATTATATATTATTACTTAGAGCCTATAGTTCTAGCTTTATACTTATTTCGTACTTAAGTAAACTACCCTACTAGGAGAGATATACTTAGTCTCTTATTACTTAATATAGACCCTAAGTATAGCTTAACTAGGCGCACTACCTAGCACTATCTAATAAGAGTCTATTCTATAGATCTGAGCCTATATAAGGCCTATAGGTAATAGTATAATTACGACTAAGACTTAAGGACAAGCCTCAACGTATATATATAACCACTATAAACGATACTTACTATAACTAGTTAGTCATACGTAATATATTAAACACCCTAACTTTACAAAATAATATTATAAAATAGTAATTAAGATAGCACTATTAACAAGACTAGTTATACTATCTTAGATAATATCTATATACCCTTATCTAGATAGTAACAACGAGATACTACCTTAGAGGCCTAGTATAGCTAAATAGATATAAGCTAACCTTAAGTTAATTAATAATTAACTTAACGTACTTAGTAAAGCTTATAGTAATAATATATCTAATCTCTAGGATTACCTAGCGTAGCTAGATACCTAGGTTATTAGCTTAGTACTAGCTTTATCTATACTAGTGGTTAAGCTACTAAAGGCGGAATCTTTTAATAGGACCTAATCTAAACTAAGAGGATTCCTTATATAGATATAGATATATCTAGATATAAATAGATAATAGTTAACTAACGAAGAGAATAAAGTCATCTTTATATTAACCTATCTACGCGGATAAGTATAGGACTAGTTCGAAGTCTATATCCGCGAGTACTATAAGAAACTATATAATAAGTAGGGCGTAGCTACTTAAAATATCTTTATAGACTATAGTAACTTCGTAGCCTACCTAAGTAAGATATTTAGAGAGATTAATATAACCGTAAATACTAAATAGAAGCTAGTAGTACTCTACTAAACCACTTCCGCTACTACCTATACTATATAGTTTATATAAGCCGTAGTAGTACTAGGATAGACTAATTACACTCTTATCCTATAATATATAGAAGGACTAAAATCCTATATAAAAGACGAACTTATATATATTAACTAACTAACTATAATAATAGAACTAATCAATATAATAACGAGATTTAATAACTAATACTTTAACTAATAATAAGAAAAGAAGGAAGTTAAGTATTAGAAAAGGAACCTAGATTAAAGAAACCGCTTCTAACTATAAGACCATAGCTATAGAGCCTTAAGATAGGATAATTATAGCCCACAACTAATAGACCTTAACGCGGTAAGACTTCTAGACAAAAAGTAGAAATAACATAGAAATAATAACCTATACTTTAAATATAGGAAACCAAGACACCAAATTAAGGACTATAGGAGCTATAGCAACCAGCCCACGTAATAAATTAGAGCTACTTAGGAGTAAGGGGGCTATAATAAGTTATAACGACTCTACGCTATTATTATAGACCTACCTTGCCCGTACCTTAGAAAGAAAGATAAGGGCTAACCAATTAATAAGGGGAGTTATAAAACAGAATCACGTAAGCAGCCACCAGTGCTCACTGATTAAGGGTGAGCGATCAGGCGGTAGAACGAGCCAAAGCGGGATGGTAGATATTATCCTATATATATATAGATATATATATAGGACCATAAGCCTCACCGCCTAAGGCCACTTCTAGCCTCCTACTCACCGTTATAATGAATACTCTTAATCACAATAGGACAGGTAGGACGCACACGTAACCTAACACGGTATACCAAAGGGTATACCAAGAGGAACTATATAGTATACTAGGGAGTATACCGGGACTACGGGAACTAGGATATATAAGGACGGTCATTACTATATATATATTTAGTTCTTCGTGTTTAATCATATATTATTACTTAGAGCCTATAGTTCTAGCTTTATACTTATTTCATACTTAAGCAAACTACCCTACTAGGAGAGGTATACTTAGTCTCTTATTACTTAATATAGACCCTAAGTATAGCTTAACTAGGCGCATTACCTAGTACTACCTAATAAGAGTCTATTCTATAGATCCGAGCCTATATAAGGCCTATAGGTAATAGTATGATTACGACTAAGACTTAAGGATAAGCCTCGATATATATATACGATCACTATAAATAATACTCACTATAACTAGTTAGCTATGCGTAATATATTAAATACCCTAACTTTACGAAATAACTTTACGAAGTAATAATCAAGATAGTATTATTAATAAGACTAGTTATCCCGCCTTAGATAACGTTAGTACGTCCTTACCCTAATAGTGATAATAAGACGCTACTATAGAGGCCTAGTATAGCTAAGTAGATACAAGCTAACCTTAAGATAATTAATAACCAACTTAACGCACTTAGTAAAGCTTATAGTAACAATATATCTAACCTCTAGGATCACCTAGTATAGCTAGATACCTAGGTTATTAGTTCGGTACTAGCTTTATCTATACTAGTGGTTAAGCTACTAAAGGCGGAGCCTTTTAATAGAACCTAATCTAAGTTAAGGGGGTTTCTTACTTAGATAAGAATATATCTAGACATAAACTAAGTAAGATTAACTAACGAAGAAAGCAAAGTCATCTTTATATTAACCTATCTACGCGGATAGGTATAAGACTAGTTCGAAGTCTATATCCGCGAGTACTATAAGAAACCACGCGATAAGTAGGGTACGGCCACCTAGAGTATCTTCGTAGACTATAGTAACTTCGTAGCCTACTTAAGTAAGATATTTAGAGAAATCAATATAACTATAAACGCTAAATAGAAGCTAGTAGCACTCCGCTAAACCACCTCCACTACTACCTATATTATATAGTTTATATAAGCTATAATAGTACTAGGATAGGCCAACTACGCCCTTATTCTACGATATATAGAAGGACTAAAATCCTATATAAAAGACGAACTCGCGCGTATTAACCGACCAACTATAATAACGGAACTAATCGATATAATAACGCGATTTAATAACTAATACTTCGACCAATAATAGGAAAAGAAGAAGGTTAAATATTAGAGAAGGAACCTAGATTAAGGAAACTATTTTTAACCACGAGACTAAGGCTATAGAGCCCTAAGATAGAATAACTATAGCCTATAACTAATAGACCTTAATATAGTAAGACTACTAGACAAAGAATAAAAGAGACGTAAGAACGATAACCTATACTTTAAGTATAGAAAGCTAGGATACTAAATTAAGGATTATAGGAGCTATAGCGACTAGCCCGTATAATAAATTAGAGCCACTTAAGAGTAAGAGGGCTATAACAAACCATAGTGACTCTACGCCACTAACTAATTATAAGAAAAGGAAGAGTAGAACTAGGGGCTAGCCCTAGGGGAAAAAACTAACTAAGCTAAAGAACTAAGTAAAGAGTTATTTAAAAGAGCTAATAAAGAAATAATATAATAGTAGGACGAACTTATAGAAAAGCTCTAAAGAATTAAGAGCGAAAACGAAATACCTAAACCTATATTATAAGAATTAGAGTAACGCTTACGGAAGATACTCTATAAGAATACTAAAGTCCTAGATAAATTAGACCTAATAAAGAAAGAAATCAGGATATAATAGGAATAAGAGTTAGCTAATAAATTCCTAGGAATAGAGGATAAAATCCTTAAGAGTTAAGGATAGACCTAGTATAGAGACTAGAATAATACTAGCTCCTAGGATCTAGTAATAAAGGAGTAGGGACCTAGAATATTATTCCTAGGACCTAGGCTATATAACCCTAGGGGATACGCGGGCGGGGCCCTAGGAGCTAATTAGCTCCTAGGAGCGGGAACTAATAAACTAGAATATATAATTAATATCCTAGGAGCCTTAGAGCCCTAAAATAATAGTCGCGACGTCCTAGGAACTATAAAAGTAGTCTTCTAGGACCTACTATTTAACGAACTAATTAAATAAGCTAGTGTTAATAATAATACGTCTACGCGCCTAAAGAAGTAATAATACCTTATAGTTACGTAATAGGTGGCTTATTTAAAGATTAATATAAATATCCTACTTAAAATAGTTAGAGTACTAGTTAACTTAGGAGTATATAGAAACTTTATAGACCTATGATACGTTTAAAGAATTAAGGCCCTACTATATAAGAAATAGTAAGTAGTACCTATTACTAGACTTAATAGAGAAAAATTAGGACTAGATATTATATATAAAACCTAACTATAGTCTATAATTATAAGGACTTATTTTAAAATAATCTATTTTAATATATTATTACTAAGAGGATATAATATAGTACTAGGAATACCCTAGCTAACGCGCTATAATCTAATTATTAAATAGGATAGCGGATCTATCTATTTCTAGAATTACTAATATAGAGAAATAAATTAATAATAGATAAGTATATCACGAGAAACGCAAGAAAGAATACTAAATACTAAGATAAGTAATCCTAAGGATACTCTATAATAAGAGAATATACCTCTACTAAAGGTAATAGGCCGACGGCCTATAGATATAAGTATTATTAGGAATCTAGAATAAAGACTAAATATATCGGACGATAAGCTTAAGGAATATATTATAGTATATAAAGAATTAATAGCCTTCTATATAATAGGAGAAGGAGTACTAGAGCTACCTAAAGAATACTAGGAGTTTAAGGATATATTTATACTACTACTAATAGGCTAGCTACTAGAGTATAGATCTTATAATCACGAGATTAACCTTATAGAGGATAAGGAACTAATCTATATAAAGATCTACTAGCTATCTAAGAAAGAGTCTTAGATATTAAAAGAGTATATTAAGATAAACCTAGAGAAAGGTTATATCTAATACTTAATATTATTAATAGGATACCTAATCCTATTTATACCTAAAAAGAATAGAAGCTTATGACTATATATCAACTATTAATAACTAAACTTAATTATAAAGAAGGATTAACACCTATTATTACTAATCTAAGAGATTTAAGACTAAATCTATAAAGCTAAGTACTTCTTAAAATTTAATATTACGGAAGTATATAACTACCTCTATATTAAAGTAGAATATAAATAGAAGATAGCTTTTAGGACTAAATTCGGATACTATAAATATATAGTAATATCTTTTAGACTTACTAACGCACTAGTATTATTTTAATACTTTATCTTTAGCGTACTAGAAGACTATCTAGATATATTTATAGTAGTCTATTTAGATAATATCCTAGTATTCTCTAAAATAATAGAGGAATATAGAATCTATAACTAAAAAATACTTTAGAAGCTATAAGAGACTAAAGTAACTCTTAAGCTAAAAAAGTGCGAATTCTATATATAAGAAATAGGATTCCTAGAATATATTATTAGTAGCGATAAGTTTAGTATAAAAGAAAAGAAAGTTCGAAGCGTCCTAGAGTAGCTATAACTAAAAAACCTTAAGGAAGTTTAATAGTTTTTAGGACTATATAATTACTACTAAAGAAGTATAGATAGCTTTAGAAAGATAGCTATAGGACTTAATAAACTTACTAAGAAAGACTAGAAATAGGAATAGACTAAAGAAGCGACCTAATTATTTAATAAACTAAAATAACTATTTAGAGAAAGATCTATTCTCTATATATTTAACCTAGAACTACTAATTATAGTAGAAATAGATATATTAGATTACGCCCTAGGGGTAAGGATAACTTAGGATATAATTATTAATAATATTAGAGGACCTAAGATAATCGCCTTTTAGTCACGGAAGATAATACCTATAGAGCTTAATTATAATATCTATAATAAAGAATTACTAGCTATAGTATTAGTATTTAAAATATAAAGATTATATCTAGAAGGAGTAAAATACTAGATTTTAGTTAAATCTAACTATAAGAATCTTATATTCTTTATAATAATAAAAGAACTTATATAATAATAAGCGTAATAGGCTAAAATATTATCTTAGTATAATTATAGAATTAAATACTATAATAGATAAGCTAATAGCTAAGTAGATATACTTAATAGAAGACTAGATTATAAGGATAGAGTTAAGGAAGCTATACTAGCTATCCTAATCTCTAATAAATAAGAAAACCTAATCTATAACTATTAAACCCTTACTATAACTAGTAAGTTATAGGATAATACCTAGCTATAATAAATTAAGAAAGTAACTACTAAAGATAATATATTATAATAGATACTTAATAACGAAAGTAAATAAGTAATCCTAGATAAAGAAATATTACTAATATATAAATTAATCTATATTCCTAGAGAAATATAAGAAAAAATCATCTAGAAATACTATAATAAACTAACTAAGGGATATCTTAGAATTAAAAAAATAGTAGAACTAATTACCTACTACTTTTATATCCTAGAACTATATAAGAAAGTCTAGAGATATATTAATAGATATAATACTTATCTATAGGATAAACTAATCTAATACCTACCCTATAGAGAAATATAATTATTAGAGGTACTAACAAAACCCTAGGAATAGATTATAATAAATATTATTATAAAATTACTAGAGTTAGAAGAATATAATATAATTATAGTTATTATTAATAAGCTTATAAAATATATATATATAATCCTAACTACTAAAAGAATTAATATAAAATAAATAGTCTTAATTTTAGTTAGGAATATCTTCGCTAATTATAGAATACCCTATAAGATTATATCTAACTAAAATAAGTTATTTACCTTAAATATATAATATTTATTTATAGACTAAATCGGTATTAAGTATAGACTCTCTACTACTTACTATCTATAAACTAACGATTAAATAGAATAGACTAATTAGATATTAGAATAGTATCTATAATACTATATAAATTACTAGTAAGATAACTAGTTAGAGCTACTACTAATTATATAGTTTTTATATAATAATATAATATATATAATAATAAAAGAATTACTATTCTTCGCGAACTATAGGTATAACCCTATAATCGTTAGAGAACTAATTAGTAATTATATAATAATAGAATTATTAAGGATTCTAGCTACTAGAATTAAAAAGCTATATCTCTAAATATTATAGGATATTAAATTCGCTAATCTATAAATAAAAAGTTACTATAATAAAAGACACTAAGAGAGTCTAGAACTAAAAAAGAAAGAGAAAGTCTATCTCTTATAATAAAATATTAAAACTAAGCGACTAAGCGATAAGCTTAACTATAAGAGACTAGGACTATTTATAATTAAAGAAAGAACTAGACTAGTAAACTATAAGCTAAAACTACTATAGAGTATAAAAAGAATTCATCTAGTATTTTATATCTTATTATTAGAAAAAGCACTAAGTAATATAGAAATCGCTATTAATATAAAAATCGAAAACGCTAGTAAAAAAGAGTACGAAGTTAAGGAAATCCTAGTAGATTAATAGTATAATAATTAATAATAACTCTTAGTAAAATAGTAAGGGTATCCTATCTTAGAAAATATATAGGAACTAATTAAGAACTTAAGGGGCTACTACTAGCTAGTTAAATAGTATTACCGCGAGACGAAGAGGACCCACGCGGGATAATAGTAGAGAAAGCGTTAAAATTAGTACCTCCCTAGAAAGACAATAGATATTAATCTAATAACTAGATTATCCTTATTAGGCTAGTATTCTTAGAGGTTATAATTAGCTATTATATATCGTACTAAGTAGTAAGATAGTTAAACTTAGAGAGTTCGGCTATAAATAGAGGATCTTTAATATCTAAATGATCTATTACTACCTAGTTATAATTTAATATTTAATTATTATAATCTTTAAGGAATTTTTAGTATTACTATAAACAAAGGACTTTTAATATAGCCTTATTTATTTTTTAAGAATATTAAAGAAACTATTTTTAAGCTTCTAATAAATTAGCGGAAACCTTCTCCTTATTATATTAGAGATTATCCTACTTCTTATCTGAATAAAAAGAGTATTTATAGACTTAGCCGTAATATACGTAAGCGGAATACTTCTTTAAGTTAGTAAAAGAACTTATAATATAATACTTATCATAAACTAGGCAATAATCGTAAGGAGAAAGAGAGAGGATACTAGAACGCTTGATTTTATTAGCTAAACGATAATTATTAGCGTATTTATTGCGCTGAGGTTTCTAAACAGAATTAGGAGGTATAATAAATAAGAAATATTTAAGGAACTATACTTACCTAAGAGAGGGTAAGCGGTTATAAGGGATTCTTTAGGGATAAAGAACTAAGGAAGGGGGGAGTAATATTATGGACCTATCTTACCTATATCTTAGAAAGAAAGATAAGGGCTAACCGATTAATAAGGGGAGTTATAAAACAGAATCACGTAAGTAGCTACTAATACTTACTAATTAAGGGTGAGCGATTAGGCGGTAGAATAAGCTAAAGCGGGACGGTAGACATTATCCTATATATATATAGATATATATATAGGACTATAAGCCTCACCGCCTAAGGCTACTTCTGGCCTCTTACTCACTATTATAATAAATACTCTTAATCACAATAGGACGGGTAGGACGTATATATAACCTAATACGGTATACTAGAGAGTATACTAAGAGGAACTATATAATATACTAGGGAGTATACTAGGACTACGGGAACTAGGATATATAAGGACGGTTATTACTATATATATATTTAGTTCTTCGTGTTTAATTATATATTATTACTTAGAGCCTATAGTTCTAGCTTTATACTTATTTTATACTTAAGCAAACTACCCTACTAGGAGAGGTATACTTAGTCTCTTATTACTTAATATAGACCCTAAGTATAGCTTAACTAGGCGTACTACCTAGCACTACCTAATAAGAGTCTATTCTATAGATCCGAGCCTATATAAGGCCTATAGGCAACGGTATGATTACAACTAAGACTTAAGGACGAGCCTTAACGTACGTATACGACTACTATAAACGATACTTACTATAACTAGTTAGCCGTGTGTAATAGCTATCTAATAGCTATAGTAGGCTAAGAAGTAGAAAGAGTAGGATAAGCGATACTAAGAAGGAATAACTTATATAAGAGCCACTATTGACTACCTACTATAGTAATAGGCCGAAGAATAGAGCCTTACTAAAGAAGATAGATAGAACTAGGATATCTATACTAAAATAACTATCATAAGCAAAAGCGCTATAGATAAGCTAGAGGAAGAAGAGAAAGAGTTACTATAGTAATAGATAACCCTAACTAAAGAATAGATCTAGTATAAAGATAAAACTAAAGAGATAATCTAATATTAGAATAACCTTATAAAGAAACTCTAAGAAAGAAGTAATAAGGCTAAAACACTAAGTCCTATAAAGAAATTCCCTAAGATTAACTAGAAGAATAGCGATACTAAAATCAAGAGCTAAGAATAGACTTAATATAGAGACTAGAATAATACTAGCTCCTAAGATCTAGTAATATAAGAATAAGGACCTAAAATATTAGTCCTAGGAATAAAGCTATATAACTCCTAAGAACCTATAATAGGGGACTTAGAAGCTAATTAGTTCCTAGGAACGGATATTAATAAACTAAGATATATAACCCTACTCCTAGAAACCTTAGAGCCCTAAGATTATAGTTATAATATCCTAGAAGCTATAAAGGTAGTTTTCTAAGACCTACTACTTAATAAACTAATTAAATAAGCTAGCGCTAATAATAATATATCTACGCGCCTAAAGAAATAATAATATCTCGTAGCTATATAATAGGCGGCTTATTTAAAGATTAACGTAAATATCTTACTTAAAATAGTTAGAGTACTAGTTAACTTAGGAGTATATAAAAACTTTATAGACCCATGATATATTTAAAGAATTAAGGCCCTATTATATAAGAAATAATAAGTAGTACCTATTACTAGACTTAATAAAGAAAAATTAGGACTAGATATCACGTATAAAACCTAACTATAGTCTATAATTATAAGGACCTACTTTAAAATAATCTATTTTAATATATTACTACTAGAAGGATATAATATAGTACTAGGAATACCCTAGCTAACGCGCTATAATCTAATTATTAAATAGGATAGCGGATCTATTTATTTCTAGAATTACTAATATAGAGAAATAAATTAATAATAAATAGATATATCATAAGAAACGCGAGAAAGAACACTAAATATAGAGATAAGTAATCCTAAGAATACTCTATAATAAGAGAATATATCTCTACTAAAGATAATAGGCTAATAGCCTATAGATATAAGTATTATTAAGAATCTAGAATAGAGACTAAATATAATAGATAATAAGCTTAAGGAATATATTATAGTATATAAAGAATTAATAGCCTTCTATATAATAGGAGAAGAAGCACTAGAGCTACCTAAGGAATACTAAGAGTTTAAGGATATATTTATACTACTATTAATAGGCTAGCTACTAGAATATAGGCCTTATAACCATAAGATTAATCTTATAGAGGATAAGGAACTAACCTATATAAAAATCTACTAATTATCTAAGAAAGAGTCTTAGGTACTAAAGAAGTATATTAAAATAAACCTAGAGAAAGATTATATCTAATACTTAATATTATTAGTAAGATACCTAATCCTATTTATACTAAAGAAAGATAGAAGCCTATAGCTATATATTAATTACTAATAATTAAACTTAATTATAAAAAAAGATTAATACCCGCTACTACTAATCTAAGAGATTTAAGACTAAATCTATAGAGCTAAGTACTTCTTAAAATTCAATATCACGGAAGCCTATAACTACCTCTAGATTAAGACGGGATATAAATAGAAGATGGCTTTTAGGACTAAATTCGGATACTATAAATATATAATAATACCCTTCGGACTTACTAACGCACTAGTATTATTCTAACGCTTTATCTTTAGTATATTAGAAGACTACTTAGATATATTTATAATAATATATCTAGATAATATCCTAGTATTCTCTAAAATAATAAAGAAATATAAAATCTATAACTAGAAGATACTTTAGAAACTATAAGAAGCTAAAGTAACTCTTAAACTAAAGAAATACGAATTCTATATATAAGAATCTAGATTCCTAGGATATATTATTAGTAGTAATAAGTTTAGTATAAAGGAAGAAAAGATTTAAAGCGTCCTAGAGTAGCTATAACTAAAGAACCTTAAGGAAGTTTAATAGTTTTTAGGACTATATAACTACTACTAAAGAAGTATAGATAGCTTTAGAAAGATAGCTATAGGACTTAATAAACTTACTAAGAAAGACTAGAAGTAAGAATAGACTAAAGAAATAACCTAATTATTTAATAAACTAAAATAACTATTTAGAGAAAGACCTATTCTCTATATATTTAACCTAGAACTATTAATTATAATAGAAATAGATATATTAGATTACGCCCTAGGGGTAAGAATAACTTAGAATATAATTATTAATAATATTAGAGGATCTAAGATAATCGCCTTTTAGTTATAGAAAATAATATCTATAGAGCTTAATTATAATATCTATAATAAAGAATTACTAGCTATAATATTAGTATTTAAAATATAAAGACTATATCTAGAAGGAGTAAAATACTAAGTTTTAGTTAAATCTAACTATAAGAATCTTACGTTCTTTATAATAATAAAAGAACTTATATAATAATAAGCGTAATAGACTAAAATATTATCTTAGTATAATTATAGAATCAAATACTATAATAGATAAGCTAATAGCTAAGTAGATATACTTAGTAAAAGACTAGATTATAAGAATAGAGTTAAGAAAGCTATACTAGCTATCCTAACCTCTAATAAATAAAGAAACCTAATCTATAACTATTAAACCCTTACTATAACTAGTAAGTTATAGAATAATATCTAGCTATAATAAATTAAGAAAGTAACTACTAAAGATAATATATTATAGTAGATACTTAATAACAAAAGTAGATAAGTAATCCTAGATAAAGAAATATTACTAATATATAGATTAATCTATATTCCTAGAGAAATATAAGAAGAAATCATCTAGAAATACTATAATAAACTAACTAAGGAATATCTTAGAATTAAAAAAATAATAGAACTAATTACCTATTACTTTTATATCCTAGGACTATATAGGAAAGTCTAGAGATATATTAGTAAATATAATACTTATCTATAGGATAAACTAACCTAATACCTATCCTATAAAGAAATATAAATATTAGAGATACTAACGAAACCCTAGGAATAGATTATAATAGACTTTATTATAAAATTACTAGAATTAGAAGGATATAATATAATTATAATTATTATTAATAAACTTATAAAATATATATATATAATCCTAACTACTAAAAGAATTAATATAAAATAGATAGTCTTAATTTTAGTTAGAAATATCTTTACTAACTATAGAATACCCTATAAGATTATATCTAACTAAGATAAGTTATTTATCTTAAATATATAGCGTTTATTTATAGACTAAATCAGTATTAAGTATAGACTCTTTACTACTTACTTCCTATAAACTAATAGCTAAATAGAATAAACTAATTAGATGTTAGAATAGTATCTATAATACTATATAAATTACTAATAAGATAACTAGTTAGAACTACTACTAATTATATAATTCTTATATAATAATATAATATATATAATAACAAAAGAATTACTATTCTTCGCGAACTATAAATATAATCCTATAATTATTAGGGAACTAATTAGTAATCACGTAATAGTAGAATTATTAAGGATTCTAGCTACTAAAATTAAAAAGCTATATCTCTAAATATTATAAGATATTAAATTCACTAATCTATAAATAAAAAGTTACTATAATAAAGGATACTAGAAGGGTCTAGAGCTAAAAAAGAGAGAGAAAGTTTACCTTCTATAGTAAAATATTAAAACTAAGTGACTAAGTAATAAACTTAACTATAAATAACTTAGACTATTTATAATTAAAGAAAAAACTAGATTAGTAAACTATAAACTAAGACTACTATAAAATATAAAAAGAATATATCTAGTATTTTATATCTCACTATTAGAAAAAGCACTAGATAATATAGAAATCGCTATTAATATAGAAATTGAGAACGCTAGTAAAGAAGAATATAAAATTAAGGAAATCCTAGTAAATTAATAGTATAATAATTAGTAGTAACTTTTAATAAAATAGTAAGGATACCCTATCTTAGAAAATATATAGGAGCCTATTAAGAATTTAAGGGACTACTACTAGCTAGTTTAATAGTACTACTATAAGGCGAAGAGGACCTATAAGGGATAGTAGTAAAGAAAGTATTAAAGTTAATATTTACCTAATTAGTAGAAGATAAGGAAGCTAACGCCAATATCTATATTAGAGTAGTATCTTTAGATAAGACTATAAGAACCTAAGGGTTCTTAATAGTAAGGCTAGAGTACTTAATAGCGGCCTAAGTAGCCTTAGCTTTATACTTAGTATTAATATACTCTTTTTTAATATAAGCTAACTCTTCCTTTTCGCGACGCTTAAGTTCCTCTAACTTAGTAATATCTTAATATTTATAGGTAAGGAAATCGCCCGCACGTTTTTTTAATAACTTCTTTTATTTCTATAATCTTAATAACTTAGCTAGCACCTTCTCCTTCTTATTATTAAGCGATAACTAGAACTAGAGTAGTTAGCGCTACTCTATATTAGTAAAAGACTCCTTTAGTATCTTATATTTTGTTATTCTACTTGTCTAGTTATAACTAGTATAACGTTTAGACTAATTAGATCGAATATAGGTCTTATTTAAGAAAATATAATAGAGATAAGGAACTAAGGACTTAAAACCCTTATACTTAATTAGCTAATAAAGTTTATAACTAGATATACTAGAGGAAGATATTATTAGTTATAAAAAATAAAGAAAACCAAAAAATAGAGGACCACACTTACCTAAGAGGGAGCCTATAGCTATAAGAGAAATACTCTTCTTTCTTTAAGAATAAAGAACTAAAAAAGAGAGAGATAATATTATAGACCCACTTAGCCTATAATAAGGATAGGAGCTAAGAACTAACTAATTCCTAGAAAGGAGAGTAAGATAACCCAGAAAGTCACATACTAGCGCTTAGGAACTTAGAATAAGCGCTTAGCAGCAGAATAACCTAAAAGCAGGAGTAGTAGATATTATCCTATATATATATAGATCTATATATAGGATCAAGAGCCTCACTACCTAAGGCTATTTCTAGCCCCCTACTCACCGCTATAATAAATACTCTTAATTATAATAGAACGGTTAATAAATATATAATATCCTATCCTAAGATAGGATAGGAATCCTATCCTATAATAGGAAAGGATCCTATCTTAGTATAGAAAGGACTAGGATATATAAGGACGGTCGTTACTATATATATATTTAGTTCTTCGTGTTTAATTATATATTATTACTTAGAGCCTATAGTTCTAGCTTTACACTTATTTCGTACTTAAGTAAACCACCCTACTAGAAGAGGTATACTTAGTCTCTTATCACTTAACACAGACCCTAAGTATAGCTTAACTAGACGCACTACCTAGCACTACCTAATAAGAGTCTATTCTATAGATCCAAGCCCGTATAAGGCCTATAGGTAATAGTACGATTATGACTAAGACTTAAGGACAAGCCTTAATATACATATATAACCACTACAAACAATACTTACTATGACTAGTTAGCCATGCGTAATATATAAGTTCTACTAGGAAAATAGATATTCGATTTAAAGCTTAATAAAGTAAGATATATTATATAATACTAAGTAAGGTAGATTATATATAGTAACTAATAGAAGCTAAGACTTAATTTTAATAAGAGTTATATACTAGTTATAACTAATTAAATAGTAAAACTTATACTTATTATAGTAGAAAAGAATAGCTAGAAGATATATTAATTTAACGTTATTTCTATATATCTTAACGCTAAAATCGATAACTAAGAGATATATATATAGATACTAACTAGATTTAGCACTAGAACTTATCTTATTAAGTAAGCTCTATATAGGCTATAATAAGCAGCTTATCTATAGTAGGAAGAACTAAAGTCTATCCTATAAAAACTTAGTTTTAAGAGTCTTAAGGGAGATAACTATATTCTTAAAAGAGTTAATATTAGTTAAGAAGTATACTATATACTAATATATATAGATAACTACTTCTATATAAGTAGCGATTAAAATAATAAGATTTTATATACTATATTAGAGTATATAAAAATTAAGGATTTAGATAAACTAATACGCTTTCTAGGATACTTTATTACTACTAAAAAGTATAATATTAGAATTAATTAAGCTTAATATACTAGAGACTTACTTATAGTAGAAAATATAACTTATTCAAACCTCACTAAACTATCTATAACCCTAGATATAGAGATACTTATAAAGAAGTAGTATTAAGAGCTTATTAATATCTCTAGTAAGCTAGTAAGTAATATAAAAGCTAAGAAGCTAGTAGAGGTAATTAGTAAGCTTAGATAGCTTATAAGCTATATAAGACCTAATCTAAGCTTTATTATAGGGGTACTCTAACGTATAAGCTTATATCTAATCTTAGTATCTCTTAAGCTTATAAAATATATACTTCGATATCTAGTAGATTAACTAGAGTTAGATATTACTATATAGAATTATACTAGTACTAGAAGAGATAATATAAAAGGTCTAATTAGATACGTTAATATATCCTATATAAATAATCTTAATTTAAGGAAATTAGTAGATAGATATATCTTCTTCTATAATAAAACACCTATATTATAGGATTCTAAGCTATAAAAGATCGTTATACTATCATCTATATATATAGAATTTATCGCTTTATATATAGCTATTAGAGAAGCTCTATTTCTCGAAAAGCTCGCCTCTTAGATAGGCCTCTAAGACCGTAGAAAAGATAGTAAGATAGAGCTAATTAAGCTTTAAGTTAACAGCGATAACGCTACTATACTAGTAGAAGGAAGTAGCTACAAGCCTTTAACCAAGTGGCTTAATATTATATATCACTTTATACATAACGCAGTTCGCCAAGGATAGATCAAATTAACTATTATTCAAAGCGAAGAAAATCCTACAGACACGTTCACCAAAGCGTTACCGATCGACAAATTTAACCACTACAGGAACTTAATAGGCCTCGATTAAGGTCTAACCAGATTAGGAAACAGACGCTATTTTGAAAGACAACAGATTTAACAATTCCGGGTCTCAGCGTATCAAATTATTACAGGCAGCATATATACAGTTGGAGACACAGGTTTTACATGGTTTTACGCTGTGGGGGTGTATCAGAGCCTAGTGATCAGGGTGACCCCAGTTCTAGAGATAGAACAGCGCTTCTACCTCTTGTATTCTCCTTCTTTCCTCCATATCACTCCAATATTACTATATTCTACTATCCATTCTATTCTCTTAAAGCAGCAAGCTCCATAAGCTTATGCTTCTTCTCTTCTCCTCTGATCCACAACCAGCGTGTGACGCTAACAAATATCTACTACTATATAACGTAGAATAAAACCTACTATCAAGGCCTTATTATTTAAATTTAATAATACATCGTTTTAAAATTATAAAAAGATATATTAAATAATTTAATAATTTAATATAGTCCCTAGATATAGACTAATAAATAAATATGATCTTTTCTATTATATTTATTAATTTTAATTTTAGATTTATTTTTAATTCCTAAAAGCACTAAAAAGAATAGGACTTTATTTTTTTAATCCTAATTTAATTACTTAGAATATTATAGATTTTTACTCTATGCTCTTAATACTTACTAATTACAATCTACTTTTTAAAAGGGCCTTTAGTTTATATTAATATCTTTTTTAATTCTATCTTAAAGCTCTATACTAGCTTTTAAGACGCGCTAATAAATTATATACTATATAAATAAGATAGTATAGAGTTTAGATAAAAGACTTTAAGATTATAAGAAACTAAATAAGGTCTATTAGATATATATAGCTTTTTACTAAATTAGTACCAATTAATAAATTAATATTAATCTTTTATAATAAATATTTAGACTTATAGAATATAGAGACTACTCTATATTAAAAAAGACAACTATTAAGAATTAAATTAATTAATATTAGAGATATAAAGGAGTTAATTTTTAAAGTTAAGAAAAAAGAAAATATTAAAAAGTTTAATAAATAGTGAATTACTTAATATATAAAAGAATCTAGAAAGCTACTAGTTAATTTAGAGAATTAAATTAATAAAAGGGATATATATACTAGCCTTTTAGTAATAAAAAGCTAGTTATTAAAAATTATTATAACAATATATTATAAAAAGTTAGGATTAATATAACGAACCTATTTAAGTAGTAAAACTTAATTTAGTAATAGTCTACTCTATAGAGCTCTATATAATAAAGATAGTAATTAAGCTTATATATAAGCTCTAGAAAATTAATATAATATAATATTATAGTTTATTTTAATGGTTAAGCTACTATTTAAGTACTTATTTATCTATATACACTATTTAACTAGATATATCTAGAGCCCCTTAAATCTAAATAAATAGGGTATCTAAGTAAAGTTTTACTATATCCCTACTTACTAAGGTATTCTTAATAATAAGCTTATTAATAAATTTATAAAGTAGATAATAATAATAGAGATAGATATATTAGTATCTTTTATTTAATATATTAAGCTTATTATTATAGTAAAGTATGGTATATAGGAATAGATAATAATATATAAAGAATAGGTTAGTTAAGAGAGAAATTAAGAGATAAAATAAAGTAAATATTTATAGTATTAATATAAAAGATACTAGACTATAGAAAAGATAAAAAAAAGAATTAATATTAATTATACTTTATTTATAATCTATTACTATTAGAAGTATTATTTATATAAATAATAATTAAATATACTTATTACTAATCTAAGTATATATTCTTATAATACTTACTATCTAATAATAGATATAAAGATATATAATAGGTATCCACTAAGATATATATATATCTCTCTTATTTATTTAATTTATAATAAAAAATATATTATCTTAATAAATTATATTTATAAAGCGAACTTATTTTCTAAATACTTTTATATAAATAATCCTCTAGCTTAATCTAGAATAGGAAAGATAATAAATATTATTTAGTAAGATAGTATAATATTAGTAGATATAATATAAATTAAAAGTAAAAAAGGTTAATCCTATTTAATCCTTCTCTTAATAGATATAGAAAAATAATATAAAGTAGATAATTAACTAAATAAAAAAATTATATATATAAGAATAAAAGTTATAGAGGAAATAAGATAGAAATAAAAAAATAGTAATATAAAAGAGTATAAAAGATATAGAGATATACTAAATTTATATAATAGAATAGGATATAATTATAAATATAGTAATTATTTTAATTAATACTACAAGCTAATACTACATTATTATTAGAGTTATTAAATTTCTTTTAATACTTATATTCCCTTTTTATTAATCCTTCTTATGTAATCTTCTTAGATATAAATAATTAAGAATAAAGAGTAGATAAGTACTTACTTTAGCTCTATATTATATATACTTATATTAAATCTAGTTAGTATATTAATTAGATTAAGATTAAATTAATAAATTAGCTAATTTAAGATTAAATAGTATCTTCTTATATAATATTAAAATAATTATAGTCTTAATAGAGATATTAAGATATATAAATAAAGAATAAGTATAATATATAATTATAGAGTAAGATTAACTTAGAAAGGGTACTTTTAGAGAGATTAGATAAAACTAAATTAGAGAAGTAAAAAGATATAAGTTTTAAACTATATAACTAAAACTAGTCCTTTATTATATAATTCTCTAGGTATATAAATAGTTTATAATTATAGAAATATAGAGTAAGAATAATCTATATAAAAGATTTATATAAAAGTAGTTCCTAATATATAAATAAAATCCTTAAGGAACTTTAGATATAGTATATTATTATATAATAGCTATTATTAGAGATAAGCTGAACTAAATTAATAAATTATCTTTATATATAATAGTTTCATTAATATTATCTATAATAATAAAAAGAATAATAATATCACTACTTTTCATTTTTTTAATAGATATATATATATCTACTTAAAATAAATACTTTAAGTTATTTATAGGCTATTTATATATAATTACTATACTATTTAGATAAATATATTCTATAATATATTAGATAATAAATAATTTAAATTATACTCTTTTAATAAGTATGCTATCTTTCCCTTATCCTTTTAAGCTATATAAAAATTTATAAATAAATTTATAGAAACCCCTTTTAAATCTATATAATTTATATATATAAAATAAATTTGATTTTGAATTACTTATCTATTTATAGGTTTGATTAGGTAGAAGGTCTAGAGAGTATTTAAAGTTTTGGTTTTAAATTTAGTTTAAGAAAGATATATATAAGAATATTAGTAGGAAATTTATAGCGATTTAGAAGTAGATAGAAAGTATATCTTATTAATAGTACTTTTGACACTAATATAGTTAAAATACTTTATTTTAAGCTCTATCTTCTAATAGTTAGGATTTAAATAGATTATATATATACAGATAGCACTTTAGATATATAGTCTAATATTTATAGTCTTATAATTTATAACCTAAGAGTATTCTTAGTGATATTATTGAAATAATAAATATATACTGGTAAGGGTAGATACCTAATAACGCCTTTAAATGCTATAGTAAGTCTATAAAAGAACTAATAAAGTTATATAAATATATATAGTATTATAAATACCTTAATATTTATATATATATTAGAATAGAATAAGAATATTTTAGAGTCCTATAAGATTAATAAGAAAGATTAATATAGTAAAACCTAGTTATAATAAATTATATTAGATATAGTCTTTTCTTTTTTATAATAAAATACCTAACTTTTTTCTAGAGATTAGACTAAAGCTTTACCTAAGAGAAAAATCCCCTTTTTTAATACCTACTTATATATAATAATAATAAATTACTAATCTTTAATAATAGCTACCTTACTAGCTTCTAAGGTAGATATAGATTTTATAGTTATAAGATATATAGAGAGCTAAGTAGTATACTGATTATATAAGAAATTATGAAATATAAACTATATAATATCTCTAACTATAATAAGATAATACTTTAAAGAAATTAATTAAAAATAGAAGTAAAGCTTTAAAAACCCTACTTAGAAAAGTTCAAAATAAAAAAGGATTACTTTTTATATCCTTAGTAATACTAGTAGCTCCTAGAAAATATATATAGAGTAGTATACTCTAACTATTAAGAGAGTATTTATAGTTTTTAACTTAATCAATCCTTAGAATATTATATAATATTCTTTTATTCTTATCTTATAATATACTTAAAAAGTAAGCTCTCTTTTATACTTAAAAAGAGACAAAATAAATACTAAATCTCTATTATCTTATTACTCCTTAAATAAGTATAGTTCTTTAAATATAAAAATTATCTTATAAACCTTAATTTATACTTATTATTCTATTAATATAATCTAATTTAGATTATCATCTTTCTTTTTTATTAAGAGACTAATAATTATATTTATCTAGATTATTAAGAGAATCATAATAAATCTTATTAGATAGATTTAAAAACTATTTAATATCTATTAGATTTATAATATATAAAGCTTTATATAATTAGTAAATAGTAGCTAAAACATAAGTAATAATAAGCTTAATTAATAATTTATTAATAAATAGTACTAGACTAGACTCTAGATCTCAACTAATTTTAAAATTCCTTTAATATAAAAAATAATTTATTAGTATTTTTAGTATACGTCTTAAGTATAAATAATATCTTTTAGTTATATATTAGATTATTAAATTAGTAAGTCTATTTAATAAAAAGAATACTTATATTTATATTATTTTATTTAATCTTTAATAAAAACTAATATTCATAATATTACTACTTTTAGTAATAGAAAATATCTAAGGTTTCTTTATAATATTAATAAATTATAATAGGACTTTCTTAAAGTTATTAGTATTATAATAAACGTAGACTATATTCTTTTATTTATTTACTTATTTTTAAATAAATATTTTAAGCTATACTTCTATCTAGAGCTTATTTCTAATATAGTACTATTTTATTATAGTTAAGTATATTATATAGTTTATTATATATAGTTACTATAGTTTACTAAGCTAGGTCTAATAGTATACTATTAAACTCTTTATATAGCTTATAATTATAAATTATATATATATTTTAGAAGTTAATAAACTAGCTATTATTAAAGATAAATAATTTATTATTATAAGATATAGATAAATCCTTCTAAAAAATATTTTCTTTAGATAAAGAACTATCTATATAATTAGAATATAATCTTTTATTTAATATATCTATTATATCTTTATATCTTTAGGCTCTAATTAGTATAATTTGTATTATTACTTTATATAAATTATATAGATACTAATATACTTATTATTAAGCTTTAAATAATAGAATAATAGAATAATAGAATTCCTATAATAGTAGAGATAAAGATATTAATAATTATATAAATTAGGATAAAAACTACTTTTAAAGCTCTAAATTAGACTATTCTATATATATTATCTATTAATACTAAAGTACCTTCTTTTGTATATTTAATATTTTCTTATAGAGTATATTAGATAGAGAATTAATAAAATAAAAAGATAAAATAATAGGATTAAAGATATATATATAGGACTAAAAGAATAATTATTATTATTATTATTATTATAGTTATAAGTTAAATAAGATAATAATCTAGTTATATATAGTAGATCTTAGAGATTTTATAAAGTTTATTATAATAGAAAGAATTTATAATTAATATAATAGAATCTTCTTAAGTAATTAGAAATTTATTATAATCTAGCTTATTATAACTAGATTTTATTATATAAATAAGAAGAAATAAGATTAAGATTAAATTATTTATATATATTATTCAGTTAAGTCTATATCCTAAAATATATTATAAAATAAAATATTAAGACTAAGTAAATTTTGAATAAAGTAATTTAAAGGCTAATAAATTTATCTAATATTTATAGATATAGGATAAATTACTATATACTCTTATATACTTTAATCTTTTTTTAAAAAAGAATAACTCTTCTAGAATAAGATATATAATCTATAAATTTATTATAATTACCCCCTATTTTTATATCTATTCTAGTAGATAAATTATAGTAAAACTTTTTTTATATATATGTTAATAAATTTACTTAATGAAGCTTAATAGTTAAAAAGAGTAGAATTACTAAATTTCTACTTAAAATTAATTAACGTAACTAGTAGATAAATAATGATCCTATATAATAAAATTATATTTATAAAATATATATATCTAGTTAGATAATTAAACCTAACTAAGCTATAAACTATATAATCTTTATAGATATTAATAAAAATAAAAGTTTTTAAGAGATAAAAAAAGAAAAATATATTAATAATAACTTAGAAAAAATAACTTAGAAAAAATAACTTTTAATTATAGATAACTAAAGATTATATATAATCATTAAGTTTTCGCTATATTATATGGATTATAATATTATTATCTTTTTATTAATATTTTATATAACTACTCTTTATTAATTACTTTATAGTCTATTATTTAGAAATCTTATAGAAATATATAAGAGATTAGATAATTTTATAGAAGCCCTATATATAAGACTAATATATTACTATAGCTTTTTTATTATAAAGTGTATAAAGAATATCTTTATCTTAAACTTATTTAATATAAATTAAAGAATATTAGACTTTATTCTTTTAACCCTAATCTAATTATCTAGAAAAATATAGATCTTAAATTTAAGCCTCTATATAATGATTACTAGCTAGATAGTATTTAATAGAGTTATTGGGATTATATAAATACTTATTTAAATTCTTTCTTTAAGCTCTATAATAGCTCCTTAGATTTTTCTAAATATAATATTAAATAAGTTCTTAAGCTATTAGTTAATTAAAAGACTTAAAATTAATATTTAAGATATATAGTTAGATCTATTAAGTAATAAATAGCTAGTCTATCTCTAAGTTTCTATTTAAATTACTATTAAAAATTAGGATAAATTTAAAAACTCCGATTAAATAGTAGCCTAAATAATATATAATATAGATATCTTTTTAAAGAGCCTAATTAGGGGGACTTAAACTAAACCTAAGTAAGCTATAATTAAGGGCTAAATATATTATTATAAATATAACTTATAGATAACCTTAAAGGTAAGCTTTTATATATTAGATCTAGATCTAGCTCTATATTTAATTAGAGCTTAAAGGATATCTTCTTATAATATTATACTTATAAAGATTTTAAGAAGGGCTGGAAAACGTATATAAGAAAAGGTATAATATATATATTATCGATAAGAAGGATTTAGAAAGATATCTCTTAGGTAATACGAAAATAGAGAAGTAAAAATATATAGATATAAATTATATAGCTGAAAAATAGAGCACTAGCGCTTAAATTATATTTTTAAGTTTAGATTTGTATTCTATTATATAAGTTTTAGGTAAAGATTATAACCTATTTATAGGTTATTATATAGTTTATTATTATTTCTATATATTTTATATATTTATCAGTAAGCTTATTTATAATTATTCCTTAATAACTAAGAATCTAAAAAAGTTTAAATTTAGGTCGTATAATTATCTGAAAAGCTACTCTCTAAGATTTGCCTATAATATATTATTTTTATATATAAAAGATAGGGTCTTCCTATCTATATATTATATAAGTAAGTCTTTAATCTATTCTTAAAGAGTAGCCCTTAAAATATCTTAAGTTAATAAATAGTTTATTAAGCTATATATAGTTTTTCGTATAAACTATATATATAAGTAATCCCTTTATATTAGTCTTTTAGTTAATATACTTATGATATCTTAGTCTAATTATATATAAATTTAAACTAATAATTTATTTTGACGTACTTATAGATCATTAAACACTTTTTAATATCAATATTATTTTATACTTAATTTATTAGTTCTTTAATAGTAATAGAATTATATTTCTTCTAGTATATATAATAATAATAATAGTTTTAATGAATTTTTTTCTTTCTTCTTAAACTTATAATTTAAATATAAAATAATAATACTATTCTTTAATATATTAGAATATAGAATTAATATTAATATTCAATTAAGATGAATAGATTAAGATTAGAACAGAAATTATATATATAGATACTAAGATAACAAAAACTAGTATTAACGATATTATTAATAAAATAGTCACTAATAAAATATAATTTATATGAAAAAATATCTTATTAATAAAGAATATATTTATTAAGGAAACTTATAAGAGCCTTAATTAATAAAATTAATATAGTACTATTTGAAATATATTTTATTAATCTACTTAATTTAACTTATTATTCTTATTTAAATAAGTTATTTAATTAAGGCTTAGTAAAATTATCCTAAAGTAAGTGCTTAATATATATAAAAAGCCTATAATTAATTCTAAAAATATATAGATAGTCCTTAATTTTCTTTTAGTATATATATATAGTCCTTTATTAGCCTTTTGATATACAGAGACTATTCTTAAATTACTAATTTACTCTTATATCTTTTATTTAAGTATATACTTATTAAATCTAATACTATTTTTTATTTAGATTCTAATTATTATAACTATATTTATTCTTAGAAGATATATAATTTATTTATATATTAAATATTAAAATATATTTTAGTAACTTTTTATAGGTAACTAGTATAGTTAAAAGATATATATATCTAAGAGGCCTCTTAACTATTTTCTTATAATCTTTATATCTAATCCCAAGGCCTTTCTTAAAGTCTATATTATCTATTTTATATAAGATATATATTATTAGGGGATCTTAGGAGCTATTATAGAACGTGAATATAAAACTTAAGAAAGTATCTGTATAATTCTAAGGACTTTATTAAGAAGTAGATTATAGTTAATAAGAATTAGAAGCTAATAAATACTTAGTATCTATAATCTTTTATATAATTAAATTAGGGTTAAAGAGTTAAAGAAACTAACTCTTATTCTATTTTAACTTAATTAGATAACTTAAGGACTATATCTAGATTTAGTTAATATAATAGAAAATTTGTACTTATCTATTAGTTTAATATTTAGAATTATATAGGATTATCTAATCTTTTATATATCTCCTTAAGGCTTATAAAATAATAATATTTAGTACTTAATAGAAATATATTATATATAATATTAATAAAAATATTAGGATAATATAGTTCTTATAATACTAAAGAAAATTAGTTATTATATATAATCTATAATTAGAAATAATTAGAAATAATTAGAAATAAATTTTTATCTAGACTTATATTAATATTATTATTTTTTTAAATTCTTCGAAGTTTATTTTATAGCTAACTTATTTTTAATATATAAGAAGATTAAAGATAGATAAATCTAAAAGATAAATTAACAAATCATTAAGAACCATATCTTTATTAGTTTCATCTAAAGTATACTCTTTAAAATACTTTCTAAAATATAATTAAGATATACTATTTTTAAGTTTAATATATTTTAATATTAATTAATAAGAATATAATATATTATTTTATAATTAAAAAAAGTAAAAGAGCGTAACTATCTACTAATATATACTTAATAGCTATTAATAGTTTAAATATTAGTAGTAGATATTTCTATATATATTATTCCTATTAGCTTCTAAATAATAATCTTAAGTTTAAGTAGATAATCGTTTATAAAAATTATAATATTCTTTCTAAAAAATAAGCGAGCTACTAAGTTAGCTAAACTGCTCTATTAAATTCTAATAATAAGCTAGTATAATTTAAGTATTACTCAATAATATAGAACTTTTAAGCTATTAGACCTATTTTAGATAATATATTATCTTATAACCCTAAATACTATATAGAGTATTTTAATTAAGCTTTGGATTATTATTCTTATACTTCTATCTAACTACTTAACTCTATAATTAGAGATAAAATATAACTTTATCTAATATTTTAAGCTAATTCTTTAGCCTTTATAGTAGATAGATCCCCTAGATAAGCTATCTAGAGCTTAGATATTACTTTTTAAATTTCATTTTCTTAAGCTATAAAAGTAGCTAATTATATTATGATTTAATATACTTTAAGTACATAATCTATAGTAGAATTTAATAGATCTTATAAGCTTTAAGAGTGGTGATTTAAGAGCTTTTTATTTAAGAAAGCTTACTTCTAAATCCATTTATAATTTAATGATATCCTAGGCTCTTATATATTAATTTAGCATTCTTAGAATAATAGTAATATAGATATATAAAGTTAAATATTAAGCTCCAAAAAATTGTCGTATATTATATAGGACTAAGCTAATTATTGAAAAGCTATTTTTAATTATTTCTACTTTAAATATTTTAATTCTTAATATTTAACAGAATCTAATCTATTAGTATATATATCTTTTATATATATATTTTAAAACTATAAAATAAGCTATATTAAGAGATTAAAAAAAGATATAATAAACATAATAAAATATAATTTATAATTATTTAATTTATAGAGTTAATTCCATTAAACTTTCTTATAATTTAGAGTTAAATAAATAGCTTCTATAACTTTTAAGAACTAGTAGTTAAGTAATTCTTTCTATTCTTAAGAAAGTTATTAAAATAAAGATTTTTTGAATCCAATTAGATCTAATTTTATTTAAGGTCTATTTATTTAGACTAACTTCAAGTCATTAGTTTTGTAGAACTATATTAAATTATTCTTTTATGTAAATCTTTCCTCTAAAGATTTCCGTAGAAGATTATATATCTATAATTTATAGGCTTTAAACGAACTATTATATTTAATACTTAATATTAATCTTATTATTAAATCTATTATATTAATACTATCTTATTAAATACTATTATTAAAATATATCTTATAGATTAAGCTAGACTAGTTTTCATAATTCTTTATAATCTTTCCCTTAATATGTTTAATAATATCTTAAAAATATAATATTAAACTGTGATTTATTTTATATCATTTATAATTAAGTTTTACTAATAATTTACGATAGCTCTATTCCATATATTCTATATATAAGCCTAAGTTTCTCTTACGTGATATTAGTTTATAGTATTATCTATATATATCTTTTAGAAATAACTTAATTTTTAAACCATATTATTTTTAATTTTCCGAAACAAGAATAGCTCTATATATATAGAGAGATATTATTTAGAAAAATTATACTACTGCTTAAGTATAATAGTTTAAATTAGAAGTAAACTTAATAGAACTCTAGAAGTCAGCTTATATAATTATGAAAACCCGAAAAAACTATATAAGATATCTCTACCTTAAAACGACTTAAATTCTTTAGTATAGTATAAAGATACTTATTTTATCCTAAATAAAAGACCTTAAATAGTTTATTAATAAAATCTCTATTTAAAAGTATAATATAGTTACTTAATCTTAATAATATAACTCTTCTTATATTATTTCTATAACTTCTAAAGAAGATAAGAGGTACTAATAAGAGGTATAATCTTTCTATTTATTAAAACTAGCAAAGATTATCTTATATAGAGGGGGGAAAATAACAAACAATAGGACTTAAGCTTAATACTTAACTATACTTATTTTTTAATTATAATAGATATTAAAGAAGATTCAAGACTCTTATTAATTAATAATAAGTAAAAAGATACATTGGCTTTATTATTAATTATAATTATATTGATTTAAGAGTCTTATTTATTCTATTAGTAGTAAAATATTTATCTATTCTATTAGAGATATTAACTTAAGAAATTTGTTTTAAAGGGCTAATTCTACGACATTATCTATTGATTAAATATATATCTTAAATCTTTATATATCTTAATTAATTCTTCATCTTAAAACAATCTAAAATAACTTAAGTAATATCTTATAAAAAACCTTTAATATTAGATTTAAGTAGTTGTTTCTACTCTATATTCACTCTGAAAGACTAATTAATATTTTATAAATAATAAATTTAAATATCTTTAGTTTCCTATATCCTAAAAATATTATCTAGATTTTAATATTTTAGATCTCAATGTAAAAACGAAATAAATATAATCTTATATTCTAAATCTAGTATAGCTATTTTAAATCTTTACTTTGTCTTTTATATAACTTTGATATACTTATTATATTCTAAACCTATATTTATATTATATTATATAAGTAAATAATATATATATATTCTTCTACTCTAATATTCTTAAAAATAAGATATAAATATATAAATATATTAAGCAGGTCTTTTTAGCTTATATATTAGCTCTATAATAATAATCTAATATACTTAGATAGTATTATAATTTTATCTGATAACTAAGCTATACTTTTGCGTTTTCTTTAAGATACTATTAGACTAGGTATATCTATATAGCTATATCTAAAAAGCTTATAAGATATTATTTTAAGACTAAGGTATAATAAGTCCTACTTATATAGTGGAAGTCAATTAATTAGGTCTATATAGTAAAGTAGAGTATTTAGGGGTAGATAAAGATTATATAGAAGATTTAATATAAAGAGAATTAATAGATATAATAAAATAGTTAACTCTAATATCTATTATACTTTAAATATAACTTAATATTATTTATTTTTATCGTATCTACTATCAATTAGTATTATAGACTTACTTAGATATAACTTTAATATTATATACTAGATACCTACGTATATACCTAGACTACCTTTTCTTTATTATAAATATAAAGATATATGATAATAGCTTTATAATTCCCTAATAATTTAGATACCTTATAATATAGTGATATTATAAATTACAACCTACTTTAATAATCATAGCTTCTCCTAGACTCTCTTTATAGATATTTAATCTAAAGTATCTATTATATTAATATTATTATATAATAGTAAGAAAAGAACTCTTATTTAAGTACTTGAGCGCTTAAAGATAAAAATTAATAAGATAATATGCTTTTAAACATAAATCTAGGTTTTTCTTTATATTAGATATCTTTATTTAATTATTAAAAAGAGTTTAATTTGAATTATTTAGACTATATTTTTATATAACTTAGGACTAATAAAATCTCCTAAATAAACATTTTAAATTAAGATTAAAATAAGTACTTAGCATAAGAAGTTAAAGTTTATTAAATTAAATACTTATTTAAAATGATCTATCTTTATTATTCTACTATTCTATAATCATAATAGATCCTAATAGACTAATAATCTAAGACACTAATATACTTAACTTTTTGATTTTTAAGGGTAATTATTCTATTTCTTTAATTTAGTAATTATTATTAAAATATATTTAGGTTAGGTACTTATTATATAAGCTTATATTTTAGTTTTAGTCTTATATAAATAATTAATATTACATTAGAATAGACTAGATCTTAGAGCTCTATTAGATATATAATTAATAGCCTAATATATTATAATTAGACTATTAAATTTTATAATATATTTCTTATTTATTTTCTTATATATTTTCTTATATAATATATTTATATTAGAGTTATATATAAAATAATATAGAGTTATAGAATAATAATAATTTATAAGTATAAAATAAAATATAAGAAGAATATTAAATATTAAAATAGTAAAGAGATTATATTTATAGAAGTTATAGCTAAAAAACTTATAATTATAATAGTCTTTTTTAAGCTATTAATAACTAATTTTTTATTAAATTAATTATTATTAATAAGAGCTATATAAATAAAAGTAATTATATTAAGAAAATAGTCTAATTAAAGATTAAATAATAATTCAATACTATAAATTTAAAGGAATCTTTTAAAATAGATCTTTCTCTTATTAGTCTTTATTTTATTTTAAAACTAAAGTAAAATAAGTAAATTTAGTATAAAAATTATTAAAATTCTTTTTTAGTTTTATCTTTAAGTATTTAAATTAATATTCTATATTTAATTATTTTCATAGATTATAAAATACTATAATAAGATGATTAAATATTTTATTAATAAATTAATAAAAATAAGGAGATTCTTTATTAAGATTAGAATTAATATAATCTATTATTTTCTTTTATAATTATTAAAGATATAAATTATATACTATTTTTTAATGAAGAAATAATTAATATTAAATAATAATTTATTCTTAATCTTATAATATTATTAGTTAAACTTTATCTCTTTTTTATTAACAAAATTTAATATATTAATAATCTTTATAATTCTTTAATAAAAGATATATAAAGAAATAAAGATTTAAGAAATTATATTTATAAAGAAATAAATTCTCTTATTTATCTAATTAATTTTAAGTTTATATCTGATAATTTATTATTTAAGCTTAAGATTTTTAATATAGATCTTATTATATAGGGATTTTATTTACTTTAAGTCTATTATTAATAAAATTAAATATTAATATAATTATATAGTTTTAATAAGAGTATTATTTATATTTATTAAGATTTTTTTATATTTTTTATATAGATCTTAAATACAGAATATTAATTCTAAAAATTATAAATATAATTTTATATTCTTTTAGAATTTATTATAATCTAATCTAATAATTTAAAAAGATCTTTAATAATAATATTTTATATTCTCTTTAAGAAAAAAATAAATTAAGATTTATAATTAAAAGAAATTTTAGGCTTTAAGATTTTAATAATATAGATTTAAGATATAATTATTATATACTTAATTACTAATATTATACTAACTAAGCCTTTATTTTAATTAGTTTTATTAAATTATTATTAATTACTAAATTATTAATATATTATCTTTTAATCCTATCTTTTAACTAGAATATATTAAATATATTATCTAAACTTAAAATCTATTATTAATATACCCTAATAATTATTTCTAACTAAAATAAGCCTAATATAAAAGATCTAGTCTAGTTATTTAATCTCCTATATTAGACGTTTCTTTATTAGTTCTATAGTTATAGAAAACCTAAGATTAAAAGATTAGACTAAAGAGTACTAAATTTAGTATAAGAATCTACTTTAATCTAATATATTAAATAACTTAATAATCTATATATATCTTATATACTCTAAGAGATTAAATATTATATAACCTTAATTTTAGTATATTCTAATTAATGTCTAGTTAATAAGATATAATTAAGTTAATTTATCTAATATCTTCTAGAAGGCTATTTTTAGATTAAATAAAACCTTATAGATAAGAAGAGACTTAAATTAAAGGATATATTATATTTAATAACCTAGTTTAAGTATATTAGAGATTAGATTAAAGATATTAGTCTAAAAGATATTTATAATTTTAATAAAATAAGGTTCTAATTAGATTAAGAATAATCTTAAAACATTATTATATATTATTAATATAGCTTAGAAAAGCTTATTATAAAAGATTAAGATTATATTATTATTTTAATTAAGTATATTATTATTAATAGCTAGATTATAGTCTTATATTATTTAAAGATTAGATATATATAGAAAAGAAGTTCTTTAATAATCTAGCGTTTAATTATCGCTATAATATCTAAGTATCTCTAAATAGCTAGTTATCTAATCTAATTATCTTTGAATAATTTATATTATTTATTAGAATATAAAAAATTATATTAGGATTAATAAAAAATATATATTTTTTATTAATAAATATAGATGCTATCTTATTTTTAAATTCCTTAAATTCTATAGAAAATATTAGATTATTATAATTAGTTTTTAATCTTAAAATAGTATTTCTAAAAGAAAAACTTACTTAGTAATATATAGTTCTAATCTAATTTAGTAAAACGTTAATTTCTTAAAGATATTATCTTTATCTAAGAAAGTATATTTAAACTATAAATTATTTAAAGTATATTCTAAGATACTAGAATTTAGTCTTTTAATCCTAACTCTATTATTAGATTAATTTTAAAAAGATAGAATAAAAGATATTAAAATAATCTAATTCTAAGTTATTAGACTATATACTAGAACTATAATCTTTATTTATTAATTTATTATCTTAAACCCTGAAAAGGCTTAATTATATAGTAAATAAGATTAAAAGATATATTAATAGATTATTAGATTAAAATAAAGATTAGACTAAAGAGATTAAATAATTAAAACTTAACTTTAAGTATTATTAAATAGATTAGCTAATTAACGTAAAGTATATAATAGAGCTTAAGAGGAAATTTCTCTTAATTTAAGTATATTAATATCTAATTTAGATTAAAAAGAACTAAAAGTAACTATTAAGTCTTATTACTTTAATCCTATTAGATATAAATTAATAAATTTAGAAATATAATTAAGAGAAGAAAAAGTGAGAATAGACTTAAATTATCTAGATCTTAGTATAATAATTAGTCTTAATCCTAGAAAGATTAGATAAAAATAAAGAAATTAAAGATTTTAAGACTTTAATATTAGATAAATTAGGAAAACCACTTTTTATAATAGATAAAGAAGAGATAAAAAGGGAATTAGTAAAAATATATACAGAAGAATAATTTAGTAATTAGTAATAATTTAGTAAGACTAACTAATATAAAGGCTTAGTTAGTATAGTACTAATAGTTAAAGTATATAATAATTAATATTCTAGTTTTAGTAAGAATTAGAGACTAAAGATATTAATTAATATTAAAAGATTAATTTATTAATAGAATTAAGAGCTTTTTATTTCTTATTAGAAGAAATATTATAATCTAGTATAGTTTATTTTATAGACTAAATAATTTAATAGATTATTATATTATTAAGCGCTCTTAATAATAAAGAAATATTTAAATATTATTTAGTTTAATCTATTTAATATATAGATATTAAGATTTAATAAATTAGATTTAAGTTTATTATAAGGCTTTATCTATACTAAGATATATATAAAGATATAGCTTAATAGTTTAGATAGAAAGAAAAGAAATAAGAAAGAGCTTTAATTAAATATAATAGGACAGATCTAATTAAAAAAAGAGTCTATTATATAAAAGTAATTAACGCTAGAGAAAAAAGAAAAAGAGAAAGAAGAAAAATATAAACTAGAAAGCTTTATACTCTTATTGTATATAATTCTCTCTTCTTATTTATATATATTACTCTATAATATATAACTTAAAATAGACTAATAAATTTAGATATAAGCTTTTTTATTAATAATTTTAGTCTTAGATTGTAAGTTAAGAATAAAATAACATCTTCTTATTTAAAACTTATATTTTTATACTTTTTATTATATTAATTCTAACATAACCCAATAGTTATTTATTATTATTATTCATATATTTCTTAGATTATTTTTATTTTAATTATTCTTACTTTAGCTTCCAGGATCTTTTTTTTCTTAGTACTAATCTTAATATATATATAGAATTTAGATTAATATTCTATTAAAATAATAAATAAAGTAAGTTTTATAATTAAATTAATTAAATTATTATATATATATTTAGTAATTTTAAATAAGATTAGTTAATTAGTCTATTTTATATCAATAAAATAATAAAGATAGTATTTAAGCATTTAGTTTATTCTCTTAGTTTAATTATTAGTTTAAGAATAAGATATTATAAAAAGATATAATTTTATATATAATAAATAATTATAAGTTAGACTAAAATTTACTTATAAATACTTAAATAGAATTATCTTTTAGTTCTAACTTATTATTAAATAGTTTTATAAGCCTATTTAAGATAATTATTATTAAAATAATAAAGAAAAGGGCTATTTTTATATAATAATTAATTATTACTAAAATCAAATTAAAAATTACTTTTGTAAAATAGATTTAACATAAATTAATAATAAAATCCATAGTTGATTCTAATTAAAATTAAGATAGAATTAAAAATAAATTAAGCTTATTATATAGATAATATCTTAATAAAGCTTTATTTTAATATATTATATATTCTTTAATATAATTTTTTATTTCTTAGTTAATTCCTTTTTAATAACTTATTTATTTTATACTCTAAAATATCTAGTAAAAGCATTATTATAGTATAATTCTAATAGAATTTATTTTAAATTTATTATAAGAGATATATATAAATAATTCTTAAATAATACTAGTTTATTAGAACTTAGAGACTAATTCTTAGTTATTTTTTTATTATTATATTATTTAGAATAAGGATTATAACTTATTATAATAAGACTTATAATCTTAAAATTTACTATTTTTATTTTTTTTATTATTATATTATTTAGAATAAGGATTATAACTTATTATAATAAGACTTATAATCTTAAAATTTACTATTTTTATTATTTTAGGATAATTAAGATAATTAGAATATATTTATTTTAATAATATAGTAATAATAATAAGATTTAATAATATTTTAAGTTTATTTTATTCTTATTTAATTTTTATTTAGTAATAAAAAAAGCTAAATTTCTACTTAGCTTAGTTAATAATAAGAAAATCTAACTTCTATCTAATCTATTTAATAGTAAAAAACCTAATTTCTATTAAGCTTATTTATAATATCTTAATAAGATAAAATTAATATTATTTCTATTATTTAATTAAACTAAATTTAATATTAATTAGTATTTTATTATATCTTTATTTAGATCTAATTTTTAATGTTCTTTAATTATTATTATATATCTTAAAATAAAAGGATTTCTAGATTAAATTTAATATATTTTAGTTATTAGATTATATATAAGATAATATATCTTATATATTAGAGAAATTACTCCTAATTTAATTAATATTAATATAAGATTAATAATTATTAATCAAATTATTTTAAATTTAAAAAGAAATCCTTTAAATCTTAATCTTTTAATAGATTAGACCTAAAATATATATAATTTTAATAGCTTTTATTTCTTAATTTAGTATTAATTGAATAATAATTCTAGACTAAAATAAGATTAATAGATTAGAATCTTAAATATTCTTAGATTTTTTATTATCTTTTAATTGTATTATTAATCTTTTATTATCTTATAAAAGATTATAAAATTATATAATTAGATAATATCTTAATTATTTACTTATTTTTTTTTAAATAATAATATTAATATTTAAAAGAGTATATTATAATATATAGTTTTTAATTAGATATATTATAATTTAATAAAAGATATATTTTTATTAGACTAGAATATAATTCTAGCTATATTCTATTTTAAAATATTTATTTTTAATCTAATAAATAATTTAGTATTAAAATAAACTAAAAATAGAATAGATTTAAAAGCTTTAATAAGCTTTTAAAATATTTTTTATTTATAATCTACTAAAGTATATAAAATAGATTTCTTTTTATTTTTATTTCTTTTTGAAATAAAATAAAAGATTAAATAATTTAACAGAAATTATCGAATCTAATAAAATCTTAAATATTTTAAAACTATTAGATATTAGCTATAAAATAATAATATATATCTTATTTTAGTCTATTAATATATCTTTTATAATATAATATATCTAAGGAATTTAATTTAATATTAATAAAATATATATTTTAATAAGTTAATATATAACTAAGCTTATTATAAATATTTTAGTATTTATTTAATATAATGTATATATTTATTTTTTATCTTAAATAAAAATAAGAATATTAATTAAATAAATATTATAGAATTTATTTAGAATTCTATATAAAATAATATAAATATAGTTATAAAATATTATAAATATATTAATTAATCTAAGAAATATAATTAGATATTTAAAATAATTTTATATTAAATATAAAATATTTATTTTTAATTTATTTTCTTTTTTACTTTAGATTCTGTAATAAATATCTTAAATATTAATTTTACTAAATATTAAGCTTTAGATAATTAATCTAGTATCTGTTAAATAAAAAATAATAAATAATGATTCTTTATTAACATCTTATTTAAGTCTTTATAATTAATATAAAAATGAAGATTTCTATTTCTTTTTAAAATAAAGAATATAAAAATATTTATTAGACTCTATAAAATTAATAGTCTTTTTAAAATAAATTTTATAGATTTAAATTAATATTTTTATATATATTTAAAGTTAAATATATTAATTTTAGCTATTATATTTAGATAAATATAAGTTTATTATTATTTTATTATTATAATTATAATAAAATATTATTAAATCCTTATTAAACTAAGAGATATTAAAATAATAAGAATTATTTTAATCTTTTTAAATTTTTTAATTTTAAAAATAGAAGATTATAATAAAGAGATATAATCTTTACGATTTCTTGCTTATAAAATTAATAAAGGTCTTATATATTTTTAGATCTCTAATTTTAATTCTAATAATAATCTTTTTAGAAAAAGTAAAAATATAATTCTTTTTATTTTCTTTAATAAAATACTCTTTTTATAAATATAAATATATATTAAAATTATATAAATATTAATTATAAAACTAATTCTTAAGAAAAAAAGAATATAGATTATTTTTCTTTCTTAAGTATTAGGGTAATTTAAGCTAATAAACTAATTATAATAAATAAGCTTATTTCTAATAATTCTAGATATTTCTAAGAAGCTCTAGATTTCTATAAGACTAGGAGACTAAATTAGATATATTTTAGTACTAATTTAATATTTTCTTAGATTAGAGATAAGCTTAGATCTTATCTCTATTAGTTCTATCTTAGAAAAGAGAGAAATATAATTTCTTTCTTAATAGTTTACTATTATTATTTATTTACTAGGGATCCTCTTATAAAAATATTATATAATCTCTTTAAGGATTACTTAAAGAGGGATTATTATAAATTTATTTATTTTTTTCTTGTTTTCTCTCTTATCTAGTTTTCTCTTATTAATAGGATTCTAAATGATTTCTATTATAGACTTACTATATTATAATTAGTATAAAACTAGCTAAAATATGGAATATGAAATAATAAAAAGATATAAAAACTTAGATATCAAAAACCTTAAACTATATAAATAATATAATTTTTTAAAATAAGGATAATCTATAATAAAATAAGATTAAAACCTACTATAATATTATATATTGATTAATTAAAAATATTAAATTACTTATAAATATATCTATAGATATTACCTTAAAGGCTTATATTTCTAAAGAAAAATTAACTGTAATCCCTTATAGAGTTTAACAAAGGGCTTCTGTTATAAAGTTACTAGAAATAAAGATTAAGATAACTTATATAAATTCCAGTAGAATTATTTTAGAAAATTATTATATTATTTTAGAAAATTATTATATTAATTTAGATAAATTATTTATATTCTAATTCTTTATAAATAATAGATAACCTATTAAAATTCCTTAGATAAGTAGTAATTTTAATTAATTATATAATATTATTATTATATATAAATATATATTTCTAATTACTATAGATAACTTTAATCTTAGTTTTTAAAATTTATAAAAATAGGTAATTTATTAAAATAATAATCTATACTTTATTAATTTAGAAATAAATAAGAAAGTAATATATTTCTTTTAATATCTCTTTTATTATTATTTTAATAAATATTTTCTTTATTTAAGTTTTCTTTTTATTTTTAAAACTTTAGATCTTTATTTTTTAGTCTATTTTGGAGTTTATAAGTTATAATTAATTATATTCTAATATAAGATTAAATTCTTATATATTAATTATTTTTAATATTCTTATATATTTCTTTTTAATTTTATTATTATTAATAAATTTAAATATAATTTTATAATTTTTATATAATTATATTTAGTATTTATTAATTATTTCTATAATTTTTAATTTAAAAAGATTATCTAATAGATTTCCTTTTATTTATTTTTAGCTAATAAATCTTTTTTATATTTTATAATTTATTAAAGTTAATATTATTTAATTATCTTTTTTTTAAAAAAAAGATCTTTATTTCTATTATTAATATTAGATTTATTATTTATTTATTTTTTGGTTTTATATCTAATATTATTATAATAAGAAATATTAGATAAATTATTTTTTTAATTATTTTTTTATCTAATTATCTATATCTTAGTTATTATTCTCTTTTTAATAATTTAATATATAATATTCTTATTTATTATAATTATAATATTTTATTTATAATTTATTATTAGATTTATATTTTTTTTAAAAGATATAGATTTAAATATTTATTTATATTTTATTCTTTAATATATTTAGTCTTTTTTATTTCTCTAAATTATATATTTTATATTAAATTTTTATTAATAAATAAGATATTAAGAATTAAAGATATTATAATATTATTTTATATATCTTTTTTTAGATTAGATAATTTATTAATTTATTTTATAATTTTTATATTATAAATATTACAAGTTTTTATATATATTAATATTGATTAAATAAATTAAGAACTCTATAATTAATTAATTATATTTTTATTTAGTCTTATATTATTATTTAAATATAAATATATAATAAATTATAATATTAATTACTAAATTCTTTCTAAATAAACTTATATTTTAGATTCTTCTTTTTTAATTTTATTATATATCTTTATTATTATAATCTTAGTTTTTTCTTAACATATATAAATACTTAGAATATTTATTTATATTATTATTTAAAATAAATATTATATTATCTAAAATAAATTTCTAGTTTATTTTTAAATATATCTTATTCTTTAATAATACTTATAATAAATAATCTAATATATTTTAGTATTATTAATATCTTTTTCTTAGATTTTACTAATTTAGTCCTAATCTATATTATTTCTATATTTAATATTAATATATTATCTTAATTTTAGTCTTATTATGATTATATATTAATTATAAATATTAAAAAGAATATTCTTAATCTAATTAATACAATTATTAGATATTGTATCTTTAATTAATTTTATTTATAAGCTTTATAAATATTTTTATATTTATATTCTTTATCTCAAGATTATTAATCTTATTTTAGAATATTACAAAGATCTTACTCTTTTCTAATTTTATTATTATAATAATAATCTTTAGATATTATTCTTTAATCTCTCCTAAGTTCTTAATAGCTTCTTATATTAATTATTTAACTTTATTCTTTATTATAATAATATTCTTTAAGGATTATACTTAGATTTTAATTATCTTAAGATTTATTTATTCTAGACTAGGATTTATATTAAGGATTTCTCTAATTATAATTATATTCTTAATTAAGGATTTCTATATTTCTAATTAAAGTTCTTCTCTTATTTTAGTTTTATTTTATTACTTTTCTATAAAAGTATTAAATTTTTTATATCTTATTATATAGTTATCTATATTATATAATATATTATTTTATATAGGATCTTTAGATTACTAATCTTATCTAGGAATAAGAAGTACTTATAATATTAAGCTAAGGCTTATATTAGTTAGTTAGATAGAATAATAATCCTAATATAATATAATATATATATCTATTCTAATATTAATAGTATACGTAATACTAATAATATAATTATTAAAAAGCTTATATTAATCCCTTCTATAATCCTATTTATTTTATAAAAATTTATAAATATATAAACTTTGTATTATGTAACTTATTTAATTAGTTATTTAATTATTATAGATTAATCTTTCTCTAATCTACTATACTCTTAGATAAGCCTTATATTAATATTAGGTTCTTATATATTTATATACCTATACTTAAGCTATTCTATTAGGGCTTCTTATAGATATATTATAATAATAAGTTAGTAATTTATATATCTATTTTAGGTTTTTTAATCTAAAAAGTAGATAGATCTTATCTAGTCTATTATAAATAATATATATAAATAATATAGATAGATCTACTTATTACTAAAATACCTAAGCCCTACTATCTATCTTTAATATCTTATTTTAGGGTCTATAGATAGGTAATATTATAGTCTATATTTTAGTATTAATTTAGTACTTTCCTAAGTAAGGTATAACCTTAGATCTAATTGATTTTATCTTTAATCAATATATTAGTATATTTTCTTTTATAATAATAATCTATTTAAGAATAACTCTAGGATATCTAATATATTAATAATAGGACTAGTATCTTTCTTTAATAATATCAGGCTTATATATTTATATATAGATAGTCTTAAGTATTTATTTTAATTTATATAGAGGCTAATATATATACTAAAAGGACTCCTATATTAATTCTCTAAAGCATATATTCTTAAGTTATATAGTAGAATACCTAGTATAAAAACCTAATTAACTTATTATTATATCACTACTAGGCATAGTTACTATCTTATATGAGTATAGTCATCTAAATAACCCTAAAACTATTCAAATAAAAATATTTTCCTAAAATTCCAAAAATATAAATCATATAGCTCTAAATATTGAAATTTTTTAATATTAGCTATTGAATTATACTTAATATTATTATATTTACCTTAAAGGGATATCTATATATACATACCTAGCTACTAGAATAATACATGAGGTAACTTCAACTTCTTCACTAATCCTCAACAACATCTTAGCTACCATTATACTCCACATGGCTAAGAATAAAATAATAACGCTGCTTGAAAAAAGAACCTATGGGGCCAGAGTGCATACTTCTATAGCCGTGTAAAGAAGTACATGTAGGCCGTTTTCTTCATCTGATCGAGGTCCTCAAACTTCACAACCTTTTCGTCATTAAACATAACCCAGGAGAGACCAGACTGGTCTGGCAACACCTTACGAATGACAGCCACGTAGTGACTTTGGTAGTTAGCAGTGAACTATATTTAAGGCCCCAAATCCCGGAGAAATAGAAATCACTCACCCTGCATGAACTGATGTGCCTTTATGACACACGATAGACTGCAGCTGATACCGAGCGGGCAAGCCGCTATAGCCGGTTGAACCTTGCTGAGATTGTATGTCTTTGATATCGTCCTGGTCATCCTCCAAACCCTCATCGGGGTGGGTAAAAACCCAGTCCAGCGCTCGATTGACATCACCATCAGTGGCAGATAAGGCCCGGCGAGCTCTGGCAGCCTCAATGCCCATGTCCCCCAGCTGCGCGATTTTCGCCTCATCCTGCTCAGCATTTCTCAACCCACCGGTAGATCCCTTTAAATCGAGGGGCTCATCAATGTCCGGGTCTTCCATATGAGCAAATAGCCAGTTCATGGCAACTTCTGGGTCAGCATTTCCAGTGGCATAAAGAGCCTTCTCACATCTCACAGCTGGGAAACCCATGCCTAATAGCTGGTCCATGGCAACGGGATTAGGCTTGAAGGCCACATCTTCCTCAACCTCCGGCAAGATCTCCTCATTGGCATCATGTTCGCCAGCCAAGTAGGACCCAAAATCGACGGGCCCGTCATCAACAACCACTGGAATGTCTAACTTGGTTGGAACCCAGTTGACTAGCCCAAAGCGACGAGCATTGATAGCCAATTCCTGGGGCAAAGTCTTGAAGGATGAGCGTTTCGAGAACCCGTCACGGCTATCACATTCAGGACAGCTGAGCTCAACAACCTCCTCTGCGGTGAATATATCCAGGCACTCTGATAGGGTCACGGCTTCAAAACGATCTGTTTCACCCGAGATGCGACGCGCAGGCACAGCAATAGAAATATTGTCTTGCTCATCTACCTTGTAGCGGACCTTCTTACAACCTAAGCACTGCAGGCGTTGTTCCACCTCGAATCGGAAGCTCTTGACAGGGTTGAGCTGTCCATCAGAATGCTTTGAAAGGCTCACACATTTGAACACGTGCAAGAGGAATTCGAATGCATCCTGTTGCCTCATTGTTGCAAATTCCTCATGACCCTGTCCAATGAGATATTTGAACATGGCTGGAGCCAATCCTTTTTGATGTGGAACCTCTTGTGCATTCTGAGCTGTAGCAAAGTGTGACCCCGGTCGAGAATAACGGCCTGATAGTAAGCCATCCGCCAGCTTCCTCAGTTGGGTCTCAAGGTCCTGTGCTGGTGCCTGACACAGTGGTGGCTCCTCAGATGGGCAATAATAACGAGATTGAAAACCAGCTGTAGAGAATATGCACTGCATAATACTGGAAAGGTAGCAGCTGTTTCCGAGGTTAGCGAGGCCAGTGAAGCCAGGTCCGAAGACTGGGGTTAGTTCACGGCCATCTTCGGTGGTCATGGAGAATTCCCATTGGAGGTTGTGCTCGACCTGCATCTCCATCAAGCTTTTCTCCGTTTTTTCACGCCCGGCTAGGAAAATTCCCCAATGCGCGAGGTGATCTGCAAGCTCTGGGTCTGTCCGTTCCTCATTGCATGCGTAACAATAGACATCTGCTGAGCCCTCGGCAGTGATGGAGCCCAGTTTAACTGCCACAGCATGTGTTGATGCGTCTGCATGGGCGAGAGCGTGGGAGTTCCCTTGTGTACCGCCAAATTGACTTCGTCCACATCCTATGTTTCCACACTCTAAACAAATCCAGAGATTCTCCTTCAAGTCGCATGTGGAACATTGACTAGAATCTATAACTTGATTAGCATCGTCGCCAGAGTGTGGTTGTCGCAAAACAGATGAATACCCTTGGATTCTACGTTCTCAATGTCTTGTTGAGTGAGACACAGCGTGTGTTCACAAGGGACAAATTCCTGTTCCCATGCTTTTACCTCCTCCCTTTTCGAAAAAGTCATTGCGGTCATGACTCCGTGGATCACAGCAGGCAGGTTCCCAATCGTTTTATCGACATCTTGCTTCGTGCACGAATAGCATGTCACGGATGTCACAATGTCGTATCGATCATCATCTGTCTCGGCAGTAATCGCAAGCTTTGAAATCTTGGGCGGGGGCTCATCTCTCTATAGCTTGTGAGAAGGGAGGGATGTTGACGTCATTCTTTGATGAGATGAAGCCTTACCTGAACTTGTTTCGGGGTTCTGCGAATATTCAAGGCCAGTGAATGACCAAAGCGTTGGTGGTGCAGCAATGCATGATCTCTATCCCCAGTACACCCACCATTAAAACAGTGGAGGCATACATTTAGACCCGAGTCATTGTCCTTGGGAAGTATAATAGTTAGACTCATCACCCAGAGAGGAGACCGAAGTTAGCAAAAAAGGATAACATACAATGGAATCAAAGCATTGCGTACAGTCCTCTCTATACACAGCCTGAGAGGTTCCTGGTGGTTGGAGGTCTAATATGATCAGCCTATCACTTCTCTTCAAGGTGAACAATTCTCTCACCAACCTAAAGCTTCTGAATGAAGACAGGCCATTTCTTTCGGAAGTCAAAAACCGTCTAAGATAGGTGAAGGTAAATTTTTTGGAGAGAAAGGTTAAGGGAGTAGAGAGAACCAGTGATGAGAAGGAAAAGAAAAAAGTCAACATGATAAAGCACCTAAAGGCGGGACAAGGCAGGAGCTCCGACGTGGGGCAGCTGCTTATCTAAGAACTGGACGTGTGGAGACAACTCTGTGGCCTGAGGCAGCATACCGCCCACCAGAGTCACCTGAGTGGCCACTTTACGCGTTATTTCCGAGTTCCCGCTTCACGCGTCGCGGGCGCCACAATCTTCATCCTCCTTCCCTTACACTGTCATCTTCTTGTTGCCTATTGCTGTCTGACAGCGCTTTTTGAAGATATCCACTATGGCTTCAGATGCAGCTTCTATGATCACTGTCGGTGCTCTCAGGTAAGTTTTCGACTGAGGCTATTATGCATGAATTTAGCAAGATTCTAATATTACGAGAAAGTGCCATTTTCGATGACACCAAGGATCAAGTCCAGGAGCCGATTGTCCAATGTGTTCAGGTGAAGCCACTTCCACCTCAGCCAAATCATCAAGAGCGTTACCGAGCTGTGTTCAGCGACGTTGCGAACTATGTTCAGACTATGCTTGCCACCCGTATGATTTTTCTCTTTCACAACCCTCCAAATTCAAGCCATAGTTGACCAAACTAGCAGAGGCCAACCATGTCGTGACGAATGGATCCCTGCGGAAAGGGTGCTTTGTCCGACTTAAATCATTCCAGGCGAATTCAGTGAAGGGTAAAAAGTGAGTGGCCTCGCGAGGGTGAATGTGATGTCTATCTTCATGTATTGACTGCTTTACAGGATCTTGATTGTCTTGGATCTCGAAGTCCTGCAAGAGTTGGGTGAGGCAGAGAAGATCGGCGAGCCGAAGCCTCTGGAAGTTAAGGGCGACGACGAGGAGGAGAAGACTCAACCAACCACCATTTCCAGCAATGGTTTTTATGGCTCCAAGCTTCAAGGGGGCCCACCGAAACAACCTCCTCAGGTACCCTCTACGCGAGGACCCTCCGCATCTGCCCATGCCACCATCTACCCCATAGAAGCCATCTCGCCGTACTCGAACAAATGGACCATCAAAGCCCGTTGCACAAGCAAGTCCAACATTAAAACATGGCACAACAAGAACGGTGAAGGCAAACTCTTTAGTGTGAACCTGCTGGATGATAGCGGTGAAATTCGCGCGACAGGTTTCCAGGAACAGTGCGAAATGCTTTATGATCTCTTCCAGGAAGGCAGTGTCTATTATATATCTAGCCCGTGCCGTGTCCAGATTGCCAAGAAACAGTTCAGTAACCTCAACAATGATTATGAGCTGACATTCGAACGTGACACCTTGGTTGAGAAGGTATGGAACCCCTGCCTCTTCCCCAAGACTAATGACTCACTATTTGTTATAGGCTGATGACCAAAATGACGTGCCCCAAATTCGCTTCAACTTTACCAACATTGGAGATCTCCAATCTGTGGAAAAGGACACGACTACGGATGTAATTGGCATTCTCAAAGAAGTTGCTGAGACCTCTCAGATTGTTTCGAAGGGGACAGGCAAGCCCTACGACAAAAGGGAGCTCACTCTAGTCGACAACACTGGCTTCTCGGTTCGCCTGACTATCTGGGGTGCTACTGCTGTCAATTTCAATGTTACACCAGAGTCTGTTGTAGCTTTCAAAGGGGTGAAAGTCTCTGACTTTGGAGGACGCAGCCTCAGCTTGTTGAGCTCAGGCTCGATGGCTGTCGATCCTGACATTGGAGAAGCTCACCGGCTGAAGGGCTGGTATGATGCGCAGGGCCGTACCGAGGTGTTTACATCTCATGCATCTGTCTCCAACGCAACCAACTCCAACTTGAAGCCTGATCAATTTAAGACTGTTGCACAAGTTCGAGAGGAACAACTGGGCATGTCGGATCAGGTTGATTACTTTTCTCTAAAGGCCACAGTTGTCTACATCAGACAGGATTCAACCTGGTGCTACCCAGCCTGTCTTTCCGAAGGATGCAACAAGAAAGTGACTGAGTTGGACCCTGGTCAGTGGCGCTGTGAAATGTGCGACAAAACCCATCCCAAGGCGGAGTATCGCTATATCATGCCCGTCAGTGTGAGCGACCATACGGGCCAACTTTGGCTCAGTTGCTTTGATGATACGGGCCGTCTGCTCATGGGAACATCAGCTGATAACCTAATGCAACTTCATGAAGATGATCCCACGGCGTGTAGCGAGGTATTCCAAGCAGCCAATTGCCAGACCTGGAATTTCAGATGTCGAGCTAAGATTGACACCTTTGGTGATCAGCAACGGTCAGTAGACTCTATTATGTTTCCATATATGTCAAGATCATTCTAACTGACGAGTTGTTACAGGGTACGATACCAAGTGTCATCCGCCAAGGCTATCAACTATTCGGAAGAAGCTTCTCGTCTGGCTGAGATCATCAGTTCTTACAGTATCAATTAGGCGATCAAGTGAGATGCGGTCAGGAATGTTACCTGTTTTATGCACTTCGGAATTCGATGCCACATCTTCCTACGTCCTGTTCAACTGCATCTTGCGATCTATGATTATGAATGACTAATACATTTTTCGCACTTTATTGAGAAATAGCTCCAGTCTTTTGTAAGCATGAATATCCGTGAAACATTCTATTGTTATTGAATCTCTTCCCTTGAATGTTCCTCGCAAATAGTGATATCTTACTACATAGTAGAAAGGGCTGTATAGTATACTGTAATGTACAATACGGCAAATCTGATCCAGCTTCAACTTTGTCAGCAAGAAACTCCTGGGCGGTGTGGCAAATATTCAAGAAATTCTGGTTGAGCGGTGAGTACATTTTTTTCCCGGACGTTGGCAGAAATCCTGTCCGCCTGCCCAAATTTTTTTCTTCCGTGATTACTGGGAGGACTTCTATTCCGTCCCACTGTCAATTTTATCCATTAAATTGTCTTGTGACAGACTTTTGTGTTTCAAATTAACTGATACCAAGCAACGACAGGCGCAATGGGAAAACGCAGCCATCATGTCGAGCCAACGGAGCTGCAGCCAAAGAAGAAATCCAAGGCTGATAAGCAATCCAAGGACAAAAAGGCTGTGGAGGAGACTGGGACCTCGGATTCCGACAAGATTACCTATACCCAGGCTCCCGCTCTCAATGATCTTCCGCAGTCCCAGATTGATCAGTACCTCCAGGACAAGACCATTAAGGTCACCGATACCTCGACCGACGGTGTTAGCCTCCGCCCCATCATTCAATTCGACTATCTACCTCCCTGTGATGGCGGGTTGTACGACTCATTGAAGTCATTCCCTGCCCCAACCCCTATTCAAGCCGCCACCTGGCCACTGCTGTTCGCCAACCGTGATGTGATTGGTATCGCAGAAACCGGCAGCGGTAAAACTTTGGCGTTTGGCCTGCCCTGTCTTAAAAAAATGATCGACTCCAAACGCAGCAAGAAGCCTTGCCATCCTACTGCAGTGATCATTTCCCCTACGCGCGAACTTGCAATGCAAATTCATGACCAGCTCATCAAATTTGCCCACGTGGCGAAGGTTGGTGTAACATGTATATTTGGAGGCGTGGGAAAGGACGAGCAACGTGAAGCCCTCAAGACGGCTGCGATCGTGGTTGCCACTCCCGGCCGGTTGAAGGATCTCCAGAACGATGGATCGGTCAATCTCGGGAAAGTGAAGTATCTTGTTTTGGACGAGGCTGATCGTATGCTGGACAAGGGATTTGAACAAGATATCAAGGAAATCATTCAGCCCATGCCAGTCTCCAGAAGACAAACAGTCATGTTCACAGCAACCTGGCCTCGATCGGTTCGGGATCTGGCTGCAAGCTTCATGAGTTCCCCCGTGACCGTGACCATCGGTGGGGATCCTTCTGCGGACCCCCGGGCGAACACGAGGATCAAGCAAGTTGTCGAGGTTATGGACGGGCGGGATAAAGAGAACCGACTGATTCAGCTCCTCAATCGTTCCCAGCGAGGATCTCCGAACCCTGACAAGGTCCTGGTGTTTTGCCTATACAAGAAAGAAGCAATGAGAGTGGAAAGACTCATCAACTCTAAGGGATTCAGGGTCGCCGGCATCCATGGGGATCTGAACCAGTCCGACCGATTCCGGAACCTCGAAGCGTTCAAGACTGGCACTGCTACTGTTTTGGTTGCAACCGATGTCGCAGCGCGAGGCCTGGATATTCCTGCCGTGAAGTTGGTCATCAATGTCACCTTCCCTCTCACAGTAGAAGACTACGTGCACCGCATTGGGCGAACTGGTCGAGCCGGGGCCGAGGGCCACGCCATCACATTGTTTACTGAACAGGATAAGGCTCTGTCAGGCGGGTGAGTTTTTTTTATCTTAATCTTCCAGAATAGTCCCAGACCATGCTAACCACTGGGACCAGATTGATCAATGTGCTTAAAGCCGCCAAGCAAGAAGTTCCAGAGTCTTTGTTGAAGTTTGGCACCACCGTCAAGAAGAAGCAGCATGGCGCATATGGCGCATTCTTCAAGGATGTTGACACAGACAAGAAGGCGACCAAGATTACCTTCGACGATTGATTCTGCGTTTGTATTTTTTTGCTTTTGCTTTCGCATAGACCAGGCTATTCATTTTTGCAGCCCTTTTCATCAGAGGATCCGATCTGACGCAGCTTCATCACTTGTCTAATTAAGTATTGTCTCTCCACATAGAGACTTGGTTCCCATCAGATATTGCTCCAAAATAGACAATCAATCGGAGCGACTTACATTAACAACGTATAGCAACAGCTAAATGCAATGGCTGGAAACAAGTCCTGATCTGGGCCTGATAGTCTCTGTGTGACCATGGTAACCGTGGCGAGTGAAGTTAAAATATAACTGGGGGTTTGGATGCTCACTTCGGCGACACTCAGACCATCTCCATGTCGGCGAAGATAAGATCGAATGAATATGTAGCTCCATAGGGTTCGAACCATCATGTTCACCATGTTGGCGAGAACCAGCCCATAGCCTCCCATTGACCAGACTTCCAAGAATGCATAAGCAGCGAGAGCGTAGCTTGCAGAGAAGGCACCCATCCAAACCGTCTGCTTTCGAATTTCCCTTGGGTTGGCTACAGACGATACAAACGCCTCAGTGATCCCATTGAAGGCCAGGAATGGGATATAGTAACAATATAGTGATAGCAGGTCACCAACCTGGGGGGATGTCCACTGGCGACCTCCCAGGATGCGAAGCACTTGTGGCACCATAATTGGGCCCAGTGGGAAGATAAGCGTCGAAAGAAGCTGGTAGGCTCGAAGAAGATCAGTCAGGTGACCCTTTGCGATGCTAATCTGGGCTGCATTTCTGTTTCCACTCTCATTGGGGCTCAGAAGAGTCGAAAATAGGTTTCGACTACTTTCTTCGAGAGGTTGGAATATAATCCGTGCAACCAGACCGCCGTAGTTTGAAGCCAGAGAGTATATCCCTTGGTCCTCCAAGCTTGACATGGCGGCGAGTATCATGGAATCTCCTTGCGTGAGAAGATGTTTCACAAGGGACTGGAGAAAGACACTCGCTGCGAGCGATGTCAACCTCCAGGAGAAAAGACCAAAGATATAGTTATTCTCATCCTTGCGTTGTCTAATGACGGCAGGGAGAAAGGTGAACCGCCGTTCACTTGCACGAGGGAGCAAGGATAAGCAGTAACCGCCGACGAGGGTCACTGAGTAGCTCAAATGGCCAATCGCAAATGGTAGAATGCCAGCCTGTTGAGCAGTTTGGGAGGCATAGAAAAAGGCCGAACAGGTCGCAAGGCTCTTGATGAATGCTGCTGGCATTTCGACTGCGGCTCGTTTCTCGTACCACATGCGTTGCTGAACTATCGCAAAGAATGGTTCAACGCTCAATTCCAGCAGTGCTGCTACCCCTGTGATAATCACGCTGATCCCGAAAAAGGGCACTTCGAGTGCTTCCTCTGGGGCAAACTTTTGATAGAGCATGGTAAGCAAGACCGTAAAGGGTATCCCAAGGAAAGGGCTCAAGTAAGACACATTCACGACCGACTGAGATGCCGCCGATTGCATGTCCGGAGCAGATTTCCCTATTTTTGATGTTGAAGACTCTGCAGTAATTGGCTGTCTTTGAATGGCCATTCGTATACTTTCTCTAGAAAAATATAAAATAGTGACTTGGTAAAGCTCGAGTTGGGCGGCGATCCCGAGTACCATGGGGGATAGCGTGCGTAAAATCAGCTGATTTGAGCCGAATGTGAAAATTCGGGATGTCAATTGAATGAGGATCAAGAAGGTTGTGCCCGTGGCAGAAGATGCAAGCATATTGCCCACTTGGGCTTCGCTGGGTTCCTGCATTTTGCAGACACGGAGGGAACTGGCCGACGTGTCTCCGAGGATACTAGCCGGAACCAGCACGTAGATAGATAAAGGAAGGTATCAAATGAAACCGTGTTGGAAATTCTCATCGATATCCAGAGAAGACTGACTAACGAACGACAGATTAATACATTGATGGATAGATATTACGAATTTGTACAGCGAAGTCCCCCAGGGCTTGAGGGGAGGTATCTCCGCTTACGTAACCGCCTTCCAAACCCTATGTTTTCACACTGTAAACAAGGCCTACAAAGTGGACTAAAGTGTCTCGATGCGTTTTGACACGATGGATTCAATATATTTGTTTTGCGATCGAGGCTAATGGAAAAAAAGGAGAAGGGTTGAAAACAACAAGAAGAATACGCTGCTCATTGATCTACGAGTGTACAGTGGAATACAATGTGTCGCCGGCGACAATACGCTTGGGAACCAAAAATGGCCAAACTGGTCCCATACGACCGAACACCACATGCGCTAATTTGGCTTGTGTCGATGTGCAAATCCAAGATTGGGGCTCACCCGAGGGACGACAAGAGGCGGAGCCCTCGAAGTGAGAAGATAATGGACTTAGAACGGAGGAAGATAGAAGGGGTAGCCTCCGTTCTTGGTCTTGAACACACTGAGGAGCAGACTGTATGTCCCAAAGAGAATGCCTCCCCAGATCAACACCGCCAATTGCTGTCCCTTAACATCTTCCATGCGAGGCACCTTCAACGCAAGCGCAATGGTTGCAAATGACAGTATAGCATCTGCACAGGGTATTAGTTTCGAGAACCAAAGATACATGCTGAGATAAACATTCAAAGGGTCACCTACAAATAGCAGCCACAATCTGGGTCTCCATGCCGAATTGATTCTGGAAACCTCCAGCAAAGTAGCTGATTCCACCACGGCCATCCCCAGCGACATAGGGTACCTTTCGAATGTGATTGAACATCTGGCCACTGGTGAACAGAAGAATGGCAATGAGACTGACAGCGGCCCAGATATTCCGGTTCTGAATGACTGGCAGAACATAGGGATAGAGCACTGTAAATAAGGTCACAGCGCCCATTAGAATGGTGATCCCAGAGACGATACGCATATAGTTGACGGGCCGAATCAAGACGGGCTTAGGTCCATCAGGCAGGTGACGATTGATCCATGAATACAGTTGATCGGCGGATAATGGACTAGAGTTTGAAATCCATGTTAGAGAAAGGCGTCCCACAACTCATGAGGCATCGGTCTAATAGCATTCAACTTACCCTGTAAAATCAAATCTCACTGGCTCCGCTTCCACTTTGGCAAACGGTCCCACGGTTGGGGGAAACAGGAGGAGGACAGGTGCAGTTTGAAGCATATACTATTGAGAGGCATCAGCTCTACGAGCATTAGAGGATTGAGATAGTAAGGGTTATGTCACACCTTTTGGAAAACTGCTTTCCCCTTGTCGAAATCCAGAGTACCGAAGACCACCTTCAAGCCATCAAGCTTGGAACCTTTGTTCCAGCTCCGAGAGATCAGGTCCCACTCCGCATCAAATTCCCGGCACATCAAACAGCCATAGCGAGCATCCATAGCCGTCAGAATAACTGCGGCATAGTAATCGCGGGGAGCAGTTGTGAGATCCTCGAACGAGGCGTTGTCCAAATCAACGGGCCCGGATCGAGAGAGCGAATGGTATTTTTGGAACTTGTCGGGCGTGGACTTCGCGGCGAACACGCCGGATAGGACCGAAAAGAACAAAAAAAGGGTGGTCCAGGGCTTCATTTTGGCATTGATGCTGGGTTGCAAATGAGCTCTGCAAGCATTGGAGGGAAGTACTACTTGTTCAGTAGCTCGGAGGTGAAAGGTGGCCCCATTACGTAAGTGGCCCCGCCCAAAATACTACGCGTTCAGTGGATCGCGATTACATCTAAATGACCTTTCAACATCGATTCTCATATTCACCCTTGCCTTCTTGAACACTTTTGTCTATCATGGCTATAGCTGTGGAGGCCTCGCTCCTGGATGTACGTGTATCTGAATTACAATTAGATTCCTGGCTAACAGTCCCAGTGTGAGATGTCCATGAAAACAGTTCGCCTCGAGAAGGAATATGAAAGGGCTCTTGCAGACTCGGCGCATCTTCTCGATGTCGAGAAAGATCGCGTAAGGCGGATGGAGCACTTACTTCTTCAATTCGAGAGCGAAAACCTGCGATTGCAGTTAGATCAAGCCAATGCGCAGTTACGTGGACTTACACGCGCCGAATCGGACACACTTCTCCAATTAGATGAAGCTTCTCAGGAGATTGATCGCCTAGATCGCCATGTACAGGCTTCATCAAGTGAAATCGAGAAGTTGAAGGTGCGTGCTAATCTCCCTGACGATCTGACCTGTCAACGGATCGAAAGGCTTTGATCTAAACGAATCCAGGACGAACTTTCAGCCATGACCAATACTTCGACAAGCTATAAAACCATCCTTTCCGAAAAATTGCATCTCAGCCGAGACCTGTCAAACTTGAAATCAGAGCTAGATCGTTTAAGGACCCAAAATTCTTCTCACCTAGCATCCGTAGCTGGGAAACAAGAAATGGAGCGGCAATTGAATTCCTTGGAGGTTCAGCTTGAGAACGAAAAACATTCCCACGAGCGCACTCGAGCCAAGAACTTGCAGCAGGAGGCGGAAATAAGTACGCTTGTAGCGAAGGTCGAGGAACTACGAGGCGAACTCACGAGAGAGTTGCGAGCGAAGCAACAATATGAACGAGACAACCGTCAACAAACAATGGACTGGGAAAACCAGCGCGGCGTACTTGAGGGCAAGATTGAGACACTGAGAAAGCAGCTTCGGTCGACCAAGGACAAACTGCAGGAGGCTCAGTACGATTTGCAGCAGAAACGCACTTCTGTCCGGAACCACGATAGCGAGGGCGCCGACGACCCGCGATCTCGAATGATTCCTCTGCAGCGTCCTGGTCCCAGTGCCGATTACCAAAATGGCGTCACCATCGCAACGCCTGGAGCTGTTCGAGTGCAAGAAAAAGTAAAACGACGGTCGGCATTGCCTGGCGACAAATCGGCCTTCTCCATCACTCCATTCCTAAACCGAACTGGTGCTCATCGAGCTTCTTCGTCCAGCTCAGACCTAGATAACGAAGAAGTCAACCAGGCAATGGCAGACGTCCATTCACCCCTCAGAGCCCGCATCACCCATGACCCAAGTGGCCTCGACTCATCCCCCATTGATCAGCCAGGTTTAATACGACGCATTGACAACGGAGAAAAAGCAAAATCCAAAGCTCGACAGGGAAAAGCTGCAAATGAGCCAAAAAGATCTATCAATCGGCCTGATGAAAAGGTGCCACTCAAGGAGGCGGATGAATACCCGGATCTCTCAACGGACCAAGGACAGACAAAGATCAAAAAACGAAAGCTGGGGGCTCAGCGGGACCGAAACCTATTCGAGGATGATGAAGAGGAGATTCCTGAACGCAAAAGGCCAGGGCGCAAGGTTGGACTGGGAGTAGGTCGGACCTCAGTGCTTGCAACTGCACAGATTTCTGGTGCACCAGTCGGTGATAGACTACCGAGAGCTTTGGGATTCGGAGGATTTTCACCTCTGAAGCGAGACCGTAAGCGATGATATTGATCCATCATTAATGAATTCAGCTTGCTCTTCCAGCTTTGTTTAAAGACATGTACAAAGATATTCTACAAATTAAATCTTAGTAGAGCTGTCAATATGGGACCCTCAAAGATCATACAGTGGGCGGATCCTTTTCTGCCGGCAGAAACTCACTTCATTCTCGGAACTCGACAACATCCAGTAATTGTACAGCGAATTTACCTCCCCACACACGCCAGTATGTTGGTGATGTCTTTAGTCCGACCCTCCTGGGGCACCTTTCACATAGGAGTGCTTGGCCAAATCCGGCAATCATCGTCAAAGCGCTGGCAAGCTCGGCAGCATAAGGATCAATTCACCAGAGAAGCAGCGGTTCAAGGCTTGAAAAGCCGAGCTGCTTTCAAGCTCTTACAGGTATGATAAGCTCCACTCGCTTTATTAATCCTCTCTGCTAGAGAAACTGACACCTCTTTATATTCCAAATATAGATTGATGAGAAATACCGCATCTTTAAAAAAGGTCAAACGGTCGTGGACTTGGTATGGCTACCGAACGGAGCCCCGGAGAGCAACCGATAGAGAACTAACCTTCAACTTTCCCCCAGGGATATGCACCCGGGTCGTGGTCACAGGTGATTCGCTAAAAATTCATTCTATCCCATTAGAGCCCGGCTGACGACGCTGCAGGTAGCTGCAAGCCGAACCCAGCCAAATGGGCGGGTTCTGGGTGTTGATATCATCCCGGCACAGCCCCCAAAAGGAGTTTCTACCATTCAGGGGAATTTCCTTGCACCCGAGATACAAGCATACATACAGGACTTTCTTCGCAGCCCTAATAGAGGCAGGCCTCGTGAACTGAGTGATACAGGCGGGAGCTTGTTGGAGCCTGAAGTGCCCATGCGGACCAGCGATCCAGATGCTTCTGCAATTCAAAATGATAAGATCCTTCAAAGAACGGTGGATGTGGTTCTCAGCGATATGTGCGAACCCTGGCTGCAGACATCCGGTTTCTGGAAACGAAGTCTAAGTAATCCTTATAACAGGATGATGAACACCAGCGGAAATAACTTTAGAGATCATGCTGGCAGTATGGTATGTCTCCTTATCATCATGCTAGTCCACAAAGAATCTCTCCGCTAACTTGTCATTAAGGACCTTTGTCATGCTGCTTTAAGGTTCAGCTCCGATGTTCTGAAGACTGGGGGACATTTCGTTTGCAAGTTTTACCCCGGAGCAGAGGATAAAGAGCTGGAGAAACAGCTCAAGAACTTGTTTCAAAAGGTCCACCGGCTGAAGCCTGAATCATCTCGCAGTGTAGGTTTCCCCTTTTAGTCTCCCTTTGTGGTTTCCCTTCGGTTGTATGAGCTAAAACCGCTGGCAGGAATCTAAAGAAACATTCTTCGTTGGCCTGGATCGCAGATCATGAGGTGACTCATGGTGCCATGTGATGGCATGTTGCTTTATAAAATCTCATTCTCTTCAATCTCTTCCGCCTCGTCCCAGTCAATATCGGCCAATGCTGCTTCGGCCCTTTCATGAACCTGATTCTATGTTAGAGCAATGCTAACGCGGATGGTGACATCATCGTTCGAACTTCCTTACCTCTTTCAAGCCGCTCAGCTCCTCTACATACCCTGGCTGGTCCAAAGCCTTTCGCACGAAATCCCAACCTCGTTCCTTGTACGCATTTATCACCTTTTCCGAACAGGCACTGCAACAGGGGTAGCTCTTGCCAGTGACCGTGATGTTTTCAAATGTTGCAAGAAACCCACGTATTTGATGGGGTACAAGTCCCAGAGGATGATCTCCACGCTCGTCACTTCTGTTTAAGGGGGCAGGCGCAAATACACCCTCTGGGTGTTGCAGTACCGATACCAAAAGTTCAACCAGGAGTGCTGAGGCGATAGCGGCAACACCGGGGCGAGTAACCGTACACTGTTGGTCGAGGGTTTGATCCTTGATGGACTATTGAGCGGTCAGCCATGCACCTGACAACTTTCGTCGGTGATCTCACGTTCGCTGGTGCCACAACATCATTGCAGAAATAGCACCCGAGGTCCGCCATTGTATCCCCTACCCCAAAAGTGCCATGACGCATTGCCACAAAGGAATCAAACCCAAGGGCGGCATTCATCACAATTTTTCCCGCTGCCTTTCCCATCATAGTGGGTAACCAGCGTGACTCTCGAGTGTCCATGAGAAGAAAAATGGCATCATGTTCATCAATAAGAGTCTTAAGGGTCTCAAAATCCCTTCGTGTCGTACTTTCGTCAACGATTGGATGACCGGCCATAGGCACGGTAATTTCATGGCCAATAGTTTCCACTCCTGGGTAGATCTCAGTCAGAGCCTGGGCTGCTCGAGTGGCTTTGGCTGCCCCGCCATTCAGACAATCTGCGAAAGTGAACAACGGCTGTCGAACGGGATTAGAGAATGAAACAGTGCCTTTGTCGACAAAGGTGATTTTTTTAACTCCCCAGCCCTGGTATGATGTTAGCGCCTCCCCCTTGGCCCATTGCTGTCAAGACTATCTGCTTTTACACCTTACCAATAAATTTCGAGCAACATAGCTCCCTAGAGTACCCGCTCCAAGCAGAAGACATTTCGTATGCTTGATCTTCTCTAGATTCAACGTCGGGCTGATTCGCCATTTCATGAGTTTGAGATTGAGGTCGACTGATTGGTCTGCCAGTCTGCAGGAAAGGAATATTAGTTTCCGGGCTTGTGGGGCCTAAATTCTTTTCGGGAGAGCAGTTCATGTACCTTATGGGGTCCATATACTCTGTGAGGCTAACAATCCGCCCTGCCAGCTTCCCTGCTGGATTGCGCTCCCAGCCAGTTATTTTGGGCAGTTGGCCTTGGACTTGCGGCAGTCTTACTGCGTCTGGGGCCGCCGGTTTCAGTTCCAGCCTGATTACTGTACTCCTACCTTGGTCACGTTTAGACTGCACGTCACGATATCGTAGAATTTGCACTTGATCAAGCCCCCACCGTTGTTTCACTAAAACCAGCAGGTTTCGCAACATCCAACCCGGAGCAGTGTCATAGTTGGATGGGTCCGCAAAGCATACGTAGCGATCCTTGAGAGCTGCACCAGTGAAAAATCCATTTTCAAATTCGGACAAGGATGCAACCTGCCAGATGCTTTGTGTCAAGGAACCAGAGGCCCTTCGTTGCTTCCGAGCCAAGAAAAACCCCCTTTGGCGGTCATCTGTACCATAGGTCCAGGTTTGGACGGCCTCCACGAGGGCCATGCTTTCATCAGGCGATAAATTTTCTCCCTGGTATACCGCGGTCGCTTCGTCTTGATAGGGCTTGAGTTGAGCCCCCGTGCATTCCACCCACGACGGATCAGAGTGAAGGGCGGGGAAGGCAAACCAGTAGTAGAACTTGTATTTTTTCAAGTCGGCAAAGGATAAAATGATAAATGACGACAGCAAGGAAGGACAAGAATATATGGTCCCGTCATTAATAGCGTCCCAGATCTAATGATGATTAATACTAGTCGCATCGAAGTTTTGTCTTGTAGAAAATTCCTGGGTAACGAGCTCGTACCGTTTTCCCTGCTTGGAGGATCATCTTAGACTTGTCCACGTTGCGATATTCTTCGATCGTATTGACATTCTTGATCATGCCTTCTGCGCGGTACAACCCTGCAGGTGCTCTGTTCGTCAAATCAGCAACCACATATCTCTTGGTATGGAGAAGGGTTCTTACTCCGCACTCGTGAGTGCATTTCCATGGATTTGCATTCGACATGAGGCATTCGCGGAATCTGTGGAGCGGATCTCATAGAGCCCTAGGACCGGACGGACAGAGTCGTCCAGCTTATCATGATTGATCTTGTGTGAGGCAAGAGCCGTGTAGAACGGCAGCTCAATATCAGAGACAAACGGAGTATACTGCATTTTGATCGCAAAACATGTCCTAGTTTCACTGTACCAAGTATTTTCTGTAGTGGCCTTAGAAGTGTTGATAAGGGAGTATACATCAGAGGGGAAAGTGGGGTTGGGGGGGGGGGTGGGAAGAGTGCATTGCCCAGAGGGTGACGTAATCGAAGTAGCACGCGAACCGTCAAATCCTATTTTGGTGCCTCGCGTGCCTAAGACGCGTGATCGCCCACTTCTTTTTACTCTTTTTTGTGTGTGTGTTATTTTTGGGGTTTAAAGCCCGGGAGAAAGGAAAAGGTAAGGAGAAAAAGGGAAAGCGTAAAAGGGGTAAAAAAGAACATCCAAAAAGATCAAGAAGAGAAGGGTCTTGTGGAACAGAAAAAGACAACAGCTGATAGCTGAAACAGAAAATCTCTCTCGCAGAAATGCTTATCGGCTTATGTGGAGGTCAGCACACTTTTGACTTCGCCTCATCTACTGAGAGACTGACCATGATCAAGGGATCTGTGCGGGCAAGCATGCCATTGCCGAGTACTTGATTCAACACCAAGGATTTCAGCTCTTGGAGCTCAGTAATCAACCGCACCATCGTATTACCGACGAGCCAGATGATGATTTGCGGCTCCAGGCGTCGGAGATCAAGAAGAATGGAGAACAGGCGAAGTTTGTGTTTACCACCGCCGATGCTCTTGTAGACTTTGTGACCAAAAGGTGGCAGGAACGCTGGGTGACTACAGACATCGCGGACGGCCCTACCCTGGATCGCTTTCTCCTGCGGCCCTTTTTCCTCCTCGTGAGTGTGGATGCTCCAGTCAGCCTTCGCTGGAAGCGATTCTCCGACAGGTTCGTTCGCCCAATATATATCTCAGCATGGCCTCGCTCATTTCCCGTGGGCTCTATATAGATGCTGGCGAAGACAACTAGACCCGCCAGACCTCGAGAAATTTGTCCTGTGGAACGATCGCCACCTTTACCAAAGGGACATTGGGCGCGTGTACCTCACCGATCGAGCCCAAGTGCGCCTCTTCAACTCCTCGTCATCTCTGGACGAGCTTCATCGATCGCTCCAGACACTGAATCTAGCGGATGAGCAACGACTGCGACCAAAGTGGGACCAATATTTCATGCAGTTGGCATCTCTTGCAGCACAGAGAAGCAATTGTATGAAACGACGAGTGGGATGCGTGGTTGTTCGAGAGCGGCGGGTCATCAGCACGGGCTATAACGGAACTCCTCGACATCTCCCCAACTGTAATGAAGGTGGATGTACGGGAAAATCAACGATGCTCTTGGAACGCCCTCGCTAAGCTTTTTTCAGGTCCCCGGTGCAATCGTGGTGATGGCGGTGGAGTAGGCCTATCCGCCTGTCTATGCCTCCATGCCGAAGAAAACGCACTGCTAGAAGCTGGTCGAGAGCGTATTCGAGAGGGCGCAATCCTTTATTGTGACACGTAAGCTGGACTGTGATTAAGTATCTCAGATAAGACTGGTGTCTTACTGCGTTTGATCTTAGGTGCCCGTGCTTGACTTGTACTGTCAAAATTACCCAGGTCGGCATTTCAGAAGTAGTCTACTCCCAAAGCTACAATATGGACAAAGAGGTATGTGTGCATTCTCTCAGACTCCACGGGGCTTTTACTAAAATTTGTCACCCAGAGTGCTGCCATTCTTGAGGCTGCCGGCGTGCGCTTACGACAATTTAGCCCGGTAAGTATCCCTCCCTACCTTCATCTGCTGCTTAGAAAGTTTCGTGCTAATATACACCAATCGGAATGACTAGCCGTCTAATGGGCTCATATATTTGCAATTATCTAATGAGCCAGCTGCTTCGTCATGACGAAGATTTATTGATACTCACCCCCTATCTCGGTTGAATACATGACTCAAGTACGGTGTTGGCATGACCCTGTACAATCCCTCGAGCATCGTTTATTCCTTGAATTTCTCAAATTGCAGCCGAAAGAATGAATTTGAACCAGGAACGGATGAATGAAATGAGATTTAATAAATTAAAGCTGTGTTTTATTATCTACAGCGTTTGAAAATGTACTTACGTACGGTGTATGTACCCCCCACATTGAATTAATGATTCTGCCCGGCAGAAAAAAAAGAAATGTATGACTCAGCGGGTTCGGTTTGGAGGGGCTCTCGATGACTCCGTTTCTCTGCTGTCAAAGTCCGGCTTTTGCTTTCTGGCAAAATTATTCATCATGCCTACCGTTCACCTCCTGGACTACGTTGCGGGTAACATCCGCTCCCTCGTCAATGCGATCAATCAAGTCGGGTACGAGGTGGAATGGGTCAAGTCCCCCGAGGATGTGAAGAATGCGGATGTGCGTCAATTGTTGAACCTCTCTGAGTGTCAATCCGCCTATAGCTTGCTAATCACATTCTACGTGGCAGAGATTGATTCTTCCTGGCGTCGGCCACTTTGGACATTGTCTCTCACAACTCGACAAAGGCGGCTTTCTAGGTCCAATCCGGGAACATATTGACGCGGGCAAGCCGTTCATGGGCATTTGCGTCGGTCTGCAGGCACTCTTCCAGGGTTCTGAGGAAGACCCCAATGTCCCAGGACTGGGTGTGATCCCAATTCGCATTCAAAAATTCGATGATTCGACCAAGAGTGTTCCGCACATCGGGTGGAACTCGGCATTGAATACCGGAGCCGCATCGAAGGAGCAAAGCTTTTACGGACTGAGGCCGTCAAGCAAGTACTATTACGTACACTCCTATGCAGCACTTTACGAGGCTGGTGTTCTTGAGAAAGATGGCTGGTCCGTCGCCACAGCCACCTATGGCGAGCAAGAGTTCATCGGTGCAATCAGCCGGGACAATATTTTTGGCGCACAGTTCCACCCCGAAAAGAGCGGCGTGGCAGGATTGCGGGCCATTCGGGCTTTCCTGACCGGGGATCAGTTCCAGTCACTCCCTCAAGAGTTGGTCGCTAGCAAAGCCGATGGACTTACTCGGCGCGTTATTGCCTGCCTCGATGTGCGGACCAACGATTCCGGTGATCTTGTCGTTACGAAGGGAGACCAATATGACGTGCGTGAAAAGAGCGGGGCAGATGCTGGTGGCCAGGTCCGAAACTTGGGCAAGCCCGTTGATATGGCCAAGAAGTATTATGAACAGGGGGCAGATGAGGTGACATTCTTGAATATCACTTCCTTCCGAAACTGCCCGCTTGTGGACACACCTATGCTTGAGATTTTACGCCGAACATCGGAAACAGTGTTTGTGCCCCTAACCATCGGTGGTGGTATCAAAGATACGGTGGACACTGACGGCACCCGCGTCCCTGCGCTGGATGTGGCCACAATGTATTTTAAGTCTGGCGCAGACAAAGTCAGCATTGGTTCCGATGCTGTTTTTGCCGCGGAGGATTATTACCTTGCTGGCAAGAAGTTAAGCGGTCTTACTGCCATTGAGACCATCTCTCAGGCCTATGGAAAGCAAGCCGTGGTGGTGAGTGTGGACCCTAAGCGTGTCTATGTGGAGCGACCTGAGGACACTAGCCACCACACTATCAACACCGCATTCCCCAATGCTGCGGGACAAAGCTATTGCTGGTACCAGTGTACTGTTAAGGGTGGCCGGGAAACTCGTGACATGGATGTGCGACAACTAGTGCAGGCGGTTGAGGCCATGGGAGCGGGAGAAATCCTGCTCAACTGCATTGACAAGGATGGAAGCAACAGTGGATTTGACTTGGAGCTGATCAATGACGTTAAAGCAGCCATCAAAATCCCCGTTATTGCCTCTAGTGGCGCTGGAAACCCCGGTCATTTTGCAGAGGTCTTCAGCAAGACGACCACGGATGCCGCATTGGGAGCGGGCATGGTAAGTTGAAACATGTTCTGAACCAAAATGAGAACACGTGACCGCTAACGTTCATATCACAGTTCCACCGCGGAGAATATACCGTGAGTCAGGTTAAAAACTACCTGCAGGACGACGGATTCTTGGTACGGCAATTCGAATCCCAGCTCTAAAGGCGCCGTTAAGATGGATTCTGTAAATGAAGCGTGATTGCTTGAATATAGAGTTATTTGGAATTCAGTCAAAGAGCTTGATACCTCTTCAAAGTCTTATAACCCTTGTAATCACCCATGACACAGACTCTAGAAAGGTCTACTTATGTAACCCTTGAGGCTTGAACCATGTCAAAGAATCCCTAATGCGGAAGGTGCCCCTCAATGACATAGCCACAAGGCGGTGGATCGGGCGGTATCATCTGACTTTTCCGCCGTTTGCCACCAACTTCAACTTCCACCTTTCCCTCATCTCCCCCTCTTTCGACCACAACCCACGGATACGCGACCACCATCATTGTATTGCTATAGACTGACACAGATCTTATCTGGTATGGCCTAACCCTGAATTACAGAAAAACGACGGGTTCTACGTGGTTCAGACACATTGGTCTGACTTGAAGTGACGGAGGTGGCTCTCTGAGGCAGCAGCGACAGTACTTTTTCGACAATTGTATTCATCAGTGTTCTTCATTTGTATGCAGTGTGGTTGCTTGCTCATCCACATTCAAGAAGAAAATTCTTACCCAATCCATCAGTTCTTCCCCGATCGATAGGCCCAGTATTGATCGTGAAATTCACTGCGCTAAATATCCTTGCATCTTGCTTCTCGGAACTTGTTTTTCTTCTCCTATCTTTTCCTTGCTGAGCCCAATCTGGTGCCAGTTTGACCTCAATTTCTCCTGATCTGCTTTCCAGCTGCTCCTGTTACCCTTCCATCTTGTATCCCTGTGGTTGTGCTGCTGCCCCTTAAAGCTTCTCATTTGCCCGAAGACCAAATTCTCTCTTCTTTTTTGCTTGCACGCACACAGAGAATTCAATACAATGTCATCGTCTGTTCATTTCAAATTCAAGTCCCAGAAAGAACCCTCGCGGGTCACCTTCGATGGCACTGGTATTTCTGTCTTCGAGCTCAAGCGAGAAATCATCAGCCAGAGTAGATTGGGCGATGGGACTGACTTCGAGTTGTCCATCTACAACGAGGACACAAAAGAAGGTAGGTTACACGGCCTAGGTTTATCTTGCAACCACATCTCTGACCGTTCTTAGAATATGATGACGATACCACCATCATCCCTCGATCTACCTCAGTCATCGCCCGTCGCTTGCCTGCAGCTCGTCCAGGGAAAGGCGGTGCAGCTCGTTATGTCTCCGGGAAAATGCCCGTGAATGCCCGAAATGCATCTCGAACCGAACCATCCATCAGTCGAACCACGCCGGGCACTGGCCAGTCTGTCAACAACAATGTGTTGGAGCTTACCAATGCGCAAACCGAAGAGGAGAAGATCAACGCGCTCTTCAATCTGCAGGCGAGTCAGTGGAAAGAACAGCAGCAAGAGATGGCCAAGTAGGCTTATCCCTCTCCGATAATGAACTCCCAGTTACCTAGAATACTGACTTCTCCCTTATCAGTGCAACCCCAGTCCCATTTGGCCGTGGCCGAGGCAAGCCGGTGAATGTTCCCGACCATCCACCACCCCCTGGGTATCTGTGCTATCGGTGTAGAGAGAAAGGTAGGTCTTCTACTGCTATTTCATACAGCATGAGTCACTGCTAACAATCGATCTCAGGTCACTGGATCCAAGCCTGCCCAACGAATAATGACCCCAAATTTGACGGCAAGTACCGGGTGAAACGATCTACCGGTATCCCACGATCCCTTCAGACAAAGGTTGAAAAACCGGAGTCCTTAGCACCCGATGGTTCCAGCGATGATTCGAGGAATACGGGAGTTATGGTAAATGCGGATGGTGATTTCGTCATTGCAAAGCCGGACAAGGCAGCCTGGGAACTGTACCAAGAAAAGCTGAAGGCCTCTGCCGCAGCGGCAGCGGAGGCAGCGGCGGCGGAGGAGAGTCGGGCGCTGCAGGCTCGGGGTTTGGAATGCCCAATTGACAAGAGAATGTTCTTAGAACCAACAAAGACACCATGTTGTCACAGGACTTATTGCAATGACTGTATCTCAAATGCCTTGATTGAAAGTGACTTTGTCTGCCCTGGCTGTGCTACCGAGGGGGTCTTGCTTGATAATCTCACCCCGGATGACGAGGCTGTTTCCCAAATCAAAGCTTATGAGGCCGAGAAGGTGGAGGCGAAAAAGGAGAAGGAGAAGCAACCGACAGTTCCGGATGACCCTACAGCCCATGAGACGCCCGAGCACGACTCTATTAAGGATCCCATGGCTAAAGAGCAATCCCCGGTCCATCAAGAGGCAGATACCACGTCCACTGAGTCAAAGAAGCGATCAGCCGACGGTGATCCAGTTGAGGGTTCAGACAACTCCCATCCTGCCAATGTGGTCAAGAAACAAAAAGGAGAAGACCAGTCCGATCAGCCAAATGCCAACCCTAATCCCAACGCTAGTGCTCAGGGGCCTTTGAAAGAGGTTTTGAGTGGACCTCAGGCGCCCATGAATACCCAGATGCCATTTAATGGATTCGGGGCAATGCCTCCCTTTGCAGATCCTAGTTATAGCAATGATGGGATGGGTTTCATGAACCCAATGGCCATGCCCAATGCGTTCCCTAATGCCATGGGCCCTGGCTGGAATCCGATGAACATGCCCTTCAATCCTCTACAAGCTGGCATGTTTGGCGATCAGTCAAATGGATTTCCCAACATGTTCAATGGTGACCCATCTATGTCAATGTTTCCAATGGCTCAACTCGCTGCGTCTATGCAGAATCCCGGTTTCCAGGGTCCGGGAATGAACAACTTTTCAAACCAACAGCGGACTGCATTCAGTGGTCCTTACTCACGCGAGGAGGACTCACCATACTTTCGACAGCCTGTGAATCCCCAACGTCATCAGGCAAGAAATCGTCGAGTACGACCGAGTGACTACCGGGAACTGTGATGACCCCATTTCTCATGGCGTTTAAGGTGAGGTGCACTATGTATAGGCAGTCATTTAGAGCGGCTTTGTTATTTTTCCTTTTTTTTTTCTGCTTTCATTCTTCGCGAGCGAGCCTTCTGGTGATTCATGCATCTTTCTTCTGGGAGGTTCACATCTCTTTCCGTCCTCCCCCCATCCCACCAGCCCAAGTGTAAATCTAGCCAAGACCTCAACCCAGAGCACATTCTCTTTCTCTTTCTATACTCAATGGTTACGTTCCTTGGGTTCTTGGTGGTAGCTGTGATCACTAGCATTTTGAAATAGTGAAATATTGATATTGTGTTCTTAATAATCCATATACTCTATATACTAGATATACGTTGTAGGACTTTGATCTGCGTAGGATGATACAGCCCCATAGGAAATGAACGTAACTGTTCAGGTGTAGGTAGGTTCTGCTTTCTGACCATGCCAAATGGTACCGCCTTCCAACTCCTGTGCCTCTCCCTTTATAATATAGTTAGGGGAGTCAAGTGACTCAACTGGGTCAAAGTAAACTTGTATAGTTCAGCGCAAGTCAGGTGACTCCACTCCAGAAAATCCCGCCCCAGATTTCCACACCGCAAGCATCGCCACTCTTCTTTAGCTCCCTTGTGTTCCACTCCCCATCCTACTCATCACAGTTTTATTGAAACCATCGAAAAATCCATCATGGCGAAATTCATGAATAATCACAGTAGTAATTACGGCCAGATGGGGCTTTTTAATCAAGAATCCACTGTTATGGCCAGCTGCTACTCTGTTGAATCATCATCCACCAAGGTTCAGGGCTTCCACTACTGCAGTACCCTGGGTGCCGGTATGTCTTCTCATCACCCTCTATTCCCACCCTGCATTCTCACACCCTCAGCAGGAGCACAGTGGTATCCCTGAGGTCCCCTCAGAGTCTAAATCATCCATGCGAAGTCCTCCCCTCGACCTTCCCACCAGCATAGAACGAAGCTGGCCTGGGAACAACTGGCCCGAGTACAAAGGGGAGGCAACACGCACCATTCCGGAAGAGTGTGAGAGACTTTTCTGTGACAAACTGTTCACGACATTCCTTGGTGAGGGGATTGACATGACACAGGAGTCGCTAGGAATGGGTGTGTTCCAAAATATCCAGGCCAATCACATGGGACTTATTTATGATCGAGTCCGCCGATGGATTGAAGTGTGGGATTACACCAGCGATGCCATTTACCGCGGATTTGTGGCAGACGTAGACGGGGAGCAGACACTCTTTGTCTTCCTCGAGGACGGTGCACTTGGTCATGGCTTGAAGTCTGGGTAAGGATTATCCAACGGTACCATGCTTGCTAACTTCTTGGATTTACCTGCTAATCTATTCTTTGGTGTAGACTGATAGCCCTTTTTGAACTGGCAGGAACCGATGCCTTTGACTGTTGTCAAATTGTTGCTTGTGTCAAGCGCTCACAACAGACAAACGAAATGGAGCTTGTCCGAAGTCTTGGATGGTGTGGATTTAGTCTGACCACCCTAGGGCCATGGGCCACTGGTGGTGATTCGGGTTCATTCCTCAGCACCAAATGGCTCTTCCTGGTGGCGGAGATCTAGTCGCATTGAATTCTCTGACTTGCTTTTAATAGTCTCTGGAACCCTGGGGGTCTTGAATCGGGAATTATTTTCATTTCCTCCCCCGCACTCGCTATCTATCTGTGATATGCAGTTCTTGTGCTCTTCCTTTCTCTCTCCTACTCTTCCGTTTAATGAGCTAGCAGTTGCGCTCTAGGAGTTTCTATTTTCTATTTTCTTTTTTCTTTTTTCTTTTTTCTCTTTTCTCTTTTTATCTAACAGCCAACAATGATCACTTAATATTCTTAAAAGACTGCTGTTCCATGTATGACTTGAATACTGTATCCATCTCATGCATTTCCATGGTAGTATGATAAGATACACGTGACGGGTTCGAGATATCATGCGAGCTGTCACAGCACCTTTTATCCCTAGCTTTCATGGTGCTACGCTAATTTGCTAAGAATTTCTCCTCCCTGAACAGAATCTCATTTCCCAAGTAACCATGCCGAAGGGGGAAACCAAGTCTTTTACCTTCCCTCGTTTCCTTCTTCCTTCATTTCCTAACAAACAAGATGTGGGGTTCTCCCCGAGCCCCTCCGACCCCACCAAGTACCTGGATGGTCATGTCTCCTACCTTCAGTGCACAGGATGTGCAGCACAGCTCTGTTTGACATTGCAAATCATCAGTAAAGGCTTTACAGGTCGCCATGGTCGTGCCTATCTTGTCTCTGCCGAGTCAGCTGCTGCTGTATCAGTCAGTGCATCCTCATCGCCGACTGCTTCCCTTCCAAATACCATTTTACACCATCCTGTTCCTCGACAGCTAGTGACAGGAGCCCACACAGTCAGCGATGTCAGCTGTCAATTTTGTGGAAGTGTGCTGGGCTGGAAGTACGTGGCTGCAGAGGAGGAATCCCAGCGCTATAAAGTTGGCAAGTTCATTCTGGAGACCAAGCGCATCACTACGTCATCGTGTTGGGAGTCCCCACCAAACATGAATCTGCCCGTCGAGAAATGTCGGGGACATGGGGATGACTCACAACTCCTGGAGCCCGAGTTTGACAGCCAAGATGAGGATGAATGTGAAGATCTCTTTGCAGGCATCTGGAGTCCAGGCCTAGCGACCCGTCGCAGAAGTCGTAAAATTGATCAGCGGCCCGCGATGTTTGGACTGTCATAAGGGTCGAGAGAAAGACAAACCAGGATCTTTGATTGTTCTTCTTTGAAGCGGAGGGTGTTCCTTCTATTTTGTTGCATGATACCCTTGGATATTCCATTTCCTACCATAGTCTAGTCTAGTACGAACCCTCCTTACTTGTTTTCTATATCCTTGCCTATAAAACCCAGGAAAAACATTCAGTACTTGACGACTTTACACCTAAGTAGTCTTATATAAACTGTAAGTAAATCTTTAGACATCAAAAGGATGCTCTAATATTGAGGGGTTTATTAAGAAGCTAATTCAAAATTCCATTCATGAAGAGGAGGCATCATCCACGCGTGTACGTTTTGAGTCACTCTCGGAAGGAGCATCTTCAGCAGGGCGTTTAGATGCCGTAGATTGCGAAGCGGGCTGAGTTGCAGGCTTTCGACGAACTAGCGAGGAAAGATCGGTTGCTTCCTTGCTGGCAGAATCCAGTCGAGCCTTCTGGTCATTGGCAGACTGACCCACAATTTGGCCGAGAATTCCTTTGAGAAAGGCTTCATTCTCTTGATTGCCCTGATCAACAGACACAGGGGAGCGTCGTAGATCAATCAGCTGAAAGGTGTTAGCGAAATCTAGATAATACGAGAGCATCGATGTTTGACTTACTCGTTGTTCCATATCCGCGATGATCTCTTTGACATTTGCAATTTTCCTCTTTGAGGCAGTCACCTTGTCTTCATCCATGTCCTTAACGGCCTCTAGTTTCTCCTCCTCATGGGTCATTCGGACCCTACAACTCTCAATGGCACGCTCCATTTGGGTTGCAGCTTCCTTTCGCATTTCCTCATCCACAGTTTTTTCCTTCGCCCCGTCTTCATCCTCTTGTGGAACCGATGCAAACTCGAGAGCAAGGGAAAGTTTGTAGTGGCACTCGGCAACCGAGGGATCTTCGAACGGGAACAAGGAATACCTCAAATCAAGCGCGGTTCGCAGATCAGTCACCGCATCACTGAACCTCTCTGCTTCCAGGGAAATTTCAGCTTGAAGGTCGTATGTATCGGCTAGTCGTTCTTTGATGTGCTTCACTTCTGTCGATAACTCGGTGGATTTGCCCTCGGCGTTGTCGCTTTCCTCTGCGACCTCGAGGTTTTTCAGGTAGAGGATACGCGCCAAATCCAGAACCTCAAAAGCATTGGCGAAATCGTCCTCATCCTCTTCGTCTCCGGCCCCGGCATCCTCCTCCTCCTCGTCCGAGTCGACAAAGTTCTCGTCGCCTGTAAACTGAAAGAAGGGCTTCGACTGCGCAACTTCGGCCTGTTCATTATCCTCTTGAACAGACGAAGATCTTTTGGTCATGGCACTAGAAATAGAATCCTGAATTGGGTTACTCCCGGCGCCAGATGATCCGGCAGAACCAGCATGCGCTGAAGAGGTTTTGTTGGGTTGAGCTTGAGGCTCTCCGGCGACCTTAGATCCGAGCACGTCACTCTTGCTCACGGCGACATTATAAAGTGATTTTCCGTAGGCGTAGAGTAAATTCGCATTCTCCGGTGAGAGTTCGCCATTCAATTCAGCCTGCAGTTCCGTGGCTTGGGAATAGAGTTCTGAAGCGGTGTTGTGATCTTTCGTCGCATCCTTAGCGGCAGCGCGTGCGATAAGATCTTCCAGCTGGGCCCGCTTGTCCTGGGTAGCGTCAGCCAGGACAGGAGAATTTGCTTGCTTGTCAGTCATTGTGTTGATGGAAACCAGTTGGGGAAAGGGAGAAGAGAAAAGTAACGAGGGCGATAAGCGATAAGCGATAATGGATCGCGGTCGCGACGTGTCACGCGTCTCTTCGCTTTTATGCGAGTATCACGAACACAACTTCTCTTCCCCGAGAGCTTGACAATTGACCACTCAGATATATCTGTCTATATTATTGCTTGATTAATAATTCACCCAAACCAATACAAACTACTCAACCTCAACTCATCATGGATCCGACATCTACCCCGCGACATCCAGATCGCTTCAAATTGGGGGCAGCGGACCCAGTTCCTTCCTCGTCGCCTGCATTTGGGACACCAGCAAGACCGTTTCGAATGCAAAAGACACATGCTCCGCCAACCAAGACGTCTATCTTACCTATTCTGCTCCCCCCGTCTACGCTTAGGCCAGTGGCCTTCCGAACATTTACCCGCAAACATAACCTTACCATTTCATCATCGGCATTGCAAACTTTAGCAGTGTTTGTGGGAAAAAATTGTGGCTCAGGATGGCGAGAAGAAGGACTTGCAGAAAAAGTTCTCGATGAGGTGGCTAAAATCTGGAAAAGAGCTGGCGGAAGCGTCATCGTGGAAGAAGGGAAAGGTGCATCTCTGAAAACGATCCTGCAGACACTCGAGGGAAGTATGAGTGGTGGAAGAGTGGTGACTGGAAAATTTCATCCCCAGGATGGATCAGCAAGGTCATTGAGTGGTAGCTTGGATACTGGTCGCACCGAATCCAACACCGAAGGAACCAGATCAGGGGATCAAGACGAGGATGACTCCAAGCTGTCGCTGCACCCAAGGCACTGGTTCAAGGTCATTGATGCTTTTGACCTTCCTCGCCTGACATATAACGTCGACAAGAAATATTTCGAGGCGATCAAGTCCAAGCCTACGCTATTCCCATCCCCCTCACACAAGACTGCCCTGTTCAGAGATCGCTATAATTTGGTTTACCAGCGCTTGCTCCGGAATGAGACCTTCCAAAGTTCCTTAGGGGTTATAGGTGTCCCTTCCCTGCAGCGATCATCGTCGAACCTGGCAACTCAACAGTCATACAAGTTAACACCAATCTCGAACCTCCTAGGCCGGAGTGGCAGCTCTCATCTGTTGCTAGGGCTCCTATCTATTTCCCCCACTGGTGATTTGAGTTTAATAGACCTTACAGGAAGCGTGGCCTTGGATCTTAGTCATGCACGCATGATCCCAGAGGATGGTGCATGGTTTGCACCGGGCATGATTGTGCTTGTCGACGGGATTTACGAAGAAGAAGAGATGGTGCAAGGATCCGTATTGGGGGGGAATTCAGGAGTTGGAGGCACCATTGGAGGTCACTTCGTTGGTGTATCGATCTGTGGCCCTCCATGCGAGCGAAGGGATATCTCACTAGGCACAAATAGCCGCCAAGGGAGTGGTGAGCTGAGCTCTAGCGGTGGATTTGGGTGGGTCGATTTCTTAGGAACTGGGAGCGAACGCGCACAAGGAGCACGTATGAGAAGAATTCAAGAGAAATGTCTGCGAGGGGAACCGGAGGTGATGGAGGCACCGCCTCGGCTCAAAATGGCGGTGATGAGCGAGATCAATCTTGATGATATGAGAGCTCTCGATGCTCTGCGGAAGGTTTTCAGCATCTACAATGATCTTGCCCTCGTGGATCGTCCGCAGACCTTTGTATTGATTGGCAATTTTGTGCAGAAAGCGATCATTAACGGAAGTGGCCGAGCTGGGAGTATCGAATACAAGGAGTATTTTGACTCTCTCGCGGTGGTTTTATCCGAGTTTCCTGCACTGTTGCAGCATTCGACATTTGTCTTTGTTCCCGGTGACAACGATCCATGGGCATCCGCATTCTCTGCTGGAGCTGCGTCGACCATACCACGTCGGCCGATACCCGAACTGTTTACCTCTCGGATCAAGCGTGCCTTTGCGACCGCAAATTCCGAACTCGATCGCTCTCAGACCTCAGAGCCGATGGGCGAGGCATTGTGGACTTCAAACCCGGCACGCCTCTCCTGGTTTGGGCCAGTGCATGACATTGCTATCTTCCGTGATGACATCTCGAGTAGATTGAGGCGCACGGCGATCAGTGTACAAACAGACACCGACGAGGGTGATGCTACAATGCACGAGGCGCTAGAAGACGCAACACGTGCCGCGGTCTCCCTAGCTCCAGAACCGGCCAACCAAGCCAATGGAGCTAAGTCTGACGCTATGGCGCCCGCCGCTTCGGCAGCTCGTAAGCTTGTGAAGACTGTCCTAGATCAAGGGACGGTTTCACCATTCCCACTGCCCATTCGGCCTGTTCTGTGGGATCATGCTTCTGCTGTGCAGCTATACCCACTACCCACTGCCCTAATCCTGGCAGACTCGGATGCCGCCCCTTTCTGCATGACCTACGAAGGATGTCATGTTATGAATCCTGGACGGTTCCTACCTGATGGTGCTGTGCCAACAGTGAGATGGGTCGAATATGACGTGTTGCGGAGCCGAGGAAAGGTGAAGGAGGAACGGTACTGATCATGATTAATTAGTCGGTGTCCCTCCGTTCCAGAGGAAGCAAGGCTACTATGTGATTTGATGGAGCCATATGTACTTTACGTGGCGGATTACTTCCGAAGCGATGGTTTTGACACTAGAATTTACTTTTTAAAACAGAGGTGCATAAGTGTGTTGTACGAGTGCATAAAAAGAAAGGCATAGATAGACGTGTCACATTGAAGGTTTAAGAATACAATCCAGGAGAGAGGTCCTCTAGCTGATCAAGAAGGTTCTCGTTCTCGCCAAAGACAAATTAGTCAATCGTAATGACATCGGCATTGCCCATGATATCTGTTTTTTGAGGTGACGCAGTTTCTAATTTGGCAGCACTGATAATAGCGCCTGCTTGTTGCTGTTCGGCTGTGCTACCCTGCTGGCCTTGCCTTTGGATATTTTGCATATTGGGCTCAGGGGGGCATGCGCCTAGGGATGAATGCAACTCGTGAAGGAGATTGCCAATTTTTTCAAGGGAAGATATAGCGCCATCGCCCAATCCCTGCCAACCGTCGCCTTTGGAATTGTAAATCTTGTCTTTGACGGTACTTGCGGAATGGCTGCCTTCGGGCGAGTTTGACCGATTACAATCTTCAAGTAACCACATCGTCCGGCCCTGCCTGGGGCGTGCAGATAACCGGAATCGATGGTTTAACCGAGGGTAATGAAACTGAAAGACCATCGGACTGCGTGCAGTGACATGCACGATTGAGGATTCCGTCGGAACAACCACAGTGATTTGATCCAGACACTGTAGAAGTGGAAAAGTGTCGGTCATGAACCCAAGAATAGAGTCCACACCCGTTTCCGAGAAACAATGATTCAAGGCCACAGTAAGTGGCTCCTGAATGCGACGATGAGGACTGGGACTGTCAAAGTTGACCTTTAGATGTCGGCGGAATAAAGAATCGGTTTTGGAAAGACCGTGAGGTGCGTCGACACAATCGGAAAGAGAAGGTCCAGAAACATTGATGTCAAACCGGGCAGTAAACTTCTGGTCGGGTCCGTACAAGAATGCAACCTGAGAGAGAGATAATGACTGGGGCTCCATTCCCTGCTGAACCAAAGACTGGAGGACTGAAAGAACGCAGTCAAACCGTTGCAAGCGTTCAAAGAGACTAATCATGATAGAAGTTCCAGCCGGGACGAGCAAGCGGAGGGCAAATCCGGAACCTTTGTCTTGCATGAGAATTGAGGGATCTGCCTTGGATACTAGTGACAGAAGGGACTTGACACGGTATCGGAGACTACCATAGGCCACGAGAACAGCTGACTGGTTCTGACGGTCAACCCCGTGGAAGGAGAGACGTACAGTATCCTGCAAATAGGAACCCTGGTCGATCCCAGCAGGCAATGCTATTCGAAGAGAGGAAGGAAGTGCGGCTGGTTTGTAGCGAAAAATTATGTCCGGTACCTGAAGATCTGAACCCAGCTGTAACCCCTCCAGTGAAGGATAAAAGTGCGAGTCGGGCAGTTCTGCCAAGAACCGCGCATTAGCATAGATTGCCAACATGCCTGTCAGGCCATGCAATAATTCTGCACACGCCAGATAATCAAACCGTCGCTGCGTGGACATCAAAGTGGTGCTGACTGGATGGGCGGGTGACGCGTTATTAGACTCCGCAGACCGAAGTTGAACCAACCACCAGCTATCGCCATCCATACTACTCGTGGCAGCAACAACCCAACGACGATCCCAAAGGGGGTGGGTGAAAAAGGCAGAACGCATAGTATTTGAAGGAAATAGGCGACGAATGTCAAGCCCCAGGCCTCTTTGGCCGACACTCTCTAAGCCGAGGGCTTTAGTGCCAAATTCGATTTCCTCAATCGCAGTGGCACATCGCAGGCGGGCAACACGAGACAGGAGCTCTTCAATTGCCGACTTATTTGGATGTCGTTCAGGCTCAGGTCGTTCTAATGTCATTGGCGCACCAGACATAGTGATCGTCCCCGACAAGGGTTCGACAGAAACCCGAAGAGAACGAGAGGATGTCAATTGTGCATCAAGGTAGCATTCGCCAGGTTCTGTAGAAGATAATTGGGCCCGTAATGAAAGCACATGATTAGAGAAGAGAAGGCTCTTGTTCAGGGCGGCATAGGCGGTGGAGAGCAAATGTGAGGTGTGCAAGGCGATAACGCTTCGCAGAAGGCGCTCCATCGAAAGGTCGTTGGAATCGAATTGGACAGCATTGCTATTTGCCTGGTGGCCATCCCGCATCCAGCGAAGCCCTATTCGAGGAACTTTGTTGCTAGGGTCATTCGTAACATTGTTTCGCAGGCCTCTTTGAACACCGATCTCTAGCCAACTCTTTGGTCCGGCCCTTGCTGGCCAGTACTGGACCACCAGTGTTCGATGAAGGAGTTCAATACGCAATGCATCTGACCATAGACCCCGAGCTAGGTCTGTAGCCTGTTTAAAGAGCGTGTTGATTTTGTTGGTCAAGACCAAACCATGAAGAAAATCAAAGCATCCCATCAGGCCATTAGTATGTAATATTTCGTTGATCTTAGCATCGAGCTGGTCGAAAATTCTCCCCTTCGGAATAGGGGATGATGGTGAAAAAAGGAAACGGATGTCCACGAAAAAGAATTGAGATGTATTTGCCTCTTCTGCAACCGAAAGATCAAGTTCAAATTCTCCAGGTATGGTGAATGTAGCGCGACCGTCATGGACACGATAGTCCCGCAATGGAGGCGGCACTTGATCATATAATGCTAACCGCACGCTGATGATACGATTAATTTTGTGTAGTTTTTTCAGCGTTGCCCTTGCATTTAAGGGTTTGGGAGGTTTGTAGCCAAGCTAGATCAAGCAATATTAGAAACACTCTATCAACTCAAACAATGCATCTGGACTCACATCTGGAAGGGTTGCTACTCGGCCCTTGGAGAGAACCTCTAAAGCAGTTTTAAGATCTGGATTGGCTACCTGCGCTCGAACAAGATCTCGTTTCATCTCACCCACATATTGAACCGCGGAGGTATATGCTTGATGTCGAGAGCGAATGAAGCCCTGGATATCAATGAGCCGACTGACCTCTGCGGCCTGGCGACTCCATTGTGAGAGAACCAGGAGCTTGATGAATTCGGCCCTCTTGGCGTGTGCAAAATCTAAAATTCGTACTTTCTTGTTCACATTTTCCACAGACTGGTTCCCCAGAGACTTCCCATTTGCAGCTGGAAGAGACGATGTTTCGGAGGAGACTGATACTGCAGCCAACTCCGTCACCAACTCGGAGAGGTCAATCCAACATTGCTGCGCTGCTCGGTTCACAAGTGTACCGAATGGGAAGAACCCTTGTGTGATATGTGGTAGCTCAAATGGAGTTGATACGGGATGTCCCATGCTTTGGGGTGTCATTTTTGATTGACTCAAAGCCGTGGTATCCCTACTCATGCCATTCACATGGACCGGTCCGTTGATGGAAGCAGGGAGCTGGTGGGATTTGTCGCGGCTTGGTGCGCCATTTGTGACCTCATTAAGGCCGGACTGTCGCAAAGATCCATCAACACCGGCATTCTCCATGATGACACCGGGCATATCTGAACAAATCGAATTACCGGGGTGGTGTGATTCCTCGGTGGTGCCTTCCCCTCCAAGGCCCTCTGCACAGTACCAACGAGCAAGCTAGTCCAGCCGCTGCTCTGGGCGCAAAACAGTGGATACTGAAGTAGGAAGGGAAGGTGTAAGTGAGGACCAGGTGAGTGAAGATTTCTCAGCCCAGTGCCATGCGTATCACTGGCCGTGCAAAACAATGATCTCGATCATAATCAAGGGAGCTGGGTACACGACCGGAGCTCTAATTGAGGTTGTAGGATAAAGACCCCGGTACCCGTCAGGCGTCGAAGTAGATTAACTGTTCCGAAAAATGCTGGAAGGTTGGTTTTCTCAATTGCGCCGAGTTCCTGCACGATATGATCGAGGACGATGGGGGGATATTTGACCGGTTTAGGAGAATTTGCAGGGGCGCGATTTCACGAGCAGAAGAGGATAGCTACTGCGAGCGCAGAAAGATAGATCTCGGGAGAATATGGAGGTTCTGAAACGAAGGAGGACAGTGAAAGATAGGCACAGAGGCTCTGAGGCCGAAAGGATGAAGGGCAGAGAAGGAAAGCGCGCAATGCGCATGCACCGCCTTTGGTCCAGGGATGCCTTGGTGCCTTGGTTTCCACGTAAATTTCCAGGTATTATTCTGTCACAGATGTGGGTATTGGCCCCTACATTGCCTGATGGAGGGCATGTGTAATTACCGGTACTGTACGGATTACTCCAAGGGGCCCCATATGCCCCATCTGACAAGCATGACCTCACCATCTCTCAACGTTATCTTGATCATGATATAGGACCTTTCCCAACAATGACTCGCCATGAAGCAGAGGTAGAGGTGGAGGAGGAAGCCAACGGTAGGGCTCCTCTTTACCCCGGTGATGATCCTCGACCGACAAGCAAGAAGGAGCTGGCGGGTTGGTATTGTTATGGATGGGCTGCAGAGGTGTTCACTGTGTGTGCCATGGGTATGTCGACCCCCTTGTTCTGATTTCTCTGTTGGTGACGCCCTTTGAACATTGCCATAGCTTCTTTTCTTCCTATTACCCTCGAGCAGATGGCCCGGGATCGTGGGTTCCTTGTGTCCGACAAAACAACCCCGTGTAGCCCAACGTGGAACCCTTCTCACCAGGTGAACCATCAATCCGGATATGAGGCTCAAAAATCAAACTCGAGCCAATGCATTATCTTCTTTCTGGGCGCAGAGATCAATACCGCAAGCTTCGCACTATATACATTTTCCCTGAGTGTTTTAGTACAGGCGGTCCTTATCATCTCCATGTCAGGCGCCGCAGATCATGGAAGCTATCGCAAGACACTCCTGGTAATGTTTGCTTTCATTGGAGCCGTCGCAACCATGTTGTTCCTTGGCGTTGTGCCCCGGATCTACCTCCTGGGGGGGTTACTGGCGATTGTGGCCAATACCTGCTTCGGTGCGTCCTTTGTTCTATTGAATTCTTTCTTACCGGTTTTGGTCCGACATCATCCTTTGATCATTGAAAAGAGTCGGGAGGCAGTGCCGGGAGAGGATGCTCAACGAGGACTGGATGCCTCTACCCCATTACTCCAACCCGTCGAGAATGATGGGGGCACGGATATCGGTATGACATCCATGCAACTCAATCTCTCCACCAAAATATCGTCTTTTGGAATTGGAATTGGTTATATTGGTGCTGTGGTATTGCAGATCATATCAATTGCCATCGTGGTATTAACCCAACAAACGACGTTTTCACTCCGCCTGGTCTTGTTCTGTATTGGACTGTGGTGGTTCATATTCACCATTCCAGCAGCTTTGTGGTTGCGCACTCGGCCTGGCCCGCCTTTGTTAAGCAATGGGAAACCTCTTCACACATGGAGGGCGTACTTAGTCTATTCCTGGACGTCCCTTGGGAAGACTATCATGCGAGCGAGACGGTTAAAGGATCTTCTCCTCTTTCTCGCCGCCTGGTTCCTACTTAGTGACGGCATTGCCACTGTCAGTGGAACAGCGGTGCTGTTTGCCAAAACCGAACTCAATATGAAGCCCGCAGCTTTGGGACTCATTAACGTGATCGTCATGCTTGCCGGCGTGTTTGGCGCATTCTCCTGGAGCTATGTGTCGAGCCTATTACGTCTTCGTGCGTCACACACCATCATCGCCTGTATTATTCTGTTTGAACTGATCCCACTCTACGGACTTCTTGGGTTCGTTCCGTCGGTTCGGCGCTTAGGTATCGGCCTCCAACAACCCTGGGAAATGTATCCACTGGGAGCTATTTATGGCCTGGTTATGGGTGGGCTCTCCTCCTATTGCCGAAGTTTCTTTGCCGAATTAATACCGCCCGGACATGAAGCAGCTTTCTATGCTCTCTATGCCATCACCGACAAGGGATCTAGTATTTTTGGCCCGGCCATTGTCGGTGTTATCACTGATCGGTATGGCGAGATTCGGCCCGCCTTTGTATTTCTAGCCATTCTGATCATTCTCCCCTTGCCACTCATGCTACTTGTGGATGTTGAACGGGGGAAACGAGATGCACTCGAACTCGGTGCTGACCTTGATGGTTTGTCAGCCCCGGGATATGGTGCTATCTCGACAAGAGCAGAAGAATAGAATGTAGTCCGTTGAGTGTAGAGCAACTAATGTTTTATCTTCTTCTCTTTCGGGCCCATACCTTTTTTCTTTCTTTTTTAATTGGGTCTTCTTTTCTTTTCTCTCTCTCTCCCTCTCCCTCCCCCCCCCTCTCTCTCTCTATCTGACCTAATGTCCATACCTGGATCAAGCCACGTACACATGTACCTAAACTCGATCTATGGAGGGGTTTTGAACTTATATCAAGTCCTGGTGTACGTATCATATCTTTTGTTTCTCTCAGGAAATCAAATCATCTGAAATTGCTTTTTCCCCCCTTCTCTTGTCCTGGTTGAACAACATTCTGCCAAGCGCCCTAAGAACATAGATTGGTCATCTTCATTGGATCGTGTAACTTGCGGAAGCTCGGGTAAGCGTGGCCTGAAGGAAAGATGTCAATAGATTCCCTAAAGCACTAGACCGCATCCCATGTATAGGGAAGGTGTTTGTGTACATCTATAGCTGGAAGTTCATGTAAGCTGTGTAGATCTTTGCATCGTCGGAGAAAGGTACAGGTACGAGGTTGATACCTAAGGGCGTGCGTTCCCCTTGCGTGGGGACCCGCCCTGCATACTGTACCAAAGCAAGCTCCACTCCCGCAGCCAAGAGAACAAACTGTCCTCAACTTCGGCCCCAATTGTTTTCTTAAATATCATAACCTTTCCCCAAAACTTTTCATACCTCTAAACCTAGGTTGGTAAGTTTAGACCCTTCCCCATATTTGTTTTGGCTTTCCCTAGAACCCACCGAGGCTAATATATAATCCTCTGTAGCTTGTGTTGCGCCAGACCCTTTTATTGATTCATCATGCGGTCGTTCACACCTCTCATTTTGAGCCTTCTGGGTGTCACTGCGGCGGCGACCTCCGCTGCCGATACCGATTCGGCCACGTCCAACGTTATCTCCCTGACCACGGATACATTTGATGACTTCGTCAAGGAGCACGAGTTGGTGTTGGCAGAGTTCTTTGCTCCGTGGTGTGGTCATTGCAAAGCATTAGCTCCCAAATATGAAGATGCTGCCACAGAGCTGAAGGACAAGAACATCCCTCTGGTCAAGGTGGATTGCACTGTTGAGGAGGAACTGTGCCGCACCTACGAGGTTGATGGCTACCCAACTCTGAAGGTTTTCCGGGGTCCCGAGTCACACACCCCGTACGGTGGTGCTCGTCAAACTGACTCGTACGTTCTTTCCAAGCTAATCACACCCAATTTGATGCCCGCCTGCTTACACGCTGTCTCATCAGGATCGTCTCATACATGACCAAGCAGTCAATGCCCGCCGTTTCCAGCGTCTCGGAGGAGACTCTGGAGGACTTCAAAACTCTGGATAAGATTGTCATTGTCGGGTATGTCGGCTCCGATGACCAGACCTCGAACAAGAGTTTCACTTCCTTCGCCGAGGCCAACCGTGATAACTTCATGTTTGCCGCCTCCAACGACGCCGCCCTTGCCAAAGCTGAGGGTGCCAAGCAACCCTCTATTGTACTCTACAAGGATTTCGATGAGAAGAAGGATGTCTACGATGGCAAGTTCGATGAGGAGTCCATCATGCAGTGGGTGAAGACCGCTAGCACTCCTCTTGTAGGTGAGCTTGGTCCTGAGACTTACGCCAAGTATATGTCGGTACGTGAAACCTAGGGTACCACCCTCCTAGCCACTCGATAACTCATTTTGATACTTTATTCTAGGCCGGTATTCCATTGGCCTATATTTTCGCGGAGACCAAAGAGGAGCGCGATCAGTTCACTGAGGACTTCCGCCCGATCGCTGCCAAGCACCGCGGAGAGATCAACATTGTTACCCTCGACGCCAAGCTCTTTGGTGCTCACACTAGCAACCTCAACCTGGAACCTGAGACCTTCCCCGCTTTCGCTATTCAGGATACCACAAAGAACTCCAAGTACCCCTACGACCAGTCCAAGAAGATTGACGCCAAGGAAGTTGGCAAGTTCATCAAGGACGTCATCGATGGCAAGGTTGAGCCCAGCATAAAGTCTGAGCCTATTCCCGAGACCCAGGAGGGCCCAGTCACTGTGGTCGTGGGCCGTAGCTACCAGGAGCTTGTCATTGATAACGACAAGGATGTCTTGCTCGAGTTCTATGCCCCGTGGTGCGGTCACTGCAAGTCGTAAGTCCCTGTCTTATCCCCCCATCTATTTTCAAACACCCCTTTAACACTAGTCCAGTCTTGCTCCCAAGTACGACGAGCTCGCTGCTCTGTATGCCGATGTTCCCGAGTTCAAGGAGAAGGTTGTCATCGCTAAGATTGATGCCACCGCCAATGACGTGCCTGACTCCATCACTGGCTTCCCTACCATCAAGCTGTACCCGGCTGGCAAGAAGGACGAGCCGGTCGAGTATGAAGGATCTCGCACTGTCGAGGACCTGATTACCTTCATCAAGGAGAATGGCAAGTACCAGATTGATGGACTAGCTGAGGGTGCTAAGCCCGAGCAGGGCGGTGATGTGACTGCCCCTGCCTCCGCCTCTGAGAAGGCCGCTGAGACCCCAGCTCCGTCTGAGGAGACCCACGATGAGCTGTAAACCTGCCCCTAGTGACCAACTTTCTCTCTTTGCAATGCACTGTCTTGTATTATCAGTTTGACATGTCAATTCCGATTCATACGTATCCAACGCTTGTAGGCTTTCTTCCTGTAAAACATTGTAACCAAGAGCTCCATTGGAGAAAGAGGGAGAAAATGGGTTGGACATGACGAGAACGATAGGTAATGTACGTGTAAGTTTGATGGGTCCATTTTATTCATCTCCGGATTTAGTCAGCTTTCTCTGACGCGTCTTGCGCGCAACGCGTCGATCACCATAGCTCAGGGAAAATCGTCGATCTGACCCAAGGTCTTTCTTCTTAGACACTTCATCCTAAAGACACCCCTGGTTAACTATCTTACCAATTCTCCTTTCACGTCCCTTGACCGTTCAATATGGTTAGCCCAACCCTCAAACGAAACGCGGGCCACCTCTCCACCCCAGCTTCGGACATCAAGAAGCCAAAAGGAGGGAGCATTACAGCTTTCTTTGGTGTTCCGAAGCCCAAGGTGCTCAGCACACAAGCAACTGGAGTCGCGCCAGCCTCCCGATTGAGCTCTTTCAATAAAGAGAAATGGGTATCGTCTCTCACCGCGGAGCAGAAAGACTTACTACAACTGGAGATTGATACATTGGACGAAAGCTGGCTTGCCTACCTAAAGGACGATGTCACCACACCCGAGTTTCTGAACCTGAAGCGATTTCTGAAGAAGGAAAAAGACTCCAAGGCCAAAGTTTTTCCTCCCGATGAAGATGTCTATTCTTGGTAAGGGCACCTCAAAAGTCAAATTGCAAGGCGATATGCTAAACAAGCAACTAGGTCCCGACTTACCCCACTGCACACTGTTAAAGTAGTAATTGTGGGCCAGGATCCATATCACAACGATAACCAAGCTCATGGGCTGGCATTCTCTGTGCGACCTCCCACCAGGGCTCCGCCATCATTAGTCAACATTTATAAAGGGCTCAAGAAGAACTACCCAGACTTTGCTCCACCACCAAATAACGGTGGTCTGCTTACACCTTGGGCTGAGCGGGGTGTACTGATGCTCAACACCTGTCTCACAGTTCGTGCCCACCAGGCTCATAGCCACGCCAACAAGGGGTGGGAGACTTTCACACAAAAAGTCATTGACTTGGTTGCCCGAGTTCGAACTCATGGGGTTGTGTATCTGGCCTGGGGGAAGCCCGCCGGGTTGCGGGTGGCTAAGATCGACCGCAAGAAACATTCTGTGCTCCAATCAGTACACCCGAGTCCCTTGAGTGCACATGCAGGATTTGTAAGTTCCACCAGCTTTTGCCCTATGGTCTAACTGGTCATATGTACACTTTGATAAGTGAAACTGACTTGCATATCACCAGTTTGACAATGGTCATTTCAAGAAATGTAACGACTGGCTTGCTTCACGGTACGGTGATGATGAAATGATTGATTGGAGCCTGGTGCCAACAAAAGTTAAGCCGACTGCCCCTTCAAATAAAGAGAATTCACCAACTTCGGGCAATGTCGTGTCAGTGACAACCAAGGCACTGAAACCTTCGTGTCCTGATGAGGACCCCAAAGCTACAGCTTGCCCTGTCGATGAATTTGACGATGCAGATACCCTTGAAGCCTTAGCAGCAATGCAGGAGGCAGAAGAAGAAGAAGAAGAAGAAGAAGAAGAAGAAGAAGATGATGATGATGAAAATAAAGAATCTGCCAAGCTTCTTTGACATTGTTAAAAAAAAAAACAGAACGCATGTTCAGGTCTCTAGTTGATGGAAATTGCAATTAAGTATTGTACTGTCTAGCATGGTGGTATGGGAATGGGAATGGGAATGGGAATGGGAATGGGAATGGGAATGGGAACAATAAGGAGTAGGGAAAGATTTTGTAGGTTATTGTGACTCTTCAATTATGATGGAAATCATATTATTCTGTAATCAATAGTGCTAGTCTCGATTATTCAAATTCAAGGCCTTCCAAGGTCGTCATGTATTCAAGGCGGTGCGTGTCTCTTATCGATAAGCCTTTCGGTTTCTCTGTTCTCCCCGCACGAGATGTAATTATCCTTGCTATTCTCTCAATGGAATTTACATGGCAGGCCAATACTCCCCAATGGCGGAGTAGAAATCGGGCTTCACGAGCTTGTCCAACCTGCCAGCGACGAAAGGTGCGTGGACGTGACTCGAAAAATTAGGCTGAGCACTGAAATCTCTCAGAAGCGATGCCGGCACCTCGCTCCTAGTTCAGTGGAGGGTCAACTCCTACCGACACACCATAACAATAAGCTTGATACAAATCACAATGTCGCCAGTCCCTTGGGCTTTCGGGATTCACATACCCATGATCTTGCGACCTGGGAAAGAACGTCGTCGGCAGATGCAGCTTTGCAATCAATCCCCAGCACGGAGCGATTCGTAGGAGACTTGAACCCGGAAGCATTCATACGTGAGAAGCTGGATGAAACCACCGGTAATCGTCTCCGGGACCGGGTTGGGCTCTGGATTAGCTCCTCATCTATACAGGGTCGTGATCATGATGTGCATGATTTACGACACACTGCTGACAAGAAAGACTTTACTGCATTGCCACCAGCACCATCTCTGGACCGACGGGCAATTGAAATTTTAATGAATCAGCGATCCTCCTCGGTAATACAGGCATGCGGTCAGCTCCCCAAAACGACTCGGGACCCTCTCACGGCTATCTACTTTTCTAAGATCAATCACACCATTCCTCTACTAGAGATGGACTTCTTTGTCAACGCCCAAGCTCAAAGCTCCGTGTCTGTTTTTCTCGAGCGGGCCATTTGCCTTGTTGCGGCGAAAGACCTTGAAGCAAATCCATATCTACGCCTAGTAGCGGAAGGACCGGTTGTACCAACACGTCAATTCTGCTCTAGCATCTACAATGGGCTCACGGTCGCCATGGATATGGAACTGGAGTCTGATCGCTTGACCCGTATCCGTATCCTTGCGCTGATGTCTTTGCACTTTGAAGGCAACGAGGGGGGAGAAGGTGCATCCTTGCGTCTTTGCCAGGCCATTCATCAAGCCCAAACGATAGGTTTGCATCTTGATCGACCGGATCGGACATCCGGAGACCCCTTGGTAAAATTGTTCTGGGGTCTTTGGACTCTGGACAAAATGCATGCAAGTATCGGTGGTCGCCCCGTTCTTTTGGCCGACCGCGACATTGGAATTCCAAGGCCAAAATCCCATACCCGAGGAGCGTTTGGCGTGTGGCTTGCTATATCAGACTTGCTTGCAACCGTCATATCGTATTATCGACCCTCTACTGTATCTACTAGCGGATGGGAGGAGGGATTCCCGGCATTTGAGGACATTGTAGGAGATGATGCGCATGGGGATTTGGATTTTTCAACTCTTGGTGCGTGGGACGACAAATTTGGTCTTGGTGGAAGCTAGATCAACCAGAAGCTGACTGACCAACAGGGATACTGGAGTTATACTATCACTGTGTTGCTATCTTGTCCTGTCGGTACAAACTGACGGATGGTCTCGACGGCACCAAGGTTTCCTCCATTAGGCAGGGCCTCGCGGCAGTTCGGATTCACTCTATTGTTGCCTCGGAATGTGCAGGCAGGCTGCCACCTCTCCCCATAGTCCCCTACGCAATATCCTTATCAATGAGTGTATCCTACCGGCAGCTTCGCTCTAGCAAGCTGATTACCCATTTTAACCGAGCGAAGGCCAGCTTGGAAGCATGTTGCTATTTGCTCGAAGATCTCAGTCCTCGCTGGTCTTCTGCCGAAGCAATGGCGCGCCTTGGCCGAAAAGCACTACAGCATATTGACCACGAGCACCCGCAATATGTCCAACCGAAGACAGCCTTGCTGCAACAGCCTCCTCGCGTACATCCAGCCCGCCCGGAGCCTATCGATCTCTCCAACAATAATGAGACTCAGTCAGACTCGGGTGACCCCGAAAGTAACCCCGGTATGTCAGTCATGGATCTTGCTCCTGAAATGTCTATGGAAAGCCCTCTTCCATCCATGAATGATATTGATGCTTCAATGCATGGGTTTGCCGACATTGATACCTTATTTGGGGAATTCCTGGATCTGTCTCTTCCGACGAACTTTTGGGATCCCATATTTGCAGAGACAGAACCAAGCAATTAAGGGTCGTGATTCCTAGCATAGGTGCTCAGCATATCTTGGGCGAGATCCTGATCTGATCACTGAAATGCCTGGTACGGCCTATGGAATTCAATATTTGGATTATTTGTCTCGTGAGTGCCCTTCCCGAGATATGGCGATCTGATATGGATCATCCTAAAAACTCATTGTCCGACACACTCGTCTGCTATGTTAGAGCTACCGTGACGGTTGGTCCACGTTTGTTCCACGTAGTCTGCAATTTGTCAAGGCCATGGGAAAGCATATTACTATGACCTATACTATTTCTGCTGGCAGAATCTTCAATAATTAAAGATTTCCACATCGGACTCTTTCCGTATACTCTCCTAGGTAGTACTTATGCAAGCTGTTTAGATAACCTTGGGAAGTAGTGTATCGATTTAGAGCTAGAAGCTCGGAAAGCGGTAATTGAAGCGGTGACCTAAACCGGGTTATTGCCAATCTGGCCCCAATAGCCTGTGCCCACCGCATCATAGGTAACACACAACTTCATCCCCGCTCCCCAGCCTCCTCCACTGCCTCTTTCTTCCTTAATCCTCTTCTTTTTTTTTTTTTTTTTTGGGCTCCTCCTATCCTCCCTTCACCTTTACCCTGCTTCTTACTCTGTTTGTTGCAGGAACGAAAACTCTTTTACTCTTTCTCCTCTTCCCCCTCCTCATCTCTCCCAACCGCGGTGCTCGGCTTTAAGAGTTCCACCAACCTCCATGGCTCCTCCTCCACCCGCAACCCTGCCTCTGGCCGAACGACTGAAGGCTCTGGCTCAAACCCTTCAGTAAGTGCTTCCTGCGGCTGCATGGAGCTTCAATGATGATCGATCAGTACTAATCGGAATTCTGTCTGCAGGTTTGCCTGGTTCGTCGGGTATGTACCTCGGGAAATTATCCACAATTGCTCTTCCTAAGAAGGATCACTGACCACATATAGCCACCTGACGCTTTTACTCTCTGTCTTCCGCTACTCGTTGTCCTTCATCTTTTTCAACTACTATTCCTCCACGGCACGGATCTCTTATCGCCTGGCGTTCATCTCGGCAGCTGTGACCTATGGAATCGTCGTGTACAAAGGCCACTTCGCCCGGGGTGTCCAAGGAAATGTGCCGACAATCGTGACGAAGCTCATCTCTGACGAGAATGTGCAATACCTTGGTGCGTGCTCAGCGATAACAGTTCACATGTGACTGGATGCTAATGTGCCCTAGGAATGGCTCTCGTCTGGTTATACTCGCGCCAGCTTATTCTGGCCCTTCTGCCCTTCAGCGTGTACTCGGTCTTCCATGTTGCGACCTACAGCCGCATGTACCTCATCCCCACCCTGCAGCCCGCAGTTCAGGGTGCCGGTGCAAACTCACCTGGCTCGCCCAAACCCGCAGCCAAGCAGAACGCTCTCGCTGAGACCATTGGCCGCTTCATCAAACAATACTATGACGCTAGCATGGGTGTTGTCGCTACTCTTGAGATCCTGCTTCTTTTCCGTCTGATTCTTTCCGCGATTGCCTTCTCCAAGGGTAGCTGGGTCCTGCTGCTGGTTTACCTGTCTTTCTTCCGTGCTCGCTACGCCCAGAGCTCCTTCGTTCAGCAGGCCGTTCGTCAGCTTACCGCTCGTGCTGACGCCTCCATCTCTCACCAGAGCACTCCCCCTCAGGTCCGCCAAGGCTGGGAGGCATTCAAGGGCGTTGTTCGTCAAGCCTATGAGACCACCGACATCAGTCGCTATGTCTCTGGGCCTGCTGCCGCCAACAAGAAGCCGCAGTAAGCAAACGTTCATCGCGCTTTGAGCGCGTCCGCCGACTTGAAAGTTTCTTGAAGCTTTCGTTTACTAGAAGACCGAGGTCTTCAGCTCGCAAGTCTCGGTGGATTATTTCGGCGGTGTAAGGAACGAGGTGATATGATTTCCCTATACTTCGATTTGGGTATTATCAGATTGAGGGGAGATGGATCGCGTGTGAGTATGGACCAATGAAGGTTCATTTGTAGAAAAGAGGTGGATGTGGAGAATTTCCGCCCTGATGATGCTATATGCAACGCAATGTCATGTCTTTTATCATTTTCTGTTTTCATTTTCTAGATGCAATGATTTTGTATCCATTGCCTTGAATTTCGGATAACCATGTTTATGAAGTCTCTACACCTAGAATCTGAATGCTACTTTCCCATCTGACTAGAAAGGATCTATCTTTCTTGTCAACTGGGCTTCTTTGACTTCCGCTACCATATCCAACCTGAGACGGGCCATGGTCTTCATTTGCATTATGTTGCCACCGGGGATATAAGCAGATTGCGGACTTCTTGCGGGGGCAAGACTTTGGGATGAAGTCAGACAAACATTTGTAAAGGTCATGATCATTGCAGACCATAGTGCAGAGCATGTCGATACTTGCTAGTAATCAATATTGATCGACTGGCTTTCATTAGTAATTGTATGACGTAGTTAAACGATTAGTTAGAGGCTTCCTGCCTGATTCCCGGGGCGTCCACGGAGGCGGAGAAAAAACATGACCAGAATTTTGATCTCGGCCCCGAGACCGCCGGACATATGTATCTCCTCCTCAACGCCCTCTTGTCGCTCTTTATAGTTCCTTACCGGGGGTGATACCTTTGCTTTCTCTCTCGCCAATCTTCTCCAATCACCCCCCGGTGCCTTTCATCCCGGGACCAGACTCGGCGCATTATTGCCATGAGCCTGACCTCGCGAGTGTTCGGTCTGTTTTCGACAACAGCGACCTCCGACCCTGCGACCAGCGATTTTCCTACTTCTATTCCTCACACACAACTCTCGACGCATAATGAGATAGGCATAGGTGCCATCCGTCATGGGCGGAATAGACACATCCTGGAGGAGGAGGAGCCCCGTCCGCCCTACCTACATGTGAGATTTCGCATCCATGCCGTACTGGCAATTCAGATATTAACAGTTGATAGGCAATGTTGGCCGGTGGAATTGGAGGTACATGTGGTGACATGTTGATGCATTCGTTGGATACCGTCAAGACCCGACAACAAGGCGACCCGCACTTCCCACCGAAATACACATCCATGACTTCGTCATATGCAACCATTTATCGCCAGGAAGGTTTCTTACGGGGTTTATACGGCGGTGTGATTCCGGCCTTTTGGGGTTCCTTCCCGGGAACAGTCACCTTCTTCGGCGTGTACGAGTTTACCAAACGCGCGATGCTGGATAGAGGTATAAATCCCAGCATCGCCTATCTCTCGGGTGGTTTCTTTGCCGATTTAGCTGCGTCGATTGTCTATGTACCGTCGGAGGTGCTGAAGACCCGGCTTCAGTTGCAGGGCCGATACAACAACCCGTACTTCCATTCTGGATATAACTATCGCAGCACCACCGACGCATTCCGAACAATTGTGCGTCAGGAAGGTGTGTCGGCCCTGTTCCACGGCTACAAAGCTACAATCTTCAGAGACTTGCCATTCTCCGCTCTGCAGTTCGCCTTCTATGAGCAAGAACAAAAACTAGCCAAAGAATGGGTTGGTCAGCGAGATATTGGATTGGGTCTGGAAATTCTTACTGCGGCCACGGCTGGTGGTATGGCTGGTGTGATTACCTGTCCATTAGACGTGGTTAAGACGCGTATTCAAACCCAACAAAACCCCCCGCAGAGCCCCAGTGGATCGTCCGGGGCCAAGCACGCCGGTGATCATGCCCCTAAGGAAAGTCCTCGACCACATGCCCCTGGATCATCGCATTCCTCCTCGAAAGCACACTCGCGACCGATCTCCACATCCTCGCCATCTACATCGGTTGCACCCCCTGGTGCGCCGCGATTAGATACATCATCCGTGTTTACGGGGCTGAAGATTATCTATCGCAGAGAGGGTCTTGCGGGGTGGTTCCGCGGCGTGGGCCCCCGCGGTGTGTGGACCAGCATTCAATCTGGTACCATGTTGGTAATGTACCAATACCTACTCAAACAAATCGAGGCTTACCAGGGCTTGGAGGGCTCATCTCTGTGATGTCTGATTTCACCTGCATACGGAAGGGACCTGATTCATTGGCATGGCGTTTTTTAGGGGAGTTTTCCTTCTTTCATTCCCCTCTGTATAACTGTACTTAAACTCCGATAGAACTACATAGAGCGACCTAAAGGTCGAATTGTATTATAGATATCTCCTACCAGATTTCCAAATAATCAAGCAAAAGGAATCATATCAAGAGGTCGAGAATTCCCCGAACTAAAGGGAACGCGCTAGCGTGGTTTGTTTTGGCGATCCCGCGGGTGTAAACAATTCCCCCAATTCCCCTCCTTGCATCTTACCTTCCCCTCTTAACTATCTTGAGGCTAGACGCGAACTTCAATTATCAGTAACCCAATATGTCAAACGGTCTTCCTTTCTTGAACAAGCTGCGCAAGCCGGAGCTGGCTGAAATTGCGGAGAGAACCGATCTGCAAGAGTATGTTTATCTTTTGTCGCGCATAGTCGCATCCCGCCAAAATGAGAGAGAAAGGAAGAACATAAGCTAATGACAATTTGAAGTTATGATGATTACAACAAGGTTGAACTAATCGCCGCGCTGGATAAGCACCTCGTTGATAATCGCACGATCTTCTCCGGCGACACGAAACTTGCCGAGTTCTATTCACGCTTGTCAAGCACCACGCGTAGAGGATCACCCGTGAAGCGCGAACGCCGGACTGACGTCTCTCCTGTGATTGAGAAGAAGACTCCTGGTCGCCGATCCACGAAGCCAAAGGAGGAGGAATCTGCGTAAGTCATCCACGCCAGAATGTCGCATGCGAACGTGCTGTGATGACATCATGGCTTCAAATACTTATTTACTGCGACAGTGAGTCTGACGATGCTGCTCTCAAAACCCCTGCCGCGAAGACCTCTACCCCTGCTACGCGCGCAACTCCGCGATCAGTGCGATCAGTGCGATCCGTCGTCGAGTCGGCAAGTGCGCAATTTCCGCCATCTCCAGCTGTAGTGACCGACGCCATTGATCGGCAGACTACCAAGATGCGCGAGGGTCTAGAGCATGCCTGGACCGAGTCCGGGTTCATTGAGCACTCGCATGCGCTGCGTGCGACCCTGAGCAGCCTTAAGGCCATTGAGACAATTTTCGTGCTTGTAGAGGCCAGCTATGTCCTCTACGAGCTTGTCCCACTTCGTTATCTCACCACCACTCCTGCTGTGCCCGCCGCATATCTGCCCTCGTTCTCGATTAAGGTTCCTGATCTGTTCGTTTTGCTGACTGGCGCCTTCTGGGCCCCCTTCAGTTTGTGGTTTCTCACCAACCTGGGCCTGCCGTTAATCGCTGCTTACTTCTTCAACCTGAGCTGGCAGGCTGCTACTGGTGGCGCCCAGGGTCCTGCGCGCCGTACTCGCTCGGTTTCACCTCTCGCCAGCTTCGATCCCCTGTCCTTCAACATTGCCAAAGCTTTGCTAGTGTACAAGGTCTATGTCGACCATTTTGACTATGCCGATCTGTTCAGCAAATATGCCATCCAAAAGGTCAACTTCTCCATTCCTGGCCAGTATAGTGGTATGCTGACCGGGTCTGCCATCGGGGTGATCGGAACTCTTTACGAGGCCATTCTGCGGCGCTCGTAGAGTGTGATGTTCCTGCGTTTGCCTCGGGCTGTATACTTGGTCTAGTATGTGGCATTGCAAGGATATCGTACTTTTGAAAGCTGGGGAAGCATGAATCTATCATTAGCTTAGTCTCTGATATTACCCTTTCCCCTGTGCGATTCCGGTACATAATCCGGGTACGCATTTCCTGGATGATATGGATCCATCTTATGTGATTGTTTTGTGATTTGCTTTTCTGAGTTATGGGTCAAATTTAGTGGGATATGCGACGATACGATATGCGATGCTGTTGATTTTCTTCTTTTCTCTCTTCAGCCAAAGGTGGCGCCTGGGTTTGGGTTCTGGTCTTTCTTTTTAGGAGGTTTTTTTTGGACCTTTAATGACGTGTCTTGGTTGACTCTATACCGAATGAGCGATTATAGTAAATTTTGGAATTATTGATTGCCTTGGAATGAGCTGAATATCGTCTCCATTACCTCTTTAGTCTTTGCGCCAGTTCCACAGTAAACAGTACTGGGACTGAAGCATCCACTTCAACCGTTTCTGCTCGAATGTGATTACTTGTGGATATTTGGCCCCCGATCTCAGTGGGCCAGTCTTGCACATCCCACTCAAAGCCTTGGGTAGTGATAGTAGCCGGAGCAGACAGAGGAATGATGCCAACATTCTCTTCAAAAAAGTAGTTCGTTTCTTGTTCCCCAAGTTTGCCACTCCCGGGCATTTCAGAGGATTCAGACTGCGGTTCAACGGCTGGAGCAGCTTGGACAGTATCTGCACGTCTCGTTGCGGGCGTATGAATGATATTCCGGCCTTTATGTAGTACAAATGTGATGCTTTCCTCGGAGACGAGATAGAGACTTCCACCTGTAGCCAGCCTGGGGGTTTTGTCACCACCAGGATGATCTTTTGGGTCGCTAGTACTGTGCTGGATTTCACGAAGCTCTCGTTGCGTCTCAGTCATCATGTACAGATGATGGATTTGTGAGAAGGCTTGATCAACACGACCACCGAGGCCACCAAGAATGACAACTTCAAGTAACGAGTCTGAGCTTGATTGAGAGACAGAGCCTCGAGGTCGACGAGGAGATGCGATGATCTCGAATGCATGTGTATTGAGGTATTTCAAGCATTTGGTGAAATCTGTTGAATATTGATCTGGATCTTTCAAAATGGTCACTCCTAGCTTTTCATAATGCGTTCGTACCGCTGGATGAAGTGAGTCCAAGTCACCAACAATGATATTAGGAATCTATAGCCCCGACGTTAGTTGATATACTAGGGTATAAACGATTTCGCCTGGAAGAAGCTTTACGCCAACACCCCATATTGAATATAATACACTTGCACTATCAAGAATCTTCAAAGGACCATTTAAGAAGGCTTCACTTACTTCTGTTGACTCTTGCCCTTGGTTCTTTGTTAAATCGTACAGCCGATTGGCACCACCGTCGGCGCATATAACGTAGCAAGCTATACAAAAGGATAAGAAACTGCTTTGGTACTCTGAGACAGGCTAGGGAGAGAGAAACGTCTAGTCCATCTCAAAGCTCACCATGTTCACTCAATACCTCATATGCCCTCTCGTTGATTGGCTGATTCAAGATCAACAGGGCGTACGGTGCTGGACTGCCCTCGGGATGGAAAAAACGACTTGGATGCCACTCCATATAGCTCATTAAGACGGTCTAGTAAGAGATTCAGAATCAATCTCGGTGGACGAGAATCTGGAGAAGGCGTTGGAGAGTCGCGTGTGGTGCGACCCGCGCAAACGTGACTGGCTGACAATCATTCGAACCTCAGGCCGGAATCCACCTTCTCTTTCCACCAACTTCTCTATCCGCCGGCGCCAGCGTCTCCCTCCCCTCCCCACGCCCCTCGGAGGTTCTCTGCGGTGTCAATTCCATTCAGACACAACTTTTCACATCATGTTCCGTCCCGCTGTTCGAGCGCTTGCCCGCGCGCCTGCTGTCGCGGCTCGTAGCCCGGCAAACACCCGATTGATAAGCACTGGTCCGGCGCCGAAATCCAGAAGCTGGAAGAATACTGTTGCCCGCTTGGGATTGGCAGGTGGTGCCATCTACTACTATAACACCAGCAGTGTTTTCTCTGAGGAGCCCTCGTGTACGTGAAGTCATTTTGCCCTTACTATCATGGCTTCTCGCCTCGTGTACCCGAGGCCCTGCCATCTCGGGATTCGTCGCATTATGGGCCAATGCCTTGCTGGATCTTTGCTAACGATATATCATATGTCTAGTCTCCATCCTCGCTCATTTGCAAAAAGAGGATGCCCCGGCATCCTCCGAGACTCTCAACTCCATTACCCCCAAGATTCGGGAAGAGCGGGCGGCTGCTCAGACTCTGGAAGGTGGTGTGAACCCTCAACAACTCGAAGAGGAGGCTGGACAGCAAGCCGCATTCAATCCGGAGACCGGTGAAATCAACTGGGACTGCCCATGCCTGGGTGGCATGGCCCACGGCCCATGTGGAGAGGACTTCAAGGCTGCATTCAGCTGTTTCGTGTATTCCGAGGAGGAGCCCAAGGGCATGGATTGCATTGATAAGTTCAAGTACGTTGGTCTCATCTGACTTATTGGGGTCATTCTTCCGTGCTAACACTTACTTAGGGCCATGCAAGACTGCTTCCGTCAACACCCCGATGTTTACGGCGCCGAGTTGGAAGATGACGAGATCGAGGGCGGCGCGCCTGCACAGGCACCTCCTGCTGGTGAGCAGGAGGCTCTTCCCACCTCCGAGGAGGAACCTGCCCAATCCCAGGAAGGTGCCGGTGAGGTGAAGGCAATCCCTCAGGTCGAGGCCGACTCGCCGGTTCCCAAGGCTTCACATGCCGATGAGAAGACCCAGGTTCAATCGGAGAAATAAGCTCACGTTGAACAACTGGTATCCTTTTTTGACACCTTCCTAGAGGCAGAAGATGCTTCCTGCCTCCGGTTGTCCCCTCCCCCTCATGCAGGTGTTTAGGATCGGGGTGTGTACTATATTAAAAATCTCTCCGTCTCTCCCGATTTAATTGCTGCGCCTCTCCATGACATCCCCAGCATAATCATTCCCCCATTGCGCTCCTATGTTGCTTGATCTCACCCCCGTTGTAACTTAGTGTATTGATGTGCCCCGTGTACCTGACCGATACAAGGAGAAATAGAATAGACTTGTTGCATCTTACAATCCTATTCTTCTCATTTGCCGCGTAAAGTTCATTCTGGCTCTCTGGCTCTTAAGTACCAGCAACAGATATGTTCATTCATCCTCTTTCATTTTGAAGGCTAGATATGTAGATGTCTCATCAATCAGTGGCAAGAATCGCCGCGCCACCTGGGCGGCATGTACAATTCGTCTCGTCCTTAAATAGATATAAATCCAAATATAGGAGATTCTACACGGGCTCCATTGCGGCGTGCTCCACCTGACTAACTTGGTTCTTTTCGTCCGACACTCCCAGCTCCTGGCGGAATTGTTGCTCCTCGTCCTGGAGATCAGCGAGAATCTTGCCATGCGCGGTCCACACAGGCTTGTAGTCGAAGAGATGGTTCATCCTTTCCAGGGGAATACTCTTGGTCTCTGGAATGAGAAAGAAAACGAAAAAGATCGAGCATAGCATCAATGCAGCAAAGAAGAACCAGACTCCAGCACCCATGGCCGCGAACATTTGGTCGGTGAAACGAGAAATAAGGAAAGTCCAAAGCCAGTTGGAGCAGGCCGCAGTTGTCTGAGAGAGAGGTCTCACATTTGTCTCGAACATTTCCTGGTTGAAAAGAGTCAAGTCAGTCTCTCGTGCCAGGATCACACTAACAATATATGATAGAACTTACAGAATTGATCACCCATGGAGTTCCGTTCCACGTTGGGGTGTAGAAAGCAGTGGAGAGGTAGAAGAAGAAGATGGCCGCAATACCGCCACTGGTCATCTTTCCAGAAGAGTTCTTCGCTGGGTCGGCAGCTTGGATATAAGCTCCCACGATCCAGAGACAGACTGAGCTTCCCGCCGCGCCAATCATGAGCAGGCGTCGTCGTCCAACCCACTCTATCAGGAAGAGAATCCAGATACATGTTCCGACCGTCTTCACAACGCCAAATAGGCCCGTCGTGAAGAGATCGGTGTTGGTGCCTTCCACACCAAGATCCTCAAAGACCGTGGGACTGTAGTAGTTAATTGCGTTGATGCCAGAGCCGTTCTGCCAGAAGAACAACATGCTTCCCAGGAATAGACGATATAGAATCTTCCTATTAGACGCAGCGACCTGGAAGGGTTTCCAGAATCCACTGCCACCCCCGGAAAACTGTTCCTCCAGGCTTTGATCAATCATTCGAATTTCTTCCAAAATATAGATATCGTGTTCTTCGAGTTGGCGCATCCAGCAGAGGTTTCTGACGCCTTCCTCCCGACGACCACGGGATAGAAGCCAACGGGGTGACTCTCGAACAAAAAAGAGACCCATGAGGAATAGGCCTCCAGGGATGAGTTGCACGGCGAAGGGAATCATCCACTGCTCTGTACCGGAGGGAAGAGTATTTTCGACGCCGTCCTAACATCACGTTAAACACCTAGTAAGAACCCAACGAAGTATCTGTACATACGCAAATCCAGAATCCAACCAATCCTCCAATCTGCCAACCTAATTCATACGTGCCGACCAATCGACCTCGGATAGCAGGTGGGGCCAGCTCGGAAATGTACATGGGCGCCATATTGGAACCCATCCCAACGGCCAAGCCAGCCAGAACTCGACCCGCATAGATCAGACCTAAGCCACGCTCACCATTGGCACCCAACATCATTCCAGCACCCAGTACGAAGATCAGACCCGCGATCCATAGTCCAATCTTTCGGCCCCAGTAGAAGCCAATCGGATACGCGAACAACGACCCAAAGAAGGCACCTGCTTGGTAGATGGAGACAATGTTTTCACTGATGAGACTGAGGTGGGACGATGACATGGCATAGAAGCCAAACTCTGATTTAAAGGAGGGAAGGGAAATCGTTGTGCCAATGTAAGCACTGTCATATCCAATCATACATGATGTGCACGAGGCGACGGCAGCAAGTAGATATACCCGCCAGTTATATACCTCCCTCGGCGTGGGCCGATCCTCTACAAAGGACAGAATGCCCATCTTTGGGTGTCACCAAGTCCGATGAGGGATTGGTCAAGCTTGGTAGAATAGAGATGAGAGGCGAGAGTCAGAGGGCAAAGGAAGAAGAGATAGGGAGTAGAGTGAAAGCAGAGAAAGGAAAAGATAAAAGGAAAAGGCGGATGTAAGGAGAACAACCCAGATGTGGGGAGGCCTGGAAGAACCTGAACAACAGCGGCAAAGAGCTCAAGAGCGATGTCCTCAAGACTTGACCTCCTGCGTGAGAATGATTGGTGGGAAGAACAGGGGTCATGGCCCGGTCACCTCAGGAAAAGCCACGGGAAACCAAATAGCCGTCAGGGAATGTCAACGGGGTCTGGGGTGGGGGAAGTCGGGAAAGTAGTTCACCGGTGGATCAATGTACCCCATGGGGGCTGTGGAGAGTACACAGCCGGTGGGGATCGAAGACATAGGCTCTGTCAGATTACACCGAGGCAGAGCTGCTTCATGTAATCCATGTAATCCATATAATCCATCAACATGAATCTCACCATACAGCTTCAGCCATAGAACTCTGTATATTTCATGGTTATGATGTTTGTGATACCAGGTTATCACATATTGATGGAAATTAGGAGAAAGACACTGGACCGCTACGACCAAAAAGGAATAGCATTGGCTGCGGGGATGACTTCCTCTGCTCTGCCTGAATCCTTGAGACGGCGTTAGAAATGTTTATGGACTTGCCATGTTCGAATGGGAACCTGGGAGTATAGCCTGAGACCTCAGAGTAGATCGATCGGGAGAACAAACCTTAGAAATCCAAAAGCTTGTCATGCCTTGGCTATATCTTGGCTGATTCTCAAAAGCCACGCCGTGTCAGCCCCCAACCCTCAAGCCCCCACGCGGACATATCTCGGTCCAGGACCGGAATTGCCTAATCCAGCGTGGGGTGTGGGGTAGAAGCCTTTGCATACAGTAATTTACCGGGACAAACAGCAAAGATTCCGGTATATACTCATTGGCGAGGGCAACAGTCATCGTGAAAACAAGTAGGACAGGTCATAGGAATATTAATAACCACGAAGAACCAGGGTCAATGCCAGGTGCTGTTGGGTCTAAATTAAGCATAACTGAGGGCACAGCGAAAATGCCCGTAGATCTAATCAGTCTAACCCCACAGAATATTCATCTTCGCCCAAATGGTCTCTTTTTGGATTGGCACATTTTCAGGGTCATTCTCTGCTTCGTCCAGTGCTTGCCGGAGGGGCACCATCTGCAGAGGTATTATCTTGGTGCGCCGAATCAATTTATAGCCTCCATAGGCAAGCAAGACAAGGGGAATATCTCTGTTTGGGGGTTAGTCATTTCAATTACCGGGCACTTATTAGGGCTCTTACAGATAGGATGACACGAAGGTGGCAGGGTCCCAGCTTCCACTGGTGAAGACTGTGAATCCTCCGGTCAACAAGACGATGACACAGGCGATCAAAGCAAACCAACTAGTGTATCCTAAATGATGTTAGCGACACGAACAGATCGAGTCAAAAGAACCCACATACTAGTTATACTGTTGTGCCAAGGGAGAGTATGTGGTGAGATTCCCTGTTCCTTGAACGCCTGGAGCAAGCGAATATGGTTCAAGGCAATAGTGATCCACGAGACCAGAGTACCCGCGGCAGTCAAATCCACAAACCAATAGAAGACCGTGGTGGCGCTGTTAGATACGCACATGTAGGCCAAGAAGGAGAAGGCAACCTGCATTGCAACACACATGTATGGCACGCCCCATTTATTGGTCTGGAGGAAAATCTTAGGGGCGTGGCCCTTGACTGCGAGGCCGTATAATGTTCTTGTACCCGCCAGAATGCTCTGATTGGAGGAAGACCATGCAGATGTCAGGCATACGGCATTCACGATAGATGGAATAGCTTTGATACCTGCATCACTAGCCGCAATCACAAAGGGACTCTGTGCAGCAGTTCCAGAGTCGTCTTCAAGGCGCGGATCCGTGCTCGGCACCAGCATGCCCACAATCAAGACCGCAGCGAGATAGAAGATAGTGACCCGTGCAAACACCCGCTTACAGGCCTTTGGAATGTTTTGGCGAGGGTTCTTGGTTTCCGCAGCCGCCATGGCCAAAGACTCGACACCGGCGAAAGAGTAAACGGCATTGGTCATCACAGCCCAGAATCCCAGAAAACGACCCCAGGATCCAGAAGCAATATACTCAACAAATGGGCCCGGCTCCTTCCAATAGTGAAAGCCCAATCGCGGCTTTCCTGGGATGCCGCCGAGATCGATGACCAAGCCTAGGATGACGACAAAGATGACCAGTAGGATTTTGAGCATGGCGAAGATGAATTCGATTTCACCATACACGCCAATGAATGAAACAGCGACGGCAACCGACACCACGATGAGAATAGTTACCCACACCGCGGCATTAATGTCGGTCCAATATTGGATCAAAACCACGCTAGCGGAAATCTCGCTGGGCACACTGATGAAACATCCATACACGACATTCCAGCCAACTGCAAATGCCAGGGCCGGGTCAACAAGAACTTCAGCATGACGAACAAATGAGCCCGTCACTGGAAGCAAGGCAGAGACCTCGCCAAGGGCGAATTGGATGGCGCAGACCACCAGACCGACAAAAGCGTAACCTAGCAGGGCGCCCAGTGGACCGCCGGTAGCAATTGAACTACCGAGGCCGAGAAATAGACCGGTACCCTTGTACGTCAGTGTCAGTGGGTAAGTACCTAATATCTAGAAATTCAATTATCCACATACAATCGCACCCGCAATAGCAATCATCTGAACATGTCGTTGCGACAATCCCCGCATCAGACCCAGCCGTTCATGCTGGGTGACAATGAGCCCATCGTCAGGGGTGATGTCTCCAGCATCAGAGTGGGGTGGGGGTTGGTCTTCAACATCGTGTACGACGTATGGAGTCCCCTTGTTCGAGATCGAATCCTCAATAATCCCGGCCATGGCTGTCCGAAAGTATTTGAAAAATCACCAGGAATTGGGAAGCAGAGAAGATTTCGGCGCTAAATCATTCAAGACGCCAATCACACCATCTAAGTGGTTGATGAGGGAAGTTATCTTTTGTTTGGCTTATCTAGCTTGGACTTGCCAAAGTGGGCTTGGTATATTATGTGGCGTAGATGCTCCTAAACACGCAGAGAATTTATCATCTCCGCCCAACGACTGCATATCTGCAATAAGCTGCATTTAATCCTTGTACTATTGAAACACATACGGGAAAAGACGAGAAATGAAAAGCCATGTAGAACTCCACGGTTATTGTGTATACTCGGAGATCTCCGGTTCTCTCCACTGAGGATATCCATTTCCCTGTACCCTAATTGGCTAGTCGCATGCTAGTTCCCGCCATCGCGGATGGCTTGTATAGCAAGTCAAAAGGCACCGGAACTGATTCCTCTGAGTCGTGCAAATTCAAGGTAAAGATGTCGGTGTTGCTTCATAGGAGAGGAAAGGGAAATATGAAGATGCTCAACGCCATAACGATCGAGGCTTTCTGTCTTCACATCTTTCCGCCCTCTCTACTCCCCCCCGGTCTTGTGGTCCGGGAGCTTGCCCTAGGCGCGAAACTGGCCCAGAAACATCCATTTCAATAGGCAGGATGTGTGGGGAAATTGCGTACGCGCATGAAGCAGGGAGGGTGAAGCGATACAAGGTCATCCCAGAAGCATCAAGAGTACACCTCTGCGGTCGAGGAATAAAAAAGTGATCGGAAATCTCGGCGACGACATCAGGCTCCGGTGAGAGTCATCTGTGAGGCCAGTACTCGGCCCATTAAACCAAGAGTCGCATTGAAGCAAAATTTCCTGGGAGAGCTCTTCTCGCGATCCTTTGCGAGAAGATACTGCGGGTATGGGAAAGAAGGAGGTTGTCTCCCAGTTCACAACATTCATTTACCAGTTCACGTCACTGAGCTGAAGTTTGCGTGATCGGAAAGCGGATCGGTTGGCACCTGACTTTTCCAGCCGTTGACTAGCTGGAATTCGCTTCTCGAAGGCTACATTGATCGGCTTAGCCAAGGTTGGGCATTTTAGAACGCTGCTGTACTCACTCTCGGTAGGCTCAGGTTCATTTGCCGCCTCATAATTCAGGACAAGACTCTTGATACGTTGTTGCTCTTCACGATCCGCCTGCTGCTGACTCCGCATGGCGACAGCAAAGCTTGAATCGGAGGGCATATCGATAGTGCGAGTCTATGGTAGGTCAGTGCCATAGCTAATAGCGGGTTCTCTGGGTCATCTGTTCGAACCTGTTGCTTATTGCCTTTCTTCGTCATCAAGGAGAAAGCCATGGTCTTGGGAGCCACGGGTAGAGCTGGAATGGGCTCTGGAGATTCGGGGGATTCATTGACTGTCGCCTCTCGAGCAGGGCGCTTCATAGGCAGGGGGATATCAAAGATCGCCTTGCGTTCAAACTTCCTGGAATCCATGCTCTCGGCCATCATTTTCTCGAACTCTCGGTCGAATTCGGCCTCGACTTCTGGATCCCGTTCCTCTTCCTGTCGCGTGACGACAATCTGTTCGTCCTCGGAGTCAGATTCGTGATCCATCTCCGGCTCCGGGTTCGGTCCAGATGCCTATGGGCTAGTTAGAGACCATCATTGTTTTCGGGTAAGTGATCTATAGAAAACTCACCTCGGCTTCATCGCTTGACTCCCCCTCATCCTCAATATCGTGAATTGCATCTTCCTCAAGACCCATTTCAGAAGAGCTGCTCTCCGCATCATCCTCATCAGCGTCGATGGGTCTCTCTGAATCCGGAACATTGTAGTTCAGAGCAACGGCTTCGCTGAAAATCCGAGTAGCCTCTTCGAGATCGGTGGCTAGCTTCCATTGGGGTCGAAGAGAAGAGTAAGTATCCTGAACTAGAAAATCGACATCCATGGGTAGTGGATCTTTAGTGAAGAGGTAGTATTGGAAGAAAGTCATGAAGAAGTCGAGCTTCTTCTTGGCAGATCCCCGGTCAAAGCAGTGGCCGCAGGTGTCCAGCAGCGTGCAAGCAAGACGAACTCGGAAATAGTCGTCAGGTTGATCAAGCGCAATGATCCGTCCAGGCATGGGGGTCCCGCCTTCGTGGCCAAAGGTGACGATGCGGTAGAGCGTATCAAAAATGATCGGGGAGTCAATCATCTTGTAGTTGTAAAGTTCACCTAGGTACTTGACTTCGGCAATGCGTTTCTGGTTAAACTTGAAGTCATTTTGCTCCAAGCCGAGGGTGATTTGCTCCAGAACATTGTCAACAACGCCGATGACAAAGTCTTGGTGATACCGGTACAGGGCGCTGACAAGGATTGCCAGGAGATGAATGCTCCCGTATTTTACTTTGACTGGTTTGCTAAAGACACGCTCCAGGATATCGACAACTTCCTGCTCCTCCCAGTGAAGCTTGCGGATAGACTTCAAGATCTTAGTGTAGTTGCGCTTGTTCATATCCAGGTAGATCAACCGACGAATATACTGCTCCATCGGCGTGCGTTCCTTTTGCTGAATGGCTGGTCGTGGTGGCGGATCCACATAGTAGATGGCATTCTCAATTACCATGCGTTCATTTTGAGCCAAATGCTGGACTGTCTTCTTGCGGCTCAGGGTCTCTAGAAACGAAGCCATCCTGGGCGCCGTCTCTGGGTTGCGCAGCAGATACCGACCACAGTTCTCCAAAAGATTGCCAATGATCTCTATGTTCATTCGTGAGAAGTCATCAAGTGAGACCTTGAAACAATGAAAGATGATATGCTCCGGCACAACACCAAACTTGGTCAGTTCAGCAAGGTATCGCACGTTACCCATGCGCACTTGGCCAAGGAATTCCTTTGACTTTCGCCGCTGCAGACTCCGGAACTCCTCATCAAGGTAGGTTGTCAATCCTTGTGGGATATCTGGCAAATATTGGCCCAAAGTAGCTACCAGACGAGAGTACAACGGCAAGAGATCAATTCGGCCCTTGGGAATATCCGAGACAGCCCTCACGAGCCTGTTTCGAGATGCCTTCGAATTGACGAAGCAGAAGTCTAGGGCGAACTGATCAACCTGATCTTTGCTCTGCAATTCTGGGAGCTTGCCAAGCAGAGAATCGACCTGCGCACCCACAGTCTTGCTGGCAATTGCCATTGACTGGTCTTCAAGCTCTGCTGCAGACTTATCCTCGGAAGATTCAGACTTCTCTGCAGCGGACTCAGTGAGAGAGTCTCCGTCCTTCTTCTTGCCAGCCTCTTCAGCATCGCTCTTCTTCTTCTTGCCATCCTCGAGCAAAACCGCAGGAACCTTTCCTTTCAAGTCGACCAAGTTCTCGTAAAACCGTCTCTCCTCCTCATCTTCCCAGATACCGGCGCCTTCAGCCTGTCCACGGAGATAATCTGTAGTTTTCACAAGACCAATGCCGCCACTAGATGCAGAATCATTGGCCTCTTTCTCGGCCAGATCCGGCATTTCAACCCCCAAAGCCTCGCACAACACCTGCGTATTGGTGACGAGCTTCTCGAGGGACTTGGACTGTTTCTCAAAGTTGGACTGACGGTCTTCGAAGATCTCCCCACTCTTGACATATGCCTCGGCGTTTCGGCGGCTCTGCAAGGCCAACGCCCTTTGGTCGCGAACAACATGCGCCTTGACATCATCCAAGTAACGGTTCATGATATTCTTGAACCGTTGTTGGACCTTCTCCGAGATGAGTGGTGGATCAGCTTCAGCAGCAGCGTCACTGCTCTCCTCTGTGGTCTCCTGCTTCGAGTCGACCGCCGCGGTTGTAACACCATCCGCTTCCACATTTTTTCGGCCTTCGTCCGTCAGTGTCGTTCCTAGGATGTCCCAGCTGAAGCTCTTCACGAAGAGAACGGCGAGCGGTAGATTGGCATGGTCCCGGTCATGACCTAAAAGCTCCTTCAAAACTTCCAGTGGGAATGGTTCTGCCTGCTTGTCCTGGTCCTTCACGGCCGGTATCTTCGACTTGAGCGGGGTATCCAACTGCTTGCCTCCGATCCCGACCACCCCGTCTTTGCTTTTCGTGCCCAAGTCCTCCGGCCGCTCGACATCATCCAATGTTTTCAAAACTGATACAAGCCATAATTCTGTGACGACGCGCAGGAGGACTCGGTGTCGCGATAACCGCTCCTTTTCCTCCCGCTCACGATACTCCTGGGGAAGAGCCTTGAGGGATGCCTTATCGGGGGAACTCAAGCCACGGCCAAGGAGCCACCCTATCTGCCGGGTGAATTCTGCCGGGCCAAATCGCTGATGTAGAGCGCAGACGATCTCGACGCCAACGGCAATCTCCCCGGGCGACTTGAGTTTACACACACCTTCATAGCAGGCGGTGATTATCTCGGACAGGTATTTATGGAGGGACAAGGTACGAATGTCCGACAAGAAGGTGGATAGGGAGGAGGCGCTGATACCGGTGCGGAGACGTTTGATAAAGGCAGTGTTCTTCTTGAGGGCTGAATCGAGGGACTTGCTGACTGGGAATACATCTATGGGAGGATCGTCAGAAACCAGGCGCTCCAATGTTTATATGAGCGCACGGGGGGAAGTACCAGTTTCACCTGCCCATGCCCTCTCATTCAGATCGCGAAGCTCCCCTGTGAGATCGTCAGTACCGGTCGGAGTATAGGTAGAAATCCAGACATACTTTTCTTCTGGCGCTCCATAGCCATGTAGGTGTTGATGGGGGTCTCAGGTGTCGGGTCCTCTCAGAATGTCTGAAAGGGAAGTGAGGTGACTTGAACCGCCACATTGAGTCAGGAGAGCAATGGACGTGGGGATTCGAAGTCAAGCTCCTTGTGCGGGAGAAGCGGGCTCCCAAGGCGGTGCGGAGGTGCGACTTTTTGCGGATCCACAAGTGCGGGACTCGATGTGTTTCCAACATACTGTACGGAGTACATAAGAAGCTTCTATCACTGGGCTTGAACCTTTCCTCTATAATCTGGATTATATAAAATCTCTTGATGCAAAGTTCCCTCACTTCATTCAGCAAGTACAATACAATTTGATGAGATCTCGACCCATCCACCTAAATTCCAATCTACCGAGTCCCTCAGCAAGTCGACGTATATCATGACCCCAAGGTGACTTTTGTTTGCAAAGAAGAACAACAACCTAACCCCTTCAACTGCACTTAATGTTCATGGCCTTCCTCAGAGAATCCCATCTCAGTCCCCTCCTGCACACCTAGCAATCTCTCCTGCAGCTCATGTTTGCGATCTTGTTCACTCCAGCTTTGTCGACGGTCAAATTTTGGCTCCCATGGCTGATCAGATACAGGATCCTGGCTGGAATGGGATATTTTGGGTTCTTCGCTAGAGACATTGGGTGTTGAAGATAAACCTTGTTCTCTGGTTCGATCTGGGTATGAGGTTTGATGAGTAGTAGATTGCATCGTGGCTCCGTGGTATAGGTGGAAGCTTCGTGGGGAAAAGACAAAGTGCTTAATAGGACCGAGGAATCGTTTCAGTCGAGTTAGGCTCAGGAGAGATCAAGTGAGGTTATAAATGCGGGGTGTGACGTCTGGTGGCGACTGAGTACCATTACTCGGATACTACCATATACGGAGATCTTGGCCATGAAATGTACAGATACCACGTTTTACGGTAATCCGGTTGATTACACTGAACCCCAATGTTCTTATGTTGCTATCAAAGGCCAGTTTACGGATTGGATAACAGCATTAACTAATACTTTTTGTTCAATTCAGCAAGCTAAATCGTACAAGTCATGACAGCTTGAAAGGCAAATGAAACCACACGGATAAAACAATAAGGTACATGGTTGACTGCAGGCGAGATACTGATGATCTCAGCACACGGAGCAAGTCATCAGAGACGAATATCAGGGGAAACAGCCGTTGAGATCAGGGAACCATCATACATAACACTCCTCGAAGAGAACGCAAAAGGAATCACACTGCGATATGACCTTCGCGCTGGAACAACGGAAAAAAAAAAACAAGGATAAAAGCTAGATTAAAAATCAGGGTATGCCTCACGCCACGCTATGCAAGTCACCTAACATCTAAGGGGTGACCAAGAACACTTCAAATATGTACTGAGAAAGCCAATCCAGCGATGGAAGGGCCAAAAGAGACCGAGAATCTATTTGGGCTTGCGCCAGAAGTATTGCTGTTCAACGTCAGTCGAAAGTCCGTGGAGAAAGAAAAGAGTGACACAAACCTTGTGTTGCTTACGGCAGTTGCGAAGACCGGGTTTCCGCAGGTTATTCACCACCGTCTCGCGGCGCATGTCATCATCGTCATCATCTGGCACATAGTAGAACTCGCTCTCAAGGGGCTTGCCAGCGGCATCCTTGCCTTCACGGGCAACTTTGCCAATACATTTGGTGGTTTCGAGGATGAATCGAATCTCCGCGCGAGACGGACCGGAGCCACTTGCACTGGATCTCCAGAACGAAGGAGGGAGGTTGTTCAAGATAGTCGAGAAGGGTGTTGAGGAGAGGCGTGAGAAGGCCAGTTGGTTTACGGCGTGGTTGCGAACTCTCTCGAAGCCCTCTTCCTCCTGCTGAGACCTTTCTTTGATGGGTGTGGTCTCGCGGTTCTCACGGTTCTCGGGAGCCTTGGCGGATTGTCTAGGGGATAGAGTGGGCTGGAGGGGTTGGGCCGTCAGCAAGCTGCGTGGCGGCCTTGCAGAGCGAATGGGCGACTCATCGGCACGGAAGGCAGCCAAACGAGGAAGCAGATTATCGCCAAAGGGTCCAAAGGAGTGCACGATAGGGTCATTTTCCTCATCATTGTCCGAGTCCTCATCGGGTCTACTCAGGTCGCTCTGGAGGATAGCACTGGCACGTCGAGCACTTTGCGAGGTGAGACCAATAACAGTGTTGTGACGTTTCAGAGGAGACGGTCCATCTTCATAAACCACAACAGCAGCACGGGAACGAGAGGGTGTGAAGATAGGGGACGATGGGGGCAGAGTCCGTTGCACTGCGGGCGACGGGGAGACGGGAGAAGCCAGCCGTTGATTCTGTGGGAAAGGACTATCCTGCAACACGCTTCGAGAATGTGTTTTCTGAGTCGGCGTGCCTTCTTCGTCCCAGGTTTGTTCCGAGTCGGTGGATGGGCAATCTTTTCTATCAGCTTCATTACGAGGCCATTGCACCAGGACCCGAGCCTCATGCACATCAATCATGATGTCCGCATCCTTAATATCCGAGGTGAATGTCTTGCCCTTGGCCAGATCATATTTCTTCCCCTGGCAGTGAATTTTGATCCCATTCCAGCCAATGCACATAATCTCAACTCTATCCCGGTCGAAGGGATTTGGTGCGGGTTTGTAAGTTGCCTTGACGTGAACGCGAGAGATCATTCGGCTGGCAGCAAGCTGGTGGTGGCACGAGGCACTTGATCGACCCATAAGGATAGGCTCTCCATTTTCAGGCAGCATGAGGGTGGGCACGGCGGACAAGGGCGCACGTTCGGAGGCAGCAGAGAAGGTACGACGCGTCGAGGGATGGACAGCAGCAATTCCTGGTGGAGAAGACGACATTATATGGGTTGACGATGTCGGGACCGGGGTGGGATAGGTGACAGCTGGTTCGCGTGCCACACGCTTCTGGGGCCGGGGAAGAGAGGGGGATGAGCTTAAGGGTTCGAAGGCAGGCAACAAAGACGCCGGACGCTTCACGCCAGCGGCCGGACCCAAAGACATCCTTGACGGTGAGGAATCCATGGTGCTTCAGGAAGTGACCAAGCCACACCAGCTCCCTTTTTTTTTAGACGAGAGGCGAGTCAAGCTCAAGGACTCGCGTCACCGCGTATCCTAGAGTAGGGCGTGTGTAAAGTAAAAATCAAACTGAAATCAAAGAGAAGCAAGAGAGCTCTCCTCGAGAGAAAGATTGGAGACGTGAAACTGGGAGGGGAAAGAGGAGAAGGGGCCTGGGAGGAAAAGGTGAGGAAAGGTGTGTGGTGGAATGCACTGGGGCCGGAGGGTCTTCGCCCTGCGCGGAAATGCACGCTTACAGCCCGAGACGCGTTCGATAGGCGCCGACGAGGCTTCACAGCTCCACTATGCCCTCGCGATCACAATCAAAAAGTACCACACTTAATTTCCAGTGATATTATATCGATTTGGAAAGCCAATTGCGAAGGCGCGTGAAACAAAATTCTCTAAATTCCGTGTGGTCGTGATCGTTGATCTATACTTGAAATCTGACAAAGCGCGTCCGCGTCTGAAGTCACGTGTAAGTGGAGCGTGACAGGCACGCGAGTCGGAGTATGACAGAATGGTATTTACCAGATACGATCTGGCATTCGATGATCTCAGAATGAAGGCTTCTGTAGTAAACATATATGCCTAGCAATGTAATCAATTAGATCATGCCCTAAGTTTTAGCGTATCTAGGTGTTATCCTCTTAACTGCCATAATGGACTACAGGGACCGAGAATAATGACTATGAAGACAAGTTCAATTCAATAAGGAAAATAAGTTCAAAAACTAGATTATGCAGACTCCTTACAGGTTTCGTTTCGTTGGGGGGGGGGCAAGTACTGACGCGCTAACTCATTTTTTTTTCTTCGCGGGGCAAACACCGCGCGTGGATACTGGTAAGGTTACGTCCATTATCGGACCGGGCAATACGAGGCCTGTAGAGACTAATAATGATATTAAAAATGACTATTGGCAGTTTACGATTGTCAATTAGGACAATAATGTTTTGTTAGGCAGGTGTTCTATAAGGTTGCACAGCTAATGTTTTGAGATTTTCAAGACAGTAAAGCCCGTTAAGATACTACACGAACCAATGATTTTGGATTCTCACTTGGAAGGTGTTGAAAGTCTACTGAATTTGACTTGGTTTCCTTGAGATACACATGTTACCTAAATCATTTCCAGTCAGGATAAATCAGCGTACGACTCAGCCTTGGACTTGAACATGATCAATGACTTTTTCTGATTGAAGATCAATTCCCATGGTTATCAAGGTTTCGAATTTACAATTGACAGTTTTCCATATGAACTAATCATTGCAAGGGGGAGGGAATGCTATAAACGCCACTTTCCCCATCCATGCACCTACTCTGTACTCCGTACATACTCTGTAGTGCGTGCGGATGAACATTGTGTCAAGGCCGGACCCCCAAAAATGAAGATTGCTAATCTTGCTGGCTTTTTGTCTCGGCGTTTATCAAAACTGAGGTTGACTTCTCTATAAGGAGTATGTAGATCGGAGGCTGGGGGCCACTGACGGCAACTCGTGACCGAGCAACGAGGAATGATGTAATACGGTAGATAGACATGACGCCAAGGATGATCGGATCAATCACATTCCACACAGGATCAAATGTAGGATGAACATTGTTACCTTGGAGACATCAAAAATATGATATACTACCAGGATGAATACAACGCACAAGGGACATGGTAGCTGAAAGGCCAGTGATGATACTTACTTTGTCATCGTGGGGGCATGCAGATGCCCCACATTTTCAGGATACGGCTGGATACGGTACTACATACAGTAGAAGAAGCATTCGTAGAGTCTTGGAGCTTAAAATATGATATAATTCAAAGGTAACAAGTCGTAGCACATTTGGGACATCTGGGTACATCCAAGGGCATTCACAGGTCACTCATCACTCGATGTCGGCGTCATATTTTCGCTTTAGCTTTGCAGCCTGCTGCAATATGAACACACAGACGTCACAGTAAACACCAGCCTCTTCAATCAGAGTGAAGTCTTGAAGGAGAATGGTCAGAGAAAATAGCAGGACACGCATTGCAGGTCAAACAATGTTAGGACAAGGAGGGAGTTTGTGATCAAGATTGGTTGCACTTGAAGTACAGAAGTAAATCTGACCGGTAACTTTCCACGAGCTAAGTCAGGGAAGACCGGTCGGAATGAAGAAGAAAAAAAAAGTAACAAAGATTGAATTTCCCCCCAAGATAACACACATCAAGGCACAGGTTTAAAAAATGTAAGATACACAGAAGAAAGCAACCCTTCAAGTGACAAACCATGATATGGACAGAAGTACTGGAGAAGGCGAGCCAAGGGACGCCCTTGGACACACCTCCGCAGCGCGGTTTGATTGAAGAGAAAAGACTCGTCCAAAGCGGTAACACTTTGCATATATTGAAATGTGAAGATGCAAGCGGACGTAGCACGCTTACTCGTACAGAACGTAGTAGGCGCTGCCAGTGGAGAAGCCGACCTAAAATTGGTGGCAATTAGTAAAATGCCTTGATGAATGATGCAGAGATAACTTACAGTGCAACCATTGGTAGAGCTGTCGATCAAGCCAGCGCTGTTATAGAAGTTTCCAGCACCGTCATAGCTGCACTCATCGCTCAGGTCGTCACCAACAATCTTGACCTTGAAGTTGAGGTCAGCATCAGTGGTAGGCTCATTCTTGAACATAGACAGGTAAGTAGTGCCATCAGTGTAGCCGACACCGAAGTTCATGGGGGCCCAGTTGCCGACGTTCGCAGAGCCGTTGCCCCACTGGCAACCGACCTCAGTGGAAACACCCTTGTTGTTCACGTAGTACTGAGCAGAGGTGGACTTGCCCTCCCACTGGAAGTAGGTAGCGCTGTTGGGGCAGGTCAAGTCGTGAGTACCACCGGAGGTAGCAGCTAGAGGAATAGTCTCGGACTCAGTACCGGGGTAGTCGGTACGGCAAATAGCAACATCCTCGCCCAGCTCGTTGCGAACCTGAACACCACCAGTTCCCTCAATGCAAAGAGTACTGCCCAATTCAGTGTTAGTGAGGTACAGCTTGCCATTGGTACACTTAAGACCACCAATGGACTGGCCAGTGGAGCCCTGGGTCGATGGCCACTGGTTCTTCTGGTAGCCGGCAGGGCAGGCGTAGGAGCAAACGGCTCCGCTAGTACAGCTGTCGCCGCTAACAGCGGTGACAATTTCACTGATAATCTCGTCAACGAGAGTGAGATACTGAATGCCGGACCAGCCACCAATGCCGAGGTAGTCAAGAGGAACGGCACCGTAAGCGGAGGGGAACTCGGAGCAGTCGATCTCTCCATCGGGGAATTCAGCGGTGATTCCAGTGGCACCAGAGCTGGCGCTGGAGGTGGTAGCAGCAACGGCGGAGGAGCTGGAAGAGCTGGGGACCACAATGCTACTGGTGCTGGAGCTGGAAGTAGAGCTGGAGGACGAGCTGGAGATGACCGCGGAGGTCTGGACAAGCACCTCAGGAGTGTAGGTCGAGGTGGGGGTCTGAGTCGAAGTCGAAGTAGGAGTGGGAGTAGAGGTGCTGACGGAGGTGCTGGTCGCGCAAGCCGCGGAAACAGCCTCGCCGAGCCATTCCAGCTCGTGGTCTGCCAGACCCTCGCAAGCCTCCGCAAGGCTGATCTTCTCGGTCTTGCCGGAGTTATCGCTGTCAAGGACAACGAATTCGTAAGAGGTGGGGCCAGCGACAACGGCAGTGTCAATCTCAGTCTCAACAACACGCTTGTGGAAGTGGGCGTGGCCGTGGTGACCGTGAGCGGCCACCAGGGAACCCGCCGAGGCCAGGGTCAACGCAACGGAGTTGAACTTCATTGCGATTCGAGAAGCGATTCGAAATGTGGATCTGCCAGAACCAGTTAGTCATTGCGATCATTTCCATGGCCTTTCTAAACGCTCCGCGCGAGATGTGTGAATGCGCTGGCGAACACAGTAGTCATCGCAAGTCCCATGTATGTCTACTCCCGGAGGTCCATCGCATCGAAGCACTGGAGTCTGCGTCACCAGTACATTCACTTGAGATTTCATTGGCTTTTCCTCCCATCTCTTCCTGCATTTGCCCAATGCGACTGTCCTCCCGGGAGCGGTGCCATCACAGTATCCAGATCGAAGAATCGCACGTACATAAAAATCACGGCAAGTCGCGCGCTGTCGTAGGGAATATCAGACAAAAGTCGTTTGAAGCGAACAAAGAGCGACGGGAGATTCCTGGTAACAAATGAATGTGGTAGAGAGAACGAATCCCTCTGGTCGGAAAGGAATACACAGGGTGCTGGAAGGAAGTGTAGGAGAAGGGGGGGGGGAACGAGGGTAGTAAAACCCCAGGGGGACCACCACGGGTTTACACCAATACACGATTACACCCTGGCTCCACTCGGTCCATGCACTGTAAAAAGGGGCTTTGCTTTCTATGCCAAGTGGACCGGTTGTTTTGTTTTCTTTGTTTCTTTGCCCCTCTATATTCCTGTTATATTTCTCCCAAGAAGTCTCGACTCTGGTCTTCCCGCTTGGCATATGGGGGGTTTTTTTTCTTCCTGTCCCTATGGTACAGTGTTCTCTGTACCCAAAATCCATATCTAGTAGTGGGGCAGATGTTAAGATAATTTCGTCTTTGTTTACTTATTCTGCACCTGAAATTGCCCATCTTCAGGGGGGGACCAATCACAATGCCGAACCACAATCTGCCAGGGGAAATGATGCTCAGGTACACCAATCAGCATCCCCTGCGGCTAATCAAAATACCTCGCGTATCCATGGGTACCAAGCATTTTCTTCCTTTCTGCTGGGAAATTTAAATTACCTACGTAGTCCACTCCTTGGCTATTGAACCTTGACTCTTCGCTTCGTCCATACTGTCCGAGAGATCCTCAAGCCAAGACACCGTTACGGACTTTAACCCATGCGCCGCAAGTTTAATTTTGCACTGATGATCGCACGCCAGGGGTATTCTCTCCTAACCTTCGGGTCCCAGCAGGGGGTTAATCAAACCAACATCGGCCACCTAAATTTCAATTCGACTTGTACCTGGTCTCCAGCCCCGTGATCCCTGGTTCCCCGTTCGTCATGCTAGTCCAGGAAGGGTAGATTCCAAGAGTCTTATAGGTCAGAGATGACGACTCCGCGAACGGTTTAATTAAATGCCCAGCCTTCTCCAAGCTCCTGGCAGACTCAAATTACGTACCCGGCAGGTTTATGCCCATCTTTCTCTCAATCCATTTGGACGCGTGCTGGTAAATGGCGATAAGCGCCCTACAGTTCGATATCGATCCGCAGTAATTTGATTGACCGCGTCATGGCTTCCTGGACGGGCCAAATGGCAAATACAATAGAGCGGTAAATACACTGTACCCGGCTTTACTACTTTCTGGGGTCGCCGTGCTTGGCGGTCAAATCAGCAATCTGTGTGATCCCAAGCACTTAGTAATCTCTCATCTTACTCGGCTCTTAGATATGCATGCTAAGCATCAATGGCGAATCTATTCACCGTTGTGTACGTTTTATCGGAGTACCTAGGTATAGTGTTGCACAATCGTCCCATACATTTCCCCTGGAGCTTTCATATCTGCTGCACCCGAGACCCCTACCCCCTGAATCAGGTATCGAACTCCTCGGGGGTCTGATCTGGGGCCGTGTGGACTGGATGCTTGCGTGGCACGCTGTACTAGCGTTGTTTAGCACCTTTCATTCTCCATGGATCAGGGCCTGCGGGCCCATAAGAGCGGAGATCGGACTTTAAAGGAGCCACAATTAATATCGACTGACCGGTTCTGGCTTGACTTCCCCGGGATGGCTTTCAATCCTGATGGGTCAGGTCCATCCACTTCAGCTCTCTTGTGTGTAGAGAAATGTACAGTTTAACATCCTATATGAAGTGCACGTGCCTATCTTGAACCTTTTCGTCGAGCTCCATCTCGCTCTGCGGGATGTTCGTGAATGCTGCATATATCTATACCGATCAGCTATGTGGTCTGGATGTGGCAGTATTGTCAAAAAGTCAAAGATTGATTGCAGTCAAGTAGACCTTGGCATCTTGGCTTGTCTGATTTCGATTGACCAAAGTATACGCATGAGGCCGAATATGGCCTGCAGCCACTATTAATAGTAAGCGAAGCCGCAGCGTTTATTTCTTCCCTCGTGGCTGTCAGCGGATTTGGATGGTCGAGTAACCGAGCTTTCCAGGGTCCGAGACAATTCAAAACAGTAGCGTTCGGTGCCAGTTGTAGGTACTTTAGTGGTTGAAAACGTCCTCAGCTAGGCTCAAATGGCGTTGAGCGGTTTGGTGATCTGAGGTCATACACGCTTGGAAATTTCAGGGGAGTATTGGTGCTGCATAACATTGGGTCCTTTGGATAATATCAACCATACATAATGGTATCGTAACTTTCACATGAGTTATATGGTAAGAATGGCTTTCTCAACCTTGTGATTGATGATGGATAATTCAAGTTGCCCTAAGTGCTACCCGTGCACATGAGGTGGTTGCTCCCTTGAGTGTTGGGACGATATATATTTAATACACCAAGCCTCAAGGTCATGGACCCAGTGAAAAGTTTTATGGAGTCAGCTACCTTGGAAATTTATAGACACTGCAGGAAAAGCACGACTTGAAACACCCAGATTCAAGAAACACTGGCTCCTGCTCCCAATGGTAATCATTATTCAACGATCAACGACCCATTCATCCTATGCACATTGCAGCCTTGGAATATAGACACGATCACGTGATATCATAGCCTCAGGCTCGAGGGCCCTTGGTCTGGACTGCCAAGACGAAACTGCCACCGCCTTCCCGAGGAAAAAAAAAATCTTGATAACATCGCCGAAAAAACGGATCGATTGGAGTTGAGTCTGTAACCTGCCAAGATGTCGTCCTCTACTACCCTTACAACGAAGGTGACTTCGGGATCACCGTATCAGCTGGATAAGCCCCAGGTATGTGCAATTCATGATATAAAACCGCGTACATGCTAACTCTACCCAGGTCGCCAAAGCTTCCTCCGCACTGCTGCGCCATATCAAGTCGAACCAGGAAGAGAAGGAAAAGTCCGCAACCAAGAAGACTCTGATTGGCGATAATGATTCCGATGATGAGGAGACACCCCTCAACAACGAAGCCGTTTGGCTCATCCTTACCACCAAGAAGCACGTGGTAGACAAGAACCGTCTGAAGCCTGGAAAGATTAGCCTCCCGCACTCCCTCAACTCGTCGCCTTCGCTCAGCGTCTGCCTCATCACTGCCGACCCGCAGCGTGGTGTCAAGGACATTGTTGCCGATCCCTCCTTCCCCAAAGAACTCTCTTCGCGCATCGAGAAGGTCATCGGCTTCAGCAAGCTGAAGGCCCGCTACCAGAGTTTCGAGAGCCGGCGCCAATTGCTTTCTGAGCACGATGTCTTCCTTGCCGATGATCGTATCATCACCCGCCTCGTTAATACCCTCGGAAAGATCTTTTACAAGTCGAGCAAGCGACCAATTCCTATCCGCATTGCAGAGATCGAGAAGGTTGATGGAAAGCGGGTCAAGAAGGACCCTAAGAACAAGCCCGCCAAGGAGGACAAGAGCGCTGCATTTGCCGCTCCTCTGATCGTCGCAAAGGAGATCGAGCGCACCTTGAGCTGCGCCTCCGTGCAGCTTGCGCCTTCCACTACGGCCGCCATCCGCGTTGGTTCTTCCAAGTTCACTGCCGACCAGCTGTCCGAAAACATTGCCGCTGTTGTCAAGGGTATGACTGAGAAGTTCGTCGCAAAGGGCTGGAAGAACATGAAGGCCATTCATGTCAAGGGCGCCAACACTATGGCAATGCCTATCTGGCTGGCTAGTGAGCTGTGGGTGGAGGATGCCGACGTGGTGGAAGAGATCCCCGAACTCGAGGGCACCAAGAACAGCAAGAAGCGCAAGTCAATTGGCGAAGAAAAGACCATTGAGGCCAAGAAGACTAAGAAATCCAAGTCTGCTGAAGACGAGGAGGAGGCTTCGTCGGGAGCGGCGCGGAAAGAGAAGCTCCAGCAGCTCAAGGCCAAGGCCCTCGAGGATGGAGAGCCCGCTGCCGCACCCAAGGCGGACAAGAAGAAGAAGAGAAAGTCAACCTCATGATTGGGAGTTTTTGTTCTACCTAGATAATGTTCTGCATGTAAAAGGTATTCTCGGCGTACAAAATATCACGTGTTTCATTTCTTTCCCGAAAAAGCTCTAGAATTTGACATATATAGGCATGTAGTCAGTATATAAAGTAGGCGTGCATCCCAAGTCATTGTATCAAAAGTACGGAGTATAATTCTACGGGAAAGCAATCTTGTCACGTCATTGCCTCGTGCTTCGATCAGGCTATATGAAGCCTGCATTAGCCGAGTCCGACCTCGGGAGGGCGGGTCTTGGCACGCCGGTGATAGCCACACTCCTCACATCGCCGCAGATCGCCGAGACCTCAAACTTGACCTTCCTGAGAGCAACGACCATTTTTCACCAAACCGCCGTCATGCTACCAATCGCCAGACACTCTATCTTGCGGGCTGCCCGCTCGCAGATTTATCCCACCCGTGCGCTGAACCAGTCAGCGTTGGCCCGCCTCCTCTCGACCCTCGCCGTCCTCGAACAGCGTGATGGCAAGCTGCAAAGCTCTTCCCTGTCTGCAATTGCTGCGGCACAGAAGCTGGGTGGACCAGTGACAGCCTTCTTGGCTGGCACTGGCGTTAAGGGCACCTCCGCCGCTGAGGCTGCTAAGATCAAGGGTCTTGACAAGATTGTTGCTGTGGAGAATGACGCATATGAGAAGGTGAGCTTATTCTTTCTGGTATAAGATATTGGGACTTCTCTCTTAACAGTCAACCCTTTTCTTCTTTGCAGGGTCTTCCGGAGAACTTTGCCTCTCTTCTCGTCGAAAACATCAAGAAGGGCGAATACACCCACATTATTGCTGGACACTCGGCCTTTGGCAAAAACGTGCTGCCCCGCGTGGCTGCTCTTTTGGATGTTCAGCAGGTCTCAGATATCACAGGAATTGAGGGTGAAGACAGTGCGTAAAACTACAAGATTGTGGATTTACATGTGATCGTGCGAAGTGCTAACCGTAAATGTAGCCTTCGTCCGTCCCATCTATGCCGGAAACGCCATCCTGACCGTGCAGTCGAGCGATAACATCAAGGTGATTACCGTTCGAGGTACCGCTTTCCAGGGCGTCGAGACTGAAGGCGGTTCCGCCGAGATCGTGGATGGAGTTGACTCGAACGCCCCCGGGCTAACTGAGTGGGTGTCCGAGGAGCTGGCCAAGTCTGAGCGTCCCGATCTCTCCACCGCAACTCGCGTTGTGTCCGGTGGCCGTGGTCTCAAATCTAAGGAGGAATTTGATCGCATCATGCTTCCGTTGGCTGACTCGCTGGGCGCCGCTATCGGTGCTTCCCGTGCTGCCGTGGACAGCGGATTCGCTGACAACAGTCTGCAGGTTGGCCAGACCGGTAAGAATGTTGCTCCTCAGCTTTACCTCTGTGCTGGTATTTCCGGTGCTATCCAACATTTGGCTGGTATGAAGGACAGCAAGGTCATTGCTGCCATCAACAAGGACCCCGAGGCCCCCATCTTCCAGGTTGCTGATGTTGGTCTGGTGGGCGACCTTTTCGACAAGGTGCCCGAATTGACGGAGAAGTTGAAGAGCGCTTAGAGTGAAAATACGGGGAGCTTTCTTTTTTGATTTATTTTATGCCATGACCATTGAGCAGGTTGCGAGCTTTTTGTTTTGTTCTATGAATCGTACAGTATACCACTGATTAGAGGACCTGAGTCGCACTTCGACCTAGTCACTTTGCAATATCACAATCTATGACTTCAAAATCACCAGAAGAAGAATAAATATGGATACCCAATTGTATAAACATCGTTAATTTGATCTATAAATCGCAAATCTCATTTAGTGGAAACCGGACCACCGAAACGGGTTTAGCGTGTCCCAGCGCGCGCGTCGGCGCGTCTCCCTATTAGAGGGGAATCGCCAATTAACCCCAGTCTCGATCCCACGAAATGACCAGACGCTTGGATGCTTCCCTCTTCGCCCTGTCTTTCATCATTTGATCCCGCTCTTCAACTCCACTCCGAAGACTATATCGCAGTCAATCCACCCTCCGAGTCGTTCTCCGACGATATCGAGGCAATCCATCACCACCGTGTGGAACAGACCCGCAATAAAGTCGTGATTCAACACCGTTCCTGGAATTTATCAGATGTATTCCGCAGTGACGACGATATAAGACCAGGTCTGAAATTCTAGACCTGCTGGATTCGAGTGGTAGTTCTAATTTACCCGAATTTAGATACTCCGACCAAAGCCTCTGTCGCAACTTTCCGAGCAGATAATTCTACGCCGAGTCGTAGCCTACTGTTACCATTTCTGCCGTCCTCTCCTCCAGCTACGAAAATGCCGTTCATATCATCGCCTGCTGCCGCAGTTGTGGACGAGGCACAAAAGAGAAAGGCCGCAGAAGTTGAAAGTCCACAGGCTGGTGAGCCTAAGCGGCAAAGAATCCTAGGAGGATTCGTCGACGATGGTGATGAGGATGATGATGATCTTGCCGCTTTCAGAGATGAGCAACTGAAGAGCCAGTTCGAGTTGCAAGAGCACACCGAAACAGAGCCGTACTTGATTCCTACGCTTCCAGAGCAACCGCAGACTTCCACTAGGGTACTGCAATCGACAGAATTCGCTCCTAAGACTTTGAGTCCCCAATCGGAAATGCCATCTCGACCTGCACCAAAGAAATTCCAGATCAAAACATGCAATGGGAAGATACATAGCATTTCTCTGAAGAAGGCTCAGGCATCTGTCTCATATGAGCAAATGATCGCTAGCCGGTCTGCAGCAGAGCCCGGAAAAGCAAAGAAGAGCTACTATGGAATTGATATCCATAAACTAATGGATGACGTAGCTAAAGATACAAAGACACCAAGGCCCGTTCCGCCGCCTCCAGTCAAGGCTTCCATTGAAAAGAGCGAGGGAGATGCGAAACAGAAGAAGCTCGACTCCATGATGTGGACCGAGAAATATCGCGCTCGCAAATTCACAGATCTTATTGGAGATGAACGTACTCATCGCCAGGTACTTCGTTGGCTGAAAGCTTGGGAACCGATTGTGTTCCCTGGCTTAGCTCGGTCCCGCACGAAGAAAGCGAACCAAGAGGACGACGAAGAACGCATGCACCGGAAGGTTCTCCTGCTTAGTGGACCCCCCGGACTGGGAAAAACTACCCTAGCACATGTGTGTGCCAAGCAGGCTGGCTACGAAGTACTTGAGATCAACGCAAGTGATGAACGTAGTAGGGATGTGGTCAAGGGACGAATTCGAGACGCACTGGGAACGGAGAATGTCAAGGGTTCAAATGTTGAGATTGGCGAGAACAAGGTCCGCCGAGCTGCTAAACCTGTCTGTGTCGTGGTGGATGAGGTCGATGGTGTTGTTGGCGGAGCTGGCAGTAGCGGCGAGGGTGGATTCATGAAAGCCCTTATCGACCTGGTAATACTTGACCAGCGCAACTCGAAACGAGCTACCGAAAATGGTGGACAGCACGGCAAAAAACGAAAGGGTGATAATTTCCGTTTTCTTCGACCGTTGATTTTAGTCTGCAACGATCTCTACCACCCCAGTCTCCGGCCGTTAAGGGCCTCGTCCATCGCGGAAATGATTCATGTTCGCCAAGCGCCACTGGAAAACGTCGTCCAGCGAATCAAGAGTATTTTTATCCGAGAAGGTATCCCCTGTGACGGTGATGCAGCCCGGAGGCTCTGCGAGGCTGCCTGGGGATTGTCAGCCAGAAGACAGCGCAACTCTAAGAACTCAGGGTCTGCCGAGGGTGACATTCGTAGTGTTCTTGTTGCTGCCGAGGGGGTGGCGCATAAACTTCGAAACGAACGCCTGGACTCTTTGAGGTTGACACGGAACTGGCTGGAGCAGCGGGTCCTAAGCGCGTCAACAGAAGGCGGTTCATTTTCCAAAGAAATGAGTCGCGGCGGTGTTCGTGAAATCGTGAATCGTGTCTTCACCGAGGCTGCAGGGTTCACAGATGCTCCTGTCGGCAGAGACTCTTTCCAGGACCGGTTCAATGGCCCTGATAGCCGGGTCCCAGTGGGTGTAGCCGATTTGCGAAAACGACATGGCATCAATCGCCTACGGGAGATGATTGATTCTAGCGGCGAGCATGACCGATGTGTCAACGAATGCTTTGCCTCGTATCCCATCCAACAATACCAAGACGATACCTACCTCTCCAAGCCGAGCGCTGCCTACGACTGGCTCCACTTCCATGACTCGATCTCTGCGAAGGTACATTCATCCCAAGAGTGGGAGTTACACCCATATTTGAGCCAATCGGTACTTGCGTTTCACCATCTTTTTGCAACCGCCGGTGGCAAGACTGAAGCTACTGAGAATGACGAGGACGATGATGATGCGGAAGAGGAGCACCCCTTTTCTGGTCCCAAGGCGGATTTTGCTGCTTTTGAGGCGCAAAAGCAGAACCGGGCTATCTTGACTGGATTTCACTCTTCCTTCTCAGCGCCGCTTGTCCGCTTGTTTCGGTCCCCCGACAATGTGATCATTGAACTGGTACCATACCTGGTCCGTATGCTATCCCCAGACATCAAGCCAGTCATTATCCGAGGTGCTGGTGAGTCAAGGAGCACGGCTAGTGTTCGCAAAGAATCAGAGCGTGTCCTTGTCCAGTCTGCCGTGCGAGTGATGGGTGGTATGGGCGTGACATTTGAGCAAGTCCGGGTGGAGCACGAAGGCGGGAACCATGGTGGATGGGCTTACCGAATGGAACCGTGAGTGAAGATCCTGACCATGTACTCATGAAACAGAAAAAACTAACCTCCCATAACAGACCCGTTGACTCGCTCGTAACATTTTCAAAAACCCAAGGTACCTCCATGGCAGCCTCCAGCGGGAATGCACCTGTCCGCTATGCGGTGCGTCAAGCCTTGGACCAGGAATATCGCAAAGAGACTCTGCGAAAGCAATCCAACGTCCTTAATGCATCTGCGAAGGGCGCAAAGGCAGCACTTGGTAAATCTGCCACTGAACAACAAGGCGACGCAGCCCAGAGGATAAGAGAAGGACTCATCAAGCGCGACTTCTTCGGGCGGATCATCGAAGAAACTCCGAAGTCCAAGGACTCGGGAGATCAAAGCCACAAAGATGAGAGCTCGAAAGCTGGCAGGAAAGTCTGGGTTACTTACCATGAAGGGTTTTCAAATGCAGTGCGGAAGCCAATATCAATGGGGGAGCTGTTGACTGGGCTATGAGATGATTTATGTGTTTGAGGTGTCTCTTAGGATGCGGTCCAGCGGCGTTTGTACTGGGCATATAGCTTCATTGTTAAGAGGTTTGTTTCTACTCTTGTTTTATATGTAATAAATATCTCATCACAATATACCTTACGATTAGACAGACATCTTCAAATCGAATTTTCAAAAGATCTTATTCAAAATAAATGATAGTAGATCGAAGAAATGAACAAAAACAGCAGTCTATTAAGATCCAACGCCAGGTATTTTTTTTAGTAAACAGAAAACATGAAAGCATCTTGATCCCATTACTTCCACCACAAATAACCAGAAATAAAACAGTAATCGACAGTCGTAGATAATTATAAAGAGTATTCAAGTCGTGTCGTCATCAAAGCGGCAAGGCTCGCAAATAGAAGCAGCAGAAAAAGGAAAGAGAGCGTCGATATGAATCGAAATCGAAGATATATGACAGCCATGCAGTGGTCGAGGTTGTATAGAGAAGCTTAGCGCATGCTGAAGAAGCTGGCAACGGCTTCATTGTGCACGGCCTTGTGGGCAGCCTCCCGATCAGAATCCTTGATGCACTTGGGCTCCGAGGTCAAGACTTTGGACTTGGAGCTCAGAGAGTACCACTTCTTCTTGTTGCCGTCCGCAGTTCCCTTGAGAGTTGTTGCAGTGGATACGGCGGAATGTGTGGAGGCATTGTCGGTCATTGTCTTGGTAGAGCCCTTAGTTGAAGAAGCACTGGATCGGTTGGCGAGCTTTTCTTTGATAAGATCCTTGATAAGATCCTTGAGTGCGGTGGTCCAGAGTTCAGGTTCTTCGGGATGAACTAGGTCCTTGCCGGAGGGGGTGTGGGCGACCTGAGGGAATAGCAGATTCATGATGATGGAGGTGTTCGTGTTTGTGATTGAGTGGAATGGATGAAATTGTTTGAAGTATGATGGTCCAAATAAGTCAAGGTGAGTGAAGATTGATGGTGATGTACTGAGAATGATGTTTTCTACCGGGAGGATAGATGGTCTTATATAGATGCGTAGTCACATACTACATTGTCCGTGGTCAACTCCGAAGTAAAAAAAGAAAAAATCGAAAAATCGAAAAATCGAATAAAAATAAAAAGCCTCAAAGCCAAAGACCCACAGTCAAAGCCCATTATCATGAGTCGAAGCTCGAATAAATCTCCTTGAAGCGTGGGAAAGACGTCAGAGTAAGCAAAATGTGGAGCCCGCTGGCATCGGACTTGTCGGAGTAAACCTCGGAGCTCAAAAATCCAGAGCTTCGTTCACTCCAGCCAAACTGAAAACTGAACTAGTTACGCAGTTGGATTGAATTAAACTGATTCTGTATAGAATTTTTTCTTTCATTGTTTTTGAATCATGACATGTGAGAGTTGTGTCCCACAATTAACTAGTTAGGCACATGGATGACCAATGCCCCCGGATTGACCAAATCGAAAGGGCGTCCAGTAAGCATTACTTTAGAGACCATGTACTGAGTATCGACTTAGCCTAATTAGTGAGCCCGATGCTGCGGGCTCCTGTTTTGGAAGTCAAGGTTGGGCGCAAATCTTTTCCTCGTCGTCTCCTCCTGCCGATTCTAGATCTCCTTCCAGTGATCAATACGAAAGGGCGTGTGCATGACCATGATCACGGCTTGCGTGGCACTGTTGACTCACGCCTCAGGCTGTTAAAACTAAAGTCCAAAATTGAAGCCCTACGAAAGCACTGCCTGATCCTTTCGCCTATGGCGTACTTCTTTCTGCCTGCGCTCTTGTCGTCATCATTGAAAGCCTAGATCTGCACGTGCGCGTATGTTTTGATGCCTAGGGCTTGATAGTGAACCCACGCACTGAGCCTTCGTATTCACCATTGACGAATGAACTAGCCCCGTGATTCGTAAATCTCTAACTTGCGGTTCGAAACCCTGAACATGGAGATCAAAGCGACTCCACTTCCCGCAGCTAAAATAAAATGCGCTAAAGAAATTTTCATCGGAGCCTCCACATGGAATAGGTAAACGGAGAAATATGGGTCTCCGCCGAGGCGAGACTTGGTCGCGGCTACCAGCGGCCAGAGCTTCTCTGTTGTACACATTCCGACAAGTGTATGTCAAAGGGCATCTGTCGTAATTTCGATTCATAGAGACTAAAAAAAAGAAATTGGGAATACAAAGTTCCGTATGAGTCAACAGTGCGGGGAGCTCATCGCGGGAGCATACCGAGTCAGAACCAATTTTTGTCATATACATTTAGGAGGAAGTATAGATCTGCGGAATCTAGAATCTTACAAAGGAGTGGCGTGACGGAAAACGTGGTGCTGTTAGTCCGAGCCTTAGTCCGAGCCTCAGTTCGATGGATTTTTTTACTCCGATGCTCAGCCCATGCAACCTACGGAGTAGAACTTCAATACGACCTGATTCAGGCAAATTTGCCATACTGTTTTCATATTATTTTAGGCGATACCCTTACATGTGGCTAATGGTGGATCCAAAAGGGTAGACTCGTAGTGATTTGCATCGGGATTTTCTAGCTGTTCGGACAATTTTTTGATTGGTCAGTTCAAGGTGAGTCAGTATGCATCACCTGAAGTTCAGCACTTGGTACTAATTGATGCCTAGATCTGGCGCTCTCTATCTAGCACCTCAATTCCACGCCCTGTGAGGCTTGGAAAGTATCTGGACCTTTCAATTTAACCGGAGGCCCACTTTCACCACGAATATGACTCTTTCAAAGGGCGTACCCAAGTTCCAAGACAACATTGATTCTCTTCAAATGATACATCACTTGGATTCCCAGCATACTCGTACCCTGCCTTTATATCCTCAATTTCGAAATCTTATACTGCCTAGCTCATTTCTTCGCTATTCCAGCTTCGGCTTATAAAGGACGACATGGAGCTCTTTATACAAGACGTGGAATGAACTGCCCTACCAGCACCATAATTCTTTGCCGGATCATGCTGTACTAATCTCGCGCCCCGCGTCGTCCCCCGGGGAGAATCAGCATCATTTATAGATCTGTTCAAGCCTGAATACGCAACCCCTTTGGACTCGTGGACCCCACCCCCAGATTACAGCCCCCTATACACAATTGCAGAGAAACATGGACCTGACCTCAAGCTTAGACCCCTAAGCAATCCGACGCTTCTTAATTTCCCCAGATTCATCACCAATTTTAGCTGCCAAGACGGGGTTAGCAAACGCTCACCAATCAGACATTTGTCAGCAATCCCGAATGCCGAGTGCCATGATGTAATCAGGGGCATGAACTAACTATGTAACTACGGGGGCAGCGATGTTTGTAGAATCCAGTAGATGAGATCTTCAGGATCAGGGATGAGCCTTAAAAACAGACTTTTCAGTCTGCTTTTCTTCGAGGATCAAAAATTCTCTCACCACTTGCCTTCTAACTTGCAACGTCAATACCATCCATCACAATGTCTCTCAAGCCGATCATTCTCTATGGCCACGGACCCGGCCCCAACCCCTGGAAGGTCGTCATGGTCTTCAAAGAACTTGGAATTCCTTACGTCAGTAAAACCGTCGAATGGTCCGAGATAAAGAAGGAGCCGTATGTGTCGGTCAACCCCAACGGTCGTATCCCAGCGATTGAAGATCCCAACACCGGTATTACTCTGTGGGAGTCCGGCGCTATTCTGGAGTACTTGGTGGAGACATACGATAAAGACCACAAGATCAGCTTCGCTGCTGGCTCCCAGGACTATTTCCTCGCCAAACAATGGCTACACTTCCAGATGTCTGGTCAGGGTCCCTACTTCGGTCAGGCCATCTGGTTCACCCGCTATCACCCGGAGAAGGTCCAGAGTGCCCAGGATCGCTACGTGAATGAGATCCGTCGCGTCACTGGTGTACTCGATCGTGAGTTAGCCGATAAGGAATTCTTGGTGGGCGGGAAGTTTAGCTATGTCGACCTCGCTTTTATTCCATGGTACCGGGTTGCTGGCTTGTTCGATCTCGATCTGGAGAAGAACTTCCCGAATGTGGATGCGTGGTTGAAGCGCCAAAAGAGTCGTTCAGCTATTGCACAGGCCATGAAGGAATGCGACGAGCTCATTGCAGCTGCTGAAGGGACCAAGTGATGAAACATTGCCTAGGCCTGGAAACGGGAATTCCTCAAGAAATCATGATAGAGAATAACCGAAATCAACGGATAATATTTGAAATAGAGCTTGCTAGGATTCAAGTAAAAGATAGTAGAAAAAACAGTGAGATGAAGTAGTTTGCCTCAAGTTGATGGGTGAATAGAACGCTAGCCTTGAAACAGACTAGGCGGTCAAAGCCGGTCTTGGCGAAACCGCGAGTTTTCCGTGTCGCGACATCCACCTCTCTTCCCCATTGATCCAGCACCCGGTCCAATCATCCCCTTTCGCCTGATTTCACATCGGATTGGGCCATTTGCTATCCCCTTCCACCTATTCGGCCCGTCATTTGTCATTACATCGCGTCACTTGCTGCATTGTCCACCTAACTGCGCTTGACAAGGAGTCGATCTTCTGTCGCCCGCGACAGCTGCTTTCTTTGCTTAACCCATCATGGATGACATTTCACTCAACCCTGCCGCGTCGGAGAATCTCCAGTCTATGACTGGGTCAGAGGCCGCTGCAGAGGCATCTCATGCCGCCAGTGGCTCCGGTAATTCGCCCCTCCCCAGCCCTCCCTAAAATGTTCTTGCTGGCTCACTACAGAATAGAGGCGCAATCGCGCCAAGAGTCGCCCGTGAAGAAGGCTGAGAATCTCGCCGGATCTGATAATCCTCTCGATGCTCCGGCCTCCCCCAAACCCCAGAATGGTGATGCTGAGCCTGAAGATGAGGAGATGGGTGGCACCGAGACGGACGCCAAGCGCGATACTGAGGGCTTGGAGGATGCTGCAGGAGAGTCGCAGCCCCCCGCTGATGCCACCGAGGGCCTTGAAGATGCCGTGGGTGAAGACCAGCCCGTACCGACCAAGTCATCCTTAGAAGCCTCGGCCCGTGACCACCTTGCCGTACAGACCCACGCTATTATTCTTCCCAGCTATGCTAGCTGGTTTGACATGAACACCATCAACAACATCGAGAAGAAGGCCCTTGCAGAGTTCTTCAATGGCCGGAATCGCAGCAAGACTCCGGCTACATACAAGGACTACCGTGATTTCATGATCAACACCTACCGATTGAACCCCATCGAATACTTGACTGTGACTGCTTGCCGTCGCAACCTTGCTGGTGATGTCTGTGCGATTATGCGTATTCACTCATTCCTGGAGCAGTGGGGCTTGATCAATTACCAGGTAAGAAACTCCAAATCGCGATTTTCCCTCCTTTGGGCCCACTAACACCCCTTCCAAGGTTGATCCTCAAACTCGACCCTCCAACATTGGCCCACCATTCACCGGCCACTTCCGCGTTATTGCAGACACCCCTCGTGGCTTGCAGCCCTTCCAGCCCGGCCCGCAGCCCGTCGTCTCTTCTGGCAAGCCTCTTGCGGCAACGGAGCGCGCTGCTTCTGCAACTCCCGCAACTAAGGCTGATCTGAGTCTCGATCTGCGCCGTAATGTCTACGATAGTAAGGGCAAGGATGCCACCCCATTCTCAGACAAGGAGAAGCAAACCAACGGCGACACGAACGGAAACGAGACACAAGAGCCCCGCAAGAAGTCACACTGCTTTTCCTGCGGTATTGACTGCACACGGCTTCGGTTCCATTATGCCAAGGCGGCCCCGACCTCAGCTAATGCCAACACTCCGAACGCAAAATATGATATGTGCCCTAACTGCTTCCTTGAAGGCCGCATGCCTTCTAGCCATAACGCCTCGGACTTTGTCAAGCTGGAGGATAAAGCACACTCCCACGTGCCTGATAAGGATGCGCCCTGGACGGACTCCGAGCTGCTTTTGCTTCTGGAGGGCCTGGAGAGCTTTGATGATAACTGGGAGCAGATCGCCAACCACGTTGGTACTCGTACCTCGGAGGAGTGTGTGATGAAGTTCTTGCAACTGGATATCGAGGACAAGTACCTTGAAGAATTGCCTGAGCTTCGCTCCGGTCCTGGTCGGGAGCCAATTAACGCCACAGAGAACCCTGTGCTTTCCGTGGTTGCATTCCTGGCCCAAATGGCGGAGCCCACAGTGGCTGCTGCTGCCGCCGGCCGCACCATTGAGGAGATTCGCAAGGAGCTGCGCAGCCAGCTTGAGAAGGGAGATGGCAAGGGCAAGGAGTCAGTCAAGGCCGAGGACTCGATGGATGTAGATCCTGTTCGCCAAGCCGAGCAGGCCGAGAAGCCCAAGGAGTCGCTCGCCACCGTAGCTCTGGCCGCTTCTGCTGCTCGCGCTAGCGCCCTTGCTTCACATGAAGAGCGTGAAATGACTCGGTTGGTTGGGGCCGCGGTCAATGTGACTTTGCAAAAGTTCGAGATCAAATTGCAACAGTTCAACGAGATGGAGGAGATCATCGAAGTCGAGCGTCGGGAGCTGGAACAGGCACGCCAACAGCTCTTCCTGGACCGCATGGCTTTCAAGAAGCGTGTTAAGGAGGCCCAGGATGCTTTGCAAGCCGTCAGTCTCCAGGGTCCCAACGAGCACACTAACACAATGCTCACAAGTGCTGCCACTGCTGGTATTGGCAACCACTACAGCTTCCAGCCTATTGGTGGAGACGCTCGGGCTGGAGCTCAGCCCTTGAGCGCTGAGACTGGTGCCGATTTAAAAACCCTCGACCTGTAACTGCCTCAATGCATGTACGATATCCCGTGTGCGGAGAAGAGAGACAGAGAGGGCACTTTGGTGTTTATGAATATTTGAGTTTTTGGCTAGGAAAAGGCGCAGTTTCTATTATCTGCTGGAGTTTGAGTTGATTTGCCCTGCAAGACCTGATTGATGAGTTTAGGTTTTCTTATTTTTTTTCAAGGAGATTGATCCATGGGGCTAAGGGTCTTTGAACTTATTTTCTTGAATGTTTATTTTTTCACTCTAATCATATGTGATGGAAATGCCTGATGTGCTCTTCACGTAGGATTTGGTTGTAAAAGGATCTGGTTCAATTGGGGTATATAAATTAAGTCTATTTCTCTGAGGTCTTTCACTAGTATCCAGATGGTTATTCTGCACTTCCATAGCGCGGCATTACAACACTCGGAGCACGACTGGATTGATCCACCTCCATGCGGTCACTCATTCCGTCCGGCGCTTCATTGTCTGCTGTGCTGACTCCAGAATCCTCCTCGGCTGAATCGTTAATGGTGATGACATCGGGGGCTTGCTTTTTTCTTGGGCTTTCAATCTTCTCTGATGTCTCTTCCTCATACATGGCCCAGCATCTTTTCCGTCGGTTCTCATTCAATTCGTCCTCGAGATCCTGAGTACCATCCCCGTACACTTCCCATTCACTGCAGTAGATAGTTCGGTCGCGCCAGTCGTGGTCGCGCGGGTTGTAGTCTGTTGATGTCCAATCTGTTGGAGACCTGTGGACAAGTATGTCCTTTTCGTTTTGGTTTTCTGGAATGAGAGGAACTTCGAAACGAGATGGCACGGGCTGTTCTAATAAACGCCATAGATTGATTTCTTCGCGGCGACTCATTTCTAGATCCAGGAGATTTGCATCATCTTCTTCGGGGTCCAGAGGTATATTGTTCCATTCGGTGGGGGGCAATGAAGACGGATCTGAAGCTGGTTCCGACAACACGGAATCTGATTCAGACTGAGCGTCGTCTTCTTCCGATCCACTTGGGCTCTCATCTTGACCGGATTCAGAGTCGGAGTCTTCATCTTTCTGGAGAATCTCATGGGCCTCGTCGTAGCTCATAACCCGAGGTTCCTCGCCAGCCACATTGTCTGTGATGGATAAACGGTTTCGACGCGCGACATCGACAAAGAAACCAGCTCGGTCGTGTTTCATATTTAAAACGTCAATGGCAGCCCGCACATCTCTCGTTCGAACGAACTTTGCGCGGTCTCTACCCATTGCGCGCAGACCATGTAGCCGTGACATAGCAAAGAAGATAGCGGACTGAACCAAGCGACGCGTGATGCTCATTGTCAAAGCATAGAAATCCATGAGAGCTTCACCGTGTAGAGCGGGTGACTCATTTCGTGATTGAACGATGTTACTCCAACAATCCTCCGATCTTGACCCGCCGAAGTTCATGAAGAGCGTTGTAGAGAGATTTATCCAGCCTGGAACGTGCAACACATTTGCGGCGAGATCAATTCTGCCACGCAAAGGAGGATTGACCTTTTCTGCAACAAGTTTCCAGGCCTGCTCGTTCGCAATGAGCGTATTCGCATCATAAGTTGATCGATGCGCCCGCTCCAGATCAAGATCCTCTCTCATTACCAGTGCCCGGGCATACTTATCAAGCTCGGTGCAGCATTCCTTGCTGACTTCCATGGCAGCGGGAACGTCGCCCATAACTATAGTTTCCGGGGCTTCCTTCCATCTATGGTCTTCCAAGCCACGGTGGATTAATTTGAGGTAATCGATGACTTCCAATTCTGACTTGCTCCCGAGCGTAGCGGCGATCTGTTGGATCCCATTCTTGCCGTTCCTGTCGAGGAGTCTGAAGAGTAGTGTCTTTTCTGTCGAGGTCCAGATCACCGAACCATTCTGGGTAATCGGATACTTGTTGTCATCCTCGATCGATTTGGTGACTGCTGTGTCGTGCTCAGTCTGCTCTAACAGTGCGATATATTGGGCTAAGGTAGTTCCCTTTAATTCCGCGAGAAGTGCATCGTGTTGCTCCCATCGGTTTTGAGAGGATTTCGGTTCATCGTCACTTCCCTCCTGCTCGGTACCATAGCCTGCATGATTTTGTGAAAGATCGCGTTCTTCTGATCGTGGAAACTTGAGGTCAAAGGAGTCAAATCGGGAAGTTGAGCGGCGCTGCTGCCGCCCGCGATTGGACTCGATGGAGAAATCAGAGTCGTCGGAGTTGTCGGGTTCGAAGGAAGAGACACTGCTCATCGTGGAAGACGCACAAGCTCGCGGCGCAGAGTGAACTGGAGACAGAACATCACAGCCACGTCTGCGAGATCCTAAGTCGTCCAGTGTTGAACGAAGAGAGGGAAAATAGAAGCATAAAAAGTTGTAAAGTTGAAGCTCCACACGTTATCGATAAGAATGTTTGCACTGTTTGTGAGACGGGGACAAGCTTCAACTTCACCACTTTCTTTCCTCCGGTATGGAGTTCATTCGCAGATTTGGGTTACTTTCGATCTCGAGGTGGAAAAGACCGCCAAGAAGACATACGGTAGAGTGTGGCTGGCGCAATGTGCGATTCAACGCTACTCGTCCTCAGCTGTCCGGCTCAAGCATCATCCTCCGTGACTATCAAGAGGAAAGCATCCAGTCAGTGCTTAGGTACCTAGGCGATGGCCACCGTCGTCTTGGAATATCGCTAGCTACTGGCGCAGGAAAAACGGTTAGTTGGGATAATCTCCCCTGTCTTTCCCCCCTTGAAAGAACCATACTGATCGTTCCTCCATAGGTCATATTCACGCAACTTATCGACCGAGTCCCGCCACGCGATGCGAAAGCAACGAAGACTATGATTATTGTCCACCGACGCGAATTGGTCGAACAAGCAGCGAAGCATTGTCGACTTGCCTACCCAGACAAAATCGTGGAAATCGAGATGGCGCAGAATGTAGCTACCGGACATGGCGACATTATAATCGCGTCTGTACAAACTCTCTCCCGAGGACGCATCAACAAATTTGATCCTAGCGATTTCAAACTCATTCTTGTGGACGAAGCACATCATATAGTGGCGCGATCATATCGCGAGGTTCTCGGTTATTTTGGACTGAATGAACCTAACTCTGATGCGCCGGTGCTTGTCGGGGTCTCTGCGACCTTTGCACGATTTGACGGGCTCAAACTGGGCGCCGCCATTGACCACATTGTCTATCACAAAGACTATGTTGACATGATCGGTGACAATTGGCTGGCAAATGCGGTTTTCACTACAGTCAAGTCGCAAGCGAATCTTTCAAACGTCAAAAAAGACAAGTTTGGCGACTTTGCTCTTGGTTCACTTTCACAGGCTGTCAATACTACCAATACCAATAATATCACGGTCCGGGCATGGATGGCTAATTCTCAGGACCGGAAATCTACTCTGGTTTTCTGTGTGGATGTCGAACATGCCCGACAGCTTACCGCGACGTTCCGTGAGCACGGCGTTGATGCTCGCTACATCACAGCCACGACTCACAAAAATGTCCGATCAGAGCAACTTGAAGCCTTCAGGAACCAAGAATATCCGGTTCTGTTGAATTGTGGGTTATTTACAGAGGGCACCGATATTCCAAACATTGATTGTGTGCTCCTGGCGCGACCGACTAGATCAAGAAACCTGCTCATCCAAATGATTGGGCGTGGGTTGCGTCTGTTTCCTGGCAAAAAGGATTGCCACATCATTGATATGGTTGCATCTTTGGAAACCGGGGTACTCTCAACCCCAACACTCTTTGGTCTCCATCCCGATGAGGTCCTGGAAAAGTCCAGTGTAAAAGATATTCAAAAAGGCAACCAAGAGGAAAGCAGTCCGGAACTAGCCATAGCTCCCCCAGGTGAACCAGATGGAAATATGAACCTTAAATTCACCAAATATGACAGTGTCTACGACCTTTTGGAAGACACACAGTCCGAACGACATATCAGGTCTCTGAGCCACAATTCTTGGGTCCGGGTGGATGACACGAAGTATTTACTATCGGAATCATCTGGGTGGCTGACCATCGAGCATGAGAAAGAAATGTTCATGGTACGCCACGTCATGAAATTCAACGACCCAACGACCGAGGTCCTTCAATTTACCCGGCCGCGGCTGATTGCATCTGGGCCGGACTTGGAAACCGCTGTCCGCGCAGCAGACACATACGCTGGCACCAAGTTTGAAAAGCGATACATCTCATCCCGGCAACCCTGGCGACAGAGCCCGGCCACCTCGGCTCAGATCGCAATGCTTAATAAAGCCCGCATCCGAGATGGGAACTTGAAGGTGGGGGATTTGACGCGGGGTCAAGCCACTGATATTATCACCAAGCTGAAATTCGGGGGTAAGAAACGGTTTAAGCAAGCTGAGGTCAAGCAACGGAGGCTGCAACGGAAGGAAAACGAGCTGAATGAGTTACGACGAAGAACCAATGTCAAGGTTGGGCCATTAGAAGGCTGATCATGACGTCTCAAGTGTAAACAGCGAACCCCCCAGCTTTTTACCTCCCTCGCCTTCCACACTTTTTGTATAATCCAAGGGAGATGTACTATAGAAACGAACCCCCACTACAACTTGCAAGGACTGTGTCCCCTGTCACGGTCACGGTCATGAATATAACAGAGACCATTATGTCATATATTCAAATCAAATAAACACACGTAGGGTCATGCACATATGAGTGATAGCGAAAAAAAAGTTCAAATGTGCCAAGACTGCATTTAGTACACAGGCACCTTGAAAGCAGGAAAGTCGTATGTCCAGGTCTCGATCGACTTCTCATCATAGACACAATCGAAGGTAGAGTTGCTACGCCACAGCATACGGTAAGGCCACTGGCACAGCATTTGGGTCTCACCCTCGTAGTCACCCGAAGAGACAGTGGCATTGAGACGCGATGGTGCAACCCCGTTCTCAACCCAATCAATCATGATTTCCATGTTGTCTTCAGGGTACGGACCGGGCTGTAGGGTGTTGGTTCCGCAATGGGCGGCACCAGGGATTAAATAAAACTGGTACCAGTCTCGGAGCGCCTTCAAACTTGCCTCACTCGACACACCAGGGTACATGATCGAGCGGACTGATTGCCAGTAATGCACCGAAGAAGCGGAGGGAACGCTAGGATCGGATTCACCATGGTAGTGCAGCAATTTCCCGCCAGAGGATTGGAATGTGGTCAAGTCAGGGACGGTGGTCTGTAGACTGTCTGAATAGCGAACGAAACCAGTCTCCATCCAGCTCACTAGAGTATCATAGGTGACTCCATCGAGGGTTGATAGGTTATCCAGGTCCAGGAGCTCGACAAACTTCGTGACCCATTCACCACCGGTAGACGTAATTGAGAGTTCCCAAGCATCAGTGCTGTTATCCCATTCGGTGCCAGCATCGCCGAACTCGGAGCCGATCTGCCATGAGAGGTAGGCACGCTGACCTTTGCTATCATGAAGACCACCATAGATGGCCTTCGCAACAGCAACGCCTTCCTTCGAAACATGGCCGCTTTGGACGGGTTCATAGCTGCTAGAAGAAGAACCACCAGGGCCCCCGGAAGAGGTACTTGAGGCAGCACAGTAGTACTCCTCGCCGATGATTGAAGATAGATCAAAGTCCAACATACATAAATCGGTACGGGAGATCACACCATCGGTACGACCATCGAGAGGGTCGCAGGCTTTGATAGTGGCGTTCACGATCTTCGCCAGCTCACATGGAGGCGGATAGTAGTCCAAGACCTTCTCAACCTCGGCAGAGAAGACATGATTGACTTGTTGCTGGGCCATCCGGAAAGCAGGAGCACCTGTAATCGCACCGTCGTACTCATCACCATATCTCTGAACCTGGCTCATACCCTCACGTCCACCATCAGAACATCCTTCGTAGTAGGTATATAGCTTAGCGCTGGTTGAAAGACCATAGAGACCCTTAGTGACATACTTGCCAATTTGGGTCATCTCGCCGAGGGCCTGATAAGCGAACATATAGGTCGCATCCCAGTTGATAGAGCCGTTGCCCAGGAGCACAACGTCATCGTAGCCAACACCGTTAAGGGCGTCGTAGCCCGCAGATGTGGCCCCGGCAGCAGCACCATAAGGAAGGCCACCGGTCGAGTCAGTGTTCAGCGAATATCCTCCACCACCAGCAACGTAGAAGCGGTTTTTAAAGTCTGCAGGCTCGGGGAAGGCGTATTTGACAATGATATTAGTGTCGGTGTTGCCGGGATGAATATAAGTGAGAGTGACGTTGCAGTAGTCGTAGGTTTCGCTGGAGCTACTGCTGCTCATTCCACCCCCAACGGTAGCATTGTAGACCACGGCAGCAGTAGAAGCAGATGGAATCAGATTGATACCTAGGAGTGTACCGTTGGAGGGCAGGACAGACTTGACATTGGACAATGTGCAGACATCGGCCAGAGACTCAGCATTCGCAGCTACGGCGTAAGCCACAACGAGAGCCACGACAGACGCGCTGGACTGAAGGCGCATGGCGTGTGTACTGGAGTGAGAAAGAGTGTAGCAACGATCTGAATGAAACTGAAGGAGAAAGCAGATGCCTGCTATGAAAACCGACTTGAAGGACGAGGAATTGGTATTTATAAGGGAAACCCCCCCGGAACAGGAGAGTAGCTACATCAGTGGTGAAGGTAGTGCATTCCTAGACTGTTTGCCGATCCGTGTTGACCAAGTCCCCATGAAATTAACACCATGACGAAGCTTTGAGTCCTGTATAGCGTTTGGTTAGAGAGCGTCGTCATCCTGCAGCAAAACGCGTCTCGAGAGTGCCACCAAACATTCGGGCCAATTCAACCAAAACATGGGATTTATCGACTAGGCGAATATCGCCTACAGGAGGCCGCGTCAGTGTTTGATCTTCTAAACCAGTAATGCATGGTCAAAGTAGTGACTTGGGATAAAACGAACGGGCGAAAGGATGGATGGGGTTGGGGCTGGCGCTGGGGCTTGGTCACAGGGGGAAATTCAAGATTAAAGTTAGATGATTTTGTGGGGAGAGACGCCCCCACCCACGAGCCTTTGATAATGTGGGGAACGTCTGTCAAGAAACGTACGATCTTCGGCCATTTCATCTCGATGTGCCGTCAGCCTCGTATGATAGTCGTTAAAGAGAGGCGAGTTTGAATAAAGTACGAATTGAATCACCGTGAAAAGGCGATCAGAAATGCTATACGTTCATCAAGGCGCCACCCATTTAACTAGGAATCGTCCTTTGCTCAACTCGAGTCGGCACCCCTCATCTACGGTTAGATTGTCGTCCCGAAAGGTCCTGGGGTAAGGGGGATCCAATGACATTCTTGTTTTAAATCCAGGCACGGCAGATTGATGCATTTCAGTGGAGGTCTAAGCGGCTTCGGCTTTTCTCTCAAACCCGGGAAATTGAAGATCACTTTCTGCACACGTCAGTCTCTAACCGAGAAACTTGTACGGATGTATCACTGGGATTACACCCAAATAGTCTATATGTTTCTACATACATTTGGGAAACCTTAGATCTACGGGTTCAAGATACCGCTTGAAACCCGTCTCCACTCGTCAGCGCGGCGATTCCTTTGATTTGTAATGACCACACTATATCTTGGCAAAACCCTCAACTTCCTCCACGCAATACATACAATGGTGTCGACCGATGCACTGCGCTTCGTATGCGTGAATTGCAAATCGCGTAAGAAGAAGTGCGATAAAGTGCGGCCACGGTGTGGCTATTGCACCCAGTGAGTCTTCTTCTCACCCCCACCCAGGTACACTCAATAACGAGATCAAAGGAAAAATCTTGACTGTTCATATCAATCAGTTGGTGCCAAACATTTGATTTCCCATCCATGGCCTTTCTTAGCGACTCCTAGTCCCATCATTCGGTCCTCTTTGCTTCTCTCAACCACCTTCTCAGATGTATTATCATCAGAGTCGACAACCGTCGACGCAACTATATATCTGCAGACTCTGCAGATTATACGAGCGACAGGTCAATTTGTAGATGACATCACCGCGAGATATTTCCGCGGCATCCATTCATTTATGCCGATCATCTCGCGTCCTCGTTTCCATGATCAGCTTGTCAAATTTGGAGCACCGCCCCCAGTCAGCTTCTCAATCTTGTTGCTGAGTATGTGCCTGATCGCCTACCATCAAGAGCTAGTGCAACAGGTTCCCGAGCCTATTGACATGGCAACTCTCTACGTAACCATCAAAACACTCTTTGCTCAAGTACAGGCATCATTTCCACCATCGCTACATCTCATTCAAGCGAGTGCAATTATCGCTGTATACGAATATGCGGCTGGCAAATTCCAAGATGCATTTACCACTATTGGTCTTTGCGCAAGAATGGGCTATGCATCTCGTCTCCATCTTGCAAGCCCAGACTCAGGAATGGACCGCAGTGCCTATCTACAAGCAGAAGAGGAAGGGAACACATGGTGGGGAATTGTCGCTTGTGAAAGGTAGGACAACAGTCCAGTTCAATCTGGTTGACCTACACAGAGCTCATTACCATAGGACATTTTACTGCGAAATAAGCGAATCTCAACAGCCCTTTGCAATACGGGTCCCTTCCAGAGAAGCTCGACTTCCAACGGAACCAACTTTAGAATTTTCTACAAGATTTAAGTCCACATCCGAAACTACAGGTGGCTTCGCATGTATGGCAGAAGCAGCATGGCTTCTGGATGAGGTTTTCAAAGCAATCGAGGCAACAGATCTAGATGCAAGATTAACCCAACTCGACGGGCTTGATCATACTCTTCGTACCGTCTTGGCTGTGGTCATCGATAAAGATCAGGGGGCCGGGGGCTCATTTTGCGCTGCCAATACGATGATTATCAGGTAAAATCCCCTGATCTTCCCGAGCCATCTTCTTGACTAAAGAACAACAGGGCTCTTTTCATCTTACATGGGGAAATCATGCACCAAGTAGCACACATGAGTGCCTGTAAGCGCAAATCCCCAGAGCAGTGGCTGAACAGTTCACGTGCTGCCCTGGACTCGATCACGAAGGTGGTGCAGGATATGGCAATCAGTCACAATGGGGTTTCTTTTCCTGATTTGGACACGTTGCCTCCAAGTTGTGCGTTTGTGACTCGTGCTGCACTTCGGCATGTTGATAGCACTGGAGTTGACGGTGATCAATGGGACCGTGCTAGAACGAGTGAGCAGCTTCAGAGATCCTGGGAGAAGTTTGATCATCGTTGGAATGCTGTACCAAAGTTAACCAATACTTAGGTGAGTAACTCAATGTTTACAACATGGAGTATAAAAGGGTAATGTTCATGAACACATTGAATAAAGATGATGGGCAAGTCAAAAAAGAAAACCGTCACCCCTAAAAGCCAAGCATAAAAACCTAGATAACAAAGAAAGAGTATTCAAATCCATCCATCCCAGCCATAGAAAAATCGGCGATACCGACACTCCAACGCCTTAACCTCTGCCTCACAAGATTTCGGCTGATTTGATGTGAGAAATAATAAAGGGAATAAATAAAAATATACTTTATGAATCTCCATTGTGATGTTATGCATCATCTACAGTGACACAGTTCCTGGAATAGACGTGTACATAACTAACCGTTGGTACCTGACATAGCTTAGTAATGCACCACGTGATTTATGCCAGTCACGTAGCGGGGTAGAGCATATGAGCAAATCTTCCGAATTGAACCCCGCTATCCAAGTCTCTACACCTCACGTCTCCTATTCTCACATATCACCAATACCGCCATTATGCCCTCCCTCAAGGAACAGTTCGAAGAGGCCGCCAAGGATGTCAACAACCTCAAGGCTAAGCCCTCCAACGATGAGCTGTTGAAGGTAAACTGATCCCCGCATCCCCTGATTCTCGACACGGTATTGACTGGGCATCAGCTTTACGGACTCTACAAGCAAGCTACAGTGGGTGATGTCAACACAGAACGGCCTGGAGCCATGGCCTTCAAGGTAATACTCCCGTCCAAATCCATAAGAACTTTCCACTAATACCAACGTTCACACCTTAGGAGAAGTACAAGTGGGATGCATGGAAGGAGCTGGAGGGAACCTCAGAGGAGGAAGCCCAGCAGCAATACATTAAGCTCGTTGATGAGCTGAAGGCCAAGCTTGGATTCTAGATGGAAGACGAGGGGGCATGTGAGCTCATAGATGTTTTTGAAATGGAACTAGTCCATCGGCAGTACCCCGTACTAGCTAGTACAAGGACCCTTATTACAGAACCACACGACCATTACAGAACTACAGGATCAACGTAAGAATAGAAATGATTGAGAAATCTGAACAGCATGAAATGTATTTTTGTCCTCATCAACAACTATGAAATTCATTAAACAAAGTCATAAACTCCATAAAAAGACAGTATAATCCCGTCTTAAATGACTTAGATGTCATCCTCGTCAGAGAAGACCTCCTCACCACGCTTGCGGCGAGCAGCACGCTCCTTCTTCTTCTTGCGGAGCTCAGAGCCTGGAAGATAATCATGTCAGCAATCTAGTCTTGACGGTAGTCCATGGTATTATAGGATAGTAAAACTCACCAGTAAGCTTCTTCTTCTTCTCAGTAACAATCTTGTTACCCATAGCATCGAACTTGTCCTCCTCGTCGTCACCCTTGGCGTCGAGACGGGGGCCGGAACCCTGACCCTGGACCCAGTTGTGGCCGGAGGGCTGCATGAGACCGTCGTTGACGGCCCAGACTTCCTCAGTCAGGTTCTCAGTGAACTCACGGGAGTGAGTAATGATGATAACACCACCCTCGAAGGACTTGATGGCCTTGGACAGAGCACCAAGGGAGTCACGGTCCAGGTAGTTAGTAGGCTCATCAAGGACGATGACGTGGGGACGCTGCCAAGAGCAAGCGGCCAGGACGACCTTAACACGCTGTCCACCGGACAGACCGCGCATCTGGGAGTGGGAGACCAGCTCGTTGTCGAGACCGAAGTTGGCGCAGTGCTGCTCAATCTCCTTACGGACAAGGGGACGGAACTGACCGGAGGCAAGGGCCTCCTTCTGATCAACCTCAGCGACCTGCTTGGAGTGGGACTCCATGATCTCGGAACGGGGCAACCAGGTGTTGTCAGCGGACATCATGGGAGTCCACTTCTCGGACTTCATGCCGATGTTGTCACCCAGAGACCAAGAGATCTCGTACTCGTAGGTGTTCTTGAACTTGCGACGAGAGTGGATACCAATGACACGACGGAGGGTACCCTCGACCTTGTAGATCTTGTCCATGGCCTTCTCGTCCTGCTCGGTGACGATCTTGTTGGCACGGTCCATAGTCTCACGGTCCTCACCGGTCTGGAAACGCCACTGGATGTACTCGGAGGGGGTGGAGCCGAGGTGGTTATCAATGTGAGCGAAAGCGTGCTGCTTAATGTAGGCGATACGGATGTTCTCGTGCTGGTAGACATCACCGGAGGTGGGGATCAGCTCACCAGTCAGGACGTTGACCAGGGTGGACTTTCCGGCACCGTTGGGACCGATGACGGCAATACGGGAGCCCAGGGAGACCTGGAAAGTGACGTCCCGAATCTGGGGCTTGGGAGTGTTGGGGTACTGGAAGGACATGTTGGAAACACGGACGATGGCCTTGGACTTGGTCTTGACACCCTCAAGGAAACCGGGCTCGGGGAACTTGAACTCCATGTCGGAGGCGGACAGCTCGTAGTAGGAGCGAGCGGAGGGAACGCGCTTGACGAACTCGCTCAGGGTACCGCGGTAACGCTTAAGCTTGAAGCGCTCGTAGTGGATGACGTGTTGGATAACGTGGTCCAAGAAGCGGGAGTCGTGAGACACCATGATGGAAGTGCAAGGGGAGCTCTTGAGGTAGTTCTCGAGCCACTCAACGTTCTTGACGTCCAAGTGGTTGGTGGGCTCATCGAGCAGCAGAATATCGGGGTTCTCGAAAACGGCACGGCACAGAGCGAGCTTCATCTTCCAACCACCGGACAGGGCAGTAATGAGACCATCGAGCTGGGACTCCTGGAAGCCGAACTCGTTGACCAGCTTGTGCTTGACATCAGCCTCATCGGGGGTCAGGCCAACCTCAACAAGCTTCTTGAGGGTCCAGCCAAGGACAGTCTGCTCGGTATCGGCGGAATCCAAGTCGTGCTCGACGTAGACGGTCTTGACCTCGGACTTCTTGGGGAAACCCTCAAGCTGCTCGTTGTTGATAGCACGCATGAGGGTGGTCTTTCCGGAACCGTTGGGACCGAGGAGACCGTAACGCTGACCACGCTTGAGACGCAGGTGAGTCTGGTTCAGCAGAATCTTGGCACCGTAGGCCAGGGAGAAAGTGCAGTTGCAGAGATCGACACCCTCCTCCTCATCGGAGGGGATCTCGTCAGCGGCAGCGGCCTCGGGGGAAGCACGCTTACGCAGGGTCTCGGCAACGGAACGGGCCTCCTCCTCACCGGTGATGGCAACGATGTAGGGAAGGGCGTTCTGGGTCCAGATGGTGGCGTCGGAGTCCTTCTCGTCGACGAGCTGACCAGCGATGGCAGCAACGTAGTTGATGATGGTCTCGCAGGTGGCGATGCGATCAGCGAACTTCTCCTGGAGGATCTCCTTGAGAATGGCAGAGACGGTGGAGATGTCACCGGCGGTGGAGATCTCGGGGATCTTGCCATCCTTAATCTCACCAACACGGGTGATAGTGTCCAGAGCCTGGCGGGTCTTCTCACGGGCCTCGGGGTCGGCGAGGGTCTCGTAGTTCTTGTTCAAGCCGGGCAACATCTTGGGCAAGAAAGGAGCGACAATCTGGGGGTCCTCGACAAGCTTACACATGTTGTCGACAATGACGGCAGACTTACGCTTGATGGCAGTCTCACGCTCGACAAGACCACGGTCAAGCAGGGGAACCATGATGGCGAGGGTGGGGCCAGTGACATCGGAAACGAAAGTGGTGGCACCGAGCAAGTGAACGGTCTCGGGGACGTTCTCGGGCTTGGAGATACACTTGATGAGCTCGGGAATGAAGCGCTCAATATCCTTGTTGACAATGAGACCGCAGACCTTCTCCATGGTGGTGTAGGCAGCCTTCTTGATGTCGCTCTTGGTGTCCCACATGGCCTCGGAGATGACGGGAATCAGGCGGGGGACCTGGTAGGAGAGCTGAGCGGGGGAAGACTCGACGAGGAGCTCGAGGCAGTTGAGAGCACACATCTTCTCCTGCCACTTCTGGGCGTTCTGGATGGACTCAAGGAGAGTGGGGACGATGGCCTTGACGGCGTTACCGTTGATGGCCTGAACGATAGCGGTGGCGGTGCTCTGGGCAGCCTCCTTGACGGGGGTCATCTTGTCACCAACGGCGGCAAGAACGGGGCCCAGGAGAGCAGCCAGGTGAGGCTCGACACCGGGAGCGATGGTGGCGTGGGAGGCAATGGCCCGGATGCCCTCGAGGGCACGCTCACGGGCAGTGGCATCCTTCTTGTTGGAAAGCTGCTTCACGAAGGTCTCGGCGGCCTTGGCGGGCAGAGTCTGCTCGGGGATGGGACCGCTGAAGAGAGTGGCGAGGTTGCCGGCGGCGGCGTTGACCTCATCGGCGGAGGTGGAGATGTTGAGGTTCTTGATCAAGTCCTCGAGGACGGCCACGGACTGAGCGACCTCCTTGCCGGAGGCGGCAGGGACCTTGGAAACATCGACGGCAGGCATTTTGGAGGAAATTTTGGCGGTGGAGAGAAAAAAAAAGGCGAGATTAAGATAACGAAAAGAAAGACTTTTCTATGGGTATCACGATATCGATGGCCCACGCCGTGTCAACTGTTCAAGACACAGCAACGCTCTGTTCAAAAGTTGAGCGAGGGATTGAGATTTTCTATCTGTCTATGCAGAGAGAAAAAAGAAAACAAAGAGGGCAGACCTCAAAAAAACAGATGAGGAGGGAAGTGGGAAGAAGGAGGGGCGGGTTGAAGGGGGGGCAAGATTATTTATCGTGTGGCCCTTCGCCGCCCAAGGTGTGAATCGAAAATTTTTTTTTGTTCCCAGCGAAACTAAACCTGTTTTTAGTTTAGTTCCAACGTGAATGGCTCCCGATTGGCTCCCGGCTAGTGTGTGCCCGAATCCCTCGCGTGTGATTGGATGCGTGCCGGTTGGGAAATGAAAAAATCGGTTTGAGGAAGGAGGGGTGTTGCTCTTAGATAGCCCTATCTCTTCGTCAGTCACGGTAGTAACTACAGCAACTACAGTAACGTGTATATCCTCTTTTTCTGTCATTGGGGGTCGTTTTCGGATTCTATTTTTATGATTCTGCTGCGGGTTTTTTTATTATTATTATTACATTTTTTACATCTTATTTTGCCCGCGGCTATCAGAGGCTCGAGGCCTGCACATGCACCATGGCCTAGTCCATTCCAGGGGGTCCGGGGCATGAAACACCAGTACTCTCTGGTATACGCCCTCCTATGCATGGAATCTGGACGTGTGGATAGCGCAGGGCTGCCGCTGCCAAATTTTGTTGTTCGCCACTTTCATGACCCGGTGGCGTAGGCTATGTTCGGTATATCCAATCAAGGGTTCCGACGGCGAAAACGATTAGAAAAACTATACTCTAATTGTTCTGATGATCCGTATTTTACCCATGATATCTGTTTTTAAGATTTTACATCGCTACGAACCAGATCTTCTCCCGTTTTTGTCCGTTCCAATCGTTGGGTTCAGGAATCTGACTGTGGCTCAGCGGCTGAACGTGGGCTAACGTAGACATATTCCGGGCCAAGGAGGGTATCGTAAGCGTGGAACAAAGCAAAAAATGAACTATTATTATTCTGATACTTGCATTTTAGATTTTTCTCTCTCTTAGGATCCGCTTATAGATCGACAAGGACAAGGTCAGCCACCTTGAACATCTCAGGGGTAGACTGTTTTTTTACTTTTGAGTCTTCCCTTTTTTTTTTTTTTTTTTTTTTTCCCCCTTTGGACAGAGTACGTGCTAAATCATACTATTGAAGGTTAGGAGCCATCAATCATAGTACAGTATACATCACGGCTTGGCCGCTCACCGCTTCAAAAAAAATTCTTATCGCTTATCGATGTGTAACCTTAAATCTTTTCTCGTTCCTTTGTTCCACTGCGTATCCGTACCGAACTCAAGGTTACAAGTATACGAAGTAAAATTCTTCCAAAGCCTCTGTAGTTATCTGGATCATCTCTTATCCCCCGCGAAAACCGGCGAAAACCGATCCGGTCTTTCGGCCAGTGGGTCTTGACGAACTTTACTTTAGTCTTTCTACTGAACTGCTATAGATTTTCAATGCTCATTGTGCCGTTGACTTCCTTTTCTCTAGCTTCCGACTCTGCCGCCTTCTTCCGGCCTCCAACGATACCCTTCCTGAACCCGGAGCAAGGCATGCGATCAGAAAAAAAAAATACTTCGCGTTATGATTCGTCAATATTTTTTCTTTTCTTTTATTTTATTTTTTCATTTTCAATTTTCGTTTTCCCTTGTTGCAGGACTCTCGGCGTTTGCCTTCCGCCACCAAACCAGTAGATACTCACTTCGAAACGAGGTCATTTCTTTTGTGTTCTATAGTTGGATTTGGGGGTGGATCCCATGCGCCCCTTCTCTATTCTCTATCTCTCGGCCCCTTCCTTTCACTGACCTGGGGTAAAGCGTATGGGGCCGTCCCCACTCCTTTCTATACATTGCATGGGATATATCGAATCTGGGGTAGATCCACAGAGGACAAGAATAGGTCTCCTACATGTAATCTACCGGTGTTGATCTTGAAATTCGGCCCCTTTCTTGATTAATCTACTGCCCCTGTCAAGCCATCGTACTTTCTAAACCCCCTTTTCCCCTTGCCCTGACGCTCAGGCCTATCATCTCTTACGTACATAATCTGGGCAAAGTGCCCTGGATCGACTAGCCTATCATCTCAAGACTCACCAAAAAGGGGCAGAACTTATGGGAGCCTATCACAATTTCATCTCCGAGGGGGCTGTTCAGCCGTGTCTGACCACGGCTGTCTCAAAGCAATGAGACTGCGGTAAGTAGCATACCTATTCAAGTTTCAGCTGACCGGGAGTAAACAAGCCTGTGCTTTTCGTGGCCACTGCGAGATAAAAATATCTAACTTAACTGCAGCCATGCACCAGGCATCGCTTAGCTGATATGTAAATAGAGAGTAACATGGACTATCGCTCCTACACTCGGGTCTTTTTATAAAGGATCAACGTAAACAGATCTCCAACCGTGGGTTTTATAAGTGCGGATAACATTCGTCAGAATAACTCATGATCTATGCATGTCTAGTACACAGTCCAGTTCAACAGAACAGTGCCAAAATGAAAGACTATTAGTATGTGGGATGCTCGACCGGATCTATCCACCGCCACCCAAACGCATACAAGAAAGTCCAAAAGTCCACAGTCCGCCCAACCAACACCCCAGAATTCTATGTCCAGATCAAGAAGGCAGAGAAAAGAGAAAACAATCACGGTATATACACAAGACCACCGCGCCGGTTCTTGGAGATCGAAGTCCAAGCCATGGCACCTGGTCGAGTGGGATCACAGCTCCCTGAATCAAGGAACATGCACTTGGAGGGAATGGGATGTCATCCTCAAGATTAGCGGGAAACACGTGCGACCAGGTTGCGATATAGCAGTAGATACTCCCCGCGCACAGGACACAGGTAAGGCCCATGACAAGGGTTACTGGTAGTATCATTCCTGGGAAGTAGGGAGAAGGGGAATGAGACGATGCGGATGTCCACCCGCATTGTGCTGTACAAAAAAAAAACAAAACGCTCAAACTCCATTCCCAGATGCGGAACGCCGAAGCAGAATCGACAAGGTCAAAACATGATTAAAACTGGGGTTTCTTTTTCTCATGGCTTCTTCTTGACGTGACGGCTTCCGGATTCAGAAGGAAGCTCGTCGCCATCAATGATGCGCCATAGGCGACGCGGGGAAAAATCATTGCCGAATAAGTAAATACCGACAAACCAGGCTGCGAGGAGATTCGCAAGGTGGTGGAGGAGGTATGCATAGGTGACTCCGTAGACCGCCGAATACATGGCAATCGCAAAGAAGATAATCGAGGTGACGTGTTTGAAGCTGGAGAATGTTAATTTATAACAGAGCACTAGGACGGGATTAGAATAGACATACCGAGTAGTGATGCGTGGGATCATAGCACCGCTGGTCATGGTCTCAACCAAGAGGAGGAATGGCATGACAGACAGGACATTGTGGTGGGAGGAGAAGGGCATGAACCAGTGCACCACAAGATTGTGGGCCCAGACCAGAAGAACCAGGACATTGATGGGCAGAATCCACAACATAAGAATAAGGATGGAGTGGGCGTAATTGCCGAAATTGAGGTGAGAAGCAGATCTCTGTTGAAAACGTTAGAACGTCTTAGGTTGGCAATGGGGTTAGAGAAAAACATACGGTTTCCTTGACATGCCACTGGGCACGCACACACGTCGCAAGCTGTACAATACAAGCTACCATATAGGCAAACTGATAGGGAATGATCGTGGCGACGAGGATCAGCAATACTATAGTATGAATTACACGTCGTCGAGGCGTAGGGGCGCTGAAGATCGGGAGAGTTCTACGAAAAAATTAGCAATATGAGCAGTAAATATAGCGTGGAAAGTACTCACCCTCGGTCTTCGCGTCGGATATAGCCCGACTTGCTGTTCACAGCCCCATACGCCAAAGAGAAGATGTTGACCAAGAAGAGGGCCACGTAATTAACCAATAAACAAGCGCCAACGCTGATGACCCCAAATATCGGAACAAGGAACCAAAAGAAGGCGTCTTGCGATCCCAGGAGCAGATCATTCTTGGTGAAATCGGCCGGAGTTTCCGTAGAGTTCGTCCGCCAGTGGAATGGATCGTCAGACTGGGGGAGCGCCTTGGAGGTAGCGAGGGAAGACGCCAAGAGCGACATCGCCACCAATAAGAGGGGAAGAGACGACCGCAAAGCTCGATCGAGTCCATCGTTGAAGGGGATGAAATAGCCCGTCTCATCGTAGACCTGGAATTGCTTGCGGAGCACAAGGGCTACGACTAGTAGTGGGAATGCTGCAAAGATGGTGCGGTATCGCATCACGAGTTCGCCCAGACTGCTCTTAATGTCAACCTGGAGCGAGAAGTCGACAGTCGATCCAGAGCTTGGGTCAGTCCACAGTTGGAACGATACGCCAGCCTGAGCTGCCTGATCGCGGAGCGGAGGCGGCATGAACGGGGCAGCACCGTGGAGATTGACATTCACGTGGTCGACATTCACGAAGAATTTAGATTCATGAGGATCGGCGATGGACTGCCTCAGGAGTGGAGCAAAGAGCTCGTCCTTTTGAGGATGCCGGGTAATCTTGAGACGGTAGTCCAGCAGACTGGAGTACAAAGCTGGGATCTTGATCTCAGTGACCATGGGCCGATTAGCAGGAAGCCGCATCTTGATTCCTGCACCCAGCAAACTGCCCAATCCCACCTTGGCGCGAATCATTGAGTCTGAGCTATCCGAAAACTCCGCGACCAGGAACCCTTGTGCAGGCACGCTGGCCTTATCCACAACAGCCACAAACTGATGTTCTGCAAGACCCTCCAGATCATACTGGAGGTAGGAGAATGGCGGAACATGATCATAAGCGTGTTTTGATGAAGGTGTAGAAGCAGGCAAATGAATGACATCAGCTTGTGCACTCTTGCAAGCCAACCTAGTAGAACCCGCAGTTCCTCCGGAGTATTCCATGTTCATAGAAAAGACGTTCGAACGCCCATTATTCAAGGGAAACACGCTGCAAAAGAGCACTTCGATGTTACCCTGAGTACCAATGACCTGGTCAGTGAGAAGGGTAAACTTCTTGCCTGCAACACCTTGGGGCGGAATCGGCAGAAGACGAACATCGGGGCCATGTCGTTGGCCCAATTCGCGTAGGATAAGCCGTTGGCCCAGGGCAAGAATGGTGTTTGCGTTATCTTCGAGGGTTAAAAGGGTGTTGGGTTCTTTCTGGGCAAGCGTTTTCTCAGAAACATCTTCCAAGCCTGTCAAGTACCATCGCTTAAGCTCTCGCATGCGCTCTGCTCGGGGTTTTGTTTGAGTCGGACGTCGGGCATCGATGATCTCAAAAAGCGACTTGATGATCGCCTTGCGGAATTGGTCACACCAAGTGATAGACAAATGGTCATTGCCAATCCACACATCGGGAATCGAGGATGTGAACACGGTGAATCCGTGCGTTTCCGGGACAAGGGACGATATACTAGTGTAATCAGACGGGACTACGGTATCGCGCGAGCCACCCGCGATGGACACCAAAGTAACATGCCATAGCGGGTTGTTGTTGGCCCACGTTTGCGAGTAGGCCTCGCGCCAGTAGTCGTTGATTTGTTTGTAGGTGTGTACGATATCAGAGTCGAATGATACCGGGGGTCTTGCATGCGGTGCAGACATTGTGATGATCGTATTGATCGAGTTGGCCTGGTAGTTGGCCATTGTCAGAACGGTGCGTGCTACAATGCCACCCATCGAGTGTCCAATCAAGATCACCGCACTGGGGTCTGGCAATCCGGGGTCCCGCCGAGTCCGTTGCGGGTCATGGTATAGAGAGAGGATGTATGCAATCGCCTCGTTCACGTATTCCGCCTGGTCCAACAAAGTCTGTCCGTGAAATGCGGCCATATCCTCGTTGAAATCCACCATGAAGAAATCCAAGCTTCGTGTACCAGCCGCATGTCGCTCCTCATCGTGTCGTACCACGTCGTAGTAATGCCGCGACGCCTCTGCAGCCAGTGATCGGACCTGTCGGTAACTGCCCGCATTTCCGGGAAGGAATAGAACCGGTACACCGTTTAACTAGGAAGCCAAAAAAAAAATTAGCTTGGGTCCCTACCCCCCGTTCATAATCATAGCCTTACCCCGATGTTATCCTGAGTATATGGATCCACACCCTCCTCCCGATAGAGGAACAAATTATACTTGCTCGCGAACCGTGTATGTTCTGTATCGAATTCCACCATGCGAATAAATGTCGGGCTCATCATCGGTACTCCACAACCATCCCCTCCAGTATGCCGGCCAACAAACGAGCGAACGATTGACAGCAAGAACGCGATGGCAACAAAGGTGGTGCAGACTGTGAGAATAGAAGACGACCATGGACTGCGCTGTCGGGATTGGCGCGCGAGACGGCCTTCGGGGGAGGGGGCCTCCATCGGAAGCCGCGGAGAGCCCAATGGCATGGGTTTAGTATCGTTGGAAGGTTGAGACGAAGGTGTGCGCCACAGGCTCGAGTTCCGCGAGCGCGGAGTCGAGCTACCGTTATCTCGGCGAAGATCAAAGCTGGTACCGTGACGAGCTATCTGCGACCGTGTTTTATCGTTGGGAGCATCGATGGCATTGGAGCCATGATCGTCTGACCGAGCCGAGGAATCTTCAGTGTCGTCCGCGACAGGGGAGCCAGACGAACGTCTGTGCATTGGAGGAGGCGGAGTCGGGACTCATCCAGCACAGGGGGATTCGATCTTGGCACTCTGGAGCGCGACCACTGGTCGAACAGATTCAAGGAGGGAGGGAAGGGGCGCTGGAATGCGGACGGGGAGGGTGGGAGAGGTTCGAGTGTGTCCCGAGAACGGGTTTCGGGGGTTGGAGCGAAGAAGATGGGGTTCCCGGCTTGGACTTGGCGTTTGGGGCCCTGACAAGTCAAGAAAAAAAAAAGAGAATGTACAGAGTCCTCTAATAATTCTGTAACAAATCCCTTTTTTGGCCCTTTTCTCTCTCTTCTTCTTCTTCTTCTTCCCTTTCTTAACCGGATCGTCGGGGGAGGTGGAGAAAGAAAAAGGGTACCAGTGGGACAGGCACAAGGAACCGGTTGACAGTGGAAAGATTCCTACTGTATCTTACTATAGTAGCTATTTCTCTCCAGTGAAGAAGAAATAAATTTCCAAGGTAGATAGGGTAGTTTTAGTGGATGATCTTTCTCTACTACTTTTGCTCACTGAACCCTAAGGTACTACATACTACGTAGTCCATACACTAAAAAGACTGGTCAATGGACGGAAACGGTATCGCCAGTCTTGGCAGTGGGTAAAACCTGGAGGTAAGACCCTCTTTGCTGAGACATTTAGATCTGAATAACAGATAGAAAATAGTATATTTTGACTGTACATAAATACTTACGTGAGTTAATGCCCAGCAATCCAATAGAAATGCCGGTGTGTAGCTATTCAACTGCCGGTTAAAATTTCTCTTCACAGTAGGCAACCATGTAAATCCGCTGGGGCTTGAACCACGTACCTGCAGGACGCGTAGGTCACACCAGAACATGGGAATATCAGGTGCTATTTCATGCAGCCACTTCCAAGTCCCAGAGCAAAATGCTGGACATAGTGAGCCCCTATAACCAATTACTGGGGCGGATGGCGTGACGTGATATAGATTAGCACTAGTTCAAAAGTGCCCTCAGAAGCCGAGATGCTGCTGACCAAATTAGGCAACATATCGCCTCTTCTTACTGGTCAGTTGGAATCCTGACAGTGCGGGGTTTGGTCAATGAGCCTTATAAAATGGTGCTCCCCTCTTTACTTGGTAAATGACATCTGGGAAATGGTGACCACTGTGACCTAGGCGAATTGTGTGGGATCTGACGATGATCCCAGTGTTGAGAACTGGCAGTTTCCAAGTGTGGGTATCTATCCTTCTTTTCCCTGGAGAACAGAGTGAGATGAAGAAATACTTCAACCCTAGGACCGACAAGCCTGTTGGGATGACCCGCTATAATTAAGCAGATTCAGATCGTGAGACGCGTGCTCTGAAGTGAACCATACTGCTAGACTAGGCCATCGGCTAACCAAGCCCTCGTATCTAGATTGGAACGCACACAAGGGATGAAAGCGAATATGATAATCGGGTACAAACTAGCTACTCATTAAATCTGGGGGAATCATCGAATCATTTAACCGCAATCCCATAAATCATCATCGGCCAAACGTGCAGAATGGTCTTCTCTCATCTACTCCTTTCGCAATGTCGTTGCCTTTTCCGGGTCATTTTTATCGATAATATCACCGTCCATGCCACGGTGAGCCGCAACTACCGCCAAATCGGCATCGTGTTCGGCATCAAAGTTCCGGCCCAGACGCTCTGGACCAGCCAGAGTAATAAGGATAGTATAGGCAAAGACACACCCCATAAAGATACAAATCACCTTGCCGTACTCGTAGCGCTTGGCACCAGTAGAGGACGGTGGGAGCGGGAACCGCTCACCAATGGTTGATTCAATAGTCGAACTGGCGGATGAAACTAAATTACCAAGCTGGTAGGCCGTGCCCACGGCAAAGGTCCGGATAGGTCCTGGGGACAACTCCATCAGGTGAATTGGGATCACACCCCAGGCTCCCTGCACCATGAACTGCTCAAAGAACGCAGCAGCCATGACGGAGTGAGTTGTGGTGAAGGTGTAGGGGTACAGCAGCGCGCCGCCCACAATGCTAATGGCGATGATCGAGAATCGACGGCCGAAGATCTGGCTGGCCCATCCACAGATCGTACCTCCAGACAATGCACCCAAGTTCGCGACAACCTGAGTGACGGTGACCGCATTCTCAGAGAAATTGAATTGACTCTTCAGCATCGTTGGATAGAGATCCTGGGAGCCGTGTGACTAGTGCTAACGTTAGCATATAAGTTACTTGGTCTCTTGTGAAAACCAAATTACATACCATAAAGTTGAAGCCAGCCATCAGGAGGACCAGGTACAGCAGCAACAGCCAGTGGCGCTTAAGGGCTACCTTGCCTTCGGCGATGAACGACTTCGCTACACCCCCCCTGACTGCCTCACGTGTCTCCTGTCGACGACGGAAGGTTTCTGTCTCAGGCAGGCACAAACGGAAAGCAATGATGAGAATAGGCGGGCATGCACCAAACCAGTACAACGGCCGCCATCCGTGCGAGGTGGTGCCAACTAATCCACGAGCAAAAGCGGTTGCCAAAAGGTAACCGAAAGCATAACCCTGCTGGAGCAAGCCAGAAACAATACCCCGCGCTTCAGCTGGACAGTCCTCCAGTGCAGTCGCAGCGACGTTACCGTAAAGACCACCCATGGCAATTCCAAACAACGAGCGACAAGCTAAGAACTGCTTGTACGTCTGACAAAAGCCGGTGCCCAGTTCGAGAACAACAAACAGAAGTTGATTGACCACAAACGGCCACTTGCGACCCCATCGATCGGCAGCAATTCCAAATGTAATCGCGCCCACTGATCGAAGCATCAGCACCAATGTAATTCCCCATGTGATATCGGTGACTGATTTGTCAAATTGCTCGGCTAGCTCGGTAGTGGTCAAAGAAACGGTGAAAAAGTCAAAGGCATCCCAGCTCCATCCCAGAAACGCGACCTGGATTGCTTTCATTAGTATCATGCATCTCGAACTCATTGGATCCCTTGCAACGGCCATACCCAGAAAAATAGCCATTGCTGGCGGTTGAGAAGCATAAGGGCCCGAAATGGGTTTGGAGCCTTGTTCATAGGCGGAACTAATGTCGAGATACGCGTAGCAAAGTACCGACCAATGCTCATATCCTCCTCGACATCTGGCGAGGGCTCCGCTCTCGCAGCCGAGTGCTGGGCCTCGTCCTGGAGTACTGCCATAGCTGCTAGACCCTCGGGGGTAGGTTGAGCAAGCCGAGAGAATCGGTGGCCGTGGCAGCGAACGAAATGGGGACGAGAGCTGAAGGTGTGTCAGAACAGGGGTGAATCCGAAAGAGAGAAAAACAAAAGAAAAAAATTGGGAATGAGGGGGTCTTAAATACAACTCTACGTCAGGAAATCTTTGCGGATCTTGCCCTTGAGACCATGTGCCCGTGGACCTGAATCCCCGCGCTCTAAGAGGCAGGGATGTCCATTCGATTCGCTTGAAGTGTATGGGTCAGCATCCTGGACCGGGTGGAAGCACGAATGATGAGCGCAAACCACGGTTGAGTGCCGATCCTTGTGCTTTCTGGGGAATAAGTGGATCCCGGGAGTAAGCCCCCCAGACTGGGGAAATGGGCTCTGTGCACACAGTCGGCAAGTGCTGGGTTTGTTCCTCGGAATGGACCACGGAAGGAGGTTTTCTTAGAAAACGCTCCGATATCGTGCATATGATGCCTCCCGCCGAGCCCCCGCATTACAAGTCAAATTAATCTCGAGGTTGGGATTGGTTAGATTCGCCGTTAGAAAGTCTCCGCACAATGAAAACAAAAAAAAACTTTGCACTAGTCCCTTCTTTCGGTTCCTTGAACATACAATACAACCTTGCAATCTACGCTACAGCCCAAGATTCTTTCCGACCCTTCCCCGCAAGGCTCTCTCTTCATCTTTAACTTCAGATGACACAAATTCACGGACAACCGCCGTTCGTATTCTCACAAGTTGAAACAACACCCTCTAGTAATACGAAGTCTACACTCTGTGTGCCCCACGCAAATATCCGGGATAGAATTTCTCCGTTGGTCTGCCCAGACCGTGGGGTGTGGAGCTTTCTGGAGAAAACAAATCTGTTAGACCCCCGCGACCCACTAGCCCCCAAAGACAGCCGGCTTTCCAAAGCTACCGAGACTGCCATCGGCCCATCAGCCTCGGCATATAAATGCAAGTTGCCGGTTTAGCCTATTTGCCATGTTCACCAGGAAATTCACGACACAATCCATACAGGTTGGCAGTGACCAAACCATGTTTTACAATAGGCTGAATGTAAGCCTATTTCAACGCGAGGCTCTTTCAAAGTCTTACGGCCATTTAACTTTCGCTCGAGACTCGGCGCGCCGGGTTGAGGCTTGGCAAGAGGTCGGGATTCAAATACGCCTTCGGAGGTTGGCCGACGCGGTCTGCAGAGTTGGGATCAGCTGGACAATAGTAGCGGGGGAGGATGCGACTAGTAGTGTAACCCTGCAGCTGAAATTCATCGGTGAAATGGACCCGGCCGGGAGTTTGAATGAGGAAGCATAAGCGATAGGTTGGTGTTAGTTGCGCTGTGGATGGTGTTGGCCCTGACTAAATTGTCTACCCCCGAATTTCTAAATTCTGACCAGATCCAAGATCAATGGTTTGAGTTTCTCGGCACAAGATACCATACATGCAGATAATTACCGAGAAAATGCCAAGAAATTACCGAGTTGCCGTGAAAGCTTCTCGACGGGACAAGACAGCCAATGAACTCTGTAGCGTACCTCAACTGTGATTCGTTCTTGAGTTGACGGTAGTGAGCTATCAAAATCCAAATCCCCCATAAACAAGAGGATATAGTGGAGCTTGGGTCTATTATTTTTCTATCGCAGGCATGAGCACTAGCAAAGGGACCAAGTTACCAATATGACGATAATTCAATAACACCCTCTTTCATCCATCCTTCAGAAATGGTGACATTATCATCCCCATCAAACCCATGATCCCCATCTTTTACATCAAGCCTCACATGAACATCGGGCTTATGCTTTTGAATTTCAGCAACAAATTTCTCACTTCCTGAGCAAGGCACCGCAGAATCCTGACGTCCATGGAACAGCCAAACGAAAGGAGGAAGTCGTTTTGCACGCAGTAAGTTTTCGAAGGGGAAAAGCTCCGTGTCTCGCCCGAAGAAGTCGAGATATTTTCCATGTTGGACGATACTGATTGCCAGTGGCACTCTAAATAGTTCCACCTTCTTCTCGATATCTCCATCCGTAGTGAATACTGCATTCGGAGGTAAACTTTTCAAATGACTTTCCACGATTTCATAAGGGAGCTGGAGATATCAATGTTAGCAAAAAGAACCTAAGGCCATCATAAAGCAGGTATGCTTACAGTTGACAAGCCAAAGATAGGCTTTTCATATTTCTCTGCCCAGAATTTATCCCGAAGGTTAATCATCGGGTAGGCCATGATAGCCGCCCTGATATTAATTTCCGGATGCAAGAGCATGCTCTGGGAGACCATCCATCCTCCGGCACTGCTCCCAGTAGCTAGTATCCGATCGAAATCCGGGCGGATGTGGATGTGAGGATAAATGCTTGCGAGCTTGGATTCCAAGTTTTCGGGTAGCCATTTCCAAAAGCTGGCCAGGTCTGCGAGGATATCGTGACCATTTGCTTCGGGGAGGAGACGGTAATCCGGGGTCACAATAATGGCGCGCCTGGACAAAGCTAGCTCAATGAGCCTATAAAGTAGAATTAGCATGCCTGCAGTCCGTATTAATGCTCCAACCAAATAAAAACTGACCAGTCTGAAAACCAAGGGGAAAAGATACGGTTTCCTCCAATGAGAAAGCCGCCATGAAACTCGGTGATCAAGGGGGTCTTTTCTGACAGCTCGCCATTTTCAACTAGGATCTTTGGAACGAGAATCGACAGGTCAATTGGATGCTCAGAGACGGTTTTGTACGTCACATGGTGGACGTGAAAGTCATCAAACTTCGCGGGGTCGTGGATCTCGGGTGCTTCAACCATGATGCTTGTTCTCAAGATGGTGGGTATTTACAGCATTAGATAGGGGGATTCAAGCAATTTAAGTACTTTTAGAATAGATAAGATGCATTTCAGACTATGACTCCGCAATTTCATGTATGTTTAATGCACTTTTCGGACTCCGGTGCTGTAAGTCCGCTTGACCATAATGTGGTTTGCATGGTTTGCATGTGTTGCATCGAATCATTGGACATGAAGCGCCCAACCTGGTGATTTTAAATCTGCTTTGCGCCATTTGCTTGGTTTGTTTCATTTGTCTTAATTTCATATTTTGCATTTCTTTGTTTGAATGAAACGCCACAGTAAGCTTGGACAATTCTAAGCGCCCTTATTGACCGGTCTTTCGCGCAAATTACGACGCCACTGATGCATGTCGATCACGGCTCATGCCGACCATGATTCAAGTCAGGATGAGCGACGATTGCGCGTGCGGGAATTTAGATAAGCCCGCATAAGCCCGTTGACCTATCAAATCCAGGTTCACCTGCCCGAGCCACAGCTGTACAGCTTGAACGTTCCCTATGATGATAGCCTCTATTCTGCTCGCCCCAATGCCAGTTCTCGCTCCTGCAAAGTGTGGGACCGAGCGGTAGGCGTGTTTAAGGCGTTCAATTTCTGGCACAACCAAACCTGGAATGAACTCACGGCTGAGTTAGTATTGCGATTGCGATGATTTCTTTTCAAAACGCAGCGATACATGATTTGCTTTTGACATCTGCTTGTTATTTGATCGGAAATCACGCGGAAGCCTCAGGGATTGGAGATCTACACTTCTGTTTCGATTCGGGCCATTTTGTTTTCTTGACTCGGAAAGCAATTGTCGAGGCATTGCATTGCACTCAACGTGTCTCATTGTGAGACGTGACTTTGAAGGAGACTTTATATATGTACATTAGGTCTCGAGAATATCATACATTATACTATCACCTTATAATTTTGGTTGTGTAGGTGGTGTTTGAGTCTTTGGTGAGCTTTCAGGTGAGCACTTGGTTTCGGATGGTTCTCCAAAAATCTCATTGACATCGGCGTCCTGGTCCACATCAAAGGCCAACGTTGGCATTTTCTTGGGGTCGTCCCAGTGGAAAATCCACTTCACCGTCTTGGCCGACTTCTCATTCCAAAATTTCCGCGGCACAAGAGCAGAGATACGCCGCCACTGGCGGAGCATAAATCTGGGGGTGATCTTGTGCGGCCGGCCAAGAAGATATGGCCGGAAAGTAGGGCCCTTCTGAGGACCATCCGCCAATAGATCCAATAAGAGGTTATCCGGGGGATTTGAAAGCTCATCTGTCTGCTTTCGTTTCCGGGGCTTCCATAGCACAGTCCCGGCTATCAACCCGTCCAGGACTTTGAGTTCTTTATCCGGTAACGGGGGTAAAAGACAAAACAAAGTGTCAAAGTACCATTTATGCCGGATATTGGCTTTGCGGGATTCTCCCAAAGGTCGACCCCAGCTGTTCTTCTCAGGTATGGGTGGTTCGACGCCTTTTAGCTGAGGTCGAATGCGAGAAGATGTGACTACTCCGTTGTTCATCTGAGATTTGATAAGAGACAGGATGATTTGTGGGGGCTCCCATCCATCCGTAAAGTTTGGAGCCTTGGTGACCAACTCTCTGAGTGCGTCGGTGTCTGTTGGGACATCAGGGCTCATCAATTCGGCTAGTAACTCGTGCCTCCGTTTTCCAATGCGACCATAAGACATCATCATGACTCGGTCCAATGGACGGGGGTAGCCTTCATTTGCTCTTTGAAGTCGAGACAATTCCTTCTTGGCTGTGTGGATCAACTTGGCTTCCGGCTGCTTAGATTTGAAAGCTCGGCGATATCGGTCCAGAACATAGCCATGCATGTAGGTTCGAGCAATCGGATCGGGAAGGTAGGTACATTCCCGCAGCGTAGCCCGAAGTAAATGCTGCCATTGGTTCGAATGGATGGAAGATATTCGAGGAGTTGCCATTATTATCTTATATTTGGGGTTTAAGTGGAAGTTGTTCTCACCCTGGACCAGGTGAAAACGCGAAAAACCTTGGCGGATGGCACGGTCACGGGATTGACGCGCCCTTTTCGCTCTTCCTTCCCCAACCCCGCGACTTGACCTTGCCTTGCATTTACTTCCGATCTTCGATCCCGTTCTTGACACATTCTTGTGCATTTGAGTGTTGGGGAAGTGCATGGTTCTACTTTTACACCTGGTGTGCTTTCCCTTTTCGGGCTGGTAAGCCACGCGACTCCTTTTCGCGTCCCGGTAATTCTCCACTTACCATACCCTGGTCACTTTTTGTTCGCTGACCAAGACCTTGAGACCAGTGGGCCTGGGAATGTCCCTTTCGCAAAGCAGTATTGGATCAATGAATGGACCGACTTATAATAATTTGAACAAATCCCAATCCCTCTCCTCCACCCCTCGAGCAACGCCTCCGCCTCCCAGAGGTTCTCAAATGTCCTCTTTCAATATGTCCAACGGTGCTTCACGAGGAAGCTACGGAGGGTATGATGGAAAAAATGACAATGGGTCTATAATGTCGTACCAGGAGGAGTACACACCACAGATCTATCGCGTTCGTTCACCTACTTCAACCCTCAACCAGGGCTTGCACACTTACGATATCAAATTAGGCTGTTTATTCGAATGTCCCTGTGTACGAGGTGGAGGTCAATGGAGTTGCAGTCATGAAACGTCGAGCTGATTCATGGTTGAATGCGACTCAGATTCTGAAAGTTGCCGGTGTCGTCAAGGCTCGTCGAACCAAAACCTTGGAGAAAGAAATCGCAGCCGGTGAACATGAGAAGGTGCAGGGTGGTTATGGAAAGTACCAAGGCACTTGGGTTAATTACAAAAGGGGCGTGGAATTGTGCAAGGAGTATCATGTAGAGGAGCTACTGCGACCTCTGCTGGAGTACGATATGAGCCCTGACGGTTCCGGGGGCCCCTCTCAGGGAACACTCGATACACCGACGAAAGAACAAGCCATGGCAGCACAGCGCAAGCGGTTGTACAATGGCGCAGAGAATCGCAGCTCATCACAGCCACAACAGGGAACCTTCTTTCAAAATATATCACGCACTGCCGCCACAGCTGTGAATGCTATCAGCAAAGCCCGATTTGATTCTCCTGGTGCCAACAACCGACGCCCCAGTGTGGTTCGCAAGCCATCTCAACAGATGAGCAGTCAGGAATCTCAGATGGCCTTTAGCAGCCAACAGAGCATGTATGGCATGTCTGACAGCGGATTCAGTAGCTTGCAAAATCGTTACCTGGCGCAAGATGATGCTGATGATTTTGCTGAACCTCCCCGTAAAAGATTTCGCTCAGCCTCACACCACGGTCCGTCATTTGGATTGCCCCGAGAGCCATCCAATTTATCTATGCATGAACCTACTCCCACCGAACCCAACGACTCCTTTTATCAAGACATTGATCTCCCACCCCCGCCTATGGAAGATGGCCAGAAACGTGGTATCGAAGCTCTGGGTCGGCCACTACACCGGAGAAGTTTCAAAAAATGAAGTTGTTGATGACTCTATTTCTCGACAAGCGGGCGAAGGATTTCACCAACCACCCAGCTCTCACGCAGCTGTCGGGTGAAGACCTTGAGATTCCGCTTGATGAATACCGAAATACCGCTCTTCATTGGGCTGCCATGCTTGCACGCATACCTCTTGTCCACGCTCTAGTGGCTAGAGGAGTGAACATTAGCCGTGTCAATTATGTCGGTGAAACTGCCCTGCAAAAGTCCGTGGGAACACGAAACAACCTTGATTACCGAAGCTTTCCTCGTCTTCTCCAAGTGCTTGCCCCCACCATTGACATGGTGGATTATACGGGCCGAACAATTCTACACCATATTGCCGTTATGGCTGCAACAGGTGGCGGGGGACATGTCTCCGCGAAGCATTATTTGGAATCGCTCTTAGAATTCATTGTTCGGCACGGAGGCATATCTTCAAGCACCAATGGCGATAGTATACAGAACGGATCGCAAGGGAGTAATGTTATCTCACTGGGTCGATTCATTTCCGAGATTGTCAATCTACGTGATGATCAGGGCGATACCGCCTTGAACCTTGCTGGGCGTGCACGCTCCGTCCTGGTACCGCAACTTTTGGAGGTCGGCGCCGATCCTCATATTCCCAATCACACTGGTCTTAGACCTGCGGATTACGGCGTGGGCGTTGATATGGTTGACGGTCATGCACAATCACAGCAAGCCGGAGGTCGGGGTGATACCTTTATTGACCAACTGGCGAAATCCAAGAAGGAAATTGTGGATGGTAAATCCTTCCCCCCTCCCTCCCCAATGCCCCGATCATTTGTTCCTAGCTAACGCTTTTCCCGTAGCGACAATAAGTCAAATCAGCACAATGGTCGAAGACGCTCTGGGTGGAATCGACCGAGAATTAGCCTCAGGTTTAACGCAAAAGCAGGAAAAGTTTGACCACTGGCATGGGAAGATCCGTGAATCAGCCAAGGCTCGTCAGATCGAACAGAAGGAGCTAGATGAATTGAAACGGAAGGGCACTGAGCGGGTGGAACTTGAACGACGCATCAAGAACCTGCATCGGTCCTCCGATGTCTTGCTTGCCACATTAAAAGACACAGAGGGCAACAATCTCCCCAAAATCACCATTGTCGGCGATGCTGACAAGGATTCGGGCGTGGATGTCACAGCATTTGATGCTTTATTCCCAGAGACATTCGATCCATCGTCTGGGTTCTCTGAGCATCAACTGGCCTTTTTGGCTGCATTGCCTGCACCAGATATTTTGAAGCGCCGACTTGATCTCTACCAGGAGTTTCTTGTTGATGTAACAGATGAGGTTGAAAATCTCAAAGCTAAGAATGCGATTCTCGGTCAAAATTATCGACGCATGGTGATGGCGTGCACAAGCTGGACTGCTGAGCAAGTGGATGACGCAGCAGATGGATTGACTCAGTGTGTCAAGGAGCTGAACGATAACCCTGTCCCAGAGGATGAGGCTATTGAGATTCTGATGCGGGATCGCGGCCAGGACTGGTAGATGATTACAGATGATTACCGCGAGCATTTATTTTTGGATGGTTTTATATGGCGTTGATGCGCGGCATTTGATTGCGATACAAATACCCGGGTGGCCTGCATGATTGATCATGTGCTCAATTTATTTTAATGTTTTCAATGAAGATATTCATTAAATAATCCCACTGGTGACGTGGGGGTTACCATGTACAGCCTAAATACAAGCCCGGGTGAGATTAGCCGGTAGGACGAAGGGCCAAGTCTCAGCCATTGTAAAATGGACTAGTCTTCCCCGCGTCTGGGGAGCTCTTTGTGGATGTCTCACGGGTAAATCTCGGGGACATTCAGTATTTATACCCCCCTTGTTCACTCTTCTGGCTTCTAGTTTTACATATTCAGACTGATCCAACCTGGTTCAAGATGGCTTCAGGAATCTTAAAGGTCAAAGGCAACCTAGTCGTTGACGAGAACGACGAGAGTGTGGTTCTTCGGGGAGCAGCACTGGGAGGATGGATGAAGTAGGTGGAACTGGACTCTTTAAATCGAGTTGAGGAAATGACCATTGAACGACACTGACCTTAGCTAGCATGGAGAATTTCATCACCGGTTTTCCCGGCCATGAATCTCAACATCGAGCCGCCATGCTCAAAGTCCTTGGGCCTCAGAAATACGAATTCTTCTTTGATAAGTGGTTGGAATATTTCTTCACTGATGCAGATGCCAAATTCTTCGCCGAAGTAGGCCTGAACTGTCTTCGCTTGCCATTTAACTACCGTCACTTTGAGGACGATATGAATCCTCGGGTGCTGAAAGAGTCGGGCTTCAAGCATCTAGACCGAGTGGTTGATCTGGTCAGTTGAGTATTCAATCAACTCATCTATACCCAGAAGCTGATAGCACAGTCAACAGTGTGCGGCACATGGTATATACACCATCTTGGACATGCACGCCGTGCCGGGGGGCCAGAACCCAGATTGGCACTCTGATAATCCCACCAGCTATGCTGCTTTCTGGGACTATAAAGATCATCAAGATCGTACGATATGGTTGTGGGAGCAGATCGCCTCCCGGTACAGGACGAACCCTTGGGTTGCCGGGTACAATCCTCTTAATGAGCCCTGTGACCCGGAGCATGTCCGACTCCCTGCTTTCTATACACGCGTAGAGAAAGCCATTCGCGCCATTGACCCGGATCATATCCTGTGGTTGGATGGGAACACGTTTGCCATGGAGTGGAAGGGGTTCGAAACCGTGCTGCCGAACTGTGTGTATGCCATGCATGACTATGCGGTAAGCTTCCAGAGGAGACAATGTTACTACTGGCAATTGTTGACCCGCTTTTCTAGTCCATGGGATTCCCCACTGGTGATCGCTACCAAGGCACACCAGAGCAAAAGCAACATCTCGAACGATCATATCTTCGTAAGGCAGAGTTCATGACTAAAAATGGAACTCCTGTCTGGAATGGAGAGTTCGGTCCCGTTTACTCGAATCCTGCATTGGATGTTGATGCAGCAACAATCAACCAGGAGCGATACAACCTGCTGGGAGAGCAGCTCAGCATCTATGACAAATACTCTATCCACTGGTCTATTTGGCTATACAAAGATATTGGACTACAAGGTATGATCTACACAGACCCAGAGGGTAAATGGAACAAGACGATCGGGCCCTTCCTCGAAAAGAAGCGAGCCATCTGGATCGATAAGTGGGGTCATCAGCATGTCCCCGAGGCTGAAGCAGCGCTGAAGCCACTTCTTGATTGGATCGATCGTGTCAGTCCGACGGCCAAGGATACCTATCCCACCTCGTGGAACACCGAATTGCATGTCACGCGCAACGTGCTGTATACCTTTTTGGCCGCTTCATTCGCGGATGAGTTTGCGGCTTTGTTCCGGGGGATGGATGAGAAAGAGCTGGAGGAATTGGCGAGGAGTTTCCACTTTGAGGAGTGTGTGCAACGAGAGGGACTGAATCATATTTTGAAGGAGCATTCTCGTCAGTAAGAGGATGTTCGAAGATGATAGACATTTAGAGAACCGAATTAGGTAATAAGGGAAAGAGGGGCATGGAATAGTGCGTGGCAATTTGAAATACACACCACCGGATTTTATAGTGCACATCACTAATTCCACACGTAAATATGTTATCCACACGTTATCGATAAGAAAAAATCAAAAAGATCGCGGGGTTTCGCACTTTCAACATCTGATCTGTGGAAGCGGCACTTGGTTCTTTGGACTAAATAAATTGGCCATTGTCACCAAAATGGCCGACTCTTCTCTTCCCGCTACGCTGAATAGCGCGTTCACAGCACCCCTTAAAGACCAATACGACCCGGTTCGCTTGGTATCAAACAACATCCTTCCTGTTCTCGGGTTGCCCCTGGCAAAGAAGGTTCTGGGTTACGATGCTTCCGACAGCGAATCCCTAGCTAAGGTTGCTCAAGCCGAGATCTCCTTTACGACCTTTGTCGCCGATCAAGCCCGCGCCGCCCTCCAGAACCTCCACGATGACTCAACCATTGAGCAAACACAGTCGCAGCTCCTGCACATTGGTCTGGCAGCTCTTTTCAGCTTCTTACAGTCTAACGTGACCGGTCCACCCCTGGAATTCAACTCGGCTGAAACTATCCTACCCGCTACACTGAGAGGGGATGTGCCAGCCCTCCGAGCTCTTCGCGCCAAGATCATCCGGGATCTTTCTGTCGATGGCGAAGCGGCTTATAAGCTGACCCCCAATGCGGAGTTGTTCTCGGTTGCCAAGGCACTGCTTGTGGATGCGCAGAACGAGGGCTCAGTGGTCGCAAAGACCGCACGGATGCGCGTCAACTTCCTCCACCAGAAGATGCTTTCAGAGGTGACCAGCACCTTACAAGATGTGATATACAAAGACCTCGAAGAATTAGCCAAGGCGGATCTCAACTCGAACGAGCAGGGCGGATTCTTGCTAGAACGTGCTATTATCAACACACATCACGGCTTCGATGCCAAGGCCCGCGCTGATCTTGACCAGGCAGCCCAGGTACGGAACTTCGAGTTTGCCCTAACAGGACAATTGGGAAAGCGGACAAAGTGGCAAGACCGGGATATTACTCAGCTTGTGGTTCTCGCAAAGAGCGCAGAGGAGGAATCCAAGACTACACATACACCCGCTTCTGGTCCTAAAAACCTCGATTTGAATGATGATACCCTCCTCGAAGCTATCGCCTTTGCCGATAAGAAATCCTCAACCGTGACTGAAGAGCTCTCATCAGTTCTGCAGTCTATCGATGCTAATGATCAACCCATTCTGAACCCTGTCGACTCCGCTATCTTGCTCGCTTTGGCGTCTGCCATCACCAATACCGCTCCAGAGAACGGCCTTACCCGCGAGGAGACGCAACCATACGCCACTCGTGTTTTGGAAGGCGGCAGTTCCAACTGGCAGATTTATACCCAAGCACTGCTTGTTCGCAGTCGTGTTGAGGGTTTCCGTTCACGTACCGTTGAGCGGTCTGTGTTGCAAATGCAAGCTCTTGTCGATCAGGTCATTGCCGATACGGCAACTGATGACTCGGCAGCCCAACAGCCCTCATCGGAACCCACAACCTTCTTGCCACGGCCAGAGAAAGACGAGTCCGCCTCTGCCTCTGATCGTTTGGAATACATCTGGATCATGAACTTTTCTACCCGTTGGGACCTTGAGGCCGAGCTGGCTAAGCGTTGGGTCGACTTGGGTGGTCTCCGGACTGCATTAGAAATCTACGAGAGACTTCACATGTGGGCTGAGGCAGCGCTCTGTTACGCTGCCACCGATCGCGAGGCCAAGGCCAGGAGCATGGTGCGACGCGAACTCTACGAGCCTAAGGGAGATGACGAGGATGACGAAAATGAGCTGTTTGAAGGCCCAGAGCGCGCAATTTTGCCTGCGGATGCACCGCGTCTGTACTGCATTCTGGGAGACATTGATAAAGACGAAACGATGTACGAGCGTGCTTGGGAGGTATCGGGCCAGCGATACGCTCGCGCTCAACGATCTCTGGCACGTCATTACTTGGGTCTTACACCACCCGAGTTGGAGAAGGCTGAGGCTGCTTACCGGAAGAGTTTGCACATCAACCGTCTCAATGGCAGTGCGTGGTTTGCACTTGGATGTGTCCAGCTTGAGCTTGAACGCTGGGACGACGCCACCGAATCATTTACCCGTACCGTGCAGTTAGATGATACCGACGGAGAGGCATGGAGTAACCTGGGAGCGTCCATTTTGCGATCATCAGCACCAGAGGAAGGACCCGATGCCGCGACCACTGACAGCGCCGAAGAAAAGGCTGCAATCGAAAACGACCCTTACAAGCGCAAACGGGAAGCCTTATCTGCTCTGCAACGTGCCGCTTCCTTGAAGCACACCGATGCCCGGGTTTGGGACAATGTGCTGACAGTAGCTGCATCTATCCCGGCCCCCGCCACACCATTCCGCGAGGTCGTCACAGCCCAAAGGCGAATCATTGAGCTGCTCGGCACGAAGAAGGGCGAGAAATGCATCGATGTCCCAATCCTTGCCATGCTTGTCGATTTCCTCACCACGGCGTTTGAATACCAAGACTTCCTTATCGAGTCGGACTCCGGTCCTGTTTTCCGTTCCGGCACCATCCCGGGCCAGATTCTTTCCCTCATCGATGATCACGTCGTCCCACTTATTACCCACTCTTCTACATTATGGCTGATCGTTGCCCGAGTTGAAATGTTCCGCAGCCGCCCCAGCCGTGCTTTGGAAGCTCACGAAAAGGCATGGCGTGCTACCGTTGCTGCTTCTGCCCAAGGTGCCTTCCAGATGGGTGACGAAAAACCTTGGCTCCAGGTTGTTCGTGCTACTGAGAAACTTGTTCATGAGGGGTACGCCAAGTACGGTCCCATGGAACGTGAAGATCAGAAGGTGGAAGGTGCTGCAGAGCCGGAGATGGTTGCCAGCGACTGGCGGTTCAAGGCCAGAAGTGCTGTGCGCGGTATCTTGGGCAAGGGCAAGGACTTCTGGGAGGACTCGGAGGGCTGGACTCGTTTGAAGGAGCTGCAAAGCGAGGTTACTGGCAATTAAGTACATAGTACATACAAAGAAAGCGTTGATTTGATGTCTACAATCAATCCCAAGTCAATTTTACAATGATTATGAATGATTCCCTTTGCAATCTGATGAAAATTTGAGAATAAAGTCCAGTCCAAATTCGAAATCCGAGATAAATAATTACCGCGAATATGATCTATATACAAGATGTCAAAAATAATCACCGAATGTAAAGTATCTAGAAGTCAAGATCGCAAATGTATGTACCCCGTCAACGCCAAAAAGTCAAGTCATCAATCATCAAAGGACCCCACGTCTGTCCTGCCCTGTTCTGAGGTCCATGCCCTGTTGAAGAGGACCCAGTCATCACCAGTACGCTTTCAAAATGCAACACTTTTCCCCTCTCGAGCGGGTAGGCTTAAGCCTCCTGAATGGCCTCAGCGGCCTTCGCCTTGAGACGCTCATTACGCTTCATGCGCCACCCAGCACCCCATCTCATCTCAACCATCAACAACGGAACCATGGCCAATGTAATGCCAGCCAGCAAAACGAAACAGAACAGCGAGCCAATAGCATCAATGATCGGCGTAACGAGAGCAACACCACCCGCACCGATCAAGCACCGCATCAGATTATTAACCGCAGTAGCACTGGCACTGGCTCCTGGGTAAAGATCAATGATCAGAGCGCTGTTGATAGTAAAGATGGCAGTAGCACAGTAGGCGATAATGTACTGCAGAATAATCGGGACAGCAAGGTGTGCACGAAGGGACACACCATAGACAGCCGTACACACAACAAACAAGGCAGTGATCCACCAAGTGTTGCGCATTCGAGCATACTCGATAGGAAAGTCCGGGTGTGTCTTGGTTGTGATGCGAGTATCGAGAGGCAAATTGTTCTGTCGACAGTAATCACGCTCCGTGCGCTTGTGGTTGTAATCCATTAGGTAGCCGATAGTGTAAGAACCGGACATGCAGCCGAATCCGTTACCCAGGAAGGTCAAGCCGACCTCCAAGGTGTTCAGGCCGTAGGTATCTTCGAATAATTGCGAGGTGGACGATGTGACCATCGACCAGACTGTGTACACGATCGCACCGAAGAAGAGAGTGATGAAGACGTCTTTCTCACCGAGGAAAGTGAGAGGAGCCAGGACCGTTTTCCAGGTAACCTTTTTCTTCTCCCCGATAGGCTTTGCGTCTTCATTGATATCAGGCTGGCCAGTAACGTAGTAAATGTATGGCTTATGGAGCCCATAGAGGGGGACAGTGCCATTGCCAGCAATGGAACGAAGGGTTTCAGGCAGGAAGCACATAATCGAGAATAGACTGATAGCGGCCAGAATAGTGAGGAACCAGAAGATCGATCTATAACCCAGGTACTGGGACAACACTCCACCGAAGACAGGACCGACACCTTGGCCAAGCATTCGCACTGAGATCTCGTTAGATACTAAGTTGAATGGAAAGATATGAGAGTGACTTACCACCGCCAAATATTCCTATAAGACTTCCTCTCTCGGCTGATGTGGTGATATCTCCAATCACACCTGCACCGATTGAGATCGTTGCTGCACTGCCAGCAGCCTGTAGTGCTCGGAAAGCCATCAGCTCTCCGTAGTTTGTAGACACCGCCAACGCAATATTCGCAATCATATAGACAATGAATGTTCCAATGAAGATTCCTCGTCGACCAATGGTGTCAGAGAAGGAACCCCAGAAGCTGGGGGCGAGTCCTTGAACAATCATGTAAACGGTGACAGTTAATGTAGTCAGAGACATTGAGACATCCAGCTCCTAATTGATGTTAGCATTTGGAGCCCTTTATTTCCTGCAACCAAGAACTGACCTTCGATATAGTTCCAAGAGCGGGAAAGTAGATGTTGGATGAGAGCGGGGAGAAGATGGCAGCTAAAGAGACGATGCAGACCATCTGCAATTTGCGAGAGCGAGTGAAGACATGGTAGGGAGGTGACGGAGGGTCTTGTTTCTCGAGATTAAAAGAGTTGGAAGAAGTCGAGGAGGTAGGTGATGGAAGGCTTTTATCATCTTGGGCGTATAGGTTAGGGGACAAAGTAGGGCTGCTAGAACTGCTGCTAGAATGGATAGAACGCTCTGTGATGATGGCGTTCTTTTTGAACTCCTCTGGGTTCAAAGACATTATGTATGGGAGTAAACAAGTCTGACCAGTTTAAGAGTGCATAAGTCAAATAATATAGTAAATATAGACAGAGAGAAGCAGGAGAATTAGAGTGTCAATTCAGATAGATTTGTTTCAAGCCCAAGAATGGTAGGGCACGGAGCCTTTTGTATCTGAATGTCAGATCCAAGCCTCCAAGCCCCCTATAGCCAAAATCGAAAATATCAGGTCCATGCGCTTGAGGGAAATCAAGACCATGTGCTCCACTGTGGGTATGGCCCAGGAGACTTTTGTCCCCCCCCCCCGTCACCCTTGGCAGTCAGTGGCGTCGAGCAGACGAATAGGGCAAGACGGAAGCTGCTCACTTCATGATGGATCGATCATGATCAGCGGTAGCTGTGGATATCTTCGTATGTTGCACGACCAAAAAACCGCGGCCAATATTGAATACTAGTTTCTGGAATGCACACTGTCCCCAGCCTAAGCCCCGATCGCTGGCGTGGCCCTGAGGAACACCAATGCTTGCATTGTATGGGGAATTAGAACTCGTGAGACAAATTCAAGACCCTTACGAAGCTCGTCATGGGGAATTCCTTTCAAGGGTTTTCCACGCGTCCTATAGGAAGCGGCATGATCTGCATGGCAACTGACAGCACGCAATCAAATCAAATCATTTTCATTTTTTTTAAAAAAAAATTCAAAAAATTCATGATTAATCACCATTGACTTCTCAAGGTCCCTCGGTTCTGCAGCTTGAGGATGCATGATAAGGAAAGAACGAGCAAAGACCAATGAGCAGGGGAAAGCGCAGTCTTGGCAGGCGTCGAAGTCCGACATCTTCCACATGGAGTTCCGAACATTGGTCATTGATGGTCCAGGTTTACATTTTCATGACGATCATAAGGCACCTAGGCACGTAAATGCCAAGCATCACCAATTTTCTAGGAGTCTCATGAGTCAGGAGACAACTATTTGATTTACACGCCAGCTGAACACGTATTTCTTCTGAATTTGGTCAATGATGTTGATACATATGTACATATAAGGGATAGGCCGGCTCCTTACTGGGTAACAAGATGAAGATCCAATCGGAGTTGGGAAAGGGGGACAACATCTATGACACCATTACAGATAAGCGAGAGAAAATCAGTAAACCAATGCCGCCAATGCAGCTGCAATTCATTAAGCCCAAACATCATTGAAGTGGAGCGTCAAGGGACAAGAATGCGCCTTCAACCTCTCAGGGACAAGGTTCACGCTAGGCGGGTATGATCGACAATCGAACGGCCCTTAGGACGCCAATCCGCAATGGTACCAATCCTCAGCCGTCGATCAGACCCACCCATCCTCCCCCCTTGGCGCTGCTGACGACAGGGGTGATTGTGATTTAGGACCGTCGGCGCATTAAGGCTCCATTTGCTCCGTTTATGCCTGATACTATGAAATTCAGGCCCTAGAAGTGTAGGTGGAACCAAGGTTCGGAGACTAGAGATTCAGTTTACGCGCCCAGGATTCAGAGCGGAGCAGAGCCAAGAATTGGCATCTTTCTCCTCCCTGCGCCACGGCGGAGTGACCATCTGGCCAATGTGGTCGGAAAGTTTCTTGCATTACGGGTTGAACCTAAGGACAAGGCTGGTGCGATATGTGAGCAAGGCTGCACCTCAACTTATCAGTAACCGTTTTTTTCCCTTTTTCTCAAAACATAAAATTGCGGTTCAGAGCCAAGGAATGACAAGGATCCGATCTTACTCACACCATCGGAGTTCTATCAGTTCCGAGAGTCGCGGCCCCGATGGAATCCCGACTCGGCTAGCCGACTGCATGCATGATAGCAAAGGTACCATTGTCAGTACCCAATACTATTCATCTCCGGTTGGGTTCTGGACTCGTCTTGGGTTGCAACAATATTAAGTTTGGTGTAGATCATAGTCCAATCGTTGATATCCCATAGCTCCATCAGGGAAAAAGTCTGGGTCTTCTCGAATCGTCTCCACTATGTTCTCGTCCGACGGTCTTTCCGGCGTCAACCTCGGCACCTCTTATAGATAAGTATCTATGCACGTTGCTACCCAAGATTCCTTGGCATAAATGAGTTATCAAAATAGACTTCAAATCATGTTTTCTTCACACCAATGTCTGGGCGCCGAGTCTATGCTTGGTTCCGGAGGTTTCCCTTGTCATTTGCTTTACAAAAAATATCCGCGGAGTCGAGGCTGCATAGTATACCCAGATCGGTAGTTAGTAGTGGAGAGTTGAATTCAGTAATTCGACGTCAAAGCCCTGCAGTATGAAACAATAGTGTGCCAGTGGTCCACTATCTACTTAACACAGCCCCCGGGACCTCCTTATCCCCTTATCCATCCCAATGACGCCATTGGACCATGAGGGGATCGAGGAACGTGATCTGCAGCTTCTTGATTTGTGACCAGTAACCGATCGGCATCAGAATTAGTGTTGCCTAGAAACCGCGAAGAAGCAATGGCTGATACAAAGCGGCGGGTTTCAACCCGACGCATGGACCAGGAGTTGCGTAGATCTTGGAGCCCCTGGCCTTTTGTGGGTACCTGGGTCCCCTTTATGAGAAGCACTAGGGGATGTTTATTCAATAAAATGCTCAAATTCAAATTCCCTGGATTGCCGTAGGTTGACACGCAATCCCCATAACGAGCCAAAGATTCACATGGCCCCAGATCTCCAGTCCCCAGTCTCTAGTCTAGTCCCCAGGTCCACCTCCAAGACAGCGGTGTGCCGGAATACGTAGAGTATGATGGACCGATAGTACTACTTGTACGGAATACGCATAATTTTCAGGTTTCTTGGTAGTCTTATCATGACCATTTTTTAGAATGGTCTCCTTGGCAGAGGAAACGGTTCTCTCCGACACTGTGGGTCGCTGATTTTCATCCGACCCGCACCCACGTTCATGGTTAAGGACCCTACAAGGCTTCGGGACCTGATCTTCTTCAACCACGGATATCACAGTAGATCTTACCGTACAAAGTAATGCTTCAAATATTTGACGTGACATTGGTGGCAAGAGAGCTATGGCGAGCTATGGCGAGCTTTGGCGAGCTCTGAAGGTCCGGCCCATGATAACACTGCCAAGGACTTGGTCTCGAACTTGCGTCTATTATGTCCGTGCAAGCCGGGACTAGGCGGAGTTGCGATTGATGTGTAGTCCCTGGCATCTTCTCCCCTTGACCATTGAGTCTTGCCTGAGAGGCTTTTGATGTGCCGCTCTTGGCAACGGGAATCTAATAAACAGATGGTATAAGAGTCGTATGGGTAATCGATTGGCCGTCTTGGCCTACCTTTGGCCTGAGAGAGTTCACCCGGACATATGGTCGAAATGCAAATTCATTGCATCATATCATAAATTCTACAAGCTCCTGTCTGCGTTGTACATGTCCCTGTGCCTGGATGCACGGTGGCAAAAGGATACATGGTGAGCAACTCCGAACCTTGGAAAGTAATAGACCCGCAATCGACTTTACATGACAATTTAGATCGCATTATACAATGATTTTGAGGTCTGAGAATGTGAACCATGTTAATGGCCGGGTACATGTTTACGACCAGATACACATGGCCAACATGCAGCTTCGAATTGGTCCCCGGGTGCCGACATACTTTTCGCCAATTTCAAGACTCATGCAGTGTAACCCTGGGAGAAACGTGAAACGATATCAACCTTGGAAGAGTGAGAGTTTACGGCAATTCCCGCATATTGAGCCGCTCGGGAACGCGGTAAACCGTCAGCAGTCTACCTTCTCCTTCCAAGGTCCTGGAAATGATTGACGTCCATGTGGACTGGTGTTGGAGTGTCCAGACTCACTCGGGATGATAAACAGGATTTTGAAGTTGTGGCCCACGCCCCGTAAGGGCCCAAATGGGTATCAATTCGCGAATGATGCAAAGGGGTCTTTCTACTTTTTAATCGTCATGGACACAGGCTCTAAGCGAGCTTTTGTTCTCAATCTCGCCCTCTGCCTCCACCCCTTCCTCGGCCTCGTCCACCCCGTCCACCCCGTCCTCCACGCCCGCCTCTACCTCCTCGGCCTCTGTCATGCCGGCTCCTGATACTTTGCACAGTATGCAAATCTTGTTTGCTTAGGTTCAATGTACCCCCGGAGAATTTTCCGATGGAAGACCCTCCAATACCCCGCTCTCTTCGTGATGAATTCGACTTGGATACTTTGGAAGGCTTCTCCAGGATAATACCGTTCTCCTTGGCCTCCAGTCGTCGCTTGGCGTCCTTTGAAGCAGCTTTAGATTTGATACCCCTGCGATGCGCATCGGGCATTTTTTGATCGTAAAGAGACGTCTTTGCACCAAGAGATTGCATGCGCAGATCAAGAGCCTTTAGGCGGTTCTTGCCGGTGGGTGCGAGATCCGATGCATCCTCAAGGAGGTGAGATTCCCGGAGGAGCCGTTGTAATGCGAGATCGTGCTTAAAGTTGTCCTTGTCTTCTTGTTCCTCTTCCTTTGTAACCGGTTCTGCTGTCTTCGTTGGCGCATCTGCCAATGACGGAGGTCTCGAATTCTAACTTAATGTCAGCAATGTCACCGTAAATGAACTCCACTGTAGCACGTACCATAAACGCTTTACGAGCTTTCTTGTCCATCAATTCGTCTCTTTGGGCATCCTTGTGTTCGACAATCTCCACTTCATAGCTCTCCTCGTCGCTGTCCTCCTCTTCTCCAGATATGCCATCCCAATCTGAGCCCTCTGCATCTGATAATTCCTCCTCCTCATCTTCGCCCTCGTCTTGCTCGGGATCGGCGTCTGGCTTGGGAGGTTCAATAGGCTCGAATTGCGCCTCGAAATATTTGCGGAAGATGTCTTGCGCGTTATCTGCCGGCGGTGGGCTTGCTTCTTTAGCTTTTGTGGATCGCGACACAACAGCGGTGTCTCGCTTGCGTTTCCCGGTCGTTAGAGGCATGATTTCAAATTGTAATCGGGGAAATGGAAGATTGCCAAATTCCCCATCGTCGAAGTTTTTTTTTGGGACCAAGCTCATGGTCACGTGTGATAAGGCGATATCGATAAGCCCCTCGTAGTCCAAGTTGCAAGATAGAACTGCCCGCCTGTTGTCTATGTTAATTTTTTTTTTTTTTTTTTAATGGCAGCGATAGAATCCATTAGAACAGATCCGGTATTGTATCTAGACCAATATGAACATCCATTTTGGTTGGTATCTTAATGGTCCTTCTCAATCCTTACACTAAGCTACATACAGTATATATATCCAGCCTACGGGCTAATCAAGCTAATATATCATTCTACCTATTAGGAGTTGTACAACCCTAGTCATTATCACTGAAATTAGAAACCAATACTGCCCAGGTAGGAGGAAATGTGAATAGTATTCAAGCATGAGCTTTGGGCTCGATTCAAAAGATCTACCGTACTCCTGCAGCCTGATTGTTTCATGGTTCCGAATGCTTGATCCGCGCTGACGTAGAGGAACGTTCATGGGTGTCGAAAAGCTGGCATTAGAACAGCCAAGTGGTACATGGCTTTGTCACTCATGTCCGCGTTGCTCGCGATTCAGGACCTAGAAAATGACTATATCAGTAGCAAGGAAAAGGTGGATTCCTTGATATTTTTGGCGACTCTAGTGTACATGTGTGACGTTGCCTGGAACAAGACTTATTGACCAAAAAAAAACCGGATAAACTTTGAATGTTGACTTAGACATTGGAGAAAGGATTCGAGTTTTGTATTTTATAGACGAATGGAACAAATAGAATGTGAAATAGTATACTTTCTATAGAAGAGTGCAGCACCCTTTCCGAAAGCGGGTTAGGGGCTCAGGAAGCTCCGCCCGCCAACCTCCGTGATCTTCGACTCTTCCATCCCCCATCCACTCCCTTCGATATCCCCACTGGCCACCCTTTACACCAGACACCTACGTCCCGGACGCATTAAGCGCCTTGTTAACACTTTCTTCCAACATAATTTAACTCAACTCAAGATGAAGCCCGTGGTTTCGGCGTTGAACGCCTGGTCCTGGTAAGGTCTTCCATCTTTGAACATGGCTTTAAGCCTCGGCCTCCGTCTAGAATCTAACAATGCTTGGCTTGATAGTGTCGTGATCTCCATTTTTGCAATCGTCATTCTCTCTGTCTTGGGATCCCTATACGGCGTACGTTCGACTTGACCCTCCGCATTGCGAACCAGAACTTTGCGTCATGTTGCGTTCCCGCTGGCGCATCGAACCCACATATTCTAATGGATTCGGACGAGGTTACTGACATGATCAATAATTCTATAGACCAACAATCACGCCTTCACCGGATCTGAAGGAGAGCCTGAAGATGGCCCTGCAGTCGCTGCCTCTATTTACGTCGCTGTGCTCGTCTACGCCGTACGTCACCCGTCTGGAGCGAATGCATTGCTGAGCGACGTCGGATTTTGGACTTCTGAACTAATATTTGGGTGTCTTACAGGGATTCTTTGTTTTCTGCGGTTTCCAGGCCTACCTTCATATGCGCGTAAGCCGCGGCGGCGCCATATCACTCTAAACCACAAAACATCTCCACAATATCTCTTATTTGGTTTCTCCGATTGGTATGCATTTGGGTTACATATTTCGGTCTTTCTTGGGAATACATGCTTAGGATGGAGGGGCGGGAGAGATCTGAAACGGATCAGCGGGCTCCATCTGTCTGGGCCATCACCAGTTGCCCGACGGAGTCCGCATGCACAATCTGTGCTAAGAAGTGAATTGCAATCGAGCTTTCTCAAGGAGTCTACTTGCTGGGCTGGTCTCCCGGACTCCTTTGAGATAGTATACGGATAGCTTTTTGGTGCGAGGCGTGTTTGTACATAGATCATTCGGAATTACTACCTGTTTTTTGACTCCATTGACTATCGCGTAATTGGCGATCATAGACATTTCAATCATTGCTCATAATTATTGACAAGAATACTTTTGGAGTATAACCCCGACGCCAGTGATATGCAAACATGAACCCCACCAATCAGGGGCTAATTTACTCCTCATCCTCCCAAGGGTCCAGCATCTTGGACATGTAAGGACCATCCAGAGTGTAGCCAAGGCGGGCATAGTAGCTGCGGACACCAACACCGGAGATAACACTGATCTTGCGGCTGCCATGCTCCTCGCGCGCAATCCGTTCCGCCTCCTCCATAAGCAGGGTACCAAAGCCACGGTGCTGGAATTTGCGGGCGTCACGCCCGTGAAGAGGCACCGCAGATCCGTAAACGTGGAGCTCCCGAACAATACTAGTCTGCTGGCCAGTGAACTCCGGGCGGAATGTATGGGTATCACTGCACTTGCGCAGACGAAGGAGACCAATAAGAATATCCTGCTTGGGATCCTCATAGGCCAAAAATGTTTCCCAGCCACCGTTGGCAGCGTAATCACGACGGATCAACTCGATCTGCGAGGGGCGGATCTTGTTCTTAACTTCATTAATACCAACCTCACGAGTCCGGACATCACGGCAGGTAGTTCCGAAGTCCTTCATTCGTGCCAGCGCCAGTTCGCGCAGGTTGCCGTTCTCGACACCGGAAGTGACGAGAGGCATGGGGATATCACGTTGGACACGGTAGATACGGGTCCACGGGGGCACCAACGCCATAATGCGAGCCACCAGGTCGATCAGGGCGTTGGGTGTGTAGTTCTTATACCGACCGGTCCGCCACAGCTCATAAAGACCGGTGCCGCGAATGACGAGGGTGGGGTAGATCTTCAAGCCATCGGTACGGAAGTCAGGGTTTTCAAAGTATTCCTGAAATTGGAACAGATCGCGCTCCATACCCACGTTCGGCAAGTCGGGCATCATGTGGCTGACAACCTTGAAGCCGGCATCCTTGGAAAGCTTGAATGTCTCAGCGACGGCCGCAACGGTATGGCCACGGTTGGTGTCGCGAGCAACATCCTCATACAGACTTTGCACACCGATCTCCAGACGCGTGCAACCGTATTGGAGCATGCTGCTCAAGTGGGTATCCAGGCAGTAATCGGGCCGAGTCTCGATTGTGATACCCACACACTTGATGTTGCTCATTTCGCCCGCCTGCACGGCCTCATCGACATTGTCGGTTTGGTATCCACTCAGTGCATTGTGAAGTTGGGAAATGAATGAATCGCGGTAATCGACGGGCAAGGACATGAATGTTCCTCCCATAATGATGTATTCCACCTTGTCCACACTGTGTCCCAGAGCCTTGATCTGATCGACTCGTCCTCGGGCCTGCTCAAAGGGATCGTATCGAGCGCGAATCGCGCGCATAGATGTCGGCTCATATCCAGTGTAAGATTGTGTAGAGTATTCGAAATCAGAGTCGGGGCCACCGGGGCAGTAGACACAGATGTTACCGGTATAAGCGATATGGGGGCATCGGTGGGGCTTGCACATCACAGCAACGACGGCGATACCAGACGAAGTACCTGTAGAGAGAAGTCAGCTTAGGTTCCGTCCTCCTCAGCAGTGGTTCACGTACGAATTGGCTTCGCAATCAGCTTCGGCAAAATGTATTTCTTGTAGTGTTCTGGCACGGCCGCAATGATGGCCGTGAGTGGCGGCTGAGTCGCTAGGTGATGCTTCTTCGAAACCTGGCCCCGCAACTTGTTCAGGTTGATATCTTTCTTCGGTGTCGAAGAGTCCCTCGACGACTCATATTCCTGGATGAGCGCATTGGCAATATCAGAGCATGCTCGCATATATCGCTCATTCTCTGGAACTAGCTTGGCGTTCTTTCTTGCCGTGTTTTTCGACGCCTGCGGCATCGTCACCGTCATAGTGGCCATGGTGAAAGAGGTTCACCGGCAGCGATGATGGGTTTATGTGTAAATGACACGAGACTGAAGGTGTGGAAACCAAGGTAGTTGGTGGTGGTGGGGGTGACGATTAGATAGAAAAAAAGTTGGTGGCCGAGGCAGCGCTCCGAAACTGTCAAGCCGGGTCCGCTTAAGTAAAGAAAGGTTTGTCCCGAACGAAAACTCCCGGGCGCGCATCCCGATTCCTTGCTCTAACTCAACTCCCGAGTCAACCTCTTTTTCCCCCCTTAACCCTCTCCTCTCCTATCCCTCTCCTCCATCACATTGCAGTCATGCAGGCCTTCTGCCGTAACACCATCTCGGCTGCTCGCAGCGTCGCTGGCCAGCAGCGCCGGTCGTATGCCAACGCCAGCTCTGCCTATGCCAGCACCGTGAACAACCTGAAGATCAACAAGGACACCCGAGTTCTCTTCCAGGGTTTCACTGGAAAGCAGGGAACGTGAGTGTTCCTTTCCTGAGATTCCCCTGATTTCGCGATACTGACGTGTGCTTTGTTGAACAGCTTCCACGCCGAGCAGGCCATCGCCTACGGTATTTCTCCCTCGCGTCGCGATCGCAAAAAAGGACACAAACTCACTCCTCATAGGCACCAACGTCGTCGGTGGTACCAACCCCAAGAAGGCTGGCTCTCTTCACCTTGACCTCCCCGTCTTCGCCAATGTCTCCGATGCCGTGAAGGAGACCGGTGCTACCGCTACCGCCATTTTCGTCCCGTATGAATCCATCAATCAAAGATCGACAGAACAATAGACTGACAATTTCTAGCCCTCCTCTGGCTGCCGCCGGTATTGAGGAGGCCATCGCTGCTGAGATCCCCCTCGCTGTCTGGTACGTGTCCGGAATCTTTGGTGCTCCTGAATCTTTTTTTTTTTTACTGACAGTTCACTCCTGATAGCATTACTGAGGGTATTCCCCAGCACGGTACGAGCTACTCCGGTATCTATTCATTCGGCATCCACTGACTTATTGCTCTACCAGATATGGTCCGCATTACCGATATCTTGAAGACCCAGAACAAGACCCGTCTGGTCGGCCCGAACTGCCCCGGTATCATCGCTCCCGTAAGTGTGGCCTTTACGCCCCTTCCGACGTCATATTCGATATTCATATTACTTTTAGGGACAATGCAAGATCGGTATCATGCCCGGCTTCATCCACAAGCGCGGCCGTGTCGGTATCGTCTCCCGTTCCGGTACCCTCACCTACGAGGCTGTCAACCAGACCACCCAGGCCGGCCTTGGTCAGTCTCTCGTTGTCGGTATCGGTGGTGACCCCTTCTCCGGCACCAACTTCATCGACTGCTTGAAGATCTTCCTTGAGGACCCCGAGACCGACGGTATCATCATGATCGGTGAGATTGGTGGTTCCGCCGAGGAGGATGCCGCCGAGTTCTTCAAGGCCAACAACATCCACAACAAGCCCGCTGTTTCCTTCATCGCCGGTATCTCCGCTCCCCCCGGCCGCCGCATGGGTCACGCCGGTGCCATCGTCAGCGGTGGTAAGGGTGGTGCCGACTCCAAGATCGCCGCTCTCGAGGATGCTGGTGTCATTGTCGAGCGCAGCCCTGCCTCCCTTGGAAAGGCCCTGCTTGCTGAGTTCGTCAAGCGTGACCTCGTCTAAATGGGTCGATTCTTGTGACGTGTAATGCTCTTTGGTGTCCTGGTAAGAAGGCTGGGAATCCGAGGTATATCCATCTATGATGGCATTTGGCGGTGTAACCATGCCGCGACTGTATTCTTTTCTCCTTTGTGTGTTAGAGACCCTTGAAGAGTAATTAGTTTCTTGTACTTTTTACATATGATTGTGCATTTGTAATTGGTATTGCATTTTTCCTCTTGATCAATCTCGATGGGTTCCAAATTGGGCCAATTCAGTGGCTATCAGCCCACCCATCTATACTTCAAGACGGGTTAACACTCATGCAGATCTTGCCAGATCACTGTGTATGTACATAGTGTTCTGCCGGTGGTTGTTGCCCTGTTGCCGAGTTGATCGTACTTATCTAGATGCTAGGGGCACGCTCGGACAGGAAGCAAGTATCGCCGAGCCATCATAAACATGAAATTTCATAGCAATGATCTAAGCTTTATGATGATAGGCCATGGATGAATTTGCTTCAAGAACATCCCAAGTGACCCATTTTTAAGCCTTCCTTAAGGCTTCGACAACATCCTCTGTTCCAATAACGTCACAGAATTCCCCATCAAGACTGGCAACAGAAACCTTGTGAATAGTTTCAGAATCAAATCCACCCTTGCCAAAGGTAGCAGTTGCATCTGACACAAGAACAATTCGTCCCTTATCCACAGGCACATCCTTGACATGAGTGCCGTCCGACTTGATCTTCACAGCTTCCCCACCAAGCAAGCGATCCACAACACCCAGATTAGCCGCCATGCGTACAGTAGTAGAGACGCAGTGATCAGTCGTCAACCCGGCAATAATAAGCTGCCTAAATCCCTTCTCTCGCAAGTGCGCTTCAAGATTGGTTCCTATGAAGGAAGAATTGACAGATTTCCAGAAAATAGGCTCCGAGCCGTCAGAGGCCGGGGTAGCAAAGTCCAGCGGACGGATTCCGTCCTTAGAAGGGTGCAGCGGACTACCGGGTGTCACGGAAGAATGGAAAATATGGATCACTTCTAGCAGAGTGGACGATGAAGATCGTGCGGTCCGGAATGTAGAAAAGAGATTCTGAAGATTGGTTTCATATCGTGGATTGGAGCGCGTGGTTCCCCAGTGAGAAATTGTTTCTGGAGCGCAGAAAGCGATTTGATTGTCGATAAGAATGAGAGCCGTGGGAAGACTCAGGTCTAGAGGTGGCATTTTGAGGATATTGAATTGGATGTAGATGAACGATAAGGGGGGGGGGGTTAGTGGTTTTATACAAGGTGACGGGATTAGATGAGTCAGGGAATTATAAATTGGGGACTCGTCTGACCACACCTTTCCCCCAGATCCACCATTCAGTGTGGGCGGTGGAGTCATCTCAGTAGTCATCAAGCAAACAGATGGAGTCTAACCCCTCATACGGGATTCCAACATCTGCAAATTTTATCGTTCTTTCTTCCCCCTTCTACATGTGCATCACCCTCAAGGTCCATCAAGAAAAAGGAAAACTAAAAGGGAGAACAAGCTTAATACCTTTATCGAGCTGCCTCTACTGACAGGTGTCTACATCAATTTGGGCTCCAGAGCTTCAAATCAACGTAAGCTACTTGAGTCATAGACTCAGCGTAGCTAACTCATAACATGTTTAGAAAGCTGGTGCAACCATCCCCCGGCACCTCTCAGGCTAAACCTCCCCCCGCCATTCAAATCATTGACGAGGATAGAAATCATCAGGAGGCAGTCAGACAAGTTATTATACGACAGCAGGATGGAGACCACATCGATTAGATACAGGTAGCTGCCTCTGATATCTTCGCACTAGGCTGTATTTCAGTACCGACATGCTCACTTATATCCATGTTTTCGCTATTCGTCCTTCACATTTGAAGTGACCGTTTGGCCGTAATTGTCCGGGGCAGCATGATTGCAAGGGACCCCAGAGTCATCCACATCGATGATGTTCGTACACTGATAGACCTCATGTTGAATGTCTGTGTCATAAAGCGGCAATCCCAACGTACTGTTCACAGATTGAATATCGATGTTCTCAAACTTGATTCCCGGACAAGGGTGTACATCGGAGCAATAAATCGACGCTGCAATATTATACCGAGACGTTCCCTTAATATTGGACCATGTGATATCTTCAATAGCCATCTTGGATGTATTGCAGCTTTGCCCACTTTCAGAGTAAATGCACTGAGAGATTTGAATAGGCAAGGCAACGTTGGTCAAGTCAAAGTTGCGGTAGGTGACGTTTTTGATGAGACCACTGCCGCCACCTCCACTATCCCCATTGGAGCTACTATCATCGGATTCGCCCTGCCATGTTTTGATAAAGGCTCCCTCCATGCAATTCAAGCACCGGACGTCTTCAAAGGTGACATTCTCGACATAATCGGGCATCGCGGGGTATTGCCCCACAGATCCAATGGTCATACCGTAGTTGCCATGACAAGTAACGTTTCGGACCATCAAGTTCGTGGTATTCCCTTTAGCTGCCACACAATCATCTTGGTTGGTGATGTCGGCATTTTCGACAAGTAATGTATCACTATTCCAAGAATCGTAGCCATCGGTGTTGACAGTACCCCATTCATCATTACTCGTAGCATTCACATAAAGATTCGTGATGGATACGTTCTTGCTGTATGACACGAATGTAGCCCAGAACTGTGGCTGAATGACGTGTAGACCATCCACAAGCAGATTTTCAGAATTAAAGAATGTGATGCTAATAGGCCGACCCGGTTGATTGCTTTGATTGCGGTTCTCTGTGTACCACGCCTGGCCATTTCCATTGTACCAACCACCTTCGCCGCGAAAAGTGACGTTGGTTCCACCAAATAGCCAGGCCGTGGATTGGTTTTGGAATACCACCGAGTAAGAGTGGTTGAGCCAGTATGAAATATCGTCGGAAAAGAGCAGCTCGCCTTGTAGAGACACATCGCAATTCACTAAGTTTGTCGTGTTCAAGACCGAGTTGATGTTGAATGTATGGTTGGAGAAGACAATTTGACCATTGGATCCACAAGTCTGAAAAGCTTTATGAATAGAGGGCGCATCGTCGACGGGCGACCCATTGTGCTTGAGCGACTCCGGATAAAGACGACAGATGCTCCCTTCTTCATGAATGACATAGGCAGAGCCTAGAGTGGCCAAAGTGCTGACTGAGCCGAGGAAAGACCACAATCGCATGGTGAAGTAAATATTGTGTCGAAATGGTGCGTTTCCAATCTATTATTATCAGATCGGATCTTTTCCAGGTAAACCATTATTAAGTAAAATACTTGATCATTGAGCACTGATGAAACCCCCACAACATACCCCACAACATTGGAAGGGTTACATTCCCCCAGGTACACACGCCCACTTTTCATTTTCTGTGCACTGTATACCAACCAATGAGGAACATCTTTGCTTTGTCAGGAAATGGTTCGGGGCACAAGGCCTAAGCGTGGAAAAGAATACGATGAGGGGGAGCGACGATCTTGACCTTTGATCTTTTCTATTCGGCCTTTCTTGACCCGAATACCCCGGATGATGAGTTCATACCAAGTGACATAGGTATCTATGCAGGTACATTTAGACTCGCTGGAAGTACAATGGCTGTGGTGGCTTAGAGAAACCCGCCTAGTCCTAAAAGGGTATCTAGCTCGTCTACTTTATGCCAAGCATTTTCATTGGACCTTGATCTAGATTGCTGCCATAAAAGGGGCTCTTGTCTGTTGATTTGTAATGAAAATAGCAAGCTGATCTCTACAATCAGTCTTTACACGTGTACTGTTAGGAGAACTTACTGGGCCTTGTAAGCAAAAGAATTGCGTAACACGGGAGACCAGCATAGCGACACTAACGCGCTCCCTGCCCTTTTGGGATACGTGGATAAGTAAACCGACCAAATGTTGGCTATATAAGGCCCTAGATTAGACGCTCAATTCCTGAAACCACTCTTCTTCCTCTGACATCAGTTCGCAACAATGTTGGCAATCAAAGGTGTCTTCACCTTTATTTTGATTCTTGCTTCGTCTCATAAGGCATATTCGTCCTGTGAGCCAGAAATCTCTTATCCTGCTCCTATATATGATTTGAATACTCTGGAGAATACTTTCCAAGATATAGACAACAGCCTCGATAAGCTGATCAAAGCTGGTGATTACAACGGGAGTTCCTTCTCATTGGAAATTTCCTCTCCGAGCCAGACTCTATACACCAAATACCACTTCGACAAGTCTCTGGGAGGAAGCCCGATCAACGGTTCCTCAGCATATCGGATTGCCAGCAACACAAAATTGTTTACTGCGTTGGGAATCTTGAAGCAAGAGGCAGCGGGGAAACTGGGGCTTGACGACGAGGTGACAAAGTATATACCGGGGCTTCTCAACGGTACAAGTAAAATCAGCTGGAAGGGAATCACGATTCGATCCTTATTGGCCCACCTGAGCGGCCTTCCGGACAACTATGGCGATGAAGATTTGCTCCTTATGCTCTCCGATCCATCCGCGATTGGGCTTCCTCCATTAGATACAGACGAGGAAAATAATCTGCCAAAGTGTGGCGCTTATAGTGAATGGACCATTGCGTGTACCCAGGCAGGTATGTAGACAGCCTTGTCTCGTCGCTTATTCGCAAACTGACAACCCATTTTTAGATCTCGATGAAAATCTTCACAACGTGAACTCGGTGTTCCCTTCTCAGAAAGAAACATCTTACAGCAATGTTGGGTTTGACCTCCTTGGTCAAGTTTTGGCGAAGGTGACCAATATGAAATATGAAGACTACATCAAGGAGGCAATTTTCAAACCCCTTGGCATGCACGAGACATCTTTTGCTGTACCTGCAGCTTCAGTCGCTGCTAGTGCTGGATCAGGTTCTGACTGGGGCGTGGACGAAGGTGCCGATAATCCGTGAGTCTATTTCTTTCCATACGATCAATGCAAATTTTAACAATTTGTACAGGAGTGCCGGGATCTACAGCTCCTCTTCGGACATGATTAAATTTCTTCGCTGGGTCCTCAAGAACTATGAGAAAGTCACTCCATCACTCAACTGGTTCCAGCCTGCAGCTTGGAATTCTGGATCTCACTCGCTTCTTGGATATCCGTGGGAGATCTTCAGAACCACTTCGATTCTTCCGAACACGAAAAGCCCCGTTACATTCTACACAAAGGGCGGGGGTCTAACAGACTACTATACCTACAGTTTTATCATCCCACAGTACGACCTTGTGGTTTTCATGGGCGTGGCTGGAGGCTTGTCTGCACTCAACACAATATTCACGGATGTTCTGAACCCGCTCGTCATCGCAGCAGAGTCTGAAGCACAATCCCAGTTGAAAAGTTCATACGGAGGAGTCTACACATCTACTGATTCAAGCTTGAATTCTTCGATCACTCTCACTCAGACCCAGTCACGGTCTATGTACATCTCCTCGTGGATCTCGAATTCCACGGACGTTCTGGCAAACCTGATCCCCTTCGTGTCCTCAACGGCGGGTACGAGTGGTGATATGTACTTCCAGCTCCTCCCTACCTTTCAAACGAGGCGCACGCCTGACGGTCGGATTGGCGAGGTGTGGCGGCTTATCGACGTGATCGATGATTACGAGAACCCTACAAATTCCACAACGGTCTGGAATGACTATTGCGTGGTAAATATCGATCCGTTCTCCTATGGAACAATTCCTCTGAATGAGCTTGTGTTCTGGAGAAACTCCAGTGACCACAGATCCACGGTGAAATCCGTGACACTTTCAGCATTCAAGGTCAATTTGCGTCGGAACTGAGGTTCTTCGCAGAGAGCACGATAGGACAGAAAGTTTAAGAGCATAGTATCATGACTGATACTAAAAACAGTGGGAGAGGAGACAAGAGCCATATGTGAGAGAGAATGTCTTAGCTAATGTAGCAGAGGAGGCCAGAGAGAGAAATCCGTGTATATCTAGAAGTGCAATTATAGAGACAAGTACATCAAAAACTAGCACAAGAAGATCAAATGCATCCTGTTGGTCAATTTCAGTTAGCTTTCAAGAAAACAAACAAGATCGCTATAGCACTCCTTACCAGCATTTGTCGTTTTCTGGCGAAAGACGTTCTTGGCGCATGGCATTCATGCCGGTGATAGTTCTCAAAACGCACATCTGCCTGTCTATATACATTTGCAGTGTTTCTGAGCTATGTGGAGATGCTCTGGCTAGGCTCAGTGGCCATATGAGAGAGCTTGCCCACCCAGCAAATATAAATGACTTGCTTGGGTTGTTGACCCAAGCATCCGGCCTCAAAATTCCGGCACACTGGCGCAGATTGCGACTGCTGTTTGCCGGGCAATAGTAGATGTCTCATTGAGTGATCTATGTAATGTCTTCTCGACATCTTCTGCTACCCCAAGATTATGAGATAGATAAGCAACTATGCTCGAATTAAGTAGGTTGGCATTAAACAGCCGCGTCATTCGCAGCGTGTTCCAAGTCTGAGCAACTCGAAAGCTACTGAAGCTGTGGACCGGAGGGTGATACCCAGTTTGACCGAAATCAATATTTTGGCTGTCCGTGGTATCACAAAAAGCAAATTGGTCGGGAAATAATTGGGGCATCAATTCCAATAAGGACTGTATATCCTTCTCCATTTCTTGTAACTGTGCGATGTAGAGTAGTGAGATTGCAGACTCGTCAAATTGCGTATTCAGCAGAGCAAGTCGACCAAGAACTTCCCAGAAATTCGCAGCTTGAACACTCTCATTTATCCAAGTGGCTGAATACAGAGATTGAAGTTGAGGAGGTAGAGGCAGACGGCGTTGTAGGCAGTCTATCTGTACAACAGAAATGATATGATGGAGAAGTCCCTGGCCAGCAAAATTTTGAAATATCGTGGAAAGTGAGCATGATTCTAATATTGCCAAGATCCCCTGGATATGCTTGGACCAAACATTTTGTGCGTCATGGTACGACTTTAAGGAAATGACGGCAAATAGCGCCAATAATAAAACCGAAGCCACAGTCTCCGGAGTAGCGGACTGTGGCCCTTGTAGAGCACTCATTGTTTGCTGCAACCCAATGCCATATTTTTCTTGGGCTAAGATTCGCAAATCACCCCGGCGCTGCTCATTTGCCATGTAGCCGAGAGCAACGGCTTCAAAACTAGCCTCCAGCGAAGCAGGTCGTCCATGAGGCAAATATAGGGTGGGTAGCCAATCGAGATAGGTACCGCCAGCATAAGCAGTTGTGAAGAGGTTGATCGCACGAACAGAAGGAGGATCCACAAGTAATTGCATTTGCGGTGGGGGTGTTAATTGCTGGGAAGTGCTAGCCCCTGAGATTGATTTAGAGTCGCGCGAGTTGGCTTTTTGCGTCACCGTGCCAGTCTCATCGTAGAACATGAGGTCTATTTCCTTTCTGTAGCCAGTACATACTGCGCTCACATTGATACATTGTGAACACGCCGGGCGACGACGATCGCACTGATCTTGGATTAGGAGATCCGTCGAACCAAAGATTTGTGGCCGAGGCTTACTTTGATTCTTCTTTCACGACAGAGTGAGCAGGCCGTGCTTCGTTTCCCTCGGAAAACCATGATGAAAACGATGTCCAGTTCCGATACCGTTCCGCAATCTTGACAGACTGCCAATGCTGAGCAATTAGAGTGGAAGCCAACATCATGTGGCCCGGGAAGGTGTAAGGCGTAAGGCGAAAGTGGGGGCCAAGAATCCCTTGGTTTTAAATATATGCCTACCTCTGCTTCCCAGAAGCATGAACATAATATGCAGCCTCATGCCCTTGGTCTCGACTCCGATCTCGCCACAATCTATACTCCTTTCACTACCGTATGTTATAGGTGGCTATGCCACGATGTTGATCATCTGCGGACGCTTAGTGGGGAGAGAATAATCCTGATGTCCTAATTGTAGACGGCATCAGATCCACATCTGGACATAAAATTCACGTTTCACTGTGAGAGATTAGCTGTGTTATGCATACAAAGTACGTCATCTTCATTGTGAAAATCTGGTTGTTTGGAAATACTTCTGCAACCTTTAAATTGGTAGTGATCGACATCTTTCGGCACTTGCGGCAGTTTATGTTCGACAAACCCATGAGTCTAAAACACGGAAGGTTCTTAACTGGGCACTTGCACTCCCCGAATGCTCCACTGCCGCGTAACTCGTCCCCTGATTCTCATTCTCGGCTTTTCCGGATCTTCTCTTCACTAGAACTGTAGTGGTCATCAACACCGTCGGAGCACGCCTTGTTGACGAATGGATTGAGAACGAGAATGTTACTGCAGTGCTGTACGGTAGCCTTCTTGGCAAAGAATCTGGATACTCCATTGTTGATGTTCTGTACGGTGACGTCAACCCCAGTGGACGATTGATCTATACAATCGCCAAGAACGCATCGGACTACAACGTGGGCATCTGCTACACCGCGAACTGCAATTTCACCGAAGGCAACTACATCGACTACCGCTACTTTGATGCCTACAATGTGACGCCCCGCTATGAGTTTGGCTACGGTCTCTCTTACACCAACTTCACGTATTCCTCTCTGGACATTGACTCACCGTCGCCGCTCTCGCATCATCCCACCGGCAAGCTTGCTGTCGGTGGCTACGAGGATACCTGGGACATTGTCGCAAATGTCAGTGCTGTGATCATGAATTCTGGAACTATCAGTGGTACAGAGGTGCCTCAGCTATATATTGAATACCCCGCATCCGCAAAGCAGCCTCTTCGCCAGCTGCGTGGGTTCGAGAATGTGAACATTGCTGCGGGTAAGCAGACGCGAGTGGAGTTCGGTCTGCGCCGCCGCGATATTTCTCACTGGGATGTGACGGCCCAGAAATGGGCTGTTGCACCTGGCATATACACGGTGTATGTCGGAGCCAGCTCGCGGGATCTGCGATTGCATGGAAGCTTTCGCGTTGAGACCAAAGCTTGAGTCGGGATGACTTTTTGATCATGGGACTATCAACTAAGACGGTGGGCTACACTTCGCATTTAGATATTTCCTATAATCTACAATTTACAATTTACAATTTAGATCAGTCATATGCACAGCGTGTGGCCTTGTTTATTTGAGTTTTTCTCTCCGCATGGTTCCCCTTTACATTTAATCCGCCAATCCAGTCCATGATATTTTCGATCTATGAACTCATATTTTTGGTTCTTGTCTCGGGTAATGCCGTATATCCAGTTGTTCCCGACTCCAACTGGATTTCTTGTTCTCAATTCTCCAGGTCTGTTTCTTTATTTACTCTTTCCGTTCTACGCTAGCGTCGTCTGACCTCACCCCAACCGCTTTTGTCTCAGCCATACTCTTTGGCCACCTAATCTTTATCCCGAATCCCTATCTCCGAACGTAAAAGAGTTATATGAATAACGAGAGGATCAAGGCTGTGAAAGCTCAGACCGCACGATTGGGTCGTCCAGCGCAATTGTCTCACATCCCCACTTGGGTTGCCGAGCTCAATCACATCAGAGCCCATCCTTTAGCTAAGTGGGGTACAAGTGGGATGATCGGCATAAATGCGGAGACAGGAGTGGTTCGCATGTACATCCTCATCTGCAAGAGGCGTTGCTTATGTCAATCATTGTCTTAGGAGCTGCCTTGATTTCCGGGCTTCCATGAGGTATTTTGTCTTTCCACCACACCTCCCGCGCAGCTACCTGATCTAAAAATTGCATCCACGGTCGCCGGCGAACTAGTGTACCCAAGCATTGGACGCGCTAAGCAAAGCAACATCCGATTCACCCGTGGAGACGGAAACCTTGTGGCCGACTCCATCGCCAAGAAGTTTGTTTTCGATAAAACGTCACTGGGTCCTTGGCTCCCCTATAAAGCGGGCGCATCTCTGCTCCATCAACAAAGAGTATTCACTACACACTATCAGAATCCCCTACGAAACTCTTTCGAAGTCATTTACTCTACAACCATCTACTACATTATGAAGTTCCTCGTCTCTCTCGCACTGCTGGCTGCCACTGCCCTGGCCAGCCCCTTGTGTTCTCGTCAAGCCAAGGAGTTCAAGCTCAAAACTACGGGCTCGACGAAGCCAGAATTTAATAACCTTTATCTGTACTCCTACCACACTGGCGCCGGTCTGAGCGACGGAGTGTTGGACAGTAATGGAACCGTGGCACCTAAGTTCTCGCTGAATGGCACTGTTGCCTATGCTGATCTGGGAACTGATTACCCATGGGGCATGACGGTCGCTGGTGATACCAATTATGCCGGTATGTGTTTATACGAAAATTCATCCTTGAGTTATTTTCTAATTGTCTGTATAGCGTGGGAGCCAGTCACCATCAATGCAGGAGGCGGCGAAACAGGATTCGCAATCAGCAATGGCAATTTTGTTTGGTCCACAGATGAAGGCTTTGCCGGCTGGCTCGGTAAGTTTTAATATATTGACCAGTATTCTTTTTTGAATGCGAACTAACCTTGTTACAGTCTGCCCCTGGTATCATAATGCGCCGCAACTGTTCGGCCTCATCTCGTACTACGACCCTGTTATCCCTTCAAGCTGCAGCAAGGTCACCTTGAAGCCCGTTTACTGAGCAGCCCGAAGGGAATTGATGAATACCACGGTGTAATTAATGCTAATAGATGAGCACCGGGTCAAAACCCTTGTGGGAAAGTTATGTGACACCAGTTCGTGAATTCAATCATTGTATCATTGCTTTTATCATCTATCATGAAAATGGGAGATCCTTATGAAGCCGCAACAACATTCGGCATCTCCTCGTAATATCGTTTATCCATACCGGCCTCCAAGCGAGCTTCTTCGTTAAATGGTCCGCGAAGGGGTCCACGGAAATGTTTTTGAACGTTGGAGCGGAAGACCTGCACCGGGTCGGTTCCTTCCTGATTACAGATCCAGGTCAGCCATCGGTGGCCCGTAGTCACATGTGTAATTTCGTCGTGGTGGATGACCTCGAGCGCTTCGACGCTCTCGGTGTCGCCGGAGAGGCGGAATTTCTGAATCGTCATCGGGTTGACATCTAGACCTCTAGCCTCGTGGACCAGAGCAATGATGCTTATACGGGCGCGAAGATCATACGCGGTTTCCTGAGCAGACAGCCACAGACTGTGATGAACAGGGAGGGCGCCAAAGTGCGAGCCCATTTCTTCAAGCCGGGTGCGCAGAAGAGAGAAGTGTTTCGCTTCATCACTTGCAACCTTAAGCCAGTCATGGAAATAAGCTCGTGGTAGTTGCTCCGAGCTTTTCTCAGTCTGGAATGAAGCGAATCGCACACAAATATCGATGGCCAGGTCAATCGCCCACAGTTCAATATTGGCTAGCGCATGGAGCATGGCAATCCGGCTCTTCAATGTACCTCCTCGTCCCGTCCTCGGCATAGCGCCCGGGTTGACGGTGAGCATCTTCTCACGGGGCGGCTGGTCAGGTGCAGCCACGGTGCCTCGTCCAAGTTCCATGGGTGAAGAAGAGGCCTCTCTCTCGGTGAAGATAGCGAAAAGATGCGTGGTCAACTCGATCTTGTGTTCAGGGTGAGCAGTATTCAGAATATGGACCGCCCAGTCGCATAATGTCGCATTATCATCCAGATAACGAGCCATTCCGGAATCCTCCTGCTTGGCTGCTGGTGTTTCTGATGGTCGCGCATTTTTCAGTTTGACTTTTTCGCTCACGGGCTCAATCTTGCTGAGTTCCACGTTTAAACCATCTTCAGCGGGGAAATCTAACATGACATTGTCCCCACGCACATCGACAGGGTATGTGCATGCTTTGATACCCACACTCGACTCTCCGGTCTCCACGTTAAAATCATATGCGTGCCAAGGACAGCTGGCCACATATGCCGAATCCTCAATATCAATCAGAGAGTCGACCATCGGCCCGCCCGCATGAGGGCATTCCGCCTCCATGGCGTAGTAGGACCATCCTTCCTTCTCGTTGGGTTTTGAGCTGGTCGGGTCGATGGATGGCAGGCGAAACAGCACCAGCCGTTTCCCTGTGGACATGTGAATCACATATCGTGCCTGGGTGAAGCCTGTCAGAGGCCCACAGTTGATTATCATTTTGAAGCTGGATAGTTAAGCCGTGCTCTGAGAGAAGATGTTGGCCTGATATGGGCAGTTTTTAAGAACCACGTGACATGCGGGACCAATAAACTTTTCAAGCGGGAATAAGTGGGGCCATTGTTTAATCTTGGCACCAATTTTACTACGTACATACATGGGTTTTAATCGCCACTGGCATATGGAGTGTTTGGTGACGCTCTAGTTCCCCAATTGAATGTTTTGTGTATGTACAAGTCTTCAACAAGTATGCTGTTGATTTCTAGGAAAGCTGTGTAGTCGCACTCGTCCTAGTCTGGAAAACCAAAGCCCCGAAAGTATGTTTTTGAACAGGTCGATCAATCTTCAAGACGTTACTATTCACGCAGACCTGCCCTTGAAGTCTGGACAAGTGATCTTGGAGGGGTGTGAGGCTCTATTCCAGACCGGATATTATCGCGCTCTTTTAAACGACCGCATGTGGACACCGGAGAACTCCAGAAGCTAATCAACGTGGGCCTTGGACGATTGATAAGTCCGTGGGATGAAGACACGCCAGAACAGCGAGAGCAGGTGTTACTGTTTGTTTACCACTGAAGGAGATAATCCGCTGACGGTAGTTCTGCATGATGACCCGCATGAGAGATAAGAGACTAATGCTGCTGGATTTGAAGGGAACATTTCTCACAATTAATTTCGCTACCCTAGTTCGATAGATACCCATGGGACCGGTATTGCATTTTTAATTTCTCATGATTGAGTAACAGCTTAGGTGCAGTGTCTGGCTACGATCAGGACCGGGAAACCCGGAATGTTGAGTCAATTACCGTAGATTTGTAACACAACTGAACTAAGCCGACTAGTGACACTTGTAGATTTCGTGGCTTATGACTATGAGCTAACAAAAGAAGTCGAGCGGCTCGCTTAGGTTGGCAGTTATAGAGTGACATTATTTTCGCTGACCTCAGAAAGTAGGAGAGCTAAACAGCGGTGTACAATATACACCTAGAACATGAAAAGTTTTAATCAATCTTTTCAAAGAATCTTTAGCAGTATTATGCCAAGATAACGGTGGTGCTTGTTATCCCGCCATGTCAGCATGAAGGATGAAATCCCACAACCTTAACTTAAGGCGACCAGCTCACGGGCCACCCGAAGTGCACACAACACCACGGTGTTCATTGGTGTTCACCGGGAAGAGCAAGGCGGAGCAAGCTGCAAAGGGGCCGGGCCAAGTGGAGAAAGATCATCCGTTATTGAATAATGAGTCTCGTACGCACACCTAGAGACCTATGGGAAACAAGATCGATCATAAATTCAGATCCCAATTGATATGGTTGGTCTGACCCCGGAAACAGCGGGAAGGGAAGGTTTAGTCAGGGTGAGCCCCTTTTGAAAGGCGGAGATTGACTATTTGCGGGGTGGACCGCAAGTGGAAAATCAATTCCTTCAACTACCACGTTTTCGTGCCAGTACCATGGGTTTCTTACGTGTTCCATAACAATGTGAGACAGCATAGCTGATAGCAGATCAGCACCAAAAAGCGGTGGAGTTGCATCGGCCACGGGGGTCGCCTAAGATCAGCTTGCACAGGCCGAGATCGGGCCCAGCTAAGGCTACTGTGGATCCCTGCGATGTACGGAAATCCTGGGGCTATTGGCTACGATGACTCAAGTTACATATTTTTTCGCCTTTAGCTCTTGGCTATTTCTACTTAGTTTTTCTGTTTCTCCCCTTTTTTTCCTTTTCTCAACTATCTTCGCTTGCATAATCCTCTTGCTATTGTCCCGGTTGTGCATCCTGGTTGCATTAGTTGTGCGCAGCCAAGAAGCTCGGACATTATTTGTAGTTCCTTAAGCCGAGGATCAGCACCTGGGCGATCGGCAATCGAGGAGTCGAATTCCCTCTTTCCCCTCTCACATTCCTCTCAACGGACTCATTGATAAACAAGCGCGCTGCGTGGGTCATCGCTCCCAACCATGACTGTGACAGGTAAGTCTCTCATGTCTGCTGGATTTGTCTCCAGCGCAAGAATACACATTTTATTTCCAGGGCGGAGACCGGTGCTGACAAGCTCCTTTTGGGGTAGATTTCAAATCGGAGACTGGCGAAGGCCAGGTCTTTCCGGAACAAGTCGACAGTCCGACCTTCGATCATGAGCTTCCTCCGCTTCGATCAACCACAGAGCGCAAGCTGATGGCCAAGATTGACTGGCATATTCTGCCATGTCTCTGCGTGCTCTATCTTTTGGCTTTCTTGGATCGGTATGGTTCCCCGCATGCGCCCCGAACTTTGCGACGCGAGCGCTGACATTGGTCATCGGATGTATAGGGTCAACATCAGTAATGCGGCTACGTTGGGCCTCACGGAAGACCTTAACATTGCTACCGGCATGAAGTACAATATCGCCCTGACGATCTTCTTCGTACCGTACATCATCTTTGAAATTCCATCGAACATCCTTCTGAAGAAATTCAAGCCTCATGTCTGGTGTATGTCATTCGGTTCAATTGCTGGTTAGTCTCTGTGGAGACAAAACTAACTCTATATAGTGCCGCTTTGCATGTTTGGCTTTGGCCTCGTGATGGTTTGCCAGGGTTTGGTCCAAAACTGGGGTGGATTGATGGCTACCCGTTGGTTCTTGGGAGTTTTCGAGACTGGCATGTTTCCCGGATGTAAGTGATGAACCGAGGGCCTTTATGCCGTTGGGTGATTCTGATGGATTGGCAGGCTTCTATCTCCTGGGTATGTGGTACAGGCGCAGCGAGGCCCAGAAGCGTTTCAGCTTCTTCTTCAGCTCCACCACACTTGCTGGCGCATTCGGTGGTGCGCTCGCGTACGGTATCTCACAGATGAGCGGAGACCGTGGCTACAGCGGCTGGCGGTGGGTCTTCATCATCGAAGGCTGTATCACCTGTGTGGCAGCTTTTATCTTGTTCTTCTTCATGCCTGATTTCCCAGAGGACGTCAAGTGGTTGACCGATGAGGAGCGCGAGTTTGTTCGTGCGAAGCTAGCCAAGGACGTTGGCAAGTCAGCCCACCATGTCAGTATGGGCTGGCGTGAGGTTGTGTCTGTCTTCAAGGACTGTAAGTTTCCTCTAGGGCTTGACTATTGGTACAGATTGGATACTGATTGATACAATAGACAAGGTCATTCTCGGAGGCTTGATGTACTTCGGTCTCATCGTTCCGGCTTATGGTTAGTTACTCTCGTAAACTGTTTATCGGCATCGCTGACTCAAGTGATCTAGGCTATGCATACTTTGCGCCCTCTATTATCAAGAGCTACGGATACAGCTGTATGTCCTGTCTTCCCGCGTTTTCAGACCTTCGCTAACTTGATGTGCAGCGGTGAAAACCCAATTGTACTCCATTCCACCTTGGGCAGCAGCCTTTGGCTTTTCCATGGTGATCGCGTTCTTCTCTGATCGTCTGAAGCACCGCTATGTGTTCACCTTGATTCCAATTATGGTTTCCATTGCTGGTTTTGCCATGCTGCTAAGCATCCACGGCAAAGAGCACAAAGCTGCCGAGTACGGTGCACTGTTCCTGGTGACAAGTGGTGCGTACAGTGCCATGCCCGTCATTGTGTGTTGGTTTGCTATGAACTTGGGTGGTCACCACCGCCGCAGCATCGGCACTGCATGGCAGGTTGGTTTTGGCAACATTGGTGGTATCATCGCCACCTTCTCTTTCCTGAGCACGGATGCCCCGAAATACACCAAGGGATACAGCATTTGCATTGGGTTCGCTTGTCTGTCCATCATCTCTTGTACAGTATACCTCGCAGCAGTGTGGCTTGAGAACCGCAGACGCGACAATGCTGTCGTTGATCCCAATGCCATCTCTGAGGAAGAAGAGGAGTTCCTTGGTGACCTTGCACCCAATTATCGGTACAACTACTGATAATATGACGTTGCTTTTACGATAGGGTTGGAGATTCCGCGGTTCACTCCTAGAGATGATGGGGTTCCCGAAGATATATGATGTACATGAGTTGGAGCTTCAGAGCTCTGGAAATACATAATGGTTGAAGCTATAGTATCTAATTTTCGGGATTTGTGTGATGAGGGTACAATGTTTAATGTGTGGAAATGGTTGATATTACGAAAAGAATTGAATCCACATTAATCACTGATTCATTCGTCTTCTTATTGTTTCGATGGAAAAGAATCAATGATGTGCGGAAACCCTATTTCCACTGTGTGATGCAATACATTGGTCACGTGCCCCATATTGGCGATGTCAATATGTCCTAAAAGGGTTAGGGCCTCGCTTAGCTGAGTAAGCTGCCCACTACACAAATGCGCCGCGGGCCGCAGTTGCATTTGTCTTTCTTCACTATCTCTCCTCATCCTCGCAGAACTGTTAGTGGCCACCCAAAGATTCCCCATCTAGATTGAGTTTAGCTAACCAGACCATAGTAACATCTACGAAGATGAGAGCTAAGTGGAGAAAGAAGCGCGTTCGCCGTCTCAAGCGCAAGAGAAGAAAGATGCGCGCCAGATCGTGAGTTTCTCTCAGCGATCACATTTCGCAATTCATTCAATGCTTGCAAGTACTAACAAAATCAATAGCAAATAAACAACTCGCCCCCTCCTCCTCAGTTCCTCTTATCGAGGCTCATGTTTGAACACTGAACACACCAATTGATGACCCGCTGGACAACATCCGTTTTTCTTCGTGTCACGCCTTTCAACAAACAAGTTACCTGTCCGGATTCGGTTTCCGCCATTTGAAGAATCCGCAGTCGCTCGACGGAATCCACGTTCAAACGATATCCGATTTCCCACATTTATCCAATTCTCTCGGATTCCTACAACGTCGTTCGTTCTGTTGCCGGGCATGGGTTAAGTGGATACCCACTTTATGTTAAACTTGGAGAGGCGATTGTGTTTAGTTGAGGGTTGGAGACTGATTCTTCTGAATCAATTTGAGCTCGGTACTGGGGTGTCTGTTCAACTACTAAGCTCATTTTTAATTTTTACGATCCCTGAATTCGTTCGAGGATCGGAGCTATGGAGCGGTTTTTACCGAGAGTTTACAATCAAAAACTGGAATTAGCTCGAAGATCCTTGGTTCCGATAGCTATGCTTGCCGATGAATCGATGACACTTTACGAGTATTTTGATCTTCAATATTAGTAGCTGTAGCTTGCCGATCTTGTATACTTGAATTAAGTGAATCCTGGATAAGCACCTGAATAGCTGCTCAAATTGTTTTGTGCGGATACCCACTCACCGCCTTTGAGATCGTCTCCGCAACGGATTTTTTTCTGCCCGTGACATTCGACATTTATTTCGACCGAGATACGACGATCAACCATTGAGGCTACACGTTCGGAAATCCTTTGTGATTTTAGCCGTCAATTCTGCGATCATAATGCCGTCCGACAAAACAGAGAAAAAGCGCAAGCGCGTCTCGGAACGCCATGAGCGTCCCAGCAAAAAGGCCGTTCTGGAACTGCAGGCCCTCCCGCCGTTGGCAGCTAGCATTGTCGAGGATCAGAGCGAGCTGGCTCCAGTGATCGGTATAGACACCCGAGCCCCATGCGATATGAACCTGATTACTGATTTCTGAACAGCTACGACACCTGGTGTGCTGAACTCGAAGGCCATTCAATTCGACCCATACCTCAAAGCCCGCGATGGTAAACGACCGACCCTCGCTCGGAACTCGGGAATTGTCTCCTCGGAGATGCTGCTGCAGTCATCTGAGCATGAGAAGATGGACTTTGTTGGCCGTGAGGGAACTGGAGATGACACAGACTCGCAGCTGAAGCACTACGTTGCCATCGTGGACCCAGAGAACAAGACATGGCAGATTGTGGAAGCGCGGCGAGTGACTCTTCGCGGTGGTGTCCGCACTGTCAAGAATGACGAGGACGAAAAATCCGAGGAGGAGAATGTATGTTTTGAGATACTGTTGGGTTCTGCTTTGAGGCATTTTATACTAACTGATGCAGAACACTATGCGCGCTCAACGCACGGCCTTGACCAACACATTCGGTACGAAGCAGTCTCGCAAGGCTGTGCAATCCATGGCCGAGAACGCTCAGCTATCCAACGCTCCGGCTGGATCTGTCACCGAAGCCGGTGCTGCACTTATCTCCTCTTTGCCTGCGGATGTTGCTTCGGGCAAGGCCAAGGCACTCAATGTGCAGGCCGAGGTGCAAGCAGCCAAGCCCTTGCCTACACCCAACCTTACCGCAGCTCACCCGCTGGACTTCTACCCTATCGAGACTTTGGTTCCGGGCGGAAGCTCGACTCTGCGCCAATTGACCGGTATCGAAGAATGGAAGCAGCAAGTGGAAGCCGGCTTGGCTATTACTACCGGTTCCAGATATGTCGCCAATCGCGTCGAGGCAGTTGTACTCTCTGGAAACCAGGAGAAGCTCCAGGTTTTGCGATTCATCCAGCTTCTGCTGGAATTCGCTCGTTCCCTCAAGTCAGGCCGTTCGGCTGGCGCTGGTCCTGGCAGCAAGAAGTTGCCGCCTCGTGACGACCTCCGCAAGATTCTTTCCAGCACATCCGGAGTCAAGGCCGACGACTCTGAAGAGTCTTCTGTAGAGCTCCTCCCGGACTCTGTTCTCGACGCTCTCCGTCGCCGCTTCGCCCCAAGCGGGGGCTCCGTCAGCAAGCACGACCTGACCCTCCTTCACACCTCCATCTGTGCTCTCTCCCTGCACATTCCCCCGCAGCCTGCGAAGGACGGTGGATCCAGCTCCCTGGGTGGTAACGCCGCTAACGAGCTGGCAACCGATCCCGCCGATCTGCGTGATGACCTGCGTCTCGACTCAAATACTGTGCAGCAATACTTCCGCGAACTGGGTTGCCGTATCGACCGGCCCCGCGAGTCAGAATATGCCAAATGGAACATCAAGGGTGGACGTGCTGAGGCAAATGCTCGTCGTATCGCTCGTCTACGTATTCCCGTCGAGTTCCCCAAGGTTAGCCGTGGAGGCAAGGCCTAAGCGTGTCGAGTTTGATAGATTCGAGCGGTTGGCCTCAGTGTTTGGGCGGTCAAAAATTCTTATGCCATTGTGATATATCCGGCGTTTTCACCTTGTACTCGATTCAAAATGTTTCTATATGAATGAAGTGATTTGCATACTCATACACCTTTACCAAGCCTTGGTCTTGTATAGTTCCAAAGTTATTGGCACACTAGCTAGATTTTCTGGTCCATTTCCATGGTTTTTTAGGTAGGCCTTGGGCTTATCTACTTATCCAGATTCTTAAGACCTTCAAAATACCAGGTAAAATAATTGATCAAAGAAGTATGTCTCATTGCTCATAGATTCATGTATGCAACCTTCATTGGGTATCCAAACCAACGAACTCTCCAACTCAGACTCAAGGGAAATATTCCTGGGCAGCTTCATGGGCATGTGCCGCGGGTGTCGCCCCAGGAGTTGCACGACTCGCTCGCCGATCCGCATGTTTCTCTCGATCAGCAGCCAACTCCTGAGCGAACTTACTCTTCTTCCGAATCTCCGGACCCTTCCAATAGAATACATATATAGGAATCAGAACCAAGAAACCAACACATCCAAGCAATGTACTAGCCCACTGAAGATGATACTTTCCTCCCATATTCTCGTACATTGGCGTCGCATACATAGTAGCGATACCAGCGAGGAAGTCTCTCGCGAAGCCATTACCACCAGTAGCGGAGGCAGAGTACGGACCATATGCCGCAATCATGTAATCGATTGTCGCCATGTAGATAGCGTAGTTAGCCATAGCAATCAGACAGGAGAAGATCAAGGGTGCGATCCACGGAATTGGAGGTCCCATTGATGTCCAAGCGAAGCCAAGAAGGCCGATAGGTTCGAGGGGAGCGATGAAGAGGAGGAGTAGAAGTCGACGCTCGGCGTATCTGGATGCAGCACCATGCTTGCGACGTGTTTGGATTTGCCGATACACATCTGGTAGGAATATCAGATATGCGATGATGTATCCGAGTAAGATCGAGCCGAAGGTCATGCCGATGGCGAGGGTGCTCATATTCCACTGATCGAAGACTAGTGTAAAGGACTCGGTGAAGACGAAGATCAGTGCATCGGAGAAACCGGAGAGGAGAGAAAGGAACAAGACGATAGGTTCGCGGAGGAACATCACAAAAGGTCGGGCCCAGATTTTCAGGACCTCCTTCGCGTCTAGACGAGGGGACTTCAGTTCGTTGGGGCCATAGACTTCTTCTTCGCCACTCTTCCTGCGGCGTTTCGCTTCCTTGTCCACCATAATCGTAGATCTTGTCTCCGGGACAAGGAAGAAGTGTAGAGCTTGAGTGACAGCACCGAAGATCAGCTGAACCCAGAAGACCCAATGCCATGAGAGATATTGCCCGATAATACCACCGAAAAACGGACCGATCGTCGAACCACCCACGGACGAGAGTACTACGTAGGCAACGGCGTAACCCTGGTCATCGGCTTCCCACATATCAGCAGTCATACCCAGAGTAACCGAGCCACCTGCCGAACTGAGACCGCCCAGAATACGACAAACGACAATCGTGCCGAAATTTGGTGCGAGGGCACAGGGAATTTGCCAGATATTCACGAATAACAGTGAGAGCTGCATGATGGGCCAGCGACCAAACTCCTCGGACCAGGGAGCCCAAAGCTCACACCCAAAGGCATAAGCTACGAGGAAGACAGCTTGGCCGACACGCGCAGCTTGCTCACTGATACCAAACTCTTCTGTCAAGCCCGTCACAGCATTAGAGTAGACACCAGAGTTGAAATTCATGGACATCTGCACCACGAAGATAACCGTAAGAATCATCCATTTCTTCCATGTGGGAAAACAGAAGCCCAATTTATCGTAGCAGTCATCTTCCGTGAGCTCGCGCTTTCCAGACTTCTCAATCTTCGGTGTGTATTCTCGGTTGGTCTCGTCTGATTCGGAAGCGTTTTCGGCGTGTGCATCGTCGCCTCGTTCGACCTTTTTCTCCGCCTCGTGTTGTTGATAGGCTTGTTCCTCCTTATCCTCCTCCCGCTTCTCGAAAAGCGAGGAGTCCGCCGAGGAAGCCATATGGCAAGTGAGTTTGCCCTGGTATGTCCAGGAGCGAATTGTTGGGTTGTGTTTGTATAGAAATAAAAGTGGAGGCCAGGATGTGGGTATGGGGTATAAAGTATAAATGTGGCCAGTCTTGTGGGAGAATGAGGAGAAATCTTAGTAAAACAAAACACACCCCACAAAATATCACAATCAGATATCGCAAACGGCTTCGATGATCTATATATGTATGACAAGCTGACCCATAACAAACCGGTATCGCCATCTTGGATTGCTTGATCACATTCCCAAAGAGGGAACCCGAATGCAACGACAGAGACTCTCCATACTATCAGACCCAACGGGACGAATCCTGTTAATGATTCGTCCGAACCACACGACTCCACCTTTATCCAATCAACTTGCATCCTGAATGGTTCAATGATGTTGGAAATAGATTTATAAGAAACGGGAAAACCTGTTACAGCTGGAGCGCCTCGCGGGCCGTGGGGCCCGGATCGTCGGCAACCCGACGTCTACGTCATTTCCGCCCGTCCTACGTCAATTCATGGGGAATCCCCTCCAATACATCCGGACTGCATGGAGTGCTTCGCATTCGTTTTGCATTTGCCAATGATTGTTTTTGATCAGTGGGTCATGAGGAGGGGTTAGCAGGGGGCCAAGCGTGGTATGTTGTCATAGTCTAATCATTGACCTATCAAACACCAATATAGAGTTGTATTTTCTCGAATAACACCTACTCTCCCGATTCCAGTTCCACATGTTATACCTTACAGTACAGTGTGCGTGGAGGACCACGAGGGTATCCGCTTTTTTGATCTGCAGATTCTGGAATGGAATGCCTGGGGAACCCACCAGGTACTTGGGGAGTTTTATAAGGACAAGGAATTAAGACTAATAATACAAATGATTAGCAGGAAGGATGAGGTTCACGACGATCTTCATGAGCCAAACCTAGTCTTACGCCCAGGGGCGTCGAGGGTCTTGGACCTGGTCAACAAAGATTATACTTGCAACTAATTCTGCGTCCGAGAATTAAGACCCGTAATCCGCCGAAAAGAAACCTCACCACTTGGAAATCCACATCCTTACGTGGACATACAACGGAAAATGACCGACGAACAGAATCCAGAATCTCATCGACCGCTAATTCCTTCTACATAAGGTTCCATCCCCGTTTACCGTTATCTGTCGGTCAACTCTGACGGCAAAATGTTATGTGCTAAGCGGCTAAACCATCCACCCGCTTCGCTACCATATAAACAAGAATCTAGATAGACACGACACCAAACAACAATTTACTATTGCATGCCAAAATGCCATACGACGTCAGAGGGCCTTGGCTAATGATCTTATGGCGGCCATTCATGTGATTTGCAAATAAATCCTGACCGCCAAACCCCAAAACCGGATTCAAATCCCTGATCCTGATCTTCGGGTCCAGTCGGATTTCAGCCCCAATGCATGGTCGTAACGTGATTGCGAATCAACACGCGCCCCTTTCTGTCTGTAAATCTGCAATGCAAAAGATTTCAAGGCTGCAGCCTCGATCGATTTGTTAACCGGTTGTAGATAAGGTTTCTCTTCAATAGATATCCATTTAGATATTCATTCCATATGTACAGTCTTCCGCTAATTGCTGCGATTTACGAATCGACAGCTAGTGCATCCACATCTCTTCCACCCGACTGCACCAAAGTTACAAAAGACTTTCAACAAGTCTTCTTGATTGTTAAGGGATGACACTCCGTGTTGAACACATATTTGTCCAAGCTAACAACATCAGGCTCAGCAAAAGAGAGGTAAAGGTACTTCAGCACCTCAGCAAAATAGAAGCTTAATCGAGACCAAAATTAGCCAACCTGATCAAGGCTCCACGGAAACGAGGAACTCACCTGGAAACATAGTTGACCAGCGTACCACCATAAGGCTCATTGACATCAGTAATCTCGGCATAAGGCACAGACTTCGAGCGGGTGGTGTTTAGCGCATTGAAGATCTCCCAATTATAGTCCTGCCAGCGCTCATCACCGGTGACGCGGTATGCGTAGAAGATGCTCTCCAGGGGCTCAGGGTAAGAGCGGTAGGAGGGGTCTTCGATGAAGTATCCATACTTGGAGGCTTCGGCACGGTATGTGGCGGTGTTGTATGATGAGTCGTATGGCTGATTGCTAGCGTTATACCAACCGATCGCTGGGCATTGTTAGTCTGAGTTGAATAGGGACAGATTAAAGGTGAACAATGGGGTAAGTTCTTACAGGAAGGTCCCAGCCCAGTAAGAGTTTGGTTGTACCACAAGTGACAGCTGTCGGCTACCTTCACACCAAGTTCAGTGATATCGGGACGGTCGAGGTATTTACCACCGAGCAGCAGGTTACCACCAGCAAAACAGGCCTAAAATCAAATTAGTCTGTGAGTCGGTACAGAGTTAATCAGTTGGCCACGTACATAATCGTCCATGCTCCACATGATGTTACCGTTCACATCCAGTTGAGACAGGAAGGTTATCTGCGGCTGGTTATAGGGGTGGAGAGCAATGTTCTCAATGCTGGACTCGGCGGTGGTGATCCAAAAGTCCTTCATATCAGAAGTGAGCGAATCATCACGATCGTAGACATATGTTTTGATAAGATACTAAGCGAATTAGATATTTCATGTGTAAGATACCACTCACAGTGGCTACTTACCTCGATAAAGCTGTCGACGCCGGCTTCCCATCCACCATCAAGCGTGATGAATTTTCCAGTCTCGGTATCCAGCTGCGTACCCACAAGACCAGGGAAAGCCGGGGCAGGGCTGGGGTTGATCAAATACTTTTCAGCTTTCTGGGCCTGTTTAACGTATCAGCTGACTTTTCTTCCATGTAAGCTTGGAAGTATATTGATCATACATGCTCACGGAAAGACTCATCACCAGTGAGATCCGAGAGACGGTAGTATTCCAGAATCATAGTTCCAGCCTGGGCCGTGTTGGTACTGTTGTACTCGGTACCATTCACAGTAGTTGTGCTTTGCACAAGCTCGCCGGAAGTAAAGTTCAAGTTCGCGGCAGGCAGACCGGTGACGGTGTCAAAAACAGGGCTAATAGCCGTAGCCAAGGACTTGGCCTGAGACAAGAGGGCGTCGACGAGATCATCATCATACGGATTGGGGAAATCACCGCTCTTGATGAGGTCGTATGCACTCAGGAGTCTATATACTGAGTGAGAAACAATACTTTTTTTTGAAGAAAGACTGAAAGGAAAAAAAAAAAAAAAAACTCACCCTCCAAGATAACGAATATTCACATCGAAAAAGTCGACGAGATAAGCGGATTTTCTTCCAGGTATTAGAATCATCATCATGAAGTTCAGATTGAAACATACGTAAAATCAACCGAAGCAATATGCTTCAATTGCTGCTCAACAATATCGGTAAGACCCATCACCACGGCAGTATCGATAGCATCCACAACGGTAGCACCCCAACCAAACAAATCATTGGTATAGCTATGTGTGATGGGCAGAAGATCATCATTAGGAAACGCATATTTCGAATACTCATTCCACTCGCGCACATAAGCCTGCTTCACAGCTTCAGCCCGGGGATCATTTTTGTTTGTTCCAGCCGGGAAATCAAACTGCACCGTGCCGCACGTCGGGGATGAACGCGCATGCGAGGGTGCAGCACTAGCTTGACCGAGCACAGCCAGGGCCAGTAAAGCGTGGGGAAGACCTGGAACCATGATGATTTCTTAGGCTTGGCTTAGCCTACAGTGTCTTGAGAAGTCGTGGTTGAGGACTGGAATGAAAGGGAGGACTTGACATGGTGATCGAATCTAGGGATATATACTAGTTGTTTTGGTGGGTTGGACCCCTGCAGATCAACAGGGGAATGGTTACATTGCATGAACGTTACAATCTCGGGAATTATTAGCCTTGTTTATAAGCAATCTGTTGGATTCAAACGTAGTCGCTTGTATCCCCGAAATCTAATCTTGTGTATTACTTGCTGTTTCCCCTTTTTTGTGTCGCTGCGGGAAGCTAATCTATACGAAAAGACAGAGGAAACCGCGAAACGCGAATTTCCAAAAATTCTTCAATTTCTGAAAGACTATCGAAGGATCGGCGCAGATCAGAATCGTGACTCTTACCAGGTGATGTACGGCGTAGACCATTTGCGATAGTCAGGCCCAACTCCACTCGTGCATGGACCTTGACCCCTGACCAAGCTTTCTGGCGGAACCACCCGCCGTCGGTGGAATGAAAACCGATATAATGCGGAGATACTCAAAGCCAGATCAGATCGAGGGGAACATAACAAGCAAGATGATGCTGACCAGGTCCTTCATCTATCCTATGCTGGAGGGATAGTGTCAAGTATTGAGAAGTCGCTATACACCCTGAGAAATGGCTCATTTACCCCTGCAGAACTACATCATGTGGCGTTATCATGCCCCTTTTATCACTCTCGACAATACAACGGATCCAATAGAACCATACTTGAACGATTCAACTATTTATCGCGACACCCCACATCCCCAATCCCCCGCTCGAATCCTTCAGGAAGTGATCGACCGGCTACTGAAAACCCCGAGTCGAGAACAGGCTTAGCGAAGTCAGCGGGGTCTAGCATGCCTGACGATACCATATTCAAATGCTACCCCGGAGTCAGTGCGAGGTCAACAGGTCCACTTCGAAATGAAGGGAAGGATGTCACGATGAACAAAGTACACTCTTGATTACCCCCAATGCCGACTCGCTAGTCTATAATGGGAGTTTATCCGGGGTATCCCCGCCGGGATGTGTATACATTGATTCGGCTGTAGAATGGTCTGGAATTTTTTGGCATAGAGAGCCAAGAGTATAGGTGTTGCTTTAGGGAACGTGCCGGTGTTCGGTGTAGGATCTCAGGCTATCAAATTATCCGATAGATCTTCATATCTTACTTGCCACGATTCTCACCTCTTCTCTGGCTTCAACATTTGATAAATCGTTTAGGCAACAAGGTTTATCACCGAGTATAAATATAAATATTTCTCTCTTTCTCTTCTTTCTTCTTTCTTCTTTCCATCATCCACCCACCTCTTACAATTTGCTCAACCATCCCAAAGGGTTCCAGATACTATGGAACCCCATACTCAAGATACACTTGAGAAGAGAAGAAAAAAGCTGCACGGTATACAACACCTTGGTACGGCGGAGGAAGAGAATCTGAGCTTAGGATGTGTCCTTGGTCCCTCCGTCCACTTCCTGACTCGGCTTCAAAATGTCCGCGTCTCAAGAAACCGAAATCATTCCATTCAGGTAAGCGTTTGAAATGACTCATTACGCTGCCAAGGAAATGCCTTCGCAATGGAGCGTGTTCCTCTTGCCGATCAAACTATTCAGTCAGTCATCACTATGGCCGGTCACCTTCGGCTTCAAAAGCCTTGCAAGAATGACGAATTAAATTGATACGTTGATTCAGTCAAAACAATCCCCATTTCTGGTACCAGAAATGGAAACCCTGCTACAAGTGAATTATCGTTGATTCCTTGTCTCCATCCATATCCGACAAATACCAAAAACTTGAAGGATTCTTCGACAATCTGAGAAGGATTCAGTTCATTCAGCCCATCTTCACCCTGCTGGTTGAGCTGCCCAACTTCTATTTCATAAAAAAAGGCAGCACAGCCAGAATCCAAAAAGAAAGAGTCTTATCTACAAATGCTACGCGTCGGTCAAAGAAAACACCTTCCTAGGACTCCAGTGGCCGAATTGGCTACGGGCCCAGTATCAAGTGAGGCAAATCAGCCGGTCGAGCCAGAGATGCGGCTGGAATCACACTCCCACCGCAGATAATCAGGATGAAGGATCAGGGGTCATTTGGATATTATTGACATGGTTGGTCTCTCGTTCGGAGTCCCAGAGCGTCGTGCCACGCAGGCTGTTCAAGAAGTCCACCAGATCTGACCAACAGACCTGCACGACTTATGCGTCCTTGAAGACATCATTGCAATCTATTCGGCAGTATAGCAGACCTGCCAGAGAATGTCCGAGATGGCTGATGTCTTGCATGTACTTTCCTGGACCCAAAAAAGCGGCAGAGCAAATAGAGTACGCTTGTACTTTCAAGACTGGCCTCGACCATATTCGAGAAAAAGACTGCGTGCGGGCTAGGCTGTGTGTGAGGAAAGGAAAAACCATCAGGATCACCAGTGGCAATTCCAGACAAACGCCCAAGTCCACTGGTCAACTCAGAGCAAATTGTGAGTTGTGCTGAGCTATATATAGCATGGACTCAAGATCCGCTACTGGCCGCGGGGGTGTACAATATGCTATTCAGAATCAAAACAGGTACATACTGAGGAATTTGGTTCCTAGAGAGCTAGGTGCACTAAGACATCATTTTACGCTGCCTGCTTTTTGTGTTGACAATCATCAATCTAAAAGCATACCCATGGCCAATCAAAGATCACAGGTACACCAGACTTATGTCGGTCGATACCCATCGTACGCTGCTGAATGCCCACTCTCAGCAGCTGAGCGACACTACTGAGACCACAATGAGAAACATCTATCTCATTGGATATGTCACGAGTGTCTTTGTCTGCTAGGTTTCGGGTTTCAAAAGACACGAGTGCAGAATACGATCCGGTCCCAGGTCTGGCTACCTTGACACCTATCTATCGAGCAAAATGCTTTCTCTGTTACTTTTTGAGGCAGAAGGATGCCTATCAGGCACAGATGCCGGTCGAATCACTGTCAAATTATGGACTTCTGGTCTCTGTGGTTTGGCTGATACAAAGCTCATACTCTTTTGCAGGTCGTTCGCGCCAGCAATGGAACACATGGCCATATCAAGCAATCGGTCAAGCCTTACTCCATCGTGAGTGAACGTCAAACATCAGACGATCATCGCTCTGGGAAAGAGAATTAGGCCACAGCATTAGAAGACGCTATTGCTGTCTCAGATAGGACCCCTGTTGGTCCTCACAATGGTGATTAGCTTCGTCGCCTCGTTACTTCGCAGGGCTGTGGGTGGGTTACAGAGAGGTCTATCGCAGGTCGAATAGATTGGTTATATTCCCATCATTTGTCGAGGGAGAGAAAGAGGGGAACCATGTGTGAAGAATGTGAAGAAGAAGAAGAAGAAGAAGAAGAAGGAGGAGGAGGAGGCTTTGAGCGGTTGCCTGCCCCTCCGATGTGACCAATCGCGCGTGATAAAACGCCTTTTACTCGATGGATAATAATCGATAACAATAAGGGGCTCTGGAGCCTCTTGCAAAACCCCCTTTATGGCGTCTTTCCAAGGACATTAGGCATCTATATATCTCAGGATGTCGCGTGCTCGAATTGTGCTTGGAGAAGCAGGATGTGGTAGAAGCCGGTCACATTAGGAGCTGCATGCTTGAAAGAACTATGGCAAGCAATGTTGGGCTTGCCCGTTTCAATCTAGACTCACTTCCGATAACCGCTACGCTACCAGTTACAATAGACAATTTCAAAATTCTCCCCGTCAACCAATCCATTTAACTTGCTCATCCAAACTATCACAGGTCACTGGACCATGTACAAGTATGTATATCTGCATGAATATCCAACTAGATGCACGAGTACGAAAATGTATCAATGCAAATCGCAATCGATGAGATCATCTGCAAATGCACAAGCAACAGAACTGAAGAGGTCCAATAAACCTCATATTGACAGCGGTGATGGGGGAAAGGAAAAAAAAAAAAAAAAAAAGGTAGGTAGATACCGAATGCGCGAGCGCATCAACATGATTCGTGTAGTAAAGGAATGGACGGACATTAGCCAGGAATTATCCCGTGTCCCCAGAGAAGGTCTGGAAATTAGGCGACCACACCGACGGGGGTGGAGGCGATGGTCGAGTAGGCACGGGTGCCCTGGAAAATGCCAGTCTTCATAGGCGGGACAACGGTGGCCTGGGAAGCCCGAACTCCGGCCTCAAGCTCACGAGAGATAGCACCCTCAAGAGGCTCGGCCGCGGTCAGACCCAGCTGGGCATCTTCCCAGATGGGCTGGTTGGCGTCCTCAGCGCCGGCAACACCGACGCCGACGAAACCACCGAGCTTCTCCCAGTCGCTGGTACGCTTGATGCCAAGATCGTTCCAGACGGCCTGCACAGCTTGGACCAGGTGCTCGCGCAGCTCCTTGGTGTGGCCGGGGGTTGGGGTGATACGCAGACGCTCCTCGCCACGGGGGACGGTGGGGTAGTTGATGGCCTGAACATAGATACCGTGCTCCTCGAGCAACTTATCCGAAGCGCGCTTGGCGAGCTCGGCATCACCGACAAGGAGGGGCACAATGTGCGAGGGGTTGGGGATGACGGGGATGTCCAGATCCTTCAGGGCAGACTTGACAGCACGGGTGTGCAGCTGCTGAAGCACACGGTCACGCGGCTGCTCGGCCTGGTATTGAATGGCAGTGTCGGCACCGGCCATAGTAGCAGGAGGGAGAGAGGTAGTGAAAATGAAGCCCGGTGCGAGAGAACGGATAGTGTCGACCATGTTGGCAGAGGCAGCAATGTAACCACCAACACATCCGTAGGCCTTACCTAGGGTACCAGTAATGATATCAATGCGATCCATCACAGTTCCCTTAGTGCTCTTAGGAGAGGCAGTGTCCTGCGAAGCATAGACCTCGTAGTCCAAGTGCTCGGCAACACCGGCTCCGTGAGGCCCGTACATACCAACGGCATGAACCTCATCCAGGAAAGTGATAGCACCGTATTTCTCAGCCAAATCACAGATCTTCTCAATGGGGGCGATGGATCCACACATGCTGTACACGGACTCGAAAGCAATGATCTTAGGCACATGGAGTGGCAACGAAGCCAACTTCGCTTCCAGATCCACCAAGTCGTTGTGCTTGAATACCATCTTCTTCGCCCCAGAGTGACGAATACCCTGAATCATCGAAGCATGGTTGAGGCTGTCAGAAAGAATCACGCAATCGGGCATCTTGCTGCCGAGAGTAGCAAGAGTGGCGTCGTTGGCAACATAGCACGAGCTGAAGACGAGCGATGCCTCCTTTCCGTGCAACTTGGCCAGAGTGTCTTCCAGCTGTACGGCGTGTTGGTTGTGGCCCGAAATATTACGAGTGCCACCGGCACCGGCGCCGTAAGTATCGAGCGTATGGTGCATGGACTCGAGAACTTGGCGGTTGCGTCCCATACCGAGATAATCATTGGAGCACCAGACGGTCACGCGCTCCTCGGCGGAGGCGGTATGGGCCCGTGGGAACTCCTGGGCGAGGCGATTGATGTTGTTGAAGTAGCGGTACGACTTGTCTTTGTGCTTCTTCTCCAATTCCCCGTTATAGAACGCATTGTAGTCGAATCGGGTGGTAGGAGCGGCCTGATGTTTGGCGTGGATTGCGGCTTCGGCGGCGGGGGCAGCACGGAGAGGGCGGGCTAGGTTGGGATGAACTGAGCATCCAATTAGCATCATTGAGGAATAGAAAATATTCTATCGCTTCTTCTTACCCTGCTCGTTCTTCTCGTAAGAGCCTGGAGCAACGCTGGCAGGGTGGCCACCAGTGGTGTGCAACGACCGCTTCTCAGTCGGAGCGCGGAACGGCTTCATGGTGGGGACACCGGCCGCGGAAGAGGTGAAGCGCTTAGCCTCACTCATCCGGGCACTCTGAACAGCCAGAGCCTTGCTCATGACAGGGCAGCGGCGAGCGAGAACCTGCAAGTTGGACATGGTTCCGCCTCCGGTGCTCGGGCGGGTAGCGGTCGACAAAGTCCGCAACGTCGAGGGAGCGGTGCGCTTCAGGAAGGGGCACATAGCACGAGACTGCTGAAGCATTGCCTCCATGATTGCGGTGGTAGGACAGAAAATCGAATGAATACAACACGGTGTGTTTTAAGAAAGATCGATTCAGGGTAGAGAATTGTACGGAAGTGAAAATCGGTCTGGGCGGGGGATGGCCTGACTCAGCCATTATAATCCAAGATTGCTGATTGGCGAGCACGGGACATTCCCGGGAGATCTTGCCTGTTCCGGTTAGATGAAGAGTGACATTAGTCATGCCGAGGGTCTCGTGCAAATGAAAAGAGCAAAGTGGCGGAACTCTATAATGCCGTGGTCCGTACGTCCGTAGAAAAGAGGAGAAAGTCCGGTTCCGCTGCGGGGAAAGTTGCCAATCCTGGTTAAGGATTTGAGGGTTCTGTGCAACATTTCACGAGGTACTATTGATCTATAGATGTCTACAATAGAGTTGAAGATATGGATCAAGATTAGATTTCAACACTATACATATGATAGAAACATAGTCACCTCAGATCGTGGATTATTCCACCATTCCACCATTGCATGACATGTGCGAAAGAGGACTTAGCTTAGAACTTTGACAGTACACCGACATCTAAAAGTAGGTACTGTTTCTGCACAGGCACTGGAGGGTCTCTGTTGGAAGCCCGGACTCGCGAAGCGAACATAAATTGCAGCCAGACTTTATAACTGATAATTAGAGCATCAGGATCAAAATCAAAATGAATCAATAATTGAACGTCTATCACAACACATCTTTTTCTGCCCCATGATGCATCCATCCACTGCATCTCGCAAATGAGATAAAAGAGAAAAAGAGGGAAATCCGATGTTGAGTCCAAGGTGATTCCTCTCGGAGATTCTGTCAAGGTTGTATGGTAATACATAGCAGATTAAAAAGCCTGCCAAAGGAGAAGAAAGAAAAATAAAACAGGACAAAAGAATAATAGTATAAAGAGAGCACCACAGATCACATAACGCCGTCGCCCACTTGCAGTTGCCGTAATTGAAACATCCGTTTGATTAATCCAGACCACCGTCACCGTCAATGAGACGTAGACGTTCGTTGGTGGTTTTAGCACGCTTGGACGTGCCTTTGCCGGGGCCTCGACCACGACCTCGCTTAGCCACCGGGGCTGACGAGGAGTCGACCGGTTCGGAAAGAGGAGTGGCAGCCCCGGATGGCTTGGCACTGTTGTCATCAAAGTTTCCTTCGCCTGTAGTAAAATTATAGTTAGTGGGCTGTTCTGAAACAATTGGATATGAGCAAAAGTTCTTACCTTCATGATACATGTCATCCAGCGTAAGATCACGCTTTCGCTTCGCCGCGGCCTTCTTTCCACCCTTCGCGCCTCCCATGGCTTCACCACGTTCAATGGCCTCCTTCTCTCTTTGCTCGATAAGCTCGGCTTCATCGTCATCAGCAAGCCACAAGGCGATATCCTTGGTACGGTTATCGCGGGCCCGAGTGTTGAAGTCGACTCCACCGGAAGCGCCACCAGTGATAACAACACGCTGCACCTCCTCCTTCTGGAGCGCACGTTTGCGGATCCGCTCTTCGATGGTTCCACGGGTGATCAGTCGGTACACAGTGACCTGGCGCGTCTGACCCAGACGATGCGCTCGGTCCATGGCTTGTGAATCGATGGTAGGATTCCAATCGGAGTCATAGAAGATGACGGTATCGGCGGCCGTCAAATTGATACCCAAACCACCAGCGCGGGTAGAAAGCAAGAACACGAAGATTTCGGGGTTGCTTTGGAAGTCCGCGACAGTGTCACGACGATCCTCCAGCTTCGTACTTCCGTCAAGTCGACAATACTTGTAGTTTCTGTATGTCAAGTACTCTTCCATCAGGTCAATCATGCGGGTCATCTGGAAATACAGCAGTACTCGGTGACCACCGGGCTTAAGTTCTCGTAGCAACTGGTCCAATTTCGCCAACTTTCCAGAATCCGTCACGAAGCGACGCATCGAGGGGACTTCGATGTGAGTGTAGCGTGACTTGAGTGAGAGTGGCTGTGGCAGTATCGCTGGCAGCGAGTAGGGTGCGGGATCAAGGTTTTTCATAAGAATCTGCTCATCAACCTGTCTGTCGGGAATGTTATATAGTGCCTGGCGGATCGGCTCATTGAACATCGTCTGGTGGTTTGTCCGCGGGGCTTCTTGACTGGAGGCGGAAAGACTGATTGGCGGCGCCGAGGCCGCAGGAACAGCGCATGGCTCGATCCGGTTCAGTCCTTCGTTTTCAAATACAGAGCGAGAAATGGTCATCAGATCACGCATACGGCCCTCGGGTGTGACATCGTGAAGAGCCCGAGCATCATTGCGTTCGACAATATTGAGCATAGAATGCGCCAAAACGGAATTGCAGAGCGACTTGTCTTCTTCATCGTAGACGACTTTCAGATGAGACAGCCGGTTGGACTGGCCACGCCGGCGAGCTGCGCGTTCGTAAACACCAAGATGGGACAATTCGTTGGCCTCTCCAGCGGAGCTGTCCACAAACCGTAGGAAAGAGAAGGCACCATTCTCACGCGCACTCTCTTGAATGTTCTCTGGGGTCCAGACGTTCATCATATGCGAGAGATACTTGTTCCGGAAACCAGCAGTAGGATTGTCAGGACCTGGCATGTCAACGCGCGCCGCTGAGCTAAGCAGCATGCGCGGTAATTCATACTCGATGTGATTCTTGGTCGAGTAGCGAACATCAACAAAGGATCCTTCACGCACGAAAGAGGCACACTCCGCGAAAGCAGCCGCCGAGAACGGTGACTTGGTTTCGGCACGTTCAAACAGATCAGGGTGATTGCAGACCTTACGGAACTGCATGACGAGGTTCATCAGTGTACTACTGTCAGTGTCATCGCCGCTAGCCGCCTTCTCGATAAGATCAATGATGCTAACGCGATTGCGCAGCTTGGTATACAGAGCACGTTGGCGGTAGGTCAGGTCACAGAAAATATCCTTCTCCACCTTGTCACCAAGTTCTGATTGCACATTCTTCTTCACACGACGAAGCATGAAAGGCTTCAGAATCATATGTAGACGCCGCAGTTGGTCCTCGTTGAGCTTGGTATTACTTTGGGCATGGGACTCAATGTCCTTCGAGAACCACTCGCTGAACTCATCGTGGGAGTCAAACAAGGTGGGCATGATGAAATGCAGCAAAGCCCACAGTTCTTGCATGTTGTTTTGAATAGGAGTACCAGTCAGCAACAGACGGTTTCGGCAAGAGAAGCCCAACAAGTTCTTCCATCGAGAACTCTGCGACGACTTGATAGCCTGAGCCTCATCAAGAATCATGTACTGCCATTTCACCTTCTGGAAATACTGCGCGTCGAGCACCACAAGCTGGTAGGAGGTCACCAGAACGTGGAATTCAGACTCACGGTTGTAGGTAATATGCTTGCGGTCCCAGAACTTGCGGAGAACTTTTCGGTCCCGTGCGTTACCCCAGTAGGGCAAGACCTTCAGGTTGGGAACAAACCTGGCGATTTCCTGCTGCCAATTATGCAGAGTAGAGGCAGGAGCAATAACTAGGAATGGTCCCCAGATATTGTGGAACTCGGCGAGATAGGCCATGACGGAGATAGATTGGATGGTTTTTCCGAGACCCATCTCGTCTGCTAGGATACCGTTAATACCCTGCTCGTACAGATTGACCAACCAGTTAAGACCCTTCAGTTGATACTCCTTCAGCTGAGCGTTCAGCATGGTAGGCTGGGAGATTTCAATGTCACCCAGACTAGTAGGGTTCTGGAAATTCAACTCTCCTTCGTCGAAAGCGGCCATCTGGTCACCACCCTTCTCCTGATTGAAGGCGCGGGCACGATCCTGGGCTTGTTGCACAGCGTTCTGGGCGTTGGCCATAGCCGCCTGTTGCAGGACAGACTCATCTTCAGCATCAAAGTCTAAGTCCTCAAAGTTGGTGACCTTGCTGCTTAGATCAGCCACGCTATTGGCGAGATTAACGGTGTGTGCGCCAGGTTTGCCAGCCTTGACAGTCTCGCCGGTGGCAGCGACTGATCCATCGCCGGCAGCTTCGATCTCATCAGTCTTAATTTTGCGACCGATGAAGTGAGAGTACAGTTCAGTTTGAGAGATCAGGAAGTTAAGCTTGCGCTTCTGTCGATTGGCTTCTCGCTCTGCCTCGGCCTTCTTAGCAGACTCCAGCTCCTGTTTCTCTGCCACGCGACGCAGATCGCGCTCTTCTCGTTCGTTGCGTTTCCAGAAGGACATCATTTCTCTCATAGTACGCTTGGCACGGGCCTGCGTGTCCTTGGTGCTCTTGTTGGTGCGCTCTTGCCACTTGCGGGACTGCTTGCTAGCCAGCTGAGCAGTCTTGCGCAAGTTCTCTTGGCGGGTCGACAACGACACAGTCTTGATGCGATAAACCTTGGGAATGTCTTTGCGAGCGATATCACGCCAAATCTGTTCATAGATCTGGTTGTACCCTTTGCTGTCGTACTGCAATGGGAGGCTGGGCGTGCCCTCCTTGGAGAGGGCACCCTTCTTGGAATCGCGCGGCATGTAATAATCATCATCCAGACCGGCAAGGTAAGCAGCCTCTGCGGCATCCTTTTCGGCTTGCTTTTGCTCCTTGGACTTCTTCGGGCGAGTGGAAGGACCGGCACGTCCAGAGCGACGGCGTGAGGGGGATGAGCGACCAATATGGAAGGAACTGGTAGTCCCACCTTCAAGGTTAGGCGCAAGTGGAGTGATTTCACCCATATCATCCTGGGCACTTCCACCCTCGAGGGCCCGCTTAGTAGATTTGATCTTCTTCTGAGCACGTTCGGCCTCACGGAGAAACTTAGCCTTCTCTGCCGAGTCCTGAGCACTGTCCGCCTTGCGTTCGGCCTCAAGCTTCTTTTGCATCTCCAAGCGCACAGTGTTTTCGCGACGGCGCTTGCGTTGCATATCCTTCTTGCGTTCCTTCTCATCGTGGACTTCTTTTTGTTGAACCTCTGCGATAACAGCACCTTCGTGAAGGGCGCGGAAGCGGTCCGTTCCAAGAATATAGCTTTTCTCAAGGTTCTTTGCCAGATCGATCAAGAAGTCATGGCGACGGCGCTTGCGTCGAAGACCCTCCATATGATCGCTTTCATAAGCCCGTCTACGCGACTTTTCCATGTATTGCTTCTTGTCCGCATCAAATTCAGGGCTCTCCACGTCACTCTTTTCACCATTGTCGATCTCCATCACAGCGCGGTTCACCTGCTCAGCATCCACTCCTGGAGGAAATGGCTTGCGCTGGGGCACCTGGACAAGAGTCTCCATGGGGTCAGCTTCTGATTTGAAGCCGTTGGAAACGTGCGGCCCCAAAGAATCCGGGTAATGGCTCTCTTGGCCACCCTTTGCTTTGTGGTAGAACGTCCCGGCAACAGGGGTCAGCTCAGGTTGTCGGTGGTCGTAGACGGAGGGTGTGTGTATTGCGGGTGTGGAGGGATGGGAGGGTTGGGGAGAGGGTTTCCGTGCGGGCTGGTCTTCTGTTGGTCCAGATAAGATGCTGGCAAATGACATGGGATCCGCAGCTCGGGCAGGTTTCTATGTGTGTGCAGCATTGTTAGATAAGGTCTTTCTTCGTGATTAGTTGAAGCAAATCAGCATAGCTGATACGTACCGACTCCCGTGGAGGAGATGCGGGTCTAGATTCCCGCATCATAGATGTAGCATATCCCGCTCCATTACCTCTCACCCGGAATGGCGATTCTGACTCACGGGTTGGGGATTGCGAGTGAGCATCTTGGTGGTTAGACGGGTGTCCATGCGGTGCCGCAGCACTGTAAGGTGAGGTGCTGTTGCCCGGCAGCACGGAGCTCGGAAAAGGTCGCGGAAGAGGGAGTTGGGAGGCAGCACCCGGGGCGTGTGCCTGGTATTGCGACTGATCCGCATGTGGTGGCGCAGCCCCATTCAAGGGCGGTGGTAGAGAAGCCGGCATGGGTGACGACGCGTGGGAGAAGTGAGGGCTTCGTGACACGGACGATGGGCCGAAAGCTGGAGGTGTCTGTGGGGGATGCTGCGAGTATGGCTGCTGTTGAGGGGGTGGCTGCTCGCCGTTGGGATAGAATGGGCGGTTCTTGCTAGGAGATTCGTAGGGAGGGAACCGATGCTGCTGAGTCGGCGACTGAGCGTTGTATGGTGGAGCGCCGGTCATGATGGCCGTGTCCCCAGCGCCGGACAAGCGCGGCAGGGGCTATTCAAGCGAAAAGAGATAGAAGGCGATGAATTGAGACGAACAAAGGTCAGACGACCGAGGGGACACCCATGGATAGGTAGTCAAGGGGGGTGGGACTCTCGGAGATTCTAGCGCGAACGCGACGTCAGCGTGTATGGTCGAAGTGGAAAATGGCGAAAGGGCGTGTGGAGAGATGCGAAAGGACGGGGGAAAGAGTGATGATGAAGCAGAGATAATAATACCTGATGGGATGATGGGTCCGTTTGTGGTGGGAAGATGCAGGAAGGAGGGATCTTTGTGGCCGCGGAGAGACCCAAGCAGAGAATGCGCGGCTGAGCTAGCGAGGATGCAGGTTGACGAGGTGATTCCCAACTTTTTGGAATTTGATATATTTTTGATTTATGGTTGGATTGTAGTGAATGAGGGGGTTGGGGGAAAAGAAAGGGAAATGGAAGGGGAAGAACCGTTGGATTTGCCCTTGTCAAGCATCTCTGTCTCCGATGGCTTTCTTCCATCCGGCACTCGCGCTTCTGTTTTATTTCTATTTCTGGATCTACCCCGATTCGCGTCCTAGAAAAAGCTGAGTGGAAAATATTCAATGACTCTATCACTGTAGATCTCAACCCTCGATTTCCTCTCTTCCATAGAAACAACTTCCCAATAGTTGGCCACTTGGTTGGCAGGTGAAGCGGGAAGCTTTCCATACAAAACACTGGGGAACCTGACGACGTAACCAAATCTCTCAACGTCGATCGGGAACATCTTTACCACAATCTATGAATACTTTTCTCTTTCAATCATGCCTGGGGGAGTGAATCTTTCTCAGGCTATAATCTTTATTTCTTCCCCGGTTAGTGTTCCTGTCCATCCCGAGAGACTTTATTTCATCTTGGCCGATCCCGGGGTTTCCACCAGAACCACCATTTTCACTGGGAATACGGATTTGAGAAGAATTTCACTTCCTACGGGGGTTTCCACTGGGAAAAAAAAAAACCAATTAAAATGTCTACGGGAATTAATAAGACGTCCTAGCGCACCACGATCTTCCGTGCGACTGGGTCATGCTGATGATCCCAGCTGACGCCCAGGGGAGAACAAATTCTGGGTGGGAAACTAAAGACCAAAGTCCCCGCTCCTGTGGAACAAAGAGACCAGTCAGGTTGGATACTGATCTGCGCTACTTAGCCACTGGATCTCGACAACGAGCCCCTAGTTACGGCATTGGAGCATTATCGCTCATTTGTCTCGGGTAGTTTTGTTTCACCTGATGTAACTCGAGTGTGAGATCGAACACTCATTTCCAAATCAAGACCGAACTTGGAACTTGCAGACATGGGTAATTATTCATCTAGACTTGGGCATATCCTGTAAAATGGCTCAATTCCATTCTTCGCTGTCTGAGTGTGTCAGAGCGGCACATCCACGAGATGATCCACTATCTGAATGGGTCTGGCCATGTAGGGTATCGAGGTAACAGTGGACATCTGGAGCAAAGCGACTATAGAATCATCTTTCCAAAAAATCTCAGGTGCATGTAGTGTATGTACAATGATGAGAAAGACCAAAGAGTCCATTAAGCACCTATGGATCCAGATGTCGATTAGCCGGCCAACATAGTACATTCCAAGGGCAACCCCAGGCCCGAAAGGGTACTAGACCACACCTCAATGACAAAGTCCCAACCCCAATACTGATCCCGGAGAAAAAGAGCATGTTCCCCAAACACATCAGCATTCCCCGTTCCGGCAGGGGAACGGCTATTCATTGCGGGGTGAATTATGTGGACAGGGACGCGATTCCTCCAAGGTCCACAGCATGTGGAATACTAAATTAACCTAATCAATCAGTATGCACTAAATAACTACTAGAAACCCAAAGAACAAAAATCTTACTTCTAATTCATTCCCCTGGTAAAACATCGCATGATTCCCGGAGATACCGTGAGATCCTCCGTGGGGAGATCCGATGGTGACGTCCTCCACTCCACATCGTTCATCATTGCAACGGCAATTCCCATGATAGCGGAGAAACCCCTGCAAGTAACCCCGCCTCAAAATAACAATAGTACCGTCGACATCATATTCTATTCGAATTGGGGGTCTTGCGTTTGACTCGGTGAGCTTCCGGGCTCCATTGACTCGTTTCAACGACTGAGGCTGCCGCTGTCGGGGTCTGGGGTTGAGGGGTAATCGGGATGCAGGGTGTATCAAACCTATTCAAGACACCAAAGTACTCACTCAGGGTGATTCAGGACGAATGATATGTTATGGAGTTATAGACCACCGGATACTGTCCACGGTGGAAAGGAAGAGCTAGGCCAAGTCTAAAGGATTCACCCATGGATCAGGAAACAGGAAAATATGCATTGGGTGACAGAGTAACAGAGGCTGTCATGCTTTGACGAGATACTCCAGCTTGATTGAGCCGGCAATTGCCATCGGTGGCACCACATCTATGACATGTTGTGTACATGGATATAAATTGAGAGCATTTCCCGTATTCTATTCCCTCACTTGTGCATTCTTCTTTCACTCTTCACATTCAACCAATCCTCTCTCTCCAAGCTTCTTCCATCCTACTCATCACCAACCAATCTTATCATAACCAAAATGACAAATGACAACGTCCCAGACACCCAATGGGCCCAAGTAGTCGAGGCCAAAGGCGGACCCCCAATCTACAAAGAAATTTCCGTCCCAAAACCCGGCCCCGATGAGGTCCTCATCAAAATCAAATACTCAGGTGTCTGCCACACAGACCTGCACGCCATGAACGGCGATTGGCCCCTTCCCCTCAAGCTTCCTCTGGTAGGAGGCCACGAAGGAGCAGGAGTCGTGGTAGCAAAGGGTCACCTAGCTAAAGGAATCGAGGTTGGCGACCATGCAGGTATCAAATGGCTCAATGGGTCGTGTCTTGCCTGTGAGTCCTGCAAGACGGCCGATGAACCTCTCTGTGCGGAAGCACAACTCTCGGGTTACACCGTTGATGGCACGTTCCAGCAATACGCGATTGGGAAGGCGGCACATGTGACTAAGTTGCCCAAGGATATTGCCATGGATGCTGTGGCGCCTATTCTTTGTGCGGGTATTACCGTTTACAAGGGGTTGAAGGAGTCTGGAGCTCGACCTGGTCAGACGGTTGCTATTGTCGGAGCTGGGGGCGGGCTTGGTTCGTTAGCATTGCAGTATGCTAAGGTGATGGGGTTGCGAGTTATCGCTATTGATGGAGGTGATGAGAAGCGTGCTATGTGTGAGCAGCTTGGCTCGGAGGTATGTGTTCTGTCCCCCTTGTACTGGTGTTGGTCACAGACTAATATTATACCAGGCCTTTGTCGACTTTACCAAGTCCAAGGATCTCGTTGCGGATGTGAAGGCTGCTACCCCAGAGGGTCTGGGTGCTCACGCTGTGCTTTTGCTTGCCGTCTCCGAGAAGCCTTTCCAGCAGGCTGTTGAGTACGCTCGTCCACGAGGTGCCGTTGTTGCCATCGGTCTCCCTGCCCATGCATTCCTGAAGGCACCCGTCTTTGAAAGTGTTGTCAAGATGATCACCATCAAGGGCAGCTACGTTGGCAATCGCCAGGATGGTGTTGAGGCTATTGACTTCTTTGCTCGAGGATTAATCAAAGCGCCGTTCAAGACTGTTCCCCTGAAGGATCTGCCTAAGGTGTTTGAGCTTATGGGTAAGTGCTGAATCTAATACACGAGGGTTATATACTAATTCAATGCAATGCAATGCAGAGAAAGGCAAGATTGCTGGTCGTTACGTGCTCGAGATGCCTGAGTAATCAACCTGCAATTAATAATTTGACATGGACATGGGCTCTGCTCAAAGCTCTATGGACTTACTAGCGGTGACTTCAACGACCAATCTACGGTTCGTGATAGAGGAGACCACGAGACACGAGATGCAATTTTACAATGTAATACACGATAGCCAACAGAGATAGTTCACAATGGAAAATTATCAATATCAATAGTCAATAATCTACAGCACCCTTTGATCGTAGTCTATTGGTCCGACTCCATCTTCGCTTCAGCGATCTTACCCTCATCCTCCGGCCCAACCGTAGTCTGAGGACCCGTGAAGGTCTTCCTTGCATGGAGAACATAGTAAAGGGCAGAACCAAGCCAGAGAGCTCCATTGATAACAACAGTATAGTTCATATTCTCGGCTAATCCAAGAGTCAGTAAAACGGTCACTCAAAAAAGCCATAACCAGGAACTCACGAGTCGGATTGGGTCCTTCAGTCGGGAACATGCAGAGTATGATAGCGAAGATCATATAAATAACTGCAACCCATGCAATGGGCTTGCTGAGATATTTCCCAGTATAAAACTCGCCAGGCACAAACCGGTCTCCACCCCAGACGAGACGTGCCAAGATGGGAGTCAACCATGCGAGGTCATTAGCGGCGACAGCAAGCGAGAATAGAGCATTTGCAGCGGCAGCATCGATCAGGGATAGGAGACCGATCAACACCGAGATGAGGACCACGCCGCAGATCATGTTGACGGGTTGGTAGCGCATCCATTTGTGTTGGCTGACTTTGCGGAAGAATGATGAGAAGGGGAGGGCGCCATCACGAGAGAATGCCCAGCTTTGTCGAGAGGCGGCCAGAACCTATAGTAACTCGAATATTAGACGATACTTCCAATGCCTAGGGTGGGGACACCTACAATACTCAATCCCATGAAGAACTGGACGGATGCTACCACGGCCATAAAGCCAAGAGCACCTTGCTTTCCAAGAGCATCGTAGTAGATCTAAGCAATAGGTCAGTAAAGTCTCTCCAGAACTAGATTCCAGAAAGAAACATACCTGAGCCATAGGCTGGCCAAACTTCGAGTTCAAAATCGCCTCAATATCCGTGTCCATACTGGCGGCAATAACAGCCAAGCACACAAACCCAAGAATTCCACACAATCCAGACGAAGCAATGATACCCAACGGCACAGCCCTCGCCGCATGAGTCGCCTCCTCACTCATATGGACGCAAGAATCAAATGCACCGATGGTCCAGATAGGCGACAACCAGGCCAACATGAACGACCACCCTGCAGGCCAAGTAGTCAGATTCTCGACCTGACCAAAAACATAGCCGCCCGAGTTAACCGGCGGGGCATTCTCATGTTTCCCAATCGGAAGCGCAATAACGGTCGCAACGACGAGTCCAATATTCAAAAAGATACACGCGGACTGAATCTTCGGCATGACCCGTCCAAAGAACGTAGCGATAAATCCATGCGCGCACACAGTCGCGACATAGGTTCCATAGATAACGGGACGAGAAGCGGACCAGTTCCCATCACGCGCGATGGAGATCATGGAGAGAAGCATATTCGCGAACCCATAGTCAATTGAGCAGATACCACCGATCAACCCAATGGTATTACTATACCCCACCACGAAACTGAGTGGGTTCTTCCACTTCTCAGCGGAGTAGTAATGTGTCCAGAAATATAGACCGCCGGCCGTAGGCATGGCGGAGGCCATATCGGCCATTGCGAGACTGACGATGAAAATGAAACAACTTGCTACCAGCCAGCCCCAGACCATACCGACAGGACCCGCAGGCATTGAGAAGGAGAGGGTTGATGCGATAGAGGGGAGGAGACCCATAATGCTGAAAGCGACTGCAAAGATTTGGACGGTAGAGTAGTGGCGGCGGAGTTCTTGCTTGTAACCCAGAGTTGCTATCACAGATCATACATTAGCATCGCTATTTCATTGTAGTGGAGAAGCGGTGACGATGAAATAATTACCCAGCAACTCTGCATCTCCAGCCGGAGCATTTGCAGAGCCAACAATAGCTCCATGCTCAACAGGCGTTGACGGCCTCACATCAATAGTTTTCTTGACATCCGCCATGATGACCTCGGTATAGAGAACGGGATCGGAAACAAGATTCGAGAAACAAAAATCAAAAATGCGACATCCGGGGTTTGAATGACAATAAGGCGCCCGAAAGCATAAAGCATATAGGCAGAAGGAAAGACAAGCCGATTGCACAGCAGACCTTCGGAAGATAAAGCATCGATCCGAGAGCAGGGGCCTTAGCAGCCCATATCGATATCGATCCCCCTATCTAATCAAAAGGAACAAGCTTCCAAGATTCCGAAGCCTATCAGTGACATGCACTGGGGCCAAGACAGTCACCCCATTTGCAGGTACGAGGTATGTACATACCGTGCCGCCCAAAGCTAAAGTATGTGGTGTAAACAAGGTCAACTCCTCATTCAGTGCGGAGTTGGAGCCACGAGCCGATAGCCAAGGAATACTGTAGGTCTGGAAGGTGGAGATCGGGGCGAGACATGGAGGATTTGAGTGGCTGAGAAAGTTAATCCTAACTGGGTTAGGATTGGAGGCGCGGTCATTCCGCGATAGCTGCTGTCAGATAGATAGGCGTGATTGATCTGGTTGGTGTGTGATAAGGAGGGCTGGGGTGATTCGGAGTAGATTTGTTTACTCTCTTGGTACTTTTCAGGGGCTGACGACTGCGCTTATCTCAAGCTAGTTGATTTGGGGCTGTTTCTGTCTCCTATAAGTTGGGACTTTCAAGGGTTGGATACGTCTAGCGGGTTTGGTTGGAGCGGGTCGAAGCTAAACCCCGGAATCTCTAATGGAGTCGGCTATCGTCTATGTACATTTAACGCTTGCTAGTACACAATTGGGAATCCATTTTTTTTATTGCCTTGGAACTCATCACATCATCAGTTTGCCTGATATTCGTGACATGATACTAGTACAAGAAGACCATAATCTGTGAATCCATCCGAAACCTGGGAATCGTACACAAGGCCACCGGGGCCTGAAATATTGAACAGAAGTGACCACATCAATACACGAGACAAGACAAAACAAAGACAAAGAAAGAATACTGGTGTTCCAATGTTACGATAATGCAAACCCAAAACAGCAAAGGCTAAATATACATTTCATATTGAAGAAACATAAAACATGCAGGAAGGAGTAGCCTTCTAAAAAGGTATCATCAAATTAGACCGCGCCGGGTCCTTTGTGGTTGGATTGATCAAGCAATAATTTCGGCTTGATGTAATCCTCGTCAATCTGGCGGAACCACGCCGCATGATCACCATTCGCACCCCCAGAGAATAGATCTCGGAGAGCGTCGCGAGCAGTAAGACCAGTTTGCTGCTCCCGTCGAGCGGGGGAGGCGCTGGCGGAGCCCTCGGTGGGTAATGGGGTATGTGGTCCCGAGGGTGGGTTTGATGGAGATCGTCGCATACGAGACGCGGCAGCCTTTGCGGCAGGTGGAAGGTCGTCATCAGAGACACCATCCAGATCGAGATCAAACTCGTCGGGGTGGGCGACTGGGCTCGCACGGGCTTTGCCACTAGGCGGGAGACCAAATTCGTCGTCGCTGCCCGCGTTACCGCTATTGAGTAGGGTTGCTGTGGACGAGCGGTCACGGCGCGCCTGGGTATCTTTAGAGCTGTACGCGGCCGAGTACATTCGGGTGTGGCCGTGGGGTGGGCTGGGACGCCGGCTGTTGCCGGTAGAGTAACTGCCTCCTCGTTCACCGAGCCCGTTGCGCTGGGGGTTGGGAGTGACTCCATCCAGAGGGATAGTGGAGTCGCCGCGTCGCGGAGTATATCCGAAGGCAGTATCTGAGCGCTTGTAGTAGGTACCACCGTGGGCGACCTCAATATCAAACTCATCATCCGAGTCAATCTCCTCGACGACGCCGGTCCGGATGCCCATAATTTCCAGCATGCGTGCCGTTGTTCCACCGAAAATAATGACGGTCAACACGACAACTACCAAAACGGTAGCTCGCAGCGTCGGTGCGTTAGCACCCGAGAGACCTGCCGCCAGTGCGACTCCCACAGCACCACGCAAGCCAGCCCAGAAGAGCATGGCCTGGTAGGCGAAAGGCAATTCATCTGCGACTTCAATGCCCCGACGACGAGCTCTGTACCGAATGAACCAGTTAATCGCCTTCGACAGAGGAAACACAGCAAGATAGCGGGCAAGGCAGATTCCAACAACTGATACCATAATGAAAAGCGGGTTGAACTGCAAGTTGGACTCGACAAACAAGTCCAGACCGAGGTAAATGAAAATAAAGTTCTCCGAAAGCTGCGCCATGACCTGGAACAGGTACTTAGTAGTCAGCTGCGTACGGCGGGACATGTTATAGTAAGCGTAATGCTTCAAAGTGATTCCGCAGAACAAGAGTGACACAATTCCTGTAGACCGGGACGTTAGTTTTCATTGTAATCCCCGACTGCCAAAAAAGGACCGTACAGGTGACACATACCAGACAAGTGCACGCCATTCGAGAAGAAGTAGCTTGCATAAGAGATAAGGATAATAAGGCAGCTTTCAATCTTCGGCATACGGCGAACCAAAGTATACTTGAGCCCCAGTGCCGTGGCGATACCGACAATGATACCAACAACCATGCTACCAAAGAAAACCAGCAAGAAGAGACCAATAGCTTCGAAGAAGTTTAAGAAGCTCAGCGCAGCAGCATCGGTCTCCGCATATTTCTGTGCAGTCTCGAACAACACAATAGCAATAGCATCGTTAAGGATCGACTCTCCAAAAATGATCGTATAGAGCTTCGGCTCGACCTTGTACAGGTTGAAAATGGCCAAAATAGTGACCGGGTCTGTAGCAGAGAGGGTCGCACCAACGGAAATCGCCTCGACGAAAGAGATGTTCAAACCGTCCAACGGGATACGCGTCCAGAGGTAGAGAACGGAACCAAGGACCATGGCGGAGATAAAGGTACCGGCGAACGCGAAGGTGAGGATGGTGCCGATATGGCGGAAGAAATTCGCTTGATGGAGTTCATATCCGGAGGCGAGGATGATAGGGGGTAGGAGGAGGTTGAAGAAGAACTGGTAGTCGAATGCGACGCTATCTTGGAGGGTAGATTGGGAGGTTAAGCGGATGATTAGTCCAACGAACATGCCTGGTAAGATAACAAGTCAGCATCGGACCCAATTGACGATTATCCATGGTTCCCTTGGTGAAACATACCCGCAAAGATTGATAAAACCGTTTCGTGGACGGCTTGGATCTTCTTCTGCTGGAGGATGTAGCTTGTGAACAAGGCGAACATCAACAGCATGATCATAATAAACAACGCCCAGGAGCTAGTGATCTCCTTCGATCCCGCCTCGGGGCCATCTGTAAAATCCAAGAAAACGTCATCGGTCAGATTATCATCTCATCACCGCATCGCGCAGGGAACACGTTGTCGTCATTACGGAAGGAGGAGGGGAGAGCTCTCAGCATGCGTACCATCGGGATCAGTGTCCTCCGACGCTCGCCCTATGAGAAATGAAGCAACATTAGCTGGAGATCCATGCAGATAAAATTCCGATCAAGACCGGTGGCCGTAGACGTACGTAGCAGAGCGTGGAGGGTCTCGCCCATGAGTTGACTAGCCATCGCGACTCGATTAGGAACGTTCGTCCGCGAATGAGTGGCTGTTAACTCAAGCGAGTTCGAGATGCCAAGAACAGGCGCTCATAATCCACTGGGTAGGGCCCGCAAAATAGTTTGTGTAAAGAGACGGCGCAATCAGATACAAATAAGGTCAAAGGTGGCAGGCCAGCTTGAGGTCCTGAGGTGAGTTGCATTCGCCAAGCGGAGGGACGATCGGGCGTAAGGGGTGGGTATTTCGGTGACAAGACCCGATTACGGGCGGAAAGTTTGATCACTGATGGACGTGTAATCAAGTAAAATACAATACGTGAAACTGGAAAACACCATATGTGACACGTGGGCCACTTTAAGAATGCCGCGCAACACGCCAAGACAAGCGGGCTGTACTGATGAACTTTGGCTTTACACAAGTTGATGTTGATGTTGAACCTTGAAACTGTATTCTTTCAGAACATTTGATGAAACAAGGGAAAATCCGAACTAAGGGGCCTAGGGATTATGCACGGAATGACTTGCAACAGATATATGATATTCCTCTTCACCTCCCTACATTCAAGCTCTGACTGATGACGGCATAACCCCCTGACCCACATCTCTGTACTACATGTACGTACATCATTGGCATGTTCTGAAGTGCAAGATGAGGATCAACCTCGCATGAAATCCACTCAGTGATCTTACAGTACACAGTGCCTGACGACAAAATCTTTAGAAGTGAATGTATTGTCCAGCTACTTTAAAAGTCATAGTAATTGGATTTGAATCTTGTTTTGTCATTTTGAATCGTTTAATTGTACCGAAATAACACTTAGATAGACACACCTAACTAATACCTCAAGCTAATGAACGTGAAACACGATGTTCGTAGAGTTCGTGGCCAAGGGCTTGGAATCACTGCGTACCCTCTGCCAATCGCTTAGTTAACACCGCCGCTACCAATGCTGCACATCCGCCAAATCGTAGCACCCAACCCACGCTATCATCCCAGGGCTCTCCACGCGGTTTTTGAGCGGCCTTGAATATGGCACTGCAAATAAGACTAGAAAATATCTGAGGGAAGGAAATGGCCACATTATGCAGTCCAAGGACGATTCCAGCTTGTATCAAGTTGTCTGAATCTTTTTCGGCGGAGTGTTTAGCGCGACCCTCCTCGAGATCGTCAGCATTGGCATCGTCTGTGCCATGATGATCATCTTCATCCTCGACGGAGACCGGTACATAAGAGTTGGATGTCATGTGGGGGCCCGGAGCAGAGACCGGAGATCCGTCGGTGGCGGCCGCGTGCCGTCGCAGCCGACGTTCAAGATCTATGCGAGAAACCTCCGCCGATATCAAGGCAAATGGCGCCCATAGAGTTACAGCCCATGAAACTCCAATGAAACCTATGGCGATAGAACCGGCCTGATAGGATGAGATGAAAAACGTGCTAAAAGTGCATATCGCAAATAGGATGTGCGACATGAGCCACGTGCGTCGAAGTGTAAGACCAGGGATCTGCAGACGTGAAAGCCATGTCGGTTTTCCGTCGTCCATGTTCTTCCCTGAGCGTGTATCAAGCAGGGGCTCTGATGTCACTCCAGTCGGCATCGCCGATATTGATATCCTGCGGGAGTGCTCCTCTTCGCCATCGAAAGAAGCATCTCGGTCGTCTTCGTCTGCAATAATTTCGATAGTAGGTTGGTAGGTAGGAACAACAAAGATTGGAAGTACAGTGTTGGCGGTGAAAGAGATAACGGCGTAGATGAGGAGAGCAAATGTTCCGATGCGTGTGGCATCTTCCCACGCCTTATCAATCTGATCCTCAGGCAGATTGGGGTTATCTTGGAAGATTGGATTGACGTAGAGTTGCCCGACGTAGGTAGTAGAGTAAAACAAGAAGGGGAACCAGCCCACCCAAGCTGCAATCTGTACCTCACATACTCGCGCAATCTGTGGTGGCAGAGTGCGAATGGATTTGAAGGTTTGTTTGAAGAATGCGACGACTCCAAGCCCGTCTGAGGACGGTGGACCATCAAGTCTGGGGTCTCGTTCCTGAATATAGAAGCAACTGGCAGCCAGTGTCACACCAAGTGCGATAGATGCAAAGGCACAGAGCACTTTGAATTGGGTATTTCCAAGGAATGGGAAGTATTTGGGCAAATGCATGTAGCCAAAAATATAGCCGATGATATTGCCTACTCCCGTCCACCGACTTGCCCATGCATTTGCCAGCTCCTGCTGGTGGGCCGGGCAATTGTCAAGAATGAAAGCTCTAATTCCAGCTTGCACTGTAAAACATTGCCGGTTAGTTCACAAAACGACAAAAATTTATAGATCTACACCCACCAGTGTTGATAGCGAAATCAAGACAGAACATCATAAGAGTCGCAACGATCATGATTGTCGTCTTCGTCCCACTTGAAACCGGATCCACGCCGAATATCGACAGAAATCCACCAACAATATCTTTTACCCATGCGAGTAGAAGTAAAGATATGATGGTAGCTGCACCCCCGACCACCATGAACGGCTTCCTCTTGCCCCATGATATCCGACAATTATCACTTCGAATGCCGACGTAAGGTTGGACTAATGTACCCGTCAAGGGCCCGGCAATCCAAACACAGGCAAGAAGGGCTTTGCTCATGCCCAGAGAAAGGAGGAATGGCTAATCCGATGGAAAGTCAGCACTTCCGTGGTACCCTGAGCAACCAGATCGAGGCCAAGCGGGGAATCATGAAAACGGATTAGTGATTCTGGTGACACATACCGATCCATTGGATAACTCCACAGACCAGACTACCTGGAGACTACCACGAGAGTGATGTGAGTAAGAGAAATCATCCAAAAAGCGGTCTAGGGTCCGCTGTTCGTGAAACGGGACTTGGGCAGCTTACCCCCCAATAGAGACGGTGAGTAAAAACAGATACCAACTACTCTTCGACTCCTCGCGAGCCATAGAGCCCCCAGGAGGAAGCAAATCTTCACCCTCCGCCTCCTGCCGCCCAGGCATCAAGGGCGATGTTTCGTGAACAACTGAAAATGTGTTGGTTTCCCCCATGGGGTACGGTTAAGGTGCGATAAGAAGGAAGACCCACAGCGATTGTCAAAGGTTCAACCGTGACAAACAATAGTCCACGCGGAGCTTGGGCTCGGCGCTAGAAAAGTAGCGTGTCTGTTCGAGGGAAGTAATCGGGCCGCAACGAATGTAGACAAGCTTGGAAGCCGGGGTTAGGTGGGTTCCGACAAATCATTAGCCGGGGATATAATGAGGCGTTCGATCATGGGGCCCACAGTCGGGAAGCCGGGATTATTTTGGTTATAAGTCACACCACTAAGAGGGTATAAGATGTGGTCCTGTCTGTCCTCCTGATCTGGATGATGGACACGGCGCAGACAACTTTCAGCTGAATCGATGTGTTGCAGGGATCGACGTCAGCATGCACGTGATGATCACGTCCCCGATTTGGATAGGTTTTAGCTTTGAGGCGGTACCAAGGGTTGGACTCAGGCACCGTTTCATTCCTAAACATTGAATACTATGCAAATGCCCTTTTGGTGTTCGTAGTTTTATAGTCAAGTCAATTCGTTAATGTTCTATAATATAACCATGCTACAAGAGCAGCTTCCAATCCCTGCTCTTCAAGAGAAGATTCCCAATGTTCCAAAAAAAAAATAAGAGCAGACCAAATGTGCCCCGGACCCTTGACATTGTACGCCACGCGTGCCCGTACCCGCCAGGCAGGTTCGTTGTCGGGTGTCGGAGTAAGCACCGATTGCAGCGAGACGATAATACAATGTTGTACCATAACCAAACAAAGCCGTAGATCCCAACAGATAAATGACAAAGAAATAAAAAATGTAAAGGAGATGCCATGCAGAATGTGCAAGAATAGCAAACTTCGGACAAGAGGAACGTCGTGGTGCGAAGAAAAGCGGAGGTGAAGCCATTAAACACCTGGACCAAGGTCGCTTACAGTGCGCCTGTGGATCCCAAAAAAGACGAGGCCAGGCCAGAAAATATACCCGGGTTTGTAGAGAGCTTACATCTGCTGTTGGAGAAGCTGAGGCGCAATCATGTGTGCGCCAACCATATTCTGGTGGACAGCAGAAGGCATACTCATGGGTGCAGCCATGGACGTCATGGCAGGCATGTTCACCATGTGGGGAGCGTGAATGGGCTCCGGCGCTGGTGGAGGTGAGTCTTCGGCGGAGTCGAAGTCATTTCCGTCATTCTCCAGCTCCTCCTCAGATACCAAAGGCTGACCATCTTGTTGGGCCTCATGGATACGACGGTGCCTAATATAGGATTAGAATCGACAGTCAAAGGACCCGATATGAAAAACAAAGGAACTTACTGGGCAAGATTGTCGGAGCGCGAGAAGGCCTTGCTACAGTATGGACAGGGGTATGGGCGTTCTTGTGTGTGAGTTCTCACGTGCCTAGGCGCCCATGTTAGTCGGCGGCTAAAACCATCACAAGGCATTGTGCATTGTGCAGATCGGCGCCCCACAAGGGACGCCAGGGTTTCAAAAATAGAATCATGCTTACCTTTTCAGATGCTCTAAACGCTTGAAGAGTCTGCCACATGACGGAATCGGGCATGAGTGGGATTTTTGCGGGTACGGGCCCAATTCCATCATCGTGGCACTCCGGGCCCGACGAGCGGGTCCTGGGGCTGTGCGGTCTCCTCGGCCGGTGCTATTCTGAACAGTCGTCTCCATGGCGGCACTGGTGGGTAGCGCTGCTAAATCGTCATGCGGGTTTGACATGGGTACCGATTGTGGCTCCACGCTACCATCTAGATGCTGCAGTGGGGTACCGTGGCGCGAGATTTCATGCAGCAAATCCTTCTGAGGAAGCATGGCACTCGGATATGCACGGGATAGGTCGTGTGCAGACTCATCCCCCTCGAGACCAGGAGCCACAGAGCTTGAAACTGAGCGACGAAGATCGCTCGGCTTGTGGGCTGCGTAAGTGGTTGGGTGCGAAACGGATTGAGGTGGGACCGAGCCATTCATCACACCTGGAGTCCCTTGAGAAGGACCCGGAGTGATAGATGGCCGTCGCCGCCGCTGCTTATATGTTGGCGATCCTTCGATCACCGAGTAGGGGTTGGAAGAATAGGGCCGAGGCGCCGCTTGGTAAGGACCATTGGCGAAATTGGATGGCGGAAGCTGCATCATGGGGTTGTAGGGGGCCGCATGAGAGAGATCAGGGATCGCGGTGTACAAGCCGGTATCTTCGTTGGCGATGTATGCGGGCTCCGCGCCGAGTCCGACCGAGTGCTGGGGCGGGGTAACTGGCTCAAATGACAAGCCGCGATTGCTGTAATCCTCGTACTGTGAGGACACGAAGGACGGTGCAGGTGAGTACTCATAGAAAGTCGGCATAGACGAATGGCGCTGGTGGATGCGGGCGACAGGCATTCCGCTGCGGTCGTACTGGATGGTTCCATAGTCCTGCTCTCGCTTAATGATGCTCTGGACCAGGTTGTTCGAAAGGGGCATCGGCTGATTGCTGTACATCGGGTGGGCCGACTCGTCCTGGAGAAGAGGGATCGCTGGGGGAGCCATCTGGGGAGGAGGCATTGCGTCAACGGTCCGAACCACGGGGGGAGTTGGGCTGGCCATATGTCGTACTTGCGTGGGCACTTGCGTGAGCAGCAAAAGAGGATGAGTTCGCTTGTTGTGCTTTCGTCAATTGCTCGTAGAGGGACTGAGACGAGTCGAATTCGAAGGACATGGCCGGTTCACTGACAGCGACCGTAGTCGCTTCCTGATTCATCTTCTCGCGTTTCAGATCGCGCTCCAGCGCATCCAAAAACAGCCGGTCGTGGGGCACGCTGTACCAGTAGAACACCTTCTGCTTCTTCTGAGTTCGGATGCAATTGTTCTTGTACAAGAAGTCGAGAAACGCGCTCTTCGGTTCTTCCAATGTCGCATCGGTGCCAGCTTTGAGGTTGCGGAGATCGGAGAAAATGCCTTCTTCGAACTTCTTCGAGTTCTTCACCGGACGACCGAACGCTTGGAATCGAAATGCAAGGCATCGGACAATATCCGTACCGGAAATGTGGAAGAGGTTGCTCCTGAAAAGAAATCAATCAGCTCTGTCTGGCTAGACCTGTCGTCTGTAGCACTCACCATAGAATGCAAGAGACGTAGTCACCGGTCGGAAGCAGGAAACGTCGAATCAGCTGGTCAGGTTGCCAGTCGACAGGCGCCGACAAAAGGAAGTATTTCACTAGGTCTCGTCAACACCACTGGTTTCGCAAGGGGATCTTTGCGACATCATACGATTGTCCACTTGTTGCAGGGCAACTTGCGCGTCGTGAGGAAGGTTGTGTTGCGCTTCCGTTGAGAGCATGAACGTCTCGGGTTTCTGCGGCGGTGGCATGGGGGGACCATGTTGAGGATACATTTTTTCACGCGCTCTAATGTAAGAAGCCGTGAGCGCCGATCGGAGAGAAAGATGACGAGATAGATAAGCAGGGGCAACAAAGGGTATCTCGTCCGACACCAAAAAGGCGCTAGTTTCGACCCCCTCTGAAACCCTGCGCCACATCAAAACAAGTCCAGCTTACCTGTAGAGAGATGATTCTATCACCGTCGGATCAGAAGCGCGGATCTAAGATCTAGTCGGGAAATATCAAGGCGATCAACTAGTGTTGATTGGCAGGGATGATCGAATGCTTTTAGATGAGGAGCCAGCCTCAAAAGGGAACAAAGGGAAAGACAGAAAGGTCAGAGAAAGGAACTGGGCCAGCCGGTATGGATCTCTGAAGGGGAGGAGGATTTCTCGCACAGCGGGAATAGAAACGAAAGTGGGAGAGAGATGTGTGATTCGAGAAGGGGAGATGGAGGAATGAAGTAGGGGGGAAGAAGTGCACAACGTCAGTTTGGTACTAATAATAATCGAAGGGAAGCGCCAGGACCCTGCTATAATGACCAGTCATAACACGATGAGGATTATAACGAGCATTACATAAATAACATCGATTATGGGTCAAGTAGAGTTGTCATTTATGACATAACAGGTATTCACACCGTTCCTGGGTTTGTTGGACGTGGTTGGTCCCAAGTCTCCACCCTCTGCAACACCAAGTGGGAAGATGGGGCCGGAATGTTATGATTCGCTTCGTCCTTTGAAGTAGAAAAATCAAAAAATCAAGGTCTTCTTTTTGCGCCCCCTCATTTCTTCTGGCAACAGAGTTTCCAAGGTTCCTTGCAGACCCTCTTTCTGCAGGTTGATTTGATGCATCACCCGCCAAATGGGGTGATCAGGCTGCAGATTATAGATTATCTATGAGGATCACTTTCTTCTTTCAGTATACTTTAGAACGTATGCAACGGTCGAAGGTACATAGGTCTACGGAGGAATTACCTCGATTGCCGGTGGGGTTATAGTCAACAATGGACCATCGTCTCTCTGTATACAACGCCAGGTTTCGGTCAAGAAACCCAACCTACACAATAATAATCGGAAAATAAAAATAAGAAAAATACAAATTTAATAAATTAATAATAAAAATTCCCCCGAAAGCTCCACCAAGGGCCTCGCTCACTCATCAAACTGGCGCTGGGGTACCTGAAGCCGCCCTTGTTGTTTCAGAATCCCGGGCGCTTACATGCATTGAAACGGGTTCTCCTCCTCCCGTCCCACTTTGGCCTCTATACTATTCTTCTCTCATCCTAGTCTAAGGAATTTCTCCGACTCTAACAGAGCCCGTGCTCGGTTAACCATCACGGTTGTGGAGGAGCTACGAGCTGATCTGATTTGTCTTCCAACCTTCCGTGTGATCCCGAAAGCAGAAAGCCCAAATCGGTATAATGCTGTGGATTAAACAGACGGTTTATGTCGATGTTTCGCGAGGCCTGTACCTTCTCTTCCGTTAAGTGTGCTTCGTACCGGGTACCTGACTGGGCTTTTACCCCTTTTTTTTTCTACCTGGAGTACATGCAGGGTTATCGGGACTTGGAGGTGTCGGATTCCCATCGACCAATTGACCCATCACCAGTTTTGTGACTGGTTATGTCATATATGAAGATCAACACGTTGGCAAGTTCCAGACCAACGCCCGACCGTCTTCCGTGGTCGAAAAGCGAAATAACCGGTGAAAATCAAAAGCTTGGCACCGACACCTGGAAATGAGGATAATAACCTGCGCCAAGGTCGAGAACCTATGCGGGCCCCATAAGGGCCTCGGCAAAAAATTCTTGCGATATCAAATGTAATCCGCTCCCATCCACCCTTCGCCCAACAATTGAGTCTTGATAATTTCTGCTCAGACTCTGCCCATAGATCGATGATCTTCGTGGAGCAAAGCTGGTAAAGCTGTTTTGGGTATCACATCGTGTTTCATCCTCGATCAAGATTCACCGGGTATGTTCCGTGCAGTCATTATCTTTGCGTCGTCATGTACGGAGTACAAAGCTTCTCAAATGTCTCACTCTCTTTCAAAAGCCTTCGGCTAGACTATCCCTGACCCGCATGCTACTCTCCTATTTAGGGATCGAGGGGGGTCACGAGGAGTTAGAGTTGAAACGACGGGCATGAGTCTATCGCGAGAAGTTGCCATTCGGATAAGAAAACCTTCGAGCCCCTGATTGCACGAGTAGGGGCGGTGGTCCGCACGGAGCGTAGAATGATTCGTGCCTGTTTGATCGTCCCACCTGAAACGATCTAGAAATTCTAGTCCAGATCCTGGTTCAGGCCGTGGGGCCTTTCGGTTGCTAGTGTCGGCTTTGGTGGCTGGGAAACCACTTGTAATCAATGCAGCAACCCTGAAGAGGAAAGTCGATATAGAGGTGGACTACGTAGCAGAACTGGTCACTGCTATCCCTGTTCAGTGACTTACAATCCCTGTTCTATTGACGATCTTCTCCCCTCTTGCAAAATGTAATCTACGGCGCGGGAAATGCGCTGTGTCGAGTATTATTGCTAGGGCACAAGCTTTGGCCGATTATGATCACGGCAGACCTCGGGATCTTCCAGATCGACAACGGGAGAGGATTCTGGAAAATCCGAGTTCATGAATTTAAGGCATGTTAACTGTTAACCTGCAGGTCTTTCCACAAATTGTGGCGCGGATAGTTCGGGCTAGTGGACACAAAGCACGATCTAAGCCTTATTCTGGAAAACCTCCGTTTTACTCCTGAATCATCACCTTTTAGTCCCAAAGTATACTGCGCCCTACAGCTTGTTCCATGGTTTTCTCTGTCATTCAACCCGACAATAGCCTTTGTTTGACCCATAGGCTCCGCCGCTCCACCAGGCGATCTAAAGTTCAATATGTTTCTACTGTACGGGTGTTCACTCTTCGACATGGTACACTAATGCAACAGCGTGTCTCAGATCCACTCCAGAAAATTCAACTCAAAAGATCTTTTCCGAGCCTCATGATGGGTATCAATCGGCAATTGTGATCGAATCAGAACCGACAAGAGAATCCTTGACATCACAGGACGGATTCACATGCCTGGAACGACCGATTGGGTGCTCGGTGGAACTCATGTCTTTGGAAGAGATTTCACTACAAGGGGTGTATAGAGTTCAATCGTGCGGCATTTACTTTATTTTTGGCTCTGCATATGGCCAGATAGATTATGTACAATCCAAACGAGGAACTCAAACCGAATCTATGCTCTTCCTCCGCTTTTCCAACATAGCCTCCTTCATGAACGGACTCCGAGCTCGGATCCCCTTGCCGTACACCACGAACAGGATCGGAGCAAGAGACAGAGCTAGTGAGATGAATGCCAATAAGGTGGAGGCCCACCGAAATCCAAGGTGTGAGTACATGCTCATCGCAGCCAGTGGTAGGAAAGCTGAGAAAATATTCTCTCCGGTAACGATAATCCCCACCGCACTGCCCGCATATTTGGCATATGAATCGACAACGTAGTCTGAAATCCCAGTCACCACAATAACACTCCCTGCTCCCACCATGGCAAGACCAACAGCTGGCGCGATCCACGGAAGAAAAGGGTAAGATGTCCAGGCATAGACAAACATCCCACCGGAAAGGCCAACAATGCCAGACACAATAGCGAGGTACAGCCGTGCCTCGGGGATAGGCTCACCCGGCACTTCAGTGTTTCTAGAAGCCGAGTTGAAGTACAGTCTTCCTGAAAAGAGAGTTCCTACCCAACCAATACACTCTCCAATAACGATCGCAGCTTGCACATATCCAGCCTGTGAGGGAGTCCATCCATATAGCCCTGAAAATACCTGCTCAACTGACTGTGTGAATAGATAAAGCGTGCCAACCGTGAAAGCAGACCACATCCCTGAGAAGAAGACAACGGATTCCGTGAAATACATAATAAGCGGCCGTGTCGCACTCTTCGCCACAATCCTCAACAGCGATGTCCCCGCGCTGTCAATCTCATGCTGGGTGTACGCCATCCGACCCTCTCGACGCAACGCCTTCGCACGCTGGCCCAGAATGGCAATTCCACGACACTCTTTGAACATGAAGAAGTATACCGGGAATAAGGCTCCATACCAAATCAACTGGAGGTATCCAATCCATCTCCAGGAGAGGAACTGGAAGATTGGAGCTCCGATGACAGGACCAATACTGGCCCCAACAAGGTATGTTACGATATACAGACTGACGGGAATGTTTCGCGACCTCTCAGTATCCCAGAGGTTCCCGATAACAGTCGCTGATGTATTCGCCAGGATAGCAACACAGCCACCGGCAAAGAACCTCGTCACGATCAACGTGGCAAAGTTCTGAGCCACTGCTTGCGGAATAACAAAGCAGATGAAAGTTGCCCATGTGGATAAGAACACCCATCTCACGCCGAAATCCTCCATGAGTGGAAGGACAAGGAGGGAAAAGCATCCTCCACCGACGGCCCAGGATGTGACGGGCCAATATGAATTGGGAAATGAGGCGTCTGAGATCCCAAATTCCTCGTTGATGGCCGCATGGGCAACGGTAATGATTGTGCCGTTCATCATCGTGATAAATGTTGTGAAGCTTGCCAGGTAAGTCAACGTCCACTTCTGGCGGAGAGACCAGTTATAAGGGTTCCCGGGATCTTCAGGGCTATCCCAGGTAACCACCTCGATATTGCTGGCAGGCTCATTATGATCTAGGATGCACACGTTAGTTTCCCGAAGACTTGATACCAGGCAAAAAAAAAAAAAAAACAAGAGAAGGCGAACAATACCTATTGTCTCATCAATCTCGCCAGATACATCTCCACGAGTGAAGACCATATCAACCGGACAAGGAATAGGGTCACTCCCTACTGCCTTGTCTTCAAAAGCGTCCCTGGTGCCTCAATATTGTGGTGTATATTATTTCGCCACGGGTCCCCGGTCCGGTGGTTCGGCGATGACTTCACTTTCCCGTTCCGAGAAACACAAACTTCACCGAGGTATAATATCCAAGCACAACGAGGGAAACGCTTCGCAAAAACATGTGCAACATTCAGCGGAACAGTTGTTTAAATGTGAAAAAGTACGAGGCCAACGAAAATTTTTCATTCAGCTTGCACTAGGAGCACATCGTGTTTCTTTGGATGCGAATCCACCCTCTCCAGACAATAACCATTTTGGGATTAGTGCGGATGGGTCCTGGATGGCACTTCATCCAAAGTCTGGTTCGTCAATGCAACTGACTTCATTCTCATTAGATGAATGCATTTGCTAAATTATTATGTACCCCGCAACTTGGCATCTGCCTATGTGCATAAACTCTCGATCGTTGATATTCTGACCAATACTTGGCGTGAATCTGGCAGTTTTGGCCTGTTCAAGTGCATGAGGGGTCTTTCATCAAAATCAGGATTTATTTGTTGAATCTTCCAAGAGAAATTTAAATTGGCTATTTGATCTAGACCTTATGTTCTATGTTTCTCGCTATTGTTCCGTTCGATACATCCCGTTCGACCTCTCTGCTTAGGGTCCATGTGCAAGGTCTTGGCGCCTATGGCGTGGCAAAAGTACCCAAGTTCTGTTTTAGGGAAAATGATCCGGGTAGATTATAGCCTCAATCTTTCAACATGAAGACTTCGAATATCGGATGCAACTTCCACATGCAGTGTACACCGCGATTCTTGTCTTCTGTGCGACACACGTATCCTCCAGGTATCTTCACACCGCATATCTCCAAGATATATAATTTGTAAGAAGATGTAGCTTGCATCAGGTGTGTATATATATTCTCGAGGTCCAATGTTCCCGAGATCTATACCAATTTGAACCCCTCCAAGATTGATTAGTTAGGTACAGTATTAGCTAACATAATGGGTTACGATATACAGCTCAGATACAATAAATACTTCCTTATGTCGCTCAGGATGATTGTTTTCCCATTCCCAAAAGTCAAACCAATGAGCAGGCAAAGCAAATTTGGTAATATTCGTCTCCTCTGCCATTTGTTATATTTGTCTAGTGGCTAACATAGCTTCAATGCTGTGAATACTGTGTCCTCGCTGACGTTCTCTCAGAAGGACAATTCAATGTGTTTGCCGATCTCCATGGCCTGAAAATGGATGCAGATTACCGTTTTTCGCATTAAAGCATGTCACTTTATAGTACCATAAAACTGACATAAATGACCTGAGAGAGGATGTACACGATAAGTTTTTTTCAGCAAAGGCGTATCTTACAGGGCTTAGCTACGATTGGATTGGCTTCACGCAAGCCACACAATGACAGGGCTGTCTTCAATATGAAAAGACCTTAACTTCCCCAGCACTTATCAACATGTCAACTGGGGGGTACTTGGAGATTATGCAATTTATTTCAAATCATGCCGCAGGAAGATTATCAAGAAATTAAGGTGCTACTGAATAGCGTCGATGACGAAATTAATACTGTCTAGGCTTCTCGCCACTTTGGGGGTGGTCTTTGAAGAATTTCAGTATACAAAGAGAAAAAGGAAAGAAACATTCTGTGACGAGCCAGTATTTCCTATTGGATCGGAATATGGTTTCATCACTCAATTTTGAACGAACGCCATTGATGGCAAATTTCGTGGCCACCACGAAGACATGATGAGAGAAAGACTATATCAGTAGTTTGATATTTTATCTGAGTGAGAACCGCCCAGTAATTGTAATACGGCAGGCATAGTTTAACTTGCCATGGAAACGCTGATAACCATTAAAACATGACCCTAATAGGCTTCGACAGCTTCGACAGTGTTTATATCATAGTCGCCACTTGCGAGCCGAAACGTTCCACAAAGCTTCTCTCCCCGCACTGGATTCTAGATTTAAATAATTGTCACTTCTTCACCTGACAACCTTCTTGTTGAATTACTTTGAGATAATTGAAATCACTTATGATCAATCTTTAAGTAAAACTCACCAACAGCAAATTATCTGAAACCACGACAATATGGTGACCTCATCTATCGACGCCAACCCTCTTGACCCAGAAACCTTGTACAAATATGGACGGAACACTCAACACGCCCCCGCAAAGAGTGACCTGGAAGTGATCATGGATCGAAATGTCGCACCGTATGTAGACAAACTGTACCAGAAGCCCTTGCTACATCATCTAACTCATTTTTGCCAGCTCTCCCCGAGCAGTGTGCGCTGATCTCGCTCAGCAACACGCCCTTGAAGATCTTCATGATGTGACAGAGCATACTTCAGAGCAACATGAGTCGATGAAAAATAGTACGGGCCCCGTTTCTTTACCTTATTCTACTATCATCCATAACTACTCTCTTCCGACCGATCAGATGAGACGTGATCTAACTGAGATGGCAGATTTGAGCTCTTCCCGTCGCTCTTCGGATCGGGGCACTCAATATGATGAGCCTCGCAAACCCGAGGAGTAATGATGCTTGCCGTAGCAGCAAATATGCTATTTCAGCGTAACGGTGATTACGTGAACTTATTATGTGACTATAATGTAAAATGGAACTTACGAATATCTTGTACACGTCAATTTTCAAACAATCGTACCCGTTCAGTAGGCGATCTTGGTGATGTCATGGTGATGTCCACCCCGCGTTTGCCTTTGGGTTGACTTCTTAGCCGGCCTGGAGAATGAGGCATACAAGACAACGAGTCAGCATAACGCCCAGGTGACTGGCGACGAGCACTAGGATATATGTATATGACAGATCTACGAAATAATGCTGCGTGTTTCTATACCTAATTTGGGGCCTACAAAGAGCACTTATGCTTTCATTTTTCTATTTTATTTTTATGACAAGCTCCTGCAAGGCTATGAAAGATTGAAGATCTCGAATCTGTGTAACTATATTGTTTCTTGATAATACCGCCTCGAGGTCCGTTTATACCTTCGTATCCAACTCCGAATCATAAATCTTTTGACCCAAATACCAAGTCTGATGCACTTTCGCCTCAAGAAGTGTCTCCGGATTCCACTGCATATCAACAAGAAGGAAATCCGCCTTCATTCCCTCCTTCAAACTTCCAGTCCAAGAGTCCGCAAAGCGCGCATAAGCCGCACCAGTCGTAGCAGCGGTAGCCGCCTGAGCCAAAGTGATACCAAAATGCGGGTTGACTGTATCAGTAGACTCTGGCTCAAGCGCAGACCGTCTAGTCGTAGCATTGTACAGATTGGGGAAAGGCAAGTGCCGAGCGGTAGGTGCATCAGTCCCAATAGCAATAGGAGCACCACCATCCAGGAAGTCCTTATAGGCAAACGCTCGCTTGCATCGGTGTGGACCAACAAGACCAGGCCAGGCCTTGAAAAGGGTTGGGTCGGAGTGTACCGGTTGAATAGATGCGGTGATACCCAATTGGCCGAGTCGCTTCGCGTCCTCGGATGTGCTTAGTTCGAGATGCTCGATTCTGTGTCTCCGGCCCGGAGTGCCGACTTCTGATAGGACGTTAATTGCTTGTTGGATGGCCTTGTCACCAATGGCATGAATGGCGCACTGGAGACCGGCGGAATCAGCACGCTGGACGACACCCTGAAGCATGTCCGCGGGCCAGATTGGTTCCACTGGATCTGATTTTCCGGTGTACGGCTGGAGAAGGGCAGCGGTGCACCCGTCAACCACACCATCGCAGATCAGCTTGATTCCCAGGACAGTGAATGCGGGATCGGGGAACTGCTTTCGTAGTTCAATCGCCCGGTCCACGTAGGTAAAATTGGCTTGCTGATCGTCGGTGAAAGGAACCAGCCAGTGAGCGCCGATGTGAAAGGGAATTGTTTTATCGCGTCGATATTCCTGCAAGATCTCCCATGTACCATCGTCCATAGCCATATCGACAATACCGGTATACCCAGCGGCAGTGTATGTGGAAATGGCCATGTCCAGCGCACTCAACTTGTCCTCTTTCGAATAAAGGCTTTCCAAGTGTGGCCAGGCCAAACTTATTAGAGCAGACTCATCCAACAGACCCGAAGCTTTTCCATTCTCATCTCGATGAATAGTTCCACCCGGAAGATCCGGAGCAGTATGAGCTTTCATCTCCTCGAGTCCAGCAGAATTACACCACATAGAATGAAGGTCGAAAGCGTCGATATAGATCGGTCGGGGATCCAGATCATCCAGCATACTAGCTAAAGCGACTCCATTGGTCGAAGACTGAATCCATCCACGGCAGAGGATCCGGGGCACAGACGGGTTAGACTCGGCGTATGACTTGATAGTCTGCCGGATCTGGTCCAACGAAGTACAGGCAATGAGATCCACTTTCCGCAGGGATTGCCCATACTGCAAAATGTGCACATGGCTGTCAATGAAGCTAGGAACCACAACGCGGTTCTCCAGATCAATCACCGTTGCGTCGGCGGGTGCTTTGGCGTTTTCGAGAGAGCCAACATAGGAAATTCGATCCTTCTCGATGATCATTGTATCAGCAAATTCATTGTCTGTGCTCGAGGAGGGCACAAAAATGCGGCCATTGCGGAAGACGGATGTCATGATGGGAATTTGTGGAAGTTGGAGAAATTTGGGGACGAAACGATAACCATTCGATGTCCTCGATGGTATTTAATGAAATGCGTGGGGTAGGATCGGAGGCAGCCGAAATACCGAGTCTCCACAAGTTTCCTATTGCGAGTTCAAAGGATGGAAGAGGGATTTATTCAAAAGACTATCAGATCCCTCGGTTCTTGAAGTCGGGAGATTGGACCGGTGAGTTTCGAAGAGAACGATTGGCGACAGCCCACAGGTGATGTCTCATGATCTTGGCGGCGCAATTTGACGCCATTGGTCAGTTCGAGGTGGAGGTCTCCGGGGAAGTGGAGCCCATAGATAACTGCGATGACTAGGTGGGCGCAACAAGAATGTTATCAGTGATGAAAATGAATTGTGTAATGGTATCGCGAAGCTGAATCATTCTCTCTTCTGAGCTGTCTTGACAGACATGATGAGTTGGACGTGTTGCTTTTGATTGATAGATCAACGCGTGGACTCTCGCGACAGCCGCATTCCGATCCGCACTGAAGCAATTCGGTACATGACAAACTGCCCCCGGCAATCAAGCGCGTGGGACGCGTCGTGGAATGTCATTTTTCCGACCTCGCTTATCAAAAGTCAAGTTCCCCGCATATTGAGTCAATTACAGCATGATTAAGCTTAGATGCGATTGTTACTTCATTGGCTATTGCTTCAAACTTCCCTTTTGAGCTAAGCCGGCCTCCCCTTCCGCCCTTGTGTTGATTGTGAATGGCTGCAATTTTCGATGATAAGATGTGTAATTACCTACCTCCTGAGTTGTTATCGAAGAGTGCGAGAGAATGGCATAAAACAAGGATGGCCCCCAGCTCAGGTGAACCGATTTAGGCTTCCAACCTAGTCTTATTACCTTTCATTGTTGCAATAACCCGCTATCCACCACAGTAAAAGCCAATGTCTCTCGAAAATCAAGCAATAGACCCTGAGTGGCCACCAGGAACTGTTCGGATCGAAGGTGAATTAAATTTCCTCATATTCACGACACGAAATCCATAAGCTGACTGCCGCCATTCTATAACAGACTACTCGGAATCAAGTCAAACCTCAGATGTCATTTTAGAGCCAAAGCCAAGCAACGATCCAAATGATCCTCTGGTTGGTGCTCCATATATAACTATCATTCACCCAGCATAACTGATATCATGTGAAAGAATTGGCCACAATGGAGGAAGTACCTAAACTTCGGTCTAGTCTCCTACTATGTGATGATGGTTCTTGCACTGTGAGTGCCATGGGCAGTTACAGCTCGATAGCCTACTAAAACCTTACAGAATCGATGTTGCAACGGTTACATGGGGATCGGTCAATCTAGAACTCGGCTTCAGCTTTGCTTTGCTGAATGACAGTTATGCCGCAGGGTGTGGAGCCTTGTGCATCGGCGGAGTGATCCTCATCCCATTTGCTCTGAAGTTCGGCCGCCGACCAATTTACATCTTCAGCACTGCAGTCCAGTGCGGAATCAGTGTTTGGTCTGCGAAGATGCAGACTGTTGCAGACTTGATGCTGGTCAATGTTCTGAGCTGTATAGTCGGGGCTCTAGCAGAGGTCCTGGTGCAGATGACTGTTGCTGACGTCTTTTTCGTTCACGAAAGAGGTCTGATGAATACTATTTACTTCTGGTTCATGACAGTCGGAACTACATTGGCACCCCTTGCCGGTGGATTTATCACTCTTTCGCAAGGCTGGCGCTGGGTTTGGTGGTGGATGGCTATCCTCTTTGGTGCTGGACTCGTCGCTTTTGTTTTCTTATACGAGGAGACGATGTTCGGTGACCCACCTATCAACGGAGTGCCTGTTTCCGAGATGCAGTCTCCGGCAGCAGTGGTGGACAAAAAAGATAGTATCGAGGCAGCAGCAGTCGAAGGGAACGTGACTTCACATGCTGTGGCAGTTAAGGATGAGGCTTTTGAGATTGACCGTTCGATACCAGAAAAGGCTTATCTTCAAAAACTAGCCTTTTGGTCTAATTCGCCGATGCCCTTTGGTCAATTGCTAAAGCACAGCTATCAGCCTTTCATGATATTGTTCAGTATCCCAGCCGTATTCTTCATGGCCGTAGAATATGGTGTTATGACGGCCTGCACCACTGTCCCAGTCACTACTCTTTCAACTGTCATGACACTACCACCTTACAATTTTGGGTCAGCCCAGATTGGGCTGATGGGAATTCCACCATTTCTCGGTACCACTTTAGGGGCGCTGGTGTGTGGACCATTGAGCGACTATATTGCTCTATACCTGGCCAGAAGAAACAATGGAATCTTCGAACCAGAGATGCGTCTTTGGCTGTCATTGATCTTCACACCATTTGTCCCGGCAGGTCTTTTCATGTTTGGAATCGGTTTAAACAATGGATCTCACTGGCTCTTACCGGCTTTTGGGCTTGGGATCTGTGGATTTGGTGTTGTCCCAGCCAGCAGTGCCGCGTTGACTTACCTGACTGATGCATACACTGACGTAAGCCTCCCTAACTTTCTTTACGTGACCTGCTGCTGAACAAGATATCAGATTATTGCAGATTCGATTGTTGGTGTGACTTTTATTCGCAATCTTATCTCCACCATATTCGTTTTTGCGCTTTCTCCCTGGGTCAGTCGGGTCGGGTTGACGTGGTTCTACGTTACTTTCGGCCTTATTTCCACATTGGTTCTTCTTGGAAACTTCATATTCATCTACTTCGGCAAGAAATTTCGAGTGATGACTGCGGGAAGATACCGCCAGTTTAGTGAAGAGAACTTGTATTGAAGGAGCATTGACTGGAAACAGAAATGTCTGCATCCATCATATTCAAGAGACTGACCACAATTTCAAGCCCTACGGACTGAACTATAATCGGACTCATACCATATTAAAATTGACTTTCTGAACGACAAGTTCTACAGCGTTGATCCTGTAGCTCTTAAAAGCAAATCCAAGCCCTGTGACACGCAGCCCTGCAATGAGATGAATTGTTTCCTTATTTTCTTTTTTCTTCCTTCTTTTCTTTTCTTTTTTTTTTTTTTTTTGGGTACAGTACGCACACCAGCCTGGTGGATGCGAGTATCTCACTGGAAGCTGAATGAGCATATGACCTCAAGATGCAGGGTCTTTATCATGAAACCAAATATTAGTTGCACCGCATATCCCATATACTGCTGCCTGGGAAGACCACTTTCAAGAAATTCACAATGGGCTTACGCAAGCCAAGTGGAAGGTTTGCTCTGGAAGCTAGCTATTGGAGGAGTAGTTGGTGTGTTGTGGTGGGTGAAAGTCAATTTTCGTAATTTGCATCCTACACATGATTCATTGGGGACAACACAGAAGATCTACCAAATGCCTACGCGTCATGATGGGAAAATCTTGAATAGTAAACCAACAGGAAAAAGTAAGAGTATCAATTTACCTAATGAAATACTGTCCGATGAGAAATTGGTTCAATCTGCCTGCGCCCGGTAGAACCTTCGAAACATATGGTTCGCCGGATAAATAATTTTGCAACGTAACCAGAGGCACAAGGCTATGCTTCCAGCGAATGATAAAAGAGTACCTATATAACTATCAACAACGCTGACGACGTGGGGGACAACTTTTCCTGTCTTTACCCCAGGAAATGATGTCACGAAACATCATGCAGGGTCCTGATCGTACTAAATCACAAACTGTGCGTAATTCAGGCCTGAGGGTTTAGTAAGTTTACCGGTAAAGCCGAAAGTTCCCGCTTCGGCTCTGAGTTCCGACCAGTTCGTTGCTTTGAGGAAAGCGCACTATATTTGGGACGAAATTATTTTTGGATTCCAATTATGGAGCCAAGGGGGTGGAGAAAAACTAGGCAAAATTTGCCAGGGACCAGGATCAGGCTAGCACAGGGACTATAAAGTTCCAAATGGTTTGGTTTGGCCGTGGTCTTGCCCTGCGCCATTCCTCTTTGAGCCCAGGGAGTGGGTCAACCAGCTCCGAATGCACCTTTCATTGGTTATGCCAGTTAGCGCGGGCGATTAGCCCTTTTTCTTTCAGGTCATTTTCAGGCTGATGCCCCATTGTAATGATCTTGGCATGGGGAGACTGGTAGGCCGAGCCTCAAGCAAGATTACGATCCATGTTTAGGCGGAAACATGGCGTCGCGAGGCTGCCAAAGAGGCGTATATAAACTCTTCAACCTACCCTGCTGATTTTCCCTTTCCATCGACCAAAAATAATTACGTCTTTGAACTCCTTTTCACCATGCAGTACAAGACCCTTGCTACCGTTCTTTTCGCTACCGCGGCTATTGCTGCCCCTAAGCCGCAAGACAATACCGCGACCGAAATGGCTAGCTATGCTACTGCTACCGAAATGGATCCTTATGATGAGATCCCCTCCTCCATCGAATCAGTCCTCATGACTGGTATCCCCTCAACCTGGCTCAACGACTTCTATACCAATTCGGACTTCCAAATGTCCGAAATCAGCGCGATGCAAGACGGCGACTATCCTGCTTGGGTTACCAGCCTACCCTCCGCTGCCGAGGCATACTTCACCTCGGAGATCCAGGTGGAGATCTCTGAATACAACAGCGAGCTGGCCGCCATGTCCACCATGTCCACCGTCGACGACATGACGATCTCCGGCAGCTCTTCCGGGTCTTCCACTCCCCTCACGATGACCACTAGCGGCGCAGCGATTACAAGCGAAGCAAGCTCCACCGGATCCTCCTCGGATACTACTTCCACTGGCACCTCCTCCTCGGGTGCGTCTTCCTCGCGCTCCTCGACCAGCACCTCTACCGGTGGTGCTGCCGCTGCTACTGGTGGTCTCGTCATCAGCCTTGCCGGCGCTGCGGGTATTCTCGGTGTTGCCCTTGCTCTGTGAGATGGATACGTGATAATTTGATATAAAAACCTTGTCTCCCTCTTTCATCTGGTTGAACGACGGAATTTGTTCCGATGTCACGATGTTAATTAATACTACCCACATAATGACTATCGTCAATTCGCGAAAATAATGGCTTGAAACAAATCTGACAATTATTTTTGGAAACGGGCTGTGATTTACCCCTGACAATTAGAGTGCTGCCCATATTCCGTATCGGCTTAGTGGCTTCCAAGGTTGGAGGTTGGCTTGCAGGGCCTAGGCCCGTGCCTGTCTCAGCTTACCGACAACATAGATAAACGCATTTCCGTCGGCTTTAATGCTCGTATTCCGGACTTTTCAAACAAAGAGATGGCACCCTGCCACCCGGGGAACTGTTGTTGTGTATTTTGGAGAGGTGGATCTCTGCTCCCGAACCTTCGATCGTTTTCTCATTTCTTCACGGCACTAACGTGATGGCCCATGCAACTATCCGGTTGTGGCGTTTTTGCTACTTCTACCGTATGCCTGCAGCATTGTGTTTCCCTAGTGCCCCTGCAGATATGTAGTCCCTATCAAGACCCTTACGGGTCGCCTATGGCCGCCAGCGAGGCCTGATACCCGATCTGACAATTCCAATACTCTCACTGGTAACAATTTCTTCAAAATATTTAAACAGAAGACATGAACGGCATACGGGCTACCTAGAAAACATCAAACTCATCAAGTTCGAGAAAAAGGGCTCAAATCCGGTCCACCCGCAAGTCATTAGTAGTCAAAAAGAGGTAGATGCTGTAGCTTGCATAGGCAGTGTTTATTTATCCAGAGAAAACACTACCTACTCCTACATTTAGAGAGGTGACATTACTTGAATTTGCTATGTCTGTCGCTGTCCTCGTCAGCGATGCATCTAGTCGGTATTCCTCGGGAGGAAAAAGGAAGAGTATGCGATAGCGTCAATTTGCCTCTATGAACTACTATCTGAGGTGAATGGAGAGGAATAGGAGGATAAACAAGAAAGTGTTAGCTATATACACTGAGGGAATTACTAGATACCTCACCGTAGTTGAGTGGCATGGCAGTACCTGTATGTGTCATTTAAAGGTAACCATAACAGTTGGCATTACTATCACCTGCTTTGCCATCGTGATTGAAGTCGGGTTATGAGATCTAGCTTCACGAGATTAAATTGATACAAATTTCCTGGTGGGTTGCACTCTTGAAATACCTGTGTTGGCCGATGTAGTATGTCATGGCTGCTTGGGGGTTTATCTCTGAGCTGTAAACGGCGGGATGAGTCGTTTGCTAAGCGTTGATACAGATTTCGAAGGCAGACATGAGCTCACTGTTTGCATTCCTGTGCTGGCCTTGGAAAAAGAATATTCTCGCGTATGTAGTAACGAGTCACGATCAATGACTTAACAATGGCGAGCAAAGCGTCGCACCGAACATGAGGCTTGGCATTCATTCATTCTATCACGCAACCAAGACTGGAATTAGCCGATAGTGTCGGGTAGTGAAGGTCCTCGGCGCAAACTCAAAACGCCAGCCGAGAATAAAGCCTCTCCAAGACCGGGAAGCACAGAGCACTAAGAGCGAAAAGGATTAATGGACAAGAGACTAGGAAAATCTAGTACGTAAAAATGGCGTTGATTGGCCTAATACCTTAATATGCGGGCCGCAAGTGGAGCCCGAGTTGTATGGTGACATGCGCTAGAATAGCTATCATCTCAAGCTTGCAAGCACGCCATTTCTCAAGAGACTGAGTCACTGCACGAGGAGGTTGAAATTTCAGGTATAGGAAAGTTTAAATCCAGCAAGGACTGCCCACTTTACCTCACTTCCTCGAAATAAAGATTTTCAACTATATCCGAGTCGGCAAGTTTAGATTCCTCGCAATGGCGGAACCGATCTCGGTCTCGGCATCCTCCGACGATGCTCCGATTCAGCACGAGAAACGGATTTGGTATCGCACAACTCTTTTCAATGCCTTCGTTATTGGAGGGGTAGGATTTTTAGCACCGGGATTATGGAATGCCATGAATTCACTCGGTGCAGGTGGTGCGGAATCACCATTTCTGATTAACGCGGCCAATGCACTGGTTTTCGGTCTTAGTATGTCCAGTCTAGATCTGAAAATTTGAACCACATACTGATTATTGTGCTTTAGTGGGAATTCTCTGTGTGTTTGGTGGACCAATTGCGAATCGCATTGGAATGAATTGGACTTTGCTCCTCGGTGCAATTGGATACCCTATTTACTCGTACGCGACTATCTGAAATGACTTACTAAAAGAACAATCTAACCTTTCAAATAGGGCTGCGCTGTATACAAATAACCGCTATGTGAATAACTCTTTACCTTCCTTACTGTTAAAAACAGGCACTGATAATTTACCACAGGGCAACGTTTGGTTTGTGTTAGTTGGTGCAGTCGCTTGTGGCTTGTCGTAAGTTCCAAAAGTGTTCTTTAATGGAATTATAATTTGCTGACGACAATAGGGCGGGTTTGTTCTGGGCCTCTGAAGGCGCGGTTGCACTTGGATATCCGGAGCCAGCCAAGAGAGGCCAGTATATGAAGTCAGTTTGACCTCAACAAAATGCGAACCTAAAACAAAGAGCACGTTTAACATCGAATAGCATTTGGCTTTGGTTCCGAACTGGTGGTCCGCTGCTGGGCAGTGCCATTGTTCTTGGACTCAACCAGTACGTTAAATAGTGGAACAAGCCATTCCGGAACGTGACTGACAATAATCTAGCTCCGCTGGTGCCGAGAGCAAGGGAAAGGTTGGATCTGGTAAGTGGTCCTAATGATTGATTTTCGGGATCCTCCCTTACAATGAATGCAGAAACATACCTTATCTTCGTTGCCTTACAATGTCTTGCGGTTCCCTTTGCCATTTTTCTCACTCGGCCCGAGAAAGTTCAGCGCAGCGATGGCAGTGTTGTGAAAGTCGTTCAGCAGGAGTCGTGGCGTGCTGAGATGGCTGAGCTCTGGAAGGTTACCCGTCGAAAGGATGTGAGTTCTTGGTCTGTTAAATCAGCGATGCCGAGCTAACCTTCTATCAAGATCCTTCTCTTGTTGCCAGTATTCTGGGCTGCTTATTTCAACCAGTACACCGGCAGTGAGTCCTCTTTCATCCATTCAGATCCGTCTTCGAAGCTCATTCAACTATCTAGATTTTGAGACTTATTACTTTGGAGTCAGAGCTCGTGCATTGATTGGACTAGTCAGTATGTTCTATGCCATCCCTACCAAATTGAACATTACAGAGCAGTGTCTGATATCATACTTAGCTTACATTGCGGGTCTTCTCTCCTCCTGGATCATCAGCCGATTCTTAGATTACCAGAAGCTGCCTGTCAAGAGCAGAATCATTCACAGGTACAGTAAGCATGAACGACGCAACGAGAAAATTTTAACAATGATCCTAGCTTCTACTACGTTATTGTGCTTCACATCATTGCCTGGGTTTATGGTTGGGTTGTGCAAGAGCAGTACACCGCAAACCCACCTTCTCTCGATTGGTCAGATAAGGGCTACACGAAGGGCATGTTCGTGATTATTCTTTGGCGTGAGCACTTCCTGGTATTCAAATTCTCCTTGACTATCCCTAATATTGCGAATCCAGAATTTTCTCAGCAGGCTTTGCAGAATTGGCTCTACTACCTGCTCTCGACAATGACCGATAATATTTCGGAACTGTGTAAGTGAGATGTGGCATTATTTACAATTCGATTGAAACTGACAAATTTCAGCTCGTCTATCTGGTATCCTGCGTGGTCAGGAGAGCTTTGCCCAAGCAGTATCGTACGGAATCAACGCCCGAAATTGGTATGGAGGCCGAGTACCTCTCGCAGTGAACACGATTCTATTAGGTTCGTAAATTTCTTTGGAGCCCTGTTATTCACTCTAAAGCTGACGTTGATATAGGCGTTGCGGTTGTGCCAACGTGGATTGTTATCAATAGCCACACCCCTATTGAGCACAGCAAAGTCGTGGAATTGGATAATGAAAGCAAAGACGAAGAGAAAGGTACGCTAGATAGCGACAGTTTGAAGGACAAGGAAGTCACTATTACCGGAGAAGAGGTGAAGCCGGAATGAAGTCCCAGTTTTGAATGCAATACATGCCGATAGCGGGACTAATTTGATGGTTAACGAGTTCTCGGGAGGAATATACTACCAGCAGGCAACTTCTGGTAAACCCAATGAAATGGGCTACATATCACTTATTTGATAGAAGACTAATGAGAAAAGGATCATTCATATTAACTCAAAACGTGAAGTGAAGAAATGAGAAGACAGTATGTGCTCCCAGACTGCTGGATGTCTACGATGTGTTATCCAACTATGAAATGAAGTGGTAGCGTAAGAGGTCAGATTTCGCTTCTCTACTGCTAATCTAGTTGATCTTGAGGAGCTCAACCTCGCTAGCGAATCGTTAGTTTCCAAAGACCATCTTTGCAGTTGCAAAACTTACAAGATAAGGGTGGATCCCGCGGGAATCTTGCCAGCAGCCCTGTAGAAAAGTATATGTTAGAAGTTATTGTCGATAGATCTCTTTTGCATCAGCTTACTTGTCACCGTAGCCGTAGTCGCTAAACAGAATGTCAGTAATGGTCCATTTTCCATTTGTCCATAATAAGACTACTCACGGAGTAATGGTCAGGGTGGACTTCTCGCCCACGCTCATCTCCATAACACCCTCGTCCCAGCCTAGATAGATAGTGTTAGTAAATAAAGTACACATGCAGGGAGCTCAAATAATGTGACCACTCTACGGTGATAAACATGTTCTACCCCACACAAAACAAAGAAAAAAAAGCTTACCCTTAATGACCTGTCCGACACCAATCTGAACATTCAGAGGACCACGGCCAGGGGTTCTGGAGCTATCAAATCTATTGAAATAATTAGCAATCGAATTATTTCGCGCATGAGCTAAATAGCCGTGGGGATGGTAGCTCACTGCTTGCCCTGGAAGCCCTTGCCGGCCTTCTTAGCATCATAGAGCCAACCGGTGTAGTGGATGGAAACCTTGTCACCCGAAGCAGGCGAGGGGCCGCTACCGCGGGTAATGATCTTTCTCTGGACACCCATGATGGCTTGTAGGTAATACAAGAATTGAGGGATGGAGGGGTGAAGTTCGGAAGTTCAGAATCAACGCTGATTCGTATTTTTTTTTTCTCAAAGTGGGGCGCGATCTGGCCGCGACCCACCACGTTTAGGCCCGCGAAGTACAGGAGTAGATAGGAGCTGAAATTGGGGGCGCATTTTCCCCCAATTTGGAGCTGAACATGTTCTTGAGCAGTAGGTCATAGCTGAGCCCCTCAACTTGTATAAGGTTGCGCCCATTTGAACCCTGGTCTTGTCGTTAATTTTTCCTTCACTAAGCTAATCCCCCGCGTTCTTCCCAGGCATTTGTCCACTTAACCAACTCTAACTCACGATGCGGACGTTTAGCTTCGCTACCACAGCAATTGCGATCGTCGCCTCATTCGCGTCAGCCAGCTCTCTTCCCTCAGAGATTGCTGTCATTGGCGAGCCTTCGCAGATTTTAAATGTGACCTTTAAAACCTCTACACAGCTCGTCGAGGTGCAACCCGGCCTTCTTTTGACTGCAAATGGTAACAGCCATCTTCTTCGCTTTCTCATAAAAACATTACTAAGTTAGGGATAGAGACCAAGAGCCGACCTGAGCCAAACCTGAAAAAGTCAGGCTCGGTGATCAAGAAAGGCCAAAAATATGTATTCATGATGATCGATCCAGACACAAATACCACCGACCCTGCCTCCGTCGCCCTTCACACCATTGTGACAAACCTCACTCTCTCTAACTCATCTTCTGGAGATTTTCTGGCCAAGTACGTTGCGCCCGAGCCATCTGGCACTGCGCCACACAATTACACGTTCCTCCTCTTCAAGCAACCAAGCAACTTTCACGTTGCATCGATCTATGATCCCTACTTCCCCCTAAACCTGTCGGATGTGTGGAACCGCGTCAACTTTCCTCTGCCCCGATTTCTCAACTCAACCGGACTGGACAAGCCTGTGGCTGCGAACTGGTTCCAGGAGAAATCAGAGAGCACCTCTGCTACTACTACGGCCTCTGGTACCGCGACTGCCACTAGTACTAGTGCGCAGACTGCTACAAGCAGCTCCATGGCGAGCTCAGAGCTCTTGAGTGGGCATGTTCTGGCGCTATTTTCCATATTGGGCGCTATCTGGAATGGGATATAACAGTTGAGCGGTACCTTTCTTACAGCGGTGTCGGTATAATTTTCTGTTCCGTTGGCAGACTCGCTTTGTATGGTTTGTGGATAATTGAAGGTCATGCAGTCTCGCTACGGGAAAACACAATTCTGGCCCCCAATATGCAGGTTTGCCTAAGCGGATACACGTTCAATTGCCATAATCATAGTAAAAGCAAAAAAGCGGCCCAGAAATGAGTTCCTATCACCGCTCAACTGCACCTTGCCGTTTGTCTACTAACATGCATGCTATGACAAATTTGAGCGATTTACTGAATCCCTGGGCCGTCCAGATCGCTTTCTTACTAGTCCGAGGATGATACAGTTCTGTTCGAAATTTTCATAAATTTATCCAAATCCCCCAGAATTCTTGGAAGTGTAACCTTTTTACCTGTAAAAAAATGCCTCCCAGAATTGACGTTGACGGCCAGGGGAACTATGTTCCACTCGGTCCGAACGACATCTGGCATGTGGGTGGGCATATGAAGCTTGAACCCTTCGGGTTTGAGATCTCCGCTGCCATCGACGGTTATTCACGCTTTGTTACGTGGGTGTACATTGGAGTCAGCGGACGCTCTGCGGTGAGCGTTGAGCGTCAATACATCGACTGTATTACTAGCCTGGGCTATCAACCGAGGACTATCCACGCGGCTAAAGGCACAGAAACGACACGTTTAGAGAATGCACACTATGAGATACGGTGCTTTGGGGATCCTACCGTCGACCAGCCTGGAGAATGCTTTCGATACGGTCGCAGCATGGACAATCCGCGAATCGAAGCATGGTGTTCGAAACTCTCGATGGCTGTTACAAGCATATTTTATGTAAGTTCAAACGATTTATATTTACATGAGACTACACTTCTACTTAAATTTATCATATCCAATCGCTTCTACTCCTCTATTAAGGGCGCAGTCTAGTCAAGCTGACCCTAACTGGCTTGGCTCTAAAACTAACATTAACTGACTAACTCTCTCTCTTTCTCTCTTAGGAGTATTTTGACGACCTCATGGAAGAGGGCCTCTTCTCGCCAGACTGTATTGCAGAGCAGGTAGCGCTTCTTGCTCTATATATGCCTATAATCCGACAACGGGTCCAGTCCTGGACGAACGTCTGGAATATACACCCCATTCGCAAACAGAAGAACCGCCCACATGTCGTAAGCGGCCAGCCAATTGTCAATTATTTCGACTCCGATATATGTGACCCTCCCGTAGAGGACCGGAAGTGCCTGTTCGACCCAAATTCAGAGGCTATCCAGGTGCTACAGCGAGATATACAAGAATGGGACCCAAATGAGTATCTCCCACCACCTACATTCCTATGGTGCCAGGCCCAACTACAGGAGATTGGACAGGAGCTTGGTCTGCCCGCAGGCAGCCATTTTGATCCTGAAGACCCCCATATACAGCTTGTAGGGGATACGGGGCAGCCATACCGAGCGGTGTATGAGAAGCTTCGCCTACGAGCGCTTGCCCACTGGCGTTCTGGCGAAGAACCGATTCTCGAACTATGTGAAAAGCCGAACGCTGAGCGGTGCAGCTAATGGACACCTGTACCGGCCCGTAGGAGATTCACAAGCGCAAGGGTGATCTAGAAGGAAGCTGAGAAACCTTATATTCGTTACACTGATGGAAAGAAAAGATTCCGTGATAGGATTTACTGGCCAGGTGTAAGACACAACTACCGGGTGGTTTTGCATTGTTTCTGAGCAACGAAATCTATTAACAATTTTATTGAAAGTCTGTCTTTCCCAACCATTGTCACAAAACCAATTTTGTGACTGAGTAGCTAGGCATATCGGAATATCCCATCCGATAGAGTTGAGCCTTCATGAAGACACGGAATCACGGAATCGCGGAATCATTCCGACCTATAAACCCGCTAACCCCCTTCAGGTGAATAAGAGCGAGAAAGATGTAATGCATTACCTTTATTTCTATAAAACTTGCGAGCCATTTCCGACATACAGCATACATCATGTCTGTACTTTATGTATAAAATATGCAATAGGAATCCATATCTTGAAATACTCAATGTTCAAAGACTAACAATTCAGCCACCATGCCCCAATCAAAGGAAGGCTTCCTATGGTCCCCACGCCAGACCATAGACGGCCTAGAGACAGAGGCCGTCATCTCAAGCTCCCCACACATCAAATCTGCCTACGACATCATAGTAATCGGAACCGGCTTCGCAGGTCTAATTGCAGCCCGTAATCTCTCCCAGGACCCCAACACCAGCGTCCTGCTTATTGAAGCACGAGACCGAATTGGCGGCAGAACATGGACAGCAAAAGCATTCGGCGAAGAATTCGAAATGGGTGGAACCTGGGTGCACTGGAGTCAGCCCCATCTCTACCATGAGCTACACCGATATGGTCTGCACCGCTATCTGAAGACATCAGCCGGAACCTCAGCGGCAGAGAAACAGTATTTCAATACTGCAGATGGAGAGACCAAAGAGATCGACCCGGAAGAAGACGCTGCGATCTTGGAGAGAGTTGCAGCAGAGTTCTTCACTATCGATGGGCTGAGTAGTCGAGAACTTATGCCCTTTCCGCATGAGCCTTTTCGGGAACCGGGGCTCTGGCAGAAATATGATCATTTGACTGTTAAGCAGCGGCTGGATCAGTTGACTGGATTCTCATTTTTTGAGAAAGATTTATTTGAGTCTAATGTGAATACTTTTGGCAGTGCGCCTGGTGCTGAGACGGGATTCGCTGAGGCGCTTCGCTGGTTTGCGCTTGGTGATCACAGTATGGCTGGCGTGTTTGAGCGAGCCGGAATTTATAAGATTGGGCATGGGGGTATGACTTCGTTTGCCCGGGCTATTTTGGACGACTTCAAGGGCGATATAGTCATGGAAACCGTTGTGGAGCAAATCGATGAAGGGCGGAACGGGGTTGAGCTTCATGTCAGCGGTGGCAGGAGACTCCATGGAAAGGCTATCGTATCGACTATTCCACTGTAAGTGGCGAAGTCTTTTTATCGAGTGTGCGGATGCTGATGGTATACAGGAACTGCTTGAAGGATATCACGTTCAATCCACCTCTTAGTCCACTTCGACGTGAGGCCATTACCTCCGGACATATCAACCAAGGCGCTAAGATTCATTTTCGACTCAACGCAACAGAGCCAGGATGGTTTGTAACAAGCCATGCATCTGGAGGGTCACCTTTTCTTTTCGCCTTTTCGGATCATAATGGGAATCAGCCTTCCGGTCCTCAAGGAACTTGGTGTATTGGCTTTGGGTATAATGGTCATCTAACGGATAAGAGAGAAAGCACTCATATCATCGAGAAGTTCCAAGAGAATATCAAACCTGATGCGGTAGTTCAGGCATATCTCACTCATGACTGGATGAATGACCCTTTTGCGAAAGGGACATGGTGTTGCTGGGGTCCGAATCATTTCAGCCAGTATGTGCAAGAATTGCAGAAACCCCATGGAAGGGTGTTTTTTGCCAGTGCAGATTGGGCAGACGGGTGGAGGGGATTTGTGGATGGTGCCATTGAGAGTGCGCAGAAGTCTACAAGTGATGTCAGGACACTGCTTACTTGTGCTAGTCCAACAGTTAGGCTTTAAAATTTGGAATTACATCAAGCATGCATCAATTCTCTACCCTGATTACTCAAAGGAACTAGAACTGGAGTAGATAGTATAAGCGTGTATACATTAGCACTACCGGGTCTACTTGAGTACGAAGATAGTAACAGTCATGGAAGGGTAGATGCAAAACAAGGGTATTGACAGGAAATATATGAAAATTCGGCCGCATGAATCTCGTGTACAAGCCCAAAAGTCTAAGAGGTCTCTTCAACTTTGGGCTCCGACGCAGGATTACCCTCATCCACGGCCTTTCCCCAGGCCCGCTCGAAGGCAGATTCAGCCGCAGGCTCTGGAGCTTCACTAATTTCATCAGCAATCTCAATGACCCGCTCTTCCTGATCAATCAGAACGGGAGTGCTCTGGGCCAGATCGGTAGACTCAACCTCAGTCTCATTATCCACCACTACTTCTGAGAACATGGCCGAGGAATTGGGGTCCATGGAGTCCATACCCTCGGAAGCTTCTGGTTGCCGACTAGTTCCGAGAAGCTCGAGGTCGAAATTTGAGCTATATATGACAGCGGAAAAGGCCTCGAGCTCCCGAACATTCTTGTCCATTACGTCGAGATAATCGTTAGGGCCCATGGGTCCATGGCCGATCACATGTGCCTGACGGGCCATTACGGCTAGCAAGTTGGCAAGTTTGGTCTTGCGCTCGGAAATGGTGGGAGGAATGACTGTGGCCATGGAGTCAAAGGATTGTGGCGCAGTCTCTGGTGCCGAAGTCGAAGCCTTGAATGCCTCGTTGGCGCATTTGACGTCAATCAGGGTGGAGAATCCCTCGTTCAGGAGGAGAGTCAGGACAAATGAGAAGGATGGAGAGTCGATATGGTCGGCTGTCTCATCCAAAAGAAGGCGCAGCTTTGAAGCAGTCTCCGAGGAAGACGGGTCAGCCACCCCCTCGACACCGGATTCACGAAGTACGAAACATTCGTCTTCCGTTGGTGGCAGCAAGCAGGATAACCATTTCGTGGATCTAGGTTTGGCACATCAGTAACACGATCATAATAGTACCAACAACGAGTAAATGTTCCTTACCGGCGCTCTTCTTCCGTGTTCCCTTCAATCCTCCTCCGAATCTGCAGAGTCAATTCTGACAGTTTGGACAGACTGATATCCTCACGCGGGTTCAGAGGGCCGAATGCCTCCTCCACAGCCGGCTGAACCCGCTCCATCAGCGTCTTCCATCCGCGGTGGAGCAGCCACCAGCTGAACGCAAGATAGCGTCGGTTGGTCGCAATATCATCTCCGAGGGTTTGTGTAAGATCGTAGTCATGGTCTTCAAGGCTGATAGTCGAGTCGGCAGGGGGATTAGCGAGAGAGATGACGCTTGAGAGATAGTTGCGGCGGCCGAGGAGATTGAGCTGGATGCGAGTGAAGATGTTGAGAAGGGAGAGGATATAGATCATGGTGAAGGATCGAGTTACAGCTGCAGTAAATATTGAATTAGCCAGATGGATCTCATTGTGTAGGGACCTCGGTCGAACATACAAGTGATCTTCACCTCATTCCATAGCTGTGTCTTGTTCCGTTTCACGCGGGGTTGTCCATCCGAGTCGGCGGGCTCTCCCAGTTGGCTCGTATGCACATAGCCTTCGCTCTGGAAGCTCGACAGACTCTTTACATCATCTCCAGGCAAGCTTGGTGAGACCGAGCTCATGTCCGAGCCAGTAGTTTCCCCCGCATTGAGCCGTGCCAGTCTCTCTGCCCGCTTCTTCTGCAACTCCTTGGTCAGTTCCTCTACTGGGAGCGCATCAACAATATTCTCTGTGGCTGTTGGCAACAATGCAATGACGGTGTAGGCGCAATCGGTTTGGTTCTGTTCGAATCGCCGACGTAGGCTAAAGTGGAGACTGTTAGCTACCGGGCACCGGGAACAGGATGGAGCCCATCCCAAGCTCGCGTGTCCGAGCGACAGGGCAAGCAGAAATGTGAACCTAGACCAGAACTCACTTTTCTTTTGCAATCCGATCACTGCTCATACGCTCTCGCGCTTCTGAGATCTTGGAAATCACATATTGGCCGGCCAGGTAGCCAGCACCCAGCACCCCAGCCCCGATCGCGAGACCTTTGCGATTGCGCTTTAACCAGCGCCTCGCGCCACCGATCATGTTGTGTATGTTCGGAGATACTCTCTCTATTTCGTTTGTCGTAGTTTGTATTGGAGTTTGAGATGATATCTCTGTTGTGTAGAGGTTGAGGTCGGGCAGAACCAAGTGGGAGGTTGGCCCTCGGGCGCTGATCGCGGTGACCGGGGATCATCCCCAGCCGGCCTCGGCTAGTGCACGCCAGGTTCTGAGGAGAGACCCCAACTATGATACTGGAACACATCAAGTCATGATGATGAAACAATGCCCCTTTTCATCAGGAATCGACTTATAAGGAATGATTCCATACTCCAAGTCATCTACAATGTGATTTGCTTGGGGGCTGACTTTGGCTTCCCCGGATTCGGTACAACCGCGCAATAACATGTGTTCCTCCTTCACTTCTGTGCCAAGACATCTAAGCCATGGCGCCTATGGGTGAATGTGTATACCTTGGATTTACCTTCGAACGTAATGACTCGTATATTACAACCCATAGCCTTCGAAAGAGGAGGAGCGGAGTCTTTATTCTGATACTGGGCTAGAAACAGCATAAATTTCGAAAGTTCTTTCCAAGCTATCAAGCCGTAGTCTCAGAAACATCCCCCAGAACAACAACTACAAACTTCGATCGATCCAAAAACAGCTCTTCATCCGCAGCAATCTGAACCGCAGCCTCAGGACTGCGAATCTTCTGAGCAAAGACACGGAAAGCATCCTCATCAGCGAACGTAAGTTCCGCGTACGCATCAAAGTCAAACTCCGATTGCTCGCCGATTAGTACGACAGCCGGGGTGGTAGCATTGGAAGAAGTAGCTCCCTCTGGAGCAACCTCGACGGTTTGCCGAGCCATATATGTGCGCTTGTGGGAGAGCGGGAAGTCGTCGCCAGAAAGGCGCTTGATCAGGTCGACATGGGCCTCATAGTGTTTCTTGAAGTCCTGGACATACCGGGCTTGCGGTAGGCGTGAGCTAGGATTCTGAAGGGCATTCTGAAGGATTTAAGTTGAGAGCGACTGTTAAGTTCTTGGTCTTGATGGTCTGAGAAATGGGGTGGAATCAGCAAGGTGCTGCTACGTGCCCCTCTATGTATTAGTTGACTAACAGTTTGGCATTATGTAACTGAGGCTATGGGGGCCAAGATTGTTGTCTAAGGCAAGAGTCGCAGAGTCGCAGAGCCTATCATATGAGCGACTGAATATGCTCGAGCAGCCTTGGGGGTCTTTTGCGACTTCTACTGATTCGCAGCTGTTGTCTCTGTGGAGTAGGAGTTTGTTCAAAGCTGACCAATTGGATTTGTGAAATTTAGCCAGTGAACAGAGCTGTGGCGGAGCATAACTGTTTACAAAGACAATGATTCAAGGGTGCAGCAGTGTCCCATAGAACTGGAAGCTATTGTCCCCTCATCTTTTAGAAATTTCCAGCATAAAGAACATAGAGAACACAACCCAGAGTCATTGCAAGCAGCGGATGACCCACTTTTCCAACGACGAACCACATTTATTACGCAACCGACAAAGGGCGCCCCCAGGGACCAATGATAAGCCCGATAAGCGTCATTCGGCCCAGTCCGATGGAAACCGCCCCGACAGCATCATCATTCCCAACTCAAGACTCACCCAACTCTCCATGACACTCACTAAATACTTCAAAGCTTCCAAAGCACTCATATAAATCGTCCAGTTACCCACCCAACACACCTCGCGTTCTCCCACAACAACCCAAACGGCAGCCCTGGGTCCGTTCCACCGCGGGCGGGGATGGAGCCCCGCAAAAGCCCTCCAGAGTACTTCCTGGAGATATTCGCCGACACCACTACAGTGCGCGATGTACTAAAAGGTATGTGGTAACAAAGTCATCCACGAGTACCTCCCAATGGCTATTACGCATTTCCTGCCCGTTTCCAAGGTCACCACTGATTTTTGCCCCTCGCTCAGGCGTCCTGAATCTCATCTTCTTCCACCGCTACTTCCCGTCTATTCGCCCCGTCACCTTTGATGTATTGGACTTTACACTTCCTGCGATCAATGATGCGGATTTGGAGACGTTGATTGAATCCCGCGTCAGTGCCCTAGTGCGGCAGCACCTCTCCTCCGCTGCGGGCGGGGAAGATGGGAAAGTAGGCGCGGGAGGGGGTGTACGCGGTCGGATAGCGGTGGAGTTTTATGAGAAGAAGAGGCGTCGGTCGGGGCTTTGGTTTGGTGGATTAGCTGGGAAGGGAGAGGAGGAGGTATGTTGGGAGATTTGGACGTTAGATGTGACGATTGCCACGCCGCGGACGGATTCTGGTGAGTTTCCAGTGGAGGAGAAGCTTTTAGTTCCTGCGACAGCGGTTTCGCGCGCGGACGCCATCGGAGCGCTGTTGGGGATGTTCGTCTTGCTAACCAGTGCGCTGCATTTAGAACGAGCCAAAGTCCGGAAAGCGATGGGTAACATGCTTCAGAAAGCTGCGTTGAAGATCCTTGCTGTTGTTAATCGGGACAAGGATCATATTCCGCCCATTACGACCAGTGATTCCAATCCCTTCCCTTATCGCATTGTTGTTAACCCGCGGACCGATGGTTGGGGTAACCGCATTGGGTTGTATTAACATGGTCGAATTGGGAGGCAGATTGCCCATGCCATTGGTGCTGAACACTTGTGTTTGATCCAGGGCTATATGATATCACGTTAGAACAGGTGTTTGGCGTTTGGCGGACAAGTCCCCTTGGGAAACATTTCTTGGATTGGCGTTTTGGAATCTCATGTCTCGTTTCATCAAGCGGAATTACTCGATAAGAGCAAGGCAATTGAAAGCCCGCTCCAAGATATAAAAAATGTAGAAGTAAAGTGGAAGTACTCAGTGGAAGAAATGCATAACATGCTGTTTCCGTATACAACGTCCTGAAAGCGAGCGAATCGACAGAGTCAAACGCTACAGACATACTCTACCATTCAAGATATGTAATTCAACCAACACAAAACCAACACAGCATCCCAATCCCCAGCCGGCCTCCAATACATCCCCGGGCTCGGCTTCTTTCCTCCTGTCACCTTGACTCTATTGTCATCAGGACTCAAATTGCAATTCATTCGCAACGAAACACTTCATCCTCGAATGCGCATCACGTCGTTAACAGTACCCGACCGGTCGGGGAGAATCGACAAACCCGCGGCCTATATCTAAGCTACAGCCTCGGGTGTACATGATATCGAGACGATTCTCAACAAGGATTCGTTATGGAACCATTTAGGACGAGTGGGTCTTGGCAGCAGCCTCGGCCTGAGCACGAAGGTTGGCGGAGGTGCCATTGCTGGAGAAGAAGCGGCCAACCAGAGGCTGGAGGACGGAGTGGAAGACAACTTGGGCACCGCTATGGATTTGGTTAGTTCGGTTCGATTAAAGTTCAGTTTGCGAATTCGATTTTTATGACTTACTTGGTCTGGGGAAGAGCCATCCACAGCACAAGGACGAACTTGAAGATGTAGTAGAAGGCTAGTCGGAAGTCAGCAGAGCTCAGATGATGCGGTAACTTGATTGCACATACGGAACCAGTAAGCGGCGCTGATAGCGCTCTCAAGAGTGGTCAGGAAAGCAAAGACAACCCAGTACTATCGAGGGACAAGTTAGATTATTGGTCTTGCGCAATATCACGTGGCGCCGGACAAGGACAGAAGATGCTGTCTCGTGCCAGGAACACTAGGGCAAAATAATAGCGGGGTGGGGTCATGGGAACATACAGTCAACCACTATAGAAAACCAAACGTTAGCGACACAGTTGACAAGAAAATAGAAAAAAGATGGGAGGAAAGCTTACCTGAGTGTCATCCGCGGTACCCGAGGTGAACAGGGCCTGGAGGGAGTAGTAACCAGGAAGGACGAAACCGGCAATGTTGACAAGGAACTCGCCAGCGATGTTGAAGAAGACAAGGAAGAAGTAGATACCGACCAGACCCAGGATGACATAGACCTTGGGGACGGAGGTCTGTCTCTCCAGGTTGTTCAGGACAGGGTACTTAGACAGCTATCAAGGACGTCAGCCAAGGGAACATAGCTCCAAAAATACACTACAGAACAATGATGGAAGGTAGCACGAGTATATGTGTGCTGTGCTGTGGGATCCCGTTGTTCTCCGGATCGCACTATCGTGAGGGCACAGAAATCATGCAGCCAAAAATGGGGCGGGCTAAAGCTGGCGAGGCACCAACGAAACACACAATGAGTTAGAAACGCACCTCCTTGTCGAGCTGGGCAATAGTGTGCTGGGCACGGTCTTGGAAGGAAGCCATTTTGTGAGATGAGCTTAGAAATTCAGAATTTGGTTTCCGAAAAGTTGAGAGATTGCAATGGGAGCGAGGGATGAGTGAGAATGCATTTGGTCGAGCTGGCGCTTCCCGCTGCTGTGAACCGTGCGGTAGTCACGTGATTCCATGACGTTACTCGGTCCGCCATCAGATGCGAGCGCCATGTGAATCAAACGCAGTGGAGTGATCCGTCCTGTGCGCACTGATCCCTCCCATAATAAATCACTGTGATAGGGACAAAAGTCCCGACTTGTCTAATCAGGTAGGACTCCATGCGAGCTATCTAGAGCACTATATTCATCGAAGAATCCCTCCAATAACCCTATCATCAGATGAGAGGCCCTATTCCAAGTTAGGTCATTTAGACTAAATCAAAGCAAAATCACCAAAGATACAGGTTTTTTTGTGCACATTGTCTTTAAGCATAAAATAATTACCCGTTATCGCTAACCCGGCACGATGACGACGAATCTATGATCTGATCTTGTGAGTCCTTACAAAGGTGAAACCAACCCCGGACAGCCAAGCTCCGGGAGATTATTTTTATCCACATCCATAGATACATCCGTGGACCCATTCCACCCAGTCCATTACTCATCGATAGATCATTCTAGCCCAAGCTAATACGGAAGATAATCCGGTAAGACTATAGCATTCATTCCAAGGTTCTTTGTCTCTCTTACAGCCTTTGGAGCTCGTAAAATGATTCGGGCCTATCATTTCTAGGAAACTTCAGACCGATGACACAAAGTACGTTATCACGTAATCAATGCATACATTATCAGGTTAACACGCAAACGCTCGCTAATACGTAGCTTATCTATACTCTAAACACTTATAAAATCTAATGGCCAAATAACCAGGAATGGACCAGGATTTCTATGCATTCAATGAACTGGATCTACCTCAGGAACGAGGTATTCCCTCAAATTCCGGTATTTGGAGCCCAACATAGCCTAAATTGGGCTATTTGTTATCCTGCAGTCTGCCCCTGCAGTCCAATTTTAAATAATTCATGCATAGAAAAGTCGCCATAAATTTAGGTGAATGGCATTGTGGAGTTGACTGGAGACTGGAGTCTGGACTCACCGCCAGGAACAGATGTGGTTAGAAACCAAGGGGTTAAACAAGCAAAACCGATTGGACTCGACATGCATGTTCATGTCCATTCCACATTCCTTTTTTTTAATCCTTACTAATCTCTGAGGAATTATATCATTTTCCGGTTACTCATTTGGCTTGCAGAACGGTAAGGGAAAAAAAAAGCGCCCCTAAACTCCGCGGCCCACACACAACACCCACTTTCCCAAACAACCTCGTCCCCTCCCCCCATTTTTGAACCACTCAGCCTCAATCAATCCTCCACCACACTGACCTCTGGTGGGTAGAGCAGACACCGAATCCCATCGAACGGTCCGTGCGTCGATACCACTCCTTGATCCATTGGGACTCCGATGTAACCGACTCCCTCTGCTCTTCCCTATCGGCCCCCAAGGGAGCTGCACACCATCGTGCCATAATTAAGGGGTATCACGGCTTTCACGGTTACAGAGGGGGATCACATACACGGAACATTCTCCCCGACACCGCGACGAAAGATACTAGGATCTCGATCAATCCCCCGCGTGGTACAAGCAACGCGGCACGAGATCAACTACGGTCACAAATTAGCTTCGTGCCATTAGCCTTCATTCCCGCTCCTTTTTCCTTCCTCGCAATACATAATTATACCGGGTGATCCTTGGATCTGTATCAATGCGGCCGCAGTAAGTTGTGGGATCACGCTGTCGTCAATGCTGGTTGCTAATCGCAATGACGTGTCACAATAGACGGGAATACCATATCGTTGTTCTGGGTGCTGGAGGTGTCGGGAAAAGCTGCTTGACTGGTACATATCGCCCTGACTACCCATCCTCCTTTGCAGTGCCATTGCGCCCGTCGCGAAGCAGTAGCTTATGCATTCACAGCTCAGTTCGTGCAAAATGTCTGGATTGAAAGTTATGACCCGACCATTGAGGACTCATACCGTAAGCAAATTGAGGTAGATGTAAGTGGATCTCACCCGCACCGATAAGAGATGCTGTTTATTGACGTATCAATCCTAGGGTCGACAATGCATTCTTGAAATGTGGGTACCTCAATGCGGATACAATAAGTTGCGTGAAGCCTGAAGCTGACAAGTGGTTGTGCTTTACAGTCTTGATACCGCAGGGACAGAACAATTCAGTGAGTGCAGTGAGACTTATGCGTGTGGACTCTTTTTTTGCTAACCAGACCTATAGCTGCCATGAGGTAAAATAGAACTCGATGAATAGCTCCGTGTGCAAGCGCATGCTAACCTGTATCCCCTTTAAGAGAACTTTATATGAAGCAAGGCCAAGGTTTCTTACTGGTCTTCTCCATCACTAGCATGTCATCATTGAACGAGCTCTCCGAACTCCGCGAACAGATCATCCGAATCAAAGACGACGAAAAAGTTCCCCTCGTGATTGTTGGCAACAAATCAGATCTCGAAGACGACCGAGCTGTGCCCCGAGCACGCGCTTTCGGTCTATCCCAGAGTTGGGGAAATGCTCCATACTACGAAACCTCCGCCCGCCGCCGCGCAAACGTCAATGAGGTCTTCGTTGACCTCTGCCGTCAAATTATTCGCAAAGACCTGCAGGGCTCAGGCTCCAGCAGCGATTCATCCCGCAAGCGCGAAAACTCAAACCGCAACGACCGCAAACGAGATAATAAATCAACGCGCCGCAAGTCTCCGTGTGTCATCCTGTAAATTGGATGAATCACATCTCACGATCCTCTTGAATCTGTTGCACTGCTCATGCTCAGCAAGAGATCCATGGGCTTTTTGCAAGTCACGCCTGTCTCCGCTTCCACGTATGCTTTTTGACGTGCCACATGATGTTTTCTACGCTTTTATGCATCTGCGCCTCTTGATAGACTGACGCGTCGCCGCCATTTCTTCCTTTCTCATCTATTATACCATCCATTCTTCGATTCTATGATACACTCCTGAGTACTTGACTCTTTTTTTTTCTTTCTTCCACAATCTTATATATTGAGAGATTTGGTTGTTGGATCCCCTAAAAGTCGAATTTGGTGAATAACCATATCTGTGATATCTGAAAGCAATTGTTTTATTTTGCATATTTCCCTTCGACCTTGTTTATGCTTCGAGTATTTTGCCATATTTATTGAAAGGAAAATAGTATGTTTGGTTGGATGACTTCTTTGTGTCTACATTATATTTGACGATTCTTTCGATCTCTGTCTACATCCGGAATACTCCAAACCTAGTCTGGACATCTGGCTCTGGGTTTCCACCGACCGCAGCTGCCAATCCCAGTCCCAGCATCCGCCTTGTCTGTGCTGGTGGAATGACACCGTCGTCCCATAGACGGGCGGAGGCGAATATAGCCTCGGACTCGTGATCAATACGATTCTTGAGATCCGGATCGGCAGCCTTCCCGACAGCTTCCATGACAGCAGAGAGTTGTTCGGAACCCATGACACCGATCTTTGAATTCGGCCACATGAACATTAACCGAGGCGAGTAGGCACGGCCACTAGAAACAAACGTGAGACAGTATACTTAGTGATGAGACGGGACATACAACTTACCACATTCCGTAGTTTCCAGCACCAGCGCTTGAACCAAAGACAACCGTAAACTTCGGGACATCTGCACATGCAACGGCAGTCACAAGCTTGGCGCCATTCTTCGCAATGCCACCCTTCTCGGCATCTGCACCCACCATGAAACCGGAAATGTTCTGCAAGAACACAAGGGGAATCCGTCGTTGAGCACACAACTCAATGAAGTGAGCCCCCTTGAGAGACGACTCAGAAAACAAGATACCATTATTCGCGACGATACCAACGCGGTGGCCATGAATCCGTGCGAAGCCTGTGACAAGCGTAGTCCCGTAGTCGCGCTTGAATTCGGAAAATTCGCTCCCGTCGACAATCCGCGCAATAACCTCGTGAGCAGGAATCTGCCGTCGAAGGTTGACACCGACAATGCCGTTCAACTCATTAGGGTCATAGATTGGCTCCTTCACCACATCCCCAAGCTCTAGGGGTGCTTTGGTCTTCGGGTAGTTGAGGTTGGAAACCGAACGTCTCGCCAGAATGAGCGCATGGGCATCGTCAACAGCCAGGTAATCCGTTACACCTGAGATGGTAGAATGCAGCAGGCCACCACCCAAATCCTCAGCCGAAACAACCTCACCAGTAGCAGCCTTGACAAGTGGTGGACCAGCAAGGAAGATAGTACCCTGATTCTCGACAATGATCGTCTCATCACTCATAGCAGGGACATAAGCACCACCCGCCGTGCAAGGACCCATAACAACCGAAAGCTGTGGAATGCCGAGAGAGCTCATACGAGCCTGATTGTAGAAAATGCGGCCGAAGTGATCCCGGTCAGGGAACACATCCGCCTGGTGCGGAAGATTGGCACCGCCAGAGTCTACCAGATAGATACAAGGCAATCGGTTCTCCTGGGCGATTGCCTGTGCGCGTAGGTGCTTTTTCACCGTGATAGGATAGTACGTGCCGCCCTTGACGGTGCTGTCATTCGCGACAATCATGCAGTTCACTCCTTCAACCGTACCTATGCCAGTAATAATTCCACCGGCGGGTACATCCTCGCCTTCATATACACCGTGTCCTGCGAGCGGGGAAAGCTCCAGGAACGATGTTCCAGGGTCAATCAGTGCTGAGACACGGTCTCGAGGGAGCATTTTACCCCGCGCGACATGCTTATCTCGTGATTTCTGTGGACCACCTTTGGAGATGTTTGTGTGGAGGCGGTTCATTTGGAAGAGGAGCTCTTCCATCTGTTGGCTGTTTTCTTTGAATTCAGCCGACGAGGTGTCAACTGCTGTCGGGAGGACGGAGAGTGCCGAGGCATGATGGGGGTGCGTGTAGTTAGCGATTGAGCGTGATGTAATCCGAGTCGTGGTATTAGATCCGAAGTGTGCTGGGCGAGAGTTGCGTAGACCAGCTCGTGAGCCCAGGCTCCGCAGGACGAGCGGGGATGGGGCACGCATTGCGGGGAATGGCTAGACTAATCAGAAGTCTTGTGCAAGGGCAAGACCAGATTCAGATCAGAGTGTTTTCAAAATTAAGAAAGGGAAGAGCGTATCATGTCATTCCGAGGCATGAAATATGTAGTTAAAAGGAAAGTGAGAAAGGACAGCTCCAATTCCCCAGATTGTGCGGAGTTGCGATGATTGCCGCGTCTACCCGAGGGCTCAGCATCAACGCCGGTGATAAAACTACAATGGCAACAATTCACCACGTAGAATAAGAGAATGTAGAGAATAATCTTACGAGACAAAGAAGGCACAACGTTCAATCTTAACAAGTATTTTATCCAGTATTTTAGTCTAAGTAGAAGATTGTCCAGAAAAAATCATTTAACCCCATTTTTGTATACCCCGTTACAGTGCGGTTTCTCCGCGCCGACGACTGCCGCTCCTTGCTCTTTCTTCCTACTTCTCAATCTTAAATACTCTTTACTCTCACATATTTCTCAGAGGCAAAAAACAGCTTAATTCCATTGTGCTCAATCCTCACAATGGCCTCACTTACCCTCCCATTCCTATTGCGCACATCCACCCGCTCATTGCGGCGAACTGCCATCCCCGCACTCGCCCCGGGATTCGCCCGCAGCGTGTCGACAAAACACCCAGCAGGCTTTACGCCCCCCACCGAAGATGAGCTCGTGGAGCTCCGAGAGCGGGTGCAAGATTTTACAAGTGAGTCTCTTTGTTCCCATGCGCAAGTTTTCTTGTTTGTGGTAAACTGACACCGGCGCAGGGCGAGAGATCCCAGCCGAGGTTGCGGCACGGACGGACGAACAGAATAATTTTCCCGCAGAGATGTGGAAGAAACTTGGTGATGCTGGGTAATTTCACCCCCTAGTACCACATGAAGTATTGGAGATGCTAATGAAGGGATTAGCTTCTTGGGTATTACAGCCGATGAAGCTTACGGTGGATTGGGGATGGGCTACCAAGCGCATTGCGTGGTGATGGAAGAGATTAGTCGGGCATCTGGTGAGTGTTATATACATTTCTTGGTTGGTTTTCTCTGGTACTGGTTTAACCTTCGTTTTGTGCAGGAAGTATTGGTCTCTCTTATGCCGCTCACTCCCAGCTCTGCGTTAACCAATTGTCGCTTAACGGAAACGAAAAGCAAAAAGAAAGATTCTTGCCTGGTCTGCTAGCTGGTGAGAAAGTCGGTGCATTGGCTATGTCGGAGCACTCTGCTGGCTCCGATGTTGTCAGCATGAAGACCAATGCGAAAGAGGTGGATGGTGGCTGGGTATTGAATGGAACGAAAATGTGGATCACCAATGTAAGCCCTTAACTATCCACCCCAAGGTATAACTATAGTCACTGACAACTCGCTTGCAGGGTCCTGAGGCCGACTTCGTGGTTGTTTACGCAAAGACACAGCCTGATAAGGGCTCTAAGGGAATCACCGCTTTTGTTGTTGAGAAGGGCTTCGAGGGCTTCTCCTGTGCTCAGAAGCTGGACAAGCTTGGTATGCGTGGCTCCAACACCGGTGAACTTGTCTTCGACAATGTCTTTGTTCCCCGAGAGAACGTCTTGGGAGAGCTGAACCGCGGTGTTCGAGTTCTGATGGAAGGACTCGATTTGGAGAGACTCGTACTGAGCGCAGGACCACTTGGGTATTGACACTTCAAATCTCGTCGCGTATATTTATACTGACCTGGCATAGAATCATGCAAGCTGCTATGGACCTCGTCCTTCCTTATACACATACCCGGAAGCAGTTTGGTACTCCGATTGCTCACAATCAGCTGATCCAGGGCAAGCTTGCCGATATGTACACCAAGCTTGCTGCTTCAAGGGCATACACCTACACTACTGCACGCCAGGTAGACAATGGCGCCGCTGCATCTGATCCGCTCGTGATACGTACCCAGGACTGTGCCGGCGCAATTCTGTATGCTGCTGAGCGCGCAACGGAGTGCGCCTTGGATGCCATCCAGCTGATGGGTGGAAATGGATACATCAACGAGATCTCCGCTGGGCGATTACTCCGGGATGCAAAGCTATACGAGATTGGGGCTGGCACAAGCGAGATCCGACGAATGGTCATCGGCCGTGCGTTCAACAAAGAGTATGCTTAGAATAGTGGCGCATGTGGATAAGAATACACAAATATTTGCATTATGCTCATTTGGACTCCGTCAAACTCTCTTGAGTTAAGATGTAGTTATTCATTCGTACCATTCATTACATGTCGTGAGTTAGGATGTTTCACAGATACAAGCAACCAAACAAAATTCCACATCCCATCAACACTATTTCTTCTGTCTGGCAGAGCGGCGAACCGGACCGGACGAACTCGCCTCCTCTTCGCTCTTGTCCAAAGCGACGCGTTTTGATCGACTCCTCGTCGACGTATCATTCGGATTACTCACAGGAGTCGGAGCCTGAGCCTCAGCCTTACGCTTCCGGCCTCGTTTCACCGGAATCTCAACAGTAACCCGAGGAGCTTTCTTCGGTGACTGACCAGGTTCAGGTGTCGTATTCGATCCCTCCCCGGGATCCACACTCCCATCCTGATCCAGCGACTCAACGTCAGACATGGGATCCTCGTCACTGTACTCCTCATCGGCATCATGCAGAATCTCGTCATCCCCAGACATATCCGACGCTTGAGGTTCAGGCACACGTCTCTTCCTCAACCGCGACTTGTCCAGCGCAGGCTGGGCAGATTTGAAGATCTCTCGCCAGTCCTGCAGGAAAGCGACCTTGTCCAGCTGACCCGGCTCATAGATTTGCACCGAAACATCCTTATCGCGCTCCAGACTGTCTGTTTTCCAGACGACGCCCTGGAAGGAGGTGATGTCGAGTTTCAAGGGATGGTGTGGTCGGGCGGCGGCGTGGGCGCGAGCCTTCTTTGTCTTGGTTGTTGCAGGCTCGATTTTCGTGGGAGGCCTGCTTTGCGCTACGGTCGGGTCGTCATCGTGGTAGTCATCTGAGTAGTAGTCCCAGTCACTGAAGTAGTCTTCGACTTCAATGCCCGGGTCTTCGTACAGAGCCGCTTCGTACCAGGAGGATGCGGCGAGTTCGTCCTGCAGGGGGAGAAGAAGATTGTTAGTCGCTGGTCGTCTTCACAGGACAGAAATCCAATATGCATTGACGGGAAATGTAATTAATAATAGGGGGTTCGGTTCACTCACGACCAGGTCAGGAACAGCGTCTTCGTAGAGATATTCCTCTTCAAAGTCATAATAATCCTCGTCGTCGGACATGTTTGTCGATGGGGTCGGTGTGGCGATTAAGATGCAAAGCAAAGGAGATGCAGAAGTTGAGGTAAATAGGTACGACGGAGAAATCGGGCGAATTGTATATATAGCACTGGCAATGCAACAGTCGAAATGAAGGTGCAGCTGAGAATGGAAGATCGGGGCTGATCTTTTGCAGGAAAGAGGAGCCTGGCTAATGTAAGCCTTGGCATTTTTTCTGCGGTTCCACATTTTCTACATTTCTTCTATATGGACCCCATCACTATGGCCCCTACGTCTCAGGTGGGCTAGGTTCAGGTGAGATTACGGCATTTGTTGCCTGATATTATCCAAAGTGGACAAAATCTGCTATTTATATATTGTCAAGGGCTGAAAATTGGGGATTCTGTGTTTTGTGTAGGATTGGATAAGGGATTATCTGGCTGCGGGATTTGATTGGCTCGCAGAACTATACAAACTACCTCAGAGGGTGGATTCCACCGGTTTGATTGCAAGTGGTCTACATATACCTAGCTAGTATTACTACACGTATATAAAGCTAATTCAAGACTTCAAGATGTAGGTTTAGAACAATAAACTGGTCAACTTACGTAAGCAAGCTGCCAATCTCCATCCAGAGCTTTTCCTTCTGTCTCTGATCATAGCTTAACCATTGCTAATAACACTCAAAATCTCTGTATAACGCAGTAACTCCCCTTTTTAAATATTCTTCGGAACGTAAGCCCTGATCAGAAGAAGAGTGGAACTGAAGTAGGGTTTGTTTCAGCAACTACAAACAGGATGCTATAGAAGAGAATGCGCGAGAGAGACAGGACGGGGAAGAACAGCTACTGCCTCAGCAATTGTCCCATCAACTTTTCGTCCCGTGGAAATCAAAAAGATCAGATAGGTTGACTGAAATCTGTTGCAAGCATCAAAGTTGCTTCACAGAGAACCCTGATTGAAAAGAACAGCCACGTGTTCAGCACATCTCGAGGGGGAAAGTCCAGGGTTTGAAATTGAATAGAAATTGTTAGAACAAAGGAATAGATACGTGAGCCCTGGTTTATGGTAGAGTAGAAGCGTTCTTACACGGCTGGTGGTACCACACGACTCTAGGGAGCGTGATGCTGCGCTTGTACTAGTACTTAGTACATATGATATACTATAGCACGCACGCGTATATGCACCCCCTTCGTGCCTACATGTTTGACCATAAGCCCACGTTCTGGTCTAAACGCTATGTGTGCGTGTGTGACACGTAAAGCAAGGAGCAATCGATCAAAAAAAAAAAGCAAATAAAGGTACGATTCGATGGAGGCTCAGAGAAGATAGTCTTCTACGTACATAAATACTCAACCTAGACAATATGGATAGGGTCGTAACAGAAAATTTGAACATCCTTATCACTTGGGGCTTCTCCGTTTCAATTAACTCTTGTTTTGGACCTCACTGCTTCTTTTCGGAAAATTGACCCCTTATGAGAATGCCTCTAAGCGATCTAGGAGGAGCTGCATCAGGGGATACATGGTGCATGGCCACAGAGTTGAGCAAAGATAATCACTAATATTTCCCGTACTAGTTAGATATTTAGGTACCGAAACAACGACCTTGGGATATCATAGTACGTAATTGGACTTCCGTATCTTGGTTTTGTTGCTCCTTATTGGTCTTAAGGAATGGAAATAACTCCAGAGCGGGTACCCTCATCTTGTGGAACTCGAATATGTGATTCGTAAATTTCGTAGCCATACAGCGTACAAAGCTTATTCGTAGAGGTCACATACGATTCGAAGTTAGGGTCTCACGTTACACGTGCAGAGACAGCATATATGCATATTCTTAGTATGCGGGGGGTTGGAATCATTGCCCTCCAGGGCTTGTTCAAAACATGGCGTTCTTATCTGTTTACATGTCAATTTCGGAGTCTATGCAATAATAAGTCTTGTGATGGCTTTATTCATCTTTTTTTTGCTGTCTATATAAGAGCTCGAAGCGGAAAATTGAATAAATGGACCTTCTTTTGCTTGCGAGAACAGGGACGAATGATGTGTCAGAATCTTGAGTGGATTTGCGTCAGTTGTAGCAGTGAGCCGAGCAAGGGCATTGAACCGCAAGCGCATCGCCGAGCGCAGATTATATCATATGATGTCGGAGATAAATTAATGAAATTTGGTGGCAGTCACTACCCCACAGATGCAAATGCAAGTATTGCAAATAGCAAACCTAGCCAAGGCCACGTTGGTGCATTAAGCATGAACCCTAGCTCCAATTCGGAAGTTGCCATTGCTAACGGACCATAAGGAGATTGGGGTTATAGCTCAGGTTGTACAGCTTCAACCTAGGCCACACTGGATCTACGGTGTAAGAGATGACTTTCAGATGCATCCAGTATATCTGAGCTCAACACATAAGTTTGAAAGGCGGAAGAGCCCTGTATGGAATCTACTAACCACGCACGAGTTGTTACGAGGTACAACATCATGCACTCACTAGCAATGCTGTGGAATAACCAATGTGTGACGGGCTCTCGTGCAGATCCAGGTCAAAGCTCTACGATGGTCATTATTTCTAGTCAACTGCTTGTGCTTAGGTCCATATTATTCTTCAAATTGAGGAGTTCAATGGGAGACAGAAAGGTATAAATAAGAGGTCCTGACCCAGAGAAAGAAGGGCAACCAATCTTCAGAGCGATCAGCAGATCAATTGCCATTTTGCTATCTGAGAACGACAGTCTTGCTTATACATTCTTGCTTTTACCTTGTCATTGAATTGATTCAATATGCCTTACGTCGCTAGGGGGGAAGAGCTCCCTGAGGCGGCCGTCAGAGGTGGTCTCGTTGACCCTCGGGCTGATCACCAGCAATCATTCAACAAGCGGATTTCCTGCCGTGACGTGACAGACTTCATTTCCAACACCGCCGAGGTCTCGCCCTTGGAACTGCGTGACAAGAAGGCTGCTGCTAAGCACACCAGCGACTCCCGGGCCCGGCTGTACAAGATCCTTGCCCGTACTAACGAGCTCAGCCGTCCTTTAGCAGTCAAGTGCTCTGACCAGCCCATCTCCGACCTCCTCCCAGGCCTCGTCGTCAGCGGTGGTCTCAGTCGCTCGCCTGCTTTTGACTGCCTGCCTGTCGTGTCTCACTGGGGTGACCGTACCGATGACATCTCGGCAGGGGACCCTAATGCTACCGTCCGTCTTACTTCGACCTGGTCAACCATTCATGTCCGCGGAGAAGGCGCCATTAGGGAGTCCCCCCACGGAGCTCCATGTTGGTCGCTGAAGACCCACGGCCTTGGTCCGGTCGAGGCTGGATCAGGCAAATTCGCTCAGCAGTACGATTCCGAATCCGACACTTTGACCACGACAGTCAACTTGCCGCGTCGTCCAGATACTGATCGCACTAAGGGCGTGCTTGGCGCTGCTACAAGCATTGCTTGGATGCGTAACGCGCGTGTTGCAGACGCAGTCGACTGTGCTGTCGGCCTGTTGGCTGATGCCTCCGTTCTTTTGGACGCTCGAGACAAGGTGATCACGGGTGGAAAGACGGAGACTCTCGACTTTGCAGAGGTGCGCGAGGCCGTGCTTCCTACTTGGTGCAATGCCCGCAAGCCCCTACCTGCAAAGCTGAGCGGCGTGGCCGACTCGCCAGACGAGTTCACTGACGCTCTCTTCGCAGCAGAGGCGTGTGAAGGCCCTCTGATCAACACCAGTATTTTCTCCATGTCAATTGGCTACAACCGTGGAGTCTACGGTGGCTCGATCTCTGGCCTATGGGCTGTCATGGACTCAGCCTTTGTCCTGGATTACTCCATCGGAACTGATAGCTCTGCCATGGCGGACAGACTTTCTTTTGCTTTCGCTGAAGTGACTGCCTCTGCTGAAGCATCAGCCTCCGCCGGCCCCCACATCGACGATATCCGTATAGTCAAGGGCTGCAACTACGGATGCTTGCGTCAGAAGACTATTCTCGAGGATAACGACCCAGTTGATTCCAGCCCTTGTATGGTGGTCTGGAACGACCTCGACCGTCTTGCTCGCTACAAGCTTGCCGATGCCGTCTTCTGTCACGTCTACTACGACTCTGGTGGTGGTGAGCAAATGGCCGCTATCGCCGGCCTTGGATGCGTTGCGCATGATTGGATCGATCTCGGAGCTGATGTGTTGTGCGGCGAGGTCTCCAACATCATCCCATCTTTGACCCGGGGATCTTTGGAAGAGGAGCCCCTAGCTGAGGTCTACTCGCGCTTGATCGGTGCTATGATCTGGTACCGCAACAACGACCCTTACAACCCTGCTGCCTTGTGTCTTCTCTTCACCCACTGGTGGCAGCTTTCCAACTGCCGACACCGACCTGTCACCCTCCTCGGCCGAACTGACATTGGTGTCGAGGCGGCTATCGCCCCCACGATGCCAGATGGACGACCCGAGCTAGAACACTTCCGTGTCAACGGTACCCGAGTTGAGCGCGGTGAGGGTCCCCTCTCCAGTGCTGAGGCACGTCTTGCAGCCCTCGTGTCTGGTGACATTCTACCGGAAACTCGTGCCGTTATTGAGCACCTGGTCAACCCCGTTATGGCTTACGTGAAGGGTGGTAATTCTCTCCCCGCTGAGAGCGAATACGTTGGAACTGTTCTGGCTGCCGAAGTTGCTTACCCCCACGGACAGAAGATCATGGAGTTGTGGGATCTTGCCATTGTTATGTGGGAGTGTGGAGCTATGTGGGCAGCTGGTGTGGCTGGTCTTTGCTACACTCACACTGGAAAAGCTAACTGTGACCGGGCTCGTCATGATTTGGCTGACCACACCTGGACTTAAATGTGCCGTTTAGGACGGTAGAAATAAGTCTTATCGAAGGAATTAACCGAATGTGGTGGAGTGCGAGAAGTTAAGCTTCAGCATTGGCATTAGATTGGGATCATCTTTCAACAGCTTCGCTAAAGCCAACATGGGCGGGGGATTCTTTAGAGTAGTTCCCGGTGCTTGCTTGATATTGTGAGGGCCAACACTACCTATTACCACTGTCGTTATTTAATTCAAACTAATGATTACGATTCTAATGTCTCTCATGGGGTGTTTTCAAGGTTCTAAAGTTGACGTATTCAAAATCCACCATAAAGCGCCCTACCTACTATGCAATTCTGCGCATGGGCAAGAGGTTGGCTAATATATGCCCGTTCAGCCCCCTCGGTCCGGATCGCTCGGGTAACGCAAGGACAAAGCTTGTCGTTAGAACACCCGAGTGATCCACAATTAACGCTAATATGAGCCCTCAATTAATATATAGTATATAGTAGACATATGAAAGAAATCATAAGCTTTCTCTCTAAATTTGCGTCATCAGTTAATTGTACAAGGCGTGCATAAAAAGTAAAAACGAGATTATTTAACAATACAAAGCCTCAGCCCGTAAGAAAGCATCCTTGGTCCTAGTCATATGAAGAATTTATAGGCCGATGCGAAATTCCAGCTTACTCGCTACATCAGAGCGATGAGTTGCCAGCGGGTTTTCCAGCCTGAGGCATATAGGGGGTGCTGGCGGCGACTTTTTCGCGGGGATCTTTATCCGACTCTGAGCCAGGCTTATCCGCTTCGGTATGGGGATTTCCTGCGGGCTTTCCAGACTGCGGCATATAGGGAGTGCTAGCAGCGACTTTCTGGCGTGGACTGTTATCCTGGTCTGAATTTGATGTTAGATCCAGCTTGTTGGCAATTCCATTATTATGGGGATCACCTTTGCCATCATTATGCGCATCTCCTGAGGAGTGGTGAGTTTCGCGATTCTTCGACTGATCAGACATTGTGAAGTGTAGTGCACGCCAGCGTTTTCAAGATAGATTGAAGATGTATACTGTGCTTATTCTTTCAGCGGGGTTATATACAAGTTTTGGTGGAGATTGTTCGCCGATTACAAGATAGTGACGTCAAATAAATTTCCAGGAAAACCTTTGGGTTCAAACTTGTTCATCCACAAATCAAAACCCTTACGACTACCCGTAGTCAGCATTTCTCGGGCGCCCTTCTGCAAGCTGGTATCGACGTTGTCGCCTACGAAAGCGAGCCTGGCTACTTTAAGGGCTAGTACGAATGGTACCCGGGCGATTCTATAGACTTTGATGTAAATGCGCTGTGTATACTTTCCTGAGTAGGTACTGATACCTGGAAATCCTACGAAGAAACGTTGAAATTAAGACCATTTTCATAGTATATCCAGAGTCTATAGAATCTATTTACATAGGAGTCCCAATCACAAAATGAAGGGGCCATCTAAATAGGAACCTGCATATTCTGACCAGTCAAATTCAGATAATTCTTCGTGTTGCCAGCAGCATTACCCTGAGTGGGAATACCAGCAGCCTTGCACACATCATACTGCTGCTGTGGAACAGAGACCCGCTCCTGGATTTGCAGAGGAGCTTCAATAAAAGCCATGGCCAACCCCTGCATCAAGTGCCAATCAATATGGCAATGGAAGAACCACACGCCCGGGTTATCTGCCACAAAACGAACGACGAAATAGCCCTGCGGTGGAACCACGAAAGTATCTCTGCGTGCAGGGACCTTGGGGAAGGCAGTGTGGTTCGATGGGTCGTAGGTTACACGGTAGTCGGTGTCTGCGTATTCAAAGAAGTCTTTGCCGTAGGCTGGGTAGCGGTCAAGGAGCTGGAAATTGTGGCCGTGTAAGTGGAAGGGATGCGCGCCGGTGTCGTTGTTGTTGACAACGACTTCAACTACCTGATTGTGACCCAGGACATAAGGGTGGGTGTCTGTTCCATAGACTTCGGGATTTGTTGCAAGATCACCCGCCGATAAGACCGAGAACAGGGTGGGAACCTTGGGCTTCGTGTAGGAAATGTTGTTGAAGTAGGCGTAACCTTCACCGTTGCTGGCTTCCTGCATCACTACATTGACGGTAATACTGATATCAGGCTCGGGGAGAAGCTCCATCTGGTCGTATGCGTAGAGTTTCATATCATCAAAAGGATAGAGATCGGCCGAGGAGCTGACATTGAGCACAGCTTGAGGGTGGGGAGCTTCGGCGTTATACTGCAACCAGTTGGTCTGGTTCAACTTCAAGGTGTCGGGGACAGAGTCAAGCAATTGTGAGTCGGCGACCGTGACGATAGGAAAATTCTTGTCCGTGGTGCTCTTGGTGGTGACCAGAATGGAATACCGTTGGGCAACGGCGATATACAGCAGATCCGCCTCGGTGGGCTCGGTATATACACCATCAATCTCCACAATGCGGAAAGAGTGGCCCTCAATATAGAAATATTGGCTCACAAAGGCACCAATATTGATAAGACGAATCATATACGTCTTGCTAGGCTCAACAGGTATGCTTGTGTTGAGCGTGTCATTGAACAAGAATGAGTTTGGAATAGGCTCATCACCATCAGGATTCGTCGGTGACAGGAATGAATGGGAAAGTTCCTCTGTCATATTGTGGTACCAATCAGTCATGGTCACCACCATGTCACCATCAATATCATCATTGAAATAGGCATCCTTGTCATGAACAATGAGCGCCTGGCGCTCTCCGTCGGGATAGCACCAGTCGGTGTGGCAATGATACCAGTACGTGCCGACCTGGTTCACCGTGAAATTGTATGTAAAGGAAGAGCCCGGCAGAACAGGGCACTGAGTAACCATAGATGGCCCATCCATATTATTGGTGCCATTTTGGTACATTCCATGGAAGTGGATAGATGAGTTCTTGTCCCCAAGGCCATTGTGCATGTTGACCACAAGCTGGTCGCCCTTTTCAACTTCAATGACAGGCAATGGCCATTGTCCGTTGACACCAAGCACTTTTCGATCATAGAGACCGTCCGGATTGGCTGTCACCCAAGTAAGATTGAAATCATACGTGACAATTTTGGCCTGGATGAGCTGAAAGCAGAGCGCTGCAGCAACGACACCCAGGAGTCTCATGGTAAAGGCCACGAGGACGATTCACAGACAAAAACCAACGTGAAAAAGAGCAATTGCTTCCAAATCTTGGAGAAGCAGGGGCCAGGAGCATTATAACGGGCATTCGATCTCCCCGAGATAAATCCCGACGAAAGACCCACAATGTGGCCGAGTCATTCCTGCCGTGGATTATCTGATCGAAGAACTCCCTATCACTTGCCGATGGGAAATTATGGCCCCACAATTTATGTTATCGATCAATCGTGTGTTCAAGAAATGTGAAGAGATCGGCGTTGGACTTCCCCCTGGTAGGTAGTCGGCATGTCGATCGGCGGAATGGTGTGCCGTCGCAAAGACTTGAAACAAGTTCGAAGCTTTCCAGTACCGACGCCATGTGGAGTACACACAATGCTTGACAATGCCACCGACTTTCCGCTTATTACTACAGCCTTGGAAGGACTGAAGGCTCATTCCAGAGAGGGTTTTTAGCATTGTTCATGCTGCATTTTGCTGAACTTCTCAACATTAAGTATACTATCATGCTGATTGCCTGTAACTTCCTGGTGGCATTATCCTTTCAAATGAGACCTGAAAAGCCCATTTTTACCTCTCAAGTCAAGACATCTGACCACCTTCCTACTATGTATGCACTAAGAGTTAATCGCGCACAAGACCTAATATTATTGTCGGGTAACTCGGTACTTGACCGGGTTGGGTGGTGCCATATTCCCAATAGATCAATGATCTGCACAGAATCAGCATTGGATTCTATAGCCTCGACGGTTAAATTAAGTGGATGACTCAAAACTTCTGTGGTGAGTTTCACTGCATCAAATGGGTCAAAGTGGGTGGGTCATGTCGTCCTTACAGTACGGCCTGTACCTGCATTATATTAAGATCTACCTTCCATGGTTCGCCAATTGATGGAAGGGAAGGCGAGGTTTAAGCGAGAGAGCTCAAGATGTTAAGTGCATTTTTCAGTTAACTATATTCAGGCAGCAATCTTGCGCATTGGATCTCTGATTTGAGGAGACGCCCAGCGCTGAACTGAAAGCTTGACAGAGTCTGACAATCTTCTGCCTGCTGCATACTGAAAGAGTTATCTCTTCCCCTGTATATAGGGAAGTAGTATTCATGACCGTAGTCTCGAGTAATGGAAGCAGGTGTCACAATAAAGTCCCCCACGCTTTAACTACAATATCGGGAAGGAACTGACTAAGCAACGATTACAAGTCATTGTGAGCGAAGGAATGACCTGACAGAGACAGCAACTTCTTTCTGTGGAGTATACATATTATCTAGGCGATTGGGTATGTTTCTAATGAGCTTATAAAGGGGACTCCATATGATCAAGACGTATTCTCGTTCAGGATAAGACTTTTCTTTATAAGAAAATTCCTGAAAAGGTATAGCTTATTCGGTGATACAGCGTGCATAATCCATGTAAACTCTGAGAGAAATGGCAATTCCCTATTCTTCGAATACATCTATTTTTCCTATAGAGAAGATAGAGGGAATGAGTGTACTCAAAAGGTTGCAGCTTGATCCGACTGGCCAAGTATTATGTCAGCCTCGGCTTTCCCCGCATCTCGCTTTGCGTCGGCTCAAACAAACTTGAGCATCCCAAGCCAAAAAAAGACCGGCTTTCTTCCCCCAGTTCTTTTACTTTCCCTCTAAATTAGATCATGATTGTGTGCTGAGACCCAGAAATCTAGTGGATGACCTTGTGTAGCAGCGATACCAACCGTTGCACCAAATAACCAACATGACCCTCTCATCCCTTCTCCGCATTACTCCCCGCCTCACCCCGACCGCGGCCCGCAGGACGGTCAGGGCTGTGTCTTCGGTATCTGGCACAAACGCCACTCAACAAAAGTCATTGGACTCAATTTTGATTGCCAACCGAGGAGAAATCGCACTGTATGTATATTACTCACTACTTACCTCATTGGTACAGAGAAATCTATGAGGCTCTCTGAGGCTTACTGTATGCTAGACGCGTTGGGCGGACTGCTGCGGAGCATGGAATTCGTGTGACAACCCTCTACACAGACCCGGATAGTCGATCACAACACGCTTTAAGCTCACCATTTGCATTTAATTTGGGTTCCGTTTCGGCCTATCTGGATGGAGATCGAATTATTGAGATTGCGAAGAAGGAAGGGTGTCGGGGGATACACCCTGGATATGGATTCGTGAGTGACCTCACATTCAAATTGGATCTGCAGTGACTGAGTGAGCACTGACCATTTCTAGTTGAGCGAGAATTCTGCCTTCGCCAAAAAATGCACTGAAGCTGGACTTGTGTTTATCGGCCCCCCATGGAAAGCAATTGAGGAGATGGGCGACAAGAGGTATGTTGGCGCTTCCTTGAGTTATTGCATGTCATTAACAGGTGATTGTTTCAAGTCGGTCCAAGGAGATCATGCTTGCCGCAGGAGTACCCTGTGTCCCTGGGTACCACGGACACAACCAAGACCCCCAATTCCTCGAAGCCGAAGCCGATAAGATCACATACCCGGTCCTCATCAAAGCTATCAAAGGAGGTGGTGGAAAGGGAATGCGTATTGCCAGTTCCAAGGCTGAGTTCCAGGCGCAGCTTGAGTCTGCGAAATCAGAATCCATGAACTCTTTTGGAGACGATAATGTGTTGGTGGAGAAGTACATTACCACTCCTCGGCATATTGAGGTCCAGGTATTTGCGGACAAGCATGGTAATAGCGTCGCATTGGGCGAGAGAGATTGCAGTATCCAGCGCAGACACCAGAAGATCTTGGAAGAGTCTCCTGCGCCGCATCTTCCAGACGCAACTCGCAAGGACATCTGGGCTAAAGCTCGCTCTGCCGCTCTGGCAGTCGGATATGAAGGTGCCGGTACTGTGGAGTTTATCTTCGATAATGACACGGGTGAATTTTACTTCATGGAGATGAACACTCGGCTCCAGGTCGAGCACCCTGTGACGGAGATGGTTACAGGACAAGATCTCGTACATTGGCAGATCATGGTGGCGGAGGGTGCCCCCCTCCCGCTTACACAGGAGCAAGTGGAAGAGCGGATTGCTCGCAGTGGCCACGGCATTGAAGCCCGGATCTACGCCGAGAACCCAAATCAGGGATTCGTCCCCGATTCTGGGCGCTTGATTCATGTACGAACACCTACTACGACAGATGATGTTCGCATTGATGCTGGTTTCGTCGAAGGCGACGATGTCTCTGCACACTACGATCCCATGATCTCCAAGCTGATCGTTCGTGGCGAAACCCGCGAGGAGGCCATTCGCAAGCTGAGCGCAGCACTAGAGGAGTACGAGGTCGCTGGCCCTATCACCAATATCGAGTTCCTCAAGACCATTTGTCGTAGTCCAGATTTCATCGCTGGGAACGTCGAGACTGGCTATATTGAGAAGCACCGAGAGGAGCTTTTCGCTCCAAAGCCGATCGAGGATGAGACCCTTGCTCAAGTTGCGCTAGCATGCCTACACCGTGACGCCCATTCGGCCACCAGGCCCTCTGACGGACTTGCCGGGTCGGCGGTCGGGTTTGCCCCAAGCTTCATGCAGCGAGAACTATCATTCATCGAATCAAACGGGACTACTAGCGAAGGTAGTACCCTCCATGTCCGTGTTCAGCAGACAGCCGATCACACATTCAACATCGAATCCGGAGATAAAGTCTTCGAGCAAGTTGAGAGCCGCATGGATCCTGCCACACACGTCGTGACATCTTTCTTCCCACACACCCGGCTTGACACCACTGTGGTTCAGGACGAGGACACCATCGTCGCATTCCAGCGAGGTATGCAATATCGTCTGACCGTTCCGAGAGCCAAGTGGATGGAGAAGGCGCTGGGCATGAAGGATGTCGCCAACAGCGTGTTAGCCCCAATGCCGTGCAAAGTTCTTCGAGTGGAAGTGCAGGCTGGCGATGTGGTGGAGAAAGATCAGCCATTAGTTGTCATTGAGAGTATGAAAATGGAGACAGTAATCCGCAGCCCACACCGGGGAACGATCTCGCGTGTCGTTCATAAACAAGGAGTAAGTTAAGCGCCCTGAAGAGTCTAGGCCCCTGAGGTCAATCATGAGATTCCGGCAGACCTATCACTTTTCTTTGAGTCATCAAGCAGCGCTAACTGTGCCTACAGGATCAATGCAAGAGCGGCACGCCCCTGGTCGAGTTTGCCGAAGAGCAGGAATAGATGGATGAGACGCACGAGGATATTTCCGCTTTGGGGGGTGACATCTCGTTACTCTATAGAGACATTAGGTTATGACAGCGATAATACTCGGAATGAAATTTTTACACGATTCATTTGCCTCTTCATCAATAGCCATTTAGAGCCTAGCAAATGGCTGATCTGATCAGTATCAGTATTTGAGTTTCATTCGGCTATAAATTCCGAGTAAGCATACGGTAACGCCTTTCAAGGCTGTTTGAGGTCTTCATCACTACCTATTTCATGTAAATCGCCACTAACAAACCAAGTAGCTAGCGCTCAGGTCCCAATACTTGCAGCGTGGCGAAACATGCAGACGTACATGACGCCAAATGCGGTCAGCATCATACGTGTTTCGGGACAAAAATGATGTATCGAACATTAAAGAGGACACAGCCTGGATTAGAATCCTAATTGAACACAGTTCAGATTTACAAGTAGTCTACACCTCGTAAGCTAGGGTTCTATACCGGCTGTAGTTTCCCATAAGAACCCCAACGTTGGCCCCGCAGTGGACCGGCGGGAGCTTGGACGCAGCTGATATCACCGACTGCTTTGGGCCCGATTTATTTTGTTTCTATCGTGGTTCTAGCTCAATTTCATCCAATAAACACATGGCCATCGATCTTTAGCTTTTGGAGGGGTCCAATTCCTACGTGTCGCGCATGACTACTGTAGTTCCTTGACTCCCATTTCAGAAGCTCTCTCGGCCACACAACTTGCGGGGATCATTGGGAGATCTGATCAGCTGGTCAGCTGGTCTGTCTTGTATCACCCCCTCCTACTTTTTTCTTTCTCGTCTTAAAGCTTCCGCCCTGACTTCCAATCTTTCTTCAAGTTTGCCGGCAATTTGCATGGATATATATGTCCTCAAAGCTTCGACTTTAATTTCCATTCCTGGAAGTTGTCTACCATGTTCAATCGTATAGTTTTCCGCGCCGTCAGGGCCGTCAACACCTCCACCCCGCCCACTTTCGCAGCTGCGTTGAGGCCAGCAACTAGATGTTTCGCCAGGCCGCTATCGTCCACCAAAATACGGTCCCAAAACAAAAACCACGATGACAAAGACCCTAACACAGCGGCAACCACCCAGGCTCCACAGGGCGCATCGGGGGACCAAGAGGGCCAATTTGCCCGCACGGACGAGAGCGTGCAAATTGAATACCCGCCGGACAGTGAAATACCCGAACAGCCAATTGTGCAAGGCCGCGGTGGAATGCACTTTAAGCGCACTTTGGCCTCGTTTTCGCTCGAGAACAAGGTTAGTATGGTGACAGGCGGTGCTCGCGGGTTGGGACTAGTTATGGGGCAGGGTTTGGTTGCTTCAGGCTCGGACTTGGCCATTGTTGACTTGAACAGTACGCTTTGAGTCCTGGGACGTCTCGATCGTATACGCTAACTTCAGGTAGAGACGGAAGCTGAAGAGCAGGCTGGCAAACTGATTGAGCAGTTCCGCAAAGAAAATCCCGGGATTGAACAGTATGTACAATGTGTTTTCTGGTTTGACTGCTATATTATGCATCTATGAAGCGCACCTCCTATCCGTGAGAGCGCAGGGCTAAATTGGGCTATTTGCCAGAATGCCCAATATTACCGCACACTACGCCGACGTTGCAGACCCTGACTCCGTGAACGAAGCCTTAGCTGAAGTTTTGGCTAAACACCACCAGATTGACAACCTCGTCACTTCTGCAGGATTCACCGAGAACTTCGATGCCATCAGCTACCCATTCGACCGCATGAAGAAGCTCTGGGGTGTTAATGTGGATGGTACATATTTGTTTGCTATAGGAGTGGCCAAGCATCTGATGGAGCGCAAGGCATCCGGCAGCATCGTCATGATAGGTTCCATGTCAGGTGCTATCGTGAACGTGCCCCAGCCCCAAGCCCCGTACAATGCCTCCAAGGCAGCTGTGCGCCACTTGGCTGCCTCACTGGCTGTTGAATGGGCTGTCCATGGCATCCGGGTGAACTGTATCAGCCCTGGCTATATGTTGACTGCTCTGTAAGTTGTCGACCCAGCAGTCTGCACTGCTCGTGAAAGTCCACACGTCTGATCCGTTTCCGCAGCACCCGTAAGATCCTCGACGAGAATCCCCAACTCCGCGATCAGTGGACCTCCCTCATCCCTCTTGGCAAGATGGGAGTTCCTGAAGACCTAATGGGTGCCGTTACGTTCTTGCTCAGTGACGCATCGAAGTATGTCACCGGCGCCGAGCTTCGTGTAGACGGCGGCTACACGGTGACCTAATCTTCTTTGTAATACCCGAACTTGTGAATTACTACATGCGGTTAGTTTTGCCCTCTTTTAGTTTAGCGCCCCAATACCTCGTTCTGTAAGCTCCGCCTTCAGTTGCTCTGGCATAAAAAGCTCGCCATGCCCTCTCGACCTCTCGTCCCTCTCTTACCTTCCCTTCAACTCCTCTATCTTGCACTAATCGCCACCCCCTTTCTCTTTGCCTCAAATCTTCCAAGTGAACTAATGGACAGCAGCGAAATGCTAAGACTCACACTCTCAGCAACTGAATATGTGCATCTATATCGGTTGATTGAATGCCAGAAGGTACCGCGAGTCGCACAAGCCCTCAATTTTCTAAAGTAGCCCCCCAAAATTTTATCAAAATTCTGTAAAATCCACGGTATTCACATCAAGCAACACTAACAACGGTGCTGACCTCGATAATATTCTACCTCGCCAAGTTAGTAAGCAAGTAAAAGCACCGACACATTTGAAGGGAGAAATACTCACTGCCTTCCCTGGTTCCTCTGTTTCAACCGACCGACTCTCATACCGAATCTTCTCACCCCCTCCAGCCTTTATATACGCGAGATACTTCGGCGCACCAGGAAAGTCTATATTATCAGCAATGATTTTCGATCCTGGCCTGATGACACCCAAATCTTCGCACAGCTGCAAATCAGGCAGATAATACTCCTCCCAGTGGTCAAAGAAGACAACATCCATCTTCTCCACCAACTTGCCTTCCGTATGCAACTTCTTCAAGGACTCTCCGCCTGGCCCCTCAAGGACCGACACAATGTCATCCACACCAGCAAGCTTGATAAAATCGCGCGCAATCCTCGCCATCTCCGAGTTCAGTTCGAATGTGTAAACATGACATTGGCAATCACTACTGGACTGATTGATCTCACGCAGCATAGCAGCCCACGCGATGGCAGAGTTCCCAACGTAGGTCCCGAATTCAAGCAAGGTATTGGGCGCAGGCTGCATAGTCTCAAGTTCTTTACGAGAGGCAGCAAGTTTATGGCCTTTATACACTATCATGCCCTCTTTGTTTGAATAGCGCTCAATGGCGTCAACAACAGCCCAGGGGTTGTTTTGCAGGCCTGAGGCGGGGTTGGAGAAGATATATTCATGCAGCGCCTTGGCGCGGGGTTCAAATGTCTATGAGGGTTAGTGATACTCCAAGATATATGAATGGATGGAAGATATGTAGGTACAGCAGCTACAGTTGCGGGAGGTCCGCTCATCTTGTAGAGAATGGTGAATATAGAGAGCTGCGGTTGAAGAAAGAGTATGGACAGTTGAGCCAGGCTCGAAATCTTGACTGTATTTGTCGTTTGAATTATGCAATGCGCCAACTAGTGCGTGTGACGTGTTCTCTTCCTATTGGTCACCTCTGCTATTCCACCCAGATAATAGAAAAGTCCGGGTTGTCTCTTTGAGAATACAAGCATGTAGCGTCGCGGAACCCGTGGACATACGTATTTATATACCAAATACTCGTCAATCTATCCGAAAACCAAAAAATTCAAAAAAAAATATTACAACACTGAGGATTGGCTGATGGTCACCCAACTAACTATTAACTCACCGGCGTGTGGCTTGAACGCGGTCAATAGTTGGGTGCTTGTGAGTTAGCTTAGGTGAGTGCACAATAGTTAACGTGATTCACCACCGAGTGCCCAGGTGGGCCACCGCGGAACACTATATTAAATGCTATTTTTTACAATCCTATATCTTAACAACCACCACTTTAATTTGTTCTACTAAAAGTATACTGCTAACAATAGCCATTCTTTATAATGGCTATGAATTTCAAAGAAATCTAAAACTCGCACAATAATAATACCATAAATTACGTTGGTATTCAGCTAGGAGACTTGAAAATATATATATATCGATAATATTCCTCCACCAAAAATTTCCTAGATTCTCCCTAGGAGCTATATTTACCACATAAGGCTTGGGCTTAAAGTTTGTCATCTGTACGAGCCCCGATCATTGAGATACAGGATTATAAAAAACAGTATTTAATATGGTATTATGCGGTGGCCCACTCGGTGGTGAATCACGTTACTAATAAACAGGACGAGTCATGTCAGAGCAAGCTAAAACGGTATGGCATAGTATGAGCTGTATGGGTCTAATCTACCAAGGGGAACCAATTGCATTGATAAACGATTGATTGATTCAAGAAAGGTGTACTGTAAAGAACGTGGTCAACAGCGGGCATGTTTAATACCCATCTGTTTCTTCCGATAATCGGATGAAAGGAGCGGGGTTGTGCTCATGTACTCCGTACGGAACTCTGAGTAAACTGGTCCAAGTTGCTGAACCAGCCCAAAATTACATACAAAAACGTAGGGAATGAGGGAGGGAACAACCAATAATTACCCACGTCCCGCCTTAGATTACCTAGCAAAAACTTTTTAGTGCCATGATACCCCTCCATCGAACCAGTAATTGGTTGATGTTATACTGTTACGCTCAGGTATGAAGAGACAGGCATCAACCAACGTAGTAGCATTTCAACAAGCAACTAAGCATGAGGAAGGCAGAAGAGGGGGAACAGCGAAGGAGTTGACTAGTTAAATAGTATGTGGATGCCTGCGGCAGCTGGCATCAACCAGGAATCAAGCGTCCACATACCTCTAAAGGTGGCTATGTCCTTAGCAAGGTACATAGCAGAGCCACGAATGCAACAGGTCTATTCCTTCTTATGAATTGGGGCTTTTCGTGATAAAGGGACATCCTAGCTCCGTCCCAGGCAGCTGTATGATGGGACCAGTCCACCAGGACGCGAAATACTATTTCCTTCGCTTCAACCGGTCTCTTCCTTTTTTATAGTGCCTATATTTATTATTATAGGTCTGTTAATTAATAAGTATCTACTGACAACCTATGGAGCAAACTAGTTTGCAAGCTACTGTATCAAGCTTTTATTTCATTAATTAGTTATTGCTGTCTTATCTCCCATCTCCGTTCGTAAAACCATTGGCAAACTGTTCTTCGGACTGCTCCGTGTCTGCATTCTTCCTCTCCCGGAGGAAGCTCTCCCGGCGACCCTCGCTCTTTGCATCAAAGTATGCTGCATTATCGTAATATTCAGCAACAGGGGTTACTTTAACTAGAGCAAATGAAAGGGAGCTTACGTTTTTCGCCGACCACCGTCGTTCGAATACCGCGCCGATTTCCTGCATAGGTTCCTGGGATGACACGGTGAATGGTACATCTTAGACGCGGTTAGCATCGGATCTTTATCTTTGATTGAATTCTTAAAAGGAAGAACGTGACTAACCGATTATCCCACATGGCCGCGCTGCCGGTGGACCACTTCCAGCGAACGTAGTGGTCGTCCGCAGAGTGGATGTGCAATGAGAGGAAATCGAGGATTTTGTCTAGGTAGCGAACATCACATAAATAACAAGGACAATTGCCTGGCCACGATAATATGGTGATACCATACCGGCCTCCAGTTTGTGTAATTCTGCAAATCCGGTCACGTAGGCCGGATTGACATTAAGAGCCTTCCAGCCGGTCACAGGATGTGTCCGCACAGCGGGGTGGTGAGTGTCGATTGGGGGTCGGCCGGTGCTAACGGTCCAAAGGTCGAGGAAGGTTTCATCTTCAGGAATGGCTGAGTATTATTCTTGTCATTTTGAGGAGGAGAACGAACATTGAAATCTGGAGGTGTGGACGGCGTGCAAACCGTCCAGAAATCTCTTATATGCAGTGCTGAGGGCGTCATAGACACCGTATTGGGAGACCTATCGGGGAAGCCGTTTTCAGTGGATGTTTTGCTTTTACATCAGAACAGGAAGATGGACCCAGGCCGTGTCTCCTCCCACGTTGGGATGTTCCTCCATTCTCAAGAGAGAGTATGATGGAGCTGGAGTCGTGGAGATTAGTATGTGTACATAGTTTGCAGATGACTCGATAGAGCTAGTTCACGCGTAACTACGTACGGTTGGCCTCGTAGGAAGTATCGGAATGGAAGTCTGCAATCGGCTGAGAATCACAGTTTTCGTCAGTGACAATACCCGAAACATCTATGTGCACATCCTTACCCAAGGAGTATAGTTCTGGATTTCCCGGTGATCTTCCCGATTACCATAGACGGTGACGAACTAGAAACAACAAGTAGAAGCGCCGGATGTACCTTAATAGGCTCAGGAGTCACTTACTCTTTTTTCCTGCTATTTGTCAGTCGGCTACATCCCTGGACGAGTCTGTGCGGCTGACCTTTGGAGCAGGATGCTCGCCGAGGATACCTATTATTTTCGGTAAGTTAACTTGCTCCATATAGATATATCCAGTCCGCATTGCGGGTTGCTCACCATAGTGTTCGAACAGATCTATCTGCTGCTCTGTCGTCAATTCCTGGTCGCGAAAAAATACAACTCCGCGCTCTGTGACCAACAGCGCCAGCTCATCCAATTGGGCCCCGTTCAGTTGCGAGAGCTGTACGTCCTCTAGCACAGTCCCGATGCTCTCGGTCATGTCAACCCGTTTGGCAACGGAGAACAAGGCTTTCTTCTCTGGGTCTGCAAAAATGGCCCGATCTTTGGGCGGGCTCACAAGCTCACGGGGCTTCAGGTGAGGAACATTATCTCTGATATTGGGGTTGAAATTCGGATGTAAAGTCACGGGGAAGCCAGAGTCTGGGGAAATGTGCTCGCGTGCTTTGAGGTTTGCCATTTTATAGATAAACAGACACCTGAGGGGGGGGGGAGAGAATAGAATAAACCCCGGCTTTTTGGTGCTCGGATAAAGGGTACAGGGATGAGGGGACCCGAATAGCTGGCAAGTACAGTGGCGTTCCACAAGTATTTAAACCCCAGTACTCTCCATACTTCGCACCTTGACCGCCCCGACTCACCTACGACTCCTCTATATACCTGACTAAGTGGGGACGCTAACCCCAAAGAAGCGACAATCATAACATACACCCACCTCTACACGAAATAACCCTGCACGAAATAACCCCCAAAATCGGGCAAATTCAAATGCTTTCGCCACTTTTCTATATGATAGTGTACAGCATTTAATTTACTCATTATTCGGTGGTTTGAGATAGAAATGGGAATAGGAAGCTTTTGACCGGCAGAAAATTTGATTGGGCTGACGAAGGAGGGTTTAAATACTTGTTGTCAGCGAAAGTGGAGAGTTACCTACAGCCTCCTTTTACTGGTTGTTCCCTCACCCCTCATTTCCTATGTTTTTGTATGTAATCTTGGGTATGGGAAGCAACTCGGACCCTGAGTACTTTGCAATAACCCCGCCCCTTTTCATCCAATTACTGCCATATTCGAAAACAGATTCCCCCTCGTACACTCACAGATTGTTTCCCGAACCCTATCCTGAAATACGCTAGTCTAAATCTACTTACTTACCCTACAGTAACAACCCCCTGTCAAGCTGTATCGTTTCGCTTGAACGGTAATAAATTAGTCATTGTTGTCAGTTGCGATCAAAAATATTCAGTGCGAAGATCAGTGGTCAACAGCACACTTAACGTACGAATGCTAAGTAGGCTCACATTTACACAAAGCACGCATTTTATTTCCTCCATCTCTATCCCCACTTGTATTGAGTGCTTCTAGCCATGGTGCAATTCAGCAACCCAATTGTCCTCCCCGGTCCCAAGGACAGCCTCCAAGTAGTGGTCGGCTTACTTGCTCGTCACCGGGAGAGTGATTACTGGACATACGAGCACAAAGATACCTGGTACGTCGGTATCCACACCCAGGTGTCTCTTGTGGTCGATTGTACTGGCAACCGAGGGACCACAATTCATCGAGATGGGCAGGAAGAGTCCCACGATATCAACAGGCCCCTGAACGACGTCGCCAGGGAATTTGTTGCGCAGTATTCGATACCCGGGGTGAAGATATTCGGCCAGGTTGGATTCAACTATAATGCTCATATTACTGGCCAAGCATACAACCCGGGCACATGGCCTCTTCTGAGCCTCATTGTCCCTTGCATCCAGGTCACTATCAACAGAACTCGGATCCTGGTGGCTGGGTCCAGCGAGGATGAGGCCAGAGCCCTATCCGACTTCATCCAGGCCCGCCTTCTCGACGGGCCCTTTATCACTGTTCCTACTCTCCGTTCCACCGTCGATCTTCAAACCGGTGCGGTGGACTATCAGGCTCGGGTCGCGCGGGCAATAGAGGAGATTAAACAGGGGAAATACACCAAGGCAATCCCATCTCGGATAGTGCACCTTTTGGACAGGGTGGATATGCCTGCGCGACTTTATATCATGGTCGGCGGGCCAATTCTCCCGCACGAACCTTTGCCTTCAAGCACCGTGGAATCCAGGCAACGGGATTTAGTCCAGAGGTTTTAGCGTCGATAGAGCATGGGACAATTTTCACAGAAGCCCTGGCTGGCACCCAGCTCTCTAAAGGGGCTGACATGGAGCCTACGAGACACAAACTACTCAACAACGCGAAAGAAGTGAACGAGCATGCCATAGCCATTAGAGGCTCGATGCGACGTCTGAGCCTGATCTGTCCCGCTGATAGCATCGTCGTGAAGGACTTCATGACCGTCATGACTCGCGGGAATGTGCAGCATCTCTTCTCCCATGTATGCGGACAGCTCACGCCAGGGAAGGATGGATGGGACGCTCTTCCTGGCCTCGTGGCCAACATCACGGTCCCCGGCCTTCCAGGACAGAGAAACATGGAAGCGATCCAATCATTTGAGCCTCAGCCTCGAAATCTCTATTGTGGTGCGGCGTTAATCTTGGACCATGGGCTGGGCTTCTTCGACGCGACTCTGGTCCTGCGCACTGTGTTCCAAGACCAAAATCACCAGTGGCTTCAGGCTGGGGCTGGAGTCACAGCGTATTCGACCCCCGAACGAGAGTTCACCGAGACGTGTGAGAAGCTTGGCAGTGTGGCACCGCATGTGATTTCGGACATTTTGAAGAATTAGCTGGATAGATACTATGGATACTAAGACCTGTTTACCCGGAAGGAAAACCCCCCTTGGTATGCCTCGGACACTCATGTATGGTCTAAAGTCTTAATAAAATGCCTAAGGGTTACTCTATGTGTTGTACATGTATGTGGCAAAATAAAAGATCAACTCGTAAAGAAGGGACATGCCATAACATGCAGCTACGCGGGGCTTGTTTCATATCGTGAAGTGCTAGCATACCCTGATCATACACCCCATTTTTTTCTAAGCACAGTTAAGGTTCTACCCCACTTATCTGAAGGAGGGGTCTAAATCGCGATTGTTGCAATCCACGAGATATCCCACTATCCACGTAGATATGTGGAGGGAGCGGCGGTGTTCAAGGAAGGGGAACAAACCGATTTCTTCGGTCTCGAAACAAGGGTCTTTTTCTGCTAGCTCCTCAAAATCTCTGTTTTGACCGTTTATGGCACGGAATAAGGAGATAGCGATAGAGTACCCTATAACAGCAGTCCAACCTGTTCCGGTCCGGTCGCTACCTATTGCAGGAACCTTTGGTGCCTTGTAAGCCCACCAGCTGCCGAAGGGCGGTGTGGGTCTGTTTCCTCCATACTAGGGACGGTTACTTCCTGTTAGAGCAAGCTAAAACAGTATGACATGGTATGCGCTATATGGGTCTAACCTACCAAAGGGAACCAATTGCATTGATAAACGATCGATTGATTCAAGAAAGATGTAAAGAACGTGGTAAACATACAAAAAAAAATAGGAAATGAGGGCGAGGGAACAACTAATAAGAGGAGGATGTAAGTAACTCTCCACTTTCGCTGCCACCCTCCGTACGAAATAATAATGCATTCAAACATTGATAGTACACCGCCTTTTGCCCACCATTGAATCCCTGCACTCGCCAGACTATTTACCTAAGCATGAGTTGCTAGTTAGTTCACTACCCCTCATCCATCTCCAAGACTTGGGTAGATCATGCCAATCTTATCATCGATCTTCCACTACTGCCTCATTGTAATATCTACATATTACTTACTACCCTATCTGGCCCGATGGAGATGGCTAGGAATCCCCGGCCCATTCCCCGCTTCATTCACCAACCTGTGGTTGCTCTATCAATGCCGTCGGCGAAGACGATACCTGGCCGTTGACCGGGCCCATGAGAAATATGGCAAGATCGTGCGCATCCAGCCACACCATGTCTCGATTGCAGACGTGGGGGCAATTCAAGCTATCTACGGACATGGAAATGGGTTTTTGAAATCGTATGCTGTCAGGTATACACACATGTTCCCCGAAATGCAAATTGACTGTGTAGGGAAAATAGGGAATACTATGATGCCTTTGCCTCGTCGGCACATCGCAGTCTTTTCAATACGCGCGACAGAGTCGAACACACGCGAAAGCGCAAGGCAACTTCGTACACATTCTCGCCAAAATCTATCCGGGAATTCGAACCGTACATCCAGACCAATATCCATTTGTTCGTCAGGAAATGGAACGAGCTGTGCGACAAGGCCCAAACAGAATATACTTCGATCGATGTCCTTCCCTGGTTTAACTACCTGGCGTTCGACATAATCGGGGACCTCGCATTTGGAGCTCCATTTGGCATGGTCGAACGAGGAGCAGATCTCGCCGAGGTGCGCAAGACACCGGATTCACAACCGACCTACGCTCCGGCAATCGACGTGCTTATCCGCCAGGGCGAAGTCTCCGCAACTCTGGGCTGCCTCCCCAGCCTCAAACCCGTTAGCATGTATCTCCCTGATGCCTTCTTCTGGCGCGGCCTGGAAGCCGTGAGCAATATCGCAGGAATCGCAACCGACCGCGTCGCAAGACGGCTGGTGTCTAAAACCTCCCGAAAAGATCTCCTTGCGCGTCTGATGGACGCCCGGGATACGGAGACGGGAGCACCGTTAGGCCGCGAGGAGCTTACCACTGAAGCTTTGACATTTCTTGTCGCGGGGAGTAATACTACATCCATCACAGTCTGTGCCTTGCTGTATTGGGTTGTCCGTACCCCAGGGGTGGCGGATAATCTCCGACGGGCGATTGATGAAACGATGACTGACCACAAGCACGTGAACACCATTCCGTCGTTTACCATGATTGAGCATATTCCATAGTATGTCCCCCACCCCTTTTATCCACATCTCTATTTATCCCGACTGGCTAATGTGATACAGTCTCCAATGGGTAATCAATGAAACGCTCCGTCTACACAGTACCTCATCCCTCGGACTTCCACGCCAAATCCCCCCCGGCAACCCACCAATTACTCTCTGCGGGCAAACATTCTACCCAGGAGACGTCCTCTCAGTCCCCACATATACCATCCACCACTCCAAGGACATCTGGGGAGCAGACGCTGATGCCTTCGTTCCAGAGCGCTGGGATGCGGCGCACCTTACGGCACAACAAACAGCCGCCTTCATGCCCTTTGGCATTGGGCCCCGGGCATGTATTGGGCGAAATCTAGCGGAAATGGAACTAAAGTGTATTGTGGCGGCTGTTTATCGGAATTTCGAGTTTGAGTTGAGACACGATGGGGAGTTGGAGACGAGGGAGGGGTTTTTGAGGAAGCCCGTGGGTGTGAAGGTCGGGATTAAGGGGAGGAACTAGCTACTAAATATCATTTAACTAACGAGGGAGCCAAATGTCGAAACCAGGAAGAGATTTAATTCCTTATCATGGGTAGAACATTCATATCACTGTCGAAGGACTATCAGGAGTTCTTCATCTCTCAGCTACACAATTCCCTGAACGGATATCCGACGGACAATGTCGCCGAAGCCGTGCAAAGATATGCCAGAGTACCGTTTGTTCTACGAGAAACAACAGAGTTAAAGAAGTGTTTTGTGTATACTAGTATCAACTCTAATACTCCTTGCGAGCAACTTCCTCGCACAAGGTACATAGAACATCTTTGAACCACTCAAAATCACTCATGTCCAAATATACCTGGCCGCAAATACGAACCCACAGCCATGTCCCGTGTGGAAAGATAGGAACAAAGGTCTTATAGTCAGCCATTAGCCTTTTCTGCAAGTGCCCCGAAACACGGTTCCAATCCTTCGCCAATATTGTGCCCCATGCACCCGGCAGATTTGTCTCATCATCCCCCTTTACATAACCGATAGGCAAGCGCAAAGTGACCATACAGCAATCGCGCATTTTACTCTTTTCACCTGGCTTCAGGTTTTTTTCTTGGAGGACTTCCGTACCAAGAAAGTCCGCGAGCATATCTGCCGCTTTGTTGACAAGTTCACGAGAATAGGTCATGATGGCTTCTTCGCCGCCGCAGACTTCTCGGCGGAATTTCAATGCGGCGGGAATGCAGCTGTTTTGGGAGTCATCACTTGTTCCTGAGCCGTATGCAAATAACTCTTCAAACAGTGTGTTCGGGGAAAAAGAGCTTTGGAGGGCTGAAAAGGCTTCTGCGGGTGTTGATGCGGGAATAAAGCCCCAGGATGTGGGCAGAAGTGTGCGGATGTAAGGCTGGTTACGTTTAGGGCAGTACATCAAAGAGCAGGGGCGAGGGGCGTAGAGCCATCTAGTTGAGTGTTAAAGACGGGAAATTTTTGATAAGCCGAGGAGGTATACTTACTTGTTGCAGTTTGTTATGAAGAAGTCGGGCTGAAGCTGCTGCATATCAAGAGGAATCATTCCAATTCCATGAGCTCCATCAATTATACTGAGAATACCCTCTTCGCGACAGATAGCAGTAAGTCGCTCAAATGGAAAGCGAAAAGTAGGTCTGCTGATGATTGTACCGTAGAGAGCGGCGCGTATATTGAGGCCGTCAGCTCGTGTCTGTCGAATAGTCTCGCGGAATCGGCGTTCCAATTCATCCTCGTCAATGGGAAATTCGATGGAAACTTTGCGCGCCTTCAAAGGAGTGTGTTCCTCCAAGGAGGTGACACAGTTTTCTAAAGCCCCATAAAGACCATCGAAATGGATCAGAGAGTCATTCTCCTTGAAATGGAGGTTATAGAGCGCGATGCATATTCCAGTCGTCGTATTCTTCACAAACACACATTCATCTGCCGGTGCATTAATGATCTTCGCAGCCTCTGCCTTTGATTTATACACGAATTCGGTATTTTTAACCCGATAGTAAGGGTCCGGTCGTTGCTCGCAGCGATCCAGCAACTCGATTCGTCTCTCTTGTACTACTCTGGGAATTGCCCCAAGAGAACCTAATAATCATGTTTGAGTATCAGCAAATGTTGTATTTGACCGAAAAGAGGACTGACCATTATTGATTGGATGGTAATCCGGGGAGAACGTCCAATGCTCCCGCATGGGCTTTCCAAAAGGCGTGGGTTTATTGTCAATGGTCATGATGGTGGTGATTAGAACAGCTTATATCGACTTTAATTCTCTAGTCAGAAACGTCCCGCGCTTCACAAGATATAAAGTAAAATTAAAGAAAAATCCAATGCAACTACAGTTATATAAGAGCTGACAAGCTGACAGATATGAAACTTGAGATTTCCGGAGTTGGAATATATGGTTCGCCACATTGGGGGCTATTGGGGTCCCTCTCAGTCACGGTGAATATTGAAGTACGCATGTTTTAATGGGACCGCAAATACTTTCGTTCTAGAACTTTACAGCGAAGACAATCCTGTATTTTTCAGTCGCCACAGATCAGTGAACGAGTCTTAAGTGGGAATAAATCCTGCGAGACTTCAAATGGACTCCACCTCGTAAGCCGAGTTGTGGGGGGCGGGAAGTTAGTACCTATTGCAGTATAGCAGGCAACCAGCATAGACTACATGCAGGATTGAATTCGTAATTGCCACATATTCTTAGCGGCTTGGTCATTGCTATATTTCCATTGGTCATATCGGTGAGTCTAAGAGCGGGCAATAATACAACTTGGAATTTACTTCCTCGCGTGTAGTGTGAACCTGTTGCTTGCTGAAGACTTGGGGATGCAAACCCACGACGAACACCTATTATAAATACTTATGTCAGTAGGTGAAATAACCTCACAAGAGTACATATTTTATTCCATGAGCATCTAGGTATTCCTTCGCGTAGGAATTGTCCTGAGCTCACGTGTATTAAAAAACAACTCTGGGCATATTCAGGACCCCAAATCGTCTGAACGCGGACTTCAACTGTACCACAGAATACATTCATGGTCCGAACGAATTTGGTCTTTGATTTACCTTGAAGTAGTGCTCAATGGCCTATTATGCAAGCCTTGTCAACGATCTGCAAGGCTACTATAAGTAGCCCCCAGACCCTGGTTTCCTGTAAGATCCAGCCCCCAAGGCTGACCTCTATGAACCATTGTGATGACGAAGAGGTAATACATGATCGATAAATTTTTATGATCAGGATATTGTGCTCACTCTCAAGAATAGCGGAATACAGGTCAAAGCTATAAATCTCCCACTCTTATTTGTTCATTTTTATATATACGTAATCTCCAGTGCGCTTGCTCTTTTTTGGGGGCCCATACCTATTCTATATAGTCTTCTAAATACAGGGAACTGGAATCACTCGGATTCGCTGATCAATAAATTTTCCTAATTCAGTAATTTTTTTTGAGTGATCTCTTCAAAGACGGATTTGAGCAGTGCTAATTTCATTGTTTCCGGAACCCAATCTGAGACACACGAGTCCATATTTAAGATAGCTGCAGATGCCTTGTGCCAAAAATAGATGTATTTAGCCCGAAATTCCTGAAATGCGCGCAGCCTCCATGTTCCACCCTAATGTTTCCCCTCCATGTCGTAGGCGTTCATCATGTTTCACTGCACGGCACCCATCCCCTTTCCTTGTCCTTATCTAATTATTCTCATCGCAAAGCCGTCTAGCTCATTGCCTAGAGTGTTAATAAGATCTGTGATCAGTCAAAAGAATGTCAATATTTAACCTCACGCTACCGTCACCATAATACCTTCCTTTCACAGCAAAAGTGTTCTTTGAATCATGGAAAAGTTTACCTCCTAATATCAAGATCCCTTCTAGTCGTCAACACTGTGGCCGGTTGTTAGGAACAGCTTGAGCTCATGGAGTCACAACCAGATACCTATGAGGCAGAGAATCGACGGCTGTCTCCAGGAGCTGTACTTATGATTCCAGGAACAATAAGGCGCCTAGCACCAAGCAACACTGTTCCCAGAGGCAGTCCCGTCAATCCCAGAGACGGTTCAAAGGCATTTCTTTTTCTTCAATTGCGAGCATGCACTGACACGGCAAAAGATTTCTCTGGCTAAGGCAAAATGAGCTCGCAAATCAGCTCCAGCTAATGGGAATGGGGTTTGAAAGCGCCCTGACTATATTCGCGACCTTGGATCGGTGCAATTAAGCTTCGGACTCCACACTCTAGTCTGAAGGGCCTTTGTGCAATGCTCATGGGTCGCTTTGTCAGTCCCAAGCTGCGACCAAGGGGCCCCTATTCTCAAATGCCTTATGGATACAGGAAAGGGTTTCTAAGAGGCTAGGCTGTCTGAGATAGCCCTCTTGAGACGATTGTCGTCCTATGAGAATCTCTCACACAAATAGGTGCTCTTGAGAGAGACTGTAGTATGAGAGGGAATTCTCAAGAATATACTATTCTCGTATCCGGGAAATTTCCGCCATCAGTGGACCTTGTAGGCCAAGGCCAAGTTTCTCCGAAAGCCCAAAATCAACCACCAATCATTGTCTAAAGAATACAATCCAACTATCAGCTGCAGGCCTGTAAGAGAACCCGAATTGGACCACTTTCTATTGCATGAATCTGGTGCGCATGATCTCGTCCCTTGCAGCCTCCAGGTTATGGGCCAAATGCATGGCGCCAGCCACTAATTTCGGATATTTTTGACGGATATTATACAACCGGTAATCTCTTGGCAAACAATTGACTGTGAAGCACCTTCGAAAAGACGGAGATTAGTCGGGGTCCGAGATTTACGCCAAGCATTCATGACATGAGTTCCAAGTCCACACAGTCTTTTCAACACCACATAGGTACGCTGATCATTAATTTCATCTGACGTATTTTGTTAAACGAACCGGACAAGCACAGAAAAGGGATCACGCCACCCGAATAGAAAGGATCATCGTCCCCCAACGTCGGTGCTTTTTGCCTGTTTTAATCATGTTAATGATGATCCTCCCGGCCCGATGCCGATCCTTCTTTATCTCCGACTGCCAGGAACAATGGTTTCAAAGGACCACCCCACGGCTAAATTATTGCGATAGGAGCCAACCCCGCATGAAGAAATTAATAAGAAGCTATCCATCCCATTCCCATTGCGTTCCAGACTGACGAGACGAATTCTTTGACCATGCGCTCTCCGTTCTTATTGGCCCTGGCGGCTACGTCCGCTCTTGCAGTACAGTCACACACATTGTTCAATTTTACAAGTGGCATCGACATCGAGAACAGTGAAGTACGGCCCAATGGCCACCTACTTCTCACCACTTTTGAGAGAGGCCGTCTCTACACCCTCAATCCATACGCGGAAGTTCCCAAAGCGGAGCTCGTCGCCTCGCTCCCCGGTGCTACTGCCCTATGTGGCATCACATCAATTGCCTATGACAAGTACGCCGTTATAGGCGGTGTTCGCGGTAGCTACCACTACGACAACGAAACTATCTACACAGTCGACTTCAGTCAAGATGCCTCACAACCAGTTATTCAGAAAGCCGCCCATCTCCCCGATGCAATCATGCTCAACGGCATGGCTGCACTACCCAAACAACCTCACATTGTTCTAGTTGGTGACGCAGTCCTTGGTGTCTTGTTCCGCGTGGACACAACAACCGGAGCGTACAAGGTCGCATTCAACAATACCGCACTAGTCTCTCCGTCGACTTCATCACTGCCAATTGGCGTCAACGGACTGAAGATCGTCGGGAATGATGTGTACTTCACGAACAGTGCAGGTGGTACCTTTTCTAAGGTTCCCGTGAGCGATGATGGACAAACATTCGGTGATGTGGAGGTCATTGCTACTATGGACACCAGCATTGGGGATTGGGATGACTTTATTGTGGATTCTAATGGCGTTGGCTATCTTGCTCAGCCTACCCTGGGTGTTGCGCAGGTATTTCCAAATGGTACTCACAGCATCTATGCTAGTGGTATCTCATCGGCTACTTCGGTCCAGATCTCGAAAGAAGGGTATGCGTATGTGACGCAGAGTAGTGGCTTGGTTGATATCTTTAAGCTTCCATTGAACACGACGGTAGCAGAGGGCGAGATCTGAGTATGATATGCGGGCCTATAACTATACCTCGACATATGTAAAATTGATGTGGATGGAACATGGTTCATTGCCGTGAATTGAGATCTTATTACGCAAGACTCTTAGCGATATGAAAAAAAAAACCACGAGAAACCTGATATGTCACTATAAATAGAGCAGCTGAGCCCTCTTGTAGTACACTGTATGTCTGGATTTGCCCGAACTAGAATCGCTTTAGCCCCTGGTCCGTATGAAGCTGACTATCTGAAATTGATGCCTGGCAGATCTGGCAAGAAATACATAAGTGGGTTCCTGGTGGCGGCCAATGCGGGGGATATCAAGGGGGCAACAACTCTCCTTTCCCGCAAGCAAACAGAGCTTACGTCGACATTCCACTAATGCACTGCCTCGTCAAATGGTTCGTCCTCCTTTCACCACCGGTAAGATGCATTAGTCGTTTATGGAAAGGGGAATGAAACATGCTAGTCTGCCATCTTGAACTCGCTTTGGACGTTTTCGCAATCCGCCCCCAATCGAACTTTTTTTCATATTTTTTTTTTCTAGATCCCTCCAGAATGTATGATCGCTCCTTCTAAGTTTGTGTTTTTACTCCAGGCCGCTGGGATCCGGTAAGGCTGTGGGGTTACCCCAAGGTTGCAAAGGGCGGTGTTGGAATGTGGATTCGAAGGTGTGGGGGACAGTGGAAATATTCAGGCATGCAGGCAATCAGGCTTCTGTTTGGCTTATTTGTCACATTTAAGATCGCCTCTTTAAAGATCGCTCATCAGGGTCCTAATGGTTAAAGACCGGCCCAATCCCGGCCCGTCCCGACTGTCCCAAATAACTATTTTCTCGTATTCATGAGCTTGAGATAAACATCTAGTGAAATTTCCATGGATTAAATAGGTGGAGTGCGGACACCACTATTGGTCTGACCCATGGTAATGATCGCCGATCCCACCTTGGAGGTACGTTGATCTGGATAACTTCTCCGGATTCAAATGTCTGAGCTTCACCCTTCAAATCCCTGTCCATATCTGGGGTTGAGATCCAGGTCCTTGCAAACTTCATAGCGCTTGGAAGCTCCACCGCTATCTTAGGTCTTTGTACCTATGACACAGAGCTCACGCTTCCCGGCCTTGTTCACCTTGAACTGCAGCTCATGCAGCTCATGGTCTTTGATGGTATCTACCCCGCGTATAGCCTATCGTTGTCTGATGCTACACGATTTCTGCCTCACGATCAGTATTGCCAACTTCTAACAAACCATAACCCAGAACCCTTATTGATTCACTGTTTTTGGTCCCACCGACGCCCGTCTATCCATCTACTCCTTAAGACCCACGTCACAACTTCCGACCCATTTCATATTATGCGTGAGCTCTCATCGGCAGCTCCTGGTATAGTCCCATCATTTCAGGCGATTATACGACGCGTCCCAAATTTGACGACCATCGGATTCATAGCCCTTTCGCCGCTATCATGTCACAAAAAGTTGCAGATGGCCTGGTGACAATTTCACAAATACCTTGCCCTAGTGAGATTCACGGTGGAGAGAAAGTGGACAGAGCACAGGTCAAGGTGTTCTGGCAAGGTACTGGGACAAGAAATCTACATGATTGTTCTTTCAAGACCTTTGCTAATTTTCGCAATCATGAAAGCGTTTTACACATCGAGACAAGCCAGTGATCGTGAGATGGATCACAGACTGGAGTATTTGTTCTGGCGAATTTGGAGCAGCAAAGATCTCCTGGACTGCATCAATATCAAGTACCTGGATGGGCTGGTGTCTCGCATCATGGCATCTGAGCCCCTCGCTTCGTCAGCGTGGACAGCCCATGAGCAAGTGAGTAACCATACTTCGTCTGTTTACGTCTTTATCTTTTTTTTTTCCCATCACACGCACTTACCACTCGTCAACTCCAGACTAGCTTTTCACTCCCAGTTTCGAGCAGAACAACCTCTCTCCACGCTAGACCCCAGCCTGAATCCAGATCCATGCCTCAAGGCGAGATTCCTGGGCCTCAACACGAGGCTCCAGAGTCTCCAACTCTACACCCGATTCTCAAAAAGTCCCATACTTCCCACGATGAGCCACCGAAATCGACTCGCCTCGTCATCGAGCAGCCCGGTGGTGGAAGCGTTACCCGCAGCCCATCCAACCCACCCACTCCAAGCGTGATAGAGCCAAAAGACATCATGCTTGACCAACCGGTGCCAAAGAGAACGTCTCTTGCCGCCCCGTCACGTCCTTCACGAAGTGGAAAACGTCGACCACTGATTGTTGGACGCCGCAAGTCTTCGCAAGCAGCCATCCCTAAGACTTCATTAACCAACAGGAAACAAGGCACAGGCACCAAAGCCTCAGGGGCAATGGAGGAAATCTTCGACGCCGACGATGACATGATTTCAGAACCCTCCACTCCCAAGAGCAGCACTGAGCGCAAGACTCGCGACGCGACCTGGGCTGATCTTGACCATGACCAACCCTTTATCGACTACCCAGTCACCCTCACCCCTGCAGCCGCCAGTATCTTGACAGACGGCAAACACCCTGCTAGCACCCCCACAATCACCATAACCCCTGCCGGCGTGCTGCCGATGTCCGAGTCACAGGGCTCCATGAAACCCCAAAGAATTCAGACAGTTAGTTATGAAGCCCAATCCAACCAACAGACAAAGGACAGCCAGACTGAACCCCAGGACAACAGTTCATCTGAAGATAGATCCGACTTTCAGACCAAAAAGCCTGTACAAGGAACCCCCGTCCCCGGATTCAAAGACGCGTACCGAGTCCCCATGCCCGAAAAAATGATGGACGAACTCTTGAGCATAATCAAAGATACCACACCTCTGGACGGCCCTATTCGCGCTCCAGACCGCCCACTGCATCTCTTCGACCACGCATGGCACCCACTCCCGCGTCCCAATTACCTCTTCGACTGCATGATCGAGGGTTCCCATGCCGCCAAGCCGCGGCCGCCGCAAAAACCATTGGTTCCTAAGAATTTCCGAAAGGAGTGGAATGACATTATTGCGGAGGAGAATCGGGTTATTGCGGATGAGAAGGCGATGGAGGCTGAGGCGCAGGAATCTTTGCCTTTCATTCAGCAGGGTCGTGAGTATCAGGGTAACGGGGAAGAGTGTGATGACTCGGAGATTTCTCGAGAGTTACAGTCTCTGGAGTTGCAGTCTCAGGAGACAGCGGAACTGTCGGGTCATCACTCGGATACTGGTGACCCACAGATTCTTCGGGAGCTGCAGACTGAGCTTCCGTCTCGTTAATTTTCGAGCCATGTTACGAACCAGCTAATGAAATGATTTGAAGTCCCGTGGTGTGATTTCGAGGTCTTCTGTGACCCTATTCACTTAACACAGGCAATATTTAACCAGTTATTCAGCAATATCTATCAGGTCATCAAGCAATATCGACCGATTTGTTCAGCAGCAATTACCAAGTTATTCAGCGCATAATACGTACCTGGGGGGTTGTAGCTAAGAGCGTAAAAGGATAGGATCCCAAACAACTAATCCAAACGACAGCAGGCTGTCTGCAGAACCTCGGTATATTCAAATTGAGAAAAGCTTTCAGGAAATATACAACACACCTTAATACCCAACACCAATTTGGAAGCTATGTCCCTCGAGCCGCCCCCCCCAATCTCATACTCATTCTCCTTCTCCACATCCATTACCATTGCAATTCTCAAGTCTATCCGTGACACCAACAATCCCATCAACTTCATCCCACTTCTTAATCAATTGATCCAAATACTCATCCATAAGCAGAATATCCTTAGCATCAACGCTCTTTTGCCTCGCCTCTATCTCCAACTCTGATGTGGACTTAGACTTACCATCCACCTGCCGTTCAGCCCTCCGTTTAGCAAGTGCATTTTCAACAAAGACTTTCGCCGTCTGCCAAGTATAGGCCGTCGGCCAGCATTGTGATTCGACAAAAGCAAAGGAGACAGCCTGCCAAAATGTCCCGTTTCCCTTTGGTGTAACGACAAGTCCTTTCAGCTCCACACAGAGGCCTAGAAGTATAACTTTTTCTTTGAATGTCAGGGACCGGGAACGGGGGGCAAGAAGGCGTCTTTGTCTGCGGGGTTTTTGGACTTTATTTAGCGCGAGTGGACTAGAAGTTTTGGATTCGAGGCGAGAGAAGCCTGAGGAGCTATGTATGGATTTGTATTTGGGTGTATGTATCGGTGTAACTGCCTCCGCACCTGGAGAGGCAAGATCGTCGCTTTGTAGTCTGGTCTCCATTTTATGGAGAGTGGAGATGGACTTGGGGGAAGACACGGTGGAAGAATATGAATCAATGAGACTATGGTGGGTTTTTTCCGAAAAGAGCCCGGTATATAGCTACATGTATAGACGTTATGCAGCTATAGATCCATTGGTGTGTTCCTTTGTCTCTGGAGAAGGTTTGGTGAAAGAGGAGAAGCGGGGACTGAAGGAAATCAGCGCTAAGCTCGACTGAGGAACGATCATCTTGCTTATGTCATACTATTTCTGCAGAAGATTATCCGGCAACTCGGACTTCAATTTTGCCTATCTGAGAATACTTGTCTCTGTCGTATGGTACCATGGGCAATATCGATTTTTATCCGCCCTAGTCGTTGTTGACAAGCCAATGTCACACAATCTCCCGAGGGGGGTACCGGACATCATCTTCATAACTGCTGTACAAACTGCGTGCGGTAGCCATGGCAAGGTCGGAAGTGACAGAGTCTGTGAGAGCAATAATGAGTGAAAGTCTTACTCAAAAATTTGAAAAGGGGTATTTAGCCCAACAATGCTTCATTGTTGAGCTTCAAATATAAATTACTTTAAAGGGAGAGTGATTGCACGACCGAGACACCCAATATAGATTTGTCTATTTCGACTATTCAGGCGGTTCATCCGGATCAAACAATATAATTTACCTTATTGATGGGTCAAAAGTGGGGCATACCATGATTGGAAGGGATATCTAATTCCAACGTGCTATATTCAGATAATATCAATGGTTCCCATCTGACCAGATAAAGAAAACATCATATAACATCCTCAAGCCTTAACCATTAATATCCGAAAACAAGCACTTCGCCCAAAGCCCAGACGTTCACATCCTACTACTATATTAGAAACCTTAATTCTCCGAGAATTAAGCGTGTAGCGGACCCACTACCGACTAGTCGAACCATGGAAATAACCAGGGGCACATGTTTCTACTCCCTCCCCACCTGTTTCGTTTCACACCTCACTGGTGGAAGATCGCCCCCCCCCCTCACCAACAAGCCTCGCCGAGAAAACAGAATATGCCGGATGATTACGCCCAGTAGGGCTTATTTTGTGTCTACTCCGAAACTAAGCCTGATTAACCTCTAATAAATTATTCCAAGTGGCGCTGGCCGCGTCCTCATGGACAAAACGGCCTAAGGAGCCTTGCTGCAGAACGTTAAAACAAGATGGCTAATTTTGACTAGTCACTAGTCTGCGAACGCCATAGGTGGATTAAGGCCTGTGGCACCGGAGCTACTGTCCGGATGAGGTCCGCTTTGTCGCGACCAGTTCGGACGTCTTCTACTCCGGCTTCAGGGGAGACTATGGATGGAGGTATAAAAGAACGGGTGCAGGATCAGCATTGAACTCATCCAACCTACGTTCTTTTCTATCTTTTCCCATTAATCTTCCAATATTTCCATTCTTTTCCCCTTCTCTTGCTGTTGATCAGTAATCATGAAGTTCTGCATCGTCGCCTGTTTCGCGGCCTCCGTGCTGGCTGCCAGCCGCACCACTCCTCCTTCCGGATCAATCGTCGTGGCCAAGTCGGGTGGTGACTACACCACCATCAGCGATGCCATTTCGGCCCTGGACACCGACTCGTCGGAGACCCAGACCATCTTCATCGAGGAGGGTACCTACGAGGAGCAGGTCTACATCCCCGAGCTTTCCGGAAAGCTCGTTATCTACGGCCAGACCGAGGAGTAAGTCTAATCCCTCACAAAACCATAGTCTTCCATCTAATCAATTCCAGTGACACCACCTACTCCTCCAACACTGTCACCATCACCTCGGGGCTGGGCCTCGTGGATGTGAGCGACGACGATGAGACCGCCACCCTCCGTAACTGGGCCGCCAAGACTGCCATCTACAACATCAATGTGGCAAACACCTACGGCGAGGGCTCCCAGGCTCTGGCGCTGAGCGCCTACAACACCGAGCAGGGCTACTACGGCTGCCAGTTCACCGGATTCCAGGACACCGTCCTCGCTGAGACCGGTTACCAGGTCTACGGCACCTGCTACATCGAGGGTGCTATCGACTTTATCTTCGGTCAGACCGGTAACGCTTGGTTCGACAGCTGCAAGATCGGTGTCCTTACCTACGGAGATGGTACCATCACCGCCCAGGGTCGTGACTCCAGCTCCGAGGAGGGATACTTCGTTATCAACGAGAGCACTGTCGAGGCTGCGTCCGGCGAGGATGTTGTTGAGGGTACTTACTACCTTGGTCGTCCTTGGGAAGAGTATGCTCGTGTTGTCTTCCAGAAGACTGTTCTCAGCGATGTGATCAACTCTGCTGGTTGGGAGGAGTGGTCTACCAGTGAGCCTAACACTGAGTACATTCTCTTCGGCGAGTATGATAACTCTGGTGATGGTGCTGAGGGTACTCGTGCTAGCTTTGCTGAGAAGCTCTCTTCTGCGATTGAGATCACCACCATTTTGGGTAGTGACTACGCGGACTGGGTTGATACCAGCTACCTTGCTTAAATGGGTCGAAGGTCTTGCAACCTTCCTGCTCTTTTTTTTTTTCTTTTCGGCAGGACAGTGCTAAGGATGTGTAAATTGCGCTAGTTTATGTACCAAAGTTGAAAGTCATAATCTGTTCTAGGAATTTGGTGTCGCAATTTTCCCTTAATTGATTCTCGAACTCTAGTAATGAATATCCAAAGACTTGCTTAATTGTAATTATTTGAAAAAAATCTTTTTGGATCAATTGATAGTTGGTAAGTGCCTGTAAAAATGAAGAAAAAAAAAAAAAAAAACAACAACCAATGAACTCCACTTGAATATCAACAAACGCCTAACACCATAGATAACAATCCATAAAATAAAGAAACAACCCATGCAACCAGTGCATGGCTCATTCTATCCCTTCCTCCTTTCAGATAGAATACATGCAAGGATTGAAAGGCTCAACAACAGTACCCTATCTCCTAAATTTGAGATCCCTTCTCAGCATCAAGACCAGCAGCCATAGCAGCCCGTCGACCCTTAAGCCAACGAAGCAAAACCCAAGACGCAGTAAATACCCACATCAACAAGTTCACAAGATCAACCCAAACAGCATGCCGCATGCGATTGATCTTCGACGCATCCCCCAACACCGAAGTAGTACTGTCACTGTCACTGGAGCTAGAGCTAGAGCTGGAACTTGAATCTCTCTTGCTGTTGCTGCTGCTGCTGCTGTCGGTGGGATAAACCCCAATATACATCTTCCCAAAAATCCCAAACACCGTCAACCAAATAATACAAAGCACAGCCTCCCACACAAACTGCGGTAGATGCAACTTCGGATTACTGGAGCTATTCACCCGCTTCTTAAAAAACGGTAAAATCATATGAAAAGCGGCGGTACTTGTTGCCAGAAATCCCACAATAAGTGCAAATACCCATTTTGAGTGGTATGTATCGCCGTCTTCATGATCATGGTGCACATCCCTGCCGTAGAGGCCGATAACAGTGAGGCCGAAGACGAATTGCAGGAAGCGAAGAATAGAGATTATCATTGACATAAACTTTGTTCCTTTGCTGATAGGGGGTGCTGGTGGTTCGGCGTCGATGTATTGGGTGTTTGTGCCTGGCGCTACCCCGGGTGGGTACTCGGACATTGGGTAGGGGTTTGGATAGGTGTAGTTTGGGTGAGGCTGTTGAAATTGGGCTTCTTTGTTGGCTTTGCGCTTTTTGGCTTGGTTGTAGCCCACTTTGAAGAGTTTCGCTGCGACGAACATGTTGGATGGAGACCTCGAAAAGGTTTTTGGTGGTATTAGAGATCGAGTTTGCTGAGGTGCACCGTAGATGATGTATATGTAGATCGAGATGTTTCTCGAATAGCGTGAACTTTATGCTTAAAGAGAGTAGCACGTAGATATGTATGTCGTCCAGACGGTATATCACAGTAGTGAATGGTGACAGTGAATGATGAATGGCAGCCTGTTGCCAATAGAATAGAGAGCTCTTAAGGAGTCGGGTCATCAACCAGGATGATGCGACGAGGAAAGAGAATGACAGAAGTCCAATTGTTTCAAAAGAGGCGAAATGAGCAAATTAGAAGAAAGAAATGGAGTCGAAGGAAAGAAACAAATGAAAGTCGTTGCTGTTGCTGGTTTCATAGATATCCCGGGGAGAACGGATGCTTTATAGATCAATTCTATAGACAAGGCCCAATCCAATCCACTACACCGTCTCGGTCTCTTTCTGGAGAATACAAAGACGAAATGTTACAGGTTGTCATTGTTACTATTTTTTGGCTTGTCTAGTCTAGTATGAAACCATTCCCGCCTACATGATGAATGCCGAGCGGCTCCAGCTAGAAGCCCCACCAGGTCGGTTGTTGCCTTGCATTCTCCGCCATTGAAGCTCAAGCCAAGTAAAGCGATGAAACAGAGCTAGCAGTTCTTCAGGACAGAAATAGACTTGACTTGCATAAAGCTAGCTAGGAAGTGAAACCTGGGTGTTGATATAGAGGTATCTGGTGGGTCGGCGCTTCACTTCGCGCGCGCCAACGAGGATTGCCGTTTCAGCGCAAATGCGATGATCAACTGTGAGCCAATCAATATGGACATCCTAAATTTATAGGAGTTGTAGTTTATTGTTTCAGCCCTATGCCAATCCAGGTCTCTGAAAATAGCGGGGTCATTTTAACAAAGAACTTAACGCAACATCCCCAGGGCTACAACTACTACAAAGACATACCCTCAACCGAATGAATATGCACATTGCCCTACATGGCTTGTTGTCATTACAATTACAGACTGCTTGAAAATGATAATGATAATGATATCCTGCTCGATCCCAATGCTCGCCGTCCTAAAAATGCTTGAGGGGGGAATTTCAATGCAAAACTCGTAACAGCTCGTTCCCAGATACCGAAAACCTTCCAAGAATCTCCTCGCACCTGACACCTACACCGTTCTTCAGGGCGGTCGCATGGTTCCGGCGTCTGCAGGACCCTTGGCAGTCCCCGCGGTTGTTGCTAACTTGGGGTGATTGCCGGGCGGCAGAGGGGGTTTCAGTTCGGTTGGTGATTCAGGATTAGGAGTCGGAAGTTCTGGTTCCTCGTCATACTCATGGCCCTGGTAATCGTCATCATGGAGCCCCGATCCAGTCGCAGAGGAGTGATCGACCGAAGCGCGGTCGTAGCTCTGGTGGCCCGAGGCATTCTTTGACGCATTCTTTGATGCCTTCTTTGTCTTGCGGCCCTTCATCTTGGCCTTCTCCAAAAGACGCTTCTTTTCAGCAAGCCGCTTTCGCTCCTTCCGGTCCTTAATCTCATATTGCCGGATCAGGGCCTCAGGCGGGCGGCCAAAAATGCTCTCATATTCACAAAATTCGCAGATCCAAATGTCTTCCATGCTTGGAGGGTGATGAATGTTGGTGTATTGCTGCTGGACTTTTCGCTGTCGGGCAGCCAAAGCGTAAACGCTACCAGGAGATCGCTTCTTTTTGCGGGTGACAGGAGATTGATCAGACACTGGCGCATGCGCTCCAGGGGGTATTTGTTGATTAAGATTGGGACTTGTCTGTGTACCTTGCGTGGAGAACCCTCGGGAGTTTCCAGTGGTAGAGGCAAGAGGGGAAGTGGGCGAGCGATGAGGGACCGAATATGAACCTCGCTGCATGGCCATGCCTTTCGAGGAATCAGACTCGCATGTGAAGGTGAATTGAGTCTTGGTCGGTGTAGTATTTTCCTGCTCCAGCAAGCTGACATTGCTGGGGCCTCGGGTAGGTGAGGAGAGAGTAGCGGCATTTGCGATGGCTGTGGAAATGATTCCTTGATCGGACGATTCACCTGAAAAGAAAGTCAGCAATCTTGCATACTCTATCCATCATCCAAGCACAGACTAAAGCACGAACCAGATGGCCCAGGGGATGACATCAGCCCATCCCGCCGACTCGGGGTCCGAGTGTTCATCCATGCGTTCTGAGCATTCGCGGACAACGGGTTCCGTCCGCTGCTATTGCGGGGAGAACTGCGCCCAAGACGCCCTCTGCCTGAACCAGAGATCCCACTAGCCAATGGAGAAGCTGGGTTTCCATTTCCATAGTATGTGCCGGGACCCATCCCATCCCCGGCCACTGTTGGAGCGGGGTTCGAGTTGGCCAATCCCATGTTGGCAAACTCTGGCGATAAGGCCGAATGGTGACCAGGCATATTGCCAGGCGTGGGTATTTTTCGTTTCTTTTTATTGTTTGTGTTTTCAAATGCGTCATAACCATCAGGGCCCGCCGAGGATTTCGAGACACCGTCTGTCCCAGATGGATGTGTGCTAGAAACCGGCGACAGAGAACCCCGAAATCCTGCACTGCGACGTACTACGACTGGCGCGTCTTCATCTCCGCTTTCTAGCTCGACGGTTGTCTCAAAGCCGTGGTGGGTATCAGCCTCCGGAGTTAGCTCGTGTCGATCCGACTCGATAGTCTGCTGAACGTAGACCTTCGCGTCGTTCACCGCCTCTTCTGAGTCCCCGGACACCCCGTAAAAGATCTGTGATGCCGGAGGAGTTGGCGGGTAGAGGATCGTGTCGGCGGCGTCGGTAGACAGGCGGGAGCGCAGGGTGCGTTTGGGGAGAGGACGAATCAGACGATCGGGATAGACGGAGGAAGGTGTGTCAGGGGCCGAGTTGAACGTCCCGTCTACACGAGTGCAACACCACGTCAGTAACTGAGTAACCGGCAGATAATTTGACTCGAGAAGGTTAGGGCCCTGCCGGATCACCTTACAAGGTGGCCAGACCGGGATGTCCCCTTACAAGCAAGACATACTCAGAGTCGCAGTCATCATGCAAGTTTCTCAACACTGGGTCTCACCCACAACGGTTCATACGTGTGGAATGAGGTACGCCAGTCCGTTTCCTCTTTTCCTTTTGTTTCCCCCTCCACCGAAGTTGTTGTAGGTGAGCCAGTTAGACCAAAGTTCGATTTCGAGATGTTTCGGGGGAATGTTTTGGCTCGGGAGGTCCGCTACTGATCCGACAAGTTAGGAACATTCAAGGGACACATTTCAGTGGTAACATAGAAGCCCACGGACACCATGGATATAGGCAGGCTGTGTCTAGAGGATCTCCGGTGGCCTCGCCGTTCCACAATCACGGAATAGGAATATCATGAACATACCCACAAAGCGTGCTCTAAATCCACAAGGTCCAAACTCAGATCAAAGAATACAGGAATTGGGCAGGTCAGAAATCCGATTCGCTAGCTCTCGCTGGAAAGCGCTGTTCGAGCTTCAGATATGTCGGAGAATAGCACGGAGGGGTTAGAGATGTGAAGCGAAATGAACAGCGAGTCACGGGAATTCGGAACGCTGGACGCTAACCGTATATGGTAACCCTGGGCACCCAACCGGGTCCTCTGGGGTAGAATGCATTACACATCTGTACTCAACTGGATTTCTTGACCTCCAAACTGGAAACAATTTACAAGAGACCGCTGTTCCGCTGGATATATTGATCTGGATTACATTTCCATCCTCTACTCCCATGTTTGTGGGGTTTCGCATCTTCCTATTTCGCGTGGCTGCAGTCTCCGCACTGAAGTTTGAACCAGCTGAGCACCCACAGGAAATGGGAAATCTTACAGTGTGGTAAACGTTCTCAGCAGACTAATTTACCCAGATAGCATATCAATAGGGGGTGAGCAAGCCTGTTGCCCATTGTACCTGCATGGTCGGCAGCGCGAAAAAAAAAAAAAAAAAAAAACCTACCCCTCGAGTGCCTTGCGTGCGGCCCGGACACCCCACTAGAAGCTTGAGATCGAGACTGAACGATCTTGCACCGATTGACTGCCCAATCCATTTCCTCCGGGTGTGAACGCTTACGACAAGTTTCGGCTCTCCACATCGCTACTTGTGACCTTGGACCAGGTGGAGCATGCATAGTCACCTACGGCATGGTCCTTGACGCCGTTCCAATTGCAGAGAAGTATCGAGTGTCCAAGATGTACCGCATACCATAGCGAAGAAGCCGCATTGATTTATACCGCATCAACAGGCATGCAGCTTATCTCAACTGGTTTCCTGCTTGTAGACCCGGGTCCGTTTCTTTTGGTTCACGTCCAGTTTTCGCGTATCGGAAGGATCAAAAGGGTTTACTATGGTCGTGAAAATGCAGGGTCCAACGTCTGTTTCGAGGTTCAGCTAGGCAATCGCCTTGCCGGTCGTGGAAGGGGGGCCGAAGGGAAAGGTTTGCAGGTTGAAGCCGGTGGGAGGGGGGCGGAATTCTGCCGAGCGCGTCATGGTTAATTTTCAACCCAGCACACACAAATATAGCCAACAATAAAAACAATCTATGGAAACAAATCTATTGTAAGAATGAAAAGGAAGCAAATGAAAACAGAACACGCATAAAAGAAAGTGGTTAAAGAGGTCGCGCGTCGAAAAAGGCGTCGAGAGCGGGGAAGGACGGGCGAAAGTGCTTTTGGAGTCCCGTTCCGGCGCTTTTCCTCCTTCTCTTCTCTCTCACACTCTGCAACCCCCGCCAATCCTGCACTTCCTCAGACTATGTAGTCATCGGGCTCTCTTATGAGCCTTGTGACGCCGTGCTTCAAATTCATCTACAATTCTCAATTGTCTCGCCCTCCTTTCGCTCAGAAGGAGCTTGCAATCGCGCGCAAGAGCTCCCTCGCAATCCGGTGCTGTTGGAAGCAGTGGTCAACAATCCTCGACACCGTTGCGAGAACTTGTTTTATCTTTTATACCCACCTTGAAAACATTATATCTAAAAGCTCTCGATCCCTACGAGTCGTCTTGCCATCATGACACCTCGTCGCTCTTCTCGGGCTCGCACCACACAACCCTCCCCAGCCCTCCTCCAACACACCAACTCCTCCGGCTCCTCGGTTTCCACCACTCGCGAGAGGAGTACTCGATCAAACCATAAGAATAACTCCGATCAGGGCTCCTCGGGCCATCGATCCCAATCCATCGACGATGGCGAAAATGGCTCGAGGACCGACCTCCCACAAACGCGCCAGCGTCAGCGCGCCCACGACGACGACGATGACCCTCCCCGCGAGGAATATGAAGATGATATAGAAGAGGAAGAAGAGGAAGAAGTCACAAGATGTCTGTGTGGGCAGCAGGATTATCCAGGCTTGCCTCCCTCTCGTCGCGAAGCTCTCGGTCGCAGCATCGTCAAGCCAGAGTCGGTCCACCCACCCACTGATTCGTCTGATATACTGCCCGATGACATTGGGAGTATGTTTATCCAGTGCGACACTTGCAAAGTTTGGCAACATGGTGGTTGTGTGGGAATCATGGACGAGGAAATGAGCCCCGATGAATATTTTTGCGAGGAGTGCCGGAAGGACTTGCACAAAATCCGGGGCGAAGCCAATGGGTAAGTTCATGAGAGAAGCTTTTCAATACCTTTTTTGGTTTCTTTTTCATCCTCCCTGGTGGTTGCGCTTTGAATGTGCTTGTGGCCTTGATCAGTCGTTCCAATTTGTGGGCGGCTAGAGAGGCGACTTGCCTTTCAAAGACAACGCAACCAGAAATCCAACTTCCGAGGCCATTGCATATACCCGTCCCGTTCTTGAGATATCTGATTCATCACTGGGTTTTCTTTTGACGTTCACCATGCTAACGATCTCACAGCCAGCGCTCCTCCACCTACCTACCTGTCGTACCGGCTTCGTCGCCTGCACCCTCCTCTCGGCCCGTCTCTCGGCCTGTCTCTCGGCCTGTCTCTCGGGCGTCCTCTCGAGAAACCACCTCCCGACGTTCCAGAGATCCCAAGTCAAGAACTAGCGAGGGTGACATGAACCCGAAGCGGCGGTCCACCATGAACAGCCGGGATGCCGCTTACGACGAGGAGGAACTGATTCGACGAGCCATTGAGGAAAGCAAGGAAGATACGAAGAGTCTTCCCGACGACACATCTATTCGGCGGGGCAAACGAAGCCGAAGTGCCAGTGAAGTGTGCGTGGTTTTTGATTTCATTTCCATATTTTCGGTCCGAACATATAGCTGACGGCATATTTCCAGAAACAGACCGGGTGCAAAGCGTCAACGAACTGCTTCCCCTTCTCCAATTCCTGTTTCGAGTCATATAACATCCCAACCTCCGTCCGATGACGAGTCCAAAGTCAAAGTCCCAGCCCTGAATGGCACTCGGAGACAGAGAGCTACTTCTCGAAGTCAGCGTGACAAAGAACCAACTAAGGATGCCGATGAGGGTGAACCGGAGGCTCCGGAGAATTTGGCCCGTCGAAAAGAAAGAACCATCCGCCGCAAGGGTGAAGGTAAGTCCCCTGGGAACTACCAGGCTTGGTTGTTTGCTAACGAGAGAACCTTAGAATCCGAGCATGAACCCGCATCTCCAACCAAAGCAGCCCCACCAGCTGAGCCGGAACCAATACAAGCAAGCCCTAATACACCTACACCTCAAGAGCCGACGCCCGCTCGGCCATCCACTCGGAAATCAGGGCGCCCACCAGCTCGTCGAGGTCGCGTTGGACGTAATCAATACACCAAGGATCGCGATACGAATGGCACTGGTACTGAGTCACCCCGCCGTGGGCACTCCCATGATATTGGAGGCGAGTCGCCTAGAGTAGGGTATGGCGCCAACGGAGTACATATAAATGGAGGGGACACCGGGCGGCCGAGCAAACCCCGCCAGATGCACCCACAACGCACGACTATGAACGAGATGAAAAGACGTGTGGCGGCCATCCTTGAATTTATCTCACGAATGCAGGTGGAAATGGCCGTGGCCAGCGAGAACTCTTCCACCCCTATTGGAAACGGTGACCAGGCCCAGGGCCTTCTTTTGAAGAGCATGGTCGATCAAATCGACAACCTCATGCCCTCGACGACCAGTGATGGCGGCGAATCCGCGCCCACTGACGGTGGTGACATGGAAAAGACCTTCAAGGACCTGAGCAGCGTGGAGATGATGGATGTTCTCACGCGTCACCTTCTCAAATGGCAACAAGAGTATGGCAAGTTCGGTGAGCGGTAGCCCTGCCGTGTCACCTGCACTTGTGTCTCTGTCTGGCCTTTCTGTTGGTGCTTCTCAATACGATACCCCTGTTTCAGCTGTTCCTGTCGGCGGTTGTAAAGTAGAACGTCTACTGGCGTTTATTTTTGTTTATCTGTTTTCTACTCATATCGGACTGGCGTCATGATTATCATTGGAGAATGAGGCTGGTCATGGTTAATTATTTTGCTACCACCAAGCTGCTCTGTTTGTGGACTTTACCATCTCAATTCATGGTTTATCTCTGTCCGTGTTCCCATATTTATTCTGGTCTTGGGCTGGCGTTTTGGAAAATCTACGTCATATATGGGTTATTCTGTTACCATTCAAATCACTGCTTTGCATTCTACTTTATCAATGTACTATTTTTGATTGTGGCCATTCTTTCAATATATTGCAAGGTTCGATCTTTTCTTCCATGTTATTATTACAGTATACCCTCCAAAAGGCCCTCGAGTAGCCTCGATTTCCGTTAATTGGTCCTTGCTCAAGTCCCCCGTAGCAAGTACACATATAAGCACCTTCACTTCAGATCCAATGCCCTAGGCTAGCTTGTCTCCCCCGAGCATGAGACCAAAGCTGCTCCCGGAGTCCAATGTCAAATACTGCAGCTTTGATACAACAACGACATCTTAGGTGCCGGTATAGGTACATCATCGGCAGCAAAAATTAATGCTCTTTATCTCGATGGAATTCCTTAACACGAGAAATCCAGCCCTTCATCGTGCCTCTCCTGGCATGTTATTCTCCAAAATTATCCACGTCTGACATAGGAGGAACATTCCTAGGCGTCAATGCAATTCTGCAGATTGAGCTTTTAGCTGGTGATGAGATGTATATATCGAGGATTATTTTGATGACTCGGCAGCCGATGCCTTCTGGATGAAATGAATGTGTTGCTCGTCCACCAGACGAAGTATACACTATGAAGTACCAGATGAGGCTACATATGCCTTCTAAAGTGCTGGATAAATGAAGCAATGCGCTTGGCAGTTGACGGGGATGGTGACGAAAGTCCATATTCAATGAATTGTTTGTATTGTCTTGGCTGAGAGGGGTTTTTTTCCCTTATGTTGGCAGGGATACAATTGATGGCTAGAATACCATATAGGATCCATGGATCCAAACAACACTTGTGAGCTGGTGGGTTCTATTCATCTGTGGTGGACCCCACAAGGGTTCCAAGGTTCGTGTTGCGCCTTGTCTGGGGAACTATAGACAAATGGGTAAAGGCGGGGATAAGGGTCTTTAGAACGCCACCACCTTTATTTCCGAATTCAGTGACACGAACGGACCACCTAATTGACCTGAGGATTGAACTAAGACGTTTTAGAGTTCAAACCACTTCAAAATTCCTATGCAATCTGTATACATAGGTTGGGAATTGATAGTATTGTCTTGGTTAAAATATTGATATTAGCAGTACTTATCTCTCACTAAACCTCGGAATACATTATCATGAAATTCTAGGCGATTCATTGAATATTCCGAATTGTTGTATATATCAATCAATTCCGAGGTTCATGATGGATACCTGAGCTAGTTGGCCGTTATCGGAGCTGTTGTTTCGTACTTGGATGTGCAGTGTTTGAGGTCAGTCCTGAAAATATATGTTCCGCAACCAGGAAATTACATTTTCTAATAATGATCAATAAAATTTTCAAGAAACAAGCCAATTGGGTTAACAAAAACCTCTGAATATAAAATTCAAAAAAATGAGAAGTCTCGTTCGCAAAATGAATCGGTTAGGTAGCGATCTAGGCATGAAACTGGTACTTGGTACTAGGAACTCAAGGTGGGTGGTGAGAGCCTCGGGAAGAGGCATCGAAAAGCAATACTACATGAGACATCAATTCTCAGAGTCCAGGTCAAAAGTACATAGATCAATGGGGGCCTCGGCATATATGACTCATTTCAACAATAGATCCTCACCGTGCATCGTTTCCTGAACAACCAGCGTCTCATCACATCCACTGCCAAGGCACCTACGATAATAAACAAACAAGCTAGAAAATAGCGCGTAATGTGCCGGTCCCAAGACACGTCTCGTACCATTTAATTTACGGGGGAAACGAGGAGAAAATAATTAGAGAGCCCTGATTCATTTGCATTAAGATCGCTTAGATACATAGAAAACCAGCGTGAGCCAGCACAAAGCTACAAAGTGAATCCCATCACATTTTCAGCAAGGCAATAATAAGTAACCGTCATTGAAACAGATCATCAGACAAAGGAAAGTAAAATAAAATAACAAAAAAGAAAAGTTCATCACAAGACACCATAAGCTTCAATCAACTCCCAGGAGATTAACATCTAGAGAGAAAAAATTTACAGACGGGAGCCGTGGATGACCTTGAAGTCAACAACGAGCTCACGGCCACCGTCGTTGATGACAAGGGCACGGACGGAGCCACGGCCGTTGGCGAAGGAATCACCAATGCGCTTGGCCAGATCACCCTGAGTGATAACGGGGAGGGCCTGCTTGATGTCACCGTTCTCGGTCATGGCGGTGAGGGTACCGTCACCGTTGACGTCGAGGATACGGTAGGTCTTGAAGACGGGGCCGAGCATGGTCTGGACAACCACGGAAGGCGAGGGGTTGGAGACGAAGCTCGACTCCTCCTGCAGCTGGCGGGTGAACAGGTCAACACCGAGGTAACGGTGCTGGCCGGTCTGGGAGGAGACCGAGATGCGGATCACCTGGCAAGGACGGCCCTGGAGGATCAGGATGTCGCCGATGCGGACGAAGTGGCAGGGGATGGAGACAGTCTCGCCGGGGGTGCCACGGTTGCGGGGCTCGATGACACGGACAGTCTCACGGGGAGCATCGTAACGGGAACCGGCCTCGACGACTTCGTCGCGACCTTCAAATGGGTGAGCGAGATTGTGGGCAACACGCTGCACGCCACGGCGGAAGGAGTGGTACTGACCCTCGTCGTCGTAGTAACCCATCTTGCGAGTTTGCTTGGGAGCGGGAACGGGAGCGGAAATGGGAGCAGGAGCAGGGGCTTGAGAGCGAGCAGGAATGTCTCGGACGGATGTCTGAGAGTACTGAACGTTGACAGGGGCGTTGTAACGAGAAGGCTTCTCAATCTCGATCTCGCGACGAGTATAGTCTTCGCCTTGGTAAACGCCGGTGGGGTAACCCTGGTTGGCGCGGTCGTACGAGTAATCGGAAGTAGGACCCGACTGCTGGTACTGGAAAGACTCTACGGGGTAACGACTCTGGTAGGAGGCGTTGACGTCGTAGTTGGGAGAGGTACGCGAACGGTATTCTCTCTCAGTGATGTCAAGTTGGGTATCAACGACGGGCTGGTCGTAGATCTGGGGGCGTTCCTCGAAACGAACAGAAGGTTGTTGGCTGGGGTAGCTAAAGGGAAGAAATGAAAAAGGAAATTAGCTTGGGGGGGAACTCCAGTAAAAAAAAAAGCATGCACATATATAAACAAATAACACGAGCCGTGGTCACCGCTCATTGGGGACTCCACTTCCACGAGTGGAGTCGTTTTTGTGTGACACGTAATTTAGTCTGGGGCTAAACCCGTAATTCTTCTAGACCGGGATAGGATATCCGATAATAAATAGTCGGATCCACTCGCAAGAAGAGGGGGCAAAAAAGTGGGCAATTGTGATGTAAGTGGGTTTTTTTTGGGTGCAATTGGGCTCCAAAATCAAAACAAACAGCAGATCAACGAAAAGTGCTAAACAAACGTACCGTTCACGAGTTAACTCAACGTCAGCAGCGTAGCGACGAGGGGCTGGGCGCTCTTCTTGAACTCGAAAGTCGACTTCTTCCTTTCCGTAGACACGAGGGTCGGGGAGAGGGGCCTGTCGAGTATCTTCCCGTTCGACGTGCGAAGTGCGATCGAGTTGAACTTCTCCCTCTACTCTCGTCTGAGTAGTTTCAGAGACAGCGTCACTCCGGTACGACGACGGGAAGACACTGAAGGGGATGGGGACGCGGGCGTCAAAGTCCAGATTGACGGACTTGAATCGTCTTTTCTCGAATGCCTTTCGAACTGAAAGAACGAAAGACTAGACAAGAAAAGACTTTAGGGGAGAAGTCTTTCTCGAAAGAATTGAGGGTAAAAGAAAAGAGTCTGGGGTAATCAGATCTTTGAAGATTGGAAGAATGTGGGAAGCAAGAATGCTGGAGTTAAGAGGGGATGAAGGAGGAAGAGGAGGGGAGTGGCCTCGCACGGTTTATTTATGAAGCGCGCATTGCTGTTTGTTTACGACGCTTGACCCGATTGGTGCTCGATCGGCTCCCGAGGTTCAGATGAACGCGAATTGGTTTCACTTTCTGGGCTTAGAATTACACAATCTTGACACATTCTTGAGATCGGAATGTGACATCCACATGGAGAGATCTATACTGTCAATTGATTAGTTGAACTGGAAAAAACCAATTGATACTATACGTATCTATACCGAGGATACCACTTGGTATAGGACTCCGTACTGCATCACATCACATGGAGGCTGGCCAGCCCCCGTCTCCATAGCAACCGCCGGCACCAATCGGGGTTTGCCGATCACTGGATCACAAATCGATGCAAGAGCTTGGGACGCGATCGATTCAACCACAGGATTACCGTCCCTTTATATCGTGCACGTTGCAATTGTCATTGTATATTAAACATGATAACTCGGTTTCATCCATTGCGGATCGCTCTCGCTGCATAAATTGACCACGCAATACAGACGCAGCTCACCAATAAAAGAATATGATACATCCAAGAATCCCTGACGTGTTCCACTTGGTGTCGCCCAATCCCAACCCAATAATCTGATGGGTGGTTGGGTGCTCCAGCTCATCCGGCAGGTGTCTAGACTCTCTGGGCGCGTACAATTGTTGTTTTTACTTACGAGGACCCTCCGTAAAAGCCTGTAATTGTTCTGTATTACCGAGGCTGGGGGAGTTACACAGGCCAGCTGAAGTGGCTGGGAGACGCTAGGATCCACTTGGTTACAGCAGATGCCCGCCCTCTCCGCCATCCGATGGCTGGTGTGATCCCCAACTGATTAGCCATTCGCGCTTAGGATGAGCACCCGGGAATACGCAATTGATCTTACGAAGCTACGGAAATGTAATCAATTCTGTTTGGTCCACCCCAATGGTCTTATAATTTCCAAAATACATCTATCAAAACACAGTTGTCTAGAAAAAAAAAAGGGGGGGGGGGAAATCGACGCGGCATCCATGCATGGGCCCGTCTGGCCACTGCAAATCAAGAACTTCAGGGAAACAGTCGTATACAAGGTGTGAGAAGTAACGAGGGTATCAAAGTGTATATAGTATGACAAACCCACACCGCAAAAGAAGAGAATGAAGAACGGAATGATGCCTGAGACAAACGCCGATTGAGGATCCAACAGGACGCCCCAGACAAGAAAGAGTGTATAGTCGAACAGGGGATACAAGACACAGAGGTGGATATGGCGCATTAAAGATTAGTTCCACGCGGAAAATATCAAAGCCGTGCCCAAGATGACCATCGGCTATGAAAGGGTGCTTCCCTTTCGGTCGGAAAATAAATCACAGAGAAAGAAAAGGTCGGTCATTAAACGTGTAGAGCAGAAAGATGTCAATCTTTATGCGGGAGGAAATGATAGTAAAAAAGAACTTTCAGATAATCAGACACTGGTATCAAGCTCGTAGACCAAAGGCCTTGCGGAGCATGGGGAATCGCTTCTTTCGCCCCGAGCCGACAATTGCCACATCTCGTGCCGTGGGTCCGTGGTCCTCAGTGCTCATCGTGATGTCTAAGGCGGCATCGTCGTTCACATTTGGACCGCCACGAGGGGCTTGGGGTGACTCGGGCGCTTTCATGGCCCCTGCTCCTCCGTTTATTGTAGCGTTTCCATTGCGGCCCGCGTTATCGAGCGCTGGCTTTTGCGTCCGCAATGGGGAGGAGGGAACACTAGCACTTTGTTCAGGGATTGGCTGGGGCTTAGCGTCGGAGCGGAACGACCAAGGCTCTCCATCCGTTGTATGACGCTTGGCGTCTTTCTTCGTAAGCTTTTGAGGGGACGAAGGTGACTGTGGTTGATTGGCGGTCACAGTAGTCACGGTGGCGGGAGCGCCGTTCAAGGCTGCACCACGGACTTGCTCACGTTCCAGCTGCGATCGCTCTAGATGAGTATCTCTCCGAGAGGGATTCTCCGTATCCGGATTGCGAATGCGGTTTTGCGGATTCTTCGACTTCTTGAGGCCAAGACGAGTGAGAAGTCCTTGCTTGTGAGGTTGCATGATGAATTCCTCTAGTTCCTGCTGTGTCATACCACGCTGCCGAGCCACGGCAGCCAATCCAGACATATTCGGAGTAGCATTTCTATCGCGAGAAGCGGGTGGAGTGGGATTGACCCGAGGAGCAACAGCCGCAGGTCGAGACTGCTGCCGACGCTCTCCTTCAGAGCTATCTTCTAGATCGGTGGAATCTCCATCGTGGGCACCATGGCGACGGGGAATACCACGGACGGGCCGCATCGAGTTGGGGCCCTGCTCTTCATCGCTAGAATCCGCAAAACGGCTACTGAAGAACTGTTGCCGACCCTCGTCTTCTCCGTCCGAGTCGATGAATCGAGAGCCTGCCATGGACTTGGGAGGCCTTGAAGATCGGGCCCGAGGGGCGGGCGCAGCTTTCTTGTTCGTCGAGAAGAAGGAATACCGCTCGTTGTCGCCGCCTGGCGGGCCTCGTAGAGTTTTGCGCATCGTCCCTGGTCCCTGCGATGAACCCGAAGACATCGGCCGCCGGTCAGTAGGAGAGTCTGTTCGGTCCGAGGGAGGTCCCTGAATGCTTGCACCGGCTCTCATTGTGCGACGCATGGCGCGAGATCCATCATTCCGAGGCGAATGACTGGCTCGCTTGAAGCTGCTTGAAGAGTCGCTGCCACTGGACCGGCTTCGACGAAGAGAACTAGGGAATCCCGCTCCTGCTGGTCCTCCCGTTCGCTGGAAGGCTGGTCCCAGTGACAAAGTTCGCGTTTTGCCATTACCAGCAGCTGCAGAGGGGGCAGCACTGGATTGTCGGGGATCGTTCAAGCTGGAGGTACCATAAACGTCCACGGAAAGAGGCCTTTTCTGCTGGCCTGACCTTGACTGTATGGTCCCATTTGCTACCCCCCGAGTCTGAGATTGGAGAGGCGTGATGGGACTTGGAGGCTCGACACCTTGCAGAGCAGGCACCGTGGCAGTGTACTCTTCCACCTCACGATTGACAGACTCTTGAGTGGGCGTTACACGACCGTCATCCGCAGCCTGCTCTGTAATATCTTGTGATACATCATCAACAACTGCACTTCGAGCCACTGGCTTGGGAGTTGGATCGCGGCTTTCGCTGGCTGTGTCTAGAGGAGCCGAAGACCTGGGAATTGACTTGCTATCAACAATGGCATTGATAGATCCAAAGCCATCCCCATCAAAGCCCTCTTCAGCATCACTGTAGACACTGTCACCAGATTCTCCTTCGGTATCCACGTCATCCACGTGCTTTGGAACGGCACTAGCTACAGGCTGGGGCTTCGTGGATTCAGCCGTATTCTTGAGGCTGCGGTCGGAGGCTGAAGGTGGGAAGCCACCCGGGATGTGGTAGTTCTCAAGACTTGACCGACTCAAGCGCTGTAGCTCACGATTGGGTCGATCACTGTCGACTGGGGGTGTAGCGGGCTCCACTGCAATAGAAGGTGGGGGCATATTTGAGTTCGCATGATTAAAGGGCGGTTGCTCAGTAATGCCACCAATAGCCACGCCATCCAGTTTCTTATTAGTTGCGCCTTTCGGGTGAAATAAACTGCTCTCTCCACTGACAGACAATTGCTCCACTGAGGTGACATTTTGGGTGTCCTGAGATCGAACCCTGGGAAGGACCCCTCCAATGGCATGGTCATTTGAGAAGGAAACCGGGGCGGCTACCACCTCATCGTCAGATGAACTGCTGGAATCATTATCGCTGTACTCAGGAATTGCAGGCTCTTGAGAACCACCATCTCGACTCCCTCGTACGCTGCCAAAGGAAGGGAGAATTGGTCGCGGCTTTAAAACCGCACCGAAATCATCGTCACCCGTAGCAAAGTCCGATGTCCCTTGCTTCTTTTTGCCAACACCAAGCCAACTCATACGAGATTTGGTCTTGGGTGGTGAACCGGGGGTATATTCTTCGGGAGAGGTGGGAGGGCTCGCAGCAACACCGACGATCTCCGCCTCGTCATCGAAGCTCACCTTAGGAGCCCGTTTTTTGACGACGTTAAGCCGGAACCCATCATCGGATGCCACTGATGTGCCATCAGATATCTCTCCAGGTGGGTGAACAGGCTGCCGGGTAAGTGACACCTTTCTATCCGGAGACAGAGAGCTTCCACGAGGATGCTTCAAGGCCGACTTGACAGGAGATACAGATCTCGCGGGGGGTTGGTGAATCTGATCTCCTGAACTGCTGACCGAAAGCCACTTGGAAAAACGGGCAGACCGGCCTGGGCTGTTTGACTGATGGGGGAGTGGTTCTTGATCCCTTAATCCTTTCGCAGCGGAAGGAGATGACTTCGGTGTCACTATTGTGTCAACACGGTCGGATGATGGAGATGCTGCTGCTAGTCGATTGCCATGATCTTGCCGTTGAGGGACTTCGATTTCCGCATGGTGTTCAGGCTCGATTTCGCGGATACCAGCGGGCCACTTCTCAGACCCGGTTCGTGAGGAAGAATGTTCATTGTCTGGACTGCTGATAGATGAAACGTCGTGCTCTAAGCTTTCAACCCTTGCGTGAGAGGGGTCCGCGCGAGGACTGCTTTTTTGCGTGTTAATTGCCTGAGCAGCCGGAGCCGCAGCAGTACCCACGGCAGGTCCCGCAGACTTGCTCGCGTGGCCTCCATCTGCAGCCTGAACTTTAGGCCTCGTGCCAGTCGGTTTCTCAGGTGTAGTTTGCTGAGTATCGGTCTCTTGTGCTCCATCACTATCCACAACTGCGCCTAAGCTGATGGGCTGATTTTCGGGAATCGAGGGTGTCAAGGGCGGCGAGTTCGGCCGGGTGCCCCTTGGATAGGAAAAATTGACCGAATTTCGGCTGCTTGGTCGATCTACCTCAGGCACAGTGCTCAAGCTGCTGACCCGGTTGTGCAAAGGAGAGCTCGCGCCCCCTCGATCAGAACTCACTCCTCGCGTGGAGACCCGTGGCGGAGATGCCGGAGGTGATCGCATCGATGGTTCGAGACTCAAGGCGCGACGGGAAGCTTCTTTTCGATGGGCATATTGCGCAGGCAAGCTAGGTAACGGGGGTTCGACAGGTCGTTGCACAGAAACGGGGCCAGAGCTTGTCGATGGGCGATGAGGCGACGGCTCTCGAAATGTCCGTGCCGTCATCGAGCTCGAGCTATTCGATCGACGCAGAGGCCCGCTGACACTGGCTGAGCGACGGGAGGACATTGTGCCTCGCGGCGAATGGGTCGAAGCGGCCCGCTGGACCATGCGTTTGGTCTGGACATTTTCCACGGACGTTGGTGTTGGCGTGCGATTTCGCAGTGCGGCGGCGGCGGCAGCGGACGACAGGCTACTTGTGGAAGGTTGGGACTTTAGGAAAGCATGGCTGGCGGCAAACTGCGCTGATTGGGACGCAGGTGTGGGGGGTTGCTAGAGCAGAGATGAACGTTAGCACCATAGCTTAAGCAATCGCAAGCTTCCTGTATCGCAATCGATATAACTGGGTTGTTCCGAGGTCGATGGCCGGGCGGAGCAGAGTGTACCTGATGGTGAGAAGAGCTTCTCTTGCGGCGGCCGAACATGATTGCTCAAGCTCCTGGAGCTCAGTGCGATGGGTTACGGATAGCCGGCCGGACACTGCGCAGAGCAGCGCCGGGGTTGATCCGAAATATTGAGACGGAAGACTCGGATGTTGGGTGTAACGATTCGATGTAGACAAGAAAACCCAAAATGCAGATGCGATGGTAGAGAACGTGACGAGCGAACCGTGCGAGACAGGGAAACGCGCAATGTGAAAGAAATTGATGGATCAAAGAACGAAAGCCAGTGAGAATTGGAGAAAATGGTGCAGAATGATTTTTTTGAAACCCCCGAGTTTCACAGAGGAAGAAAAGAGAGATGTTACATAAAGTGGGAATCGAAGAAGTCGAGAGGGAAACTTGCGTCATGACTTCCAAGGAACGGGTCAGGCACCTAGTAAACCTTATGAAACAAACTGATGGGCTGCTGTTTCCCCCAAATCAGGTAAGGGCGTATATATAAATGCATAGCTGCTGTCATTCCAGAGAAAAAAAAGGAGCAATATATCCAAATTTCAGTCTTTCAATAATGTCTCTAGCTATACCTCCCTCGTTGCCCCTCCCCAGGGGTGTCTCCAGTCGCTATGTCGTAACCCCCGAGCTTACCTTCCACACTCTTGAGTCCGGAGCAACTCCTGGTCAGGATCGTCCCTTGATTGTCTTACTGCACGGGTTTCCTGAGATCGCCTATTCCTGGCGACGGATCCTGCCCCAACTAGCAGACGCAGGCTTCCATGCCGTCGCTCCAGATCAGCGCGGCTTCGGCCGCACCACAGGATGGGACACCAGACCTTTTGACGAGGTCGATCTAGCTAGCTTCTCATTGACCAATCTAGTCCGCGATGTGGTGATCCTGGTCCATGCACTAGGATATCGATCGGTCCACTGTGTCGTCGGCCACGATTGCGGCGCCATCACCGCTTCCATGTGCGCGCTCATGCGGCCCGACTTCTTCCGCAGCGTGGTACTATTGAGTCATCCCTTCAACGGGAGTCCAACGCTGCCTTTTAACACCGCCAATCAAAGCATCGATGAACACGCGACAGCGGCTGCTCGTGGTGGCGGCGGTGGAGCTGAAGGCTCTGCTGCTGCATCGGGAATTCATCAGGCCCTGGCACAAGTTGGTCGAAAGCACTATAAGTGGTACTATTCAACAGCCCCAGCAAATGGGGATATGTGTCTGGCTCCACATGATCTACACCGCTTCCTGCGTGGCTATTTCCACCTCAAGAGTGGATCGTGGCCGGGCAACCAGCCACGTCGGCTGAAAGGGTGGACGGCTGAGGAAGTTGTGCAGATGCCGTATTATTACATCATGCCGTTGGATGCTACGATGCCCCAGGCAGTGGAACAGCATATGGTTGATGAACCGTCTGGTGGACAAACATCCCATTCGTGGCTTCCGGATGATGAGCTTGCGGTCTATGTAGCGGAGTATGCTCGCACCGGTTTCCAAGGGGGGTTGAACTGGTACCGTGTTCGCACGGCTGCTGGTGGCCAATATACGAAGGACTATGATCTCTTTGCGGGGAAGAAAATCGAGCCACCATGTTCTTTCATTTCAGGCGAGAAAGATTGGGGTACCTACCAGGAGCCTGGTGCACTGGAAAAGATGACTAGTGGTGCTGTATGCTCTGATTTTCGATCGCTCAAAGTCCTTAAAGGGGTAGGACATTGGATCCCCCAGGAAGCTCCAGATGAGGTGGTGCAGACCATCATTGAGTTGACTAATGGACTGAGTGTATAAGCTATATTTCTACCGGAATGGCAAGGCTACGGGGCTTAGGTTGGGCTTGATGCATATATAATGAACATAGGAACAAATTGAGATGAACCTCCCGAGGTCAATGATGATAAATTAGTTCCCAGCTAATAGCTTCTTTTCAGAGTCTATATGTAAGACTTTGATGCGTATGAAATTAACGTTTGCTAAACGCCTTCAAAGGTTATTCTAGTATAAACGCTCTCTTCCAAGATCCCGCAAAAGCTAAACCCCTTTATAAGGAGTATCAAACGTCTAAAAAAAGTTAGCCACCGCCCCAAATAAGCATCCATAACCCCAATCGAAACATACCGCAGCCAGCTTCGGCTCTAAAAAAAGCGCATTTGCCTCCACCAACAATCCCGCCCCATCCTTCTCATCAGAAGACAATTTCTCGATCCTCGCCTCAACCCACGCCTTCCGCCCCTCAAGCTTCGTAGTCTTCGCCTTCAGCACAACGTACGAATTCGCCATGACCGGTGCTCTATAATTAATATTCAGATTCGCCGTAACGCCCACTTTATTCGGCAACAAGCGGAAACAGCATCGTGCGAGGCCCTCATCCATTAGCGTTGCGAGGACTCCGCCGTGGACAATACCCGGATGTCCGCAGATACCGCTACCCAGGTACATGAACATGACAATGCTGTTTTCAGATTCGTTTCTTAAGGAGAATGGGGCCATGACTAGTTTTTTGGGGCCAGCGAGGGCACCTGTGATCAGGTTGTTGTTGCGCAAGCTTTCGGGGATGGTGTCATTGTCGCTGGCTATCTCTTCAAAGTCGGGATCATTGAGGAGGCTTATTGTTGTTGGGTGGTTGCGCATAAAGTTCACGATGTGCTTTTCTTGGTGGTCATCTTGTAGATCGTGGACGTCGACTGTGATTGACCCCATGTTTATGTTGTTTGGGATGGTTAAATAGTCCAGATAAGGGTATAGGTTAGGTGTGAAAGAGGTCAATGGTTGAGGAATGTTGGACTGGAATTAAATGGAAAAGAGCAAATTGAAGTCGTCATCCGCAGTGATAACTGATAACTTTGAAATAGCCCCACTGGCCCCTATAACCTCAGATGGTGGCAATGATTATCGCAAAATGGGGGTCTTCGGTGCAGATAAAATAGTGAGAATTAACTTCCGGGAAACTTCGGCAATCAGCGCTTCCGCTTACCCGGCCATCTATTTCGGTGAGATCCATTAGATCCATCTACACAAGAACAAGATCCATATCAGCCATAAAGGTTGTTCATTGATATTGACGGGTGGATATATTCAACACCATAACATTAAAAGGAAACCCAAAACGCCGAAGAACACCAGAGTTCGGTGAGAGAATGTATACATAGCGCTGCAAAACGCGAGGCAAGCATGCCATGGTCATCGAGATCAATAATTTTAGACATATCGCATATTAAAAGAAAAGGGTATGATTGTCATAAACATAGACGCGCGCAAATGCAGTTTGGACAAGCAAAAAAAATCATATCTACACCAAGCTGCCCAAGATGGCCGCCAACAGGAGCGGTCCGAGGGCAAGCAGTGTATGAGGCTTCAGACTTGGGGCCGCGTTGACTCCACCTGTTGTGTACATGTACTGGAATGACAGGTCGGTAGAGTTGAAGCAGTTGTCACGAGTGACGGTTTCAATCTCGGGGTCATGGACCTCGGCGAAGGTAATATCGACACACTGCAAAAGGATTAGTTGATGAAGTATTCTTAGGAATAGGAAGAACATACGTTGTATAGTGCGGCACCGTGCTTTGCGGTCTCAACCACTTGGATAGTGGCATTGTCACCAGCCTTGACACTGATGTTCGCGGGCAAGGGAACCTGCGGCAAACAGAAGGTACCCGGGTAGGGATTGTTGGTCGGGCCGGTGATCTGGAAGGGAGAAACGACCGGGTGGCTCATGTTCTCAGGAATCGTACCGAGCCCGATGTTGACATAGATGAGGGCAGTCTCGTGGCCAGGGAACCAACCAGGCTGGACCGCAACCGCGCCTCCCTGGACGGGCCATTTGGTACGGTTGGTTGATCGGGGCATACCACCGCCTGGAGCAGTTCGTCAGTTCAAATTCATCGCATGCCGGAGCAGTATCAACGGGATTCCTTACAAGGGTAGATCCACTCCATGCCATAGGGGTAGATGTATGAGCCGTTTTCATAAGCAACACCTAGCCCTTCAGCTTCAGCGATGGTGCCATTGGTGTGAAGGTTGTTTCCTCGGTATCCAGGGTATGTGATGACAGTGTGGGCATTTGCCAGGCCCACGCACAGCAGGACCAGAAGGGAAGCCCATTGAGATGTCGAGAATTGAGCCATGATGATAATTATGTGAGATGAGCGTTTAAAAAAGCTCGAGATGAAACAAAAGTCTAAAGGCGACACGGCAGGTGGGAAGCGAAAGCAATGGAACCGGTCCAGTTGTTCGCAGTATAGAACCTTAGGTAGGCTGGGAAAAATGCAAAGATGAACGTCAATCCAGCAGACAAAATCTCACAAAGCCAAGGAAGATTTACGAGGGCTGATCAGGCTCTTTTTGAGGGGTACTGCTCCCAGTGCAGACATGGCTGCCGCCGACGAGTGAGGATGCAGGATCCAGGTGTGACTGCCACTGCAGCTTGCACGACCCATGAATGGTTTTAACTGGTCCAGTGGAGCAGGGCTGCTGAGGATCATCACGGCCCTGCTGCAAGTGCCATCACTTGAAAGGCAATCGGGGACTCTGATTGGCGGAGAGGCCACAGCTCGAAGCGCCGAGGGGAGACGCTAACGGGCTTTCTGAGGGGGTGGCCTGTGGGTGCTCGGCGCTTACAGGGCACAGATGTGATGGACTTGCTGGGGAATTATTATCACAGACAAGCACTTTTAGCACTTTTGTTCTTGCGGATGCAGCTCGGTTCGGTTCATGGGATCCGCAGTGATCGGTTTTGACCAACCCCAAGTCTGTCAAAAGTGGGTTGCGGGCAGACTAAATGCGACCTATGAATATTTCCCTCTCTCAACGCCCGCGCTCGAACCTTAGAGCCTCCCCCTTCCGTCTTTCAAATGGAACTCTCCATAATTTACTACCTTCTTCTTCTCCTTCTCTTTGGTTATTTCGTGGTATACCACTTCCCACGCATGAATTCTATGCCTCCCTCCTCATCAGAATCTGCCATCGACCAGGAGGAAGACCGCGATTATGATACATATTACCATCACCCGGCCTGGCCACAACGCTGGTATCATCCACAATTCACTAAAGAAGCCGTCACAAAATGGCGTGAAGAGCCATGGTATAAAGATATTAGTTGCCAGAGCCGCCGGCTTCTAAGGTTATCACTATGTAATTTTCCTTGGGGTTTTATCATCTATCGAACAACCTACACGCCTGAGTCTGAGAAACTATGGCCTATCGCCATAGAAAAGATAACTCGCGTGATGAATGAATGGATTGATGGTGAATTGGATAATCCCCGAAACCCCTATGGGAATGACCCCCGCCCTGAGCAGTTGATTAAAGAGTCACATAAGGATGTGATTATTTCTGACTCGAGTCGCTGGGATAGTGCTAGTGTTGAGCAAGTCCGTAGCCACTATACGGAGCATCTACGCGAGATGAAGCAGGAACGTTGCGGTGAACAACCTCGCTTTAAAGTCTGTCTTATGATTGATGAGAGGTCATTAAAGTCTATTATTGCGAAAGATGACCATAGCGGGTTTGTTGGGGTGGTTGATGGATGGTATCACCCCGAAACAAAATACGATTGGCCTTCTTACCGTGGATATATGAGGGCGGAGATTGGTGCCTTATGGCCCCTTTATCAGAATCTTGATTTCGATCATATGGACGACATATGTCCGAGTGTTGCAGATGGATTTATTCCTGTTTATGATGCCGACTATGGAAAGGCGCATGATGAAGATGGGAATAAAATTCCAAACCATGGTTGGGTGCCCCCCGAGGGAGGATTTGCGCCGGGGCGTGGACGTGGATATCGGTGATCTTCAAAGGCAAAGGCTCCTGGCCATTCCGATTCCAAGGTTGTGCATCTGTCAAGACCGGGGTCTTATGCGGTTGGATTGGATACGAGTGATGGGCATGAGAAGCATATCAAGTATGCTGTTGCATTGATGGTAATATAATCACTAATAGCTTGTGCCAGTCTAATCAATTGAACTGAGTCATCCCACCGAGGATTCATCTCGAAGAGTGGAACCAAGCAACGATAGAGACAATCCGGGGCCTAAAGTCTAGATGTTCATAAGCCAGCAGTATTCACTAGAGGGCATCTAAATCCATCACTCTCGCTTTAGTTCAAGGCAAAGACATTTTCAAGTAATGGAAATAATCTACTTATTAATTTTGAAATTCCTCGACATTCATGGAAACGAGCCCGTGTCCAGTTCAATGTGCATCATCCATTGAGATTCACCGCTTAGTCATTCCCTTCCTTTCAACCTTCAATTCAATCAAGAATCACCGAATAATAAAAAGAGATACGATCAAACCTCGTCAAATCCCAAGTCCTACAAAACTCGAATCCCCAATCTTCTCAATCCCGAACCCGGACTTGAAACGCCCACGATGCCGCACTCCACGCGCACAAAGCGTCCGAGCCCGCTCACACAAAAACGTCTGCAAGTCACCGACGATGATGGCTGGACCCACGTTACAACGGGAGGCAATGCACGGCGCACAATGCGCGGGACGAAGGGCTCGAGGAAAACGTCCAGCTCGGATCGCGCGGGCGTGACAGCGACAGCAGAAGATATCGAGCCCAGACCTGTACTGAGCCCCGCCGAAGCTCCGGGTCGGTTAACATTGGAGGAATTGCAGGCGCAATACGCTGCGCATCGGGATACGTGGACTGGATCCGAGACCTGGAAGAAATTGGAGAAAATATTGGATGAACGATTTCAGTTGGCGCAGGATGAATCCTCTGGTCTTGGTGCCGTGGACAGGATCGTGTGCATTGGACTTGGTAGTCCCAGTGGATTCCTTCGTGATGGGTGGGTGGATCGACGAAGTGTGTCGATGTACCAGCTTGCTGCGCTGGAGAGGGTTAAGGAGAGACTTGGCTGTGAGTATTTTATCCCTTTCCACTTCTGATCGTTTTCGATATTCATCCAAGCTCACGGAAACCCCAGCTTCCATTCCGGTCTATGCGCAAGACCCAGTTTTCAATACATTGGATTGCGCTCTGTTAGATGGCATGGGAATCACTGTTGTTGACCATCCCGTCGGCTTTGAGAGTGTTACACGCAACACACTGCTCTTTTGTCCTGGTGCAGAGAGAAAACATCTTGAGCTGGTTCTCCCGTCTAATCCGGGGTTCCTGTTTGGTGGACCCCTGGAGAATACGGAGTCAGATGTTATCCAAAATTTCGTAGGAAAGGTGGGATCAAGGGCTTTGGAGCCCTTTACCAGCAATGAGCATGCTTTTTGGATGACGAGGTTGTATTTCCGGGAGGAAGAGGAGAACAATGACGTGGAGTCATGATATTTGTCTCCGGCTCTATCTGGGCGATTGCACATGACATTCATTGGATATGCATTATATTGGAGTTTGTGAGGGATTACTTGGTTTACTGCATCACTGCACATTGACAGGGTGGACATATGCTTAACATGGCATTGTTGGTATTTAAAAGCATTCATTGAACATGGAATGATAATTTGAGCTTATGAAACCTGATGAACGTCACGAATATTGAGACACTTCATGGATCTGTCTTACAAGTCTAGAAATATGTCCTGATATTCGAACTCAAATTAATCGAATTCGAAAGACAAGCGTCAAGATTAATCGCAATATGTACATTGACCCTGCCCAAGCATAATAAACCCATCAACGAAACCCAGACGCAACATAACTGGAATATTGAATATTGATATACCATGAAAAACCCCCGCGAAAAGACAAAAGTCAACCTCATACGTAGCACGGAATGCAAAACGCCAGGCATCAAAACATGAATTGGCGCAAAAACGGTGAAAATGCAGCGAGTAGAATGAACATTTCCCCCAGAAGAACGAAAACATGCGAGAATGAGTGGAGTCAATAGAAATTGCATGACTGCTGAACACCGACGCAAATGATAAGAAAAGGCGTATATGCATGCAAGTGTTTCATTATCATCAAAGAATAACCCACAAGGCGTAGGCATTAAGAAGCGGTCTTGCCACCGCAGTCGGGGATCTTAAGGCCAGGTTTGATCTTTCGTGCCGAGTCCATTAGACCCCACTTGTCTTCCCACTCCTTACCAGGAGTGTTGAACTGGATCTTCCACGGCTCGTCAAAGGCCTCAAACCAGAAGTAGTCGGTGCCGTTGTCCAGAGCCTGGCAGACCCAGTCGGACATGAATGTGTTCATGTTATCAATACTTGCGACTGAGCCAGGAGTATCGGAGTTGCAGACCGGGCTTTCACCGCAATCTTTGCCTCCATCGCTGGGCCATCCCACTTCCGAGATAACTTGTTTCTTCGTTGTGCCCTCGGTGAGCGAGACATCGTGAGTCTGCCAGAAACTCCAGGTCCAAGCAGCGGCGACGTCGACATTGACACCTGCGAAGAAAGGATGCACGTTTGACATGACAACATCGACAGCGCTCACCAGCTGAGCATTCCAGTTGTCACCAAGATCGGATGTAGCGATCAGCATGTCGGTGCTGCGTTTCTTGACCTCATCTCGCACATCAGTGATATAGCTGATGAGGCTCGTCTCGGCTGATGTCTTATCTGTACCGGCGCGATATAGCGCTTCGTTGCCGACAATCACGCCGTTGAAAATAGACCTATCCTCGGTTTTATCCAAAATTTCATACAGCTGATTGATCTGGCGTTTTGTTGTCGTGGTATTCGAGTCGATCCACACTCCAAGCCAAACTTTCATGTCAGTCAATCCAAGCTTGTCAATCGCGTGCAGAGTCATCTCCGTCTGATTGCAGTCCGTGCCGTACAAGCGGACATTGTTGGTCAACTGAGACAGTACCGCTAGGTCACGGGTGACATTGTTCTGAGAAGGCGGATATTTCAGACAAAGGGGATACTGTACACCCCAAGGCGTGTAGTCCATACCAGGAAAAACCTTATGCAGATTCTGATTCCCCATAAGCGCCTTGATCTCAGCCGAGTCCTTGGTTAGATCTCCATTGTCCTTCCCATCGTCCGATGCAGACCCGCTCGATGAGTCCCCATCAGCATGTCGACTTCCAAGCGTGCCACCAACAGCACCGCCGATGATAGCAGCGAGAATAATAAATCCAAGCACCGCACCAACAATCAAACCTCGCTTCTTCCTCCCCTCCATATCAAGCATCTTTTGCCCACCCCGTCCAGCCTCCAATCCACCCCCGGGCACAGCATCATAAGAAACACCAGCACCCTTCTCCGTCCCAAAGAACCCTCCAAAGAAGCCACTGTGCGCTCTAGCTCCAGTCCCAGCACCAGCTCCTGTCGCCAGAGCCCTAGACCCTGGTCCAAACTCATCATCCCCGTCATCCAAAATCTCATCAGGATTAATGTCAACCGGCAAAGCCATCGCCCCAGCACTATACTGCGATGACCTCTGATAAGGCCCATCACTGACAAGCCCTCCATTCCCACCATAGGGCGCCGGTGCAGTCGCACCCTTCACAGATCCTTCGTAAAAGCTGCGCCGCGCCTCACTCAAATGCGCACTAGACTGCTGCGGCGTCTGCGTAGCCGGCATTGCACCCTCATTCCCAAGTGCCAACCCCGACCCATACGGAAGCTGATGAAGTTCCGTGCGAAACGAGTCAGCACTGCCGTACGCCGTTCTGGAGTTAGGCGAAACAGGTATGTAGGGGTTATCTGAGCCGGTCGTGCGAAAGCCTCGTTCAGCAGGACCGGTATATCCATCGTGTTGATAATCCATATCCATACCGCGGACCGCGTCGATACCGCTTTGGCGATCGTGTGTGTTCGCGATTCCGAGTGCTATACCGCTAATGCCGCCACCTATAGAGTTGGGGCCTAAGTTATCGACGCCCGGTGTTACGGAGGAGTCTTGTCGGCCTGAGTGGGAGTATCTGCGAGGAGGCTCAGGGATGTCTTGGTTGTTGGAGCGATCCATTTTGGGTTTGTTGTGACAGGTTGTGGGTTTCGGTGGATGTAAGCTGCAAGGGCTTTGAGACTGAGGCTGAGGTGGATGTGATGTGGATGTAAATGTCGATGGTCTGTGTGATTATGGGCGTAGTTTGATTGTTTGTTCGCGAGACCTCCGTCGGATTGTCTAGAGGTAAAGGTAAGAGGTTGGTGAGATGGATCGTTCCGGGAAAGAAAGAGAAGCGATTAGACAGGCATTGCCTGCTGAAGGCAGGATCCACGGTTCTCCGAATGAGGGCAGTGGGTGTTAGGCCCGACTGGTAAGCTCAGGTGTGACAGGTAGACTTTAGGACGAGACCAGAGTATTGAAGAAAAAACAAAAGGTAAGGGCAAGAATCCAAGATTCTCCAAGTGGGGAGTGGGGAGAAAGAGTCTACAGAAATAAAGTTGTCAACAAGCGCGTGGTGACCCGGACAACGGATACAACGCCCCGCTACCACTTGGAGTGCAGCACAGAGGAAGATGTTAGACCTGGGTAATTAGAGATATGAGAAAGAGGAAAGGAACACGATAAGTTGGAGGATGTAATGATCAGACTACAGTATTTTCAATCATGACAGGATTCTATCCCAAACCAGGGACTCAGGGTCCTGCATTCATAAGGGTCCTGTCAATGTGGAACTGCGGGTCAGTGGGTCCGAGTCCTGTACTATTTTTGGTGAACTCTGCGCAGTGTGCAAGGCTTAGTAGATTGGTATCACTGCAATAAGCCTCGGATCAGAGTCCCTAATGACCGTAATAAAGAAAAAAACAAACTCAAATAGAGACATGAAAAATTGCCGTGATCTCGTTAACCCATAACCTGGGACCCAATCAATCCCTGCGCCGTGCAAATCCATTCCAGTCCCCACCCTTGTTTTCGTTTTGCGCTACCCTTCTTGACCGGGAACGACACATCAAATCATAAGGATAGTCGTCAAAGAAATTAGACAATAGACAATAGAGAATAATAAAAAAGCCCATATAAGAACTAGCCCTCCACTTCCCCTGCGCTTCGCTGTGCAGCGGACGGCGCATCACTTTCCGTCTTACGAGCCCGTTCCAAAAACCGACGTTTTCCGCGTCGAGTATCGAAATGCTTGGGAATCTCCGAAGCCTCTTGGCCAGCAGCAAGCATACTAGTGCGCATTTTATTGCGATAGGCATCCACTTTAAAGCCGTTAGTATTGAGAACAACGTTCGAGTTCGAGTTAACATCGTTTCCGGGGTTCCAGTGAGACAATGTTTTAGCCACCGGCACGTGGGCATACCCGCCTCGGCCAAAGAATGTGTACATCTGGTCTCTTCTCATATTCCATAAACGAACAAAAAAGGTAACTTACGCGATCGCTGCAAAAATAGCATTCGCCCCGCAAAAACGCGGCTCTGGCTCCAACTCAACCGGTATGCGAGGTCATTCAGCATGACCTCTTTCCGGTGGCGCCGGCGAGATAATTTGGGTACATCGATGCCTCGCTCACCATCCATTGAGGGTGCCGGGACGGTCGTGCGGCCGATGGTTGAGTCTTCGGGGTCACCCGTATGCTCGATGTCCTCGGCGAAGAAGCGTTTGCTTGGGTCGACGAGGAGAGGCGCATCTTTCATTTGAGTTGGGAAGTAGGTGCGCGGGTAAACGGCGTTATTCTTGCGGTAAGAATCTGGGATTTCGTCCATCTTGACTTTATCTAGGCCGACTTTGACGCGCACGCGTGAACCGCGCTGAGGGTCTTCCACTAGGATGAAGGTACGGCGCTTGCCGTCTGGTAGTTGACCGAAGAGGTCCTCGTTTGTGGGACTTTGTTCGTCGAGGTCCGGGGGAGCTGCGGCCATGCGGCTGGAGGTCGCGATGGCTGGGTGACGGCTTAGAGAGCCAAGGCCATTGTCGCGGAGAAGGGGCGCCATGGAGGGGCTCGCGCTATTGGCTGATGGGATGGTGTGAGCATCATGAAAGACCTGAGCGGGTCGGATATCGGTAGCACCCAGTGGTGCGGGCAGACGGCCTGTATCAATAGAACGCTGGGATCCGATGTAGTCTGTGGTGCCTATAGAACGGAGCAAAGAACAAATGGAGAAAATTAGCCTACGCTGTACTGCATGCAGGGAAGGGTTTCTCAAGTCCCAAAGAAAGAAGACAAAGCAAGCGGCGCGGCGGCATCGAATGATAAGCAAAAAGACGCACAGGGTATGGAATAAGAAGAAGAAAAGAAAACAAAAGAAGCACAAATCGGAGCAGATCCAGATCCAAATAACACTGGTAAAAACAATCCCAGGACATCTGTCATACAGCAACCAGTATACAAATTCAGCACATAACTCCCACATAGACACATACAATCACATCACAAGAATAGTTAAGGCTCATAGAAATCCAAGAAGTGAAGAAGGAAAGGGAAAAAAAAGGAAAGTATACAAGAAAAATCCAAACCCCCGCCGCGCGTGTAGCAAAAGAAACATCGACAACGGAACAATTCGCATCAGATCTGGTGAAACATACCGCTGACTTCCTCCATCTTAGGGCTGCCATCCGGTTGAGCATGATGATGTGTCATGGGCCGGCCCATCAAAGGTCCAATACTAGCGCGCTGGCCGGGGGTGGCACCCGACATTCCATGGCCAACAGGCCCAGCAGGAGTCATATGGGGAGTAGCAGGCTGCACCGACTGCCGACGATTGATCTTATGCTGACGGCGCACTCGTCTACTGCGCAACCGAGGATCCTGGTTGCTATTCCGCCAACTATCCACGGCTCGCTGAATAAGGCCTCGTTTTCCTCTCAATGCGGGATTCAACTCGGCCAATGCCCATCCAACGGCATTGCATTCAGTTTCGTAGACCAGACGGTTTCCACGGTATTGGTCTTTGCTGCAGCACGCGCGGGGGTAGACGCAATTCTCCGTTTTGAAGTCTTGACTGAGGTCGTCCACGATCACGGATTCCACATCACAGCGGATCGTGTATTCCATCTTGACTCGGTCTCGGCTGTACTCGAATGCTATCCACTGGACTCCGTTGCTGTCCTGTCGCACAACAAGCGGGGTAGTGGCCGGGATGGGACCTGGTGCTGCGCTCGAGCTTGTCCCGAGGGGCGGTGTCTGATGGGTTCCTGCTGGCATACCTGTGCTGGCTGGTGAAGGGTTGAGCATCGATCGTTGGGTAGGTGCTGGCTGTGGAGCCGAATCCATTTTCATAACCGGGCTGCTGGATAAAGCTGTATTGGGGGTATGTGATGGTTGATGAGGCGACATCTGTGCAGTACTCGTCTGAGGAGGCATCATCATAGACTGTGATGTGATCGTGTGTGACTGAGGTGATGGATGAGCCGCATACGATGGTTGAACGGGATTCATTGGAGAGTATGGCGGATATCCGTACATCTGAGGCGGCATCTGTGGCGACTGCGTGTAGATGTTGCGACCATGCTGATCATGTGGCTGTGACGTTACAGAAGCCGGGGAATTGGATTGAGGAGTGTGATAGATTGGAGGATAAGGAGGTCTCTGCATTTGAGCGGTGGTTGCCATGAGGTCAGATGGTCCTATATCTCACAGATCAGCCGGGAGTCCGTAGTAATTCAAGTGGCAGCTAGCCCCACGTAGGACGCTCCGGTCACGCGTGTTACAGCAATCATGCACTCAAACACAGTCTAGAGAAAGCTCGTCACTTACCGCTGGAAGGATACGGTGCGGGGGCAGTTGCTGTTGTATATAAAGACGGGTGGGTAGTATAATATGGCGATTCTTGGGTTGGCGGCCCGTAAGAACCGTGAGATTGCAGGATGCCGTTCCCCAGAGAGTGGTGCGGAGGATATGTGCTTGTGGGAACAGAAACAGTGGTCTGGGCAGGCGAAGCTGGGTCCTGTTTCAGTGATAACGGCTCTAGATCTGGCCTAGATGCTTGCACTGGATGATGCTGAGATAGATGCGCCTGGTTGCTGTGTCGAAACTGTGGCGAAAGATATCAGTGACTGGCAAGGCTTGAATGTCCCAAAACCGCGAGATGTGTTTGAGCAAGCGGGGTGGTACACAACAACCTAAGAACGTGGGAGAAAAAGAAGAAAGACTTGAGAATACAGCCAGATCGCCGGGACAAAGTGACGACATAAGCGCGGGGATTTGAATCACTTCAAAGGCTCAGAGGCTCCTTAGTCATAGGAGGCAGGGAGGGGAAAGTTGCCACGGATGAACGATGCCTCGAGCAGGGATGGGCTTAGGTGCGTAACAAATGGCCAGGGTTGAACCAGGATGAGCCCGTCCAGGGCCAAAGAAAACCACGAATCTGTGTAGCGCTGGGGCTGGCTTGACACTGCCAGTGGCTCCTTTCTTCCGAGAACCAATGCACTCCAGCCTCGTTGTTTGTCCGTGTATATGGCGCCTTGCCGCTACACGGACTCGGGAATGTGGCTTTCATAGCGCTGAGAAGAGGCGTTTCGACTTATTTTCTTGTTTCACGAGCTTCGCCCCCGTTTGCGGACAAACTTCATGGCATCAGATGCTCTGATGGGCTGCCCCATCCAGGTGCCGAGATAGTCAGATCCGTAGGCTTCTCTCGCAAGACTTAATTCAGCCATATTGGCCATGATGAGGTCGTTGAGTCAGATGGCAGCCCCGAGCCTGATCGCCGGAAGCTTTCTTTGAGGCTTTCCGAGTCCCATCAAGGCAGACTTTTGGCCCTGGTGAATTGTTGAATATGCGGCTCCGCAACAGTGCGAGGGCTTTCCCCGTACCCAAGTGTGTAGTTCGTGGCATGACGGCAATATCAAAAGTGAAAAGAAAAGGGCCAGAAAAGATGAAAATGATATTCAAGTAAGAAAAGAAAGCCAAAGAAATGAATGTGTAGCTCCAAGGCAATCTATAATCGGGGTTGCGACAAGAAAGAAAGTTCACCAGTCAAGTACTTACAGGATTATCAACTGGCTCTTCCTTGTATTTTGACACCGGGGGACCACGGTCAGTCTGTACCATGCCGGTCACGAAAAGACCTCTCTGACGGTCTAGGATAGAAGGCCAATGCACCGAAGCAATATGGGGGAGGACTGTCAGACAAGGAGAAAAGAAAGAGCTAGGATGTGAGGGTTTGGCGCGAGGGAAGAAACGCGCGTGGAGATGTCAAATGAGAAAAGGCGGGATATGGTAGATCCTGAGGGCCTGAGGCTAAAACGGTCTGCGCGACACACGGCTAGTAGCCTCTTGACTGGGGTGGGGTTCAGGGCACGATGTTGAACGATGCTGGGTTTGGAGTGGTAACGAGGGTCCAGGGTCGTTTATTTAGCTGTACCCATAAGGCCCCATCCTTGGGGATCAGGTAGCGTCTTCTAATTTAAACCCACGTCTCTGGAGAAGATGGTCGAGATAAATCGAAAATGGATAATAAATGGGAAATAATACTGTAAAACAAAACGAAAAAATGGGAAAAAGAAAAAAATCCCAGATATAGAAAAGAAAAAATTCCCAAAAAAAAAATCAGATCGTTTTACCTGTGGAGATAGAGAGCAACCATGGACCAAAAGGTATCAGGATGGGCCTGTCACTAGCGGGAACGTGGTGTAATAATGACTAGGGTGGTTGCAGGAGGGAGATTAAGAGACTCGAGAGACTCCGGTAAACATCCGAGCCTCAGTTAAAATTAAATATCATTAGACTAGCCGAGATGAGAAGCAGATTTAAACGCCATAAAAAAAATAAAAAAAACAGGAAGGGGGAATGATGTGCAGCATGCAGTATACCGGAGAGGGTAGGCAGTGCGTGGAGAAAGTAGTTTCTTGTCTCCGTGTATCCTATCAATTTATTTGATTTTTGATTTTCGTTTTTTTGGGGCTACAAAAGGTATATTACCCAATTATGTAGGTTGAACGAATATCCTAATGTCACCTACAGTAGTGCGTGGGCATGGTGGGTTTGGTGGGGACAAGAAGCAGAATGACTGCATATCTCTTTCATGATGGATCCCCGGCATTTCTTTGATCTAATGTATCGCCTTTAATTCTCCAACGGTCGAGATATCGCCCCTCTTGCTGTTCTCATAATTTTATGGTTTATTGGTCAGGGAGCAGTCCTTCGGAAGGGGAGGAGACAGCATGATACGTCCATGAGGGAAGACAAAGAACTGCATATTGATTGTCTCACAGTCCTGATTGGCTGTCATGGGGAGGGGCTAACATGCTGAGAGCAACGCTGAACAAAGACCGGGTGACGTTATTCCCTCGATTATTGATTATGCCTAGGGGAGGGAAAGAGATTGCGAACTGGATTTTCCGGCACAGGTTTCTCCTAGTTGCTCCGTTCCGCGGTCTTGACTGGTTTTAGTCTAACACCGATGGAGAAAGCAAATAAAGAAACAAACGGGGGGAAATAAAAACTTTACTTGAGTAGTATTACATGAGAAAATAACAGATCTTCCAACATTTGAACTCCACTATAGCATATTTGACCAAGGAGAAGGCAAATAATTTACAAGAGGGTGGATGTAGGGCATGTTTGTGCGTATGACGTTAGGGAAGGGCGGGGCAGATCGAACGGCCAAACGGGCCCAAGAAAAAGAAAAAAGGGAAAAAGAAAAAGAAAAACAGAAACCCGCGGTCTAGAAGATGAAGATTAGGTGGAGACCGAGAGATGCCTGACGTTGCCCGGATCGTGCAGAGACCAGTTTCAGGTACTGGGCTGAGCGATTTCCTCGGGGCCTCGGAGTATATCGAAGGGAGATCGACGGGGGAATTGCTAAATTGGAACTAACAGAGGTTACACACACGATCTGACTGGAGAAGCGCATCAGCCTTTGTTTCCACGGCCCAATCTTGCCTTGTCTCCACCCCACTTCCTCTTCAAATGAGATCCAGATTCCCGACTCCATCCCTCGGCGGACCCGTTTAAATAAACTCGAAACAGCCTAACGGCCGCCCATCACCCTTTGCGTTCGTGGAAGTGTAACGAAATCCTTCTATTCTTTGTCTTTTGATGACGATTGCCATGCTTTTTGTTTTGTTTTGTTTTTTTTTTTACCCTTGTCTTTTCAGCCTAACCAACAACAGCCGCTGATCCTCCGGATGAACCAACCAACATTTGGTTCATCACGGGCAGTTGCATGGCCCCCATATGCTAACGCGCGCATTTCTGGGCTAAGCGAATTTCCCGCACCACAGGGGCAGGAATCAGAAGGAAACGAAAAAGAAAAAAAAGAAACGAAAAAGCAAAGAAGCAAAAAAGGCCACCAGTCCAAGTCAAGGCTGCACCAATCGAACCTTGAGGCCTCCACACTTCCCCCGATGCGGGCCTCCACCCGGGTTTGCCCCTAAGCCTATACTGTACTAGTCTTCCCTCGTAGTGACTCTTGGCACTTGGACAGGTAGTTCGAGAGGAGGAGGAAATAAAACCAAAGAAGGCAGAGGCAATCTGTACAGCGATTCGCCGGCCCCAACGGTCTACAATCGGCACGTCAACGCACGACACCTGAAATCCTTCACCCTGGCATCTGGACCATGCGACAGACCGGGAGAACTAAGACCTACCCAAGGCACATGTAGGCAAAACGAAAAGCTTCTCTAGCGTCCGGGAGTGGTGGAGCACATCGCCGCTCGCCATTTCATATTTTGCATATTTCGCAATTAATTTTCTTTCAATACATGTCTCGATATCATAAAATGATGCTCAAATATACGGAGTCCCGTACCTGTAGGACCAGTTTGCCAAGTTTTATCAGCCCAATGGGAACAAGTAGCAAACCTTTAATCTTACTAGTCCCGGTCCATTCTCTAGTGGGTAGCCTGGCCAGGCCTCTAAGCAGGTAATCGAAGCGGGTATTCGGCTTCTGAGGCTCAAGGTGGACCGAACAGGAAGGCCAGCATGCCGATGATCTCTCTGGTCGCGCATTGCGTAGCGAATGTGCATGCATTCGAAAAGTGACGGAGCCCATCGGCCGAAGAGGGGGGCTAGGTTTGATTTGATTCGAAGTGGTAGCTAAGGGCTTCCAGAACCAGGTTAGCTTTCGGATGCGTCGTAATCGTAGCCATTCAGAGGTGAGCGTGGGTTGTTGGGGTTCCACACTTCATCCAATGATGATCACTCGATCGCGGCCCAGTTATGTCCACGCGGGGACTTGACTCGTGCTGTTTAGTTTGTAGAGCTGTGGCCAGGAACTCAAGGGCTGAAGGTTGGGGCTAAACTAACCCGGGTGCATGACCCAGCCCCCTTTTTTGCTGTTCGTTTCGTTTTTCCTTTTCTTTTTCTTTTTGGGGGTTTCTTTTTTTTTCCTTTTATTTTTATTTTTTATTTTTTCATTCTCCGTGGGGCCGGAGGGAAACGGTGTCATTTGCAGTCGGGTCTCCATTGCTATTCACCTGTGATCGATGCAGGGCGCTGGAGTCCGCGACTGTCCGTCGCAGTAAGTTGTACCCGCTTCAGTCCCACTTGGCTACCTAACAGCTCTAGATTTCCATGGCCTTGAAAATGAGATCATTACGGGAGGCATTTTTCTATTTTTTTTATTTTATTTGCAAATATCTCCTGGAGACGATCTTGTTATGCTAGTGGAATGATCATCCCAGCCTCGGGTGGACGGAAATTGTGATAGCAAACCGCCCCACCGCGCGTCCAACGGGTTACTCGATGAAGTAAACGGTGGAACAAAAATGCCAATGCCATTAATAAGAAACAGTGCAAAAAATAAAAGGTAAATGCATGCCTATCAACAACGCAAGGGAAAAATACCCGTGCCCCCGAGTCTGACTGTAGCACATGCTCTTGTCGTACGGTTCCAGAAAACGTCGTACGGGAACATCGGGGCGAACCATAATAGACGAGCGGGGGGATAAGACTCCCGTACCACCGACGCACCCCTGAGCTGATCAGCCGAGATCCAGCTCCTCGATTTGCACTGCTAAGGGTGCCACTACCGGCCCCCGGATCGACTGGCCAGAGACGTTGGTCGTAAGCGGACTAAGCTAGGGTCGGCATTAGTTAGCTTAGCCTGCTTAACAATACGTTCCCCCCTATTTCCCTCCCTTTCAACCATGTGTCGATACTAAAAGAAAAAGTCAAGTTAAAAAAGTTAAAGCTAAAACAAAAGCCAAAACCAAAGCGAAAAGTCTCAGCCAAAAGTCAAACTCAAGTCTAGAAACCTTGGAAACATCCATGGAGATCCCGAACGGAGTAGGTCGTACCCGCATACTCCATATAAACATAAAACATCATAGAATGATCAGCAATCTCTCCTTCACGATGACCCATAAAAATACTCATACGTCTGTTACAAACCAAAACAGCCACTGAAATCCACACATGGCCTGTGCGCACCGTAGCACCGTTGAAATATGGGCCTTTCTATCGAGGCCACCTTAGCGCAAGCCGGTATCAGCTCTAGTCCTGTACAGACCTGCAGCCCCATAGAGCAGTAAAGTAAGAATCCACAATGGTCAGGATGTGTGGTAGAAAATGCGCAGCCCACAGCCAAACAGCAAAAGCCACCAGCGGGGACCGGGGCGGCCGCGACGCCACCGTTTCTTCATTTTAGAGTCTACTCTTTCCTAGAAGGGGAACCGTCGGACAAAGCGAAAGCAAAAAGGAAAAGAAAAGAAAAAGAGAAAAAGCAATGCAGTCAAGGCAGAACGGCCTCGCAAGCTTGGTCTTGATAACGGGGATGTACTCCGCGATTCTTTTGGTATTGGTCCGTCATGATGCGCTCTTGGGCCCTTAGCTTCCATGATATGATTTCTTGAATCTGCCCTGCCCTGCAGTCCCATCGAATCATTTCACTCTGTTTGATGGACTCTGGTTTCTGATTTCTGATTCGGACTCAGACTCGGACTCAGACTCGGACTCAGATTCACATTTTGACTTTTGACTTTGCGATGCACATCCAGTTCCCACAGCGGAAACACGGGCCACGTTGAACTGGGGGGCCCGGGACCCGCCCTTGCTGCGTGCAGATCGTGGTGGCTTTGGAGCTGTACAATATGTAGGACGTGACGATTATTATTAGATGCTCTGCTCTAAATCCACTTTCATCTCGGCTAGAATACGTTGACGTATTCGTAAAATAATATAGAATAAAGTAGACAAGCCAAAAATCAGGCACAGAAGGCCCGAGGTCTGTGGGGCCACGATAGTGGCCATCTGTATGCAGCGGACGGAGCTACATGTCTATACTCGAGAGTACTTTGTGCTTCGCTTGGCGCCAACAGTGGCTCGCATGAGGAGATTGCTTGAGCCACAACGTCGTAATCCCGTAGTCGCGCGTCCCCGAGCGCTGACTATAGTGCAATGCTATGTATGGTACACGGTCTTAAGCCCGGAAAAGCCAGTATTCGAATCTATCTAATCTTTGGCGCCGGCGGGATAAATACCTAGAAAGTATTACCTCCGGGGAGGCGAGCCAAACCTCGGAGAAGCGAGGGCTGCCTAGGTATGTGCCCGGACCATAGATGCAGTCAACACCGTTTGGGAGTAGTTCATTCATCATCGCAAAGGGAGTTAGAAGGGGAAAAATATAATTTCACGCTCAAACTTGGAAGTTTCCACTACGGTCTCGCCACATTTTCTCTCCATAACCGCGTCGCTTAGAAACTAGTCCGTCGATCTATATCTCAGACCATGCACGGGTCTGTGGGATTTAAAGTTGTCGTACCCTGGTCTGTTTGAACGCTTGAACGCACGGAAACACTGGCCACCCTGTCTAGTAGGTAGGGATCTGCCTCGGGAGGCGCCAACGGTTTTTTTTTGCGGGATTAATTTTTATCCTTTTTTTTTCCCTGTAGAGAGAAGGCTCGGAGTTTGAGTGGAGGTGGGGTAAGGGGGTGGGAAAAGACGCTATGGGCCGAACAAGAGCGAGATTGACCAACTAGAGTTCCGATGGTGGCCTCAACTCCATTGTGTTGCGGATCATTTTCTAGGCGGATAGAGTCCCCCGGCTAGTCTAGTCCTTAGTTACTGTTATGGAGTTGTGCTAGTGATGTAACGAGGGGGATAAACCCACTTTTCTACGATTCATGTGGACTCTTTTTCCTTTCTTTGTTTTCGCCTTCGTTTCGCATTTTCTCAAACCCGCTAGCTCTGTAGGCGGCTCTGCCCGACTGAACGCGCAAGCACTTTTTTTTGGGGCGCCGATTTCTGGTTTTGCCCTATCTGGTTTTGTGTAATCTCTTTTTTTGCGATCCCCCCGGGAGCTACATCTACGGAGCTTGGACTAAACCAACGGACAAAGAGAATCGGCCCCACCATCCGGCTCCGGGGCTCCACGGGCAGCTTCAATGGAGCCCCCCAGTACCGAAGCAAATAAATCGACATCAACAGACGCATTTCTCCGGCGCCCATGAAGTTTGTCCGGGAACAGAGTGCTCCGGAGTTGATGTGTACCAACCGAGGAAGGAAATGATGTGTCTGTCGGAAGGAGTGCGTGTAGTTAACCAAGACCGCATTGCATGGCATACTGTACACGGTCATCGGCGAATTTTAGTATACCTTTTCGGGAAAGCAACACACCGATACTTTCTCTCTCATCAGGATTGCATCAGGATTCTGTCATCGAGAAGTCAGTTCGTATGCAAATCGCATTTGTGAGCTATCAACTAGCGGGAGGCGTTAGACCTGCAGTGGCGGTCGCGTGGCCCGGAGCTAGCAAGTTGTTTCAGAATATCTGCACCTGCGAGGGGAATTGATGAGTAGGAACTCAGCCTTAGACAGGAAATAGTAATCCGAGTGGCTGATCCCTGCAGGTTGGATTGGAGAGATGCGCTAAACGCTCACCGTTCTTGCCTCCGTATCCACACTCCGTACCAGTATGTACTCGGTCGATCGATATCTAAGCGAGCAAGTGAATAGGTCCACTAACTAGAGAGACTGAACTCTGGAAAAATCAGCCACTTGGAATTGGAATTGTAATCCGTAACACCTAAGCGCCATTCGCTACCCACGGATTGTAACACAGTAGCGCCGGAAGACAGGCCTGATCCGGATTTGCAGGGTGTATGTGGTCTTGATTAACCCATTCTCTATACACGCACCAACCAGTAACGTGTCTTCCCCCACCGCTCCTGTTAATGACATCAAAAGGCGGACGCAGGGGGTAAGCCAGCAGCGAACCACATGTGCATGCGTCGATCATTTTCCGATTCTGCCTTGCCACAAGACCAAAAGAACCGGATTTTGGATCGCAGCACACTTGGGCGCTCTTTCTTGTAACTATACTGGTCAATAGTACGAGTCCGCTATACTCCATGAGATTCCTCTTCTACTCCTTCACAAGAACAACTATGACACACCGACCCGACAGATACATTAAGGGATAGATCTACGAATCGCCATTTATTTGAGGTACCAAAACCCTGTTCGATGATGTTATTTAATATAAATTTGTGTCCAAGAGAAGAAAAGAGAAACGCCTCTGATCTCAGGACTACGCAACACCAAAACATCAAACCCATCATCTTAAGACTCGCTAAGCTGCAGAGGTTTCATATGGGTCTCTCGCAACTCAAAAACAGATAATAAAACTCGAAAAACGTAATTAATCTACTCTATATCCACACGATCAAAATGAGACATCAAGGCAGTAACGCCCCCGTTTTTGTTTCCGTTTCTCCAACTGTACAGTACATATGCTGGAGCCGGCACATTTGCCCTTCCAATCACATACAACAGTGCAGTATTGTACGTCTGTACCCGCTTCGTATAGTTCCGAGCCCTATCATCGCATATAGGATCAGAAAACAGTATCAGTAGCCGAGATCTACTATAGCTTAGGAAGCCTTGTCCAATGATATTCATTTTATCCTTGGATGTGGAATTTGGGGGCCTACAAGCCTTCCGAGGCTGAGTCGCTCAAATTGATTGTAACGCGGGGGCAGAAAATGAATCACATTCGCAATCACGAATCACAGATCATGACTTCATTCTAATGCATTGACTACGTTGCGTCGCATGCTGTGAGAGCATCACACGCTAACGATGGAGAAAGTCCCGGTCTATTCCTGTCCCGCTGGACAGCCGAGGTTTTGCTTTGCCCAGCAGGAGATGAGGAATGACGCAGGGATAGCAGACAAGTTGTTTTCGATCGATTGTCGCGTGAAGGTTTTAGTATATGTATACTTGTTAGGCTAAGATAGACAGGAGTAAAGGAAAGGAACTGAGGAAGCGAATTACTGTTACTAATACGAGATCAATACAACATTCATGTGAGAGGCGTAAGTGTAAGCCCAAGGCAGAAAGAGACAATGCGCCATTTTACTTTGATCTCTGTCAAGATCTTCCGGCACCGAGGCCACAACGGCCGGATACCAGGTCTGGGAAATGTCCGGGGATATTTTCCGGTGTCTCCTCGGTGCACGTAGCATATACTAGAATGGGACAGGAGAGATTAGAGGGACTGGTGATCATTGAGGCCCAGAGATTATCCCGTCCCATACTTCATTAGAGTCATCTAATGGGTTGGTTGTCGGGATAGGTGGGATATTTGTGGAGGGTTGCAATTTCGAGTACAAAGAATGGACTGTTATGGTGGTTGCAGAAGTGGAATGAAAATTGATTAGGTAAGTGTTTTCTTTGTTCATTCGGATTCTCTTTCCAAGTGTTTTATTCATGATTTTCTGGGGGGAAAGGAGAGTACGGAGGTCGGAGAATAAAGGGTACGGCTCTTCCTTTAGGACCATATATTAGTCAATATGAACAAGGATTATTAGATTAGAAATCCAGCGCATGGCATGAAAATCACCCAGGTGAAAGAGAGACAAAGTTTGGAGCCGACTGAGATTGGACATGGATCCCAGCCCTGTGTGTCTCGATGTAACGCCATCCTTCCAACAATGCATTAGATGAAAAAGACCAGAAATACCACTTCAATTCCGATAAAATACAGATAAAATCTCCCCGGGCTGGGAAATGGCATGAGCTACTGCAGCTCAGCCCACGTACAGTGGTTTACTTTGGCGAACAACCCAGCTCTTTCCTAATATCGATTAAGGTCATGCCTGTAAGCGGACACAAGCTACAAGCCCACTCCATCCCCCTGCGTAAAGCGTATAGCGATCTTCCCCGGGATGATGCAGCTTTTTGTTTGCTCGCCGTGGCGTCTGTCGAGAATCTAGAACCTGCAGTCCTCGTGCAATGCGTGCACCCCTTCCAAGACAATCCAATTTGCTTTTGCTTTTGCATGTTCCTTGTACGGTTTATATTATTCTTGTATGTTTTTCGAAATGAGCTTCTGCCGTGACGTGTTGCGTATTTTACTTCTATCTCCGACCTATCCACCCCCGGGGGACTCTCGCTCATGTCTGGGACAATTTCCCATCGTCAACGCCGATCAGGCGTGCATTGTGATGGGGCAGTGGAGTAGAGTGATACGTTCTCATTAAACACCGGGATCATTTCCACTCCGAGAGGTGTGAAAGGCAGCGGAGGTCTCCGGCTTTTCTTTCTGGGGCTCGATTCGGTTCGATTCAGCTGTACAGTATGGTATCTGCGGGATTTTCTGTCGACTCATTATTTGGATTCAGTTCTGTGACAGTAGTCATCTGAGTAGATGGAAGGGTATAGGAGATCCAATCATCCTCTGCAGCTGAAGCGACGCATTGCTGATGGTTGCACAGGGCTGAAGTGGCAGCTGCTCGCCTCGAACATCTGTCTAAGCATGCTGTGGATGTATCAGGCCGGAGAGTACTGTAGTTTCATTTACAAGATGACGTCTGTTTCAAGGAGCGCAAATTGAGAAATAGGAAGTAAAGAAAAAGATAATCGTAATTTCTATTTCGCTATGCAAGGCAATGGCAAAGACTGGCTCGGAAGAGTCCTTCTATGCGTCGCATCTCTGGACAGGTACATCCATGCGCTCTAACCGTACAGGGACGCGAGTAACTGGTGTACAGTAAGGAGGACACAGGATATTTCGAAACAGCCGCAGGGGCTTCGGCCCGGCGAGCCAGGCTAGGTGCTTGACTATATGGTTGTTGACTAGTTCGCAGCGGTCCGCGCGGCGCGAAAAACCTCCTAGCCGCACAATACAAACATTCATTCACATTTCAAGTTGACATTGCTTGGTTGTCTGGGGTATCGTCACGATAGGTTCTTCTCTACGCCGGCGTAGCAGAAGGACTCATCCTCATTTTTGCGTTTTCATGGATAGAGTGGCTCGAGGATCGAGGACGCTCAGGCAATGACAAGTGCTGGCGCTGGGACTCGGTCTCCGAGGGTGCCTCGATCCTTAAAGGCTCATCCTCCTCATCCTCATCGTCGCTCGAGGTTGAATCATTGTGATGGCCATCACGCTGATGTTCATCTCTGTGCTGACGCTTGTCACGCACGCTCTCCTTGTGGCGGGCATCTATGTTCTCTGTGAGTAACTATCGTTCAAAAGATCTGACCGAAATATGGAGTTATGAGCTTGTCCATGAAGGAGACTTACCTCGAATTAGTTGAGTCGCCAACGCGAGCTTCTGAATATCTTCTTTCGACAAAACCTTCAGTACAATGACATAATCTGGCCGCTCCTCGAACCGTATGCCTTCCAATTTCAACGCCGTCGGATTGACTAGCCGTCGATCAATTTTGGTCCAGCGAGCACCAGGTGGAATTCCGTGCTTATCTGCGTCTTTGGACAGAGGAGCTACACCTTCTCGCACTGGGTTGGGTTCCTCAGGGAAAGCTGGACGAGGCTTCTTCAAAATTCCCTTTGGCATGGTATCGGGCTCCTTCTGCGCAGGCGGGTCAACTGCGACAACCTTCTTCCCTCCATCCTTGCTGTCATTGGAAATTGATCGACTGCGTGACCGCACATGCGAGCGCTCCCGTGGACGACGGTGTCCCCTGGTGGCCTGGTTATCCTCGCTGCTATCCTCACTGCTGTGCTTCCGACGTGGAGCTGCGGACGGTTCACGCTGGTATTTGCGAAGATCCTCATCATCCGTGGGCCAGTCCGATTCTTCCCCATTGCGTCGTCGGGAGTGAGAACGTCTGCGAGATCGACTGCGGTGACCGCGATGGTGGTCACCTGGCTCGAGGTAAAGCTGCTTTCTTTCAGGGCTCGTCGTTCCTTCGACTAGCTCCCGAGATGTTGACTGTGGGGGCTGGTAGTCACGCTCTGGCTCACGTGGGCGTCTGTGCTGCCGCGATGGCCGGTGGTCGTAGTCAGACATGTCTGCATAGCCGTTTCCCAGAGCAGCTGTCCCCAGTCCTACCAATGCCTGCTCACTCTCTCCACCATGATGGGGACGAGGGGATCTGTCATCATGACGGTGCCGGTCGCTCTCATGGTGAGATCTACGATGCCGGCGACGACGACGGTGGCTGTCACTGTAGGAATCGTGATCATCGTCTGATAGATGCGGCACTGTGACCAGCGAACGGTCATGTCCCCTCGACCTAGAGCCATCCCGGTGATGGTCATCAGCATGACCAGTGCGGGATCGTCCCTCCCGGTCTAACTTATCCATTCCCCAGGATGTTGGCGGAGGACCGTGCGGTCTACCTTTACGAGGCACCCACTGGGAACGCGCATCGTCCATCACGATCATGCTCGCAGGCCGATCGAGCGACTTTCTACCCGCGGGATGGCGTGGCTGGACTGGATAGTCACGGTCAAACTGTTCTCGGGGGGTCGTATAGGAATAAGCATCGTAGTTGTCAATGTCCTCGCCCTTCTTGACAGCACCGTAGGCGGGATATCGCCGCCGTCCGCTGGGCGGGGGATCATGGTGTGATGCATGGCGACTCGACCGATGTTTGGTTCGGTCATGCGAATCCAGACGACCGGTGTCACTTGCGTAATCAGTGCTCTGCAGTCGACGGTGTCCACCATGATGAGCGGGCGCCACGTAGTGGCCCGAACCAGTGGGCAGGGGACTGAGATCACGGCCATGAACAGAGTGAACGGAGTGATGATATGAGGGCACTGATAAGTGAGCAGAATTGTGGTAAATATCAACAGCAGATGCTGTATTGCTCCTGCTTCGGTGACGAGGTTGAGGTTCGATGGTATATTCCGTTCGCTTAGTCGAATGGCCAGAATCCCGTACTTTCTGCGTTGAAACCGGTCGGGCCTCTACTGGCGATCGGCGAGTCGGGTAATGTCTGTAGGCACTACCGTGTCCTACATCGGAGGGATATTCATCATGTTCGTAATGGCGTCTGGGTGGCTCATAGGGATCGACGGAGGAGCCAAGGTGAACCATGCCAGTGGACGCTCGTGGACCGGCCACATGGTGTCGCCCGCCGCTGGGGGAGAGGTTGCGGTGCTGGGTTGAGAAGCTCATGATCCTTTCAATAGAATTGTGGACGCAATCTCCAAAACAATAAGAAGGCTATGAACGGCCGAGGCCTTGACTCGGTGATTTCCAATAGCTATGACCGCGATGAGTGTCAGAAGAATGTTTGCGATAGTATGATGATGGGAAGCTCAGAAGGGCTACCAACTAATGAGTGAGACCGAGTGTACTTTTTTTTCTCCTCTTTGTGGTGTTTTGTTTTTTAACCTCGGAAGCTTTCAAAATCTGATAGAAGAATGAAAGGCAGAACAAGGCAAGCTGAAGCGGGACAGACGGCAAGAAAAAGCAGCGACGAGACGCTGCACGTCACAAAGGGGAGAGCTGATCAATTCGGAACCGAAAGATAGTGGGGGTAAGTTGAGTCTATCAAAGCACAAGTGAAGAGTTGAAACGAGGAAAAGGAGAAGAAGAGAGGGCAATGACGCAAAAGTGGGCGACGCGATGACAAAGACCCCACTTTCTTCTTTTGCAGCCCAACTACACAACGCTAACTTAACTTTCGCGGAACAAAAGTACATATGAAACAGATTTCATATTAACGGGTAGATCATTGATTCACGGTACAGGAATGAGTGGAACGTCTGGAGACCCGCGGTGCTGAAACCATGGATCCAGTGCGTTCTATGGGGATTTCTTCTCTCCGGTTTTCACCCGAATGCCGAAAGCTCAGCAAGTCTGGAAAGTCAATCCTGCGGCTCTATCTATGATCCACTAATTCGCCCGGGTGAGCCGGGCAATATCACCTGGGGAGAGCTTACGATTCCACGTCATGCGGACACTAACTTAGTTATCCATGAATGACATAATGAAGCTGGAGGGGTTTTCATCCCGCGGGTACCTGGAATTCACGCCCATGAAACAAGAGTCAAAGTTCAAAATCCTAGAACATTCACAATGAGATTACTGCAACATCAGGGTCAAGACGTAGAATCCACTTGAACCCAATTTCCAACGGCACTAGTCCATGGAAACTAGGAAGCATCTCCGGAATCCTGATGAAAACAAACCCACTGGCCATTCGCATCCTGCGTTAATTTCCGGGCCAAGAACAATAGGTTTATACTCCGTTCGGCTCCATAAAATCCCCATAATTTCCATACCAGATCCGATCAGCTCTTGCAAATGCGTCATGATTGGTCGCGAATCCACAAACCCCTGCTTCATGATTGGCCCGCTCCGACTCCTTGAGGAAATCCGTTTTCTAGAAGTTTAGGATCAGAACAACGGCGATCCGTTCTAATGTAATGCACCTTTAGCATCTCCACTTTATCCCCCTCTGACCCCTCCTTCCTCTTTTGGAAATGTGATATTCTTCAATCTTGTCATGTGTCATAAGTCACCCGGACCAGGGCAAATTGGCTCACCTATTTGCCTGTAACCCAAGGGGGGCTTGCCTAGACACTTCAAGGCGAGCCTAACGCCCAAAAGAGCCAACCAGAAGACTTACAGCGCATCGATGTAATCAGACATCGTCGGAAACAGTTTCAAGCCCCTAGCCCCGGCTCGTTGCCTTGACCCCTGACCCGGCGCCGCTCTTCGGGAGCGCCGAAGTCATGCACCGCTGCCAGCTGTTTACCCGGGACTATGACAGTGGGACAATCGATCATTGGTAGATAGAATCCGACGGGAAGACTTTTGGAAAATGGTTTAGTCAGAACTATGGTCTCTCACCGCAAATTGACAGAAATCAAGTTTTGGTGCAGTAGCCTGAGGTACTAAGTATGTACCTAGTAGGCAGGCGCGCAGCAAAATTGTACTTTCGTCGCCAGACTCTGTACTTAATTTCTTGCTCTGGACTTCTTAACATTACAGATTTCCACTCCTGGGCTACCCAGCGCATCAGTGCGGCGGTGCCTGGCTATCTAGATATGTTGCTAGGCACGCAGCCTGGGCGTGGGCGGCACTGCGGCAGTGTAACTTCCCACTCCTCCAGGGATACTGGGAATGCAAGATTAGCATACACTGCAAGCGCGTCCCTAGAATCGTGCCCGCTGGATGGTCGCTTCACTAACCTCGCTGCTCGCCCTCGCCCGATGGAGTTTGCCCGGCCTCATTGCCTGGATATTTCCAGGCAACGAATAACTGCAGGTGCTGTGGCTATTGCAGAGTGGCTCCTTCGATGAGCAACTAGCAAAAGGGTGCGGGTGAGGGTTACTTACACGTCTATCATATATCTCATTTTTCAATCATATTTATAGCCCTCTAGATCCATCATTTGAGTTCCATCATCCAGCCAGCAACTTGATTTGATTTCAACATTCGAACAGCTTCATCACATAGGCTCTACGTTATATATCGCGTACAATCTTATACATTCTCGATAATATTTCGTCGTATACCATCAATTAAACGAAATCACAATCTTTGATACAAAATGTCTTCTCTCGCACGTTCTTTCGAGCTCGCCAGCATTACTGACAACGGCATGGAAACCTCTGAGCAATCAATCAGCTACGCCGCCCAAGCTCGCAATCTGGACAATGCCGACTTCGAACCACATCTCTCAGTTGATCGCACCCGCTCCTCTTATAACGCCATCGGTATCCGTCAACTTACCTCCGGAACTCCGGTAAGCCATCTCGGCTTTTGGTCGTGCTGTGCCTGTGGTCAGATGAACAGTGAAGCTCTGTCCCCTGAACGATGCTCCTGCTGCAACCATGCACGATGCCACACTTGTGGACCTGCCTAGGCTGATCTTACCGTCTGCTTTTTGCATCGAGCAAGGCGCGTTGGGAATGGTTCTCTTGATCAGGCACGGTCATTGTCACGGTCACGGTTACGTTTTTATGGTTCATGTCTGGGTTGGCTGGAGTTAGGCATCATGGTTCTGTACTTGGAAGTCTCTGTTTGGTTTTTGCCTTGTGGTGTTCGATCCTTGTTGGGTTGTCTCTTTTTGAGACATCAGTTAATGGCTAGAGCTGTGTTTCTTTACGCGCTTTTCAGGGTTCAATTTCGGCGTTCGATCTATATCTGCTGCTTTGATCTGCTTTTTGTCTGTCTCTTACAGCATGGTCGGTGCCATCCGGTGGATTTTGGAGTCTTGGAACAAATTGGAGTTAGTCATTGGATCTACAATCCTTCAATTGCTGTCCAATTTATTGATATTTTTCATACCTATTTCGTTAACTGCTTCTTAGCCTCTAAGGATTCTACACATACCGATGGACGGACTCTTGATTCAAGAAAGTTAGCCACAGGCTCTCAGTAATGCTTACCAAGGTTCTACACAGGACAAGGCAGGATAAAAAAAGACCTCATCATGATAAATGACTCAATCTAGACCACCCTTTCAAATCCCGGTATAACCCGCTAGGCTCATGACTTTACTATCTTAGTCCACGCCCGGGAAGCCGCGCGATCCACTCGGGCGGAATCCCCACCTGAACTATATACCTCCAACACTACATGAGTCCCATTCCACGAAGTCCTCAGACAAAAGTACGAAATAATCAAAAGACCTGGAAAGAAGATAAGAAATCTGAATAACCTCATGCAGTTATTTTTGGATCAAAAACTCACATGATTTTCGCAAAGTGGCGGCATGTGGACTGTGCGAGGACTAGCGTGGGGTCCAATTTTGGCTCTGTATTCCCAGCGCACGATCTTCGCATATGCAGAACTTGGCCTCGTTCAGACCTTCCAAAATAGGAGTGCAATGCGAAAAGTCGGTTGATCATCGATAATATAAGGATAGGTATGTTCCGTCCTGATGACCTTTTTAGAGATCTGGTTTAATGTCAACATTGAGGTGGCCATTTCTATTTTATTCTTGTCGAATCCTATTTCTGTCAGAATGTCAGCAGAAAAACAGAGTATCCACTAGTCGAGCCAGTCCATGTAATTCTTGGGATTCAGCCTTATGATATGCAAGGGGCGGGAACTTCTTCAAGGGGAATATAATCCGAATCTGCAGAAAAAGTAGGCTTTTGGTACAATATTGATTTTACCGGGACGAGTCAGAGTCAGTTATGGGTATATTTTTTGTTCTTTTTTTAAACCTCCCCGGAAAGAAACAACCTATGCCAGGGACTTGGATACAGTAGAAATGGGGGCCAAAGTAAGAATGAGCACAGATCAGTTTCTATGTTTACCTCGTCTAGAGCTATGTTCCTTGTTTGTTGGTTTGGGGTCGGGAATTCGCTAGGGTGGCGCTACTAAGCCCGCCTCCTGCTTGAGTCGAGTCACTACGGGACCAAGAGCGAAGGCGCTTTCTTGGCTGGTGTGGTCGGTACAGGGGCTCGGTTGCAGAGGAAGAAGCCAGTCAGTGAGACTGTAGCCCATGACCTGTTGCAGGTTTTTCCAACTGCCGAGGTCGAAGGGGTTCTCGCCTGGGCTGGTGTGCAGGATCGCGAAGACGTGGCGTTCTGTTGTGGAGGTATTGGTGGGTTGGGGCTGTGATGGAGATATACTTCCTTCCGGCGGGTAGGAGACCATGCGGAATGTAGGAGCCCATGCGGATTCGCTGACCCAGAGTCGTTCAAGGAGATGCTCAGGAACTCGGATGGCGAGAGTCCAGACGTGGGATCGACGGCTCAGGTTTTCGATTGTGGTGACGTTCACCATGGCCATTTGGATAGAGCTGACGGTCATGACGCCGGTAAAGAGGCCGAAGAATGCGCCACTAAAGAAATAATTAGTCCGCCATTCGAGTATGCATAGGCAATGTTACTCACAGTCCGAGACAAACACACCAATGCGCATTGACGGATCCAGTCTGGTCAAATAAAGTCAGTGATTGGTAAAGGGCTGTAAGGGTATGAGAACTTACATTGCGGCGTAATTCTGCTGTGAAGTATGCAGTTACAATGAGAACAAAAATACAGAAAATTGCGGTATATCCCACAAACTGAATAAAGAACTTGAAGCTTGTCTCCGACACCACACCGCCGACCCTATATCCAATGAGCAATTGAAAGTTAGGGGCTGGATTTCAACATACCAAGGACAGAAGTGGTCCATTTTTGCCACACAACGATTAATTTCCCGGCAATGATGCGCTCGATCAGTCTTGTATTGGCAGCACGTGGAGCAATATTGAGGCCGCCCATCATCCTGACACACAAAGACGTTTTTCGTATAGAAGCTCTCCAGACTGAGTGCATCTCCCTGGAACCCTTGGCTACCAGGAGAGTTGCTCCTCCCCTGCTCTAAATCCGAAGTCTCGTCCACCTTTTCTGTCTGTGGAGACGTTGAGCTCCACCGACCGAGTCGTTTGTTCGACGGCTTCGAGTCTCGCTCAGCCGCGTCCGCCTGCAGACGTTCGGCACCGAGGGGAAGATAGCCGGGATTCCGTACAACGGTATAAAGAAGTCGGAAATATGTCCCAAGCATGGGTATTAAGAGAAGGTAGAAGATGGCGATAATTGCGGCGCCAGCGCCGACCCGAGGGCTTCGATTATAGGAAGGTAAAGGGTGGATAAGATAGTCAACTGTCGCAGAAAGTTCCTGGTTAGTTACCAAGGTTCTCAAAGAATCCAAGCTAGTCTCTCAAATCACTCACTGCATAATGGTTTCGTGACCGCGTACGAGGCATAAATCATAAACCCGACCAACACGGGTGGAACGATCTTGGAAACCGCGAGGTTGACGCGCTTCTGGGCGCGGGTCGCCATCGAAATACCAAAATGCGTCTGCCTCCACAAGAACACTAAAAGATATGCATGGGGTTAGGAAGTTGAAGAGTTGAAGCCTTGGGGTGAGGTTGCGAACGGCCCCCTGACGTAATCATTTGAGACAACCGAAACTGGGAATTCATCCACCCGCAGCTGCGGTCTTTGGGTCTGGGTAGAACGGTGGGCCGAATATCGTTCCAGTAAATTTGTAAATATTAATGCTGCCTGCGACCGGGGAAATGAAGGCATGCATGACCATTTTGAGGCTCAAATGTGATCATAGCGCATTGTAATATGGTAGTATCTTTGGAGTATTTTTGTACCCTGGTCGGATTGTGGTACCTTAAAACCCACAATTTTGTTGTAGAGGGGGCCAAAGACTTGTATAGGAACAGGAGAGAAAAAAATAGGGTAAGGAATGGAGAAGAGAAAATGGGGAATCAGAAAGATCCCCAGGTTTGCACGGACAAGAAAAAAAAAAAAAAGAAAATCGTAAAATCATAAATTAGAATGCCAATCTCTAGGAAAAGAACACGAACTCCTCGAGCTGGAATCTATGACAAAAGTTAACATTCATGATGTTATTGGTGACTGAATTCTTAGGCAACAGGGCTAGCGCCTGCACCTGATTATGACTCTTTTCAAGATCGAGTCACCGATGCCTGGATTGCTGGATTTCTGCCTGTCACGAGTGGAGACTGGTTCGAGGCCACACAAGGCATTCTGTGCGGACATGATCTCCATTAGCCGTGACCGTCTCTTTAGCACTGCCGAGCCACAATCAATGCACCAAAAGTCTACTTTTCCCCTGGGCAAATTGCCCTGCGGGTACGGTGTGAAATGCAGCCTTGCTAGTGGGGAATCCACCCTGAGTCAACCTCAACCCCGCGAATCAGTTCCTCACGGCATCCAGGCACAAAGTGGGCTATCTCACCCTGGCAAAGCAGGCTACAAGCCACATTATCGGGACCCTCATTCGGGGCCCTCTCCTAGGGATGATGTGCAAATTAGGACCCCGTGAATCATGGCCCCCGTGCCCGGGTGAAGGTTCCATGTCCCAATACGGGTGCCCTAGGCAGACTACCGGGGCTGGCTAGGAATAGCCACAGTGCTCCGACGCTGCCTGACGTCCTAGTGTTCTTTCTTCTTCCTCAGTTCCTTATATAGATCATACATGCCTTCTTCCATTTTCTGTTTCATCCATTCCAACTCAATTCATCCTGATCGAATCCTACCGGCGTCGAACCACATACTTAATTGTATACAACGTCTCGCTCTTGGTCTTGTTATTCTATTGATATCACTACCGAACAAACATTCAACTCTACAAAGTCACCAAGCATCCTTCAACCTTTACCACAATGCCTTCGCTTTGGTACTGCTGCGAATGCTCCTTCGGCCCTCACAACGCGGCCCTCTACGTCTCCTGTATCAGCTGTAACGCACGACGCTGCGGAAGCTGCAGAGAAGAAAAGGTTCAAGACTCACTCCACACCCACTCCAGCTCCCATAGCTGCCACGAGACTTCACCTTATCCAACGGCCATCAACTTGAATACCACTCACATGCCTTCTCTCGACACACAACCAATGTTGCCCGCCGGCATCGATCTACCTCAGATCCGATCATTGCGGCCGGGCCTTGCTGTGCCCCCGCCATACATCGCACTCGCTGGATTGCAAGCAACAACGTACTCCCAAACATACATGTACATTTGCTGCAACTGCAACGATGGACCTAAAGTCTACAACGTCCAACCAAAATGCATCGAATGCAACCATGTGGCCTGCAGCAACTGTGTTTCCGTCAAGTGAGATACCTATTTTGGGATTTGTGATTGATGACTACGAATGAATGGTAAGGATTCTTCCTCTCTTGCTCAGCCCTGAGGCCAAGTCGCTGACCTGACTCCGGTTATAGATACCTATGTGATTTTACCATTTGGACCCTTTGTTTCCAACTTTTCCTACTGTATGCGTTGTCCAGCATTTACGATACTCAGCATGGCCCGGTGCATGTGTTTTCTTTTTTCCTTATCCTTTTGTCTTTTCTTTTTTTTTTTCTTGACTTTTTCGGGTTATTTCATTGGATGACGATTAGATGAGACCTAGAAGATGATGTATATTTTGTTGCTTAATTTAGTTGGTGATGAGGTAAGCAGCTGGCCTGTCTGCCTCGTTGGCCCTATCCTTTCGGTTTTATCTTGTTCAAAGAATGAAAAGTCATTCCGATTCCAATTCTCAATCTCTCTAAACCCTTAGAATGATGGCGCAGCCATGCAGAAGTGTTCGAGTCATACCATGACTCCTAGTGGATCTGCAACCAGGGTGTTCTCTTTCCTGGAGAAACCTGGCAACAACCCTGTGACTCGACTGAGCCGCAAAGCCCCCAGCCAATCCCATTTAGCGGTTCGAGCTGAGGCTCGGGCGGAAGCAAAGTCCTTTTGCGAATCACCCAATCCCAGTCTAACCTTCCATCCCCACGTGCTCCACGCCAATGCGCCCGGGACTAGTCTGTTGCTCCTGGCCCCAAGAATATATTATTAATAATAAAATCCAGCTAAGGCCAAAGCCAAAGCCAAAGCCAAAGCCAAAGCCAAAGAAATGCGAAAGAAAAGTAAATTAATCCACCGCCCTTTACTCCTGCATGGACACCTCGCCAGCCCTACAGCCCTTGCCAAAATAGCGGTCCATCACATATAACCTTGAAATCTAGCCCATGGCCCCAAGCTCACATTGACGCCTACATCCACGCCCAATTTCAAGTTCAAGTTCAAGTCCCCGACCATCCCTACACTCTTGGCCCCAAACCATTCTTTGTCAACATCCACCTGAACCCGCTCCCGCGCGTCTCAGCCCCGCCAAACATTATAGAACGGACCGGTCCATGAAGGGGAGAAAAAGAAGCGGGCCCACATGGGCGATTTTTGATGCGCGAAATCGAGGCAGTGCTAACGGGGAATTTCATACAGATCCCGTCTCGGTGCTCCCCGTTGACGGTTTGCGTTCTAGGCTAAAATCGAGTTCCTTTGTCCCGCTCGAGGGTTTGCGCCCACCTGTTTGGTCCGCGGAGCTTACTTTTTCGTTCTTGGTTTCCTCTTTAGTTTCCCCCACCAAGTCGCTTCGCCTCAGCCGCGGTGACGTCGTTTTTTGACTTAATAAAATGTTGATGTGTTATTCTCATTGTTATTATGTACAAATTAGTGATTAAATATGGGGAAAATTCGAACAAAGATGGGATTTGTGTACAGTTGCAATACAACTAATCTATTACTATTCCAAATTAACTATAAAATTAGAGCTCATATATCAACAAATCGTGAACACATCAGTAAAGGGTAGGCACAGGTAGATGACAATGACATAAGACCACAAAGTGGGTCTTCACCTCCAGAATCCACCCAGGCACAGGCGCGGACTGGCGCCCCCGGGCACCAGCACGGGATCTTCTGTTCACCCAGAATTGCCCGCGCCCAGGCACGGGGTTTGTTTAAATTCCTTGTTGTTTACAGGTTGCCGAGATGCCGTTCTCGCCAAATACACTTCGAAAGGTGAGGCGTGACCTTTATGCCCCGCTTGGAGCCAATAGCAGCGCAGATTGCGAATTGTACTATACCCGCGTCTGCCCCAATCTTCGTATGTCTCAGTCTTGCTGCATGGGGAACTAGAAAATCTGCCTTGAGGCATTTGATGTGATCCACAAGCTGAGCGTAAACCAGTTATTCAATTTACTTTTACTTCGCTTGACATCTCCTGTGTTCCTGGTTTAGTTTATTTCGTGCCCCACTTATCAGCTTATCAGTATCAGCTCTGACAGCTAGACGTCATACATAAGCCTAAGCCTCCGGCGGCAGAGGCCTTAGGCTCGATTTCTACTAGACTGAGACCTGCTCAGCTGAGAACGCTCGCTTAGTGCCTTAGGTTCAGCTGTTATCGACACTTTTCGATTGCGCATTGAATTGCTAGATTATCTACGCGTGTCAGCTGCATCTCCACCAGTGCGACGCGAATATTCTAGAATTAAATCACGTTTATGGATTGGTTTTCATTCCCCTGAAACACATTTTTATTTTCTATGTTGTACGAACCCCGCAAATTTGTGCGTGTTGCATACTTAAGAAGTGCAGGTGCTTTTAGCCCCGACTAGATGAAACTACTATACTTAGCACTAAATATATTCTTAACCCGTTGCAACGGTCGGGTCAGCTACTACGATTAGAAATAAGTTTGGTATTTGTGTTAGATATATAGTATCTCTCGAGTGATCATAGCTGACAGAGGGGGGTGATGCATGATTGGGTGCATATAGGTATTGCGTATATATATCCTGTGTGCTGACATCGAGTTGGGTGAATATATTTCTGCATCAATGTTTATTTTTGATGCACAGACGTTAGAATTGGCCCCCTGCCCCTGGCGCTTATATCTTTTCAACATCTGACGAAATTGAAATTCATTCTCAGAAATAAAAATAGTACCTCCAAGGTTGTAGATTGATCGTCAATGGATGGTGTTGCATCATTTTTGGTTGCAGTCGATCACGTGGGAGCGTTGCATTATCAAGGATGTCTTGGGAGATGTATTTGTGATGAGTCAAAAGTTTCATGATCCTGGTCGCAATCTTGAACCAGAACACTGGGAGCGTATTAGATCGATGGGAATTGAGTCATAAACTCTATGCAGGTCAATCCTTGGATCGCGGTGGCTGTGAGATCATCTGCATCTTGGGCCGGCTTATACTTTCAACCCAGGTAAACACAACGTGGCTATCAGGTGCCTCACCAAACCTAAGTTGTATAGTTTCTTGCAAGATTCGCTGCCCAGGTGCCTGGGCAGGTGTTTTATGTCAATAATGTTTGTAGATACATATCTACATGGCTTGCTACCAATGACTGGGTACTTCCTGGGCTAGTGTAGCTAATCTGCATTTTCAAGACCGAAACGGTACCGAAGTGAAGAAAATTGAAATTACGTCGAAAGTTGGAATGATACGGAGATAGCCGTGATAAAAAGTACGTGATATTCACACTCGAATCGCTAATATGTGCTTCAATAACTGCCATCCGGCGCATCATAATCATACACCCTTCCATTCCAAAATCAAAAGGCCGAGCATGCAATGAGAACCCAAGAGAGTTGACCGGGCTTCGGAATGACAATGTCGAAAGCTGACCAGCGTAAATACAACCATCAGCTGAAATGGAGCCACCATGGCACCATGTTGTTGTGGACTGGAGCATTCACAGCACCGAGATCGACTAAGATCATAGTCCGATGGACTCCAGGAATGACCTGTTCTATGTCGATGAATTTTTGAGTGCAGGCAGAACGCCGCGCTGGCTAGTGATGCAGGCAAGAAGGGAAGAAAAAAGGAGACGAAAAATACCTCAACGTCCAAAGGGACGGGGATGGGGGTATCGCAAAGAAAGATGGGCAAGGCAAGGGAAAGGGAGTATCAAGAATATCCAGATAGATGGCAGCGAGTGAGCCAGATAGGCTGTGTCAGCTCGTTTTGAGGACATCCTTAGTTTGAAGAATGTGCTTGAATGTTACAGGGACAAGACACGCGAGGGGTCTTGGAGAAAGCGCCTACGGTATGCGGCTATCTCAGCAGCCACAGTGCTGAAATCTTTCACCTTGTCACGTCGCATCTCGTTGATGATCTCCTTTAGTCCGGCGAGATACGTTTCTTTTTCTTCTTCGGTTTCGCCCTCTCGAACGGAACCCATCTCGATGAGAATCTTGTCATCTGCCGAGGTTAATAACACTGTGGTCAGCATGCGAACAGGGTAGAAAGAGGGAAGTGAACGGCAACGATGATATATAAACGGAATAGCAAAAAGGATAGGTGCTGGCAGAAGAGGGACGGGAGGGAGCCAAAGCAGCCAGGAGGGGGAATGGGAGAACAAGGAAATACAAAAGGGAAGTGAAAACCATTTTGAAATGTTGCACGGTTGTTAAGTCGTCGACGCACCGCTAAGAGTCATGTCCCGGAAATGCTGGAATTGACAAGACCGATCATTGCACACGCCACCAGCCAATTCATAAGGGCAAAAGTAATTCATCGAGTCAATGTCATGGCTGTAAGTTAGCGAACGGTAACCGTCCGAAACATCCTGAGTATAGCCAGGGTGGTATCGATAGGCCTTAAAAGAACGCAGAGGGCTGACGTAGGGAGTAAATTTTGAGTCCGAGGAGGCAGGTGTTGGTGACGTTTGGTTCTATGGGGGTCAGTACTTCAATCCCACAAGTCTCCTCTAGAAAAGATGTTTTTCATACACCAAGTGTTTCGACCTGAGAATCAGGCTGAGGTTCCAAAACCGGCACCTGAGATGCACCCGTTAGTGGTTTATCAACGGGAAGATCGTCCAGCATAGCCATATCGTTATCCGGATCCTCTAGAGGAGCGGGGCTGAAAGGTGGACTGTAGGGTGAATTAGGCTCTTCTGTAGTATCCGGCTCTGGAGGTTCATATGCTTCTGATTCTTCCGATGCTGCAGATGATTCACGCAAAGACTGCTCAGCATCGACACCCTGGCTGCCAGGATCCTCCACGATATTGCGTTGGTTCACGTCGAGTGGTGAGGCCTCGGCAAGGGACATGGCCGGAGGTTCAGTTGGAGATTCTCGCTCAGTCGGGCCTTGTGCAATGCTCAGTGAATCGACAGACCCGTCTCTAGTAGACAAAATGGGAGTTGACCCCAGGATAGTGACCTCGGCATGGGGTGGTGTCAAGCTGGCTACGGAATCCAATATTTGTGGTTCACCAAGCGTAGCAGGCTCATCACCACTAGGAGAGCCTTCGCGGGGGCTAGAGATATCTTCAGACTCATCCATCGCAGAGCCAGAAGACTCAGACTGCGAGGGACTTGAAGGTGATGCAGTAAGATCGTTGACTTGGTTGATAGAAGAGTTGACTTCAGGTTCTTGAGCGACGAATGAGGCCGTTGGGATGGAATGCGGAACAGAGGCATGTGTATCACCAATGTCATTTTCTTCTCTGTCTGCGGATCCAGATACCTCAGAGCTTAAAGGCACTGCCAATGAACTGTTAGGTATTTGACACGACAATGTGTTGGAGGGGGTCGTTTCTAAGAGCGTACGTTCAGTTTGGGTAATCAGCTGCTCCTTGGCTTTGGCTTGTCGTCGCAACTCATCCAAAATATCCAATGATAGGCCACCAATCTCATAGGCAAGGTTCTTCATTTCCGCGATGAGCGGGACTTGATCCTCTTTCACTCCCTTGGATTTTATGATATCGGATAGCAGCTTGTCCGCTTCATCTTTGTAGGTCGCAAAGCGAGAGTCGCGGCCCATATTCAGACCAGAAAGATCAGACTCAATATCCTTCAACTGGAGAATTTTGGACCTGATACTTTCTAGCTGCGCCAAATCTAGGGAAGCAAGAACACGCACTGAAGACTCACTGAAGGAATCAATAAGTTTCGACTGGTCAGCGAAACTAGTCATCGTGGTGCTTGTGCCGGCCGCTGCTTTTGCAGTGGAAGCTGAGACGGAGGTATCTGCTTCATAAACGTCCATGGGACTCAAGTGTTCTGCTGAGGACGACGATGTAGCAGAATCATCAACGGTACGGGGTGACTCAATTCGATTGGCAGCTTCTTTCGCCTTTCTTGCCTTTCGCTGCTGCTCAAGCAGTGCTATCTTACGATGCATTGCTTGAATCTCCAGGTCCTTCTGTCGCATGTTCTCGTTGTCACTTTGCCACGAAAGACCCTGTGGTGTGGAAGTAGAAGATGGGTATTTTTGAAGAGAAGGCCGAGAGTCATCGAGAGCCACCGCAGGCTGGGCCTCAGTTTCATGATTCGAGTCCATATCCATGGAGTCAGGATCATCTCCATATAGTGATTCGTCCTCGTCATCATCACTGAATTCAATGACGACTCGATCTGCAGGACGCAAGTGAGCCGTTCCATAACCCAATTGCTTTTTATGAGCCGCGTCAGGTTCATCAAAGTCAGAAGCCCGGGGTCTTTTGCGCTGGCCTGCTCGGGAAACAGGTGCCGAATCGATAGCGATTCCCTGAGAGAGTTCAGTAGGGGTTTTTGAGCCTGCATCTTGCTTCGACCCAGTCATGAATAGTCCTGGAATGGTGGCGGATTCCGAGGGTTGAGCCACAGGGGGGCGGACAGGTAGTGGATGCTGAGCAATTGGCGCCGCAGAACTTGACCCGTTGGCAGCCTGATCAACTTGGGGGACATTGCTAGGTTGAGAGATCTGAGCCTTTTGTTGGCTTTTCAACAATGCTTGCCGTTTGAGTTCCTCGATTCGCTGTCTTGCCAACTCTGTTTGAGCTTTATTTTTTCCCCTCATAGGGACCACAGTTGATTTGACCTGAGCATCACTGGGTGTAGTAGATGGGGTGGGGGTGGGCGTCGCTGCAATACTTTGAGGTTCGTTTGGCCCCGCCTTAGATGCAGCCTCTGACGATTTTGCGGCTTTGGCAGCAAGCATTCTGGCGATCACTTCTTTTCTCTCCATTGGCTTCCCTGAGTCGGATTGAGGAGCGGAGGATGTGGCCGATGCAGGAACCGGAGGTGCAGCTGAAGATTTCGGTCGAACATCATTGACTTTATTTGGCGTGGCTGATTGTGCTGGTTTCATCGACACGGGGACTTGAGCGGTTGAGTTTTGGAAAGATTTCTCAGCTTCAGGGGTAACCTTGATTCCAACCTGCCTGTAAAGTTCTCTCAAAATTGCTGGGTTCAAGCCTTCTGCCACCAGTTCATTGTACTGGATGTTATGAGGCACTAAGCTGAGAAGGGCACCCTGTGCCTGTACACGAAGTTGTATGGCTGACCTGGACAGGGAAGAGTCTTTTGAGGTAGTAGTCGTGCTTTCCCGCTTCTGCATTTCAATAGCACGATCCAGCACCTCAGGATCGGCAGCCACAGAGAGGGGAGGATTATAGGCTGCTTAGAGTTAGCTTAAAAAAGGTTACCAATGAAGAAGAGACTCCATACGTGTGCTGCTTCTACTTGAAGTGCGTGACCTTGATGACATAGTTTCACCGTCTTCCATTTCAGAGTAGTGACTTGGCTGACGTTTCCACCTGGTCGAATTGGAGGCCCTCGCATTTTTCTTCGGGCGCGACCGTTCATTTTCTTCATCGCTAATCTCGCCCTCCTCGCGATTGCGATCGACCAGCCCAGCTCTTATCTTCGATTGCGGCCGGAGTTCGGGTTGCGGTCGCTGATTTTTGTTCGCTGCAGGTACCTTCGCAGACAATGGCTTTGAATTGGAGGACCCTGCGGGCGCCTGCTTTGATGTGTAATCCAGAGGCGGCATCGGCACCGGAGGAAAAGGCTGAGGAGGAATTTGTGATGGGTCGAACGGATGCATGAATGGCAAAGGAGGTGGGAAGTATGGGTGAGCATGACTGGCAGGTCCAGTCAGCTGCGCATTGGCGTAAAAGGCCGCCATGTTGGGATCGAAAGGCAGGTTTGGGTTAAACGGGGGTATTTGAGCTCCCGCCAGATATTCTGGATTTGTATGAAAATCGGGAGGCATCATCGAGGGATATGGGGGAGGCCACTGTTGCGAATAGTTCGGGTGGCCACCGAAGGCAGGGGGTGGTTGGTTGGACATTTCAAGATCGCGCGGTTTTGGGGACACGGTCGCGAAAGTTCAGATGAGGTAATTTGGGAGAGTAAAAGTGAGGTCAAACACCAAATGTCATGGTGAGATGGTGTGGTCGCAGATACTTTGGGAAAGCTTTGAAGATGGCCGATGATGAGATCAACGCGCGTCACTTGAAAAATTTCGTGCTAGACGGTATTGGCAAGTAGATAACTATATGTCAGTCGAAGGAATTCGATGACCATAAAGTGGGTGTGGAGGATTCAAAGTTGGTTCGAAAACGCAGCGCTAGGATTCCAGAGGTCAGTCTCATGTCTTAGTGATGTGATAGAAATTAAGCGCGCAAAAAAGTGATCTGGTCATGTGACTAGACACGGGCCACCGATCGGCGGGAACCCGAGGAACGCAGTGTAAACAAACAGCGTCAGTAGTGTCTCCGCCTTCGTCACATCACGTCTCCAAACTCCACCTCCACCTCGGGACTTGTTTCTTGCATTACCTTGTACTCTACTACATTTCATCATCGCTTGACTGCTCAATTCTCCAGAGCTGGCCTCTTATCTGTATTCATTTTGTTACGGGAAACGCTCACAAGCACAAATAATGATCTATTGACCACTCTTTCGACATGCTTCCCTCTCAGCTGAACAACTCGCCAAAGCGGGCGAGTGCGTTTGCGCGATCCTCTCCCTCACCAGCACCCCAGTCGCAAACGCGCCCCAAATCAGCTATCATCGCACCATCTCATGGACTAGAGCTGGCCAAAGGACATCTTCGCAACTCGTCAGTCTCACAGCTATCGCCTACGCTGTCTTCTGCCTCCATAAATCGGGAACGGTCGAATTCGCGCAATAATGTAGCATCTGGGACTTTTGCCCCAAGCTTTATCAAATCCGAGGAGATGCGACGGGGGGCGGATGAAATCCGAGGACTTGAGGGAGAGAACGACTTTTCGGGCAACAAATATGTTTGGTTGCGTGACCCGCAAAAGGCGTTCGTCCGCGGATTGGTGCTGGAGGAACTGGAGGGAAACCGTCTGTTGGTGCAAAGTGACGATGGCGAGGTAGGAATATTCATCCCAGTGATGGCAAAGTGGGGTAGTTAACAGCCCAAGCAGCAAAAGGAAGTCGATGCGGACCAAGTGGACAAAGTCAACCCGGCCAAGTTCGATAAGGCAGATGATATGGCGGAATTGACGCACCTGAACGAAGCCTCGGTGGTTCACAATCTGCATACGAGATACCAGTCGGATCTGATCTACGTCAGTCTAATTTCAAAAATGTTTAGTGTGATTACCCATACTAATCTACCGGGGAACAGACATACTCAGGGCTTTTCTTGGTCACTATCAATCCTTATTGCCCGTTACCTATCTACACCAACGAATACGTTAAGATGTACAAAGGGCGAGGAAGAGAGGAAACACGTCCACATATATTTGCAATGGCGGATGAAGCATTCAGGAACTTGGTGGAAGAGGGCGAGAACCAGAGTATTCTCGTCACGTAAGTGTTGTGTTGAACTTTACTCATCAAAAACCTAAATTGACTGTCTTTGGTAGTGGTGAATCCGGAGCTGGTAAAACTGAAAACACAAAGAAAGTCATTCAGTACCTTGCAGCGGTGGCAACTTCCGATACTCCATACGCGCGCCCCGGAACCAAGCAAATATCTAACCTCTCACAACAAATTCTACGAGCCAATCCAATTCTCGAAGCCTTCGGTAATGGGCAAACTGTCCGCAACAACAATTCATCACGTTTCGGCAAGTTCATTCGCATTGAATTCTCGAGATCCGGTCAGATCTGTGGCGCATGGATCGATTGGTATCTATTGGAGAAGTCTCGAGTGGTCAAGCCGAATCCTAATGAACGCAACTATCACATTTTTTACCAACTGTTGCAGGGTGCTGACCGCAGCACCCGAGAAAAACTATTGTTGAATGGCCTCGAAATCGAAGACTTTGCTTACACACGCGATGGCAATGACTCAATTGTGGGTGTTTCCGACAAAGATGAGTGGAATTCCTTGATCGAGGCTTTCCATGTCATGAATTTCTCGGAAGACGACCAACTCTGTATCTTGCGTACAATTGCTGCCGTTCTGCACCTGGGTAATGTGACTATTGCGAAGGAGAGTATACGGGCCGATCAAGCCGCCCTTGGCACCAATGGATACGCAAGTGTCGAGAAAGCCTGTCAACTGCTGGGAATTTCTCCGGAACCGTTTGTCAAAGGCCTACTGCACCCGAGGGTCAAGGCTGGTCGTGAATGGGTTGAGAAAGTGCAAACACCAGAGCAAGTTCGCCTGTCGTTAGATGCTTTGTCTAAGGGTATCTACGAACGCGGCTTCGGGGATTTGGTGGCTCGTATTAACAAACAATTGGGGCGGTCGATGACCGAGGATAACTATTTCATCGGTGTGCTTGATATTGCTGGATTTGAAATTTTTGAGAACAACAGTTTCGAACAGCTCTGTATCAACTACACAAACGAGAAACTTCAGCAATTCTTCAACCACCACATGTTTGTTCTTGAGCAGGAGGAGTATGCCCGGGAGCAGATTGAGTGGCAGTTCATCGATTTCGGCAAAGATTTACAGCCCACAATTGATCTGATTGAGTTGACAAACCCAATCGGTATCTTCTCATGTCTCGATGAAGACTGTGTGATGCCCAAGGCCACGGACAAGTCTTTCACAGAGAAGCTACATTCTCTGTGGGACCGCAAGACCCCTAAATACCGGTCTTCTCGCCTCAGCCAAGGGTTCGTTCTTACGCACTACGCTGCTGAGGTAGAATACAGCACGCAGGATTGGCTTGAAAAGAACAAAGATCCAATGAATGATAACATCACACGGTTACTTGCCAGCTCAGATGATCCACATGTTGCCAATCTATTTGCGGACTGCGCAGATCCCGAAGAGGGGAGCGAGAATCCGCGAAGCCGGGTAAAGAAGGGCTTGTTCCGCACCGTGGCCCAAAGGCACAAGGAGCAGCTGTCCAGCTTGATGGCCCAACTTCATTCCACTCATCCTCATTTCGTTCGGTGTATCTTGCCAAACCATAAGAAGCGCCCAAAGATGCTTCATGCTCCATTAGTCCTGGACCAGCTTCGTTGCAACGGTGTCCTCGAAGGAATCAGAATCGCGCGAACGGGTTTCCCCAACCGCCTACCTTTTGCCGAATTTCGTCAACGTTATGAAGTTCTTTGCCAGAACATGCCGAAGGGCTACCTGGAGGGACAGAGTGCTGCTCAAATCATGTTAGAGAAGCTCGGAATGGACCGGGCCTGGTATCGCGTGGGCCGTACGAAGGTCTTCTTCAGGGCTGGTGTTTTGGCTGACTTGGAAGAAAAGCGTGATAAGCTCATTCGCAGCATCATGTCACGCTTCCAGTCCGTCGCGCGAGGATTCATCCAACGGCGCATTTCCAACAAGCGCCTTTACCGAGCCGAGGCAACTCGTATCATTCAACAGAATTTCCATTCCTACCTAGACTTGAAAGGAAGCCCTTGGTGGCAGCTGTTCTCCACGATGAAACCTCTCCTTGGTGATACCCGAAACGCGAAGGAAGTCAAGAAGAGAGATGATAAGATCAAGGAGCTTGAAGCAAAAATGGCCCAAGACATCTCCGACCGCCAAAAGCTCGAAGAAGATAGACGACGCACCGAAATGGAGATTCACAAGATCCAGCAGACCTTAGAGGGTGAACGTGCCCTCGCGCTCGACAAGGAAGAGATTTTCAAGCGCTTGCAACTACGAGAAGGCGAACTTGCCGAGAAACTGTCAGGAGCGATCGCAGACCAAGAAAGCCTCGAGGAACAATTAGACGAGTTGGTCGATGCAAAGAAGAGAACCGATGACGAATTGGATCTCCGAATTACCCAGCTTGAACAAGCTGGTCAAATCATCCAACAACTCGAGTCAGAGAAAAATGAGCTACAAGCTCGATTGGAAGAGGTCAATGCCAAACTCTCTGAAGCCGAGTCTCAATTCTCTGCTAAAGACGGCGAAATTCAGGAGCTGGGCCAGGAAATCAAAATGCTCCAAAGTCATCTCAGTTTGAAGGATCGCAAACTACAGGAGCTCGAAGCCAAATTGCTGAAGACGGATCAAGATCTTGATATCAAACTCGCCAACACTTCAAAAGAACTCGATAAGTCGGAGAAAGAGGTTCGAGAGCTTGTCGAAGTAAACCGGTCCATTCGCCAGCAAATATCTGAGCTGTCGACGACCTCCACAAGCTACGAGGATCTTCTTCGGCGCAAGGAGAGTGAAATGGCCATCCTACGCAATGACGCAAAGAAGCACGATGAGGATAGACGCACCATCGAAGCTGAGAAGAAATCACTTACCACCCGCCACGATAACATGCAAACACGCCTTCGGGAAGTTCAGGCAGAAAGGGATGCTATGCGCTCGGAGAAGGTCCAGTTAGAGCGAGAAGCTGCAGACGTCAAGAAGATGCTTGAAACAAAGAGATCCGAGGATGCGGAGGCGGGTGAGAGTAGGAAGCTTTTGGAACAACAGGTCCATGATTTGAAGGAACAACTTTTCAAAACCGAAGCAGACCTCAGCCGCGAGCGCCAGTCAAGAGACGATGTTCAGATGCTCGCTGAACACAATCTTAAGGACCTGTCTACTAAATACGAAGCGCTTAATGAGTCGAAGATCACGATCGAGAAAGAGATGTACATTCAACAAGACAGTCTTCGTCGCGCTACCGAGGCTCGTGTTGCTGCCGAGACATCGCGAAAGGAGCTGCAATCAGAATTGATCAAGCTTCGCGACCGATTCACGGACGCCGAAACCGCACGCTTGAATGCAGACGCTGAAGCTGAACGAAAGATAAAAAAGCAGGCTGAGGAGCATATCATGGGGTTGCGCAATGCCCTCGATGAGAAAGCTCGCCAGCTTGAAGAAGTTGATGCAGAGCGATCCCAGCTTTCCAGTCGAATTCAACAGCTTATGCATACAATTTCGGAGTCTGATAACTTCCGCATTCGCCACGATCAGCATAAAGAGCGGCTAGAACGGGAGCTTGTGACGCTCCGGGGCCGACTCACGGCCTCTGAGAATGATAACCGATCTCTTCTCACTAAGATCCAGCAAAAGAACCTCGACATCGCTCGATCCACTTCAAAGGCCAGTGATAACAGTCGATTGCGCCTGCAGACCCTCCAGAAGGAGAAGACAAAGTTGGAAGAGGAGAACAAGAACATTGGTCGCCAAATTGGAGATCTCCAAATGACCATCACGTCACTCGAGAAGCAGAAGGAGAAGTTGACCTTGAACGTTGAGGATCTCAACCACGAGGTCAACCGAGAACACAAGACCAGCCGAAATGCCGAAAAGGCTGCCTCCACGGCCAACCTTCAATTGGCAGAGGTAAACCGCAGCCTCGAAAATGAACGGCAGATGCGCAGCCAAGCTCAAGCGAATACTCGACAGACCCAGGCTACTCTGGACAGAGCTAACAAGGAAATCGAGGATTTGCATCGCCAACTCATTTTGTTGCACCGAGTTTTCGAGCCAGAAGCAACCGAGCCAGCTCAGTCTTGGGAGGCTGTTCAGCCGCATTTGTCCAAACAAGTTGATATTGCACAAGTCCTTGACACAGTCCAACATAGACTGCGGGTCACAGAAGAGAAGTATGCCAGGGCTGAAAGCCAACTTGCTGAAATGCGTCGTCGCCACGGCGATGAAATGAAGGAACTAGATGCCAAATATTCATCCTCGAAGCGCGCTTTGCTTGAAGAAATCGACCAGAATGAGGTGGCCAACACTCGCTCACCAGCCCACTTCCGCAAGAACTCTGAAAATGCCCTGAAGGGAATGTCCAACCCCTCCACGCCCAATCGTCGTTACCCTACATACGAAAGAGCCAATGATTCTGCCAGGTCCGACAAAACTGTCGATACACAGGGCTACCAGCGCCGGATGGACACAGCAGCTGAAATTGAGGAACTTCAGAACAAGCTTCAGATGACTGAGATGCAGAACAAGCATCTCCAGAGCCAGCTTGAACGGTCCACCTCGTCTCATGACATCTGGCAAGATGACAGCCCCTCAATCCGCCGTGTACATCTACTGGAACGTGAAAACGGACGCCTTCATGACCAACTGGATGATTCTGCCAAAAAGGTGTCGACACTGGAGCGTAGCATCCGATCTGGCGAGCTATCTCTTCGAGACGTCCAGGCCAAATCCCACGAAGAGCTGTACGATCTCATTAACTCGCAGGAGCAATCTCGCCGCTCTTTGCTCAAGGTTCATAACGACACCATGGCTGAGTTCGCAGATGCCAAGAGCCACTACGAGAAATTGAAACGCAGTAAGGCGACCCTGGAGGTTGAGCTGCGTGATGCTCTCTCCGAAACTCAAGAGATGCAGTACACCCGGGACCAGGATGTTCAAAGCCGGAATCAACTCCTACAAGAATTCTCAGACTTGCAGATTCGTCTTGATGCCGAGACATCAAGAGCTGCCGATCTCGAATCAAGTCTCACTCTGTACAAGAGTCGGGCTGATGAGTATTTCAGCAAGCTTGAACAGGCGGAAATCACTGTTCTCAAGGCTAACCGTGCCGAGCAGTTTGCCAAGTCACAGGGCAGAGAGGCTGAAGAGACGTACGCTCAAATCATGTCCGAGCGGAAGCAGATGGATGATCTTGTCGAGGATCTGCAGCGACAGAACCAGTCATTAGAAGCTCGAATGGAGGACAATGCCGCTGAGCTTCAAGGTGCTTTACAAGCCAAGCAACGTCTTCAGAATGAGCTCGAGGATTACCGAAACCAGCGAGCTATCGATCTTGAAGACAAGGAAACTTCCATGGAACAGACCAGACAAAAATACCAGCGGGAGTTCTCGACAATCAATGGCGAACTCGAGATTGAGCGAGAGCGTCTGCTCAATGTTCGTGGCGAAAATGCCCGACTCCGTGAGGAGCTGGAGGATCTGCGAAGCAAGTGGGACCATGAAGTTCTCAACAGCTCTACTTGGTCGAAAGAGAAGTCTCGCATGGAGTTGGTTGTACAGGACATCACTACCTCCCGGGATGAGGCCAGCGCTGCCCATAACGAAGCTCAGCAGAAGGTCGTATCACTCCTGTCCCAAGTGCGGAATCTGCGTACCTCCATTGAGGATACTACCGCAGAACGTGACCTGCTTCTGAAAGACAAGAAGATGCTGGAAGGCCGCTTGGCTGAAGCCGGTGAGCGTCTTGAGGACCTTGCCAAGGGCGAGAGCCCTTCCATGCGCAACGCGGCTAGCATGGACCGTGAGCTGTTGGAGCTCAAGTCCAAACTTGCTCAGCAAGAGGACGTCTCATCTGCTGCTGTTGGCAAGATGCGTCGCGCAGATGCTTTGGCCACCGAAATGCAGAAGGAACTCACTGCAGAACGTGAAACCAATAGCCAACTTTTCAAGGATAAGGCTGGCTTGGAGAAGCAGCTGAAAGAGATTCAACTTAGATGCGTCGACCTGGAGACCAAGAGCTACTCTTCTGGCAGCCAAGATGTGCGATTCCTGCACAAACGAATCAAGGAGGTAAGCTACTGCCACGGCTTTACTTTATCGATGAATCCATGCTAATCTGTCTTCCTACAGTTGGAGACCCACCTTGAAGAGCAAGAGAATAAGAATAGCGCCGAGCAGCGCTCTCTTCGAAATGTTGACCGCACAGTCAAGGATCTTCAAGCCCAGATTGACCGACGCGAGAAGATGAATGCCCAGCTCAATGAGGAGCTCAATAAGGGCCGCGAAAAGATCGAGCGACTTCTTCACAACATTGATGAGCTTCAGCAAGTCGATACAGAGACACAAATGCAGGCGCGCCGCGCGGAGCGGGAGCTTCGTGAAGAACGAGAGAAAGCTTTGCGCCTGGAAAGGGAATTGGAAGGGTGGAAATCGCTACGAGTTGAACGAACCAGCACAATCGGTCGCTTGCCCATGGCTGCAGTGAGCGACGTGGGTAGCAGGCGAGGCAGTGCTGCTTATGGGTCTAATGACATGCCCCAGCGAAAGCCTAGTAATACTAAGGGATTCCTGTGAATAAGGGTTGAGATGTGTACCATGCGGTGAACGGAGTTGCAGTTGTGGCTTTTTTGCTTTGTTTTGGTTTTATGTTGACTTTCTTTCTGTCACCGGCGTAAATGTGCATATCGGAGGGATATGCTTTGTCTTTGCAGTACTCTTGGCAAGTTCTCTATTTAGCTTATGTCCATATTATGAGGAGGAGGCTTACAAGATTGAATCAATACTTGAACATTGGACTTTGATATTTTTAACTCACAATCTTCTCCTGATTTATGCCTCCACACAAGTTCTTACTGCCATTCGCCTGATGTTCAAATGTTCATAACATGTCACAAAATGAGCAACCTCAATGCAAATATCGGAAAGAAACAACCCCATCCGACCTTTGCCCATAGCGTGATTTAGTAATTACTGAGCCAGCCAACACCCCATCCTCCAACTCAGCTTTTTCAAGTTTTACATTCTGTCTCTTCAAATGCCACTTAATGCCCAGTGCCATCACAGCACACACTACACATGCTCCACTCATGACACCCCCGCCAGCATAATACCGCGGCTTCTGAGAGTCAGGAAACATATACGATGTATAAAAGTGCGCGACGCCCGCTCCCATTAAGTTAACAACTGCCAATGCACTCGCGCGCTTTGCCTTCGGACGAGGCAGAGACGAACTCAGCCAAGAAACACAAAGGTTGTACGGTGAGTAAGCACCAGCTGTCATTAGAAACATGCTGAAATATCTCGCACCTGTTGTTGGAACGAACATCGCCTAAGAAGTCTTAGTTAATGAGTAAACGTGGAGATTCAAGACTCGTACCATCAAATTCCCAAGTAACGCGAATACCAAGGGAATAGCGATATGATACCCCCGTTCTTGTTTATGGGCAGCATGGAAGGATATTCCCAGAGAGCAAAAGAACGCAAAAGCATACGGAGGTGCCGTAAGCAAAAGGGTTATTGTGTCATTGTATCCCAGGGTCCCGACAATGGATGGGAAGAAGTTATTGAATGACTGGGCTGTGATGAGGGCCATTTGGAGCACGATGAACATGTACAGCTTTGGGTCAAGGAAGGCTTGCTTGACGCCCCAGAGAATAGAGTCAGCGTCATCGTCAACAAGGCCGGCGTTTTCGTTCCGTAGTCGCCAGTCCTAGATCACACCCACAAGAATCAGTACCGGGATAAGGTATAAGCATGCAAATTAAAAGACGATACATACTGCTAGCAACTGGTGCTCACGCGGTAACCACCATCTCTTGGTAAGTCCCGGATAATCTGGGATAAATGGAATGACCAATAAAGCGATTGCAATAGTCATGGAGCCTTCAATAATGAATAGCCATTCCTGTCCGAAAAAAAAAATCAATGATTTGCAGCACTTTGTAAGATTTTGACTTCAACTCACCCAAGCTGGTCTGCCCATCTTATCCTGCATGCGGGCGACAATACCCGCAGCGATTAGACCACCAAATGCAGAAGCGAGCATGTTCGCGCCGTATAAGAGCGCGATTCGGGGCGGCAGCTCAGACCTCTTATACCAGCATGACATTAAGAAGAACACGCCGGGCAGAAACGGTCCTTCAACCAGCCCAAGGACGAAACGGCACATAAAGAGTCCGGCGAAGTTGTGCGTAAAGGCTTGACACATGGAGACAATTCCCCATGCGGCAGTGGTGGTACCGATATAGATAGATGGTTTGACTTTGGTGATTATTAAGTTAGAGGGCAGTTGGGTGAGGATATCTTGGTCTTGTTAGCTTCTGCACGGTGAATAGGAAATCTGAAAACAGACATCCAACGTAGAAAATCATTAAGCAAACATTGTACTGTGCATCGGATATCCCTAGTGTCTCTGGTAGTCCGACAATCTTTGCATTGGCAATGTTGTTTCTAGTACAATGGTTAGCTCTACCACACCTGTTATTTGGCTAAGGCAGACTGACCGATCGAGAATATTCATCAAAAATAGAATAACAACAGCAGGAAGTAAAAAGCAATCTAGCTTCCCCACCAGACTTTTCTCCAATTTTTTGAGGTCGTGACTTTCCCAAGATGCTAATTCCTCTGGGAGAGGAAGCTGTTGTAGTGCGATCGGCTTCACTACTTCAAAGAATTCAGTGTCAGGCTTGGCTTGATTAATATTGTCCATATTGAATATCATAAACGGACGAAGAGTCGTATGGTTCAGAGCAGCAGGTTTCACAGCCACTGCGTGAGGATCAAAACAGAGCGGGCATTTTGAAATACTTATAGTTGAGCCACTCTAGGAACCCCTCTCAGGGACATATCAGCTGCACTATGTTTTTAATAGTTATGCCGGGGTGCTGTCCGTAGTCTGGGGTAAACGCGGGGAAGGAATGGGACAGCTTTCAAGCTACCGAGTGACAAGCACCGGGGAGAAAGCCGTAAGGGGTCTAAAATGACTTCAAATGTATACAACCCTTTAAGTGAAACATTGGAACACATAAAGCAAGATGCTTATTTCTTACAGGGCTAGGAGTCTCTTGCAGTGGAATGATATTGATGAGCACAGTGCTTCAACCGTATAATCCGATCACTTTTGGAGTTGGTCATGTTAATCACGGTTCAACACATCCCCTTTCCACGTCTATTAAAAAGTACAGATTATTCCGAGTAATCTCGATCGACGTCCAATGTCGTAACCGCAGCAAAACTGGAATCCGTGAATAAGCCAACCACCTGCCTTCCAAGGTTCATGACTATCATTGCAAGGTCCCAATGTCTCGTCTCCCCTCTTCATAACATTTCATCTTCACCGATAGAGCTTACGCCTACAGATGTATTATAAAAAGGTAAAGGCTCTTTGGATATTTGCATCAGAATCTGTTCATTTACCACGAATATTAAGTAGAGTTACTATGCAACGAATTTTTCCGATGCGGAGAGGACGTGGGGAATCTCCGGTGGGGTTGGTGTTAGAGTTTAATATTCGTGGATCAAGTTGTGGACACTAAATCTCATACTGAGCAGTGGGTGGCCGCGATATTTATAGCTATTTATCTCACAAGTTTCTCGCTCCTCGCATTTGTAACCAAATCTCAAGACACAGAGAAATCTCCAAATTTCACAGTGCTCAGACTCTCTTCATTGCTTGTCGTAACTGCAAAAATGCCAAATATAGTCCCGTTAAAATCACAGGCTACCATTTCCAGTGCGTCAATTGATCCGAGCAAAGTCCAGTCAGTCTCAGCTTCAGCTCGAATAGAGAATTCGTACGCCAAAGTAGACGAACGTATCTGACACTGGACCTTTTGCGCCGTAACAGGAATTTCTGCGATAACTTTTGGTTCTCCCTTCAGTTTGAAGCAAGCCTCCAGTCTCACTTTCCCTGTATTACTATCATAGCAGATATCAACATGACGAACATCTTCCTTATAGAGTGTCAATCCAGCTTTTAATCCAGGGTCGCTGGGGATATAAAGAGTTGCTGTCGCGGTGCAATTGGATAATCTTTGCCTTTTGCCGACAAAGGTTGTTGTACCATGCGTTGCTGATAACCCATTGGTCCCTGGAACGAGTGTGATCCAGTTGCTGTCCGGAGAAAACGTATAATCATTCAGGTTAGCGTTACGAATGTAGACGTCATCGATCCGCTCATTCTGGCTGGGCAATGAATCCTTCCCAGACTGAAGGGGAAGAGCAGGCCGTTCAAATTGCATTTTAGCCCGATCGAATACGGGCCACTTCCCAGCAGGCCAGTGCACAGGAATTAAAAATGTCTCTCGTCCAATTCGACATCTGCCCCCAGTCTCGTATCTCACGCCCAAGGCGACAGCCCACCAGGCTCCAGATCCATCCTGGAACAAATCGGCATGTCCGACATTCTGGATATACTCATCTGTGCCAGCGGCTGTAAGCACGGGATTCTTGTCGTAGGCTTCAAAAGGACCCCAGACGTCTCTAGATCGCGCCATTACGGCCTTGTGACCCTCAAAGGTGCCACCATCCGCAGCGATAATGTAATAAAATCCATCCTTCTGATACATGTGGGGCCCTTCGATGTCGGTTTTGCCGTCGCTTCCAGCGTCTCCCCTCCAAATGACCTGGATCTCGGAGAGTCTTTTTCCAGAGACTATATCGATCTCGAATTGACGGATCGAACAATTTCGGTCCGCCAACGTTCCCTCTCGCCATGATCCTTGGACGTATGCTTTGCCAGTCTTGTCATCGAATAGCAAGCTTGGGTCTATTCCATCGTATTCAAACCAGATGGGATCGCTCCATTCGTTGGCCCAGATGTTCACTGATTTGATGTAAAAGTTGTTTGTGTAGAGTTCTTCTCCGTCCTTGCGAGCGGCGTTGGTGCAAATTATGTAAAATTCTCCATTGTGCCACCGGATAGTAGGCGCAAAGAGACCCATCGTAGCGACAAGAATTTTACTCGGGCCAATGGGTAACGTGTCCGTTGTCGCGTTGGAGAGGTCAACCTGGCTTGGTGTGCTGATGGCATTTCCTTTTGAAGATGTTAGAACATTTTGAAGGCCTGTTCGCACATGTGCAGGACCGACCTGTCCCATTTACTATACGTACCAATTTGTGTCCAAGATGCCAGATCTCTGGACGCATAGATTGGGAGTCCGGGGAATATGTGAAAGGACGAATTCACAAGAAAAAAAGTGCCTTCTACAAAGACCACAGACGGATCTGGCGCAAACCCGGCGATGATGGGGTTATTGTATATCTTTGACATTGCGTTTTTCTTTCCAGCCTCAAGTAAGGAAAAAGTAGGTGGAAAGATTTCCTGCGGGAAAAGGCGTTACATATATAGGCTAGGCTTTAACGCTGGTGATGTGTGACGGGTAAATGGTCGACGTGGACATCCGGAGCATGATGTTGGTAGACTCGATTTAGGCTACGGGGAGGTTCTATCGGATATTCCGTTCGTAAGAATCCGGGGTAGCCACTGCCGAACTTTGCCGCAGTATGAACGTGACTATGTAGCACCATAGGGACACCGCGTGCGTATCATTAGACATGAGTGGAGTCGGATGGACAGGGTGGAGCCGGTGGACAGTGGACATCCAGAAAATCACAGAATGAGAGGAGTCCGGACCTGTGTGATCGGGGGAAATGATTGCTGATAGAGGAAGCGGAACAGGAACGACGAAAGTGAGGAAAAGGCTGATGGATTGGACTATCTAAATTAGAGAGAGAACTACCAACATGCAGTGGCACCTACTGTGGAGGTCTGATCTACGAAACATGGATGTCCACCTCGAACCAACCAGTTGACCGCTTTTGACGGCAGCAATGGTCGCTGCAGCACGATTAGTCATCCGCCAGCTGTTGGCGCTCAGTCGTATCATGTGATACTGCCGTATGACGAGATTACTGTTCCCTCGCCCGGTGGATAATTTAGCTTTAGATTCTAGTAGCGCCATGGACCTGATACATCTCATCCATATTTACTCACATACTAATTTGAATACATCCATTATAATTTTACTTTTAACAAAACAAGTCCGACCCCGAACTTTGACTCAACCCCGATGCCGTCGGGGTGCGTATGATGCTGGAACTTCGAGGTCGGATTCGGAGTTGATGAGAGAACAGCAACAGCGCAGGACTTCAGAGATCACATATATTCCAAGGTTAGGAAGGCCGTCACTTAGACGTACTCTTGTATTATCAATGCTTCCTATCATAGCTGTCTCAGCAACTCCTTCCGATGCTCATCGCAGACGTGATGTTTAATAACTGCTAAAGTTCTGTTGAAAGGTCGGCCTGTCGAGTGAAATTAAAATGTCCTACAGGCTACGTAAGTTATGTTACAATCCACCTTATTCTAGCAGAATGGGTCTCAGTTGTCAGCTTCTTACATGTGCTTTTGCCCATCACCTAGACCCTGCGAGCTAGTAGCCAGCTGCTTGGCGTAAATGGCAGTCAGACGGAAGGTGTGGGTACTGTGGAGCTACAAGGCATCAATGACCGCTTTGTGTTATAATTGTTAGTTGTAGTAAAATAAGCGCAGGTTGTTGAAAGCAACGTGACTTTTGATGTGGGATCCGGAAGATCAATCCCGGTGGGATGCCACGTGGGAACGATATGGGGACGTGTAGGGCAAATGATGACTGATGAATGCTTAGCTAGGATCAACACTATTCTGAGAGGAAAATGTAATCTTCATCCTTGTCTTTCTACTCTCCTTGCTTTTTTACTTTTTTTTTTATCATACTGGGCTTGTCTTCATCTCTGGTGCGTCATTATGAAGCAAGCTTTACCAGTATCACAGTTTCGACGCAAGAATGGACAGCAATCATCTTGTGAAAACTGTCGGAAATCTAAACTTGCCTGCGATCATGCGATCCCCCATTGTGGTCGCTGTGTGCGACTTAAGCGGACGGAGACTTGTGTATATCTCCTATCGCCCCTCGCCAAATCATCCTCTCCAAGCAACCCAAAGACTGCCGCCGTTGCAAAAAGACCGACAAAAGCGCGGCCTCGACCTTCGACAACTGCAATATCAGCTGCATATTCTCTCTTGTCACCTTCTCCACTCTCGGACATCGATACTATTGGAGACCGTCCCCGAGAGTTCGGGCTTGAACTTTCGTCTAGCAGCCGACCAGAAGGTCTCAGAAATACGACGAACTGGGGATCAATATTTAGTGACTATAATATTGAAGTTGAGCCAGAGCTTGCGATGTCCAGCCTCATGCCCGGCATGGTATTGCATTGGAAAGATCCGGAAATATTACAACATGCAGCCGCGGCTTTAGCTCAGATTCCCTCATGGAATATGTGCGAAGGACTCATTGATCACATCACCAAATTTCCCGACTTTGGATGTCACGAGCCCTATCTACGGCTGTTGCACGAAGCTTGGTGGGAATACTTCGAAGGCTACTCTAAGGGAAGTTCGCCCGATTTGGATTTGAAGAAATTAGAGCCAGTGATTGAACGGCTCTGGATCAACACAACAAGCCGGAGGGTCGATGACCTCTTGACCGGTTCGGTAGAATGGTTACAGTCATGGACGGGGCACAACACAACTTGGGATTCACTGGCATATCTACTTTCTGCATATGGCTCAGCGTGTGCCAGTCTGACACCTTCTCACCCCTTACTGGCGGACTTTCACAAGGGCCAGGCTTGTAGAGACCTAGGGAAAGGTATTAAAGCGTGCCTTTCCATCTGTGAAGCACAAGAGGTTGTCAGTGTTAATGTCATCAATGCTCACGCAAGCATGGCACTGATCCAGAATTCCTATGATGGCGACGATTGTATGTAAATGCTTGAACCAGACCTTTAATTCCAGTCTCGCCCCAGAGATAATATTTGTGAACGAGGACAATTGCTAATGAAGAATTGCACAGCAAACCATAATTACACCAACGTTAGCAATCTCGCACGCCTTGCAAACAATCTGTGTCTCTCTCTTAGGTCACCTCACGGGTGCTTTATCCAAACACAGCTCGAGCGAAAAGCTTTTCATCGATCTTTCACTATAGACAAATCCATTGCTACTTCTAGTGGGCGTCCCCCTCAATTGACTTGGCGATTCAATCAATGTTTATTGCCGCTGGATTTGAGTGATGAGCACCTTTTATTGAGGGGAAATGACCTGGATCTCGCTCTCAGTCTACTGGATTCTGATGGCTGGAATACTGGGGAAATTTCCTACCCAGTCAGCTATCTAAGGGCCCTATCCATGCTTGGTCGCCACCGAGAAGAGATATTGGAACTCACAATGGGTCCCACAGCGGAGTTATTGAACAATAAGGAAGTGTAAGTTGTGACTATACTTGAAAGGCCTTGAGTGGAATGCTAAATATAAAGTTAGAGACGTTATACAACGATTACAGGCAACCTATACGGGGTTGCCTTTACGGCTGCAGTACAATCCCAACGACAATGCCCACCTAGCACCGTTCGACTTTCTCAACACAATATTCCTTCACTTAGAATATCACAAAAGCATTTTCCTATTGTACCGACTATCACAGGCTGTACCATTAAGCCAGAACAAACCACTGTTATCCTCCGCCAAGGCGATTATTAATGTGATGACCATGATATATACCCACCGCGACCGCCTTGGAGAGATGTTCTTATTCTTTCCTTGGGCTGTTATGTCTTATGGCACGCCAGCAGCAGCTATTCTTGCCATAGAGTTGTTGGTCCGACCTCAGTGTCTTGCCCTCATTGCCGACGTGACGGAGATCCATCCCCGATCGGAGATCATCCAAGAACTCAGTGTTTTTATCAGTTGTTTGCAGAGTATTCCAACGACTGAAGGAAATCATGCCCCCTGCCGCCGAGTGGCACGGACCCTTCGCAAAATCCTGGATCAGGTTCTTGAATTCCCAGCAAGAACAGTGTCAACCGCTAGCACTGTCTGTACGGCATCACCGGCGACGGACGTCGACTCTGCTATTGGGCTAGACATTGACTGGCAAGTATTTGCGACGGGTCCTTGCGATCCCGACTACACCCTGTGGTTGGATTCTAGCACCTGGATGCAGATGGCTGACCCTCTGGACTTCCGGATGGAGGATCTTGGGCTGGAAATCCCAAACGAGGCTTACTTTGGCGGGCTTACGGATCAAGATATGACGTTTAACAGTGATATCATTTAATCAGCGAAGATACAAGAAGAACCAGCAAACACCCCTGGATACACCATGATGCAGTCATGAAACTCTTACAAGGCATGGCATTGGCGACGGAGGTCCTCGACAGTGGTCGATTGATCGCCCTCGACCATTGCGCGCAGCAAAAAGCCCATGCGCGCACAGAGAGTGTTGATAATAGATTGCGGGAGAAGGCATTTATCCCATCGCAGATCCACTGTCACTCCGAAGTGACTGACAGTGCATTGCACAATCAACCCGAGATATCCATCCAAGTTCATAAAATCTTCCGTCTTACGAATTGGGCTATTCTGCTCCTCCGAATTTGGGTTCCCTCCACAGTCGCTGTGGATGACCAGCATATGGTGGAAGTCAAAGAGTCGTACCTTCTCAGGCCTCATCGACATGATTGTCTCCATTCCGACACCTTCATAAGATATCCTTTCTGTTGATTGAGCCTGAATCTCTGCCAAGAACCCTCGTACTGTCGAGCGCAGTCGCTCTTCTACCTTGATACGCACCGGGACCAGATTGATTGTTGGTCCAGCGAAGCGATCAATATTGTCGACAGCAGCGGTGCGCCCGCTTACGAGGTGTTGGTAGGTCGCGTCGCTGGTGCCGGTGAGCGAGGCGAGAACCATTCCCCATGCAGCGTGGATTGCTGTCGCCATAGCGATTGACTGATCATTCGCTCGCTTGAGTCCCAGCACCAAGCGATGTGTCTCATGAGGGCGGACCACATATTCCGGAGTCGGGTAATGTGGGAACGCGCTTGCATCAGCCCCTTTTAGGTATCGAGTCCAGTATTGTTCTGACAAGACTCGATCCTGGCTCTGCAGAAAGCCAACATAGTCTTGGAGTGGACACGTCTTCTGAGAAATGAGTCCTTGATACCTATTCACTAGGGCCTTGCGAACCTTTTGCAAGGTACATCCGTCAAAAATAGCATGGTGAATGGACCAGATCAGGTACCGCTCTTGATATTCTCCTTCTCCTACAATTGCAAAGATTCCCTGGTTCAATGGTGCGCCGAGACAAGTCATATTCAGCAAAACCTTCTGCATATGACGCTGAAGATCATGGATGGTTGCAAACTGCATCAAATGGAGCTCTTCATTTTCCGAAACCACAGCTTGCAGAATGTCCCAACCGCTTGGACGCACTAGTCTCGTCCGCAAACATGGGAACTCCAGACAAATGTCTCTCCATGCGCTTCGCATTCTGGTGAACTGCACATCGTTATCAATTTCATATCGAGTTTGCAGCACACAAGTCCCTGGGGTGCGTAAAGAGTCCAAAAAAGTCGACTTCTGATACCCAGTGACGGGGAAAACGTCTTCGAATTCATTCATGCCACGGCCAGTTTGTTGTTCAATTTCGTCACTGACACCACCCAGTGCCTCCTTGCCTCCTACCAGGGACCAAGCTTGAACCCCTTGAAGAGCCTCAGACTCGATCATCTTTGCACCTGCAGCCATTCGTCGGAAAACAGGGTTCTGGAGGGCAAAGGCAGCAGACAGTCTCAGATTCGCAGCTCGTGCAGCGGAAACAAGCCGCATCACTTTTATCGAGTCACCACCAAGGAAAAGAAAGCTATCATTCATTGTGATGTCTGTCCGACCGAGGACATCTGTCCAGCATTTCATCAAGATTTTCTCCACAGCCGAGAGTTCAGTGGAGAGAGGAGTGGATGGCAGATTAGTCGCAGCATTTGAGCTATAATTCCAGGCGATGTTCTCCAGATTCTCCCTACCCATAGGAAAGCTTTTTTCTGTAGACACAGGGAAATAGAGGCTGGGTATCATGTGCTTGGGAAGGAATTGACCCATTTCTATCTGTAAGCCTGCTATCTGGATCATATATTGCTCGACTTTATCCGTCGAAATGAAACCAGCCAGGACACGATGGTTTGAACTTTCATTGGGACGAATCAGTTGAAGAAGGCAATTCTGCCGAGGAATGCCAGCAATTGCCGCCATTTGTTCTTCAACACGGCCTGTATCGATAGTTTGACCTAGATATTGAATTGTTCTGGTGTGTGTAGGAAGCGAGATCTTGAGATTCAAATCCTGGTTATTGGTTCGAATCTGACAGATGGTTTTGTTTTTTTCCATAGCTAGGACCTGTGAAAGAATTGCCAGAAAGCGACTCATAAGGTTCTGCATTGTTTCCATTTCCAAGACGCGATTGTCATAGTTCATCCAAACATTCACCTCAGATGACTCAACGAGGCAGTTGACAACCAGGCCATGTGCTGAAACTGTATCCAAGCGGGTAGGATTCATCCAGTTCAAGGACATATCACCAATTACCTGCTCCCGAGGCAATTGAACGACCAATGAGCTTTGAAACTTGCAGTAAGCTTGCAGGCGTCCGTTGTCGACGTTGGCGATACGTTGCATACCAGTCTGCTCAAATGGCATCATGCGTACTGACTGATCTCTCAGCTGGCCCAGAAACTCTCCGATAGAAAGCGACCCGCTCGCGGTTGTCCGCAGTGGAATAGTTGTGACTGTTGGGCCGACCACATCTGGGTATTCGTGGCGACCACTCAGGTTGACACCAAATAGGACGTCTTCCTGTTGAGTCATCTCACTAATGGTAATTGCCCAGGCGGCACGTACCATCAAGGGCACCGTGTATTGAGAGGTGCTAGAAGAGGGAGCAATATAGATCTGACCTGCATGCCGTGAATTGGTCTCAGGTCGGAAGTTAGCGTATGGCAAGATAGGATAATCCATCACAGCACCGTGGTCAAGTTCTTTCTTCCAAAACGCTTCCATATCCTTCGGTGCGCTCATGGATTCTTGCACAAAGCTGGTATATGGTGCGGTAGGGGATACAGCAATCCCACGGGCATACATTGAATGCACTTCGCCGAACAGGCGGGAGCTTGTCCATCCATCAGTCAAGGCATGGCTGACAGTCCAGACCAATGTTTGAGAGTCGGTATTTTTGTCCGTAAGAAGATGAAATTGGCTCAGTGGCTGGCGTGGTAGTAAAAGACTCGACTTTATCCGCCTGCGCAGCTGGGTCGAGTCTGGTTCACATTGCTCTTCCCAGTGAAAGTCGTCCATCAACACGACCTGGAAAAGACCAGACGCAGTGTTGTAAAATCGAGTCCGTAGGATTGGATGTGCCTGCATGACATGCCTCCAAGATTCTCGTACCCGCTGAACATCTACTCCACTCGGGATCGTGAATGTGTACTGCATGATATATGCTCCTTTATTTGCCGTTGAAAGAGTGACGAAGGTCTCCTGAATTGCAGTAGCAGGATAAACATCCTGAATCACCTTATCTTCAATTTTCCAGTCCATAGCGATCTCTAACTTGAGTCGAGAGGGAACCTTGAATGAACAGGCTTTAATAGCTGAGCCCGTGTTTGTGGCGCCATGAGTGGTGACGACTTTCGCCATCTCACTTAGTATGGGGTAAGCGAAAATATTCTTCACGGTGAGGTTCCAGGATTGCTTGCGAGAGAGGGCAGCCAAGCGCATGGCTAACAGGGAGCTGCCACCCAAGTGAAAGAAATCTGACTGAGAGTGTATTGTCTCAACAGACAGGTGTAAAGTCTCTGCCCACATCTCCCGAAGTCTCTGCTCTTTCTCCACCAAGCCTGCGGAGGTGATTTTATCCTCATTCGCATGACGAACGGATTTTTGTTGCACAAGCAGCGTGGAAATCATATCGCTGGCAATTTGGCGCACAGCCTTCCTGTCTGTCTTTCCAGTAGCTCCGAGAGGGATTTCTTTCACTTGAACAATGCGCGACGGGACAAATGCCGGTGGAAGTACCTGTTTGAGACTTTCTATAATCTGGCATTCTAACCTATCAAAAGCCAAAGATGCACTCAAAGAGTCGTCCACTTGCACAAGTGCGACTAAAATCTTCCCACTCCCGGACGGGTTAATCGCGTCCACCACGCCATGATAATCCCCAGGTAGCACCAACTGGAGCTGGGTCTCAACCTCGCCCAATTCAATGCGCTGTCCATTAATTTTGACTTGATCATCGCTGCGACCTTTGCAAGTCAACAGCCCGTAAGCATCCACATACCCCAGGTCGCCCGTGCGATAGAAGCGTCGTGATGGAGCCCAGGAGAGGCCCTCGACGAAAGCGCGGCTTGTCTGGGTCGGGTTTTGCAGATAACCACGGCTCACGTTTGGCCCTTCAACCAATATCTCTCCAATAAAGCCTCTAGGGAGCCGACGTTGGAGGTTCGTTGGGTCTACCACAAAACATCGACTGGCTCCTGCGTGGCCAATCACTCCAGCAGCCCAGTTGGGATCACTGCAGCTGATAACAGTAGACTGCACTGTGCACTCAGCAGGGCCGTAGTTATTCCAAACCTCAATCCGTGGTTGCCACCGGTCGACGCAGGCAGTAGTCAGGGGCTCTCCGCCGAGAAACAGTTTCTGGACGGTTGGAAAGTCCTCGGGTGAGAGTTGATCCACGATGGATGGGGTGAACTTTGCGTGGGTGACACCCATGCGTGTCATAGCTCCAGAAATATCGTTCATGCGCTCATCTTCTGATAAGACACAAAGACAACCTCCATTGGCCAATGTGTAGAAAATTTCGTGGATTGAGCCGTCAAATGCATATGATAGGAATTGAGATTGTCGGACCCCTGGAATATTCAGCACCATTTGATCTCCGCCAAAATAAAGGCAAGAGCTGCAGATGTTGCGATGTTCCACAACCACTCCCTTTGGAGTTCCAGTAGTCCCCGAAGTAAAGATGACATAGGCCGGATCATGCGCCTTAACACCAGACGGTGCTGTTGTTAAGCTCTCAACGATTTCCTCGATATATGTTTCATCCACAGGAATGATATGAGAGACCAGTGGCTCCAATGTGGTTGTCAAAGATGGAGAGCAAAGCCCCACAGCTGGCTTTCCTGAAATTTCTTCGGTCGCTAACTGGGCAACAATTGAATTCACTCGAGCAAGGGGCATATCATATGGGAGAGTTGTGAAGGCGCCGCCAGCTTTGAGAACTGCAATCTGGGCCACGTGAGTAAAAGCGGACTTTTCGAACAAAAGGGGAACCAAAGCCCCTTTCCGGACCCCAACGCGAACAAGTTGACTGGCCAGTTTTGTCGAAAGCTCATCGAGCTCCCGGTAAGTAAAGTCACCATCCCAGGCGCAGATGGCAGGTGCATTTGGTCGAGACCGAGCAAATGAGGCAATCACCTCATGTAGAAGATTTGAAATGGCTGGCTTGAGAGATGGATCGTTTATAGTCGCGTCCACCTGGTCTTGTGGGCTAAAGTAATCCAGATCGCCAACCAGTAATGGACTGGAAGATAGTTGTACCAGTTGCTGCGCAATGAATTCCAACTGAGAAAGCAATCGGCGAGGCATGCTCAGATCTACCAGTCTGGGATCAACCCAAAGAGACACTTTGTTGAGATTGCATTGCACAATGATGTGGCATGACGAAATATGTGCCAACAATTTTAAGTCGTTTGCTCTGTTATAATAAGAAGCTGTAACAATGGCTGTTCGAAAGGTATCATCCAATTTGGCCGCATGGCGCTCTGCCAGAGGAAAGGCATGCACAGTATTTTCCGTTACACACAAATCGGCCTCTGAAAATGTGCTGGCTTGTTTCATCACATTTCTGAGGTCAGTGTGTGTACCAAGCGTCAGTGTTGATGCAATGGATCGTGTGTCGAGCTGATTGATTCTTCGACATTGTATATCCAATGAGTCTGCCTGTGCATATCGAGCGAGTAATAAAAACCACGCCGCTCTTACAATATTTGTTTCAAGTAATTGAGGCTGGAATGTAGCCTCAACTGACTCCTTGGCAAGGAAGGCTTGAAAAAGGGATTGGTCAAGCTCCTGTCGAGAGGTAAGAGAGGTGTTCTGAAGAAATGTATTGAAGGATTGCATTTTGGTCACGGAGAAGTTCGTATCTCCAAGCCTATTGATAGGTATGTTGATGAAAACGATAGGCAATTCTTGCTTGTTTGGTTTGTAATTTGGTTTGTATTTGTTGGATTTGGGTCTCCTTCCCCAGATCCATCCTGAGCCATGATGATGTATAGGACTCTTTAATGACACCATTCGCATCTAATTACGGCCTTCCCAAGGAATGACATCAACACCGACGGTGTTAACTTGTATACCCAAGTTTTCAAGATATCCGCATTCAAGGTCGGAAGCGCATGTACAAGTCCGACTCCATATCCGTATGAACACTAGATCTGCAAATTGACCCACAAGCATGCTGGTATGACCGATGCATGTACCGAGTATAACCTTACGATTCTACAAATAATCCATTCGAATAAAGGTCATGATATTTTAAGGCCTTCAGTGGTTAAACTAGAGAAGTCGTCTCGATCTTGATTGTTGTAGTTGCTAGTAAGTTGATTGGCTGTCAGATTTGATGCCTGTGGCTTAAGGTGTCTAGTGGAGTTCCAACGGTGGCATGTAATCAACTAGATCTTTTCTCTGCCCCTTTCCCCAATATCCTTCCCATCCTCTATCTTCCCCTCTTTCCCCCATCCTCCTGATACCACCGAAATGCCGCAGGATACTTTTCTTTTCTTTCCCTACTACATCATTACGTAGCATTCTCAGAACATGCCATGGTTGTGTGTTGGTGGCACTAGCGAAAGGGGTCGGGATCGGAATCGGACTAAAAACTTCTACCCCTCCTCCATATGTAAATCCCATATCCGAACTGAATCTTATTTCAATAGAAATCCTCTCATCTTAAGAAGAATTATATGAGTTTTGAATGAATACGAAAGGGCCAAGAAATCTAAACTCAGGTCCCCTCGAGCCAAACAGTTTCGGGTGCATCTTCGGAGCTCCACACACAGCGAATCTCAGATCCCCTCACGGGTCCCAATATCCCAAAAGATCCGTACTCGACCATTGACCAATCCACTCTGCACAATGACAGAGAAACTGATCTCAAAGGAAGATGATTCTCCAAAGGCTATCTCCACTATAGTCTCCACACCGGTCGAGGCCAAGCCCCAAGCCACACAAACAGTCGGTCTGGTTGCAGCCTTGGCAGGCATATCACTTACAATATTCATTGGAGCCTTGGATATGAACATAACTGCCACAGCAGTGCCGTCTATTACTGATGAATTTCACTCGTCTGCTGATTCTGGCTGGTATGGGTCCGCATAGTAAGTCAGGCCTTCATGCAGCTAGATCGTTGCATTAAACTGGAAATTCCCTTTATTAACTTTCATTCAGCCTCTTGAGTGTCTCAAGCTTACAGCTGTCATGGGGCCGCCTCTACAAAATCTTCCCCGCCAAGTGGACCTTCTTGTCCGCTTTGACCGTCTTCGAAGTCGGATCCCTTCTATGCGGCACCGCCCCGAGCTCCGCGGCCTTCATTGTCGGTCGAGCAATTGCAGGTATGGGGATAGCCGGAGTATTTTCTGGGGCTATGATGTATGTAACTCTGTCTTCTATCAATCTTCATATCATACCTGACTAACTCTCGCCGGCGGGATGAAACAGTATTGCATCTTACACAATCCCCTTACGTTTCCGCCCCTTGGTCAATAGCGGGCTTGCTGTCTTGATGGGGTCAACTCGTGCTTTAGCCCCCATCATTGGTGGTGCGTTGACATCAACTGTCGGCTGGCGCTGGTGCTTCTACCTCAATCTTCCTTGCGGAGGATTATGTGGTGTTCTCATAGCCTTGGGTACTGGTATCCAAGAGGCCACAGAGAAGTCTACAGAATCATGGATTACCAGGCTGCGCTCCTTTGACTGGATGGGCTTTCTTTGTTGGGCACCATTCACTGCCTGCCTGCTTCTCATCATACAATTTGGAGGCGCGCAATACGCCTGGAGTGGCCCACAACTCATTGTCCTGTATATTACCGCAGTCCTTACCCTCCTGCTCTTCATATATACCCAGCTACGCCTTGGAGAAAGGGCAACTGTTCCACCACGATTAATTAAACAACGCAGCATGATCTGGGGCTCCATATTCGAGTTTCTCATCGGTGGTGCGAGCCAATTGCTACAATACTTCGTGAGTCATCAGCCTTCATAGCTTTGCCTTGACCAAATTGAGTGCAAATTATCGCTAATCAATGATCCAGCTACCCATTTTCTTCCAAGTTGTGCAGGAGAAGTCTGCCCTTGGCTCCGGTACAGCCATTCTGCCACTGCTAATTTCCTACACCCTGTCACTCACTCTGACAGGGGTGGCCATCTCAGTGGTTGGACAATATGCACCTTTCATGCACGTTGGAAGTGCCATTGCTGCAGTTGGCATGGGATTGCTGAGTACCATGACTGTGCACTCCTCCCTTGGTCAATCCATCGGATATCAGATTCTATGCGGCGTAGGAGTTGGCTTAGCATTGGACGGTCCGCAACTTGCTGCACAGACTGTCTTCGATCAAACTGATGTGCCCGTGGCTTTGACTGTTGTGACAACATTGATGAATCTTGGCGGGGCAGTTTTTGTTTCCGTGGGCAGTAGTATTTTCAATAACCGTGCAGCAGTGTTGTTGCAATCGAGCGCACCAGGTTTGAGTGAGGCTCTGGCTGGAGGAACTGGTTTAACAGAATTGGTAAAATCATTGCCTGTTGGTGAGAAAGAAAAGGTAATTCAAAGTCTTCAAGTCATCCTATCCAATATATTCCAATGTGGAATAGCGATTGTGGTGCTTTCATTTGTTGTTTCATTAGGTGTCGAGTGGCGATCAGTGAAAAGCAAGAGCCCTCCAGCTTCGGATGTCAGTGACAAAGAGCGCTCGATAGGAGGAGAGTATGGAGACAGTGAGACCACATAAGGTAGCACATTGGATATTTCCAAGGTTTATACTTCATCTAGCGATTTATACCCAGCTGTCTGATATATTGGATCCAAATGAATTATTCTTAGCTAAGTCGTGCCTATTTCGGGGTAGTGTGGCCGTCAGTCGCGTCGAGGTCGAATGCCTTACTCAGCCTGATTTTGGCCTTAACCCAGCTTCAATTGACTCATGGTCCTAAACTTTAGATAAACATTCCGCTTCTCATCGGCGATGGCTGGAATTTGAAACTATTTGGTACATATTACCTAGGGGAATTAAAGAAAATACACATAACCTTGCTTGATTCAAATTGATATGTAAAAAAAAGCTTCATACGAGCCAAGATAGACACTAATAATTTAATAATGTGTAATGTGTAAGAAAAGGCGCTGGCTCTCTGGGTATCACTCCTTAACTAGGGTACTCTAAGTCTGGAGTGTGACCAAGTGGGTACCTTGTACTCGATGATATTATTATTTTGAATTTTAAATACTATGCTTGACCCAATAGCGATATTTGAATGTGGTGGTGCACCTTGAATGAGTTTTCGCGTTGTCCAATTATCGCGCTTCGCATATCATTGTAGTAGCCCAACCTCCATAATATCAGACCCAATTAAAGCGGACATATCATAACTGTCATAATGCACTCCTTTGCAGGGCCCTCTAAATAATTTGATCTTGTACGCTGCGATGAAGCGCGTGTTGAAACTCAGCACAGTAACCGGTTACTGAATCGTCTTGTTTTTTGGTTGAATGGTTGAGTGTGCCGACATGCTAAGTCTCTGCACTACTTAGCTTCACTTTCACTTGCTGTTGTGACGTGAGCACAATATCCATTATCTGGCTCAATATTAGGGGATGTAACCCTTCCAGATTGAGGTTATATGTGTGCGCCTCCCCTTGCAAGTTGGCGTTAGGCAGAGGATGCATGATATACTCACTAGAATCTGAGGGCGATGGATTGATTGACTGGTCAGCCTGCATTTGAGGACAGAGATCAAGCCATGAGCTCTCAGATGGTGAATATAATGAGGAAAATGGAGCAAGATCAGGAGCCTGTGTCATATCATGGTCCCTGGGCTCTGGCATCTCGCACACAAGGGGCGAACAATTTGTTGCTGTTCTACCAGTCGTGAACTGAGAACTGAGAGGGTCGAATAGCCGGGGGCAAGAACCAATGATATCAGGAAGCAAAGACATGTCAACATAAGCTTCCTCAGTAGTAAAATGAGCGGAAGATGGAAAATCATAAATGTTGTTCATGTCATCAAAAGTTTGACATTCTCCAGGCGTGAGGTTTTGCGAAAATCCCCCATTATCGGAGTCTGAATCTGACCCATAAGTCATGCCTGAGCCCAAAGTGGTGCTTGGGCCACAAGGTGGTGATTCAACGTGTGTTGAATGTGAGGAAGAGGTGCATGAGGCTGGTGATTTCCCAGATGCATTTAAACGTCTTCGTTGCACGATAATATATCTGTCCATAGCACGTAAGCATATCTACCCTTGGAGATCATACATACCATACATACCGATTTTTCAAATCAGTTGAGGACCTTCGTGGAAATTCCTTCTCACTGATCTCTCGCCAAGCCCGACCATGAACTCGAACGGCCTCTAACAAGCGCATATCCTCTTCCTCATTCCACTCGTCACGGATAAGATTAGGATCTAGGAAGTGATACCATCTTTTTGCGCATTCTGTGGATCTGCATTAAAAAAAGTCAAGCTGCTGATAATGTGATAGAACTTACGATCTGCATGTCGAGTCTGAACATCCTGCGCGACAAGTGTCCAACTGTAGCGATATTTGTGTTAGCAGAGTTCAATGTCAAAAAGGGTTGCTGATAGGATATTTTCATACGAGAGTCCACGTTGTTCTACTGCCTTGCGGAGTCGATGGTCCTCGTCTGAGCTCCAAACGCCCTTATTCACGTTTGTTTGCAGTTTGCTCCACCTTTTGCGGCAATCCTTGTTGGTTCTTGATTCCAGCTTGGTCGCAATGATGCTCCAATTTTTCACGTTGCCAATGGTATTAACTATTAGAAAATCATGTTATGAGTGGCCATATAACCCGGCGATAGAACAAAGCTCACTTTGCAAAGTTGCCTCTTCTCTCAGTATTCGATCTTCCTCGGCCGTCCAATAGTTGCGTGTTCGGGACACAGGTTGCATCATGATCAGCTATGGTCACTATACGTTATCGTCTCATACAATACTATCAGAACAAATTTGCATACACATCCTCATATAAATCACCGCAATAGCCACTGTTGATTCCATGCATTACATAATCTGCGTAGGGGTCGGAGTCGGAAGTCTTAAGGGCACCACTAAATGGGCCCTAGCCCGACCCCGTCTTACCTCAGCAATACTGTTCAGCGCAATTCAGGTCTCAGGAGATTCGGACTAACTGAATCCTTTGATGTGTGCCATAGCATTGTCACCGACTCAAAATCTCAGATGGGCGAAGAATGAAGAGAATAGGGGACCTTCTTTTCTCGATGCTGAAAATATAGTAGAACAATCCCAGGAAATTTAAATGCCAGCATAGCCTATTTCGATATTATTACGTAGGTGTTTTTTTTTGGTCAATGTCATGAGTGATCTTATCCAAGTAACTATTCGGCAAGAAAGAGTTAGTGATGCTTCTTGCTTGCATGGATGCAGTGGAATCTGGCCTTAGCTTTTGGCAAACTCAAATTAAAAACGACTATAGTCTGGTCCCTGGGGTTCCAACCTACCAGAGCTATGGCAAGATTCGTTTGACGTTTGTTGAAAAGGGACATCATACATATTTCGAGGTGGCGTTGCAAATAAAGGTGTTGGAATGTGTAGCCAGATCAGGAGCTTCGATCTAGTACAGATTGTACAAATAACTGTGCAGGGCACCACGTGGCGTAAAATTTTCAAACTACCAGGGCTGTTATTTTCCCATTGTATTATTTGAGACCCTAAGAATCAACTGCTGTGCACTCTAGTTAAGCTTGACATATTTTACGTATGTACGAATGGCAGCTATTGATTTCCTTTGTTTACTAGGGTATGACCTCTTTTTCTTTTTCTTCGTGATTTCTTCCGGTGGGCGTTTTAGCCTACATTGGCCCTACACGAAGGCCAAGATTTGTGCGACCTTGCGTTGAAATCAAGATTCATTCTATTAACTCCAAACCGATTCTCTCAACTGATGCCTGCTGCTGGGGATGGGGCATAGGTACCCGATAGATCGGGCCTTTGCCCCTGGTTTGTTACCCAGCCATGAGGTTGTTGATAGATATCTCCCTCTCTCCTAGGGAGTTCAATTTATCACCTTCTCTCTATATTCCGTAGCTCCTGCCCCTCTGCCGTCTGCCTTTGCTACGAAAGAAAACAGCAAGGTGCCTTAGATCCGCTTCCAGATCCAACCGACCTGCACCACACGAGCCACGAGGAAGAAAGTAGCACCCAGGAACATTGTAAGTCCACAAAAGATTTGCAGGTACAAGTAGCCACCTCCGTCATGTGCAACCAGAGCTCCAGCAATTGGATTTCCTGTCAGGGCAGCGATACTGATAATGAAGAAGTTCGAGCCGTTACGGACGCCGATGCTCCGGATATCCTTTGTCACCTGAGCCACAATAGCAGGAATCATGCTGACGAAGGTACCGCTGGTGAACCCAAACAAAGCGGAGAAGACGATGATGGGAGCATTGCCGTGGCCGGGAATCCAGAGTGCCAGAACAATGATACTGGTAAGATAGGTGGTGACAATCATGACATTGAAACGGCCGACGCGGTCTCCAAGCCAGCCCGGAAAGATACGACCGATGACACTGCAATGAAGATCAGTATACGCCAAAGAGAAAAAAAAATCAACGCATCAGGCTGTTAAATTGGGGATGATTTACCTGCCAGCGTTCAAGATAGCCAGAAGATAGCCAGAAAGATTCAGAGACATTCCATCATGCTGCGCCTGCAGAATGATAAAATTGGTCGGCAGAAAGACTCCCCAGAAGAAGAAGAAGCTTCCAAGTGCAACGAATAGGAATGGTGGCTCCTTGAATGGGACCAGAAACTGGCTTGCGGCAATTGGAGTGGGCTTCGGAGGCAGACGAGACCGGATAGTCAGGTTTCCAATAATGAGCAAACCAATGAACATGAATGCCACTGCACGCATGGACCAGGCAAATCCAACGGTTGGAATGAGTCGGTCAATCATGATGCTGAGAGGAGGTTAGCTGGATACACGTGTGGAAAAGGCAAGGCAGAGATACTTACGGAAGAATGACACCCGCTAGAGATGATCCCGCAGAGATGATGCCAAAGGCAAAGGCGCGCTTCTTCATAAACCAGGTTCCAATTGGGTTAAGGCATCCGTAGAAGATGGCGCTGGCACCCAAGGCACTGAGTATTGACTGGGCTAGGAAGAACTGATAGTACTCAGAGGCCAGACTGGTCATCATCAGACCCAGGACGTGGCAGATTGTGCCACCCAAGAGCATGTATCGAGGGCCGAAGTTGTCGAAAACCTTGCCAAAAATAGGGGCACCGAGGAACATCATAAAGGTTTCTGTGGAGCTGATCCAGGCGACTGTTGAAGCGGAGTACGATGCGAGCTGGTCACGTTGGTAGTAGTCTTGGAAGACTCCAATACAGTTAATCCAGCCCATCGACGCGAACATGCAGCACCAGGAACCTGCCACAACCGTCCACGCTCGCAAACCACCATCAGGAAAGTCTGCTGGATTGGGACCGGCGGGCTTTAGAGCTGCAACATCCTCTTTGCTGTCAACATCGGAAGATGAATTTTCAGGAGGATTCAGCTTCTCCAAATCGGCGGTGGAGGAAGGTGAGCTATCGCTGTCCTGGGAAAGGCTCATTGTGGGGTTTCGTCGTGATTCGTAGCTCGACAGGATCGATCTGAGGGTCTCGTATGACTTGAACCAAGCCTATCGTTCCTAGGATATGGCACTATAAACACTGGATTAAAAAACTTAAACAAGAGGTCGTCCAGAATTTCTTGGCTGGAGAAGCAGTCTCCTGAATTATACTTCGCTCAGCAGGCTGGCATACGGCCTCGGCCTTGAGGATGGAGCCCGAAGTAGACCGACACCGCGAGCGCATCCTTGTCTTTTTAGCGGACCTGAGTACAGCTCCAGCTTTCCAAATAGACAGAGTGACCCTGAATTTGGAGCAACTGATCTCTCATGTAGGCCTGTTATCCAATCAGAACGAATAAACTAGCGGGAACGCTAGACCGAAATCGGAAACGTAATATCCCACCGGAAACTAGACCGCATTATCGCCCATTGATCCACACTGGAGACACCGTGATTGGTGGATGATCAGGATCCCACCGGGCCAACGCCGACTCCGAATCTCGACACATCTCACGCGAAGGGGGTCTTGCTGACATAAAGTACAAAACAAAGGAGTCAAGGACGTCACGAGAAAGTTGTCGAGATGTTGTCACCGCCTGGGCAGAGATTGGTCCTTTGACACGCTCATGCTCCCAATCTCTGCTTTCAAACGCGGCATTCTTGATCGGCCATTTCTCCTTGTTTTGCCTGCGATTGTTCTCCTCGTTTCGTACCTCGGGTTATCGCCACTGCCACATCATCCAACTACTGTTACCACAACTTCTATCGCAGACACTAGTATCTTTCCTATAGCTGGCACAACTATGTCTTTTGACACAATGCGCGCTATCGTGATGCACGAGATTGGTGGTCCTGGGGTGTTGAAGCTCCAGACAGTACCCAAACCAATTCCCACAGCGGGTCAGGTCCGGATACGGGTCAAGTCATTTGGGCTTAATCGTTCGGAAGTGTTCACGCGTCAAGGTCATTCACCCGGTATAACATTTCCGCGTGTTCTGGGCATCGAGGCTGCCGGACTTGTCGATGATGCAGGTCCTGACTCAGGCTTCAAAGCTGGCGAAGTCGTCGTCACTGCAATGGGCGGCATGGGCCGTGTCTTCGATGGCGGATATGCCGAATACACAGTAGTGCCGGCCACCCAAGTGCGACGTGTCAATGCTACCGCCGCCTTTGGCCCTGATCAACCCGTGCCCTGGGACATCTTGGGCGCTCTTCCCGAACTTATGCAGACAGCTTGGGGCTCCTTGTTCACTAGCCTCGAGCTCGTTCCCAGTGACAGATTACTTATCCGTGGTGGAACTACAAGCGTGGGGTTGGCTGCTGCTGCCCTTGCTCGATCGCATGGGGCCTCTGTCACCGCGACAACCCGCAACCCAGCACGTATAGAGTTCTTACATGGTCTTGGTATTGACGACGTCATCATCGATGACGGATCAATATTGGCCGAAGTTCAGAAACGTGCTCCGTTCAGCAAAATCCTTGAGCTGGTTGGGGTAACCACATTAGAGGACTCTCTCCGATGCGTGGCGCCGGGCGGTACTATCTGTATGACAGGTATTGCTGGAAATAAATGGACCTTTGACCAGTTCACGCCCATGGCGTCCATACCGACCTCTGTTAAGTTGACCACCTATGCGAGCACCACGGATGCCGTGTTGAAAACGCCCATTGAGGAGATCGCTCGAGATCTGGCGACAAGCAATATTCAGTTGCCTATCAAGACCTTTCCGATGGAGCAAATTGTGGAGGCTCATCGATTGATGGAGGAAGAAGGGGCATTGGCCAAGATTGTGATGATTGTTTGAGGTTTCTGGACTCAGCTTCCACATGGACTGCAGTATCATACATGCAGCTCACTATGTATGGGAATGTATATTCGCGCTGTAAGCACTCTTTCGAGAAACGTGACTTTCAGTCAGAATTCTTTCATTTTTAGGATTATATTTGGTCCTTGCGTTCTCTCCTAGGGATTTGTCACAATGGTAGGTATTCACGTAACAAACGGTCACCATGGGGGAAAAGTCTCTAGTCGTCGCAATCCAGTCATTTCCACTGACAGCCTCCGCCTATTTATCAGACTGTCGGCTTATTCCAAGGTTTTCCACGCCAGCCCCACCATACTTCAACGGCAGCCACGCCGCGAGCACGGACCACAAGCGGAGTGTATATGCAAGTGGGCAGGGAAGCATGCAGATGGCCAGGGGATCCCCAATTTAGCCTAATAATGCCTGCTTTCTTTGCATGGTCTGCTATGTAGGCGTCCTGGAGATCAATCTTGTTTAGACACCCGTTTTCATCAAAAATCTACATTTTCTCGTCCGTTGAATATTCTACATGGATTGTAATTATGTGCAATATCTATCACTGTAACATCTTAAATAATATTCAAATCTGCTGCCCAGCTGTATGATATTGCATAATCAAAAGAAGTGGTAGTGATGTAGATCTCAGGTTTGTGGTTCCAATTGGCGAAGACATATTTTATCCTACTAGGCATTCAGACGTCCCACCAATCTCATCTTTACCAACTGCTGGGCGATTTTATGAGCCTGTGGACCGCAATCACGTCTGTATCCATGTCTATTAGAAACTTTGGGAATTTTCACTGGATCATTTATCACGATGATAGTATATATTTCAACGACTAAAGTAACACCAATTATTTATAATTGCTCGCGATGAATTTAATTGATCGTAGGTAAAACTCGGTGCCGGTCGCAACTTTCAATGGTTGATATTCAACGTTCGTAAGTTGAGCATCTGAACTTTGAAACCAGACGACCATTTAGTTACATATTATGTCCTATATATTATAATTGATTCTAGTTGGTGTATCTCACAGGAGTGCTCCTTATTCAATATTTTCAAGGGGCATCTGCTCTTGACCAACCCGGAGGGCGACTCCGAGCCGAAGATACGGAGACTGATTGAGGGCACTCATGGTACCGAGATAAACCATGTGCTACTATCTGATTCCAAGACTTTAAACAGCCAAAAAAAAAACCAAAGTTTTGACTGAAGGATCAGTCCACGGGTAAGGCCGCTGCCACCCCCGCTCATCAGGATCAATGATCCTGTCGGGCTTCGTCCAAAGACAGCTTACCTGGTATATCCCACCGGAACTAGAAAAATGACTTACCAGCTTGAATCCTTTGGGAATCTTCATGCTCACTGATCGTTTTGTCAACTAGATAGACTCAATGGGGGCGGTGCCTCCCGAGCCGTCTTACTCGTTCGGGCATAATTTGGCTTACAATGGTACTTTTCGGATACATTCTCAAAGTTTACGGGGTAGACCCAGACCATATGCAATGTTCACTACCGTTGATATAATAAATAATGACCTGTTAGACAGGGGAATAGATTTCTGTAGACCCTTGCAAAATTCAACCTTGCAAACATGTCGTTCACAACCCCATCCATGTTGGTCTTTGGACCTCAGGCATCAACTCCGTCCTCGGAAACATTATCCCAGCTGCGATCTTTACTTGAATCCGACTCTCAAGCGCCATTACAGCCCATTCGGAATGCACTCAGCGATATCGCCTCTGTGTGGCCAACTCTGGCAGCATCTGGCCTACAACTCAATGGTCTCCCAGGAGACCAATATATCCAGCAACTTGTTAGTCTGGTCACCTCTCAGGAGGCAAGAACAGAGACTCAAATCGACAAGTTGCCAAGCACCGTGATGACGCCTTTGACCGTACTGTTGCATTTAACCCAGTACCTTTTGTACATCGAAGCAAAATCCGTCAATGGTATATCATCTCACGCCCAGCTCCTTGACGAAGTACGACCCAAGGGGGGGATCCAAGGTTTCTGTACCGGGCTTTTAAGTGCTGTTGCAGTTGGCGTCAGCCGCGATGAAGAAGCTCTGACCCGATCGATCGGAACAGCTCTGAAGTTAGCCGTGGCGATTGGTGCTTGTGTCGATGCAGACGCCCGTAGCCAATCATCAAATGAGACTGGATGCGTGGTCGTTAAGTGGTCAAGTGAGGAAGGAAAGAGACAGCTCCTAGGAGCCATTGGCGAGACTCCAGGCGTAAGTGATCATTTCCCTACTATGCCTCCTCTGTTATTTGAACTAATTGTTTTTATTTGTAATTTGCAGGCATACATCTCAGTGTACCCTGACGGCAATGCTGCCACCATCACGGCACCTCTTACCTCAATGACCATATTAACACAGGCCATTCAAGCTCACAAGCTAGTAAGCATTTCAGTCGACATGCGAGGTAGATTCCATACTGCGGATCACCAGACTATTGCAGATAAGCTGAAGGAACTATGTGCGACGGTTCCTGCATTGCAGCTGCCACGCGTGCTAGAACTCTCAGTATCAATTCTCGGGAATGATGGACGGACATTTTCACCAACTTCATTTCTACACGATGTTCTCATCGATGCAATGCTGGTCCAGACAAGCAATTGGCACATGACTATTTCCAGTGCCGCTACAAATACGAGCATGACATCAAGCCATGAACAACTTCAGTTCATTCAATTTGGCAATGTCGATTGCATACCTTCTTCTGTGCTGCGGGCCATTCCGAATATCACTTTACAGAGGATGCCCAAGTCTTTGATGGAAGTCGGAAACATGACCTCGGCAGTGAAAGCTACTGGACAGCCGTCACTACCAAAAAATGGGGTGGCCATTGTTGGTATGGGTGGTCGGTTCCCCGGAGCAGACAACTTGGATGACTTTTGGAAGCTCCTCTGTGATGGTTCATCTCAGTGCAAACAAATGCCAGAGGAGCGCTTTCTTCGTCATAGCCTGCGACGCTCGCCGGATAACAAGCTTCCATTTTGGGGAAATTTTGTCGAAGATATCGACTGTTTTGATCACCGTTTCTTTAAGAAATCATCCCGTGAGGCAGCTACTATGGATCCCCAGCAACGCCTACTTCTTGAAGTGGCCTATGAGGCGCTTGAATCTGCAGAATACTTTTCGCAGGTCCGGGATGTGCCACAGGACATTGGCTGCTATGTCGGAGTGTGTGCATCTGACTACAATGACAATGTAGCGGCCCATGCTCCAAACGCTTTCTCCAGCTTGGGAACCCTGCGTGCTTTTCTGACGGGTAAAATCAGCCATTTCTTTGGCTGGACAGGGCCCTCAATCACATATGATACTGCTTGTTCCTCGTCTGCTGTGGCTATCCACGCCGCCTGCAAGGCTATCCAAACAGGCGAGTGTTCTATGGCACTAGCGGGAGGTGCCAGTCTCTACACCAGCCCCTTCTTTTATCAAAACTTAGCAGGGGCCTCATTCCTAAGCCCCACTGGTCCCACAAAGCCTTTTGATGCGAAGGGGGACGGCTATTGTCGCGGCGAAGGTGTAGCACTGGTGATGTTGAAATCTCTCGCGGCTGCACATGCCGATGGGGACCGAATTCTGGGAGTCATTGGCGCTACCGCTGTCAACCAAAATATCAACACCACTTCTATCACAGTGCCACACGCCGAGTCTCAGGTCAGTCTCTATGAGAAAGTCGCATCCGATGCCGGAATTCATCCCCACGATGTCTCTTACGTGGAAGCGCATGGAACGGGCACACCCGTTGGAGACCCAATCGAGCTGTCCAGCATCCGGAAGGTCTTTGGTGGAGCCACGCGGAAGAACCCAGTGCATGTTGCGTCCATCAAGGGCAATATTGGTCATTTGGAAGGCGCGTCTGGTGCGGCATCCTTAATCAAGACCGTTTTGATGATGCGCCACCAGATGATTCCCGTGCAAGCCAATCATTCCCAGCTGAACCCCAAAATTCCAGCACTAGAACCAGACAATCTCGCCATTCCCAGATCAACAACGCCGTGGAAGGCGCCCGTGCAAGTTGCCTGTATCAACAACTATGGAGCAGCCGGAAGTAACGCAGCAATGATTGTGCACGCGCCGATTCCGATCAAAACGGCGGATACAGTTTGCACGCTGCCCAAATACCCCATTCGCCTCGCTGCCAACTCTGAGACTAGTATGCAAGCTTACTGTCAGTCCTTGCTCAAATATATTCAGAAATGGCGTCGTGAGTATAGCGACAGTGAGATTTTGGCAAGTGTTTCCTTCCACCTCTCACACCAGCAGAATAAATCATTGCCGTTGAACACCATTGCGACCGTGGGCTCTATGTCGGAATTGACACAATTATTGAACAGTCCATCATCGCAGCAGTCGTCTGCTGTTTCGCGAAGCCCCATCCTGGTATTCGGTGGACAGACCAGCACGCAAGTTGGATTGAGTCGATCACTTTTCGACGCCTCTCTTCCACTGCGACGACACTTGGATGCATGTAACGAAACACTCCGATCAATGAATCTTGCTAGTATATACCCCGCCATATTCCAAACAGAGCCTGTCGAAGACCTGGTCTTGCTTCACTCAATGTTCTTTGCGATCCAGTATGCCACCGCCAAGGCCTGGATGGATAGCAATGTCACCCCTGCCGCTGTCATTGGGCACAGTTTTGGCCAATTGACTGCGTTGTGTGTGAGCGAGGTCTTGTCTTTGCAGGACGCGATTCGACTTGTCACTGGGCGTGCTCATTTGATGAACAGCCAATGGGGATCGGAGGGCGGATCCATGATCTCTCTCCAGGCGTCTCTGGACTTGGTCACTGCGATCATCGCAACTGTTGACTCCCAACTTGAGATCGCCTGTTACAACGGGCCTCAAAGCCATGTCCTTGTTGGATCTGCGGCGGCAATTGATAAGGTGGAGCAGCTCCTTCAGCGAAGTGATACTCAATGGGCCGGCACCAAATACAAGCGACTGACAGTAACCCATGGCTTCCATTCGCGCTTTACCGAGCCGCTTCTGACTGATTTGGCCACACTTTCCGAGTCTCTCACCTTCAATACTCCCAGCATTCCGATTGAAACATGCTCAGAGGGAAGCAGCTGGTCGACCATCACCGCCGCTCGCATTGCAGAGCACACGCGCACTCCGGTCTATTTCTCCCATGCCATCCAACGATTGGCAGAGCGAATGGATTCATCTGTTTGGCTAGAAGCAGGCTCGGGCTCTGGGGTCCTCGGCATGGTGCGCAGTGCATTGTCCGACAGCTCGGAGCAAATTTATCAGTCTGTTGACCTCCGTGACACTGCTGGACTCTCAAGCCTAGCCGAAACCTTCGTCAAGTTATGGAAACAAGGAGTCAATGTTACCTTCTGGCCCTTCGATCGTCGCAATCGTGCTCAGTACCTGGACCTTATGCTGCCCTCGTATCAATTTGAAAAGAATCGGCATTGGTTGGAGTGGAAGGACACAGTTGTTCAGGAAATTGGAGTGCCAGATCCGGTGACCGTGACTGAAACTCCTGACTCTGAACCCGTGCTTCTTTCCCTGAACAGGTACCTGGACACCGACGGAAACGACGCCGAGTTTGCGATCGATCCCCGCAGCGAACAGTACCGCTTCTTCGTAGAGGGCCATGCTGTCCTTGCACAGCCGTTATGCCCGGCTCCCTTGTACATTGACCTGGCCGCACAAGCTGCTTCTGATCTCGCGGGAGAAGGATCCGGAGTTCCAAGCATCGAGGATCTGGAAATTCGGGCGCCTCTCGGAGCGGGAGATCGGCGCATCAAGCTCGAGCTTCGACGCGTCGACCCCAGTACACCAGTCTGGAAATTCAGTGTCTCCAGTCATCGGGCTGCCACACCAGACAACAGTGATAACCATGCGACCGGAATTGTCCGCTTCTACAATGATGCGACTCGCCTGGCGGACGACTACGCTCGTGTCGAGAGCCTGTTGGGCCCAGAGCGATACGAGCGTATTCCACAGGAGCCGCATGCCGAGGCACTTCAGGGATCTCAAGTCTACAAGGCATTTGGGAAGGTTGTGACTTACCGACCCTATTACAAGGGAGTGCGAAGTGTACATGCTTTGGGACGAGAAGTTGTCGGTCGGGTCAAGCTGCCTGAACTTCCCCCCTCAACGCCTTCCAATGATGCTACTAAGACCAAGGCTGCAATGAACCCACGGGCAGTTGATAACTTCATCCAAGTATCCGGTCTCCACGTCAACTGTCTCACAGAGCTGCAAGAAAACGAGGTATACGTCTGCACTAAAGTGGACCGCGTTCAAGCACGGGCCCCGATTGAAGACAATGGTTCATGGCTTGTTTACTCCAGCTACCGGCCCGTGAGCAACAAGGAACTTGTTAACGACATCTACGTCTGTGATGCAGCTTCCAAGTCCCTTGTGCTGTTTATTTTTGGTGCTAGATTTACCAAAGTTCAAATCTCCAGTCTGACACGAGTTCTAGCTCGGGCCAATGACCGGTGCCCGTCGACACTCACATCTTCACCACCCAGATCGGTCGCTCCCTCACCCCCACCAACTGTCGCAAAAGGTCTTCGAGGGGTCTTCAAAGCAAAACCGTCATCTAAAGCTTCTAAAGCTCCTAGCCGCGACCTTGGAGCAGAGCTTCGGTCTCTGCTTGAAAAGGTTGCCGAAGTGCCGTCGGCAGATATACACGATGACGCCAGTTTCGATGACCTTGGCATCGATTCTCTGATGGTCACTGAAGTCCTGAGTGATATAAACTCTGCTTTCTCCGTGTCTATCACTATGGACGAATTTGCTACCATGACGGACATCAAGGCTATTGTTGTCGCCCTCCAGCGGTTGCTTGGCGTTGGGCTCGTCTCTACCCCGGGATCCTTCACACCGTCCGATACTGACTCTGAGGATAACATCTTTGATGACTCGCGGCTTGCAACCCCTGATCCCAGCTCTGGAGCTAGCACACCCCCTGCATTCGAAGAGTCCACTATGGGTCCGAAGGTAGTCGCTCAGCTGAGCAAGCTCTTGGCTACACACCTGGAATGCCCCGAGCCCATTTCTTTGGACGCTAATCTGGCTAATCTGGGTCTGGATTCATTGCTCTGCATGGAATTAGCCGCTGATATCAAGCAGGATCTGGGCGCGGATGTGGATATGGCTCGTCTTGACCAGGATTCCACATTCCAAGACCTCGTCCAATTAGTCAATGAGATTCTACCTGCAGCTTCGAATATTTTGTCCTCTCCCGGAATCCAGCTTCCTCAGAAGGTCGCAGAATTTGCTCGTCAGACTAGCGCGAAACCGTCTGAGACTTCCAGCGCCAAGGGTGTTCCCCTTGTTGGAGCCCAATCCGCTTTTGAAGCAATTCGTTTTGACTATGATAAGTACACGCAGAAGACCGGGTTCGCTGACTTTTGGACCCGAGTTTATCCTACTCAAGCGAGGCTGGTCTTGGCCTATACGGTTGAGGCTTTCACGCGTTTGGGTTGTGATTTGGCCCGCCTCTCAGCCGGCGAGACTCTTCCGTCTATATCTTACCTGCCCAAGCATGAACCTCTTGTTCAACAGCTGTACAACATTCTCCGAGATGGTCAAGTGGTCGCCACGGATGGAAACAGGCTGGTGCGAACCGACCGACCGGTCGATAGCGCCCACTCAACCATGATTCTTGAACAAATTCAGACGCGCGCACCTCAACATGTGATGGAGCATCAACTCCTCCATATGACTGGATCCAAATTGGCTGAATGCTTGATTGGTACCGCAGACCCATTGGACATCCTCTTCCGTTCCAGGGAGAATCGCACTATTCTCGAGTCAGTGTACGCAAAGGGGCCGATGTATGAGGCTATCTCGGAGCAGCTGTGCAGCTTCATTGATAAGGCATTTTCGTCTTCGTCATCATCCTCTGAGCCCTTCGAGATCCTAGAGCTCGGAGCTGGTACAGGCGGCACAACGCGGTATGTAGTTGAGCTTCTTGAACAACGAGGAATAAATTTCAACTACACATTCAGTGATCTGTCTGGATCTCTTGTTGCCGCTGCAAGACGCAAGTTCGGATCCAAGCACCCATCTATGCGCTTCCAGGTGGTTGATATCGAAAAGCAGCCTGTGGAGGAGGTGCAGAGCAAGTACCATGCTATTATCTCCACCAACTGTATTCATGCAACGAAAGACCTGGAGCTTTCTACCCGGCACATGCGCCAGATGCTGCGACCGGACGGATTTGTCTCGCTAGTTGAGTTCACCCGCAACATGTACTGGTTCGATCTTGTGTTTGGCCTGCTCGACGGATGGTGGCTATTCTCTGACGGACGGCCCCACGTCCTCGCGTCGGAGTGGTTCTGGGATGCTAGCATGCGTCGTGCCGGGTACCAGCACGTTTCCTGGACTGACGGCCCCTCGCTGGAATCTCGCACTCTGCGCATCATCACTGGCTTCAATGCACGACCTGAAAATAACTCGTTCATTCCTAAGCGAGTACCCAAAGACGTCGAAACTACAGTGGAGATCGTTCGCTACAAGCAGCAGGGAGATGTTTCCCTGTTTGCTGACATTTTCTACCCGCCCTCATGGGAAGCCTCGGAGCCACGACCTATTGGTATGATAAAGGCCCCTCATTTCTGACTTCAATTTTACTAACATAATGCACCTAGCTCTCATGATTCACGGCGGTGGGCATGTCATGTTGTCCCGCCGGGACGTCCGTCCTAAGCAGACGCCAATCCTGCATTCGATGGGCTTCCTGCCCATCTCCATCGACTATCGCCTCTGCCCAGAAACGACTTTGGTTGATGGACCGATGTCAGATGTCTGTGATGCCCTCAACTGGGCCCGATCCACTCTTCCCAACCTTTCGCTGCTGGCTCAGGGGCTGAAGATTGATGCATCCCGCATCGCCATCGTTGGTTGGTCCACGGGTGGACATTTGGCCATGACTACTGCATTCACGTCAGTGCAGCGCGGCCTGGCACCTCCCACGGCCATCTTGGCCTTTTACTGCCCCACGGACTATGAAGATCCCTGCTGGCAGAATCCAAACTACCCGGAAAGCAGCCGTGAGCTAGCTCAGTCTACAGACTATGATCTTCTCGCAGGAGTGCAAGACCGACCGATCACCGCATACCAGGTCTCAGCAAAGATGCGAGCTGTCGGTGGCTGGATGGCGCCCCAAGACCCGCGCTCGCGGATTGTCTTGCACATGAACTGGAAGGGTCAGTGCTTACCGGTCCTTCTCCGTGGGCTACCTGGTTCTGGTTGCGTATCCGCCGAGCAGGGACGCTCACTCCTCGAGCAATCTCAGCCTTCAAAGCAGGAGATTCAAGCGGTAAGTCCATACGCGCAGATTTCGCAGGGGAAATATACTACGCCTACTGCGGTGGTTCATGGAACCGAAGACGATCTGATTCCCTGGGCTCAAAGCCAGCGGACGGTGGAGGCACTGAAACAGCGAGGAGTGCATTCAGAGCTGATTCTTGTCGAGGATAAGGTTCACCTCTTTGATCTGTATCCTGACTCCGATGGCAAGGGGGGTGAAGCCTTGCGCAAGGCATATGACTTTTTAGCTCGGGAAATATTTGGCGACTCACATTAGTTCATGCTTGACTCTTTGTGGTTTTAGTTGTATATGCCATTTGAACCCTTCGTTGCTTTACAGGGGTTCGGCGAGTTTTTTGATCTTGTTATATTATCCAGACTGAACCTAGAAATTTCATTTCATGCTATTTGCTTTCTGAAATTAACTACTACCATATTGCTACGGCATTTTCACTTTCAGCAAGGATTTTCTATTAAATCATTCTGATGTCAAAGTAACGACCAGGACCAGATCCTAGCAGTTTCTAGGGCAGAATGCGCACGCAGTCAAGTTTTCACTCCCAAAATCACATTAATCAAAATTCTTGGATTTCTTGGAACAGCATGTATTCTTGGTAGCTTACATGGAGATACGGAAAAAGGTTTGCAGCTTTCCCTGTTTTACCTCGGTCTTCACGGGTCATGCATTTCTAATGCATCTAGCCCACGCGTGGGACTTCCAAGTATCAAGCAGCTTCTAACAACACTGTAAATAGTCCACCCTCTGAATTCTTTCGGCATTTCAAACAGTTTATCTCGCCTTTCGGGGTGGGGGCCGAAGACCTGAGTGAGTACGGCCTTACAGGCCCAAGCCCGAACCCCACACCGTCTTACTCTTGAGTCCATCGGATTCGGACAATGGCCTAGTGCCAACATTGTTGAAGCCGATGATTGATAGTACGGAGATGCTAGCCTACTCTATGTGGTTATGGCTGCATCTACTTTTACTATAAAACCTGGACGAGTGTCGATTACCAGGCTACTTCTTTCTCCAGAACAATTCAGCTTCACAGTTTAGCCCTACCTCCGGTCACACATTCACAACAGTCTTTATAAACAACAATGGACTCGAATTATCCATCTTTCGCCCCCCGTCTGAAGATGACAGAGGGAGATAACCCCATTGTTCTTATTCCTCAACCATCCAACGACCCTAAAGACCCATTGGTACGTCGCTTCACCTTGTATGATTAGGTCTATTACTAACACCAGTTCCACCACTACAGAACTGGAGCACTCGCAAAAAGAACTTTATGCTTTTTGTTCTCTGCTACGCAGGCTTTGCCGCTATGAACCTTCCCTCCAGCCAGCAGCTCACCTTCTATGTCCAGACGGCAGCTTATCCAGGACGCACAGAGGTAGATCTGTCATACTCTGTCACTGCCTGTGTAATTGGCCTGGTCTTTGGTCCCCTCATCTTTTGGCCTTTGGCACGAAAGGTTGGCCGGAGTTCGCTTATGCTCTGGAGTCTGGTGATAGGCTTTATCTGCCAGATTTGGGCGGCGCTTATGACAGGACCGGATGATTATATTCCCTTCATTTTATCCCGAGTGGTGTCGGGCATGGCCTCCTCTATCCCAACTGTCCTAGGGCCTTCATACGCAGTAAGTTAATATCATGAGTTCTTTTTTCCTCAAGATATGCTCGTTGACACTATTCCTCCTGTATAGGTTGATATTTTCTTTCTCCATCAACGTGGACGCGTTTTTTCCACCTTCGAGCTCAGCTTCCTCCTTGGGGTCAATTTCGGCCCTACTATCAGTGGTTTCATCGTCAATTACACCTCTTGGACTTGGGCATTCTGGTGGACCCTGATCCCTTGTGGTCTGGCAATCCTGCTCGTCTTCCTCTGTGTGGAGGAGACAGGCGGATGGTCAACTTCACCTGGAGCAGTTGAATACCCACCTCAACCCACTTCCTTCTGGGCCAACCGAGTGGCTACCTTTCTTCCCGGACACAGAATTGTCCCTCATGAACGCTGGGGCCAGACTGTAAGGCTTCTAAATGAGATACCTACCAACATGCACTAACTCTACTTATTGCTAGGCCCGGGCCGCGAAAAAGCCTTTCGTCATCCTGGCGGCACCAATCACTCTCATTGCTGGCGGATACATCTTCATCTGCTTCGCCTTCGTCATCTTGACCAATGTCCTGCTGACGATGTTCCTGGAAGCTCCAGTGTCTAAAGGTGGATACGGGTTTAGCCCCATGCGGAATGCATTCTGTGAGTCAAAATATCTATATCTACGCCGTCAGCACACTCTGACAGTCAGATAAGTCACCTTGGATGCTTGGTTTTCAATTCTTGTCACCCAGATTGTTGGCTGGTATGTGGGAGACCGTATTCCTCTCTGGGTCTCACGTCGATTCGGTAAGGGTGTCTGGCACCCCGAATACCGACTTTACAACATCTTGCTCCCAGGTCTGGTAGCACCCATTGGCCTCGGTATCTTTGGAGCAGCGGTGCAGTATCACCTACACTACATGGTGCTGGCTCTGGGATTCTTCTTGATCGTGTTCAGTTCAATGCTTGCTGTTCCCATTTGCCTCAACTACATTGTCGAATGCTACAAGGACGATGCAAACGAAGCGTCCATTGCAATGAATGTGTACAGACTTGGCTTTGCTATTGCCACCGGCTTCATTTTCTCACCCTGGATGGACGCCGTTGGTGTGGGATGGATGTTCGGCATGGCAGCCTTCTTCTCACTTTTCGCCCTTCTGATGGTTGGAGTGCTAGTCTGGAAAGGACCTCAACTGAGAGCTATTTCGCCGATGCTATCTTGCGAGGAGGGCGAGGTTATTGGACAAAAGGGCAGCAGCGCTTCATCGATTTCTGACGTGGAAAGCGCGCAGACTGACTCCACTATCGTGGTCACCCCCGAGCTGAAGGCTTAGGATACTGAACATGTACGGTGGAATTTAGACGAATTGGAGCCTTGATGCTGATTAGAGAAGGATGTTTCGGATCTTTTAAAGTGACAGAGTATGTCTGTTACATGAATCATGACTTAACATCATGATGACTCGATACAATATATTTAGATTTATTTATTCTGAACAATTTTCTATATATGTTCAATCTCAGAGGTCGAGATGTCTTTCATAGGTATTAGACTTTTATCTACCCATCTACCTCTCTAGCAGGGGGCCTACCTAAGGAGAGACAAAATGTTTCCTACCTCCAGTCTAAACACTTCCACTGCAGGGCCAAAATGCCCTAAGGGTTGTGCCCAGGTCTCCCAAGAATATGTAAAAAGTCGGCATGCCTAGGTGAATTGGTTCCGTATGCGTGCCAGAACCTTCTAGTTGAAAATTCTTTCTCAAAATACTTAAACATTTCCTTGAAAGGGGTGCCCACGTCGTGATTCCAGCCTTGGTTTATTTTGGGGTGTGCCTGTCCATATGACCCCAGGGTGGAAAAATATATATTTTCCCAACATTAACTAAATGGTCATCTGGTACGGTATTCGTCTATTCCAGTTGAGCGATTGTCTATGTTGACCAGTGTGGCGCAGCCGCATTTCCATTCTCTATCCATCTAGACCTCAGGGCTGTATCTATACGGTCGCAGCCATGGAACTTAACACTACAGAGGCTGGCAATACCAGAGCTTAGGGATCGAAATGTCATGACATTTGATTGTATTATGCAATATTAGTTTGACTAAATTTCGATTGTTTGCCTTGAACAATCTCTTGTAAACAGTCACGTGATATGATGTATCTTACCATGATACTGTATGGCCAAACATACATACGCTGATTACATATACTTGAAATACAGGTCCACTTGGTATCGATGAACCATGGATTGACCCAAAATGCCAAAGGCTAATTCAACTCGCGAACTCTTTATAAAATATTGGTATTCGTCCTATATTTCAAAGCGCGAGATATTTCCTGTAAAGGTACCTGAGTATGCATAGACCTTGACTTTCGGTATCTATACCTTACATCAGCGCAATTGGGCCAAAACGCAATGATTAAGCACCTTTTTACGTGTTGAATCCGGACCAATCAACTCCTGACGGCATAGAAGACCACTGTTTTCCTACGCTCTCTCCGAGTCCGACTCCGACTCCGCATCGATTGGCAGCGATTTCAACCACATCCCTCTTCATTCCGAAATGGATCAATACTGTGCTTTCGTCATACCTGCCATCTGGATGACCAGATCTGGACGCGGATCCTTCCGCTGCTTGGTCATATGGGCCCATCCTGCTTTTCTCACCCGATGGATCGACTCATGATTGGGTACGATTCTAGTCCGATTATTCTGTGCTCTGAAGGAATCTGTATACTCGGGGCCGGTCTCTCGGTCACGCCCCAGGTGGGACTATCTTGCGCGGTCAAGGTGTTGAAGGCATGTGTATATATACAGGTGCAATCTCAGAATGAAGAAATCCACCACTCCACAGAAGTCAACAAAAAAGTAATTACAAAGACAGCGTTGAACTGAGGAAGAGAAACCAAAGATCCGAAAGAAAACACACAACGCAATCTTTTCAATAGTGCACATCAAAATGGCTCCTGGACTTGTTGATCCTCCCAATGTCATTGCCTCCAACCTGGAGGCGCCCATGACCAAGCTTGGGCAAGTCATTCCCAAACTTGAGATTCCCACGGTGGATATCTCAGCCTTCCTTGCCAACCCAGACTCCGAAGAAGCACAAAAGATCATACCTGTCGTGCGAGAAGCCTGCCGCTCTACTGGGTTCTTCCAGATCACTGGCCACGGAGTCTCCACATATCTTCAGAAATCCGTCTTTGATGGCGGCAAGAAGTTCTTCTCCCTACCGTTCGAGACCAAAAAGGCCCTCGACTCCAAGACCGTCCGCGGCCACCGTGGCTACGATGTGCTAGCCTCACAGGCCTACGAGGCTGGTATCATGCCGGATCTAAAGGAGGGTTGGTATGTTGGCGAGGACCTTCCAGATGAGGACCCACGTGTGCAGGCAGGCAGGTTCTTCATGGGTCGTAACGTCTGGCCAGCCGAGACCGAGCTACCACGCGCAGACTTCCGCTCGCCCTGTGAGAGATACCATGAGGTGCTCTGTGCCCTCAGCAAGCAGGTATTGAAGATCATTGAGCGTACTCTGCCTTACGGTTCAGGCATTTTCGATGACTTCGTCTCCAACAACCCCATTACTCCAATGCGGATCCTGCATTACCCACCCGGCACTTCGACTGAGCAGCCCCAGTACGGAGCTAGCGCTCACACTGACTTTGGTGCCATCACTTTGCTCCTACAGGATGAGAGTCCTGGTCTGGAGGTCATGGACTCTCGCACTGGGGCTTGGGTGGCTGTTCCGCCTAACCCGTCGGCATATGTGGTCAATGTTGGTGACATGCTTAGCCGTTGGACACGCGACGAGTATGTCAGTAGTGTCCACCGCGTGATCAACCGCAACCCCTGGGATCGGTATAGCATTGTGTTCTTCTTTGACGGCAATGCGGACACTGAGCTCCGGGCGCTGGATGGCAGCGAGGCCAACGACCCGAACCCATTGACCCCCGAGAAACACATGCTGAACCGTATGACCCAGAGCTACGGCAAGAAGTGAGCATTCTGATATAAGATACCGAGTCGTTTCAACCGGTGTGGAGAATTAAATACGATCAAATTTTGGTTCGTTGAATAGGGTATCTTAGACCTGTGCCCGACATTCCTTGCCTTGTTCTCATTTCATTATATGTATCTAGCGATCGCTTCCCAATCTTATTCATTTTTATGCAATTACACTTTTTCCAATAAGTAAGAAAGATGTGATTAGCCTCGGATAGGTAGTAAAATCAAGAATCTTAAGCACACGTACCGTCAAAGTGACACTAAGTGGGCCCTGAAGATATAACGGATATAATAACTATTCCGATATAGCCCCATGACCAAACGGTTGAACTTTAAACTTCACCAACTAAAGTCTTTTCAGATGATTCTCAGTAGGTTCAATGATATAGAATAGCTCCAGAGGCTGCACATTAAGGTGTGTTAGAGGACTCATATGTGGCCAGAGCACAGTTAAGAAGTGTTGAGATTGGATTTATTCGACCATTAACATTATGAAAGTGCAATCTGGCGATGAAAAATTTGCTCATAGAACCCAGTGAATAAATCCTATCAATAAATAAACAAAACTTAAACAGCCCCAGAGCTGATCTTCAAGTCAGCTTGAGATTTTATCTGGACGTCTATGTCTCCCAAGAACACTCTGATGTATCTATGGGAACCTTCGATATCGAAAATTAACAATCTCTTATTATATTCTCGAGCAGCCTGATTATACCGAAAAATGAACGGGGAAATGTTAAATTGAAATCTATGAATGAAAGTTCGAGAAAGAGAATGTCATGACACGACGACAAAAGAAAAGCCAGAATCAAATGGTAGTCGATTGCCCAAAGCTCCGATCAAATCCACCAGGAACGCCAAGAAGACTGTAGTTTAACCAAAAGATAAGAAATGAGATCATTAAAACAGACAATATCCACCTAGACAGAGAGACTGTATTTCCAAACAGCCGCTCCTACCGCACCGGCAGCGGCTTCCAAGACATCCCGAGGGCTAGATGCCTCGAGAAGGTTGATGGCCTTGCTGAGCATCCAAAACACGGTGGCCCGATCGGCAACGAAGTTGAATAAGTTTGTCATAGCCCATGGCGAAGCCGGGAATTCAGCAGCTGTCGAGAAGTTGAATGGTGCTGGGTCAAGTCCCACGCCCTGGTTGATAACGACTCCTGCACCAGTGGGGAGGTTGGTGGGTAGGCAGAACCAAAGACACACCCAAAGCTTGCCCAGAGCCTTGAGAACGGCTAAATAGCACAAGCGATCACTGTTAGATATGCTGACCAATATTACCGAGAGTGAAATACTCACGACTGCCCTTGATGCCATGCTTCTTGCCATAGTAGATGACCACATCCTCAAACATGATTACTGTTGCCTGACCCAACCAGAGGGAATACATACCACCAGTGTTGCGGCCAATAAGGTAAGCACCGGCATGATGAGTGAGAGCGGAGATGAAGAAGGAAATATAAAGCTGCGCATATTTACGGATGTTGGAGCCCTTTGGAAGTCGCAGGAAATCGACCACAATGCGGGACGGTTCAACAACGACGCGGCGAAGATGTCCGTGCCAGCATTTTCTATTGACGAGTCAGTATATACCCGATCGTCTCAATTTGACTGGGATACTCACCCCCAGAATTGTCGCACACTCCACATGTCTTTACTGAAAGAACCCATGAGGTTAGGCCATTGCTCCGGTTGACAGAGTCCTACTGCTGTTGTGAGGGTTGCAAAAAGATAGAAGGGCAACTGAAGGGCATTGTATGTTTCCAAAGCGCCAAACCAACCCAGCGCAGTGCGCACCAGAGGACCCTCTGAGAAGATGTTGGGCATGGAACCTCCCTTGCTCAATGTGTACCAGCGAGTGCAAGAATGAACGAAATCCAGACCGAGATAAGCAAAAAGAAACCGGTGAAGAGTGTGGCGCAGGAATTTGCTAGAAAAGGCTCAGTAAAAAGGCATGGTTTAAATCAAATGGAAGGTCTGCAACTTACAGACGAGGATAACCAGGTTCAACCGGCTCAGGGACATTAGAGGCCTTCCAGTTCCAGCCGATACCTCGAGTCGAGCACCATAAACTCACACTCCATTGAAATCGCTCAAGCAGAGATCCATTGGCGCTGGGACCGCTGGGACCATCAGGGAGAGTGACGCTGGCATCTTTGCTGACCATAACAGGAACGGTGGGGTATTCTTCTTCTTTAACTTTGACCAGGAACAAAGGACCAGCAGCGGGTGAAGAAAATGCCTTGGCATGTCCGTTGACATGTTCTGCGACAGCCTGGTTCTTGACCTTGATGGTGGTCTGGGCTTCCAAGTCTCGCTTGCTGGATCTCATCTGGGGCCGAATACTGGGAACTCGCCAGAAAGATTTACCAGGGTCATGAAAGACAGCAAAGTCAAGCCACTTGATGACAGCACCAGTCATAAAAACTCCGGTAAGAAAATCAAGAGCGACTTCGCCGGTGGTGAAGCTTGGTGCGTGGAGGAGAAGACCTGCAAAGATTGGAGCGCCAACCGCCAGTCGAACCCATCGGCTTTTCGTGGGGATGAAGCAAGTGATCGTGCCAGTAGCGAGGAATGAGGGAAGGAACCAGCCCGGCATTGGTCGCCGGCAGTCCAGTGGAGTGACCAGGGGTGAGAACAGCTGGCCTAGCATAGTGACGAATGAGATAGATCTGGGTTGTGATTGATTGTAGTCCGAGGCCGTTGCCGTTGATGAATGATGAAGTAGACAGAACACCGATGCAGATGTTATATAGCATTAGGAGAGACTGGAGCCGACTTCGTTGCACCATCGTCGCTTGACCAAAGCGTACGAGGTCATCCAAACCCGAGTTGACAAGGCAGTGTCAAACCCGTGAAACTCATGGTGAACGAGAGGGGCCAGAGTCTTTGGAACTCAGGTCTTAGAATATACGCAGTTAGCTGGTAAGATCTGGTAGTAAGGACTTGATTGGCCTGGGTGTAGTCCAGAGCAAAAGAAGGAACGTACTGGGGACGCGACCACGCGAAGGATCGGAGAGGCTCCTCGGTCGGCTCCGGGGCTGCGCAACTCAGGTCCTTGGAACTTTACGAACCTCTATCGATTATGCATTCACAATGAACTGATTGCACAATGGAGATTGCACAATGGAATCTTTAGATTCGTTGAATCGACAATGATGTTTTCTTAAAACCCCCCAGAATACTCACTTCCAACAGAGATTCGCGATCCAAAGCCGCATTCTCCTACGAGAAGATCTTTCATCGTTTTCCGGTTGACCAGCTCCTCCGCTTTACGACTCGTACTTAGAACTGCAGAACTCTACAATGATTTTCTCATTATCGGTACTACTGCCTCTGGGGGTCGTTTTCTTGGCTGCCTTGCTTCTGCGTGGCTACGTACGACTTCGACACATCCCGGGTCCTCTGCTTGCTGCCTTCACAAATGTGCCTCGAGCATACTGGGTCTGGACCAATAAATCTCATGAGATTCACAGCGGCTTGCATAAGAAATATGAGCGACTCGTGCGCTTCGGGCCAAACATGATCTCGGTGACCGATCCACGAGAGATCCAAAACATCTACAATTTTGCTGGCAGCTTTGGCAAGGTTATGAAAAACACGAGAACCAGAGAATGATCTTTAGCTAACATAGTGGTCAGTCTGATTTCTACCGGGCGCTAGCATTCTACGTCAAAGGAAAACCTGTGCAAACCATTTTCGCAACGCAAAATGAAAATATTCATCGACTTCTGCGACGCCCCATCGCAGGGATGTACTCAATGACGAACTTGGTATCGTTCGAGCCACATGTCGACTCGACAATGCGATATCTGTTCGAGCGACTCGATGAAGAATTTGTCCAGCCAGGTCGCGTCTGCAATCTGGAAACCTGGCTTCAGTACTTCGCCTTCGATGTGATCGGCGAACTAACCTTTTCCAAGCGCCTCGGGTTTCTGAAACGCGGTGAAGATGTAGATGGCATCATCCACGCCATCGAAACCTTTTTTAACACTGCCGCAATTGTGACACAGATTCCCTGGGTCGACTGGCTTTGGGCCAAAAATCCTCTTCTTGAGCCCTTCCGTTCAAAGAAGGTCAACCCAGTCGTTGCTTTTGCCCTAGCTCGAGTCGCCGAGAGGCAAAGCCAGAACAAAGAGGGCTCAACGGGAGAGGAACTCAATAACAAAGATTTTCTCTCGCGGTTCCTTGATGCGATTGAGAAGGATCCGAGTATTCCACCATGGTGATATCTTACACTTGTCCTATTTCTTGTCATGACTAACAGCTGAGGCAGGGCACTAACTGCATGGACGACTTCAAACATTGGCGCAGGAAGCGACACAACTGCTATCCTTCTTCGTACCATTATTTACCAGCTCCTCAAGCATCCTGAGTGTCTGGCTCGGCTCCTCGAGGAACTGAAGTTGGCCCGTCAAGAGGGTCAACTCTCATCAATTGTGACCTGGAAGGAGAGTCGTGAGCTTCCATACCTGGATGCTGTTGTTAAGGAATCGGGTCGCTTGCACCCTCCTTTCGGATTGCCTTTCGAGCGTGTGGTGCCGCCCGAGGGAGCTGTCATCTGCGGGCAGTCCATTCCCGGTGGATCCATTGTGGGCATCAGTGCCTGGGCTATCCACCGAGACCCAGAAACATTCGGTGAAGATTGTGAGGAGTGGAACCCAGACCGATGGTTCTGTGATGATGAGACGAGAAAAAGGATGCATAGTGCGTTGATGACAGTGAGTTTTGATTATTATAGTACCGGTATTTCTTCTTTCCGAGTTCAAACTAACGAATATGTAGTTTGGCGCCGGGCGTCGTGTGTGCCTTGGGAAGCATATCTCTTATCTGGAGATCTACAAACTGATCCCGACCCTCTTCCAGCGTTATGAGGTGCGTTGCTATATTCGGTTATGACCTACCTAACTGATATTCATATAGTTCGAACTCACTCATCCAAATGGTGAAGGCTGGGAAATTAAGAACCGATGGTTTGTTCACCAGACAGGGCTGAGCGTGAGAATCAAATATAGAGAAGAGGACCTTGTATAATGCATGCAACAAACGTTGCATATTTGGTTCTTGTCAGGTACAGATCAATTTTGCAGTTCCAACAGCGAGAGCGTCTCAGTTTCTCTTTTTTATCTATCTTTTTATCTTTTTTTTTCTTCTTCCTTCTCCTCATTTCTTAGCTGGTGAATGTTCTCGGTTTACCAAGCACCTCTGCTTACAGTGGCCACAAGCTCGCAGACCTAACCAAGCTTTGACTCATGTTCTGAAGCTCAAGAACCTGAACATTCCTTTTTACAATTTAGAAGATACTATCAGTTATTGCGAAAACAATATTGATTTATAGAACTCAAAAGATACGTGTATATATTGAGATCTGCCCACCATGGATAATTCGGAGAACTGGTCTCCCGCATTCCACCTAAGCCATACCGCCATTCACGCGCAGAATCTGCCCAGAGACCCAGCCACTGGCCGGAGAACTGAAAAATGCCATGGCCTCCGCAATTTCCTCGGGTTTACCCAAACGGCCTCGTGGGCTCATGTTCTTAATGGCGTTCAGCACGGGTTCCGGCTTACCACGTGTGAACAAAACGGTGTCGGTCGGACCCGGGGCGACCGCGTTGATGGTGATTTCCTTGGGACCCAGATCCTTAGCGAGCACCCGTACCATTTGCTCGATGGCTCCCTTTGTGGTTAGGTAAAGAAGGTAGGGAGGGCTGATTGTGGAGGCGTGGCAGAGGGTTGTGGAAACCAGGATAATGCGGGCGCCAGGGCGGAGGTAAGGGACCGCTTTCTATAACCGCTGACCATTAACAATACCCCTTTCTCCAGATATTCTGCGACCAGGGCCTGGTGTAATCTGCATGTTCTGGAGCTCGTACCTGAACCAAAAAGTATGGTCCTTTAACATTCAGATCCATACAGTCATTAAAGTCTTGCTCCGAGGTGCTCGCTAGGTCTCGGACGGGCAAGGAACCGGCGTTGGCAATCAGAATATCAACTTGACCGAACTTATCTACTGTACGGCGGATCAACTCGTCGCTGTCGGACACGCTGCCAGCATTGCCCTTGACGGCCAGGGCGTTCTCCTCTCCGATTTCGTTGACCAGCTCCTGGGCGCCTTGGTCATCCGAGAGGTACTGGATAGCTACCTTCGCACCATCACGCGCAAGACGAAGAGCTGTCGCCTTACCGATGCCCTTAGAGCCACCGGTAATGATAGCAACCTTGCCAGCGAGAGCAGCCATAACTTCGGCTGTTGGATAGACGGAACGAAACTAATGTCACGGGACAAGGGAATCGAAAAAAAAATTTCAACTAATCGGTTTCCGCAGAATGAAAAGAAATGCTTCCTTGAATTCCTCCATCATGTCGATGCTCTTCATATATGGAGGGTTGAGCTCTCTACTCTCACTCGGCCGCCCACGCTAACAACTTCATCCCACCGGAACCGCCAACAAAGAACAAGCCACTCCGCTAGAAGCCCACCAATGACATGATGAATGCAGCCCCACTCTGTACACGAATCATGAGACATTTTCTACGTGGAGACTCAAGACCAAGTGATTTGCTTTACGCAGCAGTGATGCTCCCACGCTGAATCGGCAACCCAGCCGAAGTTGGCAGGGATTCATGGATCCCTCCACTCGACTCGGAATATTGACCATTCATCCTTAAGCGTTGCCAACCAGAGAAAGCTACACTTTTTGAATGGTTGAATCATGTCCAGGCCACAACAGCATAATAAGTACGGAATAATTACAGTGATCATGATTGAGATTAATGCAGATTTATTGATTGACAGAAAACACACTAAGAACGCACAGCACAAGATCTAATCTATCAACAAACTCAAACCAACAAACATCATATCATGATAGGTACCCTGATGTACGCCAGTATTGGACATACGAGGCGACAACATCATCCGGCACCGCATCAACCAATCGCAAAGTCTCCGATCGCTTTCTGGCTTCATCGGTCGCCATGATGACCGAACCGCAAGCCATGCGCCTGAAGTCCTCTCGAAAGAACCCCTCCAGTTGAAGGGCGGGGTTCTGTCCAGGTCCCCCCTTTGATTCCAACTTAACTACCCGGTCCAACCAGTCCTCGAATGGCAGAAACTGGCAGATATCCAGCTGGGATCCCAGTGTGATCAAAATGTCACCCCATGATTGTCGGACAGGATTCTCAAGGTGGTAAGCTATCGAAGGCTGTTGCTCACTGAATGTCAGATCGATCAGGACATTAGCTGCGTCATCAACTGGAATCCAGGACAAAGTCTGTTATGAGATGTGGTTAGCGTATTCGCAAGGGAAACAAATCACGATGTTTTAACTGACCCCTCGGAGTTGCGGCAATGCACGCGCAAGTAGCGAAGACTTTACCAGCGCCGGGAAATGCTCAGTGGTATTCCAAAAGCCGGTACTTCTTGCTCCGGCGATTTGTCCAAGGCGCACGTAACAGGCCTCAACTTCATCTGGATGCTCCCGAATGGCTTGCTCAACAATCCACTCACAGGCGAGCTTGGCCTCCGCGTAACCGATGGTGTTTGCACAGTCCATGCTCTCCATCGGTACCTCGGGGATGATTCGCTCTCCACTCACAGTAGCATACTCTCCGACAGTTGCGATCGACGATACGAAGAGTAACCGAGGCTTGATAGTTGGCCGGACTTGGTGTCCATCTTGGGCCAATTGCAGAAGATTGTGAAGGGTCTGCAGATGGGGCCGGAAAGAAGACAGTTGCCACTTAAAGTCCATTCCCCATGCCGTGTGAATAATGTGGGTGACCGCAGACCGAATCATGGCATATTCCGACAGTGGCAGACCCAGATTATCTGCAGCAAGATTTGTCTCGTACGTCTGCACTTTGGACCACATCCCTTCATCCAAGTTAATGCTCTTGTCATTCAAGGTACGAGCCAAACGGCTAGAGGCATCCCCATCTACACCAGCTTTTGGTCGATTCAGACAAATCACGCGGGCAACATTTGGCATCTTTACCAATTCCGCTAGGCAGTGAGACCCCAGACTTCCAGTAGACCCGGTAAGGACAACAATCGCCCCAGGATCCGCGAACGACGTTGCGTGAAGTCCATGAGCTTGCACAAGTTGTGGCAGCAACTCCCTCGCAGTATCGTGAGGCGAGTGTGTCTTGTTTAACCCTTGTGATTCGCTCAAAGCGTTCGCCATTTGACCGACGGTTGGATTTGCATAGATGAAGTCGCGACCAATGCGATCAGCGGAAGAGGTGCCGTTGATGGATGTGGGCACGGCACACAAGAGGTATCTTCGTAGCCGCATAGCCTGCAAAGAATCCATGCCACGTTCAAACAGATCATCATCTCGGCCCAAGTCGGTCAACGGGACGCTCCAGTGGATCCGTGTCTGGATCAAGTCAATCAATCCTTGCTCCAAATTCTCGGCGTCTAGGGTTGTCACCGAAGAATCAATCGGGCGGGTTTCAAGGGTCTGGTAAACCTGAGAAATCTGCTCCTCGAAGAGCTTGTATACCTCTCTGCGTGCAATCGATCCCTTATCTGTGCGAGGGATAACAGTACCTGCAGGTACTACAATGATGGCATCTGATGACGAGACCTTGGCATGGTCATCCATCTTGTTTCCAGCCTGCACAACGACTGGCCACACGGCTTCTCTCACAGTCCGCTCATCCTCAAGTGTGTTAACGGGAGCGGTAGGCTCCACGATGACTCCAATTTCAAACTGGCGATCACCAAAGGCAATGGCCGACTTCACCAGACCACTCTCCACCAACGACGCCTCAAGAATCTGCGGAAGTACCTTTTCACCGGTAGCGAGCACGATAAGATCATCAGTTCGGCCCACGGAGTTAAAATCAGTGTCCGGGTGCTCGGGGTTGCAGATAAGCTGATCTTGGATCTCGAAGGGCTGATCCACGCCGAATGGGTAGGTGGTAAGTCGGAAGCGTCGCTGACCCTCACAAGGCTCAATCTCTTTCATTGACATCCGCATATCACGTCTGAGACGGAAAAAATGCCAGTTATAGCTAGCAGTAGGCACAAAAAATGGTGACAAAGGTCCGCTTTCGGTTGTCCCATAGTGGTTCAGCAGCTTCACCCCGGCCGCCGCCAGCCGATCACCCACTTTGGGAGTCAGTAGACCTCCACCAAAGGTAACAAAGTCCAGAGTAGCTAGAGTGCAAACCCCATCATCCGTTGGGGCTATCATGATCTCCTCGAGAATTGATGGTACAGACATCAGAGAAGCGCCGTGGTTGCTCTTAATGAGGTTGATGACGCCATGCGCGTTCGGAATGGTACCAGGAGGTGGGAAGCAAACCGTCTTGCCAACACCCATGGCGAGCGACGGAGCCATCAAGCCATATCCATGATACAGAGGCAGTGTCGAAACGTTGACACCCTGTGCCTCCTGCTCCGTCTTGAAGTCGTGGCAAGTCGTGAAACAGACCAGATGCCGGTGGGAGATATAGATAGGCTTAGGAAGGCCAGTGGTACCGGAGGAGTGAAGAATCAGAACGTTCCGATCTTTCTCACTAAAATAGTGGAAAGGATGACAGATTGAGTCAGCAGATGCGACAGTGCTCAGGTGAGTGCTATAGGGCTCCGGCTTGTGCAATCCAATCATCTTCCCATCTTCGTCTTTCAGGAGAGCTACAGCTTGGGCTGCATTTGGCTGGTGTCGAGGCGCAGCCAAGAGAGCGACTGCATCCGTCTTTTTCAGCAGGTGGTGGATTGCAGTAACGCTGAGACGGGCAGACAGCAGAAGCACCTAACACAGTTAGCTTTTCTCTGTAAATACAAGGCCACAGCTTTGCATGATTTGACTTACTGGAACTCCAAGGCCGATAAGAGCCATTTGGTGAAAGAACAAACCAACGTCGCTGTCCATCAACAGAGCCACCGGGGCGCCCTTTTGCACTTTTTGGACCCCTTCAACTGGCACTGGAAGTTGCAGCGCAGTGACATTGTCCTGTAACCATTTCCCACAACTGGCTACAGCATTGCGCAGCTGCCGGTTCGAAATTGGAATAGAGTCTGCACCTTTTAGTGCTTGGATGCAGAACATGTGATCAGGATTGGCCTTCGAGTTGAATTCAATGAGGTCGGGCAGCGAGCGCATGTATTCGGATTCCTTTCCTTCCGCTGGATATAGATTAATGGGTGCCCGGCGAAATGGAGTCAAAGACTGGGCCTGAACGGTGATGGACCCGTTGGTGCTCATGGCAGTGGTAGTCATTGTGGAAGCGGCAACCATTGTTCTGATTGTGAAGAGTGGAAAAAATTGTGAAGAGTGGAGAAAGTTGCTGTGGTTCTCTTTTTGTCTTTGCAATGCTATGCTTGATTCTGATCCCTCATGAACGACAGTGAGCAACATCTATCTTATATTTTGAAGTTGTTTGTAGGAGAGCCATAATAGCATGGACCTGAGTATGATCCAGCGGGTTCGGGGTAGGGGTAGGACTAATTTGAATATTGTAAATACGGCACCAACAATATTGGCAGTCTAGCATCGGGCATTGTATAAGGCTCCCGTGGTGGTGCAAAGTTCACGATGTCGGCTTCGGCTTCGGCATCGGAAACGGTTTTCGCAAAAGGTGCCGATACGAGCTTCGCTACTAGGTGACCTCTTCCAACTTTCATTCCAATATTGAACATGCAAGGTTGAGCAAGAAAACTATCAAGCCATCAATCAACTCTAGCTGCAACAGAAAGACTGTAGGTATCGCTTTCGCTATTAATGTGCCAGGTACAACCCGAGCAGCGACAGCTGACGACCTTCCTTTCCTTTTACAAACCCCACAGCGCAACAGAAAATACAAATATAAACTTGAAAAGTTCTTGAATAACATGCGCTTGGTTTTAACATTCGCCATTAGTGACTATATACGCGCTTTAAAATAGCAAAATAACCTATATTAAGAGGTTATAAAAGATGTGATAAGTGCGTAGGTATATAAATTAGAATCACATCGTTTTGATAGTAAATTTGGTCGAATTCTAGAGTTAAATGGCTTCTATGACTATGAAGAACTAAGACCTCGGAGTCGATATCTCCCTTTTATCCTTAAGAAAGTTAAAGGAAGAAAGACGTTTTGAAGCTACTAAAGACTAATAATATTCGAAGTCTAACTAGAATCGCTAACCTCGAAATACTAGTCTTTTAGAATCCCTTGCGCCTATCCCTTATTAAAGGTTTTTCCTTAAAGATAATCGTTGGAGGAAGGCTATGGATATCTAGGGACGCCTGTATACTCGATCGAGGTTACCCACCCGCGATTTCTAGGTTGTAAAATAGCACGCTGACCATAATATTCCGCTTTCGTTATAACTTTTGCGGTCGCGATTAACCCTATCGCGAAACCCGTCTTATTAAAGTTATATATATTATCTGGATCGATACCATTTTCGAGGATTGTCTTCTAGACTAGATTAAACCAGTCTTGAGCCATCTTTGGATCCTCGCACTTTGCGCGCTCGTAATTATAGCGTCTTAAAAATTGGGTCGAGAGTTTTGGATGCCACTTAACGTCATTATAGACACATTTTTCACTAACGGTAGGTGATGGGGTTATATCTCGTGTTGCGAGGAGAAGATTTGTAGTGTCTCGTATAGTATTAGGTCTCGGGGTGGCTCCACGTATATTAAGAGATGTAATCTATTTCTTAAGCGTATTCTCCTCGATTTTAGTTAATTTAGACGAGTTTGCGCGTAATTCGACGCGATTTTTGATGCCTTTAAGCCGGTCTCGGAGCGTCGATCTTGGCACATCGTATATAAGCGCTGCCTCGCGGACTGATAATTTTCCCTGCTTTTTGATAGCTTGTATTGCAGCCAGGATATGACCCTCTTGTTTAACCGATTTTTGACGATTCTGAGAGTGAATTGGGGGCATGGTGGTGGTTGAAGAATAGAGCTCTGATTAATTACCGCGTTTTTGGATGGGGTGGGCGGGCCGCTTACATGGGCGACTCGCTTACTGATTACGTTACCCCTACAAAAGATAGCCCCCACATCTAGGCCATAAATGACAGGTCAAGCCGATCCTTGAGGATACTGCCGTAAACCTTAGTTAATTTGGCACATGCAGGTCATTAGTAGTACGGTCATTACTCAATTGTGTTTTAACACCAAGAGCCAATCTCACGTGTTACTGCGCCACGCAGAGGGACACCATGTGCGCTTCGTGTTCCAAGGCTCACATGGGGATGAGGAAGAAAAAAACGCATGCGCTTTTAAGGAGGCGAGAAATGACTATTGCAAATAATATCCCAGGCACAACTGTGGCGCCGCTTACTTCACTATGTGCCTTAGCGTGAAGACGGAGCATAGCCACAACTCTGGGTGTATGCAGTCAGCGGCCATCCTCCGGAATTCTTTGAAAGGATTGGAATCCTTGGACCCGACGGCAAAATGGTTCTTTGGGGCTCAGGAGCCTGGCGCTAACATGCATCTTGATGACGGGAGGTTGTAGATAAGAGGCCCTCGGGGAACGCCGGATTTGTAGACCGGGGGGCGGAAGCGGCCAAGAGAGGAGCAAGAAAACGCATCTTGAGATGCTATCTGAAGAAACGGAAACTAAAAGAAGAGAACGAGGAGGAGAAAAGCTCGGAAAGCTCAAGTGCTAGAGGAACACCTGGGGCACGTGAAAGCCTTGGGAGTGTTCGCGGCCGAGGCTCAACATATATCTGGCTAGAGAAACATATATCTGGCTAGAGAGGCCTGTTGGATCTAAATTGACGCTCGCTTGGCTAAAAATCTCGAATGGTAACCGGGTAATTCTGTATCTTTGGTGCGCGTTGTTTACCCCTTTTGTACAGTAAGTACTACAGTGCCTCCTCAGAAGTTTGAACATACCTTGCTACCGCCCAAATTACCGCCTACCATAATTAGCCTACACAAACAACCCAAACGCAATATCAACTAGTATGCAACCAATTAATTATGGAGTATAATCCATTCCTCTGGCAGAAAATTACATAATCTAGTGTGGGTGGGGCAAGGTGTGTTCAAACTTCTGAAGAGGCACTGGAAGAGGAGCGCCTTCTCGTTAGCGCTGATGGGAGCGGGTGGATCGAGATCAAACCGCTCTCTTTCTTGTACAAACTAGGCCCTCTAGATGCTGAAGTGACGACACTTCTGCCATCACCAACCTACAAGGTCCTTGAGTAATCTACAGATGCCCTGCAGCCGAACTGAACTCTAGAGTCTGGTCACGATGCTTATGAATGTGAATTCATGCATGTTTGCGGTAGGTAATTGGCTTTCGATATTAGATTTGATGGTTTCTGATTGGTGTATTACGTACGAACTTACTCGCGCATACTATACAGTAAATTAAAATAACGGCAAAGTGGGTATTGAATACCCTACGCTACTGCGGGAGCCACGTTGTAACGTATCTTTGGCCCATACAACTGGAGATTTATCGGCGGCCCCATTGGACCTGGGCCTCGGCGGGGTCAGGTAGGATTGGGGCGCTCCCAAGATAAAGTCTGCAGTTCATAAATCCTTAGAGCTCTAAGTCTGCCAAATTCTGCCATAAGGCGACAGTTGCTGTATTGGCTGTTCCTTAAGACCCTGAAACCCCCCACTGATTGCTAAGACTGTTTGTTTCGCGGGGTTTTCTTTTTCCTCCACACCCTCCTCCATACGCGGGAAGCTCCTTTGATCTACCCATGATCGTCTCGATCAACTTTGTTCTAGACATAAATGGATTTTTCACCACCCTGTCGGGCCCCCGCTGCCTCATCGGGCCCTTTTGCCTGTACTAACCCTGACTGTGGTAAATCCTTTCTACGCAAAGAGCATCTTAATCGCCATCTCGTCATACATACAAACTCGCGCCGGCATAAATGCTTCATCTGTGGGCGAAGCTTTGCCAGGAGGTAAGACCCGCTGGTCGCTTGGCGTCTTGGCCATCGAGGACGACCCGCTGATCAACCAAATAGTGATATTCTGAACCGACATGTGCTCCAGCATAATGTACCTCCTGACGGTGCGAAAAGAATTCCATTAGCGTGCCAAACGTGTCGCCGTCGTAAAACAAAGTGCGATTCGAACTACCCTTGTTCCACATGCGCCGATAGTGGGGAACCATGCGTGCGTGAACCTTCTAGTATGCAGGCATTCATTCCAGCAACGCGATCGCTCCGCCAGGGTTCCCTCGGGGAGGAAAAGAGACCCACTGAAACCACGGAGGAAATAGACCCCGAGGAGCCTGGAAACCCAGCCATGTCCACTGCAGAGGGTACCTCCCCCCTGCGACTGGATTGGATCCCGCCGATGAATCGAAGTGGGAGCAACAGTGTTGCCAATACTCGCCCCGCCTCGAGAAATGTTGGCACAGATCAAGATCCTCTGCGACCGCTATCCGATCCGTTGATTTCCATGATTTCGCGGATGAACACAGCCACATCTACGCCGAACAAGACCCCTCCTTTGTACTTTGGCGAGCCACTTGATATAATGGGTTTTCCCTTTGACACACCAATGCGTCAACCTTCAGAAACTAGAGATCACCTCAATACAGACCAATCATCTGAAATACACATGAGCGACGTACCAGCTTTTACCCCCGCCCGCAGTGTCTCAAGTGAGTGGATGCTACAAGCTGTTATATTTGATTACTACTCTGATCTAACCTGGCAACGTAGCTACCTCGATACTCAGAATGACAGGCCCTGAAGTATCTACCCCAGCATCATCCAGCGGGTGGCTGCAGCTGCACGAGGCCATTACGAGCCAAGTCCAATTCATCACTGCACAAGTCAAATCCATAGACTTTGAACATTTCCACCAAGCGTGGCCCTTTCTACACATCCCCACCTTTGCCCCCGACAAGCAGAATAATCTATTGACAAGTGCGCTGGCCAACCTATCGATGTGGATGCAAAATGCGAACCGCCATCATCTGGTTCCATACGCAATCAACCAGGAGCTACAACGGGCACTAATGCCGAGGATAGTGAGTGTCGCGTGCATGGGATCTGCAACACGGAAATATCAATTAATCTTGTGACAGACAGAAGAGGCCTTGACAGAAAGGCCAGTGGCTGAGATACCACTAGCAACTCTACAGGCACTGGTCATCACGCTGATCTATGCGATTCTAGGAGATGTAGGACTCCTTCCTCGATAGCCTGAAACTGGAACAAGTACACTAATAGCCCCAGGCACCAGCATCCACTTTGAATTGGGTAGCCCAGTGGACCGACATTGCAATCTCCACTTTGCGACGACTCGGTGCCTTGGATGATAGGTGGGCCCCGGAAGAACACCTGCAATCTGCTGATGATCGATGGGTCCAAACAGAGGAGATGAAAAGGTACAGTCACTGGCATTTTTCCCGTCGCATCTACAACCCCTCGGTTTTTAATATGTCATCAGACTAGTATACGCAGTCTTACGCATCGATGCGTATTTGTGTATTATTCTTGATCGCCCCCCTACAATGCGCTACCAAGAATTTGGACCACCACTACCCGTTTCAGAGGGTCTATGGCGAGCAGAGACAAGGGCGGACAGAACTAACTTCCACTGGTATGAACCTGCGGGCCGAACCAAAAGTGCATTTTCAACAATGGTCCGCGACGGGCTGGAGTCGCAAGGGTTCATGACTGGGTATCTTCGAATGCCTCACCTGTCCCTTGAGGATAACCACTTCAGCCTCTGTGCATTCTTGTCCGAGCTATGGGGGGTTTCAAGAGAGGCCCATGAGGAGCATCATCGAAACTACCGCTCACCCGAATTGAACCGCACGGCAGACCGAGTCAAGCTCTGGAAAGGCTATCTTCATGAATGGCGAGTCCACGTCGAAAAAACCGACAAGCTGGAAGAGACATTTTTTGGAGAATGTCTAGGCGATTCCAACCATTTTCTCGGTCTCAACCTCACCCTGTATCACCTTCTCTGCCTCAAGCTCTTTGCCAACATGCGGTTACTTGAGCACAAAAAATGCTGCTCAGTTTGTCAGGAAGCCAACATCGATAATGTCATTAGTATGTGGGCCCGATCTCCTGACGGCCGCCAGGCGGTCTACCACGCCGCTCAATTGAAGCGTATCTACGAGCGAGAGAGCAATCTTTACAAACTCAACGACCAACGTCTGTGCAACGTGCTAGGACCTGCCGGCTTGTTGGCCAGCGCCATTGTTCTCTGTACCTACAGTACTAAGGGAATGGGCGCCAACACGCCGGAGGGCGACACCATCATGACAGTACCGACTGAGGCAATCGAGCTAGGCCAGTCAGGTTTGATGGGCACGCCTGAATTCGAGAATTGGATCTCCCAGGGTGGCCCCGCGACTGTTGACGGTGCCCCCCTGCATGCTTTTTCGGTTCCTCGCTTCTCATCCTGGCATCGTGATCGGTTAGCAACCTGTCCTGTCTATTCGTCGCGATTGGTCACCTTCCTCCTCACATTAAAGTTTTGATGACCAAACAGCTGTATATGATTCGCCATATATGTTGTATGTATTGAATGAAAGAATAATAGACCCTTTAATTAGCTTTGCTCATCCCTTAACCGACACTTTAAATTAGCTGTGATCTGCACGGTTGTTTCCCCATTGTGTCACGGAGATTACAGAGGAGCACTGTGCGTCGTAAACACGAGCGCAATCGAATGCAGGATCTGATTAAACTCTCGGGTACGCAGATGATGATACGAGCGCCTCGTAAGGATTTCCGCAATAGCCTTTCTCGGAATAGCCCCCACGTGGTATCTACAAGGAGTGCACGAGCCCACGGCGTAGCAGTATTTCTGGAGTCGTTGATCTCGCAATGGCTCTCCACTCTGGTGCGCGCGCTTTGACACCAAAGACGGGGGTTTAAAGGCAAAAAAAAAAGACTACTAGATTAAATTTCCATCCCCTGCTATTTAACACTACCGGACTCGGTATCTTCGTATTATCCGATGGGAGATTAAAGAAGTTTTGGTGGAATAACCCCGCCCACTCTCACTAGCCACAGTCATCCCACAGCTCCCGGAATGTGTCATGCTTATGTATTCCATCCCACCCAGCTTTATCGGCCCGGGGTCGCTTCTCTCCCCGCCCGTGCGGCTCCGTGAGTCTAAATATCATTCGTCGCGCAGCCAGCAATGCGCGGATGGAGAGGGGAGTGGCGGGGTGGCACTTTTTGCGTAAGACGTTGATGAACTAAAGCACAGCTCATATCTATATAAGACAGCATTCCATATCCCTGAGGCAGAACAGATCAATGAACAGTCTCAGTTTTGACCAACAGATCGAACATACTGTCACCATGATTTCCAAGGCCTCTCCCATTGCTGGTCCAATCACCCGATTCCCGGCCGACGATCTCCGTCACGCAAAGCGCCTGATTACCACCCACAACGCCAAGGGCAAAGGAGTGTTTCTCCCGGACGATGATGGCGATCATCACAAGATCATGCTGAACGGCCAGGCGGCTGCCAACATTATCTACAGCACCCAGGGCGCCCAGGTTGACCTCAACAACGAGCAAGATATCAAGTTCGCCAAGGAAAATGAGGTAAGCCCGGTCCTTCATTTGAGAACAAATCTGAGACAATGTCTGTCTGACCCAAAGAATTAGCCGCCTATTCACGTCCGCAATGGGTCCGTCGCGCGTCTCATCGATTTTGCCCCTGGAATGGAGTCGCCTATTCATCGTGCCATGTCTATCGACTATGGTGTAGTGATCGAGGGTGAATTCAAACTTACCCTGGATAGCGGAGAAAGCCGCATTATGTTACCGGGAGACTGCTCCGTCAACCGAGGCTGCAATCATATGTGGAAGAATTTGTCCGAGACAAAGAGCGGTCGCATGTTGTTTATCCTTTTGGATGTTCAGCCGCTGACTGTCAATGGTCATTTAATTGAAGAGGATTTGGGCGAATTAGCTGATGAATATCCTCCACACCCGGAGCACTAAGATCATCCTGGTATAATCTATATGATTGGACAAGGCCAGTATGCAGTGGCAGCTGCACTGAGCCTACGAAGAACTATATGTACATTTGAAACAACTTATCACTCCGAAGTATCATCAGAACAATCAATGGAGAATCATGAATCCAATAAAAAACGCCATTTATGCAGGTCGAATACAATCAGAGGCAATCATATTGACTGAACACGTCTTTTTCAGCTGTGCCAAAGTCTCGGAGAATAGTTTGCCGACGGCTTTCGGACCGCACTCGAATGGTCGCCTTGAAGTTCTTGGGACAGCTCAGAAAGCCATCAAGGTACCCTGTCTCCGCATCGACATCGACAGGTATCGGCATCCCAGTCTGTGGGTGGATCGGCTCCGACATTTCGAATGCCCATAGCATCTTAGCGAACGCGATAAACATTCCACGCTCCGCTAAGTGAATACCTGGACAGATTCGTCGCCCGGCACCGTAGGCATAATGATCACGGTTCTCGTAATCAGAACTAGCCGCATATGTGGACGCTAGCGATGTATGATTCTTGTACCGCCAAGGATTGAAAGTACCCGGTTCAGAATAACGGTCGGGATTATGCTGGAGGCCCCAAACATTGAGGATTACCGTGGATCCTTTGGGGATTAACAACCCGTCAATCTCGCCATCCTCCTTCGCAGCGTGTGGGAATGCGGTCGGTGCCACTGGACGCCAGCGCAGGCATTCTTTGACCACCATGTTCACCATAGGTAGAGTGGCAAGGTCCTCCCAGGTAGGAGAGCGGTCTTCGCCGATGTGCTCATCAATCTGGGCTTGTGCCTGTTTCTGAATGTGTGGATACTTGATCATAGCTTGAATAAACACTAAGAGCATGCTGGCCGTGGTATCCGACCCGCCCTCGACCAGGTTTCCCACCATTAGAAGTATCTCTCGCTCTGAAAGACCAAGCTTGCTCTGCTGGTCTAGCACATTGTCCAGAAAGCACCCTTTACCCCCGGCCTTCTGTCGTCGGTGAACCACATGCCGCACCAAGGGCTTGTAGAGATTTGTAAGAATGTCTCCGACTGCTCGTGATCTGGATTTCCAGTTTTGAAACCATGCCTCGGGGAGATATTTGAAAATAGAGAATACGTCCACAGGGGGCGTGGCACCAATCTCCAATATCTCAGATAGCCCTTCCATAAAACGGTAAAGCCCTTTCATGTGCGCCGTCTCGCATGTTGGAGTTCGGATTCCGAGAACTGCGGTAAGAAGTAATTTGTTAGCTGTTAAGAGGTCTCACTAAACAATGCGAAAGGAAGGACCAACCTATACTCATGATGATACTGTTGCTATATCGCTTTGGATGATCCATGACTCCCTCGGGATGAAAGCAAAAATCACGAAGCATTTGGCTTGCTTCTGCATTCTGAAGGGCGACATGTTGTTTTTCACACATGACTTCGTTTAATTGTCGATGATAAAGTCGCCGACCGCGACGCCAGGTCTCCCCTGCATTCAAGAACATAAGATGATCACCACGGAAGATGAGCTCATTGGCGATATATATGCTGGGGCGATCGCTGTATTTTGCAGACTGCTTGTCGAGAATCTGCTTGACGAGGTAGGGAGAATTGATGACGACTGTGGTGGATGACCCGAACTTAAGAGAGAATATGGGCCCGTACTTTTTGGCCCATTCCGTGAGTCTGTTGATGAATGAGCAACATGTTCGATGTGCACTTAACTGCATTTAAGAATGGTAAGGGGCTTACTTGAGATGGATCCCGGTCTTTGGCACCTGCAGGGCATTTCCCACTATGGGCGCACATGGTGGACCCGGGGGTAAGCCACGTCCACGACTCCCAGGAAAGGTGCCTCTTAGCCATGAAGTAATTCCGTAAAGAACCAACAGAACAAATACAAGTGCTTGGAACATCCTGAGTTCTAAATTGGACTTTCGTTTATAAAACTAGCATCCACGACTCCTTGTTGTCTCCGACGAACAAACTCCAACATCTGCTTCGGACTACGGTATTTATTCTTTCAGTATCCTCATTAAAAAGAAGTTACGTTGCATTTTGAAGCCACTGATTTCAAGAACGGTGTTCAGTCAATTGTTTGCTATTTGCGCCGTGTCCTTCTCCGTTGCCGCGATGTCGGATTCGACGATTCCATGCCGATTCCGACCCCGACCAGTGAATGTTATGACGAATGTGCGCGACACAAATGAAACATTCTCAATCTGTTCAAAATAATTAGAACCTTAAAATGCTCAGAGATCTAGGAATTTCAAGCCTTCTAAGGTTTCTATTGCGGATGATTGTGCACACCAGGCTGGTTTGAGTTGAAACCACACAGGGGTATAGTTGAGGCTCTGTGGCGCAACCAGGCACGCTAAACTTCCTTCAAATAGCATTGCATGCTTTTACTTCACACGCAAATGAATCTTCTATTTTGGATCAGCCTCACTAATAGAGCTCAATATTCTTAAAATACTGAACAGCTTCTCTGTTTTTGTCCTGTTTACAGGTTTAAATTGACATTCAACTAGACACAGACCACGGAAGTTCGCCTTGGAAAGCAGAACAAGAGGTTGTTATCGGGATAGATTATGTACTGTTGAGGTTAAGGAAAAATCTGGGCTTAATACGTTTGAGTCTTTAAAGGTTCATAGCAGACAATTCTGATGCGCATGGTAATCTGTTAAATAACCTTGGAAGTAAGTTTGTGCCTCATCAATCTTCATCTCGTTACTTAATATCTGAGGATATATGGTTAGAGGAAGAAGGGAAGACAGAGTGAGGCAAAAAATTTCGCCATCATGGTGAAGATGGATGTCATGCGTCAACTCGGCGGGTGCCTCAAATTACTGTACCAGCATTCAAAAGCGAGACATCAACACGTGGTTGGCTGTTGACTTTTGTGATCAATAGTTATCTCTCTATTTTCAAGGTATAAATACGGATGTCCAAATCTTTTCGCCTATATTGTGTTACCTGAGCGGCATTGAGATTGAGAAAATATCAAGCCGCCTCGAGCTCGGACCGCAGCAAGCACCAGTCGCCATATGAACCTGATCAATGAAATATTGTGTGGGAATAGGTAGTTAAAGAAAAAGCTGTGGATAAAGAAACAAAAGCAATATTATTTGGCAGGCTGAGTTCTTGTACTTGGTTGAGGAAATTTAAATAGACAGAATTTCAACCATGTCCCAATGCAGCTCGGTTCTGACAATCCTTCTATCATATATTCATTGTAGGTAAGTTCATACGATCAAAGACACAAGCCAATATTTAAAGAAAAGTGAGCCACTTGTTGGAGATGGGTGGTGCCTAGGCACTCTCTCTCTCTGGGTGTGTGTTTGTTATTTCTTTCCCCGTCCTCCTATTACGACTCAAACGTCACCAAATTATGTGAGTGGCATTTTCACTGCTACTTAGCCGTAGCCCTTGGTATGAACAGCTGATTATACTTTTCCGACACTGATAAGCCAGATGGACCCGATATGGAGGAGCGCACGTCCATCCCATCGGGTCAGATTCATCCCCCAATATTGGTCCCTGTGGGCGATGCTCAGAACTTACTTTTCTCCCATGGACCCCCGATAAGATCCACCACCTCCTTGAACCCGAAAATTATTTATGAATGTCGGTGCTCGTGAGTCTATGGCTTGATGAATGCAGCATTTGTGGCAAGGTCTTTGCGCATTCATCATGACAGCAACACGTTATGCATTGATTACTGGGTGAGTGCTCATCTCTCACAGCCAATTTTGTCAATACCTTACGTACTTATGTTTTAGATGTGGTGAAGGTGGTATTGGTCATGCACTTGCCATGCGGTTTCGAGAAGAAGGTGAGACGCAGGGCCAAGCAGTTCCCAAAACAAACTTCTTTAATACCAACACTCTGATCTATAGGGTTTATTGTTTTTACAACCTTGCTCCCTCATGAAACCGAAGATCATTTGAATCACCCGGGAATATATGTCTTCAACTCCGACGTAACCAGTGATAAAGATACAGAAGTTCTCTTGGAGCAAATCAAAGATCTATCCGGTGGCGGACTGGATGTGTTGGTCAATAACGCGTAAGCAAATTCCGGCAATGACTTGGAGGTTACACATTTGTTATGAATACTAACTGTTCCATAGAGGGATTTGTATGATTTATTTTAATTCTAAAGCTTTGGAAGCGTACTGAAAGCCGTGCCAGGTTATACCATGCCCGCAACTGATACAAAGGTTCACGATGTCGAAAAGATGTTCGCGGTTAATGTCTTTGGCCCAATGCGGATGGTTCATTTCTTTCATCCTTTGCTTGTCAAATCGAAGGGTGTTGTGGTCAACATCGGCTCAATTGGCGGGATTGTACCGTACATTTACGGAGGTAAGACCGTATAATATCCACGAAGCACACGGCATTGACTAATATTTTCCCATGACCTTATGATTAGCTAGCTACAATGCCAGCAAAGCCGCTCTTCATCACTACGGCAATACATTGCGCGCCGAATTAAAGCCTTTCGGGTATGTCCATCCTATTAATCAAATCTGTCTCAAGCTGCATTCAGACTGAGCATTGACCATCATACAGAGTCCGAGTGATGAATGTGATCTCTGGTGAGGTTGGGACCAATATTCTCCGTCACGATGCGAAACGTTCTCTTCCCTCCGGTTCGTTTATCCCACTGTCTCCCGGCGATGCTTGTAAACTAATTGTAGTCAGATTCACTCTACCAGCCTCTAGCCAACGAGTTTCAGAGCCACGTCCAGCGAACACCCAGTAAGCCACACGTTCTCATCTTTACATAAAGTGACTGAACCAATTTGTTGACTAATTTTATCCAATACAGATACGATTACCCCTGCCCAATACGCCACCGCGGTTGTTCGGGAAGCGCAAAAGTCTCGCCCTGCAGCCTGGTTTTGGTACGGCGCGCGAACTGGAATGTGCCGATGGGGCGACATGTTCTTACCCCGCACGCATTGGGTAAGTGTTATGTGTTTAACTTGAAAGAACAAGATGATTTCTAATGTCTGAAAAAGGACGGATTATTTGCTAAATGGTTCCACTTTGAAAAATTGAAGCACATCTCTACAAACAAGACCACCGCGTGAGAATACACAAGGGCGCATGCCTATCGACCCATTTTCTCTACTGCTTGCTTCATCGACAAATTTCAAACAGCAGAGCAAAGAAGAAAATATACTTGTATGACTCAGCACGACTTTCTGCGTGGACGGGGACCACTTCCCTCAATCCTTCCGGAGGGATGCGTGTTTGGTCGGCCCGAGGTGGGATGGCGATTGAGATCAAATGAGGATCCATACTTTATGATGTACGACAAGGGAAAAATTCTCGTTCACCTATTTGAAATTCAAAGAACTCGTTTTCACCCTTTGCAACTCTGCTTTACTCGTGCTATTGTATTATTCAGCCATGTCGTTCGGGATTTCTGGGGTTGCGCTCGTTACTGGGGCTGGTGAGTCATTCTAACTGCGGAAGTTCTGTTCACTAGCTCCAAGCGTTCATTTCTGACAAGATGGCTGTCTAGGAAGCGGGATTGGACGAGACGCTGCGATCGCCTTTGCCGCTGAGGGAGCCATCGCGGTGGCCTTTGCCGATATCAATCTCGCAGCTGCCCAGAAAAGTGCTGATCAGAGCGTTGAACATGCAACAAATCCCGCCTACTATCCCCTTGCAGTTGAAGTTGATGTGACAGACCTGGAAAGTGTGGAGCATATGGTAGCGCAAGTGGTGGAAACCTTCAAACGGATCGACTACAGTGTGAACAGTGCTGGAGTATGACGCCTGTTGATTCTTTATGTGCAGTGCCTTACTTGAGCCTCTTAGATCGGAGTACGCGAGCCGAAAACAGTTATTGATACGTCAATGGAGGAATTCGAACGGTTTTACCGTGTCAACGTGCTGGGCACGATGAATTGCGTGAAAGCGATTGGTGGCGCGATGCGCCAGCAAGACCCATTGAGAATCCAGGGCCGCAGCGGGGAGCGCAATACTGGCCGTGGAGCCATTGTGAACCTAGGGTCTGCTAACTCTTATATGGCCACTCGCGGTATTGTACAGTACACTACTTCGAAACACGCTGTGCTAGGGATTACCCGGAACGCAGGTCTGCCTTCCTCCTCTCGAATGGTTTTAATTTTGATTCAGCACTTACTGATAAACATCCAGCCCTGGATCTAGCCAGTGATGGAGTTCGAGTGAACACCGTTTGTCCCTCTTGGGTAGATACCCCAATGGTTACCGCGGCTATGAACGCCAATCCTGAATTGAGTCCTCTCATGGAAAGTGTGTTACCTTTCAAACGTCTTGCACAGACAGAGGAGATTTCCGATGTTATAATATTTCTATGCAGTCCTCGGGCTAGCTATGTCACTGGTAGTGATTGGGTCGTGGACGGCGGGATGACGTTGACTTTGAAAACCTGAACTGGCATATAGCGGACCCCGGGATACGTTTTAAATTGTATGGGCTCAATACTCAAACCTTCCGCCCCCCCCCCCCCAGAATTGAAACATCAATGTAAACCAAACTGTCTCTTCAGTAACAATTATGAAACTGTAGTTACGCATCTCGTGTTTATGATGGACTGATATCGGGATCTGTCAAAACCCCATATACAGCTATGTGATCCAATAACGAAGCATCACTTGGTGGACACTAGCACGTAAAAGAAGGCCAACCTTGAAGGTAAAGCTAACAACCAAGATCTGATATAGAGTTGATAGTTCTGACGATGACCAATGGGAAGTTTAGGGTTTACATTCCGAGATCGATATTTACCGGGCCGTTGCCTCTGGGCCCCTTCGGCTTGTTCCGCGCCCCGCTTATTCTCGTCCCAGGATTCAGCGCCCGCCGCCTCGGGCCTTGCCAGCCACAATGCTAGCTGCTTACTTCTTCTACCACTATGTGGGCCAACTTATCCACAAAGGCCGCTTGACACTGATCAGCCCTGGCTCAATAGAGGGTCCAATCTAGGCGCAGAAACTCGTGGCATGAAGGGGATCATAGAGGCATTGACCTCCATTCACCCGCCGGAAGGATGGACATAAATTGAGCAACGGCGCGCCACTGCCAGTGGGTACGAGATGTGCGATGCAAGTTTGGTGAAGACCGAAAATTTGCTCCTTAGGGATTGCAGAATTATCACTATATAAAGGTGTTGGATTAGAAGCCATACATTTCCCTATATCCTCATTTTTCACACTTCACTAATAATTTTATTCGTGTCCCAATATTCAACAATGGCACCACACATGAACGACCAAGAGTTCATAGGAGCGAGATTTCCTGCATCCACCACTCTGACATCTTCCGTCTCAGAAGATGATATTGCTATTGTAGGAATGGGTTCGTAACGAACTGTTAACCTCAGTCGATGGACATACAAGCTAAATTCTCTATAGCGTGCCGCCTTCCAGGGGGTGCCACATCGCCATCCAAATTATGGGATCTACTTGTCAATGAGCGCTCCGGCCAGGGAGATATCCCTAATTCTCGTTTCAATATAGACGCCTTCTACCACCCAGATGGGTCTAAGCGGCCAGGAGCTATGCACATGAAAGGCGGCTACTTTCTGCAGGACGAAGACATCCGAAATTTCGAAAATGAATTCTTTGGAATCAATAACATGGAGGCCAAGTACATGGATCCTCAGCAGCGAAAACTTCTGGAAGTGGTTTTTGAATGCTTTGAGAGTGCTGGTCTACCTCTGGAAATGGTTTCAGGTGCTAACATTGGATGCTATGTTGGGAATTTCACCGTCGATTTCCAGCTCATGCAACTGCGTGATGCTGAATACATGCACCGTTATACAGCAACTGGGATGGGAACGACCATTTTGGGGAACCGTATCAGCCACGCATTTAATCTTAAAGGTCCAAGGTGCGCTCCCTTCAGTTCACTGTACCAAATTCCTTACGTATTTTCTCACTTCTTATATCATAGTCTGGTCATTGATACTGCCTGCTCGTCATCACTCTATTGCCTTCATATGGCATGTGCTGCTCTGGAAGCCGGTGAATGTGAAGGGGCGATTGTGGCTGGTGCCAACCTAATACAAACCCCGGAGCAACATTTAGCAACAATGAAGGCTGGCGTTCTATCACCGACATCAACATGTCATTCATTCGCCGATACTGCCGATGGTTATGGTCGGGCAGATGGAATTGGGGCTCTGTACGTGAAGAAGCTCGGGGCTGCCTTGCGGGATGGGGATCCTATCAGGTCCATCATCCGAGCGAGTGCTATAAACGCGTAAGAATCTCTTCAAACCCTGCGGAACGTGTTTTTCGGTGTTTTTTTATTGCTAACTACAACTTCATGCACAGAAACGGAAGGACAGCAGGCATCACACTCCCCAGCAGTATCGGGCAAGAAGAGGTGATCCGCAAGGCATATTCTAAGGCTGGACTATCCCCTAACGAGACGGCTTATGTGGAATGCCATGGCACTGGAACTGCGGTGGGTGATCCAATTGAAGTAGAAGCCGTGTCACGAGCCTTCAAGCGTTCTCCAGGGTCAGTTGCTACTTTGATTGGATCGGTGAAGACCAACCTCGGACACAGCGAAGCTGCTAGCGGTATATCTAGCATCATCAAGGGTACTTTAGCCCTCGAGAATGGCTTTATTCCCGCCACAATCGGTGTTGAGCGTCTCAATCCCAAAATCAAGTCAGACCTGTGGAACGTGCAAGTTGTCACGAAGGGCCGTGCATGGCCAGTCGAAGAATACAGGAACATCCGCCGAATGGGTGTGAATTCATTTGGATACGGAGGCGCAAATGCCCACGTGATACTTGAAGCGGCCTCCTCACTACCAATACGTGTTCCATCCCCAGTTGCAATGACTCGCCCTGTCCAGAAACGTACCACGTTCTTGCTCCCCTTGTCCGCAAGGACACCTGCATCCTTACAAGCTCGCTGTCTGGACTTGGCAGACTACGAAATTTCTGCCAAGTCGCTAGTCAATCTCGCTTATACTCTTGGGGAGCGCCGATCACAAATGAATACCCGCGGATTTCTGGTCGCCAACGTGGATAATCTTCACCAGAAACTGAGGAATGGAGACCTCATGACACCAAAGGTGGAGCCTAATCAACCTCCCTTGCAATATGCATTTGTGTTCACCGGGCAGGGCGCACAATGGCCGCAGATGGGCGCAGAGCTTCTCGATGAATTTCCTGTTTTCCGTGCTGCTCTGCTAGATCAGGATGCAGTACTACAATCCCTACCCAATCCACCCTCGTGGACTTTACGCGACGCCATCCTTGAACCGAAGTCTACCAGCATGATTCACGATGTCACTCGGTCTCAACCGGTCTGCACTGCTATTCAGATGGCTCTGGTTGATCTGCTACGGTCGTGGGCTATTTCTCCTACTAGCGTACTTGGTCATTCATCCGGCGAAATCGCAGCGGCATATGCTGCTGGTCATCTTTCACGCGCGCAAGCTATCATCGCCGCCTATTACCGAGGTCTCACTGTCAAAACTCTTCAATCCTCTGGCGCTATGGCAGCTGTTGGATTATCGAGAGACTCAGCCGATGTGGAGATTAAAAACGCTGGACTGCAGGACAAGGTCCGCGTGGCCTGCATCAATTCTCCAGAGAGTGTAACACTGTCGGGTGATGAATCAGCCGTGGACTATATGATTGCCATGTTAGAAGCTCGGAAGGTCTTTGTCAGGAAACTCAAGACTGATGGCCGTGCGTACCACTCACACCATATGCTTGCCATAGGCAGTCAATACGAGAGCCTAGTGAGCTCTGCCTTCGATGACCATCGCAAAGGCTTCTTCAAATACGCTCAAGAGGCGAGGTTCTTTTCTTCAGTGACCGGAAAGTTCAAGACAAATGTTTTCACTCCAGCATACTGGCGTGAGAACCTTGAGAAGCCGGTGCGCTTCGTAGACGCCATCAGTCAAATGGCAGAGTCCGGCGCTCATCAGATCATTGAGCTGGGTCCCCACTCCGCACTTGAATTGCCAATAAGACAGATTCGTGATCATTTAGGGCTGCTTCCCAATCAGCTTCCATACGCCAGTGCTCTCACAAGGGGGAAGAATTCGACAGAAAGTGTGCTCTCGCTGGTAGGCCATCTCTGGATTAACAACCACCCCATCCAAATGTCACTAGTGAATCATCCAGTCTATGAAGGCAAATCTCGCGGACTGCATCCACACGTACTTCATGACTTGCCGCCGTATCGCTGGGAGTATGATACTGTTCTTTGGAATGAATCCCGCCAGAGCTCCGAGTTCCGCTTCCGCAAGCATCCCCGACATGAGCTGCTCGGCTCCAAGATGGCAGCTGGGAGCGAGACAGAATATGTTTGGCGAAATATGCTTCATAGTGATGACGTCCCATGGCTGTTGGATCACTGTCTAGAAGAAACTGCAGTCTTTCCTGGATCAGCATACATGGCCATGGCTGCGGAGGCAGTGGTCCAAGCTCTTGATCGACCTCGTCTGGCTATCCTTACAATTCAGTTCCAGAATGTTCACTTCCTCTCCGCTATGAAGGTTCCCACCTTACAGGATCAGCCAGTGGAACTGTTCACATCATTACGACGAACCCCCAACACCAAGACGACAGAGTCGAGTACATGGTGGGACTTCAACATTTCAACACATGAGAGTGGAGCCACCACTATTCGTGCCACGGGATCCGTCAGTTTGTTCGAAGCCCAAGATAGCATACTCCCTACTTGTGACATGAGCATTTCAGAACTTGAACCTTCGGCGGTCCGTATCTGGTACGAGCGATTTGCGAATGAGGGACTCCAATACGGTGAGAATTTCAGCTGTATCACCAATGTATCTGTCCCCCGCTCTCGCACCAAGAGAATATGCAGCGTCCAGGTCCCTTTTATACAGAATTCACCTGCCAGTGAAGCCCTTGAGGCAGAGTATGTCTTCCACCCGATTCTTGTGGACGCCATGGTTCAGGCTGGAATCATTGCTACTGCTGCAGGTCGTACGCGCGAGATGAAAGCGTTTGTACCTACCAGTATACGATCGGCCACATTCCAAAATCCAAACGCCATCATATCGGGGGCAAACTGTCATATAAATGCCACTGCCTCCGTCCGCGGGCTTGGGGCTGCCAGCTTCCAGGCGGAACTCATTACTGATAAAAATCAGGTGGTTGCCCAGATCAAATTTGGTCGTCTGCGACAGTATGAGCCGAACCGTGCATCCGAAAATGCCGCGATTGCTCGCCACCCTATGCTTCGCGTTCTATGGAAGCCCCAGATATATGGCACGGAGTTCATGCAAGAGCAAGCTTTTACCCGCTACCTTGACAACTTCGTAGAGGAAGCTCAGTCTCCCGTCAAGGATGAGGGATTACTCAAGCTGGGGGCCACAATCAACTTGCTCTCACATCGAAACCCGCGACTACGTATACTAGAGCTGGGATCTAACAGCCAAGATTTTACTTTTGCGGTGCTGGCTCTTCTGTACGCTAACAAAGACTACCGCCGCCTTGCCTCCTACAGTACGGGATATATGGATGAAAAGGGCAGTCTACGTGCAGTGGAGTGGGATTTGACGTCAAGCAAAATGACGAAGACACTTGATCCTTCTATAGCCCCCGTCGTTGAAGGGGAGTGGGATTTGATACTGCTCTCGGATACCCTTTCAGCTACTCAGTATTTGCGTGACGAGCTGGATCATCTGGCTGGTTTTCTGTCGCCTGATGGGATTGTACTAGCCAAACCAATACTGCACTGTTGTCTGGGTGGACAAGCCGGCAACTCCTTCGATACACTACGCTCAATGCTTCATGATGGCTCCGCAGAAATTCTGCTAGTCCGTCCCATTCAAAGTTTCTCACTACAGGCGGTCACTAGGAGCAAATCTATCATTGTCATTGAGAGGGAACCCAGTGCGCTGGGAAGTGCCATAGTTGCAAAGGTAGGGGGGATGCGCTTGCACTTTGACAACATAACTGCCAGCTCCGCTCAACTTCTAGCTGGGTCCACCGTCATATCGCTGGTTGAAGCAAGTAGTCCTCTCCTTGCTACAATTAGCAGTGAGGAAATGAACGCATTGAAGCTAATCACTGACAACGCTTCAACTATTCTGTGGGTCACTAATGGTGACACGCTGAGTGGGGTGCGTCCAGACTTCGCCCTCGTTGCCGGCCTATCCCGTGCACTGATGCTGGAACAGCCTGCACTGCAATTCCTGACTTACGATATCAATGACCCTAGTAAAGACCCACAACGTTCTGCTCACAATATTCTCGACGTCATCTTAGGTCTTGATATGATGCTCACTGACTATGAATACGTGGAAAAGGATGGAGTTGTGCACATCAGTCGTTTTACTCCAGACGATGATCTCAATAGCGCGTTTCGACAGAAGCAAGGATCGGAGAAAGTTGATTTGTCTTTGACAACAGCTCGACCAGTGCAGATTTCACTCGATCGACCGGGTCAATTTGACGATATTTATTTCAAGCAGATCGAGCTTCCCACGACCCTAGCACCAAAGGAGGTTCAGGTGCAGGTGAAGGCAGTGGGTTTGAACGCAAAGGATCTGTACGTTCTAGCAGGCAAGGTCGATACTCCCAACGCCACTTGCACTTTAGAGTGCAGTGGAATTGTTGAGCGAATCGGGGCCGAGGTCAAGGACTTACACGTTGGCGATCGTGTGGTGGTCATGGCTCCCGGGCACTTCAAGTCATCGGAGATTGTGCCCGAGTGGGCATGCAAGAAGTTGAGGAGTGATGAAGACTTTGCGACCATGTGTACTCTCCCACTTGTTTACTCCACTGCAATCTACGCACTAACTATGCGGGCTCGGCTACAACGAGGAGAATCTGTTCTGATTCATTCTGGTGCTGGAGGAGTCGGCATTGCAGCTATTCAGATTGCCCAAATGATGGGGGCGGAGGCATGTCTTTTTTTTTCTGCGCTCTTTGCAATCATGCTAACTTAAAATCAGGTTTTCACTACTGTTTCAACTGAGGAGAAGAAGAATTTCTTGGTCGAAACCTTCGACCTTAACCCAAGCAACATTTTCAGCTCCCGCGATGATTCGTTCGCACGCGGCGTGCTGAACGCAACTTTGGGGAAAGGGGTGGATGTTGTTCTCAACTCTTTGACAGGCGATTTACTCCATGCGAGCTGGCAATGTTGTGCAGCATTTGGTCGCTTTATTGAGATTGGCAAACGAGACATACTTGACGATGGGCGGTTGGAAATGAACGGCTTCTTGAACAACTCAACATTCTCGGCATTTGATCTTGCGGACCTTTATAACCATTCGAGTGAACAGTACCGAGAAATATGGTCAGGCCTACTGAATCAAGTGATAGAGCTCTATCGCTTAAATCGGATCAAGAAGATTGAACCGATTCGCGTATTCGACGTGTCGGAGATCGGTAGCAGTCTGCGTTACTTTTCGTCTCGCACCCGCATCGGCAAGGTTGCCATTAGTCTTGAAAAAGATTCTACAGTCATACCTGTGCAGGTCTCCAAGTATTGCACAACTTTCTCACCTCAAAAGACCTACCTCATGATTGGGTGCCTAGGTGGGCTTGGCCGTAGCATGGCAAAATGGATGATGTTGCGAGGGGCTCGAAAGTTTGTTTTCCTCGGTCGATCTGGTACAGACAAGCCGAGTGCGCGGCGCCTTGTGGAAGATCTCACTTTGAACGGCGCAAAATGCAAAGTCGTCCGCGGTGACATTTGCAATAAAGCTGACGCTGATGCTGCGGTTGCGGCTGTGGATGGGTTGATTGGAGGCGTCATTCAAGCCGCAATGGGTCTAAATGTAAGTTTTATTCACTCCGAAACTCGATAGAGCTAGCTAACCGCGGATACAGGAAGCTATATTCACTGCCATGTCGCACAAAGAGTGGCATACAGGTATTGATCCAAAGGTTCAAGGGTCTTGGAATTTGCACCACGCCATCAAGGGCAAGGACTCCGAACTTGAATTTTTCTTGATGACAAGTTCTGTATCTGGTAGCGTTGGCACGGCCACAGAGTCAAACTACTGTGCCGGCAACTACTTCCTAGATATGTTTGCCCGCTATCGTCAGGCGCAGGGCCTTCCTGCGCAAGCAATTGGCCTTGGTATGATAAGCGAAGTCGGTTACCTTCACGACAATCCCGAGATTGAGGCTTTGCTTGTCCGGAAGGGTATCCAGGCAATTAATGAAGATGAGCTACTTCAGATCGTGGACATTGCGCTATCCAAAGATCAACTTACGATCCCACACCCAGTGGATCATTTGGCCAAAGCACATGTGCTCACAGGTCTCGAGCCCTTTGGCCTTATGGATCTGCGCAGAAAGGGCTTTGAGGTTACAAATATCACTTTCCAGGATCCTCGAGCCGCTATACTCGCACGTGTCATGGATGGTGACGATGATCAATCGCAAACAATGCGGAAGGGTGATTTGTTAGCAGACATGCTGGAAGAAGGACTTCCCCTTGGCGAGGCCATTCAGAAGAGTGTCGCCCGTCGGCTAGGTAATTTGGTACTCTTGCCGCTCGAGAAGGTGCAAGTCAACAAGCCTTTGGCCCAGTTCGGCATGGACAGCATGATTGCGTCAGAGTTCCGAGCATGGATCTTCCGGGTTTTCCAGGTGGATATTCCATTCTTGGAGTTTTTGAGCAAAACAGTCACGGTGTCTTCGCTATCGAACAGCATCACCCAGGCTCTCAGTATTCTTCAGTCATAGATTGATACTAGGTTCATCTTCTTTTTTTCCAATGACAATACTTATTCATTGTTTCTTCGTTCATGTGTCGATCCAGATTCTTTTTCATGCGTGGCATTCCATCACCCAACTACCAAGCAGTAGGGCTCTGTAAAATGGCGACACTAAGGAAGCATCACCAAGCAATATCTGTACTCTGCATTCTCCCCTCCCCCCCTACTTCTTCTCATGAACAATTTGTGGACATCTACGTATTGTTTTCATTCAACCTAGACGCTTGTATTTACTTCGTAACGGCAATTCCATCCTCTTTCTACCATTTATCAGGAGAAAATGCTCTTGGGGCTCAATGAATAGATACATTCGGTTGAATAGCCTTAATACAACTTCTACTTCTAACATTTGAAAATGAAGATACATGATCCGCGAATTTTCCATGATCATATCCCCACGGGCGGATGCTCATTTCACGGCTCAATTGCCTTTGATGATGTCTTCCGCAATCTTCTCTCCCAGGGCATCTATCGAGTTTTGATTAGTACGTAGTCCAGAATTTTGGCCGCTGCAGGGCACAAGGGAGGGTTATACATACAAATGGTGGACATTGGGTGACCTGGCACTAGGAGGGGAAAGGAAGACGCATCCACGACACGAAGATTCGAGACTCCATAGACGCGTGCTTTCGAATCTAGCACAGCCATGGTGTCATTTGACTTGCCCATAGCGCAAGTGCACGAAGCATGGAACACGGTACCGGTGGCCTCGCGAAGCCACGTGATGATCTCTTCATCTGTTTGGACCGAAGTTCCTGGGAAGTATTCTTCGCCAATGACAATTTGAGAAATAGCCTTTGTTGCCATCAACTCACGGGCACGTCTGAATCCTGCAACAGCGACTTCCACATCCGTTGGGTGAGTGAGCCAGTTGGGATTGATAACTGGTAGGTCAGCAGTATCGGCGGATGCAATCTCAACGGTGCCGCGAGACAGAGGAGCAATCAAGGCTGTCGCAATGCTAACATAGTTATAGTCATCATCAGGTGCTCCAGTGACAAAATTCTGTTGCAAACCAAAGTAGCCTCCAATATGGATGAACTCAACCTCGGGCCAGTCTGCTGGATATTTGGCCAGGTCGGACTTAGCCTGCGCGGTGAAGTTAGCTCGCAGCGAGTTGGGTACTTTCTCCCATGCTATCGAATTTTCAGTCAACATTTCTCTAATCATGACTTACTTATTGGAGCAAGGAAGGCATTATCGTGGGATAACATACCAATGACATCATTTCCGGGGTTGGTAAGGATTCCGGTTGGCGGGTGGCTATCATATCCCTCAATGGCGGCGGCAAGGTAGTCGGGAAACTTCACTGATGAACCTGTGACTATATTGACACGGTATGCAGGTGCAGCAAGGACATGGTCCTTGAACCTTTCAGTTAGCTTTCTTTTCTTCTTTTCGTCCTCTCCTCATTCCAAGGGGTTGATCAGAAAGCAACTAACCTGCATTCCCTGGCCAACGCCAGGAAGGTCCGAGATTACTGGAATATCGTACTTCTCAAGCTGCTCAGACGGTCCAATACCAGAGACCATCAGTACCTGCGGCGATTGGAAAGTACCGGCAGAGACAATAACTTCGCGGCTTGCAGTCAAGACATACTCCTGGCCAGAAGAAGAGACTCGAACACCAGTAGCATTCTTGGCATCATTGAACAAGATTTTCTTTGCCAAGGTGGATGTGTATATAACCAGATTGAGCTCTTCCGAGATAGCAGCTTGCAGGTAGGCAGTCTCCGACGTCTCACGATTTTGATTATCAGCCTGGATTGTTGCAATACTCCAGGAGTATCCAATCAGGCGACCACTTGTGAACCCGTCAATAGCTTTAAGTCCGAGCTCTTTCCAGCCCTGGACTACCCAGCTAGCAAAAGCACCAGCATAGTTGGGAAATCCAACCGACACTGGGCCCTTGGTTCCCATCGTGGACAAATCGTAAGAAACACCACTGGCATTGGCAAAGCGCGTAGTATTGTCGGGTGGAGTAAATCCCTGGTGCTTAGTGAAGTAGGGCAAGAAGTTCTCAAACTTGTAGCTATCGTCTCCCACTTGTTCAGCCCACATTTCATATGAGGCCTTTGTTGCAACTTGATAAGTCATGTAGTTTCGTGCCGTATTTCCTCCGAGTGTCTTGCCACGCGCATAGTGGACAGAGGCATTGTTAAGTCCCTGTTCTAAATTAGATACATTGATTATAGGACGCACATGTTGGACATGCGGAACAAAGGAAATTCAATCCTTACCAGTTGAGGAGAAGTCACAAAATTCCAGTCAACAAGACTGTTTGTGTCTGAGGGGCTTTTGCCACACCAGTAGACATCGTCTCCCGGGATCTGAGTCAAGTTTCCATTGGTATATTCACTGTATCAATGATAGATCTTATCAATATTTGTACTGTGACTTAAAACAGGGGACAAAAAAGCACGCAAGACCTACTAGAAGCTCCCAGCCTCAACAAGGGCGACAGAGTAGCCAGCCTCAGCTAGTCTATAGGATAGACCCGCACCAGCATTGCCGGCTCCAACGACAACATAGTCATAAGTAGTATTACTGGGGTATCCGAAGGACGATCCCACTGGGCGTGCAGTAGCTACGAGGGCTTGGCAAAGCAAGATCCCTGCAAGACGGAGTGAAAGAGTCACAATCATGCTGATTGGTACCTGTAAGCTTAACAACCCGTTTATTTCTGGTTTCTTTGTCTTTACAGCTGGAACCTGCCCGATATAAATACTTCAACCTTCTCTATGAATCCGTATGAATAGCTATGGGCATATGGCGGAAAGTGAGCATTGGACTCGGTTGGGGCTGAAGCCATATGGGGGCAAATCCATCGGCACAGTTCTAACTTCATATCAGCCTTGAACCTTGGAAATCCATCTTGCCTTCCTCATCCTGAGTGAAATGGCTTACGTGTGGCGGCGAATTATCCATATCATCATTCTGATGTGATTGGTCAGGGAGCCTGAAGGGTGGCCCATGTCATAATGGACCTGCAGGTACGATCCTTCAATCTCATCGGCATATCGCCACGTGGGTTCGCGTTGTTCTCGTATACTTCGATATAAACTAAAGGCAGTCATCCCACCGGCTTGCCGGCGGGGTGGGGCGCGCCCACGTGCGGAGCACATGGCTTCCACGTGTGGCTTGCAGAATATCCAATTGGAACTTTGATATCTACACAGATTATCACCTAAGCAAGAAATACTCATGTATTTTTCGACGAGTTCGACACCGATTGTATGACAAATGTGTTGATTAATTGGCTAGCGGCGTCATTTCAATATTGACTAGAGGCGCAGTGATTATTTGGGTTAAAAATAGCTCGACTTGGAGTTCCGGTGGGCGAGGGGCCGATAGGCTCTCCAAGACGGGATACGGAGAACCTAGAGTCATATTTCATTGATATTTTGCAGGATACTATGTGCTTTAGAAGGCTCGAGGCCCACTTTCTTTTACTGGTAAACCTTCATACTATGAATGTTCGGGTCCGCCGGTGTTGCCATATAAAACGAATCTGGTTAGCTCCCCATTTTGCCGATCTGTTTACCTTGCATGTCCGCTTGCATATATGTATAAGGTTCAAGCCTAGTTCCACGTGGCATGGTAACAAGCAGTATTAGCAACTAATACAGATTTGAAGAGGGTAAAAATAAAGGGTACAACTCTATGAACGCATCAAAAGGTCTTTGAAAGCACCAGCATGAGCACTAAATTACGATTATGCCTAGTTATCATAAGCGGGAGGTGTAGAAAGAGCGGTCAGGGTTGATACACTAAGGTGTAATCATTAATTAGGAAAAACGCCATTCTAAACATATCAGCACAACAGTGGAGTAAGGAAGTGAGAAAAGTAAAGTCACGTCATACAGAGCTAGAATAAATGTTCAAGGTATTCAAGGCTCGAATCACGCATAGACATTATGCGTATTTCATATGATGAGAAGGAAAGAAGTCAGTACCTCTAAAGCACTAGATATAGGTGGTACACGTCATGTGACTCCAGTAATCCATAATCCCTCCGCACCCCGGAGTACCCTTTCAAGGAATGTAGGTTTCTTAATCACAAATCTAGATATCAGATGAGACAGCTCGTCTTCATAATCAGTTGTATGGAGAGATCTCGGAGTGTAAGACAGTGTTGGAGTTAAATGTTCCTCTTTTGTTGCTGCGGTTACAGGGCTGCTCGAAATTAGCTTCACCTGTTTCTTTCTCTTTATTTTGTTTTTGAACTTTATCTTGCATCATACCAGGATTCCAGTTAGGCTACCCCTGACTCCGTGCTTGGCTGTAATCTAGTACCGTTTTAAATGACCGTATAAAAATAGCCCTTGTATTGTCTTCTATGGATTATTCGTTCTAGAACCTGCTCCTTAACAAACACACCAAACATGTCAAGAAGAAGGGGCAGTTGGTCGTCTGGCTAGCCACCTTTGCAACTCACAATTCCTCCTTCGGTCAACTGCTCTTAGTCCACAGACAGATCCTCTTGAATGAGCGAAACGTCGTGCACAAGTAAAAAGAATTATCTGGTGGGGTGTTTCTCAACAACTCGGTTATTATCGATTCTTTAAGATGCTGAACTCCTTACTGATCCCACCGCCTGTTGAAACTAAGAGCCCTAGTGTGCTAACGTTGTCTTCACCAGGACAGCGCTAACCATGTTTAACGACGAATTTGCCGACCGTCTTAATTCTCAAGCTCATACGCCCGATGTTGCGGACCAGGATTGGCAACACGCACCCACTCCAGGATACTATGATCACACACCACCCTCAGATTATGGATTTAGCCCTTCGCCAGATTGCTACACACAGGATGGCCCTGCAGCCTCTTTTTCTCCATAGCAAGACAACCCAAGGCTTCTTCAATTTTGTGAATCGGAAGGAGATAGGCCAGGTGACGAGCTTCCGCAACGCTTCATCCGGTATACAGTCGAGTGGAAGGTGAAAGTGAAAAAACGGTTCAGGTCGGAGGATATAGAGTAGGATGTAACCCTGGCTCCTAGTGCTTATTGGTCCTCGATCCTTAGGGGTTAGTTGGAGAATGTGATGAGGAGGGAAGTCAAGTAGATTTAGAATGACGTAAATGCTATTCATATCTTTAGTAGGGGATTGTGTTCTGAGAGCGCGAGGAATATGACACGACCTGATGAACAACCGACTGCCACTTTTGTTGCAGATATATCAAATGAAGAGCGATTACGCGGTCGATACTCTGCAGGCAACCACAACAGGTTCAATCCATTATAGGTTATCCAGGAAGAGTCATCACTTAAGCCATACCCATATGTGCCTGGTAAAGTCGAAGGATAGGGGCTGGACGCGACAGGGTCAGGGGATACTAGTTTTAGTGTACCAACACTGGTGTGAAGATGGTTTGGCTTGGTTTTATCGAATTGGAGGAATCCATGGGTGTGAATATCAAGACTGGATGCGCATTGACCAGTGGCCGGATCCCATATCCTCACGGTCTTATCATCCGACGCTGATGCGAGTTGGCTTCCGTCTGACGACCAGGCAATCGAGATGACCGGGCCACTATGCCCCTTGAGGGTTAACGCACACTGGCTGGCGTCTAGATCCCAGATCTTGATGGTCATATCATTGGACGCTGATGCGAGTCGGCTTCCGTCTGGCGACCAGGCAATCGACATAACCGGGTCACTATGCCCCTCGAGAACAGACGCGCATTGACCAGAGGCCGGATTCCAGATCCTGACGGTGTTATCAAATGACGCTGATGCGAGTCGGCTTCCATCTGGCGACCAGGAAATCGATCTAAGCGAGTCATTATGCCCCTTAAGGGTAGACGCGCACTGGCCAGTGACAGGGTCCCAAATCCTGATGGTCCTATCATTAGACGCGAGTCGGCTTCCATCTGGCGACCAGGCAATCGAGAGGACCGAGTTACTATGCCCCTTAAGGGTTAACGCACACTGGCTGGTGTCTGGATCCCAGATCCTCACGGTATTATCATCCGACGCTGATGCGAGTCGGCTTCCGTCTGGCGACCAGGCAATCGAGTAGACCGAGCCACTATGCTTCTCAAAGGTTGACGCGCACTGGCTGATCACTGGATCCCAGATCCTGAGGGTATTATCAAATGACGCTGATGCGAGTCGGCTTCCATCTGGCGACCAGGCAATCGAGATGACAAGGCCACTATGCCCCTCAAGAATAGACGCGCATTGACCAGAGGCCGGATTCCAGATCCTACCGGTGTTATCATCCGATGCTGATGCGAGTTGGCTTCCGTCTGGCGACCAGGCAATCGATCTGACCCAGCTACGATGCCCATCGAGAATAGACGTGCATTGCCCAGTGGCCGGATTCCAGATCCTGACGGTGTTATCAAATGACGCTGATGCGAGCCGGCTTCCATCTGGCGACCAAATAATCGAGATGACCTGGCCACTATGCCCATTAAGGGTTAACGCACACTGACTGGCGTCTAGATCCCAGATCCTCGCGGTGTTATCATGCGACGCTGATGCGAGTTGGCTTCCGTCTGGCGACCAGGCAATCGAGTAGACCGAGCCACTATGCCCCTCAAAGGTTAATGCGCACTGGCCGATCACTGGATCCCAGATCCTAATGGTCTTATCAAATGACGCTGATGCGAGTCGGCTTCCATCTAGCGACCAGGCAATCGAGATGACCGAGTTACTATGCCCCTTAAGGGTTGACGCACACTGGCCGGTAGCCGTATCCCAGATCCTGACAGTATCATCTAACGCTGATGCGAGTCGACTTCCATCTGTTGACCAGGCAATGGAGTGGTCCGGGCCACTATGCCCCTGAAGGGTTAACGTACACTGGCCGTTGACTGGATCCCAGATTCTGATGGTTTTATCATCCGACGCTGATGCGAGTTGGCTTCCGTCTGGCGACCAGGCAATCGAGATGACCGGGTCACTATGCCCCTCGAGAATAGACGCGCATTGACCAGAGACCGGATCCCAGATCCTGACGGTGTTATCAAATGACGCTGATGCGAGCCGGCTTCCATCTGGCGACCAGGTAATTAAGATGACCCAGCTGCTATGCCCCTCGAGGGTTTGAAGACATGAACTCCAGCTCTTATCTACCACTGGGCTGTTCAAAATCCAATCTGATTCTCTCTCTGGTAACACATCCTCGTGATACTTCGAGTAGGGCTAAAGGTAAGCCCTGAACTGTATACTTGAAGGGGGCTGCTTTGGATTGCTTGTCTGTAGTATCGAATGAATCGGGACGCATCTTGCACTCGGTCTAGCAGGGCCTGTGACTTTCCTCTTTTCTATAAGGGGGTTGCCTGGTTAGAAACCTTAGAATTTTCGGAATTTGTATAATCACTTACCTTAAGTAAGTCCTCTAGCTTCAGCATAGCCGTTATGCCTTCTGATAGGCTTCCTAGAATCCCAAGGCTTTCGAGCCATTGAAGATATTTTTGCCGTAGAAAAATATCCACACACCGTCCATCAAGGCTATGAGCCGTGTCTTCACCACACCAACCTTCCTGAAGGTGGTCAACCCAATAAAGACACGCGTATTTTGCGGCTGCCAAGGGATTCGGACTTGGTTGTGTGAATTCCTTCGTCGAAATTCCAACAAATTTAATGTCAAAGATATTACGTCGAAGTGTCTTGAACATAGTTTGTAGAGATCGCGAGAAAATTGCAAGATGTTCGGCTTCTTGATCCTCTAGAAACACCTCGATTTGCGCCTTTTCGACTAGAAATTCTTTTGCAGACTGGTGGACGAAAACAATAACATCATCACGTAAAGTCAGGAACGAGCCACAAAGTACGATTGTCTCCAGTAAAGCTTCATCGTCATCACAGAGACCATTAGGTATTTCAACTAGTCCGGTCAGTTCGTCAAGGGTGATAGGCCGATATACTATTAACATGACAGCTAGTATTCGGTTACAGAGCTCAGCATCTTCAGACTTTCGAACATGATCAATCATTCGACCATATAAAGCATCTAGTCCAGGAGGGAACTCCTTAAGCTTCTTAAGGACATGCCTCCGCGATGTTTTGTTGAGATCTTGACAAACCAGGGCCACCCAGAGGAAAGTGCTTTGTGAGTTTGACGACAAGTGACGGTAAACAATATCACGTATTTCATCTTTATATTTTTTGACTTTCGCCAATTGATGGACCTTATGCCGAATGAACTGTTGCACAGCGTCAGACACAGATGTCTCATTTAGCTCTAATGAGATCGGCGCTATCTGAGTTGCAGTATCCAGGCGCTCTTCGATATCAGGCCAGTTACGGCTCGAAACAATCCACTTCACGTGCGAGTGGGTGGACATTTCCTGGACAATCAAGTCCAGAAGAAAAGGGAGGTCTGTTGTGCATTCGTCCAGCGCATCGATCACTAAATAAGTATTCTGTAGGTTTGGATCCCTTATAATATCGGTGAATATATTTGAGAGGGCATTCCATGCGTTGATGTCCTCGAACAGTGTCTTTCCCGCTGGGTCGTACCGGGTCCGTACATGGGAGAGGAGAGATGGCTGTTTCTCGACCAGCGAATATATCAAGCCACGAAGGACAGCTGTGGCATTATTGATTCGCACGTCGGTAGCTTGGCAGAAGAAGAACGAGATATTCGCATTGTCTTTAGTAGATTGGGTTAATTCGTCGATGACCCCGCACAGAAGCATTGTCTTGCCTTTTCCAGGATCACCCCTGATCCAGAGGAGACGGCTGCTCTGGCTATCTTGCCATTCTTTGAACTGCTCGTTGTCTAGAATCCAGCGATATGAGTCTTTAAGCAATCCTCCGTTGGTTTTTTCAATGCGGTCCTTGTCATCGTGAGGACTAGTCGTTCGCAGATCTCGTAGGCACGATTGATTCAATGACGTTTCCGATTGTACTGAGGCAATCACACTGATTAGTCACATTCTGGTAGAGTCGCGATTTTCCTACCTACAAAACTGTGCAGTTATATGGCCATGGTTCTGTCCGATTTGAAGTCCCGAGTTAGGGCCGTCGTAGGATATATTAGTTTCCATAATAGTACTCGGATCGGGTCGATACTTGGTGGTACCAAAGTTGGAGCTGCTAGCTTGGAAGTGTACCCCGCAATCAGGTGACCAATAAAGCTAGTCAGGGGAGCCAACGTTCTCGATCTCATACTCCTGATATATTCACAGAGGTATATGCTACGTTGGTTCCCTATCTATTATCATAATAAGTGGTGGCCACGCAGTGCCAACGTTCTTTGCTCTTACCTGTTACCCGTGGAAAGAGAACCTTCTATTTAATGATCAGACAATGCCAGACATCCAGCAATGTATTTAATTTCAAGTACAATACAGGAGAAACAATCATGTGACTTTGTTCATAAATACGTTTCACGATCTTACGAGGAGCTAAAACAAAAATAGACTAGCACGTTTCAGAATAGAGTTCGAGAAAAAATCGAAGAGAACAAAGAGGTGAAACTGATTACGAGCGGCTCTGTATATATTCACGCAAGATCAGATTTCATATGTCAAACATGAGTTGGGGATAATTCCATTGTTTGGTATCACCAGCTTATGTCAAAGACTTCCGTTCACACAGATATAATAATACTTATTTACGAATAGGTACATTATAACCTTAAAAAGCCAGACTTCAGTGGTACACTTCAAGCATATCCAATGCGCGGTGCCAAGAGACCACGTGATATCCGCGCGGCAGGCGCGGCAATTGACATTAGCGCTGAACCTCATCCGCAGCTGTCAAGCTTCACTTTCCAACTCCGGATTCCTCCCACGGCCCTAGTTCACTACAATCCCGGTCGCTGACCAGGCCAACCCTTCAAAATGGTAATATCATCACCCCTCGCCAGCAATGCCATGCCATTCAAACCCAACCCCACCTAATAATGGATTTTTTGCTAACGGTCACCCCTCACCATGAAAACAGGCTCGCAACAGCGAAAAAGCGCAGTCCATGCTGTTCCGCTTCCGAGCGCAACAAGCAGCGGACATGGGAATTATCGATCTTGGCCGAACTCGTCGCCCCAAAGCAATTACAAGCATCGACTCTGTCCCAACCTGCGAGCGCTGGCGCGGCCAGGTTCTGAAAGAAGTTTCCCGCAAAGTATCGCGCATTCAAGAACAAAGTTTGAGCGATTTCCAGATCCGTGACCTGAACGATGAGATCAACAAGCTTATGCGGGAGAAATGGGCTTGGGAGATGCAGATTCGGAACTTGGGTGGACCGAACTACATGCGTGGATCGGGTCGTGTATATGACGATGAAGGAAGGGAGATTCCTGGTGGTGGCAAGGGATATCGATATTTCGGTCGGGCTAGAGAACTGCCAGGTGTCAAGGAGATGTTTGAGAATGCTGCACGCCGTTCGAAGGGACCTGCTGAGGAGGAGGGTGCGGGTGCTGGTCGTGGTGGGGATATTGCTACCCGGAAGGTTGATGCCAATTACTTTGGTTATGGACTTGATGAGGAGGACGGTACATTGCTTGCCTATGAGAAGCAGAAGGAGAAGGAAGCTATCGAGCATCTGCGTGGTCAAGGCGATGATGATGCTGAAGATGGCTGGGAGCCGTTACCTGGCGATGCTGGCGATGGGGTTGAGTGGCGACTACCGACACTTGACGAAGTGCAAGAGGAGCTGGTTGACCGTCGGCGAAGACGGCTCCTGGACAAGATTTCCTGATATATCATACTGCATGTGTGTCAAGGGGTTTTGTGTTTTTCCTTATCATGTCGGCGTTACGGATGCTTTTACGAAATATTCACATCTCAAGCATTGTCTAATTTTGCTTTATCCATATCGACTTAGTCTTCAGAAGATGCACAACGTATTCAAGTGTCATGTTCAAAATATTCTTTCATTATATATGTACAATAAATTATTCGGATGGGGTATCAGCATTCGACTTATTTTTTCGATTAACCCTTTCGAATTTCAACGCCTGGGACATGCTCATGTGCTTGGTCTCCTCGGGATTGCTCATACGCAATTTTTCAGCGTCTAAATCGTCGAGAATAAATTTCCCAACATCACCCGATCGCCATTTCGATATAAAATGAAGAGCAGCAGCATCCACATTGGGTATCCCACCTTTCATGAGCAATCCAGTCTGGCGCGCGAATCCCTCAAGTAAAGGCATAACCTCATTTGTAGGTTCAGACCAACGCCGATACGCCTGCGGATCATGCAGATTGATCTTATACAATAGGTAGTCCACGAGAGTCACAGGTGATATGACAGAATCCTTGACACACCCGACGAGAGCCAACTTGAGCATATTCTCCGCGTCTGGCACGTAGGGCATGAAGACACCGGGTGTATCAAGGACATATGTGTGTGATCCACTCTCCCGCTCAATGATCTTGACAGGGCTTGCGATCTTGCGGGTAATTCCAGGCTGGCCACCGGTTTTCAGGGCTTTCGCTTTCCCCACGCCGTGATTTCGCAAATGGTTGATTAATGTCGATTTACCCACATTGGGCATTCCAACAACCATTATACGGCATCCGGTCAATTTATCAGGCGCCGAAGCATCTTCGCGAAGATGTCGGATAATCCGGTTGAGATCTGCACGGGAGGATGAGTCGGTGAAGAAGACGGTACTGGTCGGGTCGAAGCTTCGGACTTTTCTTTCTAACTGAATTGGAATTAGTTAGCGCTCGACTCTTGCGCCTCCGGTTTGCTGGTATGCGACTCACCGACTGCTGCTCTGCTGAGTGCGGAATGCCTCCAAGATCTCTCTTTGTGTACACAATCAGTCGCCGAATCTTGCCCAAAGCTTCCTCGAACATGGGATTGATGGAAGTAACAGGTGCCCGGTAGTCACGACACTCAACGACATAGTCAATCAATGAGAGCATGCTCTTCATTTTGGTCAACCCAGCCCGATGATGTCCCAGGAAGTAAGACCTTGGGATAGCCCCATAATGAGGAAAAACCTGGCGCGGTATAAATTGCGCCATTTATTCAGAGACGAATAGGTTACCAAAGTGTAAAAAGGGCTGTCATTCCGACTTGCAAAGCCAAGTTCCAGGATCACAATCGAATAGATTATCGCAATGGAACGGAAAATTGCCGTTGCATCAGGGCGGACTGGAAGGCGGTGGGTGTGCTGGGCGGTAAGCATAAACTATAAAACAAGCTTGATTATGCCAGAATAGCTTCCTTGATAAGATCTTGGAGTTTGATAGATATTTTATGAGGTGAAAAGGTAGATTCATAAATTTTAAACATTCCAGCTGGGTATCCTATTCTGTATATGCATAGCCTCAACTCCAGCAAGTCCCAATGCTCTAAAGTAAGAAAAAAACCTGTGACGCTTGAAGAAATCATGCCCTCCAACCTTGCACAAATTCATGCAAACGATCAATCACCACGCCGAATATAGCGTTTACGCTGTCCCCGATCAATTGCTCAAAGTGGCGAATGGCTTCCTCTTCAGACATCTCCAAATGGAAGCGCTCTTTCACTTTGAAGACAGCCTTATCAGGCTCCACGCGAATGTCAGGGATATTGGCATCAACCATCAGACTAAACAGGTTGAGGATGAGATTGGCTGATTTGCGTAAGGTAGTGTACGCAGTGAAACAGTATTGCTTGAATTGCAGATAATGTGGCGAGGTTGTACCACCCATACCCTCTACCATTTCCTTACAGAGTTTCATCATAGGAGCAAAAGGTTTGGGGTCACGACCGAGAATGAAACCAAAGTCAGCGTGGAAGAAGTGGCCGTCTGGGGCTAGGAGTAAGTTCTCCAAGTGCCGGTCACCTACACCAAGAAGATAGGTGATCACACAGTAACCCGCACAGGACTTGATGTATGTGTCCATCGTCTCCTTGCGAACACCAAGAGGCTCTTTATCATCAGGGTTGTGTTCTTTCAAGTAGGCGAGAATGGACTTGTACTTGGCTGAGGCAGCAGAGAGGGAGGTGGAAGGAATAAACTGAACAGCACCCGCTGTGGAGCTCGTGGCGAGGATCCGGTAAGGTGTGAGCTTCAGGTCCAGGTTCTCCTTTTGAAGGAGCCGATCCATCAAGATAATGATTTGAATGACCAATTGATCTTGACGCAGATCGTCGCCCACTTTGAATAGGAGCGGATACCGGCGACCATCGGTGGTCTTGAATGTAATATGTAGGGGAGACAGGGTCGATTTGAAGACATTGGATTCATCAGGATAACAGCCTACCACAGAAACGTCTGGGTCTAGTGGGAGCGGCAATGGGGGATCGATATTGATAATGTCGTTCTTAGGATCCCGAAGCAGCTTTTTCAGCTTTTCGATTTTTGCAGGCCGGGTTTCTCGTGAAAAGCGAATGTCTTTGGCAATCTTCGAGAGCACAGCTATGAGTTCGCCTTGTCGCAGAAGAGTTTTCCGGTGCTCTGCATTGACCTTCTCAAGTTCACTCATGAAGTAGTATTCAACTCGCGCAAAAAGGCGGCGTTGTGTAGAAAGTGTGCCAGGGCCGGCATCATCACACTCAACCATCAAGTACCAATGCAGGTAATTGCCCAGCTTGAAGTTGTTGGCGGCACGTGTGATCAGGAAGTTAGCAAGTGAAGAATCATGGGCAGCATCATCGACGTCATTCTCGGAGTGTTCCTCGTATTTCAAGGCTTGCACCAATTGTAAAAGATAGAGAAGAAGCTCCTCATCATCCGCCTTGCGTAACCTTGCGACGGCATATGAACGCACCGCCGGGTTGTCGAATGTAGGACCCAGAAGCTCCAAAGCATCATCAACATCGATCTCAGTCCATTTGGGAAGAATCTCCACAGCCTGTCGAGCCTCGCCGTCGTCACGCCAGTTGACCGATTTCACAAATTTGGTCAACGCTATCTTCTCCCGAGTTAAATAGTACCTGAATTTCCATACAAGATCTTTCTCCTCCGCAGTGAGGTCCTGTGTCGGTTCGTATGAAAGAATAACGTTCAGTTCGTCCCGGTTTTTGGGGTTGGGCTTCAGTTCCCGATCCATGAAACCAGTCCTATGGCTACGGATCAAGCGCCGGTGCTTATCTTCGCACGGATTTCCGGTCTGTCCAACTTCCGGGTCATAGATTCTGACCACCCCCGCACCATCTCCACCTTCAATACCAGGGCCGAATCGGACTTCTGGAACGGGCTTTAGGGTTGGGTTCGGGTTAGAAGGCACAGTTTGAGGGTAGGAAGAAATCGGGGCGGAAGGGTATTGATGATCGGCCCAGACAATCGTATGATCAAAACGGGGAAAGTCCACGTAGAGAACGAAGTTTTCGTCATCCGGGTCTTCCTCATCGGAGCTATCATCTTCAGCATCTTTGCTCTTGGGTTTCGTATTCTTGAGATGGATGACCCGTTTACGTGCAGCCTCCTCTGCCTGAAGCTTTAGCTTTTCTAGCTGACGAAATACCATCTGATCCATCCAGTCGATCCGAGTGATTTCGCCCATTTCATGCTTCTTGATCAGAACCTCGATCCGCTCCAGCTCTGCTTCTTCAGGAGATGGAGCTAGAACGCCAGGGGCGTTGGGCTTTCGCCGCTTGGGAGAGGGAGCAGATGGGGTGGTTGTTGACGAGAAGCCATCCGCAGCTTTGTGACGATAGACCTTGCACTTCTGTCGTCCCATCTTCAGCTTGCCCTCGTGATCAAATAATGAGATTGTTGTCCCACCAAAGGGAACGTCGTGGCCTTGAGGCCCATCACCCGCCAGCGGGGACAAGTCCCAGACTGTGATTGCCAGTTGAGAGTTCAGCGGGGCATCCTTGATGGACATGGGCATCTGCAGCCATTCGTTCCATGAACGAGTGGTCTTGAAAGCCTTGTATGAAGTCTGGAGAGGTACACCGAGTGGTTTGGAATCCGACCATAATTGCGCGGTAACAAAAAGATCAGAACAAGGGTTCTGGGCGGAACCGAGATATCGCAATTCGGGGTTCTGGAGCAGACGGGAGAACGGGATCTGCTTCTGTTTGCCCTCTAGTGAGCCGCTGTGAATTGTCAGCTGAGATATGGTCTTTTATGCTGCTTGGATTGGACCCATACATTTTGATGCATACTGGCAGATCCACCTGAGTGGACAGCGCAAAGGTGAATGCCTCCATCTTCGTGGGGCACTCTATAAGGCAACACAGCTGGGAGTGGACGCAATGGAGCTCTTGCGGGGACTGACTCAGCAATGCTTATCGTCACGTGGTAGAAGCTTCCCCCAACTTTTGGGGATGTGTGACATTCGTTGTGATATGTCACACAGTTTAAGATGGAAATATTTGCAATAATTGGTAAGATAAAGAACCAGGCAGGAGATACAGGAAGTCATGACATTTTCGCATACCAAAAAAAAAAAAAAAACAAGGATGAATTGCAAGCAGTGAGGTTCGAACTCACGCCTCTCTCGAGACCTGGGATTTTACTCTCGATAGAAAGTCTTAAATCAGGCGCCTTAGACCACTCGGCCATACTTGCAAAATAACATTAGATTGGCCATCAGGTTGGTATCTAAGGAAACTATGATTCTCACTTTTCGAGAATGCCCCCCACATTACAGCTCCAAATAGTTTTTACATTATGAACAACGCAGTCTTTGCACATGTACCTCTTGATAGGAAAGTACCAGAGAACATTCAGACATAATGAAGAGCTTAGAACTACAGGGATTTTAATTTCTTGCCAGACCAGGATCACAGAATTCAATATGTAGTTAAACAGTTCACCAACACATCACATACTAGGATCCCCACCAATACGGTCACGTGTAGCACGCGACGCGCGCTCGAAAATGGGGAACTCGATCCATCAACTTTACATCAAGTTACGGTGTGTTGCATTTGCAAATTCATTTAATTTAGCCGCCTTAATTATAGCGCCTCTCCCACAAAGGATAGGGAGTTTCCATTTTTAGCCCCACCCATTCGTTTGTCCTTTGACCATTGAAGACCATTTGTTTGCGCGCGCATATCTCACAAAGAATCCTTTCGAATCATGGCCCATGTTTCGCACTCTCAGCTGGAGGAACCAACAGCCCACAGTCCCAGCCATCCATCACCTACATCCTCCTCAGACAAGGAGAACCCACGAAATTCGAATAAAAGAACCCAGATGTCATCCGCCAGCGCATCCAAACGTCGCCGTCTAACCGATCGCACTTTCAATACTCAGTCGCAAATGGCCTCGTCACGGCGCAATGATAGCAAGCAATACTATGATCCTGACCAGGACCCGGAGGAGCGGAGACATTACCGAAAGGGGGTCAGAGATTTGCAAAGCGATGTCCAGGGTAGGAACACTCTCCAGCTGGTTCATAGGAGATGAGGCTATTTTCTAACAAAAGCGTCTACATACAGCTTCAGGAGCCGAGTTTATGAAATCAGGCAATGATGGAATCCTAAGAACTCTCGAGAAAAATAACGAACTGTTTGGCAGTGTAAAGCAGACGTCAGACGCCACCCTCGACTCGCGCCTACTCGTCAACGTAGCGGATCTCTCCCACAAAAAGACCGCTCAACTCGCTCTCGGGGACAACACTGCCGGTATTGATGTCGACGAGTTCGTCTCTAAGTGTATTTTCTATATGCGACGTGGACCTGAACTCGAGACTCTCACGCCTAATGCCGGAGCACGTCGACGCGGCCGCCATGCTCCCACCCAGAGAGATCCGGATGATAGCGATGAGGCGGATGAGGGCGACGCGATGAACTGGGACTGGCTAGGTCGAACTGCCTGCATTCCTTGCAATACGCGGCCCACTGTGTCAGGATGGCTGCTGGGACCACTCTCCGTACAAAAGCGGACGCGCCAGCTGACGCAGCGCACTCAGACCGAGCGATTCGATCCTACACAGCTCACTAAACCTAATGAACTGGTGCAAGATGATCTTAGTGGACAAGAGAACGCGAACCTGACAACCATTTGCCAAAATATCAACACCTTGCTGGGCAAAGTCCAAATGGAGGGCCAAGAGGCTGTGGACTTAAAGCTCAGTGAGCTGGATGATGACCCGAAGGAAGAGACGAAGCAGAGGATTATGGCTGAACATCATGTTGCCGATGATGGTGGAGTTCCTCTTTTCCGCTTCTGTATCAACCCGCATTCATTTGGCCAAAGCGTCGAGAATTTCTTTTATGTCAGCTTCCTTGTCCGAGACGGCAGTGTCGGTGTTAGCACAGATAGTCGTGAGCTACCGACCCTCCGTGAGTAGTCTTTACCTTGTCTGTTTCACGTGAGATGACTGACCATTGAACAGATACTGCCAACCCGTATCAACCAAGCGAAGCCCAATCTCGGGGCATACAGAAGCGTCAGGCCATCTTTAGCCTGGATTTTGAGACCTGGGAGCAGTTGATCGATGCATTTAGCATTACAGAATCGATCATTCCTCACCGTAATGAGACTGCGGAGGAGGCTGCGACAACTTGGTACGGTGGCCGCTGATGAAGATTTGGTGCGACCATAATTTCTGCTTTTGTTCACATATGATACCCTAGCCTAGTTGTCCTTTCTTTGAATTTGACCTTTATTTTGCGAATAAATTCAATTTGCCTCGGTACCTCTTTTTTCCAATGAAATATTTTATGCGAGTTATGCGCAAATCTGGTCGGAGATGATGACCAGCTTATAGATCATATTGTGGATTGCGGGGTCTGGACCGGGAGAGCTAGGTAAGCAAGTGATTTCCAATGATCCAACGGTCCGACTCGGTCTAGGCACGTCATCATGCTCTTCTTTCCTTGATCGCGCTCTTGCCAGGAAAAGCGTTCCCCCAGTCGTACCTACTTAAATGGTTGTAACTTTCTCTCCTTCTTCCAAGATTCTCTGCTGCTTGCCTTCCCATCTCTCACCATCCTCCACGAGATTGCTGCATTGTTCTAAGGGACATTTAGCGACTGAGACATTCAACGCCAGGAGCAGCTCCAGATATAGAAACACGCAACCCTGTGTGACTCAGCGCAATACGTCCAAAATGCCGCAGCTCTTCCCGACCGACCCGTCGTCGACGATGGTCATCCGCGCAGTGACGCCAGAAATCATCACTTTCAGTCTGCCATTTGCGCGGTTCGGAATTATACGTTTCGGAGCTCGAGGAACCCTAGGTGAGTACCGTCTTCTCTCACCCTTGCAGAAAATAGCAGGTCGCAAGTCAAGGAGATCCTGAGTGGGTCGTGAAAGTCAAAGCTAACCCTCCTTGCGTTCAGTCAAGCTTGCAACTGGCTCTCTCGCCATCTTCTCCCCCATCAGCCTCACACCCGAAGTCCGTGAGACAGTCCAGACGCAGGGCGGCAACGTCAAGTACATCATCGCGCCTGATCTTGAACACCACTTGCACCTCACAGCATGGAAGAACGCCTACCCGGAGGCCCACATCCTTGCGCCGCATGGTCTGTGGGAGAAGCGACAGAAGGTCCCCGAGTTTAAGGATACACCTTTTGAGCATGTATACAAGGACGGGGCGCCAAAGTCAATTTCGGAGGAGTTTGACGCGGAGTTTGACGTTGAGTACGTGCAAGGGCATAGCTCGCGCGAGGTTGTTCTTCTCCACAAGCCCTCGCGTACGCTCATCGAGGGAGATCTTATTTTCAACTTGCCCGCCACCGAGCAGTACTCGAAGACTGTTGAGGGTGCCACCGCCAACTTTTTGACCCGGTTGGTTCTTCCAGCATTGAGTCTACACGAACCCTCGACAGGACACCGGCGTTTCGCTTGGTATATTCTGGCCAAAGACAGAACTTCGTTCACAGAGTCCATGCGCCGGATGAATCGGTGGGACTTTGACCGTCTCATTCCGTGCCATGGGGACGTGGTCGAGAAGGGTGCCAAGGGGGTGTTTCGGGATGTGATGGCGTGGTACCTGAAGGATGATGACAAGCATGTCTAAGGCAACTGCGCGGATGATGTAACATTACTTCCCTGTTGTCTTGTTCTCTTATACTGTTCGTGTTAGAGCGTCTGGTTTGACGGGGCGTCGGATACCCCCTGGTGTTGTGTGGTGCCTCTTCTCTGTATATCATTAATCATACCTTGGAACCCCAAGAGAAATAATCATCAAGAATTTTATTATTAATTGGAAAGCTTTCCGGTGGTTACAACAATATTTTTTTATTCCCACTTTTGTGACTGGGGACCGCCTAGCCCAGGTGCATGTGACCTCAGTTCTATCTATGGATCACATCTGTAGAGCCGATCGGGGCTGCATGTGTCAAGAGTTAGGTATTTGGCAAAGATTCACTCGGAGCTTTACTCGCCATTTGGTCTGGGTATACGCAGAGTCGTCACCTGGCCATGTATGACCATGCAAGAAGGATACATCATCCCCCACGTCATAGGGCTGAGAACGAATAGCACCATATATATATAGCTCAAGTCAAGGCAAGGGCTGTACGACCTTACTCTCAGGAACATACGATTGCTCGGCATGTCTTTTCAATAACATTCGCTACAAAATGCCGTACCCACAGTCCTGGTGGTGAATCAACATGGAATGGAGGGTACCTAGGCATCACCCTACGAGCATGCATCATCCACCCCGATAGGATTCAGTTCTGCAGGCCCAAGCACGGACAATGATCGCCAGTGTGGAACCACGCAACCCAAAATGACGAAAATCAAAGCCCACTATTATTGGCAAATAGTCAAACGATCGACAGTCGCGACCGCGGGACAATGACACGAGAAATGCACGTTTCGTTTTGAAGGAAAATACGAGGACTGCAATGCCCGCTGATATTTGAGCTGCAACGTAAGTGAAGAGCGTTTAGATGGCAGTGGATCACATCGTAAGAAAATTTGCTAGTACTTTGTGCGAATGCGGGTGGAGGGACTGCGCTCTTCAACGGAATAGCACGGAAAGCCAACACATCAGAACATGCGAGGTCAGAACAGCGACACCAAAAAAAGAAACGGGAAAACAGGGATGGACCTCATTTCCCATCAACATGGCAACAATGCACTACGTAGCTTTTTTCCCTCGCCAGAAACTGAGCTGCGCCGCAGTTACGCGTGTGACTGGGGTCGTCCTAGCTCCAGGGATCCTGACAGGGCGGCGCGCCACTAGGCAGCTCCTTACTCCGATCGGGGAAGAAAATAAGCCACGGACTTGCATCAGCGGCGGTCGGAGTGCAAACCCAAGGGGCTACATTGGTTGTAGATTGGGCCACGACGTACTGTCAAAAGTCAGTCCAATAAAGACAAAATAATGAGTCTGTAGCCAACCTTGGAAATGATCTGGTGAAATCAGGTGTTTTGACTCTGGCATGGTCTGTGGGTCTCAGCTAGTGTATACAAATGAAGCTATGATTTGTCCGAAGTGTTTCTTTTTAATTTTATTTTCAATATTGTTTTCTTCGGTTCATAGACCCTTGCTTTATGATGTTGTTGCGCGGGATTAACCTTTGTGTGACTCTGTCTCCCCCGATACCTATTATATACCTCGTCCATCCCCAGCATCATGATTTTCTCAACCAGCCCCCAATCATCCAAGCTTCCTAAACTCTGATCATTGTCTTCAGCCTTTTTACATAACGATACGCATCACATAGATCACAGCCCACCATGCCTGTCATCTCGCGCCTGTTGTCTATTCCACTCCGGATTGCGGAGATCGCCTTTGCCGCAGTTGTGGTCGGTATTATTGGACATTATCTTGCCTCTTTTGACTCGATTGAGCCTTGGCCCCAGGCGCGATGGATCTATACTGAAGTCATCGGTGGGCTGTCTATACTACTGGCTTTGATTTGGCTGATCCCATTCTCTTCTGGATTCTTCTCTTGGCCTCGTATGTTTTTTTCGGCTGTGGACGTCACCTGAATCTATACATTTACTAACTGGCTGGACAGTTGATGTTCTGATCTCTTTTGCATGGTTTGCCGCTTTCGGTATTCTGGTCGACGCAATCAACCACCTGCCCTGTGGCAGCATCTGGTCATGGGACTTCCGCGGTGATTCTGTTTGCTCTCGGTGGAAGGTGGCTGAGGCTTTCAGCTTCTTGTCCGCTATTGTTTGGCTTGTCTCTGCTCTCGTGGTGCGTGAAAACATACAAGTTTATGATTCTGAACGATTCTAACATAATTTGCAGGGCATCTGGTTTACCTTCCGCAAGCGCGACACTGCCGCTGAAGCCACTACGTATGTGAAACCCCAATACCGCTCGTCCTTTCTGACTTTCAGCAACTTTTCGCCATACTCGTGGATCTTATGCTAATTGCCCACAGTACTCGCCGTCGCTGGGGCCGCTCCCGCAAAGTCGATGCCACCGCTACGGCATAGAGGGCTTCATACCGCGGAGTCTCACGAGCTCGTTAATCCAACTCAACCATTCTTCCTAGGTGGCATCATTGCTGGATGTGCTTTGTGATTTGTGACTCTGCGCATGACTCAAAACAGTGGTGAATTTCGGTCGTTTCATGATTATCTATTGCCTTCTTGTCGCATTCTCCAGCTCCTCATGATAAGGGGGCAAACGAATTACGACTTATTGATACCCTTGGTGGACTCATGACCCGGTGCTTTGGTGTTTAGTGACAGTCACTCGTTTAATGAATGAAATGAATGCAGAACCAGTTCGGCTGCGTTATGCAACTTCAATCCCACAACTATAGGATCCTACCCCTGCCGAGCCGCAAACCTTAACTAGGTTCCTTGGAAACGTTATGCAGATGCTCGTATCGACAACAAAAGGTCAATGATTTTTGCGTGGCCTTCGAACCTCGCTCAAAAACCCCGGCGACCGAACGATCCCTAGTATTTCTCATCTCCAAGCTGATACCGCCATCCCTGTAGATCCCTTAAATTGCACCGCGTCTTGAAACGATTACTAAGGCCCCGTCCAAGCTTGGCGTGCCATCCTCAGCGCCACGTTGGCAGCCGAAAAAAAAGAGCAGAAAACTTAGGACACCACCCACACCAATTCGGTGTGTCCGCCAAAGAAAAATGAGCTTTCAACCAGGGAAGGCCGGCGCGAACGCAGGATCAGATGCGCTCCGATCGTCCGAGAAGGCTCAAAACCCCCAGTCCCCACCACCATATCAAGATGCCGAGCAGGACTCTGATGCGCGGGACGGGGGCAAAGGAGCGGGCGGAAGCTTTGATCTTGTAAATGGAGACATAGAACTAGGAAATGTGCCTCTGCTACCGGCAGACCACTACGATTTCGAGGACAGCGACTCGGAGTTCCATTTTTCGGACGAGTCTATTTCCCCGGACCAATTTAGACACGATCCCCCGTTTTCCTGCACGTTGTCCGGCTTCTGCGCTTGGCTGCGTGGGCCTACGCCACCACATGTTTACCATATTAATCCGTGGTTTCCGCGGTGGCAGGCGGCGCCGACTCGGTTGATTGATCGATTTGTTCCGCGCATGGGAGCGAAAATCGCTTTGCTTTTACTTGGTTTGGTGTTTTGGATCGTTGTTTTCTTCTCGTCTCTCAAGGCTTCTGTGGCCGATCAGGAGGTTTTGGGGTATGGACAGCCGGTCAAGTTGTCTTGTCACAGTCGCTTATGGTATGTTTTGGAATGAGTCTGGATTTTGGCCTCTGTTTTGTTGTGGTTTGAGTTTTGTGCTGATGCGTCTTCCAGGAGCAATGCCACTGACTGTGGAATAAATGGTGATCTCTGTCAACCATTCGATGATCAGGCGTTTGCTTTTCGCTGTCCGGCGGGCTGTGCCCAGGCCATCCTGCTGGAGCCGTACTATGTCGGTGGCGAGGAGTACAATTATCGTCCGCTAGTTATTGGTGGTAAACCATTTCGACTGGACGGTCGCAATAGTGGGATTTATCGTGGTGATTCTTCTATTTGTGCCTCGGCACTGCATGCAGGCATGATCAGTGACGCGAAGGGAGGGTGTGGTATTCTGCGTCGCCAGGGTGCTCGGGATAAGTTTGAATCCGTGGTGCAGAATGGCATTGAGAGTATCGAGTACCTGTCGTACTTCCCCATGTCATTCCTTTTGAGCAAAGAGGCCTCCTCATCAGGAAGTAGCGCCGCGAAACCGGTCGAGTGCTCCGATATTCGCTGGTCACTGTTCACCTTCACAGTCTTGACAACGGTCGTCTTTTCCATGACCGTCACCTCCGCACCGGTTTTCTACAGCGTCATCTACTTTATAGTCTGGTTTCAGGTCGCTATGGCTTCCGATCCCCCAACATCAGGGTACTATAATCTCGTCTCTATCGGCTTGGGCCGCTTCCTCCCAGGCGCATTCGTCGGTTTCGCCCTCTACTACTTCTGTGTACGACACACCTTACGAAACCTCGACGCCCATATCGACAAGACCGTCCTCTGGCTAGGTGGGTGCTGGGTCGGCGCTCTAAATACCGATACCTTTGACCGGCTTCCCATCTCGCGCTTAACGCCACACGACATCCAACAACAGCCCGGCGCCGTGACCGCACTCATAATCATCGTCGGATTCCTCATCGTAATCCTCTTTCTCCAAGCCCATGCCTTCCGCCGCGAAGGCCGTCTCCTGTCCAGACTGAGATTATACGGCTTTTTTGTCTTGATCACCCTTATTCTCGTCGCCGTACCACATATGAATCTCCGCATTCACCATTACATCCTCGCCCTTTTCTTCCTCCCAGGAACAACTCCCCAAACCCGTCCAAGTCTCCTTTTCCAGGGTATTTTAATCGGCCTGTTTATCAACGGCATCGCCCGCTGGGGCTTTGATTCTATCCTCCAAACACCTGCAGCCCTCCTAGAGGGCGGAAAACTCGGCACCGTACCCCCGGTAGTCAACGCGTCCACTATGGTGGATTCGAATAACCTCGTCTTCTCGTTTCCAAAGATCCCGACGCACGTCGACGGGATCAGCGTTATCGTGAACGATGTCCAAAGGTTCAAGGAGATGAAACCGAAGGGTAGCAATGAAATACCTGATTTCGCGTGGACGAGGGCCCGACCGAATTTGGCCGAGTATTTCCGGTTTGGATATGTTCATATCAATGCGCTTGGAGGCGTTTGGTATGAAGATTTTTCAGACCCGGCAAGTTGGACGCCTGATGGGAATTATTCCCTTCCCGCAATCGAGACAGAAATATAGGGAGTGAGCTTGAGAGATTGGGAACCCCCCATTTGTATAGATAGATAGCGTTGCCTTTTTTTTTGTCTTGCCTGAACAGTGTACAAACGAGCATATAGGCCCAAATTTACGTCTACGATGATAGACCTTCAAACATTCAAATTCTGGCTACTCTTGCTGTATGTCAAACAATGAGAAGATCGTAATCACTTCTGACTGCTGGGACGGTACCTAGACCTTTGGAATCACCTCCAAGTTCGATGTCACAACCCCAAGGAATGCTCTGCGTTCGCACCCGAATGGGCACGTACTACTCTGGAACTGCCAAGTCCAGCCTTTCATTCATCGGGATTGCCGCTGGGTCTGATGGCTCCTGCAGTGGAGGTTTCTATGCCCCTAGTGAGAGCTGCTCCTCTGACAGCACTCTCATAGTCACTAAGCGTTACCGTGGTGACTACTCTGGCTAAGGGACTGAATAGATCAATTGTTATAGAATGTATGGAACTTTCTCTTCAGGGGCTTTTGATACTCGAAAAGTGAATGCCTCTTTATGTACTTCTGCTAGATACCTCCATCTCCGTTTCAATACAGGATATCGTATATTTCTTGCTGTGTTTATCTAACTATATTGGTGTTTGCGTCATCTTACTCAGACGGGAACGATGAGTCCCGTACCCCTGGATTGACTGCTCTTTAGTTGCGCTAGTAATAAATCACATACGCCCCCTGGTGAAGCAAAGAGGTGGTACGTGTACTAAAAGTACCACAAATAATAGTGGCTACAAGAGCGACATGATAGTAATACGGGATGGAATTTCATTAGATCAATGCAGGAATGAACGGAATTAATGAACATGTAATCGAGAAAAATAGAAAAAAAAACAGTAAATCGACGTGCTCTGCGACCACCGGTACAAAAAGCCTAGTATTAACCTGGATGGGATGGCCATCTTCCTCTAGGATGAGTTCTAGGTCTTCGTAATAATATTCAGCATCAGAACGGCCCTTGTCGGTAAAGGATGGACCTAAAAATCTGCTCGCTAATGAGCTAGGGAGCATAATGCCGATTTGAGAGAATATTATTCGTAGTTTATCGGATTTTTAGTCAAACTAATTAGTACACCTTGACGAATAAGTGTATAATAAACACGTAGGTTTTAGATAGACGGGCTAAAATGGCAAAGTAAATACGGAAGTAGACGAGCATTCGGGAGTAGGTTTATTAGTCCTTAAGGGTCTATCGGGAATTAAACAGCCCCTACGGTAGTTGTTCTTAAAAAGGCCATAACGAATAGATCTAGATCTCATATTTATAGTATTTACTTAAGCACTAGATACTATAGGCATGTATAAGTTGATTTTCTTCTCGTTTCTATTTTCCTAGAAATTTTAGGAAGGGGGGGGGGTGGGTGTGAAGGTTAAAGTGCAGGTGACGGAGATGAGCAAAGCGGAATTCTAGTGTTGGATCTTCGGACGGACAGCTTGATTGTTTGTTCCCCCCACCGCATACACTACATCCTGGACGTCACTACCACCCACGGGACCACCGACTACTACACCATCTGCGACATGCTCAACCACACCTTGTCCAACGGGATTATCGACTATCACATTCGACGTGACCGGCACTGTCACCCAGACTCCAAAAAGAGATCCCTACATTTCCCTGAAGACGTCGTAACTGGGTCATGGCATAAGGGCTTACGATCGCAATAAAAAGGCATGTTGTCAGAAATTCGTCGACACCACATGCGGAAGGGGAACCATATAAATTTCGCTGTACCTTAGCTATAGGAATCTGGTAGTGCATTAATCAAACATGCGCCTTAATCTGAGCTTCAATCCAATCCCACAATTCCTTCCCCCTGCCTTCCTCTAGTGCTTCGTGGATATCCGTCCTCGGGTTGCGGGCCTGGACTCTCCCCCACGGGATGATGAGCCCGCCCTGCTGCTTCTCTGTGATCTCCGGGCTGAGGCCTGCATATAGCTCAGTATAGCCGCCTAGCTTTGGTGGATGTAGCAGCCTGTTTATGAAGAACATTAGGAGTTTGGTCTGGGTGTTATACATCTGGGTCTTTAGGTTGCCCGGATTCTGAACCACGCTGATGATGCCGTCTTTGCCATAGCGCTTCCCAGCCTCATCAGCAACCATCCAGTTTGCCGCCTTGGACATCGCATAGTTGACGTAAGCGTTGTTGGTCCCGCCCTTCTCGATGTCCTCGAGATTGTAGCCACCCTTTGGGGACAGCTGCTCCATAGCACAGGAGCTGGTCCAAACAATGCGGACGCTATTCTTTGGAGAGGCTACCGCCGCCGCCTGCAATTTCGGGAGGAGGAGCTGAGTGAAGAGAAAAGGACCGATGACATTGACTCCCATGTGGGCCTCGATTCCCTGCTTGGTCTTAGAGCCGACCTTCACAGCCCCAACCCCGGCGTTGTTCCATATGATATCGAGGCGCGACTCTTGCTCGGAGAATGTTTTGGCAGCACTTCGGACCACATTGAGGTCGTCGAGGTCGAGATGGAGGAACAGAAGGCGAGCAGAGCCAGATGGGTCCGTAGACACGATTTCCTTGATGGCTTGTTCAGCACGTTCCTTAGAGCGACTGGCCATGTAGATAACGGCACCGGTAGGGTAGAGCAGCTTGATGAGCTCGTACCCAACGCCCTGGTTCCCACCGGTGACGATGAATACCCGCCCCTCTTGGCTGGAGACATCTTTCTCGGTGAAGGTCGGTGGCGGTGGCCAGTACTGGGTCAGCATGGAAGAGAACGCCATGGATATGTGTCTCTAGGTCCAGTGTAATCCACCTTCACGTCTAAGGTTGTATTACGCTAGTAGCACACCTAGTCGATGCTTTGACTCCTTTTATAACTACGCAAGATTCTATCCCGTAATGATGACCCCGCGGTGAAGGTTTATTACGTTCAGCTGAGAAAGTAAGTTGTCTTTTCCCCCAACAGGCTGCTTACTATGGGCTGATTGGGGCGACGATTCCCAAAACTCCTTAGCTTGCTTACTTTTTCACCTAAGTTTCAGAGGGTCTAATCCCTCGGGTGGTCCTGCGGGGGCCCTACTGTAGGGTAGAAAGCGGAGTAATGATGCTAAACACTCGAAGGTAAGACGCGCAGGTCCGTGCGGCTGTCGATAAGAAAAGCGAGCAGTAAGCATGTTTATGCACGCGCCGTTGCATAAAGGGCGATGGCGAATACATCCATCAATTATATTCGCATATAGTGTATTGCAGTCTGTGCCTTTGAAGCATACGACGACCAGACATAAAGGGTGATAAGTCCGGGACCTGCGATAGTACGACCCACCTAGCTCCCCTCCAGGTTCCAAAGCTTTCAGGATTGCAGTAACAACCCTATCAACTCCGCGCACCATAAGTATATAGCACTCAATTTGTGGACTATAGTCTTGGCAGAGAGACCCAAGATTAAGTGTAGCATGACAAAGGACCATATTCAGCAGAACATAGTCATAAGCCGGCTAAACATTCTATTAGATTCCGAGACTGAAGTGACTCATTTGTCGATAAGATTGGGTACGATACAATCAGGCAGTGATTTGAAACCAAATATGAATTAGGACGATTTAGGATACGGACCGGAAAGCAATTAGTGAGAGCGCGAAGGGTAATCTGTTTTCGAATTTTAACTATACACGAACCACAACACCTGACAAAACTTTCTCCGCAATCAAATATAGGTTCTAGATATATATAGTTTAATCCATTTGCCCTTGGGCCAAGTTTGCCGTTGATTGATTTTCGAAAAACCCGCGTAGAACGCGTTATTTGAGTAGATTTTAGTAGGTTTAGCGAGCACATATTGCATTGGGGAACCCAATAATATGTACGGTCTGTTCTAGACCGGATTTGGCTTTTCCGACTTGGTATTGTGACACCTGTTTTTCAGTACGTTGGCAAACTGGGTACGGGTAGCATCTCACAAATAGTATTTAATAATACGCTTCTACACCTCTCTCATCTGAACTCCATGGGTGGTTACCCTGGATCCATTGTGCAACCTGCGTTGCCTTGTGTCGCTGAATCGATCCGCACATCACCGAGGGTACTAACAACCTAAACTCCTTTTGGGCCAGCGCTGTGAACTGATCGGCTTCGGAGCTATTCCTAGATGAGACGTAATCACCGTCAGAACCATCCAATCATTGGATCGCAGGGTTGTGCTCGAAATGGTAAATGAAGTTTATTGCCACATGCGAACAAACGAACAACTTCAAAATAGCCCCGATAAATAGTTCGTACCTAAATCTCAATCTCAAATGCTTTAACAAGGTTCTTGAGGCTGTTACCACTATATAGAATTAACGCACTAGGCAGAGGTCAATACAGTCCCAGGAGTACACGTTATGTCAATAATTATCACCAGGACAAGACTAGTGATAGTGCTAGTCACTATCTTGCAGTAGGTTAAAGTGAAAGTAGTTAGAGACATAGCCGTTGGGGCAGGGATTATGGCCGCAAGACCACTCTATGCCAGACCCAGGACCAGAGGCTAGGCCCATGCTTGATATGGGCCTATAGGGCCTGTAGAGGATGGATAAAGGAATAAACTTGCTTAGAGAGATAGAACTAGACGCAAGAATGATAGAAAGGCCCCGAGTCTAATTAAAGGGAATCTTAGAAAATTTCGTGCCCGAGCCACACTAAGCTCTAGCTCGATCTAGGCCAAAATGAGAAAAATAGTGGATGGATCCCTGATGTTGAACATCGGTCATTTTGGCCGAGCTTAAAATTTTCACTAAGCCTTGGAACATCATGAATGCATCCGAGTTGCGGTATCTAGCCAGCCCTGGTAGTCTGCCTCTATTATTTTACGTGTTTTGTATAAATCCTTTAGGGAGACTACTTAATACTGAAACGGAATAAGGAACTTTAAAGCAGGACAAAACGAATTGTGGGCTGGAACGGCGCTATGAAGATAAAATATGCGATCCCGACCAAACTGACTTATTCCAGTAGGGTTAACCCCGTTCTCCCGCAGAAAAATACACATGAATAACCATAGATTAAGGGAGTAAATCCTCCAGCCGATTGACAATGTCCATTGTCTCGTCAGCGAGAAGCCCGAAGTCGGTTTGCAGCTCCTTGAGCTTTCGTTCCATCTTCCACAGCCAATTGTTCCGTAGATTCTGGTTGTATTCGTTCGTAGCCTGCGCCAACTCTTCACCCACCATCGGGTCATCTGCATGCTCTGGGTTATCGTTGAAAGCTTTCTGACGATGTGCCTCAGCCCCTTCAATAAGTTTGCGCACGGCTATGATATTATTCGTCAGGTCGGCCTTCAACTCCCGGAGGTCGGCAGCCTCTTTCTCCATGGCCTGAATCTCCTCCTGCGTGTAAAGTTTTGAGCTTCGGCGGGACTTTGGGTTTGTGGGGTTGGTATTAAACGAACACCGGTACCCACACCTATCCCAGTGGCAATTGGCGCACTGCTCAATCCCCTCCACCTTCACGCAGAAGGAGAAGGGGCCATTCTGCTTGCGACAATGCTCGCACATCTCCTCAGGGTCCGTGATGACACGCCCCACGCATTGCATAAGAATGGCCTCGATATTGGCCAGATTTGCATTGATTTTGGTGAAAAATGTCGTCGCTGTCCATCTAGCATGGCCCTCTGGCCGAAGAATTGGTTCATTCCGGGCGGGCAATGTCAACAGCCTTCCCAGAAGCTCTCCCCTAAGGTTCACACCGTTCACTCCCACTGAAAATTGGAAAGGGGCCTCAGTTATGAACCATTGGCCTGCCTTCATATCTTCACTACCAGTGTATGGCGCCGGTACGGTATGGGGTAGCCCGATGGCTCGTGAGGGGGTATCAGTTGGGTGCCTTTTGATCTTAAATTAGCATTCACCTTATAACGGCACTTGAGAAAGAGAGTCCTTACAGGTTGACTGTTAATAGTGGGGTAGCTGAACCAGTTGGAGGGGGTGTAGTGGTCGTAGTTGGTGATTGAAGAGGAGGACGTATTGGCGTGCTGAATGCTCGTACACCCGGCATGTCAGAAGAGTTGTTCCGGCTGTGGGAGGGAGTGACGGTTTGTCTGTAGTTTTATTAGTATTATGATCATTGGATAAAAGGAAAGCAAAAGCTACTCCATACCATATTTTCTCGGCTCCCGTGGAATTGAACACTCTGACCAAAGTGATGAGCCTTGTTGCTACTGTAAATCTGATTTCGAATACTACTGTATAACGATATTCGATTGTGACTTGAACATGAATGACAAGATAGAACTTGGTCTATGTATACTTCTGTCTGGGGAGGAAGATGCCGACAAATTGAATCAAAGAATGAATATCTTTTAGAAAAAAGAACTGTACTAAGATGGGATAACATTTGTGTATGAAAGAATATAGAAAGCCAAAGTCGAGGAAAGAGTTTTGTTGAATCGGGCACGGTAAACAGACTTTACTCAATTCAGAATCTTGGATACAAAGCTCAAGTGGAGTTGAGAAGCTTTCTTTAAAAGTAGAACCTTGGAAAGCGTCGGGTCAAAGTGATAGGATGTGAAACCATCGAGACTAGAATCAATTTTACATTGAACAAGGAAGAAAAGTAGACTCGATGTATAAAGAAGTGTTTCAAGCTTGACGCCACTTGCATCGCAAATGGCATTTTCTCATGTTTAAAGAATTCTTTGTCAGGCCGTATGTTGCCAAAATTAGGCCTTTTATTTCCAACCACTGAAGCGATGCAGCTATAGTCTCTAATCCTTTCCGTAGAAAGCGGGGGAATTTTCCCCTCATGTTCAGATCATCTCTTTACATTACCATCATGTGCATAGAAGAACACCTCCCCGTTATCGATCTCACTACAGATCCCGATCCTTCTATTGTCTTCAATGTACAAGAGAGCCTGCAAAACTTTGGTGCCTTTCGACTCGTGGCCCCACAACTCACTGGGAGCCTCTCACAAAGAGTGTTCCAAAATGCAAGAACACCCTGATGTCCACGTACAGCACTCATTCTGACATTTTACCACAGGCTCCTGGGTTCTTCCAATTACCGATTGAAGTAAAAACTAAAACGCAAGGCTACTCAGCCTTTGACACAGAACTCATCCTCGGGAGAACCGCCATCCCAAAGGAATCTATTTATTTCTTTCGAAAGCGCGAGGATAACTCCACCAGTCCCCCTTCTGATCTGGAGGATTCCATCAAAGCATTTCATGATGCAAGTTGCCTTTGACAAAGCTGACTCCCTAACGCTAATCCTCACAAAGGAATGGACCAATTTGCGAAATCAACTATTCAGCACAGTATCCACCATCCTAGGCTCGGCGGAGCCTCTGACTGGTACACCTTCTCTTGACTACGAATCTGTCGGCGTGAATTTTTACGACTCTGATAAAGTGAGCCTCGATAGAGCTTACTTTAACCCAGCTCACAAAGACGGTGGCACATTGACAATTTTGGTCCGGTCCGGCGAAGCATGCGATGGACTGGAGATCGCCGATCTGCGATCAACTGAAAAGCTCGACAGCGAGGGAATAGGGCAGGAAGCGTCTTTTATCCCCGTCCCTGCAGTAGCAGGTGAGGTTATCGTACTCGCTGGGACTCGTTTACAGCGTCTTCTAGGGAAAAGTAAAGTTCGTGCATGTGTGCATCGAGTTTGTCGTCCTACGCAGAAAAGCGATAAGCATCAGAGATTAAGCCTTGCCATATTCTGTGGATCTCTCATGAAGTGAATCAATGAACCTAAAGCTTCCTGGGTAAGGACATTAAAAGAAGTTCGATTACTCGTATAACAATCCTGATGGCCATATCTATCCTTTACCTTCTGCCCAGGAACAACGAGAATGATTTCTAATCTGCTTGATCTTACCGCTCCTTAATGTCAAAGCGATGGTAATCATGTACATAAAAGTGAGTCATCGTTATAAATGGTTGGACTGAGTTTGCCCAATACTAAATTGTTGGGGGCCAGCAACCAAGTGCTTAGTCATGATACCAGTCAACCTGGATTTAGTGAACATCCCTTTACTTCAAGTCTTCTTCGTAGAACACTTCTATCACAGTAACTCTACAAAAATGGCTGTTGGTGGCTGCTTCTGCGGCAATATTCGAATCGAATTCAATGGCCAGCCCATTACGTCGGCTAGTGCAACCAATGAATTCCAATTGTTTTGTTAACTCAGCCTAACATTGTTTTCCAATAGGGACTGTGCCACTGTCTCGATTGTCGCAAACTTACCGGATCACACTACTCTTACAGTTTTGTTATCAATACTGCAGAATTGAAAGTCTCTGGAAGTCCAAAAGAAGTGCCCAAGATATCAGATAGTGGAAATGCCGTCAAGAATTATTTCTGTCCTGACTGCGGTATGTTTTCATAAGATTGAATCTAGGAAGATAGCATCTGACGAGTTTAATAGGCACGCCCCTATTTGGACGGAAGACCAAGCCTGACGGAGAACCCAATGAGGTTACAATTGTGCGGGCGGGAATATTTGATGACATCCAAATGTTGGATGAACGGAAGCCCGAGGCGGAGTTGTTCTGCGGTAGCCGACTAAAGTGGATGAGTCCCATCGAGGGAGCTGCTCAATTTAGCGGCATGCCGCCATTCCTATAGCCTAATTGTCGATCTTGACATGGTAAAGTAGGAAGAGTGCATCTCTATCATATCATGGATGAGAGAAGTTATAGCATGGATGAGAGAAGCTACGAAGCAGGACATCCGGGAGACATGGCTTGTAGACTCGTATGACATATGAAGGCGCGAAGGTGTGTTATTTAGGGAAACGTGGTCGCTGTTGTGAGTTGGGGTGGGGGTCGTGAGAAAGTCGGTGTATCAGGAGTATGGCGGTATAACTCAATCCGAAAATTACGATAGCGAATAAGCATTATTGATTCTGGACCGCATGGAAAATGCGATTTCAATTTACATACTGTAATTGAATCATGAATAGGTTGGTGTACGTACCGATTTCCCCCAGCCGAGTGGGGCTTATTCCAAGCGGAGCTGAAAAGCTTCATTGAACGCGATCTTGGTCTCTGCGAATAAGATCTCACCTAAAAAGAATATAAGTTCTTGTAGGGGGCATGAATAATGTTGGCGCAAAAGTAGAGAATTTCAAGATCTGCTTCCGATACACGGAGTTGAATAATGTAGAGACGAGAATGACTTGGTGCATTATCAACGAACGACAATTCATAACTTGGCTTTGATCCACGCTAGAGCGCCACTTCCCGCAGCCATCGTAGCGCCTCCTAACTGTACAACCCCGTTAACAACTGCCAGGCCACTTCCTCCTGCACCGGCACTCTGCACTATAGCCATGGTGCTCCCAGCTGCAATATTTCCTACCGAGCTTTGGGCGACTGCGAATACAGAACCTGCATCTCGTCAACATACGTCCAACCAATCTTTAAAATACAATAGGCAGGGGCGTTTGCTCATAGTTCTGCAATATTATACATACCTGCTTGTATACCAGCCGGTGTGAGGCCTATCATCGACAGTGCAGGGCCTGTGGCAAGGACAGGGGCAGCCAAAATGAGCGCCCCAGTAGTACCGACAACTGTACAGGCAGCTAGAGCTGGATTTTGAGCGCTCCAAGTGAATACCTACCAGGTGTCAGAGTTTGTGAACAGTATCCCCGCCTTACATCGATGGCAGATACCAACCTTTGCTGTCAAATTTGCGGACATTTCAAGGGCAGGCTTGCTGTAAACCGCGACAATCTTCGCGCCCTCCAACCCCGCTTGCATGATTCTAGTACTTCTAGCCAGGAAGTCTTCGGGAGAAAGACGAGTACAAGGCATGATTCTAGTCTATTTGATGAACAATCAATCTATGAAAAGATCTCATGTGCAACCAAAAGTTAGCAAAAGAAAGGGGTACGTCAAGTAAATTACTGAGGGGGTGGCGCCTAATATGCGAAAGAGAAGTCTCTGGGGACCTCGCTGCACATTTTCCATATCGGGTTATCCCAGTCACTCGGCCAATAGTTGGCGCTTCCTTGCCGCTGTTGGTTCCAGGCTGTGTATAACCACAAGCCCCCAATCAAGTCGACTACGAGATAACGGACACTTCAAGCCTCTTCTATAAACTGCTTTTAATCAGCCGCACATAGCTATATTGTCATCTGATTGTCGTTTCTAAATTATTTCTGTATAAGATATGAATATAATTGAAATCATGTATCTGAAGAACATCACCTCATCGCGGGAAATTAATTTTACCATCAAAATATCAGTTTGCCTACCCCGCAAAGGCGAGCAGGGATGGTCTATCTTAGTGCAAGATAAATGTGATGGAATGTGACCAACATACCAACTAAATCCCAATTGGTCACCACTGATCTTCCACGACCTAGTCACAGAAAGGTGAAGCGACTTATAAGAGGCCTCGCCATTTTCTCTCGACTGAGAGTTTTAATACCACAAACAACAGGCTTCTGAGCTCACACATATTGTATCTACACAGGTATATGACGGAGACGTGACTCATCTAAACCGAAATGGAAGACACAGCCAGTCCGAAGCTCATAGAGCTAAGATTCTTGCATTCGGGTCTCGACGAACTATCTTCGAAGCTGCATTTAACCGCAATCCCTGCAGACTTAGACCTGGATGTACGGGTCTGTCAGGATCACATGCAAACGATGATGCGATTATGCGAAATTACGATGGATCATCTACGAGCATCTGTGGGCATCAGGCCAAATCTACTGGATATTTTCAAGGTGTGGGAAAGTGAGTTTTTATGCCTTATTAACAATTCTCATGACAGGCCTCTGGCGTACTGATATAGACTCTAGGGGGTGATTTATCGAGCGAAATGGCAGCACTTGTGGAGCGAAGCACTGGAATTCGTTCTACAGAGTTTAAGGAAGCCAAATCCATCTTTGAATCGATTGACGTTATTAAACAAGATATGTGGAACTTGTTCAAAGTATTTCAATGGAAATACGCGGTCGTTGTAGTTTTGTTGGAATGGAAGCGGACTCTACCACAGTATTGATTAGGGTCTTCTGAGGTTAATGACAGTGGCTGTATTATGCAGCAAGATGTTTGGCTATTTTCAAGAAGCTTCAGACCTCACCTATTACCTTTGAAACATCAATGTCCTCACTTATTCATTATCATTCATATCACCACCAGTAGAGGTATTGTAGAAGAGAAGCTGCGGAGCACACCTCCGTGACAACTTACTGTTGAAGTTAGGGCCTTCTGTGTGGAGCTCACCAAATCATACCCTTCGAGCACCTGGGCAGGCCTGGCATGAACTTACGTAAGGCCTAATCCTCCTCAAAGAACCGTTGTGGGAAATTTGGTACACAAGTAAGGATGTGTTATGTGTATAATTTCTTGTAACACGCCAGCCTTTATTACAACCCTCCGTTGATCGATATCAATATGTACATAGATGATATGTCCAACGCCATGTAACAATAGCAACCAATATGAACACGCAACCCAGCAATAAGAATACTGGAAAAGAAACAGACATTGTAAGAAGACTGTTAAACAAAAACTCCACCAGATGCAATGTGCAATGTAATGGCCCAATTCAACAATATAAGAAAAGATAAGAAAATATTACTCGTCCTTTGAGTAATTGGTGTGGCATTTCACTTGAACGAGCTCTTGCTTGCCACCATCTTGGATGACCAGTGCAGTCAGCTTACCGCCCTTATAACATCCGGTGTCAAGACCCTTGGTGTAAGTGCGGATATTGAGAGATGTCTTGGCATCATGTCCGTATATAACTGTAGTGGTTTGAGAATGAGGATCCACATTGGAATGTTTGAGACTCTTATGTAAAATGGACTGGTGCTTGTCAAACATCTAGCATAACATTAGCAAAAGCCACTTGGAAAGGAAACATAATGGGTCGTACCTTAGCCCAGTTCAAGCCATCATGCGATGCGCTTGGCACATGAGTATCTAAATCAATGGTACGCATGGTCATCACACTGAATGGATCTTGCTTTTCGAAGTCCACGCCCGGAACAAGACCCCCATGTACGACGGCCACTTGACCCATACCCTGGACGAATCCCACATCCAGAATAACTGGACAAGCTTCCAGCCATTGCGCTTGCTCATCAGTCAATGAGCGAGCAAGTGCGCGCTCCTTGAGCTCCCTACTCGAATAGAGCTGGCTCTGTACTTCCTCCGCCTCGGTCATAGCGGTCGATGACACAGTCTCATGGCGAAGAAGAAGAACGCGATCCTCATGATTTCCGCGCACACATGAGGCGGAGTGCTCGCGTGCCAAATCGACGACACCAGCGCTATCAGGCCCTTTGTTGATCAGATCGCCCGTGAAGATCAAATGATCGCCGTTTTCCTCGGAAAACGAAACTTTATCGAGAAGTTTAGCCACTAATAGAACAGAAGGATTAGCGACACCAGCTTTCCCAATGCATTTTACGGGAGAACAGAAAGACACTTACGTTCCTCTTTACATCCATGCACATCACCCACAACAATTAACCGCTTACTCTTCCACTCAGCTGCATCTACCCCCTCCAACGGCGCCATAGGGATCAAATCAGGGTCCAATGTGCGAACCTGAATCAAATCATCGAAATCAGGCAACGAGTTTGACCCGAACCAGCCCCCAGACTCTGCTTTGGAAGCAGGATCCAACGAATGGAGCAAGTCATTGCGGTCCTGAAGACGCGGGTATAAAAACAGGCTCCATCCGCACCAACTCAGTATGAAAAGAGTCACGTAAACGACGACATAGCGGCGGAATCTCGGGGCAGCGACGATGGACAGGGTAATCTGTAGCCAGCGCGGGTTCTTGTCATTTTCGGGGGAGAGGGAGTGGTAGGGAATGTTGGACTGGGATTGCCAGCCATTCCGGACGGATTCGATTAGGGGTCGAGAGACCCGGGATAACCGGGAAGGCGAAGAGGAGGAGGGGTTGTTGTAGTAGAGGTTTTCAGAGTCGTCGAGTTCGTGGTCTGACTCGTAGGTTGCCATGTTTCCGGGTGTTGCGGAGGGGGTTTATTGGGTGTATACCATGGAGGAGAATGGGGTAGGAAGAAAATGCGATGGTATTCACAAACTGAGTAGCCTATTATAAAGGGTTTAGGCCACACTCCGGAGAAGAAAGTTGCTTGGGGCTAAGAAGCTGACCCTTGGCAATTGAAGTGGCCGCGCCCCGAATAAATTGGCCCGACCCGCTTTTAACTCCTTCCCCACTCAAACGATCTACATCGATCAAGGTTACATAGAGTACCTGTACTACCTGAACATCCAACGTAGTAACAAAAAAATTCTTAATTCATATTGGTTTTTGTACATAGAGGAATAGCGAAGTTTATCCCCGGTACTTCTCATACTCTTGGGCTTCCTTTCGGCGCAGGTTTACCCGTTGCAACACTAGCTCGTCGTACACCTCTTCCACCTTCTTGCCACCACGCAGAACCTCACGCTCATGGTAGGTAGCCTCTTCCTTGGTCATACACACCAAATTTGTCAGCTCAAGGGGCAGGAGCTTTTGCCCATCTTGTTGCCAGGTTGTGATGATTCCCCATCCTCGAGCGGGGGTCTCCCAGGGGACAAATACAAGCCGGTTCTGCAGTCCGGAGATGCCACTCTTGCCGCGCCAGACCTCTTCCGTCAAAAACGCGATGTCATCCTTGCTGACGGGGATACGCAGACTAATGGGGTCTTCACCAGCAATCTGCTTATTCAGTCTCTCTGAACAGGCCTGGAGGTTGCCCAGAGCAGTGTCGTACATCTTGTCGCGACCCTTGTTTGACATGCTATAATCCATTGGGTAGTTTGACACGCTACAGATGACATGGTTGGCCACCGTGTATCCAAATACAGCGGGCATGGTACCAAGGACTGGCAAAATGCGAACTCGGAAATCCGCAAGAACTCCCAGCTCGCCCACTTGGCCCTTGGCAAACTCCTCCTCGGGGAGCGGCAGTAGAGTAGCTTTGCCAGGCCCAGGCTTCTCAGTTGAGAATACTGTAGCAATACCCGTACTCACACCCTTCGCCTTCAATCGACGACGGGTACTGCGAGAAAGCGGGTCATCCGTGCTTTGTGAGATGTCGCCAACAACGACACGAGTAGGGTCAGACTTGCAGCCAGCACCCATGGACGAGATGACCGGCAGAGAGTTTGAGTGGCAGTAGTGCAGCAAGTCCACCTTGGATGTAATGTTATCAATACAATCCAGCACGTAATCAGGTCGGCGACCCTCGCCCTCGTGCGTCAAGCTCCATGGGCCAAGAAGATTATCGGCGGCATCCTTGCCGAACAACTCGTTCCGGCAGTCAAACATCACCCAGGGAGCAATCTGCTCCAATCGTCGCCGAATGCAGTGCACCTTAGGTGTTCCGACATCAGCTAGTGTAGCAAGCGCGTGTCGGTTGAGCGAGGAGAGCGTAACTTGGTCAAAATCGATGAGCCGGATCTTCGCCACGCCAGACCGAGCGAGCGCCGCAGCAGCATGGGAACCAACACCACCGCAGCCGACGACAACAATGAAGGAGGATCGAAGTTTTGCGAGACCATCGTCAGTGAGGAAGACGCGGTTTCTGGCTAGTTGTTCGAGGATCAAATCTGGTCGCAAACTCGGTTAGCAAGCTCACCCAGCTTATTTTTAAGAGCAGTTCTTCGCACCATCGTCATAATCTCCCCTCTGCGCTCTGCGAGCTAGAGCAGCACTGCGCTCATCCTCCTTGCTCAATGGGATGCCATTTTCCGCAGCACCAAAGTCGGTCAGCTGCAACCCAATTAGCTATGAAACAACCTAGCAAAGTGGCATAGGCAGTTCCAACAAGTCCTCACCTTCTCCGACGGATGCTGGTCATCGGCGAGTGGAATCGAAGCCTTCAGATCATAAATCGCCTCTTTCCTCTTATAAGCCTGGTAACCAAAAATCGCAGTCGCAACCGCAGCACCGGACAAGACAGCGGTAGTGGTGAGCTGCGAGTTGTGCGACCCAGCCTGACGATGCAGCCAGGAAGACATATTTCCAATTACACCCCTGTCCTGAGCGTCTTGTTCTAATTTTTGTTCTCGTGTCCGTGTCCGTGTATCGTTCGTTGTGTTCGTGGGTGGGCGAGGGCGGTGGAGATTCCGCTCTGATTCGAATCTAGCATCCAAGTCGTCAGAATCGAATCCGTAGTCTAGGTCGGCCTCGTCGGGCGCTTGCCACCATTTGGAATTATTGGGTGCCATCGATCTTATCAAGGTTCATTATTGAGGTAATTAGTTACTTACCAGCTCAAACTGCTGGGCACCGGGCCTCTTATAACTCGAGGATGCAAAGCCGCAAGCCCGATGCGCTCATCAGTGGGACCTGGAGGCCCGAGGCCGATTAGCTCAGCATATAGAAAATAGCTCGGGTTACTATGCACTTGACCTCTGACCACCGTGCACGTGACTTTTAGGGGAAAATGGAAAAAAAAAAGAGGTGTGACTATAGCTCGGGTCAAGTAGGGTTATAGAAATCCAGAGCTCTCTAGAAATGTCTAGAGCTTACTAGAAGTGAGCTTATTATAAATAGTTCTCTAGAAGTGAGCTTATTATGATCAGCTTACTAGGTAATAAGCCCTGAATACCCTAATATTTAAGGAAGGGAAATAATCTTATTCTTTCCTTCCTTAAGAATTAGTTTTGTGATCAATATAGGTCATATTGATTATAGTTTCAATTCTACTTCATTTCAGTATCATTTCATATCCAGTTCACTTATCTATTACTATTTTCTTACCTACCGTCTGTCTGCAGCAGAATATCTCAGATACGAGGAAATTGCAGCCATTGTTGACGGAGCATCGGTCCAAATAGACTGACACAGAGAGAGATAGGAAGGATGGGTGGACTTGGCCCCGTTTGTTGGCTTTTTGGTTTTCTTTTGTTTCTGTTGGGAGGAAGTGCTAGGGAGCAAAGGCTTATCAGGGTCCACGGCGAGTCCGAGTACGGCCGTGGTCCGAGTCTGGTATGATTTTGCATATGCGAGACCGCGCTACGTATGGGCTATGTAGTATCGGGTGTTCATGGAAGCTACCGTGACTAGTTATGAAATTTGGCCCCAGGGCCACACCATCGTACTTACATAATATAATAAAGAGGCTAGATTGTGCTGGGCATCACCAACACCTCATGGTATGGATAAATTTACTATCAACCTGACTGAGACGCACCAGGAGCGCCCGGCAGGTGTCAAAATAAGCATGATTAGCATTTCATAATAATAACGTGTTGCATGCATCTGAGTGTGTTCCATGCTACATTATTTGGCTTGCAGTATTCGGCAATCCTTGGTGGTCTGTGAGTGGATTACGGTGGCCGGATAGCGACACTTAGCTCAAGTGGGTTTTTATGGTGGGGTAAACACGAACCTCCCAAGGATATGCTAATTTGTTCTCTTGGCTTTCACCTGCGCGATAAATTCAATTCGAACGCACTCCTTTATCCCCTTCCTTATCCCTAAAACCCAATATTCATATCACCAATATGGGATGGGCGATATTTTGTGCCATATGTGGTGGTCCATTCTCCAGCGAAGTGGAAATAGACCCTGAGAATACTGAGGAGTGTTATCGCGACGAAGTCCTAAGGGATTTCAACCTGGGATGGCTTGACGATCTCTGTGCTCTGGGTATCAACCCTGACGCGCCTGGGAATGATAAGTCTGTCACAGTTACCTCCTGATAACACTAAAAAGGATATATTCTCATTGTTTCTAGATCTTTTCTCACTGGTATCGGTGACGCTCTTGACTATGTAAGGTTCTTTCTAGCCCGTTACACGAAATAGTAGGAGCTAATATCTGTCTCATAGGGGGTTATTGAGGTTGCCACGGGAGAAGGTGAGTTTCTCACTGACTTTCTAAGGGGTTATATTAGCTCGACTAACCTGGCTTATCCGGCTATAAGATCCGAACTTTCCCGTCCAGAATAATGCCCCTATGATTGCGTATGTTCTCTCCCCCTTTCACCACCCGTTCCTAATACTTTATAGTTATCATGACCATGCCGGCATTGGGGACTCTCACGAGCCTCATGTGTTTCCTTTCCATCCAATTTGCTATAAGGATATCCTCCAGAGATGCATCCGCCAGGGAAATAACAAGCAGATTAGGAGGGACGTCCTATTTAATGTCTTTGAAGATTTGAATGGGGGGCTGTACGTCAGGTTGCAGCTTATTTATGGCGAACCAGAGCCCCCCGCAGAGCAAGTTTGGTATAGTAATAAAGGCCAAGAAGTAAGTTTGTCTCATAATTCTTGCTTATTGAAAGAATAACACGCTTATACTGATCAGGTTTTGGTAGTCAATCCGGTTAAAATTCCCCAATTGGATGCCGATTTTGATTTTATCATGAAGTCCCAAGACAAAAAGGCAGGACAGGATCAGAATCCCCAAGGCGAAGACGTTTTCAATAGGCTCCCTCCTGAGTTGCGACATGAGGTTTTCAAACTCCTTCCAGCTGGATCTATTCTTGCTCTGAAGGCCGCTTCGTGGGTGATGCATACTACTACCTTGCCACGCGAGTTTTGGAAGCACAGATTAAGAAGTGAAATGCCGTGGCTTTGGGAGATCCATGATTTCGACGTCTTCGAATCTCAAGAGTTAGAAGCTAAAGCTTCCAAGCTACTTCTGGACATTCCGGTGAAAAGTCAGTACACATCCAAGAATGATGATTACATTTTGGGACTTGCCAACCGGAGGAGAATTTGGGGCGTCTGCGAGCAAATTCAATGTCGGTACTTGGAAAAACTCAAGGATATCTCCAATGCAGACAGCTAGGACTCCCAGACATAATGGATTGGCAGCCCGAGCATGCAAGATATTTCCTACGCGATCGCTCCCAGTGATTACTGGAAGGATGCTGGAAGGATGTTTGGAACTAGAATCTAAAAGCAGCCCCTCCCCCCAAAAGCCTCATGCTTTGTTTCTCGATCTGTGCCCAAAACCAATCTAGTCCGATTAGATCAAGACATTTGCCACCACCTCCTTTATATAGACCCCTATTCATTTCCAAAACAACCGTGTGACGTACCTTAAATATGAATCTAGCGATAAGCTATTTTATCTGAGAGTTAATGTTAAATTCGAGGTCGCGACCCGTAGGTCTAGACAGGGCATAGCTCATAACTTATACTAGTAATACGATGGCTATCTTTGGGTCATTATTAGTTACCGTATTGTGATACCGCCAATAATGTGCCTCAGGGGTAGACTAACTAGAAAAGAGATGGCGTCATGCAAAATAGAGTTCAAGAAAGAATTGAAGAGAGTAAAGAGGTGAAACTGATTTCGAGCGCGTCTGTATAACAGCATACTTGCCACTTGGTATGCTGCTGTTCGTGGTTATCACTCGTATCCAAATCCAACCGTATAAGACCTCGGTCTTAAGAGTATCCCGAACTATACGTTAAGGACCAGCGAGAATATATTTAGAGGCTTAGATTAAAGCATTTTCGTCATCAAAAAATCTTGAGCCCATCCCTGTATGTATCAAAATACGGATGAAATCGCATAAGTTCCATTCCAAAGGGTTCATATATAGATATTCATTGGTAAATACTGTTCAAGCTGGGGTTATGCAGCTAGCTTCATTCGAACATCCAACGGTCGCTTCTCCACAAGTAGAAAAGTCCGTAGATCTTCCCATCTCAAACGTTTATTCTCGACAGCCTCGAAATCAAAAGATATCAATAGCTTCGCAAGAATTAGCTGCATCTCAGCCCACGCAAGATGCTGACCCAAGCATGCGCGAGGACCAACGCTGAACGGTTGAACCGCACGACGATCATCGTTGAAGAACACAGACTTAGGGCTCGAGGCATCCGGTAGCCATCGCTCCGGGTGAAACGATGTAGCATTGTGAAAGGTGCTAGGGTCTCGATTTAAAGCATATGCTTGAAGTGAAACGGGAGTCTGTAAAAGAAATAGTTAACATAAGATCGAAAAACAAGAAGCACTAGTCTCGGGAGATGGGTTGCTTACTCCCCCTGGTATCCATTTCCCGCAGATGACCTCTCCGCCCTCCGGAACAAGGCGAGGCAGCATCCAGGGAACGGGTGGACAGAGTCGAAGACCCTCATGAATCACAGCCTTGAGGTAGGAAAGATTTTGGACAGAGCCCAGAGTCACATCTGCGCTGCTGGGGAATGCCTGGCGTGCTTCTTTGGTGACAGTTGCAAGTTTGTCGGGCTCATTTACCAAGTAGCACATTATGCCTGTCAGAACAGTGGCGGTCGTCTCACTTCCCGCTGTAGTGAGTACCGCAAAGGTAGCATCCAGCTCGCCTCGGGACCATGCCACTTGACCGTCGTCATCGATAAGATACGACATGATATCTGGTCGCTGAACCTCCCAGCTCAGACGCCGGTCTATCTTGTCAACGATCTGCTGCTGATGCTTCACGGCTTTTTGGCTTAAAGAAGCCGGGATGCATTTCTTCAATAGAAATTCGACCAGAGGATAGTAACGTGCTGCAGCGAGGAATGATGCAGCTTTAACACTATTGAATAGTAGCTCTATCCATGAATGATATCGGGAGTTTTGAAGACAGTCAAAGGACTCCCCGAATCCCAAATCGCCAAAGATATCGAACGCTGTAAAGTTAAACCATGGCGCTATATCGATCTCTGCCTCGGTGCCATTATTTGCCTGGGTGCTGCTTTCCACCTTTTCCCTTAGTCGTTCAACAAGGAGATTCGTGAACTGCTGAAGCATAGGTTCTTGGGCACGGAGCGCTCGAGGAGTAAAACTCGGAGACAGTATTTTTCGCATGCGCGCATGTTTAGGAGGGCTGATCGCACTGAGTAACGAGTCAGGCTTTCCAGGTGGTTTTGCCCACCAAAGAGGATCTTTGAGAAATTGCCGGCTCTCTAAACGATTTGTATTCGCATGGATGGCGGTCCAGGCATCCCCGCTGGCAAAGCTGACCTCGTTAGGAGCGGTTCTTACAACTGGTCCATATTGCCGGTGCAGTTTCTCGAAATCGTGAACGATGGTACCACGAAGAAGTGCCCAAATAAATGGTAAGCGGGTCGCCGCCCAGCTACGAGAGCCTGGTAGATGAGCCAGCGGGTGGAAGTAAATGTTGTAGATTATTCTACCAAGCGGATACTAAACACATTAGTCTTTGTATCTGGGGGCATATTGGATACCTACTGCTAGTAGCACCAAGACTGCAACTCCCAGTGGAGAAAACGTCATCCTGAGAAATTTACCTGCCTCGGTTTCGATTGATATGCAGGATTTGAAGGGGGCCAGGAAAGAGATTACAACAAAGAGCGCAACAAAGAGTAAGCGAGGGGCTTTTTGGCCCCCAGAGCTCTAGGAGGCCATAGCTTCAGGCTGCAGCTTCGTGGCTCATACATACCAACGAATAGTAAAGAAAAGCCGTTGCTAAGAGACTGTTCGTCTAAAAGACCGATATATCTCTTGAAAACTATGATTACTAGACATACCCTTCCGTCGACTTTTCATGATAATACTGACCACGCTGTTGGGCAGGACAATAACAATAGTGGGGCTTGTCCCACGGCTGACATGAAGCCTTAGTGGAGACCAGCATGGTCACGTGTTAGCGCGCTAGAACGCCAAATCGCACGACACGTCCACCATTCTCGTATGCAACGCGTGTTTCACGCAACAGGTACGTGCGGCTTTCCCCCAATACAAATCCAGGCTGACGATTTACTGGACAGCTCAGAGAAATTCGTTGTAACCAACCAATTTTCCTGTCTCGATGATGATAACCCACACATTCAAGAGCTTCTCATGACACCCTGCCCAGAAACCTGGGGCAGCGGATTCCATCCCTCGATCAGCTTGTCTGAGACGCAAGTGGAAGGAAACGCTTGCTTGGGGTAAATGACTGAGTAATGAACAGAGATCTTAGAGACTGCCCCCTTTTGTCCTCTCGATTCCCAGCCAGTGTATCATGCTGGGCTTGAAATTTGACCTGCTAATCATGTTTTACACAAAATGTACATACAACAGATCGAAATGTATGCTACAGATATAGGTAATTGAAATATCTCCGATGTCCCTGTACAATCTCTTGTTCATCGGCACTTATCGACATCATGTTCCCAAATATGGTATTCCCAACAACGTTGTTGCCTGCTGTGGCATTGTCAGGCACTTCGTTTTACCTTCAGAAGCCTCCAGTTTTGGAAGAACATCTTCCATTGCCACCCAATGACGACAATGTCCGTCGCACACTCCGAGGCTATGTATATTATGCTCCGTCTGTATACCTGTTAAGGCAACGGCGTTGAGCATGCCGATGAAGAGTGACAACCAAAGGTAGTTTTCAATCCGAGGGTGTGCTACAAACTGGAGGCTTGGACCTCCTTAATCAAGCAGTGTCTACCTGTTTTCTCTTTTTGATCCACAATTCATCGTGTGGAAGAAACTAAACAACATCAGACAACACATATGGAAATAGGTCAAAAGTGTGAAAGGAGCCACAGAACCAAATGAGAGTCATAACCAAAAAAAAAAGGCTATGGCAACAGAGGGTCACTGGAGCAAATATATCCTATTCTGGATGTGTTGTAGTGAATGAACATCCTTTTTCTGCCTATAACTACGTCCAACTTTTCTTCTTCCTTTTCTAATCCGACTTGACTTTTTCCCTTTTTATTTTCTGGACGACACTCGACAAGGATCGTGGACGACTTGGGGTGTGGAGGACCTGGGATCAGGCGACTTAGGGTGTGCAGGACTTTGGCCGATACTCGATACTGGACAAGGCACGCATGCCTGGAATGCGACCCCTTCAACTTGCCCTTAGGAGAGCTGAGAATCTTTTGCTTGCTTTTTGCTTTTTTTGTTTCTGCCCTGTGATGAGTCTGTCTTCTTGAATGACGGACACAAAGCCAATTCTGCAGGCATCGCAGTCATGAGAATCTTCAGGTTCTCGGACTATGATGGATGCCGTTGACGCGACGAGAGCTTTTCTGAGGGCTTTGTTTACTTTTTTGGTGCTTTTTGCTGTTCCTTCTTCATCTTCTTTTTGATGCATCTTACTGTTGCACCTTTTCGGTACTGATCACATCTAACTTGACATATATGACTTCTTTAATCTTTTAATTTTCTCCGTAACGAGTTGTTAAACAGTCCTCGACTTGCCTACGTGCGGATAAGCTTGCCAAGCTATTTGACGCCCACCTTATTCCTTCTACGGAAACATGACCATGGCCTGGAACTCTACGAGTGAAGTGTTGGATCAAAGAAAGAGGGGTGTATTATTCCACAGGAAAGAACGCTCGCTAATGCATTATTTTGGTCATCGCACGCTGCGAGACAATGTACAGGTGATTCGTAACAGCGGCAATATCGTTCGGGCTCGGACCGCAACCCCAATTCGATACTCGAAAATAACAAAGCTTATTTCAGGAACCGTCCGAGGGCGCCACCGATGTTCTTCAGATCAAGCAAGAAGGTATCGTGACCGAACAAGGAGAGATCTTCACCAAGCTCAATGTGCTCAACGTTCTTGTTACCGCCGGCCCGGAGGGTTTCGGCGATCTCACGCTGTTGCCATGCCGGGAACAAGTTATCACTGGCAACACCCATGACAAGAACCTGGTGGTTCTTCAGCGGGGAAAGGCCGGCAACCAGGTCCGCTGGGGTTTCTTCGGTTTCCTGGGAGGAGACGGACTGGTCGGCAGGTGGCACGGAGGCAGTAGCCTGGGGCTGTTCCTCGTATGGCTGCTCAGGCAAAGTCAAGCTGCACGATGAATCTGTGACACTCGAAGACATATCACCCTGAGCGATGCGAGCCTCGCCCTCGGCGCGACGAAGACGAGTTTCGGTTTGGTGGGTATGGCCCAGGTCGAACAGGTCCATAGCCTTGGAGACATACAGGAGACTATTAGGGTCATACTCGAGACAGAACTTCTCGCCAGCATGATCGAGGTAAGTCTCGATGAGGAAGTCGGGACACAGCGCAGGCTGCTTGCTGGGATCAGCACGGCGACGACCGAATCGCTGTTCCCATTCAGGGCCGCTGCGGTAGGTGACAGTGGCAATTTCACGCGCAAGCTTCATACCCGAGTGTGGAGGAATAGCGTCGTAGTAGAAGCCACGGGCCCAGTTCGGGTCCATCATCAACACCTGTCGCTGTGTGTGTCGCAGGGCAATGCTATACGGATGACTGCGAGCACAGCCACTGATACTGACGATCTTGCCGACACGCTCGGGGAACAGCACACCAGCTGCCAAACTTTGCATTCCTCCCATGCTAGATCCGACGGACGCAGCCAGCTTCTGGATGCCTAGACCGTCAAGAACACGGAACTGCGCTCGCACCATGTCGTCCACCGTGAGGATTGGGAACCGTGTTGCGTATCGCTCGCCGTCTGAAGGGTCTTTCGAGGAAGGTCCCGTGCTGCCATAACAGCCACCCAATACATTGGTGCAGATCACATGGTATTTATTGGTATCCAGAGGTAGACCGGGTCCAATGAACTTCTCCCACCAGCCCGGCTTCGGGTTGGACGCAGTGCTATGAGCATGGCTGGAAGCTGACAAACCGGTGTGGAGAAGAATAGTGTTGCTCTTATCAGCATTCAGCTGACCCCATGTTTCATAAGCAATGTCGAATTCTGGCAGCACGCCGCCCCAGTCGAGAAGAAGCGGCTGGTCACAGTGGAATTGTTCATGTTGACCGGTAGTATAGGAGGGCTCGGGCCCGGATTCGAGCGATCGGGCGTTGAGCATAGCCGATTTAGCCTCCTGCGCATCGAGGCAAGGGAAAGACATGGCAGGATTGGACGAGTTATTCGCAGTAGCTGACGGGCCCTTTCGCGGTGGCACGGCGTGCAGCAGTCGGGAATGCGCCGATAACGGCCGACTGGCGCCGGCGAGCAGTGATGCAGGTTCGCTGGGTCGCCATTGGGAGGTGCGAAGAGTGCGCGAGGCCGAGCGGGCAGCACTCTGAAGCGAACGCATTGCGACGAAATTGAGGGTTTGGTTTGAGCGTGAAACAGTTCACCGCGGGCAGCTCTTTAAAGGGCATATTATATTGCCCGATTGCGCGGGCGGAGAGTATATCTAATCGCCTCAGGCATGAAAGCCGGCATGGCGTCATCTTTGTGAACTTTGATTGGTCAGAATCGGGCGGTTTCCCCGGTCCCGCATCTATGAGCTACAGTGGATTACATATCATCTTTCCAGGGTTCCCGGTGAAAGATTATTCATTGTAATTGAATCTTTAATGGATTTTTAATGGATTTTACGATATGATCTATATTCTATTCCCTCGGTATGCCTGAACGCCTCGCTCACTTGCAAACCTAATGCTACTAACAATGCGGGTATCCGTTCACTCGATACAAACAAAGACAAGACAGGAAAAACGCTAAATACGATGACAATGCAAGAAGGCCAGTGGAACAAAACCCGATGACTGAAGCAGCTTTCTCGGCCTGTTCAGGAGCTCGTAGAGTTCGCCGACCCGGAAATTTCTATTGTCAGCGAGGACAGGACAATGGTATCATTGTTGGACTGAATATCAATGGCTGCAGCGTACATGCACCGCCAACCATCACAGTTTGCATGAAATACCATCCTATCCCCACTAGGAGATATAGTTGCACCACCCGGTGCTTTGAGTCCGAAGTCATCCGTCTGAAGCAGCGGTCGATCCGCTCTCGTGTAGGGTCCCTTGATCGACTTCGCATGGGCATATTTGACATTGTAGCCCAGGGAGGTAAAGCAGTGGGACGAGAAAAAGAGGTAATAGGTGCCATTATCAACGCGTATGATGTCTGGCGCTTCGACTAGCGGACCATCAGTCTTGTTGATGTCGAGGATGATCACTGGTTCGCCGACTTTGGTAATGCCATCGCTTTGCAGCTCCTGTAGGAAGATTGGAACAGGCTTGCGGGGCAAATTGCTGTTACCGCAGGGGCCACCAGATCCAACGCTGTTGCCGTCACCTTTGTAGACCACGTAGAGCTTGCCGTCCGTGTCTCTGAATGGAGATGGATCGATGGCACCTCCGTATTCGTGTGGACAAGCTAAGGATTCATTGAGGGGGATATATGGTCCCATTGGGTCTGTTCCATTCGAGACTGCTGCTCCAATGCAGTGGTGTGGGGAGAAGTTCTTCGTCTCTCCTGCGTAGTAGAGGACGAATTTTCCGTCATCCTGGATAACAGGTGAGAAAGTTTTCTTGCTGTAAGAGAAGACAATTTCCGTAGACTTACCCGTTGTATCAGATCTGGTGCCCAGGTGTTGATCTTCTTCTGCCATTGGCCGACTGTCGGCATCGCATCATAGCCCTCGTGCAGAGTCCAATTAACAAAGTTGGTCGATGTGGCGACGGGCACATGAATCGTATCCGGGTCGCCCTTCTTCGGGTTTGTTGCAAAGGCATACCATGTACCGTTGTGCTGGATGAGGCCTGGGTCGGGGAAGTCATGGACCGCCCAAATGGGAGCGTTTTCCTGGATAGTATAGCTAAGATCATCATGATTTGACCCAGTTGGCTTCCACATACCCGGGTAATCATGATGTCTTGTGAGCACGATTGGAAGGGCGATCACGAGTACAATGATAGCTAGCCCCAAGAACCCAACGACACTGAAAAACGCGATTCGTCGCGGTGTCCAAGGTCGTGAAAAGAATCCTCTCTTCTCCCCATTTTCAAGAACTTGTAACTGCTTCGACTCCAAAGCTGTGCTGCTTGTTATACTGCCATTTTCCCCGCCTCCTTCAAGGACCTGGACGGATGGCAACGGTTTGGCAAATAAGGGGTCATCCCTCTGTCGCGCGAATAGAAAGTCCACCATCTTCATGGCTGTGCAATATTTCTTTATAGCGAACCAGAGTCGTAAACTGTATATCCCGGTGTAAATTTGAGTAAAACAAGCTTTGGCGGAGAGGGCCTGACAAAATATGGGCCGTCTATGAATAGATACGGCTGTGGATAGACCAGGCTCTGCACGAGTCAAACAGAGAGTACCTAGGGTCAACAAGGCTGCCCATCTACCTCTCCACCTTTAATGCCTGTATCAATCATGGGGGCCGAATAAAATTTGTGAAGAAAAAAAAAAAATTTGGGGCGCTGAGTGAGCGGCCACTTTACTTAAACATCGTCTACAGTGTACAGACACGGCTGATGGCGGCTAACGTTAGCGAGGGCCAGTGCTGTAAAACGGGGCATAAGGGCCGAGGCGCCAACCATTGGGCGCGACTGGGGAGACCTTCTGATACTCTGGGGCCTAAAGTTTGGGAAGAGAATGCAGACCCGTACAACAGACCATGGAGATAGGGGTCCCTTGGTTATTCGGTCGCATCTAGACTAGACGGCCCCAATTACACAACCAGAAAAGGGAATTTCACCATCAACTCTAATTCGAGGAACGGCCCACGTCTTCTCTGCGTGTCTCAGTGTGGTGGTATCAAGACCCCTAGGCAGCACCCGATACGGCGTGGACCCATGGACCCTGGATCCGCCCCATCATCTGAGGCTGAGGCCTAAGTCGCGGTGAAACGGTGTTCTTCCACAGGCCAAGCTTTTGGATATTCCATCGAAGGTTCAGCGGGACCAATGAGTGCGCTTCTACTGTCAGCTTATGCCTTTCTATTTCCGGCATAGCGTGGCCCCGTCTCCTGTTGATCCACTGGGCCGTGGGGGCCCACGACGAAAGTCCTGGCTCATCGGCTTTTCACTTCCGTACAGAGTACATCCGGGCCCAAGAGTCCCGAGGCTTTGCGCAAAATATCTGCAAGCCAGAAATGCCCCAAGGCTAGTCTCTGTCGCCTGGTCGGCTCCCATGGAACAATTTTTCATGTTTTCTCTTGGGGTTTCGCTGTTTCACGAGAATGTGGGGAAACGAGGGTCCCACCACATGTCGAATGGAGTCCAGGCAGCACCATTCAACTTTTCCCGTCGTGTCCATGGATCAAACCATGCATGTAGTGCTGATACATATTGTCCCTGGATAATACGGAGTAATTGATTCCACCATACCAAGATCAAACAAGTTGAGACGAGAGAAAAAACAAATCCGTAAAAGCTCCGGGCCACACAGACATGCTTCTGTGCCCACGTGGGGTGGAATATCACTTCCACGTTTCGCCAAACCCCTGACTCGCATGGTTAGCACTTAAGGACTCCATAATAAATTACCACACGGCCTGGGACATGATTTGTATCTGAACCGTGAACAGCTTAGGGCTAATTGACACAATGGAAGCCATAGAAAAGTGTTAATGTACTACATAAGAACATGCTCCACACAAATTGAGATTGCCCAGGTGGCTTTGGGCTCTTAGCTCTGTATGACAGCTAAACAGAGCCCGTATTAGCATGTCAATCCTTGTACATTCGAACAGACTTGAAACTGACCTTGCCATCATTTCTTTTGAGGTTTATCTCATAGATTTGCACACGAGTTTGCTCATGTGAATTGAGCATAGTCATCCGCAAGGTCATTTGAGAAGCTCATGTTGTCCTTCCAGCTGTGACTTGAGAGAGATCATCGTGAGATGCTCTTCAATGAAAGCATCCGTCGCCAGAAGAGTACTGTGGCCTTTCTCCATTGAGGCATTGAATCCTTGATGATTCCGAACCTTTCGAGCTGCCAGAGGGTGTAGATTATCAGAGGCCGGGGATATCGTATTTTGTGTGAAAGATAGAAGTATCCATCGATATCCTGCAACCTCTTCGGGGGCTCTTACAGTAAGCAAGTCCGAGCATTCTAAGAGTATGTCAACGGATCAATCAACATAGAGACTTTCTACTCCTTGCGTTTTGAATCGCTTCAAAGTAGTAATACTGTTTGACTCGGCCTTGGCTTGACTATGTTAAATGAACATTTTTGGGCTGATAAACTGAGTTTCGTTTTTTTGTTCAGGAAGTTGATGCCATTGGATTGCGGAAACCTTGTAACGACAATCCCACATCAGACAATAGATCTCTTTGGGGAATTCCAAGGTTCGGCCTTGTCCCAGAACACAGAGGGGCTCGCATTTATTGAATACATCAAAGAAGCATCGACTAGGCATGATTGCCCAAACATCATTTAGCTTACAGAGTTTATTTGTTTTCTAAACGCGAGCTAGAATTGAAGTTGGGTCACGATAATTTGCCTAGCCTCGTGCACATTTAAGGTAGGTGCGTTCTAGCTAGCCGATACTCTAGGTCGCAAGCGGCCCAAGTCACACGAAACGAGCGAGAAGGGTGGCTTCTTACTCAAGTACGCGGGGATTTGTTGGACTTTCTAATGAGCTCAATCCCATCTGATTGAAGCAGAGATCTCAAAAAACATAGAAAAGATAAGATGGTTGAGTCGGCACAGAGTGCCGTTCATAATAGAGCATGCAATAATCTCCACTACAGAACGGGTATTAAGTTTCGGGTGGCTCGAGGGGAGCTCCTTAGGGCGATCATAACACCATTATCGCAACGGCTAGAAAATGCGGGGACTATAGATTTGAACATGAGTAATTATATATGAAACAGACTATGCAGATATAATAGTATTATCCGGGAAATGAAGATATACTTCCAAACAGAAAGGGGGAACAGCGCCAAGCCACGTGAGAGAGCTCCACTCCCAAAGTAGATACGCATGGGTGGGCATACGCATACGCAATCCTTTTGACCGGGCCCTTCATGAAATAAACGACGGGTTCCAGCGCTTGCTTTAATCCTTTGCAGCTTCCATTCCTTCCATTTTTTGACCTGCCTGGAGGCCTCACCTTTCGGGCGCCCCCCTTTCTGTTTGCGGCATACCTCCGACCGGCGGGGGAGTTGCATTGCGATTGACGACGGATCGAGCATTCACATGAGTTCCAGAAATACTGACATGCCAATTTTCCGATCCTGTGAAACTTAAATTCCTACGCGACCACGCGATTTTCTGCTCGGGAATCTCCAACTCGCCGATCAAGCCCGAGCTTCCAGATACGAAGCCTAAGGCCCGCACCGAGAAAGCCAAGCCACGCACTTGGAACGTGGGAATCTGCACTGTCGCACCGAGCGCGCGTGGCTGTCGCATTTTTTTGCCAGAGGCGCATTTCAACCGGAGAAAAGCCGCCCATCATGCCAACCTTCCGAAGGGCAATAATCGCTGTCATCTGCCTGATCGCCCTCGTCGTCTTCCTCCGTCATTCGAGCCGAGACCCCGATGTACCCGGCGCGCCGGGTTACAGACCTGTTCAGGGGATTTTTGAGGAGGAACAGGATGCATCCGCGCAATCGAAGCTTAAGAAAGCCAGCGGTCGTGGCCGACTACCCCTCGGCGCGACACCGACCGCGCCGCTACGCGATCGCCTCCGTTACCAATTCCCCTACGATATGAGCAAAAGCTTCCCCGCATACATTTGGCAAACATGGAAATATGATCCTTCGTCGGAGTATTTTGGCGATGAATTCCGTGGCACGGAGGCTAGTTGGACGAACCTGCACCCCGGATTCCAGCACGAGGTCGTCCCCGATGACACGCAACGACATCTGATTCTATACCTATACGGGTCTGTCCCCGACGTCTTCGAGGCGTACGACTCTCTACCCCTACCCGTGATGAAGGCGGATTTCTTCCGATATCTAGTTCTCCTCGCACGTGGCGGAATCTACAGCGATATTGACACATTGGCGCTAAAGCCAGCAGGATACTGGCTCCCTGAGGAGCTGGATCGGTCAACCGTGGGATTTATTGCTGGTATTGAGGCGGATCCCGACCGCCCAGATTGGCACGACTGGTATTCCCGTCGCATCCAATTCTGCCAATGGACTATCGTTTCGAAGCCCGGTCATCCCATTCTGCGTGACATGGTTGCTTACGTTACTGAGGAAACTCTGCGGATGAAGAAGGCTGGAATTCTCAAGGTGGGCAGTATGGACAAGACTGTTATGGAGTTTACAGGTCCCGGAGCTTGGACAGATGCTGTCTTCCGCTACTTCAACAACCCGGAGTATTTTAATATCCAGCCCGGAGACAAGAACATCACATATGAAGATTTCACTGAGCAAACAACGGAGAGGAAGGTCGGAGATGTGGTCATTTTACCAATTACGAGCTTCAGTCCCGGTGTTGGACAAATGGGAGCAGGTGAAACCGATGACCCCATGGCTTTTGTGAAGCACAACTTTGATGGTATGTCGAATCCAATATAACTGTCTTGTAGATACAATTATCACCAGATACTGACCTTCTACCTTCCAGGCTCGTGGAAAACTGATCCGTCCCTGTGAAACATGCAGGCTAATTCTTTGTTTTTTTTTCTCTCGCCAACCAAACCCCAGCACTTGATAATGGGGCCATGACTTAACGTTCCTCTCTGGAGACTGCATGCGCAGATTATCTTACCTTGGCATGCTCGTTCCAAGCCTTATATCTCTTCCACCAGACTCGTTCCAGTCCTACATCTGTGTAGGCAGAACTTGCTATTACATTATGATCACCCACATTCTACCTCCGCTATCTCCAAAATCCTCACCTTGAACTTCTCCAAACACCCAATTGCCTCTTGTCACTCCCCTCCTATCGCATGCAGCCTATCATCCGTTCGTGCATTCGCCGCGGCTGCTCATAGGCACCGACAGGTTTTCTCTCTGTGACACGCACGGCTCATGTTTCATGATCCCTCGCACATATGATTCCCATAATTGTTATTGCTTTTTCTGTTTCTTGTTCTATATCTATGTCGATAAAATAGCTAGATGAAC